>OX383929.1:10000000-14800000 GCA_947532085.1 Elegia similella
TTTGTTGCTGGAGACGTTGATGCTGCTATCAAACTAGCTGAACGTCTAGGATTGAATACTAGCAGCACACAAGAAGCTTTAGACTTCATAATTGGCACACCACATACTTTAGTCACGGCAGCCGCTAGAGATCTGAATTTACAGCTTAAACCATGCAAGGAAAGATCATTCAGCGGAATTGAAAATTTTGTTGAGACTGATCCGTATACGTTGTCGAATGAGAAGAAAATCAGCAATACGCCCATTTTAATTGGTCATACAAATAAGGAACAGATATCGTTAGATGAATTTGGCGAAGATTATTATGAGACCGATCCATTTTATAGAAAAATAGCGAATAATTTCAATCTCAATGAGGATCAGTTGGTTGCAGTTGCACAGAATATAAGACGCTTCTATATAGGAGACCAGTCCATTTCACCAGAAGTGGTATCGCAACTAGAAGACTTCGAATCAGATTTTGTGTACAATCATCCGGTGCAAAGGACGATTAGTAATTTGGAAACCGAAGGTGCTGATCCTATTTTCGAATACATGTTCTCTTACGTAGGAAACTCTGGAGCCGAAGGAGCGGGACATTCGGCGGAATTGAATTATTTGTTTGAAATGTCCAATAGCGTGCAAACAGAGGAAGGCGAGCTGATAGCTGACCGCATTACAACTTTGTGGGCTAACTTCGTAAAATACGGGTAAGGTTATAGAAAATACTATGCTAGTATTATTACACTTGTATTAGATGTAACAATATCAGATATAACATTCTCCGAAACCCTACTCAAAAGCATCTTTCTCAAATCGTTCTCAAATTTCGTTCTGTCACTGTTTAGACAAAGACAACACGAGTCTTAAGAATTGCATAAGTTAAGATTATTTTGAACATTCGGTGGTATTTGAACATATTGGTAATTAACCTGATATCGTTAATGGTGTTTTAATTAGGCAGAACACACGATTAAAAATTAAAAGCAATCTTTGACATTCATTTAGCCCTGAGATTTAGGCCTTTGTTGATATTTTGAGAAACGCATTGTAGATCTAAAACACTTTCCTTAGATTTTCTGAAATTATCGATATCAAATTGATGTTTTATATGAAGAAATCAAAACTACTTTTTAACAATTTTTTTATATAATCCATCAAAGTATATACCGTTGTTATCTATGGACTTTTGCCATTTTATAGGCAGTTTAGTTTTTCCTTTGCTGAAAAAATTGCGGGAGCGAGAATCAATAAAATCTTTGAAGACGTTTTGGACTGCCTCATCTGAATTGCAACGATGAAACTTGTATTCGAAAATAATGCGATATCTTAAGATTTCCATATTGCGCTCAGAACGATCTCAAAGCAAAATTAAATGGCGCGAAAACATTTTTTTTTAATCTATGGTTATCAGTCATTCGAAACACAAATAGACTTAAAAATAAAGGAGTTCCTACCTAACTAAACGCCAGAATTTTGAAATCAAAGTGGCCAGTTCGGTAAAACGTCAATTTCATATATAAGGAAAATAATGCTTCATATGCATAAAATAATTTAAACCCTTCATTATCATTTCAGTAATCCAACTCCCCGAGGAACAAGTATAGTGCCAGTGACGTGGACGCCTGTCACTTCTACCACGAGGCCATATATGGTGATCGACTCCGACGTCAGGATTGAGAGCCGCGTATTCCACGATAGGATGGCCTTCTGGGACCTCTTTTATACAAGCTTTGGAAGTTTTAACAAGCTCGTTAGGCAATGCAGTATGTACTAAAAGACTCCAATTATGTAAAAGGAATAGTTATCTTAATATACTTAATTTAGAAATATGCAAATAAATATTGTTGTATTCTACTGTTCAAATCATTAATCCTATACTTGCTTTAATCTTAACAACAAGCTGTTGTCCACTTCTTCGCTCGCGTGAATGTCGATGACTCGGAACAGTATTTTCTCTGGGATCAAAAGTATCCTAGTATGTTTTTCCCGAGCCTCAAGGTACTTTAATACCAAATTTCATTGAAATCTGTTCAGTGGTCGAAGCGTAAAGAAGTTACATGCAGTAAATATTAGTATGGATTAGGTAGGTACTATACAAAGTCCTAGTCACAAAGTAAAATAATAATCATAATCAGCATAAACGTTACAATTGCAATATAATTATGATTATCAAACCAAAGGTAATAATTTAGAAATCAACCATTCGTCCATGCGGGTCTGCGAGAAAATAAATAACGTAGAATGTACAGTCGGCCAAGCAGATACCTGACCCCCTGACTTTTAAAACGTAAATTCACACTTTGCTGTGAAGCGCCACCTACCGTGATTTTTGGCAAGTAGACAGACAACTGCTAGTATAAACTTGTTTCTGATAACCTGCTCAGTTGCAAATTTTTTATTTCTAATAATCTCAGCTAATAATTCAAGTAATCATCAATGGTAAGAACAAGAAAGAATCAAAAACAATCCTACGTGAAGTTCGATTCGAACCATGGACCTACGACTTGAGAAGCTAGCGCTCATCTCAATACGCCAACCGACGATATGACATCTCGGGCGAAATTGGCTATCTATTTCTACTGCTATGACATCAATGTCACCAACTGCAACGCATTGCTTTAACAAATAAATTGAGGGTAATCTATCAGATTTATTTATACCTGATACCAACTAATCAAAAATATTGTTCACTCGCGTCACAATTACATTCAAGATACTGCGATTACTGTGTAGTGATCCAAAACCCCACTAGTTATTAGTCATTCCGTTTCATCTCATATAGCAGATTTTGTGAAAGCTAATATTGTATTGTGAAGACAACCTAGAATCTAGAGAGTTAGGTATCGCGGTAAGTAGAAATTATAAGTATTTAATATACTTACTTAATTGTCACACTATTTTTTGTTCCGTAAAACATAGGGTTTGTGATAAATGTCTAAGATAAATATATCTCTTACAGAGAAACACCGTCCGTTTGTGGATTCGGAGATATAAGAAGACTCGATCAACTGGCGTAACATAACACAGTGAGGAAACATTCAACAAGAACGAGATCGTATTTTATTTTGATGAAAAAAGTTTTAAGTCTGATGATGATGGCAGAAAAATATTGCGGAGAAGACATGGCCAGCGTATAGCCATCAAAATAATTTGCCTTTGAGTGGCAGGATAACATTAGGTAAAAATATTCATTAAATAGTTAAGTAAAATAATAATTATATTTTATACCTAGTGTATTACGCAGTGTAGATTATTAGGTAACTGATCGTATTATTGTTTTGCAGGTTATTGGGGACAGATGTCTTCAATGGGCCCAGGGGAGCTGGTAGAATTCGGCGGTCGGATGAATAAAGAAAAATACTTGGAAATTTTATGAGATGTGGTGATTCCAACAGTGTGCAATGTAGAATATATTTTATTTAAGACAATTGTTCTGTGATCTAACTGTTATTGAGTGACCAATTAAAATACCAGATTGTAGGGTCAAATAGTGCTTAACTGGGACACGAGACACGAGTGAAGTTTGAACTTAAATCAATTTAGACAAAGAGGTTATACTAAATTAATAAATATGCGCATAAGTGATATGTGATCTGATCTAACGTAATGGTAAGTGAAAAGACAAATAGACTTGAACAAGAGCTTCAAAATGGGGGTCACCCTCTCCCATATTAAAATCCATTTAATGCCATAGGTTTACATATTGATTCTTATACTATTATCGAAGCAAAGTTATTCACATAGCACTATTTGACCCTACACATTACAGTTATTAAAAAAATTTAAAACTATGATTAAAAAAAAGTTGAGAGATGTAAATTGTTACTTATTAAGTAACATGTTGGTTCTCTCTACAGAAGATTAATCATAGTTTGAATTAAGTAGGCAGGTATATATTTCACTGTTAATTTTTTTTGATGTAATAAAGTAACTAAACGTTTAAAATGCTTTTTAATAACAGTAATTAGCTTGGTAACATGAAAAAAACAACCAAAATTACACCAACATCACAATACGAAGTTGGTGATATTTGTAAAAAATAAAAGGCTTTGGAGGATTTGAACCTGTTACCTCATAAACACACTAATTATTAAACCGTAGTGCCTACCACTTGCGCCACATCTAACTATTGAAGTATCTTTGAAATAAGCGTATCGTATGCTAGGGCTTGTTTTATTTATCAAAAATCGAATAGATGGCATTAGTCATCAAGGGTATCAGATTTCTGCTTATTAACCTTATTTGTTCATTCACAATTCAATAGATGGCACTAGTCGCAAAGGATTTTACACTTGTATATTTTTATCTTTGGGTTTAAATCACGGATGGTTCTTTAGTTTGCGAAAAATGGCGCTGTTGTAGGGGGTCAGATATCTCCTTGGCTGACTGTACCAGCTGCTTCTCTTACCGTGCAGATCGTAAAGCCGATGGAGGCAATGGGCTAAAACTGGGGAATCATGTTAGTAGGCGCTGCAGCTAGCAACCCATCACAATTTTAATTCAGTTTTCCACCTACACGCCCACCAACATGCTTAACGTGGCTTTTAGGCCTTATAGACTTAAACTATGTCTACCCTGCAAGGGAAAAAGACGTAATAGTATGTATAAGATAGATAGAAAGAAAGTTACCTAAAAATATAAAAGTTACCTAACTTTTGTGTATATTCCTAATAAATTAATTTATGTGTTGTTATGACAAGACATGAATAACAATAAACTTAATATTACATAAAATTCACCAGGCAGGCATATTTTACTTTCATCCAATTTTGTATGCGTTGACTCGTGTTTGAAATTAAATATTTAAATCCCTTTAACATTTAGTCTTTCTGGTCTTATGCAATTAGAAAGTTTCAAACGTTTTTTGCATTCTAAGTATTTACCTGGAATGATAACAAATTACCTACTTAGGTAGTCATCACCCACAACTTTTGGATTATACCATTTACTATTCCTCGGGATTTAATCATTATCTATTTCGAATAAAGTAAGTGAAGTTAACTCCTCAGTAAAATAGCGCGTTGCACTTGTCAATTTTTCACTTTAAACACACATTTAAGGTATAAAAATATGGCATTTATTAAAAATATGAATTTAAGGTTTTCGTACCCAAAGTGTAAAAATGTGACTTTATTATAAAGTCTACTCTGTCCATCCGTCTGTAACAGGGCAGCATCTATGGAACAGTAACAGATGGAGACTTTCAATTTTCTCAGAATGTGTAGGTATATTTGTTGCCGTTATAATAACAAATAGGTTAAAAATTGAAAAATTTAAGCTTTTTACAAAAAACACGTCTTTCGAACGTTTTTCGTTGTTAAATGTTGTTGTATGGCGGTACTGAATCCTATGTGTGTGTTTCCGACTCGCTCTCGGTTCATTTTATTTAAGTACTATCAGCCCGCCCTGGCTTCGCACGGGTAGATATAAGTATATAATCTATAGCTAATGTTCATCAGGAATAATGTAGGTAGGTAGGATTCTAAGAGTTTTTCAGATCGATCACTAGATCGATCTGAAACTACTAAGTTTCGGAGCCTATTGAAACGTAGCCTAATTTTCAAGAAATCGCTTTTTATAAGACTAGTACAGATTTTTAGGGTTCCTTACCCAAAGGGTAAAAATGGGACCCTATTGATATAGCTCCGCTGTCCGTCGTTCTATCTGTCTGTCTGTCTGTCCGTCATCGTCTGTCACCAGGCTGTATCTCATGTACCGTGGTAGTTAGATAGTTGATATTTTCACAGATAATGTATTTCTGTTGCCGCTATAACAACTAATACTAAAAAATGGAATAAAATAAATATTTAAAGGGGCTCTCATAACAACAAACGTGACTTTTTGCTTATTTTTGCTCGATATTGATAACGGCAACAGGTAGACGCTTAAAATATTCACAGATATTTAGTTAATATTCACTTTAAAAGAAAATGGTTAAATAAAATTAATATTAAAGGGGGGCTCCACTACAACAGACATGACTTTTTTGCCGTTTTTATAGATCACGGTAAGGGGTTCGTGCGCGAGTCCAACTCGCACTTGGCCGGTTTTTTATATTGTTCCAAGTATCGCGTTAATTGAGAGCAAATTTTACGCTCATTGCGAGATTGCTTTTCACAGTTCGTAGTAAAACAATATAAAATCAATCCTCAGTACTATCAAGAACAAACAATTGTCTGGCACGTCAGTTAATGCAAAGGAGTCAAGATTCTGGGTCGTCTCGACGGATGAGGTCCATCAAATGAAATGAAAAGATTTTGAGAACGGTGGCTGCAGACAGCGCTGAATTAGGATTGACAGCATAATAAATCGCTACATTTCTTTTCCCCTTTATACATGGTGAAATTTTGATCGTTCTGGACCCTGAAAGGGGTGACTCAGACCATCAATATAAACAACCTTTTCTATGGGACAAATGCTGGGAACTCAAAAAAAAATTCGTCATTTCCATACAAAAGAGTCCCGCTCCGCCCGGCCAGTTTGTATGGGAATATCGATTTTTTTTTAGTTCCCAGCATTGTTCCACTAGGAAAAGTTGTTCATTTTGATGGTCTAACGATACAAATTTCACCAAGGTCTTTAAGACTTTAAAGCCAAGCTCTGTCTACCCCGCAAGGGAAAAGGCGTGATAGTATGTAAATACATGTTAAGAACATTAACATGTTACTCAATTAGGTAAGTTAATATTAAGCATACTGGATAATCTAAGTAAAGGAATTAAGTACTAGGAATCCTCGCTTATTTACCAGATTATAAGCGACTATTTCCAGAAACACTACTCATGAGCATAAATTACGATTGAAATAAATTATGGAGTTTCACATGTTAAAAAACATATTTATAATTTTAGGCAATTTAAAATATAATTCATTCATTCATTAAATATACCTAATAAGTCCTAAGGATTTGTACATTTCATAAGTGTGTAATTAACATTCGAATAATACATCGTTACAATTATATATTGATCTATTTTTCACATTTACAATTTTTTGTCAATTTGTGTCTGGAGCTAAATTTGATGTGTAACTTTTAAAATCCGTCTTATGGCACTTAAAATAGCTTGACGGACTTTGGTTAACGTCAATATTTACAATATTAACCGTTGTATAATCAGGTTTCCGCTTTACATAACACGGTAAAAAATTCTCTGCGATAAATCAAAACATCTTTGATTTTGTCCCGTGAAAATCTACTTTCACCGTCGTGGTCCCATCGGTACGCCACAGTATTAGTTTCGCTAGATTTTACTTGCAACGCGTGACCATTTAATTTGTATTTTCTCTATTAGACTCTGAGATTCAGTTGTTTCTTACTAGGTACTAGTCTTCAATCAACGAGAGAAGGAAATATATGGACAAAGAAATACCTAAGTAGCATTTTGAGATACTTCATTCAAAATTTCAAATCAAATCAAAATTGTTTATGTCGGTACAGTAATACAACATACATTTCTAGATTGTGATTGGATACCACTTTTAAGCATTAAATGCCTGTGTTAGTGTTCCCCGCTCTCTCATTAAACAAGTCATAACTAATTAATATTCAGTTATGTATAGTTAAGGTATCGGCGTGTGTAATTATTTGCGATTGGTGTAAGTTGTTTACAGCCATTCTCTCTATGACTGTTATAAAGCTTTAAAGTTTAGAGTCATGAAAACTTTAAAACTACTAATAGCCAAGATCATATATTTAACTATGAATACGCATAATATCCAAATCTTACTACCATGCAGATTCAATAATGCAAATATAAGAAACCTCAGTCAGATACTTAAGGTCAGATATGATAATTCCAGTATACGTGCAACACCTGTAGTTTGGGTCAACTCATCTTAGGAAAGAACTTGTAAAAATAACTTAGACTCAATACTTAACGGTTCGTCTAACCGTTTCATCGCCATTTATCAGACTATCAATAAATACAATGTCAAGCGAACATCAACAGCCTTTAACAATTCCACATTAGCATACACCGACGAGGATAAAGATCACAATATCCTTATCCTTATACTTACTAATATTATAAATGCGAAAGTGAAGAAACAAACAAACAAACTTGTTTGTTTGTTTATTAGTTTGTTTGTTACGCTTTCACGCTGTAACTACTGAACCGATCATCATGAAATTTTGCATATAAGTTCTCTGGAGTGCGGAGAAGGAAATAGGCTACCTTTTATCCCGGGAAAAAGTACTATTCCCGAGGGATCGATATTGACGCGGGCGGAGCCGCGGGCGAAAGCTAGTTAAAAATATATAAGAAATTAAAATATGACGTTCGAAAAGAGGTAGTTATGTAACCATGTTTAAATTAAAAAAACAATGTTTTATCCAGCAGGTATTTAGTCTGTTTGTTAGGTATAGATCGTTATAGAAATTTAAAAGACGCAAAAATTATGAAGATTCTTGCATTTCCTCCTACTTGAATATTTTTGCTGTCTAATTCTTCAGAGCTTCTTTGTCTTTGAAATAAAAAATCATTTTGTTAGGCTTATGTACGTTTGGATCATAATTTGATAACAATTTAAATACATACTTTTTTAAATTTATATATTTTGTGTTGTTGATATGATTGTAATCTTGCTAAATGCTTAATTGATACTACCGATTTTGCTAAGTAGTACTTGACCACCGAAATTTTATTATACTGCCAAAACAGATTGACCTTTCTGTATTATGTTAATTCTATACATCAACGACAATGATCTCGTTTGATGACGATAGATCGACATTAGCATACAGTGAGGATAAAGAGTCCTCTCGTCACAATATCACAATGCGCGTGGGCGCTTCTTCAGGTCACCGTTGTCGAAATGATGCTCAGCTGAACACACGCAATGTTATTGTTGTTTACTGTTATTTTGTGACATTTTTGGAAATAAATTTGGGTTCGAGACGTGAATATAATATTTAAATAATTATTTATCGAGTTGTTTAGGACGTATTATTTCTTTGTCAGATTAGTTATGTATATCTATTTAATTCCTACTGAACCTAATACTGAAGTCCAGATAGGACCTAAGTTCAATAATTATGACAATGTGGATCTCACTCGATATGAAAAATAAGTTGTTGACGCGCCGCAGATAAACCAATTTATGTTTTTTTTTTTTTTTTTTACTAAATATTGAATTAGGCATTTGTCTCCCATCTCACCTGATGGTAAGTGACGATGAAGACGAGGATGTTACATGCCTATCCAAGAGATACCCATTTATTCTACTTTTGAATGTGTGAATAATGTTAATAATACTTTTAATGTTTATCTGCGGTTCTCGTTCTTTCCAAGGGAGGACTTTTTTTAAGACATAGGACGGCAAACGAGCAAGCGAGTCACCTGATGGTAAGTGATCACCGCTGCCCATGGACCACTGCAACACCCGGGGTGTTGCAAGAGCGTTGCCGGCCTTTCAAGAAGACATAGACTCGTTAGTGTTATTAAGATTAGCGACAGTCAGGCAGACGGTTGGAAAAATATTGATATATTATAGCATATGCTCTGATAATAGTAGGAATAAACTCTTATATTGTGAAAAAAATATGGTGAAAAAATGTATGCAGGCCGGGCTTAATCCAGCGATCTTAGGTGTATGTACGACCTATGCACTGCCAACTGAGCTACCGCATGTTCTATTTTATTTTTTAATTTAATAAGATATATCAAAAATAGCATTGTGAATGCAAAATCAAAACACAAATAATGAATGAGAAAAAATTTGTTAGTTCAGTCCAACTCATAACAGCACTATGTAAAATATCCTTTTTGTCTTGGTAAAGACTTGAACTCGTTCGCACCTAATTCAATGAAGGCTAAATATTCTTGATAAATCAAAAGATACTGGTTTTCACCAGTATCAAATCGGAGTATCGATAAAGATGAGCATTGACAGATATCCTTAGATAGCGTTGTTAGTATCTTAGAAGCAAGGGCGATCAGAATGTGTCAAGGGAGAACGATAAATAAGTGGTAACGAGGAGGAAAATATTTATAGTAATGTTGTATACAGATCATTATTTTGAGTACGGGAAAAACTACCTATGTACTGGCCTACGAATAAGTAATAAGGTACTGGCTGACCTATGCTTGTATGCAAAAAAACGCGCAAAAACATCTACATTCTACTACATACTTATCTACATTGTATTTAGTTTTAAATATCTTTCAGCAGCATTCGTGCCTATTTTTCGGCTAACCTATTTCATATTCTTTGACGATATTCCAATAAACCAATTATTAGGTAGGTACACATTCTAATCAATGATTGATACTTAGAATGTAAGCTAATATCACGTCTCTATTTCGTATGGATGACTTAGGAAATATAAGCTAAATAAAGCTCATAAACATCAGTGAGACCTCTCTAACCCGTAATGCCAGCGAGGAGAGTGTAGGCCAAATCTTCTGTCTGCTCTGGCCCTGCAGTGTAGACTAAAAAGACCTGATGATGATGATGATGACTTCTTATGGAGCAGACAGAGCTTTGGGCTATTAAACGTAAAGGCTACGTTTCTGGGCTTGCTAGTGGAAACGGGAATTAGAATAGGGACCGGTTGCCAGACGCATTGTCTATTAACATGAGAAATTTCTGTAGATCTGCACGTGAAGAATAACAGCTGGTACTTTTGTTTCCTCTATTCTTCCAGACCTGCTTGAAATTTGTTAAGGGTTGCCTGCAAGGTGCCACACACAGAACAACAAAGACATGTGTCAACCGAACTCCGTGCCGAACGGCTGTTTGGTGTATTTTTGTTTTCGTCTCTCGCTATACGAGAGAGTGCGATGATGCGATGTTTTTTGCCTAAATCTGGACCGTTGAATAATCCTGGAAATACCTAAGTAAAAACCAAACTATGTACGATCACCTGCGGAGGCTATAAATATATATTTAGCAATATCAAGAACCTTATACCACATGTATACATAAGGTTGAAACTGCTATTTTAAATAGTATCCGTAGCTACGACCGACTTTTTTTATGCAACTTTTATATGGACTTCTGCAGATGACCGCACGTTAGTCAGTCGAATATATTGGAATCTTCATGTTTATTATGGTATTTATTTATCTCCAAAGTTGACTTAAGAATGGCGCTAAAATACGGATGTTTAGCAGCTTATAATTTTCAAATCATTGATTCTATTACTAAGCTATCACGGAACGTACATAGATAATGACGGGATTAATTGATTTTATGCTTAGTTTTGTTCATACATTATGAAATATTGCCGCAATTCCCTTTCGCTGTTTGTATGCATATAACCGTCTCCAATGCACTCTTAAGTTGAAAAAAAAAACATTTAATAAATACCTAACCAACCCAACCAAAAATAAATAATAGTTTATCTAAATGAAGCAACGTTTCCAATGTGAGTATAGGAGCATTCAATAATTATTATAACTAGCATAGTCCTTTTAAATAAAATCACTTTAATACGGTATTATCGCGTATATAACTTTTTTTTTTACACCTAACGTTCGCACGTAATCGCAGGTAGACTCTACCTACCAGTCTACCTGCGACCATGAAAACTGTAGTTTTCGAAACGTTAGGTGTAAAAATAATGTAATATACGCGATAATACCGTATTAAAGTGATTTTATTTAAATGTGTGACAATCACGAAAACATCAGAAACCATAAGCATAGTCCTATTCATTTCTTACATAATATGAGCTTGCATCAATCAAGTCTTAATAAACTCATTGTAGGTAATAAATAAGTTATCGTTTCTTTCTCGTAAATAGGTCATTGTATCTGTCCATTCACCTCTTCCCGATATGTTCACAGACATACAATTGTTATCATGACTTATTGCAAATAACTATGAATAACATTTCCGGGACTGTTGAAATTAATAACCCAGGAAGCGTACACTTTTATAGTAGTCCCTTGTGCGTGGGCCGGAGGCATCAGACAATTCAAACTAACATTACAATAAGCAAACCACTTACGTTTGTAAATGTCAACTGGCTCTTTAGTAGTTGTGATGCCGCAGCTTCCTTCGCTCACGTTCAGCCTGTACACGCCGAACTGGCCCAGGTCTGGCCGCAGCTGGCACAGCATGCCTCTGCAGAAAGTGTGTCATTGTACTCGTATGCAGCAGACATCAGTAAGAGTAAAAAAATAGGTTTCAAGGAAAGTTCTCAAACACCGTTCCATTTGAATTAGGATATTGTATTATAAGGGTAATGGACATGGGGATCAATGTCCATTGCCTGTTCTGGCTCTTAGCGTTGAAACATGTTGAGGTAGATATTTCTAATGAGAGAATAATAGAACAGTGTCTTAATATTGCCACCGTCTGCTCGGAGGTCGGATGAATGTTGGGTATTACCTAGCGACCACGCAAACCGGGCAAAGACGAATTGAGACATCATGGAGTTTTAGTGGGTTAAGTCCCACACTACCACTTTCCATCCCCGCAGATGAGTGGCGTGGGTCGGCCATTTCTCCATGTAAAAAAAAAAAAGGATATTGTATTATGAATATGGATGGATGTATGGATGTTTTTACCCTTAACTCAGAAGCTGATGGACGGATTATTTGATGTTATGTCACAATTGTTATACACCAATATAACATTATAGAATATACGTGGACGAAGTACATGCAAAAGCTAGTCTAGACTAATATTACAAAGAGGAATAAATAAATAAATATATACGGACAAATCACACAGATTGAGCTAGCCCCAAGGTAAGTTCGAGACTTGTGTTATGGGATACTAACTCAAGGATACTATATTATATAACAAATACATATATAGATAAACATCCAAGACCAAGGCCAATCTAAAAAAGATCATTTTCCATCTTGACCTGGCCGGGGATCGAACCCGGTCACTCCGTGTCGCAGGCTGGCGTGTTGACCGCTGCGCCACGGAGCTAGTCGCTAGGAAAGACCTTATGTGTTTGTAATGGATAACAAAACTCAAAAACGAATGAACCGATTTTAATATTATTTCACTAATAGAAAGCCGCAATATCAGCAAATAACACAGGCCCATTTTTTATTAAAAAATAAGAGGAAACTGTAAGAAAATTGCATTAATATAACCCAAAGTTTGAAACATTTGCCTATAAACGTAAGGTGAGCGCTGCGAAAACGATTGATGTCTCTATCATCTATCCTAGTCATAGTGTTCCCTTTTACATCTTCGCCTAAGATGTTGGAACCCGGAACCCTGGATCCCGGAGTCGAGGGTCGCCCACCGCCACGCGGATGAAATAGCTACTCTTCTATAATTTTCATGATAAGTTGTGCTCGCATTTAATAAAATGAGCAAAACACATGCTTAAACGTCTGTGAAAAAAAATTGACGTCCCTTCCCTTGGTGGCTATTGTATATCTGCTGCAAGAGTGGAATAAGATCAGTTTTGTATTGCCAGAATGTTGTTATAAATTAACGTGTATAGTACGAGCAAATGTTTCAAGTAGATACAGACAAAGTTGACATAAACAAACAAAGACTCCGAAGCTAGTAAAAACGAATCGTATTATACATACCAAATAATCTACAAATAATATATAATTATGCATATTTAAAAATAAACAACAGTTTCAACATGACCTTCATCTAGAACTTTTGTACACACTGAGGCCACTGAGGCATTATATGAGGTATAATAGCATTAAGGCTCAATACTGTATTTTACCGTTAGCTCACAACGCGTATGTAACTTGATGATTATCTCCAATATTCCGATTAGCATATTGCCGCTAAATGAGGTTACTGTTAGGTTATTTCATACCTCAGAAACTAATGACTTCTAAGTGTTAAGCCACGTTATGCCGAATAAATATTTTAGTTCCGTATCTAAATCCCATTTTAAACCACAAATAAATTTCTAATAACGTCAATACAATGAACCTTTCAAGTAATTTTGTTTTTCGTGTGCTTACTTGGACAACACTGGTTTAAATTTTTCAAGCTGCTTAAAGTCATCTGAGATAGCATCATGCCATCAATAATGACAGCCGGGACCGAAACACGGAGGAGCTCGAGATATTTTATGCTTTGCGGCCATCCATCCCAGTGCAGACCGGGCCCGGGGTAATGCACCTACTGGCTCATAGTTGTCATCAAGTAAAATGTACAGATATTGAAATGAAAAATATCATTTTTTTAACCGACTTCAAAAAGTAGTTTTGAAAAAATTTTACATAGGTACCAATTTGAAAATATACCCTTCCAAATAAAACAGATTTTTCAGTCTGTTTATACTTGTTATTTTGAAGTCGGTTTAAATTAGAATTAAGATATATTTATTTACCACCTATCTATACATAACATTTTCTGCAAATTCTCTATAAAATTTGCAGGTGACCGTAGTTGACCAAAGTTGTACTTACGAGGTATTTCTGACACTGATATACTGTTCATCGCTACTTGTGTAGACACGCCAGGTGGCTCGCCTAGCTGTGCTCGTCACCCAAGACTCCTCCGTGCCTCCTTCCAGGGTTTTGTGTAGCTCGAATGGACACTGAAAATAAAAAGCCGTTAAAACAGGAGAACAGGTGTCTTAACGAAAGTCGAAAATCTTAAAAAAGTCGCTCGTTCAAAAATAACACCGTACGTTTACGCAGACGCAATTTTTTTTAAATCTTTGTTATAAGCATTGCACAGATTACTTAATACCTGTCTAATGTTCCAATATCGGGAAGCAGTAGGTACCAATTATATTTTTATTTCATCCTATTCGTTATCGTGTGTTAGTGACCAGTATAGGCAACAACGGTTAAGTTTAAAAAAAATAATAATCATAAAATACCTGATGTGTCATCAGGTATTTTATTTTTTAGTTTTATTCTGGGGTGGGACCAACAGCTTTAATAAGCACAAACCCTTTGTTTTAAATGGCGGCGCAAGATCTAAGTTGGGTGTGGGCAACAAGTGTGAGCCGCTTTTTGCTCATTTTCACACATCGTAGTCTTCTCAAACCACGTTTTGCGAGGGCATGTGGCTCTTTTTCGCAAATCGTAGGCTGTCCAAGATACTTTCGGTGAATTCTTGTGGCTCTTGTTTCGAATCGTACGCTTGCCAAAACACGTTCCGCGAACCTTTATGTGCATGTCTAACTATCTATCTCGGACTATCTCGGAAATTGTAGGCTTCCAAGACACGTTCCGTTAAGGCCTTGGGGCATTTTTTTGGCAAATCTTAGGCTTCCCAAAAAAAAGCTTGTCTACAATTATGCGCGAGGCTGTTTTCATATCCCTTTAGGCGCGAGTTAGTACTTATATTAATTCTGTGGCGCGAGGCCGTTGTCTTAGGCCCACTTCGCCCACGCCATTGATCCCTGGTCATTAGATTTGTGTTTTTTTGTCTTGTAGGTTGAGTGGGTCAAGTACTGAATAGTTATTTCTAGCATGATATGTACCATGCTATCATGTTTATCTTCTCTCGCAAATCTTAAAAGTCGATCAAGTGAACCTGGCAACTTATCATTATTTATGTTTCCCATCATTTTTAGGGTTCCGTATCTAAAGAGTAAAAACGGGACTGAAACAAAGCAGTAACCCGGAAAATCCCGTGACATGACGCGTCTATAAAACCAAATCAGCTCGTATAAATAAAAAAAAATCCTATAGCATAGGACCATAATGGTGGGAATGCGAAAAAAGTTGTCATACAAAATGTGGAATAATTAAATTTAATAAATTTGTATAAAATGTGGATTTTTGAGTTCCTGTATTTTGTATGGCTGTATTCCTGTATACGTAGTAGCATAAGAGAAAGCAGAAAAAATATGTGATTTTTTAAAGGGTGTGAGTCCCACATTTACCAGCTTGTCTGCAAGAAGATGTCGCGGCCAAGCGGAATAAACGCAGTATTCCACAGTTGTGAGATAAGGTATAGGTAGTATTTAATAACACAAATTCATCATCATAACATCAAATTAAAATAAATCTTAATTAAACTTAAGCAAAAATGCCAATGTCGTTCCCGGCTCGAAGGTACCCATCATGCTAGATGCAATGCCTCTCTGAATGGCTATGGACAATCTTTGAACCAGGTACTATCCGGAGCGGTAGTCATAACCTCTTTCCCTCAAGCGACTATCTTTTTATTTCTATCTATTTATCTCGAGCCCTATCTCTGCTTCAAGACACCAAGGTCCTTCTGTTGTGTAGACAAAATGAGAGTATTTGTCGATTTATGTCGATTTATAGTTGGTAATACTGTACGTTATGCAACAACAATATAGGGCTGACGTAAAATTAGCCGTTGTTCCCCTATTAATATGCGGGCAAACAAAGCAGTAGCCCGGAAAATCCCGTGACACACGCTCTAATCGGAGGTCATTACCGGCCTATTCCTAGAAAACGCAACGCACTCATGTGTTTAATGCATTTTGAGTAGACATTTTTATCGCATTTGTCGCCACGATTGTTGTTTTACCCGACTACGTCTAAAGAACGTTCTGATGTTCTAGTGTAGGTATAAATAAATACTGAGATTTCAAGTCTTTTTGCCTTACAAGGTAGACAGAGCCTAAGACCATAAAACCCAAAAGCCACGTTTAGCATGTTGCTGGTAGTATGTGGCAAACATAATCTATATAGTGATGGGTTGCTAGCAACATCGCCTATTGAAATGATTTCCAGGATTTTCGCCTTTTGACTCGGCCGGTTTCTATGTCTGCGCAGGGAGAAAAGCAAGCATATGTGATGTTTATAATTTTGCCAAGTTGCGCTGCCTAAACGGCTGCAGAGCATGCTTTGCTGATTGTGACGGATGAAGTGTAGCACGAACCTTTTTATTATCTATTTGTTTCCGTTGACGTTTCAATTGAGATACATCCATCGTGGTCGCAACGAGCGACTCTCGTCTCGTCGTGGAGAGTCAAATAATAAAAAGGTTCCTGCTAAGTCCCGTTTATATACTTAATTATGTAAACCTGATTTTCTTTTCTCTCTTTCATCCCCGGTTGCAGCGACAGCTGTGATGCAACTGAGCCCAGGATCCATTATTATGACAGGATTTCTGCAAAACTTTGTTTCTTTTAACTTGAATACATTTTGCCCGTCTACAACAGGTTAGCGAACGTCATTAACAGCGATCCATGATAATTAGCTATATAAGCTTCTTCCCAGAAAATGCAATGAACTCGTGTTCCCCCATTGCGTTTTCTAAAGAATCGAAGTCATTATCCGACTTTTTATCGCTAGTTGATAATTGGCTGTTTATGACTGAGTCTGGATCCACGCCCGTCTCGCCCCCCATCAGGTTCCAATTGGATCCTCCCGGTTCCCCTGTATCTTCGCGCGTCAACAGATACGAGGCGCCAAAAAGATTTGCGAATCTTTTTCTTGTTAGTTTTCCGTTTTATTTATGAACAAGGAAAAATATGCAGAAAAGTTGTTTTGATACGTCATGTTGGTCCTGTCGAGAGTGGAAGGGGTGACACACAATGCCACTTTTAATGTTAGCAATCGGTTTGCATTATGGTATTTATAAAAAATAATATAGACCTACAGCACTTTTAAGATTGTTAAGTGACCCTGACCATCATTACTTTTAAAATAAATTATTTTGTTCACAGTCGCACATATTGTGTGTAAGCATGCATTATACATTAGGCAAAATACAGTCCAAATTTTTTATTATATTCTGAAGGCTATGACTTTAGCTGTTGTTCACATTCATATTGTTTATTTGTCTAAAAACTTACCATTGTATAGTGATACAAATACTAGGGATTAGCATTATGTACCTACTTATTGTTTTCTAGGAAGGCATTTAAAAAAAATCTAGAATGGAAAGAAGCAGTCCAGCATAGAATTTCTTGCGATGGATTCAGAGTAGATATGTTGCCCCAAAGTAAAAGTAATTATTATGTAAGCTCCGAAAAGACATATTCTGCTTTTCATCATGAGAAAAACTTATGAAATTCTTAATAAAACATTTGAACTGAAAAATTAGAATGATTTAACCTTGATGGTAAAATAAACAAAATATCTAGGTGGGGGTAGATATTAAATTTATATTCCTGTGTCTTATGTACTTATAACCAGAATCCGGTACAATCTACGAATAAGTAGGTAATACTTATTCGGATATTAACCAATCTATTATATATATTCTCAAGCGGAACCAAGTTAAAAATTATGTTTAAGGGTAGTTTTGTTTTAATTGAAAAATAATATTATACTTAATTCTTTTTTCATAATAAAAAATATGCGTGATAATGCACTTTCAGCGCGCGAAAAAAACAAGATGCATCATAAATAATCCCAGTTCTTTTTAATAAATGTAACTGGCCAGTGAAACTCTTATAAAATTAAATACATTAGGTATTCGATCCTTGGATTCGTACACTATTCAAATTTTTCGGTCCTAATGAAAACTTAAGTACCTATTTCCGGCAACCATTTTTTGTTTTTTTTTTTTAATATGAGATATAAACCTAGTAGATTGTGACGGGCCTACTAACTACTAACAAATTATGTTAGTCCCGAGAAGCCCCATTCTGTTTTTTTCTCCCTCTATGAAAAAAACAAAATTTATGTTTTCATTCCCACGGGACTAAAAAAATGTTAAACTGTGAATTTAAAAAAATTTGACCCCCGGTAATAAAAACGTATTTTAGACCCTGTTAATCGATTTTTGTTTTTTGAATAGATGAGATGAAAACTACCTTCTAACTACCAACTAAATGTATGTAGGTACCTACTGGTCACTAACACATAAGTACCTAATTAAATGATTTGATACTTGCCCTGAAACAGTCATCAGATACAGCATAAACTCCAACGTTCCTGTCCGCCTCGCCCACCACATACGCCTCGTCCATCTTCAGAGCGGTGATGTTCAGTCCCTCGAACTCGTCCACACCAGGGTCCTCCAACCACGACTTCATCACATCCTTACACCACTCCCAAGTATTATTTGCCACTGATTCATTCATTTTCACTGTTTTGCTACTACCTAACTAACGTTTATAACTTCTTCAGAGTGAAGTAGTCAAAACTGTCGCTTCAGGCGCAGTTATTTAAAAACTGTATTATCATATCGCTTGTCATTTTAACTCATTTTATTGTGGGCGCGTGCGTTGTTTATTAAGTCGCGGCGGCTGATCTCCGACCGTGCAAGCGTCTGAGCGGACTGTCTGCGACTGCCGTTGTCGGTGTGGAGTATTCGGACCGGTGTCGGACCAGCTCACGGTAACATACAAGAATAATTAAAATACTTTCTGCAACCCGATCGGGAAAACCTCGCAACAATAAGACGAAAGCGCTTGCATTCTCCGATTGCGTTCCGAGGAATGCTCGCAGCTCGCACGCTGTGCGTAGGTTTCGCCTGCTATTGTTGTTGTAGGTACCTATCAAGTGGCGTGATAAGCGCTAACCACACAGAAAGAAGTTCTCATGAACCTTGTAGGTACCTAACTTGGCTGACAATGACGTCGGTCATTGTATTCGTATTGGCTTCAGTATTGTCATAAGAAAGTACTGATTTTATTTAATTTTCAATAGTGTAAAATAACAAACTAATCTCCCATTATAGTTTGGAGAAAAGAAAGATGCTACTGCTCCCGCGAACTTCATTAAAGCCGAACCAGGGAATCTACGAAATCTGGGGATACTTAGGTACCTATGATACATTTGAAGCTTGCTCTCCAGCAAGACATATACTTAACCATGAATGATTGTCTGTTTACAACAACAGTCTTAATTCCAATTAAACATTAGATACTAAGTTATTACTTATCCATACTATCCATACGTCCATACTAGTATTATAAATGCAAAAGTAACTTTGTCTGTCTGTCTTCTTTCCACGTTTGATTGAACCAATTTGGATGAAATTTGGTGTGGAGGTAGTTTAAGGCCCGAGAACGGACATAGGTTGTCTTTAATTCAGGGAAATTTTACTGTTCCCGAGGGATGGAAATTAACGCGGGTGGAGCCGCGGGCAACAGCTAATAACTTATATATCAATAAAATTATTGCGGTAAGTAATGAAGCTGGCGAAAGTGTTTTTCGTACGAGATAGAAACGTGCGATGACTGTATATTTTTAGTACCAATCAATAATATATATTTACCAGACACTACACGTTGCGACTGAGAGTGAGAACACAGAGACACCTAGGCAAGATACCCTAGGGCTTTTACTAGAACTATTAGGGAATATTTCGAACTAATTCAACCATGTTTTTACATGCTGTTAAATTTCAGTCTGTCATTGCGAATTTAAGAAATGCTAAAAAAGACTGCATATATTTTGCCTAATACGTACAGTGAATAATTGAAAGTCGTTAAACACCTTACAATTTTTTGCATTAGAATTGCACTTTTAAGGTTTCCCTACAACAAAAGGTAAAAAGGAACCCTGATAAGATCACTCGGTTGTCTTACGCCTATCAAATGGCGTAGCTAGCAATGGGTGTTACCCAAGGCAGTCATGGTGTCACCCCATGCCGAAACAAACACCCTGCAAATCCACTCTGAATTTATTCTCCTAAGAGAATCAAAATATGCTACTTCCCGTTGACCCAAGATCCTGAAATTTATTAATAAGTCTTATACCGTCTTATTATAAAACGAGGACTAACTTTAGTACCTGGTTTAAACCATTATCTGACCAAAATAAGTCGACACTTATCACTCTGATGTTTAGTCAACTGTCATTGTCAATTTATTTTGGACGGATAATGGTTTAAACCAGGTACTAAAGTTAGTCCTCGTTTTATAATAAGACTTCTTATTATAAAACGAGGACTAACTTTAGTACCTGGTTTAAACCATTATCTGACCAAAATAAGTCGACACTTATCACTCTGATGTTTAGTCAACTGTCATTGTCAATTTATTTTGGACGGATAATGGTTTAAACCAGGTACTAAAGTTAGTCCTCGTTTTATAATAAGACTTCTTATTATAAAACGAGGACTAACTTTAGTACCTGGTTTAAACCATTATCCGTCCAAAATAAATTGACAATGACAGTTGACTAAACATCAGAGTGATAAGTGTCGACTTATTTTGGTCAGATAATGGTTTAAACCAGGTACTAAAGTTAGTCCTCGTTATAATGTTTGTGTGTTGTGAATTGTGAATGTCACACAAAAAGTCAGTTTTTAAGCTTGAAAATCAATAATAGAAACCACTGTCAGGTTTCTTTTATTGATTTTCCGCAAAGCTCAATCACGATTTGCTTAATTTTTAAAACAATGACCAATTCATACCTAAATAAAATCGTATGTCCCTTGGTGTAGATCTGAATTGATGCGAATTCCGGCCGTACGTCCCTGGCCTACGAAGACGCCGCGCCGGATCAAGGATCACGGCGCGTGACGAATTGCATGCATTTATCTGACCAATCTGACATCACTTTGTGATTTCTAGCAGTTATTTTATGGCGTTTCGTGCTATTATTCTGTCCTATGATTTTATACATGTTAGCGAATGATTCATCTGCTAATAGAACTCGAAATAAGTACACAAACATACAAACTGATTGGCGTAGAAAAGTCCAGTGCTTTTGAACCCTATGTTCCCTTATAGGGATGACTTGGTCCGTCGATGTGAACACCCTATGGAACCAATGAGTAGAACTTAGAAATAAAGATTTTGTGACCGAACATTTTTATATTGACATGTAAATTTTTTTAGTAAAGAGAAAAATTGAAGGTACATACTTCCCTATAATAACAAAAACAAATATTTTCGTGGGCCGATCAAGGGGTGTTCTTACTAGTTCAACCTGAAGTCGGTTGTAACCTGCGGCCTGCGGGGTTAGAGGTTGGAAGGTTTCTTTGAACTCCTCACTTAGCCGACCACAAGGCGTATCTACATTTGTTCATGGAGCCGACCTACAGTTCATCATTAACTCGATTGGACGCTTTTTTTTTTTTTGTTTTTCATATGTGTAAGTGGCCAACACTGGAGTCTTCAAGCTGCCTAAAGGAATATCTGACACGGCTTAACGACTGTCAACAATGATGACATCCGGGGCTAGCGACTTAACGTGCCTGAGGAGCTCGAGATATTGTGATGTCACTAGCGGTCACCTATCTCAGTGGGGACTGCGCCCATGGTTGCTAAACCTGCGTAAACGCTTATTATGCTCAAGTCCACTAGTCCATCGGGCTCCTCGATTCTCGATCAGCCGCTTAAAGTGGATCATTCGACAAACAAACTGTCCATTCGTATTTAGTGGTGCTTCACACATTATTTTACACCGATACCTGTAATTATTTTAACATAGACAGGAAGGCATGATACTCGTATCACCTTGCACTATCGTAGTATTTATTGCCGATGTGTTACTATCCTAGTATTTATGCCTGTGGTACTATAAAATATTCAATAAAAAATGTTCCTCGTGACGTAGTTGCGTGCCGACACGCGACGATGATGAGAAGTGTATTGTGTCGCAAAAACTGCGTTTCTTCCGGTCGGCAGTAGAAATCTGGGTGGATTCTGATAACATACTTGAAACGTGTGCATGAGTACTGCCAATTTGTTCAGAATGCATTAACCATAACTGCATTAAAGAGACGTGAGACAAGTTGCAAATATATTTTTAGACTTCTTTGAAATATAGCTATGACCATCCGCTTAAACATGCGCGGGCGCATGGAGCAGCAACCGCGCCTTGGGTCGGCGTGAGCTAGCGGACAAGGGTTAGTCATGATTCCCCCTGATATTTATAAATAGCTTTCGCCCGCGGGTCCGCCTGCGTCAATGCCAATCCCTCGGGAAGGGTATCTTATTTTTCCCTGGATAAAAGGTAGCCTATGTCCTTTTCCGTACTCCAGAGAACTTGTATGCAAAATTTCATGATAATTGGTTCAGTAGTTGCGGCGTGAAAACGTAACAAACAAACAAACTCACTTTCGCATTTATACTATTAGTATTGACTTACTTATTTTCCTATGTCCCCTAGGTGGGGCAGAGGGCCGCTACAGAACTTCTCCATCTCGTTCTGTCTTGAGCAACACGTTTTACTTCGGGCCAAGACAGCCCGATTGTCCTCATCTCCGCCGCTACCGATCGCCGCCAGGTCTGCTTTGGTCGACCACGCTTCCTCTTTCCTTGAGGAGTCCATTCCATTGCCTGTCTCGGAATGTGAGAAGGCTCCCTCCTGAGCGTGTGGCCAATCCATATCCATTTACGACGCGCTACCTGGTGACCGATCGGTGTCTCGCCGCAAAGCTGCCACAGACGTTCATTGGATATCTTTTCAGGCCAAAAGATACCCAATATCTGCCGAAGGCAGCGGTTGATGCAGACTTGGATCTGCTGCGTGATGCCTTTGGTCACCTTCCACGTTTCGCACCCATATAGCAGAACGGTTTTTACATTGGAGCGAAAGATTTTGAGTATATTAGTATTAGTAACATTAAATTATATTCTCGATTCCCGTCAAATTTCATCACACACACAAGACGTCGGTCTTGTGTGTGTGATGAAATTTGACGGGATGGGTGGCATGCATTGAGAAAAGCATAGGCCTTTTTCGGATATAGATCCGACAGTGGGATTATAGAAGGCTGTTGATGATGATGATAAGGTATACTCGAACTCTCGCAGGCCTATCTCACTCCCCGGCCGGTATCGAAAACATACCTACGCGGGGCAACACACACCTTCGAAGCGGTAAAACCGGGCAAATCCGGGTAGGAATGACGCGCGTTTTGTCACATGTGTTTACAGACTTCCAACGAATTATGTATCGTTTGTAGGCTGCAAGTATAAAATTGACTTGCAAAGGATTCTGTCGGTATCTAAACAAACATTTGTGAGATTGAATCGTGCGATAGCTCAGATGGCAGAGCATAGGTCGTACATAGACCTAGGTCACCGGTTCAAGTCCCGCCCGCATGAAATTTTTTCACCATATTTTATTTCTCAATTTATCAAGAGTTTATTAAAATAGCATTGTGAATACAAAATAAAACTCTTTAAAATTATGTAAAAAAAAATTGAGCTCCCAGAATTGGTCCTCTAGGAAAAGTTGTTCATTTTGTCAGACTGAGTCACCCCTTCTCGGGAAAGTCGTTCGTAAGTTACACAGTGTATACTGATACAATTGAATAAAATATAAAAAATATATTCAGAGAAATTTATTTTCAATTTCATTTCATTACAATATGCAAAACAACAGCTAGGTACTTCTAAGATTCTGCTACGCTGAAATCCGACTTAAATATTCGTATAAAAATTATCTAACATAGTATAGTATATACAAATGATTATGATTACAGTTCAGTCGAGAATTATTTTAAGCTCGGAGTGAACTTAACTTTGCCCTTTGATATATTTTGAGCAAAAACTGGAAGCCATATATAGAAATAGACAATTATTACATTATTCAACTCGCTATTACATATTCGTAATAATTTAAAATTATGAAAAAATTACAACTCCCGAAAACATATGCGAATACATTATTCATAAAATATAATTTGTAACCTGCCAGTAAGTTATTACAATAAATAGTAAAAATCATAATCATTATGATTTCAAGAACCAAATTGTAAATAAAATCGGCCAAGTGCTATTCGGAAAAACATAGGAAGGGTTCCGTGCCGCCATACATTATTTAAGTACGAAAAACACTAAACGTAAACGTATGGGGCCTACCCTTAATTTTTAAATTTATTTAATTTTTATTATTTGTTATTACAGCGGCAATAAATATACACATAACATATATTACGGTTTACTAGACAAAACCCTGAGGTATAGCAATAGGTTTCAACAACTAAAAACAATCTTTGAATATCAATTTTGTAATAATAACTAAGTAAAATATGTTTGTAAATATTTGTTTGCAGCCCATTCAGATCTAGAATTTAATCCATTACATTTTTTACACACTAGAAACAGAAGCACATCACAGATCAACAATCAAAAGCGAAATATCATCAAAAAAGATTACGCTTTATTATTATAAAAGCTGCTACAACAAAATCCCGAGGAGTCTAATTAATTTTATTTCATACTCAAATTAATTCATTCGTAATATCTTGACTATAAACTTTATTGCTATACAATAATACTATTAGCAAACGTGAAAAGCACCAAGAAAAAGTAAGTTACAGGCTCAAAAAGTAATACAAAAATAGATAATCTATTAATTTGGAATGTTGTGTAGAAGCCGATTACACGAAACAGTGCCTTCGGTCGTATCTACACTTTTCTCGACAGTCAACTCTGACGTCGATAAAACTAAAGTTAGCAAGCAAGCGCATAATTTAATTACTTGGCATCATTTGGCACCGGCGGATGCAACATTTTTAGTTTCTTCTACATAATAAAGGAACAGAAGAATATATTATAAGGTTCCTAACTATCGTAGAGCCATTAAGTAGGTATTGTTAATATAAATTGATATGTACCACTGTTATAAGACTTTTAGGCACGTAGGTCCATAACTACCACAATTGAGTGATTAAATTTTTTTCACTTGATTATCAATATAAATTGAAACGCACGTCTGTCGGCTGCGATATACAAAATATAGTATACTTCGTGTAATCCGAACACATACAAATTTAATAGAACACAAACTAAAATGATACTAAACAACAAAAAAACTAGATATCACTTTCATACTTACATCTAACAATGCGAAAGCGAGACAGCGAATCCATCGCACATTTGTACGCATCGAGCTACCAAGACTCAAACAGAGCAGTAAAAGCCGTAGAAAATCTATAAAATGTTCGCTAACTGGGGCGTATTCTGCACTGAGTCTATACGTGCATCCCTCTCACTCACATGAATTATATCTGCGAGCAAGAGAGACAAACTATTCACCAGTTTAAGTCAACCGAGTGTTCTCAATAGGCATAAGGATCCGGCCACATGGCGGCGCGCGCGCACAGCTACCGCGGGATGTATTCGAGCGGATACCACGCGAGCGTCTCCTCGCGCAGCGGCAGGGAGTGGAGCGGGATGACCACGCCGCCTAGGAACTGGTTCTCCTGCAGCGAGTCGTAGTGCCACACCGTGGCCTGCAGGCTGCGGTTCTGCACCACCTCAATAGGCAGCCGGTACTCTAACATCTCCATAAACGACGGGTGTGAGTTGCGCTTTAGGACTCGCGTCTTTCGCTTCGTTTCTTTGGTCGGATCTGGTACTAAGTATACCTGGATGAAACAAAATAGATAAGATAAACTTAACTTATATACCTACTATACAGGCGCTAGTGTAGCGTGAGGTTTCTGAAACGATATTTAATAGGACTAATACCATGGAAACCGAGATTGAACGAAAAAACGTGTTAGATTGAGACCGTTGGAGCCACGTCTTAGATTATTTTCACTACACTTGTTTAGTTTATTAAGGCTACGCAGTTTAGCAGTTTCAGAACAGAAGGAAGGAGTCTAGCATAGACTTTTTTTTTAAAGTAGACCTCTGTGTGAAGCGAGGGATTCAAAGTATGTTGCCTGAAGGTAAAGTACTATATTAGTCCCAAGAAGACACATTCTGCTTTTCATCCTACTCTATGAGAACAACAATATTTGTTTTTCAGTCCCACAGGACTAAAAAAATTGTTTATTTTTTTCTCGGGCATAAAAACGTATTTTAGGCTCAGTATATGGGTAAGCGTTCTTTGTTTTTTGAATAGATGAGATGAAAAACCTTTTTTGGGACCTTATTCAACAGTGGGGCCAACTAGTAAGTCAAAGAACGTAGATCTCATTGGAAAGTTGTGTTTGAAGGTTAACTATAAAATTACCATATTAGATTATCAGCTCATATGAAACCAATAAAATTATTTGTAGGTTCTATTTCTGAGCCTAACACCTTTCGACGATAATTTGATAGAAGTTTATAATTGATAGAATTGATAACGTAAAATGATAGATATGATAATATTCATTTGATATGAGTACACGCGATGAATGATAATGGTGTAATAATTAAGTAGCGACGCGGCGCGCGTATAAATGCTACACACGCAAAATGTACGCCGCATGCATCTTACAGTATTTTTTATGCATATTTAAACCTTACTACCTTGACATAAGGATTAGGGGGCAAGCCCTGCGGCGTGCTGGCGAGCGATTGCGCGTGAAGGATGAGCACGGATAAGACGCCGCCCGCATACTGCACCGACAGCTTCAGGGACCCCGACCCGTTGTTCTCAACTTCTGTTGATTCTGAAATCGAAAGAACGAGATAAAACGAATTATTTCAAACCTATTTCACACATTAAAAACCCGAATGGGACGAATACGGGATGCTCTTAGAGAGTTTTTACATTTACAAGCTAATATGTTTATAATCAGCCGACAAGTAATGAATCGGTTGCCAACCGTGCCTTATTTTATGAAAATCTACCCTACCCTCTGTATATGGTTTTAGTATCTTATTCCTTAGGATTTTATCAAAGAATAGCTAAGATATATGTTAAGGGTTGTATCTCCGTAAGAAAATATTAGTATAGGAATTTGACTGAATCTGTAAAAAAAAGAAATTGCCTCTGGGAAACCAAAATTTCCTATTTTTAAAATTCATGATCTTCTGTCCATTATGATAGGAAAAAATATTGGCACCCCGAAATGAGTCTAAGAATATCCTAAAGGGAATATAGGAAAGAAGATTAATCAATTAATCAATTAAATACCAACCTCTATTCTTCATCCTCTGTGGCTCTACATCCTGCTGATCCCTCAGCAGTGGATGGAAGAATGTATAAACTAAGTCCGAATGCGCGATCTCATCCGCAAGGCTGAATAACGATGTAAGGAACGCCTGCACATCGCCGAAGCGACGCTGCGCCACTTGCTGTATGTTCGAGCGGCCTACGTGAAGACCTGACGGTAAGCTGTAACAAACAAAAAGAATTAATAAATAACAAAATTTAAAAAAATGGCTTCTTCTTGATTTGGTGGTTTTAGATAATTAACAAAATTTAAAATCCGAAGATGGCTTCCTTGGTTACGTAATTTGGTAAGTTTTAGTCAAAAGATTGCTTCCTTGGGAAGTTTTAGTTAATTAACAAATAAAAAATAAATATAATATAATCTAATATTATCTAATTTACTTTCCCTTCCTCTTGAAATCTTTATAATTTTTTTTTAAGGTTTTTATATTATTACTGAACTAAAAAATCATATGTTTTGTGTAATTCAAAGAAATATCTTATCTTCTCACCTTCACGGCACGAGTTCCAAGGCTGGTGAGGCTGCAGCGGCCGCCGAGTCCCTCAAGCGGCGCAAATATGCATGCCTAGGCGATGGCTACATATTTGAACCGTTTGGTGTGGAAACTTTGGGGCCGTGGGGGCCTTCAGCTCACAAAATGTTTAAATTTGTGAGCAAAAGACTGGTAGAGGTGTCCAATGACCAAAGGGCTGGCAATTTCTTTGCACAAAGAATAAGCATTGCCATACAACGTGGCAATGCTGCCAGCCTTTTGGGCACACTTCCTCAGGGCAATGATTTGCGAGACATTTTTTATCTTTAAATTTTTACTTTTAGGTTTGGTTTCTCTTTATAGTTTTCTCTTTTTTGTATAGTTAGGGTTAGTTTTAGTTTTTAATTTATCTGTTACGACTCTAATACATTAGTGATTGTATTGTCTTTTATACTATTATAGAATAATCTCGAAATGGGCACCTTAGTAAAAATGAAATGTTGTCAATTACCACCGTCATCGCACGTCAAAAAAGGTTAACATGACACGGCGGCAATAGTCGAATATCCTAGGGGCGCGAATAATTAAATAGCATACGGGCGCCAAATGTAAATCCCGCACTGAGGGAATGTCAGAATTTTCGTGATTTGGGGTAATGACCCCTCAATGTATGTCAAGTGAGTTACCAGCCTGTTTTAGTTGTAAATTGAATGCATGATGTCTTGATTAGGAGCAAAATTCGTGCTAGATAAGATATTATTCACAACATTCGCCTATCGCTATCTAATCGGATCGGTATCACTGCTATTGATTCAGACCGTAATGAGCGAACAACACTTGTCAATTTAACGTAGTGTGTTTGTGTGCTGCTCAATTATATGGCCGTCGTGAGAAATTATTGTAAGTATGTTTTCTTTTCTTAACTTTAAATTAAAATGAAGATATTAATTACTTACAAATTATTAATTTATGCGTCAGTTAATTGACAAATAAATATTGTAGAAAATGTCTTGTCCAAATATTGAAACAAGTGACCTTATTTTCACGCTCATAGTGTATATGTTCGTACTAATAAATGTGTTTGATAATTTTCAGCGGAAAACCCAATCAGTAACGTCGCAACGCTAGCATTTTTTTTTGTTGTGTGTCTGCGTGGTGACAATGTTGTTCGGGGGGTTCCGCGCGAAGATCAAAGTGGCCTCGAAGCGCATGAAGGATGAGAACGTGCCGGTTGTGTGTATCAGTGGCGCCTATAGGACCAATACAGAGGAATTCTTTGGTAAGGATCTGTTTTAGAAAAATAGTTCTGATGTGTTGTGCATGGAGTTAGGGCGGGAGAATCAGTAATCTTGAAGAACGTGCCATTAGTATGTATGAGTAGCGCGTGGGGTTATTTATTAAATATTAATCTAAAAAAATAGCGTGCTATAGGGGTCTCGGTCCCTTTAATTTAAAAATGTTTTGCCCTATAGATTGTTATAAACTTACACATAAATAAAGAAATATAGGGCTTAACTTAGCTATTTTCTAAGGCAGACTGCTGATGCTTGTATTTTTTCTTTTTAGAAAGTGGCAGCGGCAGCATTGCCGTGCCTCCTAAAAAGATAACACCATCAATGGTGAATCTTCCTCCAACCAATAATTCACTGCCGCCAATAAAACCTTCAAGAAGTACCAGTGACGTGAGGGAGCCAGATTTCGTTCCCGTCACTCTGAGCAAAAGTACCCCAGAGATCTCTTTCGACCCTCGAGGTGGAAAAAGCAATATACCAGAAGAAGAACGTCGACATCCAGAAAAAAATCTTAAACAATTGAAGAAGGAAGAAAAAGAGAAGGTGAAACTGGAGAAAAAAAGACAAGCCGAACAAAAAGCGCGGGAAAAGGCGGCTAAGCTAGAAAACACAAAACGAGAAAAGGAGCAAGCAAAGCAAGCCAAGGCAAGAGACAAAAAGGGCAAGAAAACCAAGGCAGCGGCGCCGCCGCCAGCCCCACCTCTGCAACAAACTGCAGCACCACAAACATCAACAGCGCCCACACCACCAAGTAGACAGCCAAAGTTGCAAAGCGAGATCAACAGGAACAGTGGGCCGCCTCCATACTCAGAGTTACCACCAGAGCCAATGAACAAACTGCCTGGCCAGCCAGTGAATGTCGAAAAAGCTACAAGTAGCAACGTAAGTTTCGGCAAGCCCATAGACAACACAGTCAGCAGCTGGGACATGGTGACGCAACACAGACAGCAGATGACCCGGCCGACCGCCACGATAGGCGGCGCGCGCAAGCAAATGGTCATGGACCTACAGTACAACTTCAACAAGAGCAACAATGACAAAGACAATAGCGAAGCGTGATGTGACGAACCCGTTGTGAATGACTTTAGCGAAATGGCATAATTGTACATGACTACCCAGAAAGGATATGAAAAGACTAGCAGAGAATAGAGTAAGATAGAGGGAGCTCCGCCGACAAGAGCGTTGCTCTTAAATTTTGATGATGATGACCCAGAAAGGAGTGTATTGTTTATAGAGTGCATGTATATCTGTATGTGAGTTTCTTTATTCCACCATAACTTCTGAAAGAGTTTGGACACGTGGGGTATCGTTAGAATCTTTAAGTTGCACCGTCCCGAGTGACATAGTAATTTTCTGGCAAGAAAGTCATGTTTAATATCGTTTTTTTTTCGAAAAAAAAATATCTGTGAAAGTGAGAGACTGAGAAACATTATTTATTAATTATTATTTTATATAAAATAGAGGTAAATATGGTTTGAGTGTCCAAAAAATTGATAGGAAATAAAAGCTTAATAGATTAAGATTAAATTGAACACGGTTATTTAATTTCTGCTAAAACCAATTCTTATTAGTGGTTATTTATCATTTCATGATAAGATAATATTTAATTTAAGATTATGATTCATGGAGAAGGTACTTCTGGTAAATATTCTATTAGATTATTTCATTACACTCAAGTTACATCACTAAATGTGTGATTTTGTAAATCATACAAAATTACATCAAGTGATAAAAAAGGTAAGTCAAAGAAATAAAAAAAGACACTACAATTTTTGGCCGTGATTCTTGTCACATAACATAATTAATTGAAAAACAGTTAAGAGTATAATTTGGGCGAGAAAGAAAAGAAATCGTTCAAACCACAGATCTTTATATTTTCTAAGGTACTCGAACCATTTGAAGTACTCGAACGCTTGGTTTTCATTCAAGTCTAGAATGGAAACTAAGACGTTGCTTCGTACCAAACAAAATGCTGAGTTAATGAGGAAGTACCCTGTAGGTTTTGATTTCCTTGCGAATGTCGAAAGAACACGAAAATTTTGCGGCATAACCAGCTGTATCTTTTGATTGCATTGGCTTAAAAGTTTAGATGTTACACAGCTCCAAGGGACAGTAGACCTGAGTATTTGATATGAATCTCAGATTGACAGACAGACGGATAAGTGATTTTTTTTCTTTGAGGTACGGAACCAACATAGGAGCAAATACACAATTTTTGTACTCATTAGACACCCAACAAGCATCTTCTAGCCTAAATGAACAGATCTGTGGCACAGTGGGGACATTCCCTGTAGGTGGAGTTCAGGCACCGGTGACCTTGAGCCGGGGCGTGTAAGCGCTAGGGCTAGCGCTAGGCTACACCACTCACCACCACTCACTTCATGTCTGCCGGTGCGAGCCGTACAAGAGATGCAAACAACACACACAGCCCTCGGCGAAGCCAGTTGGCGACGGCCCATTCCACGCCCCATGCGCCTCTCAATGCCCCCGCGGCCCGCGCACATCCAGACACCCACACATAGTCGCAAGCGATTTTACGTGCAAACATGCTTAAGTGTAGTTTCTTTTCGCAAAGCGTATATATTCTCTGTGGCATAGATTAAAAATAAATAGAACAAAAGTCTTATCCACACATGCACTTCTCTCTCAGACTATCTCAATCTCCGTTTTCAATCTAAAATACTAAACATTTTACCTGTGCACCTTCGCCAATGGGAACAGCAGGCATATCTTCTGGTATAGCTCGGTGAAGTGCTTGTAAGAGCGGTACAGGACAGACGGCGTGGTCTGTCCCTGTCTGTAGATGCGCAGAGCGTACACGTAGTGCTTTTCAGGGTCGTAGCGCTTTTCGAAGCCCAGACATTCCACGCTCACTAGCCGGCCTTCTTGAGCCATCCTGGTATAGAAAGATAGTACTATTACTATGACTAGAATAGTTCTATATAATAGAATAGTAGTATGACCGGAAGAGATCTCTAAGAGGAAATTATAAACAAATTATTAAGTACGCATGTCAGCGAGTGGAATACTCATTAGTCAAACATTAACCAAAACGAGTCTGGTTTTTTTTTCTATATATTATATTACGCTTAGCCCTACACCCAACTGTACTTTGGAAATCGCAAAGGCTATGTACTACATAGCCTTTGCCATTCACTACATAGTCACTAGATCGTACGGAAAGCTACATAGTATGTAGCTTTCCGTACGACCAAACGAAACCTTTATGGGATCACTGGTGTGTCTGTTTGTACGTCTGTCACAATTTCTGCACAAATTTTCTAAGATCTTTCTAGATTTTTGTGACTCAAACTAACTACCCAATGGTACCCCTAAAATTTTGAGTTTTAGGGGTACCATTGGGGTCACACATGGCAATACAAAAAACAACAGTTTTTAGTCTAATCTATGTCCCAAACAAAAAAAAAATAATTGTAAACAATGCTTTGACAACTTATAGACAATCTGTGCAACTGACAGGTAAATTACGCGGAAAATTTAAAAAAAAGTCAGTGTTTATTTTTTCCATAAAAGTAACGCAAGTTCTCACATTTTTTTTGTATATTTAGCAAGAAACTTCAACTTCAAATGATAACGTGCGCCTTCCGCGCGTACTCGTTAACGAGCCGTAAGATTTCTTGAGCCATCCTGGTATAGAAAGATAGTACTATTACTATGACTAGAATAGTTCTATATAATAGAATAGTAGTATGACCGGAAGAGATCTCTAAGAGGAAATTATAAACAAATTATTAAGTACGCATGTCAGCGAGTGGAATACTCATTAGTCAAACATTAACCAAAACGAGTCTGGTTTTTTTTTTCTATATATTATATTACGCTTAGCCCTACACCCAACTGTACTTTGGAAATCGCAAAGGCTATGTACTACATAGCCTTTGCCATTCACTACATAGTCACTAGGTCGTACGGAAAACTACATAGTATGTAGCTTTCCGTACGACCTAGTGACTATGTATTTCCGTACGGAAAGCTACATAGTATGTAGCTTTCCGTACGACCAAACGAAACCTTTATGGGATCACTGGTGTGTCTGTTTGTACGTCTGTCACAATTTCTGCCCAAATTTTCTAAGAATCTACTGGGCTGCTTAATTTTGTAGATTTTTGTGACTCAAACTAACTACCCAATGGTACGCCTAAAATTTTGAGTTTTAGGGGTACCATTGGGGTCACACATGGCAATACAAAAAACAACAGTTTTTAGTCTAATCTATGTCCCAAACAAAAAAAATTTAATTGTAAACAATGCTTTGACAATTTATAGACAATCTGTGCAACTGACAGGTAAATTACGCGGAAAATTTTAAAAAAAAGTCAGTGTTTCCAATATCTTTTCCATAAAAGTAACGCAAATTCTCACATTTTTTTTTGTATATTTAGCAAGAAACTTCAACTTCAAATGATAACGTGCGCCTTCCGCGCGTACTCGTTAACGAGCCGTAAGATAGTATAGCATTGTGAATGCTTAAAAATCCCTTATCCATCTCCATCTGTTTTGAAGTTTCAGAGTCATGATAGACTAAAGACACACATTTATACGTAAATCTATTCAAACATCTTCCATAATGACGTCCTTTACCAGCACTTATAAAATCATATCATGTACCAGTTGCTTCCACTCTTTCCTATCTATGCCGGCGTTTTATCTTGCTAAACGTATTCTGATTTTGCAACCTTTGGCTTTGTCTACTTCGTGGCGAATGATGAGGCAGTAAAATATATATCTATATCTAGATACCTATACCTATGCATTATAATAATTTAACGTTAAAATTCATACACTTCTCCCACATCCTTCGTCCCATCTTCAAATATCTTTATCAATATGCATCAAATTGGTCTACCGAATTAACAAAGAAACAATGAAAAATACTATACTATAATACACAAATAAACACGGTACAAAATAACAAGTTAATAAATATTTCAAGAAACTCGCTACTCCTTTTGGCAAATCGGTTACAATAAGTTACAATATTAATTTCGGAGGAAATAACACTGGCAAAATAATTTCATTTATTTGTTCAGTCAGTCAGGTTGACATTGTCATTTCTACAGAAGAAGAGTAGAAATTATAACCTCGTAATATACGCCTTATCAGAAAATAACGATTTCAGTAAAAGTTTATAGGTAAAATCTAGTGACATTCATTTAAAAAGACGTAAATCATTACAATGCATCGTTTTAAAGCGTTAGTGTTCGTAAGAATTGTGTGATTGAGGAGTTATTTGCCAAAAACCGTGCCGAGAAGGTTTGTTTACCTTTAAATTTTATTTGTTTGGGAACAAAAGTATATCGTGTGACATGCCATATTTTTGAAAAAGTTAATTTAAAAAAAAAAATAGACGAATTGACCATTCCAGGAAGAATGGTCAATTCGTCTTGATAAGGTAGGAATCTTATCTCTAAAACATGATATATTCTCCCCTTAAAGATAAGAAAGAGAGCCTATTAGAAATATATATTTATGTATGGGGGAGGAGGGGACAATGTCTATTTTCATGACTTACGTGTACGTTCTCGGCATAAACGACAGCAGTTCAGAAGAATTGCTACTTTGGTCTCCGCTGGCCATCATCTGTGCCAGGTTGTGCAGGAAGAAGTTGATTGGCGTAAACCTGCGAGTTAAAAAGTATCAAATTATTAGCTATCTACTAAAATAAAATAACTTAATCTTGAGATTTAACAAAATAAATTAGATTTTTGTTTTAATAATGTAATGTATTTTTTTTTTGTTATTTTGCATAGCGCAAACCATGCTAAAATAACACTATAATAAAAATATTTATTTTATTTTTATTATAGTGTTATTTTAGTTACGTCTTACCACGAGGCAAACGGTTTTAAAAACGTGGGTAATGTTGTGCCTCCGGTTCTCAACATACAAAAACGAATATCTATCCATCGGTTAATAATAAACGATAGGGCGATAGAAATAAATGAGTTATTATTATATTATTAATAAGAAACACTAGATATAGGAAATATATTAAAAATAAGGGTGAAAATAATAGGTATTAACAAATATATTCATGAGATTGTATTTTGGTTTTCATTATGGCGGGCAACAACGGGGCGCGCACTATAGATAATGGTACGGAACCCTTCGCGCGCGAGTCCAACTCGCACATGGCCGGTTTTTTGTGGTTGAACATTGTATACACGTGGCCGGTTGTGATCTAACAGCAGAGAGTACGCACTTGCTCTTGAGCGAGGAGTGTATGAGGCGCGCGAAGGCGGCAGCAGCCTCTGCGTTGGAAGCGGCGGGCAGAAGCGCGGCGCGCACGTAACCCACGGCCGCGCTCGTCACACCCGACACGCCTGACGTCGCCATCTGCACCGGACATCATCATCATCATTAGTAGATTGTGAAGCAAGGGCCTATCATCTTCGATCAAATATAATGATAGATACATAATTTGCGCTCGAAAAGTGGCACCGGCAAAACAGCGCACTAATCGAGTTTCGGAGCTGTTTTGCCCAGTTTCAATAAACCGCGCTAGCACTTACACGTCTCGCGATGACGAAGGTACAGAAAAAAGATGCATAAACTACGCATCAAAAGTAAAAAACAAAGATGGAGTTATACTTTCAGTATGTACCGTTTTTGACGTTGTTTTTAAATATGCATGATGTTTTGACTCGGGGACATTATTAAGGTTGTATCTACCATTATATTTGATCGAAGCCTATCATAGTACTTTTTGGTGAGGGCAGACCTTTCTCACTTTCTGTGTTGGTATCGAAAACATACCTACGCGCGGCGATCACTTCGAAGGGGGAAACCGAATAAAACCGGTAGGAACGACGCGCGTTTGGTCACATAAGTGTTCACCGACTTCAACGAATTATGAATCGTTTGTTCAGAGCTATAAGTATAAAATTAGCTTGCTGTAGTTATCTACTAAAAGATGCTGCGTTCTGATGCGAGGTAAATTACACCGTATCGCTTACTACATTGAGTAGATATTTCTTTACAGAGTGCGATTTCTGTACGTAACCAGTACTTATTCTGTGGTGAGGGCAATATTTTGAATCTAGAGCAGAATGAAGGAGTCTAGCATAGAATCCCGAACGTAACGAGAGATTCTAAAGTAGACTCCTGAACGAAGGATTCAGAGTATGTTGCCCGATTAAAAATATTATGTTAGTCAAGACAGCATCGCTAACAGAAGGGTACGTAAAGCACGTTCACATATATTAGCATAAAAGTTTGATATACATATCGTCACGTTACCACAGAAAATAATATTTGTTTTCATTCCAACGGGACTAAAAAATGTTTGAATTGTGAATTCAAAAGATGTTTTAGTCTCTCGGGAATAAAAACGTATTTTATACCCTGACGTGCCACCGCGCATTGTTGTATGAATAGATGAGATGAAAACATTTTATTTTCAATTTCAAGTCAATAACATGGTTTTATTAAGTCAGATTATGGGACCAGATACAACAGCTTGATATGACCTTTCCAAAAATATATAATATGAAGAAATTACCAAAGCAAACAGGTCGAGAATGTGGTCGTGATGCGCTCGCACAATGTTGAACGCCATACAACATAATTCCACGAAGTGTTGGAAACGCTGCGTGGGCCGCTCTCGGCCGTTTATAACGTAGACCATATCGTGAGTTAACACGAAAGGTGCACGATCCCTGTCAAAGACAAATTAACTTTTTGATATAAATATAAGTTTATTATTGATATTAAATTAAGTTCATTGACATAATTCAATTGCTTCTAGGAATTTAATTCACGCCAATATTGACAAAATGTTTGAGACACTCAATATCTACCCACAATACCATCTTTTCGGCTACATTTACCGCAAATAAATTTAATTTCATTAAGTTACAATACGTCATTTAATAATATTTTTTGTTAAGACCTGTAATTTATTGTATTCGTGCAAATAAATGATTGATTGATTGATACGTCTGAAAACAATCTCAAGGCACAGGAAATTGCAAGTGTGTAGATCGAATATATTTTAACTATTATTTTAATTTATTTTATGTTTAAGTTGTTATGGGGGTCATTCGTCCCGCACACCCCAAATTGTATTCCAACCACAAATACATACCTCTTGAAGTTTCCAAACATCTGTGCGTCACCCAAGAATTTACCAAAATCTATGTGGAACAGATGTCCCGAGGTCTTCAACATGATGTTATCGTTGTGCCGATCGCATATTCCGAGCAGGTATGTGGCAACACTGTATCCAGCACAAGAGGCTGAAAACGAAAAATTTGATCTAAGGAAATCTGTCTCATAGAAAGTTAATTATTCAATGCAGCGCGGGCTGTTACTTATCCGTCATGGCCAGGCAGGTCTGTCTCACTCCCCGTGTCGGTATCGAAAATATACCTACACGCGGCAACACCTTCGAAGGTGAAAATCGAACAAATCCGGTAGGAACGACGCGCGTTTGGTCATATGTTATCACCTACTTCAACGAATTATGAATCGTATGTTCAGAGCTTTAAGTATAAAATTGGCTTGCTTTAAGTATCTAAACTAAAAGGGGCTACTTTCTAACGCGAGCTAAATTACACCGTATCGCTAACTACATTGAATTGATATTTCTTTGAATCAACAACAGCATCTTGAGCGCGCAGGCGGCACGCGGGGCTCGCCAATGCTAGCCCGCTGGCTGAAACTCCATGTAAATTAACTGCCGACCTGCATCGCTGAGTGTCAGCCACTGCACTGTTACTTTTTCTTTTTGTAACTGTCTTACTAACAACCTACTCTAAAGTTTCATCGTTACTAAACTCGATTTATGGACCTACAAGATGTCTGAAATAAATAAGGTTGCTCTTAGTCCACGCAATATTTCATATGTATAAATGCAACCTTATTCTAATACTAATAAGAGCGCGCCGCTGACTGTCAACTGACCAGTAAAGTTGTCCCTGGCGCGCTGGTACTCCAGTTCGGAGGGGTTGTGCTTGGCGAGCCACTCCGCGATAGGCTTGTCTTTGAACGAGCCCGTCAGACCCCACTCGGTCTGGATAGCTCGCAGTGTCTCTGCTTCTTGTACTATTTCGATCATTCCTGGGAAAATAGCGCAAACAGTTAAAAACAGAAAAAGCACTTGTAATATTAGGTACTTTGTTAGGCTAGTTTCCTAAAAAAAGATAATTAGTCTGTAAGTTCGATGATCAACAATTTGTGGATACGTATTTTTTCTTTTGTCGATTACACAAAAAATTTGAAAGATAAAAGATAATATAGTCTTTGCCTACCCCCATGGGAAAGAGGCGTGATAATATGTATGTATGTATGTATAAAAGATAAAGAAGCGTTCTGAGGCGAGTTAAATTACACCGTATCGCTTACTCCATTGAGTTGATATTTCTCTGAATACCTTTGCAGAATGCGACTTCTGTACGTAAGTACTAGTACTTCTGTGGTAGAAGACTCCACATATCAGTACTGCCAACAAGACGTTAACATTTTTGAAAACCTAAATTTCCAGTGTACTGTAAGACGGGTAAAGAACTGCACCTTTATTTTTACTCGTAGGCAGCGCTTGGAAAGTGACCATTCGTAAGTCCAAACCATCCTTTAGCCACAGATCATCCATGACTTTGATTACTTGTAGCACAAGGGAATCTTGACGAAGATCATCGCCAACCTACGGGAAAATAACAAAAAAACATATGTTACAAACTATTATTTAGCTGATTATATGTTGGTCATCAATGTATACGTTTTTTATGTATTTTTCTAAGTTTTTTGCTCAGCGAAACCCTTGAAGTTAAAGGCTTATGATATAAAAATTATCTGATAATAAATATATGAATCTTACCTTAAACATAGCGGGAATCACAGCATTATCACTGCCAATGAAGTTGATTTTCAAAGGCAGCGTATTCGATGAGAAATATGTACAAGACCTGTGGGCCAAAAGAGTTCAGCATTAGAAATAAGCGAAACCACTATATTTACCACCGGGTCATCGACGTGCTACTTTATCGGGCTTGCGGACTCGTCAGAAGCCCATTTTCAAGGTGAGTTAGGAAGTTACGTATCCACGTGACGCCAAAGGAACCCGACCCCGTCGCATGGTTTTACGCGGCACGCGGCGCGGTTCCGAGCCAAAAGAAATTACTAGTTTTGGTGACAAGTACAAATAGTGTACCGTTTAAAAAAAAAATCGGTTCAAGAAGGCCATCGGTCCCACGCGATATGTGCACCGCCCACTGCCGCTTCAAAGAGCTATTCCGCTAAGCTCCAGATACGATGATGACTCAGGTTAGTCTACTAATTTAGACCTTAGAACTAGCGTATAAATATAATAATAAATATATACGGACAAATCACACAGATTGAGCTAGCCCCAAAGTAAGCTCGAGACTTGTGTTATGGGATACTAATTTTTATAACAAATACATATATAGATACAAATCCAAGACCCAGGCCAATCTGAAAAAGATCATTTTCTATCTTGACCTAGCCGGGGATCGACCGAACACTCGTGTCGCAGGCTGGCGTGTTGACCGCTGCGCCACGGAGCTAGCCTAGTATTGTGATGAGAGAGAGAGTGGCGTACTTGACGTCGACGTCTTGGACATGCGCGCGCAGAGCCAGTGGCAGCGCGGCGGGCCGCTCGCGCAGCACGACCGACACGCGCGCCGCGCCGCCGCGCAGGGCCGACAGACGCTGCCCCTCCTTGGCCTTCTTCACCGACAGCGCCACCTCGCACAGCGTCTGCGGAAACCGTACCGTTCAAACATTTTTAGGGTTCCGTACCCCAAGGGGTACAAATTAGACCGCCTCCTAAATAACTGCATAAGGTTCATATTTTGCCTACGCAAATATGACCATGTATCTTCATATCGTTCACAGCTTAAATGGCTCACCATTCGTCAGCGCAGAGATTTACACATCCTATGTCAGCTTCATAGCATTCTCTATAATCCATTAGCCCCCACTTACTTGGCCTCACAATTTCAGCTTCTATGCTCCACCCATGACAGAATTCTGCGCTCTTCAGACTCTTTACGTCTAGCTATTCCTCCTCATCGATCTAATTTTCTTGCAAATTCTTTTGCCGTTACGGCTGTACGGCTTTGGAACGCCCTCCCTGACAACATTATGAGAGCACGGTCCCGTGATCACTTCAAAATGCTAGTAATCAGACATTATCGCGAACAAGTTATGCTGCAATAGTATATGTATGTTTATTTATTATATTTATATATGTATGTTTATGATATCTTAATAGATATATATATATATATCATTTATGATTGCAAAACTAAGGACTGATAATTTTGTCAATTTATCTTTTACTGTCTATGATATTTATTAATTCAGTCTATTTACACATATATCCTACGTTATAATATAACACTCATTATTATCTTGCACCCCGACCATAAAATTTTCACCACATCCTTAAGGTAAAACTGGTAAAACAAAATCATGAAGATTGTGTGCAATAAATTAAATAAAAAAAAAAAAAAAAAAAAAAAAAAAAAGGGTAAAAAGAGGACCCTATTAATTTCACTCCGCTGTCCGTCTGTCACCAGGCTGTATCTCATTAACGGTGATAGTAAGACAGTTGAATTTTTTACAGATGATGTATTTCTATTGCCGCTATAAGAACAAATACTAGAAAATGGAATGAAATAAATATTTAAGAAGGCTCCCATACAACAAACGTGATCTATTTGCTTGTATTTGCTCATTATTGATAACGGCATCAGGTGGACACTTGAAATATTCACAGAATATTTAGTTATATATTTACTTTAAAAATAAATAATTACATAAAAATAAAATTAATATTAAAGAGGGGCTCCCATCCAAAAGACATGATTTTTTTGCCGTTTTCATAGATAACGGTACGGAACCCTTAGTGCGCGAGTCCGACTCGCACTTGGCCGGTTTTTTTTTCATATGGTCCGGGCTTCGATCCTCAATAAATCGAGCACTGCACTCTCCAACCCGCCTGCCAAGCGTGGTTAGTATAACAATATCCTTGGGAGAGGCCTTTCCAGCAATAGTCTTCTAACGACTGGAATAATGATAATAATGTTCAAACGATCAAATATAACGGTAGAGACACAGTCTCATACCAAATGAAGCATTAATAATATCCGAGTCAAAACATCATGCGTACTTACAAACAACGACAAAAACGGTATATACTGAAAGTATAACTCCATATTTTTTTACATAGTTTTTGCATCTTTTCACTGTACCTTCGTCATCGCGAGACGTGTGAGTGCTAACGCGGTGTATTGAAACTGTGGACAAAACAACTCCGAAACTCGATTAGAGCGCTGTTTTGCCGGTGCCACGTTTCAAGCGCGAATCGTATATCTACTATTATATTTGATCAAAGGGTCAGGGACGTCATCCTCAACTGCCTTTTGTGCAGGTGTGGCTTCGGGCATGTACCCTGTTCAATATATATTTTCTACTATTTACTTCCTATAATATATAATTAATTACATTTGCGTTAAGAAATATACCAAAGAAATATAGTAGATTGTGACACAAGGGCGTCACATAATACTTTTTGGTGAGGACGTGGTGAGGACATATTTTGAATCCAAAGCGGAACAAAGAAGTCTGAGTGAAGCGAGGATTTCAGAGTAAATTGCCCGAAGTAAAAGTATTATGTTAGTCCCGAGAAGACGCATTCTGCTTTTCATCTTTCTCTATGAGAAAAACAATATTTGTGTATTCATTCCCAGGGGAGAAAGAGAAAATTAAATGTGAAATAAAACAATTTTTTAAACAATCTGGAATAAAAACGTATTTTAGACCATATCATACGGGCAATCGTTCTTGATTTGATTTTTTTGCTAAAATTAAGAAATGAGAATAAAAAACGCGGACATACAGCGCCAAAACTATGAGAACTATAAAGTGGTCAGCCCACCTGACATCAGAATAGCTGACCACTTTATTTCTTTGATATATTTCTAACCTACTTACCTTCTGATCAGAAAATAGGCATTAAACAGTGCATGTACATATCTCGTTTGGTCAAGCCAACCTAACGATCATTTCATTCATAAGTCCATACCGAAATTCGTTCAACGCACTCAAACATATAGATACTTACATTGACAAGTAGCTGTTGTCGCAACAACGTGGCTTGAAGATTTTCTCCGCACACTGCCAACAGCGCTCGTAATAACAGTCGATATCTCCATGCGCCCGTGAGACAAGCATCTAGGTCCTGCGGCTCGCCTGGACCGTCTTCTAACGTAATGCCGAGAAACTCATCGTTTGCGGCCTGAAATATTCATTGTTTTTTTACGTTCGAAAGAAAAAAAATGGTTGTAAAGTCGGTTTACGGACAATAATTCTATGTGATAACAGTGGAAGAGAGATAGATGCGTCACAAGCCGAACGCTTAGGCTTGTAGTGCCTCTCTATCACTTGTTACGCGCTTTCGCTTCCACACGGAACGTGACACTTTTTTATGCGTGCAGCCGGCGTTCATCTATTTATACGACGTTATCACGTCAAAAAACCTACTTCTGATTGTAGCTAACAATGTCAATTACAATAACGTACAATGCAATAAACTTTTGTTTAACCCGTTTCTGGTCACCCGATGTCAGAAGTGGGATGATCAATTTTTATAAACTTCGATAATTTTTAATTTCACTGTTTTAGTAATAGATATTTCAATGTAGGATTGTATAATTTACCTGAGGCACACTGGGTAAATTGTGAACTAGTAGCCAGAATAACTTGTGGGCGACAGCTGGCGCAGCCAACGATCGTGATAGAAGTAATTCTGAAACAATGATGGAAGGATTGCAATCATGGAAATAATCATATCAGGAAGGTTTATGTTGTACTAGTTGTGCCCGCGAATCCATTCGCGTAAATTTGTATGGGGGCTACGTCTTATCATAACTAGAGAAAAAATGTAAGTAGCCTATCCTTTGACCTATAAATAAATAAATATATACGGACAAATCACACAGATTGAGCTAGCCCCAAAGTAAGTTCGAGACTTGTGTTATGGGATACTAACTCAACGATACTATATTTTATAACAAATACATATATAGATACACATCCAAGACCCAGACAATCTGAAAAAGATCATTTTACATCTAGAACCTGGCCGGGGATCGAACCCTCTCGAACACTCTCGTGGCGCAGGCTGGCGTGTTGACCGCTGCGCCACGGAGCTAGCCAAAAAAGCTATAAGTGTAAATGTTTATCTACCAAGTTTCATAAAATTCAGTTAATTCGTTTAAAAGTTATGGAGGAACAGACCCCTTTGACTGTCGCCATAAGACACAATAGTAAAACAATCAAAACGAAGCCCGCTCCGGGCGTCCGACTGTCTAATACACACAGAAAAAAATCCTCAATTCAATTCCAGTATCATGTATAGAGCTTATAAACACGATATCTTTGAAAACTTTAAAGAAACTTACTTACCAGCAAGTGGACTACTTTCGTAAGTTTCGAAGCGTACTCCTTGAACCAGCTGTGGCAACACACAGCATAGATCATCATCCGACAAGCCATTGAGAAGTTCTGCTGCAGTCTCGCGAACAGTCCGGTCCGGAAAACTGAAAATTAAAATGTAAATTTATTGTTAAGGTATTTACTACCTTAACAATAGAATTCCTGCCTGCTACTTATCGACTGAAGTCATACATACATCACGTCTTTTTCCTTGCGGGGTAGACCGAGCCCAGTCCATGAGACCTAAAAGCCACGTTTAGCAAGTTGAAGTGATAAGAACTATTTATATGAGTTTTCTAAGCCAAGTGGCTATGTCGCTTACATACTTTAATGCTAATTAATATTATTAATAGAAAATTATGAAGTTACTTTGTCCTTCAACAATGAAGAAGACTGTCCAATGGCTATTGTGACTGATGATGAGAAATGGCGATTAAATGATCGCTTATAGTTCCGGGACACATGTCGATAACGGATCCCGTAGGCCCAACACAGACGACAGACTGCAACGCACTTTTTTTTCTGTGAAAAAGTAACCTTTATGCAGTAGGCTTCGATCAAATATAATGGTATACACGATTCGCGCTCGAAAAGTGGCACCGGCAAAACAGCACACTAATCGAGTTTCGGAGCTGTTTTATCCACAGTTTCAATAAACCGCGCTAGCACTCACACGTCTCGCGATGACGAAGGTACAGTGAAAAGATGTAAAAACTACGCATCAGAAGTAAAAAAAAAGATGGAGTTATACTTTAATTATGTACCGATTTTGTCGTTGTTTGTAAGTACATAATGTTTTGACTCTGGGACATTATTGAGGTTTCATTTTGTATGAGACTGTGTGACCATTATATTTGATCGAAGGCAGTAGGTAACGCACACGACGCGCTATGGAGACTTTTTGAGCGCCGACTCAATCGAACAAAGTGTGTCGTCTGCATTGGGCCTTATTGTCAGTTCTGCCAGGTTAATGTAGCATTGCCGCTAGTTAGTCATTACGACTTACCAAGGCAGAAGAAGGTGCATAGCGTTTCTCGGCGCAGGCTTCTTCCACAGGCGCAGTAAGGCCAGCAGCTGGGACCGCTGCTCGCCGTACCACGCTGTTGCGGCCAGCAGCACCAGTGGCAGGGCTCCCGCTAGCTCCACCAGGTACTGTCGCTTTTCCCACATAATCTGAAAAAAAAAAATCAATCATCAATCAAAACTATTCAATATTCATTTAATACTAATAATAAATCTGTAAGGGTTGGTCATGGAATAAGTTACTTTGTTTTCAGAGTTTATATATCGTGTTTATAAGCTCTATCATGATCATGATGCTGAAACATAATTGATTTTTAGATGTTTTTTTCTGTATGTTCCTCTATAACTCTAAAACGAATTAACTGAATTTTATGAAACTTGGTAGATAAACAATTAGGCGTACAGGACACAGGATAGGCTACTTTTTTTTTCTCCAGTTACTAATGTACGCGGACAGAGTTGAGGGCGCAGCTAGTTAACAATAAAACAGACCAGTTACTTTCAATAAAATGTTTATGAAAAGAATTGTAGTTAATAAAATAATTGCTATAGGTTTCTCGGTCGAGAAACAATATATCTCCTTCACATTTGAGTGTAGTTCTCATAAGGTTGCATCCAGAGTTCATAATTTTAATCAATATTATTCATGCTTCAGAACTATTTGGCAGTTTGGCCTGTGTAACCCCTAGGCCTTAGCCTGTATCCTTATCATACGAGACGGAAATGGTTCTATTCTAGTTATTCTAGACAAAAAAATGCGCCGAGGAACTATAGGTCATAATTACAATTATGTCATAGTTACCTCTCTGCACTCCGTTGGCATTCTGTTGTAAGCGCCCTGTTCAATGAGATGTAGTAACTGTGACTGCGTATGACCATCTAGCGAGTCGAATTTGGGCAGATCTTCTCGTGTTATAGTCCTCTTTTTGCCTTCGTCGCCGTTCGTCCATTTCACACCCGTGTGATCATATAGAGGGATTTCTGTAAATAAATAAACAAAATAACTCAAAAATATATTTTTTAATTTCGAAATACATCTTAAAACTGCGATATACGCCTGAGATGTTTTGAGAAATGCAAAGCAGTTAATAAAATTTCAATTTCAATTATTTACTTTCAAAATAAACATAACAACTTCATCTATATGTAAACAAAAAAATCATGGCCAGTAATTCTTGAAAGGATATTAGTCGAATTAATATTAATGGCTTACTTATTGTACTTCTACTGAGGTATATTTACCAATATTGACAACGGGATACGGTGCAGGTGGTTCATGCATCCTATTCGGTGCTGGTCCAATGCGACGATCGCAGCAAGATGGCCATAGTGGTAGTACGTAGTTGCCCGATGATAGCATGCTACAACAACGACAATAGTGTAAAATACAGTACCTCATTTTTCTTCTTTACTAGTAGACAGACATTTGGCGTGAAAAACCGATTATATACGCTAACCAAACCTGTTGCGTGTATATAGGTACATAAGGTATTTCTCTTTAGTGCTTGAAGTTTTCTACTTGTGTTCTCTCTCTCATCTCAGCATGTTCGAGGATGCATCGTCAGCTGGAATCTTGGGCTGGAATGTTTCGGAGTATGGGATGACTCTCTCCAGGTTTTGCTTTCCCACTTCGTAGAGTCTTTCGGCATCTTTGGATGTGAGTCCATTTAATCGCATTGATCCAATATTAAGCCAGCACTTCTTGGGGTTTCTCGGCAGAGGTGGCATAGCCAGACATTTGTTTTCGTAAGCTGCTGCGAATGCGGAATTTCGCGGAGTTACGCGGAAACGCCGCGAAAGGTAAAAGAAGTGATAGTATGCCGCGTGAGAATAGCCCTCTATCGCAGCGTTTCCGCGAAATTTCGCGTATCTATCTTTTGCTTGAGCGGCACAATACGCTGCGTATTGTGCCGCTCAAGCAAAAGCCACTTCCATAAAATCTTCCGACTTTGTATTCTCATCACAAACTCACCCGTCATAATCAAACAGCTGGATGGCCGCCCAGCCTAGTTCCACCTGCTCATATTGCACATCCCCATTTTCTTCGCTGTCTTGATTGTTTTGTTGGTTGTTCTCGTTGTTTTGATGCTGACCGTCTAGGTCCCGCTGTGTTCGCCCATACAGAGTTAGGACGAGCCGAGATTCTCGCGGTAATGTATTGACAGGAATGTCTTCTAAGCTTAACCTGTTCGATAAAATAAAATTTTATAAACATGTGTTGAAGTTGTTGATAAGTAGTAGAATTTGCTAAATGACTAAATAAGTACAAATTATTAAGTTAGTAATAAGTACAAATTATTTTTTATATATAAGATAAAATATTATATAAAATACGATACGCCACGTTAATTAAACATGTATACATTTATACAAAATTTTTTTCTAGTATTTCTCAGATATAAACAATGTAATGAGTAAGGGCCAAATGTCGCATAAGTTCAAAAGACCAAAAAGCACACGAATAATACCCTACAGAGCCAACAATATCGTATGTTGATCTCTTTGCTTAAATTGTTTACATATATAATTAAAAATATGTGATGAAAACGAACTCGCTACAGGTAGGATTTGAACGTCACATTAGGTTTACGCCTTAAGTATGCTACCAACTACACCGTGACTTCAAATCACCGCGTCGAATTCTCTCATCACCATCGTCATTGGTTCAAATACGACCTGTGATAAGTTCTTTTTCATCACATGTTTTCTCTCCCTTAGTTTATTATGCTATATACACTCACCAATCGTCGAATATGATTCTCGGGTAAAACCCGGCGCTTTCTATCTTGGATGGCACGGTATATCGGGCAGACTTAAGCGCGCGCGTGCCGTGGTAGATCTGCGCGTGGAACTGGTACTCGTCGTGCGCCCAGCACAGGGGGAGGCAGTGTACAGCCTCAATGCAGAATAGAGTTGCCTCAGGAATCGTGTGAGATGGTGCCGCTTCTAAAAAAAGAAAGCAATATGTTAAAAAAATCATTCCTTTTTTTATCTGATCTAAAGCCACAGTACATTGGACATGACTAGAGATATATCCACGCCTGTCTAACGTATTGCAGCGTCCCTTTCATCACTGTCATTCCGGTTGTATGCTACCAACCTAAGCGTCACTAATAAAAACCGAGCCAGGCGCAAGAGGCATATAAAAGCACCCTATTGTAACTGTAGGGACTGTATGTGGATTATGTAAAGTACTTCAGATAAGTGTACTTACTGTCTGGATGCGAAGGCCAAAGAATGTATGATGCAAGAGTGAAGTCGAGCAATCTTGTTCGTGAATACAAAGTTTTGAGTGTCCGAATAGGAATTCAAAAGCCTCTAGGCTTTTAAAATCCTATTTTTACAAGAATAAAATAAAATAAAAATACTCACTGTCTGCATTTGTAGGCGTGCCAAAGAATGAGTCTGCGAGAGTGAAGTCTAGTAGCCTAGTTCGTGAATACAGTGCTATAAGTGCCCGAACGGCATCTCGAACGCGCCCGCAATGTAACGCAACAGTTTCACGCCCGGTTGCGGCGCGAAGCGACACCGCACAATACGCGCCTTGTTCTGTTTGTATTTCTGGAGTCACTACGTTGTTATTTCCCTACAAAAAATAACGCAATTCAATAAATTGAAACAACGCATAAAAAGATAAAAAAGATATATTTGACAAAATCCTCAAAAGATTATCCTTATAATAGCCTTGACCCTTGAGGATTTTAAGTTATAATACACTGTCTAAAAATGCACTCTTGAGAAACATTCGAGAAATTCATTTCTAGTATTTGTTACAAACGAGAAACTAAAGAACTATCTTTATCGCGTCTCAATGAAAACACGCACCTTGCCAGCACACGCCTGTGCAAACGCGTTGAGCGTGTGCGTGACGTGTAAAGTCTCCACGCCACCGGCGAGCGCGCAAATCGCCTTCACAGCCTGGAACACGGCGCTCGGCGAACAAGTGCCCTCGGCACCCACCACGCCTATCGCGCGCGACAACTCGCCTTCCAACGTCTCTGTAAGGCAAAAGTATTAAATGTATTGAAAAGTGTGAAATAAAAAATCACGTTGAAATATATGTCAATCAATGGCGAAAAGTACTTAACATATTTAGCAACCAAACAACCTTTAGAGCGGATTTCAGGGCCTTCTGGCCACATTTTGTCTTGTCAATTTAGCATCACATGAACATTTGTGACAAATGTTCATGTTTTACAGTAGTCCCCAATGGTTCTGTTTTCAATATATCTGCCGCCATCTCCTGGGAGTCAATCCGTTGAAATATAATCGATCTTATCTAACGCAACTTTTTGCCCTACAAGTTGACTCACTCAATAAAATAGAAAGGATGTCGAACGACAGTCATCCAGCGTCAAATGCTGCGATCGAGTGTCATCCCTCACAGTCCGAGCTGTATTTTGTCAGTTCCATCGTGTAGACATAACACATAATCTACACTCACCCAGTAAAATGGAAAGGTTGTCAAACGACAGCATGGGCGAGGCTCCCTGCGTCGGCAGCAAGTCATCCAGAGTCAAATGCTGCGATCGAGCGTCGTCCCTCGCAGTCCGAGCTGTATTTTGTCAGTAGACATAACACATAATCTACACTCACCCAGTAAAATGGAAAGGTTGTCAAACGACAGCATGGGCGAGGCTCCCTGCGTCGGCAGCAAGTCATCCAGAGTCAAATGCTGCGATCGAGCGTCGTCCCTCGCAGTCCGAGCTAGTGTTTTGTCAGTCCCATCGTGAAGACACAGCCTAACGTCTTTCTCGAGACGTACGCACTCACGTACGTACTCGTATTCACTAAGTGAGCTACCGGCTGTGAAGTACTCTCTTGCACCCCACACCTGCAAAATACAGTTATTTTTTTATGCATACAAAATAAAACAATGAAAAGAAGTAAGAGCGAAGAAAATGTTTGTGTTTTCTTACCCGCAACATATAATCAGACATATCCTCTCTTATATCTTCATCCAGAGAACAAACTACCGTTAATATCACATGTTCTACAGTCGATTCCACTGAAAAAAAAATGTCACATACCGTATCACAACTATTTTTTATGGAGTAAACTTCTTGCTACAGGGTTATTGCCAATAAGTACAAAGCAAATTCAAATGCAAACTCAACGTCGGCAATAGTCCGTAGTACAATTTTGCCTGGCCACAATATAGGTGATATTGTGGTGATGAGAACAGTTATTTTATCACATAAGGTATCTAACACAACAAGATAAAGCTCATAAACAAAAACAATATATTACCGTCAGACGTAAACGTAATCGGCTCTTCTGAGTGTGCGTGGTGGACTAGAATCTTAATACTAGTGTTTGGTGGGTACTTCCCGCCTGAGCGCGCCGCGATCACGTGCCCGGGGTTTGTCGGCTCTTCGTACACGAATTTTTCTACAAAGAACATGTAAATATTAATGCTGATTTATAAATGAGGAGTTAAGGACTCTCCAGAATGGACTGCGGGGCAGTAGACCAAACTTTGTGGCATATTGTTGTGAAGATCGTTTCCCCGGAGGACTGGGCGAACTTCACTCCTTAGCACCGACAACTGAGAAATGGCTAAAGAATTTAAAATGATATATATAGGATTCTTGCAATAACCTGCCAAACAAAATGATGCTGAATGATTTATACATACATACACATTATAACATCTTGATCCCTACGGGGTGACAGAGCCTAAGACACAAAGCGTTATTTTAGCGTTTTGGTGGGCGTGCAAGTGGAAAATGAAACCTCAATAGTTGAGGGTCGCTAGCCGCATTGCTTACTGAAATTATTCTTTTGGTTTTCCATTCCTTTGGCCGGCTTCTACGGTCTGCATGGGAAGAGAATCAGCTGGTACATTCAAGGTTTTTCGTTCCTCCCAGACCAGCATGGAAGCAATGATGATTTATCAAGACTTTTTTTACATTGAAGAGTTTACTCATTTTTACGGGCGCGTTTTCAGTAGGAATAAGGTTTGTTTTCTATGAAACATTTTTGATAACACTGCGAATCTCACGTCGCTCCTACACGGCCAGTAGGGTTTTCGAGTCACCTGCGTTGTGAGATAAAACCCAGACACGCGCAAATCGCATTATTATCCTTATCCTTACTAATATTATAAATGCGAAAGTGAGTTTGTTTGTTTGTTTGTTACGCTTTCACGCCGTAACTACTGAACGGATCACCATGAAATTTAGCATACAAGTTCTCTGGAGTACGGAGAAGGACATAGGCTTTTTTGTCCCGGGAAAAAGTACTATTCCCGAGGGATCGACATTGATGCGGGCGGAGCCGCGGGCGAAAGCTAGTCCATTATAAAATCATGATCGCCGTTGCTTCAAAAGTATATGCCATTCCTTTATGTGTGAATATGTCTTCCCTTTACACTAAGCATCAAGCTTATTCTAGAGTCATACTAATAAAACTAGTACTTACTTCGGACATCAAGCACCATTTTCAAAAATGCTTTGTGCTCGCTGTCGTGGGATCTTGTTCTACATTTTACTATACAGTCGTAGAGTTTATTCTGGAAAGAAAAGTAAATTTTGGGTATACAATGAAAACCAGTAACAACATAGCAACAAAGTACCACCAAGTAGGTGGCGGCGAGATGCCATGACATTTTAACTAAATCCTTAATCGCGCTACAAACAATTTCAAGATCCGCTGTATTACTTCGAACTCAACATCATGCGAACCGAATATCCATAACAATTCACAATGGTTCGTTAAGCCGTTGGTCCCGGCTGCCAACTGGTAGTCGTTAAAGGAACGACGTCAGAGGCCGAGAGGCCATTCCGAAGTACTCTGACACCAGGGTGTGCATGGTCGATTAACGGACCATTACAAGTTTAGTTATCCCACACATTGATCACAAACATACCCATGTTTGTCTTTTCTCTTCTTCTTTTCGGTAAATACCCATTTATAACACCAAATCACACCGATTTTACATTATAAATTCTACTAGAAAGAATTTGCAAAACAATCCAAAACAAAAGCTGTGCAGTCCACCGAAATTCCCGCCAAGAACTCTCCAAAAACAGCTTACCGAACTAAGAAAACCATCATTCTAAAATGTAAGATCTTCCAACTTACTGTGGTCGGCCTTTTAGGGACGGCCGGCATCGTGGGTATCGACTTGGGGGGCGGAGATGGCAACATGGTAGTCTCTCGCTTGCTGATGGTGGCGTAAACAGGAGTATCGCGCATCTCAGTCTCTCCATACAAGAAGTCCAAGGGGTCATATTCCTCGTACACGCTCCCCGAACACTCGCTAACTCCTGCATAGTCTGCGAAACACATACACTTTCGAACACTGATCAACACTAACTCGTACAACATTTTGAGCATCGTGTGACTGACTCGTCCTAGACTGTTGTTAGACATCATTCCACTGATACTGAGTATTTTGAAACACTGAGAATGTTACGAATTTAATAAAATTGTTTTTATATAGCATATTATTCATTTTAATGATATGCCGAGCATTGTACGGTATAAAATAAAAATAGGTCTTACAGACGGCTCTGTCTACCCCGCAAGGGACAAAGACGTGATACTATGTATATATATAATAAAAATTGATAATATGTGATGAAAAAGAACTCGCCACAGATTACAAATTTATAAACAATAAATTTTGTCAATTTAGGAAAATTAATGCGTTATCTCGTTTGCCTTGTATATAAAATCATCCAAAAGACGTCATAAATGAATTGCAAGGAATATAAATCGCCAGTGACACACAGCATTTATTTATCAACTAAAACATTTCCTGTTTGTGGCTGTTAGCCACAGGGATAATTCACAGATAGTAATCATTTATTAACTTTTATATTGTGCTATAATGTTTATGTATGTTCGCATAAATACACACTTAAAATCTCTTAGGTACGAGAAAGTCTTGTTTCACCCTTTTATTTATTGACAGATGAAATGAGAGTGCTTGTTATCAATTTAACAAATTATGACCATACATATATTCCAAATTTGACCAACAGTTAGAAACACACACAGGAAAAACGGACTTACATTTTGAATAAATGACCCAAACAAATGGAATGATTACTAATATGAACATATAATAAAGATGTCATCACTACAAATAAACAAAAATAAAATACCAGATTAGACCATTCACCTATAATGTAGTACTTTTTAGGGTTCCGTATCCAAAGGGACCCTATAACTAAGACTCCCCTGGGCACCCAGCCCAGATAAGGTACTACGTGTAAAGAAAACAATATTATATTCCAAAACTGAAATTCAGTACAAATGATCCAGATTATAAATGTATGGTCTATAACTAAATCAACCATGGAATGTATAAAAAAAACAATAAATGAATGTGATCTGAAAATGAGGGACTATAGTTATTTTTTATGCTTTCAGAAATAGGTATCAAAGGTACAGAGACTTTTACTATCCAAAAAAATATTATAACGTATCAGTTATCTAGGATTGACATAGGATAACTTATTCTACAGTTCAACTTTGCCAACGATAAACCCTCCCGCCTCCTCAGACCACGAGTCGTGCTCGCCTAGTTACAGTATTACCACTTTTTTTACACCGATGTACCTGCGTAGAAATCAAATTTTAGCATGACGCAAGAATATTCGTCTGCTATTAGCTGATGCGTACGCGCCATGTCTGGAGTTCGCTGCAGCGCCGCGCCGTACAAGTATTATGAGCGAGACGGCACGAGGCCTGTTGTTTTGGATGTCAAATCTTATGTAGCAGGATTTTTTTCACTGATGTTTTTCATTCGGTTTGAGTCGGCGGTAGGTTGCGCTATTCTGCGCCATCGAACAATGCCGAAGCGACTTTTGAACGTGGTACTACTGTACTAGGAGATCGCTCGAAGATCCTATTATCATACGTACAGTCGGGGGCAGATAAATGTCACAATTTAAAATCTGTTGTTTGAGGGGACAGTTTTATCTGCGCCTGACTGTACATCACGCACAACATATTTATTTTTCACATTGGTGTTGTAGTAATTGATGAATAGGCAGTGACATAATAGACATTACAGTATATGAAGATTAATAATCTTTCATTACTTTATAACTCAAATTATATAGTCCACTCATTTTCAAATGGGCATTTTCACTACCAGAATTATTTATACCTACTTACATTCTGTGTAAACAAATATGTAGACGAAAAGGCATCGAACGATTTTCTCCTAGTAAAACATAAAATATTTCCAACGTTGTTTATCAAATTCCGTATAACGGTTGAAGATAAAACCACAATTACGCTTCTTCTCTACATAAATTCAATAAAATTATTTAATAAGCAATATTTGATATATTAATATATGAGATTGGTAAAGTAGATGAATCATTTTAAGGGGAATTAAATAAGGATGGTGACTATTGAAACTGGTCTTGCAACTTCTTTCCTATACTGTTGCACCACCGCATTTGCTCAAGACCATTTGAATGTGACGCACAAAGTGCAGTAGGGTACATTCTACAGAAAATATTTTTTTGACGTGATAACGTCTTATAAATCTGTGAACGTCGGCTGCACGCACTAAAAAGTGTAGTAGCGATAGAGAGGCACGATCAGGCTAAGCGTTCAGCTTGTGAAGAATCTATCGGAATCCGGAAGTGTTCGGCTTGTGACGCACCTATCTCTCTTCCGCCGTTATCAGGTAAAATTATCGACCGTAAACCTCAGAATAACAAACCGTAAACCGACTTTATGACAGACAACTTTTTTTTTCTTTCTATTACTAATGTCTATTATTTCCTATAGATCCATGTCCCATGTGAATAATTTCAATCATGATTTACGAACAAGTGACCGAACCCAAAGTATCAGGACACTCGCTTTCGAGGCCTCCTAAATTAGACAAAAAATCCGGCGGTACTTTCAACTAAAATTATGTTAAATAATTTTCTAAAATACTATGGAAATCAATCTTAAATAAGCCAACATACTCGTAAGCTTTTCCGTCTACATAATTCCGACAGTGAAAACGCACCAAGAACACGAAATGATACAAGCCACTCACCAGCGTTGTTTGGCTCAGTTAGTAGAGGGTCAAACGCCTCAAGCACACTGACTCTTACGCTACCTGGCCCGTTCGGGTTCTTCCCAAAGTCTATCAGGTTCATCGATTTCGGCAGGTTGCTCACTGTATCGTTGGCTTCGGCTGACTGTAACAAGAAATATCTATGACTTCCTTGTCTTCTGCTTACACTAAATAATAATAAATAATTATATATTGGCGAGCTCCGCGGCGCAGTGGTTACACGCCAGCCTACGACACGAGGGCCCCGGGTTCGATCCCCGGTCAGGTCAAGATGAAAAATGATCTTTTTCAGATTGGCCTGGGTCTTGGATGTTTATCTATATATGTATTTGCTATAAAATATAGTATCGTTGAGTTAGTATCCCATAACACAAGTCTCGAATTTACTGGCTAGCTCAATCTGTGTGATTTGTCTGTATATATTTATTTATATAGGGACAAAGCACTCAGAATAAGCTAGCCCCATAGTAAGTTGTGAATTGGTTTGTATGATACTAAGTCAACGATACTCATACGACAAAACTGAATAGCTTATTGGGAGAAATTTTGCTGCCACTATATACGTGTTTATTATATATATTTATTATTATACGCTAGTGAGCAAATTTTCAAATTGCCTAAAGGAATCTGTAGTTCGTGCAGCAGCGACAGTTTCTTTCGTCGTATTCTACCCATAAATGGTCTTTCCGAATCGCTTTTTTTTTTGATTTCCCATAGACAATAAAAGAATGATAAGAAAAAAAATTACGATCGAAAAGAAAGACATGTGATCCAAATTTGAATAAAAAATATTCGATTTATTTCATATCCTGGTGAAGCAGCGCTGGGAGCATAATTTATTCTATACTAGCCGCCCGCCCTTACATCGCATCGCACTAATATGGGGCAGTAATAATACATACCGTATGTTTTTTTACCTATGAACTATATTAAAATCCTGGAATTAGAATTTTGACTTCCCATAGAAATTCGCCCAGCTGATCGGCAATTTTGTATGGGAGATCCAATATTATTTTTCGTTTTTTACCTTTTTTTCTTACAGTTCTGTATTATTTTTAATTAGGGATTCCGATTCCAGGATTTTAATATAGTTCATAGGTACAAAATCACGCTGTATAAACCTTCCTCTTGAATCACTCTATTTTGCGGTTTTTTAATTAAAAAGCCGCATCGAAATCCGTTGCGTATTTTTAAAGATCTAAGCATACAAAGGGACAGACAGAAAGAGGGAATCGACTTTGTTTTATACTATGTAGTGATGGTTTCTTAGAAACTCTTTAAAATCACAGTTTACTAAATTCCATCACTGACGAGAGGGACGCCGCAGTACTTGAGACACTAGGAAATATTTCCATTCGTGTCTAACATACTGCGGCGTCTCTCCCTTCGGTGGCTGCATTCAGTAAAGCGTGATTGAGCTTTTAAAGTGTAATATAGCAAGTTAACTTACATCCACTGATTTCCACGACGAATTACTCTCGACGCTGTCTCTTGAAGGCTCATTCTTTAAGACGGGAGGTGGTATATTCACTGGCGTATTATGCGTCGGTTTCTGTGCGTTGTTAGTTGGCAAGGGTGGGTAGGTGTGTTCCTGGCCCGGCAGCTGCGGGTAGATGTTTGGCCTGGTTGGTCGCGATATCATATTGGTGGTGTTGTAGTTGTATACAGGAGTTTGAGGCGTAGGCGGTGGATAGCCTACGTAAGGGGCTGGTGAAGCCATCCGCGTTTGACTGTATGGACTATACCCTGGCGTATACATTGCTGGGTTAATAGTTGGGTATGATGTTGGAGGTTCATGTTGAACGACCATAGTGGGGGAGTAGTATGAATAGTTCGGCATAGGAGACGGCATGGGAGTAGGCATTGGTGCCGGCATGCCGTATGGTGTAGTGGGGTATGGAGCCATTGGATAAGGCTGCTGATAGTTGTATCCATATTGGTATGGATACCCAGGCCTTTGGTTGTAATTTTGATTGTTCATTACGGCGGGAGGCTGATCTGGTGAGTTTAGTGTGAGGTCCTCAGTTTGTTGGCCTAATCTGTAAAAGAAAATACATACCTATTTTAGTAACTGAAATGTCTACATTTTGTAAAATGGAGCATGAACCAAAATAACAACGGTCGTAGTTATAGTCTTACCCCTTATGGATAAAAATAACAAACGCCTAATAAACCTATTTAAGTTAAAATATGTTTTGTCCTTATCCCCTTCTCCAATGTTTGACATTGAAAGAACGAGACAAAACATATTTTGATAAAATAGGTTTAATCAGCGTTTGTTAATTTAAATAAAAAAAAGGTAGCCTACTATGCATGAGAAATGAGACTTTCTCTTGTATGCGGCAATACCAGACACAATAGTTAAACAATGCACTTTTGCGCAGATCTGCGCTCCCGCATATGAGCGATTAAATTTTGAACCTCATAACATAGCGAGTTACATTATTATTTAAAAGATTTTTGTGGCTATAAACCAACCTGTATAGAATATTTGTTTTATGGAATACGTACTAAACCAAACATTAGAGTATAATCACATTTAACGGCCATAGTAGTCTCCTTAAGTTTAGTAAAGACCAAATTTCTATATCTCTCACAGAAAACAACACGTTTGTAAGCTTAGTCGTATGTGTCGTTATCACAAAGTAGCGTTTTATCAGACAACATTGTTATCTCTCCTTATCACTAGAGAATTATGCCTAAATTTGTTGAATTTGAAGAAAGTAGTGTGATTCTGGGATCTGTACAGAGACTTTAAAAGCAAGTTGATAATTTCGTTACTTATTAAGATTCATTCTATTTTATTGGAAATCCTTGGGGGAGGTCTATATCCATCATCGGACTTCATGCTGCTGAGATGATGATGTTGATCCATTCTATTAAAAACAATTGCATTATTGATAAAGAAATTTGCCAGATTATCGGAAGTATCTTATGTATTGGAAGAAATTATAGATTTTACTAAATAAAGAGATAAAATATGGTGAAAAAATTCCACGCGGTCGGGATTCGACCCGGCAAATATATCAGAATAGTATTGTGAATGCTTAAAAATCCACATGAAATTATAGAGTAAACAATACAGCTTAAATATGTGATATTGTCGAGGTAGAAAATCATAAATAAATATTATAATATCTCAGGGAAATTCAGACTTGTATATAGGTCATTAACATCGAGGCCGTATTATATAACATATAACTATGTAACACCTATGAATCACAAGTACATTTGTACTTTTAAGTAATTGATTTCTAAAATGAATTTCCACAGGGTTTTATGCAGTCTGTACTCTCTGTACAACTGTTATTGTGAATAATTACGTGTAAGTTGATTCTTACTTGCCAATCTGTTCAATGTACTCCTTCAACGAGGCATGAGCATCCTTAGGGGCTGACTTGCTGGTAGGACTGGAGAATGAGATCAGGTCACTGCTGTCGTCGCGAGTTGGACTCACACCTGTTGATCTGATAATGAAAAAATAAGTAAATCATTAAAATTCATATATTGTATTTATAAAGTAAAATATAGATTTTATGACTAGCTGCTTGACAGCAACCACCCGTTGTTTTACTTTTGTATACAAGTAGCCCTTTGAACGCCGCAACATAACTAACAGGTTTGTACGTTTGATGAATGAATTCTTAATATTTTGTAAAAAGGATGGATGTATTCGTAGTCCTAAGTTGTGCACAACTTAACTTTGGTATTACTGTAATGCTGTACAATCTATTTTAATAAATAAATAAATTAATAAATAAACAAGCGTGCCTGCTGCGCCGCAACCAGTTTGAATGTCATACTAATTTCTACAACTTAAGAAGTCGTTGGCGTTTCAAGGCAGTTTCCGAGGGACGCCTAAAAGTCCACGCCGTTTAGAGGGTTAATAAGTAAGATGTGGAGATATTCCTATTCGGCCGATCAATGTGACATAAAACAAATTTACCATCACCATGCAAAATACGGTCACCTTCAATGTCCATACAAAACAAAGATTAGGGAGGCATATATATTTAGCAATACCATGAACCTTATACCACAGGCATACGGTTGAAATTGCTGTTATTATAAATAAAGTAGAATAGGACCACTCCTAGTCTTCCCATGGAGGTCGTAAGAGGCGACTTAGGAAATACAAGCTAAACAAAGCTCAAACATCAATGAGACCTCTCCAACCCGCCTGGGCAGCGAGGAGAGTGTAGGCCAAATCCTCTGTCTGCTCTGGCCAAGTATGTTATAGCCGGTAGTACAGAGAGGGTCATGCTCCTGCAGTGGAGACTAAAAAGACCTGATGATAATGATAACACACGACTTTAAATTAATTTGAGAGCACATAGAAGCCAATAGCAGTTTCTCAATCTTATTTATGTTGAAATTTTGTAACTATCCGTACTCATATTTGTTCTTATCACAACACGTTTTTGTCAACAATATTTACTTTGTTCAAGATTCTTTGTACTTATGAAGTAATTAGCTTAGCAATATCCAAGTTACATAATTAACATCATTGTGAATTTAAAAAATATTGTGTTTTGTGTACATTACAGGTCTAAAAGAAGTACAGGCACCGGCAATAATATGTATACGAATCGGTTCTTATGTTAATGTGTTAAGGTCTAAAATATAAATATAAATATAATATAAATATATACGGACAAATCACACAGATTGAGCTAGCCCCAAAGTAAGTTCGAGACTTGTGTTATGGGATACTAACTCAACGATACTATATTTTATAACAAATACATATATAGATACACATCCAAGACCCAGGCCAGTCTGAAAAAGATCATTTTCCATTTTGACCTGGCCGGGGATCGAACCCGGTCACTCCGTGTCGCAGGCAGGCGTGTTGACCGCTGCGCCACGAAGCTAGTCAGTAAAATGGAATACAGTAAAATGGAATACAGTTGCGAATATATCAATGCTTGAGTCTGTACACATCTGTATTTGACCGTATATAATTTATATTTGGACAAAAAGCAAATAACAGTGTCATTTTAAGCCAGGTTTTTCCCATATTGTCTTTTGTCCCATTACTGTTATTGGACACTGTTGCAGTGTGTTTTCGGCCTACAATACAGGACCACTCCATTCTATCCTATGGATGTCGTAAGAGACGACTAAAGGGACAAGCACAAATATCTGGTGCAACAACAGCATTCCCAAGAAGGGTTGTCGTAGGCAGGCGGCCAATCATAAAAATAAGCCAATCTTTTTACAACATGAAAAGTGTTACATGTTGTCCCGACCCCACATAAAGTGGGAGGAGGAGTGGGAGCTCTTATTGGATCACCTTAGCTAATTTTCATCAGTTTAACTCGGATAACTAGAAATGATGAAAATAAATGATAATTAAGCCAGTTTACATTGACTTTATTATCCCTTCAATAAGATTAACCCAAGAAACTCATGGACACCATCAATACAATACACCATGGAGAAGAGTACTTACCTAATACCCGACTACCAAGAAGGGTTGTGTTTCGTGCGTATCATATATGTTTGTAAATTTAAATGATTTTGATTTTGGTATCGTTAGGTTCCTCACAAAAACCCAAGTTTACTGATTTTTTTTAAAGTTGGTCTCTCGGGTTTGTTAAAGAAAATCTTCTTAAGGCGCGTTGGACATTTTGGAGATGGGAAAAACAATTGAACTCGCAACCCTGTTACCGTTACCATAACCGACATCGTATATAAGTAACCGAATGTTTAAGTTTTCACTTCTGTCGGCACTCCCGGAATGCCACAGTTTTTGACGTGTCTTATATTCTTCCATGCTGGTCTGGAAGAAAAGAAAAAAACGTAGAATGTGCCAGCTCCTTCTCTTCCCGCGCAGATCGTAAAAGCTGTTCGAGGGCTAGCAACCCATCACTATGTGATTCTGTTTTCCATCTACACGCCCTCCAACATGCTAAATGTGGCCATAAGGTCTTATAGACCTAGGCTCTGTCTACCCCACAAGGGAAAAAGACGTAGTACTATGTATAACGTCTTATAAATCGATAAACGCCGGCTGCACGCACGAACTAACTGCAAGCGAGAGCGTGGAACAAGAAGGGTTCGGCATGTGACGCATCTATCCCGCTTCCACCCTTATCACGTAAAATTATCATCCATAAACCGACTTTACAGGTTTTTTTTTTTAATTTTTGAAATAATAGTACTTGTTACCTGGGGTTTTCGGAGGTAGAGGTTCTTCCTCGCGGGGGCTTCCTCGGCGGCGGCGGGAGCGCTGGCGGCGGCCCGTCACTCTCGTCGCGTCGCCGCACACTGCCCGCGCCCCGCCCGTTATCTGCGGTTATTGATTTCATAAGCTGATTACTGACATTTCATGATAACACAGATAACTTGTATTTACTAATAAAATCAATTGCTTGGATTTATAAACTGTCACATAAAAAAAACTGACTTAAACCAAACTACTCAAACAATTCTGTTGAAATTTAAATGGAACCAATTGGAAAGCATACACTTTCAAATAAAAAAAGAATTTTTCAAATCGATTTATAAATGACCGAGTTATGGGGTAACAAACATAAAAAAACAACCAAATTGAGAACCTCCTCTTTATTTACGTCTGTAAATAATGTTTTTACTTTATTTTTAAGTCTTGATGCCTGACTGACACAACAAGAGGTTTAAGGATACTTAAACATCTGAGTCCCCATACAAAAAACATGGTTTTGGACATGGAACGAAACGGAGCGTAACATGCAAGTACAGCTGTAGTTATCCGGAGAGACTAAAACTGCACCCAATTACTACAGCGGTATTTAGTAATAACAGCTATCAAATGGCTGTAAAGATTTTTAATAGCCTTAATGATAATATTAAATCTCTATCACTAAATGCGTTTAAAAGAAAACTAAAGTCCTGGCTGATCAGCAACTGTTTCTATTCTGTCGATGAATATATTGACTTTTTAAAATAATTACTGTATTGATTATGACCTGATATTGTATACCTAATTATGATTTGGAGTGACACTAAACATTGTTTAAAACTAGTACAATTAAAATAAAAAATATTAATTATTTTACATGCCAGTACCGTAAAATGTGTGTGACTTATACGTAATGTATTTTATAAGATCTCCTTATGTACCACATTTTGAGTAAAATAAAGTATTTGTATATTTGTATTTGGAACCCTTATTGTGTGTACTAATGCAACTCACACTTCGCCAGTTTTTATTTCAATCCTATAACTGTACTGTACAGGCTGATTCTGTACCTACTGGTATTATTTAAATCATCGTATCAGAATCCCTAAGTAATACAAAAACAGAATGGCAAGAAAAAAAGAGGAAACTAAAGCCTTTCTCTCCCATACAAATTCAATGATCAGCTGCAAACTTCGTTAGGCGATTAGGAAAAAAGATGAAAATTCTTAATATTTTCATGTTAAATAAGAAAGGGGGTGCGACCTCCGAGATGTAAATATTTAAATAACTTTATATATTATAATATTGTCATATGAGAATTATTGTTTTAGACGTAAAAATTACAAAGTTTTCAAAGAAAAATGTGTTTAGATATCATAACATATAACATATATCATTTTTAAATTTCATATGTATCTGTTTCAAATTCCCACAAAGGGGGCTACCTTGTTCAAGGATCGACCTAAATTATACAAATACTTTTGATGTATTTAATTAATTTAGCGCATACCACTAGTGATTTGAAAACACGTAAATTTTCACAATTTCGTGCAGTAATGTCTTAAACAAAAATAGTCAATTATTTGAAATCTGCAGTGTATTTGGAAGTGACAATCTAAATATAGTTGTCCAAATTAGCTAATAGGCCAGCATGACAGGTTACTTTGGAAGGTAGTAATTTTTATTAATCAAGCCACTAACTTAAGAACACATAACTTTTAAAAGTGTTGAATGTTATTACAAAGTAATTGTATTCAATTTTCTTGTATACAGTATTCAATACTTTTTATTTTCTTTTTCCTGGTTTCTCATATTTTAATATGAATGCTTTATTTTCATTTATGATCATAATTATTCATAGGTACCCAAATGAATTCAATATAAAAAATACAATATTTTTTCACCAAATGATTCTGTAAACTTATAATATGTAATTAAAACAAACTTACAAATCATCATTTTAAACACTGTTATCAGGATAATCTATTCAATAACATAGACCATTGTTCAAAAACATTGTCAGTCCACAACTAAATGTGTTTGTCTCAACATGACTAGAAGCACAACATTAACAAACTTCAGTGACGATAACACAATTTGGTGTAATCAGTGCTCTATTTCAGTGGCAGGGTAACAACCTCCGCTTCCTGCCAGCCCAATACATCAATATAAACAATTTGCTGAATTGATGCCTCTTCACTGCTGTTGGGACCCTTTCAATTGACCTTATTATGCTTATTGGAGGGTTATGCTTTTACAATATCATATCAACACTAAGTAAATATCCACAGCAGATATTCATAAATGGAAATATTTCATTTAGAAACATAACAATTGACATGCAAAATAAACATATCACGTATGATAGGAATTTCAATGTTCAAACCAGAATTTCATAAAGACATCATAATGATTGGGTGAGCTGGCTTAGCATGAATTTGTAATGTCTGATGATTGGCTCTAATATTACTTGCTTTACTCATCTTAACATTACACTTTTTAAAGCACAGAGAATTTTCATACAAAATAGGACATAAATAGTGTTAATGAAAACTTAAATGACTATAATTTAAACATGGCACAACTCTGCACTTTTAAAATGGTATCATAATGAAGAAAAAAGTGAGTTCTAGCGATTCCAATACACAGAATATCTAAATTCGTACTGAGCTATTGTAAAGCATTGTGTACAGTACAACTTGTTTTAAAGAATTTGAAAACATTATTTTTTTTTTTATTTATCACCACTTAGAAATACACTACAAATAAAGTAGTATTCTATTGCTTTTGTTTGTTTACTTCATTTCAATGACATTGTAAATAAAAGCAGTGGAAAAACACTGAACCAAAAAAATAATAAAACAAAAAGCTTTCAAATGTGTTCAAGTAGGTAATAAGGGTAATAGAATAGGCTTTTTGTACCAGACATCAAGCTCCTATCTCACAACAGTTTATCTCTTAAATATTTCCTCCTGCGTTGCGTGAGGATCTTCAGTAATCTCATCGCAAACACAACATTAGTTACCTGCGCTTGATAGTTGTTTCTGTCTGCGGAACTCTTCCAAAGCTAGACTTTCTAAACTCAAAGCCTGAGCCTTCTCCAGGTCCGCCTGGTACTGCAGGTCGTAGTCGGACATTATCGGCTTCTTAATATGCTACAACAGTCACAAGACGAGCGTGGGAATTAAAACAATAAACGCACTGTATATATCACACAACACTATACAAAAACTTTAGCATTTCCACAGAGTACCGCGTGAAACAACCAAATTATACACTAATTACATCGGAATCTTACCAACAATAACTTCCGATAATGCTTTAAGTGTTAATTTTTCACGACATTATTCGATTTTTGGTACAAATCAGACAGAACTTCAAAATATTTCGTGAATTTACTGGGTCAGTTCGCTCTCATTATTATAAGTAGTACAACTTATTGTAATTGCATCTGATTTGACAATGCAATGATTTTTTGTTTCAGTTTACACTGAAGAGTGAAAAGAAGATCAGAGAAATATGTCACTTTACAAACGTGTTTTGAATTTAGTAGCATTTTAATGGTGACGTCCTCTAGTATAGTGCTGGGGGTTCATTATGTGCCTATATCGATAATATACAATATTTTTAGTCAAAATAAAATATTACAGTACGTATGTACGCACAAGCATACGATTATTCTAAAGAAAACAAATTACTTAATTGTTAGCCTTACAGTTAAAAACATAGTGATGATGTTCTTAGAACGATATAAACTCTGTTATACCTATTTATCTGTTATTGTGGTATATTGTGTCTTGAGTCACGACGCTGGTCTTTCGTGGATGCCTTTTAAGTCGACACCTAGTTATATTGTTGACTGAAAGTATAGGCAGTAAAATTAAAGAAGATGATAGTAAAATAAAATAAATTGTGCAAAATTTTCATGAACCACGTTTACAAATGCTAAACAATCTAAACTAATTTTACCATCTCACGGATATTTTTCACACTAAACTGACCAAATGACATTAAATGAACCATTCAAATGTTTGTATTAGTCAATTGTGAAATATTTACATATTTAAGATAAAAAATTAAATATATTTTTTTTGTAGGTACTTTATGATTAATATTTAATGCCAAATGCGTAAAAATCGACTGTTAAGATAAAATTGAATGAATGAATTTTACACATTTTCTTAGGAAAAGTTAAGCAGGGGTTGGAATACCGGTAAAATTCATTACCGGTACCTCTATGAAACGACAGTACCGGTAATTGGATTGGTACCGGTACATTTGGTAACGGTAAAAATCAAGTACCGGTACCTCTTTAATACAACGGTACCGGTAATTGGATTGGTACCGGTACCTCAATAAAACGAGGGTACCGGTAATTGAATTGGTACCAATAAGTTTAATAACGGTAATAACAGAAGTATCTGTACTAAATACCGGTAAACAGTATCGGGAATTATCATTTTGTTAATGTGTGTCGTTGTCGTGTTGTGTATGTGCGGCGTGCGTGAGGCGGGGGCCGACAATGGGACGGAACTTTTCCAGTCGAGCGAGTCCCATGCGGGGGACGGCATCAATGCGTAGGTACCGGTAAATTTAACGGAATTTTTAACACTATTATTACCGTTATTTTTCTAGATGATTACCGTTAAAATTTAACAGAATAGAAGTACCGGTACTTATAATGTGAATTTGGTACCGGTAAAATTACCGTTAACTGTTATCAATATTATTACCGTTAAATACTAGATTACCGGTACCCCATATTACCGTTAAAATTTTAACAGAATAGTAATACCGGTACTTACCGGTACTTATAATGGGAATTTGGTACCGGTAACAAGCCCTGAAGTTAAGTGATTTATAGCTTTTCTCATACGTTAATTACATCAGTCAAAGGTTAAAAATAAAAATATTCAAATGTTTGTTCCGAATAATCATTCGCAGTGACATATACATTTAGCTTTGCATTGCCTGCCACTCCTATTTCAATGTAGTTTCATTGCAATAAAGTCAAGAGATTGTTCCTAACGTATTTACAAATGTTCAGTTTTTAGAACGTTTTTAAGATTATATAATTGTATCGATAGTGGGACATCACTATATTTCTTTTTAAACAGTGATTGGCAAAGAAATTTTAAATGTTACAAACGTGCAAAATCTTGATAAACTGGTTAATCATCTTGTTTTTTAAATTCCGTGTTAATCATCATCAGAAGTGCTATTTTCGAAATGACGCCGTTCGTAAACGAGCGATTTTTCCAGACAAAAATCGCTCGAAGATGAGTGTCACACTTTCAAAAATAGTACCCCTGGTCTTTTTAGTCTCCATTGTAGGAGCATGACCCTCTCTGTACTACCGGAGCCAAACTTGGCCAGAGCAGACCTTAGAATAATTGAGCAGACACAGAGATGAAACTGGTAAATACAAACACCGGCTAAGTGCGACGAACACAAAGGGTTTCGTAGCGTTATCTATAAAAACGGCAAAAAAATAATGTCTGTTGTATAGGAGCTATTTATACTAATTTTTTATTAATACTAATTTAATTTTTATTTAATTATTTTTAGAATGAATAGGTATATAACTAAATATTCTGTGAATATTTCAAAAAATCACGTTTGTTGTATGGGAGCCCCCTTAATTAATATTTTATTCTATTTTCTAATATTTGTTGTTATAGCAGCAACAGAAATACATAATCTGTAAAAATTTCACGATTCAAGAGATACAGCCTGGTGACAGACGGACGGACAGACAGACGGACGTACAGCGGAGCGATATTAATAGGGTCCCGTTTTTATCCTTTGGGTACGGAACCCTGTTATAAGAGCAATTTTCGAGTCAAAGCTTATCAAGATTCTCATTTAAAAAACAAAATCCGAAATATGCAAAACTGCCACCTACAATATTTATGCTCCGAATGTACAAGGTATTGGCTCAGGGTGTCTGAAGGTCTTGCAGTCTTGTGATGAGCTTGAGATTTTATTAAATTGATGACAGGATCCCAAGCTGGCGGTAAGTGCCAACCATCCTCTCTAATTAAATTAAGATGTTTTTGATTTCAATAGCCTCACTAAGCATTCTTGGAATGTAACCGTTTTCTTTTGCAAGGACTTGAGGATTATTAAAACGCATATTTAGGTTGAGTTTGTCCAGGACATATTTACAGACTGCAGACTTGGTTGAGCGTCTATTTTTCATGTCAGCAATATGTTCTGTAATTCGGGTGCCTCTTTGTTTGCCTTTGCCCAATGTAAGATAAACTGCACTCACGGTCAATTTTATATACCTACCTACTCCTGCATCTTGTAATGGGGTATTGGATTTTACAGGTCGTTTATTTTCTTGCGCGGCTTGTAATAGGTCTTGATTGAAGCTCGAATATTACCAATTGTGTATGTGACTCCCTTTATATATGGTAAGATGGCTGGAAAGCGATCGACGGTGTGAGGCTTTGGCTGGCTTCTGCGATGGGTTCTTGGGAGGTTGAGATTGTTGCTCTTTAGTCAGATTTTACTCGTTGAAACTCCTCCTTGAGATGGTGGGTATCACAGATGCCGTATGCTCTATAACAAATATTTAACAACGGCAATACCACCTGACATGGATGATGGTGGGATTTGCCATTGAGCTCAGCCATTGAGATATTATTTTGTCCGTATGTGTGCTTTCTGTACACAGCATGACTAATACTATTGTCATGATTTTTTTTTTTAAACGTCAAGAAAGGCTAATCAATTGTTAATGAGTGATTTGAATTTAGAATATTGATGCGATTTTGTTTGAATTCGGGGTTATCATAGAGATAAGATAATCCTGAAGATATATAGCAGTACAAGTAAAGCGCTGCCTAAAAGCAGTTTAGTGTGGGAAGTAAAATCCGGAGGAAGAAGAAAAGAAAAGAGTACCTAGTAGTGGGTACAAGTCTGAGGTACAAGTGCAGTAGAAATCCGCGTGAGTGCCAGTGCAGTGACCACAGAAAGTGTGACGGTACCGCACGTGACAGTGCAGTAAAGTTTCCGCTCGCAAGATATACACACGTATCCGCGCGCGCGACAGTGAAGTGACATTTCCGCGTACGTACCAGTGCGGTGTTACGAGACTAGGACACTGTGAATTGTGAGCCCCTCTTAGGTTGTGAACTTGTGAATAAAGGCACTATACTATAGGATTGTAGTTTTATTTATCCCTAACCCACTCTCGTAACATTTGGTGTCAGAAGTGGAATAGAAAAGATGCCAATCGTGCCCAGAAATGAGAAAGGGGTAGCACCCGAGCGGGAACTGCAGCTGCAAAGGAACAGCCGGTTGAGGAGTTAAATCCTGGAGGCGCCGCGATCTCAACAACGGGCGCCGCGACCACAACAACGGCCGTTCTACCAGACGCTCCATTGAAAAAGAAACGCATTCTTACAGCAGGTTACATTTATGCTCGAGGAGCAAGCACGCCCCCTGGAGGTACAAGCACGCCGCCAGGAGGAGCAAGCATGCCGCCAGCAGGAGCAAGCATGCCGCCAAGAGAAGCAAGCACGCCGTCATGAGATGCAGCTGGAGGAGCAAGCACGCCACCGAGAGGAGCAGTTTCAGCTCCTTTCCAAAGACGTTTTGGCTGCGGTTCAATCTAGCGCAGCCCAAAAGGATGAGAAGGAAGTCGCAGAAGTTAAAGGGACGCTTCTCACTGGCCCTGTCACTAGCTTTGTGGTCGCTTCTTTTACCAGAAATTTAAGGTGCCACCCTACGACGGCAAATCCTTCTGAACTGCCTTTAAACTGCAGCTGGAGACATTTAAGAAGGCCATTCACAGCCACTGGGATGAACAAGAGGCGCAGTCTGCATTCACCCTAGCACTTCGAGATGATGCTCTCTCCGTATTAGAAGGATTCGGCGCTGGAAACAAAGAGGTCATCTTCGACGAATTCATAGGTGCTCTGGACGCTAGATACGGTGACAGTCATCTGGAGCATGAATACGGGGTGTAACTCAAAGATTGTCAGCGGGCTAGCGAGACCTTACAACAGTGGTCCGTTGAAGTGGAAAGACTGGTGCGCAAGGCATATCAATCATCGCCATCCATCGCGTCGTGGAGGAAATGCTCTTGCAGATTTCATTGATGGAATACGGGATCCCGAAGTAAGGGCGGCTGTGGGTCTGGATCATCACACCACATTGAAAGAAGTAGAGGCTCACGCTTCGCAAGTTGAAGCGGTGCGTCATGACTCATGAGCTCTGAGGTTGTAGTCACAGAAAACAGCAGACGACGATCCTACTTGACAACCCGATGTGCTATGAGTGTTAAGAATGGGCCCATATGCCCGTAGTAGTAAAGCCTCAGAAATTCTTCTGAAGCAGACAAGCGACGGAAATACTACTCTGTCAAGAAAGTACCGGGAAAAGATCAGTAATACGTAATACGCAACATGTTAATTATTTTATCACATCCAAAATTATTTTATCACCTTCAAAGTATGCTCCTTCAGAAGTGGTACAGTTATAAACATTTAAATAAAATCACTTTAATACGGTATTATCGCGAATATTACATTATTTTTACACCTAACGTTTCGAAAACTTTACAGTTTTCATGGTCGCAGGTAGACTAAATTGACATTTGTCTTTGTGTTATATATAAGAAATATACAAAACTGCAGCTGATTTATGGATGTTAATAAAAAATATATTTTTTTATATGAAAAGCAAGGATAAAGCTAAAACAAAAACTAGCGTGACGATTTCTCAAATTTTGCTTTTCTTTGACCTATGGCACGGTAAAGATAACCAGCCCTTAAAATATTTGCGCGTAATTGAAATGGACCTTACAGGTGGATATTTTATGAACGTCAAGATGACGGGACCCCACCCGGTTTTGCGAATATGATGTGACTAGGATGTAGTACCATTTTAGTGCTATTTTATACTTACATAATTAAATTGTACACTCAAATGATTTCAAGATATTCAACAAAGAAAGTGGTCCCGCTATTATGATATCAAAATGGCGGGACCACAATTCAGTTCTTAAAAAACAAAAGCCGTCGTCGTAAACCGAACTCACCAAACTTTAATACGATCTAGTACGACAAAGTTCCGATTGTTGTTTATCTTGTAAAATAATAATTTCTATTGTAAAAAATAAAAAATATTTTCAACGAATAAGCTGGATTAACATAGGACATAGGTCACCTTTGATTTCGGAAAACTACTGTTCCCAAAAGAATGGAAATTAACGCGAGCGCAACCTGTTAAATAAAACTATTCATAAAAAACATGCTTCATTATGTAACCTAATATTCTGGTAGCAGCTCATTCTGACAGCGATTCGTTTTCTGGTGGGGTTGCAGTTCTAACCCAACCTACCTACCTAATATTCTGGTAGCAGCTCGTTTCTGACGGCGATTCGTTTTCTGGTGGAGTCGCAGCCCTAACCCAACTTAACCTCGTGGGTACCTCCTCCTCCACCTCCCCCTCGTTGCGCTTCGCCTCGTGCTATGCCTCGTGCCGCCTCGTCGTATTTTTCTTAGGACCTCCTTCGCGAGCTTCTGGATCCACGGGTACGAATAACACTAGTATAGGGCAAAGTTGAACTACGTGAAGTCGGGGTGCTCCAAGTCGGATTTGTGATCAATTCATTACTAATCATCATCATCATTTCGTGTAGGTGACACGGTCAATCGACCACACCCTGTCGTCAGAGTTCTTCGGAACCGCCTCTCGGCCTCTGATGTGATTCCTTTAACGACTACTAATGAGCTAATTTAGCTACCTACAAACATTTATTATGAAAATTAATAGATTACCAAAATATTTCGTTAGGTGTAGTCAAAATTGATGTTTAAAATATTTCGCGAACTAAAACTTACGTGGAAATAAAATTATGGATCACAAACTTTCATGTTACATACATTATTTCGATAAAATACATAAAATATGAAAAGTATAACGACATAGAAAGTATAACGAACGATAAAATACAAAAAGTATAGTGTTTGTAAGTAATAAATAATAGAGTAAGTAAATTAAATTTCGATGTAAACAGATTTTAGATTTTTTTAGCCAATAGTATTATGGGAAGTGAAAATCATTGAAGTGAATTGCGATAAAGTGAAGAGTTCCCCAAATAAAAAATAAAAAAATACAATTACATATTTATTTTTATATAAAGTAATTTTACTATCGTAGTATAATTTCTCAAATACCAGATCTCATTTAGAAAGTATGTACGTAGGTATACTTTTTGAGTGCTGGTATTTGGTACACTTTAAGACGAACTTTTAACGAAGTTTCATATCATACATGAATTATCTATTTTCATATATATCTTTTGATATCTACCTATTTTTATATAAGTTTTGTTATTTATTTTCTATTTTTATATAAATTTTGAAGATTTTGATCTTTGTATTAAGTAACAATGTGTTTATCCGTCTGTTTAATCTATCTCACGTATTATTAGCGGCATCATATGATCACGGGACTCTTTCTTCTTTTTAGGATTGCTTTTCTTCTTAACCACTTTTCGGCTTGAATTATTATTGGAAGTCTTCCCTGATGACGTTTTCATGGGTTTTATAGGGAGTGATGGGACTGCAGAGCCTACTTTCGGCAATATATATGGCCTTTTCATTATTATTGGACGATTACTTTTTATTGGGGACGTCTTCCGAGAGGGTTTATTCTTGGAATCTACCGCAAAATTTTCCTTCCGATCTGACACCGTAGCTCTTGGGTCAGTACGTGGTTTTGGAGTCGAGAACAAACTTTTTGATCTTTTCACCTTCTTCCTGGACTTCAGCTTACGCCTCTTTGTTGTTTCCGTCTTACGTGGGGGTGCAACATGGCCTTCTGCAGCGATCTAGAATTTAAAAAAAACTCAGTTTTGTACTGGTAACCTAAGCACAGCAAGGTTTAACCCATTACCAATATGAAGCAAGAATAGTGGTTCAAATCAAAGATTTATTTCGCTGACCCATCTTTCAAATTATTTTGGCCCATGTATAAAATTTGTACCCAGGTTGAAGTTTTTAGCCCAGCGCCCTAGCCACGCTTATCCGGGGAGCCTTAGTGCCAAACGCTTCACTCGCTAAGGACCTACCTATACCTTACCTAGGCTAGTCTATTTTTTCGGGATGAAAGGCAGCCAATGTGGTAATCTAGGTAACCTATAACCTATCTGTGTGCTAATTTCGTCAAAATCCTTTTAGTCCCTCTTTCTGATTAAGTAACAAAAATCCATACCCATACATACTCACAAACCGTTGAAGTGGAAAGACTAGTTTGGTAAGTAGATAAGTATTTTATGAGAATAGTAGCTTTCGCCTGCGGCTCCGCTTTCGATCTCTCGGTAACAGAATTTTTTTTGGAATGAGATCCATTCATTACCTACCTTTATCCTTTGTATCTCAGACAACGTGCAACATTTTATTATGATCGGTTCAGTAGATCAGACGTGCAGAAATAAACTCACTATTGCATTTAAATATTAGCTAAGTATAATAAACCATGGAGCATGTATGAAAAACACCTATCAGTAGATTGTACCTAGTTTTTTTAATAATATAATATTTATTTATTTCTTTGTTTTACAAGCTTATAATACTTAGTCTTACGAGCTAAATTACTCAAAAAAAGAAATAAAAGCAAAGAGAACAGGTGTTTCACATTGATCAGTTATACACCGGTTCCTACACTAGGCCTGCCTGTATTGTAGGCAACCAGTTTTCCAATCTAGTTGAAATTACTGTCAATGGAAAACAAAAGGAGTAATCATTATCTAATACTAGTTATAAAACCTCGAGGGCGAAAACCTGGCTTTAATATAGGCAGATATACATAAATTACGTCTCTTAAATTACGTCATATTTATCTAAAATAAAAAAAGAATTCAGAACTACTACTCATTGAATGAAAGACAAAATGTATCTACGAATTCCATGGGCTACAATCACCTTGCTCCGTGGCTTCAAGTACTTACGTTTTAATAACATTACTGAAAATTATATATGATATACATCTATACTTCTTAAAATCTTACTAAGCAATTAACAAACCTGTTCATAAAAAATATCATCTGCATCTTGTTTGTCACAGAAATCTAATATTTTTTTACAAACGGCACGTAGGTTTTTGATTCTTTGCTTTTTCTTCCTTCCCGCCGACTTGTCAACTTCGCTTAATCGGAGGGTCCTGAAAATGTTAAAATATAATACGTCTTTTTCCTTTGCGGGGTAGCAAAGCCAAGATCTATAAGATGGTATGAGGTATGGCCACATTTAGCATATTGGAGAGCGTGTGTAGATGGAAAACGGAATCAAAATAGTGATGAGTTGCTAGCCGCATTGCCTATTGACGAGCTCCGTGGCGCAGTGGTTAACACGCCAGCCTGCGACACGAGGGTTACCGGGTTCGATCGCCGGCCAGGTCAAAATGGAAAACGATATTTTCCAGATTGATCTGGGTCCTGCATGTTTATCTATATAAAGTATCTATTACAAAATATAGTATCTTTGAATTAGTATCCTACGACACAATTTTTCAACTTAGATACTGTCGGCTAGCTCATTTTGTGTGATATATCTCTATATATTTATTTACTTATTTATTTTAGCACAATCCATTTATTTATGTTAGCACAATATTTAGAATTTTATGATCTGCGCGGGTAGAGAAGCAGCTGGCACATTCAACGATTTTTCTTTTTTCCCAGACCAGCGTGGAAGAGTATGAAAATAGTACCTAATTTATTTATTTCGTAAACAAAATACACTGTGTTGAAATGTTACTCTTACACATAGATAAAAAAAAAATTGCGGTACGAATGGAGACTTCATACTTCTATGTTACACATAGATTTAGAAAATATTACACAAACCAAACTAACGTGAAATACATTGCCTCTATTCTAAAAACAGGTCACTCCGATGAGTGAGACTGACGAGTCCGAAACTATAGTCGGTAATCCCGACAAAATATCAAGTGGGTGATCGAGTATATAAAGAAAGCCATATTATTATATTATACTTACATATTTTTATAAATAAAAAAACATATAGGTACTAATAAAATTGGTCACTGATAAAAATACAATTCAGAGTAAAACTGACACAGGATACAAAGAGAGGAAACAAGAACGAAGAATTTAATAATGGAAGTCACACACAAACAATATAACCTAAATTCTTTATAATATTAAATCTAAGCTTTGTAAAAATACTGATCAAAAATATAATTTATAATAAATAAAATGAAATTGACGTCCTTAAAGACGTCAAAGATAATTTTACTTTCGTTTCTGCCAGGAAATGTCAACAAAAGTCAAAATCACTTAATTTTTACCCGACTACGGCGGAGCAAAAAGGAGGGTTATGCTAATATATCTAAAGTAAGACTGTTAAATGAGTTCATTATACATAAAGTCAAAGTTAAATCATGTTATACATAATCTTTTATGTAAAAAAACCAACTTCAATCAAACTACTGAATCGATTGCGATAAAATTTGAATGAGACCTACTTGTAAGCATAACTAATTAACTATCCTTTCAAACATAACAAGAATTTTCATAAATGACGGAGTTCTTAGGAGAAAAAAACGGCCAAGTGCGAGTGGGACTCGCGCCAGAAGGGTTCCGTACCATTATCTATAAAAACGGCAAAAAAAATCATGTCTATTGTAAGGGCCCCTTACAATAGACATGTTTTTTTATTATTATTTGTTTTCTTTTATTTATTTTTAAGGTGAATATGTCATTTAATAATCTGTGAATATTTCAGGCCTACCTGTTGCATATCAATATCAAGCCAAAACGAACAAAAAAATCACGTTTGTTGTATGGGAGCCCCCTTAAATATTTACTTAATTCTGTTTTTTAGTATTTGTTGTTATAGAGGCGACAGAAATTATCTGTGAAAATTTCAACTAACTATCACGGTTCATAAGATGGTGACAGACGGACGGACGGACGGACAGACAGACGAGCCATATTAATATCCTTATTCTCCTTTTTTTAAAGTAGGTTAAAAATAGACTTCAAAAGCACCTCAGATGTTTTTATTTTATTGAAAAAGTGTTACTATTCGGAAGATGAGCATTTGGTATAGACTTATACCATTTATTTCACTGCTCAAGGAGTACCTAAGGAGCTATTAAGATAAGCATGCGAGCATAAGAGGAGGTTAAAAAAGGCATCATTTACTCAAAACTGTGCGCCAATGTATCAAGGGCACCTTTATTGTATTAACATATGTGCAATATTGTATAGTATACGCGGTGTATGCTTGCATAGTCAGGGGTGCTCAGTTCTATCCATGTTTGAGCTCTTGGTGTTTACCCGAAGATGAGGACAGCCAAAGAAATTTAGTAGACACACATTATAAGGTACTAAAATAGTTTTAAGTACATACTCAAAACTTATTAGGTATTTACGTTCGTTCGCAGACTCATGTGGACCTTATCGTATGAAATCGCCACGAGCTTTAGACTAATAACAGTTTGGCCACTGTTCAGGGAGAGGCTATAAGCTACCCATGCAAGCTACGTATGCGAGCATACCTATAAGGAAATAAAAGAGGGCAAATGAAAAAACAATCTACTATAACTGCTAGCTTACTTGATGACTTTGGGTTTGTTAAGAATCTCGCCATCCTTCTCGTCCATATGCATCGCCGTCTCCCAGATGTCTTTGAAGAGCTGTCGGCGCTCCACATAACTTTCCTCCACTGTCATCAGCTGTTCTTGCTGCATCATAGGTACCTTCCTTACTAAAGTCTAGCCATACCCAAAAAATTTTGAATCTTTGTTTGGTTCGAAGCTAAAGGAAGGTCTTTTTGGTTAAAATTACCATTTTGAATTAAAGAATAATTCACAAAAAATTTGGAATTAAATTATCTATGTTTTGGAATATTAATTGATTGACATTGTCAGTTCTTTACGGAGATTTAAAAAAATACTAGCTAACAGATGAATGAAGATCATTGCCATGAAGTTTGTATTCAGTTTCTTGCGGTCTGGGCTGATGTTTTTATGGTGTAGTATTGAGTGTAGACAGAGTACCTACGTCTACAAATATTAGATGTCTTCTGAATTTCAACAATCAATTATGAAAGTTGTAAATTATCTAGGCCAAAGCTATAAACCTAAAGTAAACATATTGGAGTTGATTGGTTTTGCATTCCTGGCAGCTAACTTTTGCTAACTGTCTGATATCTTATATTTATTGCTAGAAAACATGCATTAATCATAATTCATTAGTACAGTTTCTACCAATAAGTCTCTACCGCATGATAGGGTTGTTGGTGCCGGTCATAGAAGTATGTTTTTTTTTTAATCTATGGTGCCTGTATAAGTATTTATTTACTCTTAATAAATTAAGAAATAAAATATGTGTGAATTCAATCTCGGCGCCGAAATTCTCCACCATATCCACTCTATGACCATATCCCATTTCCCCTTATACGTATTATGGCTTACGTCACCTACACAACTACCCAACTTTTACAAGTGAGGTATTTGATTCAACTCATTTTACAATGAATTTGAAAATCAACTAGGAATTTTTTTCACCATATTTTATTTCTTAATTTATTAACAGTATATAAAAAAATGCATTGTGAATGCAAATTAAAACACTTATAAAAATAAGTATTTATTTTGTGAATTATAAAAATACGAATCTCATCATCCATCCATCAATATTGAAATTTTGATGTGCAAAAGCGAAAAAAATGCAACTACCGTATATTTGAAAACTTTAAAACCATATTATAAATACGTGTCTTTCTTTTAATTTACATGTAGATAGAAAAAATAATGTATCATTACTTCTTCTTCATCGTTAAAAAACTGTTTCAACATCTTTTTAAAACTATTTGAATAATATATTAAATTGTATGCCAGTATGAAAATATTTAACTTTTATTGATAGCTTTTTATTTCATATAGTTTCTGTTACAAATTTAATTCTATACTTATACCTTCACAAATAAGAATGACAATGCCGGAAGAGGTGTATTTTAGTTTGCATCATAAAATTTAATATTCATATACTTACCCATTTAAAAAAGCTACAATGATGTACATTTGTGGTTAATTTGATTGAAAAATATATGAAGTAATCGAAAAAGGTTAGCAGCATGAAAAACGTTATAAGAAACAATGAAACAACCCATATACATTGCTGGTTAATTTGATTGAAAAATATGTGAAGTAATGGAAAAAGGTTAACAGCATGAAAAACGTTATAAGAAACAATGAAACAACACATATACATTTCTGGTTAACTTGATTTAAAAATATGTGAAGTAATCGAACAAGGTTAACAGCATGAAAAACGTTATAAGAACCAATGAAACAACCCATATACATTTCTGGTCAATTTAATTGAAAAATATGTGAAGTAATCGAACAAGGTTAACAGCATGAAAAACGTTATAAGAACCAATGAAACAACCCATATACATTTCTGGTCAATTTAATTGAAAAATATGTGAAGTAATCGAAAAAGGTTAACAGCATAAAAAACGTTATAAGAACCAATGAAACAACCCATATATTACACAAGTCTCGAACTTACTTTGGGGCTAGCTCAATCTGTGTGATTTGTCCATATATATTTATTTATTATTATTTATTTATATACATTTCTGGTTAATTTGATTTAAAAATATGTGAAGTAATCGAACAAGGTTAACAGCATGAAAAACGTTATAAGAACCAATGAAACAACCCATATACATTTCTGGTCAATTAATTTGAAAAATATGTGAAGTAATCGAAAAAGGTTAACAGCATGAAAAACGTTATAAGAAACAATGAAACAACCCATATACATTTCTGGTTAATTTGATTGAAAAATATGTGAAGTAATGGAAAAAGGTTAACAGCATGAAAAACGTTACAGGAAACAATGAAACAACACATATACATTTCTGGTTAACTTGATTGAAAAATATGTGAAGTAATCGAAAAAGGTTAACAGAATGAAAAACGTTATAAGAAACAATGAAACACCCATATACATTTCTGGTTAATTTGATTGAAAAATATGTGAAGTAATCGAACAAGGTTAACAGCATGAAAAACGTTATAAGAAACAATGAAACAATCCTGTACATTACTGGTTAACTTGATTGAAAAATATGTGAAGTTATCGAAAAAGGTTAACAGCATGAAAAACGTTATAAGAAACAATGAAACAACCCATATACATTTCTGGTCAATTTAATTGAAAAATATGTAAAGTAATCGAAAAAGGTTAACAGCATGAAAAACGTTATACGAAACAATGAAACAACTCATATACATTTCTGGTTAATTTGATTGAAAAATATGTAAAGTAATCGAACAAGGTTAACAGCATGAAAAACGTTATAAGAACCAATGAAACAACCCTGTACATTTCTGGTTAATTTGATTGAAAAATATGTGAAGTAATCGAAAAAGGTTAACAGCATGAAAAACGTTATAAGAAACAATGAAACAACCCATATACATTCCTGGTTAACTTGATTGAAAAATATGTGAAGTAATCAAAAAAGGTTAACAGCATGAAAAACGTTATAAGAAACAATGAAACAACCCATATACATTTCTGGTCAATTTAATTGAAAAATATGTGAAGTAATCGAAAAAGGTTAACAGAATGAAAAACGTTACACGAAACAATGAAACAACCCATATACATTTCTGGTTAATTTGATTGAAAAATATGTAAAGTAATCGAACAAGGTTAACAGCATGAAAAACGTTATAAGAAACAATGAAACAACCCTGTACATTTCTGGTTAACTTGATTGAAAAATATGTGAAGTAATCGAAAAAGGTTAACAGCATGAAAAACGTTATAAGAAACAATGAAACAACCCATATACATTCCTGGTCAATTTGATTGAAAAATATGTGAAGTAATCGATAAAGGTTAACAGCATGAAAAACGTTATAAGAAACAATGAAACAACCCATATACATTTCTGGTTAATTTGATTGAAAAATATGTGAAGTAATCGAAAAAGGTTAACAGCATGAAAAAATTATAGGAAACAACCCACGCATAAACAAAATTTAGGCAGAGAAAACTATTTTCATTTTTAATTAAGCCATTAGAGTATTTATTAAGAACATAAAAAGTGTCAAAACATTTAATTATGGTACCCTCAGATGGTACCAAACTTTTGGTTTACAAAGGTTTGTATTGTTCTAACTTATAGTCATTAGGTAAGAAGAGAAACTATATTAAGAGCGGGACATATGAAGCGTATTTTTTTAACGCTTTAAAAGGCTTGCTTTTGGCGCTCAATAAAAGAAAGAGTTTATAAATACGCCTTCAGAAAAGTATACAAGAATCACAGAAACTTTCTGCGCAACAGGTTGCCAAGGTACGACAACTTTTCCCTGCATTCGTTCAGTAGGCGGGCCGCTCTCGGCGAATAAGCTACGGGTATCTCCGCCGCCGCCTGTGATGTCGAAACTTCCACATTACGCGGGTCGTGCAAGCTCCGTGAAGCATTATGCCCGACAAATATGACCCGAATAGTTTATGGGTCGCTCTTAGCGAGTGCAGTGATGGGAACTTGTTTAATGTTTACCCTAAATTACTGGCTCATATACTCCGCCAAGAAGATGCTGCGAGGCAACCGGGAGACATCAGCGAGGCAGAGAAACTGGTGCTGCCGAGTGATAAAGAATGGAGGCTGTCGCAATATTTCCTGCTGGTGGAGTTGCAAAAGACGTTGGAATCAAAGTTAGTTTTTGGATACAGAACATTTTTGGCATGAGACTTTTTGAAAGAGAGAGAACTGAGGCTAAGGACCAGAGTACACCAAAGCGGACTTGTGCTGAGATTGTGTCTTTTTTCATTGATGTGTCCACCGACGTTGTCACTGTGGCTGTGATGGCAACTTAGAACATCTATATAACAGATGACAACTGTGCCCTTTAAATGAAACAAAGATCTAATCAAATAACACTTCTTATTTCTATGGAAATAACACATCTTATATTTATTCAAGAATACATATTGCCGGAGAAAAGTAGGTACTGTAATATTTGGGGTTCCGTAGTAAATAAAGAACCCTTATAGTTTCGTCATGTCTGTCCGGACGGACGCGGTTTTACTCAGATAAGTACTAAAAAGCTGTAATTTGGAAAAAATGGTAAAATTAAAACTTGAAAAAAAAAATTTGTTTGAGTGGGTGTAATATTTTCTGAACTAACTCAACGTATTGTTGAATTATATTAGAGTATTGTTGAATAGGTCATTTAAAAATATTGTGAGCTTGTGAACGTCATTTTTCGATTAACGCATTCCTTTCTGAAATATTTAGTTTTATACTCGTAGTGCAAATTTTTGTTACAGTCAAGTCTTCATCGACCACCGGCCACCTACACACACGAAAAACAAACAATTATATTTTAGTTATTGTTTAATTCTAATAAAAAAAAGAAATACCAGCACATTAACCTACGCGTCGACTCTGACCTCACAAACATATTATGTGGGGTGACCGTGACCTGCCCGTCACTATAACCATGATTTACGATTACTACTTACAGAAGTAATACGCGTTCTTTTAAATCCTATGTATCTACATGATATCTACGAACTCATATTGAGTAGTGTCCAAAATGTAACATGTGAAATTCGGCAATAAGAATAACTTCGAAACTGTAATTAATGAGTTAGTAGTACTGCATTATGTGAATGAGTAGAAGTTATGGATTAAAAGAGAATGTGGTAGATAGAAGTGTATGCAATAAATCTCTGTCTCAAAAACTACTGACTACACCGTTTTGATGAAACTTGCACTGTTCCCTTAGTTGGACTGTTCCACTAATTACACTAATAAGGGAAGGTACTTGCTTAGTTGGATTATAACACTACTAAGGGAAGGCATAGACTTGGTCCAAACTATAAATATTTTCAGTAAGCCGACGTTTTTGAGTTATAATCGGACAAACAGACAAATCAAATACGAGTATGCATAATAGGTACATACACATGAAATTTGGTACACATGATTAGAAGTTGTTATTGACTAGAATGTACGACAAAAGGTAATGTAAAAAAATAAACAGGATTCAAAATATCCTTGTGACTGATACAATCGTAACTCGCTCTATGTAAAAATCTACTGAACCGATTTTGACGCAGCTTGCACAGGTCCCTTAGTTTATAGCTCATCTAAATTCTTTTTTTTAATCCTCCTTTTATTTTCCAAGATATGCGGAAAATCATAAATATATATATACATTTCATACAGTTCTTTTCTCCGTAATTTATATGTACAAAAATGTTAATATTCACTTATGGCACAGATGTAGGTATTTATTTATAGGCACTTAAAATACCATCACATTTTCGAAGTCGGTTATAATGGAATTTTCTTATATAAAAATAATGTAGTTAGTAGGACCTCAGACATAGAAATCTCTTTGTAGAAATCTATTTCATAAATTTTCACGTACTGGCCATTAACAATGAATAATTTAATAAAAATAATTGAATAATTGATTTATTGACATGTGGAATTATTATGATTCCACGTGTCAATAAATCAAATATTTGCAATGACATGACTGGCCTTTAGCAAAACAGAAAATCCGCCTTTTCCCAACAATAATATAAATTATTTTTCTACAACTTTTAGGTCATATTTAGTTTAGTAGTGCTTAGGATTAACATAGGATAATATTTAACCAAAGAGTGAAGCGAAGTGTTACATAAAACATTTTGGAATATGTTACGGTGATCAGTGCTGAGAACAAAATGACTTTAAAAATGCTGTCATGATTCTCCCAGATCCAAGCCACGATGAAGTAGCGTAAGTTTTCTCGAAGCCAGAAACTCTAGGTATAGGTATTTTTAGAGGCTGTGGTAAGCTACGAATAGAGCAGTCCCAGAATAATCTACCGTGTATTATTAAGGTACGTGATTGCGTCTTATAAATCGATAAACGCCGATTGCACGCACCAAAAAGTGTCACGTACCGTGTGCAGGCGTGAGCGCGGAACAAGTGATAGAAGCACGATCGGCGTAAGCGTTCGGCTTGTGACGCATCTATTTCTTTTCCATCGTTATCACGGGAAATTATGGTTCTTAAAGTAAGCTATTTAAATACACAATGAAGTTTACCAACACGGTTTAAATAAAATTACTAAACATTTTAAATTATGGAATTTATTATTTATGTTTTCAAGTACTTACTACCCTAACATACAACTGAAGTCGTGCACATGTCGATACATGTGAGAACGAACCCTTGTTCAAGTTTTAGATTACATCATAATGAGATCTAACCGCAATCCATTGATCGCTGGTGAGGTATACATAGCTGGTATATAGGAGCGACATTTTCTGTACTGTATGCTATCGCTATTTTTATGCTTTAGGGAGGAAAATGGTGAAAATCCAATATTACCGATGGAGGACGCGCCGGAGGAGTGGGCGCCTTGGAATCTGGTCGCCTCCATTAAAAATCCCAATGCACCGCCACCAGTCACCGTAAAAAATACCCCTGGACCGGCCTGGGACATCGGACAAGTAATATACAATCAATTAATTAACTACTTAATGACTTGCACCTTCACAAACTCTCATTCACTAATTTATTCTTAATCCAATGGCGTAGTAACTACAGGTTAGGATTAAAGATCCTAAGGAGCAGGAGCAGGGGGGGTCGTAAATGGGCGGTCTAGCTACACCACCAAAACTCACTTAAAAATAAGGCTTCGCAACACCCTGCCTAGTTTTATGTACTTACTAACAGAATATTCACCTCCACCTATTGTTAAGTACATGTAAGCGAGAATTAAAGAAAGAGACAACCGTTCGCTGAACTCACTCTCATGGGCCCCATTGAATGAACTTGCCTCGGGCCCCAGACAGTATACTTTACAGTATTGTCATAATCATTAGTCAGGATCAGGAAGCCAGCTAGCTATAAGCCGTAATTATTTCACTCGGTCCGAAGGAGTGCGAAATGTTGGTCGTAGCCCATTTCGTAGCACGATTAAAAGCTACAAAACTTAATAGAATTCATCGTACAAAAACAACCCATCAACCGCGAAAAACGCAGACAATGGATTTTCTATTGTTATGCGGCCAGATCTGGCCTTCTGGTGGTTGATATGTTTATATTCAGATAAAAAACCGAATTCAATCTAACTACTGAAACGATTTTGATGGAACCAATTTTGAGTATTTTTGAGTTAGCTAATACTCTTAGTAACTCTTTGCCCTTTCAAATAAACGTGCACATTTCATGAGCTACGAAACTTTTCTTGGCGCTCGTAGCCCGCGTAGACCCTACACCGTAGCGTAGAGCGCAGTGTAATGCTACGAATGCTACGTCGTTACTCTTTCGTAGCACTTCATTCATTAATAGTTCAAAAAGCTACGAAGCGTTTCCTCAGCACCGTTATTCGTGTTAACGACAAATTAATGAATGTTCTTCAGGTCCTGAAAGCGGCTCACCTTCTCAGCAAGCCTCCAGGAAAAGTGGAATTCATTGACGAACAAGAAATGCGTTGCGTGTATTCGCTCATTTACGACGTGTTTCGATGTAAGAACTTATATCCAACTTAGTAATGCTTTTATTATTAATGGTACATTTCTAAACTATATTTACACATACACACAGCTTTTCACCAAATAAAATTATTCTTCTATTGCGGAAGCGCTGTTGATCAAATAAAGTAATAAGTCTGGTATTGCAGATGTCCACGGGCGACGGTGACTCCCCATCAGGTGGCTCATCTGTTCGTTTGCCGTCAAATATACATAAAAAAAAGAAAATCACATAACGGTTCCTAAAAAAAAAGTTTTGCAAATTGTTTCTAGTGGACTTTATAATGTGAAATCGGTGTAATTTGTTGTTATATACCCATGTTTATGAACAAATTGTAGAATAACTAAAATAGTGTCATGGTACGGCTGTAGTGAGATTTACTTAGCGGGCTGGTGTTTGTTCGCCTTGCTGCGTCGTACGTATATGATCAAACCAGTGGATTCGTGGGAATTATCACCAGGGGCTCCATCGAATCAGCGAAATGAATTACACCATCATTTCGTTGATACATAAGAAAAACTCAAATGAAGTTTGAGGGCCAAGTACAAGAAAAAAAAAATATGCCGTGTTTAAATTCCGCAAATAGACGCAATCTGATTTAATAGCTTCCAGAATAGGGGTGGCATGCATGACCTTCCAAGATAAACATTGTTGCAATAGCAGTTAGGCAGTTACATAAACGTTTATAGCACACTATCGACGAAGGCTGCAATTTAGATTCAATTTCTCAAAACGTGTCAGGGTAATATTCAGTTAACACTATTCGGCTTTTTCCTCAAATACCATAGACTAACTACTAACTTATGTAGGTACTCCCACCTATCATTCTTGAAAGAGAATCGGTGGAGATTTCAGAAGGAAGTTTCATTATGTTTACACGTCCGAAGTTTAAGTACAATCTATAAAAATAATTCGTAGTTATTTTTGTGAGGATATCGCATACAAATATCTTCCTCAACCCTAAAGTTGTAATAACAATGTTACTGTTCTTCATTGCTTAAACTTATATATTCTCATACTTGCAGTAAATCATCATAAAAGCAAATAAAACGAAGCGGCAAATCGTAAAATGGGACGATAACGTGTCGGAAAACTGCGTTTCTACATGAAGTAGGTGTCACGAACTTCGGAAAGTTACTGATGCCTTAAAAACGTGCGTAAAGAAATAAAGCTCATTGGCCAAACTCCCCGGTAAATAGGCATTGCTTGAACTCTTACGGGCAGGTGATTATCGAAGAAACATTGGATACGCCAAAACGAAGGAACATATAGTACACACGGACACGAAAAACGGGGTGCTAGTGCCAACATGGTACGAGAGAGATGACATATAGAGCCGACCTTAAAAGTAAGGAAAAAGATTAAGAATAACTCCTTCGACGTGTTCACATCACAGATCACGAAGCATTATACATTTTTTTTAAAGTAATGTGTTCGAATAAGACTTTCATACGTGCTACAACCTTACGTACTCACACCACGTTTCCCACTTTACCACCTTTTTCTTTTTTCTGTTTATCCTTCTCGAGGTTGACTGGAAGAGAATGCTTTTAGCATTAAGTCCACCTACTGTAGCTCTATATGCTTGAAAAGTTTTTATATAAAATAAAATATAAACAATTTAGTAGTTTTAACTATTTAAAGCTTTTGCACGAAGCTTATTGAAGTATGTGAGTATATTGAAATAACTAACAAGTAAATGGAATTAAACAATATCATGTGATTCGTTCGTAATTATGCAAGGAAACTTCGCAGTGAACCTAAGACTTCAGAGAAATAAATAGAAAATAAATAAATAATAATAAAATACTGAAAATAAATTTCTTCAAAAGGTTTCTAAAAAAACCTGTATTACGTGTCACCAACACTCATATTTAAATTTGAACAAATAAAAATCCTTATCCTTACTAATATTATAAATGCGAAAGTGAGTTTGTTTGTTTATTTGTTTGTTTGTAACCCTTTCACGCCATAACTACTGAACCGATCATCATGAAATTTTGCATACAAGTTCTCTGGAGTGCGGAAAAGGACATAGGCCTTTTATCCCGGGAAAAAGTACTATTCCCGAGGGATCGACATTGATGCGGGCGGAGCCGCGGGCGAAAGCTAGTAAATAATAAAACCAAAAGATTTAAAAAAATAAAATCTTCTAGCGCAAAGGGGGGTGAAAAAATACAACTTACAATATTGTTAAAAACATTTATTGAAAATTACTAATAGACAGGGCTAATATACAACAAAATTGTTGTTATAACAAAAGAGAAAACATAAAAACAGAAAACAACTTAGGAGACTTCCAAAAACACTCGGTCTGCTCAATTGTCACGTTTTGCAAAAATCTGCGACAACTTTATGAATAGCTTGATCATATATAACCCTTGTTTGTGAAGCTTAATTTCTCTACATTTATGTTCTGTTAATATCCAAGCTGTAAATGATAGCGTGCCACGCCACCTAGTTACGGTTATAGACGTTATTTAACTTTGAATTACGCCTACGAGATTACACAGTGATAAGCACTAACTTTAACTGCTAGTTTGGAACCCCGCGGTGTCAACCGGGGACTATTTAAGTAAGCTTTGAATACGAACTTGACAACATTAGTTAATCTTATTGTTAGCTATAGAAAAGGGTAGAATAGCATTATATTTATTTTAACTTCTGTTATTTTTTCCTGCGTAATTTGTTTATTTGCAGAATATACTTCATTTCGCCAAACATGAAAATTGTTCATTGTTCACGTTATTTTTAGTTTAGACAGGTTTTAGTTTAACTGAAATTTAGCGAGGCTATTGTAGATCAACCCTACGCAGATTTTATTGCCGTTCGGTAATGGAAAGAATGATAAACTGCATTTATTTACGTTACAAAGTATTAGGTATATCTTATATGTAAAAACGTATGGTATGCTAATGATTTGCCATAAAGAACGTCAGGGTCGGAACATGTGGCGGGCTGGCAACGGCATAGAAATATCGTAAAGTGGAATCGCTATCTTTTTATTGTTCGGCTGCTTCGGCACTTTTAGCAGACGTTCAGTCACGCGATTTTTTTACAATGGTACTTAAGATTGAAAAATGTTAATTTTCAGATAAGACTATCTTGGAGCAGGCGATTGACGATGTGCAGTTCTTTACTGACTTTCCAGAGGTAACATACCAATATATATGTAAATAAATATACAGAGACACATTTGAACTAGCCCCACAGTAACTTGTGAATTTGTGTCGTGGGATTTACTAACTCAACGGTATTATATTTTATGTAGATAGGAAACATCCAAAACCCAAAATGAGAAAGGTAATTTTTCGACCTTTTCCGACCTTGTGATGCAAAGCACTTGCGGTACCACTGAGCCACACGGGTCGTCAAAAATCCATATGGAAATCAGCATAAAATCTTAATTTTTGAGTTCTAACGCGTCTACACAAAAATGGAAGAAGATTTGTTTTTGATTGCTTATTGCAATTGGATGCGCTAAAAGCTAGAGACAAGTGTAGTAACCAAGACAAGTACATACTTTAGCATCTTAAGGATTTGGGCATCAATGCCCAAAACCTTGAGATACTCTTGTAATATATTTACCCTGACCCCACACTCTCCGCATACCCCGCTGTCACCTGTACAAAATATTTACATTGTGATCAAATGTTTGTAAACAAATGTTTACTAACAGTGTGGGAGCACCATTAATTATAAACACAATATGAAATGTTTGAAGCAAATAAAGAATTATGAATTATGAATATTTATGAATAGGTAAATAATTATTGCCTTGTCAGCTGACGTATCAAAAAAATCGACATTGATGTCGATTTTTTTGATACGTCAGGCAAAAGCTTTCATTGATCAATGAAAGCTTTTGCCTTTATTAATTTCTTTACAGTATTAAGTATATAATGCATTCTTTGTCGGGTCTTCATTAATTATGTATCAAGTTTCCCTAAAATACTCGGTACGCTGAGGCGTATAACCGTACCCGCCCGTCCTACAACGATATTTTTACTTTTATTTTCATCGACATTGTGTTCTTGAACTTGAATTAAATGTAACGTTTTTTTACCTTGATTTATTGGTATCAGGCTCGCTAACTTTCAATCGTTACTGTTTTAATCAGTTTCAGTTAGGTCAGGTTCGACAAGTTGTTACAATAAAAATATGCTCCCATCTAATTCTCATTATGTGATGTCGTGACAGAAGGCATTTCTGCTCCGTTGAGGACGCTCACGAAAATAAGGTTGATATTTATGGGTGCTATTTCAGTAAAAGAAACGGATACGGAAGGTTTCGGTCCGTAAAGAGGGCTCGATTAATAATGGCAACAGCGATCGTGTTGCCTTAGCCGCTTTAAATTGAGGTGAATGATGGTGCCAATAATTACCAATTACTGATATGTACATTTTTTATAAAGTGGTTTTCTTTGTTTGTTTTCTCAAATAACTGTATAAGTAGTACCCTACGAATATGTAATAAGACTTGTAGGTAGTACATGCTGCTAAATTACGTATCTGTGCTGCGACTAATTACCTATTAAGTACTTGGAGCACATGAGGATAGCCTATACATCAGAGTCAAGCCTTACTATATCAATATTGATGTCATAGTATCATAGTACCCTACGAATACGTAATAAGACTTATTCGTAGGTAGTACTTAAACATGCTGCTAAATTACGTATCTGTGCTGCGACTAATTACTTAATTACTTGGAGCACATATATAAAGCTAGCATATCCATCAGTCAAGTCCTACTATATCAATATTGATGTCGTAGTCGTAGGTAGTACCTAAACATGCTGCTAAATTACAGCACAGATACGTATCTGTGCTGCGACAAATTATCTAATTACTTGGAGCACATAATCAAGCTAGCCAATCCATCAGTCAAGTCCTACTATATCAATATTGATGTCATACCGGCTTACTTGAAATTCATTTGAAAAATTTGTTTTCTCATCATTTCAGCCGTACGAAATCCACTGCTAATAGTAAAGCTTCTCCCATATTCACCAAGCTTGGCAGGTTCTTTGTTCTATGAGAGGATATTGCCATACTCACCAAGCTTGGCAGGCGCAGATTTTTTGTCTTCCTGTGCTTCCGACGCTGCTGGCCATTGGAAGTATTATTAAGCTGGGGAAGGATAGGAATTTGTTGGATTTTGGAAGGGAATTAGAAGATGGTAACTACAGTTCGGATGAATGTAGGAAAAGCAAGTAGCAGCTAGGGAGCCGGGCCCGCGTACCCTATGCCATACCTGCTACCACCGGACAGGCAGTCGAAGATGACACGCCTTACATAAATTTAAGTAAAGTTTTCTATTACTACGAAGTTAGTATTGACTGTAAACCTTTGTTTATTAGTTTAGCCAGTACCGGCATGCCGTGTGGCTCTTTCTTATGGAGCTGGCTAGGCGACGCTGGGGAGCGCGCGCTCGCAGTGAGGTCGAAAGGGCAACGCGCCTCCTTAACGAAGCCGGCCATCCCTTTAAGGACATCGAGGGCGTCATCTGGGACCAGAGAGTGCACTTCGCAGCAGCCGTCGCCAGGATACGCATTAAGAACAAGGCTTTCACGTAAAATTTTATTTTGATGTGTAAATCGTTTATCTTTAAACGAGCAATTCTTGTACATTGATTTATATATAAATTTATTTCTATGATCTCGGAAACGGCTCTAACGATTTCGCTGAAATTTTCGGGGGTAAACAATCGATCAAGATTAGTCTTGTGTTTGGGAAAACGCGTGTTTTCCAGTTTTCATGCGTTTTTCTTTCCACGCAGAATATGGTCGCTAATTTCTGTACTTTAGACCTCTTATAGGTACTTTAGATCTAAATAAGCAAGAAATTCTTATCTTTTCTTCTTCTTTAGAATACTGTTTCATTTCCTTTTCACCAGTTTGTTAGTCTATCAAATGGATAAAGAGTACAAATCTCAGGATTTATACTGTAAACTACTATAAAACACTACTAAAATATATATAATATATATCATGTAAACCTTAAGATCCTAACGTTGCTGTAGAAAATATTATTGAACCAATCAAACACAACGCTAGCAATTCTATAATATTAGTAAGTAATATAACAATATTGCAGGTTGTCAGACCTTCTACCGATACATTTACGCGAAGAAAAGATATCGGCGTGTGTCAACAAAGAGTCGGTAACCGGCTGGGTCAACACCTTCAAAGCTAAGTAAGCTGAGTTGCTATGAGTTTGGAAATAACTATGCCACTATTTATCCGAACACGTAATCTGCCGGATGTAAATTTGCAGTCAACATAGCCTTCCCTATGTTGGGAACTCAATAAAAAATCAATATCGGTAACTAATAGCAGAAAATTTATCAGTATCGATCGATCCCTTATCACTTTTTCTTAGTTGGATTCAACAACAATATTTCAGCACCACGTAATTTCCTTGTCGCTTGTCGGAAGCGGTTCGCGTGGAAATAAAATTTCAATTTTATTATTTCCGTATAATATTTAGCATTCAAATATCTCAGATATTATATCTGAACTGAACGTTTGTTTGTTTGAAAAATGTTTGAGAACTTTTTGCGCATCGCTTACGAAGTAGTAAACTATACCTACATATTTCCATTTTCGTCTGAGTTTAAATGTCTGTTTGTTACTGCTTCTTACTAGACGTAATATACAATGTGCAAAACGTCAACCGAAGTATTACCCCAAGTGGGTACAGAATTGTATAGGACAATTCGAACACTGAAGAAGTGTGTTTCCTCAACTGGCATTCTATTCTATGCTTCTACGGCATACGCGGGAAGAAATACAGCGCTATTACATTCAACGTATTTTCGACCAGATCAGGTAGTTGTATATTTATATTAAGTACTTATGTCTGGGAGCACAAATCGCAGAATGTGTAAAGTGTTTCACTGTCACGTAGATCGCAAAAGAGAGAAGTATTTTTTTAAAATAGGCTGTGCATATCAGATCAGATTATTAAAACCTGTGATCACACCCTTCCAGTTTCCTTAGAGTGATCTTACTGAAATTCATACGAGATCAAAGAAATAGCGTTTAATATTGTTTATTTATTCTCTTAATGATTTTTTTTTATTGCAGAAAAGTGGCGAAGTTGGTTGAAAGGCTACATAAACTGGGATACTCGTACAGCAGTTCACGCCAACTTTGTGCTGGCGAATACAGATTCGATCGCGTGTGTCCAAGGTGAAGGTTCCCGAAGCTATTCACGACATGTCATTGTACATATTGCCTCAGCTTATTTAATTTTTTTATTTTATTTCAGATTCATAACAATGCGACCTCCGCAAAATACGACTATCGGTCAGCTGGATTTGGTCAAAAATGGTGTCATTGTGCTTCAGGTTCGAGAAATTTAATTAAATACATAAAAGCAACTCACGATACATACGTTTTTTAACTTATTAGTTAGGCAGTTCTAACAGCTTCAATAGAAGCAGAGACTAGTACCTAGGTATGCAATAGGAAGCCCCTTCGTATGGAGTAGTAGCCACCTTAAATATCTGTGTACCTTGACCCTGAACAGTATACTATACTGGACAGGAAGGTTTACACAACTCTACCAACAGCTCATTTTGTATTAATTATGACCCTTCATACATACAGTGGATATAAAAAAAGCATATGTATAATGGATGCTACGTATATTGCTTAGTGAAATAAATTAATATTAGCATAACTCATCTCAATTTCGGTTTTTATAGGAGCGTGAGTTTTGCGAGGGAGCTTCAACGCTCTGCCGCGCGTTGCGTGCCAACGCTCTCACAGGCGTGGTGGCACAGAGCCACGCGTCATCACCTCGTTGCTCCGCCTATCTGGCCGCTCAACTGCGCGAACTAGCGGCAGTCCTGAAGGCCCAGGCGCCTGCGGCCCCAGCTACTCCACAGCTCGGAAAGCTGGTCGTGTTTGGGGCGGGGGACAAGTATGACGAAACATTGTAAACTATTAATATAATAACTTGGAAAGTCGTGATTGCACAGAGCCATGTATCATCATCTTAATGTAGTACTGCCTTTGTGGCCACTGAGTTGCCCAAACAAGAACTTGTGCTATACAGTGTTCTATGTATACCTAATGCAGCAGCAGAGGATCCTGCTCCGAGTGAGCTTTATCGAAATATTTCCATTCCTGTATATCGAGCAGGGTTAAGAATATACCAACAGTACTACCAACGACCTGATGTTGTTAACCACGAAATATTTTCATTACAAAAAATACATAAATGCAAAAACCTAGTACACTTGATATGCAGAGCTTGAAGTCCTGATACCAATATTTCTGCAGAGTGGAGAGCTACGTCGGCGCCCTGCGGGAGCTCGGTATCGATGCCTCCGAGCTGCCGCAGTCGGGGGCTCCAGTGTGTGTGCTGAGCGATCCAGTGCACTGCGACAACCCAACCGTCCACAACGCGTTGGACGGCGTGGTGGCTGTGCTGGCTACGCCGCCAAATTCCTACTCCGCCGTCACCGACCCAATAGACTTGGTCTGCGGACGTGGGGGCGACTTGGCTATGCTCGAGGTACGGGCTTGGATTCTATGATTTATTTCGCGAGACCGAACGATTCATGTGAACATAAACAAATTAATATTGGACTGATTAAATGTGCAAGCATTCGTAAAGATCAACAAGATGATAAAACTTGCGAGATACGGTCTTGTTCTTGCGTCTTTAATTCCGAGTCCGTTTTAAACTTTTACTTACCCCAAAACGAAGAAAGAGAGAAGAAAAATAGGTCTGGTTAAAGACCTATTATACAGAATCGGATAATAGATACTATGACATTTTTACATTTTAGATTCTAACCGAATCAGAGGTTGACGCGGAAGGTAAAGCTCGCGTGACTTCAATACTGGAAGAACAGAAGAAAACACTAAAAGCTCTCTTGTCGAAACCACAGGTAAGACAATAATACACCTTTGCCTCATAACGGGAACTAGTGTTTGCTGAAGATTTTGTATCTAGTCTTCCCATTTTGTGCACTTTCTAGCCCGTGTGGAATAAAATCTCTGTGTAGGTAGTAATCGACCCATCGTCTAATTCAGATCCAGCTGATACTGTACGAGACGCACTCCGCCCTCGAGGCAGAAAACGAGGCGCAGGTGACGCGGGCTGTGGCTGAGGCCAACCGTCTCGCTAGAGAACGCCATGCCCTGCTCAAGAAGAAACACAAGGAACGACCTTATGTATGTATGTCCGCATTTTGCAGGCATTTTAACCCTTTCCCTGTTCATGAACTTGGCACAATAGTAAAACAATTAAAATGATAAATGATTTCATGGACAGGAAACCTATTAGGGTATATTAAAAATTTTAACAGCCTTGTTATCTGGACGAAAAGGTTTCGCTCGATTTTCTCGTCTAAGTAAACCTAGCTAAATCGATTTTTTTACCTAATTAGGGATATTTTTACTAGCTAACCTAAAAGATTTTGTCCTGTCAGCTAAACGCGCAAACTGATGTACGCGGTCTATAAATTATATACTTTTAAAATTTAAATTTCAAGTATCTACGCAATTTCTTCCGAAAGAATCTTCTACAAAGAATCGGAAAACATTAAAAGTTTGATGTACCTACCAGTAAAGTCATTCTCAAGTTTTGGCGTGGTGACTAAGGGAAAATGCAAAGGATTTATTCTAATATATATATATATATATATATGATAAATGAAGCACCTTAATTCTAACATGTTTTTTTATATTTCCAGAGTGCAAAGAAAGATCTTGACAATATTGACTCGGTTACCACTCTAGATAACATATTATCGCGCTCGGATATCGACAGGGATGAAATGTATGAAGACTCGATTACTGAAGGGTCCCCGACTAGAAGACCTGGCTCAGCTTCTACGACAGGCACCAGCAGAACAAGGCCACCAAGCGCAGATCTCAAAAAAATCCCAGAAGGACCGGCAGTTTCTTCGCGGCCGGGAACCAACAAGGCTAGGCCTATCCCTGAAATGCCTGAACACGATGAAGATATCTTCCCTAGAGACCCTAATAAAGATAGTCCCAATGTTGTTGTAAGTAATATCCTCATTTTATAAAGACGTTCATTGATATACAAGTAATTTCAAAAACGTTTGAAGGAATAGCCTGCATATCCAGTGTTTCTCTGCAATGTTGGGTATCTGTTACTTCTTTCATCTTACCACTTGTATGGTGCAATAAGTGGCTATGAGATCTGTGTACTTTGTCCTTACTTTCAGAAAATACATGGTAGATGGCATTGATATTTATTTTTCAGGTGCCAGGTTGTGATTTGTTCGAAGTGGGAACTTTACCGAACATAGGTAATGGGTTGGACATTAACTACATACTAGATAGAGACGGGTGCTATCTTGGATTAATCCAGCGAAAGGTTAGCATTATTTATTTTTATTTGTACATCGATATTTGAGTTGAATTTACCTAAGGAACCATTCATTTATTACGAACAACAGTGTGTGACATGTCTATTTTATTCTTACAAGTCCCCATGTATTGATAGTTCTTGCGTAAGATCACAAAAATGAGCAAAGTTTAAGGGTGCGTCTCCACTGACGCCAATCACAAGACTCGAAATCCGATTTCGAGTCTTGTGATTGGTCAATTCATTCAAGCAAGAGGTCAAAAACTGTCAAAAAAATTTTGATCCCTTATAAAGAAATTACCTATATATATGAAAAAAATGGATTTATTTGTCGCATAAAGCCAGTTTCTTGTTCAAATTGTTGATATGAACTTGATATGATATAAACTAAATTATTGATATACAAGTCCACCGAAGTTAATAATGACGTTAACATTTCCCCTTATTTGAGTGCTCGCAGAACGATAAGAAAGAATGAATGAGCTAGATCCAGATAACTTGTAGTACATGAGATACGTTACAACGGTAGGATGACCGCAGGAGATCACCCGGCTGGACGCGAAGTTCATGATCCGCGTGGCGGAGGAACGTGGGTTGTTCGGGGCGGGCACGCCGGCTGCCGCGCCCGCTAAGGCCAAGCGTCCGCCTGCTCCCAAGCGCCGGCGCGGCAAGAAGGGCATTGAGGTACCCGCCGCTCGCCCGCGCAGCGGCGATGCAAGCTCGCCTATGGTCCGCCGCTTGGTTGGTAGCACTTTTTGAGCCTCGATACTACGTCTTGTAGGTCAGGGATGTCAGCCTATACTGCTTGACCGGTAGTTGCGGGTACGGCATTGGATACGCGCGCCCGGCCTCCGAGCTGCTACTTGCTTTTTCCCCTTTCATCCGAGTAACAAGTTTCCCAATACCTTAATTCCCTTCCTAAATACAACAAATTGCTATCCTTCCCCAGCTTAAAAATGCTTTCGATGGGCAGCAGCGTCGGAAGCAAAAGGGGCCAAGTGTATGACAATATCTTCCCATCAAACGAAGATTCCTTGGGGAAGGTGTTTGTCCAGCAGTAGACTTCTTACGGCTGAAATTAATGATTACGTCTTGATTATTTTGTTAATGTTCCTAAGCATAATTATCGGGGTTCTTAATTTTGAAGATTGTTAAGGTAATAAATAACTTATGCCCTGCGCATTTGAGGCTGCATCGAGCAAGACAGAGTGTCGAAGCTCATGGCACGCACGCTTCGCTTTATTGTACAAAAGCAAATGTAGGTCTAATTTTCTATATGCATTTATATTGCTACTGTCTATGCTGAGTTGTTTGTAACAGCAGCACATTTGTTACTTAGGCTTTATTTATAGTTTTGATTAACTTCCACTTATTTCATCAATTGCGTCGCACAAATCACTCTCTAAGCGTTTCCCAATTGCATCCAAAATCGAAATGCATTGCATAAATATTAGACTAAAATTGACCCAGTTGGGTTGAGTTCACATACTAAGGATTCTGTACTACCATACAATATTTTGCTACAGAACTACTTTTGTAGGTACCTATCTGATGTATAAGTACGCAAGAAACTTCATCCATACAAACTATCTCTTGTGAGGCGAAAGTATTGTTTATAATTACCTATCTGTTGTTAGAGGTCTCAGTAATAGCACAACTGTGACAAAATCGAGAAAAATTACCAAAGGAATACATTTCTTGTATAGGACCATCCTTTAACTTTTAATACCCTATATAATATTTGGTTTTCATTATTTGACACATTGCGGTCAAGCGGAAGTAATGGTTTTTTCGTACCACTTGCTCAAAAAAGTGACATTATATGCCACAAAAAGCGAACATAACAATAGTCATTTTTAATCTGTTAAAAACAGGGAAAGAAAAATTGTACTGAATTTCATTTATCCTCTAGGGGGAAAATGTGATTTAAATTTGGAATACTTACCGTTTATACTGAACTACATCTGTGTTTACACCTCCGTGGTTTACACCATTGAGTTTGTTTATAAAGCATTATACATCTTTTTGAAAAAGGAATACGCATTTATTATACATACAATTATGATTATTAAATAAAATTACAAAAACTGACGAGGCTGTATGAGCTTGATGCCTTTGCTTTTCCGACAAAAAATATTAGTCTAGGATTTTGCCGCGTTTTTGTTTTCTTCAAATACATAAACGTTATGTTTATTTTAATTTATTTTTATAAATAAGTTAATGTTCTAAAAATACGTTACAATGTTAAATCAAAGCGATAGTGACAGTGAATTGTCGGATTCCATCAGTGCAAATGCTGCCGCAGTTATAAATAATTTGCTTCCAACAAAATCCAAGGAAAATTATTTAAAAACTTATGAAGAATTTAATTCAATAATTGGACCAATGTTTCGAATGTTAACTTTTACTTTTAATTGTCATTATTTTTAATAAATGCTTATCTCATATTATTATTGTGTTAATTTTTTCGCAAATGGTACGAAAAGTAGAGTATTTTCCTCGGTGATAAAGCTGTCTTAGTCTTGGGTGACCTTCGTTACACTCAGGACTCGTCTCAAATCCCTCGCTTCGCTCGTGATTTAAGATTTTAACACCCTCGCTACGCTCGGGAGTAAACCTCCAGTCCTTCGTTACGCTCGCGATTTAAATCGTCACCCGCGACAGAAGACACTGCTTTATCCCCTTGGTTAATAATCTACTATTATTTACGCAATCAAAAGAACCCTATACTCTATTTTTATCCATTTATATTTTTTTATGATTTAAAAGCAAAAGAATATAGGATTTATAAAGCAATCTACCCATGCTTAGTCACATGACATTGTCAATGTCATAATCAACCAGTAAAAGAATGATGAAGTTGACAGCCAAGTCTTATGAGATGCCAGGTTGAGGAAAACTTTTTTCCTCGAATTCGGACAGGCCTTTCGACCTTTTTTTGTGATACTGCACTATATGTACGTAACTTGAAATTAAAATGTTTTTAGTATGAAGTTCGAAGAATTAAATAAAAACAGAGTTTTATTTACATTATTTACAATTAAATATTGTTGCTGGCAACAAAGAATTATTTTTTATTATGTTTAAAAGTTTGCTCTGTCATGTTATATGACACACAAAAGTGTCTGTGTAACAGATAAAATACCTACAGCAATTCAAGTCTTTTAAACCATCATCTACCTATAAAACAACAGTCCACCAACAAATAGGTATAACTAAATGCTGTGCTTGCATTTGAGATTGGGTAATGTTGTGTCAAGACAATGAGAAATTGACAAAATCAAAGAAAAATACAAATTTTGTCAAAGTAAATTGATCTATACGTATGGCTACAAGCCATCGTTTTAAACATTATTTTGTCCATCAAAATATTGTGACCTCCCGTTTTCCGTGCACACATTGGCACAACAAGAAAATATGTATAACAATTATAGGCGCTGTAACACTTTTGACAGTTGCCTGGACCAAATCAGTCCGATTAAGTGCTGCAGCCTGATTATGGTAAAAATTATGATGCTGGTATTCATTAGTAAAATAATAAATAATCTTAAAGAATATAATTTTAAAATAATAGAAGCTAAGATGTATCACAAAAAAACCGGCCAAGTGCGAGTCGGACTCGCGCACGTAGGGTTCCGTAACGTTATCTATAAAAACGGCAAAAAATCATGTCAGTTGTATGGGAGCCCCTTTTAATAAATTATTATATATTTTATTTTTATTTAACTATTTATTTTTAAAGTGAATATATAACCCAATATTCTGTGAATATTTCAAGCGTCTACATGTTGCCGTTATCAATATCGAGCAAAAACAAGCAAAAAATCACGTTTGTTGTATGGAGCCCTCTTAAATATATATTTTATTCTATTTTTTAGTATTTGTTGTTATAGCGGCAACAGAAACACATCATCTGTGAAAATTTCAACTATCACGGTTCATGAAATACAGCCTGGTGACAGACAGACGGACAGCGGAGCGATATTAATAGGATCTCGTTTTTACCCTTTGAGTACGGAACCCTAAAAAACGGTCTATGTAGACTTCCAAATTTGGGAAAAAGCATTGCCCAACCTGGCAACTCATAAAACTTGGCGGTCAACGTCATCATTATTTGACAGATTGACAATGTCGTGTGATTAAGCATGGGAATATTACTTCATAAATCCTACATTCAGGATTTTTTTCGAAAATTCACAATAGAATTAATAATTCCGGAAGTATTTACATATAAGTTACTTTCGATTGCGTAAAAAAATAGCACTTCCGGTTGACCCCAAATTGTGTAAAAATGTGAAATGTCTACTTATTACCAATCGTTTCACACGAGCAGCCTGTGGGTTAGTTACACGCAAAAGACATACAGCGCCTTGCGCGTACAGTACAACAATGTATTCAGGATGTTGTTGCGGCTGCGTCGTTTCTGCAGCGCATCTGTGATGTTTGCTGAAGCTCTCACTGATGACTTCTATGCTATCAGATGCAAACGAGTCGCTGCTTTACAAAACAGACTGCGGGGCAGCACCAACAATATCCTGCAGGCATTATGTGCAAAATATGAGAGCACACTCCAGGAGTCGTATTGTAATTGGTGCAGGGTAGTGAATATTACCTACTAACGTATTTTAAGTTTAAATTGTTACTAACAAAATGAATCAAAGTTATCTGAATAAAAATCATTTTATTTATTTATTTATTACGGATTAAAATATACAGGCCTGTGACAGACGGACGCACAGCGTATGCTTAGTAATAGAATAGCTTCTCCTATACATCTATAGACTCCTAAATATCCAAGGAATGTTAGTTTGTTGTAATAACTATTATTTATCTAAGTACCTATATAAACCGGAAATTGTAAAGTGATTATCAAAAGACCAGCAGTGGTCGGTAGCTGTAAAGACATTTCTACATTCAGATCGAGCGTTTAGCAGCGCCAACATACGCGTCCTTGTGCCGTTCGTCGCGGCGCGGTAGTGCACCGGCGTGCCTAACATACGAGGAGTACAAGAAAGCCGAGCATACTCACCACGAGAAAATAGTGGACTACCACGTGTGCACGAAACACATTCGACGGCAAGCAGCCGCCGCCGCCGTCTCCGCTGCCTGCACTTGTGACGCGAAACATCGGTAAGCTCATAATATCATACACTATATATAAAAACAGGCTCCTCTTTCCCACTGGGCACTCCGGGCAAGTTCCCAGGGCCCCACAATCGATAGGGCCCCCTACTTTTTAGGGTTCCGTACCTCAAAAGGAAAAAAAAACGGAACCAAATATTCAGATTCAAAATTCAAAAACGTTTATTTAATATAGGTCATTGGACACTTATTAATTGTCATATATTTTCAACTGAGAATTGTTGACGTCAGTAATTTACTTATACTGCCTAAGTTTAATGCCGCTTCCAAAGCGGAGTGCAGAAGAAGAAACGGATAAAATCGGAAAAACGATTCGGTGTAAATTTGATATCAAGACGATATTGTGGAAAGAGCTACGTGGGAGAGACGGGACGAAATGTGTCCACTAGGCTGCATGAACACATACGAAGTCTGAAAAAACTGGACAGTAACGGGTCAGCCATCGCCGAGCACGCCTTAGAGTCGGACGTCACACACTACATCCGCTTTGACAAGGCCAAAGTCTTAGCCAGAGAGAAAGGTTTTGTCCCTCGTAAAATACGAGAAGCTATGGAAATAAGTAGACGTCCCAATTTTAATCGCGATGTAGGTTGGAGCTTACCTGGAAACCGGTACTTCAAGAGATGGACAGTAGAGGCCATGTTCAGCCAACAGAGCTAGACACAGTAAGCTCTTTTCACATACGGGCATCATCACCAGTAACTGTAGACGATGTTCAGGGTACAATGGTTCCTAGTACATCCACGGGAATCACTCAAGCTAAAAATCAACAACCTCCGCACTGTCACAGCGAGCGCAGCGAGCGGTCGCCCGCGCTGCCCGCGCCGCCCACGCTTCCGATTGCTAGTATCAGTGCGGATCGGGACATCGGACGCGCGTCTCGATCCACATTCGCCCTGAGGAAGACCTCCGGATGAGGTCGAAACATGTCGGCCAGTAGATGACTTCGTACATGAGTAACCCGTTGTTACATAATTTAATAATCTCACGTTAATTTTAATCAAAAAAGCCTATAATTTATTTTGACGAAAAAGGAATCTGTCGAATGTGTCTAAAATCGTGCCTTCAGCAGCGCTAAAGAAAATTGACGTTTATTTATTCATTCGATGTATAATTGTAAAAAAAAAATATATAAAAATAAACCTAGATTTTTGTTTATCTACTTTCTTTGTATATTCTAACAAAATAGTGCTCAGTCAGTCATAGAGCCTAGGGGCCCCAATACCTAATGTGCCCAGAGTCCCCAATAGGTTAAAGACGGCCCTGCCGAAATAAGAGTAGCTATCTAAGCTGTTATTTCCAAATAGTGCGCCAGAGGAGTGCAGCAAATATGAACATACGAACGAGTGTCCAGCAGACTACCACGTGTGCAAAACACATATTCAAGGACAAGCCGCCGACGCCAACTCCGCTGCTGCCTGCACGGACGCGAAGTATCGGTAGGTTATCATGTCGAAATCGCGGAACGAAATAAATAAACTGAATAGGAAACATTGAGTCTTATCTGGGGTCATTGCTAGCAATACGAGGAGGTTGCAATAAGTTCAATGAAGACGTACCTTTCACAGGGGTTAGGGTAAGCCACACTTTTATATCGGTTGTCTCGACTAGAAGAAATCAGTACCATATTACTATATTTTTGACTAGCTCCGTGGCGCAGCGGTCAACACGCCAGCCTGCGACACGGAGTGACCGGGTTCGATCCCCGGCCAGGTCAAGATGGAAAATGATCTTTTTCAGATTGGCCTGGGTCTTGGATGTTTATCTATATATGTATTTGTTATAAAATATAGTATCGTTGAGTTAGTATCCCATAACACAAGTCTCGAACTTACCTTGGGGCTAGCTCAATCTGTGTGATTTGTCCGTATATATTTATTTATTATTATTTATTTATTTATTATATTTCGACAGCTGAGTACGCTTAGCGTATACAGAAGCGTCAGAAGCGCGACCCATCACGTCAGGTGGCATTTTACGCATTACGAGTTAATTTTCCCTGTCTCATACCGTCTCTGGGAAAAACAGCTCAGCAATAGCACAGATTTTCAGTCGGCAAAGATTTCACTACGAACTGTATGACTAGGGGTACGGTGGGTCTGTAGTGACAAAGAATATATCGCACTCCCAGTACAATACTGAATTATGTCGAAAAAACGAAAAAATTACTTTATCACATATTTGAATAGACAAAAATTTTACGTGTTTACCACGAAGACAGACATATTTCTGCTTACAAAATTAACCAATAGATGGCGCGCTAACTCTCTGTTGGTGAAGATAGGCCGCCCGAGCCATTCCGCGGACACTGAACTATTTCTTGTTGCAACTTGTCAGTCGACGTGAATGAAGTGTAGAGCGTTTACGCAATAGTGAATTATTTTGTAATAATACAGTGTAGGTGGATGGAATCCGAATATTATTGAGAATTATTTAGCTTTAATTCAATATTGGTGATTTAGATCGAACCATATTTTGATACTATTTCGAAATACTACACTATTGTTGAAGAAGGTATGTTTATTTTTTTGTATTATACCTAATTAATACTGTGTTATTTTTAAAAAGTGAAATTTTGTGAAATGATGCACTATTGATGGTAGATAAAAATAATGTATTTTTTCATACAAATACATTCTAAACTATATTTTAATGTTTTGAATATTTCATACCTTTTATAAATTAATAGAAAATGATTAGTGATTTATATGATTTTTGTTACATAAAAAGATAATAATTTATTTTTGAGATGATGCATTGTTGATGAATTTTAGTTAATATCTTTGTTATTTAGACAGATGATGAAAGGGCGTGGTCTTTTGTTGCTGGAAAAGGCCATGAAGGTAATTGGAGAAGAATCAACTCATGAAACATTAAAAGGTAAAGTATCTACCTTATCTGCCAATGAAGTATCAAGAAAGGAGATGCCTGTTTCCATTTTATCAGCTGATGAAGCATCAGAAACGGAGGTGCCGGAACCTGCTTTATCGGATCATAGCATTGATGATTTTATAGATGATTCAGACACTGATCCTACTTTTACTATTCCAAAAAAGCACATATTTCGGTGTCCTGTAATTCCTAGAAGAATATCTTCGTCGTCGAGATCGTCGTCAAGTTCCAGCTCATCTTCATCCAATTCCAGCTCATCCTCATCAAGCTCCAGCTCCAGCAGTTCAAGTAGCCCATCTGATGGCGAATCCAATAGACCAGGTCCGTCTTCAGCAATTACACAACCAGCGGAGGATTCTGATTTCACTTCTACACTCGCACCCTCTACATCTGCAACTGACACTGCTCTGGAAGTAGAAAAATCCAAAACAAGTAGAAAAAGAACGCGAAACCCATCTGGCTGGAAATCTAAGATTGCCAAAACATTGCGTAACTGGTAAAGCTTATATTTCTTTAACGAACCCTACAAAACAAATCCCTGAGCGTCAAATACGTCCACCTTGTGGCGACAAATGTAAGTTGAAGTGCAAAACAAAACTAGACGAAACGGGAAGACAAGACATTTTCAAACAATTTTGGCAGCTAGGTGATTTAGAGAGGCAAAGAGAATATAATATAGTTAGACATACACAAGAAATCAAGCCAAAATATAGGTACATCAGTTCTCAAAAATTACGAGCTTTGAATTCGGCTTATTATTTCGAAAAGAACAATGTGAGAATACGGGTATGTAAAGAGTTTTTTAAGGCTACGTTGAGCATTTGTGACAGGGTTATTAAAACAGCTCTTTCGAAGAAATCAGATGATGGTTTTATGGAATCTGATGCACGCGGAAAGCATGGCAATCAGCGCAAAATAGACTCTGATATTAAGAAAAGCGTATTTGATTTTATAAATGCTATACCTAGAATTGAATCCCACTATCTCAGGGCACAAACTACAAGAGAGTTTATCTCAGGTGATAAATGTTTGGCAGACTTATATCGAGATTACAAAAGCCTCCGAGAGCAAAATAATTTAAATTATGCGTCAGCATCAACTTTTAGCAGAATATTCAATGAGGAGTTCAATATTTCTTTTAATGTTCCTAAGAAAGATCAATGTGATCTATGCGAAAGTTATAAAAATGCTGATGATGAGGGCAAGGCAAAAATCCGTGAAAAATATGATTCTCATATAAAAGAAAAAGAATTATCCAGAAGAGAAAAAGAGTATGACAAAAATAGGAATGACGTCGTTGTAGCAGTATATGATTTGCAGGCAGTCATGCAGGTTCCCAAAGGGCAAGTTTCACTTTTTTTTTACAAATCTAGAATAAACTGTCTTAACTTTACTGTAAGTGACTTATACGCAAAGGACGTCGTGTGCTTTTTTTGGGACGAAACCGAAGCCAAACGTGGTGCAGTTGAGATAGGCAGTTGTGTCCTACAATACATCGAGATGATAGTTGAAAAGAGTATTCCGGGTACTGACGTAGAAATTATATTTTACAGTGATAATAGTGGTGGGCAACAAAAAAATAAATATTTATTATCTCTTTATGCATATGTAGTTAATAATCTAAGAGTTAAATCAATAACCCATAAATTTTTGATTCGTGGACATTCACAAAGTGAAGGGGACAACGTCCATAGTGTCATAGAAAAGCAAATAAAAAGACACGTTCGATCTGGTCCAATTTATTGCCCACAGCAATACGCTACTTTAATTCGCACTGCCAAAAAAACAGGAAAGCCATATCTTGTAAAAGAGCTCACATTTCAAGATTGTTACGATCTTAAAGCCCTCCAGGAATCCTGGGGCAATAATTTCAATTTAGATGAGGACAATAACCAAATCTCATGGCAGGATATCAGGCAGTTGCGCGTGGAAAAGCAACATCCCCTAGCTTTCTTCTACAAAACTTCGTTTGGAGATACAGATTTCAAGAAGGTCTTTGTTCGGAATCGTTCAAGGCGATACAAAGACCAAACCTTTGTTCCCGTGTTGCTTAAAGCATATACAGAAAAACAACCTGTGGCCGAAAACAAAAAAAAAGATATTTTAGAGTTGATCCAAAAAAATATTATACCTACAAATTATGTGAATTCCTATTATAAGACTGCATTAGGCTTAGAACGCTATTTTTTATATATATCTAGTCTGATACGAAGCTTGCATTTTTTTAATTTAATTATATAACTTTTAACTTTCCACCGATATTATAATAATAGTGCATTCAAATCTGTGATTTTAAACTAAGAAATCTTATCACTTGTTAGTCTAGAAGACTGGATATTTTTAATATGTTTTGTTTGTTGGATACAAAGTTTCCCACGTTTTTGTAGAATTTTAAACTTAAATATTCTTTTATGTTGTTAACCGTATAGTAAGCCTTTAAATCTATGATTTTTTAGGCTCAGTGTTAAAAAAAGACTTATTACTCTATAATACTGGTAGATAAGTAAATATGCTTAGTATAAGTAGTGCAGCTTATGCTGCGTTGTTACCAACTTTTATAAGGATTTTTGTTTTTGATTAATTTTCGCAACTTTGAAAGAGAAAACTGGTCAATTGCTGTTTTAAATAAGTTTTGTGATTGTTACCTATAATCATTAAATAAATACATTGATTTTAGTATATTCGGGTGTATTATTTTGCAAAAAAAGTGGCATGTCGTAATAAAACAAAGTAAATGGGTCAATATTGTAAATTCAATTGACGTAAAACATCAGCAGTATAATAGTGTATTATTTCAACTTTGATCAGTAAAATAGGCATAACTCAAAATAATTATTTTTTATTAATTCAGTAATTCCTCAACAGCGAATTAAGTCTAAAAAGCGTATTATTTTCTCTATTTACACTTTTAACTGGCTGAACTTAAACAATGCTGATAAGTACTATTTTCTGCAAATATTATGTGTGAGACTTTGCCAAATAGTTTCATACGACATGAGATAACCGTTTTTGGTTGATTCTGAAAAATGAGATATTTTGACTTAGTGCACTGTTGTTCTGGGTGTGCGATATATGTACGCGAAAAGAAACGACACTTAAGCATGTGTGCACGTAAAATTGCTTGCGGCTATGTGTGGTTGTCTGGATGTGCGCAGGGGCATCGAAAGCCGCGCGGGGCGTGGAACGGACCGCCCCCGCCAACTGCCTTGTTCCAGGGTTGTGTGTGTTGTGTTTGCGTCCTTCGTACGGCTCGCACCTGAAGTGAGTAGTAAATGGTATCAACCCTAGCGCTTACACGCCCGGCTCAAGGTCACCGGTGCCCGAACTCTCACGTACAGGGAGTGTCACCACTGTGCTACTGATCTAAACATCCCTACAATAAAGGTATATGAAAGCTATTTTTTCGCTTTTCCAGGCTGTCACCTCGCTCGCTTCGCAGAGCCTCTGCGGACGCGCCAGTGCCCGTGCTGCCCCCGCCTCCGTGCCGCCGTCCCTTCCCTCTTGTGGTGCACGACCTGCGACTCAAGACCATCGTTCAGCACAAGATCATCGCTTCCTAGCCAACAAAGTCGACCTTCATGTCGCCGCGATTATTGTCGTCAACTTGATAGAAGTATATTCAGTACCTACTGATACAAGGTTATATTAGCTTCATCTATCAAGGCTATTTAAGAATATTTTGAACTCACGAAATAAAATAATGACTATAGTAATAGAAGATATACAACCTGGCGACTATTGGTCATGGCGACGGGCGGACGGTTAATTTTCCGTTGGCTACATCTAATACTGAATTTACTAACTTCAACTGTCACAAAACGCAAATAGTCTATATTTTTTTTATTATTTTACACAAATTCAAAGTGAATACGAATATAAGGCGTAACATCAGTGCAGTTTGTGAACGTAGTACTAGGTAATATTAGAAAAAAAAAGTATAAATAAATCGTAGAAAATATCGCCGTGGCCGTAACGACTGCTATCATCGGTGAAGAGTTCCTATTTGAATGTTTTGGTGTTATTGCTTTTAAATATTTTTACTACTATATTATAATTTAACTCAATAAACCACATAAAACAAAACTTTCGTTTCCTTAGTCGGTCTAGTACCTAACTACATTCTTTACCACGTAGGAATATGCTTTTTTTGCAACCCGAAGTGTGTAAAAATAAAAAAAGGGAAATTCTAACAAACTTAAATCTGAATTTAATAATTGAATTAATTTTAGCAAAATTATTAACAATATCACAAACAACCGTTAATCAAAACAAAAATCACTACAATATAAGAAAAATATAAAAGTATTGGAACGAAGTATTGACACCAACCACCTTACCGGTCGACAGCTGAGCAGCAAATGGGCCTGATAACGAATGAGGACGGCGGAGTGGTGGGATCAACACTACTCAAGTCAAGCATTGCTTATACGGCCTCTCCTGATCTTGCGCCGTCCTCGGCTGCTGAAGATGTCATCTGCAGAAGCACCAGCAGGTATTCGCCTTCACCTGAAGCGCCAACGAGATCAGCAGGGGCACTTGAAGGTTCACTGGCATCGTCAGGATCACCGTCATCGCAATCTGCATGAGAAACAAATTGTAAATTATTTGTGGCGATGTACACGATTGCCTAGTCTGTCATACCATCACACGTACAAGGCCCTCATACAAAATTACGCTTTCGAAACGAAACTAAAAGACTGCTTTCAAAAGTATGCATACATCTTCACACAAAACGTATCCACTATACTCATACTTGAACTTGTACAACTTCCCCCATTAAAAACGTGTACCAGCACAGCGGCTGCCAGGACTGCGCCTGATATGCGTTCAAAGAACACATAACTGGAACGACACCCGCCGGGACAGCGCTTGCCACACGTACAGAGTATGCATCTGCCAGGGTCAAATACTCCAGAGCGCGAACAGCAAATAGCCCCCAACTGGGCCGCACTGGCAGCCAGCAAGGCAACCACGCGAGCAAACACACACATCGTACGTGGTACTGTAACATAAAACACATTAAAAGCTCGTTGAGAACTTACTTTGAAAAAATACAGCACAGCTCTCAGGACACCATTTGCCCTTCCAGGGTACCATGTATTGAGTAGCGGCCTGAGACGTTCCACTTAATAGCTTCAGCTCATAAAGGTCACTTGGCAACGCTTTGATGACGCAATAAGGCCAGGATCCAGTTTCCCAGCAGATTGCGAATACTTGAAGATCAAACGAACTTACCTGGAAGTGAAGTTCGATCACAATTATGCGAGCAGCATAATTCGACGCGATTTATGTTTACATGTTGTAGTTGCGTCCCCACGCATCAGCCTAGCACGATTTGTTTAAATTTATATATATTTTTTATTTTTTAAACTTAACTGTCACTAGACAACCGTTCATACATTCGTTCATCCCCACTTTACCCCTCTACGCGCGACCCGAGCAACCGTTTATTCATTAAGTTTATAGCATACTATTTTATATTTGTGTATGTTATGAGGTAGGTTCTTGTAATGAAACCGTATGAGAACTGTAAAATGGTTTATTAACAAGTTATCACTTCAATACAAATAGTGTCGTGAGTTAGTCCTAAAATTAACATTTACTGTGCGTGTAACGCGGCACGTGGCTCTCAGCGGAGCGATACAGAGACGGATGTACTCTCGGTAAGCGAGCGGGCGGCGGACTGTGGATGCCACGACGCGAGGTTCGCGCGTTTACGAGTGGGAAAGAGAAGGAACTCTTCGTCTCTGTAGCGCGCGGGCAAACAACCGCGGGACACTCTGACTGGATGATGCTGATGGGTTGCTATATACTCCCCCTCAAGTCCGGGAGAACGCCCTCGCTCCTGGACTGGTGATGCATCAGGATTGACTGGATTAACAGGATTAGCGGGTCGACCACGCTTTCTTTTTGGAATAAATGGTTTTGGAAGTGGCTCGTCATTTCCAATATACGGAGTGAGGTCCTGGGTATGGTACTTTCCCAGAACATTGGCCGTGTTATCAGCATATGAGATAGCGTAAGTAGTTGGGGATATTCGCTTTACGACCCGATAAGGCCCGTCACGTCGAGGCACAAATTTTGCTGTAAGGTCTTTAGAACCTTTGCTTAGTACGTGCGATTTTAAGAGGACCAGATCCCCTTCTTGGAACATATGTGCAGGACGTCGCGATTGGTCCGCGTATTCCTTTGTTTTGTCCTGCGACATTTCAACGCGTTCTCGAACTGCTGTTAGAGAATTCAAAAAATTTCTTAGATAGGGAGTAATCTGGGGTACGAAATTATTCTTATCTACGATCGAACGGAGATCGTGCACTACTTCCGTAGGGGATCTCATCTCCCTGCCAAACATAAGGTACGCTGGTGTTTTGCCAGTTGTTCGGCACTTTGCGCTATTGAGGCAATAGCGTATTACCGCAAGATGTTTTGGCCAGGTCGTATGATTTTCCCCTACCAAATAGGATAATAAAGCTTTTAGGTCACGATTTTTCCGTTCAGCGGGATTAGCCTCTGGGTGGTACAGAGGAATAAAATTTTGTTTAATCCCCAGAGTAGTTAAACACTGTTGCATCACAGCCGAAACAAATTGCACTCCGTTGTCGGAAATAACCCTGCGAGGCAAGCCGAATCTCATGAAATACTCCTCTATGAGGATATGAGCACACGCTTCTGCGGTCGCTTCCTGGAGGGCATACAACTCCGTCCAACGGGTAGCTGTGTCTTCTACAAGAAGGATCCATCGCTCCCCCTTGTCTCCTGCTGGTAATGGACCAAATAAATCCATGGCTAAAACCTCGTTACGTTGGTTCATAACTGGTGTTTGAAGTAATCCTGGGGGTTTGGCGTTAGTTGCCTTATAGCGTTGGCAATGAATGCAGGCTTTGACATAATCGGTGATTATTGTACGCATGCCTGTAAAGTAATATATTTGTGCTACTTTCTGATAGGTTCTGTCGATACCTGGGTGACCGGCTGTTGGAGAGTCATGAAGCTCCTTCAAAACATCCAGTATTTGGGCGGCAGCGACGACAAGTTGAGGGGACTCACTATCAGAGTCGGGATTAAAACGATATAAGACTCCTTGGTCCATGAGATAACCCCTTTCTAGCCACCTCTGAGCAGCGACATCGTCAAGTCCCTCGAGCTCTTTAATTATCTTTTCCACTTCAGGATCGGCAGTTTGTTCCGAGCGTATCTGGCTTGGACTTTTCGTGGGCAGATCGCATATGACAGAGCAGACGCCACAAGTCTCGCGAGACTCGCTGGCACAAACTGGTCTACTCAGGGTATCTGCCACGACATTTGCTTTACCTGGTGTGTATTGGAATTGAATATCAAAGGTTTGAAGCTTCAGGGCCCAACGGACTAATCTACCTGCTGGTGATTTCAATGATAACAGCCAACGGAGAGGTTGATGATCGCTGCCAATTATTATTGGTTGGCCGTCTAGGTAAGGTCGGAATCGCTCTACCGCCCAAACTACAGCGAGCGCCTCCCGTTCCGTGGTGGAATAGTTACGCTCAGCTGTGTTGAGGAGTCGGCTAGCATATTCAATCGGCCTTTCCTGATTGCCGTCGCCCTGTAACAAAACTGCGCCTAAGGCGTAGTTACTTGCGTCTGTACGCAGGACGAAGGGACGACTAAAATCGGCCTGTACCAATATTGGAGCTGTGGTTAGCAAGCGTTTTAGCTCCTTAAAGGCTTGGGTCTGCTCTGAACCCCAAGACCATGCTTGGTTTTTTCTGGTCAACCGTGTCAACGGTTCCGCGACCTTCGAGAAGTTTGGTATAAACTTACGAAACCAAGAACATGTCTGTAAAAATGTTCTCAGGTGCTTTAAGGTACCTGGTTCCTTCATCTCGAGTACAGCACTCACCTTCCCTGGGTCGGTGGACACGCCCTCTTGCGTAATTACATGGCCAAGATATTTAACGCTCTCTGTGGCAAAAGAGCACTTCTCCCTGTTGACATGGAGTTTGAATTCGGCCAGGCGCTTGAAAACTGCCTCAAGGTCATTCAAATGGCGTTGATAGCCTTCAGAAATGATGAGCAGGTCATCTAGGTATGCCAGAATTGTGACATCCTTTAAAGCAGAGCAAGAGCGCAGACGGTCTATGAGCCGCTGGAACGTTGCTGGCGCGTTTCGGAGACCGAAGGGCATCTTAAACCTGAAGGTCCCAAGGCAGCATGAGAACGATGTCTTGTCTCTATCTGTCTCTTTTACGCTTACCTGCCAGTATGAAGAACGAAGGTCCAACGTACTCATATAACAGTCTCGCTTCGTGCTCTGAATCAAGTCATCAATGCGCGGCATTGGGTAGGCATCAGCTTTGGTGATAGCATTTAGACGCCTGTAGTCGACGCAAAAGCGTATTTCTCCATTAGCCTTAGGTACCAATAGCGCTGGTGATGACCAAGCTGATTCACATTCTTCTATGATGTCCTCCTGCAACATCTTATCGATTTCCTTTTTCATCAGCTCCTTTTTTGCGGGATTAAGGCGATAAGGTGGAACTGCTATTGGTGGGTGCTCCCCTGTGTCAATGCGGTGTTCTGCATAAGGAGTAGGACCTCCCCCTGCTTTAAACACGTGGGCGTGCCTGGAGATGACGTTAGCAAGTGCCTGTCGTTCAGCTTGCTTAAAGTGTGAACCTTCATCCGATCGGAGCACATCAGTGGAAGCGCATGACAAGGCACGAGTGGTAGGTTCGAAGCAGAGGTTATACTTTACCTTATCATCAGTACTAAAAAACCAAATTTCCTTAAGAAAGTCGATGACGATACCAGCACTGGTTATAAAGTCAATACCTAATAAAGTTTCATTATTGGTAGAATCCGGGAAAATTAAGAATGGAATTGTGATAATTTTAGTTTCCAAACAAACATCTAAAGTGGTGGTCAGTACTTCCATGTTGCGTACTACACCGTCGGCAAGTTTAATTTCACGTGTCGAGGAGCGTAAGGAATGTCCCTGACGAAGGAGGAGAGTATACAGCGTATGACCCGCAATGCAATGTTTGGCGGCCGTATCTATTAATGCGGTGCCGTAAAAACCCAAAATTTTAATATTAAAAATAGGCCTTAAATCACGCCCTGTCGAGGGTCTCACGGGTTCACGTGTAAAATCTCCGCTACTACATATAACATTATCAAATTGCCTGTCCGCACTTTCATATGAGTTACAATTGTCATTTGGAAAATAAAAATTACTACAATCATTTTTCATACAAACAGATTTACAGCAATCCGTGTTTAAAACATTACTTCCCGATATACAACAAGCCCTTTGCATTTTAATATTATTGAATGAATGACAAACATTTTCCATATTAACATTGGAGGTGCTACAACCCCTTTGTACACCGGTAGAAAAACAAAATGTCCTTTGCTTATCAACGTAAACATTGGGTTCGTCACTAATATTTTTCACGGTCATATCAACATTGGGTTCGTCACTAATTTTTTTCACGGTAACATCGAACATAGAGTAAAATGATTGACTTTTCTCACTTAATTCAGTCTGCACATTGGAAAACGACTCACCTGGCTGGTTCTGCAACTTACGACACTGATCACGGGTGTGTCCAAAACGTTTGCAGTAAACGCAGGTCGGACGACTTTTCTTTACCGTCGCACTCGGGGGTACCGTGGCAGACGGCGGCGGTGCTGGCGAATGCGGCACTCCGGCGCGCGCGGGGGCTGCCGAGCTGCCCGCGGTAGCCGGGGCGCCCGCGGCAGGCGGCGCGCGCGTTCTCGCGTTCGCGCTCGCCGTAGATGTCGGCGCTGGAACCGAAGTAGCGGGAACAGGTGGCGTGTTGGTCGATGTCGGTTTGTTTTTTTCCTCGAATGCATCTTCTATCATGCGAGCCAAACGTAGTAGGTCGGAAAATGTTGAAAACTCCTCTCTACGTAATCTTTTTCTAATTCTGGTACTGAGGAGGCCGTACACCATATCCAGTTGTGCCGACATTGACACGTCTCCTTTAGGCAGTCGTGCTAAAAGTGCACGAACACGCGCCACAAAAATATCCGTGTTCTCGTGTTGTTGCGAAGCGGCGAAAATTTCTTGGTATATACGGTGTGGCGGACGGCGGTCGCCATAAGCACTGATTAAATTTTCTTTTACGTGTTGCCACGACGACACTGTGTCTTTAATGCCCTTCCACCACGTGGCGGCTTCCTCTTTAAAAATATATGATAATCCGCGAATTATGTTCGCATCCGACACTTGAGCGCATTGGCTATACGCCTCAATTGCGTCGATGAAGGCCTCGACGGATTCTTTTGGCCTTCCAGCGAAAGTGGCCTTGCAGCGCGCCAGGGTTGACAGGCCAGGTGGTTCTGCTGCTAAGGTCGAGTTTGCCCGTGCAACGGACTCCAGCAACTCTTTAAAAGCTTCTGTCTGAGAGCGTTGGAGTGACGCGATTATGGAAGCAACATTCTCGCCAGAGAATGTAACATTAGCGTCGGCTCGTTGTACTGAAGAATACGCGTCGCCGCCATCTTGTGGGAAATAAGCGGACGCGGCCATCGGCGAAGTCGGTCGCGAGGGGTTTTGGAATGCGTCTTCTGCGGCATCATCCCTGCGCGTCAAACTTGCCGCTCTACTTCTAGTAATCGGCATTGTATCACTTTTCACTGTATTACCACTGATCACCGTAGATATACCTAACAGTTACACTGCACGAAAAAACGTTGGTGCGCCATATATGAGGTAGGTTCTTGTAATGAAACCGTATGAGAACTGTAAAATGGTTTATTAACAAGTTATCACTTCAATACAAATAGTGTCGTGAGTTAGTCCTAAAATTAACATTTACAGTGCGTGTAACGCGGCACGTGGCTCTCAGCGGAGCGATACAGAGACGGATGTACTCTCGGTAAGCGAGCGGGCGGCGGACTGTGGATGCCACGACGCGAGGTTCGCGCGTTTACGAGTGGGAAAGAGAAGGAACTCTTCGTCTCTGTAGCGCGCGGGCAAACAACCGCGGGACACTCTGACTGGATGATGCTGATGGGTTGCTATAATGTAGAATTAAAATGTATTTGGGTGGGTTATGTTAATTGTGTCATGTGCGATTCTTACGAATCAGAAACAAAAAAGGGGGTGGGTGTATATAAATCGCGTCGAATTATGCTGCTCGCATAATTGTGATCGAACTTCACTTCCAGGTAAGTTCGTTTGATCTTCAATTATGCATCGCAGCATAATTCTTTGCGATTTATGTTTACATGTTGTAGGATTTTCAAAGATCACAAATATAAAATGAAGAGCACATGAAAATGTTACATAAATAACATTTTAGGATGTGCGTATTGATTGTAATAAAATTAAAATACGGTCAGGTTTTTTAATATAAATTTATTTTGATAGTATTTATGTATTCTCCAATCATAGTAGTAACATATAAGTTTACAAAAAGAAAACAATAATTAGGCTCTTGACAGAATTGATTGTGCAAAGTTATCATTGACAATTTCTTTGTTATAAAATCTAGCAAAAGTAGCAGAAGATGGAGTCCATCCAGCAGCATTTCTAATTACATCAATGTTGACGCCTAGTTTATTGGCGGTGGATGTGGCAGCATGTCGCGTGCTATGCGCGCTAAATACTGACACATCTACCCCGCTTTTTTGAAGAATTTCTTTCAGCCAATGACTAAGACGTTGTGACGTTAACCTTTTGTATGGCCTTCTGTAGCTAATGAATAAATGATTATTATTCTCATTTCGTAATGAAGTTGTTCTATCCAAATAATCTAACAAACACCTAGCCGGACAAATTTTTTGGTTTTCATTATAAAATGGTAATTTCAAAATCGGTTGTAAAGAATTAGGTCGGGAAGTCTTAATAATATCAGGAACTTTTATAGTAACCAGATTAGGATTACTTGTATCAATATTAGATAGTTTTAATAGTGAGAGCGTTTGTACTCGATGAGCAGTGACTAACGCCATTAACATCAACGTTTTCTTGGAGAGAGTTTCCAGATTTAGGCTAGAATGTGGCCATTGTTGAGAAACGTAATTTAGAACGATGCCAGGGTCCCAAGTAATGTCATACTTGGGTTGAGTAGGCCTTAATCTGAAAACTCCCTTCATGAACTTCTTTACTCTATGATCTTCTAATAAATTTGGAAATAATAGGGATAATGCAGATTTATAAGAATTAATTGTACCGTATTTCGCACCTTTTTCAAACATACTTGTAAGGAAATCTAATATTGCAGGTACAGATGATTTTGAAAACTCAAGGTTATTTTGTTTACAATAGTGAAGCCACGGTTTAAAACAACAGTCATATTGCTTATATGTGTTGTCCGATAGTGAATTTACCATGATATTAACAGTTCTTTCTGAAAGAGACGTCTTCAGATACGTCTGCCTGACAACTTCGCGGCTACTAAGCGTAAGGTCTTGTGCAGATTGTGTGTTGACCTGAAAGGCGATGTTAACAAATTAACGTCAGGATCAAAATATAAACATTGAGAGCAAATTAGTTTTTTAAATAACGGATACCAAGGCTGCGTCGGCCAATATGGCACAACAACAATGCCTTCTGCTTTATCAGCTATTATTTTTCTCAATACTTTTAAAATAAGGATAACTTACCATCAGGTGAGATGGGAGACAAATGCCTAATTCAATATTTAGTAAAAAAAAAAAAAAAAAAAAAAAAACGGTGGAAATGCATAAAAGTGTAAATCTTCCCAGGACACAGTGAAAGCATCGACAGCCCAAGCATCAGGATCACATTTCCATGCTATGTATCTCTTACATTTAGCATTTGAGCGACTGGCAAACAAATCCACGTCAAATTCACCAAATAACTCATTTATTTCAGTAAATGCATAGTTTGCCAATTCCCACTCTGTGTCCTGGAATTTTTTACGAGACAAATAGTCAGCTTCTGTATTATCTTTCGTGTTAACATATGACGCGAAAATATGTAAGTTACGAGCCTCACACCACTGCCAAATCTTTTTGGTTATTTTATTTAAGTGGGGGTATTGCACACTGCCCATACGATTGATGCACGATATGGCGGTAGTGTATCAATACGTAAAATAATATCTTTATTGGATAATTCATTTGTAAACGCCTTTAAACCCGAAAAGGCTGCATTTAGTTCTAATTCATTAATGTGCAAACTAGACTCTTCTTGTTTCCAATACCCATGTACTTTGTCCCTGATACAGCAGGCACCCCATCCGGTATTGGAAGCATCGGAAAAAATCTCAAGATCATAGACGTTAAATTTCAAAGGAGCGTATGCGTTATCTATATGATCTAACCACCAGTATAAATCTGACTTAATACTGTGGGGTACTGTTATGACTTGATCGTAACTAGAGTTATCCAATAAAAATAAATATTTATGGTATTCTAAATTTTTCGTATAAAGCCATGAATATCGTACAGCGGGACAAGCAGAAACTAATAAACCAATCAGTCTAGCAAATTCACGAAGTTTACATTTACGGGTACTTAAAAACCTTTTTATAACATCTTTAATTTTGACAGTCTTATCAGACGGTAGTTTTATAACCATGTGGTTCGAGTCGAAAACAAAGCCTAAAAATTTGCATTGTTGTTTTGGTTCTAACGAGCGTTTTTCTTTATTTACGATGAATTCCAGTGAAGTTAGTAAATCGATAGTTTGGTTAACATTGTATAAGCATTCATCGTAAGTTTGGCCAAAACATAATATGTCATCTAAATATATGACGGATAAGAGGTTCTTTGTTCGCAAATATTCTACAACAGGTTTTAGTAATTTCGTGAACACATATGGTGCTGTGCATAAACCAAATGGAAGGCAAGTGAATTCGAGTAGGCAACTGTTATATTTAAAGCGTAAGTACTTTCGATGTTGTTCATTGACATTAATTAAAAAATATGCGTCTTTTAAATCTATTGATGCCATATAGCAATTCGGTGTGATTAATTTTGAAGCAGTGCGATAATCCTCCATCTTAAAATGATGGGGAGAAATAAATTTATTAAGCTGTTTTAGATTTAAGATGAATCTTTTATCGCCATTACTTTTTGGGACTAAGAATACACTGGACAAAAATTCTGAGTTCTCATGAGAGCATTTTTTAATTGCTCCAATAGAAAATAATTTTTTAATTGCTATTTCGAAGTGTAAAGACTCTTCGGGTGATTTGGGATAGACATTAGGCGCCTTTACTTGAAACGGCGTGCTATCGAAAGGAATACTGTAACCCTCAATCCAGGATAGAATAGTAGGGTCTTTTGTGACAAGTAACCATTCCTTCTGATAAAGATGTAAACGTCCAGCATAGCATACCTCGTTCAGCGATGGTTGGTACGGCGACGCGACGGCGAGCGTGGTGGCGGCGGCGAGCGGTCTGGCGGCGGTGCTGGCCCGCGGCGTGCGGGAGCCCCTCGGCTGCTCCGCTGACGAGGCGCGGGCTGGCTCTTCCCTGCATCTTTGCCCGCCGTTTTGTGATGCAGGGGCTTGTAGTTTGACTGGTTTTCATGGAACGGTCTAGTGAAGGTAGGTTTTTGAACCTTTGGTGGAATTTTAAGGGCCTCACCCGATCTCTGTACATTCTTTGCAGTCTTAATCTTTTCGGACATATTCTCGCCGAATAGATATTTATCAGTACTAGCAGTTACGAGGGTATCCTTCAGACTTGAACTGATCGAGGACACGACGAATTTTTTCCTTATTCTCGTCTCGTTATAGTGCATATCACACATTATTCTGCAGGCATCACTAACTGGCTTTAGTAACTGATTTCTTAAAGCCTGATCACACTGCTTTGAAATAATGACTTCTATAACGGGAGCTAGCGCTGCTAAAAAAAAGCATTACTTATCTGTTTTTGGCGATAGGCCAGAGATGCGTCGCGTTTAACAGAGGGGTCGGTTAATGCAGCTTTGGCTTCTGCATTTAAGATGGGAGGTACCAATAACTCACAATTAATAGGTATCAAGTAGTCTTTTGATAATTTTTCTTTGACTTCCTTTGTTAGACCCTTCTTTAAAATATCAATCCACCTGGCCGCTACATCTTTGTGAATAGCTTTACCCAATGTGGTTTCAGGTGCTGGCGCTTCACCCAATAACTCAAGAACGTCATGATCAAGTTCCACTTCAGTAACCTCGGCTGATGTAGAAGCCTCTGCTGTCTGCGGGTCTGGATCTACATCAATTGTTGCAAAGTCTGGTTCGGCGCCCTCAATGCGGGGCGTTGCCGCAGGTAGCGCGGGTGACTGCTCAGAAGGACCGCGTGGCGACGGGTCCAGCAACGGGTCTTCGAGACCGGGATCTTTGAGACCGGGATCTTCGAAGTCAGCAACTGCAAGAACGAATGTTCTATAGCGGCCAATATTTAAAATGAAATAGCCCAGTATTTTAGCTATTCGCATTTTTATTATGATTGTGTTGGTAAAAGCCCAGTTTTTAGCAGTTACGCAACAAAATGAAATCGATGGATACAACCCATGTTTAGTTGTTCGCATCTTGTTTTTGGAAAAATTTTAACTGTACTTACTGTTTTCATCTTCTGACGAATAAATGATACACCGACGTTTTTGAAGCTTGCTTTCGAGCTTATCGCTATATTTCTTAAGCTTCCTCCTTATCCATTCCTCTGAGTCTCTCTGCTTCCTCTTCTTCCCCATGTTGAGATGAACACTTGCACTACGGAGAGTTTTTGTGACGTGCGTAGGCTTCGGCACGAAAACACGTAAAATGAATAAACGGTTGCTCGGGTCGCGCGTAGAGGGGTAAAGTGGGGATGAACGAATGTATGAACGGTTGTATAGTGACAGTTAAGTTTAAAAAATAAAAAATATATATAAATTTAAACAAATCGTGCTAGGCTGATGCGTGGGGACGCAACTACAACATGTAAAAATAAATCGCAAAGAATTATGCTGCGATGCATAATTTATAAATACTACAAATAATTGTCATCGACCTGGAATTTTCTAGGCGGGAACCTCTGACGATTCAGTCGTTCGTCCTGTCTTTTTTTTTAATGTATATTTGACGGCAAACGAGCCATCTGATGGAAAGTGATCACCGTTGTTCAGCGATATTTCGGCGGAACCCTTGCCGAGTTCTCTCATGGCTTCGCGATTAGAGCTAGAGTTTTCAATGGCAATGTCGCGGATCAACGCACGTATCACAGGAGTGGTTGAATAGGAGTGCCGATTAGTAGGCACAAAGCGGAATACTGTGTGGATTTTTGAACCCTGACTGTTGTTTTGTTATAACCAAAACGATTTGGATGTTATGTTGTATTGCTCTCTATACGGATCAGATTCAGCGCCGTCCTAATATTTTTTCCTCGTCCTGTCCCCTATTAAAAACGGAGAGAATTCTCGTATGACAGTCAAGTTCGGCACCCTTAAGAGGCGTTTTTATTTCGTTCGCACTGATTGTATTTGCCTTTAGTAACATATCCTGTGTATGAGTCAAGTATTGACCGTGTTTTGTCATTGTCCGAATAAATGTAACACCATCGCGATTGAGAACATCTGTTCCTAAAATAATAGGCGTATTTATGTATGATACAGGTACTATGACAAAATCGACTTCGAGCGTTATGTTATTACACTCTACCGTTAGACTAATGTATTCACGAGCGACAAACCATTTATCACCTTATTTCCTTCAAAGAACAGTTAGTTTTCGCGAACCGGAAAAATAATGGACTACGGCAGACGATATCAAAGACACATTAGGCACACTACTATCTATAAGTAAGAATATGGTATGCCTTGGGTTACGGCTGTGCTTATATCGTTATTACGTTCTGCACTTGAGAGCTCGGACACTTATCTTTATAATGTAATTTAAAATAATGGCCCGTTTGGCCGCAAATAAAACACTTGTTTTTGTGTTTACCAGAACTATTTACGCTTCTTGGTATTTGATGGAAAAGGTTTATCATAGGGTGGGTTTAACATAAGTGGCCAAAACTAAAACCAGATTTTCTGTGGTTAAGTCAGCGTTTGTGGCCGCTGTACGTACCTGTTTATAATGCAGAATAATTGCCATCCGCTGTCAACGGGCACGGACGCCCGGCCCGAGCAGCAAACTCTCATATTGCGTAATGGGGGACCGATCTGAAGAGCAATGGCAAAAGCTTCATTGCCAAAAGGGCCTATTCTGGAAGCAAATCATCCGGGACCGTCCCGGGTGGTTATGAGTAATCGGAGCTAATCCTACTCTACGCATTCTATTCCGGTAGCAAATGAGGGGGGGTACTCTACGCATTCTGTACCGGTAGCAAGTGAGAGAGGGTCGGAGAGTTGAATTCCTCTGGCTATTCGAAGCCAGAGAGGGATCGAAGTGGGGGAATTTGTAAGGGTTTCTCGCTCTTTTATCCCGCTCTACGCCACAGCACACCGTCACAACAGCCAAGGAGGCCATAGAATTATAGCTACCTCCATGTAATGCAAATTTCTCGTTATTTATTGTGCCAAATATTCTGGAGCACATAAAACATTGTTGTGCAAAACCTAATAAATCTTGAATTAAAATCCATTATTCTGTATAAATAAAACAAACTTTTATTCATTAATGTTACAAAACCAATGTCATGGCTCTATACAACAACATTTGTTCAGCTAAGCGCGGCGGTGGTTAAAGCATGCCGAAGCCTTTGGAGTAGCTGATGGCCTTCATGAGCCGGTCGCGCAGTTTCTCGGGCGAGTCGTACTCGGGCAGCAGTAGCACGTTGAAGCAGGTGTGCGCCGTGGGCAGGCGGTCGCAGTCGGGTCCGTTGCGCGCCACGATCAGCTTCAGGTAGCTCAGCCCGCCCACGGGCACGCGGTCCGAGCCCGTCGTGAACTCCAGCAGCTTGCGCTTGTCGTCCGTGCCCAGGCTGTGCACGATGCTCCAGAAGTCGCGGATCACCTTGGACTCGGCCGTGTACCCGCCGTCGTACTCCGTCGACTTCTCCAGCTCGTTGAAGTCGAAGTTCTGCAATTCAAATGTCGATTAAACACCAGAGAAAAGTGACATACATTTATTGTAACACTTAGACACACAACAATATAAAACTAAACGAAAGTAATAAGCGTTAAAATAAAACATCAGTGCCATCAGTGTGATAAAAGGTGACGGCTCAGTGTAACGCTGGACTAGGGATACCCTAATGCAGCACTGATTTTAAGCCGTCACCCCTGAGGCGTCACGAGCCAACGTACGACCCGCACACAAAAACAACAATACAAAAATTATTGACACGTTCTACTTAGCTTCCCGACCCGTTTCGCCTCTTAAGCATTTGAAAGTGCAAATAGATTTTACTACAGCATTCTATGAACTTCTGGACGCAAGAATGCAAATGTGTATTGATATGAAATGTATTTTGATATCCGCATCTGTTTCTCAGTCAAGAACACATTTATCTGTTGTTCTGCGCTTGAGAAACCACGAATTAGTTCCTGTTTCTTACTCAAATAACATTCAATCTTATGTTTCTCATCCGAGGAACATTCCTTTCCTCGGATGAGAAACATTTGCGTCTCAACCGACTTGTGGAGTAGTTTCTCGGTCGGAAACCACAGTTATAATGACGCAACTTTTCTGACATATACCATTTCGTCTAGTCTAGAGTACTTCAATCAAGACTAGACGAAATCACGGCAGCATGAGAAACATTCAAGTTTCATATTTCCCGTTGTAGAAAAGATGGTGTCGTATGAGGTTCGGGCATGTGATGAGGCGCGACGCGCGATGTGACATTCTCCGTTAAAAAGGCTTTAGCCATCCCTAACACAAGAAGGAAAAGAGGGCAACCACTAGCCACGTGGTGGACGTCTGTCAATAATGAGAGGAAACGGGCACAGCTCAACGCAAAGACAACCCAGGACAGAACGTCTTGACGCCTCAGTACAAGGAGGGCCGACCCCAAGTAACGGGAAAAGACGAGGAAGAAGAGAGAAAAATTCAAGTTTCTGATTCAACAAACAGATTTTTTTTTCAAACGAGAAACAATAGTATAGTACACTAGCCTTGCTCCCGCAGACGAGCGTCTCGACCTCCTCAGGCCGGAACAGTGCGGACAGCGGGCTCTCGTCCGTCACCATCACGAACCCTCTCCGGAACGCCTTGAACTGCGTCTCCACCGACTTGTTGAGTAGGAAGTCAGCATATAAATCGACGAATTCCTGGAAGCAGAGGGAGATGTCTTTAACAATTCTGACTTAAAACAAGCAAAAACACGTTAATCTTTTTTTTTACATATTGAGCTAACCCCACAGTATGTTATGATCTTGTGTTGTGGAATACTAATTCAAGGATACTATATTTTATAATAGTTACTTATATAGATCCACACTAATCGGAAAAAGATAGTTTTCCATCATGACCGGACTGGGGATCGACCCGGGTCCCATCGATTCAAAGGCACTTACTGTAACACTAAACCATGGAGGTCGTCATATAACTCTGTTACTCAAACGCCTGAATACACAAAAGTAGAATATAGGGGACAAAACCGCAGACTGAGCCAGCCCCACAGTAAGTGAACTTTTGTCGTGGGATGCTAATTCAACAATACTATATTTTAAAAACAACATCCAGAATAACAAATGACATTTTTGGTTATTGTTTTATTCATAGTGATTGCAACTGTCTGGACAATTCCCTTAATACAAAGTGTTTTTTAAAGAATAATATTATAACGACTACCCTACCAAAAATTATAGGGTTAAAGGATTCTAACGATACACCATAAGTCCAAACACGTTGACGAATTTTCAAGGCAGCATGCTAAACGTGGATTTTAGGTCTCATATACCTTGTCTACCACGGAAGGGAAAAGGCGTGATAATGAAAAAGTGCAATAAAGACACACACACATACTTTACATACGTACAGACTAGAAATGTGACCCCCTACAATTTAAAATCTGTTATGATTATCACCTAAACACCACCATATTACAATAAATGGTAATAACCGGTCGCCCATGTACTAAAATCTTACGCGAAATAAAATCTTTACTTTCGTTACTATATTACTTATTACTATATATAACTTAACTATCCTAACTAATATTATAAATGCAAAAGTGAGTTTTGTTTTTTACGCTTTCACGCCGTCACTACTAAGCAGATCACCATGAAATTTTGAATACCAAGTTCTTTGGAGTACGGAGTAGGACATAGGCTACCTTTCATTCCGGATAAAAGTAATGTTCCCGAGAGAATGACGTTAACGCGAGCGAAGCTGAGAGCGAACGCTGGTTAAGGGCCCGTACTACCTCACACTGCTTTGCATGATTGACTGTTATATCAATAATAATTAAATACTCAAGTTGAAATAAAAATGCAGCAAAGTTCAGGACTAACTCTGGTAACTATATGACTCAAAAACACGATTGCGTTAAATTTTCTCGATAGAAAAAAATTGCAAAGTTGCCTCCAAATCACGTCTTATTTACTCGGTATATAGCATTATTCCCCAAATACATTAAAATTAACCTTGAAACTTTTGATTATTATTGCATTACAGATAAGGCCATCATATGTTTTTCTTTTTCGAATAACCCTTGAATATTCCTAAAAAACGAAAATATCCAAAGTAGCCGACGCGTTTAGACCATCCGCGTTTGTATCGCCACGCCGCCTGGCATATGGCGGGCTCTTAATATTATAAACGCGAAAGTTTGTATGTATAGATATTTGTTACTCGATCACGCCAAGACGGCTGTTCAGATTTTGACGTAATTTTGCACACAAATATAGACCGGGGGCCGGTGGCAGGACTTCCTACCTCATAAGATACCCGAATGAGACTAGTATGTAGTGAAAGTAGGTGCTTTGGAGGTGGGGGCCAGGTAGGGTTGCCACTCCCTAACCTGGAAGAACCATAAAAAAAAAGGTGTCGAAAACGTCAATTTTGGCCAAAAATTATCTCATCAGATACTCGAACGGGAGTTTGACGTAGTGAAAGATATCCTTATGGAGAGGTGAACCAGATAAGGTTGCCTGCGGCAACCCTGGAAGAAGTCCAATTTCAGCCACTTTGAATGGGACGATTTTTCATGGTATTTTATCTCATAAGATACCTCAATGAAACTAGTGCCCGATGTTAGTTCTGAGGGTCGGCACTGCGAATAAAATAGGTTGCCTGCGGCAACCCTGGAAGAACCCATGTTCAGGCACGTTTAAGACGTGAAATTTGAAAATTAAAGTACTAAAAAAAATCTCGGTACCATATCCAAAAGCACTGCAGGATTAGGATCGTAATATTATTTTTAACCGACTTCAAAAAAAATAGGTTTTCAATCCAATGTTCAATATATTCTCTAAAACTTTTAATTGCATTGTAACTAATATTAACTGATGTTTTATATTACATTTGATTTAGTGTAAGTTCCATCAAAATCGGTTCAGTAGTTTTCGAGATATAGGCTAATACGTATAACTGTGCAATTTTTTTTAATCTTATATAGTACATTAATGAAACTAGTGCCCGATGTTAGTTCTGAGGGTCCGAACTGCGAATAAAATAGGTTGCCTGCGGCAACTCTGGAAGAACCCATGTTCAGGCACATTTAAGACGTGGAATTTGAAAATTAAAGTAATAAAACAAATCTCGGAACCATATCCAAAAGCACTGAAGGATTACGATCTTAATGTTATTTTTAACAGACCTTAAAAAAAATAGGTTTTCAATCCCATGTTCAATATATTCTCTAAAACTTTTGATTGCATTGCAACTAATATTAATTGATTTTCATTTTGTATTGGATAAATTATATTTAATTACCCACATATGTTCACATTAATTATAATAAATATGTCTGTAATCTAGGATAAACATTTCAACACAATTGTTTTTAGTTATGAAATAAATGAATTAAATTGAATTTACGTTACATTTGATTTAGTGTAAGATTCATCAAAATCGGTTCATCAGTTCTCGAGATGCCTATATCTCGAGAACTAATCGAGACCTAATACGCCATTTTTTTACCTCATGTAGTACATGAATGAAACTAGTGCAGGTTGTAAGCACTGACGATCTTGTATATGAATAAAATAGGTTGCCAATCCGTAACCTGGAACAACCCAAGTTCGATCATGAACTTGGATTGTTCCAGGTTACGGATTAATACGTGAAATTTGAAAATTAATCATTTAAAAAGGAAGTTGGAATTATATTCAAAAGCAATGCGAGATTAAGATTGCGATGATTTTCAACTGACTTTAAAAAAGTGAGGTTATCTTTTCCATAACCTATTGGTTATGTTATTTTTACTTATTTTATATTATTTTGGTTTAACTTGTTGCCAGTTGCATTAAACTAGGTTAGCAGTTTTCGAGTTATAAACAAATACGTCTTATTGAAACCTTTTAGCTTATACGGAACATTTGTCTCCGTGATAAATCAGTGAAACACACCAACTTTCTATGTCTACAGAGGCAATAAACGATATAAGAGCATTTCAGACATTATTCTCGCCACACCCGGTGTTGCGAATAAGTTAACAACTGGCGAGTAAAAGCAACATGGAACTGGTGAATTAAATGATACAACAACAATCCCCCCAAAATACTAGTACAAGGAAATACCAAACAGCGAAAGCTAACTGGACTATATTTAAAAAGAATGTTAGAGGAAAACTCCTAGCAGATCAAATAACCCAGTACTCAATCAGCCGTATTAAAGATAGGGAAGGCCTTGATGACCTGGTGGCCAGATACTCGGAGATTGTTACAAGGGCTTGCAAAGCATCGATTCCCAAACTTAAGCCTAAAACGAAGTGTAAATTAATAAAGTGGTGGAACCCGCTACTGGCTGAGATGAAAGCTTTTTAAACGAAAGAGAATATCGGGGAACGGCTTATAGGATTGTGAAAGCGTGTGGACTGGTGGAGAAGGACAGACTTATGAAAAATCTAGACGGAAGCGGCCTTTTGTGTCCAGAAAAGTCCGCAGAACTGCTGGCTGAAACCTTTTATCCAACCGACACATAGGCGAGGCTTCTTGAGTCATTGCTTAGAATGACTCAAGAAGCCTCGCAGCGATACGAGAAGAAGCCGAAAACATTGTACGGGCCCTGGATACCGAAACGCTCATCCCACAGTACTCTATGCCGCAAGTGTGTGGGGTGATGCATTGCAGAACAGGTGGGTAAAAGCGACTCTCGATCGCCTCACGAGACGATTCACAATAATGATCACAAAGTCACACCGAACAGTCTCATTAAATGCTAGGTCTGTAATGGCCGGAACGCTTCCCTTAGATCTTAGAGCCAGAGAACTTAAAGAGCTCTATGAAATGAAAACAGGAAAACCGATACCCAGTCTTCCAGGACGCCCTCTTAAAAGACCTCTGAGTCTTGCTGACTCCAGCTCCAGATAATAGAACAAGAACCCCATTCTCACTTATAAGTAATTATAGTGATCTCAATAAGTTGGATGCGGAGAGTATTGGGATCTATATGTATGGGAGAAAAACTGAGGGCAGAGTGGGAGCAGGTGCAGGTGCATACTTCTGGAAGCTTGGAAGGAAATATTGAAAACATCTTTTAAATTAGCAGACTACTGCACAGGTATTTTAGTATGGCGGCCAGAGCTGGCCGCCATACTAAAATCCCTTGAAATAGCCACAAAAATAAACATATGACAAGGCTGCAGTTCTCAGTGACTCAAGATCAATTCTGGAAGCGGTGGCTGACGATCGGAAACCACACGGCTAAAAACTGTATAAAAGAAGGCCAACATAACCATTTCGATTCGAAAAGAAGAAGATTGGGACTGGGTATGGAGTTGACACATGAAAATACATTGAGAGCATTTGCAGACAACCAACTAAGGGAAACGCTGTTGGAGTACTGTAGACGAGTCATAAGATGTGTGGCCCGGGCGAACCGGGAAAAATATTTAATGTTTATATATAAATAATTAACATAACCAATAGGTTATGGAAAAGAAAACCTCACTTTTTTGAAGTCGGTTAAGAACCATTGCAATCGTAATCTCGCCTTGCTTTTAAATATGGTACCAACTTCTTTTTTAAATGATTAATTTTCAAATTCCACGTATAAATCCGTAACCCGGAACAATCCAAGTTAATCCCCGAACTTGCATTGTTCCAGGTTACGGATTGGCAACCTATTTTATTCATATACAAGATCGTCAGTGCTAACATCGGGCACTAGTTTTATTCATGTACTATATGAGATTTAAAAAAAATGGCACAGTTATACGTATTAGCCTATATCTCGAAAACTACTGAACCGATTTTGATGGAACTTACACTAAATCAAATGTAATATGAAACATCGATTAATATTAGTTACAATGCAATTAAAAGTTTTAGAGAATATATTGAACATTGGATTGAAAACCTATTTTTTTTAAGTCGGTTAAAAATAATATTGCGATCGTAATCCTGCCGTGCTTTTGGATATGGTTCCGAGATATTTTTTATTACTTTAATTTTCAAATTCCATGTCATAAATGTGCCTGAACATGGGTTCTTCCAGGGTTGCCGCAGGCAACCTATTTTATTCGCAGTCCCGACCCTCAGAACTAACATCGGGCTCTAGTTTCATTGAGGTATCTTATGAGATAAAATACCATGAAAAATCCCCCTTTCAGGGTGGCTGAACTTGGACTTCTTCCAGGGTTGCCGCAGGCAACCTTATCTGGTTCACCTCTCCATAAGGATATCTTTCACTACGTCAAACTCCCGTTCGAGTATCTGATGAGATAATTTTTGGCCAAAATTGACGTTTTCGACACCTTTTTTTTTATGGTTCTTCCAGGTTACGGGGTGGCAACCCTACATGGCCCCCACCTCCAAAGCACCTACTTTCACTACATACTAGTCTCATTGAGGTATCTTATGAGGTAGGAAGTCCTGCCACCGGCCGCCGGTCTAATAAGTTATGCCTGGATTAACACATAGGCTACCTTTCATCCCGGAAAAGTAAGTGTTCCTGCGGGATCGACATTAAATTAACGTGAGCGGAGCCACGGGCGACAGAGAGTAAAGAATAAAACTACAACAAACCTTTTTATTTTCTTGCGTGACAAATATGCTGTCGCCATCTTTTTTGAGTTCGTGGAATATGTTATTGCCAAACACGTCTTGGTAACATATTCTAAACGTCTGGTAGTAAGCCTCTTCCAAGTCGTCGCCGGTGTAGTCGAGCATGTCTTTTAACCCTCTGTATAACGTCTGAAATCACAATATAAGAGATGCAGTTTATTTATATTCACACCAACAATGGATTCATATTTTCTAAGCTATCTGTTAAATCTGTTTCATGGTCTGGTAGCAAAGAAAAACGTAGAATGTACCAACTCCTCCTTTTCCTGTGCAGATGGTAAATGGGCGAAAATTTGAGGAATCATACAGGATAAATAAATAAATATATACGGACAAATCACACAGATTGAGCTAGCCCCAAAGTAAGTTCGATACTTGTGTTATGGGATACTAACTCAACGATACAATATTTTATAACAAATACATATATAGATACACATCCAAGACCCAGGCCAATCTGAAAAAGATCATTTTCTATCTTGACCTGGCCGGGGATTGAACCCGGTCACTCCGTGTCGCAGGCTGGCGTGTTGACCGCTGCGCCACGGAGCTAGTCAAAAGGGTGAAAAAAAGGATGAAATTGACTTCATTAGCAAACGTTTAAAGAGTGACTCAGACCTCAAATCTGAATAAGTTTCATTGTGATCAAAAAATTATCTGCTCTTTCATACAAAAGTGGAATATCTACTTGGCGACGCAGCTGGCAACCCATCACTATTTTGATTCAGTTTTTTTATGCCCATCACCTAGCTAAACGTAGCTTTTAGGTCATAACGACCTGGCCTCTCAGCAAGTGAAAAAAACGTGATAGTATGTATGTATCTTTTAAAACTTGAGGATAATGATAAAAGCCTAACAGTTGATGCCTTATAAACAGCCTCAGAAACACCTACATCACTATGCTAAATCAGTTTTGACGACAGACATCAAAAATAAGTTTTTATTGAAGGCACCGAGGACCTATTTTTAAAAAAATCTTGGTTATTTGAAGTGGTATATATGGTCCCATTTAAATTTCGTCAAAATCAGTTCAGTAGTATGATTAAAGTTGGCTTTTTATCTAAAAGATAATCAATTATTTTATTTCCGAAAACTTTAGATGGGCGGTTTTATTTTATTAATATAAGTTTTTTATTATTTAATTATATAAAAGTCGGACTTCAACCTAGAGGCTTTATCTACCAGTCAATAGCATGATCGATTCGATTTTTGGTATTTCTATATACATCGTGTAAATTGACTCTCGAAAATCCCTTAAGGGGCGACTAATATGAACAACTTTTCTTGTGGGAGAATAGCTGGGAACAATTTCTTGGATATTTCCATACAAAAGTGTTCAGCCGCCTAGAAAATATACCATACTTACAGGATTCCAATCAGCTAAGTCCTCGAAGGAGCCTTTCTTGCCCATGAGCTTCCTGTACACCACCATGGGAAAGTCCACCGCCAGGATGATGTTGTTGTATATCGCGAGCCCCAGCACGATGCCTATAAGTGTGAACTGCGCCTCTGTCTCGAATGACGTGGGGTTGAACCTACAATAGTACATCTTATTTTGATTTTATTTTAACATCAATGCATGGCATACTTCTAGAAAATGTAGTAATGTTAAATTACTGTTAAAAAGAATACTAGAGTATACCTAGACACACACCAATCTCTGTAAACATTTTATGACACCTCGCTTACACTATGAACAAGGGTCATGTACAAGGATCATGTATAAGGGCCTCCCATGCTGGTATGTGAGAAAAAAAACGTATAATGTGCCTGCTGCTTCTCATCCCGCGCAGGCCGTAAAAACCGGCCGAGGGAGTGGGTGCAAATCAAAAACAATTGTGTGATTATGTTGGCCTGCCACAATTGTTTTTGATGTCCACTGAACTTACATTTCTACTCTGCATAGGACATTATACATTCATAGGAAGATAAATTCAAAAGGCCCAACGCAGACGACAGACAGTGGCGGACAAAAAGTCTTTAGCGGTCTGCGGTGCGCTCTTATTAGTATTAGAATAAGGTTGCACTTTGTCCGCGCAATATTTCATATCGCTTGGCAGATATATGCGTACAAAGTGCAACCTTAGTTGTGGTAGACCCACGCTACCGACAAAAGTTATTTTTGCTTGTAGCATGATGGGCCGGCTCATCCGGGGAAGTACCACACTCTCACAGAAAATCTACGTTTGAGTAGAAGCTTTACCGTTTTTATGCTTCGTTCGGTGAGTGAGAGCCGAAGGCCCATCCCTCCCCCATTTCCTTCCCCCAACTCCTTGGGAGGCCGGCAACGCTCCTGTTACACCTTGGTGTTGCAGTTGTCCATGGGTAGCGCTGATCGCTTACCATCAGGTGACGCGATTGCTCGTTTGCCGTCCAAAAAAAAAAACCTTATTCTAATACCAATAAGAGTGCGCCCGTAGGCCCAACGCATACGCGTTGGGCTTTAGTGGCATACCACCAGGCAAATATGATAAAGTAAAAATACAATAAAAACATAGGATACAATGAGCTTACCAGACCGTGTTGGAGTCGGGGTGATGCGTGAACATGCCATAGTCGGGGTTGAATATTTCTTCCACTATAAGTTGAAAGAACTCCTTACTGACTCCTCCTTCATCGACGCCCTGTTCGCCTTCAAATTCGACTACTAATTGCTTTTTCAGGTCTAATACTCGCTCCATCGCCACCATTTCCAACTAAAATATACAAAATCACTATTACAAACTTTTTAAACAATATAGTAGCAATTATTATTTTTTTATTCTAATTAAAAAACAATGAGAAATATTATTGTTATTTTTTTTTATATGAAATGGCTTTATTTTGACCATCATTATGCCCAGATGCAAGATATGGCCTATGATGGGACGAGCGATGGGTGACTATATGAAGCTTATTAACTGTAACTTTATAGAGAATGAAGCTATATGCGCTCGGAAATACAAACGCAGGCAACGCATTCCCATCTTCAGAACAAAAGATTTATGATAAGCTCCAAATTATAATATTAAAATTAGTTCTTAATTAATAATCAACAAATATTGGACATACCAATGAGTATATAATGTAATATTAGTAAGGACTTACTAATATTATAAGCGCGAAAGTTTTGTGAGTATGGATATGTGTGGATGTTTGTTCCTCTTTTACACCAAAACGGTTAAACGGATTTTGACGAAATTTTGCACACAGATAGGTTATTACCTAAACTATCACATAGGCTACCTTTCATCCCGCAAAAAAGTACAGTAGGAGTACAGAAGTACACCAAAGGCGACAGATAGTATTTTATAAATTCCAGTTACAAGCCATCTCCGAACTAGATGGAAATCTGTATCTAGGAAAACACTTGCCCCAGGATTGAGTGAGTGGATAACGGTTGGTACAATTTTTGGCAATTATGAATAAAAAACTATGACCTACATTTTCTAAACTAGAAGAAAAGCATTACTATAACAAACGGCGCGGGCGGCGAATCTCAGGCTGATTTTAGAGTGATGCCGGCGAAACGCGCCGTTGACCAGCGCGTTTCAACAGGAAACGAGTTTTAGTGTCGCGCATTTCGTTGCAATGGTACAGTTGTGTATAGTCGTCATTATTGGAACAAATATAATGAAAGGTTAGCTGTTTATTTTACGCTGTTTATTTTTTATTTGACGTCGTAAAACATTGCAAATTGATTATTGTTGAACGCGCTTCGGCAGCGCTGACCGGAGGCGCGCGTTTCACAAGCGGTACATTCAACTATGAAAGGAGACTACTATCTAGTGTAATTGCAAGCGCGCGCGTCTGGACGGCGCTGTTCAAACGCGTCACTCTGAAATCAGCCTCAGTGTTCGGGGGTCGGCCGTGTCGCGACATCCGCCACATTAGCCCTGAAGATAACCATCTGAATCGGCCGAAATTTGTCGGCGATATCGACTAACATATGTGAGTAAAACTGTTTGTAATAATAATAATTGTCTCGCGTAACTTTTAATAATATTAACCCTTTGAAAGTCATGGACATTTTTTGGCGACCATCGAAAGCTCAAACGCCATTGATGTCCTAAGTTGTCCAAGATAGTAACGATAGCGGCAAAAAACTTTAACAAAGTGTAAGCAAGACTTACTCATATCACTTAGCAATGTAATGCGGTGTCCCGCTCACACTTTGTTCAAGTTGATTGCCGAGTACTATAATGACATTCAAACCGGCGGATCGCGGCGTAGTAGGCACGCTTGAAGTTTTTCTCGCGGGGAGGCGTTCAAAGGGTTAAAGTTGAGCTAGTTCGGAATTCGAACTCGTCGGCGCATTGGCTAATTTGCGTGCTATTTGCGCGCACCCCGCTTGCAAGTGAAATGCAAACATAAATATTGCTGAAACGGACGTCTAAAAATTCACAAGTATGCGTTTGGGAGAAGTGTTCTTGTGATAAAACAGCTGAATGTTTTAATTAAAAGTAAAGTTTTTTAAATTTTCTAATAACCAAACTATGCTTGTACGAATTTTGTTTTAGAGATTTCATACTCCTTCCGGTATTTAATTGAGCCCAAAGTTGCGTTAAAATTACGTGTTAAAACGGAATATTTTGAGACTCATAACTTTTAAAGTACTTATCATTTTACAATTATGATTCCATACAAGCAAAGATAACGACAAGACAAATCGATAGAATTAAAAACTTTAAACAGACGATACCGAACAACGGAGTCATCACCCTACAGAATTTGTATGGCGAAACACCTGACTAGCGTACCCTTAATAGAAGAGAATGTGTAAGTTATCAAAGGAGCCTACCTCGACCAGCGCGTCGTCGATGATGTGGCTGCGGCGCACCTTGAGCCGCAGGAAGGGCATGGGCGGCACGGCGCCCACCACGGCGTGGAACATCGACACGCGCCGCTCCGAGTGCATGCGGATGCGGTTCTCGTAGTACAGCCCCAGTGACTTCGTGGCCGTCGTCAGGATGAACGGGTACTTTAGGAACGTGAATTTCTTACCTGAAAATACGGAAATTACCATCATCATCAGGTCTTTTTTTAGTCTCCACTAATCATTTCGAGTAGGTGTCACGGTCAATCGATCATGCACACCCTGGTGTCAGAGTTCTTCGGAACCGCCTCTCGGCCTCTGACGTGTTTCCTTTAACGACTACCTTATGGCAGCCGGGACTACCGGCTTAACGTGCCTTCCGAAGCACCGAATCATCTTTATTAACAGACAATCAGGTGATTCAAGCCTGCAATATCCTAACCAAACTGGAAACAACTAAACATAGTATGCTTCCGGTGGGAATCGAACCCACGACCCCCGGGTCAACAGACAAACGCCTTAACCACTGGACCACGGAAGCTGTTGAAGTTGATTCGGACATCGGAGAGTTGATTGACACGGAGGCTGAGGGAGTTGAATGTTGTTGGAGTCTCCACTACAGGAGCAGAGAAGGGCTCTGTACTACTAGAGCCATACTTGGCCAGTACAGTCAGAGGACTTGGCCTACACTCTCCACGCTGGCCAGATGGGTTGGAGAGGTCTCACAGATGTTTATAAGCTTGCATTTCCTAAGTCGCCTTCTACGACATCCACGGGAAGACTTGGAGTGGTCCTATTCTACTCTGCCGGATACCACACGGCAAAAATACGGAAATGAGGGGTCGGAATCCATTTTGCATCCAGTCAGCCGATTTGCTAACTCTTAGATAATCACTTCAAAATCAAAAGTCGAATATTTTATTCACATTACACTTTATCATTGGTGACGTCAATAACTTACAGCTATGTATGTTTACGCCGCTTCCAAGGCGGAGTGCAGAAGAAGCGGCAACAAACTGCACAGCGCTGTTTCTCCAAATGACGTCAACTTACAATCTCAGACATAATTATAACTATTGCGGCTTTCGAATGATTGAATATATTTTTTTAAGATATATAAAACGTAATATATTGTGAAGTGACTATCAAAACGTTGTACACTAAGTTAGCAAAAAGGCCGTCAGGTGGCGACTGTGACGAGTATTTTTGACAGCTGCTGTCGAAAATACCTACCTTCACAGTGCAGGCACCTCAGGAGAAAAATAACCGGCGAAAATCGTCATTATTTATGACTAACTACATTTTCCACTTACTTGGACGACACAAGTTCACAACTTAGAGTGGGGCTAGCCCAATTTCATTTTGGCCATACATATTGATATATACTTATGCAAATTATGGTTAATAATAAGCGTTATCGCTGCTGATACGAGTACCTAAGCCACCATTATCACTCAAAGTTGATTTGAGGAGCCCCGATGGTCCAGTTGGTGCGAATATTGTAAGCGCTTACGTATGTGGTATAAAAATATCTCGACCTCCGTGCTTCGGAAGACACGTTAAGCTGTTGGTCCCGGCTGTCATCATTAAAGTGTAGTGTTCAAGCTGTGTCAGATGCCTTAAGACAGCTTATATAAAAAATCCGCAAAGTGAGAGTCGAACTAGCGCACAGTGTTCCGTACAAATTTAATTTTTAATTCTAACTACATTTTTACGATTTTCGGGGCTCTTCCTTCACCTGTGCTCTGACCTGATTAAAAAAATGGCGCGGGCATGCTAAGAAGTATAACATCAAAGAAAAGCAATGATAAGAAAAGTACTCACCATTATTAATTTCTGTTTTATAATTTGCAAAATCTATTTCCATTTCTATAGTATCACTAAGGGGTTCGTTGTAAAATTCTTCAAATGGCAAGTATGGTCTCCTAGCATCTAATACGTGAATATCTAATTCCAAAGCTGAAACAAAGAAAATAAAAATATTTAATGTCTGAAAAATTAAGTGTTTGTTTGCGAACGATATGTTTTGGACTTATTTACAACTGTATTTCCATCAAGGTATTCACAAAAATATCTTATTTAAGATAAAAAAAAATATTTTTGGCTTATAAAAAAAAATAGTTAACATTTTTAGTTTTACTTGTTTTATAAAATTTAGGCTAACGCCATCTAGTGACAAGAGGAAAAGTCTGTTAGTGTTGCACTGCAGCGCCCTCGCCGCCGCCTATATTGGAAGTTAGTGGATCAACTACTACGGTCTGCCGGCATGCTTGCCAGGTACTTTGTACGTGCTTCTAACAGGCGTTTACTTAGGCTATTTTTTTTAGAGAAGTTGGGTGGTTGTTTTTAAGTTACATTAACACTTTTCAAGTATGAATGCTTACATTCATACTTGGACACTTCATACAAGGATACAAACTTTTGATGAGAAATAGTGTTATACTATTTTTGTTATGAAATAAAGAAATAAGAAATATAATTACCTAAAGGGTCGTCGGGTTGCGCTTGTTTGGAGCTCTTCATGGGCGAGAACAGATGGTCTATGACGTCCCCGAGCGGGTCCAGTTGACTCGCGATGACGATGGGTTCTTCCCGCAACGAGTTGGGTTCCATCACGCCCGCTAGCATATTGGCGTAGTATACTATCTGAAAAAATGGGTGAGATTAATGTTTGGCAAATGTAATAAAGTCTTGTAAGATACTGCATATTGACTCAGTGAGTAATCCTTGGGGAGGCCTATGTCTTCTCGCTATAAAAATCGGTATTTATTATCTTCAGTAAATACAAAAATTAACTTCATTAAAGATTTTCTTAAAATTTCCCCGTTAAAGGGGGTCAAATAGAGGTTGAAAACTGGTATAGAAATATCTTTATCCATAGTCATATGTATTGTGGACAAGTTCACCGTTAAAAACATAGGTTACATTTCATAAAGAAAAAGGGTTCACAAGGGACCATCATAAAGCAAAGCCGCGTGCAAATGCTAGTATGTCATATAATGGTGAATAAAACTCACTTTCATAAGCTTCGTGGCCATGGTGACGCTTTCGTCGTCCTGCACCGTGAAGTGGTTGGTGTAGTTGGTGGATATGACCCTGAGCGTGATGAGCTGTTGCAGAGTCTCCAGGATGTGCCGCAGGCTGTCCTTGCAATGCTGCGCCCACACGCGCGCCAGCCGCGCTTGCGCTGTCCACACACGTTACACTCGTTAATCATTCATTATACACATTTATACTCTAAGAGTAGACTCGAAAGTGGAGAGTAGACTCAAAAAAAATTCGACATTCCCAAACAAACTGGCCGGGAGGCAGTAAATTTTTTTTTGAGTTCCCTATTGGTTCCATAGAAAAAGTTGTTCATTTTGATGATCTGAGTCACCCCTTTAAGGGTCCAAAACGATAAAACTTTCACCATGTATAGACTCCACACGAAGTCAAATACAATCAAATGGTTGAAATTATACAAAATAAGTTTATATGGTTGTTATACTTAAAACAATATGGAGTATACCTTTATTTTCCACTAATGTACTGCATTTGTTTGTTTGTTTGTATTGCATATTGTCGGTCTCAATAGTAATGCACAATTAATGAAAAAAATGGCACTATCAACGCCGGATGAGTAAATGTTTAAGAGGCGTGACCCTCCCTTGTACGAGAAGCCATCGTCACATACTAATTTAAATAAATTTGCTAGCCAGGATATAGATATATATTCAATGTTTCGCTGGAAAAATTCACAAAAGAGCCAAAACTAAATGTACCTCCTATATTGAATGAAATTTTATATTTTCATACATCTAATAATAACAATTATTTGATTGTTATTATTTAGCCATAGTGTAGCTGCATTCGGATAGGCCTGTAAAAGTCACTATGAATATAAAATAAATTAAAAAAAAAAAACAAATGGTACTCCGGAAGTGCCTTCAGAAGAGAAAACTTGAACACTCCGTTACTTATATACAAAGGTGTTGGTGACGGTAACGGCAACAATTTCACCAGTTTGATTTTTCCCATTTCGAAAACTGTCCAACGAGCCCTAATTTTTTTTTTACTTCAAAAATATTAACTCGAACTCTTTGGATTACTTACCTTTAACAGACAAGTGTTCCGCTGCATGACACAGCGCTGGCAGCGCTATCTCCAAGTAATCACTACAACCAAGGTCAGGCACTTCAAACGCTATCACGAAACAGTTCACCGCATCTTCCATGCTCATCTTCTTAGTTATTCTCAAGTCTATTTCGAGGTTCTCCGCCAGCGTCGTTAGAGCTGTCACTAACGCTGAACTGTAATAGTCAGATGGCACCTAAAATTATTGAAAAATGTTAGTTGAATTGTATTTTATAATTTGATATTATGTTGAACATTGACTGGTAAAACTTCTATAACCTTTATTAAATACTAGCTGACATACTTTGTTCTGTCTTAACTATAAAAAAACGCTAACTGACAGGCGACTAGCAAAACGCTGCTAAGGATACTTTTATATATTTTCTATCATTATAACTTTCTCCTGGAAAGATCAAACACGTCAAAAAAATAATTAGCTGAATCGGTCCAGCCGTTCACAGGTGATGCCGTGACCAATGAAAATAGGGATTAATTTTTATACATATATAAAGAAGATAGAATCTGAACACTTCATGAGAATAATTTATTAATGACGTAAGATATGCATTGTGCATATCTTACTTTATAGATATTATAATTGCACAAGAATAGATATCTCATCCACCCTGGCAAACGCTCTGACAAGCTTAGTTCCAAACGTCATTGTTAGATGGCAGTAGGTCCACTGCTAGTTATAAACTAATATTAACCTTAACCGTACTTAGTGTCAAAGCGAAAAATTGATAATAAGCATTTCTTTATATGATAAAAATGTAATTTGGATAAATTTAATAATTGAAAATGCATTTTATTGTTAGATTTAGTATGAATATCTGTTAAATGTAGCACGTAACGCCCTCTGTGTATAGTTGCAGCGCAACTCTAGTTTGTATAAAACGGCAAAGATAATATTACCGTGATAATATCAATGCTGCATATCCTTAAGAAAAGAATAATAATAACAACCAAGATGAAAAAGGTACCAAGGTACAACCAAGATGAAAGGTACAGCTAAATACTTCGAAACTTTCGCGCTGCATATTTGTTAAATGCATTAACGGAAATTCGCGCAAACATACCGTTTTTCTCCAAATGTTTCGACCAGAATGCACCGGCCGTGACCACGGTCTGAAGAAAAACGGTATGTTGGCGCTAATTCCCGTTAATGCATTTAATAAGGTACAGTTAGGCTAGGCAGAAGTTGATAAACATACTTTAGCTAGGTACTGGAAGGCTCTGCGACACGACGCCACGTCGAGTCCGGGCCCGGCTACACTATCGACGTCTTTGTCTGGATCACTGGATGAACACATGGCTTTTGATTCTTTATCTGAAACACCAGATTCACAGTTGTAGTCCAACCCTACCTGTAGCAAACAAACACTAACAGTCTTATAATAAAACGTGGACTAACTTTAGTACCTGGACTAACATTATCCGTCTAAAACAAATTTACAATGACAGTTGACCATTTTTTTTCATATCTGTTTTACGGCATTTGGCTTTCTATGCCTTTTAGCCCTTCATATTTTTCTACGTGTTATCAACGAAATAGTGGTGTAATTAATTTTGTTGATTCAATGGAGCTCCTGGCGACAATTTCCACGAATCCACTGGTTTGATCGTAGACGCAGTAGCAGTAAGGCGAGCGACCACCAGCCCGCTATGTAAATTTCACTACAGCCGCACCATGACACTTTATTTTAGTTATTCCACCCACACCTTGTTCATAAACATGGGCATTTATAACAACAAATTACACCGACTTCACGTTATAAAGTCCACTAGAAGCAATTTGCAAAACAATCCAAAACAAAAACCGTGCAGTCCGCTGAAATTCCCGCCAAGAACTCCGACAGTTGATCAAACGTCAAAGTGATAAGTGTCTTATTTTGGCCGGATAATGGTTTAAACCAGGTTAGTCCTCGTTTTATAATAAGACGGTAAGAGTCCCCGCAGTTTGATTGGGTTTTAATCTGTATGACGATGTAAACAAGTGCGCACATTACATCGGTTGCATCTTCATACTGATTGAGACCCAGACTAAACTATCGGCTGATAGAAATTCAGCAGCGTGTGGTGACTCTTAGAGCGATACAAAATTCACTGATATTTAAGTAATTATAAGCAAAATAAAATATTTATCATAAGTTCTCTTGAAACTAAAGGCAGTGATTAACACATGTTAACACCTAAAACAAGTACTTTGTGTCAGTTAAGGGCGAACACAGATGTCAAATTTATCAAGCTGCTGCCTAAAGGCATCTGACATAGCTTAATGAGTGCGGTCACTAATGACCTGGAAAGGAGCCGGAACGTACTTAACGTAATATTAGTTATATTTGTTACCTCGGTACTCCGCAACTTATGAAATGATTTAAACAATTTTTGTGGCATGCTTTCACGTTGGTCCCATTTAAATTTCATCGCAATCGGTTCAGTAGTTTGATTGCAGTCAGTTTTTTTATATGAAAAATTGCTACTAATGTTTTGTTGAGTGTGATTGAAGTTCTCACCTATATTTTTCCCCCCATCATCATTGCTCTCGTCCTCCTTGAGTTTACCCTGAAAACACCTGGCCAGGATGGCGGGCTGGGTGAAGGCCTCCCCCAGAGCGCGCACGAGAGGCTGCGGCAGCTTGGTGCGCAGGCAGTCGTCGCACAACTGGCAGATGCGCTGCTCCGTCAGCGGCGCGCCGTCTGACAAGTCCAACAGCAGATTATCAAGCATCTCCATCAGCAAACAAAACTTGTCTTTGTCCATCACAAGCCTAACTTAACACTGGTCCCTCAAATGTCTTCTATTCACACGCAATGGGGTCAAACGAGACGGTTTGGAAAAACTTCACATCAGCACCGGTCTCTTTAGTTATGATTACGCACAAAGCCAAGACCAGAACCAGAAGATGTCTGCTGTTCACGCACAATGGTGTGGAAAAAACGTCACATCAGCAAATGAAGCAGTTACACTCAAATCCCCCCAAGTAACAACTTTCCGAAAAAACCTTACTAAGTAAAGTTTTTAGTGATCGTGGAGGATAACAGAAATAATTACAAACGAAATCTACTACACTTCCGAGTCTCCTTTACACAACAATAATATGTACAGAAATGAGTTAAAATTTATTTATTTATGAACTTATTGACTTCTTTTTAACTAATTACAGGTGGTAATGATTATTACAATATCCTTCCTGTTTTTTATCTGGTGGAATGATTAACTAATTACATTCTGGAATATAATTATATAAATAAATAATATTGCCATGACATGACTCGCTCACTATTCAAACCTCCTGCTAATTGAAATATTGGCAAAACTATTATTGATCTATTAATCGATTCTTTGTAATCATCTACTAAGTATGATATTTTGTTATTTTACTTTTTACAAAGTGGGTTGTCTGTGAAGTCATTTTACGGACGATAATTATACGTGATAAAGGTGGAAGAGAAATAGATGCGTCACAAGCCGAACGCTTAGGCCGATCGTGCCTCTCTATCGCTTGTTCCGCGCTCTTGCTTTCACACGGAACGTAACACTTTTTCGTGCGTGCAGCCGGCATTTATCGATTTATAAGAGGTTATCACGTCAAGAACTCGAATAAATAATTAACACAAAAATATACAAGGGCCCATTTAGCAATATTTAGAAACATTAATTTAATCATTAAAATTAATATAAAAAGATTTTTTTTAATAAAAATTTAATAAAAAGAAATAATGTTTATTTATGTACGATGCAGTCTTTTTATTTGACAGTTGAAGGAAAACTTAGATTATTATGACTTCTTCATTAAGATAATATATTACAAAACTAATACATCATTAAAATAAAACTGGCTAAGTGCGAATCAGAATCGCACCCATTAAGGTGGGACCCTTGAAGCGTGCGATTCCGATTCTCACTGTGTATTATGCAATAATAAATAAAAGGAACTTACTATTATAACTAAGAGATTTGCATTCTTCTTGTTGAGATATACTATGACTAGTTTCTGGTTTCGCCTCCTTGGAGGTGCTTTCTACTTGTGATGTACTTGTAGTAGGAGAGTCAGCCTTAATGTCTTTGTTATCTGTTGTTTCTTTTGTCTTTGATATGGTACATGTTGTGCTGAAATATAACAATACATGTCAAAATTCTCAATTATTATTCAAATGTAACTGCTATCCATCAGGTGGGCTGTATGCCTGTTTGTCTACTTGTTAAAGGAACCACGTCAGAGGCCGAGAGGCGGTTCCAAACAACTCTGTCACCAGGGTGTGCATGGTCGATTGACCGTGTCACCTACTCGAAATGATGGTGATGATACTTAGTTGTAATTTTTTTTTACCAAATAGTAATGTTTTTTGTTACATGTTCTCTTAATCAAACCATAGGAGCATAGCTACCACATTAAATTAAACCTTCTGTCCTTTACATCAGGTTCAAAACCGATGAAAAAATTATGCTTACAATGTCCAGTAAAGGGTGATCTATGGTTTTTCAAAAAACATTGCATCGATTTAAACTTACAATACGTTCACAATATGTATTAAAAATTCAATCCAGAGTTTAGGTGTTATGGGTTTTTATTTGGCATTAATTTCTAAAAAAAAAAAATGTCCTACCCACCTTGCACTTGAGTTGCATGAACTGGCCTCTGTTCGAGGTACTTTATTGGGGAGACTGTCACAAAGGCGGGCCTCTTTGTAGAACAGCTTTATGGCCTCGGCTGCGGCCTCATTTGGAGTTAAATTTCTGGCCTATGTTCAAATAAAATAACAAAAATTGTTACTCTTATAGTAAATAAACATTTATGTTTATTATAGTATGTAACTTTATTAAAACATTTATTATTTATCATCAATGATCAGACAATCAGACGCTTATAACCTAAACTTCTTTCCACGAAAGAATAATATGGATATTCCTTTCTGTATTAGTAAGTGACCCAATCAGACCTATGTAGGTTTTGTCATAAGGAGGAAGACTTGTTACACATCTTGTTGGAATGTGGTCAGTACACAGCCCTGTGGGACCGATTCTTGGCTGGGGTACGTTATGGGGAATGGAATGCTGAACATAGCGTTGAGCAGTCCATTGTCACATTCAGCACAATCAGTATACCTCTTATGGAGGTTTATAATGAATCTTAGATAAATTTTATATTAGAGGCACCCATGAGGCTGGCATAGTTACACCAAGAGTACTGAAACCTTGAAAAAATAATCAGAATAAAAAAATAAATAATAAGTAGCATTAAACAATTTTGTTAAAACAACTATAAGTAACTTAATGAAATTATAGCAGTGGTTATTTTGATTTAGTATCTTTATTTTATTCAATATAAGTGCTCAAGTAGTGGAAATTAATTTATTTATCTAACAGATTAGTGATTGGATCGAGTACCTTATTTTATTTTATATGAACAGAAGACTAAAAATGATTGCTTGTATTTATTAAATGACTGTTAAATAAAGGAGAAGAGTATTTAAAAATAATATTTGTAAGGCATGTCTGTATTATTCTTTTGTGGTATAAAAATTAAGTTTAGGTATATTAGCACCCTATTATCCGATCACTGTTTCTCATACTTTAAAAGGAAATATTGCATATATGGACTCAATTTGCCTTAGATGAATATTATATGGGATCAAGGAACAAACTTAGTTGTCGTATTTCTTACACCTCGCATTTAAAATGTAATTGAAGTGTAACTAAATGCAATTAAATTCTATGGGAGCTGTCATCGGAGAAATAATTTATTGGAAATTTATTTATTTATTTTGGAAGATTAACAACAGTAACTATTAGAGTCTATATGCCAATAACAAAACTTCACATGTAATAAATACCTACTATAATGTGTTAATGTTCATTTATTGCCCCTTTATCCTATTCAAAATAGATTAAACATGACATGTGACATGTTCACAAAAAATTGCATTTAATTCTAGTTATTGTTTGTTTAGTAATTGATATGTCGAACAATAACTCTTTTCTATAAACAATATTTTTTTAATAGAACACTTTTCTTTGCTGTGAGTTATGATTGTTTATTATAGTAAGTGATGTTATTTATGCATTGAAAAACTATTTCTGTAAGCAAAACATGCACCTACCTCTCCGCTAGATGCACAATACTGATTGTCACATTCAGGATTACCACAGCCATCTAGCAATTGATAGAAGTATCTCTCAATCAACTGTTTAGCAGCAGCTCGCTTCATTATGTCTTGAGTATTGTTGGAGCCTGTAGCAATGCATAAATTTGGAGCAGGTTGACCCTCAGAATTGTTTGGGGTTGAACTATTATTTGACGATGACGCTTCGCTCCCCCTGAAATGTCGCAATTAAATTTCACGTGACTATAACGCAGGTTGAAAGACCAAAACAAAACAAAGAACAACAAAAATAGCAAGTAATGCCTAACCTAACCTTTGTTTCATAATTATTGTGCAGAAGATAAATATAATAACAGATACTAGGATCTTAAGATCTTTATTCAGAAAAAGAATAACGATAAGAATTGAACAATAAATATAAAACTTGGTAGTCAAAAGTCATGACCAATAAAGTTACCTTGAAGCTTCGTCAGTTTCGCTTTTTGAGTTCATAGAAATTAATGCAGTCCAGTACAGAAAATCTCCTAAGCCACATATAACATAAATGCGATTGGGTCCAATACATTCGCTTGTTATTTTAACACCAAAATGTTTTCACAAAATAAACTCAGTGGGTATACACAAAAAATCACCAATTGTTCTATTCTACAATCTGTCAACCATTTTGAACTTCTTCGTTACTTTCTACGTATTGATAAACAGTCAAAACTAAAGTTTTATCAAATTTATTAATCAATACGTAAAACTGAACGTAAATAGAAAACAAAATATAATGCTGCATGAAACACGAACGTACGTAAAACGGAACGTTCGTGTCCAGTACGTGAAACTGAACACAACAGTGTGACCACTTGCAGTAGATTTCCACTTTTTGGTAGATTCGCAGCATTTTCGTCAAGCATTTAGTAGGTTATAGTAGTTTCCATGCTGCATGTGTCTTTACTTCCATAAAGAAAAAAGTGTCATTGATCTTATAGTACACCCGCACGAACACAATGGTACTATTTTTGAAAGTATTTGTATGGAAAAGTCATGCCGTTCGTAAACGAGTGATTTATCCATAAAAAATCGCTCAAAGACAATTGTCATTATTAAAATATGTAACAACGGGTGACGCACGTACGAAATCAGCTACTGGCTGACATGTTTCGACCTCATCCGGAGGTATTCCTTAGGGCGAATGTAGATCCAGACGCGCGTCCGATGTCCCGACGATGTATCAGTGCGGATCGGGAGTGCTATTTTTGAAATTATGCCGTTCGTAAACGATCAATTTTTCCATACAAAAATCGCTCGAAGACGAGTGTCACATTTTCAAAAGTAGTACCCCGGGACATCTGACGCGCGTCTTGAGCTGTAGTTGACTTCGTACGTGAGTAACCGGTTGTTACATATTTTAATAATGTCTATTCTATATCTCACGTTCGATTCAATAAAAAAAAAAAAACGATAGTCACACTTTCAAAAATAGTGCAGCGAATGTAGGCCGGTTAAAGGCTCCATTACCGCAATCCAATGATTAACAATGGGAGGATTTGTTATGGAGTATTATTTTTGAAAGTGTGACGCTCGGCTTTGAGCGATTTTTGTATGGAAAAATCGCTCGTTTATGAGCGGAATCATTTCAAAAATAGCACTCATGGACTCATGGTACTGGGGTACTATTTTTAAAAGGTTGACACTCGTCTTCAAGCAATTTTTGTATGGTTATGGAAAAATCGGTCGTTTATGAACGGTGTTATTTCAAAACTAGCTTTTCTGGACTTTGTATGGTAGGTATCCAATTAATCATCTTGAGTACATTAGTCATTTGTTTGGATGAAGTTGAAGATAAAGAAAGGACAAAAATACACAAGACTATTTTTGAAAGTGTGACACTCGTCTTCGAGCGATTTTTGTATGGAAAAATCACTCGTTTACGAACAGCGTCATTTCAAAAATAGCACTATTGGCTGTATGTGCTGAATTCCTTTGCCTCCCAGATGAAGAAAATAAAGAAAAATGTTTATGGTGTGACATTGACAGACTGACAGTTATTTGTTGACAGTTATGCTTCATATAGCTTTCATATAGCTTTTGATCGATGGCGTAAAGGTTGAAATTGTTTAGTTTTCAATATTTCTTTACAAAATCTATTTAATGATGTTGTAAGGTCAACGCAATTGTAAATATATTTTTAATACAAAAATAACATATCTTGTCGTTTTCTGAAGTGATCTTCATTTTATTTACAATGACAGATGTTATGACTAACGAAGAAGCTCAACAAGATCGCGTGGCGAGTATCCTGAATGGTTTCCAAGTGTATCCTTTTTAAAATACATGATATTGATGGTATGTAATGCTCACCTAAGTATTTCGGCGCTAGTATATATTTTCCAATCAAATAATAAATTAAGCAACAAGTAACACTAGGTACCTACAACTCGGTGAGGTGTACGCATGGCTTCGATCGTCAGAGGCCGATTCAGTAAAGTTAAATTAGGCAATTGCGGAGGGGTGCAATATTTCAAAAGGGCGCCATAATCACCAAATCTGCCAGTGGGTACTAAGACAATTAAACTACCTATGGTTGATGACCATCTATTCCAGCGAGACGCAAACTTACTCAACAGTTGTACATACCACAGACATATGACATGTAAGCAGATACAAAAATAATTAAGAGGTTTATGGCATGCCAGAATATCAAAATCTTAAATTTTAAACTATTGCAGGTACAGTGGTTTGCCAAATTATTAGGGACAGTCAAAATTTTTATTTTTTTTGTTATATCACACTGCAGTTAAATGCTGTAATTACAAGAATGCACTTTTCATTGGAGCGCCTGATGTACCACATTGCTTATGGTACTTGTTATCTTGGCGTGATACGGTTCATTACATTATGATATTGGCTACTTAGGATACATACTATACAATGTGGGTCACTGTTTAAAGAATTTAATTGGAAAGAGAAAGGAATTAGGATAGGAGGTCATCATCTAAGCCACCTCAGATTTGCAGACGACATTGTGCTGTTCGCCAAATCATCAACTGAGCTAGAAATAATGCTGGAATCTTTACACAAAGAAAGCCAGATTAGGCCTTCACATGAACAATAATAATGACAAACCATCTCAGGAAAGAAATACAAGTGTCAGGTAACCCTATAGAATATGTAAATGAATATATCTATCTGCCTTGGAAAAAGAATGTCATTCAGTAAAAAAGTAACAAGGAGGATCTGCAGTGCCTGGAAAAAATTTAAGGCCCAAAAAGAAATACTGAAAGGTGAATATCATATAACGCTAAAGAGAATAATAATAAGGACACCTGTATTCTGCCATGCTTGACATACGAAAGCCAAACCTGGACTTACATTAAAAGATTAAAACAAAATTAGCAATCGGTCAACGATTGGAAAGAAGTGTCTTAAAATTAAAGATAATCCAAAAAAACTAGAAATGAAGAACTAAGAAGAAGAACTAAAATAACTGATGCTCTACAACATGCTTTGTGTCTAAAATGGAGATTGGCAGGCCACATCACCAAATTAAAAGATGGGCCCGTGCCCATCTTACTCAACTACAAAATGGACCGGACCTATTAGTAAAAGACCAAAAGGAAGACCAAAGCAGCGTTGGGCTGATGACATAATAAAGATTGCAGGAACAAACTGAATGAACACTGCCAAGGACAGAGAAAGATGGAAGAGGAGGCTTCTACCCAATAGGGATCTATTCCAAAAACAAAACCTCATTAATAACTTTTTTAAATGTAAAGTGAACATTTTATTTTGGAAATAAACAAAGCTTATTATTATATGGGTCACTGGAGTGCGATAAGGGAGGTCCTCGAAAATATGCTGAGGTCAAGCAGCTGGTTCCATTGGTATGGGTAATTGGTGTTCTAACACCAATAAATAAAAATTTGCCTGTACCTATTTTATTCGTCCAAGACCTATTACATTTAATACCTATTTTTAACACAATTTCAAAATCTTGTTTTTCTTCTTGCCACAGTATCTTACTATGGATGAATTATATCCTGGCCTCTGTTGAGAGGTGTAGCAGCTGGGAGAACAAAATTTCCCCATTTAACCATCTCATGATAGTTCAAAATACAGCTAAAATAAAACAAAATATTTATTTTTACGGCCTGGCTGGCACAATGACCCTTATCAAAAACTTTATATTGTGATCTACAAATAGATTGTAATAGTAAAATAGTTAATGTTAAATCTGTATTAAGCCAAAAAAAAAAAAACATGTCAAGTAGGTAAATAGTTTATTTTACTAAGGTGTTTTAGAAATATGGTGCTGACTACCATAATTCATTCGTTTCTGTTATTTATGTGAGCACTGACCTGCCCACGGATCTGCCTCCATCCAATTTACACATGTGTATCCATAGGTTTTACCAGGTATTTGGCTATAATATTTACTGATATGAATATTTTATTTCCTTAATATTATACACAACAGAAATTGGATGAATTTGCGTGATGCTGATACAAGTAAGTACCTCAAGTCTTTGGACATAATACGTTAATAAAATAGACAACAAGTAACAGAGCTTATTAGATACTTTAAAATGTTGTGTTTTAAGTAAATCGGACATCCGTGTCGGCCAATTACATACATGAAAAACACAAATGATAAGGAACAAATAAAAACTGGCCAAGTGTAAGATGGAATCGCACAGAAAGGGTCCCATCCATACCACAGATACCACCATACAATATTTAACTCCAAAAAATCTTCAAAATACGTTCTTTGTCCACTCTTTATTTTTCATTTGATTTTGTTTATTTTATTTATTGTTGTTGCGGCAATAGATATACACATTCTGTGAACATTTCAAGTCTCTGCCTATACAGTTCAATAGCCCTGTGACAAACGCAGAGATAAATATCGGAGGCTTAGTAATAGGGTCCCGCTTTTACCCAAAGGGTCAAAGCCCAATACACACGACAGCTTTTAATCAAACTGCATTGAAACTAGAGTTTTAGTACTAAATAATTCTTTATAATATATAGGATATATATAATATAAAGAATTATTTAGTAAAACCAACGAGCTTGCCGGCTACTATAAACAATGGACAGTTAAAGCAATAGACCGACGACATGAAAATAAGAGTAAGAGGCATTTGCCCAACATTCGGACTTTAATTATTATATTTGTTACAAATAAATAAATAACATTTAATTTAAATTTTCAGGTAAAATATTGTGGCAACACAATGAAGACATGTCCAATCCTGAGGTTGAGCACGAGGCCAGGGTCCCCAAGAGAATCCTCAAATGCCGCGTTGTATCACGAGAGATCAATTTTAGTTCTGTGGAGTCCATGGAAAGATTCCGTCTTGAACAGGTCAGTATTTATTTATGATATGTATTTTAGTTTTCAATAAACTTAATTACAGCTAACATGTATTATTTCATAAGGACTGCGCTACCCTGGATTGGCATGGGATGGCATCTGCCTTGGACTGGCATTGAAATGATGCATCGCTTCAGAATCCATCCCATGCCAATCCAGTGTAGCGCGGAATGACAGAAGAGAATGACAGAGTTTACATTCAACCATGGTGGTAGTTTCATACAAACTAGAGTTGCGCTGCAACTATACCTAAACTGAAGGTGCTACATTTGCAAGAAATTCATACTAGATCTAACAGTCAAAAGCATTTTCGATTACATTTTATAGAGCTGAGATATAGATATATTAAAAGCTCAACCACACTTTACTGAGAGAGACGCCGCAGTACGTTAGAAGTGTCTATAATGGAAATATTTCCTAGTGTCTAACGAATTCCCGTCCCTCTCGTCAGTGACGGAACTCGTTTAGTAAACTGTGATTTGGTTTTAAAGAGTTTCTGAAGAATCTCTATCACTACATAGTATAAAACAAAGTCGCTTCCCGCAATGAGTATGCTTAGATATTTAAAACTGCGCAACGGCACAACTACAACAAATTTCGAATAGAATGATTCAAGAGGAAGGTTTATTTGTATAATTTATCGCACCTGTGCGAAACCGGGGCGGGTTGCTAGTTATAATACTACGATTAAACCAAATATTGAGCAGAGCTGGCTAGTTTTTATAGCTATGAAGTAAATAGTGGTTAGCCGTGTGGTTTCCGGCAGAGTAGAATAGGACCACTCCAAGTCTTACCATGGATGTCGTAAGAGGCGACTTAGGAAATACAAGCTAACCAAAGCTCATAAACATCAAGGAGACCTCTCCAACCCATCTGGCCAGGGAGGAGAGTGTAGGCCAAATCCTCTGTCTGCTCTTGCCAAGTATGGCTCCGGTAGTACAGAGAGGGTCATACTCCTGCAGTGGAGACTAAAAAGACCTGATGATGATGATGAAATAGTGGTAAACCAGCACTTTTATAAACATGTATTGTAGGTGTATATTTTATTAATGCTAGGGGCCCATCACTTTTTTGGTTTTATTTATCATCTTCACACCCACTAATATGCTAAACGTAAGGGATAGTTCCACTCGCTGTAGCCCGCGGCTCCGCTCACGTTGATGTCAATCCCGCGGGAACAGTACTTTTTTCCTAGATGAAAGGAAGCATATGTGTTAAACTAGGTAATAACTTGTCTGTGTGCAAAATTTCGTCAAAATACGTTCAGCCGTTTTGGCGTGATTGAGTACCAAACATCCACACATCCATATTAGTAAGGAAGTAAGGAGCTTGTGTTAGTGTCTATCTAGATATTTAAAAAACAATGTTTTGCAATTCCAGAAAGTTCTGTTCAAAGGCCGTTGCTTGGAGGAGTGGTTCTTTGAATTTGGTTATGTGATTCCAAACTCCACCAACACCTGGCAGTCGGTCATTGAGTCCGCCCCTGAATCACAAATGATGCCTGCTAATGTTCTGAAGTGAGTATATTGAAAGTTTTGCTATGTATCTGAATTATTTTTTACTCTAATGAAATGTTTTTAATATGGAACTTTTTGCATTTAGTAACTTACAAGTTATATGCCCAGCACTTTTTGTTACTTTAGTTTAGGGGTTAGGAAGTAGTTTCACTGAGTCTTTTGTTAAATTGGGCAGAGAAATGGATGTAAACATAAATAATTATAAATTAGTGGCGAACTACTCGAGGGAATAAAAAAGAGGAGGTGCTTCTATTTTGGTAAAAAAGGGCATTAAATGCAAGGAAATAACTTGTTTTACAGAATTATCTATGCCCTTTCACTTTGAATGTTGTGCAGCAATCCTACCCTCAAATAATTTAGTTGTAACTAGCTGTTGCCCGCGGCTCCGCCCGCGTTAGTGTCGATCCCTCGGAAACAGTAGAATTTCCCGGAATCAAACATACCCTATGTCCTTCCTCGGGCCTCACACCTCCATACCAAATTTCATCCAAATCAGTTCAATGGTTGAAGCGTAAAAAAACGACAGACAGAGTTACTTTCGCATTTATAATATTAGTATTAGTATGGAAGTATGGATATTATTTATACTTCTAAGTCCAGAAATGAGAAAATATCCATAAAACCTCTACCCTCCCATTTTACTCCTTTAGGAGTGAATTTTGTCCATTTCATCCACATATATGTTATTTAATTGTAATCGAGAACTTACATACCTATTTATTTTCATACTTCATTTCATAGTCCAGAAATGAGAAAATTTCCAAACAAACTTTACCCCCCTTCTGGGGGATTTTTTGCCAGTTGACCTACACAGATCTTTTTCAATTGTAATCGTGAATTTATTTACCTATTTTCATACTTCTAATTCTAGAAATAAGTAAATTCCTATACAATCTTTACCACGCTATTTTACCCCTTCAGGGGAAAATATCGTCCATTTTACCTACACAGATATTTTGAATTGTAACCTAGAACTTATATACTTATTTTCATACGTCTAAGTCCAGAAATGAGAAAATTTCCATACAAAGTTTATACCACCCACTTACCCCCATTTTACCCCTTAAGGGGGGAATTTTGCAAATTTCATCTACCTACACATATCTTTTTTAATTTTAATCGAGAACTTATATACCTACTTTCATACTTCTAAGTCCAGAAATGAGAAAATTCCATATAAATTTTACCCCTTAAGAAGTTAAATTTCTTAAAAATCCTTTCTTAGCGCTCACTTACAACTTTAAAAGAACCCCTGTACCAAATTTAAAGTTTCTAGGCGCAGCAGTTTCGGTTGGTTTGCCGTTTACCCGCGGCTACGCCCGCGCCGCCGCCGTTACTGTCCATCCCTCAGGAACAGTTTGGACCCTTAAAGGGGTGACGCAGGTCATCAATATGAACAACTTTTTCTATGAGACCAATGCTGGGAACTCAAAAAAAAACGTCATTTCCATAAAAAAGGTCCCGCCAGTTTGTATGGGAATGTCGATTTTTTTTTGAGTTCCCAGCATTGTTCCCGTAGGAAAAGTTGTTCATTTTGATGGTCTGAGTCACCCCTTTAAGGGTCCAAAACGATAAAAAATTAACCGTGTATATTTGCAGGCAAACTAATGCCTTGAGTTCATTCAACTGACGATAACTTTTTTTTTTAATGAACCGATTTTGATGAAACAAACTTTAGATGTTTTGCTGAGTTAAAACAAAGCAATTGGTGAAAGTTTGAAATAAATCGGTTCAGTATTTTCAGAGATAATCGTGATCATACATACAGACAGACAGACAGACAGACAGACAGACAAAAAATTCGAAAAAATTTTTTTTGCTTTCTATTATTCTTTTTAAGTGTCCCTCTATCCATTTCAGTCAAAAATTCTAAATGTACAGACAAAATATTTTTACTGTTTTATTATATGTATAGATATGTATTTATCGAGTGCCAACAAGGACGGCAAGACATATACTCTACTTTTTTGAAAAATTAGACCAGTTACTTTCAAAATGTTTTATTAAATATTCAAAACAGAAAGTAATAATTACGGGGGACATGAATATAAATATCCTGAAAAATAATTCAAATACTATGACATTAAGTGACATTTTACAAAAATATAATTTGACTTCATACATAAATGGGCCAACGAGAGGAAGAAATTGTCTAGACTTAATAATCAGCAATATTTCTAATGCACAGGGTTCGACCCTGCCATTATATCTCTCTGACCATGACACGGCTCAAGTATTAAAATTTAGCGTTAAAAATAAAAAAGAAATACCAGATAACACTTACGGTTACAAAAGATGTTATTTTCAAGAAAATATGAAAAAGTTTAAAGATTATTTAGCATCCCTCTCTTTCTCTAATGTGTATGAACACAGTGACGTAAATTTAGCTTTTAACGAATTCCATGACATTTTTAGCCTTATATACAAGTTATGTTTTCCTAAAATTCGAATAAATAACAAATTGACAAAACCTAAGTGGATAACAAGTGGCTTGAAAATATGTAGCAAGGTAAAAAGAAATATGCGTTACAAGTTTTATACTACAAAAACAGAAACAGATAAAATTAATTACGCAAGGTACAATAAATTATTTAAAAAATGCATTTCAACATCTAAGCGGATAACAAATCAGAAATATGTCTTATCGAGTAAAAATATTTGCAAGGCCACATGGAACGTTATCAAGAATGAAACAAACAATAAAATCAATAAAGATTTTATAAATAAAATTGTTTATAACAATGAGGAAATTAGCGATCCTCAGAAAATTGCTGAAATATTTAATAATTTTTTCATAAACGAAACCAATAAAGAGAACAATCATTTGGAAAACACAGTAAAACATAATCAGCATAACAGTATTTTCTTACAGCCTGTATGTGCAAATGACGTCATGAAGGTAATAATTTCGTTAAGAAATACCCAAGCAGAAGGGTATGACTCAATATGTACAAAAGTTGTTAAGTATTGTAAGGAAGAAATAAGTTGTGTGTTAACATTCATAATAAATTTATCATTGCAGACAGGAATATTCCCAGATAAATTAAAGATTTCTATTGTTAAACCTTTACATAAAAAAGGGGAAAAAACTGACTTAGCAAATTTTAGACAAGTGACATTACAATCAATTTTTTCAAAAATTTTTGTAAAGGTCTTGCATGATCAGTTGTCTCAATTCTTTGAAAAGTATAATTTATTAAATAAAGACCAATATGGATTTCAAAAAAATAAATCAACATCGCACGCAACATTTAATTTGGTAAAATATATTTTGAATAATGTCAATGAAAAAAGAATCACGACGGTTTTATTCCTGGACATGACAAAAGCATTTGATTTTGTTTCTCATAAACTATCATTATGTAAATTAGAGAAAAATGGAATAAGGGGTCCAGCTTTAAGTTGGTTAACATCATACTTGTCTGATAGAGTACAATGCGTGGAAGTTGAACAATTGAATGTGGATGGTGTTGTTCGAGCGTATAGATCAGAATTAATACACAATAAGTATGGAGTACCACAAGGCAGTGTATTGGGCCCACTTTTATTTGTGCTCTACATAAATGATCTCATCGATGTAATTCAACAAAAAACAATTTTATTCGCAGATGACATATCATTAATAATCACTTCTAATAAAAACTCTTCATTACAACAACATAAAAATGACATTTTATATAATTTAAAACTAGTAATAGAATGGCTCAATAGGAATAATCTAAAAGTTAATATAATTAAAACAAAAATGATGAATTTCAATAATTTCAAACATCAATCACTTTAATAATCCATTAAAATTAATGTAAACACGGTTGACATTAATTTTAATGGACAAATTCTACGGAATGCAAATGACGTGACATTTTTAGGCATAATAATAATTCCTAAATTAAATTGGTTTGAGCAAATTCACAAAATAAATGGTAAAGTTAATAAATTCGTGTATGCTTTGTTTAAATTAAGTAAAATAGCTAACAAAAATACAGCCATTACAGCATATTATACATATATTGAGTCTGCAATTAGATATGGCTTGATAATATGGGAGAATGGATCAAATATAAACAGAGTATTTAAAGCGCAAAAACGGTGTATAAGGGCAATAAGTAATATTGCACCGCATATATCTTGTAGGCCTTTCTTTAAACGTTTTGAAATATTAACATTACCTTGCTTGTACATATTAGAAACAGGTATTTTTGTAAAGCAAAATGCTCATTTGTTTGTTCAGGCAAGGGATTTCTTCAACAGATCGACTAGGAATCAAAACAGAATTGTGTTAGATGTTAGTCCCGCAGAGTGAAAAATATAAAAGTAACTGCTATGCTATGTGCGGCAAAATATATAATAAAATACCAGCAGAGATAAAGGAGCTCCCATTACATAAATTTAAAGCATCTTTCCGTAAGTGGCATAAGAAAAATGTTTTTATTCTCTTAATGACTTCTTACAAAGATAGTGTATGTAATACGATGCATAGATTGATTATTGCTATAATTCATAATTACTAATTTTATTTTAAAATATACTTATATGTCGTAATTTGCATGCTATTAAATATGGCTAAATAGGTTAAGCTGCTTGACAATTTGTATTGTAGTTCTGACATCTGACACTGTACACCCTATTTAATGCAAATAAATGATTATTATTATTATTATTATTAAACGTCAAATTAGTGAGAAATAACACGACGGGCTTGATTTCATTCTGTTTTATTGTAAAACGGGTACTAAAGTTAGTACCACCGGTAGGTTTAAAAGACCGCTTATAAAAAATTGACAATGGCAGCTAATAAAGGTCTGACTGATAAGTTTTATTTTGACAGACTTATTTTAATCGGATAATGGTTACCATAAACATGTACTGTAGTTAGTTCTCGTTTTATAACGCGAATACATCAGATACCAAGGTATAATCTATCTGATTATAAAACGAGAACTCGGGCTCTGAGGCTGGAAACGCTCTTTCACACCCCAGGTGTTGCAGTTGTCTATGGGCAGCAGTGATCACTTACCATCAGGTGACCCGTTTGATCGTTGGCCGTACTGTTATTTAAAAAAATATATTTTTACTTAGTTCTTAAATGTAAACTATTTTTTGTTTCAGTGGTAATGTGGTGATAGAAACAAAATTCTTTGATGGAGACTTGCTGATCACAACATCGCGAGTGCGACTCTTCTATGTGTAATTTGATAACACCATGGAGGCATTTCCTAGTCAATTGCTTTTAATTCTTGAGGCGTGAGGATACCTTTGCATTTGTGCCAGTAATAATTATTCAAAGCACCTCCTACCATATATACGCGGGTTCACTCTGTGCAAAAACCTAAAACAACCGAGCACCGACCACTGGATGACGCGCAGTATGCTGTTAACCGCACTGCTCGCTAGTAATCGCTTAAGCAATTATTACGCAAAAATTAATGTTGTATTCCGTTTTTATTCACATTTAACAATATCTTATTTTTTTCCGAAATTAAAAGATAATTGGTATCGGTAAAAGTCTCGGTACCTACCTATAAATTTATTCAAATCTACTACAATTACATACTTAATATAAATTGCACGATGGTAGACTCCATTTCACGGCCAAATTCCAGCATCTCCAGGTTTAAAGAGTCGTAGCAGCTTTTTCCGAGCCAAATATAACCACCCGAATAAGCTCCAAAACTCAAAATAGAGATGGGGATCCCTTTACTGGTGGAGTTCTCTCTAACAACAATCTGTGCACCTACAATGCTGTTCAGACGATGGACCATCTAATGAATTTCTCCAGCTGTCCTGCTTCCGGCACTGTTGAGGCAGAGAACTTGGTTAAGACAAATAATCGTGTCTTTGAGGTCGCCATATTCTGGTCTTCGTTAAGCGGGTGCCGCGCGAACGAAAAACGTCGCTACTGCGCAAGCCATTCGGCAATTAGAAAAAAAGATGAAAAGTCTTAATATTTTTATATTTATATCTTTATACAAAAAACAAGAAAGGGGGGTGACCTCCGAGACGTACATATAAATATTGTTATGTGAGAATTATTGTTTTAGACGTAAAAATTACAAAGACTATGAAGAAAAATGCTTTTAGATATCATACCGTATATATAATTTTTAAATCCCATATGTATATATTTCAAATTCCAACAAGGGGGCGATCTTGTTCAAGGATTGATCTAAATTATACAAATACTTTTGATGTCTTTAATTAATGCAGCGCATAGTACTAGTGATTTAAAAACACGTAAATTCGTGCAGTAGGTACCGTCTTAATATAACATTTATAGCTACATATTTTTACTGCAACTGTATTATTTATACTCTGTTTGTAGACGGCAGACCATACCACGAAGCATTTGAATTTATCAACATCTTTTTCGTTTATTTTAAAACTAGCTTTTGTCTGCGGCTCTGCCCGCGTCTATGTCGATCCCTCGGAAACAGTAGAATTTCATGGAATTAAAGGTACCCTGTCCTTTCCTAAGCCTGAAATTACTTCCTAAATAATAAATTGGTTCAACAATTTGGATGAAATTTGGTATGGAATGATTGAACCGTGAAAAGTGACAAACAGAGTTACTTTCGTATTTATAATAATAAAGTATATAAAGAATGGGAAATATGGATAATAACTTTTCTAGTGTAAATATAATCATGTATCGTTTTTAGTGAGTCTAATTACTAGAGTACCTATGTTGGTAAACAAATATCACTTTTCGTTATGTCGGCTTAACTATGAAATCTGTTCATAATTAGTTAAAGAGTGTACAGTACAAAGCAGTACAGAGTAAAACATACTCTCGATCGTCGCTATACGGTTTTGGAGTTTGGGAGCGTGGTTCTTGGAAGCGAGCGATAATAAACCTTAATTCGTCGTATTTAGATCGATGTTTGTTAAGCTGCTTGCTTAAAGTGCTTTTCTACAAATATTTTAATTGATCACGTTTCTTTGAACAACATCCTTGATCATCCTTTTATATTGTCTAACAATTATTCATACAAATGTAAAGATATGGTTACGCCTCTGGAAGTATAACACTATGAATAAGATAAAAAACACACTGCACTCAATAGTAGAACCACGGCACAACACAAGGTACAAGTTTTAACACATTTTATAAGTTTGTTTATGATATTGTTTATGTATCACCTTTTATGTAGATTTCACTCAAAAATACATTTTATTAAAGCACTGTGTTGAAATTTACGAAAAAGCGATGTGATATTATATAGAAGGGTACAGGGGCAAAACAAGAAATGTCATAAAAACAAAAAGTTGTGTAATTAGCATTTTATTATTTCAAAGTTAACAATTTTATTAGGTATTACTTAAACTTACAAACTGCTAATAGGAACTTAAGTTTACCTTTTAAAGTCTTAATTTTAGGAACTTAAAATACTTTTATGAAAATAAAAAAATATTAAATAATTAAAATTTTAAAGTAGTCCACTTTTGGAAAACACTAAAACTGGGAATGTCCGCTGTGTCCCATACAAGGAATGTCCAATTTAACTAAATGCCTTACTGATTATTTATGAAGAATGCCTTCAAAGTAGGTTTGGGTTCCTCAGAATAAATCTTTTTAAATCCATTAAGTCTTTGTACTTTTCTGCACTAATAGGCAAGAAATTTTGATAGGCAAATTCTGGCATTTCAATGTTTGATGTGTCTGATCCAGTTCCTTTTTTTGCCACAATAGGTGATTTCTCCCATAGGCCATTGTAGTTACTTCTGTGTAAAATAACTCTAGGGTGTTCTCATACACTCATTATTTCTCTTTGAGACTGGATTGCAAACGAGCACGTTTTTTATGTACCTATTGATTTTGAAAAAAATCTGAAAATTTTCTGATTTCTTCCCCAATTCCTACCTCAATCACTTCAAAGGGTTTGGGTCTTTGGCGACTTACTCTCAGCAAATCATACCCCTGGTATGGAACTTCCATGTGAGCTTTTAGATTGATCAGGTCCATATTTTTATCGCATTCTAAATATCTTCTGCTTTTCTACTTCGCCTCCTTTTTATCGAACAGACATTCATCAAGCCACATAAGTAATTTTGTTCATCTGTGCACTTCATGCTGTTGAAATCTTTAAGTAAATTTGCACGTTGCTCTCATGATATTTTATCAAAACATTTTAATCTTTTACACCTTCAATCGTCCCCTGGCTCGTGGGTAGCAACTCTCATTTTTTTCATCACTTCACGCATTCTTCCTGTTTTCTTTCGCTTCTTTGTGTTATGCACAAAAGTGTTGTTGTTTTCTTCATCACTATCACCCATTTTGCTAGTGGTAAACAGCAGCACCGATCCTTTTTTCTTGGCTTTAGCTCCGAGCGCTCGAGATAACCTCATAAGTAAAGTTGACATTTGGTTGACATAAATATTTTGACAGCTTGGACATTCCTTCTTACGTTCCGTTCCAATATGGACAGTCCCTGTTTTGTTCCTGTACATAGTTTTGAAATTTAACTAATACATCAGACTATGCTTGTTTTTACGCTTTTTGTTTAATGCCCAATAAAAATACGCGGGAAAATGAGAATGTTGCCATCATAAATTAACTTTTGTATTTTTAGTGACATTCCTGGTTTTGCACCTGTACCCTTCGAAAACTGCATTAAAATCCATGTTTGCATTGCCTATAACATTATATGTTAAAATCTTATTTACCTATGTTTAAGGTATTTTTCTTTATTCCATACTAGCCGTGCCCGCGACTCACTCGACCGCGTTAATTCAGTCATTAAATAAAGTTATTGAGGAACATACATAATACCTTCATACAACAATCTAAAAACCCTCAATATAGTATCAGTATCATGTATAGAGCTTATCAACACGATATCTCTGAATACAAAGTAACTTACTTACTCTATGACCAACTCTTACAGATTTATTATAGCTGACTATAATAAATCTGTAAGCGTTTACAGATCAACAATTTTTCAAATTTACTATTAATTTCTACCAGTCTTTGAATTTTAAGTATATGTATAACTTTTATAATTATCTATGTAAGTAGTGTCTATGCCTTAAGTCTGTGATTATATTTTAACTAGAATATTATCAGTAAAAATAGTTTATTTTAACTTCAAAATGGTGCGACCTATTTGAAGGAAATTCAAAGGTCCTTTTTTATATAAAATAATTTCTAAATCAATAAATATTCTATGATGCGTGATCTGAGTCTAGAAAATTTAATGTTTCTGTAAGTTATTCTCTTATTAAATACTTAATATGTGTGTACTTATTACCAAAGTTTCAGTACGTACACCTGCATTGCATTTGTTTATTTTAATTACTAGTGGATAATATTTTACCATTGTATTATTTTAGTTAAGTATACAATATAATTGATGTAAATTATGTACTTACAGTATTTTATTTCGTAGTAATTTGTGTGAAGCAAATTACTTTAAATCACCAAATCCCCTTTGAGTCTTCATCAATATGTTTATAAATAAGAAAAATTAAGTGGGTGAAGTTCTAAAATAAGATTATTATTAAAAAGGTAAAATGTTTAAGGGAAATGTTTCATATGTTAGATCATTTTGTATACCTACATTTTGCAAATGAAGAATTTGATTGATTAATTGAAGATCTGCCTTACTAAGTGTAAGGGATAAAGATATGATGTCAGTGAGTGAGAAGCAAGCGAAACTAAACGGATTAAAGTGTTTTTTTTACTCGATTTCGAGCAGTCATTTTCTATTGTTACTACGTAAAAATCTTTTATTTTACACCCACCTTAAATTCTCTGCATAATCCAAAGGTTGACTGTCACCAATTGTGCGATTACATTGAATTTGTACAATAAAAATTAAATAAATAAATAAGTCATACTCACTCGAATGTTCAAACTGGTTGCTGCGTCGTGTGTTGGGCTGTGAGTCCCCTTTAATATGGTTGAGTTCAATGATGGCTGCATGCGTCAACTCGTGAACGGGTGCTGCTATATGATATTGGAGGACTGGCCTGCTCGGGTCTTTGAGACTAATCTATATTATTGCACACTCGATCGCTAACATAGCGTGTTCAAAACAAATAATTGTATATAATAAAATTATATATATTTAAAATGAATAAAATAAAAAAAGAAAAGAATAATAATCATAAAAAGCCGTTCAGGCAAGTAGGCGACTAATACCTACTGTTGAAAAGAGTTTTTTTCGGCGTTTCTACTCTTCAGTGGTTTGTACAGTAGTTTGAACATAACATTAATAACATAAATATTAATCAACTAATATGTCGATTTTAAAATGTGATTTGACGTGAAAAAGTGTCTGCAGAGGCCTATTTTCTGAATAAACTTTTTGATTCTGGTGGCTTCACAAACGTTTTCACCAACTACCTTTACACTTATCACATAAGAAATATCCTACGTACACCCGTACATAACAATTTCTGTATATTAATTCATCATCATCGTATCAGCCGCAAGAAATCCACTGCTGGACATAGGCCTCTCCCAAAGATTTCCAAAATGACCGGTTGGAAGCGGCGAAGTGGTTGTATATTAATTGTTTCCTTTTTTATTAGGTACAATTTTCCAAGTGTATATCTTTCGCAGATCTATTGTCGTAGGTAGCTCACGTACCAATCGATACCGCATCTCATTAGTACGCTAACACGTTGAACGCGTTTAAAACTTATTACCGAGCGTATTACCATATCGTAAAGGAAGTAAACCTTAGTGTCGCTGCAGGAAAAGCTCCCAGCACTCACGACAGGAACTTTTTGTAAATCAATTCGTCGGCGGCAATGGCCACATCCTCTTTAGCTAGAAGGCTCGATTCCTCGTAGAGGCAAAGGAAGCCGAGTAGTTCTGATGCGAAGCACACCCGCTACCTCGCATATAAATAATAGAAATTATCTAATTATGTGCCGGCGAGTACTAGCGGCGACTGCTCGGGAATCGTATATCAGCCATGGAGCGTAATAAATAATATCGATGACATATCGATAAATATTGAACGTTTTTCTCGATCGGTAAGGTCGATGTTATCGGTTACTGCTATTACATATTGTAATGGCGCGATTACGTGCCTAATTGTAGGTACCTATAGTATACTATACACATATTATTTTGGGGCTCTACATTTTGACGCAATATAATTTTGTTCGTTATGTACCTCTATATAGCCAGCCTGCGACACGAGGGTGCCCGGGTTCGATCCCCGGTCAGGTCAAGATGGAAAATGATCTTTTTCAAATTGGCTTGGATGTTTATCTATGTATTTGTTAGAAAATATAGTATCGTTAAGTTAGTATCCCATAACACGAGTCTTGAACTTACTTTGGGGCGAGCTCAATCTGTGTGATTTTTCCGTATATAGGTATTTATTTATTTATATTACCTATGACTTACGTTTCGTATCATACTTATTTTGTGACGTAAGGTACACTAGTACCTTACGTCACAAAATAAGTACTAATACTTACGTACAGAAGTCGCACTCTGCAAAGGTATTCAAAGAAATGTCAACTCAATATAGTTAGCTATAAGGTGTAATTTAACTCGCGTCAGAACGCAGCACCTTTTACTTAAGATACCTACAGCAAGTCAATTCTTTACATATAGCTCTGAACATACGATTCATAATTCGTTGAAGTCGCTGAACACATTATGACAAAACGCTCGTCGTTCCTACATTTGTTCGGTCTTCACCTTCGAAGGTGTCACCGCGCGTAGGTATGTTTTCGATATCTACACGCGGAGACAGGCCTGCTATTAGTAAGATATACGTATCTATTATATTTTTTCTAGCCCACTAGATTCTGCCCGCCAATTGGTCGCGACTAAAATATATGTGATGAAAAACTCGCCACAGGTAGGATTTGAACCACGTCCCTTAGATCTACGCCCTAACTGTGCTAGCAACTACAACACCATGATTTCAAATTACCGCGTCGCTAAATAATAATTTCTTTAGTAATAAATAAGCTAAATAAATGGTCATGAATGGGAGTTTCAGGAATCTGGAAAGAATATCATTCTAAAATGTCAATATCAATGAAGAGTATCTGCCAAGTGTCTAGAATAGAATAGAAGAGAGCCTAACAGCAGGCGGCTGGTAGCCCAGAATTAGCCGGCGCCGAGCGTCGGCGCGGCGTCGCCGCTCGCTGCCGGATGAACACCAAATGTGTTATATTTTTAGGAATGTTGATTGCCCTTTTCCTGTTTCCGGCAGAGGGCAGAGTTGCAAAATAGAAAGAGCAGAGAAGTGAAGCGCGTATACTCTTCACTTTTTATACCTGCACTGTTGATGCCTTAGCTTTTGTCAGAGATCATTGTGCCGCTAGCCATGTCGTCTTCATTGCCTGTGAGAAAGGAATTTGATACACTACGGGCCATAAGAAAAAGATGATTCTTAAGCCTAACGCGCAGATATTTATAGTATGTAGGTACCTAAAAGTTGAATGCGTCTTTTTTTATGGCCCGTAGTGTAGTATTCTGTTTCATGGTATACCTCCACGATTTCTTTACTTTCAAAATTCACGAAAGATCGTCCTTTTTGCTTTGGAAGAAAAGGATGTCAAGGTTGGTAATAAAGTGGATAATTTAGCTATCACTATAACTTCGTGTGTTGTTTCATATAATTAGGTACCTACTTACATTACACCAACAGAGTAAATTCTTCTGCAGATTCTTTTTTGTCCGATAGGGTCTGTGCTTTATGTTATTATTTTGTATTAAGATAAACTTCTATATTTCCTATAATTTGTTCTGTTGGAGCAAACCGCTCTGATCCGACCGCTCCCGATAAATAACTGCTAATTAGTGATGAATAATTAATATGTAGCTTGATGACAAGTAAATCGTTTAATCAGCCCGAAGAACCCATTGATTTCATAAAATTCGTGATTTCCTGGTATGCTTGTTGGTATTTTATTCAATTTTACACAAATATTGATTGACACTACGGAACATGGAGACCAATAGAACACCTACCTACGTACCTACCGCAATTGGGTAATTTTGATATTCGTCTGATATTTCCTTTTTTAATATTGTCTTTCGTCTTAAATCCGTTGTTTTTCCTTGACCGTTGTACCTACATCCCCCGCAGTTCTTTAGGTCAGTGAACATGATAGCTGCAATGTTTCCGAAATGTCAGATAAATACAAAAAATAATCGCGGTAACAGTTCCGTAGTGTACTGACACTACGTTTCGTTACTGAATAACATAGTTTACCCACCTATAAGTTTGGAAACACCTTTGTAGTATCGCCATGCAAGGTCCACGCCCGTACTAGGTGAGTATTACGCTGATGAAAAGTGCGTTCATACAAAAACTAAAAAAAGAAAAATATAGTTAAGTAACTATTTACATCTTGTTGCGGGCATGCCCGCCCTGTCCGGCATGCTCACCATGCCTACCATGCCCACTACTTTGCATCCGCGCCTGAGCACGTTAAACCGTTTGTCTCAGGTGTTATCCTTAAATTACAGTCGTTAAAGAGAAGGTTGAAAAATATGACACGTTAGAAAACATATACGAAAAGAATAAGAGAAGTGTATCAGACAATAATTACCTACTGCAACAGAGCTACTTGAAGCAATCCCCAGCAATCGTAAAAGTAATCGCCAAATTGCATGTAAAGAGACAGGCGAGCTGCCTTCGTCAGGATATCGGGACGTCGCTCGCGCGGGTCACCGTCCTCCCGGCTCTCCCCCCTCTGCCCCCGCGGCCCGCGACGTCACGACTACAGCTACGTCATATACAGCAACTATGTTTTCTTGATAGGGACTTGCGGAGAAAGTAGGTCTTGTAATGGACAAGCTTGTAATCTGTAGGGTTGATACAGAAACGGAGTGGTTTGAGTGGTTTATATAGTTAGCAACATGAGTACATTGAAGTATTGTACCATAGACATTAGGGCCCATGCTTGAACAGTTAAAACCGAACCCCGAAGAACGGCTGAGAATGTAACAGGGAACGCGCTTGGATGAGAGGGAATAAAGTAAGTTTGATGGAGTATTACAGGGTTTTATATGTATGTACTAGCTGTTGCCCGCGGCTCCACCCGCGTTAGTGTCGATCCCTCGGAAGCAGTAGAATTTCCCGGAATCAAACATACCCTATGTCCTTCCTCGGGTCTCACACCTTCATACCAAATTTCATCCAAATCAGTTCAATGGTTGAAGCGTAAAAAAACGACAGACAGAGTTACTTTCGCATTTATAATATTAGTATTAGTATGGAAGTATGGATATTATTTATACTTCTAAGTCCAGAAATGAGAATATTTCCATAAAACCTTTACCCTCCCATTTTACCCCTTTAGGGGCGAATTTTGTCCATTTCACCCACATATATCTTTTTTAATTGTAATCGAGAACATACCTATTTATTTTCATACTTCATAGTCCAGAAATGAGAAAATTTCCAATTTCCAAACAAACTTTACCCCCCTTCTAGGGGATTTTTTTCCAGTTGACCTACACAGATCTTTTTCAATTGTAATCGTGAATTTATTTACCTATTTTCTAAGTCTAGAAATAAGTAAATTCCTATACAATCTTTACCCCGCTATTTTACCCCTTCAGGGGAAAATATCGTCCATTTTACCTACACAGATATTTTTAATAGTAACCTAGAACTTATATGCTTAAATTCATACGTCTATGTCCAGAAATGAGAAAATTTCGATACAAAGTTTATACCAACCACCCACCCCCATTTTACCCCTTAAGGGGGGAATTTTGCAAATTTCATCTACCCACACACATCTTTTTTAATTTTAATTGAGAGCTTATATACCTACTTTCATACTTCTAAGTCCAAAAATGAGAAAATTCCATATAAATTTTACCCCTTTAGAAGTTAAATTTCTTAAAAATCCTTTCTTAGTGCTCACTCACATCATTATAAGAACCCCTGTACCAAATTTCAAGTTTCTAGGCGCAGCAGTTCCGGTTGGTTTGCCGTTTGCCCGCGGCTACGCCGCCGCCGTAAGTGTCCATCCCTCAGGAACAGTTTGGACCCTTAAAGGGGTGACTCAGGTCATCAATATGAACAACTTTTTCTATGGGACCAATGCTGGGAACTCAAAAAAAAATATCGTCATTTCCATAAAAAAGAGTCCCGCCCCCCGGCCAGTTTGTATGGGAATGTCAAATTTTTTTTTGAGTTCCCAGCATTGTTCCCGTAGGAAAAGCTGTTCATTTTGATGGTCTGAGTCACTCCTTTAAGGGTCCAAAGCGATAAAAAATTCACCATGTATATTTGCAGGCAAACTAATGCTTTGAGTTCATTCAAATGACGATAACTTTTTTTTTAATGAACCGATATTGATGAAACAAACTTTAGATGTTTTGCTGAGTTAAAACAAAGCAATTAGTGAAAGTTTGAAGTAAATCGGTTCAGTATTTTCGAAGATAATCATGATCATACATACAGACAGACAGACAGACAAAAAATTCGAAAATTATTTTTTGCTTTCTATTATTCTTTTTAGGTGTCCCTCGATCCATTTCAGTCAAAAATTCTAAATGTACAGACAAAATATTTTTACTGTTTTATTATATGTATAGATAGATAGATTAGTTAAACGAGAATATGGAACACCTGATGACGTCATCAAGTGTCTTCGTCGCCCATCTACAGCGTCAGGGTTGTTAACGCTGGATAAATAAGAATTCACCCTTCTTTTGAAGAGGTTATACTTTCGAGGAAAAATAGAGAAAGGAAGTTCATTCCACAAAATTACACAAGCGAAGAAAATAGATCTAGAGAAATATATTGTGGAACGCTAGGCTTCGAGGTGATGAGCATGTAGCCTGATTCGTAATACGAACTATAAATAGACAAAAGGTTTTATCTTGATATAGGTACTTGCGACGATTTTAATCTACAATGTTCTAAATTACTTCTATTAGGTATTATCTACAAAAATGCAACCTCATAAGTTTAAGTATAAAGAACTCCAACATTTCTTGTCAAATTTTTAGAGAAAGAAGTCATTAGTACGATAAATACGTAGAAGTTTACTGCTGCACATAGGCCTTTTTTAAAGGTTACCGAAATGACCGTTTCTTCCAACTAAACTTATGTCATAGTCTAAGATCCGGCTGCAAAATCAGTACGTTCATCATGTGGTTCATCAAACTAAATTTTTTACATATCGACATGAATAGGAGAATACACTTTCAACAAGGTGCCAGTCAAAAAGTGCCCGCAAGTACATTTAATTAAAAATAATGAAAATTTATTACTGACATAAAATTTCATTCACTTAATTGTTCAATAAAATATTATCCATTAGACAGCAGTATACGTAAAGACTTTGAAAAACTATGGTTGCCGTTGCCCTTTCGGCCGCAACCTCTTCGCAGCCAGGAGTAAACAGATACCATTTTGTTATAATTATTCGTTCATGACGTATATCGATCTTTTTTATATCAAATTGAAGCTTATTTTTTTCTGAGTGTGATGTTATAAAGTTGCCATTGAAAAATTGGCCGCAAATAGGAGGTGCCAATGATTAAAGATGCTAGATTTTAAAAATAAAGTGAAAGAGAGTAAGCGCGCAGCGTTGCTTGACAGACAAGATTGGCGACTGCCAGCCTACGCTGCCAACTGTACAAGTTTTCGAAGCTATTGCGCATGCCTCCACAGATAAGGTTTTCAACTTTGACAGACAACGTAACTATTACAGTTTAGTTTATACAGCTGTATAAACTGTAGTAGTAATGAGTTTATAGACACTTAAATAAAAATAATGTCCAGTTGTATTAAAAAAACATAACATTTATTCTAAAAAAAAATCTAATTTAATTATGAAATACAAACTAACAGATATAAGTACTTACAAATGTGCAAACAGTGACATCAATATATGTGACAGTGGGCATTTTTTGTGTCAAGTACTTGAGCGGCGGCGGCGACCCGTGAGAGTTTTCGTAGCAATTGCTAAAAAAAATTGTATCGAATAGCATAACGTTTAAGTATTAGGTAAACTAATAGTTGGTTCATTTCAGAATAAGTAAATCAAAACAATAGTGTTATATTTTTAGATGTAGATGTACCGGAACCGGAAACCGGAGTAATAAAAAATGGCTACTTTCAAATTTGAATTATAGGATCGAAACAGGCTGAATTCTAAAAATTAATAGTTGTATATTTATTATATTATTATTGCCATTATTATATATATATATTATTGCCATTATGATCGCAAAATGATATAATACTTGCTGTTTTACAAAAATATACTTATTTTAATCTTTTTATGTAGTGTATATGTTACGGTAAATTTGATTAATCGAAAATTATTAATAATTTTATAACATTATTAATAATAACCTCGTGTTTCGGTAAATGTGAATAAAAAACTGAAATTAATTACTTTTGGTAGTTATTATTAATAATTTACTACACACATTGGTAAAAGTTATAAAAAACTCAAAGTTATTAGTCCAGCAGGTATTTATTTAGAATATGATATGACGTCGATACTACTTATTCGTAAGATATGACACATATAACAGTGGTTGTCTCAGATCACACAAACAAGAGTAGGTAGGTACTTGTTCTAAAAAAACTGACAACAATAATCACCTCTTAATCTGTACTCTTAATTAACAAAGTTAAAAGAGTGAGAGAACAGCCTCTCGGCAGCGAAAGGGAGTCGCTATTGCTGCCCTATCTCGAGCTACTGAAACAGAGTCCACGTTGGCTCGAGACATGCTCGTGTCAATGTAAAATAACTTTAGTTTTTAATATTTTTATTTGGCTCACTTTACTAACCCTAGTTTATAAGCTTATTTTTGGTACTAACCTATGTTATAGAAATGTATTTCTAAAATAAAACGTTATTAGAATTATAATTTGTATCTCCTTTGGTTTCACGGGTGTTACCGGTCAAGGTAAGGACCGGTCCTTTAGAGGCTTGCGTGGAGATATATATCCAACATGTAGAGGCCCTTTGGAGAAGTTGATGTAAAGTTGGTCTCCAGCCAGAACTTGTTTCTGGAAATACCAATGTATGATATGTCCTTGAACAGGTCTAGGCTGGAGCAGAAACTATTGCATTATGAAAGACAAATTTATGAGATTGAAATGTGGCTGGACTTGTGCTAGGTTATTGCCAAGGATCGGACACCTGCTATTAATATAAAATGGCAAAATTATAGACTCGTCATCACCATCAAGAAGGCCTCTTGTGATCAAAGTAGTAAAAAGGCCTCGAGATCACAACCATGGGAACAGGCATGAAAATATGTAAGTGTCTATTTTAGGGTGGAGATCTTGAAAATGATGTATTTTTGGAATCCAAGATGGCGGACGCGACTTTTCATGAAAAACCTGCAATGGGGTCGTTTTTTGGGTTTTTATCTTAGTTATGTAATCCAAGATGGCTGGCGCGACTTTTCATGATAAACCAACATGAGTGTCGTTTCTAGGTTCTTGGGGTTTAGAGGCGCATATCTCGAAAATGACGTCAGTTATATAATCTAAGATGTCGGACGTGACTTTTCATTATAAATCGACGTGAGTGTCAATTTCTAGGTTTTTTTCGGTGTAGTTTTGGAAAATTACATCAGTTTTAGTATCTAAGAAGGCAAATCTTCGCGTGGCCTCTCGCACATCCCGCACGCCGCCTCGCCACCCCTGCCCGCACCTCTGTTGCCCGATCGAGAAAAAAATCGCCAGTGTACATTTATTTTTATCGGGAGTTATTACATTTATCGGTACTAAGGTTACATTATTAATAATCACCGACAAATGAGATTAATTTCTCACTTTTACCTGTACTTTCGGTAATTATTAATAATGATAGACAATTATTAATAATTTTTAATTAATCACTCTATCCGTATCATATATATAGATTTAGATAATTTTCCACGCCCCACTGCTACATATTGACATTAGAACAAAAATGGCGACACTATTTTTTTATATATGTATTTCAAACAATCTTTATTTTTATAGAGTTCAATAAACAAATTTACTTACAATTAAAGTTTTACAGAACTCTTCAAATTCTTGCTTATCTTTCAGTTTAAGAACTGTAATTTTTACATACCTATACATTTCAGTTGATTTTATTGTTAAAATAATATCATGGAAGCCGCGGGCAAATGCTAGTTCTTTACATCAACGCTGCATGGTTTTGCGCAGCCTAATTTTTTTATTGTTAAAATAATATCATGGTATTAGTATTTTTTTTTCTGATGAAACATTAACATTGTGAAACACTTTTTGAATGATAAATCTTTAAAGTTAAGTAGATTTTTTTGTTTTGTACACAAAAAGCAATTTCTCATTTTTAAAAATTATCAGGACTCAAATTAACGTGATAAAATGGAAAATTAACCGAATCTGTCAAGGCATGCGCAATGGATTTGAAATCTCAAACAGCTGACAGTCGCCAATCTTGTCTGACAAGCAACGCTGCGCGCTCACTCTCTTTCACTTTATTTTTAAAATCTAGCATCTTTAATCGTTGGCACCTTCTGTTTGCGGCCAATTTTTCAATGGCAACCTTATAACATCACACTCAGAAAAAAATAAGCTTCAATTTGATATAAAAAAGATCGATATACGTCATGAACGAATAATTATAACAAAATGGTACCTGTTTATTCCTGGCTGCGAAGAGGTTGCGGCCGAAAGGGCAACGGCAACCATAGTTTTTCAAAGTCTTTACGTATACTGCTGTCTAATGGATAATATTTTATTGAACAATTAAGTGAATGTAATTTTATGCCAGTAATAAATTTTCATTATTTTAATTAAAAGTACTTGCGGGCACTTTTTGACTGGCACCTTGTTGAAAGTGTATTCTCCTATTCATGTTAATATGTAAGAAAAATAGTTTGATTAACCACACTATGAACGTACTGATTTTGCAGCCGGATCCTGTACTATCATACATAGGTTATATTTTGTTCACTCCCACTTAGTTACTATGTACCTAAAATTTAATACATACATAGGTACATATTCAATCTGAACAAAAAAACAATTTGATTCAAAGATTTATTCAGAAAATAGGCCTTTTCAGGCACTTTTTCACGTCAAATTAACGAAAACATTAAGTAACTAAACTATTCAAAGAGAACATAACATGTATGTATTATCTAACATGATCTCAACGTTGCCGAAAAGGCAAACAACTTATCATCACCGTCTCAGCCGCAATATGTCCACTGCTGGACAGTCTATCAGTATTTTACAGACTACACTTCGGGGAGATGCGCAAGAACTGCACGAATTAATCTCGCCTTCCCCTTTTTACCATCGGACTTCCAGGCGCACGGCTGGTCTTCATCCCTTCTTGGTGGATATTCCACCCATTCGTAGGAACTGTTTTTCAAGATCTTTCATTATGCGCACCGCCATCGAGTGGAATTCATTGCCGGCGTCTATATAAGTATTTCTCAGTACATATTATAACCCGACATCCTTTAAGACTCGAGTGAACAGGCATCTTCTTGGCAAGCCCGCTCCATCGTAGATCTTGTCTTTACCCTTTGGGTTAGTCTAAGGTCTAGTCAACAATAAGCCTATTTGATATAAAAATAGATAATAAGTATCTTTATATAATTTTTAAAGTATTAAATGACATCGAGTAATGTGTAAGGCTCAAAAGTCTGGTCCTTGTGAAACTAAATAGCTGCAATGTAGGTGAACTTATGAATAACTAGCTGTTGCCCGCGGCTTCACCCGCGTTTATAACGATCCCTCGGGAATCTAAGAAGATTTAAATATTGAAATTTATAAAAATCCTTTCTTAGCGGATGCCTACGTCATAACATCTACCTGCATGCCAAATTTCAGCCCCAGGGGTTGGGGCTGTGCGTTGATAGATCACTATGTCAGTCACCTTTGAGTAATATATATTTAGATTACCTATACTATTTATGTTGTACTACAAATAAAATAATCACACTAAATAACATTTGAAAAATTTGCATTGTAGGTACCTATACCTGTGCTTACATAAAACTAGCATAAAACACAGGCTTTTACAGGGAAGATCGCGGCCGCAGTCGCAGGCAAATGCTAGTTCGAAGTAAACCATTGACACGGTTATTACTGCAGCGGCAACGAGTGGTCGCCGACAAAAAGCGGCGCAGCAAGAACTGGAGATTCGGTTGCGTTGCGTTGCGGTGGTCGCAAGCGGTGAGGGTAGCTGTGGAAATAGAGAAAGTACAGATATAACGCTTCATTCCATGAGAACTGTTGTACCTACACATTCCTTCCCATTTTTAAACCAGTCTGCTACGGGTTGTTGACGTTAGCAAAGTTGACGGGAACGTGTAGTATGTATATTTCATACCGCTGTATTTCATAACCTGTACCCATTACCAATAAAATCTAAAAGGCAATGCCGGCTACTGACATACTCGTATAAATTCGCATATTTAGTTTTACAACGGAATTCTTCAATCAGTCTAATTTATATGCAATAAACATCGTAGATACATACCTATGATGTGAGAAATAATGTTGTTCATATGTTTGGCCACAGTACAGAGGCATACAAAATTTTAAATACCTACCCATCATCATCATGATGATGATGATGATGATGATGAATACCTACCCGAAAAATAAAACCAAATAAAAAAAAAAACAACGGGTTGCCGGGAGTGCCGGCAGATGTGAAAACTCGCCTTTGCGGCGGTTTCACGTCACGTGTCCGTCTTACGAATTTAAAATCAGCTGACGCGAGTTAAACATTTTTACCGATCCCAATTTTTTACCTATCCCGGCTGCCATCTGGCAGTCGTTAAAGGAACGACGTCAGAGGCCGACAGTCGGTTCCGAAGAACTCTGACACCAGGATGTACATGCTCGATTGACCGTGTCACCTACACGAAATGATGATGATGACCGATCCCAAAAAGTGCACAACGCCGCTAAAGAAGTTTTCACTTCATAAAAACTTACAAAATAAAATAAATAGGCCCATAAAATCTAATCAGCTTCGGCCAATGTTAAACTATCGTAAGGTCAAAATCGGTTTTGAAGTAACTACACGTCTTAGAAAGTCCGAAAAGATATTGAACAACGGAAACTCTGCAAATTATTTGCCTCCCTAGCCTTTATAAATTCAGACTGCGCGAGCACTCCCTATTAAGACTTGATGTACCTAATTCTGAATTTAAATCGCAATGAACTTGCCTTCATCTTTATGTGGGTGTGAGTATATCCTTGGAAATAGAGTGCATTTTATATGTAGCCTTACCTCTATACTGGTTCTACTTTGTGGTAGCTGTAAAAACGATGTGCACTCGACTATGACTGGCTGCTGCATCTAATCGAGCGCTCACACTTTCTTTCGGTGGATTCTGCTGTATTCTGGCTGGTATCTAAAGCTGTACAGACACACTGATATAAACAGATCCCAAGAGGTACGTGGAATAGAGAAAATGCATAGGTAACTGGTATACATATTTTTTCGTAGTGCTATGGGAAGCCCTTCCAAAGACAGGCGCATAAGTAAAAAAAATCCCTTGATAGTCTAAAATATCATTGACATATGAACGTTTCAAAGTCATATTCTTTGGACAAGACCATTACACCGCCTTAATAAGACCAGCCGGATGTGACGTCACACTGTCGTTTTTGTATGAGTGACATGAGTAGTTTGTTCGGCAGCTATGGTAAATATTTCGTTTATGCCTTTCTTTAAAACTTGCCATCTAATATTTTATAATATTTTAAAGGACATCTTATGGTACTTACACAATATATATTTTATTTATTAATTCATGCTTCGAAAATGGACTTTCCCAACCAGCTTTAACCAAACTTAACGTAGGTACCAATATAAAAAAGCACTTTTAGGTAAATACTTGTGCGACCAGAAATATTTTTTTTTAATCTAGACTTCATGCAGGTTCTGTTGTTGACCCCATCCACCTTATATGTTTCAGACAGTGTTCATTCTACGCATTTTTTAAAATTATGTGCATAGTTCGTAGTATTCCAAGTAATATTTTAGGGGACTCTCATGCACTTAAGATTTGCGTGCATCTTTGCCTCCTTTTATCTACTTTAGTGACTCTACCTTCGAGTCTTCTGTTCATTAAATTCACAACAAATTACTCCGTGGAACCGAATGGTACCTACCTAACGATCCGATTTCATACTTCCAAACCATCACGCCTTACAAGATTTGATGTAACCTGGACCATATCGACGAAGTACACGCAGGGAAGTTGCTTGTTGTAGTAGTTGTAGGCTGATTTCTTTGATTAGTAGGTAGAAGCACTACTAGAAATTATGAGAAACAGTGTGTAATACAAGAGACCTCAAAGGATATGGAAATAAGACACCAATTCTCATAAAACAACATTTTATTTCTCCAACTATGAAGGCACATTACACGTCGATAATGTACTATGTTTTTATGGTATCGTGCACCGAAAAAAAGAAACAATCGAACTATCAAACGTCGAGTACCACGAACGACCTCCCATAAAAAGTTGTCCTTTTATGATGCAGCGATCAGTTTCGTCAGATCCATTTGGTTGCTCAAGGATCTGGCGCGACCACGGCGCATTTTGATGTGCGTACTTCGTCCTGGTATGGTCCAGGTTACATCACATCTTGTTCTTTAAGGCGCGATGGATTCGAAATATGAAATCGGTTATCGTCGTTAATTATCGATTCATCGTCAGTACGCCGCCATCTTGGATGTTAGCGCGGCCATGTTCCCGCGCGCGGCTTCCGGCCTGCGCGTGCTGGTGCATGTTAATGTTCGCGCATGCGCTGTGTCCTGTTCGCCGCATGTGTTCTACTTCGGTGCCGCTTCACAGTATTGCACAGCCTTTTCTTCACTAGCTCTTGATTTCATGGGAAAGAGGTCCTGAGTTCAGTCATTCAGTAGCGGCTTGAACACGTCGCGCTTCATTAATATGTGACGGTAGGTATAAATTATCTCTACATATCTACTTTTTGACTTTGTACTTGAGAAGGTGAGTGGAGTAGGTAAATGAAAAATTTGCCATATCATAAATCTAGAAGCATAAATACTGGGCTAGAGGATGTGCTAGTACGGATTATCATTGAATAGATGATATTTGATTTGATGATGATCAATTAAGATAAGCTTTGCTTGCGAAAACTTCTTTTCTGCCATTCTTGTCCAAATCATACAATGGAATCAGGGTTTTCTGAAATGCTTATCAGTCACCAGATGGCAGCACTGTGTCGTAGAGTCCGATGAGCCTTTGTCATTGGATAATATTTGTTAAGCAGCAACATCTGTCACATTGTTGCCCAATAACAGCTTACCAGACCTGACTCCTCAGTGCTGCCGCCACTTCTTGAAGAACACCTCCATAGTTGCGAATCGCAATGACGGTAGTATGTTCTTACCAGGGTTGTTGCGAATATCAGCATCAGCTGATCATCAGCTTCAAAATCATCATCATTGATCGTTGCTGATGCTGATGTTCGATTCGCGACATGTCCTCCGGTGGGCGAAGTTGACGTCACGCGTCGCTACAATTCCAGTATTAATAATACTTAACTTACTTTTTTATTGATGCTTCACTCCTATTGGTTGTAGTGTTATGTTTTATAGCCTCAAGCTTTCCTCAATAAATGGACTAACCAACACAAAAAGAATTTTCCAATTTGAACCAGTAGGTCCTGAGATTAGCGCGTTCAAACAAACAGACAAACTCTTCAGCTTTAGAATATTAGTATAGGTTTAGATTTTTTGATTAATTAAAACTTACAGAATTATATTTATCTTTTATTGAAATACATAAGCTAAGAAAATGCAATATTTATATAAAAAATCAAAATAATGAGCACCTTTTAGGACAAAAACATAATATCAGCATCAGCATCCGCTGATTGACAAATTATGCATCAGCAACAACCCTGATTCTTACACATTGTAGTGTATATGTTACGGTAAATTTGATTAATTGAAAATTATTAATAATTTTATAACATTATTAATAATAACCTCGTGTTTTGTTAAATGTGAATAAACAATTGAAATTAATTACTTTTGGTAGGTATTATTAATAATTCACTACACTCATTAGTAAAAGTTATAAAATAAATAAAAAAAACAAAGTTTTTAGTCCAGCAGGTATTTATTTATAAAATGATATGACAAACAGTGCTTGTCTCAGATCACACAAACAAGGGTAGGTCTTGTACCTGTTTTAAAGAAACTGACAACAAAAATCACCTTTTAAGCTGTGAATTTTTATGAATAACAGCGAATGGTAGAAACCTCATTTCGTAGGAATTCGATTTAGATCATCCATAACTTTTAAATTCATAGCTAATCATCCCATGACATATACTTAATAGCCATAATAATTAAAAAGGAGAATCATTTTATCACAGAAAGTTAAATTCACACATAGTTACAATGGCCTTTTGCCATACAATTCATTTCTATAGTCAATCATATCTGAGAAAATGTATTGTCAGAATCATCATTTGGCTTAGGTTACATATTATGAGCAATTGATCAACACATGTTACAGAAAATGTACGTATATAGTAACCATAATGTACGCAGCATTCAAGCAAGCATGCAGTATGCAAGCAGCAGGCACGCAGCCTTTAATTTAACTTTTTTGTCTAATTTTCAAATCTACCGCGGGTATTGAGTGAAACTGTAAAAGTTCATTATGGTGTTCCTCAAATACATATGTCGTGAATGAGTAAGACGAAAAAATAGAGTGATGAAAATACTGACATTAAAAACAAAAAAACAAATCGATGAACATTGGCTGCACTCACAAAAAATGTTCCAGACCAGCAACAGCAGCAGCAGTAGGAGTAGTAGTAGTACTATCACGCATCTATCTCTCCCCGTTATCACGTAAAATTATTGGCCGTAAACTGACTTTACAGTCAACCAATTTTCAGGGTTCCGTAGTAAATAGGACCCTTATAGTTTCGCCATGTCTGTCCGTCCGTCTGTCCGTCAGTGGTTTTACTCATAGACTATAAAAAAATTACAATATTTTATTATTACTATACCGTTATCTATAAAAATAGGTATATAATTATTACTTTTGCTGCAAAAATGTAACATTTCAGGAAACGAAACGTAACTTATGACTCAAGGGCCCTGGCAACACTGTAAAAATGCCGGTCCGGAATCCGAATGCAGTGAACGCACCCCACCGGCATTTTGAAAATCCGGCCGCTCCGGCCGCTCCGTCCGCTCCGATTCCGGTCCAGTGCACGCACAGCTTTAATCTGAACTCTAAATAAAAAAAGTTAAAAGAGTGAGAGAACAGCCTCTTGGCAGCGATAAAGAGTCGCCACTCCAGCTGGAAATACCAATGTATGATATGTCTTTGAACCGGTCTAGGCTGGAGCAGAAACTATTGCATTATGAAAGAGAAATTTGTGGGTTAAGGATTAAAATGTGGCTGGACTTGCGCGAGGTTATTGCCAAGGATCGGACACCTGCTATTATTATTCATCATTCATTCATCTCAACCGCAAGAAGTCCACTGCTGGACATAGGCCTCCCCCAAGGATTTCCAATATGACCGGTTGGAAGCGGCCTGCATCCAGCGTCTTCCTGCGACCTTGGTTAGGTCGTCCGACCACCTTGTCGGTGGGTGTCCAACGCTGCGCTTGCCGGTACGTGGTCGCCATTCGAGCACCTTTCTGCCCCATCGGCCATCGGTTCTTCGAGCTATGTGCCCCGCCCACTGCCACTTCAAAGAGCTAATCCGCTGAGCTATGTCGGAGACCTTTGTTCTTCTACGGATCTCTTCGTTTCTGATTCGATCTCGCAGAGAAACACCGAGCATAGCCCTCTCCATAGCTCTTTGAGCGACCTTGAGCTTTCTTATGAGGCCCATAGTAAACGACCACGTTTCGGACCCGTAAGTCATCACTGGCAACACACATTGGTCGAATACTTTCGACTTGAGGCACTGAGGTATTTTGGACGAGAAGACACTTCGGAGCTTCCCGAAGCGTTCGGGAAGCTCCGAAGTGCTATTATTATAAAACGGCAGAATTATAGACTCGTCATCACCATCAAGAAGGCCTCATGTGATCAAAGTATTAAAAAGGCCTCTGGATGATTCATAGTTATAAATTATTTTGCCCTACCAACATGGGAATGGAAATTGATGTTATTTTTGGAGTCCAAGATGGCGAACGTGAATTTTCATGAAAAATCAGCAAGGGCGTCATTTTTTGGGTTTTTTGGCGTCTAGTCACGATAATTACCTCAGTTATGTAATCCAAGATGGAGGGCGCGACTTTTCGTGATAAACCAACATGAGTGTCATTTTCTAGGTTCAAGAGGGTGTAGATCTCGTAAATGATGTCAGTTTTAGAATCCAAGATGTCAGACGCGTGGTATCCGGCAGAGTAGAATAGGACCACTCCAAGTCTTCCCGTGGATGTCGTAGAAGGCGACTTAGGAAATACAAGCTAAACATCTAAGAGACCTCTCCAACCCGTCTGTTCAGCGTAGAGAGTGTAGGCCAAGTCTTCTGACTGCTCTGGCCAAGTATGGCCCTAGTAGTACAGAGAGGATCGTGCTCCTGTAGAGGAGACTAAAAAGGATGATGATGTCAGACGCGACTTTTCATAAAAATGCAGCAAAGGGAGTCGTTCCATGACGATTTTTGAGGCGTAGATCTCGAAAATGACGTCAGTTATGTAACCTAAGATGGCGGATGCGACTTTTCATTATAAATCGACAGTGTCAATTTCTACGTTTTTTTCGGTATAGATCCGGAATATTACATCAGTTTTCGAATCCAAGAAGGCAAATCTTCGCGTGGCCTCTTGCACATCTCGCACGCCCAATCGAGAAAAAATTCGCCAGTGTAAGTTTATTTTTATCGGTAGTTATTACATTTATCGGTACTAAGGTCACATTATTAATAATCACCGACAAATGTGATTAATTTCTCACTTTTACCTCTACATTCGGTAATTATTAATAATGATAGAGAATTATTGATAATTTTTGATTAATCACTCTAACCGTAACATATATATTCTTTGACATTGGTCAAGTGAATGCATAATTGTAAAATTTGTAAAACTATTATTTTTACTTTTAGATGATCATTTATAATGCAGTTATGGATACCTTTGTATCCTAATTCATAAACAAATTTTAACAAACTTAGTACTTACTAGCTGTTGCCCACGACTTCGTCCGCGTCAATTTCTGTTACTATGATTAATTAGGCTTACATGAATAATTTTTTCCCCGTTTTTAAAACATTTTTTATTGATGCTTCGCTTCTATTGGTCGCAGCGTGATGTTTTATAGCCTAAAGCCTTCCTCAATAAATGGTCTATCTAACACAAAAATAATTTTCCATTTTGATCCAGTAGTTCCTGAGATTAGCGCGTTCAAACAAACAAACTCTTCAGCTTTATAATATTAGTACTTATTTGAAAACTTGAAAACACAAATTAGTAAACATCCTCTCAATCATTTGGCTGGTAAAGTACCGTTTATGGGATAAGTCCGCTATTGTAAGTATTTTACTTTTATTATAGGTACTATACTATGTTTTATGTTCCGTGTTTTTTATTTTCATTACAATCAACAAAACTAAATCAAAACAAACAAAACTAATTATATGTATGAAATTTAGGTATCTACTTATTTAAGTAGATAAGTACTTAAATATCATATACTTTAGTCTAAGTTAGGTATTAACCTAACTTAGACTAAAGTAATAAAATGGCACAGTAAATTATAAATGTCCAGTTAATCACTTAGATTAAATTATACAACATGTCGAAATAATATAATAAGTATCAAGTTATTCAATTCTGACATAAAATCCATAATTGTAGAATTTATTTAAAGAAGCTAATAGTACAATAATGTTTATGTTAAATGGCTATTATGTACCATGATATAAGTTTTACCTTGGTCGCATGTTAAGCACGTCCTTAGTAGGTACCCACCGCCATACAACGATAAATACAAAAGTTTTTTTTCTATAGATAGTTGTCGTTTATTCTCGTCACGAGTGATGAGCAACTGAGACAGCCCGGCTGCCCGGTAACCTCTGCTCATAACTCAGCATCGACGCGAGATAATGCCCATTCAGTCCATCGCCATTGTTTGCGGACTATATTTACCAGATATGCACATTATCGAGGGGACAGAACTAACACTTCATGCTTTATTGAACCTTTCCGATTATATAATAGGTCAGGTCATTAGTAAAATATTTGAAAAGATTATTTTTAATCAGTTATTAGCTTATTTCAACAATCATAGTCTTTTCCATCGTGAACAGTATGGTTTCACAAAGGGTCGGTCAACTACAGACGCGGGTGTAGCTCTGTTGAAATACATATATGATGCTTGGGAGGAAAAACAAAATGCTATTGGTATTTTTTGTGATCTTTCCAAAGCCTTTGATTGCGTAGACCACAATACCCTTCTCTCGAAACTGGAGCACTATAGAATAAAAGAGAAATCTCGCGATTTAATTGAATCTTATTTAAGTGGGCGAACTCAAAAAGTTAGTTTAGATAGGGTTCAATCCTCCGGGTCATCGGTTAAGATGGGCGTACCCCAGGGCTCTATACTAGGGCCTCTGTTATTCCTCATTTACATCAATGACCTACCTTACTGTGTGAATACATGTAAGGCTGTACTATTTGCCGATGATACCTCTCTTGTCTTCAAAATTGATAGACAAACTGATTCTTTTGACGTGGTTAATAGTACTTTAGCTCAGGTGTTGGATTGGTTTACAGCGAACAATCTGTTATTAAATGCTAAGAAAACGAAATGTATTAAATTTTGCGTACCAAATGTTAAAAAAATTCCTACACGTATAATAATGCATAATGAACCACTAGATTTAACAGATAAAACAACATTTCTTGGAATAACTCTTGATGCCGGGCTTCAATGGGGTGCCCATGTTACTACGTTAGCGGGTAAACTTAGTTCTGCAGCTTATGCTGTTAGGAGAATTAGACAACTGACCGATGTTGATACTGCGCGTTTAGTATATTTCAGTTACTTTCATAGTGTTATGTCTTACGGAATTTTACTATGGGGTAACGCTGCAGAAGTAAACACCATATTTGTACTGCAGAAACGCGCTATCAGATCTATATATAACCTTGGTGCTAGAGAATCTCTTAGAGAATTGTTTAAAGATATAAATATTTTAACATTACCTTCTCAGTATATATTTGCGAATATTATGTTTGTGCGCCATAATCTTGATTTATATAAGAAAAATAGTGATATTCATGATCGAAATACGAGAAATAAAAATAAATTAGCTACACCAGTTTTGCGATTGCAGAAAACTATGCATTCATTTCTGGGTCTAGGAGTACGCTTCTATAATAAAATTCCTGCAGAAATATTAGGTCTGCCTATACTTAAGTTTAAAGCGACTGTAAAATACCAATTAGTAAAAAAAGCATATTATTGCATTGCTGATTATATAATTGATAAAAATGCTTGGCAATTAATATAAATTTATTTGATGATATAATATATGTAAACAATGTAATCGGAGCCCTTCAGGCACATAGGGACCAAGTCTGGACTGAGTTTCTTTCGGCGTATTCTTCTCACCAGTGGTCGTTGCGAAACGCTAGTAGTATTTCGATTTTGCATAAATTAAACAAATATAAGAAATAAAAATATGACGTTCAAAAAGAGATACATGTATCCAATTTTGAATAAAAATCTTTGACTTTGACTTTGACTTGACTTTGACAATATTACTGGGCCCCCAATCTTAGGGGGCCCCGGCCAGAAGCAGAAGCCATACGCTGAACTCATCATCTCATGGGCCCCATTGAATGAGTTTGCCTCGGGCCCCAGATGGTATAGTTACGCCACTGTATATATACACGTTTATTTTTTAAGTTCCCGTACAAATTGACCGTGCGGCCGAAATTTTTTTTTAAAACCGTATTATTAATATTACTAATATTTTTAACTTTTTCCTTATTTTTTGGTACAATGCTTATTTTGCGTTTAAATTAGTTATTGACCAAATAAGAGTCCGAAACTATTCTTAAGGTAGTTTAAGCTTGTTATTAAATTTAAATATCTTTGCGAAATCGCATGTTATTTTTTAACGAGATAGCGTGTTATTAAATCCATGAATACCTTCTGCACACACGAAAAAATGTCACGTTACGCGTGCAAGCGAGAATGCGGAACAGGCGATAGAGAGGCCGATCAGGCTAAGCGTTTGGATTGTGACGCATCTATTTCTCTTCCTCCGTTATCATTATCACGTAAAATTATCGTCCCTAAACCGACTTTACAGACAACCATTTTTTTTGTTCTTTACGCCATTCAAAATTAATGTTCATTCCTCTCACTTACACAAAAGCATACCTACATACATACATAGTATCACGTCTTTTTCCTTGTGGGGTAGACAGAGCCTAGGTCTATAAGACCCGAAGGCTAAACGTTTAGCATATCGGTGGGCATTAGGTGGAAAAAGGAATCAAAATAGTAATGGATTGCTAGCCGTATCGCCTATTAACTTGATTCTTCAGATTTTACCCATTCCCTCGATCGACTTGTACGATCTCCGCGGGAAGAGAGAGAGCTGGTACATTCTAAGTTTTTTCTTTTCTCCCAGTCTAGCGTGGAAGAGATACAAAAGTAGAAACTATTTATGTACCTAACTACCGTCCTATACATAATTTAGTTAACTGAATAGATATAGTTGACCTATAGGCATGAATCACCATTTGCACCTTCTGTAATTTGGCAACCGATAGCATACCATTCAATTGTATGTGCAACAATGTTTCGTGCAGTTACGTAGCCGCTGATAAAGTATTTGTCCGTATCAGTACATTACCGTAAATACATGCGTGCAAACAACAAAGATTCAACTCATTGTATAACAAGTCACAAGTCACGGTATTACTGCTGGGAACTCATACTTACTCTAACTTATCCTTACTAATATTATAAATGCGAAAGTGAGTTTGTTGTTTATCCTGGGAAAAAGTAATGTTCCCGAGGGATCGACATTGACGCGGGCGGAGCCGCGGGTGAAAGCTAGTATATTATAAATGCGAAACTTATATTTAAAATTATACTAATATTATAAATGCGAAAGTGAGTTTGTTTGTTACGCTTTCACGCCGTAACTACTGAACCGATCATCATGTAATTTTGCATACAAGTTCTCTGGAGTACGGACAAGGACATATGCTACCTTTTATCCCGGGAAAATACTATTCCCGAGGGATCGACATTGTCGCGGGCGGAGACGCGGGCGAAAGCTAGTTTCCTATAAGTACAAAGTACTTATTTATTTTTTATAGAAAGAGAAGAATTGAAAACAGATACCTAAGTAGCTACTTAATGTCACTTTTCTATAGATTACTTGTGAACTTTTACAAGACTGCTGAAGAAAAGGAGTGTTTTATTTTTGATTCATGCTTCTACTACCTCAAGATATTGATATGTATGGTAATTACTATACATATCAATTAAATACATGTATTTAAGGGCTCCAATGTGAAATTTCACGTTAGATCCCTTAAATCCTTTACAGTAATACTGCTCGGTATTTCTTCTTACACTTGACTTTTGGGTATTGTGATTTGAAGCTCTACCTAGCGCGGAAACTACTTCTATACTTTCTAATTATGTATTTGTCATAGTACCTCCCTACTTCCACACCAAAGACATTCATGATAAGATTATAATCACAGATAGAGTTCTAAGTCCAAAAGATATACGTTTTGGTCTTAGAACTCTACCTGTGATTACTGTACTCACATACTTCTAGACAAAAGTAGACAAAAGCTGCATGCCAGCTGCATTTTTATGTAAGTCCTTTTTTTAGGGTTCTGTACCCAAAGGGTAAAAATCGGACCGTATTACTAAACCTCACGAAGTTCATCCGACAATAACAGGGCTGTATCTGAACCGTATAGGTAGAAACATGACGTTTTCATAGAATGTGTACTTCGCGATTGCCGCTTTAATCTATACATATAATAAAACAGTAAAAATATTTTGTCTGTACATTTAGAATTTTTGACTGAAATGGATCGAGGGACACCTAAAAAGAATAATAGAAAGCAAAAAAAATTTTTTCGAATTTTTTGTCTGTCTGTCTGTCTGTCTGTCTGTATGTATGATCACGATTATCTTCGAAAATACTGAACCGATTTACTTCAAACTTTCACTAATTGCTTTGTTTTAACTCAGCAAAACATCTAAAGTTTGTTTCATCAATATCGGTTCATTAAAAAAAAAGTTATCGTCATTTGAATGAACTCAAAGCATTAGTTTGCCTGCAAATATACATGGTGAATTTTTTATCGCTTTGGACCCTTAAAGGGGTGACTCAGACCATCAAAATGAACAACTTTTCCTACGGGAACAATGCTGGGAACTCAAAAATTTGACATTCCCATACAAACTGGCCGGGGGGCGGGACTCTTTTTTATGGAAATGACGATATTTTTTTTTGAGTTCCCATCATTGGTCCCATAGAAAAAGTTGTTCATATTGATGACCTGAGTCATCCCTTTAAGGGTCCAAACTGTTCCTGAGGGATGGACACTAACGGCGGCGGCGTAGCCGCGGGCAAACGGCAAACCAACCGGAACTGCTGCGCCTAGAAACTTGAAATTTGGTACAGGGGTTCTTATAATGATGTGAGTGAGCACTAAGAAAGGATTTTTAAGAAATTTTACTTCTAAAGAGGTAAAATTTATATAGAATTTTCTCATTTTTGGACTTAGAAGTATGAAAGTAAGTAGGTATATAAGCTCTCGATTAAAATTAAAAAAGATGTGTGTGGGTAGATGAAATTTGCAAAATTCCCCCCTTAAGGGGTAAAATGGGGGTGGGTGGTTGGTATAAACTTTGTATCGAAATTTTCTCATTTCTGAACTTAGACGTATGAATTTAAGCATATAAGTTCTAGGTTACTATTAAAAATATCTGTGTAGGTAAAATGGACGATATTTTCCCCTGAAGGGGTAAAATAGCGGGGTAAAGATTGTATAGGAATTTACTTATTTCTAGACTTAGAAGTATGAAAATAGGTAAATAAATTCACGATTACAATTGAAAAAGATATGTGTAGGTCAACTGGAAAAAAATCCCCCAGAAGGGGGGTAAAGTTTGTTTGGAAATTGGAAATTTTCTCATTTCTGGACTATGAAGTATGAAAATAAATGGGTATGTTCTCGATTACAAATAAAAAAGATATATGTGGGTGAAATGGACAAAATTCGCCCCTAAAGGGATAAAATGGGAGGGTAAAGGTTTCATGGAAATTTTCTCATTTCTGGACTTAGAAGTATAAATAATATCCATACTTCCATACTAATACTAATATTATAAATGCGAAAGTAACTCTGTCTGTCGTTTTTTACGCTTCAACCATTGAACTGATTTGGATGAAATTTGGTATGAAGGTGTGAGGCCCGAGGAAGGACATAGGGTATGTTTGATTCCGGGAAATTCTACTGCTCCCGAGGGATCGACACTAACGCGGGTGGAGCCGCGGGCAACAGCTAGTATTAAATAACACAACTTTCTGCTGTGAGGAGGCCTTTTTGACACTAATATGTCCGGTTTATACAATTAGAAATAGTTTTGTTCTGCTTATGATATATTTAATAAAAAAAAAATCTTTCTTTCCTTTACTTTAAAGTTTAAATAAAATGTTTAAATGAAAATCATAGTCATTAAGAACAAAATACGCCAATTTCATAGGTAAAGACTCATTATTACATCAGAGTCCACATACCTACATACGAGGCGTGATTTTACTAGTTAAATACTGTAAGGATACTGTTTACTTGTTGTGTGCGACTCGCACTTGGCCGGTTTTATTTATTTTTCTAGGCAGACTATACAAAGAATAGGTTTAGATTCAAATTTCAGGACTGAATAATTGTAAAGACCACAGAGATTGTGCGATAAGTCCGCTCCGCCTTTGTACCAACTTTGTTACATTTTAGGGTTCCAAACAAGGAACCCTTATAGTTTCGATAGACTATAATTACTATAGAGCTGTAATTTGGTATGGATATGTATGTTAATCATGCCGAAAAAACAGTAAAGTAAAATCTTGAAATAATTTTTTTTTAGCGTAATTTCCATACAAGTTAAAAGGGGAGTCAATTTTTTTTTCGCGGCTACTCCAACGTGTGTAGTGTTGTTGAATAGGTCTTTTAAAAATATTGTGAGCTTATGGACATCATTTTTCGATTTTACTTATCTGTTTCGGAAATATTTGGTTTTATACTCCAAATTTTTGTTAGAGTGCAGTGTCCCCCCCCCCCCCCCCTTTTAAATCTTTCTTCAGTTACCGTCCGTCTTATGTGGAACCCTTCGTGCGCGAGTCCGACTCGCACTTGGCCGGTTTTTTTTTGTTCTCTATAACTAATTTGTCTGTTATTTGGTGCAATATAGCAATATAGAGTATTATATTCTATTCTGCAGCAGTCCATTTAGAATTAGGGTCAGAATAAATCCTATCAGTACCTATATTAAGGATATGCAAATACGTTGTAGACCTGCATTTTTTTTTTATTATATAAATCCAAATTCGAGGGAGGATGGTATTGTGCTCGCTAAATAACCCTTTGTGCTGGCATGCTCTTATTGAAATCGTCGCCCCTCGCATGGAGTCATAAAGGAAGTGACATGTGGTTCCCGAAATATGCCTACGTTGGACACATAAGGATCCATTCTGTAATTAAATTTTGTTATAAGTAGTATTTTTTTTGCATATATACCTCTTTTTAAATATGCATTTATTTATTCAAGAATAATAATGATATGTACCTACGTTACGTAGTAAGCGATCAACGGTCAGGATTATCTTATCTCTATGGATCAACGCTGCCCATGGACAACCGCAACACCAGGGTGTGACAGGAGCGTTGCCGGCCTTTCAAGGATGGACCTCCGGCTCTCTCACTCACCGAAAGAAGCATGGTAAAGCTTCTACTCAAACGCAGATTTTCTGTGAGAGTGTGGACGGACGAGCCGGCCCATTCATGCTACTAGCAATGAATTTTGCCAGTAGCGTAGCTCTACTCTACCCCGACTAAAGGACGGGATTGCGATAGAATTATTTCGTAAAAGAAAGAAACTTTCTAGAAATGCGCCTTCCTACTTCTTTTTTATCATCCAGATTCATAGGAGGAAAAGAAAGAATTTAGCCATACATGCAGGATATACATTTTACGCACAGGAATGAAGTTGGCTTGGATCGGATCGGTTACCTACCTTCTAAATCTGCTTTAGTTATCTAGACTACAAGATCGTTGGTCCGAAACGGTTGGAACTTGACTACTTTTCAGTTGATTGGATGATCGACCTCATGATATAACTGCTACAGAATCATCACGTTTCTAAGTCCCCTTGTTTCTACTAGGTATACTTTTTATAAAAGTCAAAGATTTTTGTTCAACATTGGATAAGTACACTACTTCTTTTGACAACCTAATGTTATTATTCAAATATTGTACAAATCTCCTAGCGTAGTACCAATTGTTTGCCTACCTGTTTCATGCACGTTAAGTGGGAACCCTCTACCTCAATTATTTTAGATATGCACGTCCATCCTAGTTTGGAAACCGTTGTATAATCTGTACTACCTACGTTTTTATTAATAAATGCATTTTTTATTGTGCTTTATTTTAGTCTTATCCACACTACGCGGTCGGCGAGTGTGTCCGCACACCTGCCGGCGCATTCCGTCCTTAGCAGGGCTTCGGCTACACAGCATAACCAACAAAATTCAGTGGGCACCACATATGCAGTCGCCGGGCTTAGTCAGCAGCCACTCAAACTGCCAAGGTTATAAATATAATAGCACCTGATTCAGTTTTTGCTGCATAAAATCAAATAATCCGGGACCAGTCGTAAATTATAATGGGTAAATTGAAAACATTTTGTTTTTATTCGTTTCAGACAATATTTATTTCTGGGCTAGGTATGAAAGGAAACATTTTCATACCCAATCTCGTTAAAAAAATTATCAAGAAAGTGGGACGGTACGTACCCATTTACTTTTAATTAATTTTCAATATTTTTACATCCAAATTAAGAGAAATTTTGACGTTTGCATATCTGAACTACAATATATTGATGACGAATTATCTCTTTGTCTTGCAAAAGTTTTGTAGCATCAAAAAATACAGTCGTTTCAGAATACTAAGTTGTTTCGCTACATATGAACTAATTTTTCATCATCTTACTTCTGTGCTTGAATTTTTGTCTCCTTAATGTGTTGGCTGTTGTCACTAATCATTTCGCTGATTTCTGTCTTTTATCCATTTTGTAGAACTTCAGTGGCATAATGGGTTTCTAGATAATCAGTTTCATCTCAAATCTTTATTTTATATCCAACACTACGAGTATGACTGAAATACTACTCTGTTTACATTTAGGTATCTATTACTAATATTCAAGACGAAACCCGTATCTTATGTTTTGATCCTACTTAACAGCCGAATGTATGCAGCTGCACGATAATTCGGCTGCTAAGTAGGATCAACACATATTTCAGACCTTCAGACACGGAGCTTTTTCTGTTTTATAACGACTCGAGCTGGGCCTAAAAAAGCCCATGTTTGCTCATTACTGGCGTGCTGCGGCGCGGGAGGGTGAGCCCTCTGTTCGTGAGCACGCGCGCAGTCCACCAGCCAGCCAATGATGGTCAACCTTTCTGGTGTAAAATAAATAACTTATACTATATTTTTGTGTTCTTTCCTCACATTCTCCTAGAGCCTCTTCCCGGTTGCATCCTCAGCCGCGTTTGCTTTTGAGGGGCCGCGAGTAAGACAGCATGTCAGTTTATACTAAGTCCCTATGCTGTGACATGTTTGGTACAGTTTTACGTCTAGCCGCCTGTCAGACGTCTACTCTACTTGGGTATGCGTTTGCATTGTTATTTTGCATATTTATCAGAACTATAGATATTAAAAATTCAATCATTCGGCGTTAACATTAAACTTCTAAGGAAGTAAGTAAGTACTAGAGTTTCTCATAATATAGAGACCGGATTTGGATGTGAGATTATGCGTACTTAAGTATACCCGCTATCTGCCTCGTCAAGTTTCCTACTTTAAGAGCATCAACGAATAAAGAAGTGTACCCAGCAACAAACGTAATAACAGTTTACGTTTGACAGGTACTTCAAATGAACTATCGACGGATTTCCGCCCGCCGCGACTCCCACGATAACTTATAGTTTCCGTTGCTTTTCTATGAAAATGAATCATTGATATAGCCACCTTACTTTAATACGTTCCATTCATAGCCGCAAACTTATGAATCACGAGTAGTGCGTAAAACTTGCTACTTAGTTACGTCGAATTCAATGACACGATTATGTCACGGCGATAAGGAAAACGAGAACGTTCAATGGAGTTTAAAATAAATTGAAAACTAAATCTGTCTTATTATAAAACAAGGACTAACTTTAGTACCTGGTTTAAACCATTATCCGACCAAAATAAGTCGACAGTTTTCACTCTGACGTTTGGTCAACTGTCATTGTCAATTTGTTTGGGAGGGATAATGGTTTAAGCCAGGTACTAAAGTTAGTCCTCGTTTTATAATAAGACTGAATAAGTTGCTGTTTCTGTTCACTGTCATAGAGACTATGCTTAGCTATGGTAATGTAACACCTGGCTATAAGTGAATACATACTTATACATATATGTCTACTTACATCTTAATTCATGCTCATGTACGATCTTATTGGAAGAAAATTAGGGACTTCTTATATTTTATTAGATAAATTATTTTGTTACATATCTGTTTTTATGTTTATATTTTGAAAACATCTTATTGGATTGTTAAAAAAGAATATAATATTGTTTGATGGTTGTAAAAGACAAAAATGCTTTGCATGACACATGTAACATGCGTGAAAAGTATTTGCTATTGAAAAAATATTTATAAGAGAATTCTTTTTCCCTCCAAGCCTTTTCTAGTCCTAATTCTGACTAAAGTTTATCTAATCCATGTTGCATCCGTTACAGACCTTTGCCCGCAGTGGAAAAATAAGGGTAAGGTTAAAAGCGGTTTAAAGTTTCAGCAGCATAGCTCCAAGGCGCGAGTGAGTTTGCTTTTCACGTTATATAACGAGTTGGAGGTTCGACGTCCTCGGGCCAACCTTTAAGGTCGGCGCGGCGGCCTCCAGCCCTCCATTACTTACACAAGCTAAACTCAGCGCCCTCAGTACTGCCTGGAACTAAACATTCGAGATAATAAAGACCAGAAATTGCCATCTATACTTAGTTGCATAGAGACTTTGCTTTTTTTTTTAATTTAGAATTTAGTATACGTGATATGCTGTTACTAAATTGCAGAGTCGCTATATAACTAAGTTTATGAATATTTTTAAAAGTCAGTCCGTTAAGCTTTATAGAATCCAAAATTACTCTTATGTAAGAAACGTTAATGTAAGGTTGTCAAACATCTTTAGTTTGCTTAATTCCATTCAGGTAGAGTTGTAAAATTAGAAAGAAACCGGAAATATTTTGTTAACAACTAATAACGTTATATCGGCGTAGCGAACTGCTTCCTTCCGGACTTTTGTGCTGCACAAAAAAATACTGTAACTTTTACAACATTTTAACAACGAGCGGCGGAAACTGACCTACGCAGCGCCCAAGGAGCGGAAGGAAGTGCAATTGAGTCATAATAACAAAAGCCGCGCCGGCTGCTCTATGAATGGATGGATATTCGCCATACGTGTCCTTTTGTTTGTTTCGCAGCTGAATGAAATCTGTAAGTTTTTTGGCTCGTTGTAGTCGTTCGGTGCAGCGTGCCTGCTGGCTCGGCGCGGGACTTAGCAGCGGTGCGCGGGCGCGGGGAGGGGACGGTTTCCGGCGGCGCGGGCGCAGCGTGGGAACGCGCGCTCCCACCTACGAGCTGCTCCACAGATTAAATGACGGCCACTAATTAATTTAAGTTTGCGCCTAAGAGAAATGAACATCTGAGTGATATAAGTAGGGTAGGCAGACATTCATGGAGTTTGGTAGTGTACCTACCTGCCTAATTTTTTGTATCAATTGAAGGGATTGGGTCACATAACCTACTGTATTTAGAATGTTGCATTCACATGTTTTATAATATAAAAGTACTCTTTTTGACATGCATTTATCAATTAAAATATTTATTTACATCAAATTTCAGTAGAGCATTTTTCTGGTTGCTTGCTCAGCTCTGTTTCGTCGGAGCCCAGGGTCCATTTGTGCTTATTCAATTAAGAAATAAAATATTGTGAAAAAAATTCAACGCGAGCGGGGATAGAACCAGCGATCTTAGGTCTCTGGACGGCGGTAGCTCAAATGGCAGAGCGTAGGTCGTATTTCTTAATTTAATAAGAATATATCAGAATAGCATTTGTGAATGCAAAAAACACTTAGGTATAAAAATAACTTTCATGTTTTTAACATAACCGATCGGGACAATACAAGTACTTATTGGATAGGAGTTTTTCTACCCAATATCTTAAGTGTAGTCTATAAGGCTATGATAGGTATCTGAGCGCGCACATTTCGACAAAGTTGGTCCTTTGTTCGCGCGTCGCAGTCTCGAGACCCGTCGGCCAGGGCTCCACACCTGGCGCACCAGATGCTCCCAACCATTCACTCCGCCCTGAATTTTATCAATTGCGGACGCACTCCGCTCCCATTCACTTTTTTATTTACGACATATGTTTAACGACTTATATCGTAAGATGGAATGTTTTAATAAAAACTTTCCTGACCATAAAAACTATAAAGAGTTCTGATACAAAATCATGTGTTTCACCTGGGTCTCTCCTAATATCTGCCACCAAACATAGACGTGTTTTAGTTTGTTCAAAGGGTGAGTGAGATACTATACAACTAATAGGTACCGTGCTTACATATGTACATACGTCAAATTCATTGATTTTACTTCTTTATGATGACACATCATCAAGATAGCTAGTGCAAGCTAGTCAGTGGGCTCATGTTTATAAAAAATCTTGCACATGTCCGCAGAGTGAGATTACACGACGACTCCAACTTTTCAACGCCAACCGGTCAATAGGATACTGACAGTTTAGTATGTAGATGCGCATGGGACTCGGAATAAATATCATGGACTTGTTTGTCTCATTCCGCTGCCGTCGAAAGTCGAACAGAATCATTAATATGCCATATCGGTCTGCTTCATTCATAATTTTGTTGATAACTTAGCATAATGACTTACTTTAGCGATAACTCCAGTGATATGTTATGGCAGTTGAGCTCGAAAACAAATTACATATTTATTGACGTGTCTAACTCGAGTAAGTATTGATTAACTACATATTTATATTTTACTAGACCAAATCATAATTAAATTATACTGAGATACCTCACAGTTACTAGACAACTTTTGACTCTACGTGTATCTGTAGTTCATTATATGAGAAATTAAAATCGTAGCGTCATTTAACCACCTCTATCCCTCGTCAGTACACGCGAAAACATTAACATAACAAGAAAAACAACTTTTCGCTATAATTGAACACGTAATTATCGGCACTGGCGTATCCCATTAAACCAACAAATTGTTTATATTACGCTCGTAGCATTCCTTTATGCCTTAACACTTATTGCGTGGACCAACTATACCCATAACACATGGCTAGGCTAGAGAATGAACGACGCCATTCATTTATTAAAACGATGGACCTAATTTTCCGCATGACACAACTACTTTGTCCTCGTACGCCATGCTTGCAGCCCACATGATGTTAAAATACTTAGGTACTTTTCGATGGTGTTTTACTATTCCAGCACATGTAAAGGCGTGAATACATTTTCATCTGACAGGTAAGGTCTGATGTGTATATAGAATAGAGCAGAGTGTATTAGCCGCAAGAACTCCACTGCTAGACATACTAGGCCTCCCCCAAGGATAAGATAAGATAAGATAAAAACTCTTTAGAGGACCAGGAATAAATAAGAATAATTATAAACAAAATATAGAAGTGTACAAAGGCGGCGTTATCGCTAAAGCAATTTCTTACAGGCAACCTTGCTAGGGAATAGGAATTTAGTGGAAAAACAACGGTAGGATTTCCAAAATGATCGGTTGGAAGTGGACTGCATCCAGCGTCTTCTTGCAACGACCTGACAAGGTAGTTCGACAAACGTCACAAGAAGGTGGTAGATGTCCTAAGATGAGATGAAGATATTCAAAATACAGTTGAAAGTTTGCATATTAATAATTCAGTAATTGACAACCCCTCTTCTATAGCAGAATCGTTCAATCAATATTTGATCAATCATAATTCACAGAATAACTTCCAAAGCAATTATAAATCAGGAATAAAATACCAAAGTAAAAGTATATATTTAAAACCAGTTACGGCTGGTGAACTGAAACAGATTGTCATGAACCTGAAAGATAAAAAAAGTTGTGGATATGACAATATACCTGTTAAATTAATTAAACAATCTTTACAGTATATTACCGAACCACTAGTTTATATTCTTAATTTAATGATACAAACTGGAACCTTCCCTGAAGACTTAAAGAAGTCCAAGGTTAAGCCACTATTCAAAAAAGGTTCGAAAACAGAATTAAAAAATTATAGGCCAATAGCACTTTTATCATGTTTTTCCAAAATATTTGAAAAAGTGATACATACAAGACTAAGTAACTTTTTTGAAAAAAATAATATAATTAGTAATAACCAATTTGGATTTCAGAAAAATAAAAATACGAATACAGCTATATTCAAAATACTTAAATGAATATGGGATGCTACAAATAATAAATCAGCTTGTGTAGGCCTCTTTATTGACATGTCCTAGGCTTTTGATTGCGTTCGGCACGATGTTCTTTTAAAACAACTCGAGTCAATAGGTATCCGAGGAGTAGCACATGATCTGATAAACTCTTATTTAAAAGAGAAGACAAATAACAGTTATCGATAGATATAATCAGAGTAATAAAACTATTGAGGAAGTGCAATCTGAGCAAGCAAAAGTAATCCTTGGTGTACCACAGGGCAGTATTCTTGGCCCTCTACTATTTCTCATCTATGTGAATGAACTCCCTTTTGTCACTAAACATAGGTGTGTAATGTTTGCTGACGATGCAACAATCTTTATTCAAGATGATTTCAAAAATAAAGAAATATTTCAAGCTGAAATAAATACAACTTTGAAATCCACAATAGATTGGTTAAAAACTATTAATCTACATGTAAATTTATCAAAAACTAAATTTATACAATTCCGTAGTTATAGTAAAAACTCGTATAATCTAAATATTCAAGATTCGACTACTAAAGTAAGTGAAGTAGGAGATAACAATTTTCTTGGTGTTACCATTGATTGTCACCTAAACTGGAAGGTACATATTAGCAAAGTTAATAAGAAATTATCAAGTTACTGCTATGCTCTTTCAATTTTAGCTGAAAATTCATCAATCGACGTAACACGCACTGCTTATTTTGGAAATGTGTATCCTTATTTAACGCATTATATATTGGGGAAATTCTGTAAATGTATCGTCTACATTTATATTGTTTACGAATTATGTATAATATGTACCAGGAAGAATCCCTAAGATTATTATTTAAACAGGAAAGATACCTCACACTAAATAATGTATATATTCTAGAAATATGTATGTTTGTTAGAAATAATATGAACTATTTTGCAAAAAAGAAAGATTTTAGAAGTAATTTAAGAAATGTATATAAATATGATTTATATTTACCAATAATTAATAATAATATGTATAGTAAGAGCACATTTATTTCTGGTATTAAAGTATATAATCACTTGCCACTTGAATTTAAGAGCAATGAAAATAATATTATATTCAAACGAAAATTAAAGAATTGGTTATTAGAGCATGTTTTCTATGATTTGTCTGAATATTTTGAGTATAATACTAATAATAATAGGCCTAAGAGGTATTGTACTGACAAATAACTAAATTACATTGTACCTACATGAATATTGCATGCCTGAAAGGGTAAGACTGTTGAAACTGTTTTTGTTTTTTATTTTACCATCTTTGTAACACAGTTATGTGCAATAAATATTTTGAGTTTTGAGTTTTGAGTTTTTTGAGATGCGCCACTCGAGAACCTTTCCCAGAGAGAAATGTAAAAGACACCAAATCTTCAGTTGATTATATCATTGTGGCTACAAAATATGTGGAGAAATAAATCATATGACTAGCTCCGTGGCGCAGCGGTCAACACGCCTGCCTGCGACACGGAGTGACCGGGTTCGATCCCCGGCCAGGTCAAGATGGAAAATGATATTTTTCAGATTGGCCTGGGTCTTGGATGTGTATCTATATATGTATTTGTTATAAAATATGGTATCGTTGAGTTAGTATCCCATAACACAAGTCTTGAACTTACTTTGGGGCTAGCTCAATCTGTGTGATTTGTCCGTATATATTTATATTTATATTTTATATTTATATACATCTTGCACATTGTTTTGATATACGTACATACTTTATGAGAATCTGTAGTCAAGCAAAACCTGTAATCGTTTTCAAATGAAACAATAAAGCATTCATTAAAAAAATAGGGGTGAAGCGAGGACGGATACCTATCGGAATTATGCAGAAAAAGTTTTGCTCTTACCTTACCGGCACCATGCACCTACTTTCTTAGAAGAGATTATAGCATAAAACATGTATTTTTTTCTCAAAGATAATACTTTTTGTGTGAGCTGCATCGCTACGCTTGCTGATCGCCCCCTAGCCTCCGCATTAGACTGGAGTTCATGGAAGCGTTTATTTATGTGCGACCATTATAAACCGATTCATACCGATCCGCCAGCGCCCGTTTCTTCATTAATGAAAGCTCTTGCGGAGGTGGGAACGCTCGTTACACGTAACGGAACTTACATAATTATTGGTAAACCTCAACCCACATTAAAAGTTGTAAACCTACATTCAAAGCTGAGAAAATTTAACCCAACCATCGACACGATAGAGGTGAAATTCGTGTGAGTTGTTACTGCCCATACGCCTGATGATGAATGGACTGATGCTCTTGCATCTGAATGAAGCAGCTGCCGGTTGTAGACAGTTTTATACTTTATAGCCAATGTTTGCCAATTTTAAGTATTTTGTGATACGTATAATGATTACCGTTTGGTCTTTAGAAAATAGTGCTTCCTTCGCTTCCGTCATACATTGCATGAATACTATAACATTTCCGCATACGGATTTCCTTCTGTTATTATTTATGCCTATAAAAAATATGAACATCTTTGACAAAAAATTGATACTATAGGTAAGTACCTATAGTATCAATTTTTATATATATAGTAAGTACTATATCTTAGTAATATTTAACTAGGCCATCATAAATGAGTGAAAATGTGATCGTATAAAACTATATTATCTACTTATGATTGAGTTCGACATTCCGCAAGTTCATTAAGTTACTACTAATTAAATTGCACTAAAATTAGAAAATGACTGTAAAAACATGCTCGGGACAGCTGCTGCATTGTAGATACTATCAACCGGAGATCTATTTTTACAATCTAATTAAAAATAGCGTGACAGTGTCACCGGGCGTCACGAAAAAAATGCCTCCCCTACTCCCCTCGGTTTCATTGATATTTCGACATTCACGTTGTGGTTAACCGACCGAGTAGAAAATCATTACTGGGATTGTATTTATTTTAATGCCGCGTGTCTATGTAATTTGTCTGTTTTATGTTCATTCATAACTTCGTTATGGGTAGTTCCGTTGAGATTCTCCCACGGTCGCATGAATGGCCCTAGTTGCGCTTACGCATCATTCAAGGGAAGAAAGGGGCGCGTCACTTCCGGAATATGGTGTATCATGTTGGTGCTTCCGGCTTGTACCGGAAACATGTGTTCCCTGTTTGCGACAGTTATTGTTCTTATTACGTTATTACTACACTTTACCTAGTTCATATTTACTTTAAATGATACATATATACGAGTACACCTGCTTAGTTCTCATTTATCTAAAAGTTAGGGTAATAGAGATTTTGCCTTTTAGATATTTTACATTTCTCAGTAAGTACATCAATAAACGACAAGTACAAATTACATATGCGTAATAAATCGAACTACAGGGTGTATATATTCTTTGCTACAGGCACTACATCGCTATAGTAATGAACTAATGACATTAAAATAACAGTAAAAAGTATAAAAAATAAACATAGAAAGAAAAGTGTGCAGCTGCTCGGACAATTTCTATGAGAATGTCGATTTTTATTTTTGCTTTTTCATGATTTGTTATTTTAATTCCATATAATAGCCACAGAGTATTTACCCGTGTACCGATATGTAAAACAAATTCAGATTTGTTCGAACTCGTACCTACGTGTATATAGTATAAGTTGTATCTGACTTTTTGATCCCGTGTTGTACCGTTAAGATTTTATAATCTTTGATTTGTTGGATTTGTTATTAAACACCGAATAGCAAAATAACGAATCCTATCTAATAATATACATAAATGCGAAAGTGAGTTTGTTTGTTTGTGACGTCCCTTCACATCCTATCTACTGAACCGATCGTCATGAAATTTTGAATGTATCTTCCCGGTGTCTGGGGTACGGAGAAAGACTTAGACATTTTATCCCGGGAAAAGTAGTATTCCCGAGGGAGCGACATCGACGCGGGCGGAGGCGCTGGTAGAAAGTAGTAAAATACATATGAAATATTTACGACAAAAAATAATTGCAAAACGAAGTTCGCACATTTTTTTAACATTGTATATTTGTCTATTGTTACTATTTTGAATATTTGTTTTATTTTTCTCTCAAATAGTTAAATAAAAGATAATAATCTAGTGTTGATATGTTTTTTAATTAATTTTCGTCATCGTCATCATATCATCATCATAAATGATATATGAAAAAAGCATCCGAATTAAAATAAGGCATTATTCACGATTAAATTTAGTACTATATAGTCATCCAAAATTTAAAAACGTACTCAATTCTGTACAAATGATACTAGAACTTATCAACAATACATATTTACCAATCACATCTCTATAATTACCTAACGAGGTAGAAATATCCTAGTTAAGGTCCAAAGACCGAGCTCCGGCGTGACGGCGTATTCACTAAATATATTTTTTTTAATGTTAAAGGACGGCAAACGAGCATGCGGGTCACCTGATGGTAAGCGATTACCGCTGCCCATGGACAACTGAAACACCAGGGTGTGCCAGCCTCTCAAGGAGTTGGGGGAAGGAAATCGGAGGAAACAATGGGCGTCCAGGTCTCTCACTCACCGAACGAAGCACAGAAGTGGTAAAGATTCTACTTCTACTCAAACGTCGATTTTCTGTGAGAGTGTGGATCTTCCTCGGCCGACACGGCGGATACTAGCAAGAATGAATTTGTGGCTCTACCACAACTTAAGGGTGTCAGGCAGGCGGCCGACCGTAAAAACTACGCCAATTAATATTACATCATGAATGCGTCACAGCTGAGGATACAACTGGGAAAACGCTCAGATGAAAGAAAGATTGAACAAAAGATTCCCAGTTTAGATAAACAATTACTAAATAAAAAATTGATTGTCTGTAAAGTCGGTTTACGGACGATAATTTTACGTGATAACGGTGGAAGAGAGATAGATGCGACACAAGCCGAACGCTTAGGCCGATCGTGAGTGCTATTTTTGAAATGATGCCGTTCGCAAACGAGCGATTTTTCCATATAAAAATCGCTAGAAGACGAGTGTCACACTTTCAAAAATATTACCCCGTGTCTCTATCGCTTGTTCCGTGCTCTCGCTTGCACACGGAACGTGATACTTTTTCGTGCAGCCGGGGTTTATCGATTTATAAGCCGTAACCACGTCAAAAATAGTGAATCAACTTTTTTATGGTGTCCGCGTTCGATGTTCAGGGTACTATTTTTGAAAGTGTGACATACGTCTTCGAGCGATTTTTGATTTTTGTATGGAAACATCGCTCGTTTACGAACGGTGGCATTTCAAAAACAGCACTCCAGCACTTTCACAATCAATTGTTTTGATTGAAGCCGAGTGGCGAATATATCTACGATTCTTTCGTACGTAGCCCATCTTAGCCGAGCAAGAAGGATAGATAGCGGAAGTGGAATAAGAATAGAGAATGCCAGGGTTCATTCATTGATGTTTCCGCCGCCATCAATGGCCAACTACAGACAGCCGACGCCGGGTCAGGAAGTTTCATACCTCAGTTTCATACAATTTTCATGACTGTGATAGTAGTACGTAAACTTATTTTTATTAGAGCCAATTTTTTTGGAACTTTATATTCTGTTTTTAACCGACTTCAAAGAAAAGAGGTTAACAATTCGGTTCGGTTGTATTTTTTTTATGTTTGTTACCCAAGGACTCCGTCATTTATGAGCCGACTTTAATTTTATTTTCCCATTTCAATTTCATCACAATCGGTTCAGTAGTTAGATTTATATTTATATAAACCGTCGCAAAAAAAGCCGTTAGAAATATCGTATAAATTTAAAAATATAAAATTAGAATCGGTCAACGTAGCACCATTACTAGGTATTAATTTAGATTCAAACCTGTCCTGGAAACCACATGTACAAAAATTAAAAGCCAAGCTATCATCCTTTATATATGCTTTGATGCAATTAAAGCGCGCTACTAACTTCGAAACCTCCCTTGCAGCCTATTATGCAAATGCACATTCCAGGCTTTCTTATGGCATAGTGCTTTGGGGAAACTGTTGCGAAGTTGACGATGTATTTATCCTACAAAAGAAATGTCTTAAAATTCTAGAAAACTTGGATCAAATGACATCTTGTAGACCTTACTTTGCGAAACATAAAATCCTAACTGTAACATCCATATACATTCTTGAATCATGCAAATTTGTAAGGAAATATGAGGCCTTTTACACACCTAGAGTAAACTTAAATAAAAGAAATACTTAATAGAAACTTCAATAAACTAGAGATTCCATTAACATAAATGAAATTAGTTTCTTCCAGTCCCCATCACATGGTAACAAAAATATACAATCATATACCGAATTTTCTAAAGAATATAAAAAAATCTTCTATCTTCATTAAACACCTCAAATCTTTTCTCGCTAATAAATGCTACTATAGTCTATCCGAATTTTTTAAAGACAAAATTTGAATTACTTTGATTTCTCTAACAGCCAGATAAACATATGATAAAATGAATTTAATGATTGATATTTAGTTAGTAAAAAAGGGAACTAGTTGCCCTCAATGTTTGCTGTGCCCTAGCAGGGCGTCACCTGTACTTGTACTTCACGTATGTATTCTAACACCTATCAAACTTGTGACTTGCAATAAATATCTGTATCTGTATCTAGATTGACGTCAGTTTTTATAATACGAAAGATTATTTGTGATTGATAATGCTTTGATTATCTAAGTTCTTAAGATTTAATATTGCTTTACTACAAAAGTATATGTTCTTGTTTTTTTCATACGTCACTGCTAGAAACCTATTCTTCTCTTTCGTAATCCTGCTTTACACACAATCAAATGGTTCCAATTAATTTAAGCGGCAATTAAGTAACCACGATAGTAGAGAGCAGGAAGCGTTCGGCCGCGGTGTAATGGGAACACGTTTAGTTCTGATTACCGTGGGTTCAATTTACAGGAACTCGCAGGGCCCGATCGAAGATACACAAGCCGGACAATGCCCAGAGCGGCAAAATTGAGGGCGCTTGGAAGTTGGACAGAGTCGGTTTTCTCTCGACGACATTGAATGAAAACTTATAAAAAAAATTAAACCTATTTCTTAAAATTCTTCCTTAACTTAAGCAATAAAAAGCGCAAAATAAACAGAATTTCTTATTTTTATTCAAAGGAGAAACTGACAAACATGCGACTTAATTGATCTATTTCAATTTAAAAAAAAAACTTAATAAAACTATCTATTTAGGTACCTATTTAAAATCTGTATTTTTTGTAAATCATATTTATATCTATCACATAATCGAGATTTCAACGCGTCCCCGAGATGTTACGTGCGATTTGCAAAAAAGAATTTCTATTGCGGTGCAGAGGGGTAACACTGTCAGCTTTCTGGGTAGCCTGCCTCCCAGTGACGCGTTGGAGTCTTTTTTTTATTTGAAAAAGTAAGAAAAACTACAACCCCATCTTTGTCGAAAAGTTAAATGTAAAGGGCGACAATTACTTTTTGCCCGGAGCGGATGAATGGCTAGATCAGGCTCTGGGAACACGGCTCGTAACGTTACTTATATTTACTAGATTAATTAATTGTACAGTCATTTTACAAACTAGTTTTCACGTTATAGCTTGCGCACGTAAATACGGTGCACAGAAAAAACCAGAACAGTTTTACTTCATCACACATCCATTAAAATAGGTATGCCTAAAACTTTATTTTCCATTTAGTTTATGAAAACTATACAAATGAAGACTTTTGACGCACTTTTTTAATCTATGTGAAGAAAGGTTACTTGTATAAAGCCAATAAGGGATCAATACATATGTACATCTGACTATGTACTAACAAAGTTTAAGTGCTTAATAAGCACTGCATGATCAGGCCCATAATAGTTTTATATTTTCATATTTCCTATTCATAAGTCAAAATCATCATCATCATCAAGTCCTTTTTAGTCTCCACTATAGGAGCACGACCCTCTCTGTACTAGGGCCATACTTGGCCAGAGCAGCCAAAGGACTTGGCCTACACTCTCCACGCTAGCCAGACGGGTTGGAGAGGTCTCTTAGATGTTTATAAGCTTTGTTTAGCTTGTATTTCCTAAGTCGCCTTCTACGACATCCACGGGAAGACTTGGAGTGGTCCTATTCTACTCTGCCGGATACCACACGGCTATAAGTCAAAATATTATTCTATTTTGCCTTGATCATGGACCTAGCCTTGATATGATACGGTTGATTTATTGATTTGATTATGTTATGATTATATATTTACCTATCAGTATAAATGCAGCATTTGCACATACTTCTCTCCAATACTTTCATTCTACTATATTTCAGTCAGTTATGTCATTCACCCCAGCTTCCTACCTTGCCGAGTCGTTGAATATCTTCACTTATTTCTTGTCATGACCTTGTATTGGTTGCACGAACGTAACTAGATGTTATAAAATTTATGGTCGTAGAAATTGTTATTGACTTCCGTTCTGTAACAGTGCTTCCAACGTGAGGCTGTGTGCGGATTCCTCACTCTCATACATTCTCAATTTCGCGCACACCAAACTATACAGTTGGGCACTTGCCAGTTTTTGGCATGTTTATCCATAAACCCACTCTATATCGGTGGAAGCTTTACCAAAAAATATTAATGAAACGCATAGCTGTTATCAAAACTAAGTGCGAACATCTAAAAGTAACTGTGTAAATAGCTCAATATTAGTTATCCTTCAAAATATCTCCCTTTTGGTTGAGGTCATAGTGTCTCGCTCGACGGATCTACGCAACAAGGCACTCGGAGATAAAATTGATGAAAACAGAATTGTTTCAATTTCGGCTTTATTGTGTTAATGCTAAGAGTCACACAAAGAGTCAAAGGTGGCAAGTTAGTTTGTTCTATGTGACGTAACCCGAGCATCCCGACTTTCATTGAGTTGCTCGTCATGTCGTCGCTGTCCCCACTAACCCCTCCCTTATCTTGTTAATCACTCCTCCCACCCACGGCCCCGTGACGTCATGTACGGACAAATGTCACAAAAACAATCAAATCTCAAATCCCCTGGCTCCAAGATGCAAATTAGCCATATATGGTTGAACGTGATTCAAGTCAGCAATTAAAAAATCTATTTTGAAACGGACTATGTTTTTTTTAGCCTGAGGCATATGTCTTAATGTCAAATTCAAAATTGGAGTAAAAGGACATTGTTATTTTTTCTAGTTACAGATGCTGCCAAGTTGCCAAGCATTCGTGGTCTGAGTCACTCCTTAAATGTTTGCTAAATAATTCAATGTTACCCTGTATTGTCTGTGCTTGGCAGGAAACTCGAAAAACGTGGTGGTGGATACTTATATGCTTTTACAGTTTTATTAGTCGTTGACGAAAAATGGCTAAAGTTCACAGAGAAGATACCTTAAATTCTTAAATTATAACTATATAGGTACTATTTAATGCATTTTAATCATATATTAAAATCTCGAGAGCGTTTCAATTTCTTAGCTCAAGTCTCCGTATAGCTAGCTAAGATTACATAAGCCTCCCGTTCTCTAGTTTTTTAGAAATGTAACTTAACTAACGTCACAGACTGGATTCTCTGAAAAGCTCAGTCATAGGACTCAAACACAAGCTTTGGTAAAAAATCTAGTGATTTATTATATTTTGATAATTAGACAAGAGAGACATTGTTGTCTGCTGGTTGCTACATACTAGCCATCAGTAGTAACTTCTATCTGCTTCTTTAGGTACTAAGGACATCCATCCAGCAAGATAATATTACTTGAACAGCACAAAATAAAGTTGTGAATGAAACAGTGCGCGTCCGGCGAACAGCGAGCGGCGCGAATGGGAGCGGAAGCCCGCGGTTAGTCCACTTCCTGTTTCCTGTAGGGCCGAGAGCGACGCACGGCACGCGCAGCCGAGCGCGCCCGAGTGGCCCCGACGAAGCACGAGCACTCCCGATGCCCCCCGACTGCGATCGTCGGCGACTGTGTCCACCAACAGCTAGAATTTTACGCGATTCCGTTTACTGCGGAAAAGTCATTTCACAGCCGCAAGTTGAGCTGTTACTTAACACTTTCGCTGACACTGCCCGCCTGTAGACGATTTCTATTGTTATTTCTTTTGTGTCTAGTTCAGTGTCAGGTTCCGTTAGGTTGGTCAATAGTATCGATCTATGTTTTGTAGCGCAGCATCCTTTGAATAGTTGTCTTGGCAACAGCTTTAAATCAACGCTATGGTCATAATACTTTATGGTAATTATAACAATAGTAGAAAGCTGAGCTGGCTCCTTTTTCGGCAACTATTTTATTGAAGAACCGGATTATTTTAGAAAAAAATATATTTTCTTAACATAGATGTGTTACTTTATATGTTAATGTTTTAATTTGAACCAGCTACCTTAGGTCTCTAAACGACCTACGCTCTGCCATTTGAGCATCCGCGTCCCAAACTTCGGCGTCGCAAATCTCCAACACATCTCTTATTCCCCATAATACGCATTGCCTTACGTCACCTAACGAGCGTAGGTCGTACAGAGACCTAAGATCGCTGGTTTAAACCACCCCCTCCCCCCGCGGGGATTTTTTCACCATATTCTATTTCTTAATTTAATAAAGCGTATCATTTTTGTTTAAAAACCGCTCGTGTTAGGAAGTCACGCGTTATCATCCATCACTTTACACTGACGTTTTTTTAACTGTAATAGTACAGACTTTGATCGATATTAGGTACATGCGTTCAATGCTTTAAACCAGTACCAGTTTTGAGTTACTGTTTAAAAAAGTATAAGTATGCAGGATGAAGAAGGATTTTGAATCATTATTAATAAACCCGATGCCCCCGATAAGCAGGTATTATATTGACACCACAAAAAAACGTTTTTCCTCTATAGTCTATGGTGTCAGTATGGTTATTTGATTTAATGCTAAATTAGTTAGTACTCTATCACATACAGTTCTACTGCGGATGTAAGTATTACTTAAGTCAGAAACATCAATAATTACCATACTGGCGCCGTCTCTACAATATAGGTATGTTGGATTAGATCGTTTATGCATTTGTATAGTTTTTGAAGACGTTTAAACTATTAAATAAACAGCCATGGTAGTCTTAGTCCTCACTCATTTTTGTTTTCTTTTACAAAAACACTTGTATGCAGAATTTTAAAATTGTATGACCCTTTATACCTATCTGTAAAATAATATTATTGCAATTTACGTGAATAATACAATTCCTACGTCAACGTTGAAAACATGGGTGGAACGAACTATGGGAACGAAATGTTCCCATTTGTGATTAATATTATACCTATTCGGCCTCTTTGGTTTAGTGGTACCGCAAGTGCCTTCAAATCGGGTTCGATCCCCGATCAGGTCAATATGGAAAACAATCTTTTTCCGATTGACATGGGCTTGACTCGTCTTGTATATATGTATCTATTATATAATATAGTATCGTTGAGTTAGTATCCCACAACAATTTTTTTTTTGTTAACTTATTGGGCTCGCTTAATTATTTATTGTTATTATATAATGCATAACCTTTCGTTCCTAAGTAGTACACTTCACCTTGCAATCAAATTAACCTTTAGCTGTAACAATAAAACGCGTGACTATGCTCGAACAATTAACAATACTATTTAAAGAACTTTCATTTCATAATTGGAAAAGCGGTGACGTCACGGCGTGGTCGCTCGCACATTAATTGCCCAAACGCGAACACTATAGCAGGCATCTCGTATACATACTAATACATAGCTGCCGAATCGCCTACGCGCCCGCCTACGGGCGCCCACGCGCCCTCCCGCCCTCAGCCTTCCCTCTTGATCTCTCCGACGTAGTAGTAGCGTAGGCTCGCATCATGGACGTTAGATTAGCGAATATACAGACTAGACACTCGATTGAGATCAGTTTATTAGGATAATATAAAATTCGATTTTAGAACTTTCTTTACTTTCCACAGGGAAAAAAGTCGCAATGTCGCCAGCCTATGTGTCTTTTACAGAATATTTTTCGGAGAGTGTGCTCAAGAACTGCACGAACTCATACCACCTTCTCCTTTCTTCTATCGGACGTTCAGGCGCACCGCTGGGTACCATCCTTACCTGGTTAAAATTCCTAACATTCGTACCAAGCGATTTTCCTCTTCTTTTATTATGCGCACAGCTAAGGATTGGAATTCATTGCCTGCGTCTGTATTTCCGAGCGCATATAACCTGAATCTTTTTAAAGTTAGAGTGAATAGGCTTCTTCTGGGTGAGCTCGCTCAATCCTAGACCATATCTTTGCCTTTGGCCTAGATTATGGTCAAGAGTTAACCCATTTAATATAAAAAAAGGAGATTTTTAGAATTTTTTACCCTTATTAAAGTTAGAAATAAAATGTGAAAAAATAATAATAAGAGTATAAATAGCAATGTGAATGCCTTAAAAATATTATCACTTATATATATTTTTAAGTAGGTTATTTTTTTTTCTGTATTATTTTAGTTTCGTCTTTTTAAGTAGTCTTAAAAAATATTGCATGGCTTCCTAATTACATATTATTTGATTTTCAAGTTCATTGTAAAATTAGTTGAATCAAATACCTCACTTGTAAAATTGGGGTCGTTGTATTAGGCGACGCAAGCCTTTTAATGCTTGTAAAGGGTAGTTAATAGACTCAGGTGTTACTTTGCGGAAGTCAAAGCTACATTTACTTTGAGACAATTTACTTTGCGTGCTTCCGCCACCAGTTAGTTCATGCAAACTATTGCTGGCCAGCGGCCAACTATTGGCGGGTATGAAGGGACTAACAGTAGTGGGTGGGCGCTGGCCAGCAATAGTTTGCATGAACTAACTGGTGGCGGAAGCACGCAAAGTAAATTGTCTCAAAGTGCTTGTAAAGGGAATGGGATAAGGTGGAGATTCTCGACGCCGAGGTTTGAACACGCAGAAGCTCAATTGGCAGAGCGTAGGCCGTACCGTAGACCTAAGGTCGCTGTTCAAACCCCATTCCCGTGGAATTTTTCATACTATTTTATTTCTTCATTTAATAAGAGTAAATCAAAATAGTATTGTCAATGAAAAAAAAAAAACACAGAAGAATTTTTCATATTTTCTTACCAAACGGATCGCTATTTAGATTTAGCGTAGAGGAACTTGAGTCGATAATCAATCGCTCGTATGCGGGAGCGCAGATCTGCGCAAAAATGCATTGTCTAACTATTGTGTCTGGTATTGCCGCTTAAAAAAGGTTAACAAATAGTTTTTTCATTGTAAGATTATGAATGAATACTAAAGTCTTTGAAAATATTATTTTAAGCATATACTTAGTTCCATCTTGTAAATTACTAAAAATAAGTACTTTGCAAACTATTTGAAATAAATAAAAACAATGGTAGGACCCAAAGTTGACCATACGTAATATCCATATGTATCATATGAATATAAAAGTCTGGTGTGAATCACTTTTTTACAGTTGCCTGTCTGTGAAGAATCTGGTAGGTATATTTAGTGTTTGTCTTATCCTTCTATTGTGTAGATGCGAGCGACAAGCCGATTCAGTTGCGACAACTCGGTTTGGTGGAGAGTGGTAATTAAATTGTTCTGTTCATTATTATAAACGAGCTCAAGTAGACTAACTAAAAAAAAACTAAAAAAAGAGACCTTATCTACTGTCCTTCTATGCAAGCTCTTCATCTATGTACGAAAACATTCCAACCTCGTCTGCAAAAAAGTAAGTTTTCATGGGCAATGATAGCAAACGGTCGGTTTTAATTTCTCTATGTCCAAGGTTCAATCCGGAAACAGCTAGGGGGCGGCTGGCAGTAGCGACGCGACTCCCTCCACCCCGCCATTCATAAACCCCAAGAATTACGAAGTCAACTATTAGCATAACAATATTATTTATTACTTCCCGGAAGCTCTAAGATAAAATGAATTTAAATACGGAGAACTAAATATCTCTTAATTCACATATAAGCAATAATAATTGAGCATGATAGATATCTAAATTATTATGAATATTTATAAACCATATTAAACAAAATGAAGAAAAAACGATTGTCTTATTTATCATCTAAGTGAGAAGTGTTCGGTCTTTTTTTTTTGTTTGAAATGACTATGTAGCTAGCTCCAAGTGAGCTTTCGCTACTTCACCGGGCGTTTTCCAGTGTCCGCTCGCTAGGACGACTGAACATACAACAACAATAATGAAAAAAAAATTGAGATTCAATTTTAAGTATGGGAAACCCTCGAAATTTTCACAGAATACATCTACTTACCAAGTTTCAACAGTATAGTTCTTATACTTTGGAAAAAGTGGCTGTGACATACGGACGGACAGACATGACGAATCCATAAGAGTTCTGTTTCTTGCCATTTGACTAGGGAACCCAAAAAATTGTTCTTGACCTATAGGTCAAGTAGGTCATGTATAGGCGGTGGGTAGGCCTATAATATTACGAAATTTTGGTAATTTTAACTTTGTGTTAAAAAGAAATACTTAAGTAGAAAATTAATAATGTGCAAAAAAAAAAATAGAATAGCATATCAGGTGTTGGATTTGAGCCTGCGGTTCACCACATTGCGGGGGGTCTGCTAGAGAAAGACCAGACCAGATTAAAACAAGTACCGAGTAGGTAACTAATATTATAAGGAACCTGATGTTTTTAAGTCTGTTATTATTGTAAATTTATTTATTAAGAGTTTATTGTACCAACTCAAAATTGTTACGAATTGGCGGAATAATGCTATTACTATGAGTATATTCTCCAAGTATAAGGATAAAACAGAGAAAGTTGTGAGGCGCAAAAACTAATCTTATTATCTTACTTCTTACTATAATCCTTATCCTTACTAATATTTTAAATGCGAAAGTGAGTTTGTTTGTTACGCTTTCACGCCGTAACAACTGAACCGATCATAATAAAATTTTGCATACAAGTTCTCTGGAGTACGGAGAAGGACATAGGCTACCTTTTATCCCGGGAAAAAGTACTATTCCCGAGGTATCGACATTGCCGCGGGCGTAGCCGCGGGCGAAAGCTAGTACTTATATAATAAATGTATATTAGTAAGTGTTACTTTAGCTCACAGATAGTATAGAGATTGTGGACATAAAAAGATAAATAAAATCACGTATTAATGTCACCCAAAAATAAGCGGAGATCTGTTTAAGTATAATTGATTACAAATCTTTGTGCATATTTCGTATTTTACGTAACTACCTTATATTTTTGAAGGCCTGTCTAAAAATAAGTATTTTTTATTTCAGGGTTTATTGATTACATGCCTGAATAGATTTCAATCTTAACATTAATTTTATTTTATTTATTTATTCAAAATCATCATAAGTATAGGAAACATAAATAGAGTTGATATGTTAGAATCCTTACATTATCTTAAGTTGCATAGGCTAAGTTTGCAGAGCAATCATGGTTGTTTTATTATTTAATTTAACAAAGCTTTAAATATTTATTGTTTATTTGTTAAGTATACTTTCTTTCCCTTGATAACGAAGCACTAGTACACAGAGTAAAGGCAGCAGAAACTACAGGACAAGTTCAAGTATACGTAAGCAGGATTTTAATCCTCTCCCTCTCTTGCCAGCAAAAGTAAGAAAAGGTTTCCCCCTCCCCCAAGCTTAAAAAAACATGTGTATCATTTTCACAAAAAAATGTTTGTTTATTATGCGAAATGTAGCTAACTTAGTGACGTCATCGCCGTGCAAACCGGTCTTACTCCCAACCCCATTGTCACCACAAGTCAAGCCCAGACCTTCCATCTCATTTTCGGTGCTTTGCTTACGTAATTTTTGAATGAGCCAAAGCACAGAACAAAGATATTAGAAATGGCAACTGGCCGTGGCACGCGCGCCGATAATGCGCTCGATCAGCTCACTTAAATCACTAAGTACTCTTAATAAATTAAGAAATAAAATATGGTGAAAAAATTTCATGCGGGTGGGATTTGAACCAGCGATCTAGGTCTATCTATGTATGACCTACGCTCTGCCATCTGAGCTACCGCAAGATTCAATCTTGGCGCCGAAATTCTCCACCATATCACACTCCCCTATACGCAATAAGGCCTACGTCACCCAACACAACTACCCGACTTTTACAAGTGAAGTATTTGACTCAACTCATTTTAAAACTAATTTGAAAATCAACTAATATGTAGGACGCCATGTAATATTTTTATAAGTGTTTTATTTTGCATACACAATGCTATTTTGATATACTCTTAATAAATTAAGAAATAAAATATGGTGAAAAACATTCATGCGGGCGGGCCTTTTTTAAACACTTCTAATGTGTTTGTTGTTCTGTGAGCCAAAGGCCATTTTTTTTAAGTCAGCCGAATGAGCCTACGATGAAAATATCCTGGCAAGTTCCGTTGCATTAGTTTCCCACAGAACAAATGAAGGCGGTTTTTGATTGCTGATTGCACCCTCATTCCGCAAACAAGGTCCACATTGAGCCGACACGCTACGGGCCGGCGGATGCGGGAGATGTTCGCATTATCTCGTGTCCGGCCGGACGACGACCGGACGCGCGTCCGCTGTATGGCCACATCCTATTACGCTGGAATTTACACTATATTGTACTCGATTTTCACGTAGTGACGTAACGATAAACATTGTCACGTTGAACTAGACTTAAGAAGAACTATGATATACTCTCTTGAAAACTGGATACAGCAACATCAAATAATATTTTTGGACATGAATAGCTTGTAACCGGAAAAGACAGAATTAAATGAAGTGGTCTATTAACTAGTGGTTCTGCGAGAACAGTAGACCTCGCGAGCCCTTACAATCAACATCCACATTTGCCCTCCAGTGCTCTAAAATATATCTGTTACTGATATGCTAATTGACTAAAGGATGATTTTCTTCAGTTACTATTTCCCAATCCCCGCTGCTCTTAATTAGGTACCAGAGGAAACGGAAATTTAAACCTACATTCCCCTTACCAGAAGACCCGACCAGACCCTTTTTTTAAGAGGAAACACTAAGCTCGAGAGAATTGAAAAATAGATATTTATAATATCTATTGCTGTCGCGCCGCGTGCCCAAACAAACCCCGCAGAGTGCGTTAGAGATAACTGCAGCTCGGCCGGAAAATACCTATAAAAAGTACACAAAATTAACGCTTCGTAGTCCTCTGATTTCTTTTCCAAAACTTAACCGATTTAATTTCTTTTTACATTAAAAATTTAAAATAAGCTATGGCTGTGTTTCTGCGTTTCTTTTTCTTATATAATTGCCCAAATTTGTTTTCTTGATGTTTGAACACAACGGAAATTTGTACCAATTTTTCATGTTTTTGAAGGTTCATATCTCTTTAAATAATTCAATTATGAAAAAATTTTAACATACGGATTTTTTAGTAAAAAACCATTAATCTATTGGGAAATAGAGTAATGATTTTTTACTAAAAAATCCGTATTCCTCCCCTAATCAGGGGACTACTCTTGTATGGAAACACGGCCCTTGAGCACCATGTTTAGTATGCTTTTGTACACAGTAACTAAGTTGGAGTGATCTTCTTCAAGATCGGAAATATCGGAATAGCGATCTTGGCATGGGTGAATGGGAGGCAAAGTTTAAGTACCCGGTTTCATAGTTGTTATGTTACCAATTGGTAAAAATTTTAATAGGACGCTAATTTTCAACTATTATGGCAAACAAACATGTGAACTTTTACGTAAAGAAGTGGCCGGCATCTATAAGCCCCGGGTTCAAGTCACAGGATAGCATGTGAATCTTTTTTATTTATTTTTAATTTTTATTTCAGGATTCTAAGTTTATTCAGTGTTTTCAATTATAAAAGTAATACGCAGTATCATGCTTTATGCCAAAAAATATTTTTCATATTTTGATTTTTGTTCCTTAGGGAAAGTTGTTCAATTTCACTCCCTCTCCCACTTCACGTACTTCAACTTCTTTCATAAATATACAGAAAATCGATATCAGACAACTTTTGGGCAAATTGCCGACATAAACACACAGGGATATGAGGGAATGGGGGGTAAATATTGATATGGTTAAGGATAGAAAATTATGGAGAGAGTCGACATACAGAGCCGACCCCAAATAGGGAAAAGGCGAGGAAGAAGAAGAAGAAGAAACACGTTCAAGTTTATCGTATAAAAAAGTTGTTCAGACAAAAAAGTTGCGTCTTAATGAGAATAACAAAAAAGTCTAATGACATTTAGATTTTTTTTCCAAATAGCTATGCTATGAGTTTTTTTAAGTTTTGGCCCCCCATTAATCCGCCATTTTATTAAATTTCGAAAAACCGTCACGGCAAATAATTCTATATAATTACCGAACCTGCTCACAAAATTTCATGAGAATCGGTTGAGAAATGCGACCTGTAGGCGAGAACAGACAGACAGACAGACAGACGAACAAAAGAATTTTGGGCCAGTGGAAACTGAGACGCTTCGCTCGCTTCGCTCGCTCGGTCAATTACACCACTTTTAAATGAGATTCTGTACTTAATGCAGTCCCAATTTCTAAACATAGATAGGTCAATTTGTTCGACACTCAAAACGAAGCTCTGCCTGTACCTGTACGTACAGCTAAACATGTACGAGGTGAGTTTCACAGGCATTCGAATACATTTTTTAAAAGTGAAAATTTCTTTGGGCGCGTATTGCTTTTCGTATCTATTTATTTTTTCTCTATGCTGATCAGATCGTAAAAGCCGATCGAGGAAATGGGCAAATCTGATTAATCATATTAGTAGGTGATGCGGCTAGCAACCCATCCCTATTTCGATTCCATTTTCCACCTAACACCCACTAATATGCTAAACGTGACTTTTAAAGACCCAGGCCCCGTCTACCCCGCAAGGGAAAAAGATAATTTCTTAATTTATTAAGACTAGGTATATCAAAATAGCATTGTGAATGCAAAATAAAAAAACACTTATTAAGATAATTTCTTCCAGTAATGCCACACACTTTTGAAAGTTAATATTTTTAATACTTAGGTATCAGTAAAAAGCGGCCGCATAAACCAGTCTTTCTAGTTTCCTTCGAAGTCCTGGGGTTTCACATCATGTGTTCTAGGCCTTACATTTTCTTACGTCATGAGTAAGTGCTTATCACGCTGAACAACTTTTCCCAAGGCGTTATTTTCATATCCCTAAAGGTTTAGTTGGGCTGCTAGGGTTTTTTTATGTCAACAATTAGTGCTAATCATGTTGACTAACTTTTCCTAAAGCGGTATATAAATATCTATTATAGATTAGACGGGCTCCTATGGTTCCACATTAAACATTCAGAACTTCAAAATAAATTATAGCCTATCAACATATAGGCTAAGCTATATAACTAAAAAGTCTCATCAAAATCCGTACAGTTTTTGCGTGAAAGGCGAACGAACAACAGACAGACAAAAATTTTAAAAATCTGACTTTTGACTTCTGTTGCTTATATGAAGTCTACTCGTTGTATTTTTTTAGATAATATTCAATGTACAGAATTGAGCCCTTCTACTGTTTACGTTGCCGAGGACTAATAGCTATATAACAAAAAAAAATCCGTCCAGTAGTTGTTGCGTGAAAGGCGAACAACGCGCGAAGACAGACAGACACACAGACAGACAAAAATGTCAAAAATCATAATTTTGGCTTCTGTTACTTATGGCCCCTCGTTGTATTTTTTTAGATTATATTCAATGTACAGAATTGAGCCCTTCTACAGTATAGATATAGACTAAAACTAGTGTGTCGATTGTTTTAAATTGGCTTCTAAAGCATTTTTCTAGCTTATGAGTGCTAGCACTAAAAAAATATGTTTAACCCTACATTATATTTATTCGGTGAATGTATTGTGCAACGCGATCATTGGATACACGTCGCCTGCTGGAAAGTCGAAGCCTAACGGATTTGTTGGGCAACGTGGAGCAGGAAGCAAGCCTCAGTTATTGCGTAGGGAGGTTGCAGCCGTCCAAATGGGCCACTGTGAAAGTTGTAGGCGATACTCTGTCTTGTAACCGTCAGAGCTCTCAACGTCGGCAGTAAGCTTCTATCATAGGATACAAGAAAATTATATCTAATAGCTATTGATAACCTTTATGTTGTATTATAATAAAATATAAACGTAAGTAAAATATTAACCTTTATATATTTTAGTACAGAGAGAGTCATGCTCCTGCAGTGGAGACTAAAAAAACCTGGTGATGATCATGATGTATGTAAGTATTATTCGGAAGCCACTGGTTCGTACGGTCAGCAAGCAAATTCCTGTAGGTATAACGCGAGTAAGTATGCGAGAATAAACTCAGGGAAGACTGAAATGAACCCATTTATTATATTTTAACAAGACGTGTAATTTCAAAAACAAAAATCCGACTATCTTCCATTTTCAACCGACTTCAAGAAGAAGGAGGATGATATCAATTCTGTAAATTTTTTAAGGTTTGTTACCGCATACATAACCGCGTAACACGTTCATTTATGAACAGATAAAAAAAAATGTATATAGTAAGTAGTTTTTTAAAAGGTATTCTTTTAAATTGGTCGCGTTTTAATTTCATCAACATCGGTTAATCGGTTTACTAGTTTGATTGAAGTCTGTTTTTAATATGATTGAATATTCTTAATCTTAACTTAACTTTACTTAACTTAACTAACAAGCGTTCTTTAAACGCCTTTTTTGACCTTAAGAAAACTATCCTACCCATTGGAAGATAGGTACGAAGTAATAAAAAGAATTACAAGAAAACATAAAGTGCGTTCTTGGCAGTCGGGCAATAAATGGGCGTGTGCATTTCCGAAATAAAAATATTTTAAAGCAAAGTAAATTTACTGTTCTATTCAATCGCTATCTATTTGAAATTCAAATAAGAAATAAAATAATTTATGTTAAAAAAATGTGTTTTTCTTGATTTTGTTGAAACTCATGCTTGAAAATATTGTTTTTGGTTAAGGGAGGCTCGGCGAAAAAAAAGGTTGGGAAACCCTAATTTAGACAGTGGCTCCAGCCAGAAACATGCATGTAAGGCAGATAGTTTCAATCTCAACAACTAAAGGTCAATATAGTAAGGGGCCGTAGTTATCACGTTTCACATTATACTTATCTCATATTTTTTTGAAGATTAAGTAATTGTGTGTAAGAGTATAATATATTTATAGCAACATCTAACAACAAACATGATAATAAGTGAAGTGAGCGAGCAATAAATGCAAATAGAACTGCAGTCCATCACAGATAGTTTGAGCAAAGGGTTGCCATGCGTCCGGATAAAACCGGACACAGACTTTTTAGTTCCGTCTCCGGCCAAATTAGTCGGAGTCCGCTGTCTGTTCGGCTTTTGTTATAGGGGTTTTAAATAAAGCCGTTTTAATTTTTTTAAAGAAATTATGAAGTTTTTATAGTATACAACAAAACCCTGATTTGCTTTAAAAAAACGTTCTACTTAATATACAAGAACAGTGTCTCCGGCCTTTTCACCCAAATGTCTGGCTAATGTGGCTGCTCTGTCCGGCTTTTCACTTTAAAGACCTGGCAACCCTATTTGAGCAAAACAAGTGAATGTATCAATGGGTGCGAATCGAGGATGAGGGGACAGGGGGACACTACAGACGCTGGTGTAGAAGCTGCGCCTGCACCGGCAGCGGCTTGGCGCCACTGACACTGTCCGCTTTTTATCGCCCGACGACTGACCTCCTGACCGTCGTTTGCAACGTCGCCAATTTGTACGAGATATCAGCCAGCTCGAAGATAACTCGCTGCCCACTCGCTAGACTCAGTTGACACGAAAAAATCGTATTATCGCATTGCTGAAGCAGATTCGCGCTTCGCGTGATCGCATCTCATGATGTCATGGTTTATTTTAAAATATTTTCGGAGAATATTTTGGTTTGAGCACTTAATAGGGGAAGATAATTTGATAAAGTACGTACTAATACATTCTCGAACTACTAAACAAAAATCTTTCAGTAGCAGTGACGTTTACAAACAGTATTCATGTATTCATGCTTTCATGCTCTTTTATAAGTATCAATACCTATATGTAATTAGAGCATAAAAATGAAATTGGTGTGACGTAATGAACATTAGGCGTGTGGTTTCCGGCAGAGTAGAATAGGGCCACTCCAAGTCTTCCCATAGATGTCGTAAGAGACGACTTAGGAAATAAAAGCTAAAAACATAGCTCATAAACATCAATGAGACCTCTCCAACCCGTCTGGCTAGCGAGGAGAGTGTAGGCCAAATCCTCTGTCTGCTCACAGATAGTACAGAGAGGGTCATGCTCCTGCAGTGGAGACTAAAAAGACCTGATGATGAATGAACATTACGTTGCACCAATTTCATGATTTTACGACCCCGCCCCCGTCCTTGTCACAGATGGTCACATTTTTGTGACCCTGATTTTTGTAACCTGAATTTTCCGAGTAAAGAAATACTTACGATGTGCTCACGGCAGCATTTGAAAATGTGACCATCTGTGACAAGGACGGGGGTCCTTGTCACAGATGGTCTAATTTTTGTGACCCCTTCTATGACGTTACATTTTAAATTTAAGCCCCATATAATATTATTTAAAAAGCTTAATAATAGGACCTTATAATTAATACAGCGGTAATCTTTGATGGTATGGTATATCTTTCTGAATTTTCCGAGTAAAGAAATACTTACGATGTGCTCACGGCAGCATTTGAAATTGTATGGGATTGATACATGCGAACGAACCGGTGATCGACTTTATATATGTGACATCACAAAGTTTATAACCCCTACCCCAACATTGTCACACTACCTTGACCTTCCCCACCCCATATCTTGTGACATGTATGGATAGTCCCTTATTTCAGGTTTTGAAAAGTTTCGTTCTATTCTGTGAAATCCAGCCCGTAAAAAGTAACCCAGGCTGACTCTGTAATGAGCAATCGCGTAGCCAAGTCGTTATTTTCAAATGCTTAACTTTTCAATATATTATTTTATCTGTGCTAAAAGATAAGTACTCACGAACCAAGGCATGTCAGTGATCCATCATCACATGTTATAACGGTACTTTTACCCCATAGGTACCCGTACCTACTCGAACTCTGACGCACAAATGAAAATAACTGAATCGCCTTTCCCAGAAACGCCTGTTTGAACCTTGAATATTATCAATTTCATAAACATTTTTATTAAGATGAGATGAATATATACGACCACCTTTGTAACTGACGTCAGAATTCCAAGTGGAAGCCGCTTCCCTCGTGCAGCGTCTCCATCTTTTATTTATAATAGACGATTGATTGATGAAGCGAAACGTCGTAGGTATATGAATGAATGGATTTATGTTTTCGTTCCGCGGACACTGTTTGTGTATTGCTTGACGTCATATAAAAAGAGCTTGTATTCCTAAATATTCTGGCTAGTAACAATTGGTAATACGGGGATGGGTAAAATGGTTGAACCTTTGACCATATTGTAATTAAGATAGGTGATGGTAGCTGGTGGGTGCCTATTACCCAATGCAGTTATCTGGCGGACGGCGTTTGAAGCGCCGCTTCCTGCGTGATGACCCGTCGGTCGTTATCGTTGCAACGCAAGCGATGCGCGCCTCCAACCCGCGCCCGGTCAATGAATACACTGGCCCCTTTTGATACGAACTCTCAACCCGGTCGCTATCGTGTATTTTGTATATTTTAAAAATGTCTATAGCCGCATCAATGCATAATTTGGCGTGTACATAAGTGTATGTAAAGGAATCAGCCAACAAACGCGTATTGGCTGCTTTGCCCCCAGAAACCTTCAAAACTACATCGTTTTTCCAGAACTATGTATAAAGTTATTAGATATAACCTCTTTTTCTTCTTATTAGCGTGTTGACTCGGGGAAATCCATAAGACTTGTTTCTAGATTGTACAGGGTGAAATTGAGTTCATTAGCAAACGTTTAAGAAATGACTTACACCATGAATCTGAACAACTTTCATTATGGAACCAACTCCGAAATTGATTTAATAAAATCAGCCGTTTTACAGATTTTGGCCCAGTAGATATTCCACTTTTTTATGAAAGAGCAGATAATTTTTTCATGATGTCAAAGTTGGTCCCATAATGAAAGTTGTTCAGATTCGTGATCTGAGTCACTCCTTATAGGTTTGCTAATGAATTTAATTTCACCCTGTATGTTTGCGGAATAACATCTACCTGTTTAGAAGGTGTTACATTATCATTGCAGACTAGGGATGGGACACGCCTGGGAGCGAATGTATCGTACATTATTTTGTCTGTTGGAAATCACTTGAAAATATTGCTCTAAATATATAGAGAGAGAGCAGCATTCTCAGTATAACATACGATTCAATTGAATCGTCACCCTACCCATCAACTATGAGTCTCTATATCTCTCATATCTGAGATGGTCGTAAGCGCCATATGTTTACAAACACATGAATCTGAGAATTCACGATACAATTGAATCGTAAGATCTCAGATTCACAAGGTCTACTGCTCACAGAATTCAACATAAAGGTAGGTAGCATTAATTCCCTACTCTCTGTATCTCCCATATCTGAGATGGTCCTAAGCGCCATATTTTGCTTTGGACCAATGTGGATAGCTCACCATTGAGAAAAAATCCAAAAACTGAATCAATTAAAAGATTCTAACCAAAAGTACAGGAGAACATATGGACAGCCGGACATATGAGAACAAGTTCGCCCAAGCTGAAACGGCGACGCATAATGGCGCTTGGCGCGCTCTGTCATTTCCCTTTTATTAAGAAAATAAGTAGGTACATAAGAATTTTAAACATTTATTTCTTTGTTATCGATTCCACGTAAATTAGTAAACACAAATTATACACAAACATTTCAATTGTTAATTTCAAAACCTATCGATTTACAAAGAATATTTTAACCTGTTAGAAATACAATAGGGTGTGTCATTGGATTGGAATGTATGGCCACTGATCGAAAGCTGTCAGGTGGAGACCATTGTACTCGTTTTATGGACTTCTTAGAGGGCCCGCTTTATAATGCGATGATGGCCGCCATTCATAAAAACAAAGAAATAAATAAAATAGGCATTAGCAATTCAATAATTTATAATTCAACCAAACACAGATTAATATTTTATCAGCTTAGTTTTGATCACATGATGCGTAAGTTTCTAAGTCAAAAGATATGGACTCTAGCTTGAGTCTACGGAAATTATACCCACAGTTTTATTTTGACCACTCGAATCATTTTCTATTGGCCACGAATCTTATAGGTTTTTGTTCTGCAATGAAATGTAATCAGTATGTAATCATTGTTTTCATCATGTGACTATTATAACTGATATCTAAACGCAAGCGCAGCCACAGGCAAATGATAGTTGTAACTATGCGAGGAGTAAGAGTAATTTAGTTTTTGTAGTTTAGTTCTTAGATTTTGTTTTGTATGCCTACTCTGTTAATGAAAAGGAAAACGAGGGTGTGAGGTTATATATTTGTGTTATTTTTACAATACCAAATACAATTTTTCTTACTATAATTTGATTTTCTGAAAGTAAGCATAGTAAATGTTAATACATATGTTTTATATTCTGTTTTATATTATTAAAAGATAAAAAAGTACTTAAACACTGTAAAAAAATTCCACATTCTACGCAACAACAAAAATTGAAGGCTGTTCTGGACGCCGTGACAGCTTACATAGCATTCAAGCAACCATAAATTATCTTAGGAATGCTACGGCGTTGTTAGCATCCATTTCGTATCTAATAAAACCAACTGCCACCGCGTGATGCATCTCCGGTCGGAGGTCGGCCAGGCGTTCGATAATAGCGAGATTTGACAGTGAAATAGCGATGCTGCCTGTGAATGTGCACCACATCCAACAAATGGACGCCTTATCACCGAATATCCAGTCAATAGAAGGATACTCCGTACATAATAACAAGCTAAATTCTCTCATTGTATGCGCATGAGATTGACAGTGATTTTTAGGATTCCATATATATTCCATAACAAAACTAAGCCTCCGTCCCTCTGACACGGGGCCGTATCACTTGAACCGTAATAGGTAGAGACTATTAATTTTGCAAAATTAAGTATTGTTTATATTGCCGCTATATCGAAAACTAATAATATTAAATTTAATTAAAGAATTAACGGCCCCCATACAAAAAACTTTTTGAGCGTTATTTTTTGTACTATAATATTGTATGGTTACACGGAACCCTTCTACTGCGGTTCCGACTCGCATTTCGTGAGCGTAACGACGTAATGAGCCTCCGCAAATTAGAAGAATAATTTCACCCAACTTGACGACGATTCGATCGATCCGATAGCATAGTTGGAAAGGCGTAGGCGCATGCCGCCGTCTGTCTGGGGTGATGAGTGTTCGTATTGCCAATGCAATTTACGTACGCTGTATATTTTCTTTCTTATTAAGTAGGTAGTTTAAAGAAAAAATAATATATAAGAATTTTATTCCGAATACATTCGGAATAAAATTCTTAAAGAAGGCTATTAGTTTCTCAACGGTGCTAAACAACCGCTCCCCATTTTTGACCATAACAAGCGGAGGATGAATTCGCAAAATGCCTCTACATTTCGCCCTCTCTCCTATCTTATAAACGGATCAAGCATTTCAGTATCGATCCAGATTGAAACAAAAACAAGGAAAAAAGTGCGGTAGGTAACTAGTAAGTACTGTTTTCATCGATATTTTATTTTCAGCTTAGAGCTGAGCAAGAGATGCAAATCTTATTTTGTATGAGGTGCTCTACACTCGTTCATACGCTGTAGGTATGAAGTAAACAGTAGGTAAGTAAGTTGACGAACGTTTACCACACTTATTATTATAATTAAGAAGAGCCAAACCGGTGCGCAGACGAGCAAGAGACTCATTTTCATTTTTGAATCGCAATCAAAATGATGAAGAACAAAACGTTATTAGTAAATGTGAATATATTTTTAGATAAAGTACAATTAGTACCTACTTAATAAATACAGTTTTATTATTATTATTTTATTACTTACAAACAATACCAAACAGTTCCCCAGTTTTATTACTAGGCCATGCTTACTTTATATTTTTCAATAGAGTGCAGCGGGGGAACGATCGGCCGGGGTGTCAGTGTTGTTTCAGTTTGACCGGGACGCTAATGAAAATCGGCTGGGACGCCAGGACAGGTATCTCAAATCGGGATAGTCCCGGTCAAACCGGGACGTATGGTAAGCCTTACTACATACATCATCTATTTAATAAGTTTGATCACTCCCATATTACAAACAATTACATAAAAATCTTTGCTCAACATCCTACGGCGCCGCATCTGCTACTATCTTTAATTTGTGTCCTACTCACAGATCAGGCTCACAATGGCACAATGATCCATCTTCCCCGTGGCACAGGTCAACCGGCCCGCTGTGAGCCAGCGCATTTTATATCAATACTTCTTATTTTAAAAACATGAGATCACCTGAATCAGACACGTCTAAGTATTGTCATACATCATGTTTGAGTCTGACATATTTTATCACTCAAAGGGTTGCCGCCAGTTGAAAGATTTCATGACATTTTCGTAAGTACCTAATAGTAATTCTTTGGCATCTAAATATACTTCTAGTATGTTATATAATTCATTTTTTTTGTGCCAATTTGTTTTCGGTTTTCCCTATGATTGACTGGAAGAGAATCCTCATAGCATTAAGTCCGCCTATTGTAATCAAAAGTTTATTTTGGAACAATAAAGTTGATTAAAAAAAATAAGGCTTAAGTAAATCTTCCCTGAAAATTGTGTTTAAACATTAGTATCAGATCAGCACACCTAATTCAGAGAACCAGTATAGACTGACCAATCTCCATATCCGAATCTATTAACAAACATAATGTTATCCCGCAGGGCAATTTGTAGCGAGCTGTTGGTGAGTAACGCCACCATCAACGCGGTGCCGACCCGAGTGCTCCAGAGTCGATCAGGACCCTCGCCCTCGTCGTGTCTTAATCGGTCAGGATGGAATAGAGCCCCGAAGTCTTTGGACTTGGCTTGCCTAAGTTGGCCGTGCAGAGACCTAGTTATTCGGGAGTTGTTATATAGCCCGCGAGTAACTTCGGAACTTCGGAGAAAGCGCAGCATACCTTTCGACGCCCCCACCGGTGTTGCCTCTTTTGTCGGCAATAATCGTCCGTTAGAGCGACAAGGCACCACCTGCCGTTATCATGATTATGGCAGGTGTTCTGACACTTTTCAACAACCCAGTCAAGGTCCTCAGCCCCATAACTTACACATTTCTCTTTTAATATGTAGTAGTTCCTCCTCCGGCCAAGATCTGTTCAAGGAAATCATACATTATTATTTCCAGGGACGGGTTCTTGCAGGAGCCTTCATCCGTAGATCTATATACAACCCGTGAGTCTAGCGGGCCCTTACACTTTAAACGTCTAAGAGCCCCACGGGCAACGCCCAAAGCCGAGGATCGTCCATCCTGGGATCCCTTTGATTACGTTGTCTATATATGCTGAGGGCTATCTATGCCCTTGCCTCAAACGCCCGGAGAAGTAGCAAAAGCTCACTTGAAGCTACATAGTAAATTAAAGAAAAAAAAACTGATAAATCGCCGCTGCTAAGTTGATTTTAATGTAAGAAGATACTATGGTACCTAACAGCTGCTAAGAATATCCTTCATCGGACAGATGATAAGGTACCTGAACAAAACAGGTAAAAAGACAACATGACATGTTTTGCGCACATAGAGCTAAGAAAAGCAATAATTTGATAACCCTATCCAAAACGGTAACATGTTTGTGAGGTGGAAAACAGGAGGGTCTTACGATGATGCAAATCTTGAGCATTAAAATTCTCGATGTTGAGCGGTTAGTGTATGCGCGAATAAATAGCAGCGTCTTGCCGCCATGGCGGCGAGAATATATCCGGAACAGAACCGACAAATGGCCGATTACGATTGGAGACACCACGAAAACATCATACAGCTCAGTAAGGCGATGTTTTTTTTATCCTTTTGCAGTCACGAAACACTTTTAGAGATACCAATATCTAGTCCACAATATTTAAGAGGAGGAAGACGTAATAGTGGGCTGTACTTTATCTTCTTTTTCTTATACCTAAACGTCTTTGATTAGGTAAATGAGAAAGACACTGGGTCTCAAAGTGCATATTAAACGACATAGTGGTTAAAAATATGTAAAGGATACTGAGCTGCTAAGAACCCCTGATACTTACATGTGTTAGAGAGAGCCAATAGGTCTTTGATACCCCAATTTAAGAAACCCTACAGTAAGGACTTTTTCATTCATCTTCAATCGTATCAATGATTGATGATGACGAGGTCTTGGTTGTCGCTTGCTACCCTAATTATCAATTGTTTCACCTGAAGAGTTGCTTTATATTTTGCTTAAAGGAGACACCATTGTGTCATATAATTTTAGGAATATATATATGTCATCCTCATCATCATTACAGCCGAGACGTCCACTGCTAGAAAAAGGACTCTCACAAGTATTCTTTGTTCCATGGGAGGACAGCAACGCCATACTCACAACCCTTGGCAGGCGGGTTCGCAAGCGCAATTTCTTTGGCTTCTTGCGTTACGACACTGCTGCCCTTCGGAAGAATTTGGAACCTGGGAAAGGAGTTTGATGGATTTGGGAAGGGAATTAAGGTATTGGGATACTAGTTACTCGGATGATTGGGGGGAAAAGCAAGTAGCAACTCGGAAGGTTGGGTGCGCGTACCCGATGCCATACAGCTGCAACCACCGGACAAGCAGTTGAGGATGACCTGTGCTCTGACCGTGCAAGCGCAATGACCGTGCAATTATATGTAGGTATCTTCATATTTTTTCTTATACTCGGTGAAATGATGACCGTTGAGGATTTAAAGCGGTGATTCAGCCCGTCGATATGAATTACTTTTCCTATGGGATCAATGCTGGGTAAATGAAAAAAATGGACATTTCCATACACAAAATATTCGGCCACCCGATCAATTTGTGTAGGAACGTAAAAAAAATTGAATTCCCATATCGGGCTGAATCACTCCTGTAAGGGTAAAAAGGGTATATACCAGTAACCCTCATCACGTCATCACGTGTACGTTGTTAGTTTCTACAAAGAAGAATACAATTCCCTTTGGTTTCCCTCCACTCCACTAAAAAGTTCAATAAATTTATTATTGCTAGATGACATTGCCTAGAAAATAATTAAAGCAAAATATACCAAATACACTAAGTATTTATAGAAAGATCTAGACATCTAGAAATAAATCTAGACATAAAGACATAACCCTATCGATTCTAGAAAACACATCGCTTGACTTGACATGAAGATAGGTTCGTCTATATTTAGCCACGCTGCGCTGGGCCCTTTACCCACTTCACACTTCTGTTAGGTCCAATAACCAATAATATCCTTTTATCACGTAGCCAGGCCCATCCGGCCATCAAACAGCGCTCTGTCCGCAGCCTGTCAACATCTGTTGTCCCAATTTAAACGGCCTACACTGCCGGAGTACGCATTATATGAGCAATCTATGGAAGTTAAAGGGGACCGAATGTACTTGCACTCTTGGAGTATCTTCGGCACGAATTTGATGACATAATCGATGGAACTTATTTCTGAAGTCTTGGAATGTATGGAGAAGCACGATCACGCTACTCGATACACGCATACAATCAGTGGCGTGTATACAGACGTTGGTCGGGGAGAAATGGAAGTCGTATTCCTCCCCGAAATCTCTGACATTTCAAATATTTGTAAAATGTTAAATAGTTTTAAAAAATTGGAATGGATAAGTGAACATTGATGAATCGTGAGAGTTCGCGTTCGCTCCGCTCGATACTGCTTACGAATTTGTATCGCGAAAAATCGCAGCCGCTTTTACCGCAATTCAAAATGGCTAGCCAATTAACCTCGGACTAACAATGCTCATGCTCTTTTCAACAGTATTGGTCGCATACTCGCCCGCCTGAAGGGCTATGTTTGATTATATTACCTACTACTTTATCCTCCTTTTTTAGGGTTCCGTACCCAAAGGGTAAAACTGTCTGTCTATCCATCCTTTACCAGGCTGTATCTCATGAACCGTGATAGTTAGACAGTTGAAATTGTCACAGATGATGTATTTTTGTTGCCGCTATAACAACAAATACTAAAAAATAGATTAAAATAAATATAACAAACGTGATTTTTTGCTTGTTTTGCTGGATATTGATAACGGCAATAGGTAAATGCTTGAAATATTCACAGAATATTTTTAGTTATATATTCACATTAAAAATAAATAATTAAATAAAATAATTAAGTAAAGCTCCCATACAACAGATATGGTGTTTTTTTACTGTTTTTATAGATAACGGTACGGAACCCTTCGTGCGCGAGTCAGACTTGCACTGGGCCGGTTCTTTTTTCTCTTTTTTATGTTTTCGTGTCATACAATTTCATAAACAACAAGATAATCAATAAGAGAAGATAAAATCATAAATCAAATTTATAATAGCCAATTGCTTATTAAAATTCAAAATAAGAAATATTTGAAATGTACGAAGGAAGAGGAAGAGCGTCTACAAACATGAGGCACACATCCCGGATGACGACAGCGCGGAGGAAACGGGCGCGACGCGGGCGCACTGCCACTTCCTTCGACGTAGACATTGAATTAAAAAAACTATGGAAGCAGCATTGCGCTCAAAAACTGACACCACGCAAAGTAGATCAAAGCGGGAGGGGCTTAAAAAGTATATTTTTTTTTCGAACTAGCCTGCCGCGCGCTCCGTGGCGGAAAGACGCGTCGATAAAAGCATTTGACGACATATTTTTTGTGAACATCGGCGAAATCTGAACGAATTAATAAAAAATTACTTCTTGTGTTGTAAAGTGGTGCAGGAAACGCAAGGAAAGACGGAAAAGTGACACTGGAGCAACTTATCATAGCGAGCGAGGGGAGCTGTTAGCCTACCTACCTCCGCTATGTTGACACCATAGCTTTCATTAGATATGTTGACACCGCCCCGTGACCTTGACGCGGCCAATCGCAAACTAGCTTCGTCTATGAGTGCGTATGTGATTTGAGTTAAGTTTGTTTGCATAAATGGGACTGATATTGCATCGTTAGTTGTATGAGAGTTACACTTCTATTATTATAAAGAGGAAAGATTTGATTATTTGCATTGAATAGGACCCAAAACTACTTCACCAATTTGAAAAAATTTTTCATCATTAGAATCCTACATTATTTCTGATGAACATAGGCTTTAGAATAAATACCTTTATCTACCCGTACGATGCTGGGACAGGCCGCTAGTAATTGTATTTTTATGATACCTACCTACTGATCCTGGATGCACTAAGTACCGCTCTCCCGCTTTCGCAAAGTCAAAACAAATAAGAAGCTAACAAGTTACAAGTGAGTGCTTAATAATATCATTACGACATAGGTATGAATACACGCAACTATTACCAATTGAAACTATTTGCGAAATTCTGTATTATCGAGGTTTCATACATTTTAATATCGATTCTCTGCATTTTCTAATTTGTGACCACTTCGATCGAATGTGTCACGTACTATTTTAGTTTCTTGGTGAAAAGACTAAGTAGGTAAACTGGACCTTAAATGAGCGAGCACCAAGTCGTCAAGAATAGCTTCGGCGAATATTTTATATAAGTAAAAGTACCTAACTTATCTCTTCTTGGAAACTTAAATCTACTAGGAATGGTCCCTATATCAATAATATTGATCCAAATCCTGCTTGATAAAGTTAGTAATAATTAAGTTCAAACACTTTATTTCATGGACTATTTACAATTACCTGACTGCATAACAGAAAAATAAAGTCCCAAAAAATAAACTACTTAATGTAACTAATACGTTTTACAAATATTATGTAAGTCAATCAAAATCAAACGGCCTTTTTTAACAGTTTTAGAAACAAAAATAGGTTCTTACTCATTGTCTAACAATAATACTGACTCGCAGACGACCAATAAAGAAGACTACCAACCTGACTCGTATGAAGTATATAAAACCCGAACAAGAGATTCGCTGCCTTTTCTGTCATAATTTGCTCTCTGCGGGTGCATGGGTCTTTCTTACTATTTATCAAGAAATCGATTTGTCCAATATAGATTTGGGCTGCTATTTTCTGTGAAGCGACTACTTCTATGAAAACGAACGTATTTTCCAAATAAGTATTTTTTTCAAAAATGTAATTTTTGGATAATCATTTGTTATAAACTGGATTATGAGCGACTCCTACTGTTAAGTGCTTACCAAGATAAAAATGAACCGAAACACGATGTGTTTATAATCATTACTTTAGAAGTTCCACTTGCTACCTTGTGACTTCAGCATCAGACATCAGACTTGCTCTTTGCTACCATATTGGATTGTCTGTCATCCATCCGACTTACTTAAGAAGGTACACCAAAATATCAGCTTTTCAAAATTGAGTTGCAAGATTTGACCGGAAGTGCTTAATTATTGTTCCGGTCAGGAACAATAATTAAACATGCATTTTATATTCTTTCAAAACATAAAGTCCTTTGATTTAAAAACTTAGAGATAAGATTTGAAAAACGAATATCTATATTCCAACCTTCATAATAAACCTTAAAAGTTTTTTTCTTTTCTTTTATTTAGCCATCAAAGTTCATACAGAAGCTTATTTTAGCCAGTGTCTAGTTATTGTTCGAGCTATTCTTGTGTATCAACGAAATGATGGTGTAATTCATATCGCTGATTCGACGGAGGCCCCGGTGACAATTCCCACGAATCCACTGGTTTGATCATAAACGACGGAGCAAGGCGAGCAAACACTTGCCCGCTAAGAAAGTCTCGCTTAGCCGCACTATGACACTTTATTTTAGTTATTCCACACATTGTTCATAAACATGTGCATCTATAACACCAAATTACACCGCTTTTACATTATAAAGTCCACTAGATGCAAATTTGCAAAACAATCCAAAATAAAAACCGTGTAGTCCGTCGAAATACCCGCCAAGAATTCATTTTATTGATAATTAAAAGTTGTTGATATTTTACAAAATGACAGGGAGCTCTTGGCGGGAATTTCGGTGGACAGTTTGGGTTTTGTTTTGCAAATTGTTTCTAATGGACTGTATATGATCAATTTCAATTAAGTGCAAATATTTTAAGGGCTATATCAGCCCTAGGTCAAAGAAATGCTTAGTAGCATTTAAGAAATTGACACGCTAGTTTTTGATTTTGTTTAGTTTTTCATATAAAAAAAAAATATTGACTTCGATAAATCCCTTTTTAGGTATAGGTACTATAGCTTCATGGATAAATCAGCTTTTTTTACTGTCGGCGTCTCAGTGACTTGTATCCATAGAAGATAACAGTAAAAAGTTGTTCGCCAAGCAAGTGCTTTTTTGTGTATATTTTTCGTCTGTTTTTCAAAATGTTTAGGTCCAGATATCTCGAAAACTAGTATCGATTTTTTTATTTCCCCACTAAAGCATTTTTCTAGCTTATGGGTGGCTAGCCCTTAAAATATTTGCGATTAAATTAAATTGACCGTATATAATGTGAACTCGGTGTTGTTTGGTGAAATTAAAAAATAATAATATAAATGTCCATATTTTTTAACAATGTGTGGAATAACTAAAATAAACCAGTGGATTCGTGGGAAAAATCGCCAGGGGTTTGTCGGATTAACGAAATAAATTACAGCATCATTTCGTTGATATAACTCGTTGAAAGATATAAAGGGGAGGGTGTAGAAAGCCAAGCACCGTAAAACAAATAGAAAAAAAATACAAAATGACAGATGACAGTACACGTCACTTGCAATAAAAACAGCTTGTTTTGAAAACAAGCTGTTTTTATTTTAAATTAATTTTTACTTTTAAAGTTTTTCATTGTCTGGAACTTACTTTTGTTTTTTTGCCGAATAAAGTTTTTCTTTCTTTCTTTTGTAGTTCTTTGTGGTTTATTTAGAGTGCATTTATCATTTGAATGCAAGTAACCGAAAGAATACTTACTTTGTTTTGCGTTGGTCCTGATTGCAGCAAAGAAGTTGCAACAAGTGTAAATCCGCATCTCAATGTTGCTCAAGATACGAAGATTGGTAAATCGAGTCATGCGCTGTTTGAAAATTTTGGGAACCATAATAGTAAGTAACAATTATCGGTATTAATTAATTTTGTCATACTATATATCATATTTTTTGTTATAACTAAATGTAAACAAACGTAAACTTTACTGCGTTTGATTTATCTTATTTTTTGTGATAAGTGTGTCATCTACAGCAGGATTCGACCGCTCGTTCGTTTCGCCCGCGGCTCCACTAGCGTGAATGTAGATCCCTTCTTCTTCTTTTCGAGTCGGTGGCAAACCATAAAATCGTAAATTAAATTATATCCTGCCAATACTTTCCTGCCACCTGAATGGCGCTTGCAATAGCAGCCATCAGGTCACCCATTGTGCAGGTGCTGGGGCATTTAGAGCAAGATAACAAGTGGCTCATTGTTTGAATATCTCCATATTGGCATAACTGTATCCATTAGTATTTATTAGTATCAACCAAAAAGCTCCATTTCACCAGGTTTTCTTTCAACCGTAGATCCCTTGGAAACAGTCTCTTTTGCTGATATAAAATGTTTATATATCCTTTCTTTAAACTATATCCATATCAACTGTAATCAGAATCAGTTCATTAATTGAAGCATGAAGAGACAACATCAGACGGACTACTTTCGCATTTATGATATTAGTATATTGAGTCTGGATTGAGTTTCTTTCGGCGTATTCTTCTCACCAGTGTTTGTTCCGAAACGCTAGTAGTATTTCAATTTTGCATATATTAAAAAATATATAAGAAATAAAAATATGACGTTCAAAAAGAGATACATGTATCCAATTTTGAATAAAAATCTTTGACTTTGACTTTAGTATGAATGTCTGCAGTAAAACAAAACATGAATTTCTGCAGTTATATCAAGTAGATACCTACTTTGACCATATTTGTGACTGAACACAGGATTGTGAAAGTATGTGGATTGAGTATCAAAATCACATTGTATCATCTGTGAAGAAACCTTATTTTTTCTAAAGATGGAATAGATACAAGACTAGTCTATACTAGTCTATGATCTACATTGTGGTCTATACCACAATCAACTGAGACATTAATTAGGATTAAACTCTGGCTGACACAATATTGCTGAGCAGGTTGAGTTTGGTATTTTGCTCTTAAGTTTGCATTTCAACTGAGCTATTTTAACCACCATTCTAATAATTTTTAAATATAGTTACAATAAATAATTGTTTAAAAATTGTAGAATAGAATGGTGTATGAAAGTAAGACATAGCTGCAGGCAATTAATACACATGTAAATGATGGCTAGGCAGAAATAAATCTGATATTTATTTAATGACAATCAACCCATAACAAAAAAATTTAGTAACCGGTCCCAATTAGTTTTAGAACCACTGTGTGGATTTTAATTTGAGAGAAAAGTTATAAATTTTGTTATAATCTTTATTAACCAATGCCCCGCAAAGGTTTACCAATTTTTCCAAATATAAATAGACCATGTCCCTAGAAAACTGGACATACCTTATAATTCTCTGTGTTTTTCTGTCTCATTGTTACAACAGCTTGTAGTATTTATAAATTAGGGTCACTAATATTGTGAACTGAAGAAAAATAGTATTATTTTTACTATCTTAGGGCAAAATTGCATTTTTCTTCCAAGTGCTTAAGTGATAGGCACGCCAAACTTAGCAAGCTGAATCAATAGTTATTATGGAATTGTATAAACCATTATATAGGTTCATGTTGAATTATTTTAAATACTTTCTATAATAGTTTTTCAGCTAGTTAGGTACTTCAACCATAATATTTGGAACAGATAATAGAACCTGTTCTACTTGTCACATGTATATCTAATGAAGGTGGTGGTGCAGAAAAAACAAGCATGATGTAGTAAACATTCGTATTTATAATATAATGTCGTTTTATTTACAAATAAATACAAATTCAGTTAATAAATAAATGGTAAATTATCTACATCTTAATAATTATGTTGTATATCTCATTTATTAATCTTCTCTGGATTTTTGTGGAATCCAAAATACTAACGTTAACGTTTTCTTATGACACATAAAGGTCTCAAGAAAATTTGAGACTTTAGTCGTTCGACACGTTCACGTACATTCACACCATACGACTATATTTACAAGGTACTCGTAGACAATTCACTCAGTGAGCGCGGGGCTCTCGTCCTACGGCGGCCCCGCGCCACCACACACCACTCTGACCAGGCACAGCGATCACTGAGTCCACCCCCGCGCAGTCCGAAGCTCTCCGCTCGCCAATAAATATTTGTACAACGCGGGCGCAACTCGCGCCGCTCGACTCGGCGCTTCGGAGGGCGCGGGCGGCGCGCGGCGGGACTAGATAATACTGGAGAGCCGCGGCGGAGGCTCGGGGCAGCGGCAGCCGGAGCGGCGGCAGCGCGCGTACGCCGCCGCGCCCGCCGCCGCGCAGCCTCGCAGCGGCCAGTACAGCCACAGGCACGGCAGCGGCACCGCCAGCGCGCCCACGCACGCCAACCGCGGCCCGCACGCACACGGCTCGCCCGCCTCCTCCTCGCCGCTCCCGCAGTGGTAGAACAGCGCCTTCACGCAGCACATGCACGACGCGTAGTCGACGCACGCCTCGGCGCTGCACAGGCACGAGCCGCACAGCCAGCGGGACGGTAGCGGCCGCGGGCGCGCGCACTGCTCGCACCGGCAGCGGCCGCAGGTCTCGCACACGATCGAGTCAGCCGGGAGAGCGCCGGCGCGCAACTTGCCGGCCGCGGCGGCCGGCTGCGTCGTCACCGGCTTGAGCGGCTGATGAGCAGCCGTATGGGCCGCGTGAGGCACGGGCGCAGTGTGCGTTCGCCGCGGAGCCTCCACGTAGGCGTTTCGCTCGCGTTCGGCCTCAGGTCGCGGCCGCAGCAGCGACACGGTGGGCTGGCGCGCGCCCGTCGGCCTGTGGACGCGCGCCGCCGGCTTGGGCGGCCGGGGCGGCGCCGCCGGCCCGCCATACTCATCCATCGAGTCCGGCTAACGGCTCTCCGGGCCGTCGCCTTCCTGTTCCCTCATCGTCCCCACCTGCGGATAGAAGAAAACAAACCGTTAATGATCCATTATCAAATAGTTCATTAGTTCTAAATGCCTATTTAGAAAATTAAGTTTGAAGTAATATTTCCTGGAGAATTAAATAGCATACATTTCCTCACACATTACAGACATACATTTTTCCAACACCACTACCGCCTTTCATGTCCAAACTTTCATCTTTTAGACCATGCATAAACAAAAGGTATCGTTTGCATTTGGTATTTAAACTATCTTATGAAAGGCGACATATTAAACAAACTCTATCACCAAAACACTGTGGCCTCCGTGGCGCAGTGGTTACACGCCAGCCGAGCCATGCGACACGAGTGCACCGGCAAATACTTGAACCTAATTTTCACAGGTATTTGTCTACGGTCCTGAAGCAACCCGCCAAGAGTTGGCTTCAGGCAGGCAGTCGGACCTAAAAACTGTCCCCAAATTATTACTATTTATAATAATATAATTAGCGGCCTCCGGTCTACGACGCATCACATTTGAACGCAACCGGAAAAAAACGGTCAAATGATGATGATGATGCGAAGCACTATAAATTAACTTTTTTAAATACATTATTAAGTAGGTATTTAAAATTCAGTCAGTCGTTTATATGAACTTAACTACTGTCACTTTGAATTTTCTTTAAATAGAACCTGTAGATGCAAAATGTTTTTAGCAATAAATTTCGGGTTCAATCTGTAAAAAAAATCTTAAAAGACACTTTCTTCGCAATGTCCATCCACTGTACAGTTTCAGCATATTGTATATTTGCCTTCATTTTTGCTAGATTGGACAGAATAGTTCGTTATTTGGGTTCTAATTTTGAGTTTAACCTGAATCATTGATATCAACATTAATATGTGAGGAGACCAAAACATGTTTGAACATATTTCATTAGTATCTGCAGCATACGGCAAGTAAAAGTTTGGGTATGTTACTCGCAGATTCTTATTTGCTCTTCTTACAATTATTGAGGGGTTTTCACTTTCCTTGATCGATTAATGTTTTTATTTTCTTAACTACTGATGTTAGTTTAGCAAGTGGTCATTAGGAAAATCTTAAGAAATATTTAGATGTCCTCTGCAAAGACAAATGACCAAGGGATGCACTCTTGCTAATCTGGGGAGATGTTTTATAAATAGTTCTGACTATCTTCAATTATAAAATCTCTGCTTTTTCCTTCTTTATAGAAATGTGTTTACGCTCATTTCAACTCTTGAAAATGTAGTAGTAGTTGAATAATAATTATGGTTCAGGAAGTATGTAAGTTGGCGCATCTTCTTGAAATATTTATCTGTTCCGTTTTGTTGACTGTTACCTTGATCTTTATTGGTTCGTATTTCTGAGTTTTTTAATTAACTAGTGCACTGTGTGCATTGTCTTGTTGGAAAATAATATTAATAGAATGATAATTTTTTCGTTGTTATACTTCATGTAGATTTCTATATAGCCCTTATTGGAGTCCTCCATCTTGACTGGTAAACCAAGTTTCATCTCATAGTAAATGACAAATTTAAAAAAAAAACTCGATCGAAAAACCCTTTTCTTTTAGCTAATAGTTATCAGGTGATAACTTTGTGTTTTGTATCTGATCTATCAAAACAATGATTGTGCTGATCACAAGGTATCAAGTATACTACTACTCCGCTGGCTCAGCGACCCGACGTTCCACAATTTTCTATTCTTAACGATATCTTGCCAGCTGACTGTATATCGTAGCCTTTTTCTAAGAGAGATCATTATTCATTTTGTCGTCAAGCTTCTGCTTCTTTCAATCTTTTGGCGTACATTCATCATCAACTTTTTGGCTGCTTCCGGTTTCCTTTATGTTTTTTGTAACTCTTCTTTTGACTCTAAAAGTCTCACTCCAATGGGTATTAAGTAGTTTATATTATCTTATTATTTATTATATCGTAACTGCTTGGCCGGTGTTTGCAGGTATGGCGTCTCATTTCGTCTCCCGGCCTGCTATTTACTTTTCTCCCATTCACCCGAGTGAGTAGTATCCCAATAACTTAATTCCTTTTACAGATGTAACAAATTTGTATCCTTCCCTATATCATTTTTTCCGATGAGCAGCAGCGTCGGAAGTACAAGAAGCTAAAGAAACTGCGCTCGCCAACCCGCCTGCTAAGCGTGGTGAATACGACAATATCCTCCTATGGAACTAAAAGTCCTTGAAAGTGACCTCTATCCAGCTGAGACTTCTTTCGGCTGAAATGATGATGATGAATTAGTTGCCGCGTGGATAAATAATATTACTCTCAAGTTCTTATTTTATAGAGGTATTTGTCTAAGCATTTTTATGCAATATATTGTGACGGTAGAAGTAATAATTTTTGTACTCCTATTACGTAATGGACCCACCATTTTTGTAAACTAAAATAAAGATGTTCTGAGAATCTTCGATTGTGATTGTGACCGATATTAAAGATTAGAGTGTCGTTTTAAGAAAGTATAATTGAGCAGTTTTTTGTCATGACATTTGTGTACTTCCCATAGCATTGCTACATCTGAGAGACAACAAGTTCCGATACCCTAAAGTTGATAGATATCAATTAATGTCATATTTGACTGGATTCCTTATCGTTAGATGTATTTAGGGCTTCTACAACCTTAATCACTTCAATCACAGGAAATAGCACATATGATTCAAAAGTAACGCCAATTATAGTGGGATTCGTTATTATAATTTTTTTTTTGTATTAACCGGTCTTCAATCTGTTTGGTAATTACATCATATTTCATTGATAACAAACGAACCTTCATAAACTTCATGTGAAAGCGCACTCCTTAAATCTTACAATAGTAGCGTTGTCAATGGGATTAAACTATTAGATTTAAATACATTAAAATATGTAAATGACCCTCCACATAGAAACTCCAAGGTCCAAGCAAAACAAATTTATTTAACGGAAATTTAATTGAAGAGAATTCTAGTGTGAGAATTAACATTATCGAAAACAGGATGTTAATATGTAGATGCTATATAATTAATTGTTGTAAGGGCTATGATACAATAATAAGATTATAATTATAAATATTAATGGGACTTAGCGCGTAACTTTTTTATTACAAATGTTAAGATTATCTAACGGTAAAAATGACAGTGTTTATCCATTAGGGATTCGGTTACCTACAACAATTATAAGTGTGTTGTATTGAGCTCATACTGTGAGTACAGTACAAGAACATGATATGCACAGGTAAACGCAGGATTATTTGAAATGATATTGTATATGAAATGGACTACTTATGGCACTCTGAACGAATTAAGGATTAAAGTTATATCGTATCCCTTTCGCACACTCTTGAATATGAGTGCTAACTGTCTAACCCAAAAAAATTACGACTCTAATTCTCGTGCTGTCTTTGTCTTGCTAGGTAATTGTCAAGACAGCGACATAACGATTTTGTTATGGTAAGATAGTTTTGAGTATTCGGACGTAATTCAACTAAATATCCCCTAAGCGAGCCGTTGAGTTCCAGGTCCAAGGAGTAATGATTCTGCTGAACTAAGACTTAAGGTTACGAGTAACTTGAAGTTCGGCGGCAACGGCAAGTGTACCGCATTTTGTATGAAATGACAGGGCGACCAGTCGCACCGCAACTTCAAAGTGTACCTTAAGTCTTATGTTTGATCCGTCAATGATAGGACCAGTTAGATTCTAGTATTTCAATATTTTCCATCAGAAAACACCTGAAACGATAAAATCTTGCTGATATGTTTCCAATATTATTATAATTTTTAATATAATAATGCATATAACTCAGTAATTATTGATATCATCTGCCTCTAAATTGCCCCTAACAATATTTTTCAGCAGATTTAAACTTAGTTATTATTTTGTTTTGTCTAAATATACTCTTTATCAGTAAACTCGTTACAAGATATTAACAGTTTATTCTGCCATTGTTTACAATTACTCTTTATCTGCGTTCACTCACGGTTATCAAGTTTTTTTTTGTTGAAATTCGTCCAACTGTTGCTATAATCATTTCGTATTATATTCTTGTTCAGTAACAGTGTGTACCTATGATATAAAATTAATAGTTGTGAAACAAAAGTAATTTATTAAGTATGTGGTGTAAAAAGAATTATTTCGCGGATTGTAGTCAATTTACTGTTTTTTATGTAGGTAGGTATTTGTAGTCCAGTCAATAAAAAATTCATTCATCAGAAAGTTAGTATGTATCAGAAAGTTGATGTTTAATGAATTGAAAGCCTAACCATATCGACATTAACGTCTATTTCAAACGAGTGGTGTGATTGTGAAGATAATACAAGATGTACAGTAAATGAAAGCATTATTATTAACTCGTTAGTTGAGTTGAGAGCGGTCTCGCGGAGAGCACTGATCGTTGCACGTGTGCCGGTCGCCAGGCGGCGCGGCGAGGCGTCGCCTCTCGTCATTCATGTTAGCTCGATTTCTTCGCAATCCACGTAATGACTACCTACGTATATCAACGTATATTCAACCATGTGAACGTGGTACAGCGTGTCAATTATGGGTACAAGTACATGAACATTTTGACCGGTTTTTGTCAAGTTCCACGTCAGTATGCCTGATGTACTTACGAAACTGACGTTCCACAATCACACGTCTTCTGCACACATTCGCTACACAAGGGCACTCGGGCCAACTGGCCCCACACACAGCACTGAGCTCATGTTGCTTAGCAATCATATGGACCGTTGTGCCGCACCAAAACCGCGCCGGAAGATTCACTGACACATAAAAATACGGCAAAACTACCGAAATTCGGTCGCGCAAATCCACGGGAAGGTTCATAAGACCGGCGCGGCCCGGAGCGGCACCTGGCGCGGGCGGGGGGCGGCCCACGCACCGGCCTCGATTCTCGTCCGCCCGCCGCGCGGTTATCACTGCAATATGGCCGCTACTCACTTCCTCGCTGAAGTTCTTCGTTGATTTCTACTTCTGATCTCGACGACGGCGTTTTTTGTAACCGTTCCGAACTCGTGTGGTTTCACTGCACTTATTCTTATACACATTTTAAAGGAAAACCGGGAGCGCTAGCGCTACGCTCCGACGAAACGACCGTTCCGTACGCTGGCACATTCCGCACTGGCGTCGGCCGCGGGTGCGGGTCGGCGGGAGAGGCCGCGCTTCCTCCGCCGCTCTCCATGCCGCCCGCGCCTCGCCTTTTTATGAATGGAAGGCGGCCATACTGAATGAACCGCGTACACGGAGCGGTTGGCCGCTATTTTCGCGGGCGAGCGACGTTAGGGGTCCGGGGGGCGGAGGCCGGAAGCGGGCTGCGAGCGCTCGCGGTGCCAAATTTTGCGGCGCGGGCGGCGGCAGCGGATGTGCTCGTTTACCAAGCTTCCGGCGAGATCCCCCCGCGCAGCCGCATCCGGGAATTGGGTTTCCGGTCGGCGAGAGTCAAGCCACCGGGATACCACCCACTTTCGTCCTACAACGGCCAACCACTCATGCCTTGACTTTTATAGATCAGGTCTCACTACCATGCAGAGCAATCTCCTTAGGCATAATATCATTCATGACATAAATAATAATAGTGATGAACACACGAACGACTCTTCGAGATTAGTGATATTTTGATTCATGGGCACGTAACGCTCCCATTCATTCACAATTATATTTTGGCATACGCATGGCGAGAGGCGCGCCGACGACAACGACGACGGCATCTGTTATCGCGAGCGGTAATTTTCGCAAGGTTGCAGCGACAATAAGGCGCGTTGTACATGCGGTGTCTCTGTGTCAAGGACGAGCGATAACGCCACGCCACTCACCACACGGCATCGACTGTCACACATGCTACGATCATCGTTACTCAACTCAAAATATATCCGCATATGAAGGAGTTTCAAAGCATTTGATAATCATAAAATGTAGAAGCAAACAAATCACATCTTCTATATCTATACATATAATAAAACAGTAAAAATATTTTGTCTGTACAATTAGAATTTTTGACTGAAATGAATAGAGGGACACTTAAAAAGAATAATAGAAAGCAAAAAAATTTTTTTGGATTTTCTTGTCTGTCTGTCTGTCTGTCTGTATGTATGATCACGATTATCTCCGAAAATACTGAACCGATTTACTTCAAACTTTCACCAATTGCTTTGTTTTAACTCAGCAAAACATTTAAAGGTTGTTTCATCAAAATCGGTTCATTAAAAAAAAGTTATCGTCATTTGAATGAACTCAAGGCATGAGTTGCCTGCAAACATATAGCAAAAATAAAATAAAATAACAAGTGACATGAAAATTAAAATCCAAAGTCAATTCATCATCAATAAACCACAGCATTATACCTATCCATACTATCCATAGTAATCCATACTAATAAAAAAGGAGAAGCTGACTGACTGACATATCAACGCAGGGCCTAAACTATAAGGGTTAGGAACTTGAAATTTTGCACAGGGGTTCCTTTTATAACGTAGGGGAGCACTAAGAAAAGATTTTTGGAAATTCATCTCCTAAGGGGGTAAAACGGGTTGCAAAGTTAGTATGAAACTTTGTCGTTTTTGAACTTATTCGAATGAAATTCAGCATCAAGGTTTTTAACTGAAAGGTATGAAACACGAGTAAAATATTTTGCTCAAAAATCATCCCTTAAGGGGGTAAAATAGGGGTGCAAAGTAAGCATGAAAATTTGCCATTTTTGAAGTTAGTCGAATGAAATTCAGCATTAAGGTTCTTTACTGAAAGGCATGAAACATGAGTAAAATATTTTTCTCAAAGATCATCCCTTAAGGGGGGTATAACGGGGATGCAAAGTTAGTATGAAACTTTCCGTTTTTTAAGTTATTCAATTGAAATTCAATATTAAGGTGTTTCATTGAAAGTCATGAACTAAAATAATATATTCCGGGTAATTCTACTGTTCCTGAGAAATCGACACTTACGCGGGCGGAGCCGCGGGCCAAAGGCAAACCTGACTTATGTATCAACGCACAACCGAAACTACTGTGCCCAGAAACTTGAAATTTGGCACAGGGATTCTTTATATGATGTAAATGAGCACTAAGAAAGAAATTTTACAATAACAGTAAGGTAAGTTTGTATGGACATTTTCTCATTTCTGGACGTTCTGGATTACAAATAAAAAGATGTATGTAGGTAAAACCGACGAAATTTTCGCCTGAAGGGATAAAATAGGGGAGTAAAGTTAGTATGGATTTTTTTAAATTTCTATACTTAGAAGTATGAAAATAAGTATATACGGTCTAGATTACAATTAAAAAGATCTGTTTAGGTAAAATGTATAAAATTCCCCCCTTAAGGGATACAAGGGAGGGGTGATGATATGAAAATTTTCTCATTTCTGGACATAGAAGTATAAAAATAAGTATATATGTTTACATTACAATTAAAAAGATCTGTGTAGTTAAAATGGACGAAATTTCCCCTTGAAGGGGTAAAATAGGCGGGGTAAAGTTTGTATGGATTTTTTTTATTTACTTATAAATATGACAATAAGAAGTTCTCAATTACAATAAAAAAATATCTGTGTACGTGAAATGGGCAAAATCCCCTCCTTAAGGACTAAAGATCTATGCAGGTGAAATGTATTGAATTCCCCCTTAAGGGGAAAAAGCAGAGGGGAGGGTTTTGTTGGACTTCTTATAATTTCTACTGTTCCCAAGGGAACGTCATTAACGCGGGCGGAGCCGCGGGCAACAGCTAGTATTCTCTAAGAAATAGAATCTCCTGCGATTGTAGTTTTTGTTGTGGTGTCTACAATATATGACAACAATAACATCTGCAATGAAAAGCCTCTCATTCTTCAAATTACTAGGTACACAAAATATTTAAAATATCACGTCAGAATCTGGTAGGCAATTACATATGTAGCCGTTTTCAGTGTACTGTATATTGGGTAATTGACCACCAACAGAAGATCTGGTAATAACAACAAGTTTTTGAAAGAAATATAAAAACATGAGTGCCCTGCCAAAAAAATTATAGCCTATGTCATTCAGGACTCAACGATGCCCCATATGTCCAAATCCGTTGAGTTATTTAGAACTTATATACACTTTCTACATACCTAGGTATATGTTTTTAGGTTGTGTAGTGTTAGTAAAAATATTAACTGTATTTTTTCAGATCAACATCTGACTAACATTCATGTTTAGTAGCTGACTTACGCAGTGGTTGTAATTACGCAACTTAAGTAAGCATCAGTTGTAGATAACGTGTTTCTTTCAACGGCGGCTCCTATTTGACAGGAAAACATTCTGGCGTGATATCACTAAAGAGCATCATTTAAAACAAGCTATTATTAGATTGAATGAGTGCCAAGAGAGAGAAAAGTCACGAGGAAATAAATTATTTACTAACTTAGAACAAAGAATTGAGCGGCCACTGCAGCCGTGAATGGATGGCGGGAGAGAATGACTGTCTTTACAAAAAAAACTACCTGGTCTGTCCATCCATTCGTCTAATTCTATTGTTGAAATGCAGCCGCACATAACAGCTCCGCTTAGTCCACACATTTCAGGCCATATTGCTGGTTAATACAAGATCATTCCATTGCAGTTTTTTCGACAGTTGGATTACATAATTTAAAATTGTAACAAATTAGCATTTTTGGATGAATTGCCTTTTTCTTTATGGTTAATCCATGTATCCTTGTCTGGAAACGTTCCTTTTGGTTTGTTCCCAATGAGTCACACCGCGATGAGTACTACTCAATAGGAAAAAAAAAAATCTCGTTGTGTAGCAGTGTTACACATTGCATTGCAACTATCTTTTTCCCAATGAGTAACACTATTACTCATTGACACTCTGCGTTCCCGTTCAGTAACAGTTATTAAGAAATGTTCTAAAAGCATTTCCAATGTGTACTCGTAACAGGAAGGGAATATGTATCAATGAAAAGTGTGGTGACTTAGCCAGAAAGTTGAACAACTTTACCTTTCGTTTGTAAATAATATATACGCTGAATTTAAATAAAATTTAATTTTAAACTTGTACACCTACAAATTGCTGGGCCTGCTGAAATCTTTTGTATGGGTATGTCGTAATTTCTCTTTTCCTTTTTGTATTTATTATCCTAATACTTCTTCTCATTGATATTTCCTTTCCGATACACTTTGTATAATACTACATATAACTAAGCAATTTAAGGGTAAACTCAGCACATTATACTACTAAATAACTTTCTTCAAGTAACGTATTTATACGAAAACGTTGATTTAATAATAGAATTTTATTAAAATAATACACAAGTAATTATTTTTACCAATGATTTTTTATTTACGATACATCTGCCTTGCTGAATGTTGTTAAGTAAGTATCGTGGATTGATTAAGCTTGTAAATTAGTAGTAAGAAAGTATATTTTTAAAAAAAAATATCTGTAAGTAGATATATTATACGTTTTAATCTAGTTTTCGAAATATACGTATTCGTTGTAAACTAAGTATTTATTTCTGGTTACGACTACGATCTCTGTTTGTATGACTATAGTTGTTTATTTGTTTAAAGAAAAGAAAAACACGTCGTATAGTTTGAGGTATTCATAGTTATAGGTGATTAAAAATTACTAATTCGTTACATATTCTTTTACAAACATTTCTTACATTGTAAATGCTTTAATTATAACATTGCCTAATAACTGTTACTGAACAGGAATACAGAATGCCAATGAGTAAAAGTGTTACTCATAGGGAAAATATAGTCGCAATGTGTGACCCAATAGTAAAAAACCTTCTTTTTCAAATGAAATTTGGGATCTTAAACTGTCCTTATTTCCGCTGCCGTGATTTAGCTCGATGTCTTATTTAGCCGTTTTCCTCTGAAGGCTTCGTGCTTTTTTAATATGATGCATTTAAATGCGCTGTCTTTTACTAGGTACGGAAAAATATGTTAATAATATAATACCATAAGAGATGGGCATGGAGGCCAAGGGTCGGGGGAAAATTTTCTCCTTCTGGTATGGCGAATGGTTGATTTTATGCTTTTAAAACGGTATTCAAACTTGCAATAGTGTAATTATATTTTACATTATGCCGAAACGTTTCTGAAATTCATTCTTTCACAGCTTTTTCCTATTTGAATTTTACTACAAGTATTATTTAATATACGATGCACCATATTAAGATCTTGCGATCTATTGACTTTGAGCGTCGTGTATTTGAAATATCATGTATTATGTTTCTGCATATTTGTCACTTTCTTACATTATGATTATACCAATCATTCTTGAATTGAACCCGTTGCCCCTCATGTCGCAGGTTGGCGTGTTAACCACTGCGCCACGGAGGCCGATTTTCCAATTTGGATTTTTTTAAAAGAAATCATCCCTGGGCCATCTAGATCTAAGATATAGCACTTGTCAAGAGAAATCTAATAATCGCAAACCTGACATCAAACATTTAAGGGGTCCCTATGGCAACCTCCCAGCTACAATCATAGATATTTTTTTTCAGAGTCTCCTAAATAAAGAGTTTTTTGTGTCAAGTCCAAAGCCCTGGTGAAAATCCGTTGCGAAAAAAAATTATCTTCTCAATCAAATCATCAGCTTACAATCAGGGGGATTTTATTATTTTTGTAATTTACGTAGGTCTTTAAAGCAGTATCTTTGTACTGCTTTAACGAATGAGTATAAAAATACTCTTTAATAATTTTTTAAAGTATCTAACGTTAACAAACGATAAAAAAATCTAAATTTACTTAAGGATTCATGAAACATTTTTTCATTTCTAATAAAATATTTATAAACACTAAAAACTAGTATCTATTATAAAATATAGTATCGTCAAGTTAGTATCCTACGACACAAGTTCACAACTTACTGTAGGGCTAGCTCAATTTGTGTAATATGTCCCTATATTTATTTATTTATCAAATACAATACAAATTATGAAAAAAGGGTTATTCCATGTGGACAGCTTTAAAGCTTTTGGAAAGCAAAAATCAATTCGTCTGCCACATTTTTTGCCAACGCTTAACGGTTTTATGACTTCCGCCAGCGCAAAAAAAGAGTGTATAATGTATATTTCTGAATGGTCTTAGGCACTGGGATGAGAAGTCGCTCTACATTTAGTAAAAGGATCTTGTATTTTTAGAACTGACAGAAAATTCCAATTGCAACAACATGCATTTGCACTAAGTACCAAGAAGTTTCAAGGAATACGCTATTATACACGAGTTGTTACGAAATACGAAGCCAATTATGGAAGAACAATGGAAGTGACAATGGGTGTCCTAAATAGGCTTCTATAGTGAAAACGACACCTTCGGCTTCTGGCTGCGGCTAAGTACTTATGTTTCTATTTCAAGGAAACGGCAAAGGAACGTGATGTTAAAAATTATCCATGTTGAATACGTTTTGATTCTTCAATATGCCAGGAAGTGGTGTTGTTTGATCAGGACCAGTTTGCTAAGTTGGTTATATTATAATGATTTTTCATATGGTTGACTGGGAAATAATGTTCATACATAGCATTAAGTCCGCCAATTGTAACAAGTATTATTACTTTGATACAATAAAGTTTATTAAATAAATAAATCGCGAAATCTACCAGGGTGACAACCGTCCTCTGCTATCGCCATTATATATAATATAGTCATTACCAAACCAATAGTGAATGCAGTTATGACGTAAATTTATTTCATCGTGCTTTAATTTTTTTTTACGCAATTATCTTGATAATCATTTTTCAACCGACTTTAAAAAGGAACAGGTTCTCAATTCGACTGTATGTTTTATAAAGTATATATAAATAAATAAAATAATAATGTAGTAAGTGGTGATTGGTGAAGGCTAGAAACAAAATAAAAATAATGTAAAAATATGATTTGCCGTTAAACTGCTTGGCAGTTTCGCAAAAGCATAATTTTTGTAATTAGGAGTAAGTTTGTGAATAAATATAAATAAAAACTAGTTTTTTCCGCGGCTCCGCTCGCGTGATTTTCGTTTCCTGCTAAAGGTTCTATGTCCTTGTCAAGGCCTCAAACTACTACTAAACAAAATTTCATATAAGACGGCTAAGTGAATGAAGTGTGCAGAAGTAGGTAACATAAGACTGAGTCATTGACACTTTCGTATTTGATCAAAATCAAAGCTTTTGCATTTGACATATTTCCATGCATTTAGTCATGGCATGGTAATATGGATGTTTGTTACCTTAAAAGTGCGCTCTAAGGGACAGCAGACCTGAGTATTTGATATGAATTTCAGCTTGATACCTCCATCTTGATACTCGTTCTTGACAGACTGACAGACAGACAGACAGACGAACAACCGAGTGATCCTATAAGGGTTTCTTTTTACCTTTTGAGATACGGAACCCTGAAAACGGAGAATGTACCAGCTGCTTCTCTTCCCGCGCAGATCGTAAAAGTCGATCAAGGGAATGGGAAAATCTGACGAATCATATTAGTAGGTGATGCGGCTATCAACCCATCTCTATTTGCCATACTAAACGTGGCTTTTAGGTCTTAAAGACCTGGGCTCTGCCTACCCCTCAAGGGAAAAATACGCGATACTATGTATGTATTTATTTGACGTTTTAACGCTTAAACTACAGAACCGTTCATCATGAAATTTTGTAAACGCGTTGTCTGGGATACTAAAAAGTATACCGGCTACCTTTCATCCCAGAAAGAACCTGGTCCCGATCCCGAGGGAACGACATTACCGCGAGCAGAGTTTGTTTGTTGTTAGGTATATCTATATCATCATAAAGCAATCGTCATAAAGCTTTTGCTAAAGGCTCCGCGCCGCAGACAAAAAAAAAATGTCACTTTGGTATTTATAATATTATAAAGACTTTGAAATATCGGCTCTCGTTAAGAACTGCAGTGGCGCCCAACGTGGGTCCAAGTGATTAAAGCGAACTTTTTGAGGTTACTTGATTGATAAATTAGATTCATTGATCATATGTTGTCTAGTGGTTAAGGTTACGTTTGCCTGTAGACCCGGGTAGGTCGTGGGTTCGATTCCTACGGGAAGCTTACTTTGTTCAGTTGTTTCCAGTTTGGTTAGGAAATTGCAGGCTTTCAATTTCACTTTATAGCAATTTACTTTAACTATTTTCATTTCCCATAAAACTATTCGCAGATATTTTAATACAATATTTAACTAAGGTAAATGTACCAGTCATTGATATTGCCCTAGAAGTTAATAAATTTTACTTTAACTCATTATAATAAGAATTCCTTCACAGGTATCAATGAAACGTTTATTAATTAAACTAGTAGCAACATCACTGAATCCAACCTAAAATTACTTTCTTTGTGATTGGCTGTCAAACATTAACATTTTCATTTTGTTTATAATAGTGTCATTACGCGTTGGCCCCCATTGTTTATGTTGACGAATTTGATAAGGACCTTACTTGTTTCGAACTGTGCTACTCAAAATTGAAGCTCATAAAGTGGTAAATATTTATTTTATTCTATTTGGGATTGTATGTATTATACATATGTTTTCTTTTTATAACAGTTTTATAATAGTTAAATGAAATACGAGGGTATCAAATACTAGGACAAAAATCATCTGATTTCTAGTACTTGATACAACTATCATCTACTAGGTAAATTCTCATTTGCTCGATTTGATCGATTTTTTATACTATTACAATAAGCTTAAGGTTGAACTATCTCAGTTTCAAATATAGCTTTTCTAAGTGACTTCTACCTAGTCGTTGATAGGGGGTATCAATTACTGGAACATAAAATATCAAATACTAGGACAGAAGAAAAATTTTCTTTTTTTTGTGCAGATTCTTATTTAATTAATAAAATACTGTTACCACAACATTTAAAATTCTTTATTTTGGGCGAAAGAAAAGAAAAACAAGGATAAGAAGGGGAAACCTGAGAAAATCCCCCAGAAGTCATATCAAATAAGTGGCAAGAGTACCATAAAAATAAAGAGAGAAATAAGCTTGCACAACTTGAACAGAAACAGAAAAAAGTTGAAGAAAGAAAAAGAAGAAGTTAACAAAAACAAAAAAGATAAACGCCGCGCAAAGAAACTGAAAGAAAAAATAATTTACTTATGAAAAAATATGGATTGATTCAAGTAGCGAATCTGAATGTGCCACAATGCAGCGGACGGAAGCCTTCTGGTGGTAGGAGATGATCTCAATAGCGATGATTCTAATCATTTTAATATTTTTCTGACTATTTAGAAATTTCAAGATGTTTAGCTGTACTTATTTTTTTAGGGATCTGTATGTATGTCTGTCTGTCCGTCTGTCACCAGGCTGTATCTCATGAACCGTGATAGTTAATTTTCACAGATGATGTATTTCTGTTGCCGTATAACAACAAATACTATAAAAATTGAATAATATAAATATTTAAGGGGGCTCCTATATAACAAACTTGATTTTTGCTTGTTTTTGCTCGATATTGATGACGGCAACAGGTAGATGCTTGAAATATTTACAGAATATTTATATTTTTATTCACTTAAAAAATAAATAATTAAATAATAATAAAATAAATATTAAAGGGGGGCTCCCATACAACAGACATGATTTTTTTGCCCTTCGTGCGCGAGTCTGACTCGCACTTGGCCGGTTGATGTTGATTTTACATAATTTTAAGAAGTTTTGTTAAATTATTATCTACAATTGCTGTTTTTTTTCAGTTTATTGTATTTTTTTGTCAAGTGCGTACTTATCAAGTACTAGTTCACTGGCTTGAAAAAGTCATAGTCAATTACTGGGACAATTGAAAATTTGCCCATCAATTACTGGTACAATTTTAGTCCTCTCGACAAAAATCTATATTAAAATAAAGAACACTGATTTTCTTTACTTAAGTTCAATGTAAGAGAAATGAAAGACTGATTAATATTTTTTACTTACTTTGAAAATTCTAACTGAAATAAATACATTTTTATAAAAGAAAATGTGCATTTTTCCCACTATAGTATCAACTACTGGTACATTTACCTTAATTCTAAAATCTGTTTAAACCGAAATTTATTTCACACGATTATTCATTATTTAATAACACGTTATTTCTTATCATATTTTATCGAAATAATGAAACATCTAAGTTTTGTTACCCATAATTTTATTTCCATGTAAGTTTCAGTTCGCGAAATATTTGAAACATTTTTAAAAAATTTTAACGTTATTAGAGTTAATTTACGCTTATATGAAATATCTGGTACCTATTTTATTGATCAATAATTATTATTATAGATAACCCATTAATTATAAATGAGGACCTCACAGGCGGAGCGAGGCATGCTTGCTGCATGATTTCTGCATGCTTGCTGCTTGATTTCTGCATGCTATCTGCTTGATTTCTACATGCTGCATGCTTGCACGCATGCTGCATGCTTGTATGCTTGCTGCATGCTTGTATGGTTGCTGCATGCTTGCATATTTGCTGCATGCTGGATACCTCTTTGCATGTTTAAAGCATGTCAAGCTATATGTTGCTTACTTAAAAGTTATGATGCGCACCGTTACATATTGAAACCTGTTTTAATAAATGGTTTTATCGATATCTTAATATGTCTGTAAATGTAAGTTCGATATATCGGTTTTCTAGTAATAGTAACAATTTTGAAACATTTTTTTAACAAATGTTGTTCGATAATATGAAACTTCGTAGATAAGTTATTCAATGTGTTAAGAAAATGCAATAGTTTTCTGGGAGATGAAAATCGAAAAACATCTGTATTTTAATAGACACCCGGCTTGAAACACCTGTTTGTTTGATAATGAAGATGTTTCCATGATTCGGAAGGCACGTTAAGCCGTTGGTCCCGGCTGCCATCTGGTAGTCGTTAAAGGAACCACGTCAGAGGCCGAGAGGCGGTTCCGAAGAACTCTGAAACCAGGGCGTGCAGGGTCGATTGACCGTGACGCCTACTCGAAATGATAATGATGATCGATCATATTGCGAATAGGTAGCAAATAATGAATCGGCGTGTTTTAATGATACTGGCAACACTGGCTTCAGATTTTCAAGCTGCTTAAAAGCGTGTGACTTAGCTTGACGACTCCTTCGACCAATAGCCTAACGTTTTTTCCGAAGCACGTAGGAGCCCGTGACATTTAGGTATATGAGTAGGTACCACCTGTGATGATTAATCCAAGATGAAGTCGAACATAATTATCAAGCTCCACTATTGTCACCAGTAACCGTTTTATCAACAGAATATTCTACCACTAGTTGCAAAATGTTTAATAGAAAGAAAGTATTGTTCAGCCGTGAGTAATTTGGTTTTGGTATTAATCTGCCACAAATTCCATTAGACTCAGTTACTAACACTACTATAAGAATTAAGGAACGAGGTTGAAAAGTTAACGTCTGAATAGTATTTTTTAATTAGTGGCGATACAAGTTACTTATCTGGCCACTGGTAGCAGTGATACATATCTACATCTACACTAATATTATAAAGAGGGAAGATTTGATTGTTTGTTTGTTTGCATTGAATATAGGAACGAATATAGGCTCTGAAATTACTGGACCGATTTGAAAAATTCTTTCACCATTAGAATTTTACATTATTCCTGATGAACACAGGCTATAGAATAAATATGTATATCTACCTGTACCAAGCCGGGGCATGCCGCTAGAATTTATATAAAAAAAGGAATAACTGTTTTCCTGTCATATAAATTGATTTATCATCTGCGTGTGATTTTTACGCATTTTTTTTTGATAATACCTTTATTGGTTTAATATTAAGAATAACACATAGTAAATGAAATTCGGGCAAGTTTGAGTCGGATTCGCACACCAAGGGTTTCGTACGAAAAAGATTTTTGAATTACCAACTACTCATTCGCAGTATCCGGATTTTTCCTTTACTTAAGTACGAGTATGTTCATCCATGAGAATACGACTCCAAACAGGAACTGATCTGAGAAAACTTGACGGATAAATGGGCAAAAAGACAACCGTGTGAACTCAATAATTTGATATATCTTTACATTAAAAAATATGCTGTCTGTTCGCTTAGATCTTTTAAACTACTCAACGGACTTTAATGCAGTTCTTTCTTACTTGTCAGTAGATAGAGTGATTCAAGAGGAAGGTTTATTTATATGGATAATTTACTGCCCCATATTAGCTGCTTTACATTGCACCCGTGCGAAGCCGGGGGCGGGTTGCTAAGAGGGGTATATTAAAAAAAGTAAAGTAATGTACGAATTTCTAATGGGAATCACCCTCTTGATTATTAAATAATATGTACTAATAGCGTAATATTTTTGTGAGAGTTGTACCTTCAAATTAATCAGCACTTATTAATCAAAATACAACAATTGTCCCCTATTCCAACGAGATCGTAAAAGTAATTCAGATTGATCCTACGACTCTGTCTGTTTCCGATTGATCTTACGTGGATTGATAAAGACCAAATTCTGAATAGATCACGTCTTCCTCCCTTGCGGGGTAAACAGAGCCCAGGTCTGTAAGACCTTATGGCCACATTTATTAAGTTGTAGGGCGTGTAGATGGAAAACGGTATTAAAATAGTGATAGGTTGCTAGCCGCATCGCCTATTGACATGATTCCGCAGATTTTAGCCTAATCCCTCTATCGGCTTTTATGGTCTGCGCGGCAAAAGCCATTCTACGTTTTTTTGTTTTCTCTCAGACCAGCATGGTAGTGGAAAATGGTGTATAACAAAAATTATTGAATTGGACATGAATCCATTAAGATGATGGAATACCAGTTCCGCCTACGGCTACGGTTGCGTGAAAATAGGTCCCTCGGAAAACCTTTTGCTAGGATGAAAGGTACCCTGGATTTGAAAATACCAAAATTTATTTACAGCGTGTAAAGGGGCTCAGCCCGGCAAAATTATTTTTTATGATGCCAAATTGTAATTTTTAAAAATACATAAAACAAACTAGGATAATAAACTACATACAAATATACACGCTAGTAAATATTGTAAGAATAAACAATACATAAACTACGTACATATTACGAACAATCTGACAGGCATTGTAGAAAATTGATAGGGTGAACTAGTGGCTGTAGCAATTAAATAAAACGTAAATAATACTTGAAAACATTGTGTTTTCTTGTATAAGAGAAAATATATTTTTTCATAATGACACTGCACATCAAAAGTAAAAACACATAATACAAATGCAGTGCATCATAGACAATTATACGTGGACAGCATCACGACCTTCCAACAAAAATGAGCTTTCATTAGTCTTAAATATTAAACGTTGTGCCTCTACTACCTAAAATATACACCAGACAGCAAAAATATTTATACCATAATCAAAAATAGAAAACCTAAAATTACAACGGCTCTACCTATTTTAGTCATGACTGCACTTAAATCGTACTTTAAAACCAAATTTAGTAAATGATCACCAAATTTTAATGAGCAAATAATTTTATACCCAAAATTCGCCATTTGATTACTATAAAATGTACTACTACCAAATATGGTACATGTAGCGACTGCATTAACATACTTAAATGTTAATTGCAAGGAGTCTGATATTTTTAACATACATACAGAATAGTAATCACGTCTTTTTCCTTTGCGGGGTACACAGAGCCCAGGTCTGTAAGACCTAAAAGCCACGTTTAGCATGTTGGTGGGCGGAAAAGGAACCACATTAGTGATGAGTTGCTAGCCGCATCATCTATTAACGTGATTACTCAGATTTTTGCCCATTCCTCGATCGGCTTTTACGATCTGCAGCTGGTACATTCTACGGTTTTTCTTTTCTCCCAGATCAACATTAAAGATATTTTTAAGTTTCTTTGAATTTTATAGTAAAAGGATTATTTAAATTATACGATTTGTTCGAGGGCCCAGTGGTCGTGAGCATTAATAGCGCTTAAGTAAGTTAAGTAATCCTGGGCGCAGTCCCCACTGTGATGGGTGTACTTTGGAAGCCACGTTAAGCTGTTGGTCCCGGCTGTCTTCATTGATGGCAGTTGTTAAGCTATGTCAGATGCCTTAAGACAGCTTGGAAAATCTGATACGAGTGTTGGACTTACACACCTGAAAAACAAACAATACGATTTGTTTATTTCTTAACCTTTTTTAAATAAACACTGAATAGAAAAACTAGTTGGAATTGGTGCATAACAAACCAACAAACAAAAACACTCAGTCTACATAAGTAGGTAATGATTTTATAATATCATAGGGTCAAATTTCAAGGGTTTATTTATTTGTTTTGAGTATACACTGATTTATCTGGTATAATTTACTTTTAAAAGAAAATAAGATGTTATATATTTAGGTGTCATTGTATATTAAAATAATGTTATACCTTGGTGGTCATTAACTATTTTTGGATTTAACAATCATAATTTGGAGTTGGCTGCTTTAAATAGGATCGCGAGTTGTAATATTTTTGGTCCTTATTATTTTGACGTTTGAGGATTTATTTTTGGTGTTCATTTATTATTTTTGGCATACTACAGACTCCCCTACCCCTGGCCATACCACTGGTGGTACGGTGAGTATTTTAAAGTTAAACGGTACCACTGACTATATAGTGATGTGATGACGGGATCTATCTGCAGAAATGGCAGTATACAAAGTGATTTTTTTGCCGTTATATTATACTAGGTCTGATGGTTAGTTAAACATCCATTTTATTTACATTTTCATACAAATAACTGAACCGGTCGAACAGTTTTGTATGAAAATGAAGTATTTAGGGTTCCGTAAGACCTAACGGAACCCTTATATGATAACTTTTGTGTCTGTCTGTTCGTCTGTCACAGCCAATTCGTTCCAAATCTACTGAACCAATTTAGTTTGAATTCGGCGCCCTTGTAGATTTAAGTCGCCCAAATACGTACATGTTAAGAACGAAAATGAATATATTATAAGTTTAAGGTTATTGCTGGCGATAACAAACCAGCAAATTAAAAATAAAACGCTTACAGATTGTACTCAGAACAAGGACTAGATTGTATCATGTGACATATCAAATTAAAGACTTTATTGCAATGATCACAATTTTTAGGGTTCCGCAGTAAACAAGGAACCCTTATAGTTTAGCCATGTCTATCCGTCTTTTCGGTTACTTTTTTTTTACTCAGAGACTATAAGTACTAGAGAGCTGTAATTTGGTATGGATATGTATATTAGTCATGGCAAAAAACCGTCCAAGTGCGAGTTGGACTCGCGCACGAAGGGTACCGTAATCTATAAAACGGCAAAAAAGTCGAATGTTGTATATACTAATTTCATTTTGCGGTTGACTTTATACCTTTTGTTCGGCCGCCTGTAACTACATAAGTTGATCGAGTTGTATAAAAATAACTATCTATGATACCGAGACCGTTATAGTTTTAATTGAAAGTACTTACATCTTTTTCAGAATTATTTTAGTATATTTCAAAAGTTACGATGGGAGCGGGGGGGGGGGGGCACCACGGAACCCTAAAAAGTGGTTAAATAAAATCTTTAAAAAATATATTTTTGTTTAGCTCCCATACAAGTAAAAAGGGAGTGCAATAGGTCTTTTAAAAATATTGTGAGCTTCTGAACATCTTTTTTCGATTTACTTTTCCTTATTTGGTTATATAGTCCAAATTTTTGTTAAGAGTCCAGCCAGTGTTCCACCATCTTATGTGGGTTCGTTTTTAGACGTTAGATAATGGTACGGAACCCTTCGTGTGCGAGTCCGACTCGCACCTGGCCGGTTTTTTTAAAATTCAATTTAATAAAACTGAAACCCACGCCGACGAAGGCGTGGAAATAGCTAGTTACATACCTATAAAGAACAAAATCACGACGACAACTCAAAGTGAAGCTATTATAAGACATGGTAGTAATACAACATAATATACGATACAATAGGTACAATAGGGAGTATTAATACAATACAGATATATAATATAAGAGAACAACAAAAGAGAAAAATTAATTGTTTGATTTATTATAATTTCATTAAAAAGCTGCTTATTCTTTAATTTTTACAACATGTGACGGAACTTACCTATTAAAATTTGAACAAATAACATAAAAGCATTATTTCACATGCAGTATTATTCTACAAATAAGAAGTAGGTATATATTCTGGTGTTAGAGTAGGCGTCGTATCTCAGAACCACTCGATAGAAATCAGGTTTCGTTTGTTATTCTGAAGGCGACGCCGGTCGAAGCGGAAGCCCTCGCCTCCGCCCGCACTTTCCATCCGCCATCGCATGCACCAATGCACTTAAATTGATCCCATACTTTTTATACATTGAATTTGTAGTTTTAACTATAAATACATGCTATTTTCGTGAGAAGCATGGATTGTCGTAGTTTTTTGAAGGAGTTTCCGAGAAATAGGTATTTATTAGGGTTAGAGTTGGACTATTTTTTAATCGATTGCCCATTTAGATTGATAATAAACTTGGCGTTAGAAAATTACAAACTGGAGTGCATAGAAGAAATAATATGCTGGTATGACTTTTTATGGACTGTTTATTTGAAATTTAATTTTTATACAGAGACACACAAACAACAAACAGTAAATCAAATTATTTATCATAGACAAAACAATCCTTGTTGCTTTTTTATGCTTATAGATTAAAATTGTTATTTTATGATTTAAACAAGACTATTTAATATTTAGGTACAGTTCATTTAAATGTTGAAATACAATTGGAATTGTGTCTTATTAGTCTTATGATTTTATATACCTACATTTTAAAATAACGCGATAAATAACACTTTGGTAAATTATTCAGCACAAATAAGAAATAAATGTCGAGCTTGCTTACGTAAGAAACTACTTAAAATATCTCCTAGTCAACATAAGAATCAAAATTCCATTCCAAGCTTGTAAATGAATGAATCTACCGGATCTGGACGAATATACCTACAGTTGTCTAGTTATATATTATTTAAACGCGATAAGTCGTATTGTTTTGAACATTTATTATCTTTTGCGAGCTTAAGAGCTGATAAACAGTTCATTTAAGAGAGTTGTTTGTCTAAAATTATTATCATATTGTGTAGTGTGTCCAAATCGTCTGATAACTATGCTGGAGTACTAACGGCGTGGGCGCGTTGGAAATAATACCGGATGCTTGCCACAGATAAAGCAAACTTGAATGAGAGCATGGAGCGGTCCACATCACGCATAGTTTGCGTTCGATAGACGTCTCCTACCTACTGGCACATGTCAGCATTTCTAGTCGATAATTATTCAATAGGTATCTCAGTTAAACTCTAGCAGCAGTGGTGAAAAGAAAATGTAAAAAATATTAGTAAACCATTGTTTGTAATGAAATTCCCGGGTTTGAATCTTAAAGCAAATCATATACCTACTAAAACATATAACAAGGCAACACATTTGAAACCCGCACGCACTTTTTACGACACATGGAGAAAGGAATTAAATAAAAAAATATGCAACTTAAAAAAATATCTAGTGACTAGTAGGTACATTCTTAACTCTCTATCCCAATCCAACTTAAAGAACAGTTAAACTTGCATTGTTCTCTAAATTGGACTATACCTAGTTCAAGTAAAATAAGTCAAGCGTAAATTCTATTAAGGCAATCAGACTTATAGTTTCTGAGATATGCGCGGACAAACATACAAAAATATGTAATAAACTTATGAAATGATGTAGGACACAATGTGTTTAGAAGCGGATATGGAACAACATATATGAAAACCGTGCAATTATGACAACATTTCATACACACGGGTCAACTGATACCGCTTTTCTTAGGAGGTTAAAAAGAAAAGGCAACGACAAACCACCCCGAAAATATCATCGTTTGCGTTTCAAACTACGTGAGGATTACCCTCAGCATTGATGAATGAGACGCGCACCACATATATTTTGCGCGAAGATAAGCATCGTCTATAATTCTAAACTTTGTAAGCGCAAAATTACAAATAACACAGCTTCTCCATTTAAGCCTGAAGCCGAGGGATTTTTGGGTGCTTCGTCCCGCTACTTCCGTTTCGGCATTCAAATTCAGTAGGAGCTGATATTGATATATTTATTGATAATTGTGGCTTACCCTATCAACCATCAAGCGGCCCGATGTGGCCGCATAACAATAGATAATCAATTGTGTCTGCGTTTCTCGCGATTGATGACTTAAACAGGACTTCTATATGAAACCGAATGCAGCTCAAAGTGTCCCGACTGATTTTGCGCGTCAGACGGCTCACAAAATTACACCCCTCTGGCTTTAGCTTAAAATTACTATACTTGAGGATCATGTAATTCTTTCTAGAATGTAGGTCTAAAAACTAACATGTCCATTGGATCTTGCGCCTACATTTATGTAACCTGGAGAAGGAAAAATGGATTTGTTAATGTTTAGTTTATTTTATTAATTCGTCATGTGATCATTTGTCTTTTGATTTTTCAATCTGATAGAAAGTTAAAATTAAATTTAAACCGTAATGCTTTCAAGTCGTATTTGCTAGTGAGTTCTTAATTTAAGTCGTGTTTGCTAGTGAGTCCTTTTGTAAACGTTTACAATTATTTCTAGTTGTCAACGTAAAAGACATTACGTAAGAACAAAAGCTAGAATGAAGGATCTCGTTGAATGGCCGGCTGTCGCGCACGACTCGCTCCATTCATGGCACGCACTCGCCGGTGACCTTAGCTCGTACCAAGTCCATGTGATTATTTAGTAAGCAGGCGGGCCGGCGGATGTGTGTAGTAGCGAATATTTGTCGACCGCGTAATTAGGATGATCAAACAAATTCGTGCTGTTTGTTCAAATTGTTCGGTCGGCCCAGTAGGCGGGCATGACGAATGGAGTGGGAGATCGTCTCATGTTTGGCGATGTCATTTGTGTTCCGAAGATGGTGCGTTCGTATTCTTGTTTTAATTGAAGGCAATTACATAAATTCCACGTAGCGGTCGGAGCAGAGCACGCAGGGGCGAGGCGCGGGCGGTGCGGTGAGGCGGTCGACCTTCCACGAGGCCGTCCGTCCGCGTCGGCCGCGGTGCCCGGAGCCCGGTGCCACTCCACTGCTTGCCATCGCGATGCTTATTACGACTCCCGCCCGCATCTCGCCCAAGAAACATGTATTGTAATAAAAAGTGCTGACAACTTTGTACCTATCTATTAGTACAGGCTGAAAAAGTTTAAATTCATTTTGATTTTTACGCACTTCTTCGTTTGCTTTGTCGCTATTCTGACTTGTCCATTTGACCATAGACGATATCAAAACTAACTACAATTTCCTCATTTGTTAACGCCGCTGTTGTAATTTTTACTATGATGCATCATTCATTCTGTTTTTTTTTCTATTTTCTGATAGTGCAAAGTAAAGACTATAATACTTACTTAGTTAGACAACATGTTGCATTATCGAAGGTTACATTGGCAAAAAATTAAAGCTTTTAGAGTTAAATTAACAATCAATTTTTCCCTTATGTACGTGAAATATTTAAAATTGTCAAAAAATCTGTTAAACGTAAAATAATTAACTACTTAAGAAATTTTAACGGTAACTATAAAAAATTAAAAAAATATATGGTCTTTCCGCGCCACTACTACAAAATATATCTTGACACTTTCCTACATTCCATTTATATTCTTGTGATCAGAAAATACCAAACTAATGACGTGTGTCCAGGATGCACAATGTTCACTCGAAAAGCAAAAGTAGTAATAAGTACGTTGCCGGGCCAATGACATCACTTTCCAACGGCAGCATAGGCCTTAACTGCTCAAAGAACGCTATTCCGAAACATTCTTTATGACAGTCGAATATGTTTCAAAATAGCATTGACATGTGAACACATTGCTTCGCTACCATCGTCAGCTCGCTCTCTACGTCGCTGTAGAATACCATAGTTTTATACAGGAGTGGTATAACGTTGTATGTAACCGAAATAAATGTTTTGTGACGGACAGGACACTTTTTATTATATCCTGGTTAACTCTGTTTGCATTCTGCAAACAAAATGCAATTCGGTAGGCTCGCATATATTTTTTTCCGCCATTAGGAATCCTCAGGTCCATCATTTCACGATTCGTGCAGACCGGCATCATTGATAATAGGTGATTAAGACCATATTTAAAGCCGGTAACGAAAATTTATTTAGTTCCCACGAGAAGGTTGGTTTCTGAGAAAGATATGGCTAATTTAATATTAAATGATAGCTTAACTCATGTAAAATAAAGGAATAAAAGGTTACTTTAGTGTAAGCTTTAACACGAGTGTTTGTAAAAATTCCGCAAGGCCAAAATTACGATGTGCAGCCAGTGCTGCACCGTTGAGCTTCGCATAGATAAATATCCTGCAACTGGTTAAGATCTCGCTTTAGCAAGTGATAGGCGGTGGCAACTGGCAACACGGCAATGAGGAGTAGTGATTTACACCTTCGGCGGCTGCGCGGCTAGGTGCGGCGCCGTGGGCGAACGGGTAGCCGTCGCCCACGCGCCAACCACGCGTCGGCGACGTCGCGGCGAATTCCGAACCCACTACTCCACGACTTGCGACTCACACCTGCGCTCTCTCAGAACTACCATATTTATATGAAACTCCACAGGCCGCTCGAATTTACTCTGTCTGGCCTTCGCAATAACTGCTTAACCGCAATAACAGATGCCAAACGAACCGGTATTCTCGAAGTGGCGTCGATTTTTTAAATTTCACCAAATCGATCAACGACTTCTGAGTAGTTTAGTGTTTTCCCATTATGTCATTGAGATGCACAAGAACATTCGCTCTTGTTATGCTAGGTTATGGATAACGAAATAATCGTCGGATGTCGATCTAAATTAGTTGCGTTTGTACTAGAACACAAACTGGAAAGGGATCTCGTGCTGCCGCCTCGAACACTGTTACTTGACCGCAAGTAGCTAGTGCCGCAATGGTGGTGAACCCTGTGATTGGTGAGCTGTTACTAAGTTTACCGTTTCTTTAATAAGTGTGGGTAGAAATATATTTATTGTTTTTAGGGGTTATCTGTTTCTCTTTTAGTTTTTAATTTAAGCTAAACTGTACATTAGTAAAATGTATAGCATAGCTTTGTTTATATAAACAGTAAAAAGTTGATTGTTTTTTTGTAATGGGTGATCTAAAAAACTACTAAACTGATTTTGAAAATCCTTTCACATAGGGTGCTGTATAATTTAAGCCGCGGTTAAATTAGTTTTATTAAGCCTCCCTGCCATAAGGCGTAGTTCACAGTTAACTTTACATAAAATGTAGTTATATGCATCGCAAAATTAAGCTAACGAAAACAAACGGATTTTTTAGTAGTTAGAATTTTTAAAGAACCTGTATTCGTGTGAATAATTCGGTTTATGTGAAATACGTAATTATTAAAGCTAGATTCAAAACCATCTCACTACCTACATACTTATATACATATCATAAATTTAATTTAGTATAAAAAGAAGTAATGAGTAAAATCCAGCAACCATCCTTTTATTACGCAAAATAAAACAAAATAAAGGAATTTTCCCAGTTACATTCTGAACCGACTTTCAAAATTCTTTCACCTATAGAAATGAGAAGTAATCAATTGGTATGCTATTTTAAAATATGGTTAACAAAAAAAACAGCCTACAAATCAGTTGATCAGCCTACAAATATTTAATTAGCAGTAATAAAAAAAAAGCTGCAATTCTTGTTCAGTAAACAATCATGATAATGGTCAGTAATTTAAACATAAGCAGGCAGCTTGTATTATTATGTGCCTGCAAAATAAACAAATAAATTGTCGAACAAATGGGTATCTCTTGGATAGGCATGTCTTCATCGTCAATTACCATCAGGTGAGATGGGAGACAAATGCCTAATCCAATATGTAGTAAAAAAAAAACGAATAGTCAGGCCGCAAAATAATTATATTTGAACAGCAAGATTATACAATTGGGGCATAGCAAAGAAAACATTTGGATAGGCTTTGGCTTTCCACCTGGAGCGACTCAGGGCAGAAAAGAAGCTAGGTTCAAGTTAGGTTTCTTTTATGACCACCCAGAACGACTGAGGGCAGAACAGAAGTTAGGTTCGAGTTAGTTATTTTTATGACCTTCTGGAACGACTGAGGGCAGAAAGGAAGTTAGGTTCAAGTTAGTTCTTTTTGACGACCACTTAGAAAGACCGAAGGCAGAAAAGAAGTTAGATTCAAGTTAGTTTTTCTTATGACAAAGGAAGTTAGGTTACCCAAGAAAAATATTCTTGCTACTCTTATATTAGCGGCACAGCACAACATAGAATTTTTTGCTTACTCTCTAAGTCCTTACCAAAATGTGATTAAATATTGGTCCCTCATTGCAGCTTTTATATATATTCCGCTGTACAATAATTAACTACTGTTAAGAATCATATAAATTACAGACTGATTTACAGATTAAGTTGCTGCCAAACTACCTATTTTAGCTGACGAATTACATTTTTTTGCTAACAGAAATACAAATATTCCGCTAACCGATTAAATAACACCCTATCGAAATCTACATTACCAGCGGGTGACATAGGGTACAATTTACGCGGACGAGGTCGCAGGAAAACGGCTGGTGATAAATAGTTATGATAGAGTCGGAAGTGGCGGACTTTCTTAAAACTCATCGTATTTGGTTGGATTCTGGATTAAATACAACTAAAATTGAATTGAACCTTGATGACGATAATTTCTATGAACCCTACAAGGGATAGTTCTTAATTACGAATTGACCTGAATATTGCAATAAAAAATAATAAGATAGATAACTTGTGCCTAACTCGTACTCACCTACATGTTACGTGGGTGCAAACGATCTGTACCTGCAACAAAGATTATACATTAGAATGCATCATCATTCTTCATCATTATTTTATTGTCATCATCTATGTTTTTTCGGTGGAATATTTTCCATCTTTCTCGATCCATTGAATACAAGCGCTTACAAATATTTAATTCAAGGTGTATTATGTATGTTACAACTTTACCAGATTAATATAGGTACTTTAGTATGCAGTACAGAGCTCGATAACTAAAAAATAATATAGTTATCTATCAGTCAACAGTTTTTAGTTTCAGGAGATAGCTGAACGATTTGATACTTAACCAGTACGGGGCGTGACTCCGGAAAAAAATATGGTTCTGTTACTAACAGACTAAAAATATTAATTATTTAAAATAAAAATATTAATCATGAATGAATAAACAATTCTACGTTCATAGCGTTAATCAATGAGTTGCATGCAGGCAAGAGTCCGAGTCGATGTTGAGCTCATTGATTGATCGACTCGATAGACACTACTACAGGTACGCCGCGTCCGCACACAGCGCTCACGCGCAAAGAAAACCGGATGGCGCACACATGCCCGGTTGTCGTAGTGTGCGTTCGTGCGCAAAGGATTTCCTACCGTCCCGCGTCCCTCGCTTGCCCGCGCCCGCCGCAGACCTGTTGTGCCGCTACCGGAGTTACGCCGCATAGTTACCAGACTTGATATGCCTGCTCTGCGCCCGCGCAGCAGCGACTCAGCGCCGGGCCCACGCACACCACAGCAACACGTTCGGACACTTAATTATTATGGCGCACCACTCGTGAAATTGCTGTGCAATCCTCTACTCTCATCGACATCTTTTATTAATCTGATATCTTCCATTACCGGTTGCAGAAAAGTAAAACATCCAACCCGTTCGATTTATAGCCCTCTTATGGATGCAGCCGGATACATGACATCATGGCGATGCTAATTTACTCCGTCGGTGCTATCATTTAGCATTATAAATCTTTTGAAGAATCGATCATTACATTACAATGACCGTTTTATTAAGGTTCGTCCTTCTTTGTCGTTACTCTAAAGTAAATAACTAAAGTAAAAAAAAAAATAACCGATTGATTTGTCGTCAAGACAATTTACAAATAGGAACCAGTATCTGATTCTAAAATATAAATAAAAAGGAAGTAAGTACTGTATTGCAAATACTTAAACAAGTAATAATCTAAATAAAAGCACAATCAATATCAGTACTAATAATAAATCTGTAAGGGTTGGTCATGGTCATGGAGTAAGTTACTTTGTGTTTTCGGAGATATCGTGTTTATAAGCTCTATAGTCTATACATGATACTGAAACTAAATTCAGGATGTTTTTTTTTTCTGTATGTATGTATGATATGTTCCTCCATAACTCTTATACGAGTTATCTGAGTTTTATGAAACTTGGTAAATAACATTTATACGTACAGGACAATTAATTTTTTTCTCCAGTTATGTCAAGACATGGCCCCCATACAAATTTACGCGAACTGAGTCGCGGGCACAGCTAGTTGTCTTATAAACGTTCACATTTAATGAACAGTCAATGTTGTTTAAAAATTGAAATATAAAAATCTGCGAGCGTAGGGCAGGGATATTGGTCTTGGGTCGGCACATTCACAAATAGCGTGTGCATACATTTTGTGTGTCCATTGGTATATGCAGGGGCAGTGTGGTGTGGAGTGCACCGAGGACTGCGGAGGCGCGGGTGCAGACTCAACCTCTTTTAAACAGTGAAAAAACAGGTAGCGCCGTTCCAGCGTATCGAACTTAATGTTATTTTTCTTATTTATCTTTTTTATCTGGTCTGGGACCCGCTCCGAGAGTTGGACCCGAACGGAAGTTGTAACAATTTTTAATCGTACCAAGTATCTCGCCCGGTAGGTCTGTATAGCCGAGCTGCAGTGGACGAGTTTATACCTACTTGTGTTTTTTTGTAAACGTCCACCGGAAACGGGCGAGAGAACGTACTGCTCTGGAACAAATATCTTCCATTACGTCTGTCTCTCGGTTCTCAGTAATAATGATAAGAAATATAGATAAGGCCAAATGTTAAACCGATCTACAACTCTACAAGACACTAAGAAACAACAAAAAAAAAATAGGTATATTTAGGCATGCTGCAGCAATTAGAAACAATAAAAATTATGGAATTTCTAAGTGCAAATTCATTATGTCGTTACATACGTCGTAGCCTTCACGAGAGATGAACTTTTCAGCTCTATAAAATCTACTTAGTCTATAATCACTGAAACTACTTCACTTTTATTCTTTCTGCGTTACTGCTGAGTGGTATTCAAAAGCTAGCATTAATGAGATCGTCCGTCTGTCGCTACAGAAATAAGAGTCTAATAAAAGCCGGTCAAGTGCGAGTCGGGCCACGCGCAATGTAGGGTTCCATTATTGCACGTCGTCATGCCAACTTAGAAAAGTTGTTGTTGTTTGTCTAATTTTCATTGGAATTTATACGATATTTTCTTTTCCCAAGTACTGTAACCCTACTGTAAACCCTACTTAGCTGTGATCGTTTTCCTTTTAACCTCGTTATTATATACTACTGCCCAATTTTTTTTCACGTATCCAATTACAACCATTTAGCTTGAGGAAGGAGCACATATGAGCATTCTGAGGGTAGGTAAATATATTACAAACGAATGCCTGAATCGAAAAATGGTGTCCAGACACCTACAATATTTTTGGAATACTTATTCAACGTCACCCACAGCAAGGGATTGACCAGAAAAAAATATATATCCACTTCACCATGAAGGGGAGGAACACTAAAATTTCTTAATTTTATTTTACCTCTTTGTCGGCGTGCGTGACTAATATATAAACCAATGCCAAATTACAGCTTTCTAGTAAGTATCTGAGCTAAACCGCGGACGGACAGACAGACGGACGTGGCGAAACTATAAGAGTTCCTTGATTAAAACGGAACCCTTAAAACAGCAGTTAATAGACCTGATGAGGGTTTTTCTGAGATGCTCCTCGGACTTACAACGAACTTTCTTCGATAAAAATAATTTTAAAAAGGTGTTTATAAACTTGTAAGATTTGTTATTAATATTATACCTGCATCATTTTAAACCCTAGAATATGACGTAGGAAATGTCCACAGCGAACAATAGAGCTGATAGGTATCAATGTCAGTGGCTGACCCCACATAAGACAGAGTGAACTGCGACGAAGTATTTTTGTAATATTTTTCTGCCAATAGCGAGGCGTGGGCGCGTGATAATAGCCCGAAATATCCACGCTCTTTACGCCCACCACTACCATCGAGAATATTACTATACTGAATTCGCGATGTAGAAAGACTAACTTCCATCCATAGGAAAATATTGTCTGTATAATTTCTAGGAATGCATATATAAACGTATATCTATCAAATAATATGTTGGCAGAATCTGTCTATAGATTTAGTCTGCTCTGCTGGATTGGAATCCGAATGTAGGTTATGGGCCGGCTTTTTCTCTTTATCTGTACATACTTTCACTGACGCACTCCTTGGAATCTTAAGAAGGCTTTGGACGTCATACCATACAAATTCAGGCAAAAGCGGAGATTAAAATCTTCGGCATATTATAAGTAGTTAACATTTTGACTTGCGCTGATAGCGCGTATGGAGAAAATTGTAATTTGTAATGCATACAGCATTTAGTAATGAAAGTTTGTTTAGTAATTAAACAATAATTCGCCCGTTTTAAATTACTTTTGTAGTAGGTCAAAGAGATTGAATAAGTATATTAGTAGGTAGGTACTCTAGAGAGGCTATATTGAAAATATTTTCATGCAAACTAGATTAGGCAATAATAGCAATCGTCATGAGGTGGTAAATTGAATACTAGCTTTTGTCCGCGGCTCCGCCCGCGTTAATGTATATCCCTCGGGAACCTTAACGAGATGAAAAGCCGGGTCTCAAAGTATCCATATCAAATTTTATCACAATTGGTTTAATAGTTGAAGTGTAACGTGGTAACAGACAGACCGGCAGAGTTACTTTCGTGTATTTAATATGATACTAAAATAAACTAGACTCCTTTATTTCTGTGACATTATTTACTGCATTGAAGTGCACAAATTTCTTCACAAATTTCATCACGCACAGTCATCTGTCAGATCCGCATCTGTTATTGAATATTACTAAGTTACATAGTAGAGACGCAAGTTAGCTATGCTGAGTTTGGCTTAAAATTTTGGTTTCAATTCCCCTAGCTATAGTTACATTACATTTATTATCCTTGTTTTTCACTTCCTCTATCCAACCAAGTTTATCACTTCAAAGATAGCTCTTCTCCCTCAGATTATATACTTGTATCTTGTGAGTAGTTAATTCAAGAAAATCCATATTAGGTATAGAACCTACATTTATTTCAGGTTTCGAAAACGATTTTATATTTACTACATTTAATTTCAATAGGGAAGGTAAGCATAAATTGCAAGTTATTCAGTAGATTTAATGTCAAGATGCGGCGCTCGGTTCCTGGCGATAGTGCATATTTATTTGTGTACACGTGTCTCTTTGATGTCGCCGCTCTAGCTATTCACTATTAGGAACTGTTTACTCTCCGACGTTCACCCAATGGTGAGATTCCACACAGCTGTGAAAAATAACCACAATTTAAATTGCAGTGTGCTGTAGTTACCTATATTAACTTTCAAAGCACCGTTCAGCCCTGCAGGCCATTACTACTTATTAAATCATAAATAATAAATGTATCACATCTTAAGATTAATTATGCAATGCTACACTTAAACGGCGATTCTATATCTTTTAGTAATGAATTTTTAGATATTTTTAAAGGACCTGGGAACATTACATATTTTATGTCATAAGTTTATAACACGAAAAAGACATTGGTCTAGTCGGATCACATCTGCACTTCCATATCTGTCATTATCTGCATCAGTTTATTGTATCTCCATCTCCTACGTTTGGTCACGGACTGTTGAGACGGATCGATAAAATCATCGCCTGTTTTGCATTTTAACAGTCGGTTATGCACTACATCTGGCCATCTGGGAGTGGTTGTGCCATCCTATCTGATGATATTGCTTATAAGATGTGCTATTTTGGATCCAGTCAGCAATGCAATATCGACCTTCTTCTTGTTACCTTAAGAACTAAAAGAGTGATGGTGGTTAGCTAGTAGAGCAAAGTAGAATGTCTTCTACACATCGAGAACCCGACTGCGAGGTAGTGGCCGCGGAACCAGTTTCATTTAATCATCATAATTGCGTCCTCCGTTAAGCCTAACCCCCAGCACGCGTGTGTTTGTGAGCACACATGCGACGTTTCATGCCATGCATGACCAAAGAATCATGACACAATCCAGTGTCTAATTTCTAAGATAAGTTTTAGAGTTAAAATTTAAGAAAGTCGCTGTATTAAGTCTATAAAAAATGAATATAAACACATGCATAAAGTTGCTTAGAAAGTTAGATAATACCGAAAAATGCGATAGAGTAAAAACAACTAAGAAAATAAAAAACAAAACAGATAAGTATGAAATAATCGCATTTCATATTTATGTGATTCTAAAGACTAAGCATGTAGGTAGTTTATGTGATAACATTACACAATGTGTAATCTGTCTCCGATACGCCGCGAGAAAAAAATATTTGTTCAACATCCACCAAGGCCACGAGCTACACGGAACTCTTGATCCAGCGAGCTTTTTTAAATACCCGATACTGCGCATGGGCACAATGTCAAATAAGTTACAGGGGACACGCTAAGGATATTTGCCACTTCACATTTTATTGCTTAACAATGTTTGCTCAACATGTCATGAAAATCTAAAGTCGTTCTTTCGACCTCACGCCAAATACTGTTGATAGAAACAAATGCATCGATGTCAGTGAATATTCGTTTTTATAAACGAGTAATAAAATCGGGTTTTTAAACAGAACGGTAGCATTAATTTTTATCAAAGGGTGTCAAAAGCACCCTATTACCAAGCCTTCGTCATCCGTCTGTCTGTCTAGATAGAAAGATTCACTGCGGTCGTCAATCTAAACAGCTGATTTATCGATTATCACAAAAAATATATAATATTTGATAAAGCTAAAACAAAAACGTGCGTGTCCGTTAGATACATTACGATTCAATTGTGCCAAGTTGCTCATAACAACATGAGTAGTCATCAGCACCGAGCGAGCGAAGCGAGGGAGATGAATAATACGTACTCATACGAGGTTTTTAACAAACCTGTGATAAGAATTTTTACTCTAAAAAATAATTTATCTAGATTTGTACAAGGACAAGGAGTCATGATGGCGACATTGGCAGCACATTTGCAGTGTATTTAGTGCTTTCCTTTCGATAAATTTAGGTACCTACTGTTATTTAACTAAGTTATTTTCTTTCCTTAAAGGTAGAAAGCTACATTATCAGAGGGTAACATAGGCTATAATTCACGTGGACGATGTCGCGAGAAAACAGCTAGTGAGTTGATGAAATCCGAGTGTTGAACACTACGAGATAAATTTAAAAAAAAAATTGACTAAGTTTCTTCCAGCCAGTCACGACACAATACAATTCGTGTTGTTTCCCGCTGCGAGCTTGGTTTTTCGTGCTTTCTCAATCGATTCCTTCACTTTTTACTAGACTTTTTGTATCATTAACGAAATTAACAAGTTTATGTTGAACGATAATAGTTTATTACTTTATGTGTGTGTTTTTGTTTGTGGTTAATGCGATAGACAATATAACGTTAAATAAGTTTGGTAATTCCGCTAGTGTAGGGTAGGGAGGGACAGCGGTCGGCCGGCAGACGATGGTAAACAGGAAGCGGCGCCGGTAACTCTGTACGCGATAGCTGGCAACTCTTCAACACCACGTGGATTGCGGCGCAGACGCTCACATACCTACATTTAACGCACTAAATACTCTTGGTACTAAGATACTTATAAAAATCATATTCGTAATCATTTGTAATAAATAATACATGTATTAAATAGAACATTCTGATTGCATTGATCATTGAAGTCTACCGCCTCACAGATATACTAAGTTTAAGTTTCGTAGGTAGGTACTTCTAATTTATTCTTACCCTGCAATTAATAGGTAACTAATAGTAATCTTTGCCCACAGATGTTTTTCAATAACTATAATTTATACTCGTAGATATTAATCATAACATAATATCTGTTATAAACATTTGGAAAATATGCCACAAGAATTTATTGTTTGGAAATATAATTGATTTATGAATGTATGTAATACGTACTTGTAATGTCGATCTTGTGCCTGGCGAAAAATAACTTTATTTAAGAAAGTTTAAATACCGATTTCAATAAAATTTCGTTTCGTAAAGAGTGCTTACTTAGTCAATTCTATAAGAAAAAAAAACTATCATTTAGACAAAAAAAATAAATGATTTTATATTATATATAAAATGGATACCGACTATTGGTTCGCAAATTGGCTACTATTTTATAAAATCAAATACATATACATACAAGAAAAGAACAAGTAGTTAAAATCATCTGTGGAAACAAAATTTCAAATTGTTGCGAATACTATTATGTAAATAAGAATAAAATCAATTACCTATTGTTTTGGAATGTTAATAAATTGAGCAAAAACGAGTCCACGGGCACATGGTCGGAAGCTGGGCTGGGACGACAAAGGCGACCAAATATGCGCTACATGTGTGCGGCTGGGCAGCAGTGTCGACTAGGCCCTCCACATGTCGCAATCGCAAACAATAGCTGCATTCACCCAGCACCGTCCTGTCTAGGGATAAAGAATAAAAAACTAATTTACATTCGTCCACACTACAGTGTGGGAGTGTCAAAAAGTTCAGTACACATTTTAAACTGATTCGACGAACTTCACTTCGCTTATAAATTGTTATCTTCCTTCTTTATTTTTTTCATAAATTTTTGTCATGTTTAAGTAGTTTTCTATTATGCCGCGTAAGGCAAATCCAACATATGAAAGAAAAAAAACCCGCTTAGCAAAATACATGCTTTGCTTAAATACAAAATACTAACAAAGACAAATACGATATATCAATTATGTGGTAGGCGCGTATTTAAAATAACTACATATAAAATAATACAATACTTCATCTGTTCTTATTTTAAATACAAAATAGTAATTACAAAAAGCTTTAGTAAATATTGGCTAATGTAAGAAAGATTTTTTTATACCTAAATAAGTACACTAGATTTCAAATGTAGGTACCTACTGTCAGACATACAGTAGTCTCTGGTTAGAAAATAAATAGAACTCTCTCTTTAGAGTATATAATACATACATATACTAACTACTACAAAATAATTAACCGTCAGATATTTAAAATATCTATTAATTATAAATTTTAGCAAGCTATTGTAATAAACAAAAGATTTGGTGGTAGTTCAAAACTTGATCGTCATATGATGGCTTTAAATGAACTTGCGAATTTAACTGAGTAAAAATAGAATGTATCAACATTTATAACTATTAAAAATATTTTCAACTCACTTATTCTGGATGATAAATCACGACAGAGAATTTTAAATGATTTAAATAATACCAACGAGACAAAATTTAAAAGGTTACGAGGTTTATCAATAATTTCGTTAGGTACTTATTGTGCGAACAGCGCTGGTTCATGATAACATGATAAATATTCTTTAAATAAGTAAGCAATAATATAATCTCTGACAATAAGTTTTCTGACTTTAGCATTATTACGTTAATATTAATATATTTTAAGTTTTCGTTGAGATATGCGTTTGTGACTCGCATCCGGTAGATACACTCCGGGAGTGCCGGCAGTAGTGAAAACTCACCTTTGCGGTGGTCTCATGTCACGTGTCCGTCTTACGAATTTTCGATCAGGTCACGTGTCCTGACGCGATTTTAACATTCTTACTCATCCCAAAAAGTGCACAACGCCGCTAAAGAATTATCACTTCAAAAACGTCTTAAGTGACATTCAGGAGAAAAAGAAATGAATTATTAATATAAGATTTTGTAAATTTTAACGTCGATTGAGACATCAATATTCTATAGAGAATAAATAAAAAAAATATAAAGCTTAAATAAACCCAATTTGGGAAATTTTGGGATACTACTTATGTAGTCTACTTATCATATTACCTAAATAGTAAGCCCAAAGTTTCCCAAATTGCAAATATTATTAAAATGTGTAATGACATGCAAATATTATCAAAATGTGTGTGTCTTACTCCACATATTGTTATGTCAGCGTTTTTTCCCGATTTCTTCTGCAGAATTTTTAGTCTATACGCTAAATTTTCTTAATAAAAGCTGCAACATTTTGAAATATCACCAAAAGTCACTGGATGACTTTTGTTTATACTTGAAGGACTAACATCGAAAGAATACCCTATATAATATTTGTTAGATATTAAGTATTTCATCGGTGCATAAATCAATATATTTTTGTATAAATTGAAAAGCTTGTAGTGCAATTTCTTATATCTACCTGAAAACTTAGCAATATCATGGTTATATTGAACTTTTAATATTTATGAGAAATTGGTCAATTTACTATTTAATGTTCCTGTCATCGGTAAATTTAATGTTTTTTTTTTGTTAAATTAAGTAGTACATATACATCTTTTAGTTTTCCTTCGAACTGTAGGCACAGTCACGAGCATTGATACAATTGCATTCCATTTTAGCCCTTATCACATTGACTTAAGAACCAATGTGTATACATATCAATGCTTGTGCCGGTACATATATATAGATTTATGAATAAATAACTCTTGAAACTTAGCCGAAAAACAATAAATAAGCGTTCTATGGACGGATTTCACAGATATACACTAACTTACAACTATGTATAATATGCTGAAACGATTGCTGGTATTTCGCAATATTTCGTCTTACTTCGACAGCAGTCTCCCTGATACTGTTTTCGCATTGGTTTGTCAAATACATTAATTGTTTATGAATGAATTAATGAATGACAGTTCGGCCATGTTTGTTTACGCGTGCGCGGGCGCATCGCGCGTTCTCCACGATCGGCTCGAGTCGGGAGCGTTCGACGCCGCTCGCGCGCCTCGAAATAGCACGCACCGATGTCGAAGAGTGTGGTTGTGCGGTCGACGACCTGTGCTGTGCCCCAACACGAAATATTGGAACTCTTCGACAATCCTTTTCTGATTATGTCACAGGTCATCATTGGACTAAATCCTTTGAATAGGAAATATGTTTCTTTGATATTTAGTAAAGGTACGAGTTACCGCTATGACGAATGCATGAAACGCGAATAGTGTACTCATACGTATAGCTATTTAACATTTAATCGATACTGGTTGGTAGTCCGTTAAGAAGTTCGTAAGAATTCGAGAATTACTTAATTTAAATAAAAAGTCATGTAATAAGTACTTCTGTTTAAAGCATTCCTTGGATACGGGTAAATTGAGTCATCCTTGATATAAATATATTTATTGCAGAAAGATTTGCCGAAAATTACAATACCTTCCATATTTGACCAGAAACTCTAAACAAGGCAGGTGATATTTTCGTAAAACTACCAACTCGCATCAAAGTTATCACTGTTACTGCCCTCTGCCGATCGTGCGCCGAACTATCCATTCTATACGAGAGAATGTGCGAGTGCTGCTTCGTCTTTAAAAATGTTATGTAGAGATAGCTATTATCTCTCGGATTGGAACTGTCATTATGTAATCTCATAGTATCATCGTTAAATAATAAATGAAAACATTCGCAGCTCCAATATCTAGCTGAAAGTTATTGTACTTATTGTACGCGCCTGCACAACGTTTTCTTTAAACAAAAAAAATCACATACTAATTTCAATCTATGAATTTCAATGAACTTCTAAAATATGTACGTTCCATGAGAGTCCAGCATATTAATTTAAAATAAAACCATTCAAATTATTATATATAATGTTATATATAATACCTCTATCTCTGGTAGAGACACCCGCGAAGTTTTCGTTAGCAAAAACAGTAATAAAAATTAACATAATTACTATTTTAATTCATGCACTTCCGCTGAAAGAGTTCGTGCCATTTAAATAAGAGTAGCAACTCGCTCGTGATTTATATTCAAGTTCCAGGAATCACTCCGGGACGCATTCTCGAGGGATGACTTAGCGACTCACTGAAGAAGACATCCAGGGACCACTAGTTCTTTGATTAAATAAATAATATTTAAGTTATCTATATAATTATAAGTATTATAACATAATTTTTAAAACTTCGCAGAAGATGTTATTTCATATTTTTAGGGCGTAATGTTTATTATAAGAATATTTTTACTTAAATATTTAAGAACTCTGTAATCAGAAATACGTAACAAAAGCCGAAAAAATCTAAACAAAATCTTTATTCTATCACTGATCTATCAATAAACTGGTTTAGGTATTTTTGATCATATAAATAGAAGAAGTTTGCATGAATGACTATTCCAATCCGCTAACGATGCCAACATCGTTGAGGTGTCTCTAGTCTGTCTATAGTTCAGACGAGATGCACAAATACTCGTACGTGTGCTTGAATTTAGGCTGTTATGACGTATGCGTGATGATATGGACAGTGCCGGAAGTTTCTGCTTTTTTATACATATCATATCGTTTTATATTGCTGTTTCTCCTCAACTAGTATATATTTATATTTATTTATTTAACTAACCGTTTTCCCGGGCGTATTCTCATTTGTGGCGAGTAGGAGCCTAGGCCCGCTATTATAACAGTACTTATGCTGAAATATGATATAGCATTTTTTTTTAGTTAGCTGTGATAAGCAGTACATTATATACTTACATATTTGCTCGCGCAGAAACCTGAATTTGAGACCGCTCTTCGCGTAGCCAGGGTGTTAGCCATTGCATCACATAAGCCGTCGCTTAATATTTTTTTTTGTGTCACTGCAGTAAAGCAGTTAAAGGGTATTTTGTATTCAGCTTAGCTTCAAGCTAATACAAGTTTATTTGCTTACTTGAAGACCTTGATGAAATGACGTTATTTTACTAACTGCACTGTTATAATTCATTTAACTGCTAAGTTTGCTTGCAGGTTTAATTTAATACAATAATTTGGACAGTTGGATTCTTCGCTTTTGAACTTGGAATGAGATATCGAGTAGCTGAGGCATCTGCATCATTTGACTTGAGTAAACTTGTATTAAGTATCTATGACAGCAATAAAGTGTATATTTTTATAAAGTGCAATTATAAACAACAAGAAATGAGCAACCATCTTTTTGAAATAAAGCAACAATTAGGCCTTATTATAGTGTGCTGTGAGGCTCTATCTATGTGATTTGTCCCTATATATTTATAACTATAAATAGACATAAGTTCATATGATACATCTTATAAGAACTTATTTAGTAGAACCTACAGAGATAGCTCTGTAACAGTAACAACAGTTACAGAGATATTTCAACAGTAACAGACTCTACAAGTATCGATAAGAGGCAACTCACTAACTTGATTACCAAAAAGAATTAAATGTCAAATACCTATTAAACAACTACATAAACCTATGAAACGGTTGCAATATCAGGTTTTCGTAGGATATGGCTCGCACCCACGTCATACCGAGTGATATATGTATTAGTATCGCTAGCCTACAGTACACCTCCCAAATATAAAACGCAACGAAATAGTGTTTCAATACCATCCTTTGATTCTTTTCTATACGGGGGATCCGAAAACAATGCTCTTAAATACTAAAATACTTAAATAATTTTTAGGGATCAAGAAATAATAGTAAATTTTATTTCCCGTGGGATCCAAATCAGGGATCTAAGAAGAACAACTCATTAGGTTACAAATGTTAAAATACCAAACAGGAATGTAGCTACACCTACTGTCAAGCATTGCATAGGCAGTTTGTTTTTTTTATTCGCCGCCAATCAAATTCACATAATATATATTCAAAATTTTTCACGTCAAAATTTTGAATGAAGCTGGTATTTTTATCTACCAATTTGATATAAACCATGAAGTCTTAGAATGTATGTACCATAGAGATAAGATAATCCTGATACATATATCACTGAGCAGGATTGATGACTGCGGCGAACTCTATTTTATAAAATAGGTTCCTACTAAAACTAAAGAGGCAACACATGCGCTGTTTAAAAAAATATTCAACATAGCTTGGCTATAAAATTTTAAACAAAAATCATGAATAACTTGAAAAATCCTAAAAGTATCGCCAGAATGGTTGAAAATAAAAGAAAAGTATATATTAGACAAAGAAAATGAAGAAAATGATCAAATGCGTAAAAAAACATTTAACTTTATTGATAACACTTTGACCACTAATATTCTAGATAAAACCATTTAAAATTGAATAAGCTGTCTATTTAACGGTGAGAATGGAATATTACAATGTGGAGGTATAATTTATTAAAATTCGTGGGCGACGCCGCAGTATTGGCAGCCTACGTATTTATTTTCTAGTGATCCCACCTCCAGGTTGGGTCGATTTCGAAATCCATGCACTGGTTGGTGGCTGGCACCAAATTCTGAGCCCACAGCTGAGTCGTGGGCAGGTGGAAAGTGGACCAAGTCGAAGCCAGCTTATGCAACCGCATCGATATGGTATGCACCTTTATTGTACGCGAAAGCGGTCCGTCCTTCAGATATAGTATAAATTAAAAGTATACGTGACATGCCGTACATTTAATTTTAATTTTACCTATACTTGAAGGCAAGCGATACATGTATCCTATTTTAATAAAAAATATTCATTTTCATTTTCACTTAATTAATTAGTGCTTACAAAGTAGAAACTTTAAAAGTAGAGACTGGGTAGAGTTCGAAATGAATATGTAAATTGTTGCCAGCGACAAAGGGAATTGGAGGCCGGTCTGAAAGTTCAAAGACAGATGGTCTTGAAAGACAGTCCGAATTCCAATATTTTTTTATGATATAGGACGGCAAACGAGCACGCGAGCGAGTCACCTGATGGTAAGCTATAAGCTATGATTGGTAAGCGATCAACGCTGTCCATAGACAACTACAGTTGTCAACAACATCAGGCTGTGACAGGTGACTGGAGCCTTGCCGGCCTTTCACGTAATTGGGGAAGGACCATAGAGATAATATAATCCTGACGGAAGGACTTTGGAAGAAGGACATCTCTCTCTCACTCACTTACCGAACGAAGCATAGAAGCGGTAAAGGTTCTACCACGGTAAAGATATCTCTTTACCGTGGTTCTACTCAAACGTTGATTTTCTGCGAGAGTGTGGTACCTACTTCCCCGGACGAGACGGCTCATTCATGCTCCTAGCAAAAATGAATTTTGCCGGTAGCGTGGCTCTACTACAACTAAAAACCAATAGCAAAATTTACGTCATCATCAAATTGTCAAAAATTTTATTCATAGATAAATGAATTTATTGAACAACCGAAACACTACATAAATATTAATATGCGCGACGATTTGTTTATCTATTTCGCAAAAAAAAAAATATTTGTGGCGATACAATGTTTGTATCATTCAGTTGTTTTTAGAGTTCCGTACCACAACAGGAAAAACGGAACCCTTATAGGATCACTTCGTTGTCCGTCTGTTTGTCATCGGTCTGTCAAGACCCTTTTTCTTAGGAACGCGTAGACAAATTAGGTACGAAGCAACGTCTTATAGAGAGAAAAGCATAATTTTCTTGTTATAAAATAAAAATATTTAAATAATTTTTAACTTATCCTTACTAATATTATAAATGCGAAAGTGAGTTTGTTTGTTTGTAACGCTTTCACGCCCTAACTACTGAACCGATTATCATTAAATTTTGCATAAAAGTTCTCTGGAGTACGGAGAAGGACATAGGGTACCTTTTATCCCGGGAAACAGTACTGTTCCTGAGGGATCGACATTGACGCGGACGGAGCCGCGGGCGAAAGCTAGTTATAGATAATGGTACGGAACACTTCGTGCGCGAGTGCGACTCGCACTTGGCCGGTTTTTTTATTATTCATTGGTCCTCATCAAGTGTCATTTCAGCGTCTAGGTATTGTTCCATCATCTTTATTTAGACTGGATGATAGGAAAAATAATTACATATTAAACATTTAGCCTTAAGGCGATACCACTGTAAATAAGGTCGTTCTGAACCTCATTTATCTCGCAAAATACTTAAATTAGAAGTTTCAAATCTAAGTAATATGATTTTTGACTATTTCATCTCCAAAAGTGTAAGATGAAAACACGTTTTGATACAATTTTCTCGATGGAAATATTTTTTGAAAAATGGTCTTCGTTCGCAGAGATTTTGTTATTGTAGCTCAAATGCGACGAATGAAATAATGATTTTTAGACTAAAAGATAGGTTATTAGTAATTCATCAAAATGTAAATATGAAAATACAATTAACCGGTCTGATTTTATATAAAATAAAAATAACGAATTTGGCGCTTACGTTTTTTTCTTTGAGCGATTCGAGACTATCTCCTATCTCATCATTCACGGGCTAAACTGCCAAGCGCTATCCCTTGCGCGCACTTGATCAGTCTGCGTACGCTTTTGCCGAGCGATGGTACCACACATTTGAGGCCTCGTCTTAATATGAATCGACATTAAATAAAGATTAAGTTTATTTTATTAAATTTTTATCTGTGCCTTTCAGAAGTAATAGTTACTCTTTACTTAAAGGAAAAATATATATGTAGAAATAAAATATGCTAAATCTTTAAACCAATAAAACAATAAGTGAAAGAAAGCTACAAACGCTACTACAGAAATAACTTTATTCTTTTTAAATCATTAAGAGGGCTTTCTCTTTCTTATCTGTACATATTTTTATTTCAAAATTTTAACTCAAATAGTAACAAGTTGTTTAAAAGCAAAAGGCGTGTTTTCAAGAAATATCAGAAATGGCATATACATTATTCTCAAAACTGAACGTATAAAAAATCTTAAGTACTGCCTGTGTATAGCTGACTTTTAATAAATTAAAAAAAAAAAACCCGGATTTAAGACAGTTTAGGGATTTCACAATTTTAATGAGTAATAAAATAATCGTGTAAATAAGTTGACCAATGAATTTTTCGGTCCCTACCTACTAATATTTAGTAATTACTACTATTTACAAGGATATTCTATACTAAATGTTTGTCTGGATGTGTAGATATTTGTTATTTCTTCACGCTAATACTACTAATAGTGATAGGGAAGATTGGCGCAGACAAAAGGAGGCTTATACCCAGCAGTGGGTCGTGGAAAGCTGACGATGATGATGATGATGAATACTACTAGATCAATTTTAATTAAATTTTACAATATTATAATAGGTTACATCAAAATAGCATGGACGCAAATAAATTATTTTTTAATTTATGAATGAGACCCAACTTTGTGCAGTGATGCTTCATATTTAATAGTTAACGTGATAAAGTGATTAAAATATATTCATAATTGGTTTCATATCCTCAGGCACGACATAAATCATCATATCTCACAGATAATCTAAATGTCCCGCTGCGACGCTGCAGTACAAACTCGCAAGTCTGCAAATCTTGCATCAAATCAAGAGTTTATAATGATTTAAATGATTAAAACATATTATTTGAGTCACGACAATCAAAAATAAAACTGGGTAAGTGCGGTCGGACTCGCGCACGAAGGGTTCCTTACCATTATCTACGCAACATTAGACACTATATTTTTGAATCAATTCTAACTGTTGCCGTTACTACGATCAAAAATGGCAAAAAATCACATATGTTGTATGGGAGCACCCTAACAGTGCGGGAACGCAGATCTGCGCAAAAATGCATTGTTTAACTATTGTGTCTAGTCTGGTATTGCCTGTATGCGGGCTGCACGAAATTGTAGACTTCACGTATTTTTAAATCACTATTACAATTCGCTGGATTAAATACATCAAAATTATTTGTATAGTAGGTCGATTCTTGCACAAGATCATCGCGTTGTTTGAATTTGAAACAGATACCTACATATAGAGAAAGAAATTTAAATACGATTCTTATATGTTATAATCAGAGATCGGATATTCTAGTGCATATTTACCTAAAGTTCAGAAGTTGGCAATTATGGAAAGCACTTTTATATTGAAAAAATCCTAGTTTATGATTAACAAATTTAATTGTATGGAGTAAGTACACCTCACTCCATAAACGTATTGCCCTGCTCCAAAGTAATGGGGTTGGCTATCAGTGATATTTGACGAAACTATAACACCCTTGTTAGATTATAATAGTGTGCAATCGGGCCTAATCAAACGAAACGACAAATTATACTTAAATACTGGGATTTATGATAAAAATATTTAAAGAAGCCGCTGCCATACTATGTGGGCCAAAAATCAACTTTAGGTAAATATGCAATGCACTGCAATATCCGATCTCTGGTTATGATATTTAAAAACATTTTCCTTCGTTTGTAAATTTTACGTCTAAAACAACAATTCGCACATTAAAATAGTCCCGCCCACCCTTATTTTTTTTTATAAAAATATCGTTAAGACTTCAATTTTTTTAATAAACGTGTAATGGTTCTGCGCAGCTTAATGTCTTGCGCAGAATTCCAAGTTCTTCATTCGCGCGGCACATTCTTAAATATTTATTTTATTTTGTTTTTGGTATTTGTTATTACAGCAGCAACAGAAAACATTATCTGTGAAAATAGTTTCAACTGTCTAGCTATGACGGTTTATGAGACACACAGACTGACAGTGGCGCCATATTAATTGGCTTAAATGGCTAAAAATGTTTTTACAAGTGATGTATATAGCTGGTCATGCCCATGTCGTATCCGAAACCCTTACCAAAAGGTATCATGTCCTTCAGGTCTATAATTATCCTAATTAGGTGTCCCCAAACAAGTACAATAGAAATAGCTTACGATTTGTTTACATTTAGGTATTTTTGTTGCATATGATCGCCAGCCATAAACGGCTGGTGCAGCCTACACTCTGCTTTGCATGTTGTTAATATGTATGTCACGAGACAATTCGTTTTATGGCCGGGCTGTAGTTGGCTTCGTTATGTGCTCGCTCGTGCACATTATTACAATACGATCGACGGGGTCTAACGAGTTGACGTTTATTTGTTGCATTGCATTACAAATAAATAGTAGACTTTATGTTAGCAGAGCCGGCGTCAGCATTACTGGAGCCCTGGGCGAGATTTCTACAAGCTCCCTTTCTTATTGGGGAGAGGGGGATGCAATGCGATTGAATCACACTGCCCTGCGTCATTTGCCTTTGCTTGGTTGTTTGTTTTTCGTGTGTGTACGTGGCCAACCAAGTGTTAAAATCAAAAGAATTCAAAAAATACCCCATAGTATAATTCGAAAGAAGACAAAAGTCAAGGACGCTGTAATTCATTGCAAAAGGCTAAAATGGCGTTGGGCTGGACACATAGCCAGACTTAGAGATTACAGATGGACCACCAGGATAGTAACATCCTGGAAGGGTCCATCAGGCACCAGAAAGAGAGGTAGACCAGCTTCCCGGTGGACTGACGACATTACACAAGTGACTGGCAAACAGTGGATCATAGATGGAAATCTCTAGAGGAGGCCTTCACCTTCGAGAACGAGGGGTTCTTACATAAATAGTTTATTTATTACATCTATAAATAACAATGGGTGCTAATTAAACAGGATTCTTTTTAATAGCATTATCCGCCTCTAAAAATGTATGTTGCCTTCTAAATCACTAAGTCAGCCACAATTAACGAGCATCTAAATAATACCATCTTAGCCACTAGTTATCTTCTATGTAAGCCACTCTAAATACAACTCAGCATGATGGTTATTATTTAGCATCTAAATTTGTAACTTGCATTCTAACAGTAAACTTCTAAAATACTAATATTTGACATCAAAAAATATATTTATTTAGCTTCTATTTTTTTAACTCAGCATGTTTAAAATGTAACTTATCCCAAAATAATTGGTCGTCAATATTTAGCTAAAATTATCATCAAATAGTATATTATGGCCACTAATATTACCAGTAGCTATTGAGGAGAGACAAAATAAGACTTTATTTTTGAAATAAAAAATGTTTATTATATTACCATAATTTTACTAATAGTAATACTAGGAGAGCTGGTACAAATTTTAGGGCAAGTATTTGAAGCAAGCTGAAAACTTGTCACATACCTCTCCTATTATACCCCAACACGGAACTGCAGCCGTGTGGTATCCGGCAGAGTAGAATAGGACCACTCCAAGTCTTCCCGTGGATGTCGTAGAAGGCGACTTAGGAAATACAAGCTAAACAAAGCTTATAAACATCTGAGAGACCTCTCCCACCCGTCTGGCCAGCGTGGAGAGTGTAGGCCAAGTCCTCTGGCTGCTCTGGCCAAGTATGGCTCTAGTAGTACAGAGAGGGTCGTGCTCCTGTAGTGGAAACTAAAAAGGACCTGATGATGATGATGATGACGGAACTGCAGACCTGACTGGTTAGTGGTAAATAGCGGGGCTAAATCAACCCCTAATTTTTTGGCAGCGTGGCTGGTAGAAAGTCTCACCAAAATAGAATCCTATTAAAATTTCAACCTACCTCAAATTGAGTTTTAATATTTTTTTTGCAAATTTTTTTGCACGCATCAGGTAATGTTAAAACCCCGACTTAATCGTCTGGCTTATATTTTTTATACATAAAACATAAAAAATTGCATATTGCCACAAATACCTACATTTTTGGTAATGAAAAAAGAATATAAAAAAATAGGGGTCGATTTAGTCCCGCTACTCACCAGCCAGGTCTGTAGTTCCGTGTTGAGGTAGAGGTACCTGTGACAATTTTTCAACTTGCTTCAAATACCTACCTACCCAAAAATTGGTACCAGCTCTCCTGCCTATCGATACATGAATCACGCCATATCATGTAGTGGCTATTTTTACGATAAAAGAATATGGTGTATTATTTTACATGCTAAATTATAATAAATGATGCTGACTGTAGAAGCTTAAATTATATTTTTTTGAGGACATAGTTTTGATGCTGTAAAATGGAAAATGGTGACGAAATATCAAATCTGTGGCCGAGTTAGTAAATAAGGTGGCAACGTATAAATAAGAAGGACAAGTCATAATAATTGATGATCTTTATTTGACGCTTTCTATAGAATATTTAGTTGGCAGTGTAAAAAAGACGAATTAGTTTATTAGAGGCTATGTCATTTTCCCGTTGCTTAGTTATGAAATTAGAAGTTTGCTCACGTGGCCAATAAATAATTTTGTGGCTTGATTTATTATTTCCCAATAACAATTAAGTAAAACTTGAAATAATACTTAGTTTATAAAATTAGTAATAAGTTCATTTTTGTATTTTTTGTAAGAAATAAAAGTTTTTTTATTTTTATTTATTAAGTGGCCAACACTGGTGTCAGATTTTTCAAGCTGCCTAAAGTCATCTGACATAGCTTAACGACTGCCATCAATGATGACAGTCGGGACCTTTCTGCCGCATCGGCTTAACGTGCCTTCCTTGCTTGGTGCCCCGCCGTATCCAGCGCCCTGGGCCGTCGCCCAAGAGCGCCCTATCCTAACACCGCTACTGTATGTTAGCCAAGTTAAACTTTTACTTATAATGTTTACCTCTACGTTAGATAGAGTAACTTGTAGTTTATCAACCGCTAATATTGCTATCACGAACCAGATAATATGTTTATATTATTACTAGCAGTGCCCGCGACTTCGTACGCGTACATTTTATGCTATGTTTGTATGGCGGGTATGGCTTATCATAGCTGGAGAAAAATATTAAGTATACTGTCCTGTGTCCTATGTCTAAATGTGTATCTACCAAGTTTCATAAAATTCCGTTAATTCGTTTAAGAGTTATGGAGGAATATACATACATACATATAGAAAAATCTAAAAATCGTCAATTTAGTTTCAGAATCATGTATAAAGCATAAAAACACGATATCTCTGAAAACAAAGTAACTTACTCCATGACCAACCCTTACAGGTTTATTAACAGTATTTATAATGTTCTAAATATAGTTATAAACTTTTAGTGGCAAGTAATGTTTTGCTTCCCAATAGTTTATAACTATTTTGCAGGTGAACAGAAATATAATGTACATACAAATTAAACTGAAATGTATCGAGCTAGAAGTTCAACTCATTTCAAATCTAGTTAGCTCTATGTATTAATTGAAGTATATAAAATTAAATAAGTAAATAAGAAAGCTCCCGACATAAAACCCCTCTAAAATTTAACCGGCTAAATCGTTTTTTTTTATGACCAACCCTTACTGATTTATTATTCGTTTTAATTCTTTTATTTCCAGTAATTAAATTACAACATCAATCACAACTGTGACTTCACACTAGGCGTTGCCTGTGTCGTGGTAGTCTCGAAAATGATACAATCCCGGTAGGCGGTAGGCTTAAGAATTATATCCCTAAAAATAACAATGTGATGTATGTGTATGTGTGTGCTTGTGTGAGGTTTTTTTCGTGTGATTTTGATCAACAATATTGATTAAACTTCCAAAATGGTCGAAAATATTTTTGAGATCCCAGCATTGGTCCTTTTGGAATAGTTAAATCATTCATTTCGACGGATTGAGTCACCAATGAATACAGTGTTCAAACAGAGAGATTCATATAAGTATAGGTACGAAGATTATGTCAACAGTTTTGGTAGCAAATTTTTGAACAGTTGTATTATGTACTCGCTTGGAGTAAACATGGACGTGAATGATGTATTGCGGTTGTGATATGATGCGTTCAGTTCAGAGTGCAGGAGGCGACTGGGGGCAGCCAGGGCACTTCCTCCGGTTGCGTGACACGAGCTCCCCTTATCGTGTTCATTGATAGATTTATCTGGACGAGGTCGCTCTGCCCGTCCGCCGCGCCCGACGAGCGCGCTCACGCGCAATACAATAGACCTACTGGTAAAAAAGACATATACCTAGTTATGTCATAATGAGTGGTAGTACGTCATTATGTGTCTTCACTGTGCTTTAGAATAGAAATAGAAATAAGACTAACAATAGGCCTATTTTTGACGTGATAAAAGCGAAAACGGCATGCAAAATTTCAACAAGAAATTATAAATTTAAACAAGTATACCTTTATAAAAGTAGACAAATTTGAAATTATGTCATTCCCGTTAGACGAGTGTATTTCAATCGGTAGTAATAGTCCTAAGGGCCTAGCTACACGGACGATAGTTACCCAACCCAATAGTTTAGTCGGTTGACAAAAATCTATAGACTATTAATTGGGGTGTGCACATGTCGATTGAACAGTTGAGTCGATGCCGTGTGCGCGCCCCAATAATAGTGTATATGTGTCTACCAACTAAACTATTGGGTTGGATAACTATCGTCCGTGTAGCTAGGCCCTGCCCTGACAAATATTAATTTCACGAGCAAGTAAACTAATGTTTTATTAAAATTGAACATTTTGATAAAAAACTTGAACACTTTTTATTTCTAATATAGGAAAATTAAAACATTTATTTACATTTATTTAGGTAGAATTTATATAAATCGTATGGAGGAAAGTACGCACACGTTCACTAGTGCTTCAAGTTGTTCATGCACAAGATGAGACTATTGACAAAAGGACATATCCTGCACCCATCAGCCCCGCAGAATTTTAATAAGAAACGCATCAGTGAAATAATATTAATGGCCTCCCATGCAGAGATTAAGTACACTAATAATAAAGATAACCTAGATTCTTTTTATAAAATGCCCTGAAATTCTGGTGTCAGATATGATTATTATTAATATTTATGTTTTATTATTGATGATTGCTCGAAGCGAACCACTTTCAGCTCGGTATACCTTTTCCGGGTAACATTGTGCATTAAATTAAAGCCATACCAATGTCCATTGACAAAGTTTAAATAAATAAATATATACGGACAAAGACATGTAGCGCCTTCGAACATTTCTCAATTGTATGACATTATATTTGTAAATTATTATTCTGTAGTTTTTGTAATATTTTATTTTTACTGACATAAATGTATTTTGATTTTATAATTTTTACTGTATAAATAATTTTAGCAATCTCGACCGTATGTAAGGTTATTTTCTTAAAATCACGTTGAACATTTTCATGCCAACTGTTGGAGCAACACGCTTGTCCAATAGAATGTTGACAAACCTATTGTCCTGAAATGTATTTCTACTGTGTTGGCGTGGAAATAAATGTACCTATATCATTTTGTTTCCACTGCTTTTACGAACTGTAGCCGTGAAACATTACATTACTAAGCATTTTCGCCGAGTTACTACTTTTGATAAACACGCTATGTAGAGCTTCACATTCTTACCCTGTACTACTAACAGTAGTTCATAAAATGGTTAAATAGGTTATCTAGGGCACACCACAATTTTTTTGAATAACATCCCTGTGATTCTTAAATAATTTATAATTTATTTTATGCAGCAGTGGACTTTGCAAAGTTCAGTAAAAGTAAGGCTCGGCACAAAGAGACGACCGACTACAGCTACCAGTGGCGGCCACTCGCTATGTGTACGACGAGTCCAAATAAAATGTATAAAAAAAACAGGCCAAGTGCCAGTTGGACTCGCGCACGAAGGGTTCCGTGCCGTTATCTATAAAAAGGCAAAAAATTCATGTCTGTTGTATGGGTGCCCTCTTAAATATTGATTTTATTTTATTTTTAAGTATTTGTTGTTATAGCGGCATCTGTGAAAATTGCAACTATCTAACTATAACGGTACATGAAATACAGCCTGGCGACAGACGGACAGATAGACAGACAAACGGACAGCGGAGCGATATTAATAGGGTCCCGTTTTTACCCTTTGGGTACGGAATCCTAAAAACCGTGTAAAGTGTAAACTGCTTGTCGCTGGGTCACCAGTGGATGAGGCCCAACGACAAGCAGTGGCCTCATTGTTTTATTCTATTTTTCGAAACTTAATGTTGGTTATTTCTTAAAATCGAATAAAACAAAATATTCACATCATTTTTTTAAATACTTATCCGTGTGTGTAACGCTCACAACTACATTTCATAATCGGTCTCGTTTGACAACAGCTGTCATCACTCAGCAGCTCTATCCGTCAGGATTGTCCTATCTCTATGCGCAAAACATAACCTACCTAACCAAAAACACCATATATTTCGCACGTTTTTGCGGTTTATGTTTATCTAAACAGGAACGGATTGAACAGTCAGCTTTGTGTGATTGTTCTTGAATCGATAAGTTTTTATGCAATCGATAAATCAGATAAAATATTTATAACTGAATATTCAAAAATCTTGTTCCAGTTTAATTTCGTTCAATCTCCACAAGACATTCTATTGAATTGTTTAACTCATTCACGGACACTGAACCAAACACAACAGATATAACAATAGAAGTCTACGTCTACAGGCGGGACGTCCCGGAAAGTGTTAAAAAAAAAATTTACGTCGACAGTGAAAGCTATTTGAATTTAGTTCTTCTCACTCATAAAATTCTCGCATACTCGTTGGTCTAATATTTCAGATTAAAATATGGTATGATTCTGATTTTTATAAAAAATTAAAACCCTCGCACTACTCTTACTAACCACTAAATAAACGGTCAACACGAAAACGAACCTAAGCAAGCCCAAATAAGTTCTTAGGTACCTACCTAAGAACTTATTTGGGCTTGCTTAGGTTCGTTTACAAACATAAGCAGTAGGTATGTATTATGTACCTACATAATACATACCTACTGCTTATGTTTGTAATTAAAAGTCTTGCCTTTTTAAGACTTAAAAACAATCTGTCGCTAAAAGAAATATTTATAAATAGAGGAGCAAAATGACGACTGGTGCAGCAACAGACAGTATCTTGTTGTCGTTCTGCGAATTGGGATTCCGCGAATGAGACCACCGCATTTGGTTGGCAAAAATCGAGAAATTTTGCGGCAGAAAATATTTTTGGGCATCAGTAATTGCGTTACCCCCGATTCTTAAGTGACTGGTATCAGTTACTCTATCCGGCCTGTTAAAACTACAATGCCACATCTCACTATCTTTGCAAAAAACAACTGGCGCCACGCTGATAAAGCGTCTTAAAGTTTTTAAAAGGCCTGTCCCATCGGCTTTTAAAGAGATTACGGAATAATACTGTCGAACAGCGGTATCTTTCTGGTAGCCCTTAAAGTGATTCTTATCTCTGCAACAGTACCCGGACACAGATTTTTTGCTGAATGCATTTGGCATGCGTTTTGTTTTTATTGTTTGAGAACCAAAGAGTCCCCAGCCGGCTCGTTTTGCCTTTGCAGCGATAACGCTATAGTGCAACATGAGGACTGCTTCCTGTATAGTGCTGGATGGGGTGTCTGCTTGCGAGCGATAGCTGTCTGCTCGCGTACCCAACACCTAGCTGCAACGCGACTCCCTTTGCTACCAGCAGTCATTGTGATGTTAATGTTAGAAATATCTTGCCATTTATGGCTAACGTCTTGAATTGTGTTACCAATAATTTGTACATGAGTAATGCTCGTATCAGTAATGCCAGGAAATTTCAGCTGCTGGATAAATTTGGTGCTAGTCATCCAATTAATACCATCATAAAACGAGTAAGTATAGATCCAATGAATTATCTTCAATTAGTGAATCCGTCATCGTATGCTAACACACCATGGAAGTCCGTTTGAAAGTGATAATTATTATTGTGTTGAATGAAACAGCTTATTGTGTTCAAGGTTGGTGAAGACAAAAAATATGACGCACCATGAGAGGATCCGGCATGCGCTGACCACCGGTACACTGGCTTTCGAGTGGCACAGAATATGTCTTTTTGGCGAGTCTGCGAGGTGTGCTATACAAAGGTAAGTTAAGGTCACTCGCGTGAGTTGCGCGGGCGCCAGCGACGCGCGACATGCGCGCGGGCGTGCGGCGGCCGACTGTTCCTGCGCGTGCGGCGAGCTTGTTGACGCCCCATTCATTTGTACGCATGAATGAACGTCAAAGCACGTGGCCGAAAAAATCCGCTGAAAATCACTAGCTGATGACGATTCATGAAAATGCTTGACACGAGGCGGCCTTGTCTCCACGTTAGAGCTATTGCTACGCGGGAACAGAGCACTGGATGTCGGACGTATCTGCCCTATTAGTTCTCGAAGTTATTTGCACAATATCATTTAACTGATAGCGAGTCATTTTCTCTAAACTTTTTAATAACATTTAGTGCATCTGTAAAACACATGAATGGACTTTCAGCTGAACGATTTTCTTGTGTATCAAAGTTAGATAACTGTCCCAGATTCTAAATCTTGTTTTATCTTGTCTTTTTGACTATTGCTTGGTATTGTTAACTTGCAATTATTAACACTGTTTTTAATGTTCCGTACCCAAAGGGTAAAAACGTCTGTCCGTCTGTCACCAGGCTGTATCTAATGAACAGTGATAGTTAAATTGTTGAAATTTGCACAGATGATGTATTTCTGTTACCGCTATAACAACAAATACTAAAAAATGATTAAAATAAATATTTAAGGGGCTCCCATATAACTAACGTGATATTTTTGCTCGAAATTGATGACGGCAACAAGTAGACGCTTGAAATAATCACAGAATATTTAGTTATACTTTAAAAATAAATCATTAAATAAAAATAAAATTAATATTGAAGGGCTCATACAACACACAAGATTTTTTTGCCGTTTTTATAGGTAACGGTACGGAACCCTTCGTGCGCGGGTCCGACTCGCACTTGGCCAGTTTTTTCTTTAACAATCTCGTTCTCTGTTCTCTATACACTGCAGTTCCTCACCTATACTTAAGTTTGTATATTATATTAAGTACTTACTTACCTATCTAATACTTTTTGGTTTGCTCCTTCGTTTGTTTTCTCTTAATATTGTACTAGTAGATAAATCAATTCTGTATTTTGTTTGTATTAATTATCCAGTGCTTGGATGAAGTCAAGAGAAAAGTCTCAATTTCGAACTCAATTTTATCATGAAATTTAATTATCTACGAGTTCTACGACATTTTTTTCTCGGTCCACAACTAGGGTTGCCAAGTATACCGTTAAAATCAGTATTATACTGTTTTTCACGACATTCTACTTTTTACTGTTGAACAAAAATAAAGTATACAAAATACTGTTTTCAGCATCAAACTGCTTAACATTTCTTTTTTAGTTAGAGACCAGAGAATCTCTAAAAATATGTATTTAAAACATTAAATAAATAAAATGCTGTTAATTTTTCTAAAATACTATTTAATATTCTTCACAGAACTAAATATACTTTATTTCGTGTAAAAAAAAAGTTGTCAACCCTATCCACAACCCTTGATGTTAGGTTCACTAAAAGAGTGTCGCTTGAAGAAAATGTTGCATTGCAATAGATATATATTTTCTGCACTTGCGCTTTGAAAGCTGCACTTAACTGTATGTAAATTATTGAGGTCAGTAAATGTTGTGACATCAAATAAATATCAATTACGACAGTATCAAATCATAACTTTAGTCTTTATTACCCATGCCACAGAAAATCATATAGTAAAAATTTAATTTCTAATCAAAAATGCCATTCCGAATAGTACCCTGCTCAAAGGTACCCATTACACTGGCTGCGTTGCCTCGTTGAATGGCAATAGATATCCATTGAGTCAGGTACCATCCGGAGCAGTGGTCTTTGACAGCGCCCTATCGTACCCTATCGTAATTGCGTGCAATTAAGCAATCAAAATGAATCAATGAATATCAATAATGGCATAGTATAAATAATTGAAGTCATCTGTCTTTCTGTATAGGCTAATCTTGGAAACTACTGAGACGATTTTAATAAGCTTTTCATAGACGTGTAGATCATCTTTCCGAAAGTTTATCGGTATAATATTATGCGTAAATCGCCTACGGCCACCCACGTGGTTAATCGGGCCCTGCTTGTGATAGCCTTAAAAATATTAAAGAGCCCATTTCCATAAAAGCATTATTTAACATAGTCGTCGAACAAAGTTTTTACTAGGTAGGTACGCGTACAAAATGCTAACGTTGTGACGTCAATACACTGTAGTGTTTTCAAAAGGAAAGTTTAGGCCAAGACAAAATGTGACTTTGAAATCTTTATATCTTGTAGAGATTTTGGGTTAGCAAGGTAATTTTCTCACTGAATTATAAATAAATATAAATATATACGGACAAATCACACAGATTGAGCTAGCCCCAAAGTAAGTTCGAGATTTGTGTTATGGAATACTAACTCAACGATACTATATTTTATAACAAATACATATATAGATAAACATCCAAGACCCAGGCCAATCTGAAAAAGATCATTTTTCATCTTGACCTGACCGGGGATCGAACAGGGATCGAACCCGGGCACCCTCGTGTCGCAGGCTGGCGTGTTATCCACTGCGCCACGGAATTGACTATTCATTGGGAGGTATTGGTGTTTACATAGCGCAAGGAATACAAATGTGTGCAAGATTCGCATTCCAACACAAAAAAAAAATAAAATAAAATTATAGCCAAGCCCTTCGATCAACAATATGGTGACCTATATTACACAAACAACAGTAATTAAGGAATGTTCTAATAAAATAATTTCCAATGATTTTTTTTATAAGTCATAATTGTAACAAATTAGCGTAGAATGTAATAATATTAAAAAAAAAACAGTTTTTATACAATTTTTAATGACCTATAACTATGAATATTAACCTTCGTTAATATTAAGTGTTACAGAACAGGAATACAGAGTGCCAATGAGTAACACTGTGACTTATTGGGAAAAAGATAGTTGCAATGTGTAACACTGCTACGCAACGGGATTGTTTTCCCATTGAGGAGCAGTGTTCCTCATCGCGGTATGACTAAATGGGAACAAATCTTTTAAACTATGTACTCGACGGATTTTATTGCAGTTTTCAGCAAGAGAAGAGTGATTGATGAGGCAGGTTTATACTCGTATGTGTACTTTACTGTCCCATATATGTATCTATATTGCACCCGTGCGAAGCCGGGGCGGGTCCCTAATATTAATTAAACGTTGACATCCTTTTATAGGGAAGCAAGGAAAAAGACGTGATACTATGTATTTATACCTTGCGGGGTAGCCTAGGTTTATAAGACCTGAAGGCCACGTCTAGCATGTTGTTGGGCATTAGGTAAAAAACGGAATCAACCCTAACATGATTCCTCAGATTTTACATGCAGGATCATGTTTTGGATAATGTTAGTCGCTTTAGGAAAGTCTTAACATAACTAAGTCAAATTTCATCATCATCACCATCATGCATGAGGCCGGTTTCGCCTCCACTGCAGGAGCATGACTTTCTCTGTACTACTCGAGCCATTCTTGGCCAGAGCAGACAGAAGATTTGGCCTGCATTCTCCTCGATGGCCACATAAATGTAAGAAAAATAAATTGTAGTAGCTTAATTGTAGCAATTTTTAGGGTCCCGTACCCAAAGGGTAAAAACGGGTCCCTATAATATGGTTCCGCTGTCTGTCTGTCTGTCCGTCCGTCCGTCTGTCACCAGGCTGTTACTCATAAACGGTGCGTGACAGATAGTTAAAATTTTCACAGATGATGTATCTCTGTTGCCGCTATTACAACAAATTATAAAAAATATAATAAAATAAATATTTAAGGGGCTCCCATGTAACAAATTTAAATTTTTTGCTTGATATTGATAACGGTAACAGGTAGACGCTTGAAATATTCACAGAATGTTTAGTTCTATATCATCTATATTACTTTAAAAATACCTAAATATTGATATTAAAATAAACCTAATATGGGGGGCTTCCATACAACAGACAAGATTTTTTGCCGTTTTTATAGATAGTGGTACCCTTCGTGCGTGAGTCCGACTCGCACTTGGCCGGATTTTTTTTACTTAGAAACAGTCACAATATTGTTTGCTCTAAACCTACTTTACCTCAAGATATGAGGATACCTCGGACACGGTGTAAGTACCTCCACCACATATTTGGTTTTAAATTGGGGGGTTATGTACTTGTTATTTTTTTACAACAACATAGTTATAGGTAGGTATTGTCCGATTATGAGTTCCCAGTTATTCTTTAATTATTACCTTCCATGTAAAAAGAGCCGACCACGATACACTGGAGATTTTCTTCGTCTTTTTTGTCTGCACTTTTTGTTGGAGGGTAACAAACCCTCCAACCCAACCCCCAGACGTCATGGTCAAATCTTCAGATTATTGCTACAATTTTTACCATGTTAAATTAATGCAAGCTGGCTTTATAATTTTACCATGTTATAAAGCCAGCTTGCATTAATTGGATGCGCTCGTATATATTCATGTGACAATTATTATTCTTTAAAAAAATGAATATCCTTAGCTCCTCTCCCCGGTGAAAATGAAAAATTTCTTTTAAACTTTTTATATCTTATAAATATCTATCATTATAAACTTTTTTCTTCCTACCACCTTATCTTTTCTTCCGGGACATAGCCGTTCACATGATTGGACTCCAAATGGTTTGATTTTTTTGACCTTTGTGACAAGTAATACGAAGTCAAATCGGATCCATCCATCCCATTGTATTAGAATTATTTTTTTCCGCGAATTTACGTTTTTTTTTAATCAATAAAAATTTTTGTTTGGATTTATTTATGTTTCTGACTATTATATGGATTGACACCTTATAGAACATCATAAAAAAATGTTTTTTTTAGTCATTTTATAGTATGGTGTTGTAAAAATAAGTGGCGAAATTACCTTTTAAAACACAGCCTTCAGAACACTCAAACACTTAACCGGAACCAAAGCCGGAACTTATAAACTATCACTTATAATATCACAATTCACTTCAATTTACTTTCTGGCAATCAGCTCGTTAGGAGACTTATTACTCACAGGTTCTGGCTTCACTCGAGAGGTTCCTGCCACCAGGAAGTGTCCGACGGGCTTTGAACAAACTGGTTCCTGAAGCGAGCTCGGTCGCCCGCGCCTGCGCGCGCCAGCCCGGGGCGTGACCTAGACCCTGAAAATAACACCCCCTCGCCCACGCATACCGCGTCGCTATGGATACCGCTTCAAATTGCATCCGAAAAAACAACTAAAATATATAATATCCTCATAAATACCCTTTTTGGTGACTTAACGTCCTAATCCCATAGACCTGGAACTCTAAAAATGTGTGTCAGCTTTGGAAATTACAATGTGGGACAATTGATAATATATCTGACATCACGCGGAAGCGAAGTAATGAAAATAGAGGGGTACCTACGGTGTTCGCCCCACCCAATCGACTATGTCGCTGGCACGGCATTGGTCTTTTTAAGAAATGGTATGAGGAGTGCTGGCCTTCCGGCAAACCATCAGCGAGGACAAACAGGCCAAGCTAGCTAGGCCTGGTGGCGCTGATGTGAAATAGCTAATCTTATTACAGAGATCGCTGCCAAACTCAAAATATCGTAAATTAGTAGAACTTATTTTCCTAGTCGGTAGATGCTTATTCACATAGTACATATAGTACCTAGGTAGATTATGACGCAAGGAACTAACATAATACTTTTAGGTGAGAGCATAATTATTTTAATCCAGAGTGGAACCAAGCAGTTTAGCATAGCATCCCGAGCGTATAGCTAGGGATTCTAACGTAGACTTCTGAGTGAATCAAGGGATTCAGAGTACGTTGCCCGAAGTGCAAGTGCCTATTAGGTTAGTCCCGAGAACACTTATTCTGCTTTTCATCTCCCTTTGGAAAAAACTGACGTCTTGAATTATCTTCTTATGTGTACGGTATTATATATGCTCTACCTGAAATAATTCTGTTTTATTTTTATCTTTCATAAAAGTCATAATCATGCCCAATAGAGCACCTATTGCTCAAATGAAATAAGCATGCATCCTAAAACACAAGTCTTGAGATTTTCTATTTAAAATTTGTCAGTTTTACTTGAAAACTTTTTCGTCACGGAAATATTCGAAGCAATATTCGTGTTCATAATTCAAATTCTTTTTAGTCTTTTGCGAATAACGCGAATAACACGTATTTTAGACCCTGCATTCGGTCAACAGTTCCTTGTTTTTCAAAAAAAAATATGAGATCAAACAGATATTTCTTAACGTAGGTAAAGACCACGTAAAGACCTACTGACCATATTTAAAGACCTTATTTGTGTTTTTACTTAGTTTTTTTTAGAGATATAAATAAATAAATATATACGGACAAATCACACAGATTGAGCTAGCCCCAAAGTAAGTTCGAGACTTGTGTTATGGGATACTAACTCAACGATACTATATTTTATAACAAATACATATATAGATACACATCCAAGACCCAGGTCAATCTGAAAAGATCATTTTCCATCTTGACCTGGCCGGGGATCGAACCCGGTCACTCCGTGTCGCAGGCAGGCGTGTTGACCGCTGCGCCACGGAGCTAGTCAAAATATGTATTTCTAGTCCGTAAATTAATCTTGTAGTTGAGTGTATGCTATTTTTTCTTTATAATAAAAAATGATATATCGAATGGAGTACAAACTTTTTTAACTCAACCCGAGAATCAGATTAAATACGGAAGTAATAAATAATAGATTCATAAAGACGTACCTATTCTTTATCAATCTATCATAAGATCTCCTGTCCATACAAAATAAATTTAGAATCTTGCTGATATGATAAGAAATGGCTGAAACCATTGTTCGCCTATCGACGGAATCGAACGTCAACAAAATAAATATGGAGTTCCACAACGGAGCGTTTTGGGTCCCTTATTGTTTCTACTCTATATTGACAACCTGCCTGAAGCGGTGAGACATAAAACTATTTTGTTTGCTGACGATATTTCTATTAATGTGGCGTCAGAGAGAAAAATATAGATGCTACATTGTGTATAAATACGTTGCTAGTCAAAGCAAAAAGAAAAATTGAATTATATAGGTATTTCTTTTTATTGAATTTATGTATTTAGATGATTATCCTCCTGGCTTTCTACAACTAATTAAGTATAGTATTTTAAAACATTTTTCAACATATGTTAGTACCTACCTATTTTGTTACATAATGATTAGTAATTCGCGGAACTCTTACAGATGCGTAGCGCGCGCCGTAGCGGCACACTTCCCAAATAGGTACAGCCCATATAAATTTTAGATTTCTGCGATAGAGCATAGGCTCTATCTGCATCTTCCATAAGAAAGACGCATGTTTCAGGAAGTTGTCTCTACCCATTCACTACCATGCCAGTCAGGATAAAAGGACCAAATCTTAGATTTCTTATCTACTCATAGCGTAGTAGCGCGTAATTCGAAAACTTACCAAAGCATTTTGGGGAAAGTATGACCACGAACTCTATAAGTCTTTTGAGTTTGTTGAACAGGGGGAGTTAGTTGATCCCGAGGGATCGACATTAACACGGGCGGAGCCGCGGGCAATAGCTAGTAAATAATAATATAACGGCCCTATTTTCTGCATTACATTTGCATTATGGTGACCAAAATATTTGTTGTTAGGTATAGGTTCAAGATATATATAAATGAAAACAAAAATCTTTGCATTTGATACCAGAGGAATCGGAGCTGGTTTTTGCGATAGTTTATCGAGGAAATCTTATATTGTGCCCTTGTTGTTATATTTCAAAGTTAACATCAGAATTGTAACCAGAACTAAGCTTTAGTTGGTAATAATTGCGCCAACATGCTGCTTTTTTAAATCGTTTTTGTATTATGAGCTATTGTACTTAGTATCTAAATATAAACATTGCAAAATACACAGCAGCTATCTTTAAATTTAATTTTTATAAATTCCTTAGCACTTATTTGGACAACATTATCGACGGCACCCTAAGCTCTATCATAATTAAGTAGGTAGATATTTATATTGTAATTAAATTGTTTTGTGTTGTATTTCTGCTTTTCGGGCATTTTTTAAGTAGGTAGGATAAGTACCTATAATAAACAAAAGTCCTTTTGGTAATAAAATGTTGTTTTAATGTTTTTTGTTTTCGTGACGTTAGAATTAGTTATTGTGATTGTACTACTTCATTCAATGATTTTATTTTATTCTTTATATTATTTACCTAATGATGTATTGTATTAATAATTTAGACTATGGATCATGAGTTATCGTTATCTGATATTAAATATTTTTATTTTATTTATTTCCATAAAATCATTTTTAAATAAAAAGCTAACAATTTATAGCCATTGAAGATTCCGTGTTCTTGTCTCATTAAATATCTATCAATGAAAATAGATCATTTAATGTAAAATAAAAGAAAATTAACATGCACACCTGAAAAAAGTAAAACCTACTATTTACTCTATCTAGGAAAGTAGACAGCGGTGTAGCAAGCGCTCAAAGGGGCTTCGCGCATTTTTTTGTAGCCTACGATTTGCGAAAAAGAGCCACAAGACCTTGCGAAACGTGTCTTGCTCACACCCAACTTAGATCTTGTGCCGCATTGTAGACATAGATGTTTGGGCTAGGGGTGCACGGAAGCATATCAATTCGATTTTTGCAAGTTATCGCACAGTCATCCTACCGTCTATTTATTTATCTGGGGGTAAATTAGCCAGGGGCTTCAAATCAAACTCAATGTACCTATTGCCGAAAAAAATGCGTTTTCTTCCGATCTAGGTACTTGGCTCAAGCAAGAGTAAGAAAAAATGAAAAATGATATTAACTCATTATTGTCAAACAATTAACACTGTTTCTCTTATGCGTGCATGTTTAATGGCTACCCTAAGATTCGACTGCTTTGGCTACAAAAATATGATAGCAACAAGGTATCAAAAGACAATATCTGATATCTCTTAGTCCTTGTTCGAGGATCTGATATTGAGGAACTAGGCTTTTATTAGTGTCATTGTTTGGAAAGAAACGCAAACTAAAGAAAGTTACTATTTTCAGGAAAATATTGAAGTGATTTACCAAGCCTGTGGAAAAAAGTTGAAGCGGCTTTAAATAGAGAAAGCGGCACAATTTTTTTTGTGACAAGTTTTTTTGTAAACGATTCCACACTGTAGTGTTTTCCAAGACAAATCAAATGAACCCAAACACGATTAGTGTACCTTGTCTAGATGAGTATAGCCACCTTCCGACTCCATCATCAGACTAGCGCAACGATTCCATAATATTGTAATGTTATCCGATTTACACAAGCATGCAAAATTACAGCTCTATCGGAAACTGGAAGTGGATTAAATTTAACTTGCAAGATTTGATTAGAAACATCGGGACAGGTGAAACTAAATAAAAACGTGTAAAAGACAATTATGCATTTGTGGTAGTAGTAGTAATGAAGAAGAGGATGATTTTTTCAGCAAAATAAATAATTCTTCAGTGGTTTTAAGGTCACAAATCTCTAAAACATCAAGCTCGGAACTTGGTGTGAACTTGCTGAACTCACGAGTCAAAACTAATAAGATGCGGCCTTTATGGGTGAACCAGTTTTAGTAAACTATTAAAGACCACAGCCAATCCTTCTAGTGCCGCAGTGGAAAGACTTTTCTACAGGAACAGACTTTCGCACATTGCGCTGTCGTGTCTTGGAAATATTTACGTTGCTCGTAGAAGAATTTCACGACGCAATGTCGTATCGTGTTTAAGAGCTATACATTACTAGATATCTTTATTGTCTTCTTCTCGTATATCTTCTCCTCAGGCGCCCATCAGCAGTACTTAGGTCGGTTTTAGAAGATTCCTTAACACTGACTTCTACGAGCCTAAATGAGCCCATTGGGGATGGTCTCAATTTAGGCTCATAACAGTCAAGACGCTAATGGTTCCGTTCGTCCTGTGGTTCTGTAGATCCATTCTATACATATTTTTTTTATTGTTTAGCAGTTCTTGTACTTAACGCGTTTTGTTGCTCTTGATGTGCCTACATAGTACTTACCTACCTATTACTTACTTACCTATGTTTGCAAACCTTACATACCTTACATACATTTTGGTATGCAAGTTGGTTACGAAGCCGCTCGCAATATTTCAACTTTAGAATCAGGATTACTCGTACAATAGAAATACTTATATGGTGAATTTGCATGAAAAGCCGGAAAATTATTTTATTGGGCCATTCATGCAAATTAACCGATCAGCTAGTCAAATTTATACGGATTCTTTATCATTTTAAACCCAGACACAATGGATTTTCTATTGTTACATGGCCCGATCGGCCCGCCTAACCTAATATTTAGCCTAGCACGTAAACGTTCTCAACCTTCCTGTTGAATTATAATAACTGGACATACGACACTACTCCCTTTAGAAATAACTCATATTTGATCACGGGTGCTAAAATGTATCTTCTTTAATAAACAACCTACCTTTTAACATTAATAAGATAAAATACGTTTTAAGAAAGATTATAAGACTGGCGAATAGGATTATTGGATTGTGGGACAAATTAAATCCAAAATGTATTAAGTAGTTTAATAAAATTTCTTCAATATAAGAATATGTCCGATTCCATCTATATAATACAAAGCATTTCAAAAAGGGAAAATACCTACATATAAAATACAACCTTCTGTACCTTCAATATGGACTTTTGCCCTGCATGCCACGGTCACGCCCGCTCCCCGCGGTCTATACAAGGAGAGCGTTTCTTTCATCTCCCATTTAATTTCGTACAATACACGACCTCCCGAGCGCCCGACCACTCAGTGCCTGCTGCCTCTCCATGAAATACAATTTATAAATTCTATATAACATCGATGAATAAACACTTATGCGTAAGTGATCTCCTTTAGAAGCACCGTAGAAAAAACAGCTATTGCCCTACGAATACACTCAATACCGTCTAGATCGTTTATTGCACTACACATACTCGTACATAATATAATTATGTAAAAAAGAAAGATGCCACGGTGATAACAACCTAGTTTATTAAATAATCTGTTATTTACATACGAATTTTTGTAAACCATGAATATTTACAAATGATTTAGCTATGGAACATAGACAAACTCGAGAACCACAATATCATTGGCATTTTTATTACAGTTTCGTCAACCACGAGCCAAAAGTAAGGTCCAGACAAAGATACCCAAGGTTGAAAATAAGACGCTTTGCATAAAAAATAAATAATCGTGTATAATACTATTTACAACGTGTCTGTCATCATAGAATATAATCAAATTTTCATTCTATTTGTAAAAAACTTCATCTCAACAAATGGCAGTAAACAAAAATATAACGGCACAGGACATAATAGACGTATATACTTTATAATATGGCTATAGGATTACACATTACGAATTGTGATGGATACCATGAGATTCTATGATACGGACTTGTTTTGCGTCTCACTTGATGGAACAGACGTGCTAGGAGATGGGGACGGGATATCTATCCCCAGGTACGTAGGGTCGCGAGTATGTTGACTGGTGGATGGCGAGCGGTGGGTTAGAGGATCTGGAAGAGCTTCTTGAGTTCCACCATGAGCTGCCAGTCCGTCTTGATGAGGTCGTCGCGGAAGTAGTCTTTGCAGGCGTCGATACTGGCGCGCGATATCTGCAACAAGGAACGCCGCCATTATGCAACGTGGAAAGTAGGAAGTGCCGTACACATGTACCCGATATCAAAGATTTGCCTAACACTTATGTTTCTGAAAGCTGTTTATTACAGATTAGCTGTATTCTCGCGAGTTCGTTCGCGTAAATTATAGCTTTTGTCACCCGCTGATTATGTACCTTGAAGGTGAAATAATGTTTAATATCGGTTCAGGAGTTTTTGATTTAGCCATTACAAACAATCAAAAATCTTTCCTCTTAATAATATTAATACATATATATAGAAACAGACTAGCCGTTTTCCTGCAACTTTGTCCGCGTACATTATAACCTATGTCACCCACTGATAATGAGCATTCTATCAGTAAAAGAATTTTTATAATCAAAAATAGTTTTTATTTTAACCATAACGAACAAACACACGAGTCTTTGCTCTTCATAATATTAGTATTGATTAATTTACGCAATTCTTGACAAAACTTTGATATTAATATACTAGTACAACCATATCCTAGAACTACATAAAATAAAACACTAAAAATATTACCGGCGTAGCAGTCGAAACGATTGTGAGTATATTCTCAGTTATATACCGCGTGATTTTAAACCTCTGAAATATATTTAATACCTGGAATCATAATCCCTAATAAAATATAGAATTGCGATAAAATAAGCTGAAAATACGCCATTATGCAACGTGGAAAGTAGGAAGTGCCGTACACATGTACCCGATATCAAAGATTTGCCTAACACTTATGTTTCTGAAATTAATCAAATACAAACATCGATACAAATTGCAAACTTTGTCGATATGTCGTGCTCCTGCAGTGGAGACTAAAAAGGACCTGATGATGATGATGATGAAGCTGAAAATCGAAGAATAAAATTAGTTTTTCCATACAAAGTCGCCGATCAGTTGGACGAATTTCTATGGAAGGCCAAATTATTTTTTCGTTATTTGTCTTTTTTCTTGCAGTTCTGTATTCCATTTGGGATTCTGATTCCAGAATTTCAATATAGTTCAGAGGTTCAAAATCACGCTGTACGCGATTGCAGTTTTTCTGGTCATAGAAGTATATAATCGCCCATAATCTACTTTTTAAACTTGCCAAAGCGGTACAAGTAGAAATACATCATAATGCGTGTAGAAATTAATTTATACAGCAGGCCGACATTGTACTTTAACGTCTTTAATTTGAAAGCGCCAGTTTCTCATCAACATGCGAGTAGTTGCGAGCCTGTTTGTCTATTAGATCTATTATCAGGCTAATAAGAAAAACTGGTCAAGAACAGGATTAAAAAATTAATACCGGCCGGAGCAAAGATAACTTTAATTATAGGCCCGCTCAAACCATGCGTGGCTGGTCATGCAACCCGAAGTAGACAATTCAATTCGATACAAATTGCAAACTTTGTCGATATGTCATAAATTAATTCATGGATCGAACATCCGCAAAAACTGGTTCCGGAGGCTGGACTCCTAATAATAGCATCACATTGAATGCGCGAGTGGTTCATTCAGGTCGACCCAGTTTTGGACGCATCGATTCAATTCTTGGAGGTGAATGGAGACTTTGACGTCATAGAGAAAATAGGACAGGTTGTGCAAGCAAGGAACTGGGTCAGAAGCACCCCGCGACCCCGCAGCCAGCCCCGCTGCACCGCCCTGCCTGCCGGGGCTCCAGCTAACGACATTGGAGATCTCGCAATTGCGTTAGTGCGGGAAGCGGATGCTGCTATTTATAGAATCGGGGATGGAAAATCAGATGATAATATCAAGGTGAATACGAAGTTAGAATTTCAGGAAATACGTAGGTGTTTGATTTAGAAGATATACCCAGTATGCTAAAAATATAAATTGCACAAAAGTAGATATAATCAATAATAGATGATAGCCTGTTGTCTTATAAGTGAATGTAGTATCATTTACATGATACTACATTCACTTATAAGTAGTTTTTGAAAATATAGATAAATATGGCGTTCACAAAGAGATTGATAACAGTATCAATCTCCTGATAATGTCCAAGTCTGCTCTTTTGACCATCCTTTTCAGATTTATGATTGATTTTTAGGTTTTGGATGTTTATCTATCTACTATATAAAATATAGTATCGTTAACTGTGGGGCTAGCTGAATTTCTGTGAATTGTCCTTATATTTTATTTTATGGCGAAATAGGGAAATTCTTATTTTATGATCTGTCAAGATGAAAACAATATTGGCCAAGTATGGCCAAAAAAGGGAAGAAGAAGTTAATCGTTTGTCTTGAGACAATGTCTTCTTTTAGGGATCCGTACCCATAGGATAAAGAGGGACCCTATTAGACGGGACAGCCTCCACTGTCCTTTTGTCTGTAATAGGGCTTTATCTATTGATCCTTTAGGTAGAGTCTAGAAATTATCACAGTATGCGTATATTTATTAGCATTGAAACTAATATAAATTAAATGGCCTCCCCCTAACAAACAAATACAAAGAACGTGATTTTTAGCATAATATGTTGGTTCGGAACCCTTCGTGTGCGATTTCGACTTCCACTTAGCTGGTTTTATTTATATTTTTAAGTAATTTAATGGAAGTATAACACCGAAAGAACTATTCCAATAGTTCTTATTAAACATTTAAGACGTGGGCTCAGGAAAATATCGATATATTCATTTTAAAAGATATACTATACTACTACGAAGATATACTACTGTTCAAAGCTATTTTTCATCAAATGGTTAAGCATTATTTCATCAATGGGACCGCACTGCAAAATATCAATGGAGCATCGAGAATGGGGTTCTGACCCGGTCACTGCGTCTGTGTGAATGGCTGCGACAAAGCTTTGTGTGTGTGCTTGTTAACGATACACCCATTCACGCAAATATGATTCTTATGCATAGGGTTTTAAGCATTAGAAACAAGGGTGTAACAATACCCGCCAGGGTTGTCCTAGTTGCTGACGTCATCTGTTTGATAGAACACCATGGAGGGAATGAAGTAATTTGGTTCGGCGAATTTATTAGTTGGTGTCTGGATAGACGTCAAGAGGCAGCTATCGATCAAAGACGCCCACGGTGGCAACTTAGGGAATACATAGATCATTCGATCCAATTAACACATTTATTGCCACTGTTACAATACATATTTAATTGTTTATGACGTCGCGTGATCTGGTAGCCAAACGGTTAAGGGTGGTTTCAAATAAATTTATAGCGAATGTACAAAAAAGGTAATTTAAAATATTTTTATAACAGCAATTCCTAATCCTATACATAAAGAAAGGATCCTCCAAATTGAACGTCATACTTATGTCTGCTTGCCGTGGTTGTGTTGTTTGTTTTTCTTGTGTGTAAGTAGCCAACTTTGGTGTCAGATTGTTAATGCTGTCTCAAGGTATCTAACATTGCTTTATAACTGCCATCAATTATGACTGCTATTTTTTTTTGGAAGGACTATGTAGCTAGCTCCAAGTGAGCTTTCGCTACTTCACCGGGCGTTTGAGGCGAGGGCAGAGTGCCCTCAACCTTTTAAACACAATCACCAAAGGGCCCCCAGGAGGCTTGGAGAGACAGCAAACTCTCATATTGCCTGATGGGCCGCGTATACGTGCATGCAAAGCCTGAAGGGTCAATCTGAGAATCAATGGCAAAAGCCTTTGGAGAGCAGCAACTCTCATCTTTTGCCTTATGGGCCGAAAGCTACGTTGCCAGAAGGGCCTATCCTGGGTGCAAGTCACCCGGGACCGCCGGGCGGTCACCAGTAATCGGAGCTAATCCTACTCTACGCACTCTGTTCCGGTCTCGAGTGCGACGAAGTCGGATAGTGGGATTCCTCTGGCTAGTCGGAGCCGAAGAGGGGTCGGAGCGGGTTATGACTGCTGGGACCCACGGCTTAACTGACTTCCGAAGCATGGAGGAGGCCACTTGCAATCAAATCATCCCAGTGGGGACCGTGCGCGGGCTACTTAACATACGTAAGCGCTAATAATAATCATATTATTAGCGCTTACTGATAATAGAAGCGCTAATCATAAGATTATTATTAGCGTTATGTGATCAATACTAGGTGTCCGTTACGCCAGCCAGATTTTGTTGAAAATTGTCGAAAATCGACATTGTAGTGCAGTAGATAATTAGATATAGAGCTTCTGTAAATGGTAAGCTAATTTTTAAATTTGGTAAGCGTATATTTTTTGAATTATTTGATAAAAACAGTTCCAGCTAGCGTAACGTTACCGTAGCCAGATCTTTTTTTGTTTTACGGGAATTTTGAAATAAAAGTTATGTAAATAATTAGATATCAATTTGGTATAAATGGTACAACTTAAATTGTATTTGTATTTGCTATGGTTGCGAAGATATTTGAAATTCTGCTGGGGTAACGGTTTGCTCAATTGCTGTATCTCGGAATTGACTAAGCGGATGATGATGATTTTTGCACAGAACATCTGGCTAATTAGTTATAGATTATAGCATAATAAAGGAATTCATAGTAATTAACCGTTTTGAAGTTATTTTTATTAAATAGAAATATGCTTTAATAGGTCCTATCACTTCCAATAAGCGCTCCAAAGACTAACTTGAAACGTCATTATATAGTGAAATACTGTCTATAAATGGTACCGAAGTTTTATTAGTATCCTATACGTAATTAAAAAGTTATGATGTATCTTCGATTTGTTTCGGCCATGGCGCGCGGCGGAGTTATTTAACGACCGATTAACCGAGTTTCCCGTACGAGTGGTCACTGAATCTTTTGTAAATAATTAGATATACATGTCAATTTAATACCTGCTAAATTTCAGACCTGTAAATTAATTAATTAACGAAATAATTGTAAAAAATGATGTTCGCGTGGTTACCCGACCAAATCTAGAATGTTATAAAAAAGCGGCCGCGCAATACATTATACCAACCTTCTAAAACTTACAAGATAATACATACGCGGTTTGTACAGACGAGCTATTTTTAAAAAGTAGGTACATTTATTTTAAAATAGCTACTAGCTACCAGTTACAGCTTAGCAGTTAGTAGTGGAAGCATCTTGATAATTTACTCGTAGTTAGTCTGCGTTATCCTTACTAATATTATAAATGCGAAAGTGAGTTTGTTTGTTTGTTAAGCTTTCACGCTGTAATTACTGAACCGATCTCTATGAAATTTTGTATACAGGTTCTCTGGAGTACAGAGAAGGACATAGACTACCTTTTATCCCGGGAAAAAGTACTATTCCCGTGGGATCGACATTAACGAGGGCGGAGCCGCGGAAGCTAGTGTTTACTATAAAACAAAGCTTTAGCTTGTACTGTTTCAAAAGTACGTATCCTAAGAAGTAAACTGCATTGTTATGTCGTTTATTTATAATATTGTATTTTGATTTTTATACTAAAAACGTAATTTAAGAATACGGCTATCTTTATCTATACTAATATTATAAAGCTGAAGAGTTTGTTTGTTTGTTTGAACGCGCTAATCTCAGGAACTACTGGTTCAAATTCGAAAATTCTTTTTGTGTTGGATAGTCCATTTATTGAGGAAGGTTTTAGGCTATAAAACATCACGCTGCGACCAATAGGAGCGAAGCATCAATAAAAAATGTTTTGAAAACGGGGAAAATTCATCTATACTAATTAATCATACTACGAAGTCGCGGGCAACAGCTAGTCTAAGAAGACATTTGTGATTTTTTTAATCAGATTACAGAAAGCAATGGGAAGTAGATACTTACTGTAGATAAAATATGTAAGTACATACTACACTGTGATGTTATTACATTTTATTATTATTGATCTGTGATTTTATACAATAAAACTTTATATATGACTACAAGTATTTTACTTTAACTTATTCGGAACGATAACATAAAAAAGATATAGGTATTTATAAATTCTTTCTTTTTAATTTTAGATAAGCATGCGACGTTGCATATTGGTCCATAAGAAAAAACCTGTGATTATTTTTGAAGCTAATCAAATCACTCAGATTGAGCTAGCCCCAAAATAAGTTCGAGACTTGTGTTATGGGATACTAACTCAACGATACTATATTTTATAACAAATACATATATAGATACACATCCAAGATCCAGGCCAATCTGAAAAAGATCATTTTCCATTTTGACCTGGCCGGGGATCGAACCCGGTCACTCCGTGTCGCAGGCTGGCATGTTGACCGCTGCGCCACGGAGCTAGTCAACAGTATTCTATCTAAAGATACGAAAATGTTTTATATTAATATAATATTAGTTATAACTAAGTTTTATTATATCACTTATGTAGCTCGTCTGTACAAAACACGTACGAGTATGAAATTATCTAGTAAGTTTAAGAAGGTTGGTATAATGTATGGCGCGGCCGCTTTTTCATAACATTCTAGATTTGGTCGGGTTACCACGCGAACATCATTTTTTCAATTATTTCGTCAATTAATTAATCTACAAGTCTGAAATTTATTAGGTATTAAATTGACATGTATATCTAATTATTTACAAAAGATTATGTGACCACTCGTACAGGAAACTCGGTTAATCGGTCGTAAAATAACTCCGCCGCGCGCCATGGCCGAAACAAATCGAAGATTCATCATAACTTTTTAATTACGTATAGAATACTAATGAAACTTTGGTACCATTTATAGACAGTATTTCACTATATAATAACGTTTAAAGTTAGTCTTTGGAGCGCTTATTGGAAGTGCTAGGACCTATTAAAGCATATTTCTATTTAATGAAAATAACTTCTAAACGGTTAATTACTGTGAATTCCTTTATTGCGCTATAAACTATAACTAATTAGCCGGATGTCCTGTGCAAAAATCATCATCATCCGCTTAGTCAATTCCGAGATACAGCCATTGAGCAAACCGTTACCCCAGCAGGATTTCAAATATCTTCGCAACCATAGCAAATACAAATACAATTTAAGTTGTACCATTTATACCAAATTGATATCTAATTATTTACATAACTTTTATTTCAAAATTCCCGTAAAACAAAAAAAGATCTGGCTACGGTAACGTTACGCTAGCCGGAACTGCTTTTATCAAATAATTCAAAAAATATACGCTTACCAAATTTAAAAATTAGCTTACCATTTACAGAAGCTCTATATCTAATTATCTACTGCACTACAATGTCGATTTTCGTAAATTTTCAACAAAATCTGGCTGGAATAACGCACACCAATACTAGCGCTTAGGGATTATGGAGCCTGATAGTCCAGTGGTTGATCACAACCACCGGACTATTGTACTCCCCATTTGTTTAAAATTATTAGTTTTTAATTGATTAGATGAATACAAAATCATTTCTTTTATTATTTTTGAGATCATTGAGAATTACTTGCGTTTTGTAACACCATAAATCTCTAAATAAACAAATATTTTGAATCAATGCGGGCATGGTGTGAACTGCTGACCTAGTTTTATATACGATCTACACTTCAAAAACGGCTTCTGTTATAATATATTTTAGAACAATTAATTTCATCCTTTTCTCGTCTTAAAGATATAATTTCAATGAAATCCCCTTTCAGTACCTACATTATTATTATAAATAAAAAATAAAAAAAAAAGTTCTCTGCATTAGTTGCAAGCAGTATTAATGTATAATTCTGGACATCAATAACTACAGCATCCATCGAGATACTGCTGTCAGATTCTTGATCTTAAATCGTGATATTTCGATATTTCATAATAAACTAAGTAGACATCTTAAGCAGCGCATATTGTTGCATCTTTGTAACCGCAAAACAGGGAATGAGTTGCCTGTATTGAGTTGAAAACCGAAACCATTATCTGAACTATTTATTTTTCATGACACAAATTCGTTATATCAACATCAAGTGTCATTAGTGTGTGTCGTGAGATCTCTGTTGCTTTTGACCCCAAACTGGCTGACTTTGCATTGACTCTTTAACAAACCAAACATTACAAACTCAATTAATATAGATACGAGTAACCTGACATTTTCCCTTAATTTAACAAAAATAATTGAATATTTAAAATAAGTTGCGGTGACAACACGTGTAGTGTTATGTCTCCAAACCTCCATAAAAGTGTCCATGAAGTGGTGCCGCTGAGATTGCGAGCACACCGCGCTCGCATGGAAAGCGTGACGTCACGGCCGAAAATACCGCGGCCTTCGCGCCGGTGACGGAGAGCGAGTTCACATCAGATTTACATGAATCGAGAACATTACACGACAAATAAATTTGTCCATCGGCTAGAATAGGAACTGACTTCCGGCTGCAGATTTGTCCGTCAATTATATTTAGTTCCAAGCTTATCGTTACCTTCACGTGACGTTTAGTTTTCGAATATAACTCCATCTGTTCCGGTTAATGTAGAAACGAATAAAACAAATACGACAAAATTTCATAAATTCATCTCGTGAGCTGCAGGTAAAAACTACGCCGAATAATTGTACAGTTGGTTAAAAGCAAACGCCAGGCTTAATCAACACAGCTGAAAGTGCCACTCGGAACACGATGAGATGGCAGATATTTAAATTCACATGAGGTTTAAGATCGAGTCGTGCAATGTTCTTCCAACAGATAGGTAACTATATCTAGTACCTTCCGTGACTATTGACCATTGTAGGTGTGTCTCATAATGAGGGCGATAGTTGGATTGGAACTCCTTAACTACTATTTATCAAGTATTCCTGTCAAGTCACGATTGTTACAGTCGTTCTTCTTAATAAGGAATTTTTCAAGCTGAATACCTAAGTCACATAACTACTATGTCCGCTTTTCGCAATATATTAAAAAATTTGCAGACGTTAAATTAAATCATATTTACTCATCGGTGGTGATTCACGTATCTAATAAAATTTTAATTCAGGCTTGCTTAGAAACAGAAAATGTTTTATGAGCGGTACTAGGAACCAGCAGCTCCCTTGCTGGCATTTCCCCTCGACCTAGTGACCTGTCCCTGGAACCCCCCCCCCCCCCCTGCCTTGTACCGCATCGCAGACCCCGCTGCAACGATCAATGGAGCCGCGGGAGGGGAGCCATTGATGCAAAGTGCCTTTGCATTCATTGTATATTTGCAACCATGAATGAAAATTCTTTCAAGTGGCCTCGCTTAATGCTTTTGGTAGCGATTGCCAAACGATAATATTGAATGAAAAAGAGTAATTGAGAATGAACCAGGAATAGATTTTTAGTTATTTTATTAAAGGAAAGAGGAAACGCCCACTCGTTACAATTTGCATAAATTGGAGGTAAAGTAAATTGCTTTTCTAAATGGTAACAGCTATTGTACATAGAAGATTTTTATTAAGTAGGTAGGTATTTGTAAAAAAGCAGTGACCTTGTAATATTTAATTATTAAGTGGTGTTGTTTAACTTTAAAATGTATGTAGTGTTTAAGCCAAGAAATATAATAGTTTGTACAATTTGATGTCATAGTACGACTAGAAGTAGTGTGTGTCTAATCAAATGTCATTTAATGTTCAAATTCATAACATTGACCTTGAACGCATCGTTGCTATTAAATTCTTGAATTCGGGATCCTTTTATACCAAGACAAAAATAACACATAGCACATTTTACGATTTTCTTACATACTGCAGAGCCGCTTACGTGGGTATGGTCACGTCTTGCGGAAACCAGTGAGCAAGATAGAGAAGAAATACCAATACATAAACGCCATCTCGGCAAATGCGTACCCGCCTTTGCACAAAAAACTTGTTAAAAAAACCAGCAATGTAGTATCGCAAGTTTGCATTATTGTTCTGTGTAATACTGTCAGTGGTATAAACAAAGACTTTTTGTTCCAACTACGCTGCAATTCTATCTTATCTGCACTACATATCCAGCACAAAGCAGAACTTTACTGCACTGATCAGTTTTTTTTTAAATCGCGGGACCATATGTGTCACATGTTACAACCTGTCGGCCGTATTGAGTTAAACAGTTCGTGTGAAGTGACGTGTGTATTGATTGACATAAAAAAACTGGCCATAAAGAAAAAAGGCGGGAATGAAAAACAACAAATTTTCACTAATTGTAGTTTCTCTTCAGTTTTATTTGCACTTCGTATTGAGTAATTTATATAGCACTCTTTTATAGCACACTTATATAGCAGCTTTTTAGAGCATTTACAAATAAGGATTCGGTGCAACAAAATTTACTATTAACAAGCTTTTCAAAAGGTCCCATAGTATTTATATGAATGCAAAAAATGATTCATAAACATCGATCTAAAAAAGACTATTAGAAACTTTAAATTTGATATCGAAACGTTAACTACGCTCTTCGCTTAATGATCCTATAATGAGGTAGAGCAATCAATTTTTAAAATAAGAAATTAATTAATAAAATATCTTACCGCTTCATTATGTTCCGCGATTGTTACATATTTAAATTAAATCACTCACAGTAGTTTCAGTATTATGTAATAAACTTTAAATAACATATTTTATTAGGCCCAACGCAGACGACAGACTATCCGTGACGCACTTTTTAGTCTGTGAAAATAGAACCTATGCAATCCTATGCAGTCACTCACACGACGCGCCTCACTTGTTGTGCGCCGCAGCCTCGACCGGGCAAAGTGGAAAGGTTTTGTTAAGCTTAACCCGTCCAAAACACAGGCGAGTCTCTTCTCCGCAAAAAAGAGTGTTTTCCCACTTACACCCACTTCCCAAGGTGTTTCCTTGACGTTAGTTGACCATCTTGGGCTTTTAGGCATGACAGTCACGTCCAAACTTCGGCTAACTGATTGAGTCGATACTAACTGCCTCCAAGAAGTTGGGCATCCTCTCAAAGGTTCGGTGGTACTTCAGCTCTGATCGGCTGCTCTGGGATGGCTCAGCTAAATACCACCTTGAAGCATTGGACTCTGTTGACCGAAGAGCCCGCAGGGTCATAAACAACGACGTGGTCTCAAATAGGAAATTACAATCCCTGGAGCATCGCCGTAAAGTCGCTTGCCTATCCATTTTGGAGAGTGTGCGAAAGCGTTCTTTGAGCTAGTTGATCCCTCACCATTCCTCCATCGCACTACGAGGCGCAGACAGAAATTTCACCCTTTTGTCGTTGGAATACCAAAGAGTCGAACAAACGCTTTGACAGTTCCTTTTTGGTTCAAGTAGCTAAGGTGTGGAATGAACTGCCTGCGTCTATATTCCTAGACAAGTACAGTCCCGGGACATTCAAAAGTAGAATAAATAGGTATCTCTTGGATAGGCATGTAACATCCTCGTCTTCATCGTCGTCACTTACCATCAGGTGAGATGGAAGACAAATGCCTAATCCAACATTTAGTAAAAAAAAAAGTGACGTCTGCATTGGGCCTTAGTGTTGCGTTTTCCCGCTAGGTCACTGCACCGTGACGACTAGTATTTTTGACAGCTGCTTTCTAAATCCACCAAACATAAAAAATATGATAAAACCTGCCTCAGTACGCCACCTGGGGAACCAAAACTCTCACGTGACATGAGGGCTGGCTGCTTTTGCGCCCCATGTATTAGCATAGCTATCCAACGATGGAACACAGCCAGCGTTCTTGCCACATTTCAAAGAAAAGGAGGTTATCAGTTCGGTTGTATTTGTTTAATGTTTCCTCAGAAATCCGCCATGTATGAACCGATTTAAAAATATCTTTTTTTGTTTAAAAGGGTATGCTTTTAAATTGGTCCCATTTATGAAATTTCATCACAATCAGTTCAGTAGTTTTATTGAAGTCTGTAATTTTATATGAAAGATTATATCGTATACTTATTTCTTCTTTTTTACTAATTTCTTAATAGGGGCGACGTATACATGTAGGCATTTGATAATTTAGCAATTGTCTTCGTTTTTAAGCACTCAACTATTTTCTTCTTTAAATCTCTACCAATGCTGTTCGTATTAGTGTAGTAAGTATAATAATAAGTACTCTAACTCCACTGATTCCCCGTGTACCGTAGGGTTAGTTTAGTCGTCCTGCAATATCTAAACATCGAATGTTTGGATCCCAAAATAGAGTGGGCGCGAGTGTGTCGCGATTTATACCTATGCGTTTTGTTGTTACTCGCTGCTCAGCGGCTACCACTCCTTTGACTTCCAGCACTCAAATGACGTCAGGCTTTCGAATCACATTCAACATTTTAGAACATACATTACCATATGAACAATATTTAAATGATCACTTTTCTTCTATTTTTTACATTATAATGCTTCGTTGGCATGATGTGTTATCGTCAGAGATCGGATATTCTAGTGAATATTTACCTAAAGTTGATTTTTGGCTCACATATTATGGCAGCAGCTTCTTTAAATATTTTTATCTATACATATAATAAAACAGTAAAAATATTTTGTCTGTACATTTAGAATTTTTGACTGAAACGGATAGAGGGACACTTAAAAAGAATAATAGAAAGCAAAAAATTATTTTTGGAATTTCTTGTCTGTCTGTCTGTCTGTCTGTATGTATGATCACGATTATCTCCGAAAATACTGAACCGATTTACTTCAAACTTTCACCAATTGCTTGCGACGAACTCGACGAACTCGAATACACTGAGCACGTTCGCGTTCAACCGCTTTGGGATAGTGTTAGTGACATGTACTAAGTATATGTGGTTATGTTTCTGTACTACGGATTTTTTTAGAATGCCAATTACCCCACGACATTGAAAAAGTGAAATGTCATTGTAACCTTACAAAATAAAATTTCAGTTTTTTTCTTTTCTTGTTGGAGCATAAATCTTATATTAGGCATTAAATATTTTTTTGGCACTAAATACTTTGCCATAATTGTTTTTAGCATAATTAAGTATCATATAACGGCAATAAATCATTCTATATTGCCAAAAATGGTAAATATCACCAAAATTAAATCCTCATCTAAACGTTATAAATTAAGACAACGTGAGATTTTTTTAAAGCAGCTATTACCAAGTTATGATTGTTTAATCCAAAAATAGTTAATGACCACCAAAAGTTTAATAATATTTTAATATAAAATGACATCTAAATGTATATTTTTATCCTTTAAAAGTACGTTATCTATACATATAATAATCTATACATATAATAAAACAGTAAAAATATTTTGTCTGTACATTTAGAATTTTTGACTGAAATGGATAGAGGGACACTTAAAAAGAATAATAGAAAGCAAAAAAAATTTTTTTCGAATTTTTTGTCTGTCTGTCTTTCTGTCTGTCTGTCTGTATGTATGATCACGATTATCTCCGAAAATACTGAACCGATTTACTTTAAACTTTCACCAATTGCTTTGTTTTAACTCAGCAAAACATCTAAAGTTTGTTTCATCAAAATCGGTTCATTAAAAAAAAAGTTATCGTCATTTGAATGAACTCAAGGCATTAGTTTGCCTGCAAATATACACGGTGAATTTTTTATCGTTTTGGACCCTTAAAGGGGTGGCTCAGACCATCAAAATGAACAATTTTTCCAATGGGAACAATGCTGGGAACTCAAAAAAGAATTCGACATTCCCTCCCATGAAAAACTGGCCGGGCGGCGGGACTCTTATGTATGAAAATGACGAATTTTTTTTTGAGTTCCCAGCATTGGTCCCATAGAAAAAGTTGTTCATATTGATGACCTGAGTCACCCCTTTAAGGGTCCAAAACGATCAAAATTTCACCGTGTATAGCACTTAAATAGTAAGTGATTAAATAATAATGACATAAGAAAATTTAAATACAAAGTCAATTCATCATCAGCATGCATTATACGTGGAGAGTGTAGGCCAAGTCCTCTGACTGCTCTGGCCAAGTATGGCCTTGTAGTACAGAGAGGGTCTTGCTCCTGTTGATGGTGGATGGAGGACTCCTGGATGATGATGATGATGATGCATTACACCTATCCATACTAATATTTTAAATGCGAAAGTAACTCAGTCTGTCTGTCTGTCTTTTTTTCACGCTTCAACCATTGAACCCATTTGGATGAAGTTTGAGACCCGGGGAAGGACATAGGGTACCTTTTGTTCCGGGAAATTCTACTGTTCCTGAGGGATGGACACTAACGGCGGCGGCGTAGCCGCGGGCAAACGGCAATCAAACCGAAACTGGTGCGCCTAGAAAATTGAAATTGGATACATGGGTTTTTTTAATGATGTGAGTGAGCGCTAAGAAAGTATTTTTAAGAAATTTAACTTCTAATGGGGTAAAATTTATATGGAATTTTCTCATTTCTGGACTTAGAAGTATGAAAGTAGGTATATAAGTCCTCGATTAAAATTAAAAAAGATGTGTGTAGGTAGATGAAATGGTGGGTGGTATAAACTTTGTATGGAAATTTTCTCATTTCTGGACTTAGACGTGTGAAAATAAGTATATAAGTTCTAGGTTGCAATTAAAAATATCTGTGTAGGTAAAATGGACGATATTTTCCCCTGAAGGGGTAAAATAGCGGGGTAAAGATAGTATAGGAATTTACTCATTACTAGACTTAGAAGTATGAAAACAGGTAAATAAATTCACGATATCAATTGAAAAAGATATATGTAGGTCAACTGGAAAAAAAATCCCCCAGAAGGGGGGTAAAGTTTGTTTGGAAATTGGAAATTTTCTCATTTCTGGACTATGAAGTATGAAAATAAATAGGTATGTAAGTTCTCGATTACAATTAAAGATATATGTGGGTGAAATGGACAAAATTCACTCCTAAAGGGGTAAAATGGGAGGGTAAAGGTTTTATAGAAATATTCTCATTTCCGGACTTAGAAGTATAAATAATATCCATACTTCCATACTAATACTAATATTATAAATGCGAAAGTCGTTTTTTTACGCTTCAACCATTGAACTGATTTGGATGAAATTTGGTATGGAGGTGTGAGGCCCGGGGAAGGACATAGGGTATGTTTGATTCCGGGAAATACTACTGTTCCCGAGGGATCGACACTAACGCGGGCGGAGCCGCGGGCAACAGCTAGTCATAAATAAAATCAAAGTGTCAATTACTATAAACTTATATATAAAGAGAGAGAAGAGAGATATAATCACTCTATGAATAAACAAAACGGAAGCGGTGAATGTCACAAAAGAGTTGCAAAGGTTCCGTTGGTGAGTTACGAAAGGCTATTGGGACTGTTGAACCAATTTCCTATTACGGAAAGCTGTTTCGAGGTTATAGACAAGTTTTTTCAAAGAAAAACACGACAGCATTGCCAAAAAAAATTATAGCCTATTTATTTCGGGATCCTTATACCTTACTCTTTTGTCCTTACACCCGTAACCCGTAAGGATTCAAACGATAGTACTTCCATTTTGTTGAAGTTATGGTGAAATAAAGAAATAAAGATATTTATGCACATACCTAGTTGTCACATAGAACATCAGAAAAAGCTTACTTCGCTAAGTCAAACTACATTTAAATTTTATCGCAATTGGTTTAATAGTTGAAGCGTGAAGTTGTGACAGATAGACATTTATATATGGACGGTTTTTATAAAAACTCGTACAACTGACACCTAGTGCAGTAATACCTTGGAAGATCTGGATGAGCTTTTTAAATTTGACTCCCTTATTTGTTTTGTTTTTCATGTGTGTAATGGCCAACACTGCTGTCAGATATTTCAAGCTGCTTATAGGCATCTGACATAGCTTTACGTCTGTCATCAATTATGACAATCAGTACCAACGGCTTAACGTTTCGGAAGGCACATTAAGCCGTTGATCCTGCCTGGCTGTAATGCACGGAGGAGCTCGAGATATTTTTATACTACTTGCGGTCACCCATCTCAGTGGGGACCGCGCCCGGCGTAGCTTAACTTACCTTCCTCCTCAAACACCTTAAGGTGACCATCGAGCTCTTCAAACACCTTAAGGTGGTCCCGCACTGGATTTTGTAACTGTTGCAAACAGTTATAAAAAGTTTTGTTTTGTCTCCAAATGTAACTAAATTTTTTGTTTATAAATGTTTTCAGACGGTTATCGACTGTTAGAAACAGTTGCGTAAAACATTTTAATTACATCCATATTATAACTATGCAACGGTGGCTTTTTTTTATTGTATCTGAAACATTTCTAAACGTTTCCACTATTGCTCCTAAATCGGATGTTTAACATTGTTTGGAAACGTTTCTAAACGCCGATGTTGCACATTTAGACTCCTGAAAACACCAGTCAAAAACAATGCCATCGTCGTCGTGGTAGAGCCACGCTACCGGCAAAATGGATTGCTAGAAGCATGAATGGGCTGGCTCGTATGGAGAAGTACCACACTCTCACAGAAATCGACGTCTGAGTAGAAGCTTTGCCGCTTCTATGCTTCGTCCGGTGAGTGAGAGAGCCGGAGGCCCATCCTTCCCTCTCCCCTCCCCATTTCCTTCCACCAACTCTTTGAAAGGCCGACAACGCACCTGTCACACCCTGGTGTTGCAGTTGTCCATGGGCAGCGGTGGTCACTTACCATCAGGTGACCCGCTTGCTCGTGTGCCGTCCTATATCATAAAAGAAAAAAAAAGGCCACCGAGGATAACATGAAAAAAAGAAAGTTTATTATTTCCTATTTACACCTTATTCTGCCCTACCAGGTAAGTGTGTTATTGGGTTACATGAATTTGTAACTATATAGGATATAAACCGTGATATACATCAAGTTAAGTGAATATTTCAAGCGTCTACCTGTTCCCGTTATCAATATCGACTAAAAACAAGCAAAAAAATCAAGTGCGTTGTATAAGAGCCCCCTTAAAATACTTTTCTATACATATCCATTGTAAATATCTCGATACAAACCTCACTAGACAAACGTTATAAATACATTTTATATCCTTGAGTTTTATTTATAAATTACCCCATGAACTTAGTAGGCCCAGACAGACAAACAAGTGAGGGTTCCGTTTTGTTACCCTTAAAACGGCTTTGTAAGCGAAAACAGTAGTTTACATACTATTTTGATAAATAAATCCATTTTAACCTGGAATTCAGTATTACCGCCAACTCAAACACAACTTTCCAATTAAAAATAAAATTAAATATTTATTTCTAGAGGAGTTTCCAAGAAATAGCACCGGAAGCAGCGTGCATAAACTGGCCGTCATGTCTCGACGATTATTTTACTTTGGCTATGTTTCAATTAATAACAATGTACTGAGAACACACACGTGCCGCCTTTACAATGTCTAGACTCGAGACGGGCGCACGCGACCGCTTTGTAAACTGTACGCTCTATTACTGCTGTGTGTTAGTTCTAGCAAGCGTCGAGTGTAATCTTAATAATTTGACACCGAAATACCACATTGTTTGTTTGTTTTTCGTGTGTGCAAGTGGCCAACAATGGTGTCTGATTTCTTAAGCTGCGTTAAGGCATCTGATCTTGAACGAGTGGTATCAATGATGACAGGCGGGACCAAAGGCTTAACGTGCCTTCAAAAGTATGGAGGAGTTCGAGATATTTTCATGCCACTTGCAGTCACCCATCCCAGTGGGGACCGCGCACGGGGTTGCTTAACATACTTAAGAGCTTATAAGAGCGTGTGGTATATTTCGATGTCGAATTTTAGTCATACACCAAGTATAAACCAGTAAATAAATAAATAAATATATACGGACAAATCACACAGATTGAGCTATCCCCAAGGTAAGTTCGAGACTTGTGTTATGGGATACTAACTCAACGATACTATAATTTATAATAAATACATATATAGATACACATCCAAGACCCAGGCCAATCTGAAAAATATCATTTTCCATCTTGACCTGGCCGGGGATCGAACCCGGGCACTCCGTGTCGCAGGCTGGCGTGTTAACCACTGCGCCACGGAGCTGTCCTAAATACATCTATACCATCCATATTTACTATTATACATCATCATCATCATCATCAGGTCCTTTTTAGTCTCCACTACAGGAGCACGACCCTCTCACACATTATACATGCGAAAGTAATTTTGTCCCTCTTTTACCTCTTCAAGCTTTGACCTCTTCAAACTTCAACCACTGAGCTGATTTAGAAGAATTTTGTTATGCATGAGAAAAGACATCGGATATATCTCCTCCAAGAAAAAGTACTCTTCCCGAGAAATCGAATTTCACGCCAGCGGAGCCGCGGGCAAGAGCTACATACAAATAAATTACCTATTCTCATCATTGATTAAAATCTGACAATATACTCCAACGTTTTATACGTTGGAGAATATTGTCAGAGTTAACACGGGCGCTTACCGCCACTTTGTAAACTTTACGCTTCAGTGCTGCTTTGTGCTAACTTTGGCCAGTGTAGAATGTAATCAAAATAATTTGACACCGGAATATACTAAAATCTACAAGATTGAAAAGGTAAATATGTACAAAGTTATAAATGTAAATATTTACCTTTTCAATCTTGTAGATTTTAGTATACTCCGGTGTCAAATTATTTTGATTACATTCTACATTGGCCAAAGTTAGCTGGATTAATATTTTAAAACATTGGAGTACATTATCAAAGCCTTGAGACGGGCGCTCGTACATACTTTGTAAACTGTACATTTCATTACTGCTTAGCCCTTACGGTTGTCGAGTGTATACAAAATAACACACACACATCAAAATATACTAAAACTAGCGACCCGGACCCCGGCTTCGCACGGGTGCAATGTACGGTCACCTGCAAAAGTCCATACATAGCCTTAAGGTGAAAATCGATTGCACTGATTAGAGAGGCATATATATTAAGCGATATATATTTAACACCCTAATATTACTTTACAATGCCTTTGTTAGATCTAATTTAAAATACGCTTCTACCGTTTGGAACCCCATGTATTTACAGTATATAAACTTACTGGAAAATATCCAAAACAAATTTATGAAACGTCTTCATTATAAATTTAAAAATTTTAACGCAGACCAAATCACATCACTAGAAAATAAAGAGAACTTAGGGATCAAATTTTATTATATAAAATCATCAACAACCTCGTTGACGCTCCATATCTGTTGAGCCAAATTAACTTTAAATGCTTAAGACATCGTACACGTAATAGAAATACCTTTTCTCCTCCACTTTGTAATACTAATTATGCACAAAATCGATTTATTGTAAGAGCATGTGACAGATATGATAAAACTTATAATCACGTCGATATATTTTATGAACGATTGGGTAAATTCCGTAAAATGTTAAGTGGTATATGAAAAAAAATTGTTTTGTTTTTGCATTTAGGTTTGATTTTAGTATTACCATGTTGTTAATTACCTATACATATTTGAATTAACTTGACTTGTCCTACAACGTATTTATGTTCTTATTTATGTTACTTAGTAGTAAAAACTATTGGGCTATGTTCTATCTTATATTTAATTAAGTTTACGTGTATTATTCTGCGCCTGTTTGTTTTTCTAATAAATAAATAAAATAAATAAATAAAGATATCATGAACTTTATGCCTCGTGCGTAAGGATGAAATTTCTGTTATTTTTAGATAGTATCCGTAGCTACACACGACTTTTTTCGCAAATTCAATATGGAATTTTGAAGGTGACCGTACATATAAACCTTCCTCTTGAATCACTCTATCTATTTAAAAAAACCGCATCTAAATCCGTTTGCATAGTTTTAAAGATCTAAGCATACATAGGGACGGACAGACAGCGGGAAGCGACTTTGTTTTATACTATGTAATGATGATGTACAAGTATGAACAGGTTCATTAATCAAAGTCTAAACGTGCTAATCTATGGATTGAGAAATTTGCAACAAAGCAGAGAGTTTAGTTTAGTGTATATTGTTTTTGATTTCAGTCGAAAGGTTGCGACAGTCTCTCGCTCGCCGGCACTTTGTAAACTATATGCTCAATTACCGGTGAGCGCTTATCTTGATTATACTAGACATTATCTAGTATAATCAAAATGAGCTGTATGTTGTTTGAATATTCAGATAAATTAAAGTCTGGATGAGATTTCTGAATTGACAATACCGCGTGATTTTAAACCCCTAATGAAATATAAAATTGCAAAAAAAAGCAAAACATAAAAAAAAAAAACTTTAAGCTTCCCAATCAAAGTCACCGATCCGCTGGACGAAGTCAAATTTTCTTTTTCGTTTTTTACCCTTTTTTTCTTCAAATTCTGTATACCATTAGGGATTCTGAGTACAGAATTTCAATATTAAGCATGGATCAAAATCACGCTGTATAAAGTTCTGGACTATTTTGTTTTTATTTAAAACGGGTCACTCACGTGCTATTTTGTCAGGATTGCTGACTACAGTTTCGGACTCTTCTGGAGTCCATATTGTTTTTGTTTAAAAAAGTTGAACGGTTGTCAAAGATATAAGACGATTTTACGTTGACCTGAAATAGAGAAACTCGGCAAATTTCAAAGGTGTAAATTAACCCTTTAAACGCCACGTCGCTCACATAGTGACCGAAACAATTGCAAAACTATTGTCTGTGCAATTCAGGCAAACAAATTGTTGAGAAATTTTTACTCAAAACAATTCGGTCGGATACCTTAATAAAGAAAATACTTACCTTGCTGACTAGGAAATCAGTCTCATCGAAATGTCTGCCGAACATCTTGGGCGATTCTCCGGGAATCGGTTCAATCTTGATGCACACCTCCTGGCCCTTGCGTGCCGACTCTACTTGCTTGTGGTTGATCTCAATTGATGTCACTACGCCCAGCTCCACGAACTAGACAACCAAATAAACAAGTCATTTTAAACCTTACAAACAGATGATAGTGGGAATCGAAATGAGTGCGATAGCGTGACTTGTGACATGGATGCACATTGTACAGTCGTAAACATAAATGTGGTTACTTTAGGCCGTATTTAATTTTAAATTATATGGGGTATTCATATTATCTTCGTCTTATTGAATAAAGAAATAAGATATGGTGGAAAAATCCACACCAGATTTCAACCAGCGAGCTTAGGTCTATGTACGAGCTATTTTATTCTCCTATGTATTCCGGACATCCATAGTTCGCAACGGATTTTACAGTAACTAATAAGAAAGCAATAGGCTCTAAATAACTCCGTATACTGTTCAAAAACAGTAAAGGCGTAGAATTTGGGGCGTTACTGTTTTTGGTAGTAAAACTGCTTTAGAATTTAGCTTCTTATTGGCAAGATTTTAAACAAATATCATACGACTCATGAAGAGACTCAAAATGGAATATCGTCGGATAAACACCGAAATAGGTTGATGTGAAAATTATAGTATTAGATTTCTTTTACGCCACGCCACTATCTTACAGATCATAGTCTAGACTTGTGTGATAGTCGATTTACTGTGACACACCACCAAGATATAAATACGGCATTTTGTATCCTATTAGTCATAAATAATTGTCATGATCACATTTAAAATACATGTAAACTAGAACGCTGTCAGAATATGCTCTTCAATCAGGTCTATGGAAATAATGTACAGGCCTAGGACAAGGATATCCTTTTAGGTTGCCGTGAAAATGACCCTCGCAAACATTTATCCCATTAACGACTGAACCCACTTTGATGTCTAACGAACTTGAAAATTGTACTAATATTCTGATATAATATTGTTAGTTCCTAACTTATTTCATAAAGCTAAATTTACACCATTTGCTATCTAATAACATCGCAAGCAAATAAGAAATACTGTAACAAAATAGTACAGCGACATAATAGAGGTACATATTTTTGCCCACGACTGTACTTCTTCTAAAACTAGCACAGCTTTATCAGACGTACATGACTTTCTTAAGGGTCTATTTATATTTCATCCGCTCATGTGCAGCGCCACAGTAAACGCGAACTTTCCGAGTAACTGGAGTTATTATTAAATCAAGTTGCGGAATGCTATATAACGGAAATAAATTTAATAAATTGATGTTGAATTCAGGGGACAAGAACAGATAGACTGATTATTTTTGAGGATATTAATTAAACGTATAATTTTTAAATATTGTGGGTCTTTCAGACAAATCAGCTGGTGTTTTTTGTTTCGAAATATCGTTACGTTTTTTCGCCTTATACCCCGTTTTATTAGATTCAATCAAAATTATTGTCAAGGCTTATTGGCATACGTAGTGTATGCCAATAAGCTTGACAATAATTTTGATTTGATAAAAGTCACAACTTTATTCCTAATCACAAGAAGCTGAAGCAGCAAGACCCAAAGGCCACGTTTAGTTCCTCTTTGGGGTACATGGGTGGCTCCATGTGACGTATTTAACCCCCTTATGCATCCAGCCCACCCTGGGCAATAATCTGTGAGGACAGTCTACGTTTGTGTTTGGTTTTTCATGTGTGTAAGTGGCCAAAACTGGTGTCAGATTTTTCAAGCTACCCAAAGGCATCTGACACAGCTTGACGACTACCATCAATGATGAAAGCCGGGACTAACGACTCGATATATTTTTATGCCACTTGCGGTCACCCATCCTACTGGGGCCTGCGCCCTGGCTTGCTTACGTATGTAAGCGCTAATAATGCTCAGACCCACTAGGCCATCGGGCTCAGAACGCAGATTAGCTAATCCTTTCACCATGTAATATCTAGACATGACGGCTCGAAAATAAACAGAAGTTGCTTGTTTATAAGCTTGAGATAATTACTCACCTCTTTGCTAGGTACACAAATAGGAGTGCCCTCCTTTACGATGCCAGCTTCAATCATTACACCGGCGACGATGGGGTCACGGGAGTTGAACACGAATTGAGGTAGTACCTACAAAAAAATTATGTTAGAATATTGGCTCATTTTCTTTACGAAACACATGGTCACTATATACAAGGTCCATTTAAATTAAACTCAAATATTTTAAGGACTGGGCCTCTTAGGTCAAAGAAATGCTTTATCAGCAAATGTCAACAAATTGACAGGCAGTTTTTGTTTTTGTGTTTTCATACAAAATATTTTTAAGTAATATTTAATGACTTACTTTGAGCTTGCACGGGAACACGGCGATGTGCTTGAACTCTTCTCGCTTCCTCTGCTTCAACTCCTCACGGTAGGCCGTGAACTTGTCGAACAGGTGGTAGATGATGTCCGCCGCGAAGATCTTTACGCCTAACTGGTCTGCTAACTCTTGGGCGTCTCGCTCAATCTGGTACCAAATATTTTTTTAAACTTTTATTAGAGCAAAGGAGAATGCCGCCGTTCCATACATTCGTGGGCCCAAGTATTATACAAATTAAAGTTAACTTATTTTAAAGGACTTATAATAATAATTCCTTACAAAAACATAGGAAAATTGGGCAATACAGGAATCAAGATATTTGATGTTATAGTGATTCATTTAGACGATTTTAATACTCAACACTATAATTCGAGTTCACTTTATATCAATTATTTAGTTTTATTGTAAGTTTTCTTGTTTAATGGTATTATAAATTGATCAATTCGCTTATTTGATGGACCGCCACGTATGGCGGTAATCAAATTATTTAATTAATCGTAATTAAATAAATAATGGTATCATATTTTGTAAGTTTCATAAGAAAAATATGACCGATTTTTTAGAACGCCTTTCATTTTGGTAACTTCTGGGCCCACGAATTCCCATCTCCTTTGTACTTTAAAGTAATAAATAAATAAATATATAAGGACAAAAAATTTAATGGCCCCATACATGATGGGTTTACTTTAGGAGTCCCTATGGCCATCTTTTGCTCTCTCATCAGAATAATGTCATAATTACCATAATATTGCATTGAGATCCGATTGACATTTCAGCTTAAACGGTAAAGGAAATGTGCTTCATAATTCAGTATCAAGATTTCAATGGAACTTTCATCATCATCATCATCATCAACCTACACTGGTCCACTGCTGAACACACTTTTCACGTTTATATTTTTTATAGTTTAAGAGAAAATTCAAGATATAGATACAGGGCCTGGCAAGGTATCTCTGTCGCTGACTGTACAATAACAAAAGTGTTTGGTTGCATTATTGTACCAAACAACTGGAGTCTATTTGGCTTTTTACGAATATGAATACATCGACATCGACCTAATTCTAATATTATGTGTAATCGCAATAGGTAGCAATTTAAGTTAAGGCTCACTGTAATAGTCTACCAAGTCGAGTGAAACCTTGATCAATTGAAAATATATGTTGTAGTTGACCACATTTGACGTGAACATAATCTTAAACTCAATATGTGTCTCTATTAAATATGTTATAAAACTTTTAAATGGAAATCTTACCTTGACATCAAAAGCAAGTATGGTGGCGTATTGCGAATCGTGCTCCAACATGGCGGACGCTTTCATGACATCACGCTTCACCACGGGTCCTATTCTAATAGCAGAGTACTGTGGACAAAATAAATATGTATTACTGAACTTATTAAATGTCAGTATGAAAATTGAAATATAGCACTAATACACTATAGCACATGCCATTTAGGAGTAAATAGAGGTCATTATCCAATATCTAAGTCAAATCTCAGCGACAATCATGCAAACCATAGAGTAGGGCTGTGGATTAGGCCGTTTCCTCTAGTTTTTGTCATTGTTGGAAATGGTCCGCAAGATAAGGTATTTATTTTTCGGCCAGCGTGCACTTTATTATTAAAACATTAAAGTGTAAAATCGTGCGCCGGCCGCTTGGCCAAATCTAGTTGTTAACTGTTAAAATTAATTTTAAAAAAAGTAACATTTTGTGGCTAACAGTAACATTTTTGGCGTAATACGAGTAATTCTGTATCAGACCGGCTGACTCGTTGCTGAGTCAGTAAACTAGGCGCGAGTTAAGGTTAAACTGAACTTATCGACGCGAAATCGGCTTAAGCCGATTGCGTATTACTACACTACTCGGCTTACGCCCATCGTCCGTCGCGATGGCCGACTCCTCTGGACGGCCGTTGCGTTTTGTTTTATAACTTAATTAATAAACTTTTGTTTTAAAAAATAAAAGTTTGCCTATAAGAATCGTGCAAGATGATCATATCAGTGCCGTCCAGCCAGCTTCGACGCCGATCGACTGCCGCCGGAGATGAAATCTTGCAAACGACTGCTGGCGGAAACAAAAACGCGTCGACAACTGGCAAACTGCTCGTTTCGCAGTCGGCCGTAGTCGCAACAACTCGATTAGGAGGTACCCTAAAGGTTTTTCTAAACGGCTAAAGCCGATTCCGCGTCGATAAGTATGGGGTCTCCCTTACCGGGATCTTGCTGGTCCTGAGGAACTCGAGCAAGGCCTCAAGCGAGCCCAGTGTGGAGGCCTGCACGTACACGCCACGCTCCGTTAGCTTGATAGACGACAGCGCTGACTTCAGCTCGCGGGACACCTCCTCCCTGCATACAACAAATACAGCCGTTTTTCCATTAGATTAGGAGTTTTTATAAACCTTAGCTTGAAACTTCCGTTGCCTTTATTTTTGACTATCTAACACACAGAAAGAAATCAAGATAGAACGGCCAAGTGAGCGGTACACCCGTGTCTCAATCTTTCACTGTAGTACAAGATTCGTTAAAAAATCATTCAGTCAGCACGCACGTCCCGACTTGAAACATGCTTTATTGTGCGGTTACAACAGAAGTATGAAAGTGAATACGTCAAAGGGAAGTATTACTTTCCTGGATCAATGTTTTAGCTAAAATCGTGATTAAACAATAAAAAATTAACATACACCAGCCGAGATTTTCAATGTTTCTTTTAATTACCTAATATTTTGCTAGTAATGGGGTTAAAACTCACACGCGCATTTCCTTAGCAATATCCGAGCGTCACCGTTCTATCTTGATATATTTCTGTGATCCAACAGCATGGAAACTTTGGATCAATACATATTATTACCTTTCGGCGATGTTATTACCGTCTTATTCGTCAAGTTGTAGTTGCCATCATTTGACAGTAGGCACAAGAACACATGATTTTGTAAGGAGAATATTTCTACTGATATGGAATTCTCGCTATATGAATGCCTTTATATAGATTTAATAATCTTCCTATCTAGGATCAAATAAAAGCTCAGTTACTGCTTACGCATGTTAAGCTACCCCGGGCGTGGATCCCATTGAGATTGATGACCACAAATGGCATCATCATCATCATCATCATCAGGCCCTTTTTAGTCTCCACTACAGGAGCACGACCCTCTCTGTAATACTAGGGCCATACTTGGCCACAAATGGCATAAACAAACATATCTCAAGTTCGGTTTTAGGCACGTAAAGCCGTTGGTCTCGTCTGTGATTATTAGCTGACAGTTTTTAGTCATAATAGATGTGGCAATTTGAAAAATCTTCACCAGTTTTGGCCACTTGCACACACGAAAAACAAACAGAACAGGAGAATAACTCACTTCAAGACATCGATTTCATCAGGTTTCTGCGCGACCAGCAGGTTGAGTCCAGCGATGGCTTTCTCCAGCTCTTTAGCGGCGATCTTTACTCCTTGAGCGCCGATCACCTCCTTATGTTCTATGTAAGCGTTCTGAAAACAAACAAAATAAATTAGCAGGGAACTCCACCTTTTAGGGAAGACTACAAAAATTAGGATGCAAGATGGCTGACTATACTTGTCTTGAAAATTCGACGTGGGTGTAGTTTCCTAATTTCGAGATTCAAGTTGCGCTACTGTTAATGAAAATTCGACATGGGTGTCAATTTCGAGGTGTTTTGGACAGTAGTACTCAAAACTGAGGTCGATTTCGAAATTCAAGATGGCCGACGCTACTGTTAATGAAAATTCGACATGGGTGTCAATTTCGAGGTGTTTTGGACAGTAGTACACAAAACTGAGGTCGATTTCGAAATTCAAGATGGCCGACGCTACTGGGTGTCGATCTCGAGGTGTTTTGGAGTGTAATACATAAAACAGGTATATTTCAAGATTATGGCCAACGCTACTTTTCATTAAAATTCGACATGGGTGTCGACTTCAAAAATGACGTTAATGTTAAATCTCGACATTGACGTCATTTTCGGGTCGGCACCCATGAGATGTATGACAATGCTTATCATGATTTCAATCGATGATACTTTTGTTTTAGCATACTAACCTTCACTCGGAGCTCCTTCATGGGCTGCGGCATGAGCAGCGAGCGGATCTGCGTGACGATGGGCCCGTCCGTGCCGGCCAGTACCATGGTGTCGCCCTCGTGCAGCGTGCCGTTGATCAGGATCGTGTCGATCGTCGTGCCCAGACCAGGGATTGCTTTCACCTGGAATTTAATACTTAGTGACAAAAAGAAATAACAGTGTGGTACTCGGCAGAGTAGAATAGGACCACTCCAAGTCTTCCCGTGAATGTCGTAGAAGGCGACTTAGGAAATATAAATAAATATATACGGATAAATCACACGGATTGAGCTAGCCCCAAAGTAAGTTCGAGGCTTGTGTTATGGGATACTAACTCAACAATATTTTATAACAAATACATGTATAGATACACATCCAAGAGTCAGGCCAATCCGAAAAAGATTACTTTCCATCTTGACCTGGCCGGGGATCGAACCCAGACACTCTCGTGTCGCAGGCTGGCGTGTTGACCGCTGCGCCACGGAGCTAGCCACAAATACAAGCTAAACAAAGCTTATAAACATCTATGAGACCTCTCCAACCCATCTGGCCAGCGTGGAGAGTGTAGGCCAAGTCCTCTGGCTGCTCTGGCCAAGATATGGCTCTAGTAGTACCACAGAATTAATATAAGTACTAACGTACAGAACGGAAACTCCCTGCGTCCCCCGCAACTAGGCATCGCCGCACCTCTCCCCCGTAAATGGAGTGCGATGCGTTGCTTTGAAACAGGGTTAGGTTTTGTTGCACGTCAAATGCGAATATTACGTTACCGACACGCTTTACAATGAAATACTGTGCTGTGAATCTCTGTCTATCTGCCTCTTGTTTTTATCCTTTTTTTATCGATCCGTAAAGTTTAGCGCCAAACGAGCAATTTATTATATTACAGGACATTATCTAGTGCTTCTAATTGTAAATAAATCAATAGATAACTAAACCAGTGGTGAAGAGAAGATAAAATACATAACCTCTTATTTGTGAAGTGCTAGTTACTTGTTGATGTGTACGTACACCTAAAATATAATAATCTTATACGTCATGGTGTTCTGATTGTGCCAGTTGCATTGTGTGCGAGATCTACGAATACATTTTTGTTTGTTAGCAAGTTTATTTACTTATTATTGAGATGTATTGTTAGGTAAGTCAATATATACATACCTACATAAATAAACTAAGATCATCATAAAACTTTCAGAATTGAGAGACATACTCGCAAATTTGTCGAACTTTAGGTGGCATCATGAATAGGTATATTTTATTTCATTCTTCGGTGTCAACCTTGGTTCTTTAACTCACACATTAGCGTGTGCACGGATGTAAAATTTTGTTTGTAGTAGTACTAGGTATTTATGTCGTTCCGTTTGTATGAAGTGCCATACCTGTGGTAGTACAGAGAGGGTCGTGCTCCTATAGCGGAGACTAAAAAAGACCTGATGATGATGAAAAGGAAATAAGAATATGTACATAAAATTGAAGAGCCTTATAGTCAGCAACTTATATGAAAGCTCTGCTATAACATGGCTTGGTTGCTCCATCAATCAGGAGGCGCAATCAGTAAGGTCGGGGGTGTCATCCTTATCTGCTTGTCCCAGTTGTTTAGGACGGTATCGGGTACGCGCGCCCTGCCTCCCAAGATGCTACTTGCTTTTTCCCCATTCATCGGAGTGAGTAGTATCCCAATACCTTAATTCTCTTCCCAAATCCAGTAAAGTCCTATCCTTCTCCAGCTTACATGCTTCCGATATGCAGCAGCGTTGGAAGCACAATTATCATTTTATATGGCGCTATAAAAGTGGTACTAAGTCGCGTTAGCGTTTGTCGTAGATGCCTATTTGTAATATGTCAACTATAAGTTTACACCAGCCGTGTCACACCAGCGTCACTATGAACACGTCGTCACCTCGAGCAAAGAGGCCAACAGTTGCCGTGAGAACACCAGCCGCATGTGTAGCGGACCCTCGCAGGCCTGCACGATCATGGCGCAGCCTGTCACACCAGCGTCACTATCAACATGTCGTCACCTCAAGCACGGTGGCCAGCAACTGCTGCGAGAACACCAGCCGCTTGTCTAGCGGGCCGTCACAGGCCTGCACGATCATGGCACAGCCTGTCACACCAGCGTCACTATCAACACGTCGTCACCTCAAGCACGGTGGCCAGCAACTGCTGCGAGAACACCAGCCGCTTGTCTAGGCGGGCCGTCATAGGCCTGCACGATCATGGCACAGCCTGTCACACCAGCGTCACTATCAACATGTCGTCACCTCAAGCACGGTGGCCAGCAACTGCTGCGAGAACACCAGCCGCTTGTGTAGCGGACCCTCGCAGGCCTGCACGATCATGGCCAGCAAGTTGCCCATGCCTTCGCCCGTCACTGCTGACGTGGGCACCAGAGACACGTAAGAGCGCGGATCCGGGTTGTCGTAGAACAGCGCCGCGTTCAGACCCTGCAAAGAAGATAACCAAAAATTTGTTCAAACTAGTGGAAAACAATAAACGTCACACATAGATCAGGAGATTAGCTCATTGCAGTTCTTAAGACTGATGGCTAAATAAATAGAAAGGTTTTTGAATGACAAGCGTAAAATTGGATACCGACCAAATAAGCGTTGGAACATAGAACTTAGGTCGGAAGAAGCTGGGTGCAGGCTCCTACTGGACCCACACTGGACGTATTGCAGCTGAGCTGTTGGTGATACATTTTGAAACTTGACACTATTACTAGGAAAAAAGTGTGGATTGAGTTTCCTGTGTGAACCCCTCAAAACCTGATGGTATGCTCTCCAGGTCTTTAGGGAGATTTATGTCATAATCCGGATCCTGACATGCTAAAACATGGGTGTCGTTAAATAGGGCTTGAAAAGATTTCTTCAAGATGAATGACGATCGAAGCGTAATTTGCTAAAATAAAGGTACGTTTTATAACTTGTGGCTTGTAATAAAATTTGAATTTTGAATCTTGCTTTTGTTTTTTTTATGATTTAGGACGGCAAACGAGCAAGCTAGTCACCTGATGGTACCCGATCACCCATGGACAACTGAAACGGCAGGGTGTGTCAGGAGCGTTGCCGGCCTTTCAAGGAGTTGGGGGGGAGGAAATGGGGTAAAGGTAGGTGGAAGGATTCGTAATACCTGTTCAGCAAACTGCAACATGACGTCCTTGCTCCTCTTCTCGAATTCGAGCTGCGTGTTCTGCTGCTGCATGCGTAGAATGTCGCGGACGTCCTTGCGCTGCGCACTCTGCCAGTCGTAGAGGCGGTCGATCTTGTTCAGCGCCACGATGAACGGCGTCTTCTTTTGTTTCAGCAGGTTGATCGACTCGATCGTCTGCGGTTCTAGGCCGTGCATTATGTCCACTACCTGAAATATATTATGACAGATTTTTTTTTTACTTTGTTGAATAATACATTTTTGTGTCCGAAATAAGGGTTGATTGTGTGAGCCGTTTGATGTGTCAATAATGCATTAAGTGAAGTTTATGTCTTCCCAAATTTTTATCCGATATTATTTTGTAATTTAAATCTTTATTTTCTTTTGTTTGTTACCTCGTAACTCCATCATTTAATAATGATTTGAAAACCATTTTTATTTGGAAAATTTAATGGAATTATACTTCCGAATTGGTCTCATTTTAATTTCATATAAATCGGCTCAGAAGTTGACTTCAACTCTGTTTTTTATCTGAATCAGAACTATATGTAGCCTGGTATGAAAAAAAAAAATTTCATAATTAATTTGTATTTAGCAAAATCTGAAAAGTCATAGACCCTACTTGTTTATCGTAACACTTACCAAAATAGCAATATCACAGAGAGAAGATCCTCTATTTCTCAAGTTGCTGAAGGACTCGTGACCAGGTGTGTCTATGATCAGTAGACCTGGCAGTTTGAATGCTATTTCATTCACCTGAAAAGAACAAGACATTTTAAAATTGATCGCCATTTGTTGTGCAAGAGATCAATTTAACAACTAAAATACTACTATTTAATTTTTTTTACTATTAGCTCTTTATGCATATTGAGAATCCGGCTACACTTATCGACGGCGATCGACGGTTGCCTTTACAGAACACTCGCAAAGTATAGACATGCTTTATAGGCAAACCGTCGATCGCCGTCGATCAGTGTGGCCCACCCTTAACCTCTAATGAATATTAATTACAAAAGACTGCGGCATTTTCATGTCGATATACAACAAAGATGTACCTATTACGAAATATTTATATCACAAATAAATCAATACAAACCCCTTTGACGTGCTTAGTCTGCTCCTTAATGTTCTCAATAGGAACATTGGTGGCTCCAATCTGCTGAGTAATACCGCCAGCTTCCCCGTCCTGCACGTTGGTGCGTCGCAGTTTGTCCAGAATCTTGGTCTTGCCGGTGTCGACGTGACCCAGTACACAGACGACGGCAGCGCGAAGGGGGTTGTTTACTTTATTTGCTTCGTTCTCTTCGCGACGTTTCTGAGAAGAAAAGTATTTTTGATGTGAAAGTTTATACATCCTCTACTTTGAACAGCCGAGCAGATGGAATGCACCTCTTGAATCGCGTAAACCAATACCCATATCTGGAGTTTTAAAATAATTAACTAGATTTGACTTTTTGTATAAACCTGTATGGCTAACATTAGTGTCAGATTTCCCAAGCTGCATTTTTTTATATATGTTTGACAGCAAACGAGCAGACGAACCACCTGATGGAAAGTGGTCACCGTTCGTCCATTGACATAGCCCTATAAAACAAGACAGCTAGGATCAACGAATTAATGGACGTTCTAAAGAATGGAGAAACTCAAGCAATTTGCCACTTATGGTCACCCATCCTAGTGGGAGGGAATCACTACACTCAACAACTAAAGTGCATTGAAATCAATTTTACCATACCTCTAATCTCTTCAAGATGGCTTCCCTCTTCTTCTGAACGTCAGTCATCTGTTCGTCGTCAGAGTCCTCCTCCGAACTACTGTCCTCTTCTGAGCTGTCGTCTTCCTCTGACGAACTGTCTTCATCTTCCTCCTTCTGAAATAGACAAGTTTTGAATTGTTATTTTTACAAGCTTTTATTTATCAATATCTTCCACCGATTGAGCTGAAATTTTGTATACTTGTTTAGTTAGAAAGTGACGTCATTCTAAAGCCAACATGGTGGAACATCCAAGATAACGGACTAGCTATTTTTGGTTTGTGGCGCCTAAGCCCTAATCCCTCAAAAACAGAAGTGGCTGCTTTCCATCTTTCAAACTGCCTTGCAAACCAAAATCTAAATGTTTCCTTTTGTAATCAGCCAGTTAAACACACCTTTTCGCCAAAATACCTGGGCGTGACGTTGGACCGGTCGCTGACGTACAAATTCCATCGGGAAAACGTTGCACAGAAACTGAAAAGTAGGCTTAACATTCTTAGATGCCTAGCTGGCACTAGTTGGGGGGCTTCAGCCTCAGTACTGCGTACATCTGCACTAGCCCTTGTTTATTCTACCGCAGAATATTGTGCACCTGTGTGGTATCGCAGTGCGCATATCAATAAGATTGACACCCAGCTGAACGAAGTCATGCGCATAATTACTGGGCTGATAAAGCTTACCCCCCTCCCATGGTTATCGACGTTATCACATATCCCTCCACCCGAGTTGCGCCGGCGCAAGGCAGCAATATCTGAATGGAAGAAATGCCAACGGAAAGATATGCCAATCCAGAAAACACTAAACGACCTACCACCTCAACGCCTTTCATCGAGATCTTCCATTTGGACGGATGTCAGACTTGAAACGTCTTTAAGTGTCAAATCTTCCTGGCGCTCATCCTGGGAGGCTAGCGAGATTGCTGGGAAAGATTTAATCTTTCCCAGCAATCTCGCTACCCGACCCAAAAACCAGCAGGTCTTGATGCTCAACGAGCTCTGTGGGTAAATTAAACCGATTCCGGACGGGATACGGACGGTCCAACCACCATCTTCATAAATGGGGACTTAAGGCCTCTCCAGAGTGTGAGTGTGGGGCAGCAGACCAAACTTTGTGGTATATTGCCGAAGAGTGACCACTTCATCGTTTCCAAGGAGGCCTGAGTGAACTTCATTCCTTAACTCCGAGAGCCGAGGAATCGCTTCAAAATTTAAAATCAAATATATAGGATTCTTGCAGTAATTTGCCATACGAAATGATGATTTTTGATGATTCATACATTATGGATATCAAATTAAAGGACTCACTAATAATACCGAAACATAAAGTACTGCACAAAAAAGCTTGCTTTTAAAAAAATTACTGTTAATTTATTACTCCTGCCTAACTTGACTGAAAAGATGTCCTAATAATGCAACTAGTAATTTTAACTTTTGGGACAAAACTAAACTTGAAAAGAACAGTAACTGGGTCTAAACTGAATCGACTGACAGAATGACTAGATTGACATGGCTAGCCCATGTTCCTCCTCTATAGACTTTTAAAATCTGCATACTAGGTGACATATACATTATATTTCCAGAGACAACATTCAAAACCAAAAAATAATAATTGTCATTAAATTGATTTGCATACTTTTACCCAATTTTAGTATACCTCTTTAGCCTTTTCCGGCTCAGGCTTTTTCGCTTGGCTCTTGACTGGCGTTTCTACAATGGGTTCAGGTTTTGGAGGCTCCGGCTCATCTTCAGAAGACTCTGCATCCCATGCATCCTTTACAGACTCATTGTCAGACTCTGGTTTCTTTTCTTCAGGCTTAGGTGATTCTTCCTGTAAATAGAGTAAGGTAGGATAAAGACTAAAACATTTTAATGTTCTTCAAACTATTGTACAAAAGGAATTAGCCATAATTTACAAAACATTTAAAATATTCCTATGAGCAAACACTGGCTCATACTGACAGAGGTGCCGAATGTAGAAAAATAATGGCTCATGAAATGCATCCTTGTATCAGATAGTCTGTCCCTTGTTATTTGTACAGATATCTTATGTTGAATACTTGGCTCAAAATACTACTATCATAGGTTTACCTTTTTGTCCACAATTTCAATCTCAATCTTCTTCTCTTCAGAAGGTGTAGCAGGAGCTTCTTGTGACATCTGATTCTTCAACTTTTGCGGCTTTACTCTTGTTCCCAGTCGTGGTGGTTTCTTCTCAGCAGATCCAATCTCAACACCCTGAGCTTTCAATGAATCTAATAAAGCTTGGGCTCTAGCCTTTTCTGCTTTTTGCTTCGGGGTCAGTAATTTACCTTCAGCTTTAAGTCTTTCTTTTCTCTCCTTTTCTTTTTGTTTTTTGCGTTCCTTCTTTTCTTTTTCTAACCTAATAGCTTCCAGTCTTTGTTGTTCCCGTTCCTCCTCTTGTCTTATCCTTTCCTCCTCTTCTTTCATTAAACGTTCCTCTTCCTCTTTAATCTTTTTAAGGGCTTCCTGCATAGCAGCGATTGCTTTCTTAGCGGGGCCTTTCTTACCTTTCTCTTCTTTTTCAGCTTTGTCACCTTTTTTCTTCTTTTTGCCCTTCTCCTCTCCAGCAGCTGCAGCATCACCTTCGCCATCTTTTTCTTCAGATGGTTCTTTAGCTTCAGTTTTAGGCTCTTCACTAGGTTTACTTTCAACTTTCTCAGGAGCCTTGGCTACTTCTTTGGGCTCACTGGGCTCCTTCTTGCCCTCCTGTTCTTTTTCTTTTTTCTTAGCTTCTAGCTTTTTCTGCTTTTCTCTTTCTTTCTTTTCCTTCTTTTTCTGAGCTGCTGTTTTAATAGTGACATCGTTTTCATTATCACTACCCTCATTTTCATTGGCTGGCTCCTCAGCCTCTGCTTTTGGTTCTTCTTTTTTTCCTTTCTTTTTTGGTTTTGTCTTTTCCTCAACTACTTCCTCTTCTTTTGTAGGCTCTGGAGCAGGTGTTGGTTCTTTTTTAATTCCAGAATATTCCATTTCAAGCTCAGCAAGTACTTTCTCAATATCTTCATCACTATCATCCTTCTTCCTTTTCTGTTTTTTTCCTTTTTTTGCTGATTCTTTCTTTTCTTGTGCAGGTTTTTTTTGTGGTTTTTGTGCAGGTTTTTCGTCATCAGAAGATGGAGGTGCCTCAGGTGGAGAAACATCTGCATCTTCTATTTCTAAGAGAGCAAATGCACTTTTCTTTTCTTCCTTCTTCTTAGTTTTCTTTGGCTTTTGCTCTGGTTCATCATCAGATTCATCTGTTTAGATAAGTAAAAGTTAATTATTAATTTAACTGTCTTGAGAAAAAGTGACAGAAACATCTAAATCACTAATTAATAGTCTACAACTGGCTTGAGACACATGATACATACTAACCTTCACTACTAACATTTCCCTTTTTCTTTTGAGACTTATTTGAAATAGATACATTCTTTATATTTTTTGTGACTGCCTTGATATCTTCATCAACCGACTTCTTGTGTTTGGACTTAGCTTTTGACTTTTCATTATCACTATCATCAGAGTCCTGGATAATTCTGGAATAAACATATTTAGAATAAACATTATACTCATGTCAATAAAGTTTTGCTTTGCATGGCTTTATAACATACACTAATAAAGATGGTATGTACTTAGGGGGAGATATGTACTTGTCCTGTATATTGTCTGCTATATGATTCCTTACAGATTTGTAACATAAGAGCAAAGATCATGACACATATAATTTTCATGAAATTTTTTTTGATTAGGTATTTATTCAACACTAGCTGTTGCCCGCGGCTCCGCCCGCGTTAGTGTCGATCCCTCGGCACAGTAGAATTTCTCGGAATTAAACATACCCTATGTCCTTCCCCGGGCCTCAAACTACCTCCATACCAAATTTTATCTAAATCAGTTCAATGGTTGAAGCTTAAAAAAACGACAGACAGAGTTACCCTGGCATTTATAATATTAGTATTAGTATGGAAGTATGGATATTATTTATACTTCTAAGTCCAGAAATACGAAAATTTCCATAAAAACTTTACACTCCCATTTTGCCATTTAAAGGGGGAATTTTGTCCATTTCACAGGTCTTTTTTTAATTGTAATCAAGAACTTATATACCTATTTTTATACTTCTAAGTGTAGAAATAAGAAAATTTCCACACGAAGTTTATACCACCCACTCTACCCCATTTTATTACCCCTTAAGGGAGAATTTTGCAAATTTCAATTAAGCCCATCTTTTTTATTTTAATCGTTAACTTATATACCTACTTTCATACTTCTAAGTCCAGAAATGAGCAAATTCCATATAAATTTTACCCCTTCAGAAGTTAAATTTCTAAAAATCCTTTCTTAGCGCTCACTCACATCATTACAAGAACCCCTGTACCAAAATTCTAGTTTCTAGGCGCACGCAGCAGTTTCGGTTGCGTTGATATATAAGTCACATTTACCCGCGGCTACGCCGCCGCCCGCCGCCAATAGTGTCTATCCCTCAGGAACATTAGAATTTCCCGGAATAAAAGGTACCCTATGTCCTTTTCCTATGTACCCGGGTCTCACTACCTCCATACCAAATTTAATTATTATTTTTTAATGTATTGCTATATATTTGCAGGCAAACTCATGCCTTGAGTTCATTCAAATGACGATAACTTTTTTTTAATGAACCGATTTTGATGAAACTTTAAATGTTTTGCTGGGTTAAAACAAAGCAATTGGTGAAAGTTTGAAGTAAATCGGTTCAGTATTTTCGGAGATAATCGTGATCATACATACAGACAGACAGACAGACAAAAAATTGGAAAAAAAATTTTTTGCTTTCTATTATTCTTTTTAAGTGTCCATCCATTTCAGTCAAAAAACCTAAATGTACAGACAAAATATTTTTACTGTTTTATTATATGTATATAGATTAGATTTGTATGTAGACAATAAGTGCAATAGGCACTTATCTAACAAAGTTAGTTTCTTCTAAAATTAATGATGGTTTATATACCTACTCATGGATGAAGATTTCTGAATATGTATATGATTCCTACATGGTACTTTTTTGTTGTTTAACATTAACATTATTGAGTTTGCCAGCATCCTTAACAGCTAAACCACTCTTATAGAAAATTGCCACTACAAAAGTTAGTGTTATCCGCTTGCACAAAATATTAAAAATAAAATAAATAAATTATTCCATATTCTTAATTGTATATGTATATATCAATTTACGAAATGTATTTTATTTACACAACAGTGTATTATTTGTTAAAAGAATTACTAAAAAATATATATAATAAATTGCAGAAATAAGATACTAAACAATCCTGTTTACTCTGGTGAGTGTGACATCAAAAAAGTATAAACAATCAGAGAGGTTTGGATAAGCAGCAGCTTTGGAACTCAGATAAGCCAAGTAACCTGGCTTACCAACCTGTCTGCCAAGTGTGGTGAATATGGCAAAACCCCCTATACTTGGTGGAGGTCTATGTGTAGCAGTGGACTTCTTGCGGCTGATAAAAAGATGATGATAACAAAAACTGTTCTGTGTCAAAGACCAGATAATTTATTATAATATAAAATTGCAACTAACCCTTCTTGGCAGTTGATAAAATATACTTAATTACCTACAATGTATTTTTTCATATTATTACCTTTTCTGATGACCACAATCTACTACATAGTTTTAATGTTATCAAATAGGCTATTGCACAACTACTGCAACACTTATATGTCATGAATTGTATTTTAAAATTTTAATTACAAATTATGCGCAGGTTTACTCCAAATTTTATGATAAGACTAAACCATCCCTAAAATAAATTACATACTGGCTTTGGCACTCTCACTACTTATGTATTATTCCATATTGCTGTTTAAGGGCTACATTAACATTGTAATAAGCATATGTAAAACTTATTTCTAGTTTAAAGACAAGTTAGTAACTCTGCCAATAAATCCACTATTTAGACATTATTTAGATCAATAGATATGCTAACATTCTACAATAAGATGTTTATTCATGAAAGTTATATATTTTAATACCTTGCAGAAATAGGTACTTGTGGGAGGGTGATATTTTTTAGTACGTGACAGTGACCGATATTCTACAAGAGGCACTTAACCTAAAAATTTTGGATACTTACTTTTTCCCCTTTGGCGCCGGTTTTACAGGGTCAATATTAGTAGTTTCTACGTCACTATCACTGCAACATATAGTAAAGTATTAGTGCCAATCATTAATATTGGCAAACGTTGCGGAAAACATATGCTATGGTAAAAACTCACCCATCATCCGCACTAGGGTTCTTCTTACCCTTTTTGGCTTTTCCCATTTTGCCGCAAAAACTGTCTTAAGTCACAATTCCTACAATGTAATGCTCAGTTTCCGTATATTTTGTAACTTCTATCATGTGAAACGTAATCAATGCACAAGTTGTAAGGAGCCGAAAACGATCAAATCGTCGTCGTCTGTCGTCGTGTCGTGCACACCACAGATTAATTCTGATCGATTCTTGACAGCTAGAGAAATGACAGACAAGTTAGTAATAGCGGTTGTACACTCTCAAAATCTACCGGGGTACTATTTTTGAAAGTGTATATTCCCAGAAAAGTTCTTTGGTAGGCCTTAACAAAGAAGAAAGTGCCATATAAGTACCTTCAGCTCATACGTGCTATGTACAGTCGTTCTCGTACATCCGTCCGGTCCGAGGCTAGCGTTACCGACAAGTTCGATGTGGCAGTAGGACTGCTGCACCAGGGATCGGCATTAAACCCGTACCTGTTTCTCCTGGTAATGGACGCCTTGACGTCGGACATACAGGACGAATCACCCTAGTGCATGCTGTTTGCAGATGACATTGTTTTATTACTTTGGGGCTAGCTCAATCTGTGTGATTTGTCCGTACATATTTATTTATAAAAAAAAAGATGACATTGTTTTCGTTGGAGAAGATGGGCCTGAGGTAGAGAGCAGACTGGTAAAATGGCAACAGAGAGTAGAAAACTTTGGTTTGAAGATCAGCAGGACCAAAAATTAACAACTGTTCCTCGATTTTGGTGGTCCATCAATGTTTGCTCCTGTTGCCTTAGATGGATGTAGTGTACCCCTACCAATATGCTCCGAATTTCGTTACCTGGGTTCTTTCGTACAGAGCGACGGAGGCATTGACCGGGACGTAAAAAGTCGTATAAATGGAGGATGGTTGAAATGGCGGCAAGTCACTGGAGTTAGCGACGCTCGAATGCCCTTTATGCTAAAGGGAAAGCCATACTAAGACCTGCCGTATTGAGCGGTTTCGAGACTTGGCCCACCAAAGCAGCGGATGAAAGTAGGTTACACGTGGCGGAGATGCGGATGTTTAGATGGATATGTGGTGTAGTGTAACGCGAAAAGACAAGTAAAAAAGTAAAAAGTAACAGGTTAAGCTGGTATGGACATATTAAGAGAAGAGAGGAAAGCCATTTAACCAGACAGGTTCTGAATATGCATGTCAAAGGACATCGAAACAGAGGGAGACCAAAGAAACGTTGGATGGAATGTGTAAAGGAGGATATGAGTAGGAAGGGAGTGACGGACGAGTTGATTGGAGATAGAAAGAAATGGAAAAAGCTTACATGCTGTGCCGATCCCACATAAATAGTGAGCTAAGGATTAAGGCAGTAAAAGAAGACTATTTTTGAAAGTGTGACACTCGTATTCGATCGATTTTTGTATGAAAAAATCGCTCGTTTACGAACAGCGTCATTTCAAAAATACTCCCGATTTTGTCATTAAAAAATGGTTCGGTTCACTCTGCAAGGACGTACGAGTACTATTCTATCTCGCTCTAAAGTAGGGTGGTTGACCAACTATAGAATAGATTTTTCGGACATGAAGTACTTAGGTAGGTACCTATGTCGGTATCATTAATAAGATCCATGATAATGATTCCCGGATTGAACCGAACCCGGATTCCAAAATAGGATAGCTCAGGAGCTATCCTACTTCGGAACCCGGGGTCCCGTATTATGACAGTATTTCACAAAAGTTTTTATTGGCAGCTGCCTGTTTGACGCCTGTTTCCTTTAGCTCTAGAAGCAGATATCTGTGTAAATGGAGTACAAGTATTTGCGTGACTGAAACAGAATCGTTCCCAATGCCGTCGTGTCGCGGGCTGGCGTTATAAGCACCACAGCGGCCATCTAGACCCATGATATGATAGAAAGCCGTTATTGTTATAGTACTCGTATCGTATTTAGTTGCAATTCAAAGATTTAGGTCCAGGGTGTCATACTCAACTGCCTGTCCGGTGGATGCACGTATGGGATCGGGTACGCAAGCTCATCTCCCAAGCTTCTAATGCCTTTTCTGCAATTCATCCAATCTTTGTGATTTGTCCTTAAATATGTATTTATTAATTTATCAGAGTGCGAAGCACCTATCCCATTCCTCCAACAAATCAAACTCCTACCCTTCCCCACGCTTAAAAAATGCTTTCGATAGTGAACAGCACAGACTCGTCTTCGATAGCTCAGGGGGCGACGCTGTGCCGTTCCTTTTCTCTTCGAGGTGTGGAGAGCAGGGGGTGGACTGTAGGTTTTTGATCTTGCGTGTGGGCTCTTGAGGTCGGCGGGCGGCGGCGGCCTCACGAAGATTCGGATTGATTGACGCCAAAGAAACAGTATGGAGGGTTGTTACACCCTTGATTGACGTGTCAAGAAACAATATGATACAAAGAAACGGGATGGTAAATAAAACGCAGAATACTGCTGGCTAGCAGGGTGGCAGAGCGTGGACGGGCAGCACGACCAGGCAGAGATTTCTTCCAGAATTTTCTTCCAGAGTCTTCTTCCAGAGTTCTTCCTTCTCATTTGATCCGCGGCCAACTGAAGCACTGCCGTAGTAGCGAAACCGCGCTCTTTTTATACCGTTCCTGGCCGTACATACCTCACCTCCGCACTCCCCCGCGCCCCGCTTAACTTTATTTCTTTAATTTCACAAAGTATACACATATTCTTATCATTAAAACTTATATCACTAGTTAGATCTTAATCTAGGCTACCTATTTACACAATTTACATCGTGCTAGACACGCTAGTTTCCATGAAAATCGCGATGGAAAATCACGAGTATAAAAACGACGCTCCGCGTCGCTTTAATTTACCATTTAAATACTGTTTCGCGAATACGCGAAACATTCCGGTTCAGGTTCCTTTGTAGTTTGTAAGTAGGGCGGTAGGGTTCCCTCTGCGCCACTCAACAGAGGATAGGGCGTTAGGGCTCTGAGTTCACCCCTCAGAGACGTTAGGTTCTTTAGGGCCACGTTTTTACCCCAACGCGAACCCTTCATGCGGCCTTCGTAATGGCTGCCATCCCCTCCGATTACGAACTCCTCAAAGAGTTCGTAATCAACAATCCTTCTATTAGGAAGGATTATAACGCATACAAGCGCAGGTACCGTGCTCGTATCGCCCGCGGCATCTCTCGCGAGGATCTCATCACCGATGGGTCTTCAGACGTGACGCGTCCCCGATCCCCCGTGGTATTTTCTGCCCCGGGTTCCCCCTCTCCGACCGCGACCGCGACCGCCCTCCCCGGTAATAGATACGACGGCCTCCCCGTGGATGAGACCGACTACTATTACTCCGATGACCCGGCTGAGACCGCCGCTCAGCCCTTCGAACCCCGATACCCAGCTGCAACGTTAGAGACTGTCCTCGAGTCCGAAGATATGGAGACGGAGACAGCCTCCCAGCAGACGCCCCCCTCTGGACAGGACCCCGAGCCAGAGCAGTCGCGATGCTCCGACGACGACGATTACACCGTCGTCACCGGAGCAAAGCGCCAGCGTAAGGCGAAGGGCTCCGAGAAAGAGGCTGCCCCTAAGGCACAAAAGACCGCGAACAGCTCATCCGTCGCGAAGACGCCCTCCCAGCCCGCCCCATCTTCCACCGGATGGAAGCCCCGACCACCTCCGATGGTGGTCCTACGCGACCCCAAGCAGTGGGAACCGCTTTCCCGCTCGCTAAATGCACAAAAGGTGCAATACACACGCGCGTCCACCAACCGCGACGGTAATATCGACATAAATGTCAAGTCCATGGAGGACTACCGTTCCCTCACTCGTCTCCTCAACGAGCGCCAAATCCCTTGGCACTCATTCGGCCTTCCTGAGGACCGCAAACTCAGGGCGGTCATTAAAGGCATCCCCGTCTCGACTTCGGTCGAATACGTAAAAGAGACCCTAGTCTCTCAGTCGCTCCCCGTTAACGAGGTCCACCGCATGTACGGGAAAAAGAAAACCCCGTACCCAATGGTGCTAGTTGTCTTAGACAACACACCGGAAGGTAAGGGGATTTTCCAAATCTCGTCGTGCGCAGGGCTAACCTCGTTTAAATTAGAGCCCCCCCACAAGCGTGGCATTGTCGGTCAATGCCACCGCTGCCAATGTTACGGGCACTCGGCCCCTAACTGTCATGCCCACCCCAGATGCGTGAAGTGCTTGGGGGATCACGGCACAGCGGACTGTGAAAGAGTCCGCAGTGCGGAGAACGAGACTCAGGCGGCCTGCGTACTTTGCGGGCAGGAAGGCCACCCCGCCAACTGGCAGGGGTGCTCAAAAGCCCCCAAAGCGAGCAGGAACGCCTGGGGCTCAAAATCGTCGCAAAGCGCTGCCCCCCAAACACGCACAAATCGTGCCCCCCAGGCGCTGGCGCCCACCGCCCCTCAACCCCTTATGAGCAGCCAAGCTGCCTTCCCCCCTCTGAAGCAGAGACAGCCGGTGTCTCACTCAGAAGCCCCAAAGGTTCCAACGTGGAACCGCGCTCCCCCCAGCAGGCCCCCACCTCTGTTGCGCCACAGCGCTCCTCCGGCTAGCCGGGACCAGGATGCTCTGGCCTTCGGAGTGGTTCTCGACATAGCGCGAGAAACACGTGAGGACCGCGCCGAGATCCTCGAAATGGGTCACGCCATTCTCGCGACCAACGGCGACGCTTACGCGATCTTGGACATCGTATTCCAACACCGGTTCCTAATGGAAAGGTTAGAAAACGCGCCCTTCCTCGCGCGTTACTTCCCCTCGCGTTAATATGGGTAGTCTCAATAAGAGAACTAAACCCCGCTCCCTCACTATCGCGTACTACAACGCCAACGGCAAATTCACCGATGTGAAACCCCTCATCCAGGAGTTTCTTACAACACATCAGGTGGACATTTTCCTTGCACAAGAGACCTTTTTGAAGCCCCATCATCGCAATCCTCGGATTGCGAATTACAACATCATCCGTAATGACAGATTACGCACCCAAAAGGGCGGAACAGTAATCTACTACAAAAGGTCACTTCACTGCACCCAGCTAGACCCCCCAGCTCTTACAAATATCGAGTGCTCCCTCCTCCGGATAGCCATGACCGGTCATGCGCCTATCAACATCGCCTCGATTTACCTCCCCTGCAAAAAGACGTTGCTCCGTAGCGACCTCGAATCCCTCTTCTCGCTGTCAAACACTACCAATTATTGGCCTGGCATGAGTAAAGACATATACGAATTTGTGACAACTTGTGATAAGTGCCAGAAACAGAAATATGCGAAAAATATTCGGCAACCGATGTGTATCACAAGCACGGCTACTACAGCCCTAGATAAAATATTCTTAGACCTTGTAGGTCCCTTAACTAAGGATGTAAATGGATATTGCTATATATTAACACTACAGTGTGAACTTACCAAGTATGTCGAAGCATATCCACTGCTAAATAAGGAAACGGAGACAGTAGCATGCGCTCTCGTAGATAACTTTATACTACGATACGTAATACCTCTTGAAATAGGGACAGATAGAGGTACCGAATTTATTTCATCAACTATGCGTGATGTTTGTAAAATCTTAAATATAAAACAAATACAATCTACGGCTTACCATCATGAAAGTCTAGGCTCGCTAGAAAATTCTCATAAAACGTTAGGAGCATTTTTGAGGATACAAACAGACAACCAAGCTCATAAGTGGATCGCTGGTTACAATATTGGTGTTTCTCATATAATACATCGGTGCACACTTCAACAAAATATACACCGTATGAACTTGTGTTTGGGAAAAGCTGTAGATTACCTAGCAATATAATTAATCATAATATAGATCCAGTATATAATTACGACTCATATCCATTAGAATTAAAATATAGATTACAAAAATCCCAAGAGGATGCTAGGAATAATTTACTTTTATCTAAGGAAAATAGAAAAATCATATATGATACAAAATGTAATCAAATTAACTATAAATTAGGAGATTTAATATTAATTAAGAAACAAAATAGAGAAAAATTAGATCCAATCTATTCAGGACCCTACTCAGTAATAAAAGATCTAGGCGAAAATGTAAAAATTTTAATTAGTAAAAAAGATTACCTTGTACATAAAAATAATACTACTCTATATAAGAAATAAACAAAAAAAAAAAAAAACGCACAATATCACACACAGTCCAGGAGACGTAATGGTAAAGGAATTAATAAGCTATCCCTAATTTGGAAATGCATCTTCATATTACTTATTGCAACAAGTTGAAATAGGAAGATCTGTGCTGTGACGTATAAATCTTGTAATACGTACTTAGCATTCATCTGACTACTATGTATAATGTATTTGTAACATCCTAATATTATAGTCATGAATAGATAAGAAATTGTATAAAGATTTGTTTTTTTTTTTTCTCTATAATAGTTATAAGTAATAATTAAAGGCATTGTAATCCAATACACTTGCTATTTTTAGAGATATTTTATCATTACGTATTAAAATTTATGATAGAAATAAGATATAACTTATGTATGCTTATTATTGTATTATGTACCTTAAGAAAAAAAAAATAATAACAAAACAAAAACAAAAGGAGCTGGTTCTATTCAAAATATGTACTTATCTATCTATACATATAATAAAACAGTAAAAATATTTTGTCTGTACATTTAGAATTTTTGACTGAAATGGATAGAGGGACACTTAAAAAGAATAATGGAAAGCAAAAATATTTTTTTCGAATTTCTTGTCTGTCTGTCTGTCTGTCTGTCTGTCTGTCTGTCTGTCTGTCTGTATGTATGATCACGAATCTCTCCGAAAATACTGAACCGATTTACTTCAAACTTTCACCAATGGCTTTGTTTTAACCCAGCAAAACATTTAAAGTTTGTTTCATCAAAATCGGTTCATTAAAAAAAAAGTTATAGTCATTTGAATGAACTCAAGGCATTCGTTTGCCTGCAAATATACACGGTGAATTTTTTATCGTTTTGGGCCCTAAGGGGTGACTCAGACCATCAAAATGAACAACTTTTCCAATGGGAACAATGGTGGGAACTCAAAATAAAATTCGACATTCCCATACAAACTGGCCGGGCGGCGGGACTCTTTTGTATGGAAATGACAAAATTTTTTTTGAGTTCCCGGCATTTGTCCCATAGAAAAAGTTGTTCATATTGATGACCTGAGTCACCCCTTAAAGGGTCCAAACTGTTCCTGAGGGATGGACACTAACGGCGGCGGCGTAGCCGCGGGCAAACGGCACCTAAACTGCTGCGCCTAGAAACTTGGGTACAGGGGTTCTTTTAATGATGTAAGTGAGCACTAAGAAAGTATTTTTAAGAAATTTAACTTCTAAAGGGGTAAAATTTATATGGAATTTTCCCATTTCTCGACTTAGAAGTATGAAAGTAGGTATATAAGTTCTAGATTAAAATTAAAAAAGATGTGTGTATGTAGGTAGATGAAATTTGCTAAATTCCCCCCTTAAGGGGTAAAATGGGGGTGGATGGGTGATATAAACTTTGTATGGAAATTTTCTCTTTTCTGGACTTAGATGTATGAAAAAAAGTATATAAGTTCTAGGTTACAATTAAAAATATCTGTGTACGTAAAATGGACGATATTTTCCCCTGTAGGGGTAAAATAGCGGGGTAAAGATTGTATAGGAATTTACTCATTTCTAGACTTTGAAGTATGAAAATAGGTAAATAAATTCACGATTACAATTGAAAAAGATCTGTGTAGGTTAACTGGAAAAAATCCCCCAGAAGGGGGGTAAAGTTTGTTTGTAAATTTTCTCATTTCTGGACTATGAAGTATGAAAATAAATAGGTATGTAAGTTCTCGATTACAATTAAAAAAGATATATGTGGATGAAATGGACTGAATTCACTCCTAAAGGGGTAAAATGGGAGGGTAAAGGTTTTATGGAAATTTTCTCATTTCTGGACTTAGAAGTATAAATAATATCCATACTTCCATACTAATACTAATATTATAAATGCGAAAGTAATTCTATTTGTCGTTTTTTTACGCTAAATTTGGTATGGAGGTGTGAGGCCCGTGGAAGGACATAGGGTATGTTTGATTCCGGGAAATTCTACTGTTCCCGAGGGATCGACACGAACGCGGGCGGAGCCGCGGGCAACAGCTAGTAAATACTAAAGTTGCTTTGTGATTCCTTAATATTGTATTTAAATAAAAAAAGGAAGGAAGGTGTACTATGTAAACTTAAGATAAATAGGCAAAAGATTCATAAATTTTGTCTACAAAAAAAAAGGGGGAAGGTGTAGTGTGTGACGACACGCAACTATCACAGCTACGATCACTTCGATCCTCCTACATAGTGCATGACGTAGCACGTAACGTCACGCGACACTGGCTCGTCAGGATGATCGCAATAAACCCTTTGTTCGATGTTATCTTGTAAAATATGTACTAGATTAAGTAAAGGTCATGTGACGTATCTATTTACGTAAACACATAGTATATAAGCATCTGTAGAAACCACAATAAATCAGTTCAAGTTGGGAGACCAGTACTCCAACAAATAAGTGTTTTCATTACGACACCCCCCGCCGCGTCCTACTATCATACCTTTTTATAAACTGGTTTTTATACTGCGACCTTTAATATGTCAGGAAATTGCCCTTTTTCAAAAATTAAATTAATAAGATGAGAAAGCACAGGTGAAAGAATAATCGAACAATATTTTAGTAGTTTAGTTGGAAAATTATCATACCCTACAGAAGAAGATTTTTTTAGTGATATTACTAATAAAATCGTCTTTGAGCGATTTTAGTATGGAAAAATCGCTCGAAGACGAGTGTCAGACTTGTGCCCCTGATTCTTTGACCATAATGTACATATTCAAATCATATGATTGCGTTTAAAGTTTCATACCAAAGTTGTAAGAGTCACTTCAGGAAAAGCCACAACAATAATAAAAAAAATAATAATAAATTAATAAATTTTGTATGCCTTATGGCGGAACATAGAGAAACCCGCTCTTGTATAGGTACTATCTATTTGTACTGTATTACCTATGATCACAAAATAAATAAATTTGGAATTTGGCAATAAAGTGTAATCATAAAATGGTTGGATACCCGTTTCTAAGCAGTATATTATTACTTCTACCCTATAAGTCAAGAGAAAAAGATTGTAATACGAGTAGGTTTTTTCTGCCCAGCAAACGGGCGCTTATCGGGCATTTAACGGGCGAAAATTATTTCGGCCCATCATTACACACCGGGGTTCCAGTGCCACACCCACATCCATTTTCCGAGTGGGTTGTGGAGGGCTATTTATGAAATGACGCCATTCGTAAGCGAGTAAATATACAAAAATCGTTCAAAGACGAGTGTCTCACTTTCAAAAATAGTACCCGTGAGCCCCTGACCCAGAATTAATATAAGTGCTAACCCCTGATCAAAATCCATTTAGGTATGTGTAAATAAATATTCCATACTATAAAAAATATAAATCAGTGCAAACCAAACACGTGTTCATTTCTAGGGTTCCGTAACCAAAGTGTAAAAAGTTAAACTCGGGTCCCTATTCATATGGCTCCGCCTGTCTATCTGTTTGTACGGGCGGACGGACGGAAGGACAAACGGACAGACAGACAGACACCGTCCGTCCGTTGGTCTGTCACCAAGCTGTCACTAGGCTGTATCTTATGCATGAACCGTGCGTGATAGAACGATTGAAACGATTGAAATTTCACAGATGATATACTCGTATTTCTGTTGCCGCTTTAACAATAAAATCCTTATTAAAAACAGAATAAAATAAATATTTAAGGGGGGCTCCCATTCCCATACAACAAAAGCGATGTTTTTTGCTCGATATTGATAACGGCAATATCTATAATCCTTACTTAATTAATATTATAAATGCGAAAGTGAGTTTGTTTGTTTGTTTGTTACGCTTTCACGCCGTAACTACTGAACCGATCATCATGAAATTTTGCATACAAGTTCTCTGGAGTACGGAGAAGGACATAGGCTACCTTTTATCCCGGGAAAAAGTACTATTCCCGAGGGATCGACATTGACGCGGGCGGAGCCGCGGGCGAAAGCTAGTAATATTATAAAGCTGAAGAGTTTGTTTGTTTGAACGCGCTAATCTCATAAAATATATAGATAATGGCATGGAACCCCTCGTGCGCGAGTCGGACTCGCAATTGGCCGCTTTTACTTACTTTGTACTTTGGATCTTACCTAAACAGGGAGAGGGGATCGGCATATTGTTATTTTTCTTACATAAGGGGGGGCGAAGGGCTCAAAATCTGCCAAAAGACGTAATAAAAGACCGTGACCCACGATCCAATACACACATTATAAAATTCAAATAAGTATCTATTTAAGATAGGTAGCAAATAACGGCCTTATCAATCAATCAATTAATCAATCAATCAATCATTTTATTTGTCAAACAGGTACACAAAAAATAGTTGACAATATTGTGGGATTAGTAACACTAGGTATGTTTAGCCAGCACTTAGGCGTACAAATATAAGCGTCTATGAAAGACTCATAATTACACTTAATGACGCTATAGTGATAACATAATTTGATATGACTCCGCCTCAATTATTTACATTCTAGTAGTAACAACAATCGTGTGTGACCCTCAGACCGAGTTAGACGTGTGTTGCAAACATGATTACTCTGTTGCTTGTTTTTATTGCGATTGTAACATGTTGCGCGTTTTCGTGGTTGATGTTAATAAAAGACTCCAAACGGTCGAATATTGTTGGACCTCTTCCTCTGCCATTGATAGGCAGTGCGCATAAGTTGGCTGTAGATTCACACAGTAAGTTTATTTTATCCTTATCCTTACTAATATTATAAATGCGAAAGTGAGTTTGTTTGTTTGTTTGTTACGCTTTCACGCCGTAACTACTGAACCGATCATCATGAAATTTTGCATACAAGTTCTCTGGAGTACAGAGAAGGACATAGGCTACCTTTTATCCCGGGAAATAGTACTGTTCCCGAGGGATCGACATTAACGCGGGCGGAGCCGCGGGCGGGGCCGCGGGCGATAGCTAGTTATCTATACTAATATAATAAAGAGGAAAGATTTGATTGTTTGTTTCTTTGTTTGCATCGAATAGGCTCTGAAACTACTGGACCGAATTGCAAAATTCTTTCTCCATTAGAATCCTACATTATCCCTGATGAACATAGGCTATTTAAATATCTATATGTTCCCGTGCGAAGCCGGGACGGACCGCTAGTATTTACTAAACTTATTTAGGTGCATGAGTAGGCAACAGAGGCACTTATTTAGGTTCATGGAGAATCAACTGATTGATTAAAAAGATGTAAGGTTTTATCAATTAGAGTCTTGAGAACACCACGTTAAATTTGAAGATTTTTTGTTTTGTAGGAGTATGTAATTACAGTAGAAACAATAATACAAACGTAGAGATAAAGCAGTGATATAAAGATTATTCGTAGGTACATAGGCATAATCTTATATTTTAAGAAACCGACATTGATTGATAAAAGTAGATAATTTAATAATAATAACCGACCGATTTTCTTGATGAAATACATAAATACATTGTATCACGTCTTTTTCCCTTGCGGGGTAGGCAGAGCCTCACTAGGTATATAAGACCCGAAGGCCACGTTTATCATGGTGGTGGGCATTAGGTGGAAAACGGATACAAAATAGTAATGGGTTGCTAGCCGGGAATTTTGCCCGTTCCCTCGATCGGCTTTTATGATCTGCGCGGGATGAGAAGCAGCTGGTACATTCTACGTTTTTTTATTCTCCCAGACCAGCATGGAAGAGATCAAATAATATTCTAAAATTCTAAACTAGCTGTTACCCGCGGCTTCGCCCGCGTTTATGTCGATCCCTCGAGAACAGTATTTCCCCAGAACTTCCCCGAATGAAAAGTAACCTATGTCCTTCCCCGGGCCTCAAACTACCTCCATACCAAATATCTGTTCAATCTAATATATAAAATTCTCGTGTCACAGTTTTCGTTGCCATACTCCTCCGAAACGGCTTGACCGATTTTGATGAAATTTTTTGTGCTTATCCGGTATCTATGAGAATCGGCCAACATCTATTTTTCATCCCCTAAATGTGAGGGGTAGTCCACCGCTAAATTTTTTTTTTATTTTTTAGACATTATTTATATGGCAAAACAACGTTTGCCGGGTCAGCTAGTGTTTTTATATAATTCTTTAATCAACTATAATATGTAGAAAGCCATGTTTCATTAGTTGATTTTCAAATTAATTGTAAAATGAGTTGAATCAAATACCTCACTTGTAAAAGTCGGGTAGTTGTGTAGGTGACGTAAGCCTTAATTCGTATAAGGGGAAATGGGATATGGTAGAGAATTTCGGCGCCGAGATTGAATTGTACGGTAGCTCAGATGGTCTGCCGTAGATGGTCGATGGTATGCTCTGGCATAGGTCGTACATAGACCTAGGTCGCCGGTTCAAGTCTTAACCGCATGAATTTTTTTCACCATATTTTATTTCTTAATTTTTGAAGAGTATATCTGTTCAATGGTTGAAGCATGAAAAGACGACAGAAAGACAGAGTTCACCTACATAGATCTTCTTTAATTGTAATCGTGAACTTATTACTTACCCTTTTTTAGAGTTCCGATCCGAACAAGGAACCCTTATAGTTTCGCCATGTCTGTCCGTCTGTCCGTCCGCGGTTTTATTCAAAGACTATATTTTGATATGGATATGTATTATTTAATCATGCCGAAAAACAGTAAAATAAAATCTTGAAAAAATTTTTTTTATGTTAGTCAACATACAAGTAAAAAGGGTAGTAATTTTTTTGAACATCATTTTTCGATTTACTTATCCGTTTCGGAAATATTTGGTTTTATAGTCCAAATTTTTGTTAGAGTCCAGTGTCCCCCCCCCCCCCCCCCTCTATCTACTAAATGGTTGTATGTATATGAACACATGAAAAAATTTACGGTAGTAGTATATATAACGAAGTTTAAAGGAAAACTATCAGAGCTAAGTAGAGTTTATAAATTATAGAGTTATAATCGACCAACTTATAAATGAACTCGGTAAAGTAAAATTTCATACATATTGAATTAAAAATTAGTTAAGACAGTTGTTAATTACGTAAAACAACTACTGAATATAAAATTTCGAACCACGTAAAGACAAGTAAATATGAAATCATAGCAGTTTTAATAATAATAATACCTAAAATAATAGCAATGTGTTTACGTTCGACAGCGCGCGGCGCTTAGCGGAACGATAGGAGGCCGCTCGGTACCTATTGGGCTCGGGAATCAACGTAAGTAATATACTTACGAAATCTTGTTACCAGCGCTTGCCTCTACTCGTGGTGGTACTCAAATGGATAATATTTTTTCTAATTTCTCTTGGACTTTATAAATCTTTCTTCAGTTACCACCGTCTTATGTGGGCTCGTTTTTAGACGTTAGATAATAGTACGGAACCCTTGGTGTGCTAGTCCCACGGAGTACATACAGAGTATGTACTCCGTGGCTAGTCCGACTCGCACTTGGCCTGTTTTTATACTTCTAAGTCGAGAAATGATCAAAATTCCATACAAACTTTACCCCTCTATTTTACTCCTTCAGGTGGGAATTTTGTACATTTCACCTACACAGATCTTTTTAATTGTAATCGAAAACTTACATACCTTTTTTTATACATCTAAGTCTAGAAATGAGAAAAAAATCCATACAAATTTTACTCCTTAAGGGCGGAATTTTGTCCATTTTACCAACACATATCTTTTGTGATTGTAATAGAGAACTTATAAACCTATTTTTATACTTCTAAGTTTAGAATGAGAAAAAATCCCTACTAATTTTACCGCCCTATTTTGAATCCCTCCCTGAAAGGTTACTTTCAGGGAGGAATTTTGTACATTTCATCTACACAGATCTTTTTAATTGTAATGGAGAACTTATATATCTATTTTTATACTTCTAAGTCTAGAAATGAGAAAATTTCCATATAAACTTTAACCCCCTACTTTACAGCCTTAAGGGAGGAATTTTGTCTAGTTAACCTACACAGATCTTTTTTAATTTTAATCGAAAACTTATATACTTTCATATTTCTAAGTCCAGAAATGAGAAAATTCCATATAAACTTCACCGTCTTAGTGGTTGAATTTCTAAAAATACTTTCTTATTGTTCATTCACATCATAAAAAAACGCCTGTACCAAATTTTAATTTTCTAGGCACAGTAGTATATAAGTCAGGATTGCCTTTTGCTCGCGGCTCCGCCCGCGTTCATGTGGATCCCTCGGGAACAGTAGAATTTCCCGGAATTAAAGGTACCCTATGTTCTTCTCCGGGCCTCAATCTACCTCCATACCAAATTTCATCTAAATTGGTTCAATGGTTGAAGCGTGAAAAGAAGACAGACAGAGTTACTTTCGCATTTATAATATTGGTATGGATTTGGTTCATGACTTTCAGTGAAACACCTTAATATTGAATTTCAATCGAATAACTTCATAAACAGGAAGTTTTATAGTCTATTTGCATCCCCGTTTTACCCCCTTAAGGGATGATTTTTGAGAAAAATATTTTACTAGTGTTTCATGCCTCTCAGTAAAGAACCTTCATGTCATGCTGAATTTTTATTTGAATAACTTTAAAAACGGCAAAGTTTCATACTAACTTTGCACCCCCGGTTTAACCCCTTAGGGGATGAATTTCCAAAAATCCTTCTTTAGTGCTCCCCTACGTTATAAAAGGAACCCCTGTGCAAAATTTCAAGTTTCTAACCCTTATAGTTTAGGCCCTGCGTTGATATGTCAGTCAGACAGTCAGTCATTCAGTCAGTCAGTCAGCTTCTCCTTTTATATATATAGATTATTGTTTCCTACCAAATGTTTAAAGTTATAAACAATTTTTGAAAGTAATTTTGAAATTTCAGACAGTTAATGATAAAAAGTTCTTGTCTTGACATAAGTAGCTTTTTCATAATAGTTTTGGTAAGTAGGAAATAACTTTTTCTAATGTTTTCGCGGTTGTTGACACATTTAAATTAAATCACTTACCAAATACGGTTTTATTACATTATTTTTACACTTAACGTTTCGAAATTTTGCAGTTTTTTTAGTCGCAGGTAGGTAGACCTGCGACCAAGAAAACTGCATAGTTTTATGGTGATTATTACATTGCATAATACTCCTTATGCATATAATAAACATATAATGTAGCGTTATAAACGCGATAAAATCTTAAGTGTTATATAAAAATGTAAAAAGTAGGAGATAGGTTCTAGGAAATATTTTTATAACACATTCCTAATTTACACAGACTTGTTTAATGTTATGCAATTATAAGACATTTATGCAAAAAGGGGAGGCACTTGCCAAGCGGTGGGACATAAAATAGGCTAAAAAAAGGGGCCACGGAATTCTTCTGTTTATTGTGAGTCGTCACTATATAAATGTTTTAGGTTGTATAACGATATTGCCTATTATGTAGGTAAATGCGAAACATGTTACTGCGACAGAGGTTTTTCCAATATAACGCCTAACTGATATTTGATTATCTAAAATGTTACCGGTAATAATAACATTGATAAGATCGGTTCCAATTAAATCTTGACTTTGTAAATACAATTAAATATCAATATAATACTGATATTTGTACCACAGCACTGCAAACTGTTTCAGTTATGATTATGATAATAAAGCTATTAAGCTACTAGTTTATGGAACCGGGAACGTCCCTCAATGTGCAATTTTTGTTGGATCATTACATTTCATATTAAATATCTGTTGAGTATAGTTTTTGAGATTATGCATTAAAAACAAACAATCTTATATTTTCATTTATTATTATAGCTTTTATTGGCTTTTATTTAGCAAAAGTCAAGTAGTCAGTCAGCAAAAGTCACCTTGCAACTCAGTTTATCTTTAACCGATTAGGCTGAAATGTTGTGCATACCTACTTATGTAAAGGTGCTCCCACACAGCAGTTATAGGTTTATCGTTATTAAACAATGTATAACTACGATAACATTCTATAACATTTAGATTATCAAGAATGTTATCATTTTACGCATTTTAATTACAAAAAAACCGGCCAAGTACGAGTCGGACTCGCGCACTAAGGGTTCCGTACATTATATATAATAAGTTTAAAATGGAATGGAATGTCATTGAATGTTAATGGAAGCGGATACATGTCAAAAAGAAATAGCAATAATATGTAAAATTCAAGAATTGTAACTTACGTACAACTACAGCGTCGCGCATCCGAAATTATAGACGGCAATTCCGACCAAAGTATCACGAGAAAGAGCCTTTTTACATAAATATTACGTGTTTAAATATATAAATAAGAAGTATGGTGTTTGGATGTCATCTTGTTGACAGCTTGTCTTGGACTTTTTTACAATAAATATTAAATTTTTCTAAGATATATTGTGGTGCGGATCTGTGTTATCTTGAGGGGTCGACAGTGTGGTAAGTGAGGGGGGGATAGCGGCCTACTCTACGCTACAAAGATGTTCCTAAGCTTCGAGGCGTCCAGGCAGAACAGAAGCAGTGGCGGGTGATACATATTCCGCGCACCGATATTCATCGGAGTCAGCGAAATATGTGTACTGCGTGCGCTTTATACGCCCATGTGTCATGTCATGTGTATATCTCGCGGCGTAGTGCTGCTGAAGTAAAGTATTATAATGGATTTTATACGGAGTGCTTGATATACAACCTACATAATGTATACTTGTTTGGTGTGCCCCGAATTCGCCCTTAGACTGTTGTAACAAGTGTTTTATAGTTTAGTATTTTATTTATTTTAATAAGTTATTAATTAATTATATAGTAGTTTCTGTTTATTTACCCTTTTTTAACGCCCATATGACCAGCCAGACGGCCGTGGCCCCTAACGATGTTTCGCACGCCAGCCAGTCCAGCGGAACTACGACATCATCGTCGGAACTAGTTGAGTGCAGTGAATGCTCCCAGCCTCGTTTTTTCAAGGGACAGAGAGGTCTACGCATCCATCAAAGCAGCTGCCATAGAGGGTTCCAGGTGAGTGGCCATAGAGCTGTTACCGATTTTGATTCTCTACATATACAAAGCTCTGAGGCTTCCGCCAGCAGCCCTTTATGGCAACAATTAAACAAATTTAAAAAGAGCTTACCCGTTCTAAAAAGAATACCTCGTGGGGCAAGGCGATGCGTAGCTAGCTCTCTGTCTTCAATTATAAAAGAAGTAGTGGACAGGAATGAAAAAAGTTGCTGGGAGAGCTTGCTGACATTCAGCTATAAAACCCTGAACGTCAATCTAGACAAAGGCAGTTCCCTTACACAAAAGATAAAAAACAATTGCTCCCCGAATTCTAGGCCCGTTCTTGACAATATCGAGGATAGAAAATTTCAACCTTACAAAATTTCAAAAAAAATACAATCGAAATTCGATGAGGGGGACGTAAAAGGAGCTGCCAATCTCCTATTTTCGAGCGACGTCGTAGCACCCAGTACACCAGAAACTTACGCCGCTCTTTTGTCGAAACATCCTCCTTCATCGGCTACATCGTGCCTTCCGGATGCCCCCATTCCCCCGGAGTCTTCTACGGTAGCCACTCCCGAAGATGTGCGAGCTGCGATCATGTCCTTTAGGAAGGGCTCTGCCGGCGGTCTTGATGGCCTGACACCACAGCATCTAAAAGACCTGATCTGTGGCGTCACCGGTGACGTCGGTACGGCCCTTTTGGAGGATTTGACGCGGCTAGTAAATCTCATGCTCTCGGGAAAGGTTTGTGATCAAATAGTGGATGTCCTATATGGTGCAAACCTTTGCGCTCTCCGGAAGAAAAACGGTGGCATCCGCCCTATTGCCGTAGGTAATACCATTCGCCGCATCGTTTCCAAAATCTGTTGCAGGCATTCTGTACCCATTTTACAGCAAGAGTTCCAGCCGAGACAGCTAGGTTTTGGAACTAAGGGGGGTTGCGAGGCCGCAGTACATGCGGCCCGCACTTTCCTCAAACACGGCGGATGCGAGGTTTTATTGAAGGTGGATGTTAAAAATGCATTCAACTCAGTAGACCGGGGCGCTTTGCTGACACAGATTAAAAACTCAATACCTGGCGCGTTTCCTTACCTGTGGCAATGCTATAGTAAGCCAACGTGCCTGGTATACGATGGTCAAGTAATAAATTCGGCAGTTGGCTGTCAGCAGGGCGACCCCCTCGGACCGGCAATTTTCAGTTTGGCTATCCACCCTTCTATAAAAGACTTGGCTTCTAAATTTAACGTGTGGTACCTAGATGACGGCACTTTAGGAGGAGATGCTGTGACAGTCCTTTCTGATCTAGAAAAAATTATTAAATCTTTCGGTGATATTGGCCTTGAATTAAATTTTACTAAATGCGAACTATATTTCTGTAGAGATTTGCCCCAACATTTAAAGGACGAGCTAAATTCCAAATTTTGTGTTTTGGCTCCAAACATTAAAATTATTGACGACCATTCTCTTCGCCTCCTGGGGGCACCGGTGCTGGAAGATGCTTTCTCAAAATTTGTGGAAGACTAGATGTTGCTTTTTAATGAATCTTCCAGCCGTCTAGACGACATCAACCCCCATTTGGCATATACTATCATAAAATTATGTATGTTTGTACCCAAAACCACCTACATGCTTCGGTGTACTCCACTATGGGCCCACAACCAACTTCTGTCTCTCTTAGATAACACCGTAAGGGAGGCAATAATTAAATTATTCAACTGCTCCCTTAGTGACAGAAGTTGGGATCAAGCTTCATTACCCATACGGCATGGTGGTCTTGGTATAAGAAAAATTACAAATGTAGCACTACCAGCATTTCTGTCATCGGTCAATGGTACACGTAACCTCATTGGTAGAATTTTAGACCCGTCGTTTTACGACGTAGAGGTTACTGGCCTAGCCGAGGCCAGAGATGCTTGGTGTAATGCAGTCGGTCCGAATTGTCATCTACCCCTAAACCTGGCTTCTCAGCGACAATGGGATGAGCCGCTCTGCGTGCAGGTCCGTAATACCTTATTGGAGACTGCTAGCAGCGATGCAGAGCGGTCTCGTCTCTTAGCTAGCTGCGAGTCAGAGTCGGGCTACTGGTTGAATGCGATCCCATCAGCATGCGTAGGGACTCTCTTGGAAAGGACCACATTTAGTTTGGCCGTGAGTCTTCGTTTAGGGGCCAGGACAAATGAACCTCATCGCTGTCGGTGCGGGGGAAATGTCGATTCCCTGGGCCATCACGGCCTGGCATGCCGCCGCAGTGCGGGACGTTTTTCAAGACATGCCGCCCTAAACGATGTCATCCGTCGTGCCCTTGCCTCCGCGGGGGTGCCAGCGGTGCTTGAGCCCGCTGGTATCGCTCGAGATGATGGCAAGAGGCCCGATGGCATGACACTCATCCCATGGAAAAACGTGCGGTCGCTTGTATGGGATGCCACTTGCGTGGATACTGTGGCCCCATCCCACGTACAAGCGACCGCGCGCGGAGCGGGCGCGGCTGCAGCGACGGCGGAGGCCAGTAAGAGGCGCAAATATGCTGCTCTAAGCGAGCCTTATATATTTGTGCCCTTCGCCGTGGAGACTTTAGGGCCTTGGGGTGCGGAGGCCCGACAAATTTTCAAAGAGATCTCCGCACGCCTAATCGACGTTTCCGGTGACCTAAGGGCTGGCGCGCATTTCGGGCAAACACTGAGTCTGGCCATCCAGCGAGGAAATGCCGCCAGCCTTTTGGGCACCCTGCCAGCAGACCGCAGCGATTTGGCATCAATATTTTATTTAATTTGATGTTTTTATAGATTCATTTTATTTTTAATTTAAGTTTTAACTTAGATTTTTAGTTTAGAATTATTTATAATAATAGGTATGTCGATTAATTAGTTTATTGATTTTTAAGTAGTATTAGCATTTATTATTGTGTATGTAATAGTTTGTTGTATAGTTTAAAATTATTAAAAATATTTATTTTATATAATGTAACTCAAATATTATGCTTTTTACAATTTTTCCTTTATCTGTGCTATAAGACGTTGCTTCGTACTGAATTTCAAGATTCTGATTTCACGGGAAGTACCCTGTAGGTTTTGATTCCCATGCAAGTGTCGAAAAATTATAAAAAATATTTTTATTATATGACGTTATTAAAAATTTATACTTTTCGCAATTTTTCCTATATCTGTGCTATAAGACGTTGCTTCGTACCAAATTTCAAGATTCTGAGGCCACGGGAAGTACCCTGTAGGTTTTGATTCCCTTGCGAATGTCGAAAAAACACGAAAAATTGCGACATAACCAGCTGTATCTTTTGATTGCGTTGGCTCAGAAGCTGGATTTTTCACAACTGCAAGGGATAGCCGACCTAAGTATTTGATATGAATTTCAGCTTGATACCTCTACACGTTCCTGAGAAAAAGGGTCTATATAATAAAATCATACCTAATTTTGAATCATGAAATTTTATTACAGAATTTTTGATTGTGCTGAGGGACTTCGCCGAAAAATATGGCAATATATATTCATTGTATCTCTTAAATAATCGATACATAATAGTATCAAACTCGAAGGTTGCAGAGGTAAGTTCAAGAACTGAATACATTCATGATGATGACAACATTAAAAATATAGAAACATGACGAGACAGACTTACCTACTTTATACTAGATTATACAAAAGTTGTATCATGTAGAGAGAGAGGTCAAACAGACATCTGAGGAAATGTATTAATATCAAATGATAAAAATACTCTACCGTCAAGCGCCAAAGAGTCGTAAAATGGAACTACATCACGATGCGCCCAGCCATATCTCGATGCGGCCAAGTAACTGAATGGGAAAATCTACAAATAGGCTGGTGTCGTCGATCTGCCCAACTTTACATTGGGCACATCATGAAATAATTAGCCAAATCAAAATATGTCGGCACATAGCGATCTGGCCAGGCTTATCGCGACCGGCCCAATTAAACGATCGGCCTACGACATCTATAATTATGAATTTTGACATTAAGTATTATTGACAAAATTATTAAGAGTACTGAGACAATATTCATCCATCAGTGATCAAGATAAGAAGCGTTCTGAACTAACATTATCACATAATTGCAGGGACTACTTTCAAGCAATGAGTTGATTACGAAGGGCCGATCTTATGATTTCTTAAAATCCTGGCTTGGTTATGGGCTGCTTACGTCTGGAGGTAGTAAGACTTAAAAATATATTCATTGAATGTCTAATCCATATGTTTGCGTGAAACTATGACTACTATATTTATTTCAGGTCAGCGTTGGAGAACTCATCGAAAATTTTTAACCCCGACGTTGCATTTCAATATCTTACAAAATTTCGTGCCGGTGTTCTGCAAAAATGAAAAGATACTGGTAAACAAACTAACAAAACTCGCTGATGGACGATCAATAGATTTGTTCCCAATCATAGCGTTGGCTGCTCTCGATAATGTAACAGGTTGGTCGGTATACACTATCTTGTAATTCTCTTCGGTACAGTACAACTACAAGGAGTACAGTCACGAGCATGCACGAGTACATTTATGTGATCCATTTTAGACCTTATCACACCTATACTAACCGATGTGCATATACATGTCAATGCTCGTGATCGTGACTGTACATATTTAACTATACCTGCCTGGGTAACTGAGTTTTACTTGATAGTATACATTTTGCAATAGATGATACAAGCTAGGTAGTTTGATTTCGTCGAACCCCGGCGTAAAGGTTACCTACTTAAATCTGCTGGTTAATATTTGACCGTCTCAATATGAAGGATGCTGCGAAGTGACTTAAAAGAATACAGATATTTATGTTTTTTATATTTCAGAATCTATAATGGCGGTATCAATAAATGCTCAAACTGATACAGAGTCTGCATATGTGAAAGCTATAGAGTGGTAAGTTATGAAGGTATTAAATGATAATTTATTGGGTTAGGTGGCAACTCGCACAGCCAAAATCTCGCACTAGTGCCTGTTTACCACTTTTTGTTTTAGCTAGTGGTAAACTTGCACGAGTAATTTTTATATCGTGCGAGTTTACTTCTTGCACAATAGATAATGGGAAACTGGCACAGGGCACTTCAATGATCGTACTTATCTTAATTCAACACTCGTGCATGTTTATATTATACCTAAGAGTTTAGCAATAAAATGAGTAACGCAAGTTTTCATATGAACAAATATTTTAATCAATCAAGTCAATTTTAATATAGTGTAAACAATATAATGAAAATAAGCTGATAAATAGGTTAAAAAATTGAAAAAATCACATAAAATATATATTTTCTAGAATTCGGTGATAAGCGATCTGATTTAGTAATGCGAACCTCGAAAGTTGTTTAGTATCATTGCCTTGACATACGTTTAATAACCTCACAAGAGCACCAAGCAAGTTAGGTCCGTAAAATGTTTTCAAGTAAAGCTTTAGATAAACGTACCTATCTTTATTATAATATATCTTTTTTTTTACTTCATTTAAATGTTTCTAAGTAGGTTGTCAACGAAGATAATTAAAACAATTTTGTGTGATTGTATTTATTTCAAAATTTAGGTAAAATAATATAATAAAAAAAAAACTGTAGTTTTACTAAAAAACATCAAAAGACTTTTAAACGACTTAAAAATAAGGGGTTTATTATTTGGAATAATATGTAAGTATGTAATAATGTCAGAATTGCCCAGTTTTTGTATTTTTGAATGTTTGTCCGTAAGTACATATATCAAAACCATAGGTGGAATTGCAAAAATTCTTAGTCAGGTACTACTAGGTATTGTCCAACTTAGGGAATAGTGCAAGTTTCATCAAAACCGGTTCAGTAATTTAGCTAGGTCTTAACTTATTTAGCTATGTATTCTTAGAGAATTCACACAATTTTGAAAATCTGTCAATCACCATCACAGAATTTTTGAAGATATCTGTCAATGTTTTTCGACTTTTTCTTTTTATTCACCTATACTTATACCTAAATCTTGGTAACATGGAATTTTATTTGTTCGAAAACGGTATGACAAAGTTTGAAATGTCAAATAGCTTCTTTCACATATTTTGTTTTCACATATTATAATTAAATTATGTTTCGTTTTCTAGAAAAAGTATTAAACTGCGAGTTGCCACCTAACCCAATTTTTTAAGTTCGAATAGCTAAGAATAGTAATTTTTAAGGTGCTCCCACACAGCAGTTATACTCGTATAACGTTATAAAACAATGTGTAACACGTTATTATCCTTGATAATCTAATGTTATCGTTGTTACACATTGTTTTATAACGTTATATTATATATAATAACTGCTGCATTACCATAGTTATTCGTATTGTCATCTTAGCATTTTTTTCTCTTTTTGAATTGGTAATATCTCAGAATGATAACTAAAGAATATCATATAGGTATATAAGAACTAAGTATTATTACATTAGAATTTCATGCGTAATAAATTTCTATGTAGGTACATTTTTGCAGCCTCACTAATATTATGTCAACTAGGATGAGAAATGGTTTCTTAGCAATAGATGCCATATTTAATTTAACGTCCTTACGGGTAAAACAAGATAAAGCATTAAAAATACTACATGGGCAGACGAAACAAGTTATCAACGCAAGGCGCCAGGAACTAGATGATTCCAATATTAAAACAATTGGCGATTCGTCGGAGACAGGTATGATTCATAATTTTGTTATTGTTGTAAAAATAAATAAACTTGCAAACATTTATGGAAGAGTTCGATTTACAACACCCAGGTATGGTCGCATGCAAAAGTGGGTTATTCCGTACTCATTCCACGAATTCTCATCCCACCATATAGAGTTATTGTTGCATAGGTGTTGTAAGCACGGTTGTAGGGATAATATTTAAAAACAACAGCAATTTCAACCTTATGCATGTAGCATAAGGTTCATGATATTGTTGAATATATATACATCCCTAATCAATCCAATAAATTTTCTCACTCTGATACCTATCTATGATTGGACTTTTACAGGTGACCGTACATACTTAATCTTATGCAAAGGGTTATTGGGACTATGGGGCTTCTTTAGAAAGGTTCTCAGTTTTGTTTTATTTTTTCTTCTTTGGTTCTAATTCTAATATTCTTATAGTAACTGTTGCATTTAGTCACGATTATATAGATAATATATACAATACCTATAGTGATATAGGAACCACTTAATCATAAATACCAAGGGCCTCCACTTCAAAAGCCCATATTGTAGATGTGTGATTCTAAAATCTAAGTGTAGTATCGTTTAGAAGTTCGTGAAATTAATGGTTATTAACCGATTGCCACATGTTTTAGGTATTAAAAACAAACATGCCTTCTTGGATTTGTTGCTTCTCTCAGAAATTAATGGGAATAAAATTGACGATGAACATGTCCGGGAAGAAGTGGACACATTCATGTTTGAGGTGAGTGGACTGGGTTTAAAATATACCCATTTTTATTATTTTTAAACTGATTTCGTTTCGGAATAAGTCGCAATAAATTTATTATTAATTTAAAAAATAACAATCGTCACCCTCGACATATCTCAAAGAAGAATTAGGTAAAACTACCTTGTATCAGCCTCGTCCTGGTATCGGCCGTTTCTTACGAATTATTATTAAATATTCGATCTGCTTGCACAAAGTTTGCCCTAAAATGAACCTTATTTCGTTGTCTTTAAATTAATAAAACAAGTTGGAGATAAAAGTTAGACAGTTCAAGAGTGGCGGATCTTGTAACCTGCGCAGACGTGTCGAAATTTGCACCATTTTGTATCTAGTCAAAATTGACGAGCTCGAGCTTACAAGGATAAGTGTTTTTAACTTTATCTAGGGAGTTTAATTAAACCTTTGATAATTTCTTGTTTTTGTTAAAGAGATTATAACGCAGCATATTGAGTTATATATATATTTTTACATTGTTTAATATTTTAATGAAAAATCTCATGGCCAGCTTTAGTGTTGATTATTTTATGAAAATCTTGATATCAGCCGTTACAAAATGGTGATGGCCTATACAAGGCGAGTCAAAATCCTGATATCAGCCACCAAACCTAACTAAACTATAAACCGCAATATCCACCGCCTAATGGTGACTGATATAAGGCTAAAAGTATTCTTTATTTCAACGGCCGAGGGGCGGACAAAAAAGTTGATTCTGACTAGGGCCAATGTATGGCGGGTTGATACATCGGCCATATATTTTTTTTAGTTGTTTCTTCTTTGGTTCTAATTCTAATCTGGTAGTCGTTAAAGGAACCACGTCAAAGGCCGAGAGGCGGTTCCAAAGAACTCTGACACCAGGGTGTGCATGGTCGATTGACCGTGACACCTACACGAAATGATGATAAGTTGTTTCTTGGTTATAATATTAGCCTCGGCCGATATGGCCGATACTAGGCAAACAAGTGGACTTTTTGGGTGCAAGTGGCCGATCTTACGGAAATTGGGTGTGTACAAAAATAAACATCAATATACCTAAGAAAATATTATTAAAATTGCAAATATTTTATGACATCATAGTAAAGCCAAATACCTAACAACAGTTTATTAAAAAATACCCCCTAGAAAGCCAGGGTAATAAAAGAAAGAATAAGAAGCAAATTAATGTGAATGGCCGATACAAGGTGGTTTACCCATTTTGAAAGAAGTCAATCGATTAATTTTAACAAAGCAGTGGCCCAATTCGAACCTATTTATGTACCAATGTACATAAATAAAAAAAGAGCGGCCATGTGCGAGTTGGACTCGCCCATAAAGGGTTCCGTAGCAGCAAGTAACATAATAAACAAGTTCTTGTTTTAATTGAGTTGATTGAATGAAAGGTTAATTGAGGTTTACGATTTATGACGTATACACAAACTACACATTTTATCACAATGGAAGTGACTCACGCGCAAACTATTCAGTTTACAAAAAAAAATATTATGAGAAACCTCAATATTATTTTTGAAGACCTATCCATAGGTAACACACACGAATGGGGTGTTGAAAAAAAAATGTTGAGTCTCAGTTCTATCTAAGTATGGGGAAACCCCAATTTTTTTTTCTGTTTTTGTATTAAAATCTTAATGCGGTTCACAGAATACATCTACTTACCAAGTTTCAACAGTCAGTAAAGTTTTTATAGTTCCGGAATAAAGTGGCTGTGACATACGGACGAACAGATAAACATGACGAGTCCATATAGGTTCCGTTTCTTGCCATTTGGCTACTGAACCCTAAAAACGGCAATCTACAGAACGCGCTTTATAATTCTTACATTATTTCATCCAAATATCAGTTTCATTAATTTTATTAAATTTCAGTGATATCAGTAAACAAATAGTAGGTAACTAAGGTCTATTCTATGTCATTACTAGCTTTTGCCCGCGGCTCCGCTCGCGTCAATGTCGATCCATCGGGAACAGTACTTTTTCCCGGGATAAAAGGTAGCCTATGTCCTTCTTCGTACTCCAGAGAACTTGTATGCAAAATTTCATGATGATCGGTTCAGTAGTTACGGCGTGAAAGCGTAACAAACAAACAAACAAATAAACAAACAAACAAACTCATTTTCGCATTTATAATATTAGTAAGGAAGTAAGGATTATAAAAACAAAATATTTTTTTCTTATTTAAACCTATCTAATTTTTTGGCCTCGAAAGTATTTGTAGGTAAATGCAAAAACTATTAGACATAAATTTGAAAATGAATAGGTACTTAATTCATATTTGAAAAATAAATTGTTTACATTTCAGTTATTATTATGTCTATCAAATAAGTTGAAGGGCGATGTAAAAAACTAAATATGAACAAAGAGACATATTTAAGTATGAATAATTAAACTTTAGTATTGTTTGCACGGGTGCTCGTGTCTAATTTGACAAGTGACAGAAGAATATGAAATGAAATGAAAAATGTTTAATAACTAAAATTGGGACATAAATATAAATCTCTACAATTACCTCTCATCTATATAGTAAGCGATTTTTTCCTTAGTTACCTCTATACCTACCTGAAGATTCATGATAGAGAGAGCTATTTTTGAAATTTTGATATAAAATTCCAGGAATTGCGGTGGACTGCACAGTATCTGTTTTGGATTGTTTTGCAAATTGCTTTTAGTGGTGGAACTTTATAATGTGATTTGCAAATTGCTTTTAGTGGTGGAACTTTATAATGTGAAATCGACTACCGTAAGAAAATGCGGCATGTATGACCTCTCAACCACCAAGTCAAGTGGTCCAATGAGGAATTGAGGACGCATAAGCATAACAATAGAAAATCCATTGTGTCTGCGTTTTTCGCACTTGAAGGGTGTATCTTTTGATTGCGTTGGATTAGAAGTTTGATTATTAAATTCCAACAAGGGGGCGATCTTGTTCAAGGATCGACACTTTTGATGTATTTAATTAATTCAGCACATAGATAATACACATAACAATACTAGTCATTTGAAAACACATAATTTTTCACAATTTATTTTAATATTAAGTTCCTAACTCTTCTTTGTCCCTTCAGGTTATCTGAAAGAGACAAAGAGAGTCTGTTTATTTTCATCTCGTTACAGGGTCACGATACTACAACATCTGGAATTGTATTTAGTTTGTACTGCATATCAAAAAACAAAAGAATTCAAGACAAAATCTACAACGAACAAAAAAGCATTTTTGGAGATGATTTGGACAAAGAACCTACGTATTCGTAAGTTAAATATTATTCGTTAAAAATAATATAATCCTACATATGCAAGAGGGAATATACATTAAATTTGCTAATACGTAGAAAACCACAGCGGGTACAATAATATCTTAATATGTAGAAAATTATTATTTCCTACTAAAAAACTTACCTAGCAATACAAAGATTCGCCAAGCCCATAATTTTGTGCCCGGGGCTGTTATCTTTTTTTACCCATCTAGCCAGGACTCGCACCGGCATGCAATATTTTGATCCTTTAAAATTTTAAGTGCCTACCTAAAATATTTTTTTTTAGCGATCTTCAACACATGAAATATTTGGAGATGGTTATAAAGGAAGCACTTCGGCTGTATCCGTCGGTGCCATTGATAGAACGTAAAGTCACTGAAGACACTGGTTAGTATGCTAAAGTCGTAATGGTTGCCACTGCTACGAGCCCACACGGCGAGTAGTTGTATTATAATGATTCAAAACTGACGTCGTTTTTGTGATCTACAAAAACAAACAATTATTTGTATTTCATTAAACGACTAGCGTGTAATTTGAGGTAGGGCAGCATTGGTCAGAACAAAGAATTATTATATTAACCCCCCCCCCCCCCCCCCCCCCCCATTTTACCCCTACAGGGGGAATTTTGTATATTTCATCTACACAGATCTATGTTAATTGTAATTGAAAACTTATATACCTATTTTTATACATCTAAGTATAGAAATCAGAAAGTTTCTATACAAACTTTCCCTCCCCCCTATTTTACCCCTTCGGGGGAGAATTTCGTCCATTTCACCAAAACAGTTTTTTTTACTTTTAATCGAAAACTTAAATACCTACTATCATACTTCTAAGTCCAGAAAATTTCCATACTACCAACTTCAACCGCTTAGGGGTTGAATTTCCAAAAATTTTTTCTTATGCTCATTTACATCATAAAAAGAACCCCTGTACCAAATTAAATTTTCTAGGCACAGTAGTTCGGTTGTGCTATATTTAAGTCAGGTTTGCCATTTGCCCGCGGCTCCACCCGCGTTAGTCACGATCCGTCGGGAACAGTAAAATTTCCCGGAATGAAAGGTACCCTATGTCCTTCCCCGGGCGTTAAACTACCTTAATACCAAAATTCATCCAAATTGGTTCAATGGTTGAAGCGTGAAAAGGTAACAGACAGAGTTACTTTCGCATTTATAATATTATCATGGATGGATAATATGGATATGGATATTATGGATTGCTACTTGGCATTATGAACAAATTGGGAGTGAGGTGAGATACATGGAGAAATCGACAAATTAGAAACTAAGACAAAACTATGAAAGATCAAAGGAAATATACAAAGACAAGGAGCTGAAAGCTACTGTAAAATAGAATAAGAAGAAAAGTATATGTGAAAATATGACCAAAGAAAATAAACTGACTTCGCCATTTAACTCCACACCACTCCAACCCAATACGGTTATTGGGTTGGAGTAGAAATAAGTACAACGTAGAAAAGGTTGATAGGTCGCGAAAACGAACGTGAATGGCAATTTCAAAATCCCGTAAAACCAGTAAAGAATGATGATATGGAGTAGGTACGAAAGTGATGAAAATAAAATACCTATCAGATTATATAATCTATACTAATATTATAAAGCTGAAGAGTTTGTTTGTTTGATTGTTTGTTTGAACTCGCTAATCTCAGGAACTATTGGTTTAAATGGGAAAAATTTGTGCTGGATAGTCCATTTATTGAGGAACGCTTTTAGGTTATAAAACATTACGCTGTGATCAACAGGAGCGAAGCATCAATAAAAAATGTTTTGAAAACGGGGGAAAATCATAATTACAGAAATTGCCGCGGTTGAAGTCGCGGGCAACAGCTAGTTAATGAATAACTGTTTACAGTTGCAAACTCTGTTAATTTTAAACTGTTGTAGGGAATTCTTTCAGTGATGGAATAATTATGATTTGATAATTACAGATTGACAGTTTGTTGATAACAGTTGTTGATTTCGTTAATGTTAATAGGCTCCCGGTATGGCTCCGGTAGTACAGAGAGGGTCATGCTCCTGCAGTGCAGACTAAAAATGAATAGGGTCCCGTTTTTACTCTTTAGGTACGGAACCCTAAAAATAGGCAATGAGAACATTGTTATAACAACGAACTGGTTCCTACTCTAGCTAGAAACAGCCTGTCAAGTTAGCTGGATGGGTCATTGTCAAATTTTGCGCAGGTAAACTAGTCCCCCAACTAAGTTAATTTCTTATTCGTAATAATCAAACAAACTCTTACAAATTTTACATCAAATGCAAAGTATATCGCACTAGTAAACATTGTCTACCAAAACAAAGACTAATTAATGATTTTTTTAGTTACTTTTAAAAGTAACTTTATGGTCATTTCAGGTAACAAAATGGTTTTCCTTCCAAATTCTACATGTCCCAGGTGACACTCTGTTATAATAAAGATCAAATAATTCAATTTTCTACTATATCAACCTACCTTATATAAATTATGACTATAAATAAAGTATTGTTAATATTTATAACATAAATCTTAAAACGGGTAAGAATCAAAATTGAATTTAAATATATTTTTTTAAACTTTGTCCCGCGGTTGTGTCAAATTATATGAAATACTATGTTACCGAGTAAATTTGGACACTAAATAGAGATGATGCTGCTAAGACTTTGTATTACGTTGTACGTGATGTCGGCATTAACTGTGGGCGACCGCTGTGGGCGGGAGAGTGCTACAGGAGGCGTCAGACGATCGCAAGGCTTTGAACAGGCCGCGTGTTTTTATTCTCCATCCACTTTGTTACCTACCTATTTACGTAAGTAAATCAACTTATTTTTCATTCTAATACGTACACTTATTGTCATAGAGGAATATATTCTTAATATGCACGAAAAAGTGTATTTAACGCTTTACTTTGTGATATATATCATATGGAATGTAAAATTTACTCCTCTGTTACGCAACTCTGTTACCAGCGCGTGGTAACACAGTTGTTAAGAAAGTAACAGAGTTGTATATGCCTAGGTATATATTTTTGCTTTTGGCTTAAATTTGATGTTGCAAACAATATTTTTTTTTATTAATTGGTAGTTTCAATTAATTTAAAAGCTTGGTATTAAGTGTACATTTTATAAACTTTAATACATTGTTACAGCATAGTGTGTTCCTTTGCGATTTTAAGATGGCTCTTACACCTGCTGAAAAGCAGCGGTTATAGGACTACGTCTATTTGGGTAAGGCTTTAACTGAAGTAGAAGATGATGGTTAGGTAAAAATTATGTTTTTTTTAAGTCTATCGATCAAACTGCAACAAAATTTAAATTAGTTGAGTCTGATTTATCTTATTAGACTTTTAGAATTATTTTAGATAATATACTTGCTATCGTTCCAGAACCTATAAAAGTCTTTAAAGAAAAAGAAGCATTCTACCAATTTTATACTGCTTTAGAATAGATATATTTGAGAAATAAGCAACTTACACTTCCCAGTTACTCTTTATAGATTTTTATTTGTTTTAATTAAAGATGATTATTTGTTGATAACTATCAGTCACGAAGTTTATTGTTATTAATATTGAAGGTTATGTTTATGGTATTAATTTCTAAAGCTCAAAGGATTGCAGTTTAGTCAACTAAAGTACAAAAAAGAACAACTATGTTATTGTGTGACAACTATGTTACTCTTCTGTCCCAAAGTTTCAAGGACTAATTAAAGATTTTTATGAATAGGTAGTTAGTTTTATGTAATAATCTTATAATACGTTTATTTGTTAGATAATTGTACGGTCATATTTTATAGTTAGCATTGAATACATAAATATTTAAATTACTTTGGTAGAATTTAATATCTTTCAAAATTAAATAGGTAACAGAGTTGTTTGTAACTTAAATTTAATATTGTTAAACTTTAAAAATATGTGATTATTCTAATTGTCATTATAAGATAAAAGACTGTAATTATCATTTATGCCAAAATATTTGCAACTGAATACTTTGATATAATAATAAAAGCTTAAATGTTATGATAACAGTTGTATTTTTTTCACACCCCAACCCACTAAAAAGGGAATAAATAAAAAATATTAATTAAACATCGCGGCCGACTGTAAGAGATCAAAGTTAAATTGTTTTAACTGACATTGACATATAGAAAAGTCTTATTTTTTTTTTTTTTTTTTACAAAATTTGAATTAGGCATTTGTCTCCCATCTCACCTGATGGTAAGTGACGATGAAGACGAGGATGTTACATGCCTATCCAAGAGATACCCATTTATTCCATTTATTCCCATTTATTTCCATTTATCTAACTACTTTTATTTTTCTACAAATTTATTTATTTTGATTACGGTTACCTGCGCAAAATTTGACAATGACCCGGATATGATATTGTGTGATGATAAAGGCGTTAAGGATTACCTAAGTATATATAGTTTTAAGTTTAACCAAGGTTAAAAGAGACCTTCGTATTTTAATCACAATGGTTATCCAATTGCTGATAGTAATATGGGATAAAAGAAACTTGAAAAGGCCCTGCCCTTGGCAACGCCCTTGAAGCCTTAAATAACTAATAAGTCCATGTGTAGATGATACACGTGCGTTAGTAATTACTATGTATTCGCTGCCACCGGTACAGCCAAAGGCACAGCCCGTCAACCTTGGACCTTGCATAAACGAAAGAGACTACAGAACTGCTCTCACCTCTTTTTAAACGACTTAAAATAAGGAGGAGGTTATCGCTTCGGTTATATTTTTTTAAATTGTTTGTTACCTCAAAAATTCGCCATTTATAAAAAAATATTTTTTTATTTGAAAGGATATGCAATTTAATTTTCATCAAAATCGGTTCTGTAGTTTGTATATGAAAGTTGAGAAAGAATGAAAGGTTTAGTATATGAAAGACTGTTAAGTAGGTATAGGATAAATTATTGCTTATAATATATGTTATAATGGTAACATTACTTTTAAATTTTCATGCTTTTAGAATGAACTTGTGAATCCAACTTTAACCAAACTTATTTTATTTATCGAAAATAAAAAGTAGGCTACTGAGCCTTTTTTGTAATGATAACTAAGGAACAATGATGATCCTTCGTTATCATTCTATATTCTCATTATTGTTTACTGTGCAATTACGATATGTAGCAAACTGCACGCATGCAGTAAAAAAGACACTGGTCGACTTAATAAACTGGCTTGATGCAATGTAGCAATGCAAGCTGGGTACGCCCACGCGGATGACACAAACAAAAGGCCAAGGCAAGTAAGCCTAGATTTTTGTTATTTTTGGTCAGATCGTAGTTGTTTTGTCATACGCACTACACAAAGACTTAAATCGATTGTGACACGCAATGCATGCATGAAACTCTACAAGATGAAACTGTAAACACGGTGCAATATATCGTATAACATATAATTTCCGGAGAGTTCAGCTACTTACTCTATTTTATCTTTTCTTTTTATTACTAACACCTGATAGTAAAATAAAACCGTCTTTTTTATTGAAGACGCTTTGTCATAGGTACTTAATAATATGTACCTAAGCACTTTATTGGTAATTACCAGATTTATTATTAGGGTGGGGTTCAAATTGTAGTACACATTGTGAACCCCAAGACTTGATCTTGGCGTTCACAATGTGTACTACAATTTATAAGATTTTAAGATAATGATTTACACTTTACAATTTATAAGATGATGAAGGGTTTGTCCAAATTATAAGATGACGACACTGTCTTTAAGTTCCTGACGCTAATTATACTTATACTTTTGTTGTTTCCAGATATTGCAGGATTCCGTCTGCCTCAAGACTCATCAGTCATAATAAATATATTTCAAATGCAACGCAGTCCAGACGTTTTTGAAGACCCGCTCGTATTCAATCCGGAACGTTTTGATTCGTCCGTTCATAGGAATGCCTTCAGTTGGGTGCCATTCAGTGCTGGCCCCAGAAACTGTATTGGTAAGCATGCCCTACCCAAACTCAGACAACAATTTTTTTTTTTTTGGAAATGACTCCAAGTGAGCTTTCGCTACTTCACCGGGCGTTTGAGGCGAGGGCAGAGTGCCCTCAACCTTTTTAGACAACATCACCAAAGGGCCCCAGGAGGGACGGACCTCGGCTTTGGGCGTTGCCTGTGTGCGCAAGGCTTGGAGAGACAGCAAACTCTCATATTGCCTGATGGGCCGCGTATGCGTGCATGCAAGCCTGAAGGGCCAATCTGAGAAACAATGGCAAAAGCCTTTAGAGAGCAGCAACTGTCATCTTTTGCCTTATGGGCCGAAAGCTACGTTGCCAGAAGGGCCTATCCTGGGTGCAAGTCACCCGGGACCGCCGGGCGGTCACTAGTAATCGGAGCTAATCCTACTCTACGCACTCTATTCCGGTGGCGAGTGCGACGGGGTCGGATAGTGGGATTCCTCTGGCTATTCGGAGCCGAAGAGGGGTCGGGGCGGGCTTGTGCGATGTCAATAGGATCATCGGGATCGTCAAGTACGTTCCTAGGACGTCTACGACGTAAGGTCGTATCGTGTAAGTTGGGGGAGTAGTTAGCAGCTTGCACTACTAACGGGTTGGGGTGGCGTGCGGCTTTCTCAAAGTAACGCTTGGAGGCGTTTTTGAGATAGCCGCGAATGGATGGGAGGTCTAGGTCACGGTGTAAGTCTGTCATGCGCAGTACCGATGGTGACTCGTATTTGTGGCACGGGTGACGAAGCGGTGTGAGAGGGCGCGATATGGGAGAAGACTACGCCGGCGTAGGTCATGATAGGGCGGACGCAAAGCTTATAGAGTGTCAACTTATTTCTAAGTGACATCTTAGCATTGCCTATCATGGGGTGGAGACGGCCTAATACGAAGGCGGCATGGTTGCAGACTTTGGTGATGTGGGGGCCGAAGGTCATCGCGCTATCGAGTACGACTCCAAGGTATTTAGCCTTGCCTGCCCACTGGATGGGCTTTCCGTACAACGAAACTGATCCTAACGAGGGGAGTTCTGCTCCGGACATGGTGATTTTTCGACGTGACACAGCTTGGTTATCCTTTGAGAAAAACACAGCTGTGCTTTTCTCCGGATTAACTTCGATGCGCCACCTCTTGAACCACCTGCCGAGAGCGTCCACGGCGGACTGAAGACGATTCACGATGACCGTTTTAAGGTGATGGGACGTGTAGAGGGCCGTATCGTCGGCGAATAGTGCCAATTCTACATTTGGGGTCTTTGGGATATCGCTCGTGTACAGCGAATAAAGGACGGGCGAGAGAACAGCGCCTTGCGGGACGCCGGCTCGAATGGGACGGGGCCTCGAGAGGCATACCTCTACTCTGTACCGAAATGACCGATTCGACATAAAGTCTCGTATGATGTGCACGAGACTATCCGGCAGGCCCAAGTTGGTCAACTTGGATATCAAGCCCGAATGCCAGACTTTGTCGAAGGCTTTCGCTACATCGAAGAAGAGTGCTCCCGTAGGACGTCCCCAATTTCTCAACTTGAGAATATGCTCCGTGAGGCGGTGCAGTTGGTGGTGACACGCGTGTTTGGCCCGGAATCCAAACTGTTCGTCGGGAATGAGACTTTTGGACTCTACGTAGTCCTTGAGTCTTTTAAGGATGATCCGTTCGTAGATCTTGCCTATACAGTTCAAAAGACTGATAGGCCGGTAGGAGGAGGGGTTCTTCAGGTCTTTGCCTGGTTTTGGGATCCCGATCACGATTTCAACATAATTTCAAGTACCGTACCTACATTAGAAAACAAAATAATTTTTTACCTAGAATTATTCCCATCTTCAAATATCTTTATCAATATGCATCAAATTGGTCTATCGAATTAACAAAGAAACAATGAAAAAATACTATACTATAATATACAAATAAACACGGTACAAAATAACAAGTTAATAAATATTTCATGAAACTCGTTACTCCTTTTGGCAAATCGGTTACAAATTACAATAAGTTACAATATAATTTCGGAGGAAATGACACTGGCAAAATAATTTCATTTATTTGTTCATGCAGTCAGGTTGACATTGTCATTTATACAGAAAAATAGTACAAATTATAACCTCGTAATAAACGCCATAATCGAAAATAACGATTTCAGTAAAAGTTAATAGGTAAAATCTAGTGACATTCATTTAAAAAGGCGTAAATAATTACAAAGCATCGTTTTAAAGTGTTAGTGTTCGAAAGTATTGTGTGATTGAAGAAATATCTGCCAACAACCGTGTCGAGAAGGTTTGTTTACCTTTAAATTTTTTTTGCGTGGGATAGATATTAGGTAAATCTATGATTTCGGAAACGGCTCTAACGATTTCGCTGAAATTTGTTTAATGGGGGTTTTAGCGGTTTTAACAATTGATCTAGATTATTCTTATGTTTGGGAAAACGCGTGTTTTCGACTTTTCATGCATTTTTCTTTCTACGCAGAATATGGTCGCTAATTTCGTTCTATCAGCCATTGTCCGTCTGGTCCAGCGGGTTAAGGCGCGGAGGGCAAGAAACGAGTGTTACGGGTTCGCATCCCGCTCAGTGAACTTTTATTTTTTTTATATGTTCAAGTCTATATATTTATTTTAAATTCTTATTGTTTTTAGAAAAAAAATTTAAAATGTATCTAGTTAATGTTTGATTTTACTTTTTAACCCAACAAGCGCGAGACACGCAGACACAATAGATTTTCTATTGTTATGTGGCCCGATCGGCCCGCTTGGTGGTTGAGAGGTCAAGTTTATGTAGTTTATCACCTAAACACCACCATATTACAATAAATAGTAGTAAACGAGCAAAGCTCGGTCGCCCAAGTACTATTTATTATTTATGGTCAGGGTCTCACTGGCTGTCCTGTGGTTGCAGGTATGTTTATTATGGTTGCAGGTAGAAGTTATGGTAGAATAAAGAAACTCACCCAAATTTATTATTACATCCGAACTTGTATGAACTGGGAAAACAATATACTCCTTTTGTGGCAGTCGTGTAAATAAGTACTTAGCGACGAATTGCTAGGTAACCGCCGCATCATCATCATGACATGCATGACTCCTGAAATTGTCGCTTAGCTTTTTCGATCTGCCTTGGAAAAGAAGTACCTATTTCTGCTCTGCTTATAAATCAATGAACGCAGGCTGCACGCAAGAAAAAGTGTCACGTTCCGTGTACAAGCGTGAGCGCGGAACAAGCGATAGAGAAGCACGATCAGCCTAAACGTTCGGCTTGTGACGCATCTATCTCTCTTCCACCGTAAAATTATCGTCCGTAAACAGACTTTACAAACAACCATTTTTTTTTTCTTATCTCCCAGAAAGCATTAATAAGAAAAATAAGTAGGTGGCCTATATAGTTATCTGCATCGTCCCTTAAAGTTAAAAGGTAATTTCCAAATTAATTTGTCTCGTCTTTTTCATAGGTCAGAAATTTGCCATGATGGAGCTGAAGATCACCGTCGCAGGAATAATAAAACATTTCCAAGTGCTGCCGTCTGGCGAGGAGCCCGAATTGGTAGCAGACCTCATTTTACGATCACGAACGGGAGTCAAAGTAAAACTTCTTCCAAGATCAACTAGCAATTAAACAAAATTGTCATTTGATCTCGATTTACTTACTCCTTTTTTGGGCTAAAATAAGGCAAAATAAAGATATTTAAGTATTTACCTGCCTTTATCTATTTCTGTAAACATTTTATCATCTATCTAATACTGCTAAAATTAAGCAAATAAAGTTAGTCATGAACGTTTTAAAACTATCTACTATAAATGCAAACCAAATTGCAAACTCAGTAATAGAATTGGATATTATACTTGTATATCCTTACTTCATATATAAACGCGAAAGTTAGCGAGTATGCATGCATGTATGGATCGTTGTATCACGCCAAAACCGCTGAACCGTTTTGACGAAATTTTATACTTAGGTATATACCTAGGCTACCTTTCATCCTGGAAAAAAGTAGCTAGTTACTGTTCCAACGGGATCGACATTCTTCTTATCGTGTCGACTCGGGCGAATTAAATGTGTTGACCAGAACTCGCCCACACAGCGTTATGCATATATTGGTCTTCGGCCTCGCGTGTGCAGGTGGTAGGAGACGCAGGGTACGACAACAGGTGTGCTATAGTCTGATGAGTAGCACCATACGGACAAGTAATATCAGAGCTGAAACCTCACCTATTCATGTTCTCTAAGGGTAAAAACGGGGCCCTATAACTAAGCCTTCAATGTCCGTCCATTCATCCGTCTGTCACGGAACTGTATTGTATTTATTAAATCACTAGCTTTCGCCCGCGGCTCCGCCCGCGTCAATGTCGATCCCTCGGGAATAGTACTTTTTCCGGGATAAAAGGTAGCTTATGTCCTTCTCCGTACTCCAGAGAACTTGTATGCAAACTTTCATGATGATCGGTTCAGTAGTGACGGCGTGAAAGCGTACAAACAAACAAACTCACTTTCGCATTTATAATATTAGTAAGGATAAGGATATCAGGAGTGCTATTTTTGAAGTGACGCCGTTCGTAAACGAGCGATTTTTCTATACAAAAATCGCTCGAAGACGAGTGTCACACTTTTAAAAATAGTACCCCACGTACATATTTGTTTAAGCTTTAGGGCATTAATTGGCTTTCTACGCCTTCTTTTTTCTTTTCTTCTGTTTTGCCCTCAAACTTCATTCAGAAGCTTATTTTAGCCAGTGTCTAGTTATTTCGAGTTATTCTTGCGTGTGTATCAACGAAATGATGGTGTAATTCATTTTGCTGATTCCTATGGAGTGGAGCCCCTGGCGACAATTCCCACGAATCCATTGGCTTGATCATGAACGACACAACGAGGCGAGCAAACACTCACTACAGCCGCACCATGACACTTTATTTTAGTTACTAGCTGTTGCCCGCGGCTCCGCCCGCGTTAGTGTCGATCCCTCGGGAACAGTAGAATTTCTCGGAATTAAACATACCCTTTGTCCTTTCCCGGACCTCAAATTCCCTCCATACCAAATTTCATCCAAATCAGTTCAATGGTTGAAGCTTAAAAAAACGACAGCCAGAGTTACTTTCGCATTTATTATATTAGTATTAGTATGGAAGTATGGATATTATTTATACTCCTAAGTCCAGAAATGAAAAAATTTCCATAAAAATTTTAACCTCCCACTTTGCCATTTAAGGGGGGAATTTAGTCCATTTCACAGGGTTTTTTTAATTGTAATCAAGAACTTATATTCCTATTTTTATACTTCTAAGTCTAGAAATGAGAAAATTTCCATACATATTTTACCCCCTTCTAGGCGATTTTTTTCCAGTTGACCTGCACAGATCTTTTTCAATTGTAATCGTACATTTATTTACTTTTTTTCATACTTCTAAGTTTAGAAATTAGTAAATTTCTATACGAACATTACCCCGTTATTTTACCCCTTCAGGGAAAATATCGTTCATTTTACCTATACAGATATGTTTAATTGTAACCTAGAATTTATATACTTATTTTCATACATCTAAGTCCAAAAATGAGAAAATTTCCAAACAAAGTTTATTTCATCCACCCACCCCATTTTAACCTTTAAGGGGGGAATTTTGCAAATTTCATCTAAACCCATATTTTTCAATTTAAATCGCAACTTATATACCTTCTTTCATACTTCTAAGTCCAGAAATTAGAAAATTCCATAAAAATTTACCCCTTCAGAAGTTACATTCCGAAAAATCCTTTCTTAGCGCTCACTCACATCATTAAAAGAACCCCTGTACTAAATTTCAAGTTTCTAGGCGCAGCAGTTTCGGTTGCGTTGATATATAGGACAGGTTTCTCGTTTGCCCGCGGCTACGCCGCCGCCGATAGTGTCCATCCCTCAGGAACAGTAGAATTTCCCGGAATAAAAGGTACCCTATGTCCTTGTCTTATGTACTTGGGTCTCAAACTACCTCCACACCAAATTTCATTATTTTAATGAAACAAACTTTAAATGTTATGCTGGGTTAAAACAAAGTAATTGGTGAAAGATTGAAGTAAATCGTTTCAGTATTTTCGGTTTCGGAGATAATCGTGATCATACATTTTGTTATTTCAGAAGTATTTTAGAACTAGTTTTTACAAAGTGGTATTTTGCAAATTAAAAAAATGAGAAAATTTATTATTTTTACTCAGAAAACATACAACATTCAAAATATATATTTTGCGTAGATCAACGTCATATTAGCTTACTTCGACTTCTCATTTTGCACTGTAAGTTTAACCAAATTGTATTTTCTTTTGTTATTCAATATGTAAAAAACCGAAAATTATCCTTAGGGCTGCTAAATCGTGGTTCTCTTGGTGCGAAACACGAGGAATTTGTTGTCGCTATGGTTCAACACGATGTAGATATCATGGCTATTAATGAAACTTGGCTTAGAGAGGGGGAAGATGCCCGCGCACCAATGCCACCTGGGTACCAGTTGCGTTACATCCCTCGGCCTGCTTCATGCCGTCGCTCGCGTGGCGGTGGCTTTTATATAAGAAATGGAATTAATGCTAGACTTATTGGACACCCTCCCGCCACGCGTGTAGAACAAATGTGGCTAAGTCTCAATATAGAAGGCGTAAAGCTAGCCATAGGCACAGCATATCGACCACAATGGCTAAATATTGATATTTTTATTGATGCCCTTAGTGAAACAATTTCCTCATTGGGCAGTTTTGACTCTATTATTTTACTCGGGGATTTTAATGTTGATCTCTTAAAATCCGAAGATTATCTCACAAAAAAACTTGAAGATTTTCTAAAATATATAAATTTTTCTCAATTTGTCATTCAGCCAACTCACTTCACTACTCATAGCGAAACTTTGATTGATCTAGTCTGTTCAAATACGCACGTTTCTAACACGACTGTAACTTACATACCTGATCTTAGTCATCATGCATTTATATCCTGCAATCTCAATGTTAAAAAACAGAAACCCACACCAAAGTGTATTATGTATAGGCCGCTTAAAGATATAAATTTGGGTGAATTCAATAAAGAGGTGGGGCATTTTCCTTGGGCTGATTTAGAAGCGGATAATGTTAATAACATGTTGGAGTCATTCAACAGCGTTATTTTATCTATTTTTGACAAATTTTGTCCTGTTAAGCGTATTCTTATCAAGGATCAAAGTTATCCATGGATAACTTACAATATAAAAGAAATGATAAAACTACGTGATAAAGCTTTTGTTAGATATAAAGAAACAAAATTAGAAATTCACAGAAAATATTATAAAGATTTAAAAAGTATTGTAGCTACCGCAATTCATAAAGAAAAAATAGCCTACTCATCACATCAATTCATTGCACAAAAATCCGCGCCTATTATGGAACAATATAAAAAAAAATGTAGCGCAATTCAATAAAAATAATTTTGAATTACCCTCGCATTTAAACAATCCTAATGAAATAAATGGTCATTTCTTAAATACCCTTGGAAATAACGATCCAAATAATACCTTAGTACGTCAATTCAGCTCAAATCAATTTTGTTCTTCCAAGTTTAGACTCAAGCCTGTAACTGAAACAACCATTGGTAATATAATTAAATCAATTTCAACCAATGCAAAAGGTACTGACGATATCACACTAAATATGGTGTTAGTCACTCTACCCCATACGTTAGCAGTTATTACAACCATAGTTAATAAATCCATAGAGACGGGAGTTTTTCCCGAATCATGGAAAACTGCCATTGTAAAACCGATTCCAAAAATCCAACATCCTGATAATTTTAAAGACTTACGCCCCATTAGTATCTTACCATTTATGTCAAAGATTGCTGAGAAAGCTGTCTGCATGCAGCTAACTCAATATTTAGAGGAAAATAATATCTTACCAGATAAGCAGTCGGGTTTTAGAAAGTGTCGAAGCACATCTACTGCGTTGATAGATGTCGTAGACTATATACTTGCGCGCCAAGACGTTGGTGAGGCTACATTATTGACCATGTTGGATTTTTCACGCGCCTTTGACACCATTAATCATTCAGTTTTATTATCCAAACTTAAATTTTATGGATTTGATGAGAACGCATTAGAATGGTTTGCTAGCTACCTAACCAAACGCAAACAATACGTTGAAACGAGTAATACTAATGGTTCAGTCACTGTTTCAACTGTCAAAGAAGTTGATAGAGGAGTCCCCCAGGGATCCATTTTGGGACCGGTACTTTTCATTCTATACACAGCTGATATCACAAATCAAATTAAAAACTGTCAGCATCATTTATTCGCTGACGACCTTCAGATATATTTATCTTTTAAACCTAAAGCAATAAACCAGATAGTTGATAAACTAAATACAGACTTAAATAGCATAGCTCAATGGTGTGATCAAAATAACCTTGTCTTAAACCCATCAAAATCTAAAGTTCTATTATTAGGATCAAAAAGGCAAATACAGGATGTTACTACTCGTGATCCACATGTGTACATTGGACGAGATCGATTAGAAATTGTCACACAGGTTCGAAACTTAGGTCTATTAATGGATGGGAGGTTGCAGTTCGAGGAGCACATTTCACAAACAATGCGAAATTGTTTCTACCGACTCAGTGTTCTTTACCGTATTCGTGAGTGCCTAAGTGTTGATATGCGTATTAGGCTATGTGAAACCCTAGTCTTATCTAAGTTAAATTACGCCGATAACATATTCGGCCATTGTCTGTTGGCCCGTACGAAAAGAAATATACAGCGGATTCAAAATGCTTGTGCTAGATTTTGTTTTGCAATTCCTCGTCGTTCACATATTACACCCTTTCTTAATGAAAATAAACTATTAAATATGACAAATAGGCGAACACTACACTTTGCGTCATTGATTTTCAACGTAATGCATAATGGCCAGCCATCTTACTTGTTTAATAAATTAAAATTCACACAGGGCAAGATGAGAATCGCACCAGTATTATAAGTTCCCCAGCACAGTACAGCTGCGTTTCGTGGCAGCTTTCGTTATGCTGCCACGAAATGCTGGAATAACTTGCCACCCCCAATAAGAAATTTAAAATCTGTTTACTTATTTAGGCAAAATCTTAAGAAGTTTTTACTTAATGATCAAACTAGTACAAGCAGCTGAACTGTGCTATTTAAAATTATCTAACAAATAAATATAGGTATAAATGTTATTTTGTTTAATTTTGTATACGTCATAATTATTAAATATTGTTCACGTGACGCAGTGTCACATCTCCCGTCCAACTGGCTTCCCTGAAAATCAGGTGTGTTGTCATGGCATACCTGCCATGACAACACAGCTGAGGGAAACCATTTTGGTGGTATAATTTGTTAAATTGTTTTATATTTTGATTTTGTAATTGTTTATACACCAAAATAAACATTTTTCATTTCATTTTTCATTCATTTCATTACATACAGACAGACAGACAGACAAAAAAATCGAAAATTTTTTTTGCTTTCTATTATTCTTTTTAAGTGTCCCTCTATCTATTTCAGTCAAAAATTCTAAATGTACAGACAAAATATTTTTACGATTAGATTATACACTTTGTTCATAAACATGGGTATTTATAATACCAAATTACACAGATTTCACATTATAAAGTCCACTAGAAACAATTTGCAAAACAATCTAAAACAAAAGCCGTGCAGGCCGCCGAAATTCCCGCCAAGAACCCTTTCTACGCCATATATCCCTATTCTTTTCCTATTCAAAGCTATTTTTAGCGAAGGCAAATGGATCAACCCCATGTGTTCAAATCTTGAGTGCTATTTTTTTAAATGACGCCGACCTCACCTACTTGGCCGGTGGTTGCCCGTTGCATGCAGGTAAGCATCCGTCATCCCGAGCTGGTACTTGCTTTTTCTCAACAGATGATATCAATGCTTTTTCCCAATCATCCGAGTGAGTATCTCAATACCTTCATTCCCTTCCCAGATCCAACAAATCCATATCCTTCCCCAGCTTGAAAATGCTCCCGATGGGCATTGGCCAGCAGCCTTGGCAGTAAAAGAAATCAACGAAACTGCGCTCGCCAACCCTCCTGCCAAGCGTGGTGAGGTGAGTGTGCCCAGCAGTGGATTTCTTTTGGCTGAAATGTTAACTTATTATTTAGCCTAGATGACATAATTTTTCAGATATTGATGGAATTTAAATAGGACCAATTTGAAAGTATCTCAAAAAATAACGGGTTGCTCCGGGAGTGCCGGCAGAAGAGAAAATTCCGCGCGGTATAAAGAGAGAGGGATATAACTTCCTCTCTTACGTTGCGCCGGCGGTCCCAGGTCACGTATCCGTCTTACGAATTTTCGATCAGGTCACGTGTTCCCAGAAAGTGCAGAACGCCGCGCACCGCTAAAGAAGTTATCACTTTAATAAACAGTTCGTAAATGACAGAGAAATAAGTTAAAAGTACATACAAAAAAACATACAGTCAAACTAATAACCTTTTCTGAAGTTAATTGAAGGCAGCTCTCCTTTTTAGGGTTCCGTAGTCCACAAGAAACCCTTATAGTTTCGTCATGTCCGTCCGTCTATCTGTCTATCCGGGCATGTACTCCGTCGCTACTGCACCGATTGTTACGAAAATTGGTGCAGTAGCTATATGCGCCCATTACTGCAGTTGCATTATCGGCAAACGAACGCTTGGCTGCTGTTCCCACGTCATGTCAGTATTATAGTACTTAGCATGGGGGAGATACTTATTTCCCTGTTCACATCTTGTTATATATCACCACACCTATATTATTGTTGCAATAACCTTATTATGTAGGTAAACCTGATGTTTTACAAATAAAAGTACCTACTCGATCAATGTATGTATATGTTTTTTACTTGTAGTTTTTGTGTCATGACTAAAATCAAACAAATATTATTATAGGTAAAACGAATCTATTGTTAACATCTTTTACGCTATTCATACTATAACAACCAAATAATATAAAATCTTAATTGGTTGCGAGTTATACCATATACTGTAATAGTTATAAGAGTTGGAATTATAAAATAAACACACTTAAAAATTAACTGGCAATTTATTTTTGGATGTATTGTGAAAAGAGAGAGATGGCAGTACATACCTGCACTGTGGTGCACAGGGTTGGCAGAGAGGAGGCGGGGGAAGGGTAGGGATACTATATATCTATGTATACTAGGCTTTTATCTGCTTTGTTCGCAAAATGAAAGATGACTCACCAATACAACTAAACTCAAACAAGGTGTGTAGATGGTGGGGGCCGGCCTCAAAGGGGTAAAGTAATAATAAAAATGTTCAAAGATAATTGTTTTATTGCATATTTTCATTTAAACTCGCGATTATGATAAAAATTGCCAAATAAAATACATGATTATTTATGAATTTTAAACCCAAATAACTCAGTTCGGACTGAGTTTAGAGGTATATGTTTCATATTACGTTTTGTTTATTATGCTATTATCTATAATAAAAACAAGGTTTGGTCAGTGGCCGCGCGAAAAAAAAAAGACGCCACTTCCCATAGTCGAATCGGCATTGTCCTTTGTTTATACAAGATTCGACTTTTTTTGGTGTTTTTATAGATAACGGTACGGAACACTTCGTGCGCGAGTCTGACTCGCACTTGACCGGTTTTTTTATGATTTCTATGGGCTATTTTGTAGTCATAACATTCGATAAAGGTACTTATTCGTCGTAGGCAATGAGCATGAAGCTATAGTACCTAGCAATGATTCACTTCTCTTTCAAATACACTCCGATAGTGCTATTTTCTAATTTCGCCGTTCATAATCGAGTATTTTTTCTGTACAAAACCCTTTTGTTTACGAGTGGTCATACTTTTAAAAATAATACCCCGGGACATGGATGTAATAAGCTGTAATAAGTACAAGGAAATAAAAAATCGTTATGTCAATTTTTGACACCCATTATTGGAGTTCTTGGCGGGAATTTCGACGGACTGCACGGTTTTTGTTTTGGATTGTTTTGCAATTTGCTTCTAGTGGACTTTATAATGTGAAATCGGTGTAATTTGGTGTTATAAATGTCCATGTTTATGAACAATGTGTGGAATAACTAAAATGAAGTGTCATGGTGCGGATGTAGTGAGATTTACATAGCGGGCTGGTGGTCGCTCGCCTTACTGCTACTGCGTCTATGATCAAACCAGTGGATTCGTGGGAATTGTCGCCAGGGGCTCCATTGAATCACCGAAATGAATTACACCACCATTTCGTTGATAACCATAGAAAATATGAAGGGCTAAAAGGCACAGAAAACCAAATGCCGTAAAACAAATATGAAACAAAAAAAAAAATGACACCCATTATCAAAACTGTCAATGTCATATAAGTATGTCATAATTTTAAATACGCAATGTGAAGAAAATTCTTAGTTTATTATAATAATATATATTTTTTCAAAATGTATAAGGGGTTTACACGCATTTTAACTCATTCCGATAGAATTCAAACGTGTATTTCTCCAATACTTAGGACTACTGTGTTGTGTGCTCGAAAAGACAAACTTGGAGGTATAGGTTATATTTTCATGAGGACCAAAAAACATGATCGTGGAAATCCTTCAGCGTTATTTGTTCCTGTTCCTGTTAAACCCAACCCCGATGATATAAACATTGGTGAGGAATTTACCGGACGTCTGAAGAAGCAAGATTTATTGAAGATATTGAATAAGTTTTATCAAAAAGCTGAAGTGCGAGTTTTAGCGTCAGAAAACGGCTTGGACGATCAGTTATTACATCAGGCCTTTCTTTCCTTCAGACGGCATTGTTTAGAACATGACTTGCCTCCAGATTTACATATAATTATTAGTGATATATTACAAGGTAAGTAATTTTTAATTCATGGGCTTATGCATTTATACAAAGGGATCTTCAATACGAACTTTGTTTTTATGTAGTCAGAGTAAGGTTTGTCAATTTATTGAAAAATGATATCAGAAAAATGTCCACCACATCTATGGATATCATTCTTCCATTAAATTTTAAATCACTTTTTGGTCTATTTTGTTAATCAAGTCACAAATTCTGGCTTGACAAAGTTAAAATATTTGACATATGACAAGAAAATTAAAATGATTGTTGTTGCTTTGCAATTTCTGAGAAAATTAGACTGAAACTGCTCTTACCGTAGACAGATTACTCTATCGAGAAATGTACCTACCTAAACAACTCAATTTGTTTGTTTTATTAAAAACTCAAATGTTTCTATTTCATTATAGGTGCTGGACATGTTGATGACCTCTTTCCATATTTCCTTCGCCATGCCAGATTAGCTTTTCCACATTTAGACTGTCTTGATGACTTAAAAAAAATATCTGACCTCAGAACTCCAGCGAATTGGTAAGCACACAGAACACAGAAAAACATGAGAATTGCCTTGTGGGCACGCCTCAATTGTTGTCAAATGTTTATACTTCTACTTAATATTTTAGAAGTATTATATTTGTGAAAGTGTTGATAAAAATTGAAATTTATTATTAATATTTGACAGCAGATTACTCATGTACAAAGCCAGCTACTGGCTGACATGTTTCAACCTTATCTATAGGTCTTCCTCGGGTGAATTGAATCATGGCACATACCCAAAGTCGTCATGATCTACCCTAATGTTAGCGATCAGAAGCATTGCAGCGTGAGGTGCGGGGCGACCATTTGCGTCGCCCGCCACGTCCCTGTTTTTGCGGAGCTTCGGCCGCGTCTCGATTCACATTCGCCCTGAGGAATACCTCTGGATGCTGTCGAAACTTGTCCAACAGAAGCTGACTTTGTACATGAGTATCCCGTTGTTAGATATTGAAATAAAGTCTATAAGTTAGTTTTAGTCAAAAATTATGTCATTCCTAATTAGTTATAATTTTCTTCACAAAATTTTTATACTGCATTTTTATACAGGTACCCTGAGGCTCGTAGTATGAACAGGAAAATTATTTTCCATGCAGGACCCACAAATTCAGGCAAGACCTATCATGCAATGGAGAGATTTTTGGGGGCTAAATCAGGTGTATACTGCGGGCCATTAAAGCTTTTAGCTACAGAAATATATCATAAGTCAAATAAGAGGGTAAGTAATATTATATTTACTAAATTATGTCTGTAAGTAGCATAGGCAGCCGTGTGGTACCTGGCAGAGTAGAAAAGGACCACTCCAAGTCTTCCCGTGGATGTTGTAGAAGGGGACTTAGGAAATACAAGCTTAATAAAGCTTATAAACATCTGAAAGACCTCTCCAACCTGTCTGGCCAGCGTGGAGAGTGTAGGCCAAGTCCTCTGGCTGCTCTGGCTCTAGTAGTACAGAGAGGGTCGTGCTCCTGTAGTGGAGATCAAAAAGACCTGATGATGATGAAGTAGCATAGGTAGAAATATTTGCTACTATTTACAATAAATCATGAGGTCAGAGTGAACAATTTATAGTCAGAGTTGCGCAAAATACATGCATTGCTGTAATAAAATACAAAGTACATCTTGTATCAATACCATATAGTGAAAACATAACAACACTGAAGGGGCAGTCCAATTCACGGCATTGTTGTTATTAAATGGAGATTGTCTCTATCACAGTCCAATGATTTAACATTACTTATTACTTTACCCAATTTAAATATTCTGGTTCACTTTGTTCACCTGTTTACCTGGTTCCGTGTGCAATTTTCCACACCTAGGCCTCTTGTTTGGGCCCATTGTGTGTGAGCAGAAGACATTCTATTTCCCGGTCTTCTGCTTTGGAGAGACTGCCCTCTCCCAAAATGATTTCCTTTTTTCTCTCCTTCATTTTTTTCCTCTTTAATACTCTAAACTTTTAAATAAAAAATAAGGTTTTCAAAATGTCAATTGTTACTAAAACTACTATGTTCCATTTTTTAAACTTCCAATTTCTACATGTGTTTTCCAGGAAAATGAATAGTAAAGTATGTGTACAGTCAAATAACTTTTTAGGGGACAGCATGTGGTCTGATCACAGGTGAAGAGAGGCGGCATGCATCTCACTTCAATACTATAGACAGTAGTGAAGTGGAGACGAGGACAGAGGAACCTTTGCTTCTTGAAGAAGCTGAACTAACTGCGTCTAGTCATGTAGCATGTACTGTAGAGATGACCTCGCTCAATAATTCTTGTAAGTAGATTTTTATTTTGAGTTTAATTAATTGAATGACTGGGCAGTCACATTGTTTTAAAAATCTGTCTCTGCTATAAATTAAAACTGAGATGCTTCAGGGCCTGGGGCTGCTGTGTCATGTAAATGGATTTTTAAACCCCTAGGAAAAAAGAGAGGTGTTATAAGTTTGCCCGCTATGTGCGTAGGTGGGTGTCACCATAGCTATTAAACGGGTCAACTGATTTGGTAATTTTTAGGGTTCTGTACCGAGCTCGATATATATATGACGGAGAAAGTAATGGCTGAGCGACAGCGCCGTCGTCTTTTAGGTCCGGCTGCGTTGGGTCCATTGTAATTGAAACAATTTCAGTATGATAATGACACTATTTAATACTCGAAAATAATAATCACTTCACATCACAATCACTTAGTAAATTGGCAAACCGACAGTTTCGTATTGGAGGTGTGACTTCGTTGGCGTCTCAAATCGATATGCCGTATTAAATGATCCCCACTCTCCATAACGACTCTGTCCACGTGCCGCCATTACAATAACAAGTGACGTCACGGTGTTTACCACTACAAACTATAATCAATTGAATTAATTATTTCTCTCTCTGACACGGCCAGCCTGACGATTTACACGTCCTCGTGAATATCTGAAACCAAACAATCAAATTGGAGAAACAGAGTAAGCTCGGTCAGCCTGACCACATAACTATGATCAGACATAGCTTAAGTACAATCGATTAACACTAACAAAAGATTCCTCTAAGTCTCAACAAAATTTGATCAGTAACTTCATTAACTTAGCTCACATACAACGCTCATGGCCCGGCTGCCGCAGCAGCTAGTGACATCTTTGTCACCCTTATCGTCACCACCTCGTGGTACGACGTACGGCTAACGCACAACGCTTCATATAGTCTCTGACTCCCAGGTCGCATGACCAACAACAATAATCTCCTTTGAGACCCAGGTCCCCGCTGTACCACTGCCTGCCCATCGCCCCCTGAACAACTCACAAATGAATTGCAGTTACGACTACAGAGCAGTGCGTACAGTGCGACCAACTAGCCATGGTATGTGCTCTACTAGTACTCAGCGGAGGTGCTCTCACCAAGGTCTGCTACACTTAATTCATTAAGCACACTACTTAGAGGCATCTTTCGCAAGCGATCATGAGCGTACTTATAGGATCTATTACAATTTAATGATTACAAAAGATAACGATGGCAGTCAAGTAATTCCACAATTTTTAATTGTCCCTTATATTTTGGGTCTAATTTTGTCTGATTCCGTTCCTCATTTCTGTTCTGTTCTGTTCTGTTCTGTTCTGTGCCCGCCCAGCCAGTGGTTAAACTGCAAGAGCGTAGGAAAGAGGTCCACCAGGGAGAGAGTGTACCGGCGCTTGTGAACACAAGTTGACGTGTTTACTTCTTGCACAGCTACCCCCCTCCGCGTTGGATCACGAATCCAGGCTCGAGAAACCGGTTGGGCACGTAGATAGGATTGGGAGTGTAGGGCTGTGCAGTCTGGATGAGGAGTGAAGAGGAAATGTGAACCGACCGAATACTTGCATCAAATCAGTATGGGGAAGATAGATACTATACTTGGTGTGTAATATATAAAAGGGAGGAAAATAGGACTGCTTTGTTGTTGCGTTGACTTCGTCGTTCTATTTGTCGTCTCCAACCTCATACTTTATTACGTTTTGCTCGTCGGTTCTCGTAAAAGTTGTTTCTTCTCTCGTTGGGTAGGTTGTTGTTTCCATGTTGGCTTTTGCCTACGTGATCGATGTGATGTTATGGACGTTGATCTGGGTGTTTTGCGCCCACTGCGTCTGCGAATGACTGGTGAGAGCTGGCTGTGTGTTTGATTTGATATCGAATGCTCCAAATCTAAGTCAGTTATTGTGTCTGTTTCTTCCACTTCGAATATCTTTTCTGCTTCTTTTTTGATTAGAGCTCTGTGTTATCCGCTAAATTGCCCCATTCTTCCTTACTTTTACTCATATAATTCGTGATTTCATGATCTAGGGAGTCTTCCCATGTGTAAATAGGACGCCCTATTTTGCGCTTATTTTCCTGGTGTTGATAAGCTGCCTGAAGTAGGACGTCGTAATATGTGACCATAATAAGAAATTCTTTGTATTTTTATTATTTTTGTTATGGATTTTCTTATGGATTAGCCTTGATTTTTCGATTTGGGTAATGTTTCCCCGCATCCAACATTCCCTGTAGTATTTGCCATTTGTATTTTCTCAGTCTCGATCGGTTAGCTTTCGTTAAAGCGGTCACGTTTAGACCATAAATCATGCATGGTATTATGACCATTTTTTATATTAATACTACGATGCTCCAATCTATTTTATTATCTTGTATGAATGGTAATAGGACTTTGGAATTTTTTATTGCTTTGACACATCTTGTTTTAATGGTAGCCCTTCGATTGTGGGCAGCTGTTATATAAGTTACTAAATATTTTATCTCCTGTACCGGCTGGATTATGACTCCCCCAAGTACTCTGCACGGTTGCTATGCGGTTGGGGGACCAAAAAGATTGCGCACAACAAGTTTTGTTTTAGTTTGGTTTATAACGAGGCCGACTGAGTTTAATAACGTATTCATTTTGCCGATTATGCGATTAAGAACGTCTACTTCTTCACCAATCAATATAAGATCTTCTGCAAAGGATAATATTATAGGTAATTTTGATTCTAGGTCTTGATCAAGTCTTACAGCTTCGTCTTGTTCCTCGAGGGTCTTTAGTACCTCGTTAATGATTATAGTAAAAAGTCTTGGGGATAGGGGACAGCCCTGTTTGGCACCCTTGCCTTTGCTTATTACCTCTGAGTTTTGTCCACACCATGAAACAAAGGTTTCCTCGTTCATACACGCTTTTATTATTCTATTTGTAAGAGGTACACCTACTCTGTTTACTTATATATCTTTTAGTGATTCTAAATTTACGTTGTCAAAGGCTTTCTCGAGGTCAAGGGCCACGACAAACATGGCTGTTCTCTCTCCATTTTGTATCCAGTACCTGCCGGAGCGTAAAAATGTGATCGTCTGTGGAGCTATTGTTCAAGAATGCTCTTTGTTAGTTACCGGGGGTGCTGGTGGTAGCATTGTGCTTTTCTAGTAGGAAATTCGCGTAGATTCGGTATCCTACGTTGCATATAGATATTTTCCTAAAGTGATTTATATGTTTTGGATATGGTTGTTTTCTTATTGGTACCTGTTTAGTGAGGCGCCATTCACTAGGGATTTCATTGTTTACCCATATCGTCGCCATTGTTTTTGTGAGTTCTGCTACATATTCTGTTGGAGCCGCCTTGTATAACTCCGGCACGATATGGTCGGTTTTTTTCAATATCGTCAGTTGTTGGTGGCTCCATTCCGGGAGCTACTTCCTCCGTTTCCTCAAACATAGAAATATGTTTGCCTTGACTTTTTTAAATCGGTAATCCAATTGGACATGGTTATGTAATGCTTAGTCTGCGCTCGAGTAGACTTACTTTAGTAAAGTCGCAGGAACTTATAGGTTATTCTCATACGTAGTGATTTGTGCGTTTAACTAAGGCCCTTAAAAAAACTTGGGAGATTGCGCCGTGCTTCCGTTACTTTTAGCCCTAGAGTAGTGTCCTGAGGACTTTTAGATTTTTGAAAAATGGCCTTTTGATGGTTGGCGAGTGCAATTCTGCTTTCTTTTGAGTTGGAAATAGGTTTTTGTAGTACATCGTGTGCGGCTTCTTTCAGAATACTATTAAGGGTATCCCATTCCAATGAGAAATTGTCGCTGGGTTCGCTAATTGGATTCCGTTCACGTTTAACGTAATGGTTTTTTTTTTCTGATAACATTTAGGAAGTTCGTTACGTGTTCTTTCTTTTGCAGAAGTTTGTAGTTGTGGTTTTTATGGTTATATGCTAGTCTTTTGTTTTGACGGGTTTGTTCGTTTGGATGGCTTTTGTAATTGAGCAAAGGAAGATATTCTTATATTGCCCCATACCAGTTTGTGGTAGGTGTTGACTATCAAGTTGCGTTCGCCTATGATGCTGTGGAAAAAAGGTTTGTTTGTGTTCTTGTAAGGATATAGTCACTTGAGATACTTGATTTCCTCATAACCAGGTGGTCTTGCATGTGGGTCTGCCCCATGAGCTGCTTACTTTTAATCGGTGTTGCTGTATTAGATTTAGTAATAAATTCCCATTTGTATTGGTATGGTACAGATTTTTTTCTAACTAGATTTTCAATTTTTATGTTTCTAGTTTTCATTTTTCTTACATCATCACGTACTTACCTATATGGGCGTTAAAGTCCCCTATTATTACTTTATTTGCATTTTTTGGGGCTTTACTCATGGCGATTCCTATTTGCAAGAAGCGGGATGTTGATTCAGCTGGAACGTGGCATGTAATTATGAAAATATTTATTGGTTTGTTAGCATTGACTGATTTCAAATGCAGGTGTACTGCAAGTACGTCTCGGCTTTCGCGATGAGTCTGAGTAACGTCGTATTCGATTTTATTGTTTATTAAAATTGCTATGCCTCGATATTCTTGTGCTCTTTTTTTTTCTGCCACCTAAGACCCAATTGTAGTGTTTTGATTTAAATTCTCCCGTGGTTAGATGCGTTTCTTGAAGACCCGCTATGGTTATGTTGCGATCTGATAGAACCTTGTCAATATTAATTTTATCACGTTGCCGAGCACACCCTAGTTCATTCCACGTCACTATTGAGAGTGATTTGCAAGGCCTGGGCGTAAGTAATCTAGATGAGGGGAGTGTGGAACGTAATCTTTTGGGACACATGTAGCTGGGTTGTATGTTCGTGGAAGTGCTTGAAGAGATTTCCGCTGTTTGAGCGCCGTCTTCTGAATGTGTTTCACTGTCATATATGTTGTCGCGTGTTTCTCTAGACTCATCTGGTATTGCACGTTGAACTATGCTAACGTAGTGGCTGTTCTCGAAGTATGGATGGATGTTTTCTACCGGGCTATCTGGCGGGCGGTAGGTGATGGGATCTCTGAATGGTATTTATACTTTCATTTTTTTCATTTATACGGTCATTGGTCCGTATTATGTTATGTTGACATTGACTAAGTAGTACTCAGCGGCCGCTATAATTGCGTCCTCTCCTCCCCAAAATCCAAATTGAAATAGTTTTTTTATATACCTATCGATTTTTTCGTCAACTGTTAAGTTGAAAAAGTCTGAGCCATGCGCGACTTCCGTAGCGGTATTTTGTAAGGCCAGGTTAATACGTGGTGTGAATTTGTTGTGCTTGACGTAAGATGCTAAGTCCTGTCGTGTCATTTTATGATCTAGTGTTAACCCGTATACCTCATTTATTTGGTCAGCAATGGCCCTAAATAGACAGTTACCATCTCCGTCCATTTTTTTTTACAATGACCTCTGCTGTGCCCATATTGCACAAAGACTTTTTTGGTGCTTTGGCTTATCTTTTGTTTAGTTTCCTTGTGAAAGCGTGAGAGACAATTACTTATTTTGGGGAAACGTCCAGATGTGCATCCAACCAAATGTCCAGGCATGTGCGAAGTATTGTTCAGTAACTTTAGAGCGGCCTTTATGTTTATATTACTTAAATGGAAGACGGTTTTTTTTTATCTTGGTATTTTTTTTTTTATTATTAGTCCTGTAGAACTAAACTGCCTAAATAGGCGCAGATGTGTTTCTCTATTGAAAGTTTCTATGAAAGTTTGTTCTCAGATTTTTATTATAAAACAGTTACTATCCGTCTGTATTTCTTTTTTTACTTATTGATCCAAACTGTAAGCTATGAATCTAGTTCAGTAAGATTGAAGCTGCTATCTGGGCTATTGAGGAATGTTTTAGAGGTTATTACAAAGCAATTGTGACCTAGATGGGTGTTGCGTCAGATATTTTTAATATAATAAGCTTTCCTTCTATGTTATAGCTCTATATACGTAATTCAGTAATTTATTTGGACACGTAGCTAGAACAACTCGTTAAATGACCTGTACCCTTTCCTGAAAGGTTTTTTAGTACATGTAATATGTCGTTTTTTCGTACTGATATATTGTATTGTGAGTTACTTAAACTATGTATCCCGTCGTGGTTCTGCTACATTTGATGGCTCGTTTGTTATTATATTATATATTATAGCTATTTAATACAGATAGGAAAGTCTTATTTTGGGTTACTGCGATATTTGAGCATGTAGGTATCACGTATTTATATTGTATCTATATTATAACGTAGTTTTGGAAACCAGTGTCAGTTCGTCGGTTGTGAAATGGTTTAGTCTGGGATTGTTTTATAGTCGGATTTACGATATGTTTATCTATGATGTTTTTCTTTATTTCCTGTCTTTAATATCAGGATATACTTCTACTCTACTTACTTTAATAATACCTATATTGAGTAAATTTGACGCAAATTTTATGCATATGGTAGTGAGATTTAAATTTTCATTTCATATTAATAAGTAAGAGTTAGGGTAGGTGTATTATATTTAAGGTAAATACCCAGTTTTCGTTGCAGTTTAGTTAGGTATCTGAGTATGAGTATCAGATAATGACTGAGTAATAGATAGTTTGGATCCTAATCCTTTGAATAAAGAACCTAACAACCTTATTCACCTAAAATACTGCTGACAAAATCAGTTTTCTGGTGCTGGTCCTGCTGTAATTTTGATGTTTTCTCCAACTCAATCCCAAACTAGTCAATTATTTCCGTTATGGCGGTCTACTTATACGCGGTGTCTACCGAAACAGATTTTCTTACATCTTTATTAAAAGGATAGAATATTTTGGGGCAATATAACACGAAATCAGTGCTCTGATTTTATATTTTATTATATTTTGTGTTTTTATCTTTTATTATATTTCGTGGTTAATGTATAGCCTGAATGTTCAATGATTTTACCATTTAGACATTGACTGGAATAAAACGGTCTTTAATTACTTGATTCAAAACATTTGATTTTAGTACCTACTCGTACTTGGTATTTTCTTGAAGTATTAGTTCATTTATAAAATATGTAACTTAAATCGAGTTTTTTTTTTTTAATTTAACTTGAGATTGCATTCATTATTTTAATAGTCAATGGTCAAATATAAAATTACAATGATTTTCTCATATTTTGCAAATTTAAATAGTGATCCTTGCGAAAAAGGGAAGCGAAAAGAATAGATTAGATAAAAGTAGTAGTTTAGAGTAGATTAGGTATTAGACAAGGGAATATGATGATATTAAGTCATGCAGTGAAGTTGGTGTTACCGCAAAATTGATTTATATACAACATTGCACAAGTAGATAATTTGGATTGATCTCACCAGGTTTACAGCTTCTGAAGGCTCGTTCGCGTGATCATTTACAAGAATACAGGAATAACACATAAGTTACATTATACATAGTTCGCATTATCTAAATTGATCAACGGGCACTTTTCTATCACTATAGCACAAGTTGGTACGAAACTACAAACTCAAAAAACTTAAACTGCTACGCGATGAACGGAACTACTACCTGTGCGCGGACAGGGCACCAAATGGTTTTATGACTAAAACAAAAGGCGCCGGAGAGGACCGCTCTGGGAGCGACTGCCTCGGGCAAACGACAGACAAGAACTCCTCTGATTCCGTTCCTCATTTAGAATTAAAACCAAATCACCAACTTCAAATTTTATTAACTTAGCTTTACCTTTATCGAATCGGTTTTTTTTCGTAATTAGCACTGTTCTCAATGTTTATTACCGCCTGCTCTCGTCTCATCAAGGTTAATTTCCGTTTCGTTGTCATCAAAGGTCAAAAGATTTAGAGGTCTAGCCACGCGGCCTATTATCACATTATACTTCATATAACTGTCGGGTAGCACATGAAAAAAAAGATAGGCAAGCAATGACCATTAATTAAAACGTTGCAAAGAATTTTTTGAGTACAGTTTACGTTATCACGACCGATACCTTTTATAAGAACTATCGCGTTAAAATATTGACCTTTGAAATATGGGCTAAGAGATTGTTTGACAAGAGAGCATTCAGCACCAGAATCAAAATAAAAATTGTATGACTGACCAGATTGTTCCAATTGTCCGCAAACATCTGCTATTTCGCAGGTATCAACACGTCGCTCAGTCCCTGCGTTGCCAGCACTGCCCGTCGACGAAGACACGCCGCTCGCTTTGCCCCGGTGACAATTCGTAGCAATGTGTCCAGCTTCTCCACAATGGAAACAAATTATTCTCTTGCTGGGGCCGGATGTAGACGCCGCTGGTGAAGTTTTATGAACACTAGCCTCAGCAGGCTTCGTAAACTTCGAACGACAGTCCACCGCCTTATGCCCTGGTTTTCCACACTTATGACAAGTAAACGTAACAGAAGGCGGTGGCTTCGAGCGTTTTGCATCACCATCAAAGTTGTTGCAGTCAATCTTTCGCTTAAGACTTGCACTTGCTTTTATCTCTTGCAGTAATTTGTTGCGTGTCGTTATATCGCTAGTAAATGCTACGCGATTAAGCTGAGAATCGAACTGAGAGACATGGGCCAGTACATAAGATGTAGTGATTTCTTCATGGCTCCGATTTTTCCATCTAGCCAATATGGAAGTCATCAAACGGCTTGCGTATGCTGCAAGGCAATTACCCTCTTTTGGATTGCCATTGCTTAAATTGATGAGCGTTGCAGCGAGGGTTTCAGTGGAGTCATAACGCGCGAGAAACAAGTCCCGGAAATGCTTCCAGGTCATGCCTACATGCGAAATCTGTGACAGCCACGTAGAGGCATTACCTTTCAAGGCCTTACTGAGAGCTATAATCAGTGATGCACCCTCCAGTGGACGTTCTTCGAGGCAAATGTCAATTGTATCGCACCAAGCACGTGGATCTGCGTCTGGTAGCTCCGGATTGATTTCTGGCAACGTGATTTTAGGTGCTGCTGTTGGTGTTTTTATTGCTTCGATTAGTTGCATCATGTTCCTGTGTTGCATCTCGAACATAGCACGCCAGTGTGAGTCGGGTCCAGATCTCACTTCTGATGACGGAGAAAGTAATGGCTGAGCGACAGCGCCGTCGTCTTTTAGGTCCGGCTGCGTTGGGTCCATTGTAATTGAAACAATTTCAGTATGATAATGACACTATTTAATACTCGAAAATAATAATCACTTCACATCACAATCACTTAGTAAATTGGCAAACCGACAGTTTCGTATTGGAGGTGTGACTTCGTTGGCGTCTCAAATCGATATGCCGTATTAAATGATCCCCACTCTCCATAACGACTCTGTCCACGTGCCGCCATTACAATAACAAGTGACGTCACGGTGTTTACCACTACAAACTATAATCAATTGAATTAATTATTTCTCTCTCTGACATATAAATTCATATCAAATACTCAGGTCTAATAACTCAGAATCTTGAAATTTGGTACAAGGCAATGTCTTATAACAGAGATAAAGGAAAAGTTGCGAATAGCGTAAATTTTTAGTCACATCATATAATAAAAATATTTTTAATAATTTCAAACTTATTGTTTATAATGTACGGAACCCTTAGTGTGCGAGTCCAACTCGCACTTGACCGGTTTTTTTTATTATTATTTTAAAGCTGGTTTTCTAGTGATAGTTTTTGACATTATTTATCAAAATCAGTACAGCCGTTAACAAGATCGAGGAATTTTTGTGGTTGGGGGTTGCTTAATTTTTTTATTTTATATAACTTATTGCATGGAAAGCATAAAAGACTTCCATGGTGTTCTGACCCCTCATAGTGGAAGAAGAAGATATAATGTTCCAATAAGAAAGTTATTCAATGCTTTATTGAAATCAATGTAAACGACTATGCACAATCCTCTCGCATTGATCTCTGGCGTTACCAGTTCCCACCTCCATCAAATTTCATTCCTCCATCCGAGGAGCTAGCTCGAGGGTACCAGCTACCTTGGGCCAAATAGAAGTGGCTTAATTGTCTCCACACAGGGGTTGATGCCCACACAACCTGGCTAAATAGGACTTTATCCACAGGCAGAAGTGCAGTGTCAGTGTGGTCACGACGACCACCAGCTGCACCATGGATGATCTATACTGTGCATCTGAGAGTGGTGTCAGAGTAGCCACATACTGGAGGGACAAAATTTTATCCCTTGAGCTATCGACACGAAAAGAAGAATGTAAAAGCTGTCTTTCTCTTTGACATTAATATTATTTTTTATTTCAGATGAAGTAGCAATTATAGATGAAATCCAAATGATAGGAGATAGAGGCAGAGGATGGGCTTGGACAAGAGCTATATTAGGTGAATAAACTCTAGTTCTTCTAGTTGTAAATGTGTTAATGCAGCGGGATTGATTTATCTGTTTTGCCACAATGTGTTGTTCGTGAAAGATTTTTATTTTTTAGGACTATTACAGATTACAGAGTTTATAGTACTTAATTAAATATATCACTTACAATTCTGTAACCCTATGAAGATAACACTTCACTAGAGCTATGTTTAATACATGTTATAATAATAAAAAGAAAAGAAAACAAACAAGAACTATTAATTTCTATTGGATTACAATGTTTTAAATTTTGAGAAACTATCTGCCAATATATATAATCTACCTATATTTACTTTCCCCATCGGTCATCCGTTCCATACGCTATGTGCCCCGCCCACTGCCACTTCAAAGAGCTAATCCGCTGAGCTATGTCGGTGACTTTCGTTCTTCTATGGATCTCCTAATTTCTGATTCGGTCTCTCAGAGAAATACCAAGCATACGAGTAGCCCTCTCCATTAGTCTTTGAGCAACTTTGACCCTTCTTATGAGGCTCATAGTAAGGGACCACGTTTCTGAGCCGTAAGTCATCACTACATTTACTACAAAACGACTTTTGATGTGATAACAATTTATAAATTGATGCACGCTGGCTGCACGCGCAAATAAGTGTCACGTACTGTGTGCAAACGATAGCGCGGAACAAGCGATGGAGAAGCATGATCGGCCTAACCGTTCAGACGCATCTATCTCTCTTCCACTATACTATCTACTACTATCGTCATCATGTAAAATTATCGTCCATAAACCAACTTTGCAATAACCAATAAAATAAAATGTGTCTTTTATTGCAGGTCTCCAGGCAGATGAAATACACTTATGTGGAGAAGCTGGAGCTATAAATCTAATAGAGGAGATATGCAACACCACTGGAGAAGAAATGGAGGTTCGTATTTTAAAACTCATTTTTGTAATGAATCGAAATTTTAACTTATTTTTAAAACTCTTTAAAATTTTGTAAAAATTGGTTTTCTAGGCTCCTACTAATGTGACATAATCCAAAAGGTCTATTACATTTTTATATTAATCCACCAGGTGAGATGGGAGACAAATGCCTAATCCAACATTTAGTAAAAAAAAAAAAACCATGAGGTCTATGAAAATTATTATAATATTTATGGTTTGAAATAGTCACGCATTTAATGTTAGTATTTTAATTTTTGAGATTAATAAAGGGTTTATTAAATAATACATACACGGTTTAAAAGGCCTCACGGGTGTAGGAGCCACAAAACTAAGCTTGTAAAGATGTAATTAAATAAGCCATTGGTCCCGGCTGCCATCTGGTAAAGGAACCACGTCAGAGGCCGAGAGGCGTTTCCGTGAACTCTGACACCTGGGTGTGCATGGTCGATTGACCGTGTCATCTACATAAAATGATGATGATGAATTAAATAAAAACATCTAAAGTTATTTTATACTAGCTGTTGCCCGCGGTTTCGTCCGCGGCAATTTCTGTTATTATGATTAATTAGGTTTTTTCTTAGCATAGATGAATAATTTTCCCCCGTTTTTAAAACATTTTTTATTGATGCTTCGCTCTTATTTGTCGCAGCGTGATGTTTTATAGCCTAAAGCCTTCCTCAGTAAATGGACTATCCAACACAAAAAGAATTTTCCAATTTAAACAAGTAGTTTTTAAGATTAGCGCGTTCAAACGAACAAACAAACTCTTCAGCTTTATAATATTAGTATAGATATACGTCTATAATTGTATAACAAAAATGCATCGCTATATCTGTCGGCACTGAATGCGTTAAAGTTAGTACCCAACTAGAACGAAATGATTAAAATACTGAATAAAATCTTTGAAACTTCATAAAAAGGTATACAGATAAAGTGCGGTTGGATTTATTAGCACACAGTTTGTTTTATTTTTCAGGTACGATCATATAAAAGGCTTACAGAACTAAAAGTAGAGGACTCGGCGCTGGGGTCGCTCGATAACGTAAAGCCAGGCGATTGTATAGTGTGTTTCAATAAGAACGATATTTATAGTGTAAGTCGAGCCATAGAACAGAGGTCAGTCTATGCTGAGGCAGGTATCCCATGTTAGAATATTTGTCTTTTACTGGCAGTCAGCACTATTATTTGCTAACTTATATTTTCACTAGCTTTCGCCCGCGGCTCCGCCCGCGTCAATGTCGATCCTCGGGAATAGTACTTTTTCCCGGGATAAAAGGTAGCTTATGTCCTTCTCCGCACTCCAGAGAACTTGTATGCAAAATTTCATGATGATCGGTTCAGTAGTTATGGCGTGAAAGCGTAACAAACAAACAAACTCACTTTCGCATTTATAATATTAGTAAGGATAAGGATATTGCGCCCTTTATGGACGAAATGATGATAACGCGTAATTTGAAATCTTAAAAGTAGCTTTTTAGCGCGGCCGTACTGTATCACAATCAGGAGCATTGATATATATTTATATACTAGCTTTCGCCCGTGGCTCCGCCCGCGTTAATTTCGATCCCTCGGGTGTAGTACTTTTTAGGGATAAAAGGTAGCCTAGGTCCTTCTTTGTACTCCAGAGAACTTGTATGCAAAATTTCATGATGATCGGTTTAGTAGTTACGGTGTGAAAGCGTAACAAACATATTAGTAAAGATATTGTAGCATTTGCAATATAATTATTATTTGAATAAGTATCTGGCAATATCGCGTTGATACGTGGTTAATATGGGAATTTGACAGTTCGAGAGAGAGTCTAAAAAGTAACAATTCTTTTTATATATGCCGGCGGCAGGCCGGCATATGTTTTGTTATTGTATAAAATATTGTATTTATGTGAAAAGATTGAAATAACCATGCGATGATGAAATATGTTTAGTATAAATCGACGAATATCGTTTTGTGTAATTCTTAATGAGATCGCATATAAATATGAGATCATATATACAATTGTATTCCAATTTAGACCTTATTGCTTTGACTTAAGAACCAATGTGATATCAATGCTCGTGACTGTAAAATCTTAGTTTCCGGTAAACAAAATTCTGAAGTTTCACAAAACACTATCATCTAAGTGAATTGTATGTGTTGCATGAAACTGCCAGTTAAGACTTGATTAGTTACTGTGTTGTCCTTACAATTTAGAGAAACTCACTTAATAATGCAAATACAAATCAATGTGTTCTTTTTAGGGGCCATGAAGTGGCCGTGATATACGGAAGTCTTCCGCCGGGCACTAAACTGGCTCAGGCCAATAAGTTCAATGACCCCGACAGTTCTTGTAAAGTTATGGTCGCCACGGACGCTATTGGACTCGGTATCAATTTGTAAGTATTATGAAAATATATGAAAAATATCTGAAGCAGAACAATCTAGGAGTGAAATGATTTTTTGAATAATCAAAATGCAAAATATGCATATGTTTATCTTCCATGCTGGTTTGGAAGAAAAAAAGAAGTAAAATGTACAGTACTACCGCTTTATAATTCACATCCGTTTGTTCGACGATGCACCATAGCACAATTTACCGCCGAATCAAACCGAATGAAAATATCAGTGAAATAACGAACTTATACCTACTACATAAGATATCAAATCCTAAAACAACAGGACTCGTGCCGTCTCGGTCACAATACTTGTACGGCGGGCCGCTGCAGCGAACTCCAGACATGGCGCGTAGTCATCCGCTAATAGCAGACGGATATTGTCGCGACATGCAAAAATTTTACTTCTGCACACATACATCGGTGTAACTTATAGAAGTGGTGGTACTTTACCTGCTGCTTCTCTTCCGGGGCAGATCGTAAAAACCGATGGGCAAAAATCTGAGGGATCATATTATTAGGCGATGCGGCTAGAAACCCATCACTAGTTCCGTGGCGCAGCGGTCAACACGCCAGCCTGTGACACGGAGTGACTGGGTTCGATCCGCGGCCAGGTCCAAGATGGAAAATGATCTTTTTCAGATTGGCCTGGGTCTTGGATGTTTATCTATATATGTATTTGTTATAAAATATAGTATCGTTGAGTTAGTATCCCATAACACAAGTCTCGAACTTACTTTGGGGCTAGCTCAATCTGTGTGATTTGTCCGTATATATTTATTTATTTATTTATTACTATTGTTATTCCGTTTTCCATCTTCACGCCCACCAATATGCTAAACGTGGCTTTTAGGTCTTACAGATCTGGGCTAGTCTACCCTGCAAGGGAAAAAGACGTGATAGTATATATGTTTGTAAAACATCTATCAAAAGCAATTATAGCTTTGATTAAAATAATATCTATCGGTTTTACTTGGTTTTACCTAGATTAGGCTAATGCCATCTAGTGACGGGTGGAAAAGTCTGTAACTATTGCACTGCAGCGCACTCTCATAGTGGCAGTTAGCGAAACTAACTACCACAGCCTGCCAGCCATTGAATTAGAAAAACTATGGAAGTGTAATTCTCATACAAGTAACGATTCAATATCAGTCCCATTTACGCAAACAAACTTAACTCAAATTACTACGAAAAACTTACGCACTCATAGACGAAGCAGGTTTGCGATTGGCCGCATCAAGGTCACGAGGCGGTGTCAACATAATATCTAATGAACGCTATGGTGTCAACATGTAGGTTGGTTAGCACCATAGCATTACAATCATTAACTTTTCAGGAGTATACGACGTGTGATATTTTACTCGTTAATAAAGCCCATTGTGAATGAAGACGGTGACAAAGAAATGGATGTTATCAGTATATCTCAAGCGCTACAAATCGCTGGTAAGTCTAATTAAATGTTTAGTATTTTGTGTTTTCAATAGCTTTATGTTTAATTTTAAATTCAAAAGTAGGTAATAAAATACTTGTCATGGAAATTCAATGAGCTTATTTTTAGGTTTTTGTACCGATATGGGTGAAAACGGGACGCTATTACTAAGCTTCCGTTGTCCGCCCGTCCGTTCATCTGTCACAGGGCTCCATATCGCAAATAGTAAATTACTATGTCATAGGAATCAAATCAACTAACCACTCCCATTGGGGGGACATTTGTTAAGAAAAGTTTTGTGTTTTACGCGGATCTTATATGCTTGTAAATCTATTTATTACTGGTCTGGGTGGATTTCGACGGTTAAGGGATTGTTAGATTCGCCAAAATTTCTATAAATTTTTGAAAGTACTCCTAGTTTCGCAACTAAGTTTGAAAACATGTTGTATATTAAAGATGTTTAAACCGATTGTTTCAGGTCGCGCGGGTCGCTACGGCAGCGTTTGGGAGACAGGTTACGTCACTACCTTTAAATCGGAAGATCTGGCAACACTGAAGACTTTATTGTCGAAACCCCCCGACCCCGTGACGCAGGCCGGGCTGCATCCCACGGCGGAACAGATGGAGCTGTATGCGTATCACCTACCTCATGCTAGCCTCAGTAGTCTTATGGTAAGAAATATTCTTTTGAATGAGGGCTGTCGTCTATAGTCTGTAAATTTTTCGCTAGATGGCGCTAGTGGCTCGTGAGGTATTCGAAATGACATTTAATACGACTAATACCTGGGAAACCGAGATTTTATAAATAAGTATATACGGACAAATCACACAGATTGAACTAGCCCCAAAATAAGTTCGAGACTTGTGTTATGGGATACTAGCTCAACGATACTATATTTAATAACAAATACATATATAGATAGACATCCAAGACCCAGGCCAATCCGAAAAAGATTTTCCATCTTGACCTGACGGGGGATTGAACCCGGGGCCCACGTGTCGCAGGCTGGCGTGTTAACCACAAAAAAAATCCCAGTTATGAGTGAGATCCAGAGCTATATCGGGTTTTTTCCCCCAAAACCTCTTTTATACTAGGTTTTACCCACGGAGTAAGGTTTTACTCACAGAACAACAAACACATTAGAAGTGGTATCACGCGTGATTTCGATGAAAACCAGCGTGGCCTCATTTCACACATACTACCGCAACACAATTGAATAGAAACTCCTCATTTAGTCACTAGGACTAGACTAGAAGTTTCACTAGGACTTCTCACTACACGTTAGAATAGCACACGGCGGAATTTTTCATTTTTTTTTTCACGTTATACTCACTTTTCTGCGCGGGACAATCTACTTAGGTGATGGTTTCTCACTATTCTGATGTTGTCGCGATTGTTACACATTTAAATAAAATCACTTTAATACCTAATTAATATAGTCTACCTGCGACCATGAAAACTGTAAATTTTTCGAAACGTTAGGTGTAAAAATAATGTAATATACGCGATAATACCGTATTAAAGTGATTTTATTTCAATCTACTTAGGTCATTCAAGTGAGCTGATCGAGAGCATGGTCGGCGCGCGGGCCACGCCCCCTTGCCATTTCTCTAATGTCTTAGTTGTTCTGTGGTTTTACCGATATTGTTGAAACTATTTCTTAGATGTGTTTTTTCTATATATACACATATACAAGAATTGTTTGTTTAAAGTAAAAAGGTTATACAGTTTATGTAGACATAGTTTATAAATATCATTGTAATGTAAAATTTATTTTCACGCATGTAATAAAAAACTTTTTCGAACCTTACTCAACAGTGGCGCCAACTAGTGAGCGAAAAACGATATCCTCATTAGTGCAATCAGTGACAGGAAGGAAGGGTTATGAAATACTAGCTTTCGCCCGCGGCTCCGCCCGCGTCAATGTCGATCTCTCGGGAATAGTACTTTTTCCGGGATAAAAGGTTAAAAGCCTATGTCCTCCGTACTCCAGAGAACATGTATGCAAAATTTCATGATGATCGGTTCAGTAGTTACGGCGTGAAAGCGTAACAAAGAAACAAACTTTGTTACGCTTTCACGCCGTGGCTCGATTAGCTCCGTGGCGCAGCGGTCAACACGCCAGCCTGCGACACGGAGTGACCGGGTTCGATCCCCGGCCAGGTCAAGATGGAAAATGATCTTTTTCAGATTGGCCTGGGTCTTGGATGTGTATCTATATATGTATTTGTTATAAAATATAGTATCGTTGAGTTAGTATCCCATAACACAAGTCTCGAACTTACTTTGGGGCTAGCTCAATCTGTGTGATTTGTCCGTATATATTTATTTAAAAAAAAAAAAAAAACTCACTTTCGCATTTACAATATTAGTAAGGATAATGATTATAATATTAGTAAGGATGTAAGGGCTTACAAAATTTCCCGCCTGAGTGTAGTCACTTCGATTGATGTATTCTTGTCGTATGGGTTAGTGACTTATAATGGTAAACGTTTTTAACTATCATATTTGTTAGGATTGTAATCGTATTTTTTTCCGCAGGACATATTCGTTCACCTGTGCACAGTGGACGACTCGCTATACTTCATGTGTAACACAGAAGCGTTCAAGTTCCTAGCGGAGATGATCCAACACGTGCCACTGGCACTTCGAGCGCGATACGTGTTTTGTTGCGCGCCGATCAATAACAAACTACCCTTCGTGTGCGCTACGTTCCTGAAGGTATCTACGTTATTTGGGTTTAGGCTGATTATTTTTAACTCATCAATCGCGAGAAACGCAGACACAACTTATTATCTATTGTTATGTTTCCCGATTGGGGCGTTCGGTAGTTGACCGGTTAAATGTACAGTTTAAGAGACAAAAGCATTAAATATGTTTGAAATGTAAACGTTATTCTACGCGTGTAATAAATAGCTTTTTCGGAACGTTACTCAAAAGTGGCGCCAACTAATCAACAAAAAAAAAAAATGATCTACGCCATTTGTTTTTCAAAATGTCTTGGTAAGTCCTGAATTGCCGAATTTCTGGACCACGAACAGGCGCATGTTGGTCTACGAGAAATTGCTAATATGGCTACTCTGAGTAGCCACATTAGCAATCTCTCAAATTCAATCGGTTTTTTCGACAGTAGATTTTTGTAGGTACAGTTATTTATTGCAGGCGGGAAAAGGAAAAAAAACATAGAATGTACCAGCTGCTTCACTTCCCGCGCAGATCGTAAAAGTCGATCGAGAGAAGGGGCAAAAATTTGTGGAATCATATTTGTAGGCGATTTGGCTACTAATATGATTCCTCAGATCTGTTTCAATTCTGTTTCCTTCTAATGCCCAATATGCTAAACGTGACTTTTAGAGTAAAAACGTGATAGTATGTATATATTATAATTTACTTGCTACGTTTGCGAATATTGTACTTATATTTATTCAAAAATGTTTACTTTACTCAATACATTATGAATAAAAACGGGCCACTCACGTGCTACTTCGACGTGTCCCGCACTCGCCTTTAAAATAGGCTCCTGACGAGTCCGAAACTATCCCGACGAAATAGCTCGTAAGTGACCCGTTTTTATTAATAACTTCTTTATCTTACGTTAGTTCCAATGATACATTTACTTAAACAAAGTGTTATTTAAAAGAATCGTCAAAAAAAACAAGTATAAAGAAACGAGGAAACCTTCCCAGATGGTCCGTCAGTACAGCCGCAACGAGCCGATCACGAAGAATTGGATGTGCAATGCCGTGGACTGGCCGATGCCGGCCCCGAAGACCATCATGGACCTCGTGCACCTCGAGTCTGTGTTTGATGTCCTCGAGCTGTATTTATGGCTGAGGTGAGAATTACCCTGTAGGTCCAGTTACCTCTTGTAGGATTTATTAATTTAGACACACAATACAGATCATGACATTTACATGTTAACAGTTTTGTAGAGCCAAATAAAAGCACTTGTCAATTTCCCAATTTATGTGTGTATGAAATGTTGGATATTGACAATGTGTAATTAACATTTTAATTGCTTTTTATACAGAACTTATTAAATCCAATCTAAGAGTACCTACAGTCATCATCATTTCGAGTAGATGTCACGGTCAATTGACCATGCACACCCTGGTGTCAGAGTTCTTCGGAACCGCCTCTCGGCCTCTGACGTGGTTCCATTAACGACTACCAGATGGCAGCGGGACCACCGGCTTAACGTGCCTTCCGAAGCACGGAATCATCTTTATTATCTGACAATCAGGTGATTCAAGCCTGCAATGTCCTAACCAAACTGGAAACAACTAAACAAAGTATGCTTCCGGTGGGAATCGAACCCACGACCCCCGGGTCAACAGCAAACGCTTTGACCACTGGACCACGGAGGCTGTTATATTAACATTTTAATTGCTTTTTTAAACAGAACTTTTTAAATCCAATCTAAGAGTACCTATAGTACAATTTAAACTTAATCTATGCGCGTTACATTAATATCTAAGTTTTTTTGCAGTTATCGGTTCCCAGACATGTTTCCCGATGTGCGGCTCGTGCGTGATATGGAGACAGAACTCGACGCCATTATACAGCAAGGCATATTCCAGATCACAAGGTAAATATATAAATAATACCAGCTGTCGCTCGCGGGTCGATCCCGTGGGAACAGTACTTTTTTCCGGGATGAAAAGTAGCCTATGTGTTAATTCAGGTAATAACATATATGTGTGCAAAATTTCGTCAAAGTCCGTTTAAGCATTTTGGCGTGAAAGTGTAACAAACATCCTTACTCACAAACTTTTGCATTTATAATATTAGTAAAGAAGTAAGGACTAGCTGTCCCGGCGAACTTCGTTTCGTTATTATTTTTTTGTCGTTAATATTTCTTATATATTAAGTCTTAACTCTAGGTTCTTGTAATATTTAATTTATATAAAAAGTAAAATATAATACAAAAACGTCACGTCTGCCGCTTGCATCCGGAAAGGTGGGCCCGCATTCTCACTAACTGGGTCCCATCCCAAAAAATACAAAAAATATACTCCGGGTGACAAAACCAACTAATCAAAAATTATAAAACTTGATTCACACATTGAGTTATAAGTATTCGAACAAATCCGACTTTGTTTTAGATATTAAGATATAGAGACCGACCGAAACAGGTTATTCTGACGAAACCGGAACCGAAAATGAACCTTCGTTTAGGTCACAGTTTCGGCTGAATATGGGTGATTATACAAAAATTGGGTAACTCAATGTCATTAGGCAATAGAACAATAAGTTATTATATTTGTATATATTTTTAATTTTATTATAAAACATTTAAATGCATTCTATTTGGTCACTCAATTTCAGCAACTTATTTTAAATACAAGTTTATAAATTTCCACATTATATTCTCAAAACGTTAGTACTTTGGCATGTCACAATCCCAAAAACGCGCCATGAAGTGGCTGTGTATTAAATATTACCATAAATTGAAGCAAAACTACTGTTTCACTACAATCTTTGAAGTAGTTATAATTGCATATTACCACTTTTATAATAAAATATTCTTGCCATTATTATAACAATTATAAAATATCTTTGTCATCAGTTTTATTCGTCAGTCCGCTGTGTGTTGTTTGAATTTGAATTTCCTGCTAAATATTGTCGATTCAAATTAAAAACCGTGTTCAATTTCAACTTAGGCAGTGAAGTTAGTTGCAGGCAGCGCCATTTTACGGCTAACATAAGTGTGCCAACTGCTAGCGTTGTGTTTGTCATCTAAACACGTGCCGATCCAGTCAAAATTTCAGTCCTATGGGGAGTCATTATTTTCTTGTAAAGCTGTGTTATATTTTAATTTCTACATAGCTAGCTTTGATTGTTTAAAATGTAGCTTATTGCTATTCAAAAATATAAAAATTAGCGTTGGTTCTAATGATAACCTTAAATTCCTGTCTTATTCGTCAGTCCATTGGCATCAGTCCTTTGTCTGATATAGCGCCAGAGGACTGACTTGTTTTCCAGAGTACTGATATTTAGCATGTGTAAGCATTTTATTTTTACTTATTTCAATTAAAAACATTATGCCGTCTCTTAAAAAAAAAAACAAACTATGTCTAAGGATAGAGAACATATATTAAAACAGATAAGGAAGTTCGAAAAGGCTAGCTTAGATAGAATCAAAAGTGACCCTATTAAATTAGCCGAATACAAGGAAAAACAAAGACTGCACTTCGTATAAAAAAAGAAAAGGGACTAAGAAATTTTTACAAAGAAATGACAGCTTGAGACCAACGATTAACTAAAAAAAAAAGAAAAATTATTCATCAAAGCATAGGCATAGAAAAAACAATGATGAAAACGTACTACTGATGATTTTGTACGCCAGAATAATCCGTCACCTACAGACGGTGAAATGAGGCTTATTATTAACAAAGAGCAAAGGCCGCGAAAAAGAGAAGTGGAAGGCAGCTAAAGACCAGAAGTTAAACAATGTAAATAGATGAAAGAAATGATTTCAAAGCTGAGAACTATACTTTATACTCAGCGTCAAAAATATAAAAGAGTTAAAAACAGGTTAAAAACATTTACAGAAAAATGTGAAATCTGTTAAAAAACTCCTAAAACCAGAGTTAAAGAAATAAGTAAAGAAAAAATATTAATGAAGAAAACCCTTTTCGGAGATGTTATTAAAATTCAATTAGAAGATAACTACACTGAAATAAAGGGTCATGAAGATAAAAATGGTCAGGGATTGTCAATTGCTTGTCCAGGTATTGCATCAGGTTGCAGGTATGGTATCAGGTACATGCACCCGGCCTCCCGAGCTGCTACTGCTTTTTCCCCATTCATCCAAGTGAGTAGTATCCCAATACCTTCATTCCCTTCCTTAATCCAACAAATTCCTAACCTTCCTCAGCTAAAAAATGCTTCCGATGGGCAGCAGTGCCGGAAGCACAAGAAGCCAAAGAGACTGCGCTTGCTAAACCGGCTGCCATGTGAGCATGGCAATATCTTCTTATAGAACGAGGAATCCTTGGGAATCTCTTTGTCCAGCAGTGGACTTCTTACGGCTGGTGTGACGATGATGATGAAGAAAAAAAAATGAAATAAGTTTTATCTGGAAATGTAGTAGACAAATACAAATTATGGAGAGTTCAAAACATAGCAGTGACTTTAAATATTTCAGTCTGAAATAGTTCAATTACTTTTTATAAATTTCTATTATATTGAATGAATGAATATTCTTTATTGCACCAACACTTAAAAGTAAACAAAAAAGGATAATATCTGTTTATGGAAGGTACAAAGGCGGGCTTATCGCATAATGCAATCTCTTCCAGCCAACCTTTGGGTAGACGATAATGTAAACAGAGGCATGGTAGGCGCAGATTTCATAAAATAATAATGAAAAAAAAAAAAACATTAAAAATATTTAAATTATATATATATATATATATGCATATGTATACTTATATAGATATTTTAATGTACATATACCATAGTGAAAAAAATAAAAAGTTAAAAAAAAAAAAATGTAATAAGAGTCAAAGAGAAGAAAAGTAATGTGACGATACTAGACTTTTGAATTTCGATACTGTCTGTGCCTTCCGAATGTCTAATGGCAAAGCATTCCAGAGTTTAATAGCCTGTACAGTGAAAGAATTTGAATAATAGGAACTGGAATGTGTAGGATATCTAAGCCGTAGGGAAACTGAATCACGTGAACAAGAATTACCCACCTCACGCAGAAAGGAAAAGCGTTCTTTAAGGTAACAAGGGGTAGCAGGATTAAACAAAATGGAATAAAGTAAAGAAAGGATATGGACATGGCGACGTTGCCTGATTGGGAGCCACTTGAGATCGGAACGAAAATTAGAAACGTGATCAAACTTACGAAGCCCAAATATGAAGCGAATGCACAAATTTTGAAGTCTCTCAAGTTTATTCAATTGGTCTTGCGTGAGGTCTAGGTAGCAGGAATCAGCGTAATCCAGGATAGGAAGAAGGAGAGATTGTGCTAACGCAATTTTAGTTTTGACTGGCAGAAAGTTACGGATTCTTCTAAGGGAAGCCGCCGCTGCGAACATTTTCCTGCTGACTTCATTAATTTGAGGACGCCACGACAAGGTTCTATCCATGAGTATGCCTAAGTTTTTAATACTTTCGCTGAATTCAATGTCAACTCCATCAAATACTATTTTAGGAAGAGAACGCCAATCAGTACGTGATATGTAGTAAGGACTACCTATAATAATGGCCTGGGTTTTCAAAGGATTGACTATCAAGCCGTGACTTCTACTCCAGTCAGATATTCGTGACAAATCATTATTAATGTTAGTAATCCCAATGTTGAGGTTATCAAAGTCAATCTGAAAATAAATTTGGAGATCGTCTGCATACAGGTGGTAAGAGGAGTGAAGTTGAGAAGATATAGAATTAATAAATATTGAAAAAAGTAAAGGAGATAAAACGCCGCCTTGTGGTACCCCTGATAATGTATGACACCATGTTGAGAATTTATTCTCCACACGCACACACTGCCGACGATCACGAAGGTAAGAACGAAACCAGTCGATAACTAATGGAGATATGTTCAGTCCGCGCATAAGTTCTAAAAGAACGTCAAAATCCACCGAGTTAAAAGCACTGGAAAAGTCAAGTAGGGTCAAGATTGTCATTTTAGAATTATCCATGCCATATCTAATATCATCGGTGATTTTAACTAAGGCCGTAGTAGTAGAATGTCCTGCTCGAAATCCTGATTGGAAAGGGTTGAGGATGGAATTTTGGCGAAGAAAGGAATCGAGTTGAATTTGGACAAGACGTTCGAGGATTTTTGAGAGGAAAGGAAGAATAGAAATTGGACGGAGCTCGGAAAAAGAAGAAGGATGAGCCTTTTTCGGTATTGGAGTGATATAGGAGTTTTTCCACAAAGACGGAAAGGTGCCAGACGATAGGGAGTTGTTTAAGATAAGAGTGATAATAGGAAGTAGGATATCAAGAATCGGTAGGATCATTTTCCGACTTATGTCATCGGCACCAACTGCATTTGACGATACGGATTGGATACACTTCTGAACATCACATTCAGTTACCAGACTAAAGAAAAACGGTGAGTAGTCGGGAGAAGGAAGTGAAGACAAGTGGTTTAATAAGTTACTTTTATCATTGCCACCAAAGACTACGGATGACGAGAAATGTTTATTAAGGACACTGAGGTCAAAATCATTTGAAATATTGTGCGTACTCTTTCCTACTCCCATTGACTTGAGAAATCTCCAGACTTTAGCTGGGTCGCCGTTTTCAACAGATTTGTGGATGTGGCGACGTTGTGCATCCCTACACAGCCTGTTGCAGACGTTGCGAGCTCTAATATACTTGTCACGATATCTGTCGGGATCAGACTTGTATTTGGACTTGGCAGCATTTTTTTTAGAAATAGCGGCCCTGATGTCCTCTGTCAACCAAGGCGCTGGTAGATGTTTCACTTTTACTGGGCGAACAGGAGCATGCATGTCATAAAGGGAGATTATCATTTGATTAAACTTTTCCACCTGACTATCAACAGTGTTCAAATCAGCGATAGCGCTCCAGTCGCAGTTTATGGCATCTTCACGTAACCGATCAATGTTCAGAGCACTAAAATTGCGTTGCAACAGAATTTTAGGTTTAGGCTTAGGGGTCCGAATTTTATAAGAAAGAAAGAGAAGATGGTGATAAGAAAAAATGTCTGCACTACATTGACCATGTTTTGCAACAAGATCAGGACTGGAAACTAAGATGAGGTCAAGAAGACTAGGAATACAGTTAGGAAAAAAGTGAGTAGCTTGGAGAGGAAGTAAAGACATGTTACAGGCGTTGATAGTAGAACTGAGAGACTGAGAGCGATGGTCACCTTTAAGAAGACAGGTGTTAAAATCACCCATGATGATAATATGCTTGTAAGCAGGTGTAATATCTTCCAAGATATTTTCAAACATGGAGAAATAATTTATTTTTGAGGAAGGACAATAGAAGACACCTAAAAGAACAGGCGTGTGGGATAGGGTGACTTCTATAAAAAGGTACTCGGCTTCGTGTGAAGGATTCTGAGTTTGAGAGATGGAAATCACTTTAAATGGGATGTGAGCACGTAAATAAATAGCAACACCGCCTCCCACCACACCTAGACGATCGTTGCGAATGAGCTGGAAGCCTGGAAGTGAGTAAGAAGTAGAGGGAAGGCAAGGCTTAAGCCATGATTCTGAAACTAATAGGGCGTGAATATGTTTACTATCAAAGGTAGAAAGTAGGTCGGGAAAGTGTTCTGGAATGCTTTGGGCGTTTATATGCAAAACGTTAAAATTTTTAGGGAATTCAGACAAATTTCGATCAACAGTTTCGTTGAGAGGTTCAGGTAATGAATGGAAGCTATCGTCACTCGAAGAGATTGAGAAAAAGCTATTATTTAATACATCAGTCATAATTAAGGGTTTATATGATGTACCAAGAAAATATAATAATAAATAAAGATTATATGAATAATACTAATTACACTAAAAATACTAACTAAAACTCAATTTCATTACAAACATTCTACCCGCCAGCAGGAATTCCGAGAGAACAGAATTAAAAAACAAAAAAAAAAAAATAGTAATAAGAGACAGTGGCAAAAACATAAAAATAAATACCATAAACGAAAAAAAATCTGTTTGCCATGAATCACGCACACTCACAATAAATGGCACACTCATCAATACAATGACAAAATCAAAATTACAACGACAAGGCAATGACAATAAAAGATGTAAAAAAGTGGAGTTTAATCTAAGTAACAAGAATTGACAACACGTCTCATCGAGGCAACTGGTGATCCAAGAGCTGGCAGTTTTTTTGCACAACGTATCGGACTCGCTGTGCAACGGGGAAATGCTGCCAGCATTTTGGGTACTTTGCCTCGATGTGGTGCGTTGGAAGAAGTTTTTTATTTGTAAGTTATTTATATTTTTTTATTTTTATGTTGTTATTAAATATGTTTAATATTAAAAAAAAAAAAAAAAAAAAAAAAAAAAAAAAAAAAAAAAAAAAACTAAGTTTAGTGATGTGTGCCAGAAAAGAAAAAAAAAACAAGGTTTAAAAAGTTAGATGTCAGCTGTCAAAGTGACATCCATCAAATAGCCAAAACATGAGAAAAGTAATTACAATATGTGTGCTACTTTACCCTAAAACTAAATTATAAAAATATAAAAATAAATGTGGGTGGATTGATTACGTTAAATCAATCAACATGACTACAATAGCAAAAACATAGGCTAAGGAATACTGACACCAAATTAATATATTTATAAAAGGCGTGTGATTACTTCCTGACATTGCGCTTGGGCCGGGGGACACCGACCGGTCCGGTCGCCGCTCTACTGGGTGCTCCCGTAGCAGCCGCCGTTGCTGTGCAGGGTGACGCTGTATCAGGGGCTACCACATCGCCGGTTACCTGCGATACGGAACTCTGAAGGAGGTCGACTTCATCCACGGAGTAGATACGATGCCGCTGTCCATCGGGCCCCAACACCTAAACACAGCCATCTCGCGTCCAGCATTTGTTAATCCCAAAATGTTGGCGAGCGGACAAAAATGCATCATGCCTGACTTTGGTCAGGAACTCAGACAAAGTGATTCCTGAACCCTTTAGCAGAGTTTTAGCCTGCCAGCACCTATCTTTCATTGGCATCCTGAGGAATTCAACTAAAACCGGCCGTGGCCTACCCTGAGAACTCCGACCAATCCGATGACATCTGCGCAAATCCGTAACTGAGAAGTCGGCAAGCTTTAAATTCTCAATGCAAATCTTGATGACTGCAGCAGCTGTGTCTTCATTATTGGACTCTGACACTCCATGGATAAGCAAGATGTAACGCCTACCATTCATCTCAAGGTGGTCTTGCTGCTTCAAAGCTAGTTTCATCTGCTGCTTCCAGCTGTCCATAACTGAAGTCATGAAGGTCTTGAAGTGACTAAAATCTTCCGCAAGTGATGTGATTGTTGGTGTAGTTGTGGCTTTTTGGAGATTGTTTTGAAATTCCGCCATTTTTTTATCAAAGTGAGCCATCATATCAATCATGGATTGTTGCAGTGAGTCCATGTTTAATGTGAAAAGGAGATATGTCAGCAGGTAGAATACTTTATATAATTGCAATAAACATATATTTTGTAGTCAATAAACTAGAAATAAAATTATTATGATTTTTAATAGAGAGACAGTAAAAAACGTGACTAAACAGTTTCACTGCTACCCGCCGAAAAACCCTTTAGAGCAGAAAGAGTATAACTCTTTGGTTTCAATTGTTTGTTGGTTACTTAGATAATGTATAATAACAAAAAGAGATCAGTTAAACTATCTCTAATAATTACTGAATTGATTATAATAATAGCAAAAGTGTTAATAGACTGTCTTTAAGGTGGAGTTTTTTTCTTATAGTATTACCTTCGAGTATTACCTATTAATATTTTTTAAATTGTAACTAAAGTAAGTTAAAACTTAAAATGTGCGTTATTAATATTAGGTTATAAAAGATTTCTTCTAAATATTAATGAATTACATAGAAATATGTTATGAAATTGTGTTTTTGTCAGTACTTTGTCACCCTCGTCAGTCCCCTGGCAGTCAAATTAAGAAAAAATGAAATATCTCAGAATCTACTGGAAAAAGTGACTGGCCCAAACACGAACAATATATTCATTATATTAGCTATCTTGTATTCCCAAATTTTTAGGAATATTATTAAAAAAATATAGTTAACAAAATTTCCGTAAAAGTTACCCAACTTTTGTATATTCACCCATATACAGTTAATCAACACGTGACTCTGAATAAGTTATGCCATACGTTAGTGTTAATATTTATTAAGTAATAGTCGATTTATCACACTATGTATTAAATAAAACATAGTTGCAGTTCATGATAAACCGATAGCCTTCATATTACGATGTTTTCAAGTCAGAGAACTATCTCATTGACATATTATTATGAAATTTGATAGCCAAAGACAATCAAAACGTGATCAGTGATACTAACTGAAGGTTAGGAAGGTAAGATACTGTCTGATCTAAAGGTGACATCGGCCCTAACCATTATGAGGTCGGGGCGGCAGATCTTTGCGAGGCCTCTGATCAGGATCATCATCACACCAGCATGTATATAAACGGGCCTTAGCACGAACCTTTTTATTATTTGTTTTCGTTGACGTTTCAATGGAGTTACGTCCATCGTGGTCGCAACGAGACTGGAGTACTACTGTCATCTTATGGTGGTGGACGCAGTTTCACTTATAATTTTTGATAATTTCACTACCCACATAAAGTTTTGTTTTTAGGCTAATGCCTTAGCCCCTGTACACACTACACTAACAGTGACCGACTCTTTGTTCAACTCCGGACGACGCGGTTTAATTTTGGCAATCACGGATTCCATGCTGGTGATAAATTGTATCCGTCTTCTCTGTTGAAATTTTTAAACATCTAAATTTCTCAGTTTCCTATACTATCCTCTTGTAATAGTGCCGACGAGTAGATATTTAATCTATAGCCTATGTTAATCAGGGATAATGTAGGATTGTAATGGTGAAATAAATGTTCTAATCGGTCTATTAGTTTCGGAGCATTTTCAATGCAAACAAACAGACAATTTCTCTTTATAATATTAGTGTAGAAGTGAAGATTCAAATAAATGTTCGTGACAAAACTACTATTTCAATTCCGCACTGCTTTCTTGTTGACAGGTTACTAAGGAACTCCGAGCAAGTTATGAAGGATGACCCTGTGAGCGAACACGTGAGCAGAAAGTCGGCCAGGATGTTCGGCCAGCCTAAGGATGAGGTCAAGGGGAAGCTGTCCGATATGCTTGTTTCTAGGGTACGTATTTATTTAACTAACAATGAAGTTTTTGCAATGGTTACATTATTACGCACAAAACAAAAAGGTAATGCTCATGTCATACCCCGGGTGTTGCACTTGTCTATGGGCAGCAGTGATCACTTCAGGTGATATGTCATAAATAATCTTTCATCAAACTGCTGAACCGATCGCGATGAAATTTAAATGAGGCCAACTTAAAAGCATACCCTTTATAAAAAAAAAAAAATTTAACATCGGTTCATAAATGACTAAGTTCTGAGGTAACAAACATAAAAAAATATAACATATACAACTGAATTGAAAACCGCCTCCTTTTTCTTGAATATATACATACATACTTACCCCTCCCTCGTTCGGCTTTTTCTTGAAGTCGGTTAAAAACAGAAACAGACATAATAAATTCATTGATTCATAAGGCCGCGTCCCCATTAGGCTCACAGTGAGTGGCTGAATATTTGCCTCTGCTACACCACGTTTTTCCGATTCAAGGCGGCGTTTCGCTTGCCGACTAATTCAGTGAGTGGCTGAGTCGCAGCGAACATCATCATTATGATCACTTCTTCCATGCTGGTCTGGGAGAAAAGAAAAAACGTAGAATGTACTGCTTAGCTGCTTCTCTTCCCGCGCAGACCGTAAAAGCCGATCGAGGTAATGGGCGAAAATCTGCCGATCATGTCAATAGGCGATGCGGCTAGCAACCCATCATTATTTTGATTCTGTTTTCAATCTACACACCCTTCAATATGTTAAATGTGGCCATAAGGTCTTATAGACCTAGGCTCTGTCTACCCCGCAAGGGAAAAAGACGTGATACTGTGTATGTATGTACTAGCTGGGAGGGAATGGGTAAAATCTGAGGAATCAAGTTAGTAGGCGATGCGGCTAGCGACTCATCACTGTTTTGATTCCGTTTTCCACCTAATACCCACCAACACGCTAAACGTGGCCTCCAGGTCTTATAGACCTAGGCTCTGTCTACCCCGCAAGGGAAAAAGACGTGACACTATGTATGTATTATGATCAGTTTAGGCGCAAGTCAACTGCTGGACATAGCTCTCCTCCAGAGATTTCCAGAATGATTGGTTGTTTGCGGCCTGCATCCAGCGTTTTCCTGCAACCTTGTAAGTGCCAAGTCAAGAACATGGTCGCCATTCGATTCAAATTGTCTTTGTAGCAATAGTCATACTAAGTTGACGACAGAGAATTTATCCTTATCCTTACTAATATTATAAATGCGTAAGTGAGTTTGTTTGTTTGTTTGTTACGCTTTCACGCCGTAACTACTGAACCGATCATCATGAAATTTTGCATACAAGTTCTTTGGAGTACGGAGAAGGACATAGGCTACCTTTTATCCCGGGAAAAAGAAATGTTCCCGAGGGATCGACATTGACGCGGAGCCGCGGGCGAAAGCTAGTTTAATAATAAACTAAGGTATGGTATATAGATACACGTTCAATTAAGTAACAAATACTTTTTTATTCGTAGGGTCTTATTACGCCACAAATGCTGAAGAAACTACAACAAGAACTGACGACTGATAAGAAAGTAGACAGAAGTAAAAAGACTAATAGGAATAGGAGGAAATGATAAGAGTTATGTAGATTACCTGTAAGACAGCTGTTGTATGAATGTAAAATAAAATACCTTTGACTTCAGTTATTTGTTTTATTATGTTATTCATCATCATCATGAATATCATCATCAGGTCTTCTTAGTCTCCACTGCAGGTGCATGCACCTGCAGGGTCATGACCCTCTCTGTTCTACCGGAGCCATAATTGGCCAGAGCTGACAGAGGATTTGGCCTACACTCTCCTCGCTGACCAGACGGGTTGGAGAGGTCTCATTGATGTTTATGAGCTTTGTTTAACTTGTATTTCCTGGTGCCGTGTGGTTTCCGGCAGAGTAGTATAGGACCACTCCTAGTCTTCCCATGGAGGCCGTAAGAGGTGACTTAGGATTATGTTATTGATTTAGGGCAACTAAGATTGGTAATGGAAATCTGTCCCATTCACACAAACTGTGGCCCTAAATTATAGTGATTCCCATTCGACACCAGTAGGTCGCCAGTCGTGGCGACACCCACCACTATCAAGAAAATTCCCCATGCGCCTGAACTGGAGGCAAATGGAAGTATAGGAGGGTGCCTACACCAATGAGATCTGACTCCAATATTATTTATTTCTTTACTAGTGCTTGAATGTGTGATATAAGTGTAGGGTTCCTAACTAAAGGATATCAGAAGGAAAGATAGTCAATTCAACACTTCACTATCACTTACTGTTAACAAAACAACTGTTTATGCCTTAAGAGAGAAACAGACACAACCTTGTGTCATAGCATACTAACTAATTGAAACTATATTTTATAATAACTTAGATATGAGTACAAAATCGTCTAAACCCTGGCCAATCTTAAAAATATCATTTTGCATTATGACCTGGCTGGGGATCAAACCAGGGATGCTGTGATGCAAAGGCACTTGCTGTACCACTGAGCCACAGAGTTCGACGGGTGCGATAAATTATCTATATTAACCTTCCTTTTGAATTAATCTAATCGGATTTTAATCCCGTTAAAAAAACCGCATTAAAATCCGTTGCGTATAGTTTTAAAGGTCTTAGCATACATAGGGACAGACAGCGGGAAGCGACTTTGTTTTATACTATGTAATGATATGTAACAAATGTAATTTTTTTGCTCGTTATTGCTCTATATTGATAACGGCAACAGGTAGACACTTGAAATATTCACAGAATAATTACTTATACATTTACTTTAAAAATTAAAAGTTAAAGCGAAATTAATATTTAAGGGGGCTGTTGGGGGGCTTCCATACAACAGAAATGAGTTATTGTCGTTTTTAAAGAACACTCATAATATTCACCGAATAAATAATTAGTTATATATTACCGTTAAAAATAAAAAAATCAAAAAGAAATTAATATTTTCGTGCGTGAGTCCGACTCGCACTTGGCCGGTTTTTTCTTTTCCGTAATACTTAGTGCGTAATAGTATTTCGTCCACGACGAAAAATTCAGTCGTAGACCATTGTACCATGATTTTACTAATTAGGTTCCTACTTTGTACCTACACGTAATTATTGTCATTGTATATGTGCAGTCTTCCAGCAACGAATGATAAGAAACAAAAGAGGTCATCTACATTTATTGCACACTGTGATCCATAATTACCGCTGTAGGAAAATTGAATAATGTGAAAAGTCATTATTTAGATGGTGAAATATCAAAGTGGTTTTAAACCTACTGACAATATTTAAATTAGGAATGTTAGATCCGTAACATTCAGTTAAAGGAGCCTCCCCGTGTGACGCATTGAAACCCCCATTTGCGTCCGGCGCACCCTGGGCAACAATCTGCGAGGACAGTCTAGTCGGTAACGCAGATTGGCTGATCCTTTCATTAGACATTACGTGAATGTCTACAGACATTACGACTCGAAAAGAAGAAGAAGACTGAAACTAAATTATATCTAAAAATCTATACTAATATTATAAAGCTGAAGAGTTTGTTTGTTTGTTTGAACGCGCTAATCTCAGGAACTACTGGTTCAAATTGGAAAATTCTTTTTGTGTTGGATAGTCCATTTATTGAGAAAGGCTTTAGGCTATAATACATCACGCTGAAACCAATAGGAGCAATGCATCAATAAAAAATGTTTTGAAAACGGGGGAAAATTATTCTTCTATACTAATTAATCATAAGAACAGAAATTGCCGCGGACGAAGTCGCGGGCTGGTATTTTAAACGTCGAAATTATTTGAAAGTGATTTATTTATAACATTTATTACACAACTTGGTAATAATTATTCACAATAACTATTGATTACGAATAGTTTAATCACTATGGCTGAAACATATCTTTACTTCCTTACTAATTATTTTAAACGCGAAAATTACGAAAAATTGTATAACTTAGGTATGGTCCACCACACCAATTGTTAAGTTACAAAGGTACCTACTTTGTTGTTTTTCGTGTTTGTGCGTTCAAAGTATCTTGTATATCTATGTAACTACAGTTTAAGGCCGAACTATTGTCATCAATGTCATACTTTATGAGAGCACCGAAACAAATCACCACCACCGTGGCAAATCTTTAACAAAGTCTTACATTCATCAGAGAGTAACAGTTTCTTAACGTCTTCATAGAAATTGCTAATTATTGCATGTCGCTATGCTATCGCAAGTCCCGTGAAATATAGACCTGTTGACCCTCTTCTTATCAGCTGCATAGCGAGGGTAGTTTGTCTAGTAAGAGCTAGCCAGTCAAGTGCCGACAGCCGAGACGGTAGTAAGATGATCGGCGACAAATTACTATTTCTCACTTTATTTATTGTTTGTTACAAGGCTTGGCTTATCAATGGTAGGTATATTTTATAATATCGCATTTGTAATATGTAGTGTTAGTCAATCAAGTGTACGAAAATTAAATGTTCGAAGGAAACCGAGTGATCGATGTGGATGGAGTGACAACGATCCTGGCGCTAGAGAAAGAGAAAATAAACATAGAATGCAGGACTGATGCGCCGATGGCATATTGTGGATTTGTGCATCCGAGTGGAAAGAGATACTCGTAAGTTTATCCCATTATTTTCCATAGAGAAAGTGTATTTTGTCAGTCCGTCCATTTCTAAAAAAAATGCTTGAACAGATTTTTCTGCAGAGTTTTAATACACTAGTGTCTGGAGTGTAGTCGCATAGATATTTTATTCTTTAGGTAACAGAAGATAGATAGGTAGGTACCGACATGAATTAGATTATTCGAAATTCAAAAAACAAATGGCCATTGAAATATTTAAAAGTAAATAGGTTGTTTCATGCCAGTCGTTTTAAGCTGACCGGACTGAAAACAAGGACATAGTTTTACCATCGTAGTTTTGTAAATGGAAAACCAATCTGGTCGGCTTGGCTCAAGAGCGTTTCAATAGAATGATTCGCATGAAGACAAGCCATAGATTAAAAAATAGACAAGCCCTCAATCGTCGTTAATAAATTATAAAACGATAAAGTTATTGATTCTTTTGGGTGTTTAGAATCACGGGGCCAGAGCTAAACCTTGGCCAATGCGGCGTCCGGATCCAAGCTTCAAAGGACGACGTTGGCGTATGGAAATGTCACATAGGGAAGTCCGCCATAGGCGTCGAGATCATGAAGAAGATCCAAGTGAGGCTGGCGAGCCACATCGCAGCGGTGCATTCCAATATCACTATAACCCACGGCAAGGAAGTGACCCTTGAATGCATCACGACAAAAGGCCTAAGGCCACTAAGATACTGCCGCTTCGAACCGCCGTTTGGCAGCCCTTTTAGTATCAATGCCGCCGTGAACGAGTCCAAGTAAGATACTTATTATTTGCGTTAGATAAGTATAACTACTTTAATGGTTCATTAAGTTTATTGGTGATAAAAGTGTTAATGAGTTCGAGACTTGGAAGAAATATGGTTATTACGTATTACAATGTGTAAATAAATGCTTAGGGAAGTTTTCAAAGATTACAAAACCTACACAGAGACCCTTAAAGTGCTGCCTTTAAAGGGATGTTAAGGTTGGCTACATATTAACGGCACGACGTCGTCTCCGTTGGCTAGTAGGTTTTTGGCCCTGGCCACATTACAGGACCTGGACAGAAACTATTTCTAAAAGTACTATATAAAAAAATAACATAAACAATTATCCTCGTAAAACCCAAGCTTAAGATTTACCTTTATGAAGTGCGACCCAGTGTCCTCAGACGAGGGCAAAAAAGTTGATAGGCTTCAGACCCAAGCCGATTTTTATTAAAATGAACCCAAAATATATGCAATACTACATTGGGACTTATTGATGGCTTCATTAATACTATGTATGATTATTTTGGGATATTTAAAAATTCAATATATTTTGTTCTTGCATGAGGACATTGGGTATTACTTGCAAACGTGTCCTTGATTTATTTGTTCTCATGTGAGTACAATGGTTTATAATTAATAAATTAAAAAAAACTAGTTTTAAAACTTTTATTTAATAAATGAACATAAACGAAACTGCAAATGAAAAAAATCTAAATCATAAATCTTCTACATCCATTTTGAATTAAGCAACATTTTAATCTTGTCTAGGTAGATACTTATAATTATAATTTAAATGCTGTATTTTAATTTCAATGCTGTAGTGACCATGAAGTACTAAACTTAACATTTAGGTATAATGTGGCTAGGATATTCTGCATATTGTGTGTCCCAGTCGAGTTAGCTATGTGTCTTCTGCCCTACTTCTACCATGAGGAATTCCACATTAAGCTGATGCAGTAATTTCAGCTCCGCGCTCCGATTTTGATGAGCAGCTGTTATCTCGGTCCTAGGTAATCCCGAACTCAGAATATAAGCCGTTATCTTGCCGACCCCTAGGTCAGACCTTGATGATTCAGAAACTGAAGAATGTACCAATCTAGATCTTCAATTTCTGATTCATATAACAAGTCCTCGATATCATAATTTTTCAAATCTGCAACAAAATATAAAAATAAGTAATATATTTTTGTAATGTAATTAAAACCCAATGTGATCAAGTAATCACATAAAAAAATAGAAGTAACGCCCGCTGTGATCAGGCGAGTACATATTTTTTCAATAGTACATAAATATGCATTAAAGTTACATTGAAACCAAATAGTATTGTATTTGAAAACTAGTAAATATAAGTCACTTATTTATCAAAACTGATTAAAAAATTAATCGTCGATGACTGAAATAAATTAAGATTATAACTCACCTCTTCGACGTGGACGCTGCATGTTTGCCATTTTGGTCAAAAAGGACTAATTTCACATCATTGGTCAGAAATTTCATTTACATCAAATTGACGTTTATGTTTCGACCAACCAGAGGACAACAACTGACAGATCATTTAAGCGCTAAAATTCAAGTATCTTGGATTTTTTTATTTTGTCCTCAAGTGATCACAGTGGGTAATAACGTTGATAAAAAATATAAATTCTTGGGTCCGAACGCTTTCTTTTTTTTGGCCTCGTCTGAGTACATTGGGCTTTACGAGGTTAAGTGTAATCGCGTTAGAGATTTCATTAATCTTGATATTAAATAATTTAAATTGTGAAATAATTCCATAAATTTGTTATGCAGAATGTGCACAATAACAGCGATGGTGTTTTTGCTTTCTTTTTAAGTTATTACATTTTGTATTGCATTTTATTAATTATCTGAGTTATAGAAGTAAATATTTTTTTGGATATTATTATTGTTTGTCGTATATCCAGGGGCGCCGACTCCTTGGGTATTTGGGGGCTCTAGCACCTTTCTAGCACTCATGAGAAATAAACAGCGGGTGCCGAGCACCCCACGAGAAACATCAAGAAACATAGATCAGTATAATTTCCTTTTAGGGATGGGCGTTTTTTCATTACCCGACGACCCGTTTAGCGCAGTGTTTAAGAGCGCCGGCTGAGACGCAAAGGTCGCGGGTTCGATTACTGCACCAACCCAGAGGGAAATGTGGCGTCCACCGGACGACGTGTACTTGTCTGAGTGTCTGAGCTATAATGTTACAACAGTAACAAGACTACCACGACACAGGCACAACCTACTGTGAAAGTCATGGCCGTAATGTCAAATAGTAATGTTGTTTCAAGTTAATAAAGGAATTTCTTATTATTACATATTTAATTGTAATATTTCAGTGCGATACTGGGCAAATATTTCTATCCACATACCAAGAGGCAAAGGTCGCGGGTTCGATTACTGCACCAACCCAGAGGGAAATGTGGCGTCCACCGGACGACGTGTACTTGTCCGAGTGTCTGAGCTATAATGTTACAACAGTAACAAGACTACCACGACACAGGCACAACCTACTGTGAAAGTCATGGCCGTAATGTCAAATAGTAATGTTGTTTCAAGTTAATAAAGGAATTTCTTATTATTACATATTTAATTGTAATATTTCAGTGCGATACTGGGCAAATATTTCTATCCACATACCAAGAGTATCGATCGGGGCGACTGCGCTGTGACCATCAAGAAAGTGAAGTACCAAGACATAGGAGTGTGGACGTGCGGGGCAGGCCTCGACGACGACAAGGAGTACACTGACCTCATCAAACTTGAAGTAGAAGGTAAAATATCTTATTAATTAATACTCGTATAAAAGATCCGGCGTCGTTCCCAAATGCTAGTAATTTATCGACTTCGCAAATATAAAAAAAATAATACCTACCTAATCTTAGCGTAATATACATACATAGTATCACGTCTTTTTCCCTTACCGGGTAAACATAGCCTTGATCTATAAGACCTTATGGCCACATTTAGCATTTTGGTGGGCGTGTAGATGGAAAACGGACTCAAAATAGTGATGGGTTGCTAACCGCATCGCCTATTGACATGATCCCGCAGATTTTCGACCATTCCCTCGATCGGCTTTTACGATCTGCGTGGGAAGAGAAGCAGCTGGCACATTCTACGTTTTTCTTTTCTCCCAGACCAGCATGGAAGAATGACAATCCGATGACAATGCTATATTATGATCCCATAGAGCTGGTCTGATGGAGTCGGAAGGTGGCCATAGGAAAATAAAGAAGATAAATGCATCGATATGGACCAAGATTAAAGCTTCTCATAAACCTAGCGATAGCACATATAAATTTCTATAACTTTGAATATTCATTAATTTCGTTCTTACAAACTTTTCAGTCGCACTTTCTTACATCATGATTTCTTTGTCAGGTTTATACACTCTATCGACGGCATCAGTGACCGGCATCACCTTTGGTATCATAGGGATCGTCGGCATCCTCTTTTTCCTAGGAATGATCGCTTGGAAAAAGCGGAGCATGTTAGGTAGCCCGCGACAGCGCGCCGAAGAAGCCGAAATGCAAGAGCCAAGAGTTAATACACCTCCGAGGACTCCTCATCGCTCGCCGCAGACCTCAAGGCACATCCCTAGTGTAGTAGTACAGTCTCCATCTGAACCCGGGACGTCACCACTAATGCAACAAAAATAGAATAGAACGTTAATGAGTTAGCTTTTACTGAACCGATCATACAATAATATATCGAGCATTAGGGTACATGAGAGATTTACTAAATGTATTAACGGGAATTAGCGCGAACATACCGTTTTTCTCCAGAAGTTTCGACCAGTCCTTCAGTGACCACGGCCGGTGCAATCTGGTTGAAACGTCGCGAAAGTTCAAAGTATTCATGAGAGATTTGTTAAGGTAAGCAGTGATCAGAGCGAGCAGAGTATATCTTAATTTCAAGGAATTGGATATTAACAATATGGGTGATACCCTCGATACCACAGATGATACTTACGACACACCTATTACCGAGCGCGTGTAGGGGAGACCGTGGACGAATGTAACGGCGGGCTAAAAGTAACAAACGCTCTGCAGATTGTCATACCTACAACCACCTCGTTATTATCAGTAGATAGCCTCTTTTGCACTTTTAGAAAAGAGTATCGCGTATTTAGGTAGTGTTAAAATGATGATCGTATCATGTGATTATTTTAACATCTATTCTTGATTGTTTACATACTTACTTAGTGCTAAACCGATTTTTATGTAGCATTACATTTTATGGTAATAAAACGTAATTTGTTAAAAATGGCTGGGTACAAAAGTAACATTCAGTGTGAACTTGATTTTAGTATAAAAACATAAATTGAGCGCCTGAAAATAAGCATTCATTTTATTTTTTTTATAAAATAACTACTACCTATATTAATTTTTATTTTGAAAACGGGTCACTCACACAGAATAGCACTTGTCGGGATTGACGACTATAGTTTTGGACTCGTCAACAAAATAGCAAGTGAGTGACCCCTTTTTAAAATATAATTTATTTATCTCACGTTAGTTTTAATGATATTACTATTAATTTGTTCAAAGTAAAAGTGTTTATTGATGTAACTATCACTCATGTTTTACTTGTATGTTACTTTCGACCCACGTCTTGTTACTTTCGACCCAACCTTGTGGTCAAAAGTAACAATTGTAATTTTTTTTTCTAGTTTTTCTATTAATTTGTTATTAATGAGATCACTTTCGATACAAGTTTGTATAGGATAGGAGAAATTTATATATGGCTACAATAACTTTATCAAAAATACGATAGCTAACCAGAAATCGAAGGGTAAGTACAGAGTGTAACTTTTGTCCCCGTTCTCCCTTATTCTTTCCCTTTATATATATTAGATCTCATGCATGTACGGTCACCTGCAAAAGTCCATACATAGCCTTAAGGTGAAAATCGATTGCACTGATTAAGGCGGCATATATATTTAACAATATCATGAACCTTATGCCACACATATAAGGTTGAAATTGCTGTTATTTTTAATTAGTATCCGTAGCTATACACGACCGTACGTCAACTCCGGGCCTGGTCCCCACACAAAACATTCTCCAGCTGTTCAGGATTTCGGAATGCACGTTAAGCCGTTGGTCCCAAGAAGGCAGGCGTTAGGCTAGCCAGGTCAGACGCCTTTAGGTAGCTTGATAAATCGGACACCATACAAAAAACGTGTTTTTGAGCGTTTTTTTGTAGTTAAATATTGTATGTTAGTACGGAACCCTTCATGTCCGATTCCGACTCGCGCTTGGCCGGTTTTAGGTGTCCGTAAGATTCGGCGTTTAGCAAATCTTTTGGTAGGTGTATAATTTAATAAAATATTTATAATTTTGTTCTCTAAGAAGTTTAAATATGGTGTTATGTATAATGCTTTCAAATTATTTATTGTACCTAGTATTAGTGGCTTAGTGGCCTGGGTTCGATTCCTCAAGATGTAAAATGATTTATTTCAGATTGACCTGGGTCATGGTAGTTTATCTATAATATGTAAGATAACACTGTCCGATCCTTGAAACGTGATTCGGGCCGTCGATATGATTATTATTTTTGTTATGGGACCAATGCTGGGAACTCATTTTTTTTATCGTTCCCATAAAAATTATTCGGCCGAACATGTTTGTTTGAAAATAAATTTTTTTTTAGTTCCCAGCTATGATCCCATAGGAAAAGTTGTTCATATCGACGGGTTCAATGACCACTTTAGGGATCTGACAGGGTTTTCTTTACATATTATATGAATTTATTATAAAATATAGTATTGATGAGTTAGCACCTCACGTCTCAACTCGACTTACTGTGGAGCTAACAATCTGTGTGATTTGTCGCTATATAATTTATTTGTTGAGTGTAAACGATCAATGTAAGTGTTATTATATTAAGAACAACTTGCACGAGTTCTAGTCATTGTCTATATATATAAGATAGCATCTACATGTGGCACCAAACCACAGGTATAGCGCTTCTGACTAATACTCCTACAATCAAGGGCGGATCCAGGATTTTTTCTGGGAGGGATTATTGATTTCTTTTTTGAAAAAAAAATCAATAATAACTGTTAGAAATAAAGTTGTAGTAATACTTCAAGTTTATTTCCAAGGTTATTCATATATTTTAACAAGTATGACGATTTGAATTCCTCCTAAGTATGTACTGTGTTATAATCTCCACAGTACACAAAAATACCGTCCACGTGCCCCCGTGACCCTCTCCCCCTCTTCCGCCCTAGCCTACAATCCAAACTTTACATCCGTGCACACGCAATAATGTGTGAGTTGATATCAGGGTCGCCGCCGCAGAAGGAATTCAATTACTAACGTACCCAGAGACGTCGCGTCACGTGCGACTAGCGACAGTAGACCCTGTTTCCAAAGCTATCAAACCCACCTAAGAAAGGGGGAGAGGTGCAGGGGACGCTTCGAGTTATGACTTATTAATAATTCTGAGATAAAACTCTGGATTCACTCACTAGCTGACACACTATATAAGATGACTAAGGTTTGTGCAAGTTCTAATATTAGTTAATTTTATTCAACGTGGCAAAGACATTTTTGTAATAAATACCAAATACTTGTGATATCTAAATTAAGGGGACAGACAGTGCAATAGAGAATAGGCGTAGGACCTTTAAAAAAAACACATGGAACCTTTTTTTTGATAATATGGTTTAAAATGTTCACATGAAAAGTTTGTAATATCTATATGAATTAGTTATATGGTAAATTTATTTGTATGAAACATATATCTTAATTATATTAATCTATCTAAGTTAATTCTAGTCTTTTGAATGTTTTAATTAATTACCATAGTAAAGTGACTTACCCTGCTGTTTGTCTTTGCCACGGCGTATAATAGATCCCAAGAAAACGAAAACATAATATGAAAATGGGGGCCAAGTCCCATGTATACATGTTATGATTTTCGACTTCACCTATAATATAATTAAGATCTAAATACTCATTTAATAAAATAATTAATTAAGATCTAAATACTCATTTAGATCTTAATTATTTTATTGGTGAAGTCGACAATCATAACATGTATACATGGGACAGAACTTGGCACTCGCCAAGTTCTGTAGATGTCTATTGAACCTCAACATTTGACTTGGTTAGTTTTTAAGGAGTTAATCGTACCTTTAGATGAATATAATATAAAAAACAATAATTTGCGTACTATATCATCTTTCTGTAATTTTAGAACTGTGTTCTTGACGGTGGAGAACTCCATGGATCTCGGTTCTCAAATGTTCCATTGACCTCTCTATATGACACAACTCCTTCCTTTCCTGGTCCAAAAATTCTTTTCTTTTCACTCTCCTCACCTCAATCCACCCTTTCTCTTCTTATTTCAATCGTTTTTAGTAGCTTTCGTTTCTATCCTAAGACTTCCTCGTTCGTAATTTCTGTGTCCAAAGTATACCGTCCATAGTCTCCAGCACCACATTCTAAAAGCTTCAAGCGTTCTTTATACTTTTTAACTAATGTCCATTGTATCCATCGTATTAGCCAATGTATCAGTCAAATAGAACTAGTAGGTATGTAAAAACTTGCCAAGGTAAATATTGTGGTTCTATATAGCTTAACAGAGCTTGGCACTCAGATCTCAATTATTTTAAAGGTGAAGTCGACAACCACAGCAAGTATGATAAATTGTTAATATAGAACATGGCACCCATTTTCACATTGTTTTCGTTTCGGTACGATCTATATACACCGTGGCAACGACAGACACCAGGGAAGGTCACTTAACTATGGTACCTAATTAATTAAAACATTGAAGAGATTAGATCTAAATGATCTCAATTCTTTTGTCGGCGAAGTCAACAACCACATCCACACCATTATAATATAGAACTTAGCTCCCATTTTCACATTTATGTTTTATGTGGGATATCATTACGTTAGGTTAAGGCCATACATGTTTTTTTTTGAGGTTCAATGCTGCCCCCATTTGAAATAAATTATTTGAAGAAAAACGCAATGTTATTTGAAATTGTTACATATTTTCTGAAATACTTTAATAAGCATTTTCGCCAGTGGCTGCTTTTTGGCAAAAAATGCTAAGTAAAACTTCTCACTTTAAATTTTAAACAGTGTCATTCATAAAAAAAAATTGAAGAGTTAAGGACTGGCCCTCGAAAAACTGTATGGCTTTAATAGATTCATACGAAAAAGAAATGTTTTCTATTATAATTTTGAAAGGCGGTGTGTTTGTTACCTAATAAAATCAACTGAATGTTTTAAATATAGAGATATTAAGTCTTAGAAACTGATTTTTTCCTTTATATTCACACAATAACCTAGCTGAATGCCAAATTTTAACTTTGAAGTGTTTTTAATCTATGTCTGTCAGTCAGTAACATAACACAAAATAATGATTTTCGGATTTTAATAACCATTACAGCAATTTTTATGAAATTAAAGCTTTCGTTTATCTAGGCGTTTTAATATAGTATATGTACCGAATTTGTGTTAGGATGAAAAGGCTCCAAATGGTTCATGTATATTACACACATAACCAAGAACTAATTTTTATTATAACTTTAAATATTCTGCTCGCCAGTTCTTGGCTTGTACTTGACTGACATGCTTCCATGTGCCATATTACTTTTATTACCATTTACTTACGCCCGAATACTCAAAACCAAAGATTTAAAAAAAAATGTGTCCTCAAATCAATCTTGAGTATCTTAGCTAAAATCTAAAATCGATCTCAAATCTCGTTCTGTCATTGTCTTGACAATTATCTAGCAAGACAAATACAGCATAAGAATTTGTGTCATGATTTTTAAGATTTTTTTGAGAATTCGGGGATAGTTTATTAAAAATAAAAGGTAACAGATAAAAATAGACATTTAATTACTCGTTTCACTTAAACTACCTTACTAAATATTTACATAATGGTTTTCAGAAATGCTTATCACCAGATTGCAGCACTGTTGTAGAGTGCAATAATCTGCAGTCATTGTATAATATTTGAGAAGCAGTTACAACTGACACTTTGTTGGTCAAAACAGCTGACCGAACCTGATTCTTCACTGGGGCCACCAGTAATTTCAGAAAATCCTTATTGAAAACCTGACAGATGTATTCTAATAACTGGGATGATTGAGCATGAGTGCGAGTCGTTCCATATTGACAGCGTACACAGAGTGGCATGCTATGGCATTCTTGTGAGTCAGCAGGGTGGTGTAGAACTCCTCTATTGTTAACTTATCATCATTTGACTCTGGGTTGTCCACACTGGAATAGAAATATCAAAAGATAATAAAAATATCATTAAATTTTAGAAGATAGCTATGCCGTAGCAAAAAAAATTATATCTGGTCTGAGCTAGGCTCTTGGTTGCTTGATTGTAAAATGAGTGCCAAGCTCTGTATTATTTACAAATTATTTTCAACTATTTTAAGGTTTACCTAAAGATTCTGAATAGACTTGCAAAGATTAACAGAATTCAGTATTTCTTTACAATAAATCTAGATGATATTTTGACTCACCTGCACGCAATTTCATAAGCAGCTGCATGCTCCACCTCATCAATAGTTGGAGGACATCTAGGGCCTAGGGCATCAAAACCATCGTCCAAGTTAACTCTGCCTTCACTCTGTGGATCATACAGTTTCGAGGAATTCCTCAGCCACATATTTGGCATTTCACACCCAACATCATACATGAAGTGTTTCCCTCTCATTTTGTAGCCTTTACGTTGGGATATGACAGTGCTAATTACATTCTTCAGGAAGTTCTGCACAGCCACCACTATAATATCTGCAGCATCATCATCAGCACCTTCGAGACCCAGTTCCCAGGCAGCCAACATAAATCTGCCAACCACCAATGCATGGTCTGGTAGAAATACTTCCTGAAAGAACATTATTTTTAATTATATTACAAACAAACAACAAACATTTATTCAAAATTAGACAATAAGTTTAACTTTAATAATATTTCCGTATGACAATATATAATTTATTGTATTAATATATATGTCGCAGGCAAATTGTATGATTCCGCGTTTTACAAACGGCGTCGTCTGTTCACAAACGCTCGCTCTTTTGGAATATGCCGAAGGCAAATTGTGAATTGCCTTGTCAGTATATAATATGCCTTAATATTTGATAGACAAATCAATCGCCGTTTACAAAATGACGCGGCAAATTAAAGTATTTAGTTCTCTTTCTTACCTCGCGCGGCGCTGCTAATCAAAACAATCAAAATGGCGTCGATTTTGTGAAACAGAAAAATAATGAAAACAGTGCAAATCCTGCGTGTTCAAGGGACTTTTTACAAAAAAAGGATTGTTTTTAGGAAATGTATCATAGTAAGGTAAGAAAATTTTACAATTCTCAAGTAGGGGCAGAAAAAAACCCGTGGACAGAGGTTTTGAGGTTATCCGGCACGTAAAAAACGCTAAGATGTCCATGGAATATGGTGTTCGGAGGATTCCTGCGGAATATTATTAGCACAAAACCACCGTAAAATAGGTCTTCGAAGCGTGTATGGCCCTACTAATGTCCTCATACACCGCTTCCACGTCTTCATCTGAGTATTCCCCGGTCGGCATGTACACCTGTATGACCTTTAGCGAGTATATTTTAGATACTGAGTATAAGGTATATCACCCTGCTGGAAATACTTTCGATGGTTACGACGTTATTTACGAGATAGCTGTGGACGAGAAACCCGACACCATGCTGTGACTTCTTTATGTCACCTTCCCGGGGATAGAGTAGGTTACCAGATTTAACGGTCGTGCCCTCTCCCTCTCTTCGGATTTTAGACAACCTCACTATGTCCCATCGTAACATACTCATTTCCTCTTCCACTTCCTCGACTTTTTGTCAAGCCTCATTACGCGGATGTTGTGTGTTACCAGGGCCAGTCGTCATCGGGGGTGGTAGCCGGGCCGTTTCCGGAGATTCTTAGCACCCCCTGCCCCGCCGTTACGGTGACCGCTACCGGAGCCAGGAATAGCGGGGCTGCCGTAGACTGGGGGCCTGGTCTTTTTGTTGTTTTCCATTTGAAGGTTTTGCCATACTCACCACGCTTGGGAGGCGGGTTGGCGAGCGCATTTACTTTGGTTTATTGTTATTCCGACGCTGCTGTCCAGAGAAGCATTTTGGATTAGGCATGGGAAGGACAGGAGTTTGGTGGATTTGGAAACGGAATAGAGGTATTCTACTCACTCGAATGACTTGGGGATGAGTGAGCAACAGCTCGGGAAGCCGCGCGTATCTTTAGCCATATCTATATATATAATAGATAACCGCCGGACATGCAATAAGGAATGACACCCCTTGGCCTAAGTTTTTGTTACTTAAATATTTAAATTACTTGAGTGCCTAAACATGTATTTTAAGTTATTTCTACATGAATAGGTACGTGATTGCTGAAATAAAGTGATTTGTCCAATTTGTGTTTTATGATAGTCACCCTACTATAACCATCAATGTTGAAATGTTTACAATTGAACGAGTTGTCAATTTGCCTTCGGCATATTCCAAAAGACCAAGCGTTTGTAAAAAGACGACGCCGTTTGTAAAACGCAGAATCATACAATATGCCTGCGACATATATATTTTTTTTGATACTATAATTTATAACAAATTAATCTACATATTATTATAAATAATTCTAAACTAAAAATCTAAATTAAAACTTAAATTAAAAATAAAATGAATCTAATATATAAAAACATCAAATTAAATAAAATATTGATGCCAAATCGCTGCGGTCTGCTGGCAGGGTGCCCAAAAGGCTGGCGGCATTTCCTCGCTGGATGGCCAGACTCAGTCTTTGCCCGAAATGCGCGCCAGCCCTTAGGTCACCGGAAACGTCGATTAGGCGTGCGGAGATCTCTTTGAAAATTTGTCGGGCATCCGCACCCCAAGGCCCTAAAGTCTCCACGGCGAAGGGCACAAATATATAAGGCTCGCTTAGAGCAGCATATTTGCGCCTCTTACTGGCCTCCGCCGTCGCTGCAGCCGCACCCGCTCCGCGGGCGGTCGCTTGTACGTGGGATGGGGCCACAGTATCCACGCAAGTGGCATCCCATAAAAGCGACCGCCCGTTTTTCCATGGGATGAGTGTCATGCCATCGGGCCTCTTGCCATCATCTCGAGCGATACCAGCGGGCTCAAGCACCGCTGGCACCCCCGCGGAGGCAAGGGCACGACGGATGACATCGTTGAGGGCGGCATGTCGTGAAAAACGTCCCGCACTGCGGCGGCATGCCAGGCCGTGGTGGCCCAGGGAATCGACATTTCCCCCGCACCGACAGCGATGAGGTTCATTTGTCCTGGCCCCTAAACAAAGACTCACGGCCAAACTAAATGTGGTCCTTTCCAAGAGAGTCCCGACTCTGACTCGCAGCTAGCTAAGAGACGAGACCGCTCTGCATCGCTGCTAGCAGTCTCCAATAAGGTATTACGGACCTGCACGCAGAGCGGCTCATCCCATTGTCGCTGAGAAGCCAGGTTTAGGGGTAGATGACAATTCGGACCGACTGCATTACACCAAGCATCTCTGGCCTCGGCTAGGCCAGTAACCTCTACGTCGCAAAACGACGGGTCTAAAACTCTACCAATGAGGTTACGTGTGCCATAGACCGATGACAGAAATGCTGGTAGTGCTACATTTGTAATTTTTCTTATACCAAGACCACCATGCCGTATGGGTAATGAAGCTTGATCCCAACTTCTCTTAAGTTTAACTTATCTTTGGAAAGTAAAACTACTATTTACAAATAAAATAACCCTAGATTGTTACCCCACCATAGCGTACTGAGAATCGTATAGCATTACCATATTGTATGGAATGCTAATCTTATAAACAAAATATAAGCCAGGGTGGCTTATAAACAAAATATAAGCCACCCCCTTTTGGTCACACTTGACATCTCAATTATTATGGTGGTGATAGCATTAAATAATTTGTGGACTGAGGGTTGTCATGGCTCCATTATTTTATTTGTGTCTTTTGTTATAGCAAGGAATTAAGGATATTGGCCATTTGAATTCATAATACATTTGATTTTATATATTTAAAGATTAATATGGTATTACATCTCTAGATAGTACGAAATTAATCAGTTTAATTTACTGAATCCTTACTAATATTAAAAAGACAAAACTTTGTGTGTATGTATAGATGTTTGATACTCATTCACACCAAATGAGGTCAATGGATTTTGCCGAAATTTCATACACAGGTAGGTACCTAGATCAACATGTACCCATACATTCATCCTGGAAAAACGTACTGTCCTTGGAGAATCGACACTAACGTAAGCAGTGTCGCGGGCGACAGCTAGTATGAAATATAATAAACATAATACCTGTGCAGCATATTTGACTCCATCGCTGCCAGCACCAGGTGGCGAACTAGGCGGCAAGTACTCCAGAAGTTCGGCAGGTTCGAAGTTAGACTTTTCTGATGTTCTCGAAGTCCTTTTGTGCCTCCTACTCTGTCTGTTATGAGAAACTGCTTTTTCTTGAGCTATGGTTATTGATGTTTCTGCCAATCCTTCCACTTTATTCAACAGTGCAAGCAAAAACTCATTGTGGTAGCGAACCTGATCTGGATTCAACATATTGCGCGCTTCAGCATCAAATTCTTCTTTGGTGAATTTCATGCGAAACCATTGTTTCATGTGGTTGAAATATTTTGTCGATTTCTCCCCCAAGGCTTCGTTCAGTTTTCTTCTTGCTATGTTCAATGTATCCGAGGTCATTTTTCAGATACAACTGTTGTATAAATAAAGATAGAAGATTATAGAATGAATAATTGAGTAGCCAATACTTGGGTTTGGAATATGTTTTTTGCAGTTTCTGGTGTTTTGGTTTGATACTGACAGATTTAAGAGAGTATGTCCTATTTGTTTGTTTTATATTTTCTAGCAAAGATATACTATTATTTATAAGATCTTTGTTTTTTGCATGTTTTTTGATATTTTGCTGTGTTATTTTAACACTTACTGTTCCGCGATATGACAATGACAGCAATCAAATGTCAACGTCAAATAATATATTTTTAATACTTGCAAGGAAATATCCTCAGAAGAAGGAAACGTTATTTTATACCTAATTTCTTTGGGAAACATCTATACCATAGAGATAACATAATCCATAGAGATAATATAAACATAATCCTTCTAGACATGTCACCCACCGTGCCTGTGGGTTTTCATAATCGTCTATTCTAGTTTTTAACCGACTTAATAAAAGAGAAGGTTGTATGCTCTTTTTTATGTGTGTTACCTCATACCAACGTAATTTATGAACCGATTTGAAAGGAATAATAATAAATAATCTTTCATATAAAAAACTGGTTCTGTTAGTAGGTTTACGTGCGGTTTGGATGCGTTACAAGCCGAACGCTTAGGTCTCTCTATCGCTAGTTCCGCGCTTTCGCTTACACACAGAACGTGACAGTTTTTTGTGCGTGCAGCCGGCGTTCATCGGTTTATAAGACGTCATCACATTTTTCCAATCAGTTCATAAACCACGGAGTTATGTTATAACGAATATGATATAAAACGTACGAACATATAACACAATTGAGAACCTCCTTTTTTTTAAGCAGTTAAAATAAGGGTTGTCAGCTACATACTTTGTGCTGCAGTCAGTGTTGATTAGTCAGCCAGTTGTCAGTGACACAGCTGTCAGTGTCAAATTTCAACCGTCAGTGTCATGACGGTTGAATTAAATTTGGTCGAAATAATTGAGATTGCGGGTACAAAATTGGATAAAGTTTGCATTTTTATGTTTATTTTTATTCGGTCCTAATATAAATAATAATATTAAAATGTCTTTAAATTATTTACTAAATTTAAAGAAGTCAACTTCAGTCTTTCAAGGTAATAAATAAATAATAAATAAATATATACGGACAAATCACACAGATTGAGCTAGCCCCAAAGTAAGTTCGAGACTTGTGTTATGGGATACTAACTCAACGATACTATATTTTATAACAAATACATATATAGATACACATCCAAGACCCAGGCCAATCTGAAAAAGATCATTTTCCATCTTGACCTGGCCGGGGATCGAACCCGGTCACTCCGTAATACAGATGTTATTCAGTGTTAAGGTTATGTATTGGCTTAATTTATTTCAATTACTTCATTAATTTCAGAGTTTGTGCGTAATGCCAGCAAAAAAACTGGTGGAAGTACAAAGAATACAAATTGCAAAGTGAAGCCTAAGCACAGAGGATGGAAAGTGCAAGATGGTCATCATGTAAAATCCGGTCATATACTCGCTACACAGAGAACTCCCAGGTTTCATCCCGGACTGAATGTACGTATCTATTATTTCCTTTCGAGTTATCTGATTGTAATAAATAACACCCACAATATTGTATGTTTTTTTTGTGTTTATTTATGATATTACAGGTTGGATGGGGTCGCAACGGCACCTTATTTGCAATGGAACCTGGCAAAGTTGTAGTCACCTGTGAGGAATTTGAGCCAAACTGGGAGCATACGTGGGTGCAGCGAATCTACAGTGGTCGTGAGAATCAGACCATTATGAAAAAGTACTACAATGTTATACCAGAGCCGCAGCAACAGAGATTCAAGCTTGTAGATGAAGTTTAGATTGTATTGAAAATGTTGGTTGTATAGTATATTATAGATAAATATAGTGTTTTAAGTTATTCCATAATGTTTTTATTTTGATGTTAGAGGAGATTTAACCAACATTTACATAGAATAAACCAGCCAAGTATGTGCCGGACGTGCGCACAAATGGTTCCAATTATATATAATAAATTTGGAATTATTAAAAATATTTTTACTATATGATGTAACTCTAATTAATGCTTTTCGTAATTTTTCCATTATCTCTGCTATAAGACGTTGCTTCGCACCAAATTTCAAGATTCTGAGTTCATAGGAAGTACCCTGTAGATTTTAACTCCCTTGAGAATGTCAAAAAATTTTTTAAAATATTATTTATTATACATTTGATGTAACTAAAAATTTATGCTTTTTGCATTTTTCCTTTATTTCTGTTGTATGACATTGCTTCATACCTAATTTCAAGATTCTGAGTTCACGGGAAGTACCCTGTAGATTTTGATTCCCTTGCTAGTGTCAAAGAAACATGAAAGCTTTCTTTTGATTGCGTTGGCTTACAAGTTTGATTTTTTTACAGCTCCAAGGGACAGTAGTACCTAGCCTGAGTATTTGATATGAAATTCAGTTTGATACCTGGACCTTGAGGAACATGTAGGTTCCTGAGAAAAAGGTCTTGGCAGACAGACAGATAGACAACCAAGTGATTCTATAAGGGTTCAGTTTTTCCTTTTGAGGTCTGTAATCCTAAAAATATTTGGGCTTTACAGAAGTTACTTTTATATAAGTTAAAAATTTGCATTTTATGATCTACTTGCTTGACTCGTTGCTTTGTTTTTGCCCATGTAAATACGTCTCACGTTGCTAAACTCTGAATGTATTCATGGACCCCGGCTAGCCCCCCTTCCACGACTAGATCCCAGGCATTGAAGCTATGTCATAGAGCAGCTTAAAAAATATTACACTAATGGTCCCTTCACACGCGAGAGCAACAACTTAAGCTGATTATAGAGTGACTTCGGCGAGACGCGCCGTTGACCAGAGCGCGTTTGACCGCCGTGCGCTGTTAAACGAGTTTTAGTATCGCGCATTTCGTTGCCATGTACATCCGGGAGCAGATAAAACTGACCCCCCTAACAACAGGTTAATTGTATTGTCTGTACAGTTGTGTTTAGTCGTTATCATTGGGATAAATATGATAATAGGATCATCTATTTATTTTTTATGAAAAAGAGTTTAACAGCGACGTCGTAAAACATTGCAAATTGATTATTGGCAGCGCTGGTTGGTGGCGCGCGTTTTCCGAGCGGTGCGTAACTATGGAAGTAGACTTCGATCAAATATAATGGTAGATACACAGTTTCATACAAAATGAAGCCTTTATAATGGCCCCGAGTCAAAACATCATGCATACTTACAAACAACGACAAAAACGGTACATATTCAGTATAAGTATAACCCCATTTTCTTTTCCACCTTTGATGCGTAGTTTTTGCATCTTTTCACTGTACCTACATCCATGGATCTAAGAATAATCAGGTCCATGCGTACATCATCGCGAGACGTGTGAGTGCTAGCGCGGTTTATTGAAACTGTGGACACAACAGCTCCCAAACTCGATTAGTGTGCTGTTTTGCCGGTGCCAGTTTTCGAGCGCGAATCGTGTATCTACCTGAAGGAAGGAAACTACTATCTAGTGTACTCGTAATTGCAAGCGCGTCTGTTTATGGCGCTGTTCAAACGCGTCACTCTGAAGTGCTCACTTTGCCTCATCTGTGAAAAGTTCGGGCACGCTAACTCCTCATACCACTTTATGTGGGGTCGGGTCAGCATGTAAGTCTTAAAACTTCCATGCTGTAAAAGTTTCGGCTTATTGCAATAGGTAATGCGTGTGTAAAATATCAACCCTTCCAGAGGCAGGTAATCTGTCAGAATTTACTACGTACCTACATACATATGGACCTACAGTAAGCATGAGTGCCCGCATTGATCGTCCGCGCCAGTTGTAAGTAACAGTTACATAAAAAATTGCAGGTAGGGTGAGATTGGCGATTTTCCGGAGTTCAAATGACTTCCGGCCGGTCCGGATGTTGTCCGGTGCCGGACGGGACTCCAGCGATTCAGTCGTAGTCAGTTTGAGCCAGTTGGAGCTTATCAGCGCTCTCTACGAGTTTTAGAAGCGCAATCTGGTTAGAACTGCAATTCCTATTGTAGTTTGAAAGTTCTACATTCGTTTGAATAAAGTAACTAGTAGGAGTACCTATACCTACCTATTTCCGGTGAATAACTATAGTACATTTTTGTAATGACCTAATGTTAGAATAGTTTAAATAAAACTATTTTTTGTAATAAACACAGTTTAGCAAAAAAAGGTGATTATGATTTTACTTATTAATAACGATTTCGATTCGATGAACGCCGGCTGCACGCACGAAAAAGTGTCATGTTCCACGTGCAAGTGAGAGCGTGGAACAAGCGATAGAGAGTCACATCGATCGTCTTGAGACGCATCTATCTCTCTTCCACCGTTAAATCACGTAAAATTATTTCTTTTCATAAACATTCCAGACAATATTTTTTTAAAGGTTATCCGATTCGTCTCATTTGTATTTCATCAAAATCAGTTTAAAAGTTTGATAGAAGCCCGTTTTTATATAATGAAAGATTATCTACTGAAGTCTTTACAAAATCATCATTTCAACAAGAACAATGAAATCACTATACCTACTATACCCCCCTCCCCCCAGTCTTATATCTAAGTACTTAGGTCGTTTACCTACTGAAAGTGCGATATACATTTTGTTGTGAAAATACAATTGCTACGTAAAATTTCCCCGTGACGAAGTGTGTCTATGATCACGTAGGTAGGTAAGTACCAGCAGGCCCTCCCTCGACACAGCTCGAAGGGCGCTCGAGATTTCCCACTTGTAATTTTTCTCGGCTGCCATATTGCATCGCCCAATAACACCCAACACCCGCTGTAGGGTATAACTCAAGTGCTAAATTAAACTTTTTGCCAGAAAACTTGTCATGTGCGGGTGACTTTATGGATTGGTTTGTTTCCGGTTTACGATCCCTTGTGTGTTGCTGTTCGTCATTCTAATAAGCTTCTTTTCTAAAAAAATGAATTTAAAATAATTAGTCCGTCTTATAGATTATCAAAAAATATTAAAAACATATTTTTCCTTTTTTCAATCAAACAAAAGATGATAAAGATAAAGCGCATTAAAGTTCAGGGGTGGGGGCTCATGTCATGACGCAACAGGCCGGTAAAAAGTGTATCGGACAGTGACGTCACGCGGAACTTTAGCTGGTATATAAAGATATATCTTTATCAATTTTAGTTTAATTGAAAAAAGGAAAAAATACGTATCTAATATTCGATAATCTATAATATGAACTAATTATTTTAAATGCTACTTTTTTAGGAAACAAGCCTGTTGAGGTAAAATGTAAAGCACACATTTATAACCAAATCTAGCTTACGCTGTACCCTACCTAAGTATTATCTCTATTTATTTTTATTTTATAAGCCTATTCTTACTATAAATGCCTAACTGCACCAAATACTAGCCGTACTAACTCTTAACTTAATTTTATAATTGTTTAATCTACCTAATCAGGGTATGCAAATATTTTTTTGTATCAATTGTTCAACTCCGCAACGACATGATCTTTGTCTAGTGGATGGTTCCCTTGTTTTATTATGTAAATGTCATATTTATTATATTTCCAATAGATTACAGTTAAGACCATAAACTTTCTTCCTCGCTTCTATCATGGGAAAACGAACTGTCAATTTTATTCTGCTTTATAACAAAACAAGATATGATGGATTCCTACTGTGCACTATAGTGAAACAATCTATGAAACACTGTTTTATGATTTAATTTCAGCATTTCCGTTAATATTTATATTCTCCTGTCACACTGATGTTGCAGTTGTCCACGGGCAGCGGTGATCATTTACCATCAGTTAACGCACTTGCAAAAAAAAAAAGTTATGTAGCATACTTAATTCACCTGGCCTCGGGATATTGTGACGTTAAAGCACACTATGATTATTGACTATTGGATGTTCGTTAACTAGAAAGAAGCAACTTAGCCTATTTTGCCATTCTTACCACAACGCAGTAAACGTAAGTTACAAGTCAAAACTTATCCTAATACTCGTAGACCGTAGATGATTTTAAGATCATTAGGTATTATAATTTACTTACATTCGGTCTAAATATAATATTAATTTATTATTTACTAGTTTTCGCCCGCGTCTCCGCCCGCGTCAATGTCGATCCCTCGGGAACAGTACTTTTTCCCAGGATAAAATGTACCCTATGTCCTTCTCCATACCCCAGATAACGTGTATGCAAAATTTCATGATGATCGGTTAAGTAGTTACAATGTGAAAGCGTAACAAACAAACAAACAAACTCACTATCGCATTTATAATATTAGTTAGTATAATAGTAATTACAATGTCATAAATTACCGTTAGTCCTTTGCCGTTACTTTCTCTAAATAACCTGCCTGAGTAAGGTGACTCTTCGCTTTACCTGACATGCAATTGCAATATTACCTTAGCCTTTTGTCAAGCTTGGCCAGGTCACAATCCTTTCTAACTGCCATAAACAACAGTAACTATCTCACTTTCAAAACAAAGTTATGTCACGAACGAGCATTTCGTCGTTGTATTTTCGCTTGCTCCATGTCGATTCAAAAGCGCTCGAGCCTCCGTTTTCCAAGACGTTTTTAAAAACATTGTGTGTCGAGATTACCGTTTGAGTAGCGACCGTATTTCATGAACAATAAAGTTGATATTGTCTCTGTGTTGCAGACGTGTAGATGGTTCGTCCCAATTACAACGAATAGTCAGTGTTTCCGTAATGAAAGTCTCGAGTGATGCATTCTCGCGAGTAACATTGTCGTTTCCTTGTAGCTGTGACAGGAAAATAGATAAGAACCTAAAATCATTTGAAGGTACCAGCGTCAGTGTTCTGTAAATATACAATTATGTAAATGAATACATTTCATTTTTGCTTAGATCAATAATATACTCATGTAATTATTTAAGCAGTCTGTGTAAGTAGAATAGGAAAAAAGCTTAACGTAGTTCTACTGGTTTAATTCTTCTCCCTTGCAAAAGTAACAAGCTGTTTTTTTAAATAAAACGACATGTTTGGCATGTTAAAAATATTTATTAAAACAAGAGTTACTCGGGGGGATTTGAACTTACGTTTACAAATTTGCATGGTCGGGATATCCTAACCATGCAAATTTGTTAGCATTTAGGAGTTATGCTGGAATAAACTCATATACTTATATAGATACATAAGTAATTATTTACATACATGCATGCACTTTAAAAACATTACACTCCTTTTTTTAGCAGTCAGTAAAAATCGAATTAAGGGAATGGGAAAATTGTACGGATGAATGCATTTTTAACTATTTCTGATAGTCGCCCATGGTACACGTTTGGTGATGCATGCATGAAGTGATTATAGGTACACTTATGTCAAAATCTCTCTTATCTGCTGTAAAATGGTCCCAATATAATTTACCTGTAATATTTACTCTTTTACGTAAACACAGTAATACCCCAAAAACGCGGCCCTCAGTTTCCCGCCCTTTTTAATCCACCTGCCGTTTTTACGATCGTCAACTTTTCCGTATAAAAAAGTTCAACACCAGCCTGCCACGGCAATAAACATCAGCCCCATAACAAGAAGGTACTTTATGATTATTTTTTTATAACCTTACTTATTGTTTTAATCTCTTAAGCCACCTTTGTTTAGGCTCTCATTAAAAAGAAAGCCGGTTCGAATTATGTGAAAGTCTGCTTCAAATGTTTAAAGAATTAACGACCGAATACTCAAAGGTTGCTTAAATAGTTGATCTCTTAACTAATACTTAAAATTTTAATCTATGCTCAAGTCATACACTTGAGCATTGATTAACTGTCGAGAAGAGATTATTTATTTAAGCAACCTTTAAATATTCGGGCCTACGTAACTGAGAATGAAGACTAATCAATATTTTATATTTTTCATACAAAAATCTGTTTAAAAGGAGTATTCATAAATTATTTGTGTTATTTGTAATGTAAACCCGCTTAAAACAACATTAATTTTTCCGTAAACCATTTCGTAGCATCGTAGCTTGTCGTAACAATGAAGCCACTCGTACCTAGTATTCTTGTAGCGTCGTAACTCGTAGCAGAATACTGCTACGCACCTACTACGCTACTATACCGCGTCTAAAAAATTCTACAAGAAGCCCTATTAAATATGTCTTACGAAGAAACCTTATACAGCGTGATTCTGAACCCCCTAGCTATATTAAATAAAACGAAAAAATAAATTTAACCTTTCATAGAAATTCGTCCAGTTGATCGGCGACTTTGTATGGGAAACCTAATTTTCTTTTTCGTGCTTTACCTTTTTTTCTTGCAATTCTGTATTCCATTAGGGATTCTGATTCCCAGATTTCAATATAGCTAGGGGGTTCAAAATCACGTTGTAGTTAAGTGGTTCATTTTATTGTCTCATTATGTATTAATTTAATTTTAAGTGTCATTGTTTTCTAAATGTCTAGTACTAATTAGTCTTATATCGCCTTAAATACAGAATGATTTCATCCTAGCTCAGGCACCCTTAGTTCATATGTTTCTAAATGTACTTATAATATATTGTAAAATGTGTTTCTATTATTTTAATAAAGAATTTATTATTATATTATTATTACAAGCAAAATGTAACTAACACTTTCTATTGCGATATTGTTGGCGTTGTTGGGTAACGTCGTAGAAAGTAAATAATCACGTCAATGCATCCGGCCAAGCATGCAACTGGCCCTTGGGCGGTTTTTTATCAGCCGAGATAAATGTCCGGTTAGCGGGGGTCCAACGTTGATTTATTCAGGACGTCTATCAGCCAACGAATTACCAAGGCTGCGATGTAAATCACCTAGCCGGAGTCGAATCGATACGACCTAATACGTTTTCGATATAAATACGAATGCGAAATAGCGTGCGATTCAATCCTTTTTATTTTGAACGGTTCGTGCGTGCCTCTTCCGGTTGCTTGCTCGAATCGGAATTCAAGCAACGTATCGAATATTGTTCAAGACTATCGACTTAACCCGAATTTGGCTGTACCTTTATTTCATTTCTTTAGATTGACTGATTAATCTGGCTATTATTATAAATGCGAAAGTTTGTTTGGATGTTTGTTACTCAATCACGTCAAAACAGCTGAACGGATTTTGATGGAAATTGGCACAGAGATAGTTTATCACCTAAACTAACACATAGGCTACCTTTAATTTAGGAAAAATACTGTGTCCGCGGGACCAACATTAATGCGAGTGGAGCCGCAGTCGACATCTAATAATGCATTACAATATATATTAGCGGCTTTCCTTTGTAATCAACTATCCTTTGGGAATCAACAATGATTAGTTCTATTATTAGTTCAAGATATAATCAAAGTTATGCCACTCTTAATGCATCAAGTCTGCATGTGTATCAGTATCACATTTGTTCTTCTTATTTTTCTTTTGCAAGATTATTAAAATTATGAGAAAGTACCTACATACAATGGGTATGTATGTATAAGAACAAGGCCATATTCGCAATGCCTACAGTTTCGTAGCTATCTAACGTATTCAGCTGCCTTTAGTGGCCCTAAGGCATTCATCAAGCGCTTTAGTGATGGCTGGTAGGGGTTAGCAGTGGAGGTCTCTAATAAATTGGGGTGTTTCATGCATGCGAACCTTACCCAGGAACACGTATGTTCAGGAAATTGTTGTACAATGTACCTCAATACGCTCTCAAGGCAACCGTGTTTTATCATAAGTGCCTACCTACTTAAATCGAAAATAAATTAACGTCTTTTCGAACATTTGGTAGTAAAAAGTATATTACTAAACATTATGTAGTATATAGTATGTAGTAACATATCATACATACTATATAATGTTTAATAATGTTTAGTAATATACTACTAATGTTTAGTAAAGGTTAAAGACGTCCCTGAATCATGTTTAACTTTTTGGGGCCCTGGGCATGTGCCTATAATGTTATAGGACCTTGACATACCAATACTTTGTAGGTACAAAAAGTACGTTTTGATTTGAAATTGACATACGGATGCGAAACTTGGGCACTAACCAAAAAACATATGTCCACTCTGAAGGTGGCTCAAAGGGCTATGGAGAGATCAATGCTGCGAGTGTCGCTCCGAGACCGCATACGAAATGCAGAGATCAGGATACGATCTGGAGTAGTGGACGTTGGAGAGAGGATTGCCAGGCTTAAGTGGCAATGGGCTGGATACCTTATGAGGTGCGCAGATAACAGATGGAGTCAGCTAATTTCTGTTTGGCGGCCAAGAATGGGGTATAGAAACCCGGGAAAACCGAGGACGTGCTGGGAAGATGACATCTCAAAAGTGGCTGGCAAGTTATGGAGAAGACACACACAAGACAAGAAGAAATGGAAGGAACTGGGAGAGGCCTTTGTCCAAAAATGGGCTACGATAGGCTGACTATGATGATGATGATGATGACTTTTTGAATTAGGAAAATTTTCTAAGAGAATATAAAGATTTCTAACTTTTGTGAGTAAGAATGTAGTCTTACGTTAGAGATTTTATTAAGTGTGATATTAAAATTTATTAAATAAAGTTATATAATTCATTCATTCATTTCTATATCCATAAATTTCTTACGAAGATTGTGAACGATAAATTTTCAACAATAATGATGTTTTTTCTAATTAAAACTGCATGTTTTGGTTATTAAATTATAAACTGCATTTTAGTAATTCCCGATACTCGGAGCGGTACTAAGTATCGGTACTGTTTACCGGTATTTAGTACCAAATTCTACAGATGCTTCTGTTAGTAACGTTATTAAACTTATTGATACTAATCCAACTACCGGTACCGTCGTTTTATTGAGGTACCGGTATCAATCCAATTACCGGTACCGTCGTATTATAGAGGTACCGGTACTTGATTTTTAACGTTATTCCAACCCCTGATTACCGTTACCAAATGTACTGGTACCAATTCAATTACCGGTACTGTCGTTTCATAGAGGTACCGGTATTCCAACCCCTTACCGACCGCGGGGCCTTGGGCAGAGTGCCGATTAGGAAAGAGGTCTGCATATCAAACGGTTGTATTCTCAGCTGGTGGTAGCCCGGGTCCGCTTTTATTGCGGCACTACTAGGTGTCGTGCATGGGCAATTTTCTACAACTCGGCCTCTTGACGAGGCTCATTGACAGCATTCATACTGTAATATAATTTGGCGAAAGTTTTAACTGCCGGATGTCTGCCTGACGCCAACCCTCCTTGGGTAACATCAGAACCGTAGACAAATACTTGGGAAAAATTATTATATGTAGGTATTTGCCTGCATCGGGAATCAAACCCAGACCTCTCGTGTACCAGGCCATCAGGAATATACTTATACAAACTTGAAATTTTCTCAACGCTGTATTTAAAATGTTCATAATAAAGTTTCCTGGGCAATCTATCTTGAGATCGAAGAGTCGCTTATGCAATCTCATGCATAAGTTGTTAGGATGGATGTTGTGTTCAGTGCAGCGTGAAACTAGTCGACACAGCGAAACGTTTCGCGGACATTTGCAAGATAGATCGTTAGCTAATCGGAGAACTTACATCGACGTGAGAAAGTTATGGAACTTCATTTGTAGATTTGTAATGAAATTATTCCAGTACTAGCGGCCCGGCCCGGCTGCACATTCGTAAATTACCCGACGCGTTCGCCACTCTGGAAGATTAGGCTGCTCGCTCGTGCACTCGTATTTACCCGACATGTCGTGACGATCCGTCTGGTGATTACGACTCGACAATTAGTATTGTCTTTAACTTCTAAGGGTTGTGATTGATTTAAACCAGTAAAAATATATTAAAAATGTGTGATATAAGTATAATATTAGGTATGTTAACAAGATAGCTAGATACCTGACACGTTAGTCTGAGAGGTCTGCTATTTACAAAGCAATATAGTTCTAATATTTTGTTAACAGGATAACTGAAGCGTTAGTCTAACACGTCTGCTATTTAGGAAGCAACTTCGGGTGGATAAACCGTCAGGTATTTACGAATATGATCGCACGAGAATATACGAAAATATTCAAGGCGAGCTGTGGTTACACGCCAGCCTGCGACACGCAGTGACGTGCAGTCCATATAGACTGTTAGACACTGTCTACCCTGCAGTCGCTAAATAAATACAATTTTTTTTTCTTACAAAGAAATAATTATATTAGGTGCGCCTGCAAAATTCTGCTAGCAAATACTTTATAGTCGATTTTGATCAAGTACGGCGCTGTGGCCGCGGCCCGCGCTTGCCCGCGTTAAGCAGTATCTATACGCGTAAGCCGCGTAAGACAAAATTTCAAAGGTCTGACTTTTCACGCACACATAGAATTTTTTTATACACAGATAGGAAATCACTTTTGTAGTAGTACAAGTAAACATCTTTCATCGACTCACACATGCAAATCAAATTTGCGCTGTGTGTGTGAATTGAAGACACTGTCTCCGAGGTTTCTATTGGCTGCCGCGCGCGAAGTAAATGTCATCGTCACTTGTCAATGTCATTATAGATATTAATCATACTTATGCCAATGTCATTGATTTACATGTTTACAAACAATCCAAAGGAAAGTTTTATTTTAAAATTAATTGCTTTATCAGTTAAATTTCATTTGTGACAAAAATATTTTCATGTGAACGTTGTGTCGCTTAGTGTTTGCATGCCAAAACCGAAATATAAAGTGTTTTGTAAACACGCTTTTGAACAAATCAAGTAACCGGTTAGTTATGGTTAGTTATTCTAAAGTTTAATCTTAAACCGTATGATACGTGTACGTGGCTCACAGGTTGTAATCATATCTCTTATCTTTTGCTTGTTTTGAATACTTTTGCGGTCGAAGATCGAAAGACTATCATAATATTAAACGAGTTGTATTGTAGATAACTAGCCGTATAGTAAGGTAAGGTATATAGGTGGTATGTTTGTAAGTAAAGTTTATAATTATGTCTACCCTATGATAAATGTCTGTGCACGTCACTGGCGACACGAGGGACCCGGGTTCGATCCCCGGTCAGGTCAAGATGGAAAATGATATTTTTCAGATTGGTCTGGGTCTTGGATGTATGATGTATATCTATATATGTATTTGTTATAAAATGTAGTATCGTTGAGTTAGTATCCCATAACACAAGTCTCGAACTTATTTTGGGGCTAGCTCAATCTTTGTGATTAGTCCGTATATATTTATATTTTATATGGGTATTTATCCTATAACATATGTTCTTTAGGGATAATGTAGGTTTATAATAGTGAGCGAATTTGTCAAATTGGTTTAGTAGTATAAGAGCCTATTCAATGCAAACAAACAAATCTTTCCTCTTCATAATATTAGTGTAGATACATTTTTGTTATACCTGGAATTTAATTAAATCACTATAAGCGGTGTTTTATAGTGTGTAAGTATTTTATTATTATTGCACCTAACGTTTCGAAAATTTTACAATTTTTATGTTTACAGGAAGACTAAGTTTACATTTTGTGTGTTATATGAACTATGTAAAATACTAAATAAGTTTCGTAACGTAGGAGTAATAATAATAATATAATATATGTAAAGTTTTATTGTAGTATATATATATGTTACGTGATTTTATTTAAATGTGTAACAATCGCGAACGATTATGTAAGTAAGTTTGTGTAAATACGAGTACATAGGTTGTCTAGTTAGGTGGGTATTTATTCTGATTTATATTTTGTGTTTATCAAAACACATAGTTTACACAGTTCTAAAAACGGTCAGCTACATTTTCATAGAAAAATCTTCTTTGCAATTATTAAAAAAAAAAACATTAAAAATGCGCCATTTTTATAAAAACAGTGGGGTCAACCGGGCTCCGAAAGGACATGTTTAACGTCCCGAATGGTTTAAATAACCTCACGTATTTTACCTAAACCCCTAACATTGAGCAGGTCTCTTTACATTATGATTCATTGAGTTTTTCACAGAGGAGGCTGGTTAAATAACGCAAAAAGATTGCGACATCGAGTATAATATTCATGGGAAGACATAATTTAATTCTCCGAGACAGTCTGGAGTTCTATTTTTGAAGTAAGTGAGTGGGAAAAACCTGTGGCGTCATCATTATTGTCCTAATCTTATATATCAATGTTTTTGAATCTTTTAAGTGGTGTGTTTCACGAATACGTTCACGTAATAATTGATAGTCTTTTAAATGAACCAACTTTAACAAAACTACTGAATCGATTTTGGTGAATATAATTCCAAACAAAAACGTAAAATTTAAAAAAGAGTTATGAGTAACATATAGGTATATTATTTATAAAAAAAAATGTTTTTTTTTTAATTGCTTAAATCGTAGTTTCATTTTACATTTCACTTATAAAAATACGTAAAGTTGATTTTAGTTATACTAGAGGCGAAATTATTTTGTTTTTAGGTAATTATAATAATAACTTTAAACAGACACATTTATAATATCAGAGGAATATTTTAAATAATTAACGTGATATATATACGAATTCGAAGGCAAGTGTCATAAAATTATGCGTTTAGCTTTGGTAATTCGCCTTTTTTGAAATACCTCCCCTGGCATGCCTCAGTCGCTGGAGATTAGACGCTTGTCTCCAAAAATGTGTAATGAAGGAGAACGCTCCCGAAATATGAAATTATGGACTTAGAGGAGATATTTCCTCGTTTGCCGTGAAATGTGAGGTTTGTTGTTTACGTTATGCGGTGTATACGGATCGTTTGGTTTTCTTCCTAAGATAAGCATCATTATACACACCAGCACATACTTATATTTTTTCCGGGTCCAACATTAAAGGTTTGATATCTTCTTGTTATTTCACCTAGATATCAATACAATAGTAAATTAATGTAAAAAATGTCTGTAAAGCCGGTAATGGACGATAATTTTATGTCATAACGGTAGAAGAGAGATAGATGCGTCACGCACAAGCCGTACGCTTAGGCCGATCGTGTCTCTCTATCGCTTGCTAAGCGCTCTCGCTTGCACACAGATTGTCACATTTTTCTGTGCGTGCAGCCGGCGTTCGTCGATTTACAAATACGTAATAACGTCAAAATTTTACTCAAGTACTAATTAGCTTTAATATTCATACACGCAACCAGAAACAAAATAACAAAAAAAAATATAAATAATTTTCCAAACAAAAAATTACTGTAGGTACCTATATTCTGTATAAATAAATAAATATATATACGGACAAATCACAAAGATTGGGCTAGCCCTAAAGTAAGTTTGAGACTTGTGTTATGGGATACTAACCGAATGATACTATATTTCATATATACATATATAAATAAATATCCAAGACCCAGACCAATCTGAAAAAGATCTTGACCGGCGATCGAACCCGGGCACCTTCGTGTCGCAGGCTCCACGGAGCTGATTCACAAACAGCAAAAACAATCAGATAACAAATGAATATCGCACGGCAAAGTTCAAGCAAAAACAATAACGATTCGTCCATACATATACACACAGTTCACGGGGGGCGAACCGGAACATAAACTCTTTGTAGGGGGCAGCACAAGCGACTGAGCAGTTAGAGAAGGGTTGACTTGACATGACGTTTACAGGTTAACTCGATTTACTTGTTTGTTAGTCTTCCCGACTAATTTCTTTAGCGCCCGCTTTGTGGGACGGTTCGCCGCTGACAGCTTTGTAGAATCTGCTTTACGCCCGTGACGTTTCGAATAATTTGCAAGGAAAGGGGATTAGCACCTATCGCTATTAACAAAAAGCCTGTTAATTGCGAGTCGGATTTGCACATGATGGTTCAGTACTACAAAAAAGGCACATTTCTTGTTTGGGTTACATATAGCTTAACTTTTAACTTGATTTTGTTTTTTTTAATTATTGTTATCTTTGCATTCTCTGTAAAAAAAACCTCAAGTCTTTCTATTAAGGTTCAAATGTTCAATAGATCTAGCACAGACAGAAGGAGAGGCGGATGGACGGAGTGAAGGCTTAATAATAGTGTCCTGTTTTCACTCTTTAGGTACAGGTTCCTAAAAAGTAGCTATTGTTACTTTGTCAAACTTTTATAATTGGTACCTAATAGGCAAGCATTTTTTCAGAAGTTTTTAGAAAAGGTAAGTACTCTCAATTCTAGTTTAAGGTTATATTTATTTATGCACATCGGTGCAGTTTGCTTTGAACTTGAGGGAAGACGAGGTTACTCTAATACCCATCTATCTAGAAATCTTGGAAACCCAAATTCAATGTCAAACCCACACATTTTTTGCTATATAGAAATTGTATACTGAGGTCTGGTTGCATTACCAATTCCTACTCAAAAATCTCAAAAGTAACGCAAGCAATAATATTGAAAATTACAGCGTATAAAAGTTAAAAATTTAATTTTTTTAGGTACTTAACAAAAATCGTATAAAAATTAAAAACTTACAAATTTTAGGAATGTTTTCTTTTTCCTATTTAAATGATTAAAAGGAATAGCCAAGACGTAGCGTAATAATGTTAGGTTAGGCAACGTATCCGTACATTTAAGTGCACTTGATTCTCTAATAAGGTATTCTATATGCAAGTGGGTGCTAGCACAAAGAAAAAGTAAATTATTTCCGTGGAAGTCGAGACTTTCGCATAGTTCATTTGAAAGCTCTTTTGTAATTATGTGTGTTATAATTTCTTATTACAGCCATTTTGTTCTAAAAAAGATGCAGGTTTAAGTTCTCTTTCATCCGAGCTTGTTTCCGGTTGCGTCCTCAGCTGGCGTGCTTTGGAGCCCAGGGTCCGTTTTCTTTGTTTTTCTTCTTCACTTCACGGTCTTCGGCATCCTTGGTTGTGAGATCATTGGCACGCATATCCTCCCCAACGACATCAAGCCTTTTTAGGTTTCCTCATTGTGCCAGGGCACGGCAGAGGGAGCATAGCCAGACATTTGTTCCCTATATAATTTGCCAGTTGTTGCATAACGTGACCCAGCGTAAGCAGCTCTCTTGTAGCTTGTCCGCTATGTCTTGGACATGGAGAGTGCCGAGAATGCAGGAGTTTCTCACACAGCCTTGCCGCGAAACTTCACATATCCAACGCAGCATTTTCATCTCCGTGCCGTTCAAGTACAGGCTTTCATATCCGCGACTTGCAGCACCCTCTTGTGCCGTCCAGAAACAGTAGCAAATGAGTGACCGCTTCATACTTTAAATTAGGTGAGGACCCAACGAAAAATGTGAGATCCTGGTAATACCTAGGACCTAGGTCATACTTTTTTACGTATAGAGGACGAGTATGTGATTGATTCATAACTCTACTCATTGTGGCAGTTGAGCTAAAAATAATTCTATTATTATTTATATATCTTAACGTATTGGAGACTTAATCCAACCGTTGATAAATCGGATTTACCCCCAAGACAATAAAGCATCGCCCATCTATCGGTAAATTACATTCCCATAATTCAGGCAATTCTGGCATTGATCAATTGGATGATCCCAGACGCTCCTGGAACTCGGTTTATTACGTTTTCTGGCAACACTTTAAAACGTCCGTATTTTCCTTTTCTCATTTCTTATCCTGGAATATTTATTAAATCAGTTTATTGCATTTATTTCGGAGTGTTTAACGGAAAGCTAGGATTGAATTTGTTTATATAAGTTTTCACCTGGAAGTGAAAAGATGTATTGCACGAAATATTTTTCCATCAATATCGTATATTAGAAATACAAAGAATTAGGAATTATTATTCAGTAATCCTATTCTAACAATAGGATATGGCTTTTCATTTATTTGATGGGATATAGTTTATAAATTAGTGACATTTCGCATTCCTCTGCGAATTACGTGGTTAATTGTTAAAAATGATTTAACAAAAAATTATTTAAGTTACAGTGTTGTTTATTTGCGATATACTGCAATGTAAAACCAAAGATACTGTTACGACCTGCACAATTTCGTTCGTTCGAAACTATTGTAACTTTATCAATTATATAACTATATCTTGTACCTGCCTACTCAATAAGTACATTCTCAATATGATTGTTTTAGATACAGTTTAAAACCAACAGACATACATTACTCTATAAGTTCATCCATTGAATTCTCTGACATTTTCCTCTCTTCGCTTACGGCATTTAAAAGAAAATGCCAAATTGTGTTCAACGATTCAGATAAAGTAAATATTTTTTACTTTGTTATGTATATTCCTATATTGTCTCCAAGCTCGGTTTTTTCATTTTTAACTAACTTGTTTTGACCTAACTTTGCAAATGTTACGTACACATTTATTTGGTGAGTTAGGGAGTTAGGTCAGCTTCTTGATAAGTATTTGAACGTGTGTTTTATAAATTTCACTACCTATAAAACTGAATATAGGGACAAATTATAACCACCACTAAACTAAGTAAATTGTAAACTTGTCATTGGATACTAAGTATAATAGATACATATACGGATAACAAGACCCAGGCCAATCTGAAAATATCCCTTTCCATTTGACCTGACCGGGGATCGAACCCAAGACCCTGCGATTTAAAGGCACTTGCGGCACTGCGCCACAGAGGTCGTCTATAAGATGCGCCGGGCGAAGAAACTTCAATTTACATATCACAAAGGGAGATCTTGTGATGCAAAGCGTATAGAATTGTACATAGTAAGCAAAAATATAAAAGATAGCTTGTTCAGCAATATAGGCAGCGTATTGCTCCGTTCGCACCCGCTCCGCTACATTGTATATTTGATATTAAATTTATTTTCGCAGCACCGCGGGTGCTGTTTTAATTTTCCGCTATCCTTAAATTTATACGTACGGAATGGGAACCGTCTATTTTTGTGCGGAGATTAATTTTTAAACCGGTTCAAATCGGCCGCCCGTTTTTCGTTTTCAATATACATTTTTTACACGCTTTTATTTAGTTTCACCTGTCCCGTTGTTTGTCTGCAATCAAATCTTCCCCTTCCAGATTACCGATTGACCTGAAATTTTGCATGCATGTTTAAATCAGATGACAATACAATATTATGAAATCGTTACGCTGGTCTAACTTAGTGGTCTGATGATGGAGTCGGCCATAGGAACTCATAAACTAATTTATTGTATTTTTTTATGTGTTATGTGCAATAAAGAGTTACAAACAAACAAACTAAACAAGGTATACAATAGTGTTTGGGCTCATTTTGTTTGTCTTGGAAAACACTTTACAATGTAGATTCGTTTATAATAAAAGCATGTCACAACAATGTAATTCTTGCAAAAAACTTGATATAATTGAGTTACACTCAATTTACTCTACAGTGTGTACATAAATACTCATGAATTATATCAAAACATTTTTTTTTAAATCCGGAGACAAATGATATAATCGTAGCCCGAAGTTTAACTATGACTTTTTATTGGCCCGTTTGTATAACCCGGTTTGTTATTCAGAAAGCAGTTAGCAATAAAGTAAAAATAATAAAAGTTCCTAGATATATCACAGCAGAGAGGTAACAAGTTTTTGCAAAGACAAATTAAAACACAACTGCTCTGCTAAGTAATTTATTATGTCACTTATGAGGGGTATAGGGAATTTCAACGATACGTACGTTTAAAGACGATAATAAACTTACACAAATATATAATAATATTATATATAAATATAAAATGATATGTCTCTAAACCTACACAACAATAATATTAAATTTTGATAAATGTGATCAACATAAACTCTGTAAACGACCTGCACACATAAAATCTGGAAGTCTCTAAAGTCCACTCAATTCGTACTCGAACGCGCATTCGGTATCGCTCCCGTATTTATAGTATTCGGCGGGAAAATAAATATTTTTAAATTTGGAACAATATGGCGGACAGCGGGTTGCCATAAATCTGCAGATGGCCGTAATGCGAGAAAACACGGTTGGAATTCTTTATGAAGGGACGCCAGCTTTAAGTTTGGTCGGAATCGGGCAAGATAAATGCCTCCCGATGTTTTGTAGTCTGATTCTGCTACCTGTTTACGGTACATATTTTACAAGCTTTTATTTCACTTGTGATGTATAAGTATCTATTTTTGTTCGGATAGAATCATGCAACTCAATTTCGTAGCAGATAGATCTTTTCCGCCGATTTAGCTGAAATTTTGTATACTCGTTTAGTTTGGATGACAATGTTTGGAAGCCGTGTGTTGTCATTCTAAATTTTCATGCACTTTGACAATATGGATATCAAATTAAAGGGCTTGCTCAAATTAACTCGAAACATAAAATGATGCACATAAAAGCTTGTTTTTAAGATGTTACTTTTAACATATATATATATGCTAATAAAATAACTGAGATAGATCTAGTGGGTACGTGGTAAATCGATACAACGTTGTAATTTAAAGTATAAAGATTTATTAACAAAAAATGCAAGAAGTTTAACCTTTGCATTTCTTAATGTGAGCAAATATGTAGGTATAATAAAATGAAGGTAGGCACATATTCGTACAGGATAACCTCCTGTACGAATATTTGCCTAAACATTTTATACAGAGGTACCGACGTGACTTGTCAACGGTAATTGAGGTTTAAATCACTAATTAGAATTATCTTTAAAATTGATTATTTACCTATTTTCTGTCCACGACATCGCCCGTTATAAAATCCAGATAATACAAATCCTTTCAAATTTATTGTAAACTAGCTTTCGTCCGCGGCTCCGCCCTCGTCAATGTCAATCCCTCGGGAACAGTACTTTTTCCCGGGATAAAAGGTAGCCTATGTCCTTCTTCGTACTCCAGAGAACTTGTATGCAAAATTTCATGATGATCGGTTCGAAACAAACAATACAAACAAACTCACTTTCGCATTTATAATATTAGTAAGAATTAGATTTATTTATTACGTCAAAGCAAACCTTGTGTCGTATTTCTGATATTAAATGTTCTGTATTACGGTAACGCGCCATTTGCGCAGCCCTGTAATGGTAACAGTGCAAACGCATTAGTGCATCATTAACCAAACGACAGAACAGCTGGACATTGAGGAAGTTGAGAAATCCTTACTGTTAAGTACTCCACTATTCGATGTAATACATACTTAAGCAGAATCTCATTAGTTGTGGAATTAAAACAACATACCTACTGTTGAAAAGTCGGTTTATGGACGATATATATTTTCCAGGTCAACGCTACGAACTCAAAAAAAATTGACATTATCAAACAAAAATTTTGGGCCGTGGGATAAATGTGGGAACGTCAAACAAAATGTTGAGTTCCTAGTTTTGGTTCCATAGGAAAAGTTGTTCATATCGACGGGCTAAATCACCCCTTCAAGAAACGGACAGGGTTTTCTTTACTTAGTCTATATTAAATGTACTTAGATATTCTTTTAAATTGTATTAAATTAAATAACTTTATAGTGTCGTTTCTAGCGTGGAACAAGAGTTGTTGCAAGTTGTAACCTTCTAGGGGTACCTACGTTCTGAAGTCTTTGCGCCTGGGTGCACATTGTTGCAGAATCGGTTAAAAACGGCACAACCTAGAATGGACCATCCTGTCATCCTGTCGTATGAGGAAACTAAAATTCATGTACCAGGCTGACATTACTTAATTTTTAAACTTGACCTGGGGATCGAACTCGGGACCTCCGGCGTGATAACCTGGTATGATGATAACTAGGCTCATTGCTAGGATGAAAAGTACAAACTAACATGCTGGCTTAATCGCCAATAAGTGGATGGTACAGATGTAACCGGCAACTCGTCCGAATGAGCGAGAGAGAGGCACACAGGCACATACAGAACCACGTTTATATTTGTAAAGCGACCGCATATGAATACTGTAAAAGTTGAAATATCGGAAATACCATAATTTCGAAGCAAGGATAAGAATTTCATACGCATTGTCGTAAACACGTCCGTAAAATATCTCTCCCGTTGGGTGCTTAAGTACTGATATTAAACTCAGACAATAAACAGACCCGAAGGCTTAAATAAAGTATATAACGATTAAATATTATAAGAGAGAAATGCAAACCAAAAATTTTAAGTCAAAACTTAGCACGAATGCCTACTGTCTCGGTACAAGTCAGTTAAAATTTAACTAATTCCTAAGCAATATGCACATACATTGAATAAATGACATTATAGAAATAAATCTACGAAGGCTTTTTGCAAAGTTAGTAAGGGCAAAGTCTGATTGTATAAAAATCTTCCCAATAGCCCCTCTATGGTACTTATATCTCTGTAGCCAATAAAAAAGCCTAAAGGCAAGACTCAAAAATTGTTGGATTAAAATACGAGCATTTAACTGTTGATTTGAATGAAGCGATTGTTCAGCGGTAACGAAGTATTGGTTGATTACTGCCGGTTCGACGCCGGCCCAAACGATCCGTCGCCGCCTCGGGAACCTTTTTAATTTTCCGCTAGCCTCAGATTTATATGTTTCCAAGCACCCGTCAATTTTCGCGAATTTTAATTTCAACGCTCCGTTGCTTCCGAAAAGGCTGGCTCACTTTATTCATACCTGTAAAGCCATTCAATTTATTTATACTAGCTGCGGTAATTTATTACGTAATGGAAGTTCGATGTCCAATTTCATTAAGTTATCTTTGTCATGTTTATATTCATTAACGTAAGCTGAAAAGCTATTAATATGGAAAATAAAATGACATTTACGACGCAGAGTCACTACTCTACCTGTTTTTCTTTCGTTGGTCGGTATTTTCGTCCAGGAGATGGATTTGAGTCTTAATTACCGACATATCTCAAAAACTTTGGATATCTGTATACACAGATACATAAATTCTGCTCAATCTTTTAAGCAATAGATAATTGGCATGCGTGTGAAGTCGCGATCGAAAGTATCTTATAAATTGAAAATGGCAGGGTTTTTTTAATCATAATCATTTTTACATTTTACTGTACAAAAAGGTGGAGTTAACCCAAAAGTTCGACTGTAAAAGAATTCTAACAGTCGAACTTTTGGGTAGATCATAATCATAACGTTAGAGGTGGGTGTAAAATAAAATAACTGAAAAGACTAATTATATGTATAGTTATAATCAATTTATATGATAGATACATCACAACATATATTTAGACGTTATCTTACTAGATAACGTCGAAATATATGTTGTACGAGAACATAATGTGGAAAAAGGTACTACTCTATTAAGTGAACTCACACACCATTCACTCAGACATTACTTATATGTCTTTCTTGCTGTACCTCTTCTCTTATATCCATATTCATCTAAATGGAGTGCCTTAATCAGATGTTTGATATCTCTCTTCTCAACATGTCCGTCCATACCATGTAAAATTTTAGTTAATTACAAGGTAAAACTTAATAAATTCTTGCGAATCTCGAATCTTTAAATGGGCTACGGATTAAATTTAATACTATTATTTTGACCGAAGAAACTAGCATATTGTTAACTACATCGAATACAAACCATGTCATGAAAGCTGAAAATAGTGTGCCTCCAAATAAAAGTCGCCGGGCCCTCTTTCAGTTAACAGTCTTCAGATTCCAGCCAGAGATTAGGGCAGGATCGATATAATTGAGTCTATTTCCTAAGTTCCGAGCTATATAAATACTGAGGTTCAATTCGGCTGCCCTCTGTGTGTGTGCATATTCTGAGATTGCTTTTTGATTCCATTGTTTTTACGCTAAGATGATTCAACTTTTTATACGACTACCTTAATCTTACGTGTTTCTTTTTGGATTATTTTAAACAAATTTAATGAAATAAACAAATAAAAATTACATCCGGGCGAAGGCTATGTAGTAAAAACTACCGTTACTACATAGCCTTCGCCCGCGGTTTCTCGCGTTCGGAAATAGTATCGGTGTAAGTGTAAGTAACAAATAAATCGTGTAGATCGGTTCACTAGTTACGGCGCGGAAGCGTATCAAATAAACAAATAACAACTCACTCTCGCAAATATTAGTTAACATTTATAGCCGGCTGCAAAAACTTTTGCCAAATCATACTACAGCATGAATGCTGTCGTAGTAGCGAACCCATCATAGCTGAGGATCACCATCATCATCAGGTCTTTTTTAGTCTCCACTAAAGGAGCACGACCCTCTCTGTACTACTAGAGCCATACTTGGCCAGAACAGTCAGAGAACTTGGCCTATACTCTCCACGCTGGCCAAACGGGTTGGAGAATAGCTGAGGATGCAACCGGAAAAATGCTCTCATGAAGAGAAGTTAGGATTTATCTATACATATAATAAAACAGTAAAAATATTTTGTCTGTACATTTAGAATTTTTGACTGAAATGGATAGAGGGACACTTAAAAGGAATAATAGAAAGCAAAAAAAATTTTTTGGAATTTTTTGTCTGTCTGTCTGTCTGTCTGTCTGTCTGTATGTATGATCACGATTATCTCCGAAAATACTGAACCGATTTACTTCAAACTTTCACCAATTGCTTCGTTTTAACTTAGCAAAACATTTAAAGTTTGTTTTATTAAAATCGGTTCATTAAAAAAAAAGTTATCGTCATTTGAATGAACTCAAGGCATGAGTTTGCCTACAAATATATAGCAAAAAAAAATTAAAATAATAAGTGACGAAAATTAAAATCCAAAGTCAATTCATCATCATTATACGACAGCATTATGCCTAGCCGTACTATCCATAGTAATCCATACTAATAAAAAAGGAGAAGCTGACTGACTGACTGACATATCAACGCAGGGCCTAAACTATAAGGGTTAGAAACTTTTAATTTTGCACAGAGGTTCCTTTTATAACGTAGGGGAACACAAAGAAAGAATTTTTGGAAATTCATCTCCTGAGGGGGTAAAACGGGTTGCAAAGTTAGTATTAAACTTCGTCGTTTTTGGAGTTATTCGAATGAAATTCAGCATGAAGGTTCTTTACTGAAAGGTATGAATCACGAATAAAATATTTTACTCAAAAATCATCCCTTAAGGGGGTAACATAGGGGTGCAAAGTAAGCATGAAACTTTGTCATTTTTGAAGTTAGTCGAATGAAATTCAGCATGAAGATTCTTTACTGAAAGGCATGAAACACGAGTAAAATACTTTTCTCATCATCCCTTAAGGGGGTATAACGGGGATGCGATAGTATGAAACTTTCCGTTTAAGAAGTTATTCAATTTAAATTCAATATTAAGGTGTTTCATTGAAAGTCATGAACGAATGTATTCCGGGTAATTCTACTGTTCCTGAGAAATCGACACTTACGCGGGCGGAGCTGCGGGCCAAAGGCAAACCTGACTTATATATCAACGCACAGCCGAAACTACTGTGCCCAGAAACTTGAAATTTGGCACAGGGATTCTTTTTATGGTGTAAATGAGATTTTATTTCCATTAAGAAAGGATTTTTAGAAAATTAAGGGGGTGGAGTTTATATGGAATTTTCTAATTTCTGGACTTAGAAGTTTGAAAGTAGGTTCACAAGTTCTCAATTAAAATTAAAAAAGATCTGTTTAGGTAAACCAAAGGGGGGTAAAGTTTGTATGGAATTTTTCCATTTCTAGACTTAGAATATAAAAATAGGTATGTAAGTTCTCGATTACAATTAAAAAGATCTGTGTAGGTGAAATGTATGAAATCCCCTTCTTATGGGGCAACATTTGGGGATAAAGTTTGTATAGACATTTTCTCATTTCTGGACGTTCTGGATTACAATTAATAAGATGTATGTAGGTAAAACCGACGAAATCGTTGCCTGAAGGGATAAAATTAAAGTTAGTATGGATTTTTTTAAATTTCTAGACTTAGAAGTATGCAAATAGGTATAGAAGTCCACGGTGACAATTAAAAAGATCTATGCAGGTGAAATGTATAAAATTCCCCCCTTAAGGGGTAAAAGCAGAGGCCCCCCCCTCTTTGTACGGTTGTATGTTATTTTTCTCATTTCTGGACTTAGACGTATGAAAATAAGTACATATGTTTACATTACAATTAAAAAGATCTGTGTAGTTAAAATGAACGAAATTTTCCCTTGAAGGGGTAAAATAGGTAGGGTAAAGTTTGTATGGAATTTTTTTATTTTTAGACTTAGAAATATGACAATAAGTATATAAGTTCTCCATTACAATAAAAAGATATCTGTGTAGGTAAAATGGGCAAAATCCCCTCCATAAGGGCTAAAGATCTATGCAGGTGAAATGTATTAAATTCCCCCTTAAGAGGAAAAAGCAAAGGGGGAGGTGTTTGAATGAAATTTTTATCATTTCTACTGTTCCCAAGGGAACGACACTAACGCGGGCGGAGCCGCGGGCAACAGCTAGTATTAAAATAAAAAAATAACTAATTAAAGAGGAAATTATAAATCAGGCCTCTGATTTCATAATCAAGCCACGGGATATTGAGAAGGCTTCTAATAAACTAATTAGCTTTAACTTTTTTACTATTTACAACCTTTATTTAGTTTTACCTGACCCAATGTTTGTCTGTAATCAATACTTGCAAGTTAAATTTGATCCACTTCCCGGTTACCAATTGAGCTGAACTTTTGCATGCATACGTAAATCGAATGACAATACAATATTAAGGAATCTTAAACTAAACAAGGTACACCAATCGTGTTTGGGCTCATTTGGTTTGTCTTAGAAAACACATTTATTTACGGATTCCTTTATAATAAAAGCTTGTCACAAAAACGTCCCCGTCTTAGGGCGAAACTCCCTATATAACAAAAACAACATGGAGTTCGTTAGGTTTCCTTGAGATCAAAAACAGAAGCGAGCGAGCAAAGCGAGCAAGCGACCCCAACAGGGCTTACATGGACAATATATAGTTACACAAGTTTCAAACTTACTTTGGGGCTAGCTAGCTCAATCGGTGATTATATGTCCATATATACAGCGTGATTTTGAACCCCCTAGCTATATTGCAAACTGGGAATCAGAATCCCCAATGGAATACAGCATTGTAAGTAAAAAAGGTAAAAAACGAAAAAATAAATTTAACCTTTCATAGAAATTCCTCCAGCTGATCGGCAACTTTGTATGGGAAACCTAATTTTTTTGTTCGTTTTTTTACCTTTTTTTCTTGCAATTCTGTGTTCCATAATGGATTCTGATTACCAGATTTCAATAAAGCTAGGGAGTTCAAAATCACGTTGTATATACATAATTATTTAAAATATGAAATGAAATGAAATAGAATTTTATTCATATTTGTATATCATTTATCTCTTTTTGAACGTCATAATTATTATTTTTAATATTTGCAAAATCGATAAACTACTAGCGTTTCGGAACGACCACTGCTGAGAAGAATACACCGAAAGAAACTCAGTCCAGTATTGGTCCCTACGTCCCTGAACGGCTACGCTTTCACATATTCATAACAAATTGAATTATTTTACAATTAGCTTTATTTATAATTAGCACCCTATTTATAGTAACAGACAGAATAGAAGTACATTTAGTGTGTACGAGCACCAAGGAGTGCAGCCTCCAGGTGGGACTCCGGAAAATTGCAAACATAAAGTTTCTAATCGACGGATCTTTTATTCCCTAGCTTTCGAGATACAGCCCATTAGCTTTGTAATGGGGGATGTTCAAAATTTATTTTATCATCTCTTGGCACGTGATGTCTTTGTTTTAGTGGGAGACGATAAAAACTGCTAGCAGACGGTTGATTTATGTCATTCATGGTTTATGCGGCGGGGTATAGATATATAGACCATATGGTCTATGTATCTTCCATATACCCTGCCGCATAAACCACCACTATAAACTAAAGTGGAACTAAAAATCATCATGAAATACTTTCTTATTTGTGTTTCTAGATCGAGATTATGTGACATTAATCTGGTTAATCCATAAATTAAAAAAGCTAAGGTCGCTCTACGCGTAAATTCATAAACGAGCAGTTAATTTTGAGTAAGTCTTGTTTTTCGTGTGTGTTAGGGACCCACACTGGTGTGAGAGTTTTTAAATCAGTTTTAATAAACACCGTTTCTTGTATAAAACTAATAATAAAGAAAAGGGGCCCCCTCTATAGTTTTAGCGGTTGAAATCAGTTGAGATTTCAGTTCAAAAGATACATCGCTGTGACAGACAGACGGATGGACATCGGAGGCTTAGTAATAAGGTACATGAAAGAAACAACTGCATTTTAGTCATAATGACATTAAGAAAATTAAATTTCTTTGTTGCCAGCAGCACTTACCTTCTTCATGTTGTTCGTTCATACAACAAAGTGACATTACAACATTTTTGCTTTGTTCTCGTACACTATGTTCTTGTTCACACTAACACCATTACGCATACAGTGCTCAACAAAGGTTTCGCAGACAAAAACCTGCGCTTCCGTACTTTCCATCTGCGTATAAATTAGCCTGCTATCGCGGTTGTTCTAACGTCCGTAATGTACGGTTCGCCGGGAGACAAATAAATTGCATACGAATGCATACTCGAACGAGTGCATTCCGAGCGACGGTCGTTACTGCTTGAGAATCATTGTGATGGTGGTTTGATGATTTTCGGTTTTTATATAGATATTTTTTTTCGTGCTAGTCTGGGAGAAAAAAAAACGTACAATTATGAACAGTTCTGGAAGGACATTGCTTTTACCGATACATTACATTTTCGTTGTTTCCAAGCGGCAGCTTCATTTAGATACCAATTTTGCCAAAAAAATCTGGAATATATTATCTGCTTCTCTTCCCGCGCAGATCATAAAAGCCGATTGAGGGTTTGGGTGAAAATCTAAGGACTTCAATCACCGCGTCGAATTATCTCATCACATATACGCATTCCAAGCTTGCATGCTTCTTCAGTACTACTCACTATTTTATATAGTAGTGTGGTATTCTAATTCATTCATATCCGATGAATAGAAAGTTAATTAAATTGAAGAAAGTTTTTATATTCTACTTTTATTATAATGCAGAATTATGAACAATAACGATATTGTTCATAATTTTACGTTGTTCATATCGACGAGCTGAATCAGCCCTTCAAGGATCGGACAGGGTTTTCTTTACATATTGTATAGATTCAGATTCAAATCTTTATTGCAAGTCACAAGTTCGAAGCAATATGTGAGTTTTTAAAGATACGTTCATTCGATTTTAAGTCTATTTATACGAATAAACAAACAATCAAACTTTTCGTCTTTATAAGTCTTTGTCTATTAGTACAGATTATTAAGCGTGACACGGTAACTTGGCCGGCACCATGGCGAATCGGGCTTTTGCGGTAATTGTTATTCAGTTCACACATAATCGTATACCAAAGCCGTATACGAGAGTATATGGTATCACGCTTGTAATACCCGATATCCAAATTTGCTTTGTCGATATTGTTAGTTAACCGGCTTCGCTGCCGGTCTGCGCCAAATTTATGCTGTGGTCCTAACCCTTGATTACACGTCAAAATGTATACTCGAACTGACGCATATGCTGTTATATTATTTGACGAGGGGATCCTGGTTCGTTTCCAACCTGGGCGTGGGCAGGCGTGGGCAACCTGGTACTCCATTTGTGCTGGTATTGGTCATAGCCCGCGGTATTATATTTTCGCTGGTTTTTTTTTTACTATATGTTGGATTAGGCATTTGTCTCCCATCTCACCTGATGGAAAGTGACGATGAAGACTAGGATGTTACATGCCTATCCAAGAGTTTTAGATATATATTGGAGAAGATCTGTAGGGGTATTGGGCTACCGGAACTCTCACTCACCAGGCGAAGCACAGTGTTATATTTTGATTCCGGTTTTAAGCTAGTGCCCATCAACATGCTAAACGTGGATGATGTAGATCACATAGTCCTGGGCTTTGTTTGCCCCGCAAGATAAAAAGATGATAGTATGTATGTATTAGTGCGCAGTTCTAGAGCTACCAAAGGATTCTTGTGTGATGCCAATACATATATTATATCATGGAAAATGACGATGGTGGTACAACAGCGTCATGTTAACCAGTCTACTTGGCGAGCTTCGTGGCGCAGTGGTTAACACGCCAGCCTGCGACAAGAGGGCCCCGGGTTCGATCCCCGGTCAGGTCAAGATGGAAAATGATCTTTTTCAGATTGGCCTGTGTCTTGGATGTTTATCTATATATGAGTTAGTATCCCATAACACAAGTCTCGAACTTACTTTGGGGCTAGCTCAATCTGTGTGATTTGTCCGTATATATTTATTTATTTAGTCTACATACAAATAATGCCTTCATTGGCAAAACGACGTACTAGTAAAACGCCGACAATTTCGGTGAATCTTTCGCAAGTTAATGTTTTTTACATGTATTTTACAGTGTATTTTCGCATTTTTCGCAATCTGGGGGTATTTATTTTTCACCTTTAATTAAATACTCGCCTGAATTTTAGAGCCAAAACACTGTGATAAATAGACCAACTGAGACATCGTCCAATTTAGATTTAGTAAATTTCCTGTTATAGTCAAATCGAGTTTAACACATGTCTGATCGTTTTTTTTATCGGTATGTTCGTTATGGATGAATTCTTAAGTACAGAAAAAAATGGTCTAAGTAATATAATTGAATGATCAGAAAAGAAAAAATAAATAAAATTTATATTTATTATTTAACGATTAATAAAATATTGTCGCCATGTGGTTTCCGGCAGAGTAGAATAGGACCACTCCAAGTCTTCCCGTGGATGTCGTAAGAGGCGACTTAGGCACACAAAGCTCATAAACATCAACGAGACCTCTCCAATCCGTCTGGCCAGCGAGGAGAGTGTAGGCCAAATCCTCTGTCTACTCTGGCCAAGTATGGCTCCGGTAGGACAGAGAGGGTCATGCAGTGGAGACTAAAAGGACCTGCTGACTAATAAAATATTCACATTTAATATAAAACAAGTACTAGTAGTTCTGCGAGAACAGTAGACCTCGCGAGCCCTTACAATCAACATCCACATTTGCCCTTCAGTGCTCTAAAATATATCTGTTACTGATATGCCAATTGACTAAAGGATGATTTCCTTCAGTTACTATTTCCCAATCCCCGCTGCTTTTAATTAGGTACCAGAGGAAACGGAAATTTAAACCTACATTCCCTTACCAGAAGACCCGATCAGACCCTTTTTTTAAGAGGAAACACTAAGCTCGAGACAATTGAAAAATAGATATTTATAATATCTATTGCTGTCGCGCCGCGTGCCCAAACAAACCCCGCAGAGTGCGATAGAGATAACTGCAGCTCGGCCGGAAAATACCTATAAAAAGTACACAAAATTAACGCTTCGTAGTCCTCTGATTTCTTTTCCAAAACTTAACCGATTTACTTTCTTTTTATATTAAAAACTAGCTGTTGCCCGCGGCTCCGCCCGCGTTAATGTCGTTCCCCTGGGAACAGTAGAAATGATAAAAATTCCATACAAACCCCTGCCCCTTTGCTTTTTCCCCTTAAGGGGGAATTTAATACATTTCACCGGCATAGATCTTTAGCCCTTAAGGAGGGGATTTTGCCCATTTCACCTACACAGATATTTTTATATTGTAATGGAGAACTTCTTATTGTCATATTTCTAAGTAAATAAAAAAATCCGTACAAATTTTACCCCACCTATTTTACCCCTTCAAGGGGAAATTTCGACCATTTTAACTACACAGATCTTTTTAATTGTAATGTAAACATATATACTTATTTTTATACTTCTATGTCCAGAAATGAGAAAATTTCCATACAATCCCCCCCCCCCCCTTTATCCCTTAAGGGGGAAATTTTGTACATTTCACCTACACAGATCTTTTTTAATTGTAACCTAGAACGTATATACTTATTTTCATACCTCTAAGTCTAGAAATGGAAAAATTCCATACAAACTTTACCCCCTATTTACCCCTTCAAGGGAGAATGTTGTCTGGTTCACCTAAACAGATCTTTTTTAATTTTAATTGAGAACTTGCGTACCTACTTTCAAACTTCTAAGTCCAGAAATGAGAAAATTCCATAAAACTTCAACCCCTTTGATTTTCTAAAAATCCTTTCTTCGTGCTCATTTACATCATAAAAAGAATCCCTGTGCCAAATTTCAAGTCAGGTTTGCCTTTGGCCCGCGGCTCCGCCCGCGTAAGTGTCGATTTCTCAGGAACAGTAGAATTACCCGGAATACATTAGTTTATGACTTTCAATGAAACACACTCATATTGAATTTCAATTGAATAACTTCAAAAACGGAAAGTTTCATACTAACTTTGCATCCTCGTTATATCCCCTTAAAGGGATGATTTTTGAGAAAAATATTTTACTCGTGTTTCATGCCTTTTAGTAAAGAACCTTCATGCTGAATTTCATTCGACTAACTTCAAAAATGGCAAAGATTCATGCTTACTTTGCACCCCTATTTTACCCCCTTAAGGGATGATTTTTGAGTAAAATATTTTACTCGTGTTTCATACCTTTCAGTAAAGAACCTTCATGCTGAATTTCATTCGAATAACTTCAAAAACAACAAAGTTTCATACTAACTTTGCAACCCGTTTTTTCCCCTAAGGAGATGAATTTCCAAAAATACTTTCTTAGTGCTCCCCTACGTTATAAAAGGAACCCCTGTGCAAAATTTCAAGTTCCTAACCCTTATAGTTTAGGCCCTGCGTTGATATGTCAGTCAGTCAGTCAGCTTCTCCTTTTTTTTTAGTATGGATTACTATGGATAGTAAGGATAGGTATAATGCTGTCGTATAATGATGATGAATTGACTTTGGATTTTAATTTTCATAAGTCACTTATTATTTTCTTTTATTTTTGCTATGTTTGCAGGCAAACTCATGCCTTGAGTTCATTCAAATGACGATAACTTTTTTTTTAATGAACCGATTTTGATGAAACAAACTTTAAATGTTAAACTGAGTTAAAACAAAGCAATTGGTGAAAGTTTGAAGTAAATCGGTTCAGTATTTTCGGAGATAATCGTGATCATACATACAGACAGACAGACAGACAGACAGACAAGAAATTCCAAAAAAATTTTTTTGCTTTCTATTATTCTTTTTAAGTGTCCCTCTATCCATTTCAGTCAAAAATTCGAAATGTACAGACAAAATAATTTTACTGTTTTATTATATGTATAGATTTTAAAATAAGCTATGGCTGTGTTTCTGCGTTTCTTTTTCTTATATAATTGCCCAAATTTGTTTGCTTGATGTTTGAACACAACGGAAATTCGTACCAATTTTTCATGTTTTTGAAGGTTCATATCTCTTTAAATAATTCAATTATGAAAAAATTTTAACATAAGGATTTTATTAGTAAAAAATCATTACTCTATTGGTACTATCCGGCGAGGAATAAGGGGACTACTCTTGTATGGAAACACGGCCCTTGAGCACCATTCAAATCAAATCAAAACCATGTTTAGTATGCTTTTGTACACATTAACTAAGTTGGAGTGATCCTCTTTAAGATTGGAAATATCGGAATAGCGAACTTGGCATGGCTGAATGGGAGGCAAAGTTTAAGTACCACCGGGTTCATAGTTGTTATGTTACCAATTGGTAAAAATGTTAATAGGACGCTAATTTTCAACTATTATGGCAGATAAACATGCGAACTTTACGTTAAGAAGTAGCCGGCATCTATAAGCCCTGGGTTCAAGTCACAGGATAGCATGTGTTATGATACCCTAAACCTAGCTTATCGTATACTAGTTGTTAAGTACATAACTCATTAATTAAGTATTTTGTTTAGTTATAGATCTAGAACTTTCTATTTCTCTTTATCTTATTTTGTAACCAATTACCTAATTATTTGTTTTGATGTATTAGTTTACCATTCCCACTCCCACTCCTGACTCACTGTCCCTTTATAAACCCAAATCCTTGAGACCTTTTAGTTAGTTAAGATTTGTATTCCTTTAAGTTAACTTGTAGTCATTAAATAAAATATTTTTTTAAACAAGTTTGTGTTACTGCCCCGTAACAACTTGGCGCAGTCGGCTGGGATACGCGAGTGAAGTCGAAACAAAACGCGCGCACTCTCACATAAAGGAAACACATCGCCTAGTGAAGAAGTCGCCGCGGTAGCCGAAGGCTTTTGAAAAGTTTCGCCGGACCATGCAATCTCCTCTACTGTTACTGTGGTAAGTGGCATAACTTGTTCTGCTCAGTGTCTTTCCAATATCTTCCACATTCCCATTTACCAATCTCGTATTTTATTATATATATATACTATATTTCTACATCAGTTTTTCCAAAATGACTCCACCAATCAAATCCGAAGAAATCTTCCAAGAACAATCTAATTCTATAAATACGCTCATAAAGTTAATTCCTCCTTTCGACACTTCTAATCCACAAGATGTATATAAATTCATTAGATCTTGCAATTCCGCGTTCGATTTAGCAAAAGAAGATCAATATCCTATTCTTCTAGTATTTGCTCTAAATAATATTACAGGCATAAACGCTGCAGATGTACATTGTAGGAAATTTCAAACTTGGACCAATTTAAGAGAATTTCTAATAGATAAATTTTCTAACACAAAAACATTAACACATCTTACACTAGAACTACAGTCCATGTTCCAAAAACCAGGAGAGAGCCTAACTGAGTACTACCATCGCGTTGATTTATGCAGAAGCAAAATTATTGAAAAGTTAAACATCGAAGTAAATGATAATACATTGATAGGAAGGCTAGCATTAACAGAGGAGACAGCCTTAAGCGTTTTTATAAATGGGCTATCCTCAGATATTGGCATCATGCTTAGAACTAAAGGGTTTTCGAATCTAAATGAAGCAGGGAATTATGCAAAACAGGAGGATAAGATCCGAGCCATGATTAATGCTCGCCAAACATTGTTTAGGGGTTCTGTCAGTCAGAATGTGAACCGCCTAAACCGTTCCAATCCCATGCGACCCCAATTAAATTCCAGTTCTACCAGACCTCAACACAATTATCCACTTAGACCCCAATATAGTATGCCCTCGAGACCTCAGGTCCTCCCAACCGACCCTAAAATTTGTAATTACTGCAAAAATCCCGGGCACGTCATTGCCGAGTGCCGTAAGCGCGCCTTCAATAATCAAAGGAATTCTAGTACAACACAGCGTTCACTGCCAGCGCCTAACAACCCTTCAATACATCATTTAAACTCACAGGCGGCCGTGGAGACGGGCACCTTCACGGAAACCGCTTTAGTGCCCTTATCGACTGCCCCCGCACAAACATCGCTGACGCACGACCTAGATACAATGAGTTCAACAAGCCTAGACCTAATTCAGTTCCAATAAGACAACATCCTATTAATTCAAACATAAAAAAATATTGTGATGCCTCCACACAAACTCAGTCAGTCTATCGAAGACAATATGTGGATGCATCAACCCAAACTATTGACTTTCCAAAATCCAAACTAACTCTCAAATCTCAAATAAGAACCCACGAACAGGGTAGCCAGCCCCAAACACTCGGTTCTTCAAAATCGGAAAATAAATTTAAATCAAAATCTTCTAAATCAAAATCTAAAACTAAAACTAACCCAAAACTTAAATCTTATAATATCTCCTCTTTAAATGATGTTCCACCTGAAAATCTCTTACATTGTACCTTCCAGGTAGAAAACAAGCCAGTTACTCTTCTTATAGATACTGGAGCTGGGATTTCAATAATTAAACCTGAAAAGATAGGTACAGCTTCAATTGATGTCAATGATCTTGTTTCAATTGTAATAATATCCGGTAGTACATCTTCCATCCCTAGCTTGGGGACTGCAGAAATATCTCTCGATAGTCTATCAAAACATAAATTCCATGTAGCTAATATAAATATTAAAGCAGACGGTATATTAGGCAACGACTTCCTTAGTAAATTTAACTGCGATATCTATGTAAAATCCAAAACGATGAGAATAAAAAATAAATCTTACAAACTCCATTTCATAAGTAATAAAAACGAAATAAATACTAGTAAACAATTATTAAATGGCCGCTCAGAAACCGTTATCACTTGCAAAACAAACAACATCAGTTCTGGGGAAGCGATTATCGAAAAACAATATTTAGATGATGATATTGTCATCCCCAACGCATTAGTAACTGTCGTAAACAACACATTCAATATCACTTGTGTGAATACAAATAAAAATGATAAACAAATTGACATTCCCATTGTAGAAGCTATTCCCTATGAACCCTCATTAAGTAATGAGTACACGGTAGAAATAAACAACTTTAATAGGCAAAGTTTAACTGATAGACAAAATCACGTTCTCAGCCTTATAAGGCGAGACCATTTAAATGAAGAAGAATCTAGATCCCTAGACAAAACAGTTTTAGAATACTCAGATATTTTTTATATAGAAGGTGACCCCTTAACATTTAGCAATCATACGAAACATAGCATACCTACTACCTCTAATGTTCCTATTCATACAAAAACTTATCGTTTTCCACAAATACACGAAAATGAAGTTAAATCACAAGTCAAGAAAATGCTTGACCAAGATATTATACAACCCAGTTCTTCACCCTGGAGTAGCCCTATTTGGGTGGTCCCTAAAAAACTCGATGCATCTGGAAAACAAAAATGGCGCTTAGTCATCGATTATCGTAAATTAAACGAAGTCACAATAGGTGATAGTTACCCACTCCCCAACATTACAGATATTCTAGATAAGTTAGGACATTCTCAGTATTTTACCACTCTCGATCTCGCGTCAGGATTCCATCAATTAGAAGTAGAACCAGAAGATATACCTAAAACTGCTTTTAGCACGCCCTATGGCCATTATGAATATAAAAGAATGCCCTTTGGCCTAAAAAATACCCCCGCCACTTTCCAACGGGTTATGGATTCTGTACTCTGTGGACTACAAGGCGAAAGATGCTTTGTTTACCTTGATGATATAGTCGTCTTTGCCTCCAGCCTCCAAGAACACCAGCAAAAACTCGAAGAAGTCTTCTCTCGCCTTAGAAAATACCAACTTAAAGTTCAACCTGACAAGTGTGAGTTTCTTAGACGCGAAGTAGCATATCTAGGACATATTATCTCCAACGAAGGCGTAAAGCCCAACCCGGATAAAATAAAAGCCGTAAAAGAATTTCCAACTCCCAAATCATGCAAAGATATTAAAGCTTTTCTAGGCCTAACAGGATATTATCGTCGCTTCATTCCAAACTTTAGCAAAATCACGAAACCTTTAACTTCACTACTAAAAAAGGATGTTCCTTTTATATGGGGTGAAACACAACAAACAGCATTTAATGAATGTAAACAATTGCTAACAAATCCCTCCATACTTCAATATCCTGATTTCACAAAAGAATTCATACTAACTACCGATGCTTCTATACATGCGATAGGTGCCATACTATCACAAGGTGAAATAGGCAAAGATCTACCAATTGCATACGCTTCACGTACACTAAATAAAGCTGAGTCTAATTATTCTACAATAGAAAGAGAATTACTAGCAATCGTATGGGCGGTAAAACACTTCCGACCCTATCTATTCGGTAGAAAGATTAAAATTGTTACGGATCATAAACCCCTAACTTGGCTTTTCTCTATAAAGGACCCAGGTAGTCGTTTAGTTCGTTGGCGGTTAAAACTAGAGGAATTCGAGTATGAAATAGTTTACAAGGCTGGTAAAAATAATACTAACGCAGACGCGTTCTCACGACCTCCAGTTCTCAACACAAATCTTATCGACTTATGTAGTGACGACGAAATTGTGACTCCCAGAACAAAATGACCCTACTTGCAAAATGCAGGGTAACGAGCAACTACGTATCACAGCCTTCTTAGCAGATATGTATAACTGTAAAATAACTATATGTGAAAATAAAGTCAAATATCCCACACCTGAAGAAATTCCTGAAATATTGAAAGTGTTTCACGATGATCCCCTTGCAGGACATCGAGGTATCACTGAAACGACTCGAAAAATTAGATCTGAATATTTTTGGGAAGGAATGACAGATACAATAAAGAACTATGTAAATAATTGTCAAACCTGTCAAAAAAATAAAATTCAAAGAAGTACTTATAAAGCCCCTATGGTAATAACTTCATCTTCTACAGAACCTTTTGAAAGAGTTACTATTGACTTAGTTTCATACTCCGAAGTAACAGATGACTGTAACAAATATATACTAACTTTACAAGATGATTTGACTAGATTTGTACAAGCATACCCTATTCCAGATAAGCAAGCTGTCACCGTAGCTAAAGCCCTCCTCAATTTCTGCCAACACTTTGGCGTTCCAAAACGCTTCCATTCAGATCAAGGCACTGAATTTGTCAATAGCGTTATGAAACAACTCATGAAATTCCTAGGCTGCAATCATACTGTAAGCACTGCCTATCATCCACAAACCAATGGTTCTTTGGAACGTTTCCATGCTACCCTTCGCGACCATATACGGATGTATCACAAACAAAATAAACCTGACGGTTCGGGATCAGATCATACCTTTTGCCATCATGTGTCACAATACGTCACTAAACCAATCTACTGGTTTTACCCCTCATGAATTACTCTTCGGATTAAAACCCAGATCTCTGTATTCTCTGAAAGAACAAAACGACTATACTACTCATGACTATTTAAATGACTTAAACGAAAGGTTAAAAACCTCACGTGAGATAGCATTACGAAATCTAGAAACAATGAAAACAAAAGCTAAGGAACGATACGATAGCCACATCAAGAATATTGCCCAATATAAAATAGGAGATAAAGTTATGTTAAAAGTACCAAATCCTAACAACTTAGACCATAAATGGGAAGGCCCATACGTCATCAATAGAGTAGGTTTTAATGAAAATTATATGATCCGCAAAGCCGGAAGAAATCACCTCATTCATGCAAATCGCCTTCGTCCATTGCATGATCCATCACCATGATTATCGACCTCTGCATGGAAGTTAGAAATAAGTAAACTAAGTGTAATATATAAAAATAAAAATAAATTTATTTTATCTTAACTTTACAGGATGTCGCAACAAATTGTGGCATATCCTATTTCCTCTAATGATATAGATAATTTAAGTTTAGTAGATAGTTTTAAGTCGACTCTTAATAATCCTTACATTAGTTTTATCATATGTTCTATATTAAAATTAATAATATACATAATTTTATACAAAATATACAAATTTTCTAAATTACTTTGCAAAGATAAATATAAAACTTCTAAAGATTCTAATTCGGCTCAATCACCTGTTTCAGGTGTACCACAACACTAATCAATGGATTCGAAATTAACCCCCTTCCTTCCTATTCCGGGCTATTTTATGAAGACCAGGGACAACTCCTTATTTCCGAAAGTTCTTGGAAATTACTCATTTACAGAAACCTAGAACCCCTTTTCATATCTCGTGATTCTTTAAGACGACTTATCAATAACTATAATATTTTAATACAAAACAATCCAAACTTGTCAAGCGTAATAACTACAAGCTCATTTATAAAAACCAATAGCGAGAAAATAGATTCAAGACTCGAAGAACTCAATTATTTTACTAGTAATAGAAGAACTAAACGCGAATTACTAGACGGGTTAAGCTCAGTTCTCAAATGGCTCATTGGAACACCGGACGCTAAAGATGCTAAGCATTATGATGAATGCATTGAATTATTAGAAAAACGACAGATATCTACTAACGATATTCTTAATCAACAACTGCAGATAATTTCATCAACCATTAAAAATTTCAATGAAACTATCTTACAAATTTCTTATGATGAGCATGTTTTAAATGAAAACATTAATAAAATTAACAATTATTTTAACACCACAAATAAAACTATTTTTAACATAACTTTAATTGAAGAAATGACTACAATTTCTATGCAAATTCTTGAATTAGTAATGTCATTAGAACAAGAAATTGATGACATCATCTCCAGCATACTTTTTATTAAATCAGGAGCCATTCATCCTTCTGTTATATCCACCGTTCGTCTTTATAAAGAATTACTCTCGACACAAAATATACGATTAAATAAAAATCTAGTAACTCCAATAACTCTGAATAATATACATAAAATCCTAGAATCATCTTCAATCACTTCTTATATTTATATGAACAAACTTATATATGTATTAGAATTTCCTTTAGTCCGAATAGAAAAATATATACTATATCGCCTTTATCCCGTTCCTATCAAACACCCAGACTCCTCTACCTATTCCACAATTCTTCCTGAGCAAACATACCTTGGCACAAGCCATACGCGACAACAGTACACCACTGCAAACGACCTCGACAATTGCAAGATCTTCGCACCGGATACGAGAGTCCGGAGCTGAAAAAAGATCACCTGCTGCCTGTTAAATTCAACAACATCGAGCTGGATTCCCTGAAGTCAATCCAAGAAGAAGTCAACCAACAAATGAAGAGGATCCAAGATCAAAAGACTTCATTCCTGAACAAACACTCCACCGGAATCAGTCTATTTAGCATAACAATAGGATGTTTCATGCTCGCATTTATGATATACAAGTGTTGTTGTCACTACCCGTTTAAAATTGGACGTTGGAGTAATAAAAATCGCCACGAAACTGGATGTATCCAAATTTTTAACAACTGCTTTGGCCGCTCCCGTCATCGACAGCATATCGAGATACCTATGTCTTCTATCAACACTACTCAAACATGCATATCAGAAGATGAAGACGAAGAAAATCCGATGTCACCACAAAGCTTGGCCAAAAAGGCGCAATCTTTGTTCTAAGGGGGGAGGTGTTATGATACCCTAAACCTAGCTTATCGTATACTAGTTGTTAAGTACATAACTCATTAATTAAGTATTTTGTTTAGTTATAGATCTAGAACTTTCTATTTCTCTTTATCTTATTTTGTAACCAATTACCTAATTATTTGTTTTGATGTATTAGTTTACCATTCCCACTCCCACTCCTGACTCACTGTCCCTTTATAAACCCAAATCCTTGAGACCTTTTAGTTAGTTAAGATTTGTATTCCTTTAAGTTAACTTGTAGTCATTAAATAAAATATTTTTTTAAACAAGTTTGTGTTACTGCCCCGTAACACATGTGAATCTTTTTTAATTATTTTAAATTTTTATTTCGGGATTCTAAGTTTATTCAGTGTTTTCAATTATAAAAGTAATACGCAGTATCATGCTTTAAGCCAAAAAATATTTTTCATATTTTGATTTTTGTTCCTTAGGGCAAGTTGTTCAATTTCACTCCCTCTCCCACTTCACGTACTTCAACTTCTTTCATAAATATACAGAAAATCGATTTCAGACAACTTTTGGGCAAATTGCCGATTTGGGCAAAAAGTTGTTCAGGCAAAAAAGTTGCGTCTTAATGAGAATAACAAAAAAGTCTAATGACATTTTTGATTTTTTTTTCCAAATAGCTGTGCTATGAGTTTTTTTAAGTTTCAACCCCCATATATCCGCCATTTTTTAAAATTTCGAAAAACTGGCACGACTAGGAAATTTAATATAATTACCGAACCGGCTCACAAAATTTCATGAGAATCGGTTGAGAAATGAGACCTGTAGGCGAGACAGACAGACAGACAGACGGACAAAAGAATTTTGGGCCAGTGGAAACTGAGACGCTTCGCTCGCTCGGTCAATTATACATGTATGATTGTATTTTACAGACGAACCTCAAATTTGTTATATTCGAAAATGACAAGTATTATTTCGGGAAAATACAAAGTTACGAAAGAAACAAAAAGTATCTTTAGCAATTTTTCAACGCCAATTGGTGGCCGTTAGATGGAAAACGGAATCTTAATAAAAAGTAAAAGCAAGAGACACGTTTAAGTTCATATACAATATACAAGTATAATCTTGCGGGTATGTAAACGATATACGATAACAGCGTCATTTATTCAAGCTTTAAAATAGAGTTTTAAGTGAGCAATACAATAACTGTCCAGACGTCAGACGTCATTTATTTTATGTTATTGTATCGAATCTCTATTGAGTCTGATCTGAACAGCTTTTGTATTTTCGCGTTCTGTTGGTTAGTGTGGATTCTGAACTTCGTTATTTGAATAATACTTATTTTATTGAAATTGAAGTAGCTATTCTGTAAGGTAAGGTTAGTTCGATAGAGTCAAAACCACGTTTTAATTAAAATTTAGCTATATTTAGAACTGGACACACTGTGAATCTTTTTGGTCTTAAAGCTGCCAATACGTAATTTGAAAAGATTACAATTACCGATAAAATAGATCGTTTTTTTTATTTATTTAAAATGTCATTGAACGCACAAGAATACAATGATAGAGTAAAATATAATCGACTTTTGTACTTAACAAACTTTAAACATGCCAATTATATAATTTACTTGCTACAGTAAATTATATAATTGGCATTTTTTAACCAAGAAAGCAGATAAGTTATGAATTTGTCTATGAAATTGAGGTAGAGGATAAGATATTTCTTGTGTTATTTATTCCGATAAAACATTTTTGGATGGAATTTAAAAGTAAACGACTGATACATCGTCCTAAATTTTTAGGGTTTTCTGATCTGAGGGAACAGAGAAGTATCAAAACAAACCAACAAGCAGGCTTAGTAGTGTGTGAAATGGAAGCGACTACAAAAGTTGTGAAGTTGCCATATAAATCCAGAGGAGCATAGTTTCGTGACGCATATTCAAACTAATTTGAACTTAATGGTTGTTATTTTAAGAGTTTTTTGACTGCATGTTACAGTTTGTCTCCAAGGAGCCCAGGGGAAAGTGTTGTCAAGAAACAAAGATAAGTCGAGATTGTCGCCAAGCTCGCTTGTGAGGAAATTACTATTAGACTTTCAAAGAGACTTCTACTTTTGTGATGTGGTTGTGGAAATCAGAAGTTCATAAATATTGCCATGCTGGTCTGGGAGAAAATAAAAAAACGTAGAATGTGCCAGCTGCTTCTCTACCCACGCAGACCGTAGAAGCCGGTCAAGGGAATGGGCGAAAATCTAAAGAATCATGACAATAGGCGATGCGGCTAGCAACCCATCACTATTTTGATTCCGTTTTCCACCTTTACGCCCACCAACACGCTAAACGTGGCCTTTCGGTCTTAAGGCGTTAGGCTCTGTCTACCCCGTAAGGGAAAAAGACGTGATAATATGTATGTATGTATAAATATTAACTAATATTACCAATAGAAAAGATTAATTATATGATAGTCGATAATAGGTAAAAGCAAAACTACTGAACCGATTTTCAAAACCAAAGAGGAGAAATTGGTTGTATGTTTATTTGTAATGACTAAACTCGAGGAGTATTGGCAGATTTAAAAAATATTTCTTCTATAGAAGAGTGCACAATCTGCGGGTAAGGTAGGAAAAAAAAATCTAACTAGACGATGTTGGTGTTTTGTAATTTTGAGGGAATTGTGTTTTATATCCTGAGTTATTTAGAATCGGTGGTAAATTAACACGCTGTTAACAAATTCAGGTGAGATGGTAGAAAAATGCCTAAACCAATATTTAGTATAAAAAAAATCAACTCAAATATTTTATTCATTGTAAGATATTTTAAATATCATTTGGAGACAACTATTATTAAACATTATTATTTACAATATTATTATTTTTGACGTCAACAACTTACAGCGAAAAAGCGGCAACAAACTGCATAGCGCATTTTTTTCAAAATGATGTCAACTTACAATCTTCAACGTACTTTGAACTAAATGTTTGGACTTTAGCTGTCAGAATATAAATACAGCAAACAAAAATAAGAATGAAATTGAGTATCGTTAATATTCAATTTTATTCTTATTGATTTCAAGTATTTGATATCAAGAAAACCTACAAGTTAGTAAGACAAGGACGGGGATATTTTGTAATGATACAGTTACAGTTTCCACGTTAACCTTTTATTACTTTATCCACGAGGACAACCAAACACTTACGACACGAGATGTCTACCGATCAAAATGTATTTAGAGAAAGTGGAATTAAGTTGGGGCTGCGAGTGTTTGGCGCTTCCCGCAGAATTACTGGAGGGTGTGTAAAGTCTGGCAGCGTAGTGGGAAATAACACCAAAATTTTGAAGTCGAGGTCATGAAGTTCTTTCCTTTTTCGTAGTTGTTAGCTAAGTCACAGGTAGTGTTGTGCTGTGATCGAAATTTTCGAGAACGGTGAGAACGGGTCCGAAATCTTTCCCGAGAATTTCTTCTTCTTTCTCTCAAGTGCGGGAATTATTGAGAAATTCTCGAGAATTATTGGAAATTTCTCGCAAATTTTCGTGAGAAGGAATTCATGAGAACAGAGAATTTCTCTCCGGCACATCACTAGTCACAGGTATGGCAATTCATACAAACGGAACGACATAAATACCTAATACTACTACAAAAAAAAATTACATCCGTTCACACGTTAATGTGTGAGTTAAAGAACCAGGGTTGACTACGAAGAATGTAATTAAATATACCCACTCATGATGCCACCTATAGTTCGACAGAATATAATACGAAAAGTAAACACAATCATTTTACCATACTTATTTGACAGCTGCGCATAAAATAATTATTAAGGTTTATTTACTACAGCTACAAGTACAATGCATTTATGGATACAACAAAAATAGTCAGGTAAGTAAAGAAAAGGCAATATAAGTATTTAAAGTTTTGATTGATTGATAGATAGATTGAATTTGAAAATTTATATTATACTTACCTAAATGATGTATATGTTGAATTTAATATTGAGTAAAGCTAATTATTACCTGGATTGCGTATTTTTAAGCTTATTTTTGTATATGTACCTTTTGGGTGCAAACGGAAACCTCCACTATCTGTTGATCTGTCACAAGACTGTATCTTTTTAAGCTTCACCTCACAATGGTTAGACTTAAAATTTTCACAGAATTAAATTTGCACTGAATAAAATTGATAATTAAAGGGACGAGAAACATTTTTTAGTATTTATTGCTTTATTTCAATAATAGAGATTTGTACATAGGTCAGAAATCAGAAATTCGAATCCGACTCGCATTTGGCTAAGTTTTTAACAAGTTTGTTTCTAATATTAGGTACCTGTCGACTCTTAGTTCATTATTTGGAACACTTATTTATTTATTTTTTCATTTTGTTTTACAAGCTAACTGATGTGACATCCAAAATTCTCACAAGATTAATTGTCACTAAAACGATAATTAAGAAAACATTAAATACAATCATGCAACTCAAATAAGAAACAAAAAATTAAAAATAGTAATGAGCAACAATATCAAAAATGTCAGTAAACTTATCATTACGAAAAGGCGCACAATCCATAAAATGAACGCAGATTTAACAAGTAACTTACGAAGGTATTTCCAATCAGCATATAATTTTAAAAATATGCCTTTTTTAAAACTTGTTTGTCTAGACAAGTGCTTGTCTTTGAAGAGGCTAGACAAACAAAAACGAACCACGCAAATATTTTCGCAGGCTCGAGTCTGTAATTCAGACACAAAGAACGATTGGAAAATTCGCACTCAAATATCTAGTTAGATTTTGTCCAACAAATGTAGAAATTTTCATTAGTGCGCGGTCTAGACTGGATCAGTGGTTCTAAACATTTTTTGACAGGGCACACTTTGATTCGATTATTATATTTACATGAAAGGATACAAGAAACTGTCTTCTTCTTCTTCTTTATAATTAAATTCTTTGTCTATCTATTTATTAGTGTATTCACTACTCATCCAACTTGCATGCAAGTCTTTTTTACTTTCCATGCTGTAAAAAGTTTCAGCTTATTTTTACAACTGGCGGCGTGCCTAACATCAACCCTCCTTTGGAATACTTTCGTTGCATAGGATGTATGTGCTTGTATTTTTAACCTTTTTAAAACTAAATTTTATATACGTAATATCAGTAGTTGTTACGTTCCAAAAATAACATTTATTAACCGTGTTTGTAATTGAAAACCAAAGATATTTAATTCAAAATAATTTGTATTGTAAAAGGAATCTCTTTTTCGAAAACATATAATTTTACACACAAAAACTAATTTGTGTGTAAAATTATACGTCAATGACATTTTAATGCTTGCAGCTTCTGTACGTATAAGTTTTTAAATCAGGTAACATTGCTCAGATATAACAAGTTTAAAATCTTTCCGCAGATCTTATTTTAGCTCCTGCGGCCCCCTGATCGGTCCTTGTACTTGTTACTGTATATAAATAACTTTGAATTTTGATGGTCCAACCTTTGGTATGGAAACCACTGCTCTAGACTTTCTCATTAAACAACACATTTTGAGCACATTAACCGTACGAGTGCTTAGTAAATTGTTTTTATACACACGAAATTAGTCCCGATAGTATTAGTTTCGATAAATTAGCTAGATTAAAGTCTTTAGTATTGGACTGGACTGCTAAATGGGGTATTTTCGTTTTCAAAGCTAAGCACACATTTTATTTTGTTTCGTACAATTTGGCTTTTTATTAACTATGATTAACTACTTTATTTATCATTATATATCTACTAGCTGTTGCCCGCGGCTCCGCCCGCGTTATAGTCGTTCCCTTGGGAACAGTAGAAATGATAAAAATTCCATACAAACCCCTGCCCCTTTGCTTTTTCTCCTTAAGGGGGAATTTAATACATTTCACCTGCATAGATCTTTAGCCCTTAAGATTTTGCCCACTTCACCTACACAGATATTTTTTTATTGTAATGGAGAACTTCTTATTGTCATATTTCTAAGTAAATAAAAAAAATCCATACAAACTTTACCCCACCTATTCTACCCCTTCAAGGGGAAATTTCGACCATTTTAACTACACAGATCTTTTTAATTGTAATGTAAACATATATACTTATTTTTATACATCTATGTCCAAATTTTGTACATTTCACCTACACAGATCTTTTTTAATTGTAACCTAGAACGTATATACTTATTTTCATACCTCTAAGTCTAGAAATGGAAAAATTCCATATTAACTTTACCCCCTATTTACCCCTTCAAGGGAGAATGTTGTCTGGTTCACCTAAACAGATCTTTTTTAATTTTAATTGAGAACTTGCGTACCTACTTTCAAACTTCTAAGTCCAGAAATGAGAAAATTCTTATTTTTATACATCTATGTCCAGAAATGAGAAAATTTCCATACAATCCCCCCCCCCCCCCCCCCCCCCTTTATCCCTTAAGGGGGAAATTTTGTAAATTTCACCTACACAGATCTTTTTTAATTGTAACCTAGAACGTATATACTTATTTTCATACCTCTAAGTCTAGAAATGGAAAAATTCCATACAAACTTTACCCCCTATTTACCCCTTCAAGGGAGAATGTTGTCTGGTTCACCTAAACAGATCTTTTTTAATTTTAATTGAGAACTTGCGTACCTACTTTTAAAAGTTCTAAGTCCAGAAATGAGAAAATTCCATAAAACTTCAACCCTTTGATTTTCTAAAAATCCTTTCTTAGTGCTCATTTACATCATAAAAAGAATCCCTGTGCCAAATTTCAAGTTACTGCGCACAGTAGTTTTGGCTGTGCGTTGATATATAAGTCAGGTTAGCCTTTGGCCCGCGGCTCCGCCCGCGTAAGTGTCGATTTCTCAGGAACAGTAGAATTACCCGGAATACATTAGTTTATGACTTTCAATGAAACACCTTTATATTGAATTTCAATTGAATAACTTCAAAAACGGAAAGTTTCATACTAACTTTGCATCCCCGTTATATCCCCTTAAGGGATGATTTTTGAGAAAAATATTTTACTCGTGTTTCATGCCTTTTAGTAAAGAACCTTCATGCTGAATTTCATTCGACTAACTTGAAAAATGGCAAAGTTTCATGCTTACTTTGCACCCCTATTTTACCCCCTTAAGGGATGATTTTTGAGTAAAATATTTTACTCGTGTTTCATACCTTTCAGTAAAGAACCTTCATGCTGAATTTCATTCGAATAACTTCAAAAACAACAAAGTTTCATACTAACTTTGCAACCCGTTTTTCCCCCTAAGGAGATGAATTTCTAAAAATCCTTTCTTAGTGCTCCCCTACGTTATAAAAGGAACCCCTGTGCAAAATTTCAAGTTCCTAACCCTTATAGTTTAGGCCCTGCGTTGATATGTCAGTCAGTCAGCTTCTCCTTTTTTTTTAGTATGGATTACTATGGATAGTATGGATAGGTATAATGCTGTCGTATAATGATGATGAATTGACTTTGGATTTTAATTTTCTTATGTCACTTATTATTTTATTTTATTTTTGCTATATGTTTGCAGGCAAACTCATGCCTTGTGTTCATTCAAATGACGATAACTTTTTTTTAATGAACCGATTTTGATGAAACAAACTTTAAATGTTAAACTGAGTTAAAACAAAGCAATTGGTGAAAGTTTGAAGTAAATCGGTTCAGTATTTTCGGAGATAATCGTGATCATACATACAGACAGACAGACAGACAGACAGACAGACAGACAAGAAATTCCAAAAAATTTTTTTTGCTTTCTATTATTCTTTATAAGTGTCCCTCTATCCATTTCAGTCAAAAATTCGAAATGTACAGACAAAATAATTTTACTGTTTTATTATATGTATAGATGATGTTATTTAATCTTTTTTCCTATCAAGCCTAGTGGTCTATCACAGAGGAAAAAATAAAAAATACATACTTTTTACTTATTTGTAACTTATGTAACATTCAATAACTTTTGCAAAGACAATAACTGACGATTTTTTGTTTAACTTAATCCCATCAACTGATGGATTAGAATAAATTTATTGTATTTAGCTATGAATAAGTAATAAGTACCTAGTCGTGTGGTTTCCGGCAGAGTAGAATAGTCTCCTAGTCTTCTCATGGAGGTCGTAAGAGGCGACTTAGGAAATACAAGCTAAACAAAGCTCATAAACATCAATGAGACCTCTCCAACCGGTCTGGTCAGTGAGGAGAGTGTAGGCCAAATCCTTGTCTGCTCTGGCCAAGTATGGCTCTGGTAGTAATAGGTACAGAGAGGGTCCTGCAGTGGAGACTAAAATGACTTGATGATGAAGTAATATATTAGGATTCGTAGAGGTATTTAGTATGATGACTTGCTTGGGAAAGTCGTAATTAAAGTTTGTAAGAATCATACGTTGTAGGTACACACATTTGTAGTTAAAACTTATTTTCAGAATATTTCATACTAGTGGCCCTGTTCGCTGTATACCTCGCACAGTCTTACAGCGAATTAACGATGCTATTTGTCGTAATTTTGAAATATTTAGTTCCTAAAAACGAAATCGCCGATAAAAGTAATTCGCTCCACTTAGATTCCCGATTTTGGTTTGGTTCCTAGTTTGGGTATTTAATAAGACCATTAAATACTATCCCTTTCAATTCCCCGCAAAAACAAAATATGGTGTTTTCACATTAGGCACATTATTCTGGTCCCGTTGTTGGGATACATTCAAAGTGATTTCTTGATGACATCCGCTTGCGCTTCGCGCTCAATTAATGTATGTGGATATATATCCCGTAAGTTTAAAGACGTGATGACTACATTGTAATCAAGTGTCTATCCCGTACGGGGTAGATAGAGTTTAAGGCCAGGTATAGCGTGTAGATAATGTTGCAGCTCTAAAGAATCTCTTTTCATAACCCATCTGCAGCAGATTGGTATATTTTCTCTAATTCCCTCGACGGGTTTCTACGGTCTACGTGGTTTCTTGTAGGTATAATATATGTATAGAAAGTAAAGTGACTATATCTACAACAAAAATAGATGTCTGTAAAGTCGGTTTACGGACGATAATTTATACGAGATAACGGTGGAAGAGAGATAGATGCATCACAAGCCGAACGCTTTGGCCGATCGAGCCTCTCTATCGCTTGTTATGCACTCTTGCTTGCACACGGAACGTGACACTTTTTCGTGTGTGCTGCCGGTATTCATCGATTTATAAGACGTTATCATGTCAAAGAATAACTAAAATATTTTACATCAGCAAGAAGCTTCAAAAAATCCCATTCCACACGATGCCATTTCAAAAAATGTTCGCAAAAGCCTACGATGATTTTACTTTCTTTTACACTTTTAGACAAGCTGTTTTGTCGTGTATGCACAAAAAGACAAGAAGGAAAAACAAACAAAGAAAATAAATGAACAATAAAAAAGGTTTTTTGTTGATTGACATGAGACGATTACAAAGATTACTCCCCTTCAGACATGTAAGGATTGGAAGACGGAATTAACTCGCGACATGCTCCAGAAAAATAAAAACGATGTTTATCTTACTCGGGACATGACTGTATTAAATTTTAATTTGTTGTTAGACTGTTTCAACCATAGAGATAAGGTAATCTAACTCTCTGTCGGCCTCTGACTAAACGCAGTATACAAGTATAATGTAGAACGTCTCCCATACGGAAATGCACGAACTGTCATAGTATCATTAACATATTTGCTTCGACCAAATCGTCTGTGGCAAATAAATGTTTAAAGTACAGAGTATAAAATCCACTACTTTCGAAGTAAAGACTAACTAATAGTACTAACTACTATTACTTATTCTGTGGTAAAGAATAGGACGAAAAAGCTTTGGGCGTCGAAATCGGGATTGCAAAAAAAAATAACGGGTTGCACTCTGGGAACGTCGGCAGAAGTGAAAACTTGCCTTTGCGGCGATCTCAGGTCACGTGTCCGTCTTACAAATTTTTGATCATGTCACGTGTTCTGACCCAAGTTTATAATTTTTACCCTTCCCCAAAAGTGCACAACGCCGCTTAATAAGTTTTCACTTCCAAAAATTAATAATCTTCACTACATAGTATAAAACGAAGTCGCTTCCCGCTGTCTGTCTATCCCTATGTACTCGTATGCTTAGATCCTTAAATCTACGCAACGGATATTGATACAGTTTTTTTAGGGTTCAGTACCCAAAGGGTAAAAACGGGAACCTATTAATGTCTCTCCCCTGTCCGTCTGTCTGTCTGTCTGTCTGTCCGTCTGCCACCAGGCTGTATCTCATGAACCGTGATAGTTAGACATCTGATTTTTTTACAGATGATGTAAATCTGTTGCCGCTATAACAACAAATACTAAAAGATAGAATAAAATAAATATTTAAGGGGGCTCCCATACAACAAACGTGATTTTTTGTTTGTTTTTGCTCGATATTGATAACGGCAACAGGTAGACGCTTGAAATATTTACAGAATATTAAGTTATATATTCACTTTAAAATAAATAATTAAATAAAAATAATATTAAAATATCCCATACAACAGACATGATTTTTTGCCGTTTTTATAGATCACGGTACGGAACCCTTCGTGCGCGAGTCCGACTCGTACTTGGCCGGTTTTTAATAGATAGAGTGATTCAAGAGGAAGGTTTATATGAACTGTATATTGAACCAAAGCCGGGGTCCGAGTCGCTAGTAGTAGGTATATAAAACAAAGTCGGGTTTTTTATACATATAACTTAGGAACGGGTGAATTTTTATAATCTTTGATTTATTGGTTTTGTTATCGCCCCGAATAGCAGAATAACTACACAAGAAATATTAAAGACAACAAAAAAAAAATATAGCCTACCGAAGTTCACTAGGACAGTTGCTAGTATGTTATCATCATCATCATTTCGTGTAGGTGTCACGGTCAATCGACCATGCACACCCTGGTGTTGGAGTTCTTCGGAACCACCTCTAGGCCTCTGACGTGATTTAACGGCTACCAGATGGCAGCCGGGACCAACGGCTTAACGTGCCTTCCGAAGCACCAAGCGAAGAAGTATCTCATAAAAATATGTAACAACAGGTTACTCACGTACAAAGTCAGCTATTGGCCGATATGTTTGGACCTCACCCGTCTTCCTCAGGGCGAATATAAATAATAAATAAATAAAATACCTATAGGTATTGTCCCACTGCTGAGCAAAGGTCTCCCCCATTTTCTTCCAGTGATGATATGCGGAAGTTAATACAGAATGGTTTAATACAAATAAAAAGATAGGAATTACTGGAAAAACAAATTAATATGTTTTAAAAAACCTGACATTGTGTCTATCAGAATCAAAAAAATCAAAACGTTTATTTAGAAAATAGGCCTTTGCAGGCAAATCACAACAGTGAAAATTGATGTGCAAAAGCTACAGACTACTAGCGTTTCGGAATCGACAACAGAAGAGAAATAAACTCTTTTCAACAGCATTGGTCGGCAACACGCCTGAAGGGTTTTTTAATTTTATGACTATTTTTATTTAAAAGATATCATCAATGTATTCTACTTCGTTTGTTTTCCGTTAAAGCGACAGTATTCATTATAAGCGCGCCGATTTATAGTTCATTTAAAATTAAAACCCTCATGTTTTAGTCAGAGATCAAGCTTAGTTGCCGTCTAGTAATCCGATTTCATTCGCCAAGTAATGAGCTCCATTAAACATACCAACCACCATTTCCAAAACGTGATATATAGTCCCCATACACACTTTTATTTTAAACCTTATTGTTAAAGCTGTACGACTGTCTTTGCTATATCACGTTATAATATCAAGCTAATCGAAAAATGTTGGATGCATTCATTTAGCAAACAAAATTGACCCCTGATTTAAGGTACGATTAAGTCGAAATTAACTTGGCGCTGTTAACTCATGTACAATTCATTTTAGACCTGAAAAGATATGCCGAACCTCGGAGCAGACGAAATATGAGGATTAAATTCCTGTACTGCACTTAACAAGACTAATTTATGCTGGGATGCACGCGTATACTCGACTTAACAAAACTAATTGAGAGGTAATGGTGCAAATTTGGGAATGTTGGTGTGTGTTGAGTATTGTTATTTGTACAGTTCAATTAGAAAGTTTCAGCTGTAACAAACACTAACAGTCGTAATGTAAATTTTGTTTCTTGTATTCAAACTATTTGGAAATGATATTGCTGCTAATTGGTATTACGAGAGTGGCAAATGTCTTATTCTATTTCACGAATGTCCACAAAACACAAGTGCATACCTATGTGACATTGTTTATTCTCTCTTACTGCAAAATGTACTTATTGTGAGAGATGGAGAATGCTTTTATTATGACGACCTCTGTGGCCTAGTGGTCGTCATGCCAGCTGTCATAGCGAAGGTCCCAGGTTAGAACCCCGGTTAGGTCAAGATGGAAAATTATATTTTTCAGATTGACCTGCGTCTTTGATGTTATCAATATATGTATTTATTATAAAATATAGTACCTATCGTTGTCTAAGTATCCCATAATTTGCAATTATGTACTTGAAGCAACAATGCTTTAGTGACCATAGTATTTGCCTTCCATCAGTTTCTAACGAAGTTATCCTTACTGGTTTTTACTATAAACTAAGGGTTCCTTCTTGCAATGATAAGACAGAGATAACGTCTACGTATTCCTACTAAGTAAGATGTCAAACATTGACTCTTAAAATTGCAGACATACTCAACTACATGTAACTCTCTAAATTAGACTATACATTCTTTGAATAAAGTAATAGATAACATTTTTCACCGTCGAGTTAGGCATATTTCCTGACGGTCCGTGAAATAGGCCCAAGATAAGCTGCGCGGAGAAATAAGACACGAACATATTTATGTACGGTGCAGGCAAGGTGTTAGGCCCAATACCATACACATAGAGATGATACTAATGGGTGGCAGATTTTGTTGCGTAGATACAATATCACGTCACATAGTAAACTCGTTTATTGCGTCTTTATAATTGATACATCTTGATGGTTCATTTCTCATTGGCTGTCCGATAGTATCTCGAGAATGATAAGAATTTTGATGCTAATTATAGTAACATTAGTCGTGGTAGAGCCACGCTACCAGCAAATTTATTTCTGCTAGTAGCATGAATGGTCCGGCTCGTCCGGGGAAGAACACTTATAAACACGCCTTTTGAAGGACCCCAAGTCATAACATACAGGAAAAGCCTCAGGAGCCCTGCTGTACGAGAAAAAAACCACGTGACGCTCTGACATTTTTGGCACCAATTCAAAAAGTTCTTTAGAACGCTCCCCATAGCATAAGTAAAATACACACAGAGAGCCTACGTCTCTCCGGAGAGCTTTACAAGCTTTACCGCTTCTGTGCTTCGTTTGGTGAGTGAGAGAGCGGGAGGCCCATGTTTCCAACCCCTCCGCATTTTCTCATTTCCTCCCTCCTCCTATATCGACCCCAACTCCTTGAAAGGCACGCAACGTTTGTGACAGAAGTCAGACCGTGGTGTTGCAATTGTCCATGGGCAGCGGTGATCACTTACCATTAGGTGGCTCGTCTGCCGTCGTACTACATCATAAAAAAAAACCGCTAACACGCGTCCAAAATGTATATGACCGCATGCCGCCGAAATGTACGATGTAAGCTCGTATAAAGATAATACGTCTTGTTTTAGCTGAACAAACAGTAACAGTCTGATTGTAAACTTTGGTGTTATTATTCAAACTATGTGGAAATGATATTGTGTAAATTTTGGTGCTAGTATTCAAACTATTTGGAAATTATATTGCTGCTAATTGGTATGACGAGAGTGGCAAACATCTTATTACGAGTAGAAAAAAGTAGAAGTTAGAAACTAGTTCCAAAATTTGGAGCCCTTATGAAGCTTCATATATTCTCATTGTCGAGAAGGTACAGAAAGCATTTTTGAGATTCTTTTACAAGAAATTTTATTGTTATTATCCATTTCTGTATCCAACCCAATTTCTGTTGGGCAGTTTGGGTTATAATTCGTTGCAGGTACGTCGCAATTGGCAGTTACTTATGTATGTCAGTCGGTGTCTCCGAGGTGAATCGGATTGTCCGGAGCTTGTATCGCGCCTTTTTAGACTATTTGTACCAAACAATTACTTGCGTGCTCGCCGACACAGACTGCTTGCAATTCCCCCCTCAAACACAATTGCTCATGCGAAGTCCCCCCTTTTGCGAGGTCTTTCTGAACTCAACGAATTCCTGGCATCAATAAAAGGAAGGGAATGTGATGTTTTTGCTGACAGGTTTGTACGTTTGACGAATGAATACTTAATATTTTGTGAAAAGGATGGATGAATCCGTAGTCCTAAGTTAAGTTGTGCAGTGCTTTGGTATTACTGTAATGCTGTGCAATCTCTTTTTATTAATAAATAAAAAAAAAAAAAAAAAAAAAAAAAAAAATACTTTCACAATTGACCTAAAAACAAGTGTCATGTTTTTGTGGTGCATATATGATGCATTTAAATATGTGACCTTGTTTATTCCCTTCCCTTGATAAATGTATCGTGAGAAATTGTGAATGCTTTAATTATCTCGAGTGACAGGAGATATATTTTCGTGTAGAGTAGTTGTGTCTACTTAAGAATAAACTTATAATTACGCTCTTGTAGCAACATAATAATAGCTACCATATCAGGGTGAAATTGAATTCGTTAGCAAACGTTTAAGGAGTGATTCAGATCATGAATCTGAACAAATTACATTATGAGACCAAATCCGAAATTGCAAAAAAAATAAAACAGCTGTTCCATAGATTTTTGCCAAGTATTTATATACATACTTGTTTCAAATAATATGTATCAAAACTGCTAGTGACTACGTACACAAAGTTGTTACTATAATTGATATCCACTTTTGTATGAAAGAGCAGATAATTTTTTCACGATGTCGAAGTTGGTCCCATAATGAAAGTTGTTCACATTCGTCCACGAATCTGAACGTAATTAATGAATTCAATTTCACCCTGTATTCACATTTTATCGAGAATTTTGTATTCCATCAGTTTCTAGGTATAATTTGACTTTAAACTTTGGTGTTAGTATTCAACCTATTAGCAAATTATACTACTAATTGGTATTACGAGAGTGTCAAACGATTGTCCCAAAAACAAGTGTTATGTTTTCGTGACATTGTTTCTCTCGCACGCACTCGCATTTCCCAGTTTTTTATTTGTTTTACTTTCTCCGTCGGGTTAAGCATTGCTCGGCGTGGCATCACTACGACCCGTGAAATTGGCCCAAGATGAGCTGCGCAGGGAAATAAGCAACGACACACTAAACCACATTTACAAGACATATCATCTTTATTACATCACTTGGATGTTTAATTTATTGACATTATGTCTGATCGTCTATTTGTTGGTTCCTATCTGTTTATTTATTGGAACGCCGTTACACTTTTTTGCTATGAACCTTACATTTTTCGTGTTGTAATCTTTCGGTTTTCAGTTTTAGATTTCGCCCTCGAGCGGTGGCATGAGTACGGTTCATGAAATTACATAAAAAGTATAACGCGTAATATGCGGAACTCTATATAAGTAGATTTTAAATATGTATTCAAATCAAAATATTTCAATGAGCTCACCACATTAGAAGATACATTGCTTTTTTTTTACGGCCAAATCACACAGATTGAGCTAGCACCAAAGTAAGTTCGAGACTTGTGTTATGGGATACTAACTCAACGATACTATATTTTATAACAAATACATATATAGATAAACATCCAAGACCCAGGCCAATCTGAAAAAGATCATTTTCCATCTTGACCTGACCGGGGATTGAACCCGGGCACCCTCGTGTCTCAGGCTGGCGTGTTAACCACTGCGCCACGGAGCTACCAAGAGTAATGTTTTTAACCGTCTTGCATTAAAACGGTCCGTGAAATTGATCTGAGATAATCTGCACATTTACGAGATAAAGTTGGAATTGGCGTATGCCAATTATGCAGACGCTGGATGTATATCCAGCGTCTTCCTACGACCTTATTCAGGTCATCGAACCATCTGGTCAAGATGTCCGACGCTGCGCTTGCCGGTACGTGGTCCCTTCTGCCCCATCAGCGATCGGTTCTACGCACTATGTGCCCCGCCTGCTGTCACTTCAAATGGCTAATCCGCTGAGGTATGTCAATGACCTTTATTCTCTTCTTGTTTGAATATAGAATGCAGCAGTTTTTTTTTTTATCATTTTTCACCGACGGTCGTGTTCTATATTGCTCGGTGCACATGACGGCGGCCCGTGAAATTGGCCCGAGATGAGCTGCGCAGGGAAATGAGAGACACGCTGAAACACATTTACACAGATAATGTATCTTGCTCGTGTTACGTCACTTGCATGTGTAATTTATTGACATTTAAATCTATGACATTATGTCTGCTTGCCTGTTCGTTGTATAAATAGAGATAAGTGGTTATCTAATTTGAATATGCAGTGAGACACAATTCTTTATAGTATTTTGTATTTTATTTCATAAATATGAACAAATAGCGAGAATATACCGTTTTTCTCCAGACGTTTCGACCAGGTTGCACCGGCAGTGGTCACTGGATGACTGATGCAGCGGTGTCAGTGCTCCGTCGGTGGTGATCGTCACAGACTACACTAACAATGTCCCTATCACGTTAGTGTAGTGTAGTGTGTGACGGTAGTTGGATAAAAAGTAAAATGCCGATGGATGAAGAAGCCACCACGCCGAGGAGCATTGACACCGCAGCATCAGTCATCCAGTCACCATGGGCGGTGCAACCTGGTCGAAACATCTGGAGAAAAACGGTATGTTCGCGCTAATTACCGTTAATGCATTTAGTTAATATGCAACGCAAATGTTTTAAAGGAAATAAAATGGCAGATACACAGTCTTATACAAAATCAAGTTTTAATAATGTCCCCGAGTCAAAACATCATCATACTTAAAACGGTACATACTGAAACTATAACTCCATCTTATTTTTTCACTTTTGATGCGTAGTTTTTGTATCTTTTCACTGTACCTTCGTCAAAGCGAGACGTGTGAGTGCTAGCGATAGAAACTGTGGAAAAAACAGCTCCGAAACTCGATTAGTGCGCTGTTTTGCCGGTGCCACTTTTCGAGCGCGAATCGTGTATCTACCTTTATATTTGATCGAAGACAGGAATAGATATCTGAACGGCGCGCGCTCAGGCAACTTTAGTTCCAAAAGTTATGGTTAGATGGTAGTAGATTCACTGTTTAGACTATTTCGTATGTGTTAAAGCGTAAAATAGTTACGACGCATCAATGATGAAAATTCAATCTGAATAAATGTAATAATCAAAAATGCGTTGTATTTTTAGTTCTATTATGAATCAGTAAAATGCACGCAACGCCCTCTGTATATTTGTAGCGAAACACTTAAATAAATAAATATATACGGACAAATCACACAGATTGAGCTAGCCCCAAAGTAAGTTCGAGACTTGTGTTATGGGATACTAACTCAACGATACTACATTTAATAACAAATACATATATAGAAACACATCCAAGACCCAGGCCAATCTGAAAAAGATCATTTTCCATCTTGACCTGGCCGGGGATCGAACCCGGTCACTCCGTGTCGCAGGCTGGCATATTGACCGCTGCGCCACGGAGCTAGTCTTGTTTATGATATGAAGATGCTAGTATGTTACTTTATTATGCTTTTTAATAAGGCAAATGGTCCATTTTACAGTCTTTTTAGGCCGAATCCTTAAAAAGTTGGCAGTTCCTCTAAAATAGTACTTTTCTTTAAAACACCACTAAGTGCTGCAAAATGTTAGGCACTTTTCCTTCCCTATTGCCTGCTTACGTCACCGCCCAACTCGCTGTTATTATTTAACGTTTAAAAGCAAGAAGACATAATTGCCTTTGTGTTAAGACTTATTGCGTTGAAAGCTTTCACAACCTTTTCAGACATCCTTTTATAATAAAACCGCAACACTCGAATATTTTTTATTTATTGTCGCCATTTACAATGTGCCGGTTTAGTCATTCAACGCAGAATATTTTATTTCGGTAAAGGACGGGCGTAGCGAGGTCCGGGCAAGGGGAAGCTGACTCACTGTACCATCGGCCATCCTTAAGTACTCTGAGTCTACAGTCCTTGTGCGCCATACAATCTATGTATGATTATTTTATAGACCATTTCCTGCTTCCGAAGCAAGAAATCATCAAACATAGTATCACGTCTTTTTCCCTTGCGGGGTAGACAGAGCCTAGGTCTATAAGACCTTATGGCCACATTTAGCATTTTGGTGGGCGTGTAGATGAAAAACGGAATCAAAATAGTGACGGGTTGCTAGCCGCAATGCCTATTGACATGATTCCCCAAATTTTCACCCATTCCCTCGATTGGCTTTTACTATCTGCGCGGGAAGAGAAGCAGCTGTCCCATTCTACGTTTTTACTTTTCTCACAGACTAGCATGGAAGAATCATCGACAGGAAATATGGGCAATAGTTTTCTACTGCTTAATGAAATAAGTAAAATAACTGCTGGTTACTGTGTGGAGTCATTTAGCTACACCAGATATATATAAATTATAAATTATACCATAAATTATAGGAGGTGCCTGAATACTCAGGCACCTCCTATAATTTACGTGTGAGCTATTAACAAACAATACAAAGAACAAAGAGAAGGCTTTTTATTTGTCTTTTATGATTACTAAATGATTTATGATGTCTTTTTTTATATTTCGCTTCGTGTCAACAACTTTATGAAATCTTCGTCTCGTTCTTGGTATACATTTGTTTAATCATTTTTGCGCAGCCTGTCCCATATAGCTTATGTGACACCTCCGTAAGTAGAAATTATTGTATATATTTCGTCTGAGCTCCCCCTTAAAAAAGTTCTGGTTACGCCCTCGACTGAAGGCATTTGGCGCTTAGCTTAAATGCTCTTAAATCTTAATATGAGCTTTTATTTAGAAGCCAGTAAAAGAATACATTTAGGTATTTTTCGCTTCAAAACTGGTCTTTACATTCATTGTGAGCGAGTAAACTGTTTATGTCTAAAATATTTAAATTCAAGCCATTTTCGTAAAGATTTGCCATTGCTTTCCTGCAAAAAAGTACTTATACTTAAGTACCCATTTTTACTTTTCTTCTCCAGAATTGACCTACTTCTCATGTGATACTATGCTTTCTGATTTCTTTGCGACGGGTATAACATATATTTGTGCAACATTATATACGGGTACAGTGGGTAACATAAATTATAATACATTTCGGCAAAAAATCCAAAGCGAAAGTGAGTTTGTTTGTTTGCGACGCCTTCACGTCCTATCTACTAAATGGTCGTCATTAAAATTTTGCTTACCGGTTGTCTGGGGTACCGACAAGGACATAGGTACATTTTATTCCGGTAAAAAGTACTGTTCCCTTTCAATGTTCGACATTGACGCGGGCGGAGCCAGGGGTGAGATCTAGTATATGTTTTAGTTTTGTTGTAATAAGGAAATTACAACGACTATTTAAAGCTATTAATATTAATAAAATTATGGACAATGTTACTCGGGAGTAAGGAGTAAGTATTCTAACTCATCCCTCCCCACGCCCCTTCATACGTCCAAATCCATTGGTCATTAAACTCGCGTAAGTACTTACATATATACACAGTCGTGAAAAACTAAAACTAGATAAAACTTAAAATCTATACTCAAGACTATGTATGATATATATACATATGTAAAACCCCAATTATTACCTATATAGGTAATTACTAATAAAATATACATCCACAAGAATAAAAGGTTAAAAAAAATGTTTAGACCTCCCAAAGAAATTTGAGCAGCTGATCGAATTTGTTTAGGAGGCCCAATTTTAATTTTGTACAAGGATTCTGACTTTACAATATTGTCAAGGAATTCAATATCACCCTGTCACTGGTAAAGTTCTTGAAAAGCTGTTTTGTTGTTGTTATTGTTATGGAAATTACTCAGTAAAAGCACAGAAGACTAAAGTACAAAGTCTAGTTGTTTAAAACGTTCTTGAGTAAATGTATTATAGTAGCTGTTTCATAGAAAATTGAACGCTATTTCAATAAACAACTTGCTAATTTTCATCAGCAGCAAAATTAAGAGTATCCAAATTCACAATTTATCCAGCCGCTACAGCACATTAAATCTTAATAATGAAGTTATAAATAGCATTGTTCAGGATTTTGTAATGAACTTTCTAAGAACGAGGGTATTGCGGAAAATGAAAATTCCTCGCTAATCTAATGTACGTGGTTCATGAAAGCCTTAAAGAGCCGCATGAGATGTTTACCGTCGACGTGCGCGTATCGCACCAACTGCTTATAGAGAGGTACAGAAGAATAATTCACGAATATACTTAAAATACATACCTTATTTATTTTAGCGACTTGTAGGTATCTAAAACATACCGATGCGCGGCGACACCTTCGAACGTAAAATCCGAACAAATCCGGTAAGAGTAGAACCGACGCGCGTTTGGTCATATGTGTTCTCCGACTTCAATGAATTATGAATCATATGTTAAGAGTATAAAATTGGCTTGCTGTAGTTATCTAAATTAAAAGGTGCGACTTCTGTACATAAGTACTAGTACTTATTTTGTGACAAAGTGCAAATTTCCTTGTTGGGGAACTTAGAACATTATCTGGTTACCACAATACGCGATGTGCTGAAAGTTGTTATTCCATACCATGTCCATGAATTTGCAATTCATAACATTCTATGAATGATAAACATCTGTTACCATCTTTATTTTATACCAACTGTTTGTTCGGAATTTTCATTTATTTCCGCGAATCCGTTCAACCTCTTCATTTGAGTTTGATACTGCTATTTTGTTGAATTATTGAGATGCCGCGAATGAGCTTATACTGTGACAAAGGTTTGTTTGTTTCTCCCCATGTTATCTGTTTGTTATGTATGATTTATTTCTTATAAAAATATATTCTGCCTTCAAATTCAAACTTTCTGTTAGGTATATTAATTTTGCCATGTTAGGAATTCAATGTTTTCTAAATACTTTTGGGTTCTGTAATATCGAATTCCAGCTAGTTGCTACAACAATAACCACAATTAGTGTTAGTAAATATTATACTATATATATATTGACTCGCACAAAAAGTAGACGGTTTAGTTTATAATCCCTTCTGACTGTGTGAGTCAACCCTAGTAATATTTTTTGAACTGCATGTTTTTAAACTACTAGACTAAATCCAACCGACAATTGCACTAAAAGCCGTGTTTAAAACAATTTGTTGGCCTAAAAAATGCTTAATCCGACTGATTTAATTTTCAAAAAGCATACAATTTTCTTGTACCATTGAATAAAAAACAAAAGCGAAAGATAATGCCAGGTTTTATTATTTGCAAAACAAAATCAAATATCGCCAACGTGTTCATTTGAGGTATTAAAACCTCGAGGCGGCTGCCACTCGTTGATAACCCAAATTAATACCAGAATTCAAAATATTCATATTGGAAACAGCAAATACGTAAATTCGCAAACATTTCAGTAATGTCAAAGTGATGCGCTTTTGTAACGCCGCCAGATATCGGACTTTGTTACAAATGGTTACAATAGGATATTATGAATATATAAATTAACATTCGCGCTTTTTATTTCGTTATCACACGTTTATCCTTGATATTCTGTTGACGTGGGTTGGTTCATTCCAATGATTATGTCGTGTTTAAAATGAGTTTGTTTTTATAGATGTTGTTATGATGTATTTTTAGGGATTGTTTTCAGATGGAACAAAAATGTTTCAGCTTTTGTACCATTGTACTGACTAGCTCCGTGGCGCAGCGGTCAACACGCCAGCCTGCGACACGGAGTGACCGGGTTCGATCCCCGGCCAGGTCAAGATGGAAAATGATCTTTTTCAGATTGGCCTGGGTCTTGGATGTTTTTCTATATATGTATTTGTTATAAAATATAGTATCGTTGAGTTAGTATCTCATAACACAAGTCTCGAACTTACTTTGGGGCTAGCTCAATCTGTGTGATTTGTCCGTATATATTTATATTTATTTATTTATTGTTTGATAATCTACTAGTTTTATATGTACACCTAAATAAATGTTACGCTAGCTACGAGATGTTTTAAATAGCTACAAAAAATAATAGTTTGTTGCTACGACTCTTGTAGCCCGCTACGAAATTCTGTAGCTTTCTACAGAGACTCGTAGCTAGTTGCTACGCCAACAATGCAGGTGGCCCGAAACATGACGTATTTTTGTGTTGTACTTCAGGGCAGAACCCACATAGAGTTCTAAAATATAATATATGGGACAGAATGTATGTAATCTATATAAATTTGTAGCTAAATATTAAAATAATGCTTATATGTTATTATTAAATAAAGAAATCGAAATTTCATATCAACAATTGCAAACAAAACTCACATTTTCTTTTCAGATATTCATGTCATCGAGTGGATATTGGACAAAGCTGGAAGCTGACGACTGTTCCAGTTTAACTATTGTTGCACACAATGGAAGTTCTCACTGACCCATTTGTGTTGCCAGTGAAAAATAACAAAAGTCAGCGGATCTTTTTGTTTTATTCGTAAATGAGAGATTTTAATCTGCGTTGAAGTTGTGTTTTGATTGGGATATCTGAGCTGCTTTGAGCAACATACTTTTTAGAGATAATGAAAATTACTCAATCACAAAAAACATCTACCTTTACTTTCAATTTTTATTCTTTTACTTTTAAAATAATTTGTTAATTAGCAACGAAAATTGTAAGTATTTATTATATGAGATTTTCTCTATCCCACATGAGCGTGAATTTGTCATCATCTAAAGGGTCTTCCTTTGTTAACAGTTTGTTTTATAAAATGTTCGGAGAAAGTTGAAACGATGCACCAAATAATATTTTATAAAATATAGTAATAGAACCTTCAATATCACGACTTAGTCCACACAATGCATCTATTGCAACATTTTCTTGTCTCCGGTGCTGAATGTAGGAAGCCATAGACATATCGAGTGGATATTGATAAAGCTGGGAGCCGACAACTGTTCCCGGTGGACTATTGTTGTACACAATGGAGGTTCTCACTGACCTATTTGTGTTGCCAGTGAAAAATAACAAAAGTCAGCAAAACTTTTTGTTTTATTGTACATGAGAGTTTTTAATATCCATTGCTGTTGTTCCGATTGGGATATCTAAGCTGCTTTTTGCAATAGGCTCTTTGAGAGGATCACTTCACTATTATTGTTAACCAGAAGGACGGCTTCAAGTTATTAGGTACTTGCAATCCGGTGATTGAGTTGTGCGAAAGGTATATGCGTGCCAGAGAACAGTTCCCGAACGGACATCGTCTTTTTGTGTGTAATAAAAGAGTAAGAGAGAGGGTAGACCGATACGGTTTCTTTTGACAGTTCCAATATCCACCGTAGCTCTTCAATCAGCCTGTGAAGAGTGCAGCTGTAATGTTGCCGAAATATAAGACGAAACTCAAATTCAATTGCGGTAAGTCCCGTAGTGCAAATAAAATTCTTTGTATAGAGCTGTACTATAAAAATAAATATTCGATTGGGAATGCGTATAAATAACAAATGTTATCTACCATAATTCCTCAAAATTAGTTTGATAACTTTGCTGTTAATTATAGGATAAAGAAAAAAATACATCAAGGACAATACTTTCAAATAAAACCTTTCGTACATGGAACATTAAACGTTTGTAACTGATGATTTTATCACACCGTAAATTTATTTGTGCAGTGTAAAAATTCTATTTGTTTTAGAGAATTCATTACTTTACCGCTTAGTCATAAGCTACTCTCAAAGTTAATAATACACTAAGGAATCTCAACTTCTCTTACGTACACTAACGAAACTTACACCTTAAACTCCAACGTCTACGGTCTAACTCTAGGCTAGATTGTTTGTAAACTATACAAACATTAAAGTTGTGTGCGTCTGTGAGGAGTAATTAGTCCTGAGGCTCGTAAAATTTGCATGACAGTAACGTTTCCTTGCAAGACTGGTTACTGTTGACGGCAGCCATTTAGATGCACCCTTACAGCTATAAAGATAGGCGGTTGGACACTTCTACCTACTTTACCCACACTAGCAACTTATTTATGTGAGTGTTAATGAATATTCACAAGTGGTTGTTTTATTTCGTACTTGTGTTGTTGGGTTTATTATTTCTATAAAGTTTTCAATGTTTGGAGACAGAATATTAATTTCTCCGTATAACTGACTACTCCAAAAGTGGGTTTTCGGAAATATTTACCACCAGATAGTAGAACTGTGTCGTAGAGCGCCATTGGATAATATTTGACAAGCAGTAACAACTGACACATTGTAGGCAATAATTACTGAACCTACTGAACACGAAGACTCAGTGCTGTGGCCATTAATTAAAAAAACAAACAACGCCGGCAGAAGTGAAATCTCCGCGCGGTAGAAAGAGAGAGGGATATTACTTCCTCTCCTACGCCGCGCCGGCGGTCTCATGTCACGTCACGTGTCCGTCTTACGAACCTTCGAACAGACACGTGTCCTGACGCGTGTTTAAAATTTTTTACCCATCCCTTAAAAGTGCAGAACGCCGCTAAAAAAGTTTTCACTTCAAAAAACCCCTTATTTATATATAAGATACCTTATTATCAATGGTAACAGTAACTTAAAAACGACTAAACCCAAAGTAAATATATACGGACAAATCACACAGATTGAGCTAGCCTCAAAGTAAGTTCGAGACTTGTGTCATGGGATACTAACTCAACGATACTATATTTTATAACAAATACATATATAGATAAACATCCAAGACCCAGGCCAATCTGAAAAAGATCATTTTCCATCTCAACCTGACCGGGGATGGATCGAGCCCGGGGCCCTCGTGTCGCAGGCTGGCGTGTTAACCACTGCGCCACGTAGCTCGCCAAAAGTAAGAACTACCAATTTCATTATCAAGATCTTTCCGTTTCGTTTTCCACATCTTATAGCTATATTTTAATCAGTAGAATTAGCCATTGGTTCTGTTTTCACACTATACCTTGGCCACGACACGACAGTAGTTAAGTATATAAATAACCGCATAAAAAGAATATGGATAATTAAAATTAATTAAATACTTAATTATTGAAAACGATTATCCGGTTATCACGAAAAAACAATCGACAAAGCGGCTAATTATTCGCAGGCAAACAATTAAAAAATAACATTTAAAATTCGACAGCACGCGTCCGATAACGACTCCAATGAGAGAGGTATACGATAAAATTTCAAATTCCATTGTTTATCCGGCAAAAATTGGGTCATAAAGTGAAAGTTATCGCTCCCTAAACCCCAATCACAATTTCAGCTGAAGATACATAGCATATTTCACGGGGCCCCTGTTTTTTTTTTAAATATACCCATCGCGGTTGAAAAGGATACCAATAAATTGTGGTAACGTGTCCATGCCGCTTGTTGTGCCAGCATTATGTTTTTTATTGCTTTGTTACTGATTTTTTATGGATGCTCGATTGTCCTGTGGTAGCACGATATATGATTAATGTTGTTGACATTAAGTAACATTAAGTAAAAACATTAAGGTGATTGTCATTGTATAAAATTACTTCTTCTTGATCCCCGAATGTAAAAAGAGGGGTGTTGTAAATTTGGCCGCTATGTGTGTCTGTCTGTAGCACCGTAGCTCTTAGATATGGATGCATTTTATGAATTCGAAAATTGGTTTTCTAGCGATAGTATTAGACATATTTTATTAAAATCTATGCAGCTGGTTGCGAGATAGAGGTATTTTCATGTCCGGGGTTTCATATTTATTTTATATTACAAAAATAGCTTTTTGATGCAATGGTACCTACTATAATTTTACCCATCAATGTAAATTCCTATAGATTAAAGATAATCCGAACCTGGTACTCGTAAAGATCATAATGTATCAATATATCAAGTAACACAAATCCAATGTAAAGTGTCACTAAGTATAGGTAAGTCAGCAGTTTTGATATGCGTGCATATGGTCTCACGTGCCAAGAGAAAAGACCAGAGAGAGGGCTTCACGCTTCCCAGTCAAAATGCTCAGATGCGAGAGAAATAAGTAAACAAAATAAGCCAGCAGTGCTTACATCATCATCATCACCAACATTACAGCCGTTAGAAGTCCAAGGACAAATGCCTCTACCAAGGATTGTTCGTCCCATGGAAGGATATTGTCATAGTCACCACGTTTGGCAGGCGGGTTGGCGAGCGTTGTTTCTTTGCCTTCTTGTGCTTCCAACGCTGCTGCCCATCGGAAGCATTTTCAAGCTGGGGAAGGATAGGACTTTTTTGGGTTTGTGAAGGAAATTAAGGTATTGGGATATATCTTACTTGGATGCATGGGGAAATAAGCAAGTAGCAGTTCGTTAGATCGGGCGCGCGTACCCGATGCCATACCTGCCACCGGACAGGCAGTTGGGGATAACGCCCCTGACCAAATACCTACATCCTCCTCCTCCTTCAGTCGTCTGCTCACTGCTGAGCGTCGTGATGTTCCCGACCTAAGTTTCCAACGATCTCCCTCCATTTTTTGCGATCTTTTGCTTGGTCCAGTGCCTTGGAGATCTTCGTGTTCAGGTGTTCTTCTATCTGGTCAGACCATCGTATCGGGCTACATACTAGGTCACAATTCAATCACAATCTACACATATCACATAAAAGAAATCAAAGCTGAATGATAACATCATTTCGTTTCCCTCAAAAGTGACTGTGACAATATCGCTCTTTATTAGCCGTATTTTACTTTGTTTATCCCCGTAATTAAATGCAAACTGGCTGACAATAGTAATCGCGAATGTAGGTCGATCGCGTTCGTGCCACAGCCACATTAGCGGAGTTCCGCGGACGTTTTTCACAGGGTTGCATGCGAATCCGTCACGGTCCTTAAGGTACATTCCAAGATTTTTTTTAGAACGATACTGTGTGTAGAACTACAAAGAAAGAAAACGAAAATGGTTCACCTTGAAGTAAATTGCTGCAGAGGAAGTGGGAAGACCGAGATGGACATGGAATTAGTGTATGGGTATTAGATGGGATATGAAATACATCTCTTTCATCCATGACAGCTCCGTGGCGCAGTAACATGCCAGCCTGCAACACGGAGTGCCCGGGTTCGATCCCTGGCCAGGTCAAGATGGAAAATGATCTGGGTCTTGGATGTTTATCTATATATGTATTTATTATAAAATATAGTATCGTTGAGTTAGTATCCTATAACACAAGTCTCGGACATACCTTGGGGCTAGCTCAATCTGTGTGATTTGTCTGTATATATATTTATATCTCTTTTATCACTTCCATGCTGGTCTGAGATAAAAGAAAAAACGTAGAATATACCAGCTGCTTCTCTTCTCGCGTAACTTGTAAAAGCCGATTAAGGAAATGGGTAGAATCTTAAGAATCATGTGAATAGGCGATGCGGCTAGCAACCCATCACTATTTTGATTCCGTTTTCCACCTAATGCCCACCAACATGCTAAACGTCGCCTTCAAGTCTTATAGACCTGGGCTCTGTATACAGAGCCCAGGTCTATATCCAGGTCAGGGGTATACCCCGCAAGGGAAAAAGACGTGATACTATGTATGTATGAGACAAAGGTAAATGTGAATATGGTTAACGCGCGTGCTTTCAAAGTTGCGTACATCTTGCATATCTATCTACTTGTGTAATGAAATTCGTATTTGCATGCTTAATAAATACCATTAATTGTAATTTTCAGTAATACATTCATCATCATCATCATCATCAGGTCATTTTAAGTCTCCACTACAGGAGTACGACCCTCTCTGTACTACTAGGGCCATACTTGGCCAGAGCAGCCAGAGGACTTGGCCTACACTCCCCACGCTGGCCAGACGGGTTGGAGAGGTCTCTTAGATGTTTATAAGCTTTGTTTAGCTTGTATTTCCTAAGTCGCCTTCTACGACGTCCACGGGAAGACTTGGAGTGGTCCTATTCTACTCTGCCGGATACCACACGGTAATACATTCGTAAGTATGTATTCCATCGATTCATCCTGAGTCATGTCTGAGGAATTTGGTAAATCTAAAGCAATAAAACATAGGTATGATCATACTCTCTGCCCCAGTTCAGATCGCGTGACCAACGAATCGAATTCTCATATTCGATCGACTAATCCAATTTTCTTCGATGATTCCATTCACATCATGAATAACTCAATGTAATTTTCTTTAATATTTTATTGACTATATACTTAATATGTCAACAAGGTTTTTGATTTTCTGTAAGTTAAAACTAATATTTCTTTGTGTAAGTATAGTTTTCATATAGAGTCTATTTCTGGTTCTTTATAGAAATCAAAGTGAACAACTTTTCCTATGGTATCAATGCCGGAAACTTAAAATAATTTTCGACATTTTCTATTATCTATATAATTAATAATTTTGGACTGCCAGTTGAATACTTCAGTATGAAAATTACGATTTTTTCCGAATTGTTTATTTTGACGGGCTATTTGATGGTCTGGGGAGGTTTGCGGACAAAAACGGGAGATTGTAAAAAATATAGTTATATGCAGCTACTCGGCATTTTTCTACACCGAAACTGTAGGGGGGGCTTAAATTTTAATGTTAAGGAATTCAAATCATTAATTATAATAACTTTGCTTGTACTTCTGTTAAAAATTTACTTAGCTAAACACACAACACGTGATATTATAATACTCGTTATATTATAACCAGAATTTTTTTGGTCAATAAATATTATTATTATTATAGAATGACTGGTAAGGCTCATTGACTATTTATTGACTTGTTAAGATATATCCTAAAAACTTATTGTAGTTGAAAAATTATGCTGTTGTTGTCATCCTAGCGGTGCAAATCCTTTTTTGTAATTAGATTTTTGTGTAGCCATAATACCGGCTCTTCTTATACTAGGAATTGACAGCTCCGTGGCGCAGTTCGATCCCCAGCCAGGTCAAGATGGAAAATGATCTTTTTCAGATTGGCCTGAGTCTTGGATGTTTATCTATATATGTATATACTATAAAATATAGTATCGTTGACTTAGTATCCCATAACACAATTCTCAAACTTACCTTCGGGCTAGCTCAATCTGTGTGATTTGTCCGTATATATTTATATTTATAATGTACCTATACTGGGAAGAGCCGTGAGAAAGAAAGTGTCATACTTTATTATGATATCATGTTTAACTGTATTTGGATGAGACAAATATTTTTTGTTAGCTTTTTATGTCTCGCTGCTGGGGAAACGCCTCCCTTTTTCTTTTCTACTTTGCTTTATCTCTTGCCGTCTCTCTCCAAGTTTTATCAAAACCAGACAAGTCCTGTACATCTTGATTTTGGCTTGCCTCTTGATCGTTTGCCGTTAGGTATCCATGAGGTGGTTTTATAAGCCCATGCATCATCATCATCATCATCCTGCACCATTCGGCAAACGTAAATATATTTAATAAATATATTTTTAATTAGGGCCGAGGTAGGATCGAGGTAGGTGGCGCCTATGCTTAACAGTGGGCGTAAGAAGGGCTAATATATGAAAAAAATATTTTATCATCATTAGATGATAAAATAAATGTTTCATATATTTTCACTTTGCTTTTACAGTAAATGAATAAATGAAAATAATTTAACTTTAACTCATTTCAGATCATCATCATTTCGAGTAGGTGTCACGGTCAATCGACCATGCACACCCTGGTGTCAGAGTTCTTCGGAACCGCCTCTCGGCCTCTGACGTGGTTCCTTTAACGACTACCAGATGGCAGCCGGGACCACCGGCTTAACGTGCCTTCCGAAGCACGGAATCATCTTTATTATCAGACAATCAGGTGATTCATGCCTGCAATGTCCTAACCAAACTGGAAACAACTAAACAAAGTATGCTTCCGGTGGGAATCGAACCCACGACCCCCGGGTCAACAGGCAAACGCTTTAACCACTGGACCACGGAGGCTGTTTCAAATGAAATTAATCTATACGTAATAGGTAGCTATGTATTTTTAATGTTTGCAGTATTATACGCCTTTTATTATTATTCTGTAAAATCTATGATTGACTTTCAGTTTGCGTTTGTGTTTTTGTGTTTCTTTGTTGCTATTATGTTTTTTAGGCTAGTTTTATTATCATTCTTAGTTTCGTTATCATTACTTTGACCATAACATTAAAATTAGACTGTCAGTTAAATAATTAAAAATATATGACACGTATTTTTTCTTTTGTCAATTAAACAATAATGATAAAAATTAAGCGCATCAAAGTTCATGAGTGGGGGCTTATGATGCCAAAGTTTCTAAAAAGTGTAGCAAACTGGGATGACACATGGAATTTCAAAAGGCAATATCATCAATAGACCAAAGAAAAAATAAGTATCCAAGTTTTTTTTAAATCTAACTGACTAAATTAGCAATTATAACAAGTAATACTAGAAATACTTATAACAATTGTAATAACAGGTGAATAACATACAAATATTCAGTAGGTACTCGTCGATTCCCATTACCGGGCGTCTAACCCAAATAACCTGCCACCTGCTGTCGATATCGCTCTGTATTAGGGGTGTAATAAAAAAGCCGCAAAAATTAATCGCCAGCGGCTTTTGGTGTTTTCACAAGCAATCAATTTTGCATGACACCACGACTGTCTCATTTCATAACCTAGTAAAAAAGGTATCTAAAATTTTACAAGAGTTTCAAAAATTTGTTCATTTTCAAAGAACGACAAGTGCACGCATGAAAAAGTGTCACGTTCCGTGTGCAAGCGAGAGCGCGGAACAAGCGATAAATAGGCACGATCGGCCGTAGCGTTCGGCTTGTAGCGTATCTATATCTCTTCTACCGTTATCACGTTGGAAGAGATATAGATAGATACGTCACACGAATTATCGTCCGTAAACCGAATTTGAAGACATTCATTTTTTTTCAGACTTACTTTCCTGACAGAATTTGTGATGTATCAACATCAGGACTTTTTAGTCTCCACTGTAGGAGAATGACCCTCTCTGTAGGTGCTACCGGAGCCATACTTGGCCAGAGCAGACAGAGGATTTGGCCTACACTCTCCTCGCTAGCCAGACGGGTTGGAGAGGACTCATTGATGTTTATGCTACTAGCCGACAATTGTAATACTCCATGTTAAAAGCCATCTTTTTACTTGGCTGAGTAATATTCAGCGTTGATTTGCTTTTTCTTTTTACTTGTTGTGTAAATTATATCTACGATATAAGATATAATAATCTTCCCATAGACTTCTTTTCCGTTAGACGTAAACTACGCAACATGTCAACATCATGTTATAGCGACAGCTTTTGAGATTTTGGACAAAAATAATAACACATTCTAAAATATTGTTTGTTTGTTTGTGATATCTTTATTGTACATAGAAAGAAGCTATAAATAATACAGTTAAGAAAGATGAATCTACAAGGAATACAAGCTAAACAAAGCTTATAAACTGTAGTGGAGACTAAAAAGGACCTGATGATGATGAATCTACAAGGGCGTACTTATCCCAAGATGGGATCTCTTTCATTCAACCGGCGAATAAGTTAGAGGAAATTAACTCAAATATGGGGCAGAAGCGTGTACAATTTATAAGGATAAATCTAGCCATAAATAAAAAGCTACATCTAACAATATTATTATATATAATATTATTATTAAATAATATAATAATAAACTTACCAGGTTTTGAAACAGGGCACTCGTGTGGTTGAGCAGGCTCAAAATAAATATATTCGCATCAATTCACATCCATCATTGGGGCCACTCGGCCTGACAAACTGATATCACTGACATAGAAAGTCAGATTGATTTTTCGTTTCAAGTTATCTAAATGTTTTGTTTTTATTTATATTATCACTGGGAAATTGTGTGCAGGCACTTTTTTAACTCAATTTTGACTAGAGAAAAGGTTTAAAAGTGTGTAGCATACGAAAATCGTAAGGACATGCAAGTACTTTTAATAGCGAAAGCTCGTTGAGTTTGGATGTATGTTACTTAATAGCGCCTCTATATCTGAACAGATTAGGATGCAACTTTTCATACGGAATTTTATCTTGTAACTAGGATATCAAAGTATCGCATGCAGCAATTTATAAAATTCGTTTCATTTTAGTTACAGTTTTATTTTCTACTTACGTTTATTCCCGCTTCCACCATCTATCTTGATATCGTCATCATCATCATTATCTTTAGGTCTTTTTCAGAAGCACGACCCTCCTTGAACTACTAGAGCCCTACTTGACCAGAGCAGTCAGAGGACTTGGCCTACACTCTCCACGCTGGCTAGACGGGTTTGTTTAGCTTGTATTTCCTAAGTTGCCTTCTACAACATCCACGGAAGGACTTGGAGTGATCCTATTCTACTCTGCCGGATACCACACGGCGGTGTGAAGAAATCGTCAATAAGAACTCTAATAAGATCAAATCTAATATAGTAAAAATTATTACGATTTCATAGTTCATAATTCGCACATATATATATACATAACTGTCATAAATATAATTAGTTTCATAAAAGTATTCTGACTTCTCTACAGACAAATGTACTTGTATCCAAAGGGCGTGGCGTAGCGCTGCGCAGCGTGCGTCTCGTGTAGCGTTATTTTATTCTCAGGCATGCCGTCTACCGCGGCGCAGCACGCAGCGGCGATCCTGGCGTCACATGCCCAAAACTACAGATTTATTATCATTTGTCATTATTCACCGCACTAGTCCTGTCTCCGCATGCATTGCCGCGTTCAGCGCCGCGTCTTTCGCGGCATGCGCCACGCATTTAAATGTCATATACCAAATCAACTCACGAAAAAACGTCTCTTGGTAATTTAAGCTATCAAAATCTCAAAAAAAGCCCTTTACATGAGATTTTGATAGCACGCACCGCTCAACGCGCCGCTTCTTTGTAAACAAGGCCTGAGACAGTCTGCTTAGGACAAGATATCAGTGCTTTTGTACTTTACTTGCCCTATACAAACATGCTTATACTATCCGTAAAGATATGAAGAAAGGTATGTAAGTAGGAAAGAGTAGTAGAGAAAGGTAAGGTGAGTATTTTTGTTACATTTTAGCGAGTGTTATGTTGAACTGAGGGTTACTGTCAAACAACGCAAAACTGGGGCAACAAATTATAAAGCCCGTGCTGTAATTTGCAGTAAAGATGCGAGTTTCGTGTCGCGAGTTAAATGCAAAGAAAATTAAAACTTATAACTGATTATGATTCTATGATTCCTTTCTTCAGCCACACAAGGTTAGCTAAAAAATATGCCTGATTCATTTAAATAGCTATAGTAAATATAAGCTTTTTGTTATCTTAATTTTTATCACAATCTAGCGACACTTTGTTGTTCTTATTTCTTCTAACTACGTTGGTTACTCTCTTTCCTCCCTGCATTTATTATCCCCATCCCGTGTTTTCGGAGAAGTAACCTTTAGTAAGTCAATTAGGCTGACCAGCACCCTGAGGCATATTAGAAGTAAACGTATTAGTAAAATATTTATATTTACTTTCTCATAAACAGTTCTTATATCTCTATTCATATAAAGAGATTGTTTGAAGGAACATAGAAGAGTTCTTAAAAGTATATTATAAAAACAAAATCATTCCATCCAGTACTGTGTATAAATGAAAAAACACGCTAGCTGTAATTATGGCCCGCTGGTAAGTGCACAGCGCTTCAATTTGCATACAGTATGCTGAACAAGTCAAGGGCCGATATCGACACCTAAAAATATATCTCTGTTATTTCCTGTGTGAATTAACAATTCAAAGAAAATTCAAAGAGAAATTATAGAACAAATATACGTCGTTATGGTTACGTTTGGCATACAGGATTAGCTAGTCGTAATTATAGCCCGCTGCTAAGTGCACGGGGCTTCAATTTGCATAGACTATGCTGAACAAGTCAAGGGCTGGGATCTGTATCTAAAAATGTCTTCGTGACGTTATTTCCTTTGTCAAAGTAGACAATTTAAATGAAATTTAGAACAAATATACGTTGTTATGTTTGTGTTTGTCAGAAAAGATTAGCTAGTCGTAATTATGGTCGCCTGCTAAGTGCACGGCGCTTCAATTTGTATAGACTATGCTGAACAAGTCAAGGGCTGGGATCGACTACTAAAAATATGCCTCAGTGAGGTTATTTCCTTTGTCAAAGAGGCAATTTGAATAAACTTTAGACCAAATACACGTCGTTATGTTTGCGGTGTCAGAGAGGATTAGCTAGTCGTAATTATGGCCTGCTGTTAAGTGCCCGGCGCTTCAATATGAATAGGTTATGTTGAACAGGGTTACGGCGGTAGTCACCTGAATCAAATTGTCTCTTTGAGGCCATTTCCTTTGTCAATGTAGGCATTTTGACTAAACTTTAACTTTAAAAAGTACATATATTATTCTACTTACTTAATATCCGTAACCCACTGCGTTACGGATATTTAACACGTCAGTCTGCTAGACGAGGGGCGCCGGATTCGATTCTCGGCGCGGGCAAATACTTGTACTTCAATTTCACTTGTATATTATATAGCGCTTATAAAACGCCAACTGGGCCATCGAGCTCCTCAAAAAATATCTAGAAAAATGCCGTTGTGTAACAGCGTTATGCAAGTTGGAATGCAAATCCTTTAATTTTCTTCAAATGTGGTACACGTACAGATGTAATTGGGTTATTGAAGGTTTCTCACATTTCACCAGACACTATTAAGCAATAATTATAATAAATAAATAGTGTATTAAAGACATCGGTTTACTCAATCATTTACTCAAATAATACAAATAGTACCTGGACGTTATTACTATATATTGTAATATGTTGGTGTTTTATGAGAAATGTATATTGTTATTTCAAACATTAACAACATTTATTTAAATATGTGTAAAATCAATAAAAATATTAAAAAAAATATATAATCATAAAAATATTTAAAAAAAGAGTCACCGAGCGGGATGGGATCGGTGTATTAAAGAAAAATACTAATCCATAATTCCAGTAATAAGTCCGCCAACTACGTAATGGCTACTTTTTCCTTAAAAAAGATCTTAACTACGCCGAACTGCAGGAGTTTTCTAAATGCAGTGAATTTTTGTAGCAGCGCAGACTATTAGAGGTGTGCTAGAACTAATCTAAACTTTCTTAAAGCTTGTTATCTACCGTAAAATTTAAAGACGTAGTATATTCTTCGTACTGATTGTAAGAGTGTTTATAACATCATGTTTTAGTACATGACTAACCAAGAAAGGAGTAAAGTATTTTAAATTTTTACGTAGATACAAGTAAGCATGAAAGTACGTCAGATTTTTTTATCAATCCTTATTTGTTGCATATTACTTATGTCTATGAGTCCCCTCCCTCCTTCTGGTTCGTGGCAATGTCTGTCTTTGGATGCATGATCTAGGGTGATGTTTGCGATGTTTAGTCAAAGTTGCCCTTCAAGATGGATTTTCTATTCTTATGCGGACCGATTGGCCCGCTTGGTGGTTGAGAGGTCAATGTTGTTTATGGTATCGTTAGAATTCTTTAATCATGAGTGACAATAAATGAAATTACTTACGGTGGAATACTCAAAGCTTGCTTAAATAGTTATATATATACTTAATTTCTTTTGAACAGTTAATCAATGCTCAACTTATACACTTAAGAACTCATTAACTGTTAAGAAGATATTAAATATTTCAACCTTAATGATAAAGCTAGTAATACTATCAACAATCTGCTAGCCGCTTTAAATATAACCTGCGACTTCAGACATAGTGCTGACATAGTAACACAACAACGATCGAGAGTTAATTAATAGATCCATCCCTTTGTTGGCGTACAATGCGTATTGTTCACATGTGGACCGATCTTTGCCAATCTCCTTTATTCGAGCTTAGAGTTGGTATGCGCTGGTTGGTTGGTTTGGTTACCTTTATCACGCAAGTATACCGATAATTGACGCAGAAAACTGTGTTTAACGTTCAGCAAATCCAAACAGTCAATAATGATTTGAATCATATCATAAAGGCCTATTACATTTTACTGAATTCAGTCCCCGATGATTGGGATGCCGTATTACGTTAAAAACACAAAAGTTTGATTGACTTCTTTTTTTATGATATAGGATGGCAAACGAGCAAGCGATTTACCTAATGGTAAGCGATCAGCGCTGCCCATGGACAACTGCAATACCAGGATGTAACAGGAACGTTGCCGGCCTTACAAAGATTTGGGGGACGGACATAGGGGAAGGATGGGCCTCCGGCACTCTTACTCACCGAATAGCAACAGAAGCGGTAAAGCTAATAAATATATACGGACAAATCACACAGATTGAGCTAGCCCCAAAGTAAGTTCGAGACTTGTGTTACGGGATACTCAACGATACTTTAGTTGATAACAAATACATATATAGACAAACAGTCAAGACCCAGGCCAATCTGAAAAAGATCATTTTCCACCTTACCTGACCCGGGATCGAACTCAGGCACCCTCGTGTCGCAGGCTGGCGTGTTAACCACTGCGCCACAAAGCTCGCCAAACGATTGATTGATTGAAAGCTTCTGCTCAAATGTTGGACCCGGAGCTGGCCCATACATGCTACTAGCAATTTTGCCAGTAGCTTGGCTCTACCATAACGAAGTTTAAGTCTATTACGTACAAACATATGCTAGATAGTGCATAGCGCAATAGACCAGTGACGAAGCCTTTGAAAATCATAAAAAGTGAACTTAAATTATAGTATTCAGAATTTTCTGAAAATTAGGGTGCTTTTTCGATATTTAAGTCATAAAAAACCGGGCAAGCGCGAGTCGGACTCGCGCACGAAGGGTTCCGTCCTGTTATTCTATAACAAGTTAAAAATTATTAAAAATACTTTTATCATATGACGTAACTAAAAATGTATACTTTTCGAAATTTCTCCTTTATTTGTGCTATACGACGTTGCTTCGCACCAAATTTCAAGATTCTGAGTTCACGGAAAGTACCCTGTAGTTTTGATTCTCTTGCGAATGTCGAAAATTTGCGGCGTAAAAATTAAAAATATTTTTATTACATGATATAACAAAAAAAGTATGCTGTTCGCAATTTTTTCTTTATCTGTGCTATAAGACGTTGCTTCATACAAAATTTCAAGTTTCTGAGTTCACGGGAAGTACCCTGTAGGTTTAGATTCCCTTGTGAATGTCGAAAATTATTAAAAATATTTTAATTATATGATGTTACTAAAAATGTATACTTTTCGCAATTATTCTTTTATATACCAAATTTCAAGATTCTGAGTTAATGGGAATTACTCAGTAGGTTTTGATTCCTACATAATTACCATATAACGTTTTTCCACAGGACTTACAATCGACATAAACCGTTCTTTACCCTTAAAAGCTCATCCCCTCCCCCTTCCCGACCTCATATCGCCCGTAATTTATTTTTCCTTTAATTTTTGGTGTATTCTCTTCCATCATGACAGCTCTGTGGCGCAGTGGTTAACACGCCAGCCTGCGACACGGGGTGCCCGGGTTCGATCCCCGGCCAGGTCCAGATGGAAAATGATCTTTTTCAGATTGGCCTGGGTCTTGGATGTTTATCTATATATGTATTTGTTATAAAATATAGTATCGTTGAGTTAGTATCTCATAACACAAGTCTCGAACTTACCTTGGGGCTAGCTCAATCTGTGTGATATGTCCGTATATATTTATTTATTATTTGTAATGGGTTTCATCCTACTATAATTTAAGTATTTTTCATAAATTATTGGCTCTGATCTACAATGTCTGTTGCGGCTTCAAACATAGTGCTGACAAAGTAACACAACCGATCTGTCCAGAGTTGATTAATAGATTCATCCCTTTGTTGGCGTACAAGCGTATTGTTTACATGCGGACCGCGCTTCCAATATCCTCTAAATCTATAGTAATATTATAAAGCTAAAGAGTTTGTTTGTTTGTTTATTTTAACTTGATAATCTCAGGAACTACTGGTTTAAATTGGGAAATTATTTTTGTGTTGGATAGTCCATTTGTTGAGAAAGGCTTTAGGCTATAAAACATCACGCTGCGACCAATAGGAGAGAAACATCAATAAAAAAAATTTAAAACGGGGGAAAATTACTCAGCTATAGTAATAAAAAAAACTAATTAATCATTATAACAGAAATTGCCGCGGACGAAGTCGCGGGCAACAGCTAGTATAAAATATACGGACAAATCACACAGAATGAGCTAGCCCCAAAGTAAGTGCGAGACTTGTGTTATGGGAAAAAGATCGTCATGGATAAAACAGAAGAAAATACGTCACTCGTATATGGCTTGCAATTTTACAAACTGTACGCTAAGGTGAAGACGTGGTCGACGTACTAATCAGTTTGAATATCTGTGATCTTATACTTCACGCCGCCGGGACATCCATAGTAACATCAAAGCCCGCATAACCTCAAAAAAGTGACGTGAGGTCATGCCTTTTTAAAGAAAAAGAAGCGTTGCCTATACTTTAGTGCATCGCAATTATTTTTTTTAATCTATGCTTTATTGGCACCAGCGGAAGCTGCAGACCACGGAGATGAACGCTGCGCTGAATATGCGGAGTTTCGTGGAAAGACCGCGTGAGAAACATTGAATTAATGATACCAACTTTTCAAACATGTCATTTAAAATTAGAAGTGACAAATAAAAAGAAACAATAAAACATGAAAATTTTGGCGGTTGATAAATGTGTTTTGTACTCAGGTTTTGTAAGTGAATTTAATACTTTGTTTGAATTTCCGTGAATTATTTGAGGAAAGTGCGGCATTCGACGGTCTCAAGGTGCCTCTGCTTCGCCTCGGCCCACATTCTTACTAAGTTCGGCAAAACTCGCATAGACGCTTCTTTTGTCGGCCGGTGCAGTTAAAAGTACTAAACCCATAAACCTGGTTTGGGAAATACGCGCCACGTATTTTTTTTCAGTGTAGAAACCTACGCGTACACAGGTCATTGAAATACCTATATCAGTAAAGGATTATCTTGCACCTTTTATAATTACAATCCTACAAAATTCATCTCGTATGTACGTACATCCAGCTATTTTATCTCCAATCCACATAAATTAGATTGCTATTAAGTTAGTTTAACACTGCAAACACGTCATGTAAACTTTGATATTTACACCGTAATAAATTAGCCGCAAGCCTCGAGACATCCAGCAACAGAAGATTTGTATAATGTGAGATAAGGTTGTTGCCTGTCAAGCGCGCATCAAGTTTGAGACTTTCTCCTGCTTTGGGTAGTCTTACTTCAGTTCATATTGGTAATTCCAGGAAACAAAACGTGCAAATAAATGCGTGGAAATGAATCACTAATCACAGCCAAACGAAATAGGACATAAACCCGAGTATAAGAAAAATACCTTTATTTGTTAAGTAATTTTATTTTATAATTTCGATTGTTTGAAAATCAGATGTCAAGCCACATTTGCGTTTCGGCGGAGAGGCCGTGAAACGCCGAAAATATGGAAATCTCCTTGGAAATTACATTTTTGTGCGCTTCGCCGTAGGGACTATGAATCCATGGGGCCCAGTCGCAAAATATTTTGTGATTGAGATTTCAACGCGTCTCTGCGATGTTACAGGCGAACCAATTACTTTGCATAAAGAAATTCTATCGCGGTGCATAGGGGTAATGCTACCAGCCTTCTGGGTACCCTGCCTTGCGGTGAGTCGTTGAAGTCCCTTTTTTATTTATCATTTTTATTTTATTAAAATTTGTAAACATGGTAAAGTGTAAGATGAAATAAAAGCAGGTTAAATACAAGTTTTTTTGAAAAGTTTATATTTTTGTGACAAGTCTTTATTATTAACGAATCTACACTATAAAGTGCTTTTCAAGATAAATCAAATGAGCCTAAACACGATTGGTGCACTTTGTTTAGTTTAATTCTTGTCTATGGCCGCCTTCCTACTCCATCATCAGACCAGCGCAACGATACCATAATATTGTATTCATTCGATTTACACATCGCAAGCAAAATTTCAGCTTCGGTAACCGGGAAGTGGATCAACTTTAATTTGCAAGAATTGATTACAGGCAAACATCGGGACAGATAAAGTGAAACTAAAAATATAAAAGCTTGTAAAAAGCCGCATCTAGCTTAGTATACAGATCTGTGTCAAGCAAACTTCTCTTGATATCAGCAGAAACGCTGCAGATAAACGCGACGAAGGAATATCTAATGTGCTTGCATTAGACTGTATTTTAAGTAAATACGACATTATGTATTAAAGGCAAATAGAGATAAATAGGGCTTGGTGTCAGTTTGATGGCAAACACAATATTGCTTGGCGTAGATCGACTAAACTTGATGTGAGCGATGATTATTGACGTTTGTATGCCTAATAAATACATCATTTGTTTTTAAATTTCACCATATACCTACTTTAATAAGTACTTATTTTAGCTGTGCCCTTCAACTGTAGATTTTGAAAATTTTCTTTTCAACTACATACACGAAATAATCAGCTCAAAATCTCTTGATGGACAGCAGCGTGGGAAGCACAAGAAGCCAAAGAAACTGCGCTCGCAAACCCGCCTGCCAAGCGTGGTGAGTATAGCAATATCCTCTCGTGAAACCATTGCATGGAACGAAGAATTTGGCAGAGGAATTTGTCCAGCAGCGGACTTCTATGGGCTGAATGAAGATGATAAATTTACGGAAGCACAAGGATAATTTTTGAACCTAAAATATGTTATTTAGGCAATTTTAAAGTTTTTAATTTAATATTCAAGGTATAGAGAAATAAAAGAGCTATTTTACTTACCCGATTATAAATGCTAGCCAGGAAATTCACAAACTTTTAAAAAAGTACCCCTAAAATGGTATTTTAGGCACTATTATACTTATAATACGGCACTTACTGCTATTAAATTTGAGTTTCGTCTGATATTTTGGACTAAGATTGCGGTAAGTCCTGTAGTGAAAACAATAGTGAATGTGACCGCGAAGACTTAAAATTATGTATTTTAGCAGTTTGTGATTTTGGGAGACAAATATATATGTACTTAAAAATGAATATGGTTTTCTTTTTTCTTTTTATGTCATAGGACGGCAAACGAGCTAGCGGGTCACCTGATGGTAAGTGATCACCGCTGCCCATGGACAACTGCAACACCCGGGTGTTACAAAAGCGTTGCAGAAAACATAGACTACTTTTTTGAAGGTTCCAATTTAATTAATGATCACTACGGTATAGGTATTCATCAAAGCATAAATATACGGGTGCATGTGTGATACAAATTGGCTCACACTTACAAGATACCAATTTAAACAATTCCCCTTAAAATATACTTGTGATCTATTTGCAACTAAGGCACAGCGGTACGTTAATTTCGAAAATAAATTAAAGAAGTCACCCGCGGCGTTTTGTTGCCCGATAGACGGCATGTTTAAAGAGCTGGTTAGATCAAATTTTCAAAGGATTTCTCGTTTCTCTCAAAGAGCGCGTTTTGTTCCAAACTTTCACCTGCTCTGAATTGCTGGATATGTTGCTTATCTTTTGTTATTGTTCTGCGATGTTGTTAGGGTCATAAAAGTTTTGGAGTTTAATGGTTTGAGGCTATATACTGGGCTTGATGAGTCTCAGAATTAACAAGAGTTTAATATAAATTATAACTAAGCTGCGTTTGATTTGACAGCTTGATGTAAAGTTTTCCGCTTTGTGTAAACTATGTTCTTTAGTACCTATTTCTCTAGATCCCGTAAATTATTTACTCTGAGTTATAATGTAGCTAATGTTAATCTCTCTCTTTTTTTACTAACGTCGTTGCCTTGCTTAGTTGCTAAACATCATCCATATACTTACACGTTTTATTTTTAAAGTTCAGTACCCAAAGGACCCAAGAAACCAGACCCTATTACTAGTAACTATTTAATAATCTGATTTTCCATGCTGGAGAAAAGAAAATACCGAGAATGTACCACCCCTTCATTTCCCGCGCAGATCGTAAAAACCGATTGAGGGAATTGGCGAAAATCCGAGCAATTTGTTAGTAGGCGACGCGGCTAGCACTATTTTGATATCGTTTTCCACCTTGAGTCCACTACATGCTAAACTTGGCTTTGATCTTTAAGACCTGGGCTCTGTCTACCCCGCAAGGGAAAAAGACGTGATACTTTGTATGTATGTATTTAATAATCTGTGTTATTACTAAGCCTCCTGTGTTCGTCCGTCAGTCACATGGCTAGATTTTTTGAACCGATTACGGTTCAAAAGATCTATAGAATTCTAGTGTCTATCTATTAAGATAGACACTAGAATTTTTCACAGAATGTGTATATCTATTGCCTCGTGTCGCAGGCTGGCGCAGTGCTCAACATGCCAGCCTGAGACACGAGGGTGCCCGAGTTCGATCCCCGGTCAGGTCATGATGGAAAACGATCTTTTTCAGATATACTTGGGTCTTGGATGTTTATCTATAACTATCTAATATAAAATATAGTATCGTTGAGTTAGTATTCTACGACACAAGTTCACAACTTACTGTGGGGCTAGCTCAATTTGTGTGATATGCCCCTATATATTTATTTATTTTATTTATTTATTGCTGCTGTATTCAAGGGAAAACTGTTTTTTTGGCGTCATTTGAGATTCTTTCGGTATGTTGATAATTTATTACTAAGACGTTAAAATATTAATATTTTGTTTTTTTTTTTTAATCTTCAGTCTTTAGTTAAATTAAAAAAAAAAACAAGAAGATAATTAAGAACAATATTGTCTATGCAGAAAATAGTTTGTTTAACATCACAAGAGAAGTCGCGTGGAAGAAGGTGTGAATATTGTACGGTGGTATAGAACCCAAATTGTTGCTTTTTGGGCTAGCTCTGTGGCGCAGCGGTTAACACGCCAGCCTGCGACACGAGAGTGCCTGGGTTCGATCCCCGGCCAGGTCAAGATGGAAAATGATCTTTTTCAGATTGACCTGGGTCTTGGATGATTATCTATATATGTATTTGTTATAAAATTTAGTATCGTTGAGTTAGTATCCCATAACACAAGTCTCGAACTAACTTTGGGGCTAGCTCAATCTGTGTGATTTGTCTTATACTTATATACTTGTTTTACCAGACTCGCTATTGGCCACACTTTATTACCACATCCGCTGTAATACTACGCATTTTCTTCTTCTTCTTAAGAACAAGTAAAGAAGAAGTGGGGTATCGGTAACGAAGTACGACGAATAAAATATCGAAACGCAGGTAAACACAAAATACAAAGTAAAACTAGTAAACAATTGTCTAATATGGAATAAGTTATTCAATATTTATGGCAATTCTACTTTCACTGACAGCCGTTTTGGGCTTTCAAGTGAATCTAATTTGGAGTGATACACGCCACGTCGCCAGCCACAATTGCGTTAGAGCGGGCTGCTATAAATTTGGCAATTACAGGCTGGATGGCAAAACAGGAGCGCTAAGACTGTGCTGAAGAGATTTTACTTCCACAAAAAGGAAAGCTAAGAAATGCGTCTTAATTTAAGGTTTTGGTTATCCGAAAAATAAATATAAATAAATAAATACATACGTTAATTTTAAGTGTTAATACATATTTTGCATTCACAGTGCTATTTTTGACATACTCTTATTAAATTAAGAAATAAAATATGGTGAAAAATTCAAGCGGGCGGGATTTGAACCTGCGACCTTAAGTCGTACATAGACTTAAGGTCGCAGGTTCAAATCCCGCCCGCTTGGAATTTTTCACCATATTTTATTTCTTAATTTAATAAGCGTAAATATATACGGACAAATCACACAAATTGAGCTAGCTCCAAAGTAAGTTCGAGACTTGTGTTATGGTATTCTAACTCAAAGATACTATATTTATAACAAATACATATATAGATACAGATACAAGACCCAGGCCCATCTGAAAAAATCTATTATGTCATATGTACTAAATAATTCATGTGTGGCATCAACTTTGGTGGACATTATTTTTAAGGCCTTTATTGACCTTACAAAATAAAAATTGTGTCAGTTTTAAACTATTAGTTATTTATCTAGCTATCGTAAGACTGGAGTATTGTTAAGAACCTTAAATCAACCCGAATCACACATGCTTTTTTATTTTTTGATTAAAATAACTTGTTCAATTGCAAACACTTGATCTTATGGATAAAACTACTGCAAGGTAGCATCTCGATCCAAGTCATCATCATCATCATCAGGTCTTTTTAGTCTCCACTGCAGGAGCATGACCCTCTCTGTACTATCGAAGCCATACTTGGCCAGAGCAGACAGAGGATTTGGCCTGCACTCTCCTCGCTGGCCAGACGGGTTGTAGAGGTCTCATTGATGTTTATGATCTTTGTTTTGTTTACCTTGTATTTCCTAAGTTGCCTCTTACGATCTCCACGGGAAGACTTGGAGCTTGGACTTGGAGCTTGTTCCAAGTAACTATTTAAAACCTGTTACTTATTTCAGACATTGACGCATGTTTCCTGGTATAGAAAGAGGCCACTTACATTACGGAATTAATGAAAAATTAAAACTTCAAAGCATCGCCCGCAACTGATAAATAAAGCACAAGCTCGGATGATACATAAGTAACTTTTAAATATACAGATATAGAAACAACTAGATCTGGCCACAATGGTGCCAAAAACTACAATACCTACTTGGTCATCATTCGTTATCATCATTGCAGTCGAAAGAAGTTCTTTGCTGGACAAAGGCCTCTCCTCACCACGCTTGGCAGGTGGGTTGCCAAGCGCAGTTTCTTTGGTTTTTGTGCTTTTGACGCTGCTACGAGAGTATTTTAAGCTGGGTTAGGATACGATTTATTTTTGATTTGGGAAGAGATTGAAGGTATTGGGATACTACTAACTCGGATGAATGGCGGATGAGGCCGGGCGCGAATGCCGTACCTGCAACCATCGGACAAGCAGTTGAAGATGAAACCCCTGACTATATTATGGGGCCAAGAATGTAGATTCTTGATCCCATAATATGGTCAGGGTCCCAACATCTTTAACGAACAGTTATTACTAATTATTACTACTCATTGTTCCTTAAAGATGTTGGGTAACATTTTAGGCATTCGCAGCAGAGGGGAATATAATGCTGCTGGCGACGACTAGGCGGCCCCGCAGACAGTGCCGAGAACCTGCAAAAAATATATTTTGGCACCGGCTTACGTTGGAAACAAAGAGCATTTCTGAAACACTTATTTGTTACCTCTTCTTTGCCTATGTTTTTATCGTAAGAATGGTTTTTAACCGACTTCTAAAAAGGAGGAGGTTATCAATTCGATTGTTTTCTTTTTAAATGTTTGTTACCGCATAGCTCTGCAATTTGTGGACCGATTATAAAAAAAAACATTGTTTAAAAGGGTAAGCTTTCAAATTGGTCCCACTTAAATTTCATAAAAATCGGTTCCGTAGTTTGATTAAAGTCGATATTGCATATGAAAGATTATTGTTGTGTAAAGAAAACAAATGATACAATAAATCCGGTGCATTGGTAACTCGTCATTTATTTTACAAAATTGATTTAGTATAAATATTTCTGTTACAAGGGGTCAAGTTTCAAAAATTAAAAACTCTACTTAATGTTATTAGATAGGTTATTTTGAATGGGTATGTTTTAAAAACCTATCTAAGGAAACTTGGGTTTTTGAGGCAAACCTAAAGATACCATATTGTCAAAATCTATCCACTATTTACAGTAGATACCAGGTAATAAAGAAATTTACTAACATACGTGACACGCGCGAAACACATAACCCTTTTTTGCAGTTGGGTAAATATATTTTAGAAGTTCACAGAAGGGGAAATAAAACCGTGCTAGCGTCGACTAGGGGGCCTAGCAGACAGTACCTAGAAGCTGGAAAAAATATATCTTGGCGACTTTGGCCGCTAGCTTACTTTACAAACCTTTGTTTGCAAAGAATGCCCTGAAAAAGCGTTTATCGCTCGATCGAGTAAGTTTGCCATATATGTAAGCAATAACTTTTTTTTCAATAAGTCACGGGCCACAAAATGCCGTATTCGAATAGACAACCTTTCCTGATATAACTATCCAATTTTTAATTTTTATCTTACATTAGGGTGCTCCATCTTCTACCCAATTGGTGTGTCTAGTAAGTAAGGGATAAAAATATGTGTAAAAAACTTGTAAAGAGGCCGTAATACGATGTTTCAAAAGTCCTCATAATACTAGAGTAGAGCTACTAATATGAAGGCAGATTTTTTTTAAAGTCTAATAAAATCCCTAAACCTAGATGTTAATTAAATAAGAGATAACTACAACTCAGTAGACTTAATATCTACTTAAAGCCAATGTTTGATATAAGGTAAATGTACCAGTCATTGATATTGCCCTAGAAGTTGATAAATTTTACTTTAATTCATTATAATAAGAATTCCTCCACAGGTATCAATGAAACGTTTATTAATTAAACTAGTAGCAACATCTCTGAATCCAACCTAGAATTACTTTCTTTGTGATTGGCTGTCAAACATTAACATTTTAATTTTGTTTACAATAGTGTCATTACGCGTTGGCCCTCAATGTTTATGTTGACGAATTTGATAAGGACCTTACTTGTTTCGAACTGTGTTACTCAAAATTGAAGCTCATAAAGTGGTAAGTATTTATTTTATTCTATATGGGATTGTATGTATTATATATATGTTTTCTTTTTATAACAGTTTTATAATATTTAAATGAAATACAAGGGTATCAAATACTAGGACAAAAATCATCTGATTTCTAGTACTTGATACAACTATCATCTACTAGGGAAATTCTCATTTGCTCGATTCGATCGATTTTTTATACTATTACAATAAGGTTAAGGTTGAACTATCTCAGTTTCAAATATAGCTTTTCTAAGTGACTTCTACCTAGTCGTTGATAGAGGGTATCAATTACTGGAATATAAAATATCAAATACTAGGACAGAAGAAAAATTGTCTTTTTTTTTGTGCTGTATCTTATTTAATTAATAAAATATTGTTACCACACCATTTAATATTCTTTATTTTGGGCGAACGAAAAGAAAAACAAGGAGAAGAAGAGGAAACTTGAGAAAATCCCCCAGAAGTCACATTAAATAAGTGGCAAGAGTACCATAAAAATAAAGAGAGAAATAAGCTTGCACAACTTGAACAGAAACAGAAAAAAGCTGAAAAAAGAAAAAGAAGAAGCTAACAAAAACAAAAAAGATAAACGCCGCGCAAAGAAACTGAAAGAAAAAAGAATGTACTTATGAAAAAATATGGATTGATTCAAGTAGCGAATCTGAATGTGCAACAATGCAGCGGACGGAAGCCTTCTGGTGGTAGGACAGACAGTTGATCTCAATAGCGATGATTCTAATAATTTTAATATTTTTCTGACTATTTAGAAATTTCAAGATGTTTAGCTGTACTTATTATTTTATGGATCTGTATGTATGTCTGTCTGTCCGTCTGTCACCAGGCTGTATCTCATGAACCGTGATAGTTAATTTTCACAGATGATGTATTTCTGTTGCCGTATAACAACAAATACTAAAAAAAGTTTATAAAATAAATATTTAAGGGGGCTCCTATACAACAAACTAGATTTTTGCTTGTTTTTGCTCGATATTGATAACGGCAACAGGTAGACGCTTGAAATATTTACAGAATATTTATATAAATATTCACTTTAAAAATAAATAATTAAATAACAATAAAATAAATATTAAAGGGGGGCTCCGATACAACAGACATGATTTTTTTGCCCTTCGTGCGCGAGTCTGACTCGCACTTGGCCGGTTGATGTTGATTTAAAGTAATTTTTTTTATTATTATCTACAATTGCAATTTTTTTTTGTTTATTGTATTTTTTTCAAGTGCGTACTTATCAAGTACTAGTTCACTGGCTTGAAAAAGTCATAGTCAATTACTGGGACAATTGAAAATTTGCCCATCAATTACTGGTACAATTTTAGTCCTCTCGACAAAAATCTATATTAAAATAAACAACACTGATTTTCTTTACTTAAGTTCAATGTAAGAGAAATGAAAGACTGATGAATATTTTTTACTTACTCTGAAAATTCTAACTGAAATAAATACATTGTTATAACAGAAAATGTGTATTTTTCCCACTATAGTATCAGCTACTGGTACATTTACCTTACCAAGTACAGTAATACATTTTATTATTATCATTTAATAATTATTATAAAATTACAATAATACAATTCTTCATATTCATTCACAAGTAACTTAAAAAAGCAGTAACACATAATAAACGGCAATAAATAATGTTACAAAACATGCCGTACGTAAGCAATACCTGTTATCGACAAATTAGCGAGGAACCTGAAATTCTCGTAGTCGCAACACCCTGTGATTTATTCGAAGATGATATTTTATTAAGCCCATAAAGTATCTCGAGACCGTTTCACAAGAAAACCCTTCCTTTATACCTTAAAATATTATTCTTCACGATGACAGAATTACCAGTAAAAAATATATTCTCGGGGAAGTATGCGAGTTTTTCTCGGAATGTGATCGTTAAATTTGTAACAAGATATTGTGGGCTAAATTGGGCCGTTTTATATTGGCCAAATAACAATAAAGATTGTTTATGTTTGGCGTTATTACCACTAGACAATAATCTACGAGGTTGCTCTTGTGACATTTACAATGAGTCGAAATCGACATTTGGAAGACCTTTTAAGGTCGTACCTGGTGTATGATTTACATATACAGTTTTAGGGTGCTTTTCCACCAGAAATGTACTGTGCTACGATGCTATGATGATATGTATTCATAGCATCGTAGCACACCGTAGAATAGCTTAGCACTGGTGAAAAGGATTCAACTAAGATATGTCTTTTTATTTGGAAAGATGCGTGCTATGGATGCCTGCTGTAGGCTATCGTGAGTGGTGTAGCTATGTGCAGAGTAGAGTACCCACATAAAGCCCGCGTATGTCGATACATAGCATAGCTCGAGCTGCGCATCTTTCTCGCACGGCTACTTTGCGGCGGCGCATCTTCGTAGCGCATCTCGCACAGCTACATAGCTTAGTATTGGTGGAAACGGTCACGTATTTTCGTAGCGTAGATTTCACATCTTCGCAGCATAGCTGCATAGCACATCTCTGGTGGAAAAGCACCATTAAAAATGATGTCTATTATTGGATACAAACATACATATTTATATCAGAGATTTGCTAACGATTTACGAAAAACGATTAACGAAAAATTTGTAACGTGCAAATATTGTAAAGTTCGTATCGAATGGTAGCAAAAGCAAATAGTCTACTCTAGCAACTCGTCTAAAATGTGACTTAAAACTCGCGTCAATAGCAATTCGCCTAAACTACAAGTAGTCTAAAATTACTTATATTAAACAAGATACGTCAAAACTACAATTTTTAGGACAAACTTTTATTGCGATTCAATTAGTACTGCAAAGTTTGGTGACTGAGACTAGCTCATTCAACATACATTTCCTAGTCATCCGATTTACGCAAACAAGCAATATTTGATGCCAGAGTCCCAGACAGACATCGGGACAAGTGAAATTAACTAAAAGCATGCTATTTTCAACAGCAGTAATTAGTTGCCTACGTACCATACAGAAGCAATCAACCGTCACTTAACAATAAACGGATCACTCTAAAACGACACAGAACGACACTTACATCAAATTGACTAAAAGTTAGGCTTTTGGAAAATCTGACGGGCTGAAAATAGGATGCTGAATAAATACGGACGTGGAAGGGCACTCGCTGGATGGCTGGATGCAACAATTGGACAGCAAGACAGGGGGCAGCGATAATGTGCTCTGAATAAGTGATGCACCGGACTGCAAATAGCGCAGTCAAACCTCGTGTGGGGCCATGACTTTTATAATTTATGAATTTCCCTTACTTTCAGAATCATGCTACTTGCAGATTTCTTTCTCTCCTCTCAGCGTTTTCTCTGTAACATCCTCAGCCTTAATGCTTCGGAGCATCGAAAGAGCGTTTTTCCAGCTCCGTAGCTACGGTACGTCGGACCCAGGTTTCGCTATTACGACAAAGGATAGCATATAAGTGATTCTAATCTAATATGTTGTGACTTTCTAACGCCATTTTTGGTTAGAAAATGCTGTTGACAGTAATGCTGTAACAGTATACTGAATAAATATGGTTTTGGAAGGGTATTTGCTGGATGGCAGCATGCAACAATCGGAGAACGAGACAGGGCAGCGATAATGCGCGCTGAATACGTGATGGGCCGGACTGAAAATAGCGCAGTCGCAGCTCCTCTGGGGCCACGACAGCAGCGGGGTATGCGAATTCGAGGATCTTAATTTCAGACTAACGCATGTGATCCGTGTAGAGCATGCTGGTGACTTGTAATACTCGTTGATATATCAGTGATGTGGAAAGGCTGGATGCAACAATCGGACAGGAAGACAGGGCAACGATTATGTGCGTTGCATAAATGATGCGTCGAACTGCGAATATGGCCACTACGAACTGTTGCTGCGCTAGCCGCAGTTCGTGTGTGGCTACGAATGCAGCATGCATGCATTTATTCTTCTTAGGTATATCTTACTTTTAAGCTCATGCATCTGACCCTCGTTCTCGTACTTTAATATTTTGAAATGTGTACACTTGTACAGTGTATCAATATGCTTCCATTTCTAATTTTGCATGACTTTTGCGCTATCATTTTTATATGATATGACGAAAGGATGTTTTCTCAGTTTTTGTTGTTATCAAAATATGCCCTCTGATGTCGAACATCTTCACAAAATGCCGTAAATTGTGAGCTTTCATACATAATTTTTATAAATTTAAAAACAAACAGTTATGATTATTTTTGCAAATAACTCTTCTTAGATAAGAAATCTTTCAAATAAATATCGTTAACTGGTAAATAAAATTACCAGTTTGACATTTTAATATGCTACACTTAGTGAAGGTTTACCGCAATAATTTATAACAAAAATAAATTAATAACCGCTGGTGAATAAAATCAGTAGCTAAAGTTACGTTGAAAATGTCTGTAGAGACTCGTAGCCGTCGACATTTTGTGGTCGTACACCTAGCGTCAGGTCGCCGCAAATAGCGACACTGCACGACAAAATTATACTAGCTGGACAATGCAGATGCAACTTGATCGGTCGTATTTTATTTACATTCAAATCCGTATCTATCTGAACGTTTATTCTCTGCAGTTGTGGCTCATACATTGTTTATTCATTGATGATTAAACACCGCCCTAAGTACTAGTACTTATTATGTGGCATCACTTTGTCATTATCGTCAGCTGATGTGAATATATATATTTTTTTATAATTTGCGTTATTAATTGATAACAATTTGACAAGTATACGTATTAATTTTTCATAGAAAAAAGAAACATATTTTTTTTACATTAATTTTAGTCTTTATAGGACGAAATATTCTTTTTTCTTATTTTAAGTATTAATTTCTGCACTTGAGCTGATTTTGGCCAGATCAGGCCATGGTGCATGATTTTAAACCTTAATATTCTAATAATAAATGCACTTCGCTCTAAAATTAATTCCTTTTGCCGCCTCAGAGGTTTCGAAATGCGGTAATATGACGGAAATTCAAAAATAATTGAAAATGAGTAGTACGTCATTATATGGCTTCACTGTGCTTTAGAAAGAGAGATAAGACTGCTGACAGCAGGCCCATTTTTAATGACATTTGACATTACCTGGGCACAACAAGGCCCGCTGAATTTGAAAAGGAAATTATTTTACCTAAAATATAAATAATCTTTTAACTTACACAATAAAATTAGGGTTAATACCAACATGGTGTCTTGTGCGGATGTCGAGTGCACTACAACCCGTAGGAATAATCCTAGCAAATATATATTTCATCAGTAAGTATACATTTTTGTCACCGGTATAATTTCGGTAAAAAACTCGAACAGTTTTGATTTCTACTAGGATAGTATTGTTAAGTATGCTTCATAATTGATAGGAAAATGAAAACATTTAAACATAAACGAGAATTAGCGAAAATATTATGTAAAGAAAGTTCGCACACGTTTACACTAGTGCTTGAAGTTATTCATATTTTATCGACATCGACAATAGTTTCGATTGCACTCACTGAAATATTGTTACTTGATATTTTACCCGACTGCGTCCGGAGCAGGTTTATTGTAGCTTTCACGTACTTATATGTATGGTATGCTATTTCACTCTTCCATACTGTTCAGACAGAAAAGAATAAAACGTAGAAAGAACCGACTGCTTCTCTTCCAAAAAAATCTTGTAAAAGCCGATCTAGGAAATGGGCAAAATCTGATAAATTATATTAGTAGGAGATGCAGCTAGCAACCCATCAATATTTTGATTCCGTGCTGAACGTGGCTTTTGGGTTAGACCTGTCTACCTCGCGAGGGAATAAAAATGTAATAGTACGGATGTATCTATACATTTTATGGTACGCTCCATAGCCCAAAGTAACATAATTGTTTGTGTTTTATTTATTGCATTACAGTTTTTAATAAGAGCAGAGCTAGTAGAGCATCATTAGCATACTTTGAGTACGATGACCAATTTGTTAAATATTGCATTGTTGTAAATTGCTATGAATAACAAGTGTCATGGTTGTATTATTTCTTTTAATTTTTAACTTGCCCATTGAAGCTATTCCAAAGTTAACGTCATCATCATCATCATCACCTCAGCCACAAAAAGTCCTTTGCTGGACATAGGCCTTCTCCAAGGATTTCCAGTACTATAATTGGAAAGGTCAACTCAGGTCGTCAGACCACCTGGTCTGTGGGTGTCCAACGCTGCGCTTGCTGGTACATGGTTGCCATTCGAGAACCTTTCTATTCCATAGGCCGTCCGTCCACTTCACGTACCGATATCTAACAAAAGTGTGCTCAAAAGTATTTTCAGCTAGATGCTTACGTCGCCGTATTTTTTTAGAATCTATTTGTTATGCATGTTTCTTATTCTTGCAGACTCGCGGGTGAAACTATTCACATGAACATAAAAAAATCATACAGCGAATCTTTAATAAACATCATAGAGTTTATTCAGGTACGACTAACAAAAACAAATTATGTTTAGAGTAGCCTGAGCCTGTATATCAGGTGTGAAATATGTTTGTATACTTATGGTTTATTTTTCGTAAAATATTTTGATATGCATAGTGAAAATGTACGTATTATATATCCTCGGTGGGGTCATTTAGTCTGTGCACATGACAAATTTTCTCTATAGGAGCAATACTAGTTAAAATACATTGCTAAATCTATTGATTGTCTGGTTAAATTATTATCTTTTTATTTATTATTATTATTATATATAATGGGCTGATTTGTTACCCGACTTCAAAAAAGGACGAATACTACGAATACATACGACTACGAATTCGGCCGTATGCCTTTTTTAATCGCATGACTGTTTGTGTCCTCATAACCGCATAAATCTTTTTTTATATAAAACGGTATGCTTTCAAGTTTTTTCCATTTAAATTTTATCAAAATAAGTTCTGTAGTTTGATTGAAGTCGGTTTTTTGTATGAAAAATATTTAAACTATTATTTATGTGTCAATAAAGAAATGAAAAAGGTATCTATGTTTTATTTGCTGTGTTTCAATGTAAATAAATTATTTATAGAAGTTCATTGCCTTTTACTTTTTGTGAAGTTTCTCTTCGGAAAATGTATATATCCCTGTAAAACTGTATAATTTTGCTTCTTTTCTCAATGGGAAGGTATAATGATTTGACTATCGATACATTGACATACACCAGGTACATTTTAGCCAAACACTACTGAATACATATGCAAAATCACACCCACAACTGCATTTCAAAATCGGTCTCGTTTGACAGCATCCGTTTGAATCTCTATCCGTCAGGATTATATTATCTCTATGAATAATATTGATGAATAAAAAGCTTTCAGACCTCATTGCGTAACGTCAAATCACAGTCCGGGAAAAATGTAATGGCGGCTGCAATGTTACCGAAATATAACACAAATCTCAAAAATAATCGCGGTAAGTCCCGTAGTGACAATAATAGTAATTGAGACCGCGAAAGCTTAAAATCGTATTAATGCACAATTTAGTCTTGTAAACACCAAATTTTCATTAATGACTCACACATTTATATTTGCACCGCAAGTTTGTTTATAGCCCGCAGTCGCAGGTTGCCGTTTTAATGTTAATGTAACGAAACACGGAAGCCATTGTGGAGGTTTACGAGCGAAGGTTTAGCTGGTGAACGACGAAGACCAGACTTAGATGGACACCGAAACATGGCAAAACAAGCGGAAACTGGCGAAGTTGAGAAATATACCTACATTATTTAATTTAGACTTCTAGCGTATATTACGACTATAAAGAGGAAAGGTTTGAGTGTTTGTTTGTAATGGATGAACCCAAAAACTACTGAACCTATTTTGAAAATTACCACCAATAGGAAGCTATATTAACACGTAACAAGAGCTATATTTCGCTTTCAAAATAATAGTGCTTTTTGCAAATATTGTATTAATGTAACTCAGGTTTTAAAAAATTACCTATTTTTTTTAGAAAAGGGCTGAATTTTATCAATACTTAAAAATATTTTTTTTTTTAAGTTTTTTGAGTGTAACTGTGAAAGAAGATCTGGTTACTAAAGATATTTCATGCCAAGTGAGATAGGTATCTACCATGCAGTGTGCTGCCTAGAACAAAGAGACAGTCGGTACAAAAACCATTACGGCACATACGCTGTAGAGTACGTGTACCTTATCTAGTACGGGGAGGATAAACAAAAACAAAAACACCACGATGCTACCCTAATCGAGGCTTCGTACAACCAAACTGGATTACATAAAGGACACTGCATTGAACTTTCAAATGAGTGTATTTAGATTTCTTATTTTAGAGGACAGAGTGCACGGCATTATGTAACGCCGCTAATACTGGAGGCTGCTTATCGTATGAAATGGTTATTGTATGGTTAAATAAAACACGTATAATTTTAACCAAACAGCATCACATAAAGAACAGGCGGCCGCTGTATCGGACTATCAAATGTTTTATTTTTTTCAGACTCGTACTTAATTGTAAGTTGGAGTAAGGAGTAAGTTCATTTTGAATAGAAGTTGTACGTTATCCAAGTCAATATGGACGGATAAAAGAAAAGGCACTACCCATTAGGGTAGTGCCCATTGTATGGTACTACCCATTAGGGTAGTAATGTTATTTTGGTGGCAAGGCAGAGCATCGATTTTTTTTGTTACTAATAATTGAAGTAGGCATTTGTCTCCCATCTCACCTGATGGCAAGTGACGATGAAGACGAGGATGTTACATTATTATGATTACGATGCTTCGCTTTGCGACCAAAATAGCCAAGTAAATAAAAACAAACGCACTCGGCCTTTCAAATAAGTGTATTTTTTGGAGAAAGGAAGTTTCACTCTAAAGAGAATTTGTATCTTATCCAGGTCCACAAGGATAGATAAAAAGAGAAGCACCACGGTGCTCTCCTAATTGAAGCTCTGCCGTGCGAAAGGACATTACATCAGCTTTTCAAATAAGTGTATATTTTTGGAGAAAGGAGGAAGTTCACTCTGACAAGTAGTTGTACTTTGTCTAGGTCGACAAGGAAAACAAAGGCACCATAGTGCCACCCTAATCAAGGCTCTGCCTTGCGACTAAACAGGATTAAATAATATCGCATTGGACTTTTAAATGAACGTGTTTTTTGTAGACAGACAGAGAGCGCGAAATAAAGTTATTCAGGATATAATAAACTCTATGTGAATGAATTGATACATACCGCTTTCATAAATAAAATCTCGATTTACATACGTACACCAATATTGTACCCTCGTACATCTTATTCCTTCCCAACTATATGATGAGCTCAGTCATCATCATCATTTCGTGTAGGTCTCACGGTCAATCACCCTGGTGTCAGAGTTCTTCGTGACCGGACTCTCGGCCTCTGACGTGGTTCCTTTAACGACTACCAGATGGCAGCCGGGACCAACGGCTTAACGTGCCTTCCGAAACACGGAATCATCTTTATTATCAGACAATCAGGTAATTTAAGCCTGCAATGTCCTTACCAACCTGGAAGCAACTAAACAAAGTCTCCTATCCGTGGGAATCGAACCTACGACCCCCGAGTCTACAGGCAAATGCCTTAACCACTGGACCACGGAGGCAGTTAAAGCTCAGTGATAAAGATAAGAGTAAATTGTCAGTTGTCAAGTATCTACTGTTTACGAGTATATTCTACTGTATATAGACTATACTGTACTATAGACTGTCGGAACAAAGAAGAAGTAGCAATATCATTACCGTTTGTCCGTATTCATATGCTGAAGTGTACCTTTGCAAGGACAAACAATAACAAACTCACCACGGTGCTACTCTAATCGAGGATCTGTCGTGCAACCAAACTGGATTACAGAAAGGACATTGCGTCGGACTTTAAAGTGAGTGAGTGAGAGTGTGTTTTTAACCGACATCATATTGTAGTGTTGAAAGGTGAGGGAAGAGGAAATCAAATGGGAAATATTTTCTGTCACCTAAGTTTTAATTTGTAACTATCTTCTGACGGGAGGTTAGGTTATTTAGATTACTTGCGTGTGATCCTAACACAAGTGAGCGAGTCACCCACTTTTGGATGGAAATTGCAAAGATTGCATTGCAGTCGAGGGCAAAACCCCCACCATAACAGAAACCACTTGGCTACGGAGGTCACGTTCATAAGGTTTCCTTCTGACAAAAATAGGAGCGAGCGACCGTCCTCTACTTTGGGCAAAACCTTCACTAAAACAACGCAACGCTTTTGCTTACGCTTCCTCCGAAATAAAGAAATATGCGATGTGATAACCACTTAATGCAACGTTAATAGTCTGCACTAAATCAGCCACAACATATGCACAAAATAAAGGGACTGTACAAATTAGGAAATACAAGCTAAAGAAAGCTCATAAACATCATTGAGACATCTCCAACCCATCTGGCCAGCGAGGAAAGTGTAGGCCAAATCCTTTGTCTGCTCTGGCCAAGTATGGCTCCGGTAGTACAGAGAGGGTCATGCTCCTGCAGTAGAGACTAAAAAGATCTGATGATGATAATGATGATGACAGATTAGGCCCAACCGTGTGTAGATAGCGTATGGGTGGCAAAAATATATTGAGGTGTGCCAAACTTCAACTTAATCGGGTTTGTAGATTCATTGGCGGCTCCTTGATTGTACGAAACCCTAACAATATGAACAATCAACAAAGACTGAGCTAGGCCCAAACCATAATAGTTGTAGGGGAGAAAGGGGTAATGGGAGTCAGCGGGCAATCGGGGTCAGGTGCCTCTAAGCAAAACTACACGTTCGATATCTAGGTAAATGACATGTTCAGCTTGCCCTGTACCCGATGACCATTGTACGAATGACTCGCGCTAGTAGCTCCACGCGTTTTTGAGTGACAATTATGTTTCGTTTTCACGCCTCGTCGGTGTAAATTTTCGTCAAAACAACATTAACGGTGAGTATAGACGTTGTAGCTGTACCAAATTAATGACTATGGATAGATTTATCCCTGATATTCAAAATTTAAATTAGCATATTAAATTGCGATTAAATTTACTTTGTGTTATTAAATTTTACAATTAACATGCAGTATAGGTTTTGGGTAATGGGAGCCAAAGAGCCCGCTAGTGATTACCATTACCCGCAAAAAATATTCTTATGTTTTTTCGCTTATAGATGCCGATATTACAAGTCAGAAAAACCAAATATGCTAGCTGATCAACTGGTGATTGCACTGGATGGTATACTGCCGAATGTAATGTCTGCGATTGTTTGACTCTGATTTCCCACATGTCTGATTCCCATTGTACTGAGGTTAGTGCAATGGGAGTCAAACTTGGTTTTTTTTAAAACGCGGAAATATATCCAAAGTTGATTCCCAAAGTGGTGAAAAGTGATAACAACTAGTAGATAAATAAGTAAAGTCTATTATTAAACAATTTTAATCACGATATTATTTCGAAATAAGCTTTTATTTGATAGCTCGCTTAAGCGACTCCCATTACCCCCTTCTCCCCTACTACTGCAACCACTCAATAAGTTGTACTTCTATGCCTCAGTATTGCGTGCTTATCAACGATCGATGCGCCGACTGTCCGGCCGTCATCGGACGCCGATTGTAATCCGGACCGTCTGTCCGGACTTCGGCAGGGAGCGGCTGACTCACCGATATGTCAATTAGGATATTGGATGCAATGGATGCTATGACAAACACTGAAAAGCCTTGTTCGGCGCGTCAGTGTTTGCCGCGTATTTGGTAGACACCGGTCCATCACTTTGAGGATTAAATACCTGACGTACATTTTATAACCATTATATCTATAACTAGCTGTTGCCCGCGACTTCGTCCGCAATTTATGTTATTATGTATAGTATTAATTAGTATAGATGAATAATTTTTCCCCGATTTCAAAACTTTTTTTATTGATGCTTCGCTCTTATTGGTCGCAGCGTGATGTTTTATAGCTTAAAGCCTTCCTCAATAAATGGACTATCCAACACAAAAAGAATTTTCCAATTTGAACCAGTAGTTCCTGAGATTAGCGCGTTCAAACAAACAAACAAACTCTTCAGCTTTATAATATTAGTATAGATATTCTATAATAATAGTCTTTCACGATGGTTTGGGCGAAAAGAAAAAATCTTCCCGCGCAGATCGTAAAAGCCAACAGAGGGAATGGGCAAATCTGACGAATCGTTTTAGTTAGCGGTCCGGCTAGCAACCCATCATTATTTTGAGTCCATTTTCCACCTAACGTCCACCAACATGCTAAACGTGGCTTTCAGGTCTTAAAGACCTGGAGCTCTGTCTACCCCGCAAGGGAAAAAGACGTGATACCATGTATAATAATATAGGAGTCCGATGGCCGGGCAGGCGTGAGCATTATTTGCGCTTACGCATATTAAGCAATCCCGGGCGCGGTCCCCACTTGGATGGGTGACTGCAATTATGTACTAAAAAAAATTTCGAGATCTTCCGTGCTTTGGAAGGAAAGCTTTTGGTCCCGGCTGTCATCATGTATGATGGCAGTAGTAAAGCGGTGTCAGATGCATTTAGGAAGCTTAAAAAATCTGACACTAGTGTTGGTCACTAGCATACACGAAAACAAACAAATTTTGTAACTATTTGTAGTGAATATCATGGTTGTTGTTTTAAGTGAAACGAATGTTGACGAACTCGATCGACACCAGTGTTGACAAACTCAATCGACGCCCACTACGGGCGTTTGTATAATTATCACTAACGCACGCTAGTTAACCGAGCGTGGTTACCGTTTTATCGGTGTCCTGAAGTAATATAAAAATAACTAGATATTCTCAGTGTTTCTCAAAGCATGATAAGCCATTAGTTCCGTATGTCATCAAGCTAAGACCTCTGTGGCTTAGTGGTGCCACAAATGCCTTTGAATCGCACTTTCATCATCATCATTTCGTGTAGGTAGGTGTCGCGGTCAATTGACCATGCACACCCTGGTGTCAGAGTTCTTCGGAACCGCCTCTCGGCCGGGCGGCCGGGACCAACGGCTTAACGTGCCTGCCGAAACACGGAATCATCTTTATTATCAGACAATCAGGTGATTCAAGCCTGCAATTTCCTAACCTAACTGGAAACAAATAAACAAAGTATGCTTCCCGTGGGAATCGAACCCACGACCCACTCCGGGTTTTAATCCCCGGGCAGCTCATGAAGGATGTTTTTCTTCATATTCCTATATATATATTTTATTTAGTAATGAAAGAAAAGAGAAGCAGCTGGTAGGTCATAGAATGTACCAGCTGTTTCTCTTCCCGCGCAGACCTCAGAGGCCGGTCGAGGGAATGAGCGAAAATAATTTGTTAATAAGCGATGCAGCTAGCAACTCATCACTATTTTGATTTCATTTTCCATCTTCACGCCCACCTACACGGTGATAAACACTGAAAGGGATAAAGACGTGATACTATGCATCATTTCGTATGGCAGGTTACTGCAATACTTATAAACAAGTATATATTACATGTCGTGTATACAAGAGTGGGTTTCTCTATTCTCCGCCATAAGGAATACAAAATTTATCAAATACATAGATGTGTTAGTCTTTACATTTACATATAACGTTATAGTAACAATATCATGCCAAAACTAATTATAAATACCTATCTTAATGATTTCTGATGTTTTCGCGATTGTTATACATTTTATAAATCTTCCCGTTGGTTTGGGAGAAAAGAAAAAAACGTAGAATGTGCTAGCTGCTTCTCTTCCCGCGCAGACCGTAGAAGACGGTCAAGGGAATGGGCTAAAATCTAAGAATCATAACAATAGGTGAAACGGCTAGCAACCCATCACTATTTGGATTCCGTTTTCCACCTTTACGCACCAACACGCTAATAGTGGCCTTTCGGTCTTATGACTTAAGGCTCTGTCTACCCCGTAAGGGATAAAGACATGGTAATATATACGTATGTATGTATATGTAACTAATGTAATGTAAGCGATAATAGAAGCGTTTTACCTGAAACAAAACTCATATTAAATACTTACCTTATTTGAAACTGTACATATTGAGATAGGCACTGTGTTTTCTGCTTTCTCTTTCTACCTATATAGTGCTGTCTCGCTCGCACGATCCCACCATCTCATCTCACCAGGCAGGGTGGGGGGCCCTTGTGGGGCGCCATCTTAGAATCATTGAGACGAAATATGTACCCAGGCAGGAATTAAATTACAGTTTCAAATAAGGTAAGTATTTAATATGCGTTTTATTTCAGGTAAAACGCTTCTATTAAAGTACTTGACCGTTATTTGAAACTGTACATATTGAGACTTGTTTGTTATCGCCTGGGTGAGATGGACGCCAATGTGAGACGAGTAAGATTAAATAATGATACGATTGTATCATTTCCATGGTAAAATGAATTTACCAAATATAATAATCTTAATTATTATTTAATAATTAAGATGATATACAAGTGGGAAGTGCGAGTAAATAAGCTATTACATTTTTTACAAAAAAAATTTATAAATGCGATTCATATACATCACAAAGTATGCGTAAAGTAAAGAAAATGAAATAATTTGAATCACTTTTGTATTGAAAATACACAATCAACTTATTGGAATAAACAACTAGTGATGTTTCTATTAACGGGAGTTGGTATGACCTGTTCCCTGTAAAATTTTCTAAATGTATCACCAGATTGCCAATTACCTCTTGATAAGATGTCGTCTATAGGTATATTTCACAATTTTCGTACCGATCAAAGTACGTGAAGCCGAAAGCATAATATGGATGTGTGTCTACTTGCGGAAAATAAATCGTTTGTGTCTAAGCTATATTTCAAGAGAAACGATAATATTCCATATTGTTTTTTAAGGCGTTTGCCGTGGGAAACCACGACCCCGGGTCTACAACCCGGGGTCGTGGTTTCCCACGGGAAGCATACTTTGTTTATTTGCTTTTAGTTTGATTAGGACATTGCAGGCTTGAATCACCTGATTGTCTGATAATAAAGATGATTCCGTACTTCGTAAGGCACGTTAAGCCGGTGGTCCCGGCTACCATTTAGTAGTCCGGTTCCGAAGAACTCTGGACACCAGGGTGTTCGTGGTCGATTGACCATGACACCTTTTTTATTTTATTTTATTTATTTATTTATGGCAACAAACAGTCATATACAGTTTACATATAGTACACACAATTTAACTTAAGTTAATAGACCTAAATAGTGCCAGTAAATTTATATTTTAACAATAAAAGAAAGCATTTATAAAGATTCTTAACGTAGCAGTTGCGAATTAAAAGATAGGTTGTAATATTATCAGATGGTTGGTATTAATCTAACGTTAAAGATACCTATACCTAACTAAGTTTAGGTACATGGTGGCATGTACATGATACACGAAAAGTTGTAACAAAGAAAAGAAATTAGGACCTAAGAGCTAAATCTAGTCTTCAAATTATTTTTTAGCGTATTTAGTGACATATTAAAAATATCCAGATCTGTGAAATTTTTGTTGTAATTATTGGTGGAACGAAAAATAAAAGTATTAGCAGTATATTTTTTACTTAACTGCGGTGGAACAAAAAGTGGAAGTGTATGTGAACGTGAGGGGCGCACTGGAAGTCGAACACGTGATTTAAAGTTGACCTTACCTAGAAGTGCAGGAGAGTCTATTAAATTATTAACAATTTTATATAGAAACACTATGTCGGCCATTTTACGCCTATCGCAGAGCGACAACAGTCCATACCTACGCAATGACTCATCATATGACTCCGGTGAGCAGTTGTTCTTGTAATTAAGATTTTTTATAAACTTCTTTTGGACTCTTTCGATTCTGTCGACGTCTACCTGAAAACACGGATTCCATACCATACTACAGTAATCTAAAATTGATCGAATAAATGAAAAGTATAGAATTTTAAGTGTGGTGGTTTTTTTAAAGTCTTTGCTTATTCGAAGTATGAACCCGAGTCGTCGAAATGCGGTATTCAAAATGTGTTCATAGTGAAGTTTAAAAGTCAACTGTGAGTCCATAATTATACCCAAATCTCTGACACTTGTTACTCTTGTAAGATTGTTATTATTTAAATTATAGTTGAAATGTATGACCTTTTTTTTACGTGTATAAGTCATGATATAACACTTTTCACTATTTAAAAATAATTGATTATTAGAACAATATTCACTTAAGGCAAGCAAATCATTCTGTAATTTTTTGCAGTCGTCGTTACCTTTAATAACTCTAAAAAATTTTGTGTCATCGGCATATTGTAGGTGATGACTATACTTAAGTGCTTGTCCTATATCATTGATATACAGGGAGAAAATTAAGGGACCGATATGGGAGCCCTGTGGAACCCCAGAGGGCACCGGTAGAAATTGAGATACGTAACCCTTAACGCAGACGGCTTGACTCCGGTTAGTAATATAAGACCGGGCCCACCTGAGAAGGCTGCCGTGCACGCCGGCCGCCTCCAGCTTCTGGATAAGCAAATTATGACTAATTTTATCAAAAGCTTTGGAGAAGTCGGCGTACACGACGTCCACCTGCAGGTCGTCCTCCATAGCCTGCGCCAGAAACTCTGTGAATAAAACCATGTTAGTATCCACACTACGGCGTTTAAAGAAACCATGTTGTTGCTCAGATATATGGTTACGGACACAATTCCAAATATTATCTGTAACAATTTTATCTAATACCTTTCCTAATACACACGACTTTGAAATTGGTCTGTATTCGGTTATATGATCAATGTTCTTATTCTTAGGAATAGGTGTTATCAAAAATTTTTTCCACATGCTGGGAAATATACCAGAGTTTATAGATAAACAATAGATGATAGTTAGAGGTGTTGAAAGTTCCATAGCACATTTAGAGATAAGTATGGGGTGGATCCCGTCAGATCCAGCTCCTTTATGAATATTCACGTGTTTTAATTCTCTAAAAACAATCTCGTAGTCAAGGTTAATGGAACTGATATCTACGGCTGTTGAAGTAACCTCACCGGCATAATCGGCGCACATGGAGTTAGAATCGCTGGAGGTGACGAAAACCGTGTGAAAGTAAGAGTTAAAAGCATCACAAATTTCGTTGCCACTAGACAAGGTTACACCATTGTAAGTCATATTTTCAGGAATCTCGTTATTTTTGTTTTTTGATTTCACAAAAGACCAGAAGAATTTAGGGTCAGATCTAATATTATTTTCCGATAAATCAATGAATTTTTTGTAACAGTCATCCTCTATTTTTTTAAATCGGCGCCTTAATAATGAAAAGGTTTGATAATCTTTTAAATTGCCATAGCGCTTCCATTTTTTATGAAATTTATTTTTCTCCTTCAAAATATTAATTAAAGGTTTCGTGAACCATGGAGGATGTCTATGATCATTTCTAATATTGCATGTAGGGACATACTTATCTATAAGAGTATTAAGTACATTATAAAAATAGTTAGTCATCATTTCGACATCGTTCATGGTGCCGAATACCCCCGCCCAGTCAACTGATTTGAGGTCAGTTTTAATTTTTTCATAATCGGCCTTATAAAATAGCTTTTTAGTAGTCCTAGCGATTAACAGTGGCTTTAGAAAGGATATATTTATTTTGATTTCCAGGGCTTTATGATGAGAATCTTCTAACACTAAAGGGTTACTACAAGCTATCAGGTCACAGTGCCTATTGCAGAAAACTAGGGCCAAAAGTCTTTTATTTTTATTGAATTGTCCATTATATTGACATAATGAAGATATGGACATAAAGTCTGCAGTAAGACACGCCAGATTATTGTCATTTGTCTGTATATCCATACAACCGGTCTGTATATCATAGGTCCAAGAAGCGTGAGTGATGTTAAAGTCACCCATTACAAGAAATAAATCATTAGGATTCGATGTAATAAACTCATTAACTCGGTCGTAAAAAGATGATAAAAGTGATTCATGCGTACTACCGTGCGAGATATAGGTGGCCGCTAGATGCAAATAACGGGGCGCGGGGCCGCGCGGAGAGGGGGCGCGCGCTGATGAGTCGGCGCCGGCGCACAACGGCAGCGATAACCATACTTCCTCGGCCGGCACTGGAGGCGTACACAAGTCGCTGCGGTTCAAAGGGCGCAGCTCGCGCCGCACCGCCATTATTACACCACCACCTAACTCCCTGTCGTCCCTGTATGCACGATCGCAACGGTATACTAAGTATGTGCTATTAAAATATTCAGAATCATAAAAATTTTGGTTTAGCCACGATTCGGTGATACAGATTATATCATAGTTATTAGATAAAACTCCATTAAGAAATTCACGTGACTTAGTACGTAAGCCCCTTACGTTCTGATAATAAACGGATAGTTTGATGTTATCGTATGAAAATAAAGTAATTTATTAAAATCGCAATACTAGTTCCACCAATAATACTTATAAGTAAGAAAGCTACAATGTTATAAAGACGAAATGTTTGAAAATTACATTGATAATTGTTGTAATAAAGTAAAAATAGTGTTATGTGTTCAACTCGTAAGATTAAAAATAAAATAGAATAAACTTTCCACACAAAACCACTAACCACGAGTAGTCATTTGATTTTCGTGAGGTCCTTTTCGGTAGATATATGCATAATTTTAGTGTTATCACTTTTTCTAATTAGAATTTTGCAGTCAGACACCCACACATATTTGTAGTCTTTGTCCTTAGCAAGCTGCCGAGCTTGTTTGTGCAGCAGCTTATTCTGCGGGGTAAGATGCTCGCTTACAAAAATAGGACTTGATCTGCCATCCAAGCCGACGTCCACCGTCGTGAGACCTCGGCGCGCGCGCACAGCTGCTAACATTTGCGACTTACGATATCTCTGGACGAACCTAACTATTATATTAGGGATACTGGAAGAGTTATCGTGTTGTGATGTCCCATCTCCACTGCCAGCCAGCTCACCTGAGCCTACGTTGCTTTTTGTGATAAATCTACGAACACGGTGAACGTAGTCGATGTCACCAGGACATAAATTAAAACCTATTTTCTGAGCAATCTTATGAACGATGTCTAACAAGTTTTCACTTTTTGTAACAGGGATGCCGGTGATCTCCAAATTATTTACTCTTCCCTGCTGCTCCCTTAGTCTTTGTTCGTTAGACATGTCGGTAACATTCGATTTTATTTCGGCAACGTCTTTGGTGAGTGATTCCACTTTCCTGGTGTTCATCTGTTGGGAAGTTTTTATAGAAGACATATCATTCTTAAGTAAGGACTGCTCGTCAGACAGTTTTTTGAAGCTAATTTGAAATTCGCTCATTTGTGAATTCAGCCCTCCAACATCATCACGTATTGCATCCAATGTGGATTTTAAGGCAATATTTTGTTGTTCGAATGTGGATTGAATAGAAAGCTTTAGATTATTTTGGACATTAAGTAACATTTCTTCGAAATTGCAGTCGCAAGGCCGTTCTTTTCTTTTACGCTGGGAACTCGCTGGTGAATCATCACGAATCTTAGAAAGATCTTGCTGAGAGCCCTTTCTGCTACTGGGCGGACTTCTTTGTAAACTCATGATGTAGCGGTAAAATCGGAGAAAAGAATATGTGGATGTTCCTTATTTATGCAAGTAGATAAATGCATCAATCACGCATACGCCGCACAATCGCAGTGGCACACTCAATAGTTGTCCCGCTCTTGCACAGTTGGGCAGATCGCTGTTATGAATCACAATGATGCACCAAAGGTCACACGCGACAGCAGCGCACTAACGCAATAACAACCATATGCACAGCCTAGTTAGGTGCAAAATCGATTGCCTCCGAATAAAAAAAAATCGATAAAAACACGGCACGCGTCCTGCTACGAAAGGATCTGAGAGCGTACTGAACACCTATTCGATATTTTTTTTTTTTTTTAAAGCAATAGATATCAATCTATGCTTGACCAGTACATAAGAACTCAGTTGACCAGAAATTTCAGTACCACATAGTGTGGAAACTACTGATTTATGAAGCAAAATTGTACTAAAGGAAAGATTTTTCCTTTAGGTGTAACTCAGCTAAACATTTAACCAGAATCGAGCCATCAGGATGAAATGGACTCAAATGCAATTTATTGCACCAAGATAGCCACCTGCTCCAGACCATTTTATAAGATTTCCTAGTAGAAGCTCTCCAGGAACTTCGGGCCAAACTAATCTGAGAGTCATTCCAGGTTGTTAGGCTATCTGCCTTCCCCCACATTTCCATACTTCCAGGGTCATGTCCTGGAGTTGGGTGGAGGCAGACCGGTTGAAGTATCGATTAGATACTGGTGTAGGTTGTGGATTGTGAATCCAGCCGCTATCGCTCGGGACTCCAGTCTGCTTTCCAAAATGCTCGTTCCCATCGTGGGAATATTAACAAGAATACACCTCGAGCCTGATTGGCTAATACCTTGGGTATCAGGTATGGGGAAGGGAATACCCACGCTAGGTTGTAGTCCCAAGTCCGGGAGAATGCATCGTGATAAAAAGCTTGACTGAACATTCGGTCCAGGGAGACATAATTGCAGACAACTTGTGCGTTCTTTGAAGCAAACAGGTCCACGAGAGGAACACCGTATGTCTGAAAAAAAATAATTTTTGTTCGATGAGGCAATAGATGCCGTTCTAGGAGTAGACGGTAGCGAGATAGATGATCTGCATGCCCATTGTACTTGCCTGGAATATAACGATCAGATATTTGAATCTGAGAGTGATCTAGCAATTGACCAATTCTTGCTGTTATGTTCATCAGCATTGACGACTTGGTCCTCCTTCGTTCCGCACGTGAGCAACTGCTGTCTTGTTGTTGCATTACCACAACAGAGTGGACTGGCCCAAATTCAGATTTTGGATTTCCAAGACCTTTAGAACTGCAAGGAGTTCTTCTTGGTTGCAGTGCAATCCCTGTTCTTGGTTGGTCCAATGACCCGAAAAAGACTGGTTGTCTAATTGGGCTCCACAACCTAAATCGGATGCATCCGTCACCATAAAGTGAGACAGCCCACAAGACTTTGCAAGCTTTTCAGCTCGACTGCAACCTGATTGAAAATTTGCATTATTTTCGCAGAGAGAGTAATTCACTTCTCTTTGGGTAACGATTTCTTGTTGGTTCAAGTGTCCCAATTCACACCCAGGAATACTAGATTCTGCTGAGGGGTTGTGATTGACTTCTCCTTATTCACTTGCCAACCCAGATACTGCAGTCTCTCTAGGAGGATGCGGACATGTGAACTAGGACCTGTCGGTCTTGGTCTTGGACCAGCAGGAAATCGTCCAAATCCTAACTAATATCATAAACGCGAAAGTGAGTTTGTTCGTTACGCTTTCACGTTGTAACTAATGAACTGATCATCATGAAATTTTGCATACACGTTATCTGGGGTATGACATATGGTACATTCCATTGGTATGGACGTATGGTATCCCGGGAAAAAGTACTGTTTCCGAGGGATCGACATTGATGCGGGCGGAGCCGCGGGCGAAAGCTAGTAGACTGTAATTTGTAAACAGAGTTCACTTAGGCTTTGCGCCACCCAGTTTGTAAGGGTGGCAAAAATCTGGGATGCTTACTGTACTTTTATAAGACGAAACTTTTCAGTTATTACATAATCGTTCAGAGACGTAAGGTTGAAATGGGACGGTGAGTGCCGTCGCCTTTTGGTATAAGGAACATAGTCGAAATAAAGCTTGGAGACGGTTTGACTACTTCTAAGACATGTTGCTATTTCATTTGTGACAACACGGTTGTAATGGCTTCTGATACAGAAGTGTGGAGTCTTTTTTCGATCCGATGAGGCATCGAGAGTGGTGGTTTTGGTAAAGAGGATTCCCTCCTATGCTCCAGAGTTACCGTGTAATTATTTTTAAAAAGAACGGTGGAGCACCGAGCCGTTCCCACCTTTTGTGAAATAAAAGTAGTCGCCCCGCTCTGAATTGGTTGTCAGTACTTGCCTCGTTTCTTCCCAAGCATCTTGAAGTCTGAGGTTGGTCTCGATGACTTGCGCTTATTATACTCTTGGGACCTGTAGGTCTGCCGACCTCCTCTGGGTCGAAAGGAACCTCTAGAGTTAGAAGGCGCTGAGTGAGAGTCATCGTTATAATGGCCATGGGTGACAACAACCCTGCGGTTGATTAGCATGGGAAATGTGCGATGCACACCATCCATGTGCGTTTGTGGTACCCTGCGCGGGTCCATTAAAAGTTACCTGCCCCTGCGGGGGGTGGCAAGTTTGGTTGCTCGTACCAGCTTGTGCAGCTAGAGCATTGATGAGTCAGCGTTATAATTACCATGTCCTTGCGGAGGCCATGAGTGACAACAACCCTGTGGGGGTTGATTAGCATGGGAAATGTGCGTCGCACAACATCCATGTGAGTCTGTGGTACCCTGCGAGGGTCCATTAAAAGTTGCCTGCCCCTGCGGGTAGTGGCGAGTTTGCTTGCTCGTACCAGCTTGTGCAGCTGGAGTATTAGTGCTGTTTTGTTATTTTTGTGGGGGTAGGAATATTTCCCTTACTCCTCAGGCTTTTTTTAAGAACAGAAGTCAAAGACTTAGTATTAAACAAATGTTGACATGAGGGTGGATTTTTACGCAAAGCTACTTTGGTAAGTGGGTTACGTACAAAGTTAATTATTCCATCTCTGCTCATTTTTATAACCTCAGCTCTGTGGCCACAAATGAGTTGAAGTAATTGTGATGAAACTTGAACACATCACCCTTTAAAAACAATTCCTCTATTTTCCACGTAAACCGTCAAAAGAAATTTCAGATTCTTGGGCCCATTCCAAAAGATCCCGAATATATGATTATAAGACATCGCGTTGTTTGAGAACACAACAAGTTAAAGCAGCGTAGGCTTTTTCAGAATTTGCGAAATGACGTTATGAATCATAAGCTCTTAGCTCGTCATTTACTTCTAGTTCCACAAACCCCGGTGTAGAATTATATATTTTTTGCGTATCCGCGTAACGGACTTCGCACCATTCACTTTTATCAAAATGTTGCATGTTCTTTAAGATGTTTAAATACTCAACCGAAGTTTTGGGCACAGCAGGCTCCTTTAACTGTATCAATTTTGAAAATTAAATTTGACTCACGTGTAACTGATTGGGGCGGACTATTATTGACATCATACAGTTCGCCACTAAATTGTCATCAACAACAGTCATTTTGACAAGTGTTTACACAATTTTGGCTGTTTCCCTCATAAAAGGTGACTTGCGCCTGCGATATTTGCCCCCCTTTTCTTTCGTTTATATCTATTAATATCGGAGGAACTAGAACTAGACGACAAACAATAACTACTTGTAGACTTGCTACTAGAAGTACTTCGCGACGTTTCCTCTACAACTGTTGTTCTCAACATTAGATGGGCCCGCTCGGGGGGAATTATTTTTATTTCTGTCAACAGACTCCATATTGATTTATAAATTACACACAACACTTCCACTTCACTTATCTGTGGAAAAAGTCGTGTTAAAACACGGTTAAGACAAACACTTTAATTAAAAAGGTAGAATTTAAAATAAATGGAAATAAATTCGAACGGAAACTCCGTTATTACTATATTAGTCACTACATGACTTTGTAAATTAAGTAATTTAAGTAATAATTTTATAAAATGTTATCCGTAATTTTCCATGAGAAAGAAAAAACGGTTAAATTAAAATGTAATTCATTTTACCAGAATATTACGCAGTCCTTAGCACGACCGTGCACCGCAGAAAACAGGACGCCAATGATTCTAAGATGGCGGGCGCCCCCACAAGGGCCCCCCACCCTGCCTGGTGAGATGAGATGGTGGGATCGTGCGAGCGAGACAGCACTATATAGGTAGAAAGAGAAAGCAGAAAACACAGTGCCTATCTCAATATGTACAGTTTCAAATAACGGTCAAGTACTTTAATACCGTGTTAAAGTGGTTTTATTTAAATGTATAAATACCTATCGTTCAGAACTAAAATCTCGGCAGTGGCGGTAGAGCACAATGCAGTTAGTACATACATACGTGTACCAAAGGTCCGGCCATCGATCGCATGCACGAGTAGTCAGCCAGAATGCATGTGGTTGTGGTTTACTATCGACAGAATAGAAAGTAATAGCTACGTTGTAGAGAAGGTTTTGTTTAATTAAGTTTGACGGTCAGTTTAGAATAAATGCGACATGAATCTCTAATCACAACTAATAGAATATGAAATGATAAGAAAAATTACGAATTAATAAATATATAGGTATTTATCATGATTTTGAATGAACCTTTGAGCTTTTTTAAAATCTAGGAATCAGAATCCCTAATGGAATACTAAATCGCAAGAGAAAAGGAAAAAAATAGACCTATATAAAGTTGCTGATCAGCTGGGCGAATTTCTGTGCATGGGAAGTCTATTTTTTAGAATCACGCTGTATATACAGATAAGTCACACAGATTGAGCTAGCCTCAACGATACTATATTTTTTTTAATACGAGTACATATATATCCAAACACAGGTCAATGTGGAAAAGATCATTTTCCATCTCAGATAACCACAAAGTTCATTACACCACGTAGGTTATAACAAAAAAAAAAATATTTTGCACAAAAAACCGACTTCAATCCTTTACTTAAGTGTACAAACTGGAACTTTAATTACTTGAAAGCAAATAGCATTATATGACAATCACAAAAATTATAAAATTTGTTAAGATAGAGTCAGTTCCATTGTCAAAGTAAAAATAACCTTATAGATTTTAGGGTTCTGTACCCAAAGGGTAAAAACGGGACCCTATTAATATCGCTTTGCTGTCTGTCTGTCTGTTTGCCTGTCCGTCTGTCACCAGGCTGTATCTCATGAACCGTAATGGCTGACAGTTCGAAATTTTCACAGATGATGTATTTCTGTTGACGCTATAACAACAAGGGACTATATAATTTGTAAATATTCATGTTTATAAGTAGGTTTAATTATAATTAGTGTTTTTATTGTAGTCTTTTCATAAAGTAAATGATAAGATGAAAAAAACAGTTTCGTACTTAAACATTGTACAGATGATAAGATTCTATGCAATTTGTGAATATAGCTGAAACTTTATCAAACTCATACCAAATACAGGCAAGATGATTTCACAATAAAGTTAGCTCATAAATTGGTCGTTATCGCGACGTGCCATCGACGTTTAATAGAGATGCAGCCGATAAAACTTTATTAAAAGCAGAGGTGTGCTGATAAACATGTTATACGAACAAAAGCAACATAGAACTGCAATCCGCAAATGCTAATTATTCTTTTAAATACTAGTCCTTGAAAGGCCGACAACGCACCTGTTACACCCTGGTGTTGCAGTTGTCCATGGGTAGCGATGATTACTTACGATCAGGTGACCCACTCGCTCGTCTGCCGTCCTATAACATTTTTTTTAATGTTATAAGGCGGCAAACGAGCAAGCGAGTCACCTGATGGTAAGCGACCAGCGCTGCCATCAACAATGGGCAATTGCAACACCAGGGTGTAACAGGAGCGTTGCCGGCCTTTCAAGGAGTTGGGGAAAGGACATGAGGGAAGGATGGGCCTCCGGCTCTCTCACTCACCGAAAAAAGCATAGAAGCGGTAAAGCTCCTACTCAAACGTCGATTTTCTGTGAGAGTGTGGTACTTCCCCGGACGAGCCGGCCCATTCATGCTACTAGCAAAAATGAATTTTGTTGGTAGCGTGGCTCTACCACTACTAACATAAAACTAACGACTACATAAAAAAAAATTGCTAACATTAACTTTCGCCCGCGGTTCCGTGTCGATCACTCGGTAGACTCCTTTTTTCCAAGGATAGAGATACCCAACGTCCTTCTCTGTACCCCGAGAATCTATACAAGTTATAATCATGATTGGTTCAGTAGTTTGCCGTGTGGTATCCGGCAGAGTAGAATAGGACCACTCCAAGTTCCCGTGGATGTCGTAGAAGGCGACTTACAAGCTAAACAAAGCTTATAAACATCTGTGAGACCTCTCCAACCCGTTTGGCCAGCGTGGAGAGAGTGGGCCAAGTCCTCTGGCTGCTCTGGCCAAGTATGGCTCTTAGTAGTAAAGAGAGGGTCGTGCTCCTGTAGTGGAGACTTAAAACACCTGATGATGATGGTTCAGTAGTCAATACATTCCTATCTTCTAATTAAAGAGCTTGGCTTTTGTCTGTGGATTAACCAATGACTACGAATTTTCCGTTTCTCTTTTAAAGGAAGTATTTTTGAACGTGAATCTTTTTCTTTATTCCCATAAAACAATCCTAATGTTATCTTTTTGTTCTCCTTTCATCTATTTTCTCTTATTAATATATTTTTGAAAAATTCATCACGTCTCATAAGAGGCCCAGACATTTTCCTCTTCTAGTATTTATAGTGTGTAATAATTTAATACCAGCACTTCTTCGATCGTTCTCTTTTCCATCCAGCTGATACATTCCATTCTTCTCCAACGAATATGCTACCTTATGTTCAGCATTGGGATCTGTTTTTATATAAATAAATGTTTTTGTTTGCTTGTTTGTTTTGTTTTTCGTGTAAGTGGCCAACACTGGTGTCAGAATTTTCAATCTGCCTAAAGGCATCTGACATAGCCTAAAGACTGCCATCAATTATGACAGCCGGGACCAACGGCTTAACGTGCCTACCAAAGCACGGAAGAGCTCGAGAATTGTTTGTACCACTTGTGGTTACCTTTCACAGTCAGTATTGCCAAATATAGAAATAAAGACAGAATTCTATTAATATTAAACAAGATACGAACAAAACGTTGTCACCGTTAAACCACCATGACTACTAAAAAGTTGAACAGCCCAGCGAACTTTTAGTTTAACTATGTATATAGATAGATTAAATTTATGCTTCCACTTTTCCTCGTTATGTTCATACGATATTTGAAAACCTACCTATGAGTTTTATCCCCTTTTCATATTTATTGTTATGTCTCAACGTATAATCCTGCACGATACTTTCAAAAACGTGTAACGTAATTTCCTATTTCAAAATTTCCACCCAAAATTAGCCTTTCAAATTCTTCCCCAAAATACGATTATTACCGAGAAAAACATGCAATAAAGTGGAATACATAGTAAATAAGCAGTGGGGCGTAATGTAGAGTGTCTTATCGTTTCGGGGCGCAAGTAAGGGCGAGTAAAATATGTGACACCGTGGTCATGCTCCATGGAGCGCGCAAGAATTGTGACCATTCGGCCCGGGCTCAAGAGTTCGGGAGCAATTAGGAATTTTACACTCCGTTTGGAACAGATAGATAAAAGATGGATTGGGTAAAAGTTATAAGAATATCAATTACACGACAATCTTTTAGTTTTTTCTTTGTAACTTCCACTTGATCAGTTAACCATAAAATGCCGCTGGCAGCCATAAATTGAGATATCTACAGACAATCATTAACTAAAGGATCGGTAATGTGATTTGCTAGTGTTTAACTTTAGAAGACGCCTCGCAGTGAGACCAGAAATAATTAATTTAAAACAGTTTCAATGAAAACCGTTTCTTGTATGTGACCTCCTTATTTACGAAATAATTTTGTTTTTATTATTTGTTATTGTACAATGACAACATATTATACGTGTTCTGTAAAATGTTAACTGCATACCTATTAAAGTTTAAAAGATACAGCGTTGTGACAGACAGACAAATGGGTGGACGGACAGCGGAGGCTTAGTAATAAGATCCCGTTTTCACCCTTTGGGTCATTACGAAACCTTATGATACGCAGATACAATGGAGTTTTAATTGTTATGGGGCAAGTTCGGACTTGAGTGATGAACAAAAAAAATGTGTGCAATGCAAGTTAAATAAATTGAGAATTTTAAGCAAACCCTGACATAAAAATCCCTCTTAATTGTAAATAGCAGGACAGCTTTTCATAAATCAAGTTTCAGCTTCCAAAATAATAAAAAAAAAACACATTCTATTCGGTTCACCCTTTTACGAGGCATGATGACACAAACACACACACATAGCGGTCAAAATTATAACACCCCTCTTTTTACACGGGTTGAAAGTATTATCAGATTTTCCTGTAACAGCCCTCACTTCAACAATCGCAAACGAGATTCAGCAGAAAAAGCTAACGGCTTCATTACAGGGTGCCAATCACATCGTCTCGTGTGAAATCATAACTCAGCAAGACGCCAACCCCTCTCTAAATCTTTGGGGAAGCTCCATCCATTGCGTTTAATTATAGCCCGACCCCGCCGCGTACCTGAGGATCGTTAATCTTTCTTAAAGATATATTCCCTCCTTGCAGCAGCCTTCATTGCTCTCTCCACGCTAATCGCTCCATGTCGCGTGCTACATGCGCTATCGGCTAAGCCAGGGGTGTCCGATACTGCATTACTGTAAGTTACCGTATGCGAATCCTGTCTTAGTGGTTCTCGTACATGAGTCGTTAGGGTTTGGATTTGCAGTGATTTGTCCTAGTCTTGCATTAAATGTTAAAGTAGCATATTTTTACTTATTGCTATGCTTAATGTAGCTACAGTATCTACCTTCTATGAGTAGAAGGAATTAGAGAACATAGAGTGAGGTGCAGTTTCTCTAACAACAATTTATGTGACTGTGTCTAAACTTTTGTCGTATCTTAACTGCCCCACTACTTGCATGAAACTGGACCTCAATGAGACTAATGATAAGGCAATCAGCTTAGCCAAATACTGGTCAAGGATATGTAATTAAATGGAATGGAAGTAGAAGAAATAAGTGCAACGGATGTAACTGTCGGCATGTTCTAAATGAAAAAAAAAAAACGTAAATTCTATACTCTTATTAAATTAAATACAAAATAAAATAACTGTAATATGTAACTGTTTTTATAAGTAATATAATGTGAAGTGCATAGGGCATTTTTGGATATATTTGGCAAAAAAATTAAAGATAGCCAATATCATACCTATGATGCATCCAAAAATTAAAATACATATATTGTTTAAGATTTAAATTACATATGAGTGTCAAAAATAGGAAGCCTTTTAAAGTTTCTAAATCCTAAGAGTTTATGCTAGCAAAAAAATGGCATAGCTCGCAGTGGAGCGTGCGCTTAACAGCTAGGAAGATCAAATAATGATTACAGGGCCGTGCCTTAGACAGCCCTGAGTAAACCCCCAGCTATTTGCCTCAGCTTAACCTTTGCTTCTGAACAACTAAATTGAACTCTTCGATCCCCGGGGATTAACCCAGCGGCAAATCTAGCCTTCGTCTTTGATACTCATGTTTATTGATTAGCGTCAAATTTCAATTACATACAAACATACGTACTATCACGTCCTTTTCCTATGTGGGGTAGACAGAGCAGGTCTTAAACTCTTAAAAGCCATGTTAAGCATATTGGTGGGCATTAGGTAGAAGACAGAACGAAAATAGAGATGGTTACTAGCGGCATCGCCTACTAATAAGATTCCTTCAGATATTCGTCCATTCCTAGACTGGTTTTAGCTTTAAATTTCAATTAGTGTGTATTAAGGGTCCGCCGGTGTGGCGGTACAAAAGCGGATGGTCTAAACGCGTTGAATACTTTGATATTTTCGTTTTTAAAGAATATTCAAGGGATTTTTCGAAAAAAAAAAACATTATGGCTGCTTTATCTGTAATGCAATTATAATCAAACGTTTCAAGTTTAATTTTAATGTATTTGTTGAATACGGCTGTATACGGAATAAATTAGACGTGATTTGGAGGCAACTTTGCAATTTTTTTCTATCAAGAAAATTTAACGCGATCGTGTTTTTGAGTCAGATAGCTACCAGAGTTAGTCCTGAACTTTGCTGCATTTTTATTTCAACTTGATTATTTCATTATTATTGATATTACAGACAATCACACAAAGCAGTGTGAGGTAGTACGGGCCCTTAAGGTGTTAAAATATGAAAATTAAAACTTAATAAGTCTAATAATAAGTCATTGTGTGTATTTTTAACAAGCTTTATTTTAATAAAAAAATAGCCTGTTTAGCTAAATTAATTAGTCTGTTAAAAAATCATAATATTGAGCACATAATTTTTCTGTTGTCATTTAAACAAATAATGATAAAGATATCCCGTTAAAATTCCTTGTGATCTCATAGTTTGCTATATTTTTTGGCCAACTGTAACGCCACGCACAAGCCCCTACTACCCTACCTACATATTGTTTAATTGACAAAAGAAAGAAAAACATTATTCTGAACCTGTAAATTATTACAATGTATCTTTAAATATGTTTGGGATAAATCTTGCAACTCAGTTTTATAAGAGTTATCCTCAATCGATTGAGCTGAAAGTTTGCATTCATATAACGTACTTATAATCGTAAGTACGCTTTGCTATTAAAACTATATTTTACATTTATTCCTTGAACTAGCTGTTGCCCGCGACTTCGTCCGCGGCAATTTCTGTTATTATGATTAATTAGTATAGATAAATAATTTTCCCCCGTTTACAAAACATTTTTTATTGATGATTCGCTCCTATTAGTCGCAGCGTGATGTTTGATTGCCTAAAGCCTTCCTCAATAAATGGACTATCCAACATAAAAATAATTTTCCAATTTGAACCAGTAGTTCCTCAGATTAGCGCGTTCAAACAAACATACAAACTCTTCAGCTTTATAATATTAGTATAGATTTCTTATTGTTTCTAATAAAGGCAAGGAGAATGATTCCCTTTGAATAAAGGCCTAGAACACGGATTGAAGTAAAAGCTAAAAAAAATATTTAAAAAAGCATAGTTGGCAGTATGTATAGCACTAGTGTCTTTCTTTAAAGCTTAAATAATGATACAGTCTTGTTTAAACAGCCTTGCATGAACCCTCAGCTTAACCTTTGCTACTGAACAACTTAATTGAACTCTTCGAGCCCCAGGTCCTATCTTGCTTGATCTCCGACATTTATGTTTATTGATTAGCGTCAGACGTCAAATTTCAATAAGCTCCATTAACCAATTTGTGTTGAGTTTTGTTGGTTTAAAGTTGGTGACGTTTCGTCAAGCTCTCAAGTTAATTGAGTACAGTTAACGTCTTCTGATTATTGAGATTAGCAAGTTAGTAATGGCTTCGTCTGGTTTGCTAGTACGAGTAGTTGATATCACTAAAATGTTTGGATACTTACGAGGTAACTTATTCGGTTGAGTACACGCGTAGAATCAAATTAATGTTTGCAAATAGTTACCTATTTGATATTCGACTAGACGACGATTAGTTGTTACTGTCGTTGTAACTTTCAGAACAGTCAATTTATAAAAAGATTTTTATCTGTAATTATTCCGTGCTGTATTTTTAATTTTACAGATTTTTTTAAATGACCGTAATTTGCGTACTTTGAAAAAGATGTATGTACCTATGTTTCACATATCTAGCTGGAATATAAGAAAATTATAAACTGAATAAAATTTTGCGTGTTGAACAAATTATGCAAAATAAATATAGAAAATATTGTTAAAGAAAGATATCAAAATAAATACAATAACCGCTTACAAAGAGCGTGTATGCTTAAGAAGTTTGAATCAGAACCCTGTGGATGGTCTTTGACACAACTCCGACAAGAGCAATACACACAGTCTGGTCACACCGAGTACTAAGCAAATACGTCCGCCCGTTCGCTTTTCAATTAAGTTCAGGAACTGTTTGAGTTGAGTTCAGGTATCATACCTGAATGCCTTTGATGTGCTCTCATATTCCTCCCGAGTTGTAATGTGTAACTTTTGTGACTTCGACCAACTCGCTTCTCTGTGTACTGTATATAGGAAAATTAATAAACTGCACAGACTGAATGAAGCTTGAAGCATTTTAAACAAAATTAAGGTTAGCTATCATAAATCACGACGATTAAAAAAACATTAAGACAAACCCAATCAACGGAAGTGTTTCAAAATTAAGGACAAGGAAGATTTACATCGGCGAGCGGTGAAAGCCAAAGAGACGCGATGTTCCTACAAAAATGAAGATGCTCTCTAAAGCGACAAGATTTATGCACTCGAGGTTGCCTGAGCTACAGAAACCGAAGACAATGAAAAGGACTCGACAAAGTTATTTAAATTACGCGACAATTTTCTTGAGCCATAACGTTTAAGTGGTAGAGGCGTCGAGACCCCGCTAAATGAGGTTTTAAGCCGTCGTTTTCATGAAAAGGGATTCGCGAAGCAGATTTCAGGCAGACAGGCCGCTGCACAATGCTGCTGATCCCTCCCGCCGTACGACGCCTAAATTATTATATTGTTTTGTGAATCTGGTTTATGACACTTTAAATTAACTGAGTAAGTTGCCCTTTTGTTGTCAATGAAACGCTGAGCCGCCATTACAATGAAGATGTTTATCATTAACTGCAGATTTTGATATGATCGCATTGAGAGAATAATTTCTTACATCTCAGTCGTTTGCTACGAACTCGAGTCTTTTACCGGAGCCAATTAGAGTACTTAATAAATAGAACCCGTCCTCACAAAAGCAATTTCATAGGGAATTTGCGAATTGCCAGGAAATAATGTCGCCAATTTGCTGGCCTCCCATAATTGAGTAAACATCTATAAGCAGTTTCTTCAAAGCTGCGTAAATAAGATTATCATTTTAGGGAATTTATTTTCAGAAAATGTTGAAATGTAAAGTTTGTTTGAGTGTTCCCACTATTGTTTGCGGTTGCGGAGTTTCTAACATGTTTCCTATTAAAATTTGTGGATTGCGTTGTGGGTTTAGGATGTTTACACATCCGATAAAATAAGTTAGATAGGTAGTTTAGTTTCATTTTGTCAATAAAATACAGGAATGAAACCTGTGGTTTAATTTAAATTATTTTTGAACCAATGCTATTTTGATTTGTAAATAATAAAAAAGTATAGTCTTCGCCTTAAAAATATTTTATTCCTGGCCTATAAAATATTTTTGATGAATCACTAATTCTTTAGAATATTTTTTTAAGAATGTATTTTTACTAGATATTTTTCCAATTTTGAGAGGTACATTCACGTGCATTGATATAAATACTATAATTTTCCATTTTAGACCTTATCATATTGACTTAAGAACCGAAATGTATATATATCAGTATTCCTGATAATACTTACGCAAAAAAGAATTGGTTGTCTGTAAAGTCAGTTTACGGATGATAATTGTGAGAAATAAGTACTGTTGCTGCTGCTGCTGCTCCGGAACGTGACATTTTTCGTGAATGCAGCCGGTGTTCATCAATTTATTCGTCATCGTTATCACGTCCAAAAACCCTAATGTTCTGGTGAGTCCACGAGCAAAACCCTGTACAAAATAATATTAAAAGAAGCAAAACGTCGTCATCATATTTCAATACAGCCCTGTTACAAATCGGAAAACAATTGATCCATATCTGACAGCCGAGTTCAAGAGTCGCATTTGAAAAGCGCAGTGAAATATAAACGTGGATATTGTCCCGCGGATAGTTCCAAAAGAAATAGTCCCGCGTTTACCATAATGCGAGGTACTTCGTCATCGGCGTCTTATCTACCCAAATACGTTGTGGGTTCAGCTATTAATCACTGGATAGTTTCAGTAGTGAAATAGTCGGCGCTCATAATTCCTGGAGCGTTTGATGCTATCTATTCAGAGTACAGACTGGAGTTGAATTTATATAACGCCAAAGACTGTTTATATTGTGTGTGGATTTTATATTGTAAATCAATTTACAGCGTGACTTGATCACGAATGTGTTATAAATATTCCGAGATACGATTTATTTTCTTAGAAACCTTTGTAATAAGGACAACGTTAAGCGCCAATATTTTAGGGAAAAATGATTTAGACGCAAAATTAAAAAAAAAATTATACGCTAGTTTTCTAGATACTATCTGGACCTGAACATTTAAAAAAACAGACAAAAACCACCTTGTGCACAAAAAAAAAACACTTTCTTGGCGAATCACTTTTTACTATTATCTACTCAAACTCAACTGCCTCCGTGGGCCAGTGGTTAAGGCGTTTGCCTGTAGACCCGGTCGTGGGTTCGATTCCCACAGGAAGCATACTTCCAGTTTGGTTAGACATTGCAATGTCTAACCAAACTGGAAGTATGTTTCAAGCCTGCAGGCTTGAATCACCTGATTGTCTGATAATAAAGATGATTCCGTGCTTTGGAAGGCACGTTAAGCCGTTGGTCCCGGCTGCCATCTGAGTCGTTAAAGGAACCACGTCAGAGGCCGAGAGGCGGTTCCGAAGAACTCTGACACCTTTACCTTAGTTTTCGGCCAGCCGGAGTTGTATGAAAATTTGAAAAAGAAGGGACAGTCGACAGTAAATTTACACGCTGTACAATGAAATTCATTTTTTTCTTGGATGTTAAGCATAATGTAAATTTGACATTACTAAATGTTTAGCTTTGAACCATTAATGGTAACGTATTAGGCTCTTAGTTCATCTCCCAGAGTGGACGAATGTTTCTTCACGGTATGTTCGTATGTACTAAAATGAACCTATGTCTAGGTATGACCGTTGGACTTATGACAGAAGTGTTACACTTAATTTAGGCAGTTGATTCCGTTTATTTAATAATTACTAGCTATTGCCCGCAACTTCGCTCGGGTAGGGTTCATTTTTATAAATGCCTATTTTACCCTGTGACACTCATTTATTTTTTAAGTGAAAATTGTTTAAATCCTAGGGAATATTACAAAAATAAAAACTATAAATAGTTTGGTCTACATTGAATAATATACATAAAATTGGCAGATTGCGTTACTACTCTGTGGCTGTGGCGTAATTGGCAACGTTGCTTTTTGCCACCTGAGGGGCCTGATTTCGATTCCCAATTGTTTTATTGTTTGGATACATCAAACTAAAATTAATAGAAAAAAAGCATGTTGGCTATAATGCAAAAAGGAAATATATTATTAAAAAAAAAATAAACTTATTATTCCACTTTAACATTATTTACTTATTTAAATTAAATATAAATGTACATAATAATTTTTTTACCCTTGTTCTTTTCAGAAATATAGAACAAAAAAAACTTTAGATTAAGCAAGTTGTCAGCACAGTTGATAAAACATTTATTCGGCAGAATATATATTTTATCTTTATGATTTAAACAAAATAATTTTACGACATAAATCCGGCCAAGTGGCTAACAAAAAACGCAAGAAAAATCTAATAATAATTTCAGCCCTGTGACAGACGGATGGATAGACAGCGAAGGCTTTGTAATAGTGCCCTCTTGGCTGCCTTTAAATGTGAAACTTAAAAAACTATTGCAGGACAGATTTAACGATATTTGAAAGAAACATAAAGTCTCTCGCCGGATGGCCGGGCAGGTTATCGCCTGCGAAGTTTGACAAAGCATTTGTTGTTGTAGAAGTCGCGAGCCGATAACGAGTTCTAAAGTCGCTGGAAAGCTCACTTACCCAACCCTCGACGCTTTTAGTTATGTATGTATTTTTAACAACTTTATATCTGAGGTACATATACTTATGGATTATGTGACGGACGGACAGACAGCACAGGCTTTGTAATAGGACCTTTTTGATACCCGTAGGATTAAAACTATTGGAGGGCAGATTTAACGATATTCGAAAGATACACAAAGTCCCGTGCTGGCCGCCCGGGCAGGTTATCGTCTGCGAAGATTGAAAAAGCATTTGTTGTTGTCATAGATTTAAAAAAAAATGCGTCTCGTTGTTGTCGAAGTCGCGAGCCGATAACGAGTTCTAAAGTCGCCGGAAAGCCCACTTACCAACCTTCAATGCCTTTAGATAAGTATGTATTTTAAGATAGTAGATATATTGTTCCTTTCGCATGTGTCTGTATTTAAATTGCAGAAAGGGAATACATTATTTGGTAAGAAAAATATTATTAGTTTGGTTGGAATTGGCAATTTTACAAAAACTTGAGGCTAATTAGTTATTTTTGAGAAAAATTGAAATTAGGCTACCTTGGCTAAAAAATATAGCTTATGTCATTCGAGATACCGTATACTTCCAAATCCTTTGGGGAATTTAGAAGTAATAGCTTTTATTCTTGGTGTGACTAGGCTGTTCAGCGTTGAGGAGGAGGCACTTTACCATTAGAGCAGCTCCATGGCACTACAATTTTGCAGTGTCATCTGATACATGTGGATGCAAAATTTCGTCGTCGAGAAATATTTCTGATTTTATTAATATAATAAATAAATATACGGACATATCACACAGACTGAGCTAGATCCAAAATAAGTTTGAGATTTGTGTTATGGCATACTAACTCAAAGATACTATATTTTATAACAAATACAATGTATATAAATATCGACCCAGACAACAAACAAAAGACAAAAGATAATTTTCTATCTTGACCTGACTGGGAATCGAACCAAGGGCCTACGCTGTGACAGCCTGGCATGATGATCTAGGCCACTAGGCCACAGCGTTCGTCACATTCGATTTTACTTCTAAGATTTGAACCACATAAATAAGCACACGTCAAATGAAATCTCTCATTTGAGCATCTTATCCCGGTTGCGTCCTCAGCACTGATGCCTCGGAGCCCGGAGTCCGATAATATAACGGCATTCATGCTGTAATACGATTTGGTAAAAGTTTTTATGGCCGGCTGCTTGCCTGACACCAAATCTTCTCGGAAAGCACCAGAACCACAGACAAATACCAGTGATGATAAAGTACAAGTATTTTCCCATGCCGGGAATCAAACACGGAGCATGTAGCGCCACGGACGCCGTAACACAGTTAGCTTGTAAAAAATAATAAAGTGATGAAAGATTAATCGTTTAAAAGTTCCTCAAAACGCAGATCAACTAGAGGCTTTGCTGGTACAGAAGTAATCCACGTAGCGTAATAAAGAAGTACTTTTTGGAGATCCTGAGATAAGGAAGGTGAGCGTCGATATATCAAGAGATTAGTCGTTTCGCGCCGGCGGGGCGCTGAATGCAAAGTGGGTGAAGTAGAGATGGCTTACGGGCTATCGATAAATTCAAACGTTTTTATAGTCTAGGTTTTTAATAATAATTTATTAAAAACTAAACATACTCATTAGTTTATCTTTGTAGCATGGAAATTTAAAAGTGCTTTGGCTTGGAATATTTAATAGAAGTACAGGTTTAACTTTTTCTTATGCGTGCCTGGCATGTTTCACACTTTTTCTATAAAAGTGTAATACATGACACAATTCTATGTCTCAGAATAGTCACAAAAGCCATAATACCAATTTATTGATATATAATAATAAATATTTACTCACATAGATTGAGAACACCAAAAAGTAAGCTGTAAACTTTTGTTATGCGATTCAAGTTCATGTATTAATATATATATATGCGTACTTCCTTCATATACGAGTAAATCATAATAGGTACATCGTTAAAAATACCATTTTACACGAGCAACTGGCCAATCAACTACTGCCAATAATAAAGTTAAAGTTAAGTAGAATAAATGGGTATCTCTTGGATAGGCATGTAACATCCTCGTCTTCATCGTCACTTACCATCAGGTGAGATGGGAGACAAATGCCTAATTCAATATTTAGTAAAAAAAAAAAAGTTAGTAGCCAAAATTAGTAGTTGCTTCTGCTATCTATGTTTCGTAGTTATCGACAGTTACGCACATCCCTACTGTCACGCTCCGTAAGGAACTCCATAAGTTAGCAGCTCCCGGAGCTTGTCATATATCAGCCGGTGACATATTCGCTGTCGTGCGCTGTGAACACTCACGTGCTGACAATCAAAGATTCAAAGATTCAAAGATTCAAAGATTTATTCAGAAAATAGGCCTTTTCAGGCACTTTTTCACGTCAATTCACCTTTAAACTTAAATAATACTTATTATATTATATTCAAATTATTAATTCTTGTTTAAAAGCTACAAACTACTAGCGTTTCGGAACCGACCACTGCAGAGAAGAAGACGCCGAAAGAAACTCTTCAACAGTATTGGTCGCCTACTTGCCTGAAGGGCTTTGTATGATATTTAATATTTTTCTTTTCTTTTTTTTGATGTCATGTTATATACAATTTTAATTTACATATTTTTGTGGAACACGTTATGTTAGCGATCGAGCGTGCAACAACAACAGATATGATAAAAGTCTCAAAGAGGCCGAGCAGACCTGCAAGCTCGACCAGTGCGATATGACCGGCTTTGACGTAGTGCTTCCTAGTTGAATTATAATATACGGTGATCTATGAAATACAAGGTTTTATCTAAAATTCATCTATATCATCATTACAGTCGCAAAAAATCCACTGCTAGACATAGACCTCTTCCAAGGATTCGTCGCTCCATGGGAGGATACTGCCGTACTCATCACGCCTGGCAGGCGGTTTGGCGAGTGCAGTTTCTTTGGCTTCTTGTACTTCCGAAACTGTTGCCCATCGGAAGCATTTTTAGGCTGGAGAAAGATAGAAATTATTAAATTTTAGCTGTAGTGACAGATGCATATGCATTTTAGCCGATAAGCACTTTTTTGAGGCGGCTAGTGGACGAACATCCCGCGGTCCTCAGTCATCTGTAGGTCGCGTCATGTCTGTGGCTATTAAGCACCTTTTAAGGCAATAAATTAATATATTACCGAGATTAAGCGGTTTCAGTATAATAAAAGTCACCGCACTCAACAAAGCTGTGATCGGCTATGACGATCTGAATATGGCATTATACCTATGCATATCCTATACATAGTAGATGGTATTCTACTATTCCTTTTCCCCATACTGAAAACACCAGAAGTAAAAATAACACGGGCAATCGTTGCCGGTTACGTAACGAGGAGGTCCTACAAGGAACAATGAACTCGAGCGCAATTGGAGTCTCGAGCTAACCCTCCACGTAACAACGGTAATCGCGGATACGAACTCGTACGAAATCTTCTAAGCTCTCCAGCTTAGAGATACGCTAGTTTATCTACCTGCAAACTGTAACGAGTGTCTACGTACAAATTTAAGGTATTTTCTTTTCAAATAACAACAGGTTTTTTTATTCAATTCAAGTGTCATTTATTTCAACAAATACAACAACCTTAATCTATCTATACATATAATCTATACATATAATAAAACAGTAAAAATATTTTGTCTGTACATTTAGAATTTTTGACTGAAATGGATAGAGGGACACTTAAAAAGAATAATAGAAAGCAAAAAAAAAATATTTGAATTTCTTGTCTGTCTGTCTGTCTGTCTGTCTGTATGTATGATCACGATTATCTCCGAAATCACTGAACCGATTTACTTCAAACTTTCACCAATTGCTTTGTTTTAACTCAGCAAAACATCTAACGTTTGTTTCATCAAAATCGGTTCATTAAAAAAAAAGTTATCGTCATTCTATACATATAATAAAACAGTAAAATCTATACATATAATAAAACAGTAAAAATATTTTGTCTGTACATTTAGAATTTTTGACTGAAATGGATAGAGGGACACTTAAAAAGAATAATAGAAAGCAAAAAAAAAATATTTGAATTTCTTGTCTGTCTGTCTGTCTGTCTGTCTGTATGTATGATCACGATTATCTCCGAAATCACTGAACCGATTTACTTCAAACTTTCACCAATTGCTTTGTTTTAACTCAGCAAAACATCTAACGTTTGTTTCATCAAAATCGGTTCATTAAAAAAAAGTTATCGTCATTTTATACATATAATAAAACAGTAAAAATATTTTGTCTGTACATTTAGAATTTTTGACTGAAATGGATAGAGGGACACTTAAAAAGAATAATAGAAAGCAAAAAAAATTATTTGAATTTCTTGTCTGTCTGTCTGTCTGTCTATCTGTCTGTATGTATGATCACGATTATCTCCGAAATTACTGAACCGATTTACTTCAAACTTTCACCAATTGCTTTGTTTTAGCTCAGCAAAACATCTAACGTTTGTTTCATCAAAATCGGTTCATTAAAAAAAAGTTATCGTCATTTGAATGAACTCAAAGCATTAGTTTGCCTGCAAATATACACGGTGAATTTTTTACCGTTTTGGACCCTTAAAGGGGTGATTCAGACCATCAAAATGAACAACTTTTCCTACGGGAACAATGCTGGGAACTCAAAAAAAAATTCGACATTCCCATACAAACTGGCCGGGCGGCGGGACTCTTTTTTATGGAAATGACGAATTTTTTTTTGAGTTCCTAGCATTGGTCCAATAGAAAAAGTTGTTCATATTGATGACCTGAGTCACCCCTTTAAGGGTCCAAACTGTTCCTGAGGGATGGACACTAACGGCGGCGGCCGGCGTAGTCGCGGGCAAACGGCATACCAATCGAAACTGCTGCGCCTAGAAACTTGAAATTTGGTACAGGGGTTCTTTTAAGGCGAGGCCTCAAATGTTTGGTACCTTCGCTCGGCAAAGGACTGATCAAGTGCGTGCAAGGGATAGCGCTTGGCGGTTTAGCCCGTGAATGATGAGATAGGAGATAGTCTCGAGTCGCTCAAAGAAAAAAACGTAAGCGCCAAATTCGTTATTTCTATTTTATATAAAATCAGACCGGTTAATTGTATTTTCATAATAACCTATCTTTTAGTATATATATTTACTTTTATTTACCTTGTCATAAAATTCTTTATTGGCAGTTAAAATTACAAATAAAATGATCATAAAAATTAATTAAACAATAAAAATAAAACACAGTTTTTTTTTTCCAAAAAAAAAAAAAAAATATAAATAAAAAAAATGGCGTCAAATTTAAAAACCCGCTCTTTCTGTTTCCCGTGCAAAGGTGCCCAATACGCTGGCAGCGTTCCCTCGCTGAATCGCGATGGCCATCCTCTGCACGAGAAACGAACTAGAGCGGGGGTCACCAGTTCTCTCTGATATTCTAGTCCCTATCTCACCAATGAGCTTTTTGGCATCGGCGCCCCAGCTGCCCATCGTTTCTACCGCCACAGGGATAAAGTAATAATGCGGCTCCAGGGCCGCATACTTCTTTCGTTTTCTATCTGCTGCGTCCTCTGCAGCGGCCGCCGCTAAGCCCATAGTGCGTCCGAGGTGGCTAGCCGCCACGGTGCTAACACATGTGGCGTCCCACACCACACATCTGCCGCACTTCCACGGGACCAGGGTCAAACCGTCCGGTCTCTTGCCGTCTGATCGGCTCAGCCCAGGTGGTTCCAGCATACATGGAATATTGGCGGACACGAAGGCCCGGCGGACAATGTCATTTAGTGCGTGGTGTCGCGGAAACCTACCCGTGCAACGACGACAACTCAATGCATGATAGCCATCAGCCTCCACCATGGAGCCGCAGATACATCTATGGGGTTCACATACTCTGCAGCCCAGGCGAAGCGCGACGGCTACCCGCAACGAGTCATCATCTAGTAGGGTACCCAAGTGAGGTGACGGGAGAGCGTGCAGCCACGCACCAGACTCCACCTGCGCCACCGCCCTAAGTCTTGCCAAGTCCGCCCCCGACGCGCCCTCCAAAAGTAGGTGTTGTGTCCTTTTTGCACCGACGTCATCCCATGCTCGCTGGGCACAGGGCATAACCGGACTCAACTCGCCAGGATTGCGGGCCGACCAAGCCAACATGGCCTCCGACACATGAGGGATGCCTAACCCGTCACCATCATTAGAGAGAATTACAGCAACAAGGTCGGCAACCCCATGGGCCGAGGCCAGAAAAGCCGGCAGGCCAACATCCTCAGCCCGTCTAATCCCTAGACCCCCAAGACGAATAGGCAGAGCCGCCTGATTCCACTGAGACTCGCTGAGTGACACATTCAAAATCAGTTCTACAATACCTCTTAGCGAGTCATCAAAAGCGGAGGTTTCTCCGGGGCACATCCACGTAGGCGTGGTTCTCAAAAAATAATTGATTTTTGGCATTGCAAAACACTGTCGCAATAGTAATAATGCAACATGAGCGGGGAGACTCTGCAAGCGCTCTCCAGCAGCAAGAAGCAGCTTTCTGCGGGAGGAAATGGCCTCTGGGACTGCCTCAAGGAAAATAGGTGAACCTAGGAGGTCGAAGGAATCATATGAGAGTTCCCTGAGACCAGGCAGAAGACGGCCAAAGCGAGCGTACTCAGCAGCCATCTCACAGCTGCAGGCGAAAAACTCGCATTTGGAAGGATTCACCTCCAACCCCAGGTCCTTGAAGCGAGAAATGAGGGTTTGTAAATCCTGGTACACTGTCTCTGGGTCACCTCCAAGGGTTCCGTCATCCAGGTACCACACATTTAGGGTAGACTTTAGCTCGTTTATTATCTTGTGTATGGCCAAGCTGAATACGAGTGGGCCAAGAGGGTCCCCCTGCTGTGCTCCAACCTGCGACAGGAGGAGATTGTCTTCAAAAAATAAGTTTGTTGGGTTTTGGTACATTTGGTGCAGGAAGGGGTAGAGTGACGGGATTTTATCTCTGACTTCGCCCAACAAAACATCTCTTTCCAGGGTATTAAAGGCATTGCGGATATCCACCTTTACCACGACGCAGTTTGAATTTCTGGAGTCCGTTACGAAAGCTCGTGTGGCGTGGATCGCTGCCTCGCAACCCAGACGTGTACCAAACCCCAACTGTTGTGGTTGTAAATAACTGGACATCTCTTCCTTCACGGCCCGACAAGCCAGCCTAGCAGTCAGTCGCCTGAAGACACTGCCGATCGCTATGGGTCTTACACCACCGTCCTTTTTATCCAAGGCGCACAGTGCAGCTCCGTACAGATATGGGCACACCGCCGGATTAACCTCCCCACGCAACATAAAATTGCAAATGCCGACCAGGCTCTCTCGCAAGCGTCGGCCATTTTCGCCCGCTGAGCTGGAAGCTAATTCCTTGAGGTGTCCCGGCCGAAGACCGTCAAGGCCCGCCGCGGAACCACTATAAAAAGAACTAAGGGCCAACGACATGGAGTCCTCCGTCACTTCTGTTGCGGTATGAGATCCATCGGGTGTTGGTGGGAAAAGAAGAGGACGCGATGGACCAGGGTGCTTACTTCTCAAAGCCGCCAGGGTCTCAGGGCCGCGCTTTGCGAAAGTATCATCTGATACAAGTAGCCGAACCGCTCCCCTCAAGTCGCCCTCGAAAACCTTCGACTGCACGATTTTCTGGATGGAACGTGACCCTGTTCTCTCCTTCGTATGGTCCGAGACGCTATCCAGTTCATAACCACTGGACGCTTCGATGTTTGCCTTCACTTTGGCCGTCATGTTGCCTGACTTTTCTTTTGAAGGGACTCTAAGTGAATTAAATGCAAAGGACAGTAGCGAGAACCATTCTCCCACTCCATTGCACTCGACACACCTATTGATTAGGTCACTCAGCTTGCCCGCCGCCTGACTTCTTGCTCCCTTGGGAACGTGCCGCAGCACTGGAGTGTTCTTCCTCAATAATGGAATTGCATCCAATGGGCATTGGTACGAAGTCTGTGTCGGTGGACTTTGTCCTTGAGCCACGGCGGCTTGCGGAGAGGCAAGTGAAGAGCTAAGGACATCCTTGTGTTTATGTCCAATATGGACTTTGAGGCCATGTGCAGAGAATAATCGCGCGGACCCCAGACAGAAAGGGCAAGCCGATGAAGCTGATTGTTGAGAAAGGGAACTCATTTTTACAATATATTGACACAAAATAATTTATAATAATAAAAAGAATAATACAGATAAAAATTCTATCTGATCTAATAAAATTAAATAAAACATAAATTGATAGTAAATAAATTGAAATTATGTACACAGATGTCAAATACAAAAATTAAAAGTTAAAGTCAATAAATAATATGAAATATGTGAATGATAAAATTAAATTAATAAATGTCACCTAATAAAACAAATTAAACAAAACACAAATCAATAATAAATAAATTAAAACTATGTCAAAGTAATGTCCAAGTCCTTAAAATTGAAAATCGAAATTGTATGACTGTGTGTATGTATGTTGTGGGTTGGCGCACGAAGAAACGTTACATACAACCGCAACAACGCCGAGTCTAGCCGCTTCAAACTCCAGATGGCGCTTGCAGGTGTCAATACCACGGGTCAATCAGTAGATCGCATTGTAACCAGCGTTTTGTGAACAAAGTTACAATTTACTCAAAATACAAAATTGTTATAGTCCGGCTGGGATTCGAACTTGGGTCCTTTGGAATGGATATTGCCGTGACGCGTCAAAATACTGTGCGCCGCTTACCGCTACGCCGTGAACAAGTTAAACGAGCTTGCGAATTTATGAACCTTATTCGTGGTTGTACTATGAAGATGATACTTTGTACCTACTTCGTGGTTCGGTGCACTGGTCACTGAGTCATCACAGTTGTCACAATCACAGCACAACACAACGAATATTTTAAAAGTTTTTGCTTATCTTTTAGTCTAAAAATCATTATTTCATTCGTCGCATTTGAGCTACAATAACAAAAACTCTGCGAACGAAGACCATTTTTCAAAAAATATTTCTATCGAGAAAATTTTATCAAAACGTGTTTTCATCTTCAATTTTTGGAGATGAAATAGTCAAAAATCATATTACTTAGATTTGAAACTCCTAATTTAAGTATTTTGCGAGATAAATAAGGTTCAGAACGACCTTATTTACAGTGGTATCACCTTAATGATGTGAGTGTGCGCTAAGAAAGGATTTATAAAAAAATTTAACTTCTGAAGGGGTAAAATTTATATGGAATTTTCTCATTTTTGGACTTAGAAGTATGAAAGTAGGTATATAAGTTCTCGATTAAAATTGAAAAAGATGTGTGTGGGTTGATGAAATTTGCAAAATTCCCCATAAGGGATGGGGAAAAATGGGGTGGGTGGGTGGTATAAACTTTGTATCGAAATTTTCTTATTTCTGGACTTAGACGTATGAATTCTAGGTTACTATTAAAAATATCTGTGTAGGTAAAATGGACGATATTTTACCCCTGAAGGGGTAAAATAGCGGGGTAGAGATTGTATAGGAATTTACTTATTTCTAGACTTGGAAGTTTGAAAATAGGTAAATAAATTCACGATTACAATTGAAAAAGATCTGTGTAGGTCAACTGGAAAAAAGTCCCCCAGAAGGGGGGTAAAGTTTGTTTGGAAATTGGAATTTTTTTCATTTCTGGACTATGAAGTATGAAAATAAATAGGTATGTTCTCGATTACAATTAAAAAAGATATATGTGGGTGAAATTGACAAAATTGGTCCCTAAAGGGGTAAAATGGGAGGGTAAAGGTTTTATAGAAATTTTCTCATTCCTGGACTTAGAAGTATAAATAATATCCATACTTCCATACTACTACTAATATTATAAATGCGAAAGTAACTCTGTCTGTCGTTTTTTTACGCTTCAACCATTGAACTGATTTGGATGAAATTTGGTATGTAGGTGTGAGGCCCAAGGAAGGACATAGGGTATGTTTGATTCCGGGAAATTCTACTGTTCCCGAGGGATCGACACTAACGCGGGCGGAGCCGCGGGCAACAGCTAGTTCAGAATAAAATAACTTAAATATTGTAGGTATAGTACTGTGGGTACAATTAAGGAAGAAAGATTATAGTAGTACTAAAACTAAATGAAATTGTGATGCCAAGAACACTGGCTGCATTGTGGCGCTGAATGGCAATTCCAATTCTCTGTGCGAATTGAGCAAGTATGAAGTAAACGCATTTTTTTAAATCTATAGAGCCATTTCTCTTGTCACTCGAGTCGTCAACAAAGCCTAGGAGCTAAACCATTGAAGATTTTTTTGGTACTAGATTATAGAATAAGGTTAGATATACATCGAGGTAGTTCCTACTTACATACATATATGAACCGTAAAGCCTAGAAACTCTTTTTTAGATCAGTTGTGTAACTAATGATTACTCTTTAAGAATATATAAAGCTGTATAAAAAGATTATTCGTTTTATCTTTTTAAAATCTCAAGTAAATAAATTTCAAAAACAAAGCTAAATAAATTTCAAGTACAGAAAAGAGTAAAAGCACAATCGATCGCTAACATTATTATGTTTCAAAAATAAAAACATGATTGTTATAATAAAAATTGTAATAATTACTAGAAATGAAAGAAGAAAAGAAATGATAAAATTAGATGATCCTTACTAATATTATAAATGCGAAAGTGAGTTTGTTTGTTTCTTACGCTTTCACGCCGTAACTACTGAACCGATCATCATCAAATTTTGCATACAAGTTCTCTGGAGTACGGAGAAGGACATAGGCTTTTATCCCACCTTTTATCCCGGGAAAATAACTATTCCCGAGGGAACGACATTGACGCGGGCGGAGCCGCGGGCGAAAGCTAGTAAATGATAAAGATGATAAAATTAAAAAGTGAGTAGGCGACCAATAATGTTGAAAAGAGTTTCGTTTGGCGTTTCTTCTCTGCAGGCAGCGGTCTGTTCCGAAACGCTAGTAGTCCGTAGCTTTTGTGCATTAATTAATAATAAAAATATTGCCTGCAAAAGCCTTTTCTGAACAAAACTTTTTAGTTTTAATTTTGAGTAAAAATATCGAGCACATTGTGTACGTGCACCGTGCATATTACTTACGGAAATTAGTTCGATCGATGAGTGACTTTGTAATTAAGCCTGAGTTACGGAGCCAATGATCTCGGGATCAAACCCGACTCCGCACAAAATAACGTTGGTAAAGAAACAAAGTTTACATTGAATCTATTAGGCTTCGTATGCAAAACATTGATTCCAGTCCACTGAAGTACGTTTTCTTGACGAAATGTGTCTTCTTTTGTAACCAAAGTCAAAATCAAAACGTTTATTCTGAAAATAGGCCTTTGCAGGCAAAAAAGGTCTATTTTCTGAAAAAATCTTTGAATCTTCCTAAATCTAACAAATACCTATCCTTCCCCAGCTTAAAATGCTTCAGATGGTCAGCAGCATCGGAAGCACAAGAAACCAAAGAAACTGTGTTAGCCAACCCGCCTTCCAAACATGGAGAGCAATATCCTTTTATGGAACAAAGCACCCTTGGGAGAGGTCTTTCTCCAGCTGTGGACTTCTTACGGCTAAAATGATGATGATAATAACTCTACAATCATCATTCAAAAGTTGAATGTAGCTATTGGATTCAGTTATCAACACCTAATCTATACATACTTATAATAAAACAGTAAAATTATTTTGTCTGTACATTTTGAATTTTTGACTGAAATGGATAGAGGGACACTTATAAAGAATAATAGAAAACAAAAAAAATTTTTTGGAATTTCTTGTCTGTCTGTCTGTCTGTCTGTCTGTCTGTCTGTATGATCACGATTATCTCCGAAAATACTGAACCGATTTACTTCAAACTTTCACCAATTGGTTTGTTTTAACTCAGTTTAACATTTAAAGTTTGTTTCATCAAAATCGGTTCATTAAAAAAAAAGTTATCGTCATTTGAATGAACTCAAGGCATAAGTTTGCCTGCAAACATATAGCAAAAATAAAATAAAATAATAAGTGACATAAGAAAATTAAAATCCAAAGTCAATTCATCATCATTATACGACAGCATTATACCTATCCACACTATCCATAGTAATCCATATTAAAAAAAAAAGGAGAAGCTGACTGACTGACTGACATATCAACGCAGGGCCTAAACTATAAAGGTTAGGAACTTGAAATTTTGCACAGGGGTTCCTTTTATAACGTAGGGGAGCACTAAGAAAGGATTTTTGGAAATTCATCTCCTTAGGGGGAAAAATGGTTTGCAAAGTTAGTATGAAACTTTGTTGTTTTTGAAGTTATTCGAATGAAATTCAGCATGAAGGTTCTTTACTGAAAGGTATGAAACACGAGTAAAATATTTTACTCAAAAATCATCCCTTAAGGGGGTAAAATAGGGGTGCAAAGTAAGCATGAAACTTTCTGTTTTTGAAGTTATTCAATTGAAATTCAGCATGAAGGTTCTTCACTAAAAGGCATGAAACACGAGTAAAATATTTTTCTCAAAAATCATCCCTTAAGGGGATATAACGGGGATGCAAAGTTAGTATGAAACTTTCTGTTTTTGAAGTTATTCAATTGAAATTCAATATTAAGGTGTTTCATTGAAAGTCATAAACTAATGTATTCCGGGCAATTCTACTGTTCCTGAGAAATCGACACTTACGCGGGCGGAGCCGCGGGCCAAAGGCAAACCTGACTTATACATCAACGCACAGCTGAAACTACTGTGCGCAGAAACTTGAAATTTGGCACAGGGATTCTTTTTATGATGTAAATGAGCACTAAGAAAGGATTTTTAGAAAATCAAAGGGGTTGAAGTTTTATGGAATTTTCTCATTTCTGGACTTAGAAGTTAGAAAGTAGGTACGCAAGTTCTCAATTAAAATTAAAAAAGATCTGTTTAGATCAACCAGACAACATTCTCCCTTGAAGGGGTAAATAGGGGGTAAAGTTTGTATGGAAATTTTCTCATTTCTGGACATAGAAGTATAAAAATAAGTATATATGTTTACATTACAATTAAAAAGATCTGTGTAGTTAAAATGGTCGAAATTTCCACTTAAAGGGGTAGAATAGGTGAGGTAAAGTTTGTATGGATTTTTTTTTATTTACTTAGAAATATGACAATAAGAAGTTCTCCATTACAATAAAAAAATATCTGTGTAGGTGAAATGGACAAAATCCCCTACTTAAGGGCTAAAGATCTATGCAGGTGAAATGTATTAAATTTCCCCTTAAGGGGAAAAAGCAAAGGGGCAGGGGTTTGTATGGAATTTTTATCATTTCTACTGTTCCCAAGGGAACGACATTAACGCGGGCGGAGCCGCGGGCAACAGCTAGTGACTATCGTATAGCTATATCAGATCAGATATACTTTTAGATTTTAGGTTCCAAATTGTGATTTATGTTTAGTAAAGTAAGAGTACATTATAGGATTTATGTTTGCGTTCTATGATTTGATGTTTGAACATGAAAAGAAGCTTCCTGTCGGAACTTTATCTATTTTGTGGTCCGAATGAAGGATAACGCCATCGTTACCAGGGCATGCGGGTAGTAGCTGGATTGATTGGGTGGCAGGAATAAGATGCTGATGTATGAGAGATATCTAGCTCAAGGATCTAGCTTCGCTTACTTCCTTGCTTGATGAATAAGAATAAAGTTCAAAGTCTTTTTTGATTAGTCTAAAGTATAGCCAATTATGTCAGGAAATTTGTCATCATCATCACTATCATCGTTTCGTGTAGGTGACACGGTCAATTGATCATGCACACCCTGGTGTCAGAGTTCTTCGGAACCGCCTCTCGGCCTCTGACGTGGTCCCTTTAACGACTAAACGCCACGTTTCACAAGTCTTTGTAAGATTATCTGGATGAATGTTTGCGTACTTTTTCTTTTATCTGTTTTTTATACATATTTTTTCATTTATGTAATCAGTACAAAGAAGTTCACCGTCCTTGGACTTTATACAAGCATATTATCACGTCTTATCCTTTATGGGCTAGACAGAGTCTAAGGCCATATAAGACCCAAAGGACACGTCTAGAGTGTTGGTGGGCGTAAAGGTAGAAAGCATATTCAAAATAGTGACGGGTTGCTATCCGAAGCGTGACGTGATTCTACAGACTTTAGCTCATTCCCTCGGACGGCTTCTACGATCCGCACGATAAGAGAAGCAGTTGGTACATTATACTACACTTTTCTTTTCCCCCAGACCAGGCAGTAACGTACACGTTTGACTTTATCCTTATCCTTATTACTGTGAGTGAGTTTGTTTGTTTGTTTGTTTGTTACGCTTTCACGCCGTAAATACTGAACCGATCATCATGAAATTTTGCATACAAGTTCTCTGGAGTACGGTGAAGGACATAGGCTACCTTTTATCCAGGGAAAAAGGTCAATTCCCGAGGGATCGACATTGACGCGGGCGGAGCCGCGGGCGAAAACTAGTAACTTAATAATGTGACAATAATAGTATTAAAACTTACGTAAGATAAATCATGAGAAAAGCTCCATTGTCACAGACTGAATTGGTTTGGACATGTAATGAGGAAAGAAGAAAGTCAAATGAGGAGAGAAAAGAGAAGAAATTATATGAAAGTGAATGGCACTCAGAATAAAGGACGACCCAAGGAACGATGGATGGATTGTGTCAAGGAGACTATGGTCAAGAAATAAGTGACAAAGGCTATGGTAGGTGACAGAACAAAATGGAAAGAACTGACATACTGTGCCGGCCCCACATGAAAAGGTGCGATAACGTGAAGGAAAAAGAAGAACACCAAAAAATTCATCAGGGCGTGTGTTACTTGTGGTGACACGACGATTTCGCTTGTCAAAACCGGATAATAAAGAATATGACAATCTTTGTAGTTTGGCACATTAGTTAATAAGTCAAAATCAAGATGCAAAGAAACTCAAAAACAAGTAATCTGAGATGGCAATCTATTCTAGAGCTTAATAAGCCAATAAAAACGCTCACAGCGACACAGCGGCCGTTTGAAATCATTCAGTTTACGTAACTGACTGAATGTTTGCGTACTTTTTCCTTTTAATTCGTCTGCTCCCCGATAAATTGCGACCTTTGTTAGGGGAGCGATGTTTATGGATGTAATCCGACGTTCGGCGCTGTCTGCCTACTTTCATGCGAATATTTCCACGGAAAATGCATTGGGAATGATTTTCATTTGTTTTGTAAACGTGGCGTACAAAGGATAGAAAAGTTTAAATAGTAAAATGTTAGCCACTGAAAAATATATCGTTTGATATCTTAAATGGACTAGTGGGTCAATTTAAGATATCAAACGATATACTTTCATACTGTATGAGCGATTGTACAGTCAGCCAAGGAGATACCTGACCCCTCCATCTACCAATATCTTGAATTTCCTCTTAAACTAAAAGTAATATTAACATGAAAATATATATTCAGGAAGTCTTAATTAAAATCTTTCTGAATAAATATTTTCATATTAATATTATTTTGTTACATGTTACATGATATCATTCTCAGTAAGACACTTCTTGTGTACCCATACTAGGCAGCGCCTGTATTTATGGCACGAAAGGTATCTGGTGATTTAAATTTAAATAGAATCAATAAGTTGAGAGATAATGATATGTTATTTGACTGAGTGAGCACGAAGCGCGAGCGAAGCGTCCTGTCCCGATGTTCTCCTCTACTGATCACATTTCTCAACCGATACCCGTGAAATTTTGTGGGCAGGTTTAATAATTACTAAGAATTATACTGTCGATGTGGATTTAAGTAGGCTATCGATTAATATTGCAACTCGACAGAAACTAAGTGAAAAGGTGTTTTGATAACTTGCATTTTTCATTATCTAAGAACACTTATGTTTCTAAGACGATATCTTAACAATCGAAATTCATCTAGTCGTTTGAAAGATAAGGCTATGGAGAAATTTACAAAGATACATGATACGCGCCTTCTTGGCACTCGGGGAAAAAAGTAAAGCTTATGGCTCGATTCCAAGTCCAATGCAACATGCAAACCACTTTCTCTGAAAAGTTTAATTACCCCAAGCACGTCACAAGGGTGGCAACCAAAACAAGGTTATACCAACACAATGTAAAATCGATGCCTCCGCGTCACTCCTAAATTCTTAATACCTCACGTAACTGTTGAGATTAGGAGGCAGGAGGGGAGCTGTGCACTTAACTTTTATTGTCAGCTTTGGATCGATGCGATGCACTTACTTACCTTTGGCTTAGAAATGAGATTACCAGTCGAGTGTTTGGACTCTAGGGCGGAAAATGAAACATCTAGTTCATTTAATCATCGTTTAGAAAAATCAGGAAGTGTTGTTTTATGACGTGGTGTCATACTACCAGTCTCGGAAATTTAATGAAATTGAGTCATTATAAACAGAAAGTAATAGCACAGGTGCCAAGTTTATTTTTTTGCTAAAATACATTTTCGTGACAGCATTTATAAACGAAAAATCCACACTGTAAAGTGTTTTTCAAGACAAATCAAATGAGCCCAAACGCAGTTTAAAAGTTCCTATGGCCGCCTTGCGGCTCCAGCATCAGACCAGCACAACGATTCCATAATATAGTATTGTCATCCGATTTACACATGCATGAAAAATACAGCTCAATCGGTAAACCGGAGGTGGATCAAATATAACTTGCAAGATTGAGTACAGACAAACATTTATTAAGGTACATCGATGCAAAGACATTCTTAATTAACATAAAATATTTTTAATCTAGTTTTTACATCTATGATAGATATGCACACCATGCAAATAATATCTTGGTAATGATACGAATAAACATCGCGACCGGTGAAACTAAATAACAGCTCGTGGTCGTAAAAATACTTAATCATGTTCTCAGCTGACAATAATAATGTTATTAACGTCCTATCACTTAAAATTTATTTTGTAAAATTAACTAAGTGCAGATAATAATATAAATAAAATATTCTGAACGTATGAAGTAAATAACGAATTTAAAAAGTCATTACTATATTTAAATGATTTCTGTCACATGTAGATATATTTTTTATTTTTCTTTTCTTATTAAAAAAATATTTTAAAGTAAGTTGATGATTTTTGTGAAACGGTTTTATTCCTCATTCATAGAGTCCAAATTAGAAAAGCTAGCAGTAAGTGAGTTCTTGTATTTTATAGATCTCGTCAAGGCGAGTTCATACCTGCTATCAACTGTACTTAGTGATTTTTGGTAGTTAATGAGTTCTTGCATTATGCCGACGATATGAAGGAATATTAAGTAAATTACGAAATTGAAGAAATCATACCTTTTTAGGGTTCCGTACCTCAAAAGTAAAAAAAAAACGGAACCCTTATACCCCGGATAACTTTGTTGTCCGTATGTCTGTTTGTCGTCTGTCTGTCAAAGACCCTTTTTTTCAGAAACGCGTGGAGGTATCAAGCTGAAATTCATATCAAATACTCAGATCTACTTCCTTAAAGCTGTTAAAAATCAAATTTCTATGCCAACGTAATCAAAATATACAGCCGTTAAGGCCGTAAATTTTCGACTTTCGCAAGGCAATCAAAACCTACAGGGTGCTTCCCGTAAACTTAGAATCTTGAAATTTGGTACGAAGCAACGTCTTATAGTTCAGATGTATATAAGTTGCGGAAAGCATATTTTTTTCCGAAAGAAACTCTCTTGTTTTGTAAAGAGTTTTTTACGGCGTCTTCTTAGGCGCCAATACTGTTGTATTGGAGCCTACTCTGAAGGGCTTTGTACGATATTTTATATTCTTCTCTTTTTTTTCTGATTTCATGTACTACAAAATTTCAATTTACTTAATTAATAGTAACCATCTGATAAAAAAAGGGTTAATTCTTATCAGTATGATATTATTGAATTATGTACCAGTTATTTAAAACGGATGGAACAATAAATAAAGCGGCACACCTCCAAATTCCAAGCTACGTGTATATATATTTATAACAAACTCATAGAATTTATGGGAGAGATAGGGCTGTCTAAAGGGTAAACGCGGGGATTATAATATGCCGAGCATTGAGTAAGATAAATCAATAGCAAAGATGCATTGTTTCATTAAAGCCGTTTTGAGGTATTCATTAGTGTGTCTCTCTGGCCGTGTAATCCTTCAAGAGTTGCGATGCAGCCCTAAGCCGATTACAGTACCGCCGATAAGTCTGCTAACAACCAGGTATGCCTGTTAGTTGTTATAAGTCACTGTTGGGTTAACTTAGAGGAATACTATTAGTAACTTACCTTTCTCCCATTTATCCTAGTGAGTAGTGTCCTGATACCTTCTTTCCCTTCCTAAATCATAATTAATAATTCTTTATTTCCAAACATTGTACAAAAAGGTGTTAAATGTATATAATGTGATGGCCTATAACATAGCATGCACTTACAACATTCACGTGTCATGACTTCCTTGATTACTTCTAAAATACTAAGTCTAAAGTTACAAGTGTTACTATGTCAGAATTAGTCTAGCAGCTGAGAAGGTCATCTAACTTATAAAAACACTTATCACTCAGTCAGTTATAAAGTTTATTCTTAAATAGCACGAGGTTTAATGTTTTTAACACGACTGGTATTTTGTTAAATCTGATAATGCTCATATATAAACAATTTAAACTACAAATTATAATCCTTCCACAGTTTGAAAATTCTTCCAAGAAGCCAAGGAAACTGCGCTCGCAACCCGCCTGCCAAGAGTGGTAAGTATGGCAGTATCCTCCCATGGAACGAAGGATCCCTAGGAGAGGCCTTAGTCCAGCAGTGGACTTCTTACTGCTAAAATGATAATGATATTTAGGTTAACATTTAGCCGAAACGACTATAACTGGTCTATTTTTATAGGAGACTAGCTTTCGCCCGCGGCTCCGCCCGCGTCAATGTCGATCCCTCGGGAATAGTCTTTTTTTCCCGGGATAAAAGGTAGCCCATGCCCATCTCCGTACTTTGACGAGAACTTGTATGCATAATTTAATGATGGTAGTTCAGTAGTTACGGCGTGAAAGCGTAACAAACCAACAAAGAAACTCACTTTCGCATTTATAATATTAATAAGGATATCTGTGCCTCTAGCACGAATCATTATCGAAATAGAATAGTAATCGAATAGTAACCGTTTTCGAGAAAATTTGTATGAAAACTTGAACAGCGCCACGGTGAGCGTAAATGGAACTAAAAAACGGTAGCATGAACATTTCGCGCCGTTTTCGTGACAGCTCCGAAATAGTTATCGAGTAGTAATCGAATAGTAAACGAACATTTTGTATGTAAAACGGTAGCACGAAACCTCACATGACGTATAGTAACGTTTTACTTTCGAAAAACTCGCAAGCTGCCTATCGAAAAGTCTCTCACCGTAAAAAAGCGAGTGAGATAAGTTTCGACTGTGCGAGTGTTGTTACTTTTCTTACGATTTTCAGTAAATTATTATATTTTAAAATGAGGAAGCCTTAAAATGGGTAATTTAATGAATATTAGAACCTCAGTGGAATATAATTTATGATTTTAAAAATTGTAATCGTTCAAATAATAGGTAGGGGAAAAGGGGGTAATGGGAGTCACTTAAGCGAGCAATCAAATAAAAGCTTATTTCGAAATAATATCGTGATTAAAATTGTTTAATAATAGACTTTACTTATTTATCTACTAGTTGTTATCACTTTTCACCACTTTGGGAATCAACTTTGGATATATTTCCGCGTTTTAAAAAAAAACAAGTTTGACTCCCATTGCACTAACCTCAGTACAATGGGAATCAGACATGTGGGAAATCAGAGTCAAACAATCGCAGACATTACATTCGGCAGTATACCATCCAGTGCAATCACCAGTTGATCAGCTAGCCTATTTGGTTTTTCTGACTTGTAATATCGGCATCTATAAGCGAAAAAACATAAGAATATTTTTTGCGGGTAATGGTAATCACTAGCAGGCCCTTTGGCTCCCATTACCCAAAACCTATACTGCATGTTAATTGTAAAATTTAATAACACAAAGTTAATTTAATCGCAATTTAATATGCTAATTTAAATTTTGAATATCAAGGATAAATCTATCCATAGTTATCAATTTGGTACAGCTACAACATCTATACTCACCGTTAATGTTGTTTTGACGAAAATTTACACCGACGAGGCGTGAAAACGAAACATAATTGTCACTCAAAAACGCGTGGAGCTACTAGCGCGAGTCATTCGTACAATGGGCATCGGGTACAGAGCAAGCTGAATATGTCATTTACCTAGATATCGAACGTGTAGTTTTGCTTAGAGGCACCTGACCCCGATTGCCCGCTGACTCCCATTACCCCTTTCTCCCCTAAGTTTCACGTTAATATTTTCGTCAATGAAACTTGTAGGATTTTGAAAATAACAAGTCAAATCTAATTTTCCAATAGTAATAATTCTCATCTTTATTACATAAGTCTAGTTTTGCACAGATTTTATGGTATATTTATTTAACCTCTTTTTTGTAAGTGAAACATACACCAATATTCTAGTAGAAATACATTGGAAATCGCATAAAAACCAATCCACAATATTTCGCATATGTCTACATACCTGTAATTATGTAAACATTATTTAACTTTCTAATGTTTTTGAGATTGTTTCAAATTTGGGCGTTATAATGTAATTAACACGATAGAACTTGTTCCAATTTGTGAATTTATTTACATAGGTATATGTAAGTAAACCGAAGTACATGAGGGGTGTGCTCAATGCAAGTACCTACCTACCTAATTAATGCTAAATTTGTATCATCATTTTGTAACCATCTATATGAAAAATAATAACGTTAAATATTAATTACAGTTTCTCAATCACTTGGAACTTTCTAATGTTATGTTGCCCACCACCAGGTGAATCCAAGAGGGAAACATTATAGGAGGCTGGCCGAGAAAATAATGGTTGGATACTACCTACTAAAATAGCAAAACAGCATTCGGTGCTCGAGAGTGATACACACAAGCAGTTGAATAAAATATCTATAAATAAATGCCTTCCTTTCATTTTCTAGAAATTATAATAAGTACCTATTGTGTAATAAATGTCTGAAAAATATTCTATCAGCTTAAATGTTATGAGTGGCAAGTGTTAACACCTTTACTTCTATATCAAAGTATGTCATGCAGAGTACCAATAGGTACTTATACTTTGAATCATCATTATCATCAGAGTGTTGCTTAGCGCTTACATATCACCCACTGGGATGGGTGACCGCAAGTGGCATAAAAATATCTTCAGCTCCTCCATGCTTAGGAAGATACTTTAAGCCCAGGTCCCAGCTATCATCATTGATGGCAGTTGTTAAGCTATGTCAGATGCCTTTAGGCAGCTAGAAAAATCTGACAACACTGTTGGCCACTTACACGAGAAACAACATTTCCCAATAATTTCACCATAGGAATAATAAAAATACAATATCTAAGTTTTTATTTTATTTTGAATAAGTGCAAAAAATACATCAGGCTTATTTTAATTGAATTTGTAATGGAAACATAATTTAATCAATGGATTGCTCAGATATTGTTTAAAATTGTAACTAATGTAGTATTATGTTTTGGACTGTGTCTTATTAGCATTATTTCCAATTTCCAGCAATCCTGCTTCTGGATGTTTAGTTCAGTGCAGTCAAAATTCTTCAAGATTCCTTTCTCAATAGCCTGCCAACAAATAAAGAATTTTAAAAAATGAAATTTATATTTTCTTTTGAATTTATCAAGTACAGCTATACAAAATAATTTCATACCAATTTAGGTAGTAGGTAATTACATTGTAGAAGGTCTTGAACTATCAACATTCTTTTCCTACTTCTTCCTCGCAAGTTTCTCCTGTAAAAGCAAAATAAATACAATATAACACCGTGTATTTCCATGTTCTTTATCAAAGTCATTTTTCACAAGACGACTTAAGAGACTACAAATTTTTCTATAGATCTTGATGCTTAATTACAAAGCTCTTATAATACCATTGAGTAAATTCTTTGTGTATGCATTATGTTTCACACCTATTTAGCTAGATAATTTGCAGTGCTGTTATTATTGTTTTGGTATAAAACAGACCATATTATTATATATTACAAAATCTATTTCAGCAATGCGCGCATACATAAAATGCTTACCTACTAAAAACTTTGGAAGGATACCAAATATAAAACTTGATCTACTAGACTGTATGTATGTTCAGTTACTATGATGCATTTGTGTGGTTCACATGTAATAAACATGGAATATCTATCTATATCGCCTTCAGCACTTACTCTCTAAATTACTTGGCAATATAATGGAAACACTTTAATAAAATGTATTAAAGTGTTTCCATTTATTAAAGTTGTTTCTTATCTAGTTGTAATTTTTCTGTTCCTTGTTAGGCTTCCTCCCTCCATTATAGGGTTTTGAATAGTTTTGATGAAACAAAACCATAGGTATCTAAAACAACACATTAATAATTATTGTATTATTTATTTTACACTAGCGACCCGCCCCGGATTCGCACGGGTGCAATATACTAGGGCCAGTCTATACATAACCTTCCTCGTAACTCTTTCTATTGAAATCTGTTGATTGAGTAGTTTAAAAGACCTAAGCGAAAAGACAGCGGACTCGACTTCATTTTATACTGTGTAAAGATAAAACTGCATTGATTTGTTCTAAATAAAGTTAGTGTTCTACACTGTAGACGTGTTGGACAGACATTGCAATATTTTATATGGAATTTTATCGTAGTTATAAGAATATTACAATGCACACGTATATTTATGATATAAGAGGTCTACTTATGCTGCAAATTTGAATAGATTTCCTTACCTTCACGTGAAATAGATCCTATTAATATGACTTTTCCACCCTTAGGTAGATACTTTGTATATAGATAAAGTTCTGCCCACGCAGTCAATCTGCTTAAGATGGCCATCACATATACTATAAAATGTCCTAATGATTGTTTTCAAAATCACTTCAAATACAAAAACATCTTTCTTTAACCACTTTAAAACTTTGTTATTGTGCCGAAAGTTTGTTGGCGGGACAGCGGCCATTGATTGACAACAACAGCCACAGATAAGGCTACAAAACAAACAACGTTCGAAATGTACGCAATTTTTTTTTGTTTATTACGGTTGTTATGAAATCCTAAATTTTACAAAAAAACATTAAATAAGTAAGGAAATAAATGTAAACTATAAAGTTATTATACTAAATTAATAATTATTTTAAATAGTTTGCTTATTCATTGAAAATTGTATATTATAAAAATGGCAAACGGAAAGAAATGAGTATCGCATGGTTTTGAACGCACTTAACTAGTTGTTTTAACCTGTAGACAAACACCTTTAATTTACTGTCCCGTAATTTTCGAATCGAGTTTACGATAGTCGATTCGGAGGTGTTCGTGCTAGCTACAAAATTCGAAATAGAATAGTTTTCGTTTTCGAATAGTAAGAATTTACGTTAACTATTCTATTTCGATAGTGGTTCATGCTAGAGGTACTGGTCTTACTGATACTATCTGTCCGAATCTCTTGAATGACCCATTCGATGAGACAAATACTTACTAGTGGGTTGAGTTAGATTTTTCAGTTCTTACTATAGTTCGAAATGGTTTTATTTATTAGGTACTAATAATTTAACGCGTACCTATGTATATGAATAATGACAATATATCGTATTTGTACATTGGAGACCGGCTTTACCGAAGCAAGAATAACATTATTCAAAATGATTTAATTCCAAGGTAACTAATTTTTACAAAGCACAAATTAATCCTTTTATCAAAAAGGACGTTCCTGGAGGGTACGGTTTATTTGAGTGTCCCACGTCAGAATATTCATTTTATATGATTTTTTCTACATTGTAATCCATATCAAACGTTATAACTCTACTACTTATATCAATTAATAAATAATATTTGTTTCTAAATCCATTAAAAGTAGTTTTTTTAAGGAAATTACAACTGGCCTCATCGAGGCAATGGGCGAATTTGGCTAGCAGCTTTTTTGCGCAGCATACATTTAAGTTAATAATACTGGCAGCGTTTCGTCGCTATTCAAACGCTGCCAGTATTCTTAGATCGTTGCCTCGATACGGTCGATTGGAAGAAGTATATTATTTGTGATTGTTGTCCTTATTCTTTTGTATTATTCTTTAAATTCTTACAAAGTTATGAAATAATCATCATCATCATCATCATCATCATTTCGAGTAGGTGTCACGGTCAATCGACCATGCACACCCTGGTGTCAGAGTTCTTAGGAACCGCCTCTCAGCCTTTGACGTGGTTCCTTTAACGTCTACCACATGGCAGCCGGGACCACCGGCTTAACGTGCCTTCCGAAGCACGGAATCATCTTTATTATCAGGCAATCAGGTGATTCAAGCCTGCCATGTCCTAACTAAACTGGAAACAACCAAAGTATGCTTCCGGTGGGAATCGAACCCACGACCCCCGGGTCAACAGGCAAACGCCTTGACCACTGGACCACGGAGGCTGTTCAAATAATGAAGTATACGTGTAGTAACTTTCGCCCGCGGCTCCGCCTGCGTCAATGTCGATCCCTCGGGAATAGTACTTTTTTCCGGGATGAAAGGTAGCCTATGTCCTTCTCCGTACTCCAGAGAACTTGTATGCAAAATTTCATGATGATCGGTTTAGTAGTTACGGCGTGAAAGCGTAACAAACAAACAAACAAACTCACTTTCGCATTTATAATTTTAAGTATTAAGTATTAGTAAGGAAGTAAGGATAAGGATAATAATAATAAATATAATAAAATAAAGACCCTTTGCAGTAACCCAGCATAATTCCACCCAAATTTGCCACCCATAAACCCATTAATTTCCTTTTTAAAATGCAATAGTTCCTCCTCAGGCCAAGACCTGTTCAAGTGCATATCACACATTGGTATTTCTAAGAACGGGTTCTGGCTGGAGACCAACATTACATCAACTTCTCCAAAGGGCCTCTACGTTTTGGATCTAGGTATCTATATCCCCACGCAAGCCACTCAAAGAACCGGGTAACACCCGTGAAATAAGAGAAATATAATAAATATATATGGACAAATCACATAGAGTGAGCTAGCCCCAAACATAAATTGTTAAAAGTAACAACTGGTTAAATAATGAGTCCTGGAGTCGTAAATTGGTTAAATAATTGGTGAAATATGCTGAAGCGGCGTGCTCACTTGTAATGAGTTATTATACTCATAAAAGCTTGTTTAGTTGATTGAGTTACTTTCGCTCAAAGTTTTAAGTCAAGCATTTGAAGCCCAATGTTCCAGTGGTCGTTAGCATTATTAGCATGCGCATGTGAAGCAAACCTAGGCGCAGTCCCTACTGGGATGGGTGACCGCAAGTGGTCTATAAAATAACCGGAACTTCTCTGTGCTGCGGAACGCATCATTGCTGCCAATCGTTAAACTATGTCAGATGCCTTTAGACAGCTTGAAAAATCTGACACCAGTGTTGTCCTCTTACACATGAAAAATTACAACATCCGGCAACGACCGTTAGTTCTTTCACATTCCTATGACATTTGGAGTCCGCTCGCCACATCTTTTTCTTGCGCAAATCAGTACACTGTATTATTAGATTTTTTAAACCGATGCCGTTTATTAAGGATTATAAAACGAAATAAAAACAGGTAGCTAGTTGACTTAACATCATGCAATCGGTCTAAAGTAGCCTCGTTACAGTGGCCTGTCCCACATCCACATTCGCAGTTAATTCGGGTTCATTGTCTGGCATTTTTCGCTGCTCTAATCTTGTTAGGCAAATCCCACGGAGCCGCGTGACACGGGTCCGGGAATTGTGTTAACACTTTTTTCGTAGCATTCCTTTGGGCGGGGCACCTGAAACGAAATAGAAAGCAGTGGCCACTTGTCTGGTTTAGTACTTAAAATAAACGTACTTCAAAGTGTAAACTAAAACAGTCTTATTACAGAACGAGGACTAACTTTAGAACCTCGTTTAAACTATTATCCGACCAAAACAAGATGACAATGACAGTTGACCAAACGTCAGTGATAAAATAAAAATAAAATAAAATAAGTTTATTTTCAATAAGAGTTTTTACACTTCGTTGTACAATAAAGATACAATAAAGATGTGAAGTAGAGAAGATTACAACTACCTACTTTACACTTATATTTAACATATCTAACTTAAGTTTACCATAGCGTGTACATGTTAGTCTTAATATATATGATATTTATTATTCTAAAAGAATTACCAGGAGTTCCCAAACTAAGCAGAGCTTGTAACTTGGGAAACCAGTTTTCGATAAGTTTTAGTTATGTTACAGAATATTATAAAAGGAATATAAAATGATATTTGTGAAGTATAATATCTGGATATTACAGGGGTTCTTAAACTAAGCATACACTTGTGACTTAAGAAACCAAGTAAATTACAAATTTAACAAGAAATAATATATTTTATGATGCAATAGTCAATTAACATTGCGAAGGAATTTTAGATACTTTATGCATTACGGCTTTGAAACATTTTCAACAGCTAAAGTAAAGGTCCAGTGAAAATTGATTCTGTTTCCTCGTAATTAAGGCTTAACAAATATTTAGTAATTACAGATTTTGCACCTCTATAAGAGGCTCTTTTTAAGTCACATTTTTTGGATACTCTGTTAAATATACATTTGAATGTGAAGAAACTGAATCTTTTAGCAAAGGACGATTTCACCAGAGGTATAGGAAGTCTCAATTTACGTCTGTTATGAATACCAGACAAAGTTTCTGACTGTAATATTTCTTTGAAAGATTCAGTGCAAGCTTTAAGAATATATAATTGTCGAACTCTCAGCACTTTGGCTTCTTGGTACAGAAGATCAGTTGAGTATCTCAGCGGCTTCCTCAGCATTACCTTCAGTACTGCTCTTTGAGCACGTTCTAACTCTAATAAATAAGTTTTAGCTGCACTACCCCAAACTCCAATGCAGTAAGTGATAATGGATTGGCACAAGGAACTGTAAAGCAATTTAAGAGTTTCTGCATTAGCAGAGTTTCGAAGAATTTTCATTGTTCCTATGATTTTCCGAACTTTGCGTGTCAACCCGGCTACATGTTTTCCAAAATTTAGATTTTCATCCAAAGTAATACCCAAGTATTTCACATCTTCAACTCGTTCAATATAGGCGCAATGGCAAGTAGGTGAGGTTGGAAGTGAATAAGAGCAAGAGTGAATTTGAATTCTTTTAAGTGAGTTTTGGGTAGCAGCAGTTTTGTGAAAAAGGATAAAGTTTGTCTTTGAAGTATTTAATGTAAGAAGATTCTGGGACAGCCAGGAAGATATAAGCCCCATGCCCTGTTCAGCAGAGTTGAGTGCAGATTTAACATCTTTACCACTGAACTGATAAGTGTCGACTTATTTTGGTCGGATATGATTTAAACGAGGTACTAAAGTAATTAGTCGTCGTTTTATAATCAGATGGTATAGGTCCAGAATTGAAACGGGTCTAGCATTGTGTCAATACTTTTTTCATTGCATTCCTTCTGGCGGGGGCAACTAAAACGAAACAGAAAAGTACCAGTGGTCATTTCAAAGTATAATGTATAATTAGTAAGGTCCAAAACGTACTTCAAAGTATAATGTATAATTAATAAGGTCCAAAAGTGTAACGGGTCTGGGAATTGTGTAAACTTAATTCAGGGCATTAATTTGGGAGGAGGCACCTAAAGCAAAACAGTAAGGTAACAGGGGTCGATTATTGGTTTAGTAGGTACTTAAACACTTGTTAGTATTTACTATTAAGTAATATAATAATTATATAATATAAGTAGACAGAAAAGGGGTGGGCTTTAGCATAACTTTAGATATTTTGCGTATAAGAAACGATAGAATTCTCTTTCCTCTTCATAACGCAACCATTTCTAAAGTAGCAGAGTTGCGTCATTTTAAAATTATAAGACTGAATGTTCATACGCAGGCGAACAAAATTACAATTTTTGTTCACTATGGTATTCTTTTTCATGGTAAACACGAATGGAGTAGGGGATGTGTGGGTAAGATGGGGAGCGCAGCCCCTCTGCTAAGAGGACATGAGAAAAAAGACCAGAAAACCCCTTCTTTGGTAGGTAAGATATGTTAGGTTTCCATGTGACCTAAACAGAGCGAGCGTCCCCAACTTAGGGCGAAACCCCCAATATACTAACCTTAAATAATGCTATTTTTGACCTATGGTGTATATTACGTATCTTCTCCGTACATTCAAAATCGTGTTGTGAAGAAGACCAAAGCTAATCTAATGCTAAGCTATTCTAAAGCTCACCCCCGAAAAGTGCCAGGAGTATCAATGTGTCTAACTAAATCAAGGATCCTAATTCATGTAGAAACAGTAGGACGTATATAAAGAAAACTCAAATTAATCTAAGTTTTAAGATTAGGAATCTATAATGATGATTAGGGATAGAAAATAAATATTTTCCTTCTTCTATACACTACGTACGCACATTGTGTGCATATCAAATGAAATAATCCAAAATTAATGACATTTCTACGATGATCGCTCTCTATATTTTCATAAGGGAACTTTAACTTGACGTTATGCATCTCTTTGAAACGCGACATTCAAGTTGAAATCAATTTGACGGCAATTAGGTAACTGTTACATACGCGGAAAAAATCGTATGACGGCACAAATTGGACGAGCCCGAGACGGACAGTGATTAAAAACACTCGAACAAATAATCCAAAAATAACGAGGTAGCAATTAAATATGGCTTGGAGACAAACAGGGGCTCACATCAAAGCAGTGCCGTAGTTGGGGCGGCTCAGCGATATCCAGGCACAGAGCGCAGAACCTGGAGGGGCACAAAATTGACCATACCAGGACTAATTTATATTATATTATTAAATTGTTTTTATAGCATTCCAATACTCGGTATATTATTAAAATTTAAAATATGTGATGAAAGAGAACTAGCCACAGGTAGGCTTCCTTTCCTACCTACCACATATTTTCAATTTTAATAACCTATTATTCATAGAGTATGCGAGTGAAATACGGTTTTATTCTTCCAGAAGAGGTAATGGTCTCCTTTTCAGTCTTTGCAAACTCACGTTTATCAGATTTGTTCATTGCTATAACAGCCTCCGTGGTCCAGTGGTCAAGGCGCTTGCCTGTTGACCCGGGGGTCGTGGGTTCGATTCCCACCGGAAGCATACTTTGTTTAGTTGTTTCCAGTTTGGTTAGGACATTGCAGGCTTGAATCACCTGATTGTCTGATAATAAAGATGATTCCGTGCTTCGGAAGGCACGTTAAGCCGGTGGTCTCGGCTGCCATCTGGTAGTCGTTAAAGGAACCACGTCAGAGGCCGAGAGGCGGTTCCGAAGAACTCTGACACCAGGGTGTCCATGGTCGATTGACCGTGACACCTACTCGAAATGAATGATGAATGTTCATTGCTATATACGAGTTGTTTGTTAAATGGGTGCTTCCCAATTCAAAACATTGTAATCAAGTATTGAAATCAAGTAAAGAAAAACTTAGTTTTTGGATTAATGATTTATTTATATAATATATTAATTTCTTTATAAAAATAAATAGGATAGAAATATCAATTCAGAACCCAAGTTGCTAAGAAATAATGCAAGGGTGCAGTTATAGAAATTACCACTGGGTGTAAAATAAAATAGTTACGGCACTGCATCAAAGGGAGGACACATCGAGAGATAACTCGAACGTTCAACTAATGCGGACAGGACGCTTTGAAACGGAATGTTTATATTTATTTGTTCAACAGTGAGCGAGTGAGGATTTCCCTCTGGGACTGTAATTGAAAATGGCCTCGGATGTTTTAGTCTATTGATACAGTGATATTTAAGGGGTCATGTACTTGGCTTCTTCATTAATGAGTATCAATATATACATAGGTAACCTATCACTACTTCTCGTACGACACTTATCCCTTAAAGCATGTTAGGCTTAGACAACGTTTACCATTATAACAAATAGGATCGTAAAAATACTCGTATGTGGATATTCAAATGGAAACGACAATTAAAATTTTCTGGTAGTTTAGCATTAGGCAGCTTGAAAAATCTGACGTCAGCTTTGGTTTTCTAACACACGCGAGAAGTGATGCCTATTTTGAATTAATTATTTGTGCGAGGAGAAACAACTGGCACATTACACAAGCTTAGCTTTATTTCGTTTCACGTGTCTCCGGGTCTGTTTTGCAAATAAAATTTCACCGTCTTCCCGATGTCCAGTTGACCTGAAACGTTGCATATTCGTGCAAATCGGATGACTATGCATAAATTACTATGTCAACGAGCTAGTCTGATGATAGATAACTCCTCAATGCTGAAAAGCTTACTAACCTCATTTTGCAGTACTGATTGACATAATAAAAACTTGTCAAAATTGTTTTTTTATCCTGTTTATTTTTTCTCTCACTCCTAGACCAAAATACTCTGAAGAAATCATGACTAGAAACAGAACTCATTACTCTATATATCTATTATTTGTATTTTATATTTAGACTGAATTTCCACGGTAACCGTACTCTTTCTAAGAACAAGTGATAAAACAAAGTATGTACGTGAGCTAAATAAACGGCTTACTACAAAAAGCTTTCTCTACACCGCGCACTATAAATTCTAGCAGCTAGGTACCACAACAACCACGAGTTACGGGTACAAATCCACCGGCGACTGGCAGAACAATTACTTGCTTAGACACTTTTAAAATCCCGCAACATTCGGGAATGGAAACGTGGCAGCACTCCGGCTTTGTGATTTTTACAGGGAGTAGTATGCCTGAATTCTCCGAAACATTTTACACCGAACTTGGATAAAAATATTCGAGAAATAAAAATCTGTTTTCTGTAACAGAATTTTTATTTCTCGAATATTTTCACGAAATAAGGTACACCGAGTCTTAAAAATATTCTTATGTTTTCCCTCTTTTATTATTGCCTAAACTTTCTATAAAATGTACGGGCCTACTAAAATCATGCCAATCTCAACTCTCTGGTAACTTTGATACGAGTGTGAATAGCGCGTTCGATTATAGATTTTATGGTGTTTATTACTTAGTTAATCTTAATTACCTTTTATTTTAATCTATTAAACGAAATAACTGAATGAAGGAAGGAAATGGGGAAGATCTTTGCCCAGCAGTGGGACAGAATAAGCTAATAAAAAAAAACGAAATAACTGAATAAAACTTACAATATGTATGTTGAAATAAAATTCGGCATTTGATATTCGAAATTGTTGTATTCGATGTTTTCTGATTTACTTCATAGTTTTGTATAATAAACAGTTATATTCGGAATTGTTTGTTTTATTCAAAACTGTGTTTCTGTTTTATTATTTAATTTTCGCAACTTCAGAATTTTGTTTTCGGTATTGTTTAACCCATTTTATAAATAATAATTCTGTTTCAATGCTAAAAATGTTTCAGAAAAGTTAAGAAATGGGAAAAATACAATATATGTTTCAGGTTGTTTACTAGTTTAAAGCTTAGGTAAGTTTATGAAATGCTTTCAATGTAAGGAACTGAGTATTAGTGAAATTCTGTAATTAACTTGACAGAGATTTTCTGGACTCCATTAGTTAGAAACTGCAATTGTTATGAATTTGAAATTCTATGTTATGATGTAAATTATGTATTTGTAGTTGTAGTTCATAATTTGATTAGTTAACAAATTTTCGGAGAAAAGCATGGCGAGTATTAAGAGAGTAAAGTTAAGGTACCAGAATTGGCCAAGTTCCTCGATACTAGTGTCACATTATATAATATCTACCTATATTTATTTATTTAAAAAATTTTTGAGCCTATTAAATTTACCCGTGCGAAGACGGGGCAGGCCGCTAGTTTATAATACTACTAATCAGACAGGTGCCCCTCGGCTACGGTCGGAGTATATTTCAGTGCACGAGTTGAAATCGTTGTCGGACCGCATCGGGACGTGAGCGGAATGACTCTGGTCGTTAGTAGCTCATTGCCGCCGGTAGTGCCGACTATTTGTTTAATATACTTCGTTAATACAAGTTTAAACAATACATTGTAGTCTTTAATTGTATATAATCTTTCGTGCTGGTCTAGTAGAAAAGAAAAAACGTAGAATGTACCAGCTGTTTTCTTCTCGCGCAGATTGTAAAAGCCGATCGAGGGAATGGGTCACAATTTTGATTCCGTTTTCCACCTAATGCCCACCAACATGCTAAATGTGGCTTTCAGGTTGTGAGGGCTCAACCGTCCCGGCGCTCTTAGTCGAGTTCCCACATATAAGGAATAGAGGGAGAACAGACACTCGACACAACAGACAGCACTGAACACAACTTCACAACTTATAATATATTGACTTCAATATAACATTTTATGTAATAATTAATATCAGAGACCGTTACAATCCGAGAGATGATGGTAGAATGAGTCATGGCGGAGAGAAATCTGAAAATGGAATGAAATGAAATTTGAAATAAAATGAGGAATGAAAGTAAAGGATGAGAAAGAAATGAGGTTGGACGAGATGCAGCATGCAGGAGGCATGCTGCAACGTTACAAGGTCTTATAAACCTAGGCACTGTCTACCCCGCAAGGAAAACAAGACTTGATACTATGTATGTATGTTTAATTATTATGATAACTTTAGATTTAAAAGAAAGTTATAAGTTAGAGACTCGGATACCCTACGCCAAATAGAATTTCATATAATCGATTATTGAATTATCGACAATCAACTATATATTGAGGTGTCAAACGACAACACATATCCAGAGGTAAACCATAAAATCGTAAGAAGAAAAGTGTTGATCCCAATTAACACGTGGGGTAAGAATGGAGAACATTCTTTCTTACATCTTTCATGTCACTTGCGGGGTGGACAGAGTCTAGGGCCATAAAATTCATGGGCTGCGATATTATGACGAATTATACGACGTAAAATTTTGAATAATATATTTTCAAGATTTCCAATGAAATACGAAGGCGAATGCAAAATATTTCTCTACTAAAAATCTTTCAATACACGCTAAAAAGATATATACTTTAAAATCAATAGACCACTATTTTGATACCAGTGAATAAAATTTTACAAATATTACCTAAACTTATTCAGATCAATTCTTTTCTATGTTATTCACATATTCTATGTAGTATCGTGATTTTGATACTAAATTATTTAGTCATATAGGTCGGTAATTAGTAGATAATGACTATAGTAATAAAAGATCAGGATAATGACAATAGCTGTAGTTTAACACTAAAAGCCAAATTCTAGCATGGAAGGTCACACCTTCATAATAAGCTCAATCAGGTTCCGGCGACAAATCCCGCATTCCTACGCGCTGTAAATTACATCTTTGTCGAACCACGTGGATACGTGATGGGAATGAGGTAGTGATGTGTCAGGTCGAAAGACCATTTGACCATGCGAGCTTTAGTATAGTATCTAAAATAGTAAAAGACAATAGAGAACAGTAGAGAAAAGTGTCGATCGCGGCAAAGAGCTTTTTAGGTGAATTAGGGAAATGTCCCTTACAGTTGTCCCGTTGTTGTTGTTTATTGAGTAAGTGATACTGATGCATTTTTCAAGCTGCCTGAAGGCATCAGACATAGCTTAACGACTGCAATCAATGATGATAGCCGGAACCAACGGTTAAACGTGCCTTCCCAAGAATTGAGGAGTTCGTAATATTCTTATGCCACTTGCTGTCACTCCTCACTGTACTCGGGGCTTCTTTACATGCGTAAGCGCTAATAATAATTATCAAGACCACCGTTTTGCTTCGATCAGTGCTTTGCTGCCATGATTGCCCATTCGTTTGTCTCATTCAGATCTTGCTGAGAGCAAGAAGATGGGATTCGTCGGCGCACCAAGATAGCACCACAGTCGCACTCACTATTGTTGGAGAAACCCCACCTGAATTTATTTTCGTGGTATCTGCTAACACCAGCCCGCAGTCTATTTAAAGATTGCCGGACTGGCCAGGGCAGAATGCCACCCGGTGGCAATTTCTCAACAGGCGGTATGTGGTGTGATGACGGCGGATGTTTGTTTAGCCAACAACCCTCAAAACCAAAGACCTATACTTCTGAAAACATTAATAATACTCATTTCAATTTATAGAATTAAAGTTAGGTATTTAAAGAATTAAATTATATTTTCTTATTCAGATATTTAAATTTAACTACGAACTTTCCCTAAGAGTTATCAGGTTGGAATTTAGCGCAGACATCGCTGACTATCGCACTGAGGCCGATGAGAGCAAATTGCTTGACACAATAACTAAACAACCCTCGGAACAACACTAACAGCTCGGATCCAACTTGCAGATGGAGTTACTAATTGATCTTATACACGGACACTTCAGCGGTCTATTCACCAAGGAATAGTTAGTCTGTTGGTTCTATGTCTATGGAAATCCTAAAACAAATTATAGGAATAATACGCTGCATATATTTATTTTTACGCTGTTTCTTTGACACCCAATCAAAGTTAGATCTGAAGATTAAATCATTAAAGACGCAGGGATAAATACATTTTAATCAAACAGAATTGAGCTAGCCCAAAAGTGAGTTTGACACTTGTGATATGGGATACTAACACAACAAAACAATATTTTATAATAAATGCATAAAAAGATAAACATTCATAGGTATACGAGATACGAGCATGTATAACAAATTTGAATTAGATCATATCTTTGGTTCTGTTGAGTAAATTATGGCTTATTATCTTAAAGCGATTTCAGATTATGATTACTATCATAATGGAAAGATCAGCTAGAATAGAATAGATCCTTCTATAAAAATACCTCACGTCACATGAATAAAAAATATCCTTCAGCAAAAAAATAGTGAAAAAGTATCAACATTCAAGTATTATTAAACCGAAGACGTAGGTCTCAAAAAGTTTGAAGTAGTCTACATGTACACTTCTACATTAATAATATAGGTAAGATCTGATTGTTAATCTGCATTGATCGAAACCACTGGACCAATTTCAAAAATTGAAAAATTCATCACATTCACAATCCTATATTATCTTTAATGAATAAAGGCTATATAATATTTTCAAAATAGCTAAGGAAACCGTATGAAAGCTTCGATAATAAAATCCAAGGCGTGAAAAAAATACATAAAAATCCAAATACCTATATCTACCCGCACGAATTAGGGGCATGCCGCTAGTTGTTATATAAAATTAAAATAAATTAATTTAAATAAGTCATATTTGGAGAACAGCCGTGTGGTATCCGACAGAGTAGAATAGGACCACTCCAAGTCTTCCCGTGGATGTCGTAGAAGGCGACTTAGGAAATACAAGGTAAACAAAGCTTATAAACATCTAAGACACCTCTCCAACCCGTCTGGCCAGCGTGGAGAGTGTAGGCCAAGTCCTTTGGCTGCTCTGGCCAAGTATGGCCCTAGTAGTACAGAGAGGGTCGTGCTCCTGTAGTGGAGACTAAAAAGGACCTGATGATGATGATATTAGAAGAAAAAGCATTTGAGATCTGGCCATGACTTTTCACCTACAACAAAGAATATATACGGCCTACACATAGACTCCAAATATTGTAACATCCCGTAACGAAATAGAAAACAAGTTTCGACCGTGACCTTCCGCCAACATCACGTGGACCACGAATTAGAGAAACTACAGATGTCGAGCTAATGTTATACCTACATGTCTACATGAGCTTTAGTACACAAGTTGATACCTTTTTATTTTGATCCATTATGTAGTTCACTATTGCGACTTTTTAGTATTATACTACAGGGTGGCCAACTTAGAGGTATACAACTTTGTTTTGCCGCCACTTTGTTTTGGCGGTAAATATGACAGTTATTTCATAAAACTTTGTGTACTTTGTGTAAATACAGCAAATTTGTTTTACGCCGGAACAACATGTTTATGTTATTAAAACGTTTTTATAGTCATTAAAAATAACTTTTCGCATTCGATTAATTTCGGGAAACGGTGACATCGATTGGCCCTCAAGATCTCCCGAATTAACTGCTCCTGACTTTTTCTGTGGGGCTATATAAATGGACATGTCTATGATAACAGGCCAATTAACGTTCAGTATTTTTTTTTCTTAACGTACCTAATAAGTTACATTTAAATACGCTAATATTACAATCTAGCCTAAAGTCAGGCTAATGAGTATTACTGACCTTGTTGTATTATTTTAGAAGAACGTGTCCATCGGCACTTTTCGTACTGTCTTTATTAAGGGGAAGGCACTTGTTCGTGTGTCTTTGTTCGTAGGTTTAGTAATGAAAACATAATATTCGGGACACTGTCACTGAGATAACGCCGGAAATGTCTAATCTGCGATGCTGCTAGAGGTGCATTTGTGTGACATTATTTTCCATGTTTAACTGCCGGCCCTAAATACTATATCTAACAAGGAATACTTAATATTTTCACATTTCAAAGAATAAAATTACAAAACTAAAGTGTATACCTGTTATTTGACCACCCAAATACGACTGGGGGATTTTCGGAACATGAACTTTGTGTGGTAAGCGCTCTCTTAAATATAGAATAAGATGGATTCGAATAACGTTACCTCCTTAAGGGTCCATACTACCTCACACTGCTTTGCAAGATTGACTGTTATATCAATAATAATTAAATACTCAAGTTGAAATAAAAATGCAGCAAAGTTCAGGACTAACTCTGGTAACTATATGACTCAAAAACACGATTGCGTTAAATTTTCTCGATAGAAAAAAATTGCAAAGTTGCCTCCAAATCACGTCTAATTTACTCGGTATATAGCATTATTCACCAAATACATTGAAATTAACCTTGAAACTTTTGATTATTATTGCATTACAGATAAGGCAGCCATCATATGTTTTGCTTTTTCGAATAACCCTTGAATATTCCTAAAAAACGAAAATATCCAAAGTAGCCAACGCGTTTAGACCATCCGCGTTTGTATGGCCACGCCGCCTGGCATATGTCGGGCTCTTAAGTAATAAACAAAATATAGAACTTTTTCTATGAGATCTTGAAAAAAACACATTTAATTATTACAAAACATACAAATTCTTCGGTTGAAGCATGAGTTAGTACACACAAGAGACTTACGGTGTGGCTAGCTCAATATGTGTAAATACTTTGCTCGCACGTACAAAATACTTACCTATGGGATCAAAGCTGGAAACTTTAAAAAAAAATACACTTGCAGTTAAAAATGTTCGCCCGCCCTATTGTTGGAAATGTAAGAAAAAGTAATAGCGTTTATTCGTGTTTTTATTTCAATTGATTTATTTCGTACCAACTACTATTGCTACTATTTTGTAATTTGTAGCTCATGTATCTATATAAATACTTTTATCGTCTTACGATTAGTCACTCTCTTTCGAATATATAAGTGGTATTCTATGCTGAGCTATAAATAAAGTAATAATATAGCTGTGACCTGCTCATTCACACGTTAGTAAACAATCTATTTTTATGAAATCTTTTTGTTCACCATCGCTATTTTGTAACACAAACTCTAATAATCTAATAACAAAAATGGTTTTCCGCACAGAGAATTCCGCCATAACTGCTGTACAGGTGTAATCAAGTGACGTCAGTCATTCGAAGCACGTACGGGGCAGTACGATAGGCCTTCTGACAGCTAACTAGCTAATCTGTGGTTTTTTGACATGTGGAAGTAACTGCTGAGAATGAATTCTTACTAATATTATAAGCGCGACAGTTTGTGAGTATATATGGATGTTTGTTCTCAAGTACGCCAAAACGGCTGAACGGAATTGGACGAAATTTTGCACACAGATAGCACTGGATTAACAAATAGGCTACCTTTTATCCTGGATAAAAGTATCGTTCCCGCTTGATCGACATTAAAGTGAGCGGAGCCATGGGTGACAGCTATAGTGAGAAATAAAGATGTGGAGTAACAATATCTCTTTCTTTATACTCTATGGAGTAGACGAAAGAAGATCGCAAGAAAATGCCGCGTTTTAAAATTAGTAATCGTAGTACTCAGTGGTGTGCTACGTATGCGCTAGAAAGTGAAACTTACCCTGTTGGACCATATACGCTAATGATTATACTGAGTACATATTTTTATAAGTGTTTTTCATTCACCATATTTTGCTTCTTAATTTAATAAGAGTACTGATATGATACATACCTATGTGTAAAGTTATGTCAGCATGTTTTTGGGATATTATAAAATTTTCATTAAAACATGGGGTTCGTATTAATATCATATATATAACAAAAATATTCTATCCGACGAATTCCACGTTAACTAACCATAAAGTTCAAAATTGCACCCACCCGCTACTCCTGAATTCTGTGAATTTTTCACCAAAATAAATATGTTAGAAGCAAACATTTGACTATTGGGTACCTAAACCGCCGGTTTTTTTGATCTGCGGCTGTTTGAAAACTATATTTTCGGAAGCGGATATCCCCCCACTGACCCCACGTTCAATGTTGTGGAAGTGCGTGGAAAGGCACAGATAGGCCCTCACCTCACAAATCATAAATATTGCCCGCGATATAAGGATTTACCCCGACTGTTTGAATTTTTTTGACCACGATGCCATTATATCTTTATAGATATTCGCGCTGACAGATTTATGAATTTGAACGAAAACTGAATTATTCGTTTGCATTTGCTATTTGAAAAATGTGAGGGCAAATATGCTGAATATTTTGATATCTTGTTATGTTTCATTTTCACCGATTTATTAGAATTAGAAAAGGTGGTCAGAAGGTTCTTTCCTAGGCGTTAACACTTTTAATAATAAACGTGTATAGGAAAAATTTGAGATAGTATAAACTGTTTTATCAGTTATGTTAGTGTTACGTACCGTTCCAATTAGTATTTTCTCAACCCACATCAATACGATCACTATGGTTTTCCGAGTTTGCTAAGCCCTGATTGCGGCGAACGAAACGTACTGCATATATGTCCTGTGTGTTACTTGTCAACTAGCTGTCAATGTCACTTTTCGGGAGGAAGTGATCAAGCTTCCCTTTTTCGCTCCGCGTGTGTGTGATATAAAAGTCATAAAAAAGGCCTAAGAAAACTCCGAGGAGAAGAAGGGGAGGGACCCAGATGTGAGAAGATCCATAGCTAAACCGGAGTTCATCAGCTCCTACCACACGAGGATAAGCGAGACGCCGCCGCGCGGTAACCAGGTACGGCAACTCCTTTCCATAGTGTTTGTTCCGTTCGAGCCGGAGCTTTATTTCGCGGTTTGCTGTGGGTTGAAGCGAATTCAATCTTGTTTCATATTTTCATATTCTATTAAAGCTGTGCGTGCACTGGACCGGAATCGGAGCGGACGGAGCGGCCGGAGTGGCCGGATTTTCAAAATGCCGGTGGGGTGCGTTCACTGCATTCGGATTCCGGACCGGCATTTTTACAGTGTTGCCAGGGCCCTTGAGTCATAAATTACGTTTCGTTTCCTGAAATGTTACATTTTTGCAGCAAAAGTTACAATATTGTAATTTTTTTAATTTACGTGTTTTTGGGTCGGAGTATAACCCTCCACACAGCGCTATCCTTTAAAGATTTTTTTAATTTACGTGTTTTTGGGTCGGAGTATAACCCTCCACACAGCGCTATCCTTTAAAGTGGTTACTAACATATAGCATAACGCTTTGCTTTATTTACCGGCGGTGACTTTTGTTTATAATAATAGAGATAGAGAAGATACCACCTAAACCTGTACCAACCTGCCCTGTCCCATTATTATGTCTGTGTCATATTTAAGTCTGTCTTTACCAAAACACAAAAAAAAATATTCTAAGATCTAGATCATCACGATGTCTATACCTTACTGGGTAATCATTATTCTGGCTGGAGTGAGAAAGATATGGGTGCATAATATGAACTCTAAAAGACTCCTCTATGGAGAATTACATTATATGCTGATTTATTAAAAGATGAAGATAGATTCTTTGGGAATTGAAGAAAAATTTTTTTGAACTTCACTATATTCTTGAACCTTATATTTTATTTTACTACTTTTTCGGCATGATTAATATACATATCCGTACCAAATTACAGCTTTTTAGTACTTATAGTCTATGAGTAAAACCACGGACGGACAGACGGACGGACGGACAGACATGGCGAAACTGTAAGGGTTCACTATTTACTACGGAACTCTGAAAATTGGTTGACTCTAAAGTCAGTTTACGGCCAATAATTTTACGTGATAACGAGGAGAGATAGATGCGTGATAGATACTACTACTACTCCTGCTGCTGCTGCTGTTGCTGGTCTGGAACGTGACATTTTTTGTGCGTGCAGTCAATGTTCATTGATTTATATCGTTGTTTTTAATGTCAGTATTTTCATCACTCTGTATTTTCGTCTTACTCATTCACGACATATGTAATTGAGGAAGACTACAATGAATGACTAGCTAATGAATTTAAAAGTTATGGATGATCTAAATCGAATTCCTACGAAATGAGGTTTCTACCATTCTCTGTTATTCATAATAATATTCCAATATAAAAAGTTCTACCATAAGGGGTAGATCTTCTTATGAACGGCAACACTGACGACTGCCGATGCCGGTGACGTCACCGGCAGAAATTCCGGTCTCCGGCACGGAAATGCCGATGCAGTGCACTCAGCGCCATACAAATCCATACAAAGCAACAAATCCGTCCGCTCCGTCCGCTTCGATTCCAGTCCAGTGCACGCACAGCTTAATAGATACACTTTCTTTCGTTGGACGTGCGCGGGTTTTGCAACGTGCGCTTGCACTTTTCAATATGGCGTCGCCCATCCAACAAGATATCTTCGAACGTGAAATAATTCAAGATGAATGTCAACATATACTGCGTTTGAAGGACGTAGACGAATTTCAATTTAAAGCTAGATGTAAAGATCTAACTTCCCAACAACGAAAATTCTTTAAGTTACAGTCAAAGATTGAAAAGTCAATGTTAAAGTCAGGTTCATTTGTTAAGGATGAACAATTAGAAATTCGCAATCGATTTAACGATACCTATTATGCTATTGTTTCATATTTAGAGATATTAAAAGATCGCGATCAAGAGAAAAGAAGAATATCTTGTAGTACAAGAAATGATTCAGTTTTACATGTACCTTCAATTCAGAATAATAATTCATGCGCAAGCAGGTTGCCCATATTACCCATGATAGAATTCAGAGGGGATATTACAGCATGGAAACCATTCTATAATCTGTTTTGTTCGCTTGTCCACAATAAAAGTACTTATTCAGACACAGAAAAATATCGCTACCTATTATTGGCATTAAAAGATGAACCTTATAATTTAATTAAATCAATTCCTATCACAGATGAAAATTATCATGTTGCATTAGACATTTTAATTTCACGTTATGACAATAAGCGCGCAATAGCCACTAAACATCTTGAAAGCATTTTGGATATTAACCCATGTTCCGAGCGGGAAATTCGAGGGCTCAGAAATCTATTAAATGTGTATCAGGAGAACATCAAGGCATTAGAAGCAATGCGATTTCCAATAACTGATTGGAGTTTCATATTAATTACTATTTTACTACGGAAAATTCCAACATCTATTCGTAAACACTTTGAGTTATCGTTATCAAAACCATGTGAAATTCCTGATATTAATTGTCTGATAGATTTCTTGGAACGTGAGATATCGGCCAGTGAGATGTCCACTGGGTCCCTTTTAAAAATGATGTGGGTAGCTTTCAATCCAATTCAAGTCGGACTCCCCACAATGTGCGAGCTGTGGTAAACTCTGCTCGCAGACACAATAGTTCACCGTCTAGGAGAGTTTTAGCTACTAATGTGATTCCAAAGAGTGAGTCATCTAAAGTAGCAGCTGGGTTTGTTTACAAATGCGTTCAGTGTGATGGTCCACACACTTTATCTAAATGTCCAAAGTTTTTAAGTTTATCTGCACGCGAGCGATATTCATTTGTTCAAAATAAAAATATTTGTTTCAATTGTTTACACGTAGGTCATGATGTCAAGCAGTGTAAGTCCAGTTTTTCATGTCGAACGTGTCATAAGCGACATCATACTTCAATTCATTTGGACACCTTTTCTAATAGTTTAGCTGTTGTCACTGAGGCAAATGAAGGAGACTGTGCAAGTGGGGTAGCAAATCTTGCACAATTATCAAGTACAAATGCACTTACAGCATTGAGTCACACTTGCAATTCAAAATCTAAGCAGTCTGTTCCGACTCATAGAGGCACCATTTTATTGAGCACGGCCATTGTACATGTTCATGTAGGGTCGCAGAGACACTCGGTCCGATGCATATGTGATACGGGAAGTCAGGCTTCTTTCCTCTCCGTAGCAGAACGCTTAAACCTTCGCCGCAGATTTTCAAATGTGCCTACTTTTGGAATTGGTTCGGAGGCAGTCTATCCCAAGGGTGTAGTAACATGTCAAATTACTCCTACGCAGGGAGATGAACCTGTAATCTCAGTTGATGCTTTAATTTTGCCTCAATTGACTTCATGTATGCCCCAGATACCGTTACCTATTCATGACTGGCCTCACATACAAAATTTAACATTAGCTGATCCAAATTTTTTCTGTCCACAACCTGTGGAAATGATATTAGGGGCAGACATATTATCCCAGGTGTTTCTAGGCCATGTAATAGCAGGTCCATCAGGTACTCCTATGGCTATGAATAGTATATTCGGTTATTTACTGATGGGTGAGGTTATCTCCCACCCTAATACTTCAGCGATTCAAGTGTGTCTCAGTACAAGTAGCTCATCATACGATGATGCCATGAGTCTGAGACGTTTCTGGGAGCTCGAGTCTCTTCCAGAGAAGAGAAGTTTCAGTCCTGACGAGGCCCTGTGCGAGTCTGTATATGTCGATTCGCATAGTCGCGACTCCTCAGGACGCTACGTAGTTCCCCTTCCTTTCAAACAAAATGCGCCGTGCCTCGGCGAATCACGACGCACGGCAGAGTCCAGATTAAAAAAATTGGAATTTCGATTAGAGAAGAATGAAAAGCTAAAACAAGACTATCATGCTTGCCTTCAGGAGTACTTGGACCTGGGTCATATGGAGCTCATTTCTAATCCCTCTTCGTCTACGAACTCTTATTACATTCCTCATCATTGCATAGTGAAAGAATCTAGCGAGACAACTCGCACCCGTGTCGTTTTTGATGCAAATGGAATATCACTTAATGATAATTTATTAGTTCGTCGAAAATTGCATAAGGACATTGTGGAGGTACTATTGGGATTTCGCATTCATGCTATCGGACTTGTGGCAGATATTAAACAAATGTATAGAAATATTTTACTGCGACCTTCTGATCGTGACTTTCAACGTATTCTGTGGCGAAAAATGCCTACTGAACCCTTGCGCGAGTACCGGCTGAAAACCGTCACTTTCGGGCTTAGTTCTTCACCCTATTTGGCTCTGCGTACAATTCAACAGTTAGCTGAGGACGAAGCCGCTAATTTCCCATTAGGTTCTCAGGTCCTAAGGGATCATATATTCGTTGATGATGTCGTCACAGAATCGGGAGATGTTAATCAAGCTCTATCGCTACAACGGGAACTAGTGAGCATTTGTGCAGCAGGGGGTTTCGAGTTACGTAAGTGGCAAAGCAATTCGCCAGCGATAATCGCTGCATTACAAACGCCGGACGCTCAAGGCGAGCGGCTCGACACCGTATCGTTTGCTGTCATGGAAGATGACAGACAAGTCAAAGTATTAGGCCTACAATGGCATCCCAGGTCCGATGTCTTTTCTTTTAGTGTTGAAGTTTCTCAGGGTACGATTACAAAGAGATCAATTCTATCCCAAATAGCTAAAATTTACGATCCCATGGGTTGGTTATCACCTGTGACTATTTATGCAAAAATTCTGATTCAATTGCTTTGGATGTCTGGGATTGAATGGGATGATCCTCCTCCAATAGAAATTGTTAATTACTGGACTAATTTTCTAAATGAGTTACATTTACTAAAAAACTTTCAAATTCCGCGTTTTGTTTTCGCAAATGTATGTTCAATTCAGCTTCACGGCTTTTCCGATGCGTCAGAACGTGTCTACGCAGCATGTGTCTATGCACGCATCAGCGATACTCATGGTAGCGTTAAAACTTTTCTTCTACTGGGGAAGACTCGGGTTTCCCCAATTTCTCCAACTCTTAGCGTAGCGAGACTTGAATTATGCGCGGCTGTGCTGCTGTCTCAGCTAATCGAGAGGGTATTGCAATTATATAGCAAGCAACTGAAATGTGAGGATGTTTACGCATGGTCTGATTCTTCCATCGTATTGGCATGGCTTCGATCGCCACCATACGAATGGAAAACTTTCGTCTCCAATCGCCCTAGCAAAATTTTGTCCCGGCTCCCAGCCGATTGCTGGAGACACGTTCCCTCAGCTGAGAATCCTGCTGATGCGCCCTCTCGTGGAATGCTTCCAGCAACTTTTCTTCAAAATGAATTGTGGCTTCATGGTCCCTGGTGGTTGTCGCGTGGCTCTGATTCGTGGCCAGTCCCAGTAAAAATTCCAAAGATCATAGAAGAAAAGCGTAGTTCCCCTATATCAATAATGGCCAAGGCGGCGACATCGCCCTCCTGGGACCCGGGAAATTACATAGCTCGATTTTCTACTCTTGGCAAGCTTGTCCGAGTAACCGCATTGATATTCAGGTTTTATAAGAAATGTAAAAAGGAATCAATTTTATGTCCCAAACATGTGACAGTTCCTGAATTTCAAAGTAGTCTAAATAGATTAATTTATTTGGTTCAACATTTCTGCTTCGGATAAGATATATTAAATATTTCTTCAGAAAAGAGTGTCACTCTTAAATTGCGACGCTTGAAACCTTTTCTCGATAGACAAGGATACCTGCGTGTTGGTGGACGCATTCATAATTCTTTTTTACCTTTTAATTCAAAACATCAATTTATTATACCTAAAAGGCATATCCTTACGGATTTATTGATTGATCATTCACATGTCACCCACCTGCATGCAGGACCGCAGTCCACTCAGTATGTGCTATTGCAAAATTATTGGATTATGTCGGGACGTGATGCGGTGCGTATGCGTTTGCATAAGTGCATTCGATGTTTTCGAGTGCGGCCTACACACCCTCAACCGAGTATGGCCACATTGCCATCATCACGAGTACGTCCTGAACGTATATGGTCAAAGGTCTCAGTGGATTTCGCTGGACATTTTTATGTCCGCGCAAATAAGGTCCGTAATGCAAAAATAATTAAATGTTATGTTGCAGTTTTTGTTTGTATGTCTGTCAAGGCCATACATCTTGAACTCGTTTCAGAACTATCCACCGAAGGCTTTCTTGCCGCTTTACGACGCTTTACATCCCGAAGAGGTTTATGTACTGATCTGTACTCGGATTGTGGAAGGAATTTCGTTGGTTGTAATAATTATTTAAAAGAATTATATAATTTCTTGCGTAATGACTCCGTTCAGGCCTCTCTAAACGCCAAAACATTAGAATCAGGCATCACCTGGCATTTCCAGCCACCGTATGCATCACATTTCGGGGGTCTATTTGAATCTGGTGTCAAAAGCTTCAAACATCATTTAACTAGAGTAGTAGGAACTCAAACTCAAACGTATGACGAGATGCATACGCTTCTGTGTCAAATCGAAGCAGTATTAAATTCGCGTCCACTTTGTGTCCTCTCTACTGATCCAATGGATCCATTACCATTATCTCCAGCACATTTTCTAGTTGGTGGGCCTCTAACTGCCTTGCCAGATATATCCCTTCTGGACGATCCTCCCAATCATCTTACTCATTGGCGTAGGGTCCAACAATGCGTCCAACATTTTTGGAAGCGCTGGAGTAGCGAATATTTACATGAACTCCAACAAAGAAATAAATGGTTTCAAGAAAGTGGCCGCCAAATTAGTGAAGGTATGATTGTTGTGGTCAAGGATGATAATTTGCCTCCTTTGCAATGGAGATTGGCACGGGTCCATGCTGTACATCCAGGTTCCGATAATATAACTCGCGTGGTAACGTTGCAAATGGGTAATTCTTTTGTAAAACGTTCGGTAGTGAAAATTTGCCCGTTACCTTTGGAATAATTTTGTTTCTTAAAATAATAATTTAAAACTTAGTCATAGGGTTATCGTTGCAAACGTTGCGAATAAATTTTTTAATTATTATACTTTAGTTTGTCAATTTGTATATGCTCTTCCTCTTAACTACAGTTAAAAGAACTTCCGTCTTTTAAGGCGAGCGGCATGTTACGTACCGTTCCAATTAGTATTTTCTCAACCCACATCAATACGATTATTAACACTATGGTTTTCTGAGTTTGCTAAGCCCTGATTGCGGCGAACGAAACGTACTGCATATATGTCCTGTGTGTTACTTGTCAACTAGCTGTCAATGTCACTTTTCGGGAGGAAGTGATCAAGCTTCCCTTTTTCGCTCCGCGTGCGTGTGATATAAAAGTCATAAAAAAGGCCTAAGAAAACTCCGAGGAGAAGAAGGGGAGGGGCACCGGACCCAGATGTGAGAAGATCCATAGCTAAACCGGAGTTCATCAGCTCCTACCACACGAGGATAAGCGAGACGCCGCCGCGCGGTAACCAGGTACGGCAACTCCTTTCCATAGTGTTTGTATAATTCATTTTATGATTAATTTATTCATCGCTAAAATTTTGCATAAAGTGCATTTAATACACATGTATATTAAGACTAGCTACATACTCTGCCAGACCGTTGCGACTGATTATTATAGAAAATTAAATTCAATCAAAATGGTTTTGCAAAATCCAATACATTTATATACGTCAAAATTATTTTTTTAAATTATACAAGTCAAAATTCGTTATAAGTAAATTTTTATACATTTAATATTTGATTAAACCAGGTATATAAGACTCAATTGTACAAGCCAAGTAATCATTTTTTTTTTCAAGATAACTTTATGTTAATATTACGTGATGCTAGTCACACAATACAATAAAAAAAAGTCAAGATATAGAGAATTAGTTAAATATCCCACCCGTAATCGTACCCGGTTTAAAGGTACCCATGATGCTAGCTGCATTACCTCTTTGAATAGCCATGGAAATCCTTTGAACCAGGTACGATGCTAGTTGGTTATTTGTAATGAATTTGGAGTACATAAGGTACATGAGATAAACTTCTTCTTCTACTCAAATGCCTTAGATACTAAAAGATTAATGAAGTAAAAGCTGCCAGCGTTAGTTGGTTAGTTATTACTTATTATTATTTCGAGCCATCATGTGTCCCACTGCTGGGCAAAGGCCTCCCTCCAATTCTTCCATTTAAGAATGGTTGGAAGGAAATAACGCAGGACCGGACTGAATGGAAGTTGGTGAGTATCAAACGATTTATCATACTGTATTTATAAGCTTATTACATACATATTACGCCAGTTTCCCATGACCCCCATGAGCAAAAATTGTGGATCTCCACTTGCTACGATCCAAAGAAATATATCTAGCTTCGTCTACTCTCATTCATGCCCTACTTTAATAAGTTTATTTAAAAGAATTATCATAAATGTGGTCTACATTTTTGACAGCGTCCCAAGCAAACAATGTAGCTAAATTATAAAACAAATACCCTGTAATATGTGCGCAATGATATTTGCTTTTCATTACTGTTGGGGGTCGGCTAAGCAGTAGATGTTTTAGTGTCGTGCCCAGGTGTCGCTGCGCGGGGACTGTTTGCCTGCCGTGTCGCCCGGGGTCACTAAAATGTAGAGGGTGCATGGCACAGGGGACTGAGTAGAGTCGACATCATTGTGTATGTAGTTTAGGAAGGAGACGAGTTTTCGTAGTAATCATTTAAGAAAAAGATTTTGAATACTATTTTCAACAGTTGAATATCAACTCGCAAAACAGATGTCACGAGCGTATTCAAGTGCTGAAAAAAGTATTCAAAATCTTTTGATCCGATGCAAATAAACTATTTGTAGTAAATCTGGTGTCGCTACTCGGGGACTGCTTGTCTTCTTTTTGTGAATCGATTTGCTTTTATAATACCAACTAAATCACCAACGAGCATAATTTGAACTTTCTATACAAGTAGTTGCAAAGCTGCTAATGTAACGTAATAGCTGTACACATAGTTAAAGAGGGTCACAAACTCCGAGACGATTAACTCAATCAACGGGGCTTACAAAGAGACTGCGTGTAAATGAAAATGTTTGTAAATTCTAGTTCGCAAAAAAAAAAAAAATGAAAAGCAGAACCATTTAAATAAAACAAACATATATACAAATCTTAAAACCTTTTAAATAAGATATATATTTCTAAGGTTAAAGCCGACTCCATTCCTTTCGTATCCAATTTCGGAATTACGTACGTCGAAGATTATCGTGTCGGAGCCCTGCATGGACCGGAAGCTGCACAAGGGGCGCCCGCGGTTATTATCTACCTGCTACGTCACTTCCGCTCTGTACACACGCATTGGCGGTCTTTTCGTGTACTCGTAAATAGCTCAGGATTAGAACCTTCGCCTTCATTTAAATAGGATTCTATTAAAGCCTTCGTCTAGCCTAAGCGGCGATTTATTTATTTGTCTGTGGTATGGCTACAATGCTCAGAACAATAACTTTCAGGGCATTGATGCACCTGCCGCGACATTGTAGTGCGTCCGAAATGTTTGCGACAAGACGGACAGATGGCTTTCAGGCTATTATGCGAAAGCGAACAGCCTCGCTTATGAAGCGAATACGGGCCAGTTCCAATAGCCTACTGGCCACTGTTGCATCAACTGTTGACAGCCACATGATGCAACAGTGGACCAAAACTGTAATATTTTAAATGGGACTAGTTAAATGGAATAATTAAACAGTAATTCTAGATTAATAATTATTTTAATTCTATAATTCTAATTTGATTTATATAATTCTAATTTAATTGTTGAAATGATTTAATTATAATTCAGATATTTACTAATCCTAGTATATAAGCCTTAAAGTGATACTAACAAAATATGGAACCTTGATTTCTGAAATAAAAATATTATTATTATTATTATTATAAAGCATAGAAACCGTGTTAAAATAACAACAATATACAATATTCTACACTGTTTTTACTTAAGGCATTGTTAAAGCATCAGAAAGAGATGCATACACAATGCCATTTGCGTAAATATGCAGGTTGTCCTGGGGTACTGATGTGATCAGGGTTGTACTATATCGGTGAAATATATTTATCGACTAAATGTTTCGTCCTAAGAAAGTCATAAATGTACTCTACTCTGATTGTGTCGATTCGTTAAATGAGTACGATTCATAAAAAAAAAAAACAACTAGTTGCTGGCCAGGAGTGCCGGCAGAAGTGAAAACTCAGCTTTGCGGCATACTCAGGTCCGTGTCCTTCTTACGAATTTTCGATCAGTTCACGTGTCCTGACGCGAGTTTTCTGTTTTACCCATCCCAAAAAGTGCACAAAGCCGCTAAAGAGGCTTTGACTTCAAAAGTTACGTCAAGATACACCTATATAACTCCTAATCGCATGGCGCCGCTTGGCTTCATCTGATAAATAGGTAAAAAAAAAAAACCATACATTACCCACCGCGCGTCTACTATCTACTGCTGGTCATTAGGCCTTACCCAGTATTCGATCGAACGGCAGAATACCTAATATGAAGTCAATCATATTTTCGATTATTTCGAAATTCAAACAGTGCCTACTTACCTACCTTACCTATTACCTATGATTGCGCAAAAAACCCAATGCATTCGATTTACAGTCCCCAATGTGAGGCAGTCCAACGTTGACATACTAGTTGAAGGTAAAATACTAGACTTTGTAAATGATACCACCTTCTTAGGAATCACAATAGACTCTAAATTGCAATGGGGCGCTCATGTATCAAAAGGTAATATAAGGTCAGATATATTTTTCACTTGATCAATGGGCCATTCAGCATATTCCAAAACCATCTAAAGCTTTGCCCAGCTAGCTTTGAGGAACAGTCAGTAAAGGAAACATAATCAGGTAGGTAAAGAGAACACATAATTCGAAGTGATATTTTTTATCTATAAAACTTTTACACTAGGGTAAAAAAGTGCCAGTGTGTTATTTGTGAAAAATTCACAGTGTTGGTAATAGAAAAACAAGAGGTAAAGAAAAACAAGAGATTACTTTACCCACTTTCAGTACTGTCCAAAATAAAATATTTTTTTCATAATTTTAAATTTAAATAATAAAACCGTTTTCGTAAACTTTCTTATTACCATTGATTTATAATTCGGCAAATATAAATGTAGGTAAAGCATCGTGTTTCAATCGCTTCCATTTAATTTTATATTCGAAATGATTGTATCGGCACGGCAGTAAAATATTTTGAACAAATTCGAGTATGTATGACATTTTATCTATACATATAATAAAACAGTAAAAATATTTTGTCTGTACATTTAGAATTTTTGACTGAAATGGATAGAGGGACACTTAAAAAGAATAATAGAAAGCAAAAATTTTTTTTTCGAATTTCTTGTCTGTCTGTCTGTCTGTCTGTCTGTCTGTCTGTCTGTCTGTATGTATGATCACGATTATCTCCGAAAATACTGAACCGATTTACTTCAAACTTTCACCAATTGCTTTGTTTTAACTCAGCAAAACATCTAAAGTTTGTTTCATCAAAATCGGTTCATTAAAAAAAAAGTTATCGTCATTTGAATGAACTCAAGGCATTAGTTTGAATGTAAATATACACGGTGAATTTTTTATCGTTTTGGACCCTTAAAGGGGTGACTCAGACCATCAAAATGAACAACTTTTCCTATGGGAACAATGCTGGGAACTAAAAAAAAATCGACATTGCCATACAAACTGGCCGGGCGGCGGTACTCTTTTTTAAGGAAATGACGTATTTTTTTTAGTTCCCAGCATTGGTCCCATAGAAAAAGTTGTTCATATTGACGACCTCAGTCATTTAAGGGTCCAAACTGTTCCTGAGGGATGGATACTTACGGCGGCGGCGTAGCCGCGGAAAAACGGCAAACCAACCGAAACTGCTGCGCCTAGATACTTGAAATTTGGTACAGGCGTTCTTTTAATGATGTGAGTGAGCGCTAAGAAAGGATTTTAAAAAAAAATCACTTCTAAAGGGGTAAAATTTATATGGAATTTTCTCATTTCTGGATTTAGAACTATGAAAGTAGGTATATAAGTGCTCGATTCGATCGATGCTCGAAATTTGCAAAATTCCCCCCTTAAGGGTTAAAATGGGCGATATTTTCCCCTGAAGGGGTAAAATAGCGGGGTAAAGATTGTATAGGAATTTACTTATTTCTAGACTTAGAAGTATGAAAATAGGTAAATAAATTCACTTTTTTTTTATAAAAGATCTGTGTAGGTCAACTGGAAAAAAAACCCTCTGAAGGGGGAAATAGTTTGTTTGGAATTTTTCTTATTTCTGGACTATGAAGTATGAAAATAAATAGGTATGTAAGTTCTCGATTACAATTAAAAAACATATATGTGGGTGAAATGGACAAAATTCACTCCTAAAGGGGTAAAATTGGAGAGTAGGGTTTTATAGAAATTTTCTCATTTCTGGACTTAGAAGTATAAATAATATCCATACTTCCATACTAATACTAATATTATAAATGCGAAAGTAACTCTGTCTGTCGTTTTTTACGCTTCAACCAATGAACTGATTTGGATGAAATTTGGTATGGAGGTGTGAGGCCCGAGGAAGGACATAGGTGAAGACAATATGTTTGAAGGACATATGTTTGATTCCGGGAAATTCTACTGTTCCCGAGGGATCGACACTAACGCGGGCGGAGCCGCGGGCAACAGCTAGTCTATACATATAATAAAACAGTTAAAATATTTTGTCTGTACATTTAAAATTTTTGACTGAAATGGATAGAGGGGCGCTTAAAAAGAATAATAGAAAGCATAAATTTTTTTTTCGAATTTTTTGTCTGTCTGTCTGTCCGTCTGTCTGTATGTATGATCACGATTATCTCCGAAAATACTGAACCGATTTACTTCAAACTTTCACCAATTGCTTTGTTTTAACTCAGCAAAACATCTAAAGTTTGTTTCATCAAAATCGGTTCATTAAAAAAACAGTTATCGACATTTGAATGAATTCAGCATTAGTTTGCCTGCAAATATACACGGTCAATTTGTTATCGTTTTGGACCCTTAAAAGGGTGACTCAGACCATCAAAATGAACAACTTTTCCTACGGGGAACAATGCTGGGAACTCAAAAAAAAATTCGCCATTCCCATACAAACTGACCGGGCGGCGGGACTCTTTTTTATGGAAATGACGAATTTTTTTTTGAGTTCCCAGCATTGGTCCCATAGAAAAAGTTGTTCATATTGATGACCTGAGTCACCCCTTTAAGGGACCAAACTGTTCCTGAGGGATGGACACTAACGGCGGTGGCGTAGCCGCGGGCAAACGGCAAACCAACCGAAACTGCTGCGCCTAGAAACTTGAAATTTGGTACAGGGGTTCTTTTAATGATGTGAATGAGCGCTAAGAAAGGATTTTTAAGAAATTTTACTTCTAAAGGGGTAAAATTTATATGGAATTTTCTCATTTTTGGACTTAGAAGTATGAAAGTATGTATATAAGTTCTCGATTAAAATTAAAAAAGATGTGGGTGGGTAGATGAAATTTGCAAAATTCCCCTTAAGGAGTAAAATGGGGGTGGGTGGGTGGTATAAACTTTGTATCGAAATTTTCTCATTTCTGGACTTAGGCGTATGAATTTAAATATATAAGTTCTAGGTTACTATTAAAAATATCTGTGTAGGTAAAATGGACGATATTTTCTCCCGAAGGGTTAAAATAGCGGGGTAAATATTGTATAGGAATTTACTTATTTCTAGACTTAGAAGTATGAAAATAGGTAAATAAATTCACGATTACAATTGAAAAAGATCTGTGTAGGTCAACTGGAAAAAAATCCCCCAGAAGGGGGGTAAAGTTTGTTTGGAAATTGGAAATTTTCTCATTTCTGGACTATGAAGTATGAAAATAAATAGGTATGTTCTTGATTACAATAAAAAAATATATATGTGGGTGAAATGGACAAAATTCACCCCTAAAGGGGTTAAATGGGAGGGTAAGGTTTTATGGAAATTTTCTAATTTCTGGACTAAGAAGTATAAATAAAATCCATACTTCCATACTAATACTAATATTATAAATGCGAAAGTAACTCTGTCTGTCGTTTCTTTACGCTTCAACCATTGAACTGATTTGGATGAAATTTGGTATGGAGGTGTGAGGCCCGAGGAAGGACATAGGGTATGTTTGATTCCGGGAAATTCTACTGTTCCCGAGGGATCGACACTAACGCGGGCGGAGCCGCGGGCAACAGCTAGTGTCCAATATGTCGCTTGAAAGTTCCTCGGCTCCACACCTTTTTAATTTCCTTTTACTTCAGGGAGCTGCAATAAAATTTTAACAATAATTTTCTTCATATTAGTAAAAATCGATTCTTTTTGGGGTTCCGTACGCAAAGGATAAAACAGGACCCTACTAATATGACTCCGATGTCTATCTGTCTGTCACCAGGCTGTATCTCATTAACCGTGATAGTGAGACAGTTGAAATATTACAAACAAAAATTTTGGGCGTTTTTATAGCTTACGCCCACGGCTCCGCTCGCGTTAATGTCTATCCCCGATAACAGTACCTTATTCTGAGATGTAAGATATGTCTATGTTCTTTTTCGTACTCCAGAGATCGTGCAATGGTGATGATGATGATGCAAAATTTCATGATGATCGGTTCAGAAGTTACGGCGTGGAAGCGTAACAAACAAACTCACTTTCACATTTATAATATTATATGTAAGGATGGTACGGAACCCTTCGTGCGCGAGTCCGACTCACACTTTGCTGGTTGTTTAATTACCATGATGGTTCAATTTGTTACATTACTATTGCATGGCTCAACACTAACAAAAATATCCCTGATAGCAAGACCGTCATAAAAAATATCGATATACTCGTAGATACGTGATTTTATCACATCACTAGGAAAAAAACTAACCTAATTTGAAATAAGGAAGAAACGATAATTTTAAGTAAAATACCTATAAAAGTTGTCATTTATACAATACGTTATATAATTGACAATATTATTATTGTATTTTGAGGTATTTTGGGTTTTTAATGATGCACTTTTGATTGAAAAACTTACCGAAGAAAATTATGTTTTACAGAATTTATTTCTGTTCGTCCTGAATAGGATTTACATCGCTCCAATGCACAAGACATTGTTTAGTATAATGGCCATTTGATAACGCACCAACCCAACACCGGTTAATACTTTTTTCCGTGAGAATTTTAGCACAATCCTATATTTAATTTGCAGACATCACAATTCCGCCGCAATGTTTTTCTCGATATATAATCCGATCAAGTCGGCAAGATGCTAATGTGACAGACGTTGAACTGTAATAAGTTATTTTTATTTAGTCGGATTTAATGGAGTCCAATGGAGTCCATTGACATTTCAAGTCGGGACAACCATGAAAATAATAGAAACTGACTGAAGTTTTTGTCTCATTCTGTCATAAGCGAAAGCTCATAAGAAAAATACCGTGTCAACTATCTGTTTTCAGTTTCTATTTTTATGCGGCTTCTATGTATATTATTCTTCTGAGCTACAATGGCTACGCATAGACATACGATATCGTCATGATTTGCCATAATCACAGCTGTGCATAGAAATATATTCAGTACTATAGTGCTTCTGAAGCTCTCTCTCATTCTCATGAAACCTCATAAATAAAACCATTGCGTTAGGAAGCCGGCCGTTAAAAAAAAAACTCGGGTGGCCGTCTGCGCGTGCCCAGTGGCATATCTGCAACCATCGGCTTATAGGCCAATAAGTTATCTTAATAATACACCACTATATGGAGCACTATACTCAGGATTAAACCGAGAATACATTCGTGTGAGAGAGGTGCTAGTGACAGTAAAGGCCGACGATGACATTACCATCATCCTATGTTCATCTGAGGCCCAGTGGGCGTGAGCATCGTTACCGCTTATACATGTAAAGCAACCCCGGGTGCGGTCCCTGTTCGGATGGGTGACCAAAAAGACATAATTAATTTAAAATTTCTCGAGATCATTTGCTTTGGAAGGCACGTTAAGCCGTTGGGTCTGGCTGTCATCAATGATGGCAGTTGTTAAGCGACGTTAGATCCATTTTAGGCACCTTGAAATTTTTGACACGAGTTTGACACTTACACTTACAAAAATAAAGAAATATGTGTTTACCTGTCCCCTTAAAGAACTGTTATAAAAAATCTATTCAAATATCGTAAAAATAAAATGACTCATATAGGCATTTTAAATTAATTGAATAAAAGATAAGGTATGATTTGCACGACTTTTATCCCTCTGAAATCTCTTCTTATCCCTCTTCTTGACTATGCAGATGTGGCTTTCCTTGATATTACTGAGGAACTGCTGAATAAGCTGGAGCGCTTGCAGAATCAGAGTATCAGATTTGTCTACGGCCTACGTAAGTTTGACCACGTCTCTGAATTTCGACACAAGCTTAATTGGCTACCTATCAGATTACGTCGCAAAGTCCATATTCTTTCCCTTCTCTTTAACTGTCTTTTCAACCCCTCTTATCCTAATTACCTTCATAAAAAATTTTCTTTTCGAGATACTGATAGTCGTCTTCGCTCGTGTGATAACCCTAAATTAATTATACCCCCCCACACATCTCGCACCTTTGCAAAGTCTTTTGCTGTAACTGCGGCAAGTCTGAACGCATTACCTTTGGATATAAAGTCAGCTACATCTTCAGAGTCTTTTAAAAATCGTCTTTATAGATATTATCTGAACCAGTATCTGAACATATTATCTGAACAGAATCCAGATACATTGAGTTAACGTATTATTTATTATATATGGTATATATTTTATTATATATATATATATATATATATATATATATATATATATATATATATATATATATATATATATATATATATATATATATGTATTAAAGTGTAGTTTTATCTTATATGTAATATAGATAGATAGATTATTACATTATTAGATTTAATTTGGTAAATATTGTACATGTGCCCTCGTAATACCCGTAACTATTGTTTCTTGTCCTTTCAGCTACTTGGTTGACTGGAAGAAATCCCTTCAGGGATAAGTCCGCCATTGTACATTTTTATCCAAAAATATGTATTTTTAAATTGTATCTTTTGTCATGTGTGCAATAAAGAGTATACAAACAAACAAACAAACAAACTTTTATCTAATCTAGAAATGCCTTCAAACTTATCAGTCGAATCGAACAGTGTAAAGATCCGCTTATTTTTGTATGTACGAAAGTGATTTATAATTAGATCAAATAAAATTTAATGTGTTAAAACTATTTCATTTATCTAGTAATGGAAGGCCCTCTCTTATCTCCGCCTAAACATTTGCATACAGTTCTGTAGGCTTCAATTCTGCTCATAATATCAGCCATAAAACGATTCAGTTGTTAGAAATACTTAAAAATGGCGAAATTTTCTAATAGGATTCTGGCGCTAGTGAAATTCGACGTAATCAGACTCGGGAGTCACGAGGTCTGCACCTCTCAGAGCTACCAGTAGTTTAAATGTGGAGACACATGTTTAGTATTCTACTAAATTAAAAAATATATTGCTGTCTCTCTCTCGCCCTCTTCCGTTTGTGCTTATCACGACTTCATAGTGTCCGTGCAATTAAATAATATTTAAATATATGTAAACAGTGCCAACCATTGTAAAAGTAGTGAAAAATAAAAGTGTCGAACAGTATACAGTGTTTGTGTAAAACAGTCACCCTCTACACACACCCAATTCATAACAATACACATATGTAGTTTCAGAGCTTTCTCGTACAGCTCAGTTATACTAAACATCATTGGTGTCATATCCTTAATTTCAATTAACTCCCAAATTATGAATGTAGTGTGACTATTTCTAAGTAAAAATCACTCCTCTGTCTGTCTAAACATTTCCATACACTATAAGGCTTTAAGCTAAGACCACGGCTAAGACGTTTAGTTTACAACTCTAGAGTAACCACAAGGCAGTTGTCTTAATTTATTCGTGTGTGATGTTAACTCGCTCCTCAATTACATATAACTGTCTAATTAAATGGTTCCTGGCCGCCGGCCATGTGTTTCCAAGTTAGTAGGTAATTCTGACACACAGATATATCGTTCATTTAACATTATAATTCTATCGAAAAGTAGTTTAGTCTAGAAAAAGCCAGAAACAGAAGTGATTGGAGAGATTTACCTGACTGAGATTTTTGAATTTTTGAATTTTTTTTTAATCAACTAGCTGATCCGTCGAACTTTGTAACGCCTTCTTTTTTGGGTGGTCAGAAAAAAGTAGAATAAATGTTAATCCAGGTTGTCAGCTGCCTCACTATCCCGATTTTGTTTTACTAATGTAGATTATGGAAAAATTCTCTGGTTAAAATGTATATTTGTCTTAATTAATTTGTAAATGCTCACCTTGGAAGGAAGTGCGCCAAACAAGCCAGCAGTGTGTATAAAAAATCAAGCGAATTGTCTTGTTGTGTCTAAATGAGGAGTCAAACACGCAACCCTCGAGTCAGCCGCGTTCGACCCACTGGGCTGGAAGGCAACCCGTTAGGGATCCCCGGGAAGGGATTTAAATCTGTCTAAACTCCCGGGAGGAAGTTTCGTTCAATTCGAATGAGCACATATTGGGCTGATGTGTGAAGTTAAACTTTACTCTTCAAATGCACAGGGGTGAAAAAGAATTTTCTGTTTATTGAAATGTTTATGATTTATTAAAATAAAAATCTTCATTATCGCTCAATGTCGCAAGTCGGAATTTTTGTCTAACTAACGCAATTTAGACAGACAATCGCTAAGTCAGATTTACTTTGTTTTTGAATAATAGTTGACAGCTCCGTGAGCCTGCGACACGGAGTGCCCGGGTTCGATCCCCGGCCAGATCAAGATGGAAAATGATCTTTTTCAGATTGGCCTGGGTCTAGGATGTTTATCTATATATGTATTTGTTATAAAATATAGTATCGTTGTGTTAGTATCCCATAACACAAGTCTCGAACTTACCTTGGGGCTAGCTCAATATGTGTTATTTGTCCGTATATATTTATATTTATTTATATTTTATTAATAATATAATTGTACAATTAATCATTTTAATACGGATTAATAAATGGCTCGCCGCGGCTTCGCACGGGTAGATATTGATATTCATTCTATAGCTTATGTTCATCATGGATAATGTAGGATTCTCAAGGTGAAAGAATTTTTCTAATCGTTCTAGTAGTTTCAGAGCCTATTCAATGCAAACACACAAAATTAAAATCTTTCCACTTTATAATATTAGTGTAGATAGTATAGATATTAGTGTAGATGTAGATTATCCTATTGAATTTTATTTCAAAGTCTTTTCAAACTAAACAACGACGTCTTCTGATTAATTTCCGAAATTCTGTCAGTTCCTACGAATAATTTTGGCAGTCAAAATAGCTATAAATAAGTTTGCCCTGACTCTAGTGAAACTCAGCCTCCAAAGCATTGCTGAGGATGCAACCGGGAATACGGATGGGGGGAAAGATAGGGGTTTATTCTGACTCTCAATATAATTAGAACATCAAGTAGTATCCAGTAATTTATTTGTGTAGAGGTATGAGTATGTACAAATAATTGCTTTGACGTAATAACTAAAATAAATGCAACACATATTTTTTTTTATAATATATGTGTTGCATTTATTTTAGTTATTACATAAATCACTCTCACTCAAATACTCCCTTTTTACATATATAAATGGAATCAAAACCTGTATCTACTGAAATTAATTCTACAATAGATTTTACTTTGCGGCCGAAAGCTGGTAGCATCGTAATCGTAGAGCGTCGTAGACCCGGCTACGAGTCTGAGACTCTACAATCATACGAGTTAAGTGGTAAGGCCTCTACTACAAAAATGCTGTTGTTGTTAGTAAGCTTTTATAAACACTTGTGAAGCTAAAATTAAAATCATATGTGAGGTTATAGGCCGCGTGACTATGATTTAATTTTAAATAATATGTACCTATCTATAAGATAAAAGGCAATACCAATCTTATCTCTTAACATTGCTCACGCTTACCGAGAATCGCGATATCACTCACTAATTATGACTATTGTACGCGGAAAAGCAGTTTCATGTACGTATTATTGTTAACAAAAGATGTTGGAAGGTATTTACGGCGAACCGCAGAATGTTGTTCATCTTCACATCTGTATTCCATTAGCAAAATACGGTTTAGCTTACCCTTCGTAGACAAAATAAGAATGACCTCCCGTACCTCCTTCTTTATGTAAATGTGTGGGTCGATTCCAGGAAATGAGAGGTGTAATCAGAGGTCTAATTATAATGGCTTGGCGTAAGACGCAACAAACGCCTGAGGTGCCATCAGGCAGGTAACGAGTAGGCTGTAGGGCTGCCGAAAGCCTTAGCTCGTTTATGTCATATTTGACTATTTCTTACTTTATTTTCTTCAAATATTGATCAATTCCCACTTTGTTTACATTAATCAATCAGAATTTTGGCAGATTTCATCGGTAATAGTTCAACAAATACTAGTCAAGTGAATCTCAAGTCTAGTTTGTGAAAACTAGATTTGGTTTATGTTACATTGTAATTAGCCATAAACCTATGTAATTCTTTTATGTTTCAAAACTTTATAAATAAAATTAAATAATAGAATAAAAATATTAATTCTGGAGTATAACTTAAGTTGTGTCTATGTAACACAGGAGAAAAACATACATTACGTGTAGGTACCAATTAACTTTCACTTTAGGACCAATCTGAAAACTCGGAAACATATCAGATGTTGAACCAACAACGATGGCACGGCCACATTTTACGGGAACCGGGAAATTATGTAAGGCACAAATGGCTGGCTATGCCTCTTCCGCCGGGTCCAGATAAAATTCCAAGAACTACTGGCTTGATATTGGAATGAAATGAAATAAAAAATATTTATTGTAGAAACACAAACAAAAAAAAATACAATTACAACATAAAAAAATACATCTTATAAAGATGAATATTGCTAAAGATGATATGCATGTCAATGACCTCACAACCAAGGATGTCGAAGACTACATGGAGCTGGAGAGAAAAACGCCGCCAGGTCTTCGGACTCCGAAGCCATTCAGCTGAGCATGCAACCTGGAACGAGCTGAGGAAAGAGTAATTAGTTTAATTATTTTTTTGTTATATGGCGGCTAACGAGCAAGGGAGTCACCTGATGGTAAGTAATCAGCGCTGCCCATGGACAACTGCAACACCAGGGTGTAACAGGAGCGTTGCCGGCCTTTCAAGGAGTTGGGGAAGGATGGTCCTCCAGCTCTGTCACTCACCGAACAAAGCATAGAAGCGGTAAAGCTTCTACTCAAACGTCGATCTTCTGTGAGAGTGTGGTACTTCCCCGGATGAGCCGGCCCATTCATGCTACTAGCAAACATGACTTTTGCCGGTAGCGTGGCTCTATCATACCATATACGAGAATATTCATTCCTGATGTCCATGTAGCATCAGCCCTAATATTGGAAACATGTCATCCAGGCCGTGTAATCGGGTTCGGATCGCGGGCACGAATTTCATAAGTGCTCGATCGAGTTAATGGATGAAAACATTAACTCCTCAGGGCCCGATGAATTTACAAAGGTGGCTCCGGTGGCTCGCCCCAACTGCGACCATTTACATGTGGAAAGCTTAATCGCTTATAGCACAAACTTCCTACTTAGACACTTACGAACTACTGCTTTAGAACACTAAATCCAGATTCAAAAACCCGAGGGAGTTAAATTCTTGGGAGATATCTTTGACATTTGGCCTTTGAAATATATTTGACATTTTCATTCGTCCGGAAATTTTCCACTGTTATTAATAGCAATAATTTAAAAACAGAATATGGAAAAGCTGACTTAGGGAATGAGGATTAATTTGGATGTTAGTATAAAAAGCAACCTCTCACAATTTTTTTAGGAATGCATTAGGTATACATGTGAAATTTTTATCGTCTTGGACCCTTAAAGGGGTGACTTAGACCATCAAAATGGACAACTTTTCCCATGGAAACAATGCTGGGAACTCAAAATAACATTCAACATTCCCATACAAACTGGCCGGGCGGCGGAACTATTTTGTATGGAAATGACGAATTTTTTTTTGAGTTCCCATCATTGGTCCCATAGAAAAAGTTGTTCATATTGATGCTCTGAGTCACCCCTTTACGGGTATAGAACGATCAAAATTTCACCATGTATAATCTCCTGTGATATGCTTATAAAGATATATTTTACACAAGTTTCTGTAAAAAATATCATACTCAAATCTGCTATTTAAGAGTCAGAATCGTTCCATCCGATTCAACATAATAAATAATAATTATAAATACGGTTATTTGAATAAAAGTTACATGAAGTCTCAAATCCTCGACCCAAACATTTAGTAGGTTGACGTAATAGGTACGTCAGTTTATAAAAAGAAAGGTAAACAAAGAGTAGTTCAATGCCAAAGAAAACGGGTCACCCACTTAGTATTGAAATAAATCGTGCGAGATAGGGATCAACGCAAAATTGTCATTTCACCAGCAATCGGCCTCTGACCTCCTTCACCCGGGAAGTATGTCAGAGCCAATGATTAGAAGCATGCGATGCCGGAAGCCGTCGCTAGTATTGATAGCTCCATTTTGTGTGATATACGGACGGTGTGATACATTATTTTATTCTGTTTCATTTGTTCTTTTAACTTCCAAATAAATCGTGATGAATTATTTTACTACAAGCTTTTATTTAACTTGCAACGTATGTACTCGTATGTAACTATGTTTGTTCGGGTGGAATCTAGCAACTCAATTTTGAAGATATCTTCCACCGATTGAGCTGAAATTATGTAAACTCGTTTAGTTTGGATAACAACGCATTGTCATGTCATTCTAAATCCCACATGGCGGTACAACCAAGATGGCAGACTAGCTGTTTTTGATGCACTCCGACAATATGGATATACAATTTTAGAAAATTACTCGAAACATAAAGTGAAGTACATAGGAGCTTGTTTTTTTAAAGTTTTTTACTTTTGTTTATTATGTTGGAGTTTTCCTTCAAGACTCTTTCTTTCTCCCAAAAGTGTCCTACCTGTGCTGTGGTATATAACGATAGGAAATGGTTTGGAAAGAAAAATGTTAATATATTTTTTAAAATTAACGAATCCGGAAGTCATTTATTTTATGAATAAGAGTGTTAGCGTTAGTTAAATGTCTGGTTGGTGTAATGAACTGATTAATTTCGTTGATTTATTACATTCAAAGAAGTAGCGTAAGTATAATTACATTTTTAGGTCTCATAAGTAAAAAAACCTACAAAACAAGATAAGAAAAACAACACCGTATTACTAAGCTTCTGCTGTCCGTCCGTACGTCCATCCGTCATAAGACTGTATCTTTTAAAAATTAAAGTGATGTTCCCGACAAAGAACGTAATACAGCTTTTTAAATTTTAGGCCCTTCATATATTATTCAGTCCTTACTGTTGCTGAAAAAATTCCCCTGGGCAGTTTGCAATATAAACGTAGCCGGTTCTCGGTACACGGTCACTTGGCGGCCGCCGCGAAACTTTCTCCGACTGCGCCAACATGGCCGCCACTGTTTATTTTCAATTTCACTTTCCCGTCTCTGTTTGTCGATAATTCTGCTGAAATTTCAAAGGTACTTAGACTTTTACTAGTGTTTTGCTGTTATAACCGTCTGAACGCGTTTAGAAGAGCTCTCGGAGAAAATATTGAGTTTTCAGACAAGAAATATTATCTTTCGTCGTCTTACACTTTTATAGAACAATATTTTCACGTGGATAAGTGGATAACTAAGCTAGTTTAATATAGTTTTTAGTTGCATCAAATTTTAATAACCGTTTCATTACTAAAGAGTAGTCATCATAAAAACTTAAAGGAGTAATAATTACCTAAACATTAAATCGTTGATACTTAAATTAATGATGAAACTTGTAGTGTAAAGACTAAATAATATGTTATATGCCTCATACCAACATAATCAATATTATTTATATGTGAATTACGGGTTACTCACGTACGAAGTCTGAAGTCACTGTCACAGAGAGCACAGCGAGCCGCGGACCGCGCTGCCCGCGCCGCCCACACATGCCGCGTCGCTCGTCACTAGTGTCAGTGCGAATCGGGACGACTCCGTGCGCGCGTTTTGGTTCACATTCGCCCTGAGGAAGACCTCCGGATGAGGTTAAAACATGTCGGCCTGTAGCTGACTTCGTACGTAAGTAACCCGTAATTCACATATAAATAATAAATAAAATCTCGTGTTAGTTTTAATCAAAAAATAATCAATGTCACTTTTCCATCTCATAAAATCACGGTTTGAATTAAGTGGATAATTAATCAATCAAATGAACTTCAACACTGCACCATCATAGTCGGAAATCATGAGCTCTCACGTCGAGGGCTTGACAAAGGGTTGTGTCGGCGCCGGCTTTGAGTAAGTAATCGCCTAATTGATTGTCCTTCAATGTTCGAAGGACAATCACTATTTACTTTTTAGTTTGTAATTTATAGATTATATTATAGTGTAATCACATCGATACACTATGAGATTTGCACAATATAATCTTTCATTTTAAATAAACCGACTTTAATGAAATGACTTTAATGAAGTACTGAAACAATTGAAAACAAACCGTTTCAAACAAAAAAAAAATAATTTTTAAAATCGCTTCACAAATGACGGAAATTACGAGGTAACAAACATAAAAAAAATCATAGAACCGAATTGATAACGTTCCTTTTTTAAAGTCGGTACAAAATTGGCATTACATACCAACGTATATTGAAACTATGAGTGTTCATGCTGGGGTCCTGATTAGGGCTGTGGCCGCGCCAGCTACGAGTGAGCAATCGCCTTATGAATTGTCTCTCGATATTCTCAGGTCGATATGAAATTTGAGCAATATATGTTACTAGCGACCCGACCCGGTTTCGCACAGGTGCGATAAATTATACATATAAACTTTTCTCTTGAAGCACTCTATCTAATAAAAAAAACATCAAAATCCGTAGCGTAGTTTCTAAGCATACATAGGGACAGACAGACAGCGGGAAGCGACTTTGTTTTATACAGTATAATGAACTCATGCGCATTCACATCATGGGCCCGACTAAGGACTATATCTGCGCCAGCTTTGAGTGAGCATTATCTTAACTGATTGTCACACCATATACATGGTGAAATTTTTATCGTTTTGGACCCTTAAAGGGGTGACTCAGACCATCAATATGAACAGCTTTTTCTATGGGACCAACGCTGGAAACTCAAAAAAATTCGTCATTTCCATACAAAATAGTTCCGCCGCACAGCCAGTTTGTATGGGAATGTCGAATTTTTTTTGAGTTCCCAGCGTTGGTCCCGTAGAAAAAGTTGTTTATTTTGATGGTTTGAGTCTCCCCTATAAGGGTCCAAAACGATCAAAATTTCACCGTGTATACTTACTACACAGATTAAACACATACATTGTGTTGTTAATTCTATACCTGTATAATGCCCTTAAAGTCATAAAATTGTGAGAACCAACCAATCAATCAATCAAATGAACTTTAATACTGCGCCATCATATTTGGAAATCATGAGCTCTCATCGAAGGCCCGACAAAGGTCTGTGTCCGCGCTAGCTTTGAGCAAGCAATCGCCTAATTGATTGTCTCTCGATGGTCACAGACGCAATGTGATTACACCTTAAACGACTGATTGCTCTTGAAATTCCTATAACTCTAAAGGTTAGTATTATTCGTCAAAAAACTAATGAACTGATTATATGAATAGTGACTATGCCGAAACACATTCGTTTCCGACGATCGTATACACACATATTATCACACCTTTTTCCCATGGGGGTAGGTAGTATGGATCTCCACTTGCTACGATCGTTACAAACTTCTTTTGTTTCATCTACATCCATCACTCTTTTCATGCATGCTCGCCGCATTTCTGACGATCGATTTAGCATTACCACATTTAATTAAGTCTAATTTATATTTTTTGAAAATTTGCATTTCATTATAGAATGTTTAGTTCAAGTACCTAGCTGTTTTTTCTGAATATTTGAGCGATTTTTTTAAATACAGCGTGTAAATTAACCACCGATAGTTTCTAGAAGGGCTCAGCCCGTCAATTTAAACAACTTTTTCTATGGGATCAATGCTGCTAGGTTGAAAAAAAAAATCAGCATCTTCATACTAAAGTGTTTTGCCGGCGCAGCAGATTGCAGGAAAGTAACGAAATGTTTTTTGAGTTCCTAGCATTAGTTCCATGAGAGAAGTTGCTCATTATGACGAGTCTGAGCCAGCTCTTTAAGGAAATATCAAGGGTAAATTTACTCAACATCAAGATCTAGCTTCCGTCAGAAAACATAAAATTCATATTGTGCTTACAAAACGTATTTGTACATAGTATACATACGAGTATGTAAAAATATCTTAATTTCTAATTGACTTTTGTTCGAAATGTAAATGAATTCAAGTAGATTTGTATGAAGCAAGTTTGCGGCAAAATACTCAATAGGGATGGATTTATTGGTACCTATGCAGATAAGGAATAGGTCTCAGCTTGATGCCGATTTTTTCACGAGCACAGATGCCACGAATAGTTCGACGCTTTACGACCAGGCATATTACGTTTCTGAAACGACTGACGTATTGCAAAGGAAATTTCTGCTCGGCAATATTCAGAATACCTTTTAGGTATAATACATGGATTAAGGTACCTACATATAACGGAAAAGAACAAGATATTTTGTATGAAAAATAACGATTCTGAATTATTTGACTTTTTGTTATATACGGACAAGGGCACTAGTGTCTATCGAAGCGAAAGCATCGAAATCTCTGAAAATTTTCAATTATTTCCAAAACGTAAGTATGTCTCTCTTGCAAATTTTATTTATAATCTGTATATCTTGAGCTGACATTGTCATGTTATAAAAATTACTAGACAAGATCCATCTTGAAATTAATATACATATTTTATTTTTTATATGTACAAATTCATGTAATTTTCAATTACAAATATTTTTGTTAACTAAACGACTTCGTTTATTTACAATGTACCTGTTTACCATACGCTGTTGCATTTTATTGGTATGAAAAATGTAACAATTTTTTCTTAGAATAATCTGCACTGCCAAATAAACTATAGACTTGTAACCTGGGAGGTTATAATTGTTAAAATTCTACGTTTAGGATCATCATCATCATCATCAGGTCCTTTGTAGTCTCCACTACAGGAGCACGACTCTCTATGTACTACTAGGGCCATACTTGGCTAGAGCAGCCAGAGGACTTGGCCTACACTCTCCACGCTGGCCAGACGGGTTGGAGAGGTCTCTTAGATGTTTATAAGCTTTGTTTAGCTTGTTTTTAAGCGTTTAGGATATTTAAACGTTTATAATTGTTTTATCATTTAGAATCCAAAATCCTCTCGCATTGAACTCTGGCGTAAACAATTCCCACCTCCAACAAATTTCGTTCCTCCATGTGAGGAGCTGCCTCCAGGATCCCAGCTTCCTTGGACCACATGGAAGTGCCTTAATCGCCTCCGCACTGGGGTAGGTCGATGCCGACATAACCTGGCTAAATGGGGCTTTATCCAACAGGCGGAAGTGCAGTGTCAGTGTGGTCACGATGACCAGACCATGTTGCACCTCCTTTTGGTGCCCTCTGTGCCCCACCAGTTGCACCAAAGAGGATCTGTACACTGCATCCGAGAGTGGTGTCAGAGTCGCCACATACTGGAGAGACAAAATCTTATCCCTTAAGCCATCGACACGAAAAGAAGAATCATTTAGAAGAAATTGTTGTGTATGGAATACGGAGTGTATTGTGTTTTGTTCATGTTGTTAATTTTGTGGCAGTCGTATAAAAATTAAGTTGTATAAGATATAAACATGATGAATTAAGGTAATTTACAGTATTGGGATTCCGTTCACGTAAAATTCGTCTGAACACGAGCCGGATTCGTTGCACACCAATTTAATTTTGTCAACCTGAACGCAATTAACTAAATAGATTGTGTTTGTGGCTCGCCGCACATGAATGTCTAAAATGTTTATTTCTATTATTATTTGTATTACACACTAGCTGTCGCCCGCGGCTCAGCTCGCGTTTATGTCGATCCCGTGAGAACAGTACTTTTTCCGAGATAAAGTGTAGCCTATGTGTTACTCCAGGTAATAGCCTATCTGTGTGCGAAATTTCGTCAAGATCAGTTCAGCCGTTTTGGCATGAAAGAGTAACAAACATCCATACTCACAAACTTTCACGTTTATAATATTAGTAAGATTTGACCAAAAAGTGTGTTGTTTTTGTATGGTTTGAATCTTGTATCGATACTAATAATAATCATGTGTGGCGTGACACGATTAGATAGAGTAAGAAATGAATATATAAGAGGTAGTACTAAGGTGGCGCCTATCACAAATAAGGTGAGAAGCAATAGACTGGCATGGTTTGGTCATGTGATGAGGAGAGACGAAGAATACCTGACCAAAAAGCATTAAATATGAGGGTTGATGGGTATAAAGGAAGGGGCAGGCCAAAACAGAGGTGGATGGATTGTGTCAAAAGGGATATAAAAGAGGTGGGTGCGGATGTAGGAAAGGTGGGAAATAGAGAAATGTGGAAAAATAAGACATATTGCGCCGACGCCAGATAATGGGATATGGTAAGGCAGATGATGATGATGACTAATAATATTATTAATGAGAATAAATACATTGTATTTTAGTCCACGGAAAATCGGGGAATGGTCCGGGTTATCATCCTCAACTGTCTGGTGGTTGCAAGTATGGCATCGGGTACGTGCGCCCGGCCTCCCGAGCTTCTATGTACTGGGTTTTCCGTTTCATTCGAGTGAGTTGTATCCCAATACCTTCATATCCTTCCAGGATCCAACAAATTCCTTCCCCAGCTTCAAAATTAAATGGGGTTCTTTAAAAAGGGCGTGAAAAGATTTCTTCAGGGTCGGCAACGCGCGAGTGGCACCCCTGGTGTTGCAGGCGTCCATAGGCTACGGTAACCACTTTCCATCAGGTGGGCCGTATGCCTGTTTGCCTACTAAGTAGTATAAAAAAAAAAAAGTCAGAAGCACAAGAAGTCAAAGAAACTGCGTTCGGCAACCCGCCTGCCAAGCGTGGTAAGTATGGCAATATCCTCCCATAGAACGAAAAATCCTAGGGTCCTTTTGTCCAGCAGTGGACTACTAACGGCTGGAATTATAGTTCACGGAGAGTGGGCGCTGGTAACCTGTAATATAGTTTCAAACAAAGTGCCTGGTGCCTATGCTATGTATTTTAAACTTACCATAGGGTACAGACTCTCACAAGGTTGGGTAAATTGAATGATATGTTCTCTTTCTGCTGTTTGTGATCTAAATTCATTTTATTATATTGACGTTTTATTATTATCAAGAGGAAAGATTATTGATTATTTGTGTTTGTTTGTAATGCATGAACTCAAAACGACTAAGACGACTAAACTGATTTGAAAATTATTTCCCCTATAGCAGAGGTTCCCAATCTTTTTTCTCTGTTTGTGTCTAATAAACCACCATCACTCTTATTAAATTATAAGAAATAAATATTGGTACATGGTGAAAAACTTCCACGTTGCAGGGTTTGAGTGCACCAGCGACCCTAGCCTTTGCTCTCCGGGATCAACGGATTAACGTGCCTTCCGAGCACAGAGGAGCCCGAGATATTTTTTATGCCACTTGCGGTCACCCATCCTAGTGGGGAGTGAGCCCGGGGTTGCTTAACATTCGTAATCGCTAATAATGCTCACGCCCCAGTAACTCAATAAGTGAGAGGTGACATATATATATTTAAAATACCTCGTAAACTTTAAGTAAAGATTTTTATTAACCTTATTAACTTAAAATATAAAACGACCTATTTCATTACTTTATATCCTACAGATCGAAGATATAACTTCGACTCCAATCTTGGAATAGAAAATGTATGTGTTTTCGACAAAGTTTGTTTGTGGTAAGTGATCGATTGCAATGGGCTGGTCCCGCCGTCTGTCTGCGTGCTTGTCCATTAGTCAAATAGCTTTTCCATCAAGATTAACTTATCTCTGCGCTGACAACGTTCCCTTTTCGCATTCATAGAGGTACCACGCCCATGCATAGATCTCTAATCTTTATTGTGTAAGCCGTAGAGGTCAGAATTATACTTATTTACTCAAAAAATAACACTGATTTTCCATTTCAATCATTGTTTACTTTTCTTTTATAGAGGGTTCAACTTCAAAAGTCCTGAATATAACACAATACCTTTATCATGTTTTTATACTTTCATTAATTTACTATTCAGAGTGTAAATTGACTTATGAGTATCCTCATTATAACTTTAGTTGTAGGACAGATTAAAAAAAGTATATGTAAAGAAAACCCTGTCCTATCCTTGAAGGGGTGATCGATCCCAAATTTTTCTATGTGATTAAGGCTGGAAACACCAAAAAAATTTACATTTCCAAAATGCTCGGCAGCCCGGTTATGTATGGGAACGTTTTTTTGAGAGAGGAATTAAATTTTGGGATATGTCAAGAATTGAAAACCCGACGGTTGAAAATAATGGGATGAATAAAGAATAACCCAAAATAATTTATAGAAAACGGCTTGTATACAGCGTATGTAAATAAAACCTCCCTCCCACAACGGCTATTAGGTTTGTGCGTTTTAAGTGTCCCGTCTACTGCCGCGTTATTACAAAACTTGCTCTATTTGTTGTTATTTGTTTTTTGCTCAAATTAAGATGGTCTTGTGATGGAGTAACACTAAGCGCTGACTGAGTAGCTTAGGCACCAAATATTGCAGTACCGATTGGCAAGCATTAACAGATTTTCTCAAAAAAAAAAATATTGTCTGGTATTGTTTATGTGGAAGTTGTTTTTAAGTTGATTGAGATGTTGAAAATATGTTGATGGGGCTGTCCCGACGATGCAGCGCGTCAGGGATGTTCGCTGAAGCGCGCGTGGACTGTTTTTATACAATCATGCGCAGAAGGTGCACATCCCTGACGAGCAGGCTCCGGGCCAGCGCCAACAGCATCCTCAGGTTGTTTACGACCAGGCTTGATTTTCAGTATGTGAGCCATTGTTCGATGATTCACATACTGAGAAATAAAGACATGTAATAATTTAAGTAGGTACTATACTAACATTAGAAATAAGAATTTTTGTTACTAACACCTATTATGATCCAAAAGATGGTCGAAAATAAAAGAATTATTATTATTATTATTATAAGTTAATAAATGATTTAGATTGATATGTTGAGAGGATCTTGAAGGTATCAAGTAGATTTGAAGATAAAAATAAAAGTTATAGTTAATAATTAGAGTTTTTAATTAAAATTTATGTTGCTAAGTAAATAATTAAATTAAAAATAATTCTTATTAAATTAAGAAATAAAATATGGTGAAAAATTTAATGCAGGCGGAGACCTTAGGTCTACGCTCTGCCAACAGAGCAGTAAGTAGCTCAGTACATACATGCGGTATCATGTTCCAACCTCGGCACCGAAATTCTCCACCATATCCCATTTATGTCACCTAACACAACTACCCGACTTTTACAAGTGAGGTATTTGATTCAACTCATTTTACAATGAATTTGAAAATCAACTAATGTGTAGAAAGCCATGCAATATTTTTAAAGTCGTTTTATTTTGCATTCACAATGCTATTATGCTACGGTCGCTAGTTCAATCCCCGCCTGCATGAAATTTTTTTCACCATAGAATATGGTGAAAAAATTTCATGCAGGCGGGGATTGAACTAGCGACCGTAGCATAATAGCATTGTGAATGCAAAATAACTTTTTCACCATATTCTATGACAGCCTCCGTGGTCCAGTGGTTAAGGCGTTTGCCTGTTGACCCGGGGGTCGTGGGTTCGATTCCCACCGGAAGCATACTTTGTTTAGTTGTTTCCAGTTTGGTTAGGACATTGCAGGCTTGAATCACCTGATTGTCTGATAATAAAGATGATTCCGTGCTTCGGAAGGCACGTTAAGCCGGTGGTCCCGGCTGCCATCTGGTAGTCGTTAAAGGAACCACGTCAGAGGCCGAGAGGCGGTTCCGAAGAACTCTGACACTAGGGTGTGCATGGTCGATTGACCGTGACACCTACTCGAAATGATGATGATGATGACCACATTCTATTTGTTAATTTAATAAGAATAGGTACTTATATCAAAATAGCATTATGAATGCAAAATAAAACACTTTTCCAATGAGACCAATGCTGATAATTCAAAATAAAAAAATACAAAATGCCAGGCCGGCCAAACACTTTTATAAGGAAAATTTGTGTTCGTTTTCGAGTTTCCAGCATCGCTCCCATAGAAAAAGTTGCTCATTCTGACGAGTTGAGTCACCCTCTATCTACTCAAGGGAATTTTGCAGGTCTGTCTGTCTGCCTGTCCGTCTGTCACCAGGCTGATATCATGAACCGTGATAGTTAGTTGAAATTTTCACAGATAATGTATTTCTGTTGTCGCTATAACAACAAATACAAAATTTTTTATAAAATAAATATTTAAGGGGGCTCCTATACAACGAACGTAAGACGTTTAAATTATTCACAGAATATTTAGCTATACCTATATTCACTTTAAGAATAAATAATTAAATTAAAATATAATTAATATTAAAGGGGGGCTCCCATACAACAGACCTGATTTTTTTGTCGTTTTTATAGGTAAGGAACCGCTTCATGTGCGAGTACGACTCGCACTTGGCCGGTTTTGTTTCAGTATTAAAGTTTAGGCCAGAATGTACAATATCTACCCGTAGACAATTATAGGCACATGTGTGTCATCTCCCCTTATCTGCATTTTCCAAATACTTTAACTACTGACTGATTCATCACGTCACTTTTGTATCCTTTATGTTATTATAGATAATACTAAAGTGAATCATTGGCTCAGTCGGATATTGTCTACGTCCTTGGTCTTTATTATCATTGTTTCCGTTGATGAAACTCTTATGAAATTCAATTTTTATTTGTACGTGGGATATTGACCCCACACAACATCGTCCTATTTCAGTCAGGTTGTACAGTGTTTGTGTGTCAGGTCAGAGCAGTTGTTAACCCGACACTGGTACCATGTCGGCATCGGTTTAACATTTTTCAAGGCCTAGCCTACCTTGTAATCTAGAATCAATCACATAACTCAGTTATATCACGTTTATTACATCATAAACTAGACAAATGTCAACTAAGTGTAACCTACCTCTTATATAAATAAGTACTGTTGTTTTAAAACGCTAGGTGTAATAAACGCGATAAAACCGTATTGATTTAATTTAAATGTGTTACAATCGCGAACACATTAGAAAACATAATGAGATGACATATTGCAGTATTGTGCATCAATTGTTTGTTTTTCGTGTGTGCAAGTAGTTCTAACATTGGTTTAAGATTTTTCAAGATGTCTAAAGGCATCTGACATAGAACGATTACCATCTACGATGACAGCTGGGACCAAACGCATGCCTTCCGCAGCACGGAGGAGCTCGAGTTAGCCGCGTGGTTTCCGACAGAGTAGGACTACTCCTAGTTTTCCCATGGAGGTCGTTAGCGGCGACTTAGGAAATACAAGCTAAACAAGCCTCATAAACATCAATGAGACCTCTCCAACCCGTCTGGCCAGCGAGGAGAGTGTAGGCCAAATCCTCTGTCTGCTCTGGCCAAGTATGGTTCCTGTAGTACAGAGAGGGTCATGCTCCTGCAGTGGAGACTAAAAAGGCCTGATGATGATGATCCAAGATCCCCGCGATCCCGGGTTTGCTAATTATGCGTAATAATCCTCACTCTCCTAGGCCATCAGGCTCCTCGCACCTGAGTTGTGCGTCAATGAGTTCTACCTTGTGTGTGTGTGGCCTTGTATGCAATATAGTTCTTGGCTCTGGCTATCCCGTTAGGAATAAGGATGTGGTAAGTTTCGTATGTATGTTTGTAATATTTTTCTTGTAGAGTTTCTTTGTTTCGAAGATTTATTTGGTAAACAAATCATGATTCATTATGACCAGTTTTATCATCAATCATTAGGTAAACGACTTATTTAATGACGGAGTTAAATATCGGACTGTGTTTCTTTCGGCGTATTCTTCTTAGCAGTGGTCGTTCCAAAACGATAGTAGTGTATAGATTTTGCGACGTCCAAAATACAATCTGAATAAAATTTCGTATAGGCATTTATTTTTGTTGTCTACATCCTTAGTCTGTACCAATAATTCTCCAAGTATTCACCTGCTCACATGCATGAAAATTATTTTAAAATCAATATCAATACTGTTATCAGACTTAGTGATAAGGCCCGAGTTATCATCGATACGAAACGCGGTATCAGTGTGTTATCGTTGGATGCATTCATATAGACGTTGTGGGAGTATAGCAGAAACGCTACAAAATTAATAACAGTGTTAATGGGTGACTCAAAGATGTCTACAGAACGTGAGTGAATATTTTTTTTAATATTACATAATTTTATAGTAAAGTAATCACATAATAATGAACAATTTTTCTAATTTAAAGTGTATTTGTGTTCGTCAATAATATAATTTGTAGGGTTTTCGTTATAGTTTTAGTTAAATGTGAATTAGCCGGTGATATAATTGGTTTGCCTCTAGGATTCAATTTGCCCTAGGATGTGTATGTGTGGTATAATTGTACTGTGTGGTCATGGTATAGTATTTAATTAACATCCTGAGTTTGTAATGTTCTAGCCTGACAATTTTTTGACAATCTAGTATGGCAAAGATAAAATATTTGACTGTGTGTTTGTATGTAGTGGATAAACAAAATCCATGAAATATATTGTAATAATCTTTGGAAAAAAACGTTTGGAAACCTACTTTATCAGTGGGTTATAATTTATTTAGGTAGTTATATATTTGTATGGACATTATGTTCATATTTTGAGGAAACATTAATGCCTAATAAATGATTGTGAGTCATATCTTCATAAATACTATTAACCATAATACTATTAATAACAACTGGATATGATGAAAAAAATGTGACGCAAACGGAGCTGAGTGCGAAAGCTAGCAACAGACAGGCAGACTTGCTTAATTTTGACAACAACGGTGTACGTTTTGATCGACACTTTAAATACATTGCGGCTTTCGTATAATTGACAATTTTTTTAAGATAGACAAAACGTAATGGATTTTTTAGTGACCATCAAATCGTTGTTGTTATCAAAAGTTGATCGGGATCGAGCCGAATACTTGTGGTAGACCACTGCGCCACATAGGCTGTCAGTAAAATATGTACCTATCGTTTATTATCGATTACTCTTTGATTAATACGATGAGATTAAATATATCAGTATATTTGATATTTTGGACTAATACGATAATATATCGACCTGTGATATTAACATAATGTTTAAATGTTTCAGCGAATGTACAATACGTCGGCCATCCGCCGCCCCCTCCTTACGCGCCACACCCCCCGCCGCCCGGCGTGCCTGTAGGCACCGTGACGACGACCCTCATAGTGTCGACCCCGCCTGGCCCTGATCCTATGATCCTTACGTGCCCCTCCTGCCACCATCAGATCGTCACAAGAACAGAGAAGAATCCTGCCACGAAAACTCACATCTTTGCTTGCATTCTGTTTTGGTTTATGTAGGTATTCGCTTTTATTTATTTACTTCATCATCATTATTCTAGCCGAAATTCCATTGCTGGACATGGGCCTCTCCCAAGGATTTTTTGTTGCATGGGAGGATATTGCCATAACACCACACTTGGCAGGAGCGCATTTTCTTTGGATTCTTGTGCTTCTGACGCTGCTGCCCATCGAAAGCATTTTAAGCTGGGGAAGGATAGGAATTTGTTGGATCTGGAAAGGGAATAAGGGAATTGGGATACTACTTACTCGGATAAAAGGATGGAAAAACAAGTAGCAGCTCGGTAGGCCGGGCTTACCCGATGCTATACCTGCAAAGACCGGACAAGCAGTTGACAATTACACCCTGACCATCTGACAATTTATTTATTTATTAATTCTTTATTGCACAACTTTTATAAATAAAACATAACAAATGGTGGATTTAAAGCCATATGCCATTCTCTACCAGTCAACATGTTGTGTCTTTAACTTTAAAGCCATATGCCATTCTCTACCAGTCAACATGTTGTGTCTTTAACTTTAAAGCCATATGCCATTCTCTACCAGTCAACATGTTGTGTCTTTAACTGTTATCCCACTAGCGCTATCAATTCGTGCGTTCTCGCGCTTTTGATTTATGCAACTTTAATCTAGAAATATGACCGCAGAATGACAAAAACGACCAACTTTATAAAAATGCTCAACATTGTGTACATATGATGCCTACCAAATATCTTTTTGACACTTACAAATGAATTTGACACTACTGAAAAGGGGGGTTATATATTTTTAAATGGGTGACTACATTAAACGAGTGACTACACTTAACAAAACCAATTTAAATATTATTTTTTTGATTAAAATGGTATGCGTTGAAAGTCCCATTTAAATTTCATCACAATCGATTTAGTAGTTTGATTGCACTTGGTTTTTTATATAAAAGATTATTTCCTCTGTGATATTCATGTGGTATTACTTGATGGGTTCTGACAGTTATATATAGTAACAAACGGCATATCCAACGAATATTAATAGTTATACTTTAAACCCTAAACTAAGGTCTTCCCGTATTATTACTAATGGTTTTCAATATTGTTTACAGCTGCTGGCCCTGTGTCTGCCTCCCGTACTGCATGGACTCTTGCAACAACGTCGACCACTATTGTCCAAACTGCAACGCATACATCGGAGGCTACAAATTTTAGATTTAATTAGTAAATTATTTTAACATAATATAAATATATATTAATCACGTCTTATTCCGTTACAGATGGACAGATTTGTAGGGTCATAAGATCTAAAGGCCACAATTAGCGTGTTAGTGGGAGTATCGCTAGAAAACGGAATCAAATTGTGCAAGTTGCTAGCCGCAACAAGTATCGACATGATTCCTTAGATTTTTAACCATTTGTACGTCTCGTGGGAAGGGAAACTGCTAGTCTACGTTTTTCTACTAGACCAGTAGGCCTAGTCGCTAACTGTTGTCAACTAGAGTGTACAATTTTGTTTCCTGGCACGACCACGGAGGATTTAATTAATTCTTTTGTGGCACATATTAATGAAAAGTAATGTACTTTAATGAACCCTTAAACAAAAAAAAATTACGAGAAGAGTACATTTTTTGCTTAAGAGTACAAAAAGTACAAAGTTCCGGCGTTCTATACCTAAAGTGGCCGAGCCTGGTACGAGTTTTCTGGCATGACCATGCGGGATTTTAGAATATTGCGTGTGATCAATTATGGAATATTAGGAGGTACAAATTACAGAAAATATATGTATGTTTTGATCGTCACTTTAAAATCACTTTAGCCGCAAGAAGTCCATTGCTGGACAAAGGCCTCTCCAGAGGATTCTTCGTTCCATGGGAGGATATTGCCATACTCATTAGTCACCACGCTTGGCAGGTGGGTTGGCTAGCGCGATTTCTTTGGCTTCTTTTGCTTCCGGAGCTGCTGCCCATTGGAAGCACTTTTAAGCTAAGGACAGATAGGAATTTATTGGATTTAGGAAGGGAACGCAGTTATTGGGAAACTACTTACTCAGATAAATGGGGGAAAGCTCGTAACGTCGGGCGCGCTTACACGATACCTGCAATCACTGGTTAAGCAGTTGAAGATGACATTCTTTACCGTACACTTCAAAATACATTGCGGTTTTCGTATGAGTGACTATTTTTATTTAAGATATATAAACCGAAGTTGGATGTTGAAGTGAACATTAAAACGTTGTACACCGTAATTGTCATAAGTTACTTAGAAGGCTGCAGCATGGAAGTATTTTGTAGATAACGCGAATGCTTCAATGAATTTGTTACCTTACCAAAATGTATTATTTAGTCGTGCTTTATCTAAACTTTTTTGATGAATTTTGATAATAGTTTCATTTCAAACAAATTGTTGAGATTGTCTTTAACATTGCTCTGATAGCTGCAGATAATATTAGTTTTGTTAAATCTAGTTGAGTAGATTAAACAACAGGGAATTGTAGTTAAAATCATATTTTTTATGTCAATGTTGTACATACTTTGTATTTATTGGGTATTACATATGTATTACTTAACTGTAAGATTAAACCTACCTCTACAAAGTGATTCACTGCAATTCATAAAAACATTTAATACTTAAAAAGGTTTTGATTAAAAACATCCTTTGCTTTGCTTTTCGTGTGTGTAAGTGGCCAATACTAGTGTCAGATTTCTCAAGCTGCCTAAAGGCGTTTGATATAACTTAACAACCGCCATCGAGTGATAACAGCCGGGACCAGCGACTTAACGTGCCTTTCGAAGCACGGAGGAGCTCGAGAAATGTTTATGTTCCAACCATTGGTTCATTGGTCTCATAGAAAAATTTGACGGTCTGAGTCGCCCGTCAAAATGTTTTAAACTATTTGAGTCGCATGCGAAGGGTTCCGTACAGTTATCTATAAAAACGGCAAAACAAACATGTTCTGTTTTTACTATAAATGATGATTACTTCATGAGATACAGCCTGGTGTCTAATAGACAGACAACGGAGCCATATTAATAGGGTCCCGTTTTAATCTTTGGTCTGTACTCGATAGCGCGATGACCTTCGGCCCCCACATCACCAAAGTCCGCAACCATGCCGCCTTCGTATTAGGCCGTCTCCACCCCATGATAGGCAATGCTAAGATGTCACTTAGAAATAAGTTGACACTCTATAAGCTTTGCGTCCGCCCTATCATGACCTACGCCGGCGTAGTCTTCTCCCATATCGCGCCCTCCCACATCGATCAGCTGCAACGCTTGCAGAACCGCTTCGTCACCCGTGCCACAAATACGAGTCACCATCGGTACTTGCGCATGACAGACTTACACCGTGACCTAGACCTCCCATCCATTCGCGGCTATCTCAAAAACGCCTCCAAGCGTTACTTTGAGAAAGCCGCACGCCACCCCAACCCGTTAGTAGTGCAAGCTGCTAACTACTCCCCCAACTTACACGATACGACCTTACGTCGTAGACGTCCTAGGAACGTACTTGACGATCCCGATGGATGGATGATGGTCCCGGGTGACTTGCACCCAGGATAGGCCCTTCTGGCAACGTAGCTTTCGGCCCATAAGGCAAAAGATGAGAGTTGCTGCTCTCTAAAGGCTTTTGCCATTGTTTCTCAGATTGGCCCTTCAGGCTTGCATGCACGCATACGCGGCCCATCAGGCAATATGAGAGTTTGCTGTCTCTCCAAGCCTTGCGCACACAGGCAACGCCCAAAGCCGAGGTCCGTCCCTTCTGGGGGCCCTTTGGTGATGTTGACTATAAAGGTTGAGGGCACTCTGCCCTCGCCTCAAACGCCCGGTGAAGTAGCGAAAGCTCACTTGGAGCTAGCTACATAGTCATTTAAAAAAAAAAAAATACTGGGTACAGAATCCTAAAATCATAATAGTGTTATCAAACAATTGTAAAAATGTCTTTGTTAAGTCTAGTTTTTCATTCACATATTTCAAATGTGGATCCAAGGCCATCTTGATTCGGTGCTCGGATACCAGATGCGTCTGATGACGTCACCATGCTAAATTAGTGTACTTTGAATTGTTGTTGTGAAGTTGGCGAATAAACGTGAAATAAGTGTACATCTGCTTGTAGTAACAAGGTTTTGAGTGTATTAGGTAAGTGTCTAATACTCATGGAATGTCGTCGTCAGGCAAGTGGCCGGCTATAAAAACTTTGCCAAATTATTTAACAGTTTGAATTCTTTATTTTTATAAGTGTTTTATTTCAACTCGCATCGGGACACGTGACTGATCGAAATTCGACAGCCTCCGTGGTCCAGTGGTTTAGGCGTTTGCCTGTTGACCCGGGGGTCGTGGGTTCGCTTCCCACCGGAAGCATACTTTGAATAGTTGTTTCCAGTTTGGTTAGGACATTGCAGGTTTGAATCACCTGATTGTCTGAATAAAGATGATTCCATGCTTCGGAAGGCACGTTAAGCCGGTGGTCCCGGCTGTCATCTCGTAGTCGTTAAAAGAACCACGTCAGAGGCCGAGAGGCGGTTCCGAAGAACTCTGACACCAGGGTGTGCATGGTCGATTGACCGTGACACCTACTCGAAATTATGTTGACTGATCGAAAAATCATAAGAGGGATACGTGAATTAAGGCCGCCGCAAAGGCGAGTTTTCACTTCTGCCGGCACTTAGCATGTTATAAGGAACAATCCGTATTTTTGAATTTACCAAGTGCGTAAATTAGTGCCTAAACAAGCCGTGTGGAATCCGGCAGAGTAGAATAGGACTACTCCAATTCTTCCTATGGATGTCGTAGAAGGCGACTTAGGAAATACAAGCTAAACAAAGCTTTTAAACATCTGTGAGACCTCTCCAACCCGTCTGGCCAGCGTGGAGAGTGTAGGCCAAGTCCTCTGGCGGCTGTGGCCAAGTATGGCTCTATGCCTGGTTCTGGCTCTGGCTATGGTAGTACAGAGAGGGTCGTGCTACTGTAGTGAAGACTAAAAAGGACCCGATGATGATGATCATGAAGTGCCTAAAATTTAATTACGTGATTTATCATGCAGTGCAGTGCTGTGCTGCCTTGTGCGATCTTTTAATCTTGTCCTTCATATCACAGAAAAAAATACATCGAGATGAAAAAAAATCTTAATTTAGTATTTGTAGATCATTTTTTCCGTATTTTGGTATTAAGATAAAGAACATGTATAATATTTCAAGATCGTCAATACATTATAAGGATTTCGCTATTATTAAAAGGAAAATTATATGGAAACGCGGTATTTGTCTATCGCTTTGTTCCGGCAGAAATGTCAAGGCTATCGTTACAGTTACTCACACTGAGCCGGAACTGCCATGGCGCCGGCGTGGTGGTTGTTTACCCCTGTTTACCCCGTGGTGACGTAATGTATCACGTGACTTATCTGTTATTGACTAGATTGAGCTTATACTTCGCGTAGTGTATACATAGTGAAATTTTGATCAATATTAACTTTTCCTATGGGACCAATGCCGGGAACTCAAAAAAAAGAGCAGTTCCATTAAAAAAAAATTCGGCCAACCGGTCAATTTGTATGGGAACGTTAAAAAAAATTTTGACATACCAGCATTGGTCCCACAGGAAAAGTTGTTCATATGGACGGGTCGAATAATCCCTTTAAGGGTCCAGACCGATCAAAATTTCACCATGTATATTCTTTGCTTATACCGCTTCGGACTTTTATTTGAAGCTGAAATCATGGCGCTATGTCGTGAGAGGCCTAGACTAAAACATATTTTATCGCGACCTTTTTTTAATGATATAGGGTGGCAAACGAGCAAGCGGGTCACACGGTAAGTGATCACCGCTGTCCATAGACAACTGCAACACCACGGTGTGACAGGTGCGTTGACGGCCTTTCAAGGAGTTGAGGGAAGGAAATGGGGAGGCCTCCGGCTCTCTCACTCACCGAATGAAACATAATGGTGGTAAAACTTGTACTCGGATGTAGATTTTCTGTTAGAGTGGTACTTCCCCGGACGAGCCGCCGGCCCATTCATGCTACTATCAATTCATTTTGCCGGTTGCGTGGCTCTACTACGAATAAAATCTGCTGGATTACTCTTCGATCATAATATATGATCGAAGGGACTTTTAGACCAGTAAGCATGGAATGTCGGCGTAAGGCAGGTGGCCGGCTGTAAAAACTTTGCCAAATGATTTAACAGTTTAAATGCTTTATTATTATAAGTATTTTATTTTGCATTCTCAATGCTATTTTGATATTCTCTTATTAAATTAAGAAATAAAATATGGTAAAAAAAAAACAAGCGGGCGGTGTTGGAACTAGCGACCTAGGTTTATGTAGAGCGTAGGTGGTACATAGACCTAGGTCATTGGTTCAAATCCCGCCCGCAAAAATATTTTTTATTTCTTAAGCACTTTTAGACCACTGAAAAACTCCCGCAAGTTCATTATATCAAACCTAAGTATGTTTAAAATGCATAAATGAAGTGTAATTAACCCACACCTCTCTTTTTTACCACGAAGTTAATTACGTAAGTTGTTAATTGTCTGCTTTATGCATAGAAGTATGAAGCGCAATTTTTTTTAAATCTATGGCTTTATGTCATTTATCATGTCTCTGTCAAGGTCTCTAGATATAGCAAAGTTAAACGCTAGAGTTTTTCTTGCCTTATACATATTATAACAGCTCCGTGGCGCAGTGGTTACACGCCAGCCTGCGACACGAGGGTGCCCGGGTTCGATCCCCGGTCAGGTCAAGATGGAAAATGATCTTTTTCAGATTGGCCTGGGTCTTGGATGTTTACCTATATATGTATTTGTTATAAAATATAGTATCGTTGAATTAGTATCCCATAACAAAAGTCTCGAACTTCGGGGCTAGCTCAATTTGTGTGATTTGCCCGTATTTATTTAAAAAAATATATTCAAAAATTTATAAGCGTACAAAGTTATGCAGTTAGCAACAAGTTAGATTTAGATAGAGATATTTTTTCAACCAATATGCATTTTTGACCAACAGTAAAATATTTTAAATATTGGTGAAATTTCCAGATTCACTGGAAGCCCTATGCTTATATTTCCAGTTATTTTCAATGTAAGAGAGACATCATAGTATTTCTTTGGTCGAAAGCAAAGCTACAGTGAAAGACGGCAGGCTTGCGTACAAGTTGCTTGTTGAACCACCTATGTTAGGCGCCCTACAAAACTCTGTAGCCCTGGGCTCTAAGGTTAATACGCTCCTGGTAATTTGGAAATGTAATAAAACCTAGATATTTATCATATAGGTACTCATTTTGCACTAATACAGATGCAGTTTTCAAATAATCAAAAATAATTGGTTGTCTGTAAAGTCGGTTGACGGACCATAATTTTACATGATAACGATGGAAGAGAGATAGATGCGTCACAGGCAGAACGCTTAGGCTGATCGTACCGTTTCGGTGTTATTTCGGTGTTATTCATCTCAATAATATGACATTATTTTTCAATTCAATTTAAACATGACATTAAAATAAACCAATGTATACTCAGTCCACATACCTAGATTCTAAGGTTTTCAAAAATTGTGAGTTGACGTCTTTTGGAAAAAATGCGCTGTGCAGTTTGTTGCCGCTTCTTCTGCACTCCGCTTTGGAAGCGACATTAAACTTAGCCATAAGTAAATTTTGACGTCAACAATTGTTGAGAAGTGAAATATGACAATTAATAAGTGTTCAAAGAAACCTATATTAAATAAACGTTTTGAATTTGAATTTACATCTATCGCTTGCTCCACGCTCTCGCTTGCACACGGAACGTGATACTTTTCCATGCGTGCAGCCGGCATTCATCGATTTATCAGAGGTTATCGTGTCAAAAATACGTGAGTGCATAATGTTTCACCTATTTCTGTGGATGAGCTCACTATTCACTAATGCAAATTAAAAAAACCCGAACACACCGCACCGCGCACAAAACAAACGACTGCGACTTCGCGAGACGTATGTACGCGTCTAGCTAGTCTGTGTGCGTGAATTTAGGCGGCTCCAAGGCGTGGCTGGAGATCTTCATAGTGTTTTGATGGTAGCCGAAGCCGGCCGGCTGATAGTGAAACTGTGTGAAAAATATAAATCGTCGACATGAGTGTCCCAATGAATAACGAGAAGTCACCTAATCTACGTAAGTGTATTAATAAACTGTCTAGAAAAGTATTGTATTAATAAACTGAGTATTTATTAGACGCTAGGCGGTGAGTGGTTTATCTTGGTAGATTTTTTTGCAATAGCAGAGTGGTTTCGCTTTGTTTACATTTATAAATATAATATAGCGTGAAATGGTTCAAATGTTTTAAATTTGATCATGTTTTGATCACGTGATTTGACACGTGATAAACATGTAAATTTTATTGTAATATACATTTCGTAAGTTGTTCGCCGGAATACAAATCGGCCATTTAGACGATTCACGTGATTTATGCCCCTAATTTATGTATTTACAAGTGTGAATCGAATTGAAATTACAATTTATTTAGCTGTTAGTAGTCTATAACATTGTTTATATATAATTTGAGTTATATTATAGCATGATTAGTAAAAGAGTACTATACCTTTGCTCTATTCAATATATATATACAACGTGTTAATAAAAATCCTCAGACACCCCAACTTATTTTTATTATAAAATAATTATTTAAATTATTAAATTTAAATTTCGCGAATTATTTACTACTATATTAGTTTTTTTAGTTAGGTTTTTTGTCTTTGTTGCAAAACTTGCAAATTAAAAAGTCTACCGTAACTAACTACGCGCGAGCTAAGCCGACGCTGCTACTTCGTGCGCCGTCTCGAGAGTAAAGTTAAGACGAGGACTCAAATGTTTGGTATCTTCGCTCGGCAAAGGACTGATCAAGTGCGCGCAAGGGATAGCGCTTGGCGGTTTAGCCCGTGAATGATGAGATAGGAGATAGTCTCGAGTCGCTCAAAGAAAAAAACGTAAGCGCCAAATTCGTTATTTCTATTTTATATAAAATCAGACCGGTTAATTGTATTTTCATATTTACATTTTGATGAATTACTAATAACCTATCTTTTAGTCTAAAAATCATTATTTCATTCGTCGCATTTGAGCTACAATAACAAAAACTCTGCGAACGAAGACCATTTTTCAAAAAATATTTCTACCGAGAAAATTTTATCAAAACGTGTTTTTATCTTCAATTTTTGGAGATGAAATAGTCAAAAATCATATTACTTAGATTTGAAACTCCTAATTTAAGTATTTTGCGAGATAAATAAGGTTCAGAACGACCTTATTTACAGTGGTATCGCCTTAAGAAATGATCGAACACGGCTATAATAAAATATTTTTTTTGGTTAAAATTTGACCCCGTTTTTTAATTTGTGGAGTCAAAGTTGAAAAATTTCAAACCCTGAAGTAGACTTCAGGGTTTGAAATTTTTCATTAACGCATTGTAAAATAATGCTTCAAATGCAGATTTCACTATATAAATTTAATTTTAGTTTCAGTGAACCCAAATACCTCGCTTTATCCAACATTGCCACCTCCTTACACTCCCCAAGCCCCGTCATTTCCACAAGCCCCATCAGCCCCGCCGCTGATAGATACAATATCACCAGAGGAACCAAAGCCCTCGGACAAATTAAACCAAGAAGATGAAGAAGTGATAAGACCGATTGAGTTTCACCCTAAGCCGATGAGAATGACCTGCCCATCCTGCAAAGCGGAGGTCATAACGCGAACTGAAAGACATCCCACGTTAAGAACACACGCGTGCGCCTGCTTATTGTTTTGGATGGTGTAAGTAAATAAACTATATTTTTGGCATCACTTCTCTGAATTAAAACAGAACCTATTGATAACACCGAGTAGCCCAACAATTTTTTTCAGGCATTTATATGTTTTGGTAAATAAAGAAGCTCTCAGACATTACGCACATGCGTCATAAATATACATTTTATGCACCATTATAACAAAACATAACGATAGAAAAAACAAAAGGCTAAAAGTTAAAAAAAATGGGTACAAAGGCGGACTTCTCGCAATATACAATTACTTCCAGCCATTAGCTAAAAGATGGACCTTCCATACCAAATTGCTGATCAGCTGGGCGAATTTCTAAGGGAAGTAATTTTTTTTTTCGTTTTTTGCTTTTTTACTTACATTTCTGTATTCAATTAGCGATTTTTAATATAAATAAATAAATAAATATATACGGACAAATCACACAGATTGAGCTAGCCCCAAATTAAGTTCGAGACTTGTGTTATGGGATACTATATTTTATAACAAGTACATATATAGATAAACATCCAAGACCCAGGCCAATCTGAAAAAGATCATTTTCCATCTTGACCTGGCCGGGGATCGAACCCGGTCACTCCGTGTCGCAGGCTGGTATTTTGACTGCTGCGCCACGGAGCTAGTAATATAGTTCATAGGTACAAAATCACGCGGTATTGTGCATCTATGCTGCAGTGCAGTGCTGCCGCGTGCGAACTTTATAACTCGACCTTCATATCATAGAGCAAAATACACTTACAGGAAAAATCTCTTAATTTATTATTATACATCTATTTTTTCCGACTTTTGATATTAAGATTAAGAACGTGTATAATATTACAATATTGACAATAAATTTATATGGATTTTAATACTATTAAAACGACATATTGTATGTATACGCGGTATTTGTCTATCGCTTTGTTACTCACTGAGCCGGAATTGGTAACGTAATATACCGTGATCTGTAATTGACTACACTGAGCTTATACCACTTGTCGGACGACCTTTATATGAAATTCAAATCATGGCTCTATTTCATGAGGCCATAGTCAAAAAACATAATTTGCCGCGACCTGCCGGACTACTCTTCTATCATAATAATGATCAAAGGGAATACTCGCTAACTTTGGACAATTCCGGTGTACAAAGATTTGCTCGTCATTTCAAAATAAATTGCGGCTTTTGTATGATTGACTATTTTTATTTAAGATATACAGCGTGTAAATTGACCCTCGAAGTTCCCTTAAAGGGTGACTCAGACCATCAATATGAACAACTTTTACTATAGGACCAATGCTGGGAACTCAAAAAAAATTTCACCATCTCCATACAAAAGAGTCCTGCCCAGCCAGTTTGTATGGGAATGTCGATTTTTTATGATGAAGGGACCATCAAAACTTTGTATATCGTAATGGTCGATTTTGATTTACCGATAACGCGCGCAAATTTGAATTAGACAAGGTAAATAACGCACTTATTAACATTATTTTTCGTTTTTGTATTTAGAATGTAGGTTATAAAAGAAGTATATTGCATTTTGAATCAACTTAAAAAGAGAGGTTTTTATTTTTGTAACCCTATAACTCATTTTATCAACCAATTAAAAACTATTTCATCAAAACAATTCGGGTGTATGGTGCATGTTTAATTTTTATTTTTTAATACAACCATGATACTTCTAAACTATATACTCATTATATTGCATTTTAAACCAACTTTAAAAAAGAGGTTTCTACCTTTGTTACCCCAAAACTCATTTTATCAACCAATTAAACTATTTCTTCAAACCAATTCGGGTGTATGTTGCATGTTTTATTTTTATTTCTGAATACAACCATGTTACTTCTGAACTATGCCATTTATAATAATTATAGATATTTATAAAATATACTCACGGGGTTTATACTCCTCGCAGGGTTTATCTGTGTTCAGTGAGTCGCTATAGCTACACTTGGCAAGAAAATAGTTTTTCAACTTAAACTTGAGCTTTTTAGACTATTCTTATACATCTCCCGTATTTCTGGCGGCAGTTTATTGAGATAGTTAGGTATCAAGTACTATTTTTGTTCACCATATCTCATTGAAAGTTTAGGTTGTTATTTTTAAAATGCATTGTTTTGTTTCAGATGGTGGCCCTGTATCTGTCTTCCGTACTGTCTACCCGGGTGCAACAACGTAGACCATTTCTGTCCCAACTGTGACTCCTATATAGGTGGCTTCAAATGCTGAAACTACTAAGTACTGATGTAATGAAAAGATATATATTATATTTAAGTTTTTAACTTTTAATGTTCTTATTTTTAAAACATGGTATACCGGTTGCGATAGTAGCCAATGTGACCTACTAGTATGTTAATTATGATATTAAATTATATTTGTAGATCATAATGACTTATTATTGAATTAAAATGGAGATATCGGTTGACATCAAATATATCTCTAACTTTATTTATATGTGAATTACGGGTTACTCACGTACGAAGTTAGCTACAGGCCGACATGTTTCAACCTCATCCGGAGGTCTTCCTCAGGGCGAATGTGAACCGAGACGCGCGCACGGAGTCGTCCCGATTCGCACTCACCATACATACAGATACAGAGTGCGAATCGGGACGACTCCGTGCGCGCGTCTCGGTTCACATTCGCCCTGAGGAAGACCTCCGGATGAGGTTGAAACATGTCGGCCTGTAGCTGACTTCGTACGTGAGTAACCCGTAATTCACATATAAATAATGTCTCTAACTGTTATTTATTTAAGAAAAAAGTCATCAAAAACTCCATCCACAATATTCTCGTCAAAACACCATGAATATTTTTTTAATTAAACTAAGACATAGATGACGGTAAATGAAAACCTTAAATATGTTAACTTTAAATGTCGACAGAACCGCGTGGCAGTTCCGGCTAACTTGCATCCACGATAGGCCCTTCTGGCAGTCGTTTTCGGCGCTTAAGGCAAAAGATAAGATTTGCTGCTCTCCAAAGGCTTTTGCCATAGATTATAAGATTGGTCTTTCAGGCTTTGCAAAATTGCGGGCCATCAGGCAATATGAACGTTTGCTGTCTCTCCAAGCCTTGCGCACACGACCAACGCCCTAAGCCGAGGTCCCCCCTGGGGGCCCTACGATGATGTTGTCTATATAGGTTGAGGGCACTCTGCCCTCGCCTCAAACGCCCAGTGAAGTAGCAAAAGCTCCAAGTGAGCTTTTGGTACTTTACCTGGTGAAAAATACCAGCGGCATTTGCAAATGTCGTCAATTTTGTATGCAATGATAGCGACACCTGTTGCATCGCGACCTATTATTTCAAACAAAATGTGCGACACTTGCCGCTGCGGCTGAACTTCGAAGTCTACATTTAAAAGACTATTTAAGGCTTAAACCTTAAGACTTTTAAAGATTTTTCAGCTTTAAGTTAATCTAGATTTACCCGAGTGCCGAAATTATAGCGATTTTGGGGACCACCAGAGGCCACACCACATAACCACTTTGTTGTACCCGCAGCACAATAAATAAGAAGCAAATTTGAAATGTAACAGCAAATTTTGGTCGATCAGTTCACTATTTCTTGACCTTTGAAACAGACATAAAAAGTGAGAGAAAATATTTTACATTTTCATAGCTGACAGTGATACGAGTAGAACATTGATTACTTGCTAATTATAACTGTAGTATTTTAAGCAAAACCAATAATTTTGATTTATTGGAGGATTATGAAACTGGATATCAAGTGGAGGGTTCCGTAGTACCGTACAATTTTTTATAAGGAAATACGTCATAAACACGTTTCTTGTCCTATATTTTTATGTCGTGGGCCGATCATTAGATTGGCCACAACGTGATATGCCCAGGCACATCGTGATACGCCGGCACTTCATGATCTAGCCGTCTTACACCAGTCATGTCGTTCAACGACCGTTTAACGATTAGGCACTGGGTACTTATGAGTTTGCTCCCTTTCATTTCCAATGTTTTGAAAACAAAATTTTTGCATTATGGAACATAAAAACCGAGAGCCATATCCTTGTTCACCGTCAGGGAGACCACATATGTATAACGTGAACTAGTTTAGGGCACGACATGCAACTACTCCAGTAATTTCGTTTGTAGCTACATTATTGGGTCAGATCAAGTTATGACGTTAACATCTTCCAGTCTATAAACAAATTGAAGCACGCGAAGACAGCGTCACCATCGACGTGAAAAGCAACTATCCGCCCAGTGTTTAGCTGGGAATATTGTGGCCGGCCAAAGCATGGAGTGCCGACATATCACGATGTGCCCGGGCATATTCAATTCAATTAGCGTCCCACGACATATTGACAAGAAACGCTCACTCAAGATTCCCCTTTATATTTTTTTTTATCATAGCGGCTATAGAAATACACATTTAGTAAAAATGTATGTCATCATAGTCATCTTCATTCTAGCTGTATGAAGTCCACTAGTAAATAAAGGCAATTGGGGGGTCTAGCCGAATAAGTTAAGAAAAAAATCATAATAGCATGAATAATTCAACAAAACATGCAGAAAATAAGCGAGTTTCTTTTCCCCAAAGCACCATAACTGATGATGCAACCAGAAACAAGCTCAGAAAGAGAGACGTTTATTCTATCTCTATCTCTTTCTCTTTCTCTTTCTGAGGGGGGCCGGTAATTGCAGCCTGCAATAACCTGCAACTGCAACCTGCAACTTGCAGGTATGGCATCGGGTAGGCGCGCCCGGCTGAGAGGTGGGAGGCGGGAAGCTGCTATTAAAAAAGCTTCCTATGGGTCGGAAATACAAGAACTCTAAGAAACTGCGCTCGCCAACCCGCCTGCCAAGTGTGGTGAGTATAGAAGAGGCTTTTGTTCAGCAGTGGACTTTTACGGCTTAAATTATGATGATGATGAAATGTACCAGAAACAGTCTCACCCATAAACGAAGCTTGGATAATAAAACGATACGATTGATGACTCTTTACCTCGCTTGCTTTAGCTCTGCTACTTAGCACATTTTTGAGTTCACAAGATTGTGCAATGAGTAAAGCAGAATAATTTCATATTGTTCACAAGGTGGTTTGATTGAGTCAAACTATGAAATGAGACTGATTATGTCCTCATTAAATAACGACCAATTACTTAATAATATGCTTTAACGCGTTACATGCTCCTATACTTTGGATAAAACTAATTGGAACATTTGTAATCCTAATCCTAATCCTAACTAATATTATAAATGCGAAAGTGAGTTTGTTTGTTTGTTTGTTTGTTACGCTTTCACGCCGTAACTACTGAACCGATCAGCATGAAATTTTGCATACAAGTTCTCTGAAAGACGGAGAAGGACATAGGCCACCTTTTATCCCGGGAAAAAGTAATATTCCCGAGGGATCGACATTAACGCGGGCGGACCCGCGGGCGAAAGCTAGTATATCATAATTATGATATTGTAGTCGAAACTCTGCGGAATCATGTCAATAGGCGATGCGGCTAACAACCCTTCACTATTTTGAGTCCTTTTTCCATCTACACGCTCACCAAATTGTTAAATGTGGCCATAAGGTCTTATAGAACTAGGCTCTGTCTACCCTGCAAGGGATAAAGACGTACTATGTATGTATGTGAAATAGTTCTACAATTAGCTAATTTGTAGTTTATTTAGATAAGTTACCAAGTTTCGGAGATAATTTTGATTATTTATAAAAAAAATATATCTTTATGTCGCCATTCCAATTACACAAACAGATTTCGATAAGAATATAGCTAGGCACCTGACTTTATTCACATAAACAAACGTTCTATAATTACTATTACAACATTTTTTTTATAACAACTAAATCACATTTCAATAAATAACCGAATAATGTTTATTTATAAACTCAATTTTACCACTTTTGAACAAAAATCGTAATGGCGGTCCTCTATTTTAATTCTCCAGGTTAAAAAATTACCTCTGACAGCGGGGTAGTTAATAAATAAATAAATAAATATATACGGACAAATCACACAGATCGAGCTAGCCCCAAAGTAAGTTCGAGACTTATGTTATGGGATACTAACTCAACGATACTATATTTTATAACAAATACATATATAGATACACATCCAAGACCCAGGCCAATCTGAAAAAGATCATTTTTCATCTTGACCTGGCCGGGGATCGAACCCGGTCACTCCGTGTCGCAGGCTGGCGTGTTGACCGCTGCGCCACGGAGCTAGTTCTGATTGGCTTATAATATTTTTTTTGCTGTACCAGTTACATACGTAGGTAATTATGTTATAAAAATACCAAATAAAGCGGGCTGTCCTGTCGACGACTGTGGTCGATAGGACGCGTGCCGGGTTAATTACTTGTTAAGGCGAGGCCTCAAATGTTTGGTACCAACGTCATTGTAAGGCAAAGGACTGATCAAGTGCGCGCAAGGGATAGCGCTTGGCGGTTTAGCCCGTGAATGATGAGATAGGAGATAGTCTCGAGTCGCTCAAAGAAAAAAACGTAAGCGCCAAATTCGTTATTTCTATTTTATATAAAATCAGACCGGTTAATTGTATTTTCATATTTACATTTTGATGAATAACTAATAACCTATCTTTTAGTCTAAAAATCATTATTTCATTCGTCGCATTTGAGCTACAATAACAAAAACTCTGCGCACGAAGACCATTTTTCAAAAAATATTTCTAACGAGAAAAATTTTTCAAAACGTGTTTTCATCTTCAATTTTTGGAGATGAAATAGTCAAAAAACATATAACTTAGATTTGAAACTCCTAATTTAAGTATTTTCCGAGATAAATAAGGTTCAGAACGACCTTATTTACAGTGGTATCACCGAACAACGGGCCACATACAGACTGATAAAAATATAGACACACACACATATAGCGGTCAAACTTATAATGCTGTTCTTTTGTTAAAATCTGGGTTAAAATGATCTCTTCGGTTTCTTGGGGTTCTTGATAAATGATAAGGTATATTATAAGCGAACTTTTTCGAAATTTCCCTTAATCATATCTACTTTTATATTTAACGATTTTCCCTAGTTACTACAACATATCTATCGGAGTAGTTCCTTGTACATCGCTAAATATTTAGGTTACATATTAGAAAACTAAAACTTAATCAAGCAAATTGCAAAAGAACAACGAACTAATTAACAAAATTTAAAATAACAATGGTAATTTGACCAAAAGTTTAATTAACTACAGTCTGGAATATCAACGTTTAAATTATCTATTACAAGCTTTCGCCCGCGGCTCCGCGGCAATGTCGATACCTCGGGAATAGTACTTTTTCCCGGGATAAAAGGTAGTTTATGTCCTATAGCCTATAGCCCAATGTATATGTGATGATCGCTTCAGTAGTTACGGCGAGAAAGCGTAACAAACAAACAAACAAATAAACAAACAAACAAACTCACTTTCGCATTTATAATATTAGTAAGGAAGTAAGGATACTATTGGCAAAATCATTCAAAGTTCAAAAGAATTAAATATTGGATAAATTATTAATTACCAGCTGGTTTAACTAAAAAAGGTAAAAATAATGTATTGTTGTTTATATTCGTCTACCCTTGTATTTTCTTTTGGCTTATTTATTCTTCGTATCTTCTCTTTCCTTTACTCTCCATATCTCATAACTTTATTGTACGTGTAATTGCATGAGTTTTATTACTCAATACTCAATCATTTGTTGCATCTCATGTGTATTAAATTTCACTTGTTTTTTTTTGTGTTGAATTTTAATATTTCTCCATTTTATACCTTTCAAGGTTTCTTTAGTTAAAGTGTTTCACGCAACTTCTATAAATCAGAACTTCTAGAATCAACAACATTTCAAGAAATCAGAATGGTTCACCACACTGAGCATATATCTACAATCTCAGCTGTTTTGCGTTGCCTCGAAGTATATTAACATTGAGATGGACTTCAAAACATATAGTTTTATTCATTTCAGAAAGTGAAAAAAATTATAGTTTTTTCACTTCTCTTTCTTTGATGAAGCAGAACTACAAAATGTATCAAATATCTTCAAAGTCCTGACTTATCTCTTTATACAGAGATTGCGTTCATTCTTGAGCATTTGCTTTCGGTCATTGTAAGGGGACATTCAGGCATCGTTTTTGCCCAACAATCACAGGTGTGACCAACAATTTTGTAGCAAACTTTGACAGGTCAGTATCAGCAGAAGAAGGACCTACCTACACACTGTAGACCGTCTATAGAAAAAAATACGGCTAAAATAATAGACGATTAATTAATAATAGTACGATTACTTGTGAGTTACGACATTGTTTCTAAGCAAAACATAGATCCTAACTAATATTATAAATGCGAAAGTGAGTTTGTTTTTTTGTTACGCTTTCACGTTGTAACTACTGAACCAATCATCATGAAATTTTGCATACACGGTATCTGGGGTACGGAGAAGGACATAGGGTACATTTTATCTCGGGAAAAAGTACTGTTCCCGCACTGGCAAAAGCTAGTCTCCAATATATTTATGGGGTGTAATTACAACTTCTTATATCATTTGTATTTACGCTGTATTTGTGCCACTCCCAAATATTGACAGGTATATTATACGACCTGAAGGGTCAGTTTAAATTAAATGTGTGTTATACATACCGCTTAGCAGAAAAAGCACGTTTAGACTGAGGACTAAAAGTGGGTGTAAAATCATGTTTTAAGTCCGATTGAAGTATGTCATTTTTTATTTTTAGTTAGCCTATCTAAGGCTTACTCTTAACCTTAGATAATCCAAAGGAGAAAAGACAAGATCTACGATGGTGAGACCTGACTTAGAAGATGTCTGTTCAATCTAGTCATATTCACATCGATAGAGCGTCAAAAGTTAAGTGGCTGCATTATAAACTCATTTTCGCCCAAATGGCTTTTACGACAATTGTTGTCGGAAGCATCGATTTGTTGTTGTATTAAAATTTGCTCGATGAAGTTTTGATTTTCTAATATGTAACCTATTTTTCTTCCGTGCTGGTCTAGGAGAAAAGAAAAAACGTAGAATGTGCCAGCTGCTTCTCTTCCCGCGCAGATCATAAAAGCTGATCGGGGGAATGGGTGAAAATCTGCGAAATTATGTGAAGAGGCGATGCGGCTAGCAACCCATCACTACTTTGATTCCGTTTCCCATCTACACGCCCACCCAAATGCTAAATGTGGCCATAGACCGTGGCTCTGTCCACCCCGCAGGGGAAAAAGATATGATACTATGTATGTATGCAACCTATATAAGGAACATCTGAGATGCGTCAGTAGATATTGTTTTATTAATATTATAATATTGTGAATTTCATCATGGAGTTTTTATTTCAAGACCTGTTAAACCAGTTCGTCCGAAAGACTAGATTATGTTTATATTACCTATTTTCTCGTATTACGTGGAGGACACTTAATTGACCTTAGACAAACAACTTTTTAAATCGAGTTTGGTTGAACATACTCATAAAAGTATCTCTAATTTTAGACGCAGTTTATAGCAAGTCATTTTCGATTTGCTTTCAAGAATAATATGTGTTAAAGTGGTCTGTGGGAGTCCTAATCTTTCTTACGATTAGAAAATTAAATGATTGCTCTATTAGTGACTCTGATTGCAAGATTAAAATATTGCCAGGGGATTTAGTCAAGTTCAGTTGACAAATAGGAGTAGAACATTATTTATACCAGTTGCGTACTAGGTTGTATATTATAATTTGATCAAACACTGGGACGTAGTGCTTAGTTGTTTCATACTACCAGCCGGCCTATTTGCTAATTCAGTGTACGTTTTGATAGTCACTTCAAAATACATTGCAGCTTTAGTATGATTGACTATTTTTATTTAAGATGTATAAAATGTAATGCATTTTGAAGTGATTATTAAAATGTTGTACACTAAGTTAGCAAATAGGCCGGCAGGACTTACTTATTGCGGCTACTTACTTTTGATCTGTGTGTAGAACGAAAGGCATAAGTCGAAGAAGCGAAGCCCGGGCGTATGCCCAGTTTGTGTATAAAAGAAAATAAAATTAACCACATCTTGGATCATGGCCAATGTGTATTCTCTTCTGCCTTGAGTACTTACCTATATTTTTGTAAAATCAATATCTTGTGCTAAAATGTGTGGGCTCATTGCCAATGATCATCTGTTTAGTAGCGTAGAACCGACAACTTCTAGGATGATTAATGCGTTTAAATAATTGTCTCGTCTACGAGCGGAATTCGTATAGGAAAGCTGCTGGTATTCATTCCTGAACAGCCCGACCTTTAACGCAGATTTTTTGTTTCGACCAGCTCCAGATTTTAAATTGTTCAGCAAACCGGTATCAATTTATTCTTTTATCAATTATCCACTTATGTCTCACCACAATGGATTAAAAAGTAATTACTCCTAGTTAGATAAATCGATTACGAGGAACTACAATTAAAAATGTGATCTAACTAAGAAATAATTGATAGGTTCATTAAATGTTCTCGTTCATAAAAATAAAAACAAATGGTTAAAAAAAAAAATAAGAGTTGTGCCTCAGGTTCTTAACATACTTGACAAAGGGAATATTATTTTATCGGTAAGTAAACAATTATAGGGCATGATGAATATCGTAGATTTAAGAATTGTGTTACAATAAGTATAGATATAATAGGTATTGTTAACAATATTAATATGGTCGTATTTTAAACTCCTAGGTATTAGTAATATCAATATACAAAAGCATTGAAATGATTGTTAATATCAGATTTTGGAGATTCTGACAAGCCATACATTTTATATGTCCAATCTGTTTACTTATTATACCTATAGATTTAATTTTATTTTCCATAGACACAGTTGTACAGTATATTATACTGAACTTTAAAACAAAGTTATGTATTATCTATAACAGCCTATTTCAAACCTAATTTAAAAATATGATATGATTGCTGATGATTTCACTGTCAAGGATATTGAAGACGTCGAAGACGGAAAAAATAAGAAAAAAAAAAGTATGAAACCAGACCCGTGACCCGGGTCCGACTCCGACCATGTCCGAAAGTAACGGCTCGGCTCGATAGGACACGCTAAGAGCAAAAATAAAAACTTCATAATTAAATACGGGTATTCCCGTAAAGTACAAATCATACCTATTTAAAATATGTATGACATCATATCATGTTTGTATTTACTTGTTATATTCTCAAGAAACTGATAATAGCTTAGCAATCAGGAAAGCAACCTTATCAGGGCCACTTCATTTGATTCTGCCGTGTGACTAATCGTGTAAACTATAATTTATAGAGGCGATATTTTATAAGTAAATAGAAAAAAATATGTGTCTGAAAATATATCTATAGAATTATTTTAATAAGCCAAATGATACAATACTATAAACGAAAACTTCAGTTTTCGAGACTAAACTGCCTGCGAAGCACGGAGAAGTCGACAAATTTTTGTGCCACTTGTGGTCATATCCCAGTGGGGATTACACCCGATGTTGATTTACACGCGTGAAACGTCTGTTACACTATCCTGAATTTATTCTCTGACGAGAGGGATGCCGCAGTACGTTAGACACGAATGGAAATATTACCAATCGTATCTGCCACTTGTGGTCACCCATCCCAGTGGGGGATTACACCCGATGTTGATTTACATGCGTGAAGCGTCTGTTACACTATCCTGAATTCATTCTCTGACGAGAGGGACGCCGCAGTATACGTTAGACATGAATGGAAATATCACCAATCGTATCTGCCACTTGTGGTCACCCATCCCAGTGGGGATTACACCCGATGTTGATTTACATGCTTAAAGCGTCTACTACACTATCCTGAATTCATTTTCTGACGAGAGAGACGCCGCAGTACGTTAGACACGAATGGAAATATCACCAATCGTATCTGCCACTTGTGGTCACCCACCCCAGTGGGGATTACACCCGATGTTGATTTACATGCGTGAAGCGTCTGTTACATTACACTATCCTGAATTCATTCTCTGACGGAAGGGATGCCGCAGTACGTTAGACATGAATCAAATATCACCAATCGACGCTTAAGTGCTAATAATGCGCAGGTCGATTGGGCTGCCGAGTTTTTTAGGAAACTTCAAATAGATGACACTGGACCGAGCTTTTGCTTGAAGTTCAGTGTTTTCTATTAACGCGAACATTTCTCTATATGATCCGTCATCATCATCATTTCGAGTAGGTGTCACGGTCAATCGATCATGCACACCCTAGTGTTAGAGTTCTTCGGAACCGCCTCTCGGCCTCTGACGTGGTTCCTTTAACGACTACCAGATGGCAGCCGGGACCACTGGCTTAACATGCAATACGAAGCACGGAATCATCTTTATTATCAGACAATCAGGTGATTCAAGCCTGCAATGTCCTAACCAAACTGGAAACAACTAAACAAAGTATGCTTCCGGTGGATTGAACCCACGACCCCCGGGTCAACAGGCAAACGCCTTAACCACTGGACCACGGCGGCTGTCCGTGGCAAATACATTATTAAAGTCTGAACTTGGCCTTGTTTTTCATATATTGCTCAACCGATTCTGGTTGGGCAATCTCAGTCACTACAGTGTAACGACTTTGACGTAGTCATCAAAATCGTTACACTGTAGAGACTATAATTAAATTGGCAAATGCATACTTTAGTAAACTAGGTCTCCAGAGTATTTTTAAACTGGGACAAGGGATTCGAATTCCTATTTTTATAGATTAGGTACCATTATTATTAAAACACCACAATTAGATAGGGAACAACTACGGGAGAACAAATATAACCTGCTAGCCTCAAGTTGGCGGATACTTCCCGCCCCGCTCCCCGCAAAAGTCCGCAACCAGGTCCGCTACTTATTTATCATCATCATCAGGTCTTTTTAGTCTCCACTACAGGAGCACGACAAGTATGGATCCGGTAGTACAAAGAGGGTCATGCTCCTGCAGTGGAGACTAAAACGACCTGATGATGATGATGATGATGATGATGATGATGATGGTGATGATGACAGAAGCTCGACCCTCTCTGTACTTATTTATAACTAAATAAATTGTTTAAAATGTAAACAGGTAATAAAAGTAAAAACTTATAATACCTATTTATATTTTAAACAATAAAGGTGAAGAATTACATAAGTTTATCCACGACAAGTTTCGCCCAAAAATGTTAATCAAAAAGTCCACCCCGCATCATACCCGGCCCAAGAGTTCTTATTATGCTGGCTGCATTACCTTGTTGAATCGCTATGGAAATATTTTGGACTAAATACGATGCGGTGTGACTATAGTTAGTATATACATTAATACGTCGGCCCAACTATCTTATAGTGGGTATAAAAAAATATGTAATAGTACAAACTTACAAAGTTATTTTGTCGAAAGTACTACTATCAAGTTGGTACCTACGTATAAGGGGAATGGGATATGGTGGAGAATTTCGGCGCCGAGGTTAGAACATACGATAGCTCAGTTGGCAAAGCGTAGGTCGTACATAGACCTAAGATCGCTGGTTCGAGCCCCGCCCGCATGAAATTTTTTCACTACATTTTATTTCTTAATTTAATAAGAGGTACCTTCTAATAATTGTACATATGACGTCAGTCGCCGACGGCTATCTCGAAGTGAACGGATAGAAACGTTATTATCTATTTAAGACAAGAACACGGCGGCCAATTACCAATAGATACAAGTTCATTGTTGGTACAACCTCCGTGGTCCAGTGGTTAAGGCGTTTGCCTGTTGACCCGGGGGTCATGGGTTCGATTTCCATCGGAATCATACTTTGTTTAGTTGTTTCCAGTTTGGTTAGGACATTGCAGGATTGAATCACCTGATTGTCTGATAATAAAGATGATTCCGTGCTTCGGAAGGCACGTTAACCCGGTGGTCCCGGCTGCCATTTGGTAGTTGTTAAAGGAACCACGTCAGAGGCCGAGAGGCGGTTCCGAAGAACTCTGACACCAGGGTGTGCATGGTCGATTGACCGTCTCGAAATGATGATGATTGTTGGTACAAAAAATGCTAATATGCAGGTAGACAAACCCAACAGCAATACAAAATATTAAATACGGTGTAAGTACAACATAATCCAGCCACAGCCACAGCGGCAGGCAGCCTCTTCAATAGCGTGAGTCACTCGGTCGCGTAACTCGTGTTGATTACGCACGATACAACGAAACACTACTAGCAAAAAAATATCAAGCAACCAGTTTAGTAGTGACTACAATCTCCAGCAGTTAGGACGTGCACGTTGTGATATTATTTTGTTTTGTGTTATTTTCCTGTAGAAAAGGTAAGTAAGTAAAAGTGAGAATTAGTGATATTTTCATGCGTGCGCTGTGTTTTCAGTTTCTACCAATTGCGCATGCTTATCGCGTGAGTTAATACGAAAGTAAAAGCAGAATAAGTTCACCTCCAGTAACTACAATGTAAAGAGTATGGTATTTTCTAAAGAATATTCTAAATATCTTCTGCTTACTTTGGGCATAGGCTAGTGTATTAATGTACCTAAATGGCGGGTAAATTAAAAATTTATGCCAAACTCTTAATGTATCATATTGCCATGACCTGTTAAAGAATATACTTCCATACATAATCCTATGTTTTGTTTTATCTTATATGTTTCTTACTTCAAACTTAAAATATGTTGTAGTTTTTGCGATTTTGCCAGTACTTAGGTATAGGTACTATAGTTTCTTCGAAGTTATTGACAAAATCAAAAATATGTCAAATCGGTGGTATTTTTTAACAAAGATAATTTATATTTAAGTCATATACCTATTGAATGCAATGTAAGATTATCATCAAGTCACCAACCAAGAGATGAATTTTAATATAAAATCTGATGCTCATAGGTATAGGCACGAGCTATAATTTTATTCCATTTTAGACCTTAATACATTGACTTAAGAACCGATGTGTATACATATTAAAACTTGTGACTGCACAGGTAGACAAGCACAGAAAACAAGATTGGCTTAGAAATATATTTTTCGTAACGAGTGTGCGAAAATATGAGCAATCGTGTCAAAAACTATTTTCTAGCTATCTTGCTAACTCTGGTTTATAATTTACATACCTTCCTATCATATGGAAATCGATTTTTCTCAGCAATAGTTAGGTACATAAACTTAATCGATTTTATACCTCCATATTCCATTTTTTAACAAATTTAGCAAACTTGTATATAATAGTATATAATTATTATATAAATCGCATGCTAAAATATGGACTTAAATACCTAAAAACCGAATTTTTTTTAGGAAATAATAAAACCGGATGGATGGAAAATAAGTATTCGGCATGACTGAGGTTAGCCGGCATCGCGTCGCCGGTTCGGGTGTCCTTGCCCCGGCAATCTAAGTACAATAGAACTACCTTTAGGCGATGACCTTATGCTCCGAGAACTTCCTAGGCTGATCAATAGTGTTGTAAAAAGTTTAATTGCATTAAGTTTTCTTCCGCATAAAAATACCTAGGCATCCTGCGCGTAAGTAGGTACATAGGTAGGGTCATTTTGATTTTAGTCTTTAGTCTATAAATGTAAATATTATGTCTATCTTCATATCGTAGTGATATATATTACATGTATGGAGTATGAACTAATAACTCTTTTAATTTTTATCTAATTAATGCTAACAATAAGCAAAATGTAAAAAAAAATAAGGTTTATTAATAATATAAGATTTACTAATAAATATATAATTAGCCGTGTGGTTTCCGATAAGAATAGGACCACTCCTAGTCTTCCCATGGAGGTCGTAAGAGGCGACTTAGGAAATACAAGCTAAACAAAGCTCATAAACATCAATGAGACCTCTCCGACCCGTCTGGCCAGCGAGGAGAGTGTAGGCCAAATCCTCTGTCTGCTCTGGCCAGGCATGTATGGCTCCGGTAGTACAGCGAGGGTCATGCTCCTGCAGTGGAGACTAAAAAGACCTGACGATGATGAATAATAAATATGTATACCTACCACTCAACCACTAAGCGATATAATAATAGAATCAATTGTGTCTGCGTTTCTCGCGATTGATGAGTTAATCTGTTATTTAAATATGGCCACGAATCACACTAATATGTTTCCTGGCTTTTAAACTTTTTCCCTGGTTTTATTATAATAAATGTAGGGCACTGGGCTTAGAATAGTTTTGAACTAATTAAGATAGTCTGCGTGTTGAAATCGATAGAACTCACTTTCCTCTTAACTGCGATATAGATTAAGAAGCCTACCATAATACAATAATATAAATACTAAATTAGTCACGGCTATCCAGCCATGACTAATTTAGTATTTATATTATTGTAGCATATCCATGCTAATTAAATACTAATTAATGGCTGGATCAAGGGTAAATAATATATGTCAAGGGCCAGATACAGAAGGAAGGACACGTCACGCATAGTCAGGTCAGGCGGTTTCTATCTCTGCAGCCTTAACCGCCGGTAGCTAGAACTTTGCTAGGTTTAGGTTTTTATGTTTTGTATTTATTTTTATATTTTGATTTTTATGTAAATATTGTAAAAACCTAGACTTAAGATGTAAACTAAATAAAGAAAATACTAATAAAATGGGTTCTATAGTGGGTAGAAAACATGGATTCAAAGATTCAAATATATACATTCAAAATATAGGCTTTTTCAGGCACTTTTTACGTCAATTCACATTTTAAATAATACTTAAGTATTAAGTTATATTCAAGTTGTTAATTATTGTTAAAACACTACAAACTACTAGCATTTCGGAACCGACCACTGCAGAGAAGAAGACGCCAAAAGAAACTCTTTTCGACAGTATTGGTCGCCTACTTGCTATGAATGAATTTACTTTTACTTTTTTAAAACTTTATCACGGTAATACTATAGAACATTCGCTTGCCTGTTTAATGGTCATTGTAAAATCAATATTTACGTCAACGATTACTATCTTCTACAGGAGTTGTACGAAGTATTTTTTTCCTCTCTGACAGTAGTAAAGTAGGAACCTGGTATAGCGTCAATATTTTATTCCTCGTATAAGACATTTTAAACATTTCATTACGCATTATTATTTACATATACTCGTATTATTATTGTTTTCGTCACTATCTTACTATCAGCTAAGTTTAGTGCCACTTCCAAAGCGGAGTACAGAAGAAGCAGCAACAAACTACTAACAAACAAACCACTTGTGCCGTGGGATACTAACTCAACGTCAAGTTTTTTTTTAAGTTTAGTGCCTTGATTAAAGTTTTAGTCTAAAAAATATAGATAAGTATTAATTAAAATACTACTTTAATAGAGCATTTATTAATAATGTTAAAATAATTGAAAATTAATTTCCGCCTAAATATTCTTCCATCACATGGGTACAACGAGGATGTAATATAATTAACTGATTCTTTCCTTAATTAATTTCGTCAATTGTAGTCATTCTGGAATTCCAACATATTACTTCAGCGATCTCCATTTTGTATAAAGCCTATATATTACAAAAAAAAAACCATTCAAATGCACTTGTGGTACCATTACCTATACAATACAGTGCTACAAGTATCTGAATGAACACCAGTGGGCAATTTATGAAATGTTAAATTGGCCACTACCTACTGAGTTTTGTCTGTCCGTTTTTAGGTTATATTTTGTTAATTATGTCATATTATGTTAAATTAATGTTATAAGTAGTAGTGTAAGAAAGATAAAGAAGGTGCCGCGCGAACGACAAACGTCGCTTCTGCGCAACGCAAGCCATTAGGCTGCGCAAAACTGTTGGACGCAGTAATGATAGTCTATTGACAGCAGTTGCTACTAACATGTTACGACTCAAAAAGGAATTATTTTGATCACTTTGTTCGCTCATAGCTTTATTTGACTGGTGGAACAGTCTAAGATGTTGACCTTAAACAAGAACTCCTAACTGGTTAAGTGTTATCATTTCAAAATCAGAATGGTACCCAGTATCGCATAATGGGTTATGTTACGTATACATTGCACTTTTTATGTACCCTCATTTGTCAAATTTTCATTGTTTGATGAACTAATGTATTGTTTTTTCTTAAATAACATAATAACCTAAAGTTTTCTTGAATAATAAATACACTTCATCATTAAATTTGAATAATGACATTCTCAAATTGAATGACAATAAAAGATGGTTTTGAAGAAACTACACCTAGGTCTCATGTAACACCTATGTGTATATTTATTATTAACTAGCTTTCGCCCGCGGCTCCGCCCGCGTCAATGTCGATACCTCGGGAACAGTACTTTCTCCCGGGATAAAATGTATCCTACATCCTTCTCCGGACCCCAGATAACGTGTATGCAAAATTTAATGATGATCGGTTCAGAAGTTACATTAAAACGTGAAAGCGTAACAAACAAACAAACTCACTTTCGCATTTATAATATTAGTAAGGATGTACAATCAATAATAAGTATTTACATAATTATAATGTATTGGGTAATTTGCTTAGCAAGGTTTCGAACATTGGAAATTAAACCGGTTCTACATTTATGTTATGGGTAGAAAAACATCAAAAATGCTGGCGACATAATACTCTTTATCACGCGACGCTGTTTTGTTTGCTATGAGGTCAGCAACAAAACTAATTTATGTTATATTCATAAACATACAATACTGGAGCATCCGACAGTATGCTAGCACCAAGGCCAACGCTAACAAATTTAGATTTGCTAGACAACAGGCAAAAACAGGGTCATGGACGTAGATAAAGTTCATCCATGGGAAGGGTCCATTAGTAACCAAATTAAGCATCTGCCATTTATCAATGAGAAATTCCTTTTTTACTTATTAGTTTTGTTGTGCAGCTAGGTTTTGATTAGCAAGGCTCAGCTCAATCTTGTCAAGTATTAATATTATAAATGCGAAAGTGAGTTTGTTTGTTTGTTTGTTACGCTTTCACGCCGTAACTACTGAACCGATCATCATGAAATTTTGCATACAAGTTCTCTGGAGTACGGAGAAGTACTATCCCGAGGGACGAGGGACGCGGGCGGAGCCGCGGGCGAAAGCTAGTAGCCGGTAAGCTTGCAGATTTGTGTTTTATAAGATAAAACACAAATTTGCAAAAAGTCAAAAAGTCAAAAGTCAAAGATTTTTATTCAAAATTGGATACATGTATCTCTTTTTGAACGTCATATTTGTATTTGTTATATTTGTTTCATCATCATCATCATCATCATCAGGTCTCTTTTAGTCTCCACTACAGGAGCACGACCCTCTCTGTACTACTAGGGCCATACTTGGCTAGAGCAGCTAGAGGACTATATTTGTTTAATTTATGCAAAATCGAAATACTACTAGCGTTCCGCAACGACCACTGGTGAGAAGAATACGCCGAAAGAAACTCAGTCCAGACTTGGTCCCTATGTGCCTGAAGGGCTCCGATTACATTGTTTACATGTATTATATCATCAAATAAATTTATATTAATTGCCAAGCATTTTTATCAATTATATAATCAGCAATGCAATAATATGCTTTTTTTACTCATTGGTATTTGCAAGCTTAATATGCCTAACCAACAACTTAATATTCCTTCCGAAGCACAGATGAGTTCGAGATATTTTATGCCACTTGCGGTCACACCATCAGGTGCTTCGTATACTCGTTTGTCCACAAATAACACCTTATTAGAAAATCAACAGTCAAAATAGATGAAAACAAAGCTATAAAAATTATTCCAATTCAGAGAGCATACACCTGAGATATCTAAAAGTAGGTAAACAAGAGATAAAACAAACTGTAAACATGGTTATCTCTAAATGAAAACAAGCATAAAACTCTAGTATCTAGGTACGTAATCGCAAATGCAACTAAATTAAATTACTCGTATACGTAGGTGCACAATTAGGTATTATACCTAGTCACAAATGAATTGTCATTCAGTTATTTTCTTTCTATACTTACTATATTTTCTACAAAAAAACATGAATATTGTAATGCATTAGTAAGATTGATTTGTGACTGAGGTACTTAGTGTTAAAGAGTTCTTCATCATCATCAATCTTCAGTTTTTTTTTTATTATATAGTCATGATTTAGTTATCATGTTGTATGTTAGTACTTCATTATGACAGCCGTAAGAAGTCCACTGCTGGACAAGGGCCTCTCTTGAGGATTTTTCGTTCCATGGGAGTATATTGCCATACTCACCACTTCTTTGGCTTCTTGTGCTGCCGACGCTGCCCATCAGAAGCATTTTAAGTGGGGAAATGAAGAAGTTGGATAATATGGAAGGGAATGAAGATATTGGGACACTACTTACTCGGATGAATGGGGTAAAAGCAATTAGCAGCAGTACCCGATGCCTGCAAGCACCGAACAAGCAGTCGAGGATAACACCCCTGACCTTCCTTGATGTTAGTACTTCATCATCATCTCAGCCGCAAGAAGTCCACTGCTGGGCATAGGCCTCCCCCAAGGATTTCCAATATGACTGGTTGGAAGCGGCCTGCTTCCAGCGTCTTCCTGCGACCTTGGTTAGGTCATCCGACCACCTGGTCGGTGGGTGTCAAACGCTGCGCTTGCCGGTACGGGGTCGCCATTCGAGCACCTTTTTGCCCCATCGGCCATCGGTTCTTTGCGCTATGTTAGTACTTAAGTTTGATAAATGAAATTACCATGCTGTTAAACGTTAAGGAATTCCCCAAGAATATAATATATACGCTGTACTCTAAATACAAATGTTTGTTTTCAGAACATCATGAACATCGCTCCAGTAGGCCCTAAATCAACCAGGCTGAACTGTCCATCTTGCCATGCCTCCATTGCTACAAGAGTGGACCATAAGGCCACAACGAAGACACATCTTATTGCCCTAGCCCTATGTTTGTTCTTGTAAGTATTCTTATAACCCATTGATAAAAATTATGTCGTTCTATCGCTTCTTTAAAGAAAGCATAAGTGACAACTTAAGATGAAATACCTATTTTGCTTTCATATCTCCATATATTTCTTTCGAACTTTTGCTGTTGTAAACAATCAAGGCATTGAAGTAAAAAGTTTTTAAATTTAGGCAACCTGTCCTGAATTCAAAGTGGACTATACATACATACATAGTATCACGTCTATTTCCCTTGTGGGGTAGACAGAACTAGATCTATAAGGCCTTATGGCCACATTTAGCATGTTGGAGGGCATGTAGATGGGAAAAAGGTATCAAAGTAGAGATGGGTTGCTACTGCTAGCCGCATCAAAGCGGAGTATAAAATTTCCAAATAGTTCGTATTGGCTCACATAAAGATCTTATACCTTTATTACTTACTTATTTTTTGTTTTACTACCGATTTATGTTCATAATAATCACTATTCATATTTTTTTCCTTATATTTATTCCTTTTCATCTACATCTTTATTACTTCCAACGGAACTGATAACAAACTGTTATCGTATTTGTAATGAATAATGTCATTATTAAGAACGTATTTCTACTTATAATATTGTTTTTCAGATCATATTTCGTCATAACAGACGATTATCATAATTTTCTTATGAATAATAAAAACTTCGCTGGTCGCGGATAACGTTAGGAGTTTTGCTCTGCTGTGGCACGCTTGCTTCGCCCACTCGTTTCACGCGCTGTCACAGAATATAAGTCGGCGCTGTTGCAGTCGCGGTTCTAACTTAACCTAACCTACTTTTCTGGTAGCAACTCGTTTTTTTATGGCCGTATGTTTTTAGACGGCGATTTGTTTTCGGGCAGAGTCGCAGTTCGTACCCAACCTACTATTTTAATTTATCTTTTCAGATTCATTTATTTTGTCAGAAATAGGTATAACATGGTGTTGCAATTACTATAGTTATAGTGCTCTATGCTGCGCCATTCGGCATACAAATTTTATCCTTGTTGTCTCTTGGGAGCATCTGTTCTTCTTGACCATTTTAAATCAGATCGGATGTGCGGACAAATCTTTTAAGGTTTCTGTACATCTTTTAAATAATTTAAGATTATGTGATTGTTTGATGAATAAATAAATAAAAATGAATTAGTATATAACAAATGTATGATTATTGACATAATGAATTTCAATAATGCAGATAAATAAGAAATATATAAAAAACATATTGGTGTTAACCTGGTGAATGATTAGTGATATATGTAAATATATTATGCATTCTGATGAATGATTGAAGCTTATAAAAGCTTCAATCATTCATTAGTATTGAATATTTTTTAGAAGAGTGATGATCATACCGTTAAATGGTATGAAAATATTTTCGGACTACGATTTAAAATATTTACGCATAATTTAAATTGACATTATACAGATTAACAACAACAATCGAATGATGACAGCTGATACCAAGTGGTCTGACAGATCTTATACCCATAGTCAACTTGTGATCGGTTATTGAAGTGCGAGCCCTGCTCGGGTTTCTTAACATGTGTAAGAGCTAATAATGCGTACGCCCATAGCATGCTTTTAAGATTATCGCACTTATGAAAAGATCACGTAAAATGTAAAATCATACACGTGTAGCCTTGGCCAAGAGTTTTAAATAAATATCAGTCATGCGTACTAAAACGTACTGCACATTGTAGTGATTCTTACTTTTAGACGCCTGTTGCTATCAAGGGGTTATAAATTGTACGATTAAATAAAATTGGTGATAGAAATATGTGTACTCCGTTAGCGTCAGTTTATTCAGGCTTTTCCAAGTTAACATTATTTAATTTTTATTCACATTTACACTTCTTTAGAGGTTGGCTTGCATAATTTTAATTGACATAAAATATAATTGGCATAATAATGATCCGCATAACGATTTCATAAGCCAAATAATCCTTATGCGAATTTAAAAAGTATTATGAATCGGGTCAGTATCTTAAAACTGAAAGAAAGAAACTGTAGTAAACATAAAACTGATACTTTCAAGAATGCTTAGAAAGATTATATATTCATATAATATGTTTGTTTTTCAGATGTTGGCCTTGTATTTGCATCCCATATTGCACAGATTCCTGCCGGAATGCAGATCACTACTGCCCCAACTGTAATTCGTATTTGGGAACCTACCAACAATAGATTCGCTTAGTAGTAATAAGTATTACAGTTTGGCTTTAAAGTAAAGAAAAGTTGTAGTCAAAACGAATAATGGCAATACTTCAAAAAGTATGTTACGCGCTATTTTTGTAAGCTTCAATATTATGAATACATCATCATAAAAGCATGTGTTGTGTTCTAACGATACATCGAAACTTGAAAAATTGCGTTTGCCTATATATACATTTTATGCCATTTCTGTACTTTTGAGCCAAACTATATTTCAGTCGTATTTAAAGATGCTTAATGATTGAGCGTATTTTCCAATCCTAATTAAAAGTGTGTGTATCTCTATTCAAATGAAATTTGGACAGTACATGATCTGTTTTTAAATAGTCTAATTTACATTAGGTAATATTGTAAATTGTGATCTATTACATTTTTTATGATGTATTCTTTTGATAATTACTTTTAATTTTGTTAAAAAACATGTTTTTTTTATTACGCCGCGTCTATTTACGCTTTAGCAGAAATGAATTATGCGATATCTTCTTGCGATGTGTAATGTGAAGTGTAATGCAAAAATAATAAGTATACATTTTTTCGAAAAAATGTTGACATGACTAATTCATTTAAAAATGATGAATTTATAAATAAATACTTACCTATTTTTATAAAAAATAAATTAAATAAAACAATGAAAACCAATTGATTCCTCACTAGAAATAAGTTGAATCAGAAAATGTCTTCACAAAATGTACTTATTTGTATAAAATAGAATTTACGAATTTTTTTGTGAGATTATAAATCGTCTAGCACCAGGGTTCAATGCACAGCTATTACTGTTAGAATTTGAGATGATTGAATTTACCATAATTTGTATACGATATACCCACTATTCAATGCATTTGTAATTTTGTAATCGTTAATAAGTGTTATTTCAAGATGATTAAATAAGCTTTAAATTATATTTTACAATTATTTTAAGCTTGCTCTTAAAAGATTAGCTTTATTAGACGTTAGTGAGCTATTTGTGTCATTCTAAACCATAAAACTGAAATGGACATGGAATCTAAATTTACGCAAATAATATCAAATTAATCTGCAAAGCCATGTCCGAATGTTCAGAGGGAAGAATTTTCATTAGTCCGTGCAGTTTGACCACATTACCCGTGTTCATCCCGTGTCACGTCTGTAGCACTGAGAGATGTCCCTTTTGTGGTTATTTTTCAAAAAACAATCCACTTTTTTATTCATTTACCTACGAAATAGGGGTTGGAGTTTACTGAGAATATGTACTGGAATACATTTTGGACTGTATGCTGTGTTAATTTATTAAACATGAAAATGATCTACACAGCTGATCCAAAAGTGTAGTCTCTTTTGACGTGATAACGTCTTATAAATTGATGAACACCAGTTGCATGCACGAAAAATGTCACGTTTTGGAGCAGCAGCAGTAGTAGAAGTATCTTCACGCATCTATCTCTCACAGTTATTACGTAAAATTATCGTCCGTAAACCGACTTTAGAGCTAACCAATTTTTTTAAATTTATTATTTGTTTGACGACATTACCCGCATCCATACCGTGTCGACACTATTTTATTTTATCAAACAGCACCGATGGGAGCCATTGGTACCCGATGGTATCCGATGACAGTAATGGTACCCGATAGAACCCGTTGCAACGCGATAATACTCCATGGCACCTAATGTAATAATGTCATGGTACCCGGTGATATATGATAGTACTCGGATGGTATTCGAAGGTACCAGATAGTACACATCTTTTAGTCCAAGTGGTCTCGTGCGATCGTTTTAAAAATAAACCCAAATAATATTCGCCATGCAGAAGCTTGACAACGATTGGTGGATCAATTCTACCAGTATATTTTATTAACAAGCCTACAACTCGCTAAGGAGAATTGGCGCCAGGTAGGCGGCTGGCTGTAAAAGTTTTGCCAAATTAAATTCATTCATTCAACGCGAACTTCTGCACACCAAAAAAGAGAACAGTTGCATATTTAGGGCATGTGCTAAGGCACGAAAGATACGAGCTACTGCAACTCATAATGAATGGGCAAAGTCATAAGGAAAAGAAAAGTGGGTCGGAGAAAGAAGTCTTGGTTGCGAAACATCAGGGAGTCCATATCGCGAGTGCTCCCGAAATTTTTCACTTCGCTCGAGACAAGCAGAAATATTTGAAGCAGACTGCGAAACTTCACTAGTTGGAGAGGCACTGTTAGAAGAAGTTTCAACAAATAATATTACAGCATAAGTCGTAGAAACAAAAGACGTTTCCATAATTAAAGGATCCCAAGGTTTGACGCACAGCTGAGGATGTAATAGTAAGAATTCTCTCACGAAGATTTAATAGGGGTTGAGTTTATCAGAATGATGGATTTGAATTTTCCAATTCCAATTAGTATTATCTAGTCATAACTTGAATGGAAGAATTTTATTACGTGTAGTAGGTTGGTTATCAGAAACGTAGATTTCTTGTGGTTATTCATAGAAAATCTTCATCGGATAGGATTGACATGTAAATTGTTGTATTAACTGGTGCATTTTCGCAATAAGTGACTGACAAGAGTTTTTAAGTGCATGATACAGAAGGAGTATGGAGTAAAAATAAATACCACGATGGTCCTTAAAAAATTAAATAGGTATTTTTTTACTGTATATCTTATTATATTCAAATCTTTAAACTATAAAAAACTGAAAATCCAGGTAACTCAACAAAAATTAATTCTTTTGATAAATTTTCATACTATATTGGCGATGTTTCATACGAGCTTGTTTGTTTTGCTAACAATAATATTTACAGATCCAGTAAGTATGTTGCAGCCTGGCCACTGGCTACGGCAGTAGAAACCATTCTAAGAAATACTGGCCTTAGTTTCCCCCATATGATACTCAGTTTTATGCAAATTCTTTTGCCTTCACAGTTTTAAAAATAAATGTTTTTGTTTATAATTATTATTTTTTATTGCTGGTGCAATATAAAACTTTTTATCTCATTTTACTGGAAAGGATAATATAGGTAAAGTGCCTGGAAAACTATCCTGAATTCAGTCTCCAACGAGAGGGACGTCGCTATAACGCAGACACGATTTGAAATATCTCCTTTCGTTTCTCATGTATTGAAGCATTTTTCTCGTCAGAGACTGAATTCAGGAAGCATAATAGGTGCTTACCAATGGTCTCACTATCATGGATGCTAAAACTGTCTAAAGTTGATAAGAAATAACCGGAAAGTGAACACCGCGGTCCGTATCATCACGGCCTAGCTTTCAACTGGGAACACGCAGTTATTCTATCACCCACTATATTTGGCTGTGATGGTACGAGCGTAAAACGAGCAAAATCTGACCTAACCCGAAAAAATTTCATACTGGACTTACATTGGCGGAGGTATAGGCTGGGTGGGGTTTGAACGCGGGACCTTTAGCTCATAGGTCGCGCTCTTAGACCACTGAATCATTGCCACTTCAGTAGTAAGAACGTAACGAAAGCGAAATCAGATTCAACATAGATAGGTAACAATTTCAATTAATTTTCGTAGCGGAATACCATACGCTGTAAACACATGTTTGAGTTGCCAACAATAACGTTTACAGATTGCCCACCACCACGTTACTCTTTCACCAACCGTGTTTGGCTGCAACGGTACGAAAAGAATACAAAACAATAGGTACATCTATTTACTTAGGACAGGGCAAACAGCGCTTCATAAATAAAGCAATGATATTTTTGTTTTTATTAAGTTTTTCAGAATGAAGATTTTACATCTCTTTTAATATGAATATTGGCGATAGAAGTAACATTTTTTTTTTCTTTTTTGGTAAATATAATAAGCTTCCCCGCGCTTTTTCTAAGTGTTGTCTTTATTCCACACATTGTTTATAAACATAAGCATTTATAACACCAAATTACATCGACTTCACATTATAAAGTCCACAAGAAACAATTTGTAAAACAATTCAAAACAAAATTGCAGTTTGCTGAAATTCCCGCCAAAACTCCGAAGAATATGATTTGGCAAAGTTTAACAGCCGGCTGCCACTTGACATAAAACCTCCTCGTATATAGTTCCACAAACAGACAAATGCCTGTAAAAAGATTTACCCATGGTGGGAATCGAACTCACTGCGTCACAGAGCTTCTCATCCAGTATTACCTGACTCTTGAACCTGGCGACAGGTCATTAGTAATCGATAATGATCCGTACGTGCTTAATGCGAACCGAAGCCGGCCTAATTGGATTTGCAAACCAATTAATGTTGAACATTCTCCTCATTATGTGTGCACACAAGCATTATAAAGTCAATAGGTGGGCATAATACTAATTGATTAAACTAATAATACCTTAGTACATAAGACTATTCGGGGGTACATTAATTGTGGAGGCTAATGAGGTGTTAACTAACAGACATACAGACCATATAATTTGATATACACGGTGAAATTCATGCGTTTTGGACCTTTAAAGGGACGATTCAGTATGTCGATATGACCAACTTTTCCTATGGAACAAACGCTGGGAACACATTAAAAAAAATCGACAGTTCACATAACAAAATATTGCGTCGCTTCGGTTCACTCTGTAGGGTATAGGGATTCTAACAGTACCCCATACGTCCAAATCCCTTGATGCATTTAGAAGTTACGGTTGAATAAAGAAAACTCATATACATAAATTCATATGTACTTACAAACTCTAAAAACAATACACTCCTTTATGTACGACCTCAATCTATGCTGAGCACATGCTGAGTGACACGGCTTACCTACCCACATTCACGTTGATTGCTCGCCATTTGGCATTATGGTGGACAAAGCAGGCGTATTAGTGCATCAGTCTGGCCGGCTTTGAGGGCTTGGTTTAATTATGGGTCAAGATCGATACAATAGGGCCTTTGTGTGCAGAGATCCAATTGATAATATAGAATTAATAAATGATTAACTGCTACTAAAATGGAATACGTAAAGTGCAGAGGCAAACTTCGAAAGTACTATGACTCAAATTGATTAAATAATTGACAATTAACAAAGCAAATCCTTAGGGGAGGCCTATGTCCAGTGGTAGACTTCTTGTGGCTAAGTTGACGATAAAGCAAATCTTCTAAAATTCCCTTCGGCCGGCTTTTACGATCCGCGCGAGTAGAAAGTAGCTGAAATATTCTATGCTTACATTTATTTTCTACCACAACAACATGGAAGAATTAAACAAGTAGATGGGGGAGCCTGAGTCCAGCAAGGCAAACGCCTCAATTAAATTTACTGACGGTAAAAAAGCAGAATGCATTGCCCGATGTTGCTGTGATAATCATTTAAATCAACTGCGGATCTAGTTTGTTATGCGGAAGACGAGTAAAGTTATAGAGAGTACTTTATTTTGAACTAGTAGAATTAATCCGTCATTCGTTGTGACGTCAGCACTCGGTTCGTATTCACTTGTGAATAAAATCAACGGGTGATCCTGTATTTAAGTATTTTTGCTCGCGATTGGTGTTCATGGTATGGATTGTACTTATATGGTATTCGTAGGAACCAGATGATAGTACGCGTCTTTGAGTCCGAGTGGTGAAGTCAAAAATAGAGGCAATTAAGGTTAAGCATGCGGAAGTTTTAGCCGTGTGGTTTCCGGCAGAGTAGAATAGGACCACTCCTAGTCTTCCCATGGAGGTTGTAAGAGGCGACTTAGGAAATACAAGCTAAACAAAGCTCATAAACATTAATGAGACCTCTCCAACCCGTCTGGCCAGCGAGGAGAGTGTAGGCCAAATCCTCTCAAAGTCAAAGTCAAAGTCAAAGTCAAAGTCAAAATATTTTATTCATCGTAAGATATTTTAAATATCATTTGGTGAACGTTAAATTACACATTATTATTTACAACATTAATATTATTGACGTCAATAACTTACTTAAAGCTAAGTTTACGCCGCTTCCAAGGCGGAGTGCAGAAGAAGCGGCAACAAACTGCACAGCGCATTTTCTCCAAATGACATCAACTTACAATCTACGACATACTTAGAACTAAATGTGTGGACTTGAGCTTACATTGTCATGTCGTAAAATAAATGATGCAGATGTGGCTAAATTTAAAATTTGAGTTACAATAAGGAACATAACTTTTAAGTAGATGTTCAGCATGTTGAGGGCTAGAATTTATATCCGAAGTAAGTTTTAATGGAATGTTTATAAAATAATCATCAAATACATTAACTATATCTTTAGTGGAGGTTTTGATTGTACCACCACATTTAATTTGGCTAATATTTTGTCTGGCTTTAACTTTCCCTGTCTGCTCTGTCCAAGTATGGTATATCGGTAGTACAGAGAGGGTCATGCTCCTGCAGTGGAGGCTAAAAAGATGATGATGATGATGATGACCTCCAGTTCAAATATTAGACCGTCGTCCCAAAGTGATTTTCTGATATACGAGATAGTGTTTGTAGACGTTAATACAGAGTTATATGTAAAATACTAATAAAGTCGCAGGACTAGATAGGTAAAATCATAAACAACAACGGTTGTTCTACGACTTTTAATAATTTGTAAGATTTTACTTTCATACAAATATTAATTTAATTTTCCGGTTGAATGTTACTAACTCTACGCGCATCGCAATGAAAGATTACGCGCGAGCGTTGTGTCGTTCACATAGACTTACAAATCTCATGACAGGACATAAAAAAACATGAATAAATATTTATTAAGTTATCAGCTTTCGCCCGATGCTTCGCTCGCGTCAACGTCGTTCCCTTGGGAACAGTCCATTTTTCCGGGATGAGGGAAGGTAGCCTATGTCCTTCTCCGTTGAAGAACTTGTATACGAAATTTCATGATGATCGGTTCAGTAGTTACGGCGTGAAAGCAATTTATAATATTAGTAAGTGTAAGGATTAGGATTTCAGAAGTCGTAGAAGTAGAACAAAGTTGTTGTTTATGATTTTAGCTATCTAGTTTTACGGGGTTATTAGTGTTTTACAAATAACCTTGTATATAGATGGGTACTTCATTGGTAAACATAAATATCCAATTTCTTACATGCGTTCTGGAAACGTTTAGGAGTCATGGAAATTTGAAAAATATATGTAATATTGATTGTGTTAAAATATATTATAAGCACGATTGGTAGTACATTTCATTTGTAATTTATTAAAGCATATAGTGCCTCGGCAACAAAAACGTTTGAGAATCCTGATACTTAGCCTACAGGCGCAGACTGTAGGCTAAGTATCAGGATTCTTAGCCTACAGTCCAAACTCTTGGACAAGGAAACGATGCAATCAAATTATTGAGGGCTCAAAGGCAGAATGCATTGCCCGATATTCCAGTAATCATGTTAGAGCTACACGTACTATGGATTACGTCTGCTGTTAAGACAGTCTGTTTTTATTAATTTAAATTAGACGCGGGCGGAGCCGCGGGTTAAAGCTAGTGTGTTATAAAGTTGAGAGAAAAAGGTAAAAAACTGGCAAAGTGCTAGGCGGGCTCGTGCATGAAGGTTTCCGTACTATTATGTATCAAAACGGCAAAAAAAACATGGCTGTTGTATGGAAGCCCCCCTTAAATATTTACTTTAATTTTATAATTTACTATTAGAGTGATTAATATAAATCAATATGCGGTAAGTGTTTCAAGCGTCTACCTGTGGCCGTTATCAATATCAGCAAAAACGAGCCAAAAATCATGTTTGTTGTATGGGAGCCCCTTTAAATATTTATTTTATTTTGTTTTTTATTATAGCGGCAACAGAAATACATCCTCTGTTAAAATTTCAAGTTAAACTGTCTTACTATCACGGTTCATATGATACAGCCTGGTGACAGACGGACGGACAGCTGAGCCATTATAAAAGGGTCCCGTTTTTATCCTTTCGAACCCTAAAAACGAAAAAATATCTTATAAATTCGACCGATTAATGATTTGTATGGAAAATCAGAGAAAACATGTTAGTAGGCGATGTAGCAACCCATTAATATATTGATTCCGTTTTCCATTGATGTCAATAATAATATCTTATGATTAATAAATAATATTTGACATTTATTTATATACATTAAAGCACGTGAGCAAAGCTATGGGTAAAAGCTAGTAATAGTAGCTACTCCTTTTTAGTCGTTTATCAGAAAGGCTAACAATAACAAGAAACAAAAACCCTTAGTAAACTCAAAACCAATATGGATAAACAACAAATTACTCTAAACGTTTATTCGAACTACCTAAAGGACAATTGTCGCGAAATCAGCGTTCAAGAAGTTTTCAATGGTGCCTCGGGGCGTTATGATAACAATATCTGCGGAACACGGAAGACAAATAGCGTCAGAAATGAAATAATGCTAAATAAGCAATATGTAAAGTGTTGGAGACGGAGTGCCGGAATCAATATGAACTGCGGGTTAAGTTACAGGAAATAGCGTTTTCTCAACCTCGCTTGAAGGTTCAAACATTATTTTGAACTGGCTAACAACATCATTTAGGCGCTTGTAGAATGTTTTTTGTAAGTAAATTTTATACTAGGTACTACTGTTTAGATTTCCGCGCATTATTGTTTCTGAGGCATCGACATTGACGCGGGCGAAGCCGCGGGTGGAAGCTAGTGCGTTATAAAGTTGAGAGAAAACTACTATATAAACTTTCGGCGCAATGAGGCATTCAACCTCATTCGAGGTTCAAGTGATGTGGTTCCTCACTATCGCCACGGACCATATTCTTAGCTTTATCAGGCAATGCCTCTTTTGCCAGAAATTTACTATGAGCTTTAATACTTTTGTTTCTTTTTTAGCACTTCGACTTTAAGTTTTGAATTATTATTTAATACACTGACTATTTGTTACACTGGGTCTAACTTTGACCTGTGTACGTCATTGTATACAGCTACATGCCAATGCCAATACACACTCACCTTAAATTAAAATAAATACAACCTCAATAGCTTTATGGTGCTTAGTATGGTATATTTTTACCACGTAAACATCTCTGGGTTCAATTTCCAGCGCAGAAAAATACTTGTCCGCATCCTAACACCACATCCCTTTCTCTGTGGTTCTGGAGCTATCCTAGGCGGATCGGCCATAAAACTCCTCCAACGTAGTACAGCTGAGGATGCAACCGGGAAACACTAAGTTGAACAGGACAAGGTATTTCGGTGAGTAAATTTAGCGTTTTGTTTTTAGCTATGCCATCTGTGGATCGACACTTTGATATGCTGCAAGGGGGATTCGAGTTCGATATGGGTTCTTTCATGCTTCCGAAAGTATGATATATCATAATACCTGAGCGTGTTACCGGTTGCATCCGGGGTCCGTTATCCCGCTTTTTCTTCGCAATTTTACACGGACTTTGGGATTCTTGTGAGCACAAACATGGGACGTCATATCATTACATGACCATTTCAATAAGATGGGAATAATTAATCAGGTCTTAAACACTGTTTTTAAATTAACAAATAAGATATGGTGAAAATATCCACGCGGGCAGATTTAAACTGGTCTTTGTACACATCACGAAAAAAGACTGTTCCCGAAGGAATGACATTTGCGGGCAAAAGCTTGTATTGGTATTAAAGTTTAGCCAAGATCTTGTCACTTGCACCTGGCCCCCAAAGGTTAGGTTAAGGGTAAAGGAGCAAACAGCTCCGGGGTAAGTAAATACGCTGACGAAGGCGCGGGTACACCTCACTGCTTATATCCAGATTCAACCGGTTTTTATCTGTCACCGGCAGCAGAAGGGACAGCGTTTTAGTGATCCCTTTGATAATGTTGACATTGAGGATTTGCGGTGTATTTATTTACTATTACGCTTTGTTGATATGTATCTTCTGTTGTTTAGTTAATATCAAAAGACGAATAGTTTATGTATGTTTTTCAGGGACAGTTATCTCTTAGAGAAAATGAAACAGGGTTATATTTTTGTGTTTTATTTTGCATTCACAATGCTATTTTGACATACTCTTATTACATTAAGAAATAAAAATTAAATAGGGGTAAGTAGTCTCGTAGGTAAGTTTAAAGATTGTCATGTTGTTTTATTTGTAGTTAACAATCGTTAGAGTGAATGATAAACTGCATTTTGTCTATGGTGATTCATCCGAATTATCATTAGTATATTTTGCTTTATCTGTGTCGGTCGGCTGGCATGTCATATCCTGTGGTCATATCGAGCCGGCCTACTTGCTAACTTTTCTTATCTTATCTTCGATGGGGCCGACTCAGAGTCGGTAGCACGTCTAACCTTTGGGTTATTTTGTACTTACCCCATGCCTTACTCACCCGCACGGTTTATTCTGCAGAAGGACTGCATGAGCTTCAGAACATCGCCCAGTGCGTAGTGCCTGTAGTCCTCTGTAGCTCAGGATAAGGTGATCCTAAGAGGTCAAAACGCTTACCAGCTAACGAGTCACAGATACACAGAATGTGTCTCATTGTCTCCTCCGATTCCTCACATGCCCTACATAGTGGGCTTTCGACAATTTTTAGTTTAAAGAGATGACTGTTATTTTCAAAGTGTCCAGTGAGGGCTCCCACTAGAACTCTTGTCTGTTTCCTGCTGTATTTGCAGATCACTTTGTGCCACCTGGCGCTGTCCAAGCCAAGTGTTTCCTTCGAGTGTAAATGTCCACTCATATTTCTCCATTTGGCTTGGTGTCTACTGTCGACATACGCATTGATTGCAGTAGTTACCACGCTATAGGATAGGCCTACGAAGGGTTCGGGTCCTACAAATGGCATACTCGATCCTTTCCTTGCCAGCTCATCGGCCCTCTCATTGCCCTCAACTCCAACGTGACCCGGTACCCAAACCAGCTTCAGTCTGTTGTGTCTACCCAGTTGGTTCAAGGCATTCACATCATCCAAGACCAATCTGAAATCGATTCTGTCAGAGTTAAGCGCAGTAAGAGTCGCCTGGCTGTCAGTTAGAATATAGATATTGTGATCTTTAAACCCTTGCTCTAAATTCATTTTAGCACAGACAGTTACCGCATATGTTTCTGATTGAAATACGGTAGCGAACAGTCCCATGCTCTGAAACAGTTTTCTGTTACTTGCTAACTTAGTGTATAACGTTTGACCGTCACTTCAAAATACATTGCGGCTAATGTATTGATAATTTTTATTTAAGATATATAAAACGTAATGTATTTTGAAGTGACTATCAAAACGTTGTACACTAAATTAGCAAATAGGCCGGCTGGTGTGTCGGCTGGTAGACGTTTCCCTTCCCAATATGTTGTGAACTTAAACGGGTATCCCGTGAGTCACGTATATGGGCAGTCCTGCTGGTTGTATGTAAATTGCTTCGGTGGCTTCCAGACGCTCAAACAGCCTCTCTAAGATTGGATCTTTGAGCCGCTGATAACCACCGTGCTGCACGGTAGCGGTGCAGGCCATGGTCACTATTTTAAAATAAGTATAATATTTTGAAATTTATGATAAATATATGTTATATTATTTGTCAAGTTATTATTGTATTTCATTTGACACACAACGAAGTAAAAGCTTTAAAAAGCACTATTGCGGTAATGTAAGTAACTTTTTAATTTTCTTTTAGCAAAGGATTAATCTTACTCGTAGTTCTATAAAATGTAATCTGCAATACATAGTTGTTTGTAGGTATGTATCAGCGCCATTTTTTGTGTTTTTCGTGCATGTCAATTACTCTTTTTTTTCCCTTTTTCTGTCTCAGGTCTGCTGGAAGAAATTTCCATTGAAATAAGTAGCACCTTTGGACTTAAGTTTTCTGTAACTTTGTTCCGTTGTGTGCATGAATAAATAAATAATAATATCAGTTGGTAGTACGAGTACATACTTAACCTATGTAAGCAAAAGTAGTGTATATGTATTTATTTGTATACCTTATAATACTCCGCCTCAAGTTTAGAAGTTTTGGAAAATCAAAACGTAAAAAGTACGTCAACATACGAAAAAAGTACGTGTAAGTAATCAAAACGTAGAAAGTACGTGAACATAAATGAATATGTGTAAAAACTGATTAAGTATGTTTGTAGCCTCGTACTTACCATATCCGTAGATAAGAGTTAGTCTTCCAAATGGCTGACTTGATCCGCAGTTGATCTAAAATGATTCCATAGCCACTGCAGAACATCAGTAATGCATTCTGCCTTTGAGCCGTCAATAATTTGATTGCGTCTCCTTGCTGCCCGGAGTTTGGATACTGGACTGTGGGCTAACTTTATGCTAACCGACTTAAGATCTTATCGGGGTTCACAAACTTAACTATTTGCTGTCGAGGCACATTGATTATAAATTTCAAACCATATTGTATGTTATGAAATTACATTGCACACTTGATGAATGGGAATATCCTTACTAATATTATAAATGCGAAAGTGAGTTTGTTTGTTTGTTTATTTGTTTGTTTGTTACGCTTTCACGCCGTAACAACTGAACCAATCATCATGAAATTTTGCATACAAGTTCTCTGGAGTACGGAGAAGGACATAGGCTACCTTTTATCCCGGGAAAAAGTACTATTCCCGAGGGATCGACATTAACGCGGGCGGTGCCGCGGCCGAAAGCTAGTTAGAATATAAAGAGAAAAATCCCTCCAAATTAGAAATACTTATGCAAATATTCTATCAAATATTGTTTTTAACACAACCTTTGGGCGTTTGTCTTATGTATGATTACGACTCAATAGTCAATTATGTACTTATTTGAACTTATACTTAATGGGCTTTTTATATTTTAGTGTTCGATAGTAAATTAATATTAAAATGAAATTACATGATACGGTTTCAACTTGAGCTAATATTGCGTACATTCGAAACGTTATAAATATTTAAGGCGATAGTATTGCATAGTTCTTTGATCACTTTATACCTTAGTCTACCCGCGAACATAAAAACTGTAAAGTTTCGTAACGTTACATGTAATAATAATGTAATAAATTTTTTAAACCGTTTTAATAGATTTAGTTTAAATGTGTAACAATCGCAAACATTAAGTAAATTAAGATGGCTGGGTTGTTTTTTATGAGTTTTTTTAATCCTAATAGATACACACTTAATGTTCTTTACAGGCTGTCATAACAAAAGCCCTTACAAAATAACCTTAAAAAAGATTTATGTCTTTTTTAACATCGACTACACACTTCGCGCATAAGTCTGCCAAACGTTTTGCCGTTTTTTATCATTCCTTCATTTCGCTCTCGAGAAGCCACTTAAAGTTATAATGATACTATAAATAAGATGTAGATTAACGACATCCTATCACTCACAACTCGGAGAACTCAAAAGATTTCTAAAGGCTATCAATCGCGAGTTGCCGCGGAGGTAATCTAAAGAAAGCGAAACTTTTCCCAGTTCGAGGGCAAAAACGTACGTTCCTCTTTCCAGGGAAGGCTCAAGGGATTCCCGCGTCCCCGTCACGTAAAGCCCGAACCGCGAAATCTTCTCACTTCGGATTTCATCTGTCATAATTTCGGGGCGACGAAAACTCCTTGGCTTTTTAAATAAAACCGGTCGTGAATTTCTACCGCTTCAAACAGGGTTACGTTTCTACAGTTTACGATGATTTTTACGTTGTTGAACACGGGCTGTCAAACGATACGTGTATTTACGGCTGCGCATAAAGGTTCATACCCATATTTGCTTCAGCGTCAGTTTCGTTTCCCTGCTATACAAATACGTGCGCTTGTCAAAATGGTATTGCCTCGTAAACAAAATAGCTGTGAAGATATTCGCGTCATAGAAGAATGGAATGAACATTATGCACACAGGTTTGCCTCTGAATTTCGTCATTTCTTATCTGCAGTGGTCGGTGCTGAAACGCTAGAAACATTTTGAATAATAATTAATACTTGAACAAAAGTGAATCCGTATTATTTAAAATGAGAACGAACTGTGTAATACTGAACTTGGCATCCATGACCATATTTTAATGAAGGATACAAAATTCGTAATAGAATTTAGATACGCAAAAAAAGGTAAAAACACGGGCCTTCCAAACAAATTCATTGGACAACTGGTTAAATTTCTGTGAGAAATTTAAATTCTTTTTTTATTAATTACCTTTTTTTATTGCGAATATATACATATATATATTCTATTAGGGATTCTGATTTCATCATTAGAATGGTGTCAGAGCGTTAAAAATTACCTATATCTTGAAATAATAAATTACATTTTTGCTCTAACTTCCCATACAAATTAAACAATAATTTCAAGAGGAATAAAAATATATTTTTGTTTTAAAGCATTATTTTGCCTCTCAGTAATACGATGTATAAATAAGTATCTAGGTACCAACAGCTCTAACAGTACATTTGAAATTCACACACGTTCATGTGTGCAAAATTAAATACTTTGCCATGTTTGAGAGGAATTTTAAATGGCGGTGGTCGGACCTCTACGGGATGTTTGGTGACCGCGCTACTTTTCTTTGTACATTTGAGGTTTGTACCTACTCGTGTTTTTGGAGTCATGTTTATTACAACGGCTATTATAATAATAGTAGGACCCAAGAGCGGATTATGGGATTTACTCGAGTGGGTCAGATTAAGATATGAGGGACCTCGGACACAGTATAAGTACCTCCACCACATATCCGATTTTAATCTAATAGTGGGTTTTTTGTTTTTTGCTTCAATATACGCCGTTTAAATTGACCATTGACGTTCCCTTAACGGGGTGACTCACCCCATCAATATGAACAACTTTTCCTATGGGAAAAAGCTGGGTACTAAAAAAAAAATCGGAATTCCTATACATACTGGCCGGGCGGCAGAACTCTTTTGTATGGAAATGGCAATTTTTTTTGACTTTCCAGCGATCTACTAAGAAAAGTTGTTCATATTAATGGTTTGAGTCATCCCTTTTAGAGAACTTCGAGGGTACATTTACACGCTGTAAAGATATCGTCAGATTATTGTTCCCAGTTATTATTGAAATATTTCCTAAATTCTAAATAAAAAAAGAGCTGATCACGCACGGCTAAAAAGTAGAAAAAATCGCCAGTAATCCCACACTGGCGATTTACCTTCCTACAGATTCTAACAAGGAAGGTCCTAAGACATAGCTTTTGTTGTCAGATTTGAAAAGCATAAATCCTTTCTTTATAGCATTATTTCGTGAGCCTCAGCATATTTTTCACAGATATCAAGAAGTCTTTCAACGATATAAGACGGACAAAGCAATATTATTTATACATACTTCATCAATATTAAATCCTACTGATACCCCTTTAAGTTCCTTAATCAGCTTATTTATATTTAGGTTAAAGAGTCTATCCCTCCCTGTCTCATCCAACACCCAAGACCCTATTCATCTGACAATACACCAGCCTACTTTTCTTTATTATTATACTAATATTTATAGATAAAGATTTATTTATTATTCAGTTTGCACTGTAGATTGCAAATAATACTTATATTAAAGATAGAGATAATTTCAGATGGAATTCCAGTTTCATTTTTCATCCTTTCCCATAGCAATTTATAAGGTACTAGATCATATGGTTGAGACAGATCTAGAAAACATACGTAAACTGGTGTATCTATAGATGTATATATAGTTCATCTTAGTTTTTTTTTTCAAAGTTCTAAAGCATTTTTACTAAATTTATTAAGTTACTAGTAAATCACATTTAAATACATTTAACAATCTTATTAAAAAATAAAAACATTGTGCAATAATTCTTACAAACTAAAAATTTCGTCTAGCGTGTCTACACATAGTGCCTAACAGGCTAGCAACGTTTCCTCTCTGGATGTTAAGGCTGATTCTTTGCGCCAGGAAGCTGCCAGCTCTGCGGTCACCAGTTGTCTGAATAAGACGCACCGATAAGTCTGCTATAAAACTTTTGGCTTCGGGACCCAAATTACCTAAAGTCTCGAAGCCCAATGGCGGGAATCTGTAGCTCATTCAGATAGCTCATTGTATTTGCGACATTTCGAAGACTCAGCACTTTACAAGTATATAGTTATTTACTTAAAAGTCTGCTAAGGCCCCTTTTTAAAACATAAATCAGATAACAATAAAATTTAATTGATTTAATTTTTCTTCAGATAATTCAGGCTAAATGGAAAATGTTTATCTTCATACCTATGATGAATTGCACAATGTAAAAACCATAGCCATAGTGGTGACGCTCCCTGTACGTGTGAGTGTTCGGGCACCGGTGACCTTGAGATGGGGCAAGTACCACTCACTAATCACTTCGTCACGGTAATGATATCTAACTGTCCTTGAATTAAATGCCTACGGCCGCGCGGTACATAAACATGCGCCAGGGCTACACACGTCTACAGTGTTTTAATTTCTCCTGCCTGCCTACTTCTAGTTTTGTGAACGGGAATTCGTTATAAATAGAAAAGGAATCCAAAAGTGGTGGGTGCTAGCCGCATCGGTTATAGTCATAATTCTCTAGAATTTTTCCCATTCTCTCGACCGGCTTTTACGATCTGCGCGGGAAGAAAAGCAGCTGGTATATTCTACGTTTAAAACTATTTTATAATCTTAACTTTTGGTGATTGCAGGTAATATAAAGAAATGTTAAACCTGGGTGGCTTATTGACGAATTTAAGCAACCAAATCCAGCACGATATAATCTTTATTTAACCATTTTATATTTCCACCTAAATTGATGTCGTTATACATAACAATATCCACAAATAGATTCCAAAACACATTCGTTTGTCAGTCGTCACCATAGATTTAAAAAAAAAAGAAATCGTCGTCGTCACCGACTACAGCACATCCTTGACTGCGCACCGCCGGTTGTGTTTTGAGAGTGTATTGGGTGTGAAGCGCGTACGGGTGACTCGAATTTCGACCGTTTGTATGTAGACGGAATACTGTTAGATATCATTACCGTGACTTCGTGACTGTCGGTACGAGCCGTGCGAGAGGTAAAAATACAATAGCCCTCGACCAAGCCACTCGGCGACCGCCCGTTCCACGCCACGCGCGCCTCTCGACGCCCCTGCGCACATCTAGACACCCACACATAGCCGCAAAACGATTTTACATGCAAAGATGCTTAGATGTCGTTTCTTTTCGCGTAGTGTATATATTCTTTGCCATAGCTTAATCTTTGAAAATCTACGTGCCGTTAGACATATGACGGACATTAAAGGACATCCCAACGTAGAGCATTCATTCCTAAATGCAAACCATACGTCAGTGCCACTGTCCAGCGAAAGGGGAGAGGAGCTGGGGCTGCAATATTCGTTTTGTGTCCCTAAAAGCCACCTTTGACGGAACGCAAAATTCTATGAGACCCCTCCGTGAATATTTGCTTTTACGTGCATTTCAATTACTAAAGATATGACAGCAGACTTTTTATTATTCACAAAATTTATTTTCTTTAGGTTCTGTCTGTCTGGTCTCTTGTGTGTTCGATATAAAAATGTTTTTATTTTTATTATAGTGATTAAACTAAGAACTTAAAAATAAATCTTATCTATCACCAGTGAACAATGTCACGCAACCTGCGTGTGTCTGCATGCATCCATGCATCTAAGTACAATATGAGTATTAGGTATTTATAAGGTACTCGGACAATAACGTAATCGCAATTCTGATTTTACGTTTTCGTGGTTTATTCGTCCAAGCGTTTTTCAAATGTACCTAAATTGATTTTTGTTGAAATACTTTTGGGAAGTTATAGTTTTGAGAAAACATCACCCACGAATAGTATAGGGCATAAAAAGAGCGGTGACACACCGCGGAATACTTTGTCTTCTTAGATATTCAGACTTCTTTTTGCTAATAAATACAAAAGTAGCAACCCAACGGTTTGACAAAATTTATGCAGTTCTTATATAGCTAATTAAGTGCTGCAGTCTAGATTCTCAGCAGTAGCCGATAGGAACTAGATTTCCTATACAGACTTAAGGTATTATTTAGTACTAGCTTTCGCCCGCGGCTCCACCCGCGTCAATGTTGATCCCTCGGGAACAGTATTCCAGGGATAAAAGGTAGCCTATGTCCTTCTCCGTACTCCAGAGAACTTGTATGCAAAATTTCATGATGATCGGTTCAGTACTTAGGGCGTGAAAGCTTAACGAAAAAACAAACAAAAAAACTCGCTTTCGCATTTATAATATTAGTAAGGATAAGGATTTAAGGTATAATTAAGTATTGAAACGTTCAGAAAAAGAAGAAGTGATTTCCCCATTTTAACAAATTAAAAAATAGCAAATAGAAATATTAAAAGACTTTTCTAAGTAAACAAGTATAACTGTAACAAGCTCGTCAAATGAGTTCCGATTGCGCAGTTAACTACTGCTTGCTCAAGAAAACAAACTTAAAGTTTCTCAATGCGGAGTTTTTTACGAACTTTGTCGCCGCAAACGTCACTTTAATTTTAGTTCGCTAGCAATAGTTCATTTTTTTATTAACTGCCTCCGTGGTCCAGTGGTTAAGGCGTTTGCCTGTAGACCCGGGGGTCGTGGGTTTGATTCCTACGGGAAGCATACTTTTTTTAGTTGCTTTCAGTTTGGTTAGGACATTGCAGGCTTAAATCACCTGATTGTCTGACAATAAAGATGATTACGTGCTTCAGAAGGCACGTTAAGCCGGTGGTCCCGGCTGCCATCTGGTAGTCGTTAAAGGAAATCAGAGGCTGAGAGGCGGTTCCGAAGAACTCTGACACCAAGGTGTGCATGGTCGATTGACCGTGACACCTACTCGAAATGATGATGTTTATTTTTAGAGAGATATTGTACAGTTTGTGCAAATTACAACGACTACTGGGGTTCACTTGTGGTATACAGGGTGATTTTTAATTACCTGGTAACATTTAAAAATTGAAATCAGAATACCTAATAGAATATATTGTGATGGGTTGCGGCTAGCAACCCATCACTATTTTAATTCTGTTTTCTATCAACACGCCCCCAACATGCTAAAGGTGGCCATAAGGTCTTATGGACCTAGGCTCTGTCTACCCCTCGAGGGAAAAAGACGTGATATGTATGTCTTCTTCTTTGCCTGGCCCTTTCCTATTTTTATTTGGGGTCGGCCCTCCGTATCATGCGTCTCCAGGAAGCTCGGTCCTGGGTCATCTCTTTGTTGACTTGGGCTTCTTTGAGGTTCTTATTTACTACGGACATCCATGTAATTCGGGGTCTTCCGAGTCCTCGGGGCTTATTTTCGATATCTAGAACTTTTCTGGTCATGTGATGGGATGGTCGTCTCATGACGTGTCCGTACCACCGCAGACGGCTCTCCTGTAGTTTATCTGGGATAGGTCTCACTTTGAAGGTGCCTCTTATATGTGTATTTCTGACATGATCCAGTCTAGTTACACCGCCCGCCCACCTGAGCATCTTCATCTCTGCGCAGTGTAATTGATTTTCGTGCTGCTTTTTGAGTGGCCCGCATTCAGCTCCGTATATCATGGCCGGTCGGACAGCTGCTCTGTATACTCATCCCTTTATGCGCACTGGCATTCGGTTGTCGCATAGCACGCCAGATAGTTCTCTCCATTTCATCCATCCGGTATTAATGCGATGGGTGACATCAGTCTCTATTGACCCATCTTTACTGATGACTAACCCTAGGTACTTGAAATGGTCTACTTCTTTTAGCTGGGTGTTCTGCAGACAGATGGTGTGTTTGCTGTTGACGCCACTAAAGTTACAATGCATGTACTCGGTCTTCTCTCTGCTAATTCGCAGGCCTGATGTTTCCAGAGCTTCTCTCCACTACTCTAAAATCTGCTGGAGGTTGTTCACATCTTCACTGATGATGACGACGTCGTCCGCATATAGGATGTCCCACGGCGGCACTCGTTGCAGATTTGAGGTCAGATGGTTCATTACAATATTAAATAGCAGAGGACTGAGGGCGGAACCTTGGTGCACACCAACCTTTACATCAAATTCATCGCTTGTCCCGGCCGGGCATCGCACTTTGGTTGATACTTGGTGGTATCTTTGACTATCATTATGTAATGCTCGGGGACATTCTGAGCCCTTAGAGCGTGCCAAATTAATTCTCTCGGTACCCGGTCGAAAGCCTTTTCTAGGTCGATGAATATCATGTGCAAGTCTGTTTTGTTGTCTCTGTACTTTTCCATCAGTATTCTGACCGAATGTATGGCATCAGTTGTGGATCTACCGGCGACGAATCCACATTGGTTTTCAGTGACGCTGGTTATCTCAAGTAGCCTTTTGTTGATGACTCTTTCCCATATTTTGAAGGTATGTGAGATTAGCTTTATAGCTCTGTAGTTTCCGCAGAGTTTTATATCACCTTTATTTTTATAGAAAGAGATGAGAAATCTCTTTCGCCATTCGTCGGGAATTCCATCAGCCAGGACCTTATTGAAAAGTTTCGTTAGGAACAGTACACCAGTTTCTCCAATTCGCTTCCAGAAGTCAGCAGGGATATCGTCCGGGCCAGAGGCTTTGTTATTTGCCATTCGTTTGATTGCCAGAGTTATCTCATCAGGCCTTATACATGGGATAGGGCCTTCTGTAGCAGGGATATCTTGTAGTGCCTCACTAGGGAATACTTCATTTAGCAGTGCTGTATAGTATTCTTTCCAGCGGACTCTGATGTTCTCGTTTGATTAGTAGTTTTCTTCGTTCATTTTAGATAAAAAAAATTGTGACAGTATCCCTACTACTTTGGTGTTTGCGTTTTGCCAACTTAAATATGTCTTAATCGTTTGAGGCAGTTTCAAGTTTAACATATAAATCATCCCTGGCGGCTGCCTTGGCCTGTGCGACGGCTCGTTTTGCGATTTGCTTAGCAACTTTATAAGCCTGGTGGTCAGCATCGTCTTTCGTCTGTTGCCATAGTTTGAATAGTGTTTTCTTAGTTTCTAATGTGTCTCTCACTTTGTCATTCCACCAGTTAGTATCCTTGTTATTATTGATGGCACCTTTAGATACTCCTAAATATTGTTTTGCTTTTTCATTGCAGTATAGTTGAAAATCGCTCCACATTGCATCAGCTGTATCATCCAGCTGCTCCTGAAGGTGTTGTGCGATGTCTTCACATAGTCTGAGACCTTCCTCACCCTCCAGTTTATGCCACCGTGTTCTTATGATTTTCTCCTTCCTGACTTTGTATGGTTTTGGTATTTTGAACTATGCCACTAGTATTCTATGCTGTGAGGTAAGAGGTTCCCCGGGTATGACTTTGCAGCAAAAAGACGTGATATGTATGTATGTTATAGAATATACATCCGCAAGAAAAAAAAGGAAATTTATGAAAAAAAAAAAAACATTACTTTCCATAGAAATTTGACCAACTGATTAGTGAATTTGTATGAGACGCTCAAGTTTCTTTTCATCATTTTAGGGCTCCGTAACCAAATGGCAAAAAACGGGACCCTTATGTATTCGTCATGTCTGTCTGTCCGTCCGTATGATACAGCCACTTTTTTCCGAAACTATAATAACTATACTGTTGAAACCTGGTAAGTAGATGAATTCTGCAAACCACATTAGGATTTTCTTACAAAAATGTAAAAAAAGACAATAAATTCTGGGGTTCCCCATACTTAGAACTGAAACTCAATTTGTTTTTCTTCAAAACCCGCCCGTGTGGAGTATCTATGGGTAGGTCTTTAAAAATGATATTGAGGTTTCTAATACCTATGTATTTTTTTTTCTAAACTGAATACTTTGCGCGAGACACACTTCCAAAGTGGTAAAATGAGCCCCTTTACCCCTGTAACTTATAAAACTAAAAAAAATATATGATGTAACATTACCATGCAAACTTCCATCGAAAATTGGTTTGATGTATTATTTTTACACCTAACGTTTCGAAAACTTTACAATTTTCATGGTCGCAGGTAGACTAAATTGACATTTGTCTTTTGTGTTATAAGAACTATACAAAACTACCGCCTACAATATTTATTGATAACGTTCCGGATGTACGCAGTATTGGCTTACGGTGTCTGAAGGTCTTGCAGTCTTGTGATGAGCTTGAGATTTTATTAATTTCAATAGCCTTACGAAGCTGCTTCGTGACTGGCACTTCGGCAGCCGGGACCAACGGCTTAACGTGCCCTCCGAAGTTCGGAATCATCTTAATTATCAGACAATCAGGCGATTCAAGCCTGCAACGTCCTAAGCAAACTGGAAACAACTAAACAAAGTATGCTTACCGTGGGAATCGAACCCACGATCCCCGGGTCTACAGGCAAAGCCTTAACCACTGGACCACGGAGGCAGTTCTTTTTAAAACGTCATAAATCGTACTGCAATTTACCTTTCATTGAATCAAGTCAAATATAACAAGAACTTTTATATTATGTTACTTGCTGCTACGGAACCCTTCATGGGCGAGTCCTACTCGCACTTGGCCGCTTTTTTACCTTTATTCATGCAGGTCTATATTCCATTAAAGATTTCGATTCCAACACCAAAACAATTCAATTTAACCTTTGAAATGTTCTTAATGGGGTGACTAAGCCCATTAATATGAACAACTTTTCCTCTGAGACCAATGCTGGGAAAAATCATTTTTCATACAAAAGTGTTCGTTAGTAAGTGGTCGGTGTAAAGTGTTCGGAATATGGGAATGACGACTTTTTTAAAGCTTTGTTGGGCTGAGTTTTGAGTGTAGGTTTATGCGCTGTACGTGTCACAGTCAGGCCCCTCTTTCCTACTGGGCACTCTGGGCATGTGCCCAATTGCATAGGGCCCCGCAATCGTTAACGGTCCCACCCCAGTTGCTGCCGAAAAAAATATTTATTTAGAGAACTCAATTTTATTACAAAAATGCAAAATTTTATTAATAAAGCAAAAACATTGATTGATGATTTTTATACTCTCCCTAAGACATTTATGGAATAAGTTTTTTGCATTCACAATGTTATTTTGTAGGAAACCATGCAATATTTTGTTATAAGTATTTTATGCAATGCTATTTTGATATACTCTTAATAAATTAGGAAATAAAATATGGTAAAAGATTTTTTTTACTTGATCGATTTTTTAATATCACAATGAATGAAATATTCATAATAATAATGCATGTCCAAATCCGTTGAGGCAATTAGAAGTTATTGTGAAATAAATAAACTCAAATACATATGCAAACTCGAAACACAAGACACGCCTATTTTGGTAGTCGAGTAAAATATAGATAAAATTGTTCACTCTTTTCGTAATACTTTAGAAATTTAAACATTTCTACCATCAAACGAAAAATACATCGTCTATAATCAAACAATTCATAACTCGACACAGCCGACAAGTAAATTCGTGTAAATACTTCAAACTCAGATGTTAACACATTAATATGCACATGAAAATGAAATTCCGCGTCGGCAAGCTGTTGAAGCAGTAAATAAGATCCGGAACAAATATCCGGTGCTAACTGAACATGTAACAGGCTGCTGCCGTCTCTGTCTCCTTGAAGGGGAGTGAGAGAGATGAATGTATCAGGTTGTACGCAGTTGATGACGATTCGCGATAGTCCCTACGGCTTCCCGCGAGGCGCTGATTGACATCGCAATCGCAATGCACACAGATTGTTGAATCGGGGATTTAATAAAATAATTTTTATTTGTTTTGAGTTCTTTTAAACGATTTAATCTTTCACTAAAGCTCTATAGCAATGAGTGACGAGGTGAACGTTAAAATTGCAAGTTACGAAAACTGTTCAAGAATTTTAGTAGACATAAAAACCTATGCGGTATACTTAGCGAAATCAAAGATTAATCAGTTGACATTGTCTGCGTATTTTGTTCTTATTTTAAACTAGAATATGAGCTACCGACTTTAATTGCACCCAATTCTGTTTTCTCAAATATTATTCATCTTATGATAAAAGAGACTAACTTTAACATGATTTAAACCATTATCCGAACAAAACAAAATGACAATGACATCTGAAAAACGGTAAAAGTTTTAGTTTTGACTTATTTTGGTCAGATAATGGTTCAAACCTAAACTAAAGTAAGTCGTCGTTTTAAAACGAGACGGTATGAGTCTTTTTCCAAACGGTTCATTCAATTTTTATAAATAACGGTCGCTTTTACTTGTTATCTATTTGCTCTATAATTTTAATTCAGATTTTTTTTAAATTAATAGGCTAGTTTCCTGGGTCGTAATAATAAGATAACAATTAGTCCGTCAGTTAGATAATCAAAAAATATTGGACACGTATTTTTTCTTTTGTCATAATAAACAATAAATATTATAAACAATAAATAACAAAGATAAAGCGCGTCAAAGTTCAGGAGTGGGGGCTCATGACGTCAAAGTTTGCTAATAATTGTAGCAAACTATGACGTCACACGGAACTTCAAAGGGCTATATCGTTATATTTTTTTATTAATCGACAAAAGAAAAAATACTTGTCCAATATTTTTTGAATATCTAACTGACGGACTAATTATATTTTTTAGGAAACTAGCCTATTTATTGCAATTGTTGTTACACAACAATTTTACTGCATTTTAGGTATAAAATTATAGCCTAGAGAATCTCATTGTAATTTACACCACAGTGCCATGTCTCGACGAGCCCGTAGAGAGCGCACGTTATCTCGAACTAATTAATTTTATTAATAACCCAGCCGAGGTGTCGACTACCACCACTGTAATGAGACCTTCTAAGCTCCTTACCATCCCAAACGAAATGGGACTTCTGAAAGATTCCCCACATGAACGGGGGTCTAACTTAATTGGTCCCATCTTTACAGGTGACGTATAGTGATTTAGTGGCGAGCAATAAATCGGTAATATTCATTTATTATTCTAATCGAAACAGATAATCGTTTTATTAATTTGCGAAAGCTAATTGCGTTCGATTTAATTTGATAAACGGTGTGTATTGGAATAAATATGGGCTACTGATATCATATGGGTACTTTATGTATTCGTACTAGGTACTAGTGATATATACCTAATCATATGCCCGATTCATATTATAATAAAATAAGAAGTGGCTTTAAAATAAATTAAATGTACTAACCTTAACTGTTTCGTACATTCGAAAGGAAACTAATAGGTCGTTTTTTGAATACTTATGTACCTTAATAAGTGACATGTATCTCAAATTCGTAGACATTTCTGAGCAATCCAAATATGTCAGTACAAAAATTATTTGATATTTCGTTTAGAGAAATTATAATCCTTTAACGCCTGAGTGGTTGTCTCTGAAGACACACACTATTATTCAGGATAAATATTTCTAGTGTTTAATGTATTGATTGAATTATTTTTTATAGTTTTGGTTACTTAATGATAACACCGATTAATTTAGACCCAAAAAAGTAACAAAGTCACGAAAAACATTGTATATAACTATTATTCAAAGAATGCCATGGAAACATAAGTTTAATAAATCAATAATTGAATACATCGCTTGAAGAAACTTTCATATATAAACCTATTATTTCATGGTGATATGGTGACGATTACTATAAACATCGTATTCATATTCAGTCTTCACGACGTCACCTCCCGTATCGCTTTCGGTAGGGAGGGAAAATTGCAGTCGCTGCATGCCTTCGAGCACATTTATTGTTACACGAAGCTATGAAAAACTTCCAGGGAGAAAGATGCAATAGGCATTTTTATATATGAAAAGAAAAATTAGGTAAATCGGATTCCATGTGATAATAACAATATATCGCTTAAGCATAAAATGCAAAATAAACATCTGTTTAATTATTAGGTATACATTACTCATAGCTAGAGCAGGGGAAGAGCCGAATATAATTGGTGTTACTAAAGTACTCCGCTTGCAATGGCTTGGGCATTTGGAAATAATGAAGAAGGATCATGCCGTCAAGGCAGCCTATATGGGAAAAATATCAGGCCAAAGACCAGTAGGCCGACCCAGATATCTTTGGAGCGATACTGCGCAGGCTGATCTGCAGGAGATGGAAGCGGTCAACTGGCAAGATATCTGTCAGAACAGAAAATTGTGGCGCTCTTTCGTTTCGGAGGCCAAGATACACTTTGGGTCGCTGAGACAGCGTATAAGTGCAGATTATTCATAACTTACAAAAATAATAAAAGAACTGTAATAAAGTGACTCACAATTAACTCTTCATCCGAAAAACTAGTGACCCGATTTTGATAAAATATTTCCGAAGTTGGACTACACCTTGTTCAGTATTGTACTCGTATATCCATCCAGTGACATTTCATAATTTCTTCTAAAAACTTAAATATAAATAACTATAAATAAATGACCTCCATTTTTTATAATTTTTAATAAAGTAGGTACAAAGCATAAATAAAAACTTTAGTTGCCAGGATATCAGCAAGGAAAACAAAAGAAAAACGACTTAGTACATCAGTGAACATCTTGCGAGCAGCAGGTGACGCCGCGGGGAAATTCCCCTAAATGAGGGGACCACTTGCAAGGATTTTTTGTCGATTTAGATATAAACACTGCTGTATTCGCGACCCCGTTAAGCTTATGCTGGTGTTGGAGCAATCTGTTCGATATTAGGATATTAATCTTTCCATGACTTATGAATTGCCATGCCTCAAAAAATGATTAATTATAATACTTCATCAAAGTATTCTAATATGTAAAATTAAAACAAAACACGATTGTCCTGCTTAAGTAGCTGATACAAGTCGATGTCTTACGGATTGATGATTGCAAAGATACCCAAGACATTAAATTTGTTGAGGTATTAGGAAGTTATGGTCTTGATATCATACATACATAATAAAGGTTCTGTAATCACAATTTCCTTGAGGGAAATTTTCATTAAGACCAAAAAACATATATTTTTTATGTATTTATTACTATTTAAATTGAATAAATGAATCTCACATAATAGTATTTATCAGTGAAAAATGAAAAGAACCATAAATTTTTATAATAGTTTTTATTAAATAAGTACTTCAGAGCCGTTACGCCATCTCAAGATATTGGCGTAGAATTTTAGAATTAGCCGCCAATGAACTAAAAGAATTAGTACATCCATTAATACTACAGGAACTACGAGTTGAAAAAAGAAGTTTTTCATTCCACCCTGTAAACAACACGGTAATTTATTCTAGCTACGCCGTAAGTCGTCGAGGTGCTACGAATGAGCTACGACGCTACGAGTCTACGAAATTTACGCAAGCTTTATCTCGTTTGCAATAACGGAGGAACTTTTCTTAGTAAAATATATATTTTCAAACAATTTTTACCTTAGACGGTAGCAGTTTGGTATAGCGAGTGATGATGGTATTGCATCTAATGGTAATTATACACACACACCTCTGTTAGACAATACAAATACACGCATATCAATACAAGTTTTTCTTATTTTTTACCTTCTATTAATCTTAAATATTCTTAAATTATAACTGTATATTTCCCGTGACTTTGTCAGCGTATTGATTTTTTCCATTACAAACGAACGCTATTTTTTTTTAAATTTACATGCATGAAAACTTAATTTTTTGAAATATTTGGTGTATAAATAATGTAATAATTGCAATGAAATTGTATTATGTCATTATTTCAAAAAATCACAATAGAATCTTCCATGCTTGTCTGGGAGAAAAGAAAAAACGTGGAATGGCAGCTGCTTCTCTTCCCGCGCAGATTGTAAAAACTAATCGAGGGAATGGGCGAAAACACACGCCAACTTGCTGAATGTGGCCATAAAGTCTTATAGACCTAGGCTCTGCAAGGGAAAAAGATGTAATGCTATACTGTGTATGTACAATAAAACCTTTATTCGTTATAATATACGTGTAGATATGATGAGCATTATAAACGGCCGGGCCTCTTAGAAGTGTTTCATTATGCAGCACCTGATAATCCTCACGATGCATCCACCAAACTTTTCTACGTCCGCCATTTTGACCAGGAGCATAGAAAGAGGGGATGCGTCGTTGAATAATTCATAAGGGATGTAGTAACGCAGGTTTTGTATATGTATGTCAAATAACAGCTACTGAATAAACATTACGTTTGACACCTGTATGTGTAGGCTTAAGTTGGAATATAGTACCTTGATTCACCCCGGGGTCTCCCTTGCAAGAATTCATTATATGATAAAACATATTGATACCCAATTTCAACGAAAAACTAAACAATCAATGCTACATGTTTCAGTATCTTCCCTGTAAGGAAACAATTAGTAAATTCGTTACTTTATTCTAGCGTGAAGAAAGGATAAAAAACAGTTTTAATACCAGGTTTGAAACTATAGGCCTAACTATAGGTTCAACAATGGGACAGCGTAGGCTAATAAATATTATAAGTATATAAATAGTATACGGACAAATCACACAGAGTGAGCTAGCCCCAAAGTAAGTTCGAGACTTGTGTTAAGGGATAGTTACTTTCATCAAATTATTATTTTATGACAAATAGATAATATAGATAAATTTCCAATTTCCATCTTGATCTGACCAGGGTTCGAACCTGGGCATCCGCGTGCCGCAGGCCTTTTTTTCTTTTTTTTGAAATGACTATGTAGCTAGCTCCAAGTGAGCTCTCGCTTGATGTTGCAGGCTGGCGTGTTAACCACGGCGCCACGAAGCTCGCCAAATAAAAAAATGAAACCATTGGCACAATGTACATGCATACATATAGTCTTTATCCTATACTGGATAGACTGAGCGTAAAGGTGGAAAACGTGTTTGGTAATATATATCATTAATCATCTGTATAATCTTCAGTCAATACAGCAAGTTGTTATTAAAAACAGGTGCGAAGAACATATAAATAATACACGAACTAAAATTGAAAACATGTGTTGAAAAAGAACTCGGCATCAGATAGGATTTGAACCACGTCCCTAAAGTTTACGCCCTACGTGTGATACCAACTACACCACCGTGACTTGGAATCACCGCGTCGAATTCATTACATATTACCCCGTAGGCCCAATCTAGTAGTACCTAAGTAGCATGAACCTAAGGGACGTCGTTCGAATCCTACCTGAGGCCGAGTTCTTTTTCAACACATACCGAGCATTTTAATGCTAGATAAAAACAATTCAATTATTACTCGAACTCTTCTTAGTGTTTGTATAATATTGGTGTCACTTTTTCCAAAATCCATGCCATACAGGTGACCATGCCAAAAGATTAATGGCCACTAGTGAATTATGTATTACACAGCAGATAATAATATAAAATTACCATATTTTAAGTGTTTTATTTTGCATTAACAATGCTATTCTGATAAATCTTATTGAATTAAGAAATAAAATATGGTGAAAATTTTTTTTTAATATCGACCGCATGAAATTTTTCCACCATATTTTATTTATTAATTTTATAGGAGAGATAAAAATACCATGTTCAGAAAAAGAAAAGGCGTAGGATTTGGGGTCGCAAATTGTCTCGTAGAAATGCATAGGATTATTACAACTCATAGCCGTGTGGTATCCGGCAGAGTAGAATAGGACCACTCCAAGTCTTCCCGTGGATGTCGTAGAAGGCGACTTAGGAAATACAAGCTAAACAAAGCTTACAAACATCTAAGACACCTCTCCAACCCGTCTGGCCAGCGTGGAGAGTGTAGGCCAAGTCCTCTGGCTGCTCTGGCCAAGTATGGCCCTAGTAGTACAGAGAGGGTCGTGCTCCTGTAGTGGAGACTAAAAAGGACCTGATGATGATGATGATGATGATGATGATTACAACTCAGGGGTCATGCTCAACTGCCTGTCCGGTGGTTGCAGGTATGGTATCGGTTACGCGCGCCCAGCCTGCCGAGCTGCTACTTGCTTTTCTCCCATTCATTGTAGTGAGTAGTATGCTAATATCTAAATTCCCTTTTCAAATCCGACAATTTCTCATCTTTCCCGAGCTGTAAAATGCTCCCGATAGGCAGCAGCGTAAACTTGTGTCATAGGATAGTAACTTAGATACTAACTCAACGATATTATATTTTGTAATATATACAACCTATAAACATAAGCCAATGTTTGCAGGTATGGTATCCTCTCATGAACGAAGAATGTTCGGGAGAGGCCTATATCCAGCAGTGGACTTCTTACGGCTGTAAGATAATGAAAGATAAACATTCAAGAGCCAGGCCAATCTGAAAAAAGATTGTCTTCCATCATGACCTGGTATCGAACCCCTGCTATTCAAAGGCACATGATGGTGCTATTGAATCACTGTTTTTAGGGTTCCGTACGCAAAGGGTATAAACGGGACCCCCGTTTGTATGTCTGTCTGTCTGTCTGTCCGTCTGTCACCAGGCTGTATCTCATGAACCGTGATATTTATACAGTTGGCATTTTCACAGATCATGTATTTCGGTTGCCGCTATTACAAAAAATACTAAAAAATAGAATAAAATAAATATTTAAGGGGGCTCCCATACAAAAAAAGTGAATTTTTTGTTTGTTTTTGCTCGATATTTTAACGGCAACAGGTAGACGCTTGAAATATTCACAGAACGTTTATTAATATATTCACTTTAAAAATAAATAGTTAAATAAAAATAAAACTAATATTAAAGGGGGGCTACATCCATCATACAAGAGACATGATTTTTTTGCCGTTTTTTTAGATAACGGGAAAAAAGGGTTCCATACCCCTTCGTGCGCGAGTCCGACTTGCACTTAGCTGATTTTTTTTATGACATTAGACTGCAAATGAGCAAGCGGGTCACCTGGTGGTAAGTGATCACCGCTGCCCATAGATAACTGCAACACTTGGGGTGTGACAAAAGCGTTGCCGGCCTTTTTAAAGCAAAGAAAGACTCGTTTTTTGAAGGATCCAATTTCGTATTGATTCGGTAATATCACCGCAGGAAGTTCATTCCACAGTTCGGTCGTACGTAGCAGGAAGTTTCTGTTAAAACGTACGTCATAGTTTATTATAACAAATTTAGTTGCGTGTAAAATAATATTTAATCTGGGCCGAATCATCATCATCATCAGGTCTTTTCAATCGCCACTGCAGGAGTCTGGTAGTACAGACTGCTGCAGTGGCGACCATACTTGGCCAGAGCAGACAGAGGATTTGGCCTAAACTCTCCTCCCTGGCTAGATGGGTTGGAGAGGTCTCATTGATGTCTATGAGTTTTGTTTAGCTTGCATTTCCTAAGTCGTCTCTTACGACATCAACGGGAAGACTTGGAGTGGTCCTATTCTCCTATGCCGGAAACCTAAAACTACATAAAAATTAAAAACAAACTACGGCACGTCTGCTTAAAATAAACAGGTCAATAGTTCTTCGGCCGAAATCTAGCCATGTGCTTTCCGGCAGAGTAGAATAGGAGCACTCCTGGTCTTCCCATGGAGGTCGTAAGAGGCGACTCACGAAATACAAGGCCGAATCAGTTTGTTATGTAAAAACATAGTATTGGTTTCCTATTTTGCCACGCCTGTTATATGTCTGAACAGAGTCTATCTACAAACAAATTCATGGAATGTCGCATTCCATTTTTCATTTTGAAAGCCTCCGTCCATTTATTTATTCTAACAATTTTAGTTGCGTGTTCGGTTGTTGAATTTTGTGGGTTATATTTCCTGTTTTTGTAATCCCAGTCCGCTCAAATTAATCTCACGGCGTGTCCGGCTCGCGAAAATTATTTAGACTGACGAACAGTAAATAAAGGATTAAACGAGATCGCTAAATACTCGTATATTTTGGATTTGCTCCCCACCAGAGGGTTCTGTACACCAATAACGTAGATTTTACAACCCAACCCCTTTATTTGAACATGTAGACAGCGGTGGCCTTAGCCATGACGATGCCCCGGGGTGGTAGATTTTTGCGAGGCTTTTGTTTATTTATTATTAGCCCTTTGCTATAATTATGTCCGTTGCATTGTTATATTTCATAAAAAAATATCGTATGGTGAAAAAAAAAAACAAACATCTTTACCACCATATAAACTTAAAAAAACTAGTTAAGTTTATATACCTTGAAAATCTCACATCCATATAAACATATACGTTAATCATCATTTCGAGTAGGTGTCACGGTCAATCGACCATGCACACCCTGGTGTCAGAGTTCTTCGAAACCACCTCTCGGCCTCTGACGTGGTTCCTTTAACGACTACCAGATGACAGCCGGGACCACCGGCTTAACGTGCCTCCCGAAGCACGGAATCATCTTTATTATCAGACAATCAGGTGATTCAAGACTGCAATGTCCTGACCAAACTGGAAACAACTAAACAAAGTATGCTTCCGGTGGGAATCGAACCCACGACCCCCGGGTCAACAGGCAAACACCTTAACCACTGGACCACGGAGGCTGTTAATAATTTTGAAATTATTTTATACATACGAGGTAGACAGAGCCTAAGGCTATAAGTCTAAAAGACCACGGTTAGCATGTTGATGGGCTTAATCAAAATAGTTATGGATCGCTAGCCGCACTACCTATTTACATGATTCCATAGATTTGTACCCATTCCCTCGGCTGGTTTCTACGGCCTGCGCGGGAACAGAAGCATCTGGTACATTCTACTAGTAAGTTATTTTATAGAGCGAGTAAATTCTGTTGCTTTGCACTGCACTTTTATTGGAATAAGACATTCTACCATAATTTTACTGATAATGCAAATATTTGGATACAACGGGCTAAATGGATTTGATTTTTTGGCACAAATATATACCTATTTTTTGGCAAAAAAATATAAACACATTATACATACCACAAAAACGTTTTACTTTTTTAATAGTAAATTCAACTGAAATTAATTTAAATTAAAAATGTACAATTATATCAATTACTGTTATTTTAACCGACTTCTAAAGAGGAGGAGGATCGCAACTCCATTCTTTTTAGTCACATACCAAAAGTAACATTGTATTATTTTTATTTGTTTAAATAAAGATGAGGCCCTGGGCGCGTTTACCCCGCTTGTCAGTCCCTATACCGCCACTTTATGCAGACGTCTGGGGTAAAATATTAACGTTCAGGAACGAAATAAGTCTGATTAAGTTCGATGTTTTTAGCTTGTTCTCGTTTATTGACGGGAGTGTCAAGGTCGGTGACCTTTGGAGGGTTCCGGAGCAGTGACTCAGCAAGGTGCTATCATTACGCTTGGATTTGCTTGTATCTCTTGCTTGGGTGGTAATACATAGTCATGCTAGGAAATTCCGTTGCGTCATCTCAAAGATCGGATATTCTAGTGCATATTTAGCTGAAGTTCAGAAGTTGGCAATTATGGAAAGCACATTTTTATTGAAATAATTCTGTATTATGATGGAATGTGAGTACATTCCATACACTTACAATTAAATTGGTTATAAAAGAAAAAAGAAGGATTTAGTGAATAGATTATAGTATTAGGAACTCTCTTTCTTCATAAAGGGTTAACAAAACCGTTCTGGGTTTTGTTTATTAACGTTACGTTTACAGTATTAAAATGAAGTGCCAACTATGACTTTCTTCTCTTTCAGAGCATAAGCCACTCACAGGTCTGCTTGTCCCTGATGCTTCAGAGCCCATGGTCACCTAAAATCAGCCGCCTGCCTGATATCAATCATCTCAGTATGATTATATCCCCAATATTACACATTTGTTTTTATCTTTTAGTTGCTGAATACACATTTATTTATGTAAAAACGATGAGTATAGACGAAGTGATGATATTTAAGACCAGAAACCACACCACTCAACAGGGGTTAACAATGTATACAATGGTTAATGTTAAAATATGGCAAATATGTACAATAACCACGCTGTAACGCTTAATTAAGTGATCCATTACACTGATGGCGCAAAACTAGGGAATTTAGAGGTAAGGAGAACAATCTATATAAAATAAATATACTTATTCGTCCATCCAAAGGCATTAAATTAGGTGGCGCTGTGAAGAAGCTCGAGGGAACTCGAATGTCTACTAGGCGTGCACATTATGGTGATAGGTGACCAATAGTAAGAAAAGTATAACGAACTTTTCAGTGCTTTGCGTTGGTCTCGGCTGTCACCATTAGATTCAGGCCATCGTTAATCTATGTTTAAGTAGACTTCAGGCAGCTTAAAATTAAAAAGACACAAGAGTTAGTGTTAGTTTGCTCTCCTCTTCCTAAGCATTTAATTTTATTATCCCAGTTACATCCTCTGCTGAAGTGCATCGAAATCCGCCGAGGTCCACGGGGTTCGCAAATTCACATTACAGCATTCATGCTGAAATGCCTGCCTGACGACATCCTTGGGTAGCCCCAGAATCGCGAATAAATACCTGAGAAAATAAAGAAAAGTATTTGTCCTGGGAATCAAAACCGGTGGTCAAAACTATAAAACTGATGTACGAGTATTTGAATATTACTATGATAAGTAACTAGTTACTATTTAATGCTTTTTGGTGCTGTGGCTGTTGCTGTTTCAACCTACTTTCTATGTAAGATTGTTTTCCTTTCCTGTACATTCCATTCGCATAACGAAACGAGGCATTTCAGCCATGACACCTGCACGTTATTTATTGCGACATCCGCCCAGTGTGCATTCTGCTTTAAATAAATTACGATACTTTGTATCGCTTAATGCTTCCTACTTTAATGGTTTTATTGGTAGTAATGATGTTATTTATTCTGTTGACATTATTTACCCTGTTCCATTGGAATCATTGCAGGGCAAGGTGAATTATTACGAGGTAGGTCTATAGTATTACTCATTTATATTTACTTTTATCATTGTATTTTAAAAAGGCCTGAGGCTTTTGCGATGTCGTGTTGATGTAGAACGATTAGGATAAGTAGGATAAAGAGAGATATAATTATTTATTTAGAAAAAATAATTTAGAAAACAGAGTATAAAGAAGCAACTGGTGGAAGACACAGAATTTTTTTATATTATGATGATGATTAATTATTTAGTTATTAGATTCAGGTGTTACTTTGCGGAAGTCAAAGCTACATTTACTTTGAGACAATTTACTTTGCGTGCTCCCGCCACCAGTTAGTTCATGCAAACTATTGCTGGCCAGCGCCCACCCACTACTGTTAGTCCCTTCATGCCCGCCACCAATAGTTCATGCATGCAACCCTGGTCGATACTGCTATATGTATGATTAAAATCATCATGGAAAGAGAAACATAAAACAAACTTTATACCTCATAAAATAAGAGTGAGTGAGATATAAGTTACAGTCTTTTTATGAGGAATCCCCAATCCGCATTGCCTTTCAGTGACGCCCATTCAGACACACACATTCGTCATCGCGACAATGTAGATGTCCGGAGTTCCGGACAGAAAAAAAGATTTGCTTCCGTTCATTGACGTTGGTAGAAATGGATGCTAAAAGTGTATGATGTTTCTTAATTTTGTAAATGTCTGAATATCCAATAACATTTACCTATCCATGTGTCATGGAGGTTTCTAATTGTGTCTGTCTCTTGCTACATTGCTACTGTAATTCATCCTCTTAGGTGAAAATTTACCTAAGATAATTGCATCCATCCGCATACACGTAACCTTCATGGAGCGGTATTCTGAAGTATTACGTGTCAAATAAACATAGCGAAGAAATTTTAGCGTAAAGTGGCACTTGGATTTGGACCTTAGTGCCACTGCGCTGGTGTAATGTTTGGAGAGCTAAATAGCTCGACTGGCTCGAAAATATTTTTTGATTAGCTGTCAACATATTATTATTTAATTAGCACACCATAGTTAGAGATAACACATTGCGTCAGACCGCTAAAAGCGAGAGCTTTAAGCGGTCTGACGCAATGACCATAGAGAGTAAAATGTCATTGGAATAGCCCAGAACGCAGCTCAGAACAATAACTGAGAATTGCAGAGTATGTGTGATTATAGTCAGTTATAGTTTATGGTAAGGAGTTTCATACTCAACTGTTTGGTGGTTGCACGTATGGCATAAGGTACGCGCACCCGGCCTCCCGAGCTGCCACTTAGTTATTCCCAATTTATCTAAGCAAGAGGCATCCCAAATACCTATATCCCATTCTCCCGACCAAACAAACTATCTACTCTTCATAAGCTTTAAAACAAAGTCGATGGGCAGCATCGTCGGAACCGAGATGGGTAAGCCTAACAACTGCGCTCACCAACCCGTCTGCAAAGCTTGGTAAGTATGGCAAAACTATGACCAGCAGTGAAAATCTTGCGGCTGAGATGATGATGTACCTAGTCTATACATATAATAAAACAGTAAAAATATTTTGTCTGTACATTTAGAATTTTTGACTGAAATGGATAGAGGGACACTTAAAAAGAATAATAGAAAGCAAAAAAAATTGTTTCGAATTTTTTGTCTGTCTGTCTGTCTGTCTGTCTGTATGTATGATCACGATTATCTCCGAAAATACTGAACCGATTTACTTCAAACTTTCACCAATTGCTTTGTTTTAACTCAGCAAAACATCTAACGTTTGTTTCATCAAAATCGGTTCATTAAAAAAAAAGTTATCGTCATTTGAATGAACTCAAGGTATTAGTTTGCCTGCAAACAAACACGGTGAATTTTTTATCGTTTTGGACCCTTAAAGGGGTGACTCAGACCATCAAAATGAACAACTTTTCCGATGGGAACAATGGCGGGAACTCAAAAAAAAAAATTCGACATTCCCTCCCATACAAACTGGCCGGGCGCCGGGACTCTTTTGTATGGAAATGACGAATTTTTTTTGAGTTCCCAGCATGGTCCCGTAGAAAAAGTTGTTCATATTGATGACCTGAGTCACCCCCTTAAGGGTCCAAAACGATCAAAATTTCACCGTGTATAGCACTTAAATAGTAAGTGATTAAATAATAAGTGACATAAGAAAATTTAAATACAAAGTCAATTCATCATCAGCATGCATTATACCTATTCATACTAATATTATAAATGCGAAAGTAACTCAGTCTGTCTGTCTGTTTTCTTTTAACGCTTCAACCATTGAACCAATTTGGATGAAGTTTGAGACCCGGGAAAGGACATAGGGTACCTTTTGTCCGGGAAATTCTACTGTTCCTGAGGGATGGACACTAACGGCGGCGGCGTAGCCGCGGGCAAACGGCAAACTAAACGAAACTGCTGCGCCTAGAAACTTGAAATTTGGTACAGGGGTTTTTTTAATGATGTGAGTGAGCGCTAAGAAAGTATTTTTAAGAAATTTAACTTCTAAAGGGGTAAAATTTATATGGAATTTTCTCATTTCTGGACTTAGAAGTAGGAAAGTAGGTATATAAGTCCTCGATTAAAATTAAAAAAGATGTGTGTAGGTAGATGAAATTTGCAAAATTCCCCCCTTAAGGGATTAAATAACTTACTAAACTTTGTATGGATATTTTCTCTTTTCTGGACTTAGACGTGTGAAAATAAGTAAGTTCTAGCTTACAATTAAAAATATCTGTGTAGGTAAAATGGACGATATTTTCCCCTGAAGGGGTAAAATAGCGGGGTAAAGATAGTATAGGAATTTACTCATTTCGAGACTTAGAAGTATGAAAATAGGTAAATAAATTCACGATATCAATTGAAAAAGATCTATGTAGGTCAACTGGGAAAAAATCCCCCAGAAGGGGGCTAAAGTTTGTTTGGAAATTGAAAATTTTCTCATTTCTGGACTATGAAGTATGAAAATAAATAGGTATGTAAGTTCTCGATTACAATTAAAAATATATGTGGGTGAAATAGACAAAATTCACTCCTAAAGGGGTAAAATGGGAGGGTAAAAGTTTTAAGGAAATATTCTCATTTCCGGACTTAAAAGTATAAATAATATCCATACTTCCATTCTAATACTAATATTATAAATGCGAAAGTCGTTTTTTTACGCTTCAACCATTGAACTGATTTGGATGAAATTTGGTATGGAGGTGTGAGGCCCGGGGAAGGACATAGGGTATGTTTGATTCCGGGAAATTCTACTGTTCCCGAGGGATCGACACTAACGCGGGCGGAGCCGCGGGCAACAGCTAGTTAGTTTATAAAGCATATGATAGAATAGTGTGGCGCATACTCTACCAATGTGTAGTTTATGATCTAACTTAAGCCTTACTTTTTTATCACAGGGAGACTTCCAATTTATAGCAGCTATAGTTTGTTTATTAATAGTTCTCTTTTGGTTTCAAAACATGTCAATAATGTAAAAAAATAGTGGCACTCCGGGAATGGCGTCAGAAGTTAAAACTTGAACATTCGTTTACATATAGAGTTACAGTAACAGTGTCGCGAGATTTTTTCGCATCTCAAATGGCCAACCAACGCGATTAAAAGAAGTTCACACTAAAAAAAAAAAACTACCGCATCAGTCTTGCTGATGACCAAACGAATAAAACCTAGGTATGCGTGTTTGTCAGATGTATTTTTTGAGATTCCTTGTCTATCAAGATAGTTTAGCTGTTGTTTCGTCTTACGCCTCTGAATGCTCAATACTTCCGAATCCCTTGAGCTGCGTTATGATGAATGGTGTTATTCTTTTCAAACTCTCTTTTCCTTGACGAAATCTCCGAGTTTTGTGGGTAATATTACATGTCTGAACTGTAAATACCTCGATGTAAGCAAGATTAGTTATGCATAAATTAATCTTCTGAAAATAGTAAGTTCACAGCATGAAAAAAGTAAACAATGTAAATTATGATATGGAAAACTGTTACATAATATGCATAAGTTCCCTTTTATTTTTCCTTTTCCTTTATTATAAAACTCTAGGTATCTCTTTAACCGACTTCATTGTCTACTTGAACAAGTACACAATGATGATGTAGTAGTGATGAACATCAGAATATAAAAAAATTACATCAAGATTGATGTAATTTTTTTAACATCTCTTTTCGAGTTGGGGTTATAACATATTTTTGTAAGCACCTCTGTAGATAATATGTGTGAGTATGTTGCCATGTTAGTTCCGAAAGAATCCTCGACACAGTGCTTTTATAGATTAAATTCGTAAAGTGTCTAGTTATAGTAGTACTATTTTCATGCGCGTTGGGCATCCAAATCTCAAAGATGTTATTGGATATTTGGGTAAATAAATATTGAAAGTCAATAGATACATTTAGAAACGTCTCCAACAAGCTAACAAGTAAGGCAGATAGAGGCGTGAGCGAATTTTAAGATTAAATAAAAAATCACTCTTTGTAAATGCTACACGCCAGACAATATTCAACAAGCAATGACGTACCAATGTAACAAAATCAGAAGATTGTATTATTTTTTATTCCAATATTTTGTTCCACGTTATCTCACAATACAACATTATCTTCTACAGTTAATTAATATCTATTAGGGGCAATGAATAGAAAAATAAAAATTTAAAGGCTCCCTAAATCCGGGATGACTTGAAAGTTGTTCCTATAAATATCACAGCAAGACGTCTCCAGCCCTTATCCTCGGCCCCTTCAGGGTGGATTCATCGATTGCCTGTAATTATATTACGTACCCCTTGGTACCTGTGGTTAATCTACGAAAAAGTAAGGGCGGTGATCTTCGCGGCTTGACTCCAAAAATGCGTGTTATTTTTACCCCAAAAATAATTACGAGTGACACGAAAATCGTGTCTTGTACTTATATTTGGGGATGTCTATTTGAAATGTTTTTTATTAAGTATTGAATTAGGCATTTGTCTCCCATCTCACCTGATGGTAAGTGACGATAAAGACGGTAAGTAACCGTCATGGTACAATCGTTATATGGACAGGACACGCACATAACACAGTTTTAATAGAGTAAAATGGCCAATAATATCGCTTATAGGATTATCATTTATCACTGTTATATCAAGCAATAACATTCGACGAGCTCTGTAGCTTAGTACTCATAATGCCAGGCTACCACACTGGAGGTCCCGGGTTCAATCCCCAGTCAGGGCAAGATGGAAAATGATCTTTTTCAGATTGGCCTGGGACTTGGATGTTTATTTATAGATGTTTTTGTTATAAAATATAGTGTCATCGTTAGTATCCCATAGGTAACACAAGTCCTGAACTTACTTTGAGGGTAGCTCAATCTGTGTGATTTTTCAATATTTATTTATTTAATAGCTGTTGCCCGCAACTTCGTCCGCGGCAATTTCTGTTATTATGACTGATTTGTATTTTTATCAGTAGGTACAGATGAATAATTTTCCCCCGTTTTCAAAACATTTTGTATTAATGCTTCGCTCCTATTGGTCGCAGCGTGATGTTTTATAGCCTAAAGCCTTCCTCAATAAATGGACTATTCAACACAAAAATAATTTCCAATTTGAACCAGTAGTTCCTGAGATTAGCGCGTTCAAATAAACAAACTCTTCAGCTTTATAATAGTACTAGCTGTTACCCGCGACTTCGTCCGCGGCAATTTCTGTATAATTAATTAGTATAGATGAATAATTTTTCCCCGATTTCAAAACATTTTTTATTGATGCTTCGCTCCTATTGGTCGCAGCGTGATGTTTTATAGCCTAAAGCCTTCCTCAATAAATGCACTATCCAACACAAAAATAATTTTCCAATTTGAACCAGTAGTTCCTGAGATTAGCGCGTTCAAACAAACAAACAAACAAACTCTTCAGCTTTATAATATTAGTATAGATATATAAATATATATATATTATAGATTAGTATAGAATTTGTTTATTACTTAATATGTGTAGCTGCGTTTTAATTAATCTACCTACTACCTGTACGTACATAAGTGAAGCAAGACATGGTCATAAACAATATTCCGTAAAAAGCTGAATTCAAGTAGGTAATTCTAACATAAATTATGATGCTAAGCGCTAGTATTAGCGGTACATTTTTGTGCAATAATTCATCATCACACTTAAAAGCGCGCAAATTAATAATTCAAAGAACGCAAAAACAAAATACTATAATCCTGTTAGAGACTCTCATGCTTTTGTCCCTGGCTTTATCTTGGGGGCCCCTGAAACAGGGATCTACGTATTAGGCCCCTCGCTGAATGGGGTACCTATGTGGAGTCATAGTATAAGTTACTACAAGTAGAAGGTTAACATTATATTGTATCAAACTACGCAAAAATAAGAATATTTTTTCAGTCACATAATATGTACTAGCTCTTACGTATAGAAGTTATACTCTGCAAAAGTATTTAAAGAAATATCAAATAAATAAATATATACCTACGGACAAATCACACCGTATCGCTTAATCAACGCAATGTATTAAGCGATACGGTGTAATTTAGCTCGCGTTAGAACGCAGCACCTTTTCGTTCAGATACCTACAGGAAATCCACTACTAGCCAATTTTATTCTCATAGCTCTGAATAAACGATTTATAAATCGCTGAAGTTGGTGAACACAGGTTAACAAAACGCGCGTCGTTCCTACTGGATTTACCTATTTAAATAAAATCACTTAGGTATTATCGCGTATATTACATTATTTTTTTACACCTAACGTTTCGAAAACATTACAGTTTTCATGGTCGCAGGTAGACTAAGTTGACATACCGCGTTTTGATATCGACACGAGGAGTGAGAAAGGCCTGCCTTAGTGTAGGTAAATTATATTGTTCCTTTAATACAATATTGAACTTTCTAAAATAGCGTAGTACATAAGGACTTCAAACGATTTAAGAGCAGTATTTAAGAAATGTAGTCATTTGCAGTACGAAACTACGATATCAGCGATACCTAAATGTCAACTATGAAGTTTAGCAATAGTTGCAAATGTCGCATATTTGACAGCGTAAAATGTCGCGGCGCGACCTATCATTTCATACATATTATGCGAAGCTAAACTAGTATCAGTCAGCTCATGGACTACTAGTCAAGTACCTGCTTCTCTTGAAGGGAAACATTAAGACGCGGAACAATACTTATATCTGAGTATTTTTACTAATCAATTATTAAGTTTTCTCTTAACTAATGTGTAATGTGTTGATTATCACTAGGTACATAACAGATAAACATCTGATAAACAGATGTCTTTACGTATCTTGATAAATTTGGCAATAGTGCTAGATTACCCACTGTTCATTCTTTTGCTACACGATATTCGGACATTAATATTCTAACTTTGTCGAACGTGTTTTGTTTTCATTCTCCTGTTTTTGTTTTAATTAGTTCGCTCGGACAGCCGTGGCACGTGGTTAATCGAGTAGTTTCGTTCGGTAGGGTTGCTAAGCTGCTGCTTAGCAATGCATGCAGCTTGTTAGTACAAACAGTACTTTGTCATTCTACAAATAAAAAGAATACCAACAATATTGAATGTAAATCCTGAAAACTTTCGATACAAGTTCGGTCATTATCTCGTATATGAATATTTTCACGAGAATTTTCAATGCGACAAATAAAATTAAATAAATTAATATGTATGGACAAAACACACATTTTGAGCTAGCCTCAAAGTAAGTTCGAGACTTGTGTGTTGGATACTTACTCAACGAAGTATCGTAATATAGTAATATTTTGTAACAAATACATACCTATATAGATAACAATCCAAGACCCAGGCCAATCTGGAAAAGATAATTTTCCATCTTGACCTGACCGGGGATCGAACCCCAGGCACCCCGTGTCGTAGGCTGGCGTGTTAACCACCAAGCCACGGAGCTCGCCTCTAAATAAAATGTAAATTTATATAAAAAATATAAAAAAAACTCGTCTGCACTTCATTTATTTTTAAATACCTATCTAGAAACACTCCGGATGGACACGTTGTAAGATACGACTGGTAATAAAGATATTTAAAAACATACAAGATACATAGGCTTGGCAGTCGAGTAAAAGAGTCAGAAAAAAGTTTGTTGATGTTTGAATATTTTTTTCACCGAATCATGGAGTTGAATATCTCATTTCATCCAAATCTTTTTGGGATATCATTTTCTTTTTCTCATTTTATTTTCCATCAAACTTATAGTCAGAATTTTTTTTTCTTGAACATACCTACATAATATCACGCCTCTTTCCCATAGGGGTAGGTATAGACCACGGACCTCCACTTGCTACGATCCTTACAAACTTCTTTTGCCTCATCTACATCTATCACTCTTTTCATGTATGCTCGCATTTTTCCTTGAAGACAAAGACAATATAAGAATACCTAATATAGTATGGCTAAATAGCAAATTTCTAATAGATTAGGTAGTTTTAGTAAAGGCTGGTTCTTAATACTGGTCATGGAAATAAGAAATCCATCCAGATTAATTTAAAAGCTTTTTTGTGATGTGTTTTACAACTCTTTTTCGATTCTGAATTTTCTTGTATGCCCGCATTCGCGGTCATAATACGCTTTTATTGTACATAGAATCCAGTGATTGAGTTGTGCAAAGGTGTATAAGCGTTCCAAAGAACAGTTCCCAAACGTATAACGTCAGTGTTTTGTGTGAAAACTTGTGCAATAAAAGACTAAGAAAGAGAGTAGACCGATACGGGTTCCCTTGACAGTTCCAACACCGGCCGCAACTCTTAACATGAAGATGGCAGCTGCAATGTTGCTGAATATTTAGACAAATCTCAAAAGTAGTCGTGGTACGTCCCGTAGTTACAATAATAGTAGTTGAATTCCTACTCATCATCATCATTTCGAGTAGGTGTCACGGTCAATCGACCATGCACACCCTGGTGTCAAAGTTCAATTCTTCAGAACCGCCTCTCGGCCTGTGGCGTGGTTCCTTGAACGACTTGTTGGATTGGTTTACAGCGAACAATCTGTTATTAAATGCTAAGAAAACGAAATGTATTAAATTTTGCTTACCAAATGTTAAAAAAATTCCTACACGTATAATAATGGATAATGAACCACTAGATTTAACAGATAAAACAACATTTCTTGGAATAACTCTTGATGCCGGGCTTCAATGGGGTGCCCATGTTACTACGTTAGCGGGTAAACTTAGTTCTGCAGCTTATGCTGTTAGGAGAATTAGACAACTGACCGATGTTGATACTGCGCGTTTAGTATATTTCAGTTACTTTCATAGTGTTATGTCTTACGGAATTTTACTATGGGGTAACGCTGCAGAAGTAAACACCATATTTGTACTGCAGAAACGCGCTATCAGATCTATATATAACCTTGGTGCTAGAGAATCTTTTAGAGAATTGTTTAAAGATATAAATATTTTAACATTACCTTCTCAGTATATATTTGCGAATATTATGTTTGTGCGCCATAATCTTGATAAAAATAGTGATATTCATGATCGAAATACGAGAAATAAAAATAAATTAGCTACACCAGTTTTGCGATTGCAGAAAACTATGCATTCATTTCTGGGTCTAGGAGTACGCTTCTATAATAAAATTCCTGCAGAAATATTAGGTCTGCCTATACTTAAGTTTAAAGCGACTGTAAAATACCAATTAGTAAAAAAAACATATTATTGCATTGCTGATTATATAATTGATAAAAATGCTTGGCAATTAATATAAATTTATTTGATGATATAATATATGTAAACAATGTAATCGGAGCCCTTCAGGCACATAGGGACCAAGTCTGGACTGAGTTTCTTTCGGCGTATTCTTCTCACCAGTGGTCGTTGCGAAACGCTAGTAGTATTTCGATTTTGCATAAATTAAACAAATATAAGAAATAAAAATATGACGTTCAAAAAGAGATACATGTATCCAATTTTGAATAAAAATATTTGACTTTTTTTTTTACTTTTTGACTACCAGATGTTAGCCGGGACCGACGGCTTAACGTGCCTCCCGAAGCACGAAATCATCTTTATTATCAGACAATCAGGTGATTGAAGTCTGCAATGTGCTAACTAAACTGGAAACAACTAAACAAAGTATGCTTCCCGACCCCCGGGTCTACAGTCAAACGCATTAATCACTGGACCACGGAGGCTGTTATTCCTACTTAAGACGTCAGATGTTTTTTACAAATATAGTAGTTAAAATTAATCCTTGAATTTGCATCCAAAAATAGGTAAAAATATGGAACTCTATATTTAGATACTTCGTAAATATTAATTGTCTCCATGCTCACTAGCAGCTCGGAAGCAAGGAGACAATTATTTGCGAAATTCTGATGGTCAACAACAACACAAAAAACGCTTGATCTCTGCAAAACACAATACGTACTCGAAAAAAACGTCATTAAAAATAAAACAGTCGGACGGTTTAAAAAGCTTTGCGTATTTAAACGGAATGGAAGAGAAATCCTTTAATTGCGGCGTCGTAGCGGCCGGCCCTGGGAGATACATAAAAGAGGGCAACAGAAGCGTAGGATCGGTCAGCTACTTTCTGTGAACGAGTTTATTAACGTGATGTCTTATAAATCAATGAATGCCGGCTGCATACACGAAAAAGTGTCACGTTCCATGTGTAGGCGAGAGCGCGGAACAAGCGACAGCGAGGCAAGATCAGCCTAAGCGTTCGGCTTAACTACCTCCGTGGTCCAGTGGCCCAAGTCCAGTTTAAAAACCCTTGCAAACTTTATTTTCCAAATTTGTCACCTGCTTTAAGCAATGTTGGTAACATATAAATATCTAATATAAACACGATACCGCAAGGTTATGGAAAAAAGTTATAGGAAATTAAAGGACGACACGGGGCGGGGATATCATAATTATGTAGTTGATATTCCTGCTCTGGCCAGCGAGGAGAGTGTAGGTCAAATCCTCTGTTTGCTCTGGCCAAGTATGGCTCCGGTAGTACAGAGAGGGTCATGCCTCCTGCAGTGGAGACTAAAAAGACCTAATGATAATGATTCCTGCTCATCGTACCTTTAGATTTGCCTGCTCCTTCATTATGCGAACCGCAAAGGAATGGAATTCCCTGCTCGCATCGCTGTTTCCCGACTCGATCAATTTTGGGATTATCAAGGCAATAGTGTATAGTGTACACGCAAACTCAAATTATTTGAGTTTGCGTGTACCACCCTAGACCTTATCGTAGCTTCCCATCAGGCAAGATAGACGTCAAACGCACTCAAAATATTTGTACTTATAAAAAGACCTAGTTTAAAAAAATAAGGAAAAGTCTTAGTTACTCTTCTGTCACCCTCTTTATTTAAAGAAGCGCGCGATAAACATGAATAATGTCGTCCAATGTCCAAGAACAGTACGAACTTTATTTTCTTACTTTGTCACCTGCTCTCGCAAGATAACAGTAGCGGATGCAGCCATTTTCCTGGAAACTTCGGGACGGATCATGTCCCAGTTAGCATTGTGATTCATTGAGATTAATACCTGGGAATTTCAGTTCAAGACTGATTTTGTTTTATAAAACTTTAGACTGATAACTCAAGTCAGAAAAGTATCATCAGTTTCTGGCGGCTGCTAGTACTATAGATGTATTTGTTTTTTCATTTCGTACAAAATCTGATATAGTTCTCTTGAAATGATAGCCGATATGTCTCGAGTTTGGTGCAAGTTGCGGGAAAAAATTGGATGCAAATAGCCCAAGATACAGACAAGTGGCACTCTATGGAGAAGGCCTCTACCCAAAAAGGGGTTCTAAGTTAATTGTTTATTTCTATATATATTTTATTTTATTTTTCTTAAATTGTAACTTAGAAATAATAAAATGCTTTTTATTTTATTTTATTTTTATTATATTATTATGTCTCGAGTTAGATCCCCAACCGGCTCGACATGACTCGCCTGAAGCTTTGTCATGTCATTTACATCTACTACTACATACCTGATTTCAGCAAAGGAAAACTTCGTAAGAAAGCCTGCTTATCCTGTTTATCATGAGCATCTAAAAATAATTTTGTCCCAATGTTAAGGTTATAAAGCTACTTCAGATGCCTGTAGGTATTTCAAAAATCTGGTATAAGTGCTGTTAGATTTTAACATGCCTGTAAGAAGTTATTTCCTTAATTAAATAATGGGGCGTAAATCTGGAGACTTTTAAATTCGTAATAGGCTAGTTTCTTAAAAATATAATTAGTACGAATTACCTAAAAAAAAAAAATTGGACACGCATTTTTTCTTTTGTCAATTGTAAAAATAATTAAAAGATATATCCCGTTATAGTTCTGTGTGACGTTACAGTTTGCTATACATTTAAGCAAACTCTGATGTCACGAGTCCCCACTCATGAACTTTGACGTACTTTATCTTTGTAATTTTTTTGTTTGTTTGACAAAACAATAAATATGTGTTCGATATGTTTTGTTTTACTAACTAATGAACTTATTTTATATTATTATTTTGACTCAGAAATCTAGCCTATTAGCTAGCACTTTAAGTAACTGGTAATGTATTATTCCATTTGACTTTAATTTAGCGATCATTTAGTTTTTCTACTTCTACATACATACTACATACGGGATGTAAATTAACCACTGACATTATCTTAAAGTGCTCAGCAGAACTAAAAAAATAGACATATCTTATAAATTGTCGGTCAGGCCAAACACATTTTTATGATTTTTATTCAATTTTTTTATCAACATTTTTATATTATCCATAAAAATTTAAACCTTCTGCGTTTCACCAAATGTTCGGACAGGACAAATTAACAGTAATTCAGAGACTTTATTTGATAGAGCAGTAGCTGACGAGCTGAAGATCTGATATCATAAAAGATTTTACATAGCTCAGTTTGACTACGGAATGATATGCGATTCGTGCCATCGAATACCAAATTTGATATGAATCACCTCTAACAAAGTTATTCTTTCCAGGCATTTCATCGACTAGCGCCATTTAAAATTACCTCTTTCTTATTCCAAACTAACTCCTAATAAAACTTTCTAAGAAAAGGCATTAATGCGGCTTAAACTTTAATCTCCTTATATTCAACGGTTCACTGAGCAAAAATTTAAAACGTTCGTGCTATTTCTTACGAATAGTTCGCATATAGATTAGTTCTGAGCTCAACTCTATGTAATGTATATTGGCCGCCATCTTTCCTATCTAGTTCCTGGAAATACGAATCCAATGAGGCGCGAATTTCTCGCTCGCGACTCACGCAACAAAAAGCTGAAGGTCCTAACGCCTATTTAATGGGCACCCGACGGGACTGTGACGCAATAATCCTTGTAATTGCACACCGTCCTCCTGCATACAAAATAGAGTGGGTTCCGTTTGGCCCCACTAGTGGGACGAACAAAAGATAATAAAAAAAAATTGCGCTAAATGCATTTAGAGTAGATTGCCTATTTTAATTATGTAGGTATATGTTATGTGTAAACTCGTATATATATAGTATGTTTATTCTTAAACAGTATGTTTAATTTTTAAATAAAAATAAATATAAGTACAAATAACATAAATTGAGCTAGCCCTACTGTAAGTTTTAAACTTATGTCGTGGGATATAATAACTGAACGTTACTTTATTTTATAATAGATACATATATAGATAAACATCCGATACCCAGGCCTATCTGGAAAAGATCGTTTTAGATTTTTTATATAAGTACAAAAAGCAAAGAATCAATGACATCACAGACGAAGAAATTATCACACTGCTGCCTAAGCATCTGTTGTTTTAAAATTCGTAATTGACCAACATAATAATAACAGAACTATGAACGCTAATGAATGAAATTGTCTCTGCATTGTAAGAACATTAATGAAAGCTAGTAAGTACCTACTTAACAATAGTATTTTTTACTTGAAATTAAAGGATTTTCTCATAAATAAAGCCAATTATAATATAAATGAATTCCTTGATGACAAAGTATAATCTTATAATAATATAGTTCTATAATAAAATTTAAATCAATAAAACTATTGACAGTTTATATACAAAAACTAATTGAAATAATAATTTAAATTCTACTACTTCTATAATGAAACTATTGTCATCATCCTTAATTTTGGGTTAAAAGCTTAAAACTGTAAATAAAACTAGTGGTTCTGCGAGAACAGTAGACCTCGCGAGCCCTTACAACCAACCAACATCCACATATGCCCTCCAGTGCACTAAAATATATCTGTTTCTGATATGCTAATTGACTAAAGGATGATTTCCTTTAGTTACTATTTCCCAGTCCCCGCTGCTCTTAATTAGGTACCAGAGGAAACGGAGATTTAAAACTACATTCCTCTTACCAGAAGACCCGACCAGACCCTTTTTTAAGAGGAAACACTAAGCTAATATATTATAAGGTCTTTAATTGTGGCCTTCGGAGTTATCATCGTGAATGGGGAGGTGGTTGCAACTGAATATATTTTCAATATGTTAGTATTGGTACAGATTTTATTACTGTGTAGGTTTGTGGGATATTTTTTATTATTACTATTTAAATTATTAGGCAACAAAACGAAAACTTCTAAACATAACAGGTAAATTTTAGTTTAAACTTAAAACAAACTACACAAAACAATGATCGTGCCAGGGACTTTTGTTGTTATAACCATCAACTAAGCTTTTTACAAATTAAGCGAAGTGAGATCACACAGCAATGACAGATAGGGATTCAATACAATAAAGCTAATATAATATAAAAAAAAGGAAATCAATAGATATTATAATAGGTATTTATAATATCTATTGATGTCGCGCCGCGTGCCAAAACTAACCCCGCAGAGTGCGATAGAGATAACAGGAGCTCGGCCGGAAAATACCTATAAAAAGTACACAAAATTAACGCTTAGTAGTCCTCTGATTTCTCCTCCGAAACTTAACCGATTTAATTTCTTTCTACATTAAAAATTTTACATAAGATATGGCTGTGTTTCTGTGTTTTCTTTTTTTTAATTCTCTTCTTCTTCTCAAAGTGCCCCTTCTCCACGAAGATTGGCGACCATCATGGCTATTCTTACTCTCGAAGCTGCTGCACGAAAGAGAGATCGGGTACTCATGTTGAACCATTCTCTTAAATTCTTCAACCACGAGGTTTTCCTTCTTCCGGGTCTACGTTTCCCTTGAATTTTCCCTTGCATTACGAGTTGAAGAATATGGTATTTTTCCCCTCTCATAACGTGCCCAAAATACTGCAGCTTCCTTTTTTTTTTTTTTTTTTTTCTTTTTTTTATATTAAATGAGTTTACTCTTGACCATAATCTAGGCCAAAGGCAAAGATATGGTCTAGGATCGAGCGAGTTCACCCAGAAGAAGCCTATTCACTCTAACTTTAAAAAGATTCAGGTTATATGCGCTCGGAAACACAGGCGCAGGCAATGACCGTGCTCAGGACTTCCATCTTTTTCCTCATTCTGCGTAAGACCTCGGCATTCGTTACTCTCTGGACCCATGATATACGTAGCATACGTCTGTAGATCTACATCTCAAAGGCTTCGAGTTTTGAACACAATGCCGGGGTCAAGGTCCAGCTCTCCATGCCGTAAAATAGGACACTGAATACATAGCAACGAACCAGTCTCATGCGAAGTTTTAAATTAAATTTCCTGCAGCACAATATTTTTGTCATTTTGGTGAAGGCACTTCTGGCTATTTCTATGCGAACTCTGATTTCTTGTTCGCTGCTCCACTTGTCATTTATGTAGCTGCCCAAATATTTAAATTTATCCACTCGTTCTATTGCAGTCTTTCCCAGTGACAAATTTTCATTTGTCACTTGCGACCTAGATAAGACCATAAAATTTGTCTTTTTGGAATTTATTGTCAAACCATATTTGTTACTAGCTTCATTTACTTTATCGAGTAATATTTGTAGGCCTTCAATACTCTCCGCTATGAGAATAGTGTCGTCTGCATATCTTATATTATTTATGACTTCTCCATTTATCACTATACCCTCTTCACATTCGTGAAGGGATTCTGCCATGATTTTTTCGGCATATATGTTAAAAAGCAGAGGTGATAAGATACAACCCTGCCTAACTCCACGTTTTATGTCAGTTACATTAGTAAGTTGATCTTCATCTTTAGTTGACCATAGCTTTCTGAGCCCAATATAAATTCGTAATGATACGCAGGTCATGCTTATCTATACCAGTATGCTCTAAGATTTCAACTAGCTGATCATGTCTAACTCTATCAAAAGCTTTTTCATAGTCAATAAATATACATAAGTATACTTTTTTGTTTATATCCAGACAACGTTGTACCAAAACATTCAAGCAAAATTGTGCATCCCTGGTGCCTAAGCCGTTTCTGAAACCAAATTGAGTGTCTGACATATTTTCTTCGCATTTACGATATATTCTAGAATGAATGATTTTTAAAAATACTTTCAAAGCATGGCTCATTAAACTTATCGTCCTATGATCTTCACAACGTTTGGCATTTGGTCTTTTAGGAACAGGCCTATAAGGCCCGGGTTCAAGTCACAAGATAGCATGTGAATCTTTTTTACTTATTTTTAATTTTTATTTCAGGATTCTAAGTTTATTCAGTGTTTTAAATCATAAAAGTAATTCGCAGTATCATGCATTAAGCCAAAAAATATTTTTCATATTTTGATATATGTTCCTTAGGGAAAGTTGTTCAATTTCACTCCCTCTCCCACTTCACGGACTTCAAATTCTTTCATTTCAATTTATATTTAACTTTTGTACTACATATAGTCTGTGGGTTTGAGCAATATGGGAGTGAAATTTATTTCTGTGTAATCTACTCCTAAAGCCCTTTTATTTGATACCACACATGGTATGTTATGTTTATATAAAAAACATTTTTTCTCTGTATCGTCGACGTCACAGTTACTACGCACCATTTTCATACTTGTCATACCATAGATTTGTATTTACGACATCATACTGAATGCACTAATACAAAAAAATATACAGTAAATCGATTTCAGACAACTTTTGGGCACATTGCCGACTATAAACACATTCAAGTAAATCGTATAAAAAAGTTGTTCAGATAAAAAAGTTGTGTCTTAATGAGAATAACAAAAAAATCTAATAACATTTTCGATTTTTTTTTCAAACAGCTATGCTATGAGTTTTTTAAGTTTTGGAACCCCATATTTCCGCCATTTTTAAAATTTCGAAAAACTGGCACGACAAAAAAATTCTATATAGTTACCGAACCTGCTCACAAAATTTCATGAGAATCGGTTAAGAAATGCGACCTGTAGGCGAGAACAGACAGACAGACGGACAAAAGAATTTTGGGCCAGTCGAAACTGAGACGCTTCGCTCGCTTCGCTCGCTCGGTCAATAATGAAACAATATAAAAAAAAATTACAAACTAATTAAATTAATAATAATAATAACAAAAACAATTCATAAAAATAAAATAAAAAGATAAATTTTGGTATATACATATATTTAAAAATATGGTCCTTATCCTTATATACTTACACAATAAAATAAAATAAAATCTCATCTTAAATTTAGTGATGTAGTACTTTTTACTAATTGCAATAATTAGTGGGTACTCCTATTAATCTATGTGCGTCCTCCTCTAATCTAATATTGCTGTGCCCGACAGGGTCCATATATGGTCTTACTTTGTAATTTGTCATCCTATGTCTATATGGTTTGCAATAAATATTGAGTATTGAGTATTGAGTATTACTCAGTGAAAAAGTATACATGGTTAAATTTTTATAATTTAGAAAAAAATTATCGACTTTCCCATAAAAACTGGCCGGGCGGCGGGACTCTTTTGTATGGAAATGACGATTTATTGAGTTCCGATGATTTTTGAGTTCCGATGATTTTTGAGTTCCGAGAGATGGTCGGAGTCACCCCTTTAAATTTCACCGTGTAAAATTAATGTACTTAAGAAAACCTGTATAAACATTTATCCCAACATTAAAACATGTTTACCAGTTAACGACGTAGCCTTTATGGCATACCAGCAGGAACAAGTCAGCGGGGTAAATAGGGATGCACCAAGAGCAAGCGCAGATGTTCCCAAATTAGCATTGTTTAGCGACGGGAAAATTTGAAGTAATTACAACGATTTGTCACAGTTTGCGCGTTGCAAGAACTCTAGAAAGTTACTTATGGATTTTAATTGTATGTTAATTTTCGTCGCGAAATGGGTGTGCATGCTAATGCTAATTAGTGAAACACTCATTTGCATTAAGTGCATTGTCTGTCAGATTTTCCTTGAATTAATTCAATATTCATAAAAGTTTAAAGAAACGCAGACAAAGGCGTGAAATTGAAGATTTTTGTTACGGCCATCGTGTATGCTGTTTTTATTACAACACAAGTCTGCCTCTTTGTTTGTCCGTACACGAAATTTAATTACTGAATATTTTAAAATTAATTTTCTTTTTCATTTTAAAATCGTTTCAAATTTAATATACGAGTAAGCAGTTCTTCTATTTTAATGAGGATCTCGATGGGCCAGTAATATACAAAAATGCTTTAATAGTGCCCTAATTTTAATAAATAGTGAATTTCAGCATGTCTAAGTGAAAACACTAAGCTCGAGAGAATTGAAAAATAGGTATTTGTAAAATCTCGCACTCACACTCGCGGCGGCGAGAGTAAATAAAATGATTGCCCTTCTGGTACTATCCGGCGAGTAATCAGGGGACTACGCTTTTATACGGCACTCCTATTTCCTATGAACAAAACATAATCGTATTAGGTAGAAATATACCAACTCACTAGTGTATAACCTCTTACCAAATCAAAATAGCACAAAAGTAACGAAGTGCCTCAAAAAGTGCCTCTTTCCTCCATTCTTCCGCAGTCCATGTCCCGGCTATCAAGATCCGCCGGTAAATAATCCAAAATTAATGAGCTTGTAATTAAACCGGTGCGTTTAGACAAACATGGGGACGCTCACTAACATCAAAGGCAGGGATGAAGATTAAACACAGTTGCGTCTGCGCCACGTGCCAGCATTAGAGACTGCTTTGTTTCACCACCATAACATCCTCCATTCATCCCAGCTACAGTAACTCATAACACATAGGCAGTAACGTCGAAAATGCATTTTCAGCTCGGCAAAGATAAATTTGTATTGAGTGAGAGTTGACAATGCAACTAGTCTGAACTATCATGGGATTTGCCGTGTAATAGGGTATCTCTTACTAGCGACGTTTAAAACCGGAGATAAAGCTTCTGCAAAGTCTCGTATCAAATTGGGTTTTTGCAGTTGTTGACATTTCGTGGTTTGGACGACATCGAAGGAGAATTTATTTTCACTAAAGATTAGACTGTAGTAAACTCTCCTCATTCTTTTATTAATAGCATTTTGTTTTGTTCACGCTTTTCGTTGTATTTTTTGGGCTGTAATTGAAAAATAACTCTCTATATTGGCGAGCTCCATGGCGCAGTGGTTACACTGCGCATTTAAACACTGGCCTGCGACACGAGGGTTCCCGGGTTTGATCCCCGACCAAGTCAAGATGGAAATCGATCTTTTTCAGATTGACCTGAGTGTTGGATGTTTATCTATATAAGTATCTATTATAAAATGTAGTATCGTTGAGTGAGTATCCTACGACACAAGTTCACAACTTACAATACGATATGTCCCTATATATTTATTTATTTATTATATTCAATAAATCGCAAAAGTAAAATAAATATCGTGCAAAAACAAAATCATAAATTCATTTAGTGGTAGTTTGATTTAGTCGATAGTTTTCGCAAGTTGCTTATGTAGTTAAAGTTGTTAATTTTTATTTGTGTTTTGACTACCGTTTGAATTTATATACACGTTCAATTTCTACCTAACGTTATATTTCAAAGCAGCATACTGGTAACAAACAAAGGATTTTATTATTTTGCGTTCATAAAGTCGTGTATTTTATTTGTCTGTGGCAAGTTTTCATTTAGCTCGGACGTTGTTTTAAGGTTTCGTACGCAAAGGGTGCGAACTGGACCTATTATTATAATGTAAGTATATTTCGTAAAGGGCTGTAAATATTTTTGAACTGAAGATTAGGTATATTATTAGCTTAAATTACATTACAGCCGCAATCAAAGAAAATAACAGAAATTAATTCAGTCTTTAAGTAATTCAGTTTTATATTTTCATTGTATACTTCTAATGTTTTATTTTGATCAATATTATATTGGGTCTTACCTAGGAAATTGGCGTTTCCTATTATAGAGAATTTAAATTAAATTTTTCATACTAAAGTTTTTAGTATCATTTCGACTTTGATAAATTTAATTAGAGAGTTATGACACCAGTATGTGCATGGTCCATTGACCGTGACACCTACTCGAAATGATGATGATGATGAGTGAAATTTTGCATGTATTTACGGATAACAGTCAGCTTGATTTACAAAAATAAAATTTACAAAAATTAAGAAAAACAATAGAAAAATGATTTTGATCCAAACGGACAAGATCTGAAAGAGTTTTTTTCATGCGCATTTTCCAATAATTTAATCGAGGGAAACAAAAATATAATGCATGCAAAATGTTAATGTTAAAATAATAATGTGTTAATGCTATATTAAACATTAACATTATTATTATTATAAAATAATAATAATGTTAATGTTTAATATAGCCCATTTTCAATTTTAAATAAAAAAAACATTGTCATTAGGAACAAAATGGTAAACGGCATAAAACGCCATAGCTAAAGACCAATTAGTAGCATGTACCTACTTACCTAAGAACAACTTACTCGTACGTGTGTGAATCAGACTCGCGCTTGGCAAGTTTTCCTATTCGCAGCCAGATTTCCATTTACGCAATCTCTGATGAACGCAGACGATATTCGATATCGTTCATAAACATATCGATTACTCTGCTATAGTACAATAACCTAAATGCGTGGGCACTTAGGAATATGGCGGCGAAGTGGGTCACCTCTCCAGAGGTTGGTGTTCCCGGGATAATACTGGGAAGACACAGGAACAATAGCAGTATTGAGAGTGGGCTGATGTTTCAACGTTTTGATACCTGCAGTTTTTTCAGTTTTGTAAACATTATACTTATGTGAAAGAATTTTTATTGAAAACATTTTACAGTTTTATATTATTGATTAAATTTTTAAGGACATTTAGTGAGGTTATTACAGTACAGTTATTATTATTAAAAACTCGTACTTATATTGATCAACCGATAAACGTATATGGAAAACTTTATTTAACTGCGATATTAGATACTTATAAATCTGTTATACCTGCTGGTAATATTTTCATACGGCGAAAGAATACAAAAAAATAGGTTTAGTAGTTTTTCCGTTCATCTACTAAGACTGTAGATTTTTTAACTAAAAAATTGGTTGTCTGTAAAGTCGCTTTACGGACAATACATTTTACGTGATAACGGTGAAAGAGAGATAGATGCATCACAAGCCGAACGCTTTAAATGAAAAAACGCTTTTGCCCTCGCTTGCACATGGAACGTTCGTGCGTGCAGCCGGTGATCATCGATTTATTAGATGTTATCATGACAAAAGTTGGTTATATATTATAGTTGTCAGTTACCTTTAAATTCACGTATCCCTATTCCGTTTTAAAAGTTTAATATTCAAATTCTCTTCATAATAAATCAAATTAATGAACGTCCCAGAAGATTGTGAGTAAAAATTTGCCTTTTTTTCTTAATAAATCAGAATAAGCTCCTACTAATGCCTACCTGCGACGGCCTCGCCCATCCACCTTATCAACAAATACCACGCGTGTTTTTCAGAGCAGGGATGAATTTTCCAAAATTAGTATTCAGCTCGGGCAATCCTGCGTCTACCTCTGTCTGGACCGGACCGGCTACCGGCCGATTATATTAATCCTACGTGCGTTTTGTGAATCACCCACTGGTTCATTTAAATAAGGCTTTTTGTACGATTCCATTGGACCTGTAGTTTGTGGAGGCCATCAAATTAATCGAAAACGGATTTGGGATGGGGTTAGGGTTTCTGCAGTAAAATATTCAAAATTAGACCGTACTCTATGTAGTTACCTCTAATTGAAAAAGCTTTGGAATGGTTTTAGTTTATTTCAATTCAAACTTAATTCTTTGCATAATTTATTAAACTATGAATGCAAATGTCAGTTCCGGGAAAATATTTTTTCATTGATACAGTACCGACTATTTCGAATGCCGTTAAAGAAAAAATCGAACAAGTAATCACTATCAGGCTATTTGAAAAGTTCCCATTCATCACGGAGTTACGTTCAACTAAGTTTCATTCGACTTTTTATAGCACGATCGAATTCCGAAATGCTTCATTTCGTATTTTTTAGCAAACAGGCGTCCAGTACATCTTGATCCGCCGCTCTTCTTTTTCCGGAAGGCATGTCGACGTTTAAAGCGGTGTAGTTTCAGGTTATCGGGATCTTTGTGACTGGTTATGATATAGTATAGAGTCGAGTGCTCCTGAACCCGACAATGTGTATAAATAGGCAATCCCAATTGCGATCACGTAGCTGTAACGAGGCGTCGCGACTGTATGGTAGTGGATCGATCGAATGCCATGACGGAATCCAGACGTTCGTAGTGATTGCAGGGAAATAAGCCATGTTGACTGCGTGACAAAGGCGGCACGTGCTGCTATGAGGCATATGAGGTTTCCATGCTAAATAGTCAAGTACCTGAATAGTCGATTACCTAAATACATTGTTTTAGTTTATTTCATGCTGATTTGGGAGAAAAGGAAAACGTAGTTTGTACCAGCTGCTTCTTTTCAGACAATCTCCAATCCAGCTTTACACACTTTTTATAGCGATTCAATATATTTATCTTCCATGTTGGTCCCACCATGCAGATCGTAAAAGCTGATCGAGGGAATGGGTAAATCTGAAGAATCATGTAGTTATCAGTAGACGATGCGGCTAGCAACCTATCACTATCTTAATTCCATTTTCCACTTAACGCCCACCAACATGCTAAACATGGCTGGCTAAGGTCTTAAAGACCTGGACTCTGTGATAAATTTTATATAAATAGATAATTACAGAAATTTCCGCTGTACGAAGGGCGCTGGGTTCAATTCCCAATAGTTTTCATTCCCGTGGCAAATACTAAAACTTAATTTTCACAGGTTTGTCTGTAGTTTTCATGCTACCCAAGGAGGATTGGTGTCAGGAGGCCGGCCGTAAAAACTAGCAAATCTCGGTATTGACGGAACCAGCGCGAAGCACGAGCAAAGTGGCTCCGTTTTAGGATAGGCAAAAATCATTTGTATGTCCCGCTGTCCGGTTTGGAGGTTGTTTGTTCCTCCTCCACAGGTCGCACTACTCAACCGATTGTCATGAAATTTTGTGAGACGATTCAATAATTTTTGGAAATATTTAAAAGGAAACAAAGAAACTAAGCGCTATATAATGCTTAGATCCTTTGTTTATATAGCGCTTAGGACAATTACTTTGAGTTGGCTGTGTTACGAGTGTATCTCGTAAGCTCACAGAACCACTAGAAATAGAGGACCCCGGGCTCCAAAGCATCACTATTGAAGACGTAACTTGGAAAACTCACAGATGATGAAGAGAGAGATATATACAGCGTGATATTGAACCTCCTAGCTATATTGATATCTGGGCATCAGAATCCCTATTGGAATAGAGAATAGCAAGAAAAAAGGTAAAAAAAAAACATTCACCTCTATAGAAATTCGTCCCGTTGATCGGCGACTGTATATGAGACACCTAATTTTTTTTGCAATAAGTTTTTTTCTTGCATTTCTGTTTTCCAATAGGGATATTGATTTCGAGATTCATATATAGCTAGGAGGTGCAAAATCACTTTGTATAGAGATGTATAATAGAACCAAACTAAAGAGGTAGACTCTAAACCTTTGTACCTAAGTGCAAAATAATCGCTGAGTTATGACCTTTTTGTCTTGCTGCAGCACACAAATGACTGTTCTTATGTTTATGTACTTAGACTTAAGATCGCCTGTATTACTTATTTGTGTGTTTGTGGCTATCAAATAAAGGTATTATCTATCTATCTATCTAAACGAGATGGCGGGAAGATATAGTAAAGTTCTTGCCGGAAGGGCAAAAGGTAGCAGCGAATAGAGACGAGTCGAGAGGGCCTTTGACCAGTAGTAGGACACAAAATCCAAAGGCTATAAAAAAAAAAGACTTTACATCAAGTCAAATAAGAATCCATAGTTTGAGTATACGCGCAATGCACTATAAACTGTAGAGTTGGATATTCTACCACTCAAATTGTTTCATCTAATATTCCTAACTATTCCGAAACTTTTTGCTATTAAAATGCCAGAACTAAACTAGACAGTTTCATCTCTACACTGAGCTGACCGTCGGGAGCCGGTCGACGCAAGTTTTTAGCAAATAAAACTCTCCATGCATGGTGCAGCAAAAACTATTTGTGCCTTTTAGCCCGGAGCCTTATAGGCTCCAGTGACGTGTACATAGCATTTGATATTAATATGTGTACTAAAAACTTATTAGGAAAGACAATGTTTGGATCAAAAAGAGCATTTGAATAATATCACAGAGCCAGTAGGTTGGTCGGTGGGATCTAAATATTAATGGGCTGTTAGCCGCATCGCCTATTGGCATGATTACTGAGGTTTTCGCCCGTTCCCTCGAACTTCTTATGATCTGCGCGGGATGAGAACAGCTGGTACATTCTTTATTATCATAAACGTTTTCTTTTCTCAGACCAGCATGGGTCGTCAAAAAGAGTTCTTGATTTTTAGTAGTAGTGTTCCAAGGGTTTTATAAAAAATACTAAACACTTGAAACATTGATGAAGAAGGGATTAGGGAACTCAGAAAGTAAAACTTACTCCTAAAACTTTTTATAAAATGTTTTAGAAGTAAGTCTATGCCTACTTGTTCAGGTATTTTTCGAAGTTATTTTCCGAAAGGTTTTTTGCAAAATCCTGTAATATACTACGAAATAAGACTTATTCTTATGTAATGAATAAGAATTTTCGGATACAGTTTTCGTGTTCCTTAGTGTCAGATTAATAAAGCTGACTCAACGCATCTGACATAACATGTAGTTTAAATTTACTAAAAACTACATACGTGATACACAAAATACACATAGCCTTCAATCCTACTGAGCAATTTAGGGCATACATAGCATGTTTCCATTATTTATGAAACTTTCACACGGCATTCCAATCAAGTAACCGTATCTTATCAGGCACTTTTCTAATCTTTACTATCTCGTATTGATTTTAAACTAATGTAGTGTACTTACATACAAAAATGCCGTATAGTTTCCGGTCTAAAACAAACCTCTCCACTCTAACTATAGATTTCGTTAGAGGAAACTGAAGTAAAGGTCAGACGTGTCATCCTTAACGGCCAAGTACCGTTGGTTGTAGCTGCTACTTGACTACTCACTCTGATGAATGGGGGATTCATCAGAGTGAGTTGTATCCCAACACCTTTATTCCCTTTCCAATCGAACAAATTCCTATCCCACCTCAGCTTAAAATGCTTCCGATGGAAAGCAGCGTTGAAACTAAGAAAAAACTGCGCTCGCTAACTCGCCTGCCAAGCATGGTATGACAAAATCCTCCCATTGAATGAAGTATCTTTAGGAGAGGCCTTTGTCCAGTAGTGGAATTTTTACGGCTGTGACAAAACACGTCTTACGCCCTGGTCTGCTACCAGGGCTTCATAATTTACCTGAGGATGCAACCAGGATCACGCTCAAATAACAGAGTTTGACGTAAAATGAATCCGGGCCGTAAATCTGTCCAAACTAACCGGCATTTATTATGGTCGGGCGAAAAACGCCGATACGTTTATGGTGCGCTGGTACAGCGAAACCAAATTGAATCTGTGGATTTCAATTTAACGATAATAAAAATATTTTTATGAATTTCAGACGAGTATGCCTAGTCGATAGTTTTTTTACGCATGGCTTTTCTGGTAATAATTTCCAAACAAAATGTTTGAATGAAAAATTCCACGCTGGCGCGGATCTGAACCAGCGTATAAAGGGATGGGATATGGTGGAGATTTTTGACGTTCAGGATTGAAGCGTGGCTGCTCAAGTGGCAGAGCGTAGGGTCGTACATAGACATCAGACATAGGGTCGCTGGTTCAAACCCTGCACGCGTAAATTTTTTTCTTCATATCTTATTACTTAATTTAATAAGAGTATATGAGAATAGCATTGAGAATGCAAAATGCTTTTAGCATTAAGTCCACCTACTGTAGCTTTATAAGCTCAAAAAGTTTTTTAAATAAATAAATAAAAAAAGACGGTTAAAAATAAAATACCTATTTGAATTTTGTCCTTTAATGATTGTTTTTGGAAAAATTATTTGTTATGAAAATATTGCCATTTAGGGATATTCATACATCAGATATCGTTTTAATTTACAAATTTGTTTTAGAGTGTAGAAACTTAGTGTAGAAACTACCTACTTCAAAATAATACAATGTTGTATTCAAGGAAACAAAGGAATTGTACGACTAACAAAATCTCCAATGCAAATCATATTCAGTGAATGCTACAGAAAATTTGATTTTCCTTCTAGAAATTTCAGCATATAATAATATGTACTTAGATAGATAACTTAAGGAGATAGATAGATAAATAAACGGCATTAGCTATCTATCTACTTACGTATTTCCTAATATTTTCGATTAGCATCTGAAAACGAGACTTGAATCTTTCAGGACTCTACTTATATTTCGAGTATACTCGTATTAGGGGCTTATCAGTATCACATTAGCGAGTTGCGAGCGAGTTGAAAGCGGGGCGAGTGCGCAGCGAGTTCGCCGCGAGTTGGCAACGTGTGCGCGGCGAACACGCCGCGAAGACGCCGTGGGAGCGTAGCGAGCTCGCAGCACTGATTTGTATTGGCATCGGCATTGGCATTTGTATTGATTGTACAAAACGCGGATCGCACGACGCGAACTGGCTGCGCACCTGCGGCGTCTTCGCGCCGAGCTCGCTGCGTACCCGCGACGTCTTCGTAGCGAGTTCGCTGTGCACTCGCCCCGCTTTCAACTGACTCGCAACTTGCTAGTGTGATAAGGCCCTTAGGTAGGACAGTATTATCGAGCACAACTTTATGTCAAAATTCACAATACTAAATACGTGCAGTAAGCTACAATACTAATATATGTCTACAACATCTACATGATTCGGATTTCGGAAGGTATACACGTAATACGTTGTCCAAATCCACTAGCAGTTGTTAGTATTTATAAATAAAGTATTGAGTCTTTACCCACTATATGGTTATAGATATTTTATTTTACATTTTGTTTAAATGTCAAGTCTCAACCTATTATAGGTACGGGTCTGTGACAGACGGACGGACAGATGGAATTCGGAGGCTCAGTAATAGGCAAAAATCAATAATTATTAGGTAGGTACCTGCCTTACTAGTTAATTAGTACTTAGGTATACGAAAAAATAAGACTGATTCACGTTATTTGGTTACGAATCACAAGCGTGAACGTAAATTATGTCGAATGACGATTAGGCGCGTAAGCCCCCAAGGTAGACGCTGATCACAACGATTTCCCATTAGTGGGACACACAGATGTTTCATCAGCGATTTACTCCAAAATAAGACTAATACGCATACGTAATAAACAAAAGATTCTGTTAACCCTTTGACCGCGAACGTCGGATAAATCCGGCAAACATTTTCATAGAAAATGTATGGCTGATTTATCCGACGTTCGCGGTCAATGGGTTAATTTACCTTTGACGAGCTCTGTGAACTGCCGTTCATTTCGATTTTTGTAGTACTGTACAAGGAATGACCCAATATAAGTCGCTGTCAATTAGTTTGACATGACATTGACATTGGTACCTTTAGAATGCGCGACACTTACCGTTGACACTGAACTTCAAAGTTAATATTTTAAGGTTTTGAAAAAAAGCAACTCAAAAAGTCAATGTAGAACTATAATTCACAAAAACATTTAAATTGAGAACAAAATTGTGTTTCAACTTAATCGGAGCAATGTTAGAACTATGTATCTAAACTAAACGCGTTCGGGGCGGTCGAACTGAGTCGAACTCGGACATTTCATTAAAACAATTTGATTTATCGGACGAACTCGAATACACTGAGCACGTTCGCGTTCAACCGCTTTGGGATAGTGTTAGTGACATGTACTAAGTATATGTGGTTATGTTTCTGTACTACGGATTTTTTTAGAATGCCAATTACCCCACGACATTGAAAAAGTGAAATGTCATTGTAACCTTACAAAATAAAATTTCAGTTTTTTTCTTTTCTTGTTGGAGCATAAATCTTATATTAGGCATTAAATATTTTTTTGGCACTAAATACTTTGCCATAATTGTTTTTAGCATAATTAAGTATCATATAACGGCAAAAAATCATTCTATATTGCCAAAAATGGTAAATATCACCAAAATTAAATCCTCATCTAAACATTATAAATTAAGACAACGTGCGATTTTTTTAAAGCAGCTATTTCCAAGTTATGATTGTTTAATCCGAAAATAGTTAATGACCACCAAAAGTTTAATAATATTTTAATATAAAATGACATCTAAATGTATATTTTTATCCTTTAAAAGTAAGTTATCTATACATATAATAAAACAGTAAAAATATTTTGTCTGTACATTTAGAATTTTTGACTGAAATGGATAGAGGGACACTTAAAAAGAATAATAAAAAGCAAAAAATTTTTTTTCGAATTTTTTGTCTGTCTGTCTTTCTGTCTGTCTGTATGTATGATCACGATTATCTCCGAAAATACTGAACCGATTTACTTCAAACTTTCACCAATTGCTTTGTTTTAACTCAGCAAAACATCTAAAGTTTGTTTCATCAAAATCGGTTCATTAAAAAAAAAGTTATCGTCATTTGAATGAACTCAAGGCATTAGTTTGCCTGCAAATATACACAGTGAATTTTTTATCGTTTTGGACCCTTAAAGGGGTGGCTCAGACCATCAAAATGAACAATTTTTCCGATGGGAACAATGCTGGGAACTCAAAAAAGAATTCGACATTCCCTCCCATGAAAAACTGGCCGGGCGGCGGGACTCTTTTGTATGAAAATGACAAAATTTTTTTTTGAGTTCCCAGCATTGGTCCCATAGAAAAAGTTGTTCATATTGTTGACCTGAGTCACCCCTTTAAGGGTCCAAAACGATCAAAATTTCACCATGTATAGCACTTAAATAGTAAGTGATTAAATAATAAGTGACATATGAAAATTAAAATAATAATTTATGATTAAAATATTAAATACAAAGTCAATTCATCATCAGCATGCATTATACCTATCCATACTAATATTTTAAATGCGAAAGTAACTCAGTCTGTCTGTCTGTTTTCTTTTCACGCTTCAACCATTGAACCAATTTGGATGAAGTTTGAGACCCGGGAAAGGACATAGGGTACCTTTTGTCCGGGAAATTCTACTGTATGTTCCTGAGGGAGGGACACTAACGGCGGCGGCGTAGCCGCGGGCTAATGGCAAACTAACCGAAACTGCTGCGCCTAGAAACTTGAAATTTGGTACAGGGGTTTTTTAATGATGTGAGTGAGCGCTATGAAAGTATTTTTAAGAAATTTTACTCCTAAAGGGGTAAAATTTATATGGAATTTTCTCATTTCTGGACTTAGGAGTATGAAAGTAGGTATATAAGTCCTCGATTAAAATTAAAAAAGATGTGTGTAGGTAGATGAAATTTGCAAAATTCCCCCCTTAAGGGATAAAATATATAAACTTTGTATGGAAATTTTCTCATTTCTGGACTTAGACGTGTGAAAATAAGTATATAAGTTTTAGGTTACAATTAAAAATATCTGTGTAGGTAAAATGGACGATATTTTTCCCTGAAGGGGTAAAATAGCGGGGTAAAGATAGTATAGGAATTTACTCATTTCTAGACTTAGAAGTATGAAAATAGGTAAATAAATTCACGATATCAATTGAAAAAGATCTATGTAGGTCAACTTGAAAAAAATCCCCCAGAAAGTTTGTTTAGAAATTGGAAGTTGTTAGGTACTGTTGTTAGGTAAAGTTTGTTTGGAAATTGGAAAATTTTCTCATTTCTGGACTATGAAGTATGAAAATAAATAGGTATGTAAGCTCTCGATTACAATTAAAGATATATGTGGGTGAAATGGACAAAATTCACTCCTAAAGAGGTAAAATGGGAGGGTAAAGGTTTTATGGAAATATTCTCATTTCCGGACTTAGAAGTATAAATAATATGCATACTTCCATACTAATACTAATATTATAAATGCGAAAGTCGTTTTTTTACGCTTCAACCAATGAACTGATTTGGGTGAAATTTGGTATGGAGGTGTGAGGCCCGGGGAAGGACATAGGGTATGTTTGATTCCGGGAAATTCTACTGTTCCCGAGGGATCGACACTAACGCGGGCGGAGCCGCGGGCAACAGCTAGTACCAGATAAATCAGTCAAATTAAAACCAAAACAAGTAAAGAAACCCCTGAAGTTTGACCCTATGATATTATAAAATCATTACTTAAGTCTGGGTGTTTTTGTTTGTTAGTTTATTATGAACCACTTCCAACGAAATATTTTTTTTTCTATTTTGTGTTTATTAGAAAAAAGGATAAGAAATAATCAAATCGTATAATTAAAATAATCCTTTTTCAAAAAATTTAAGAAAGTTGAAAATATCAGACTCCTTTGTAATTAACAATTAACTATGTTAATACAGTCGCTACTTGTACTATATTTGGTAGTAGAGTAACATTTTATGGCAATCAAATGGTGAATTTTGGGTAGACAAAGAGCAATTATTTTCTCATAAAAATTTGGACACTTTCAAAGTACAATTTAAAGTGCAGCAGTCATGACTAGAATAAGTAGAGCCGTTGTATTATTCTAGTCATATATTGTTATATTTCATGTATTCTATTTTTGGTTATGGTTTAATTTTAGTTAGTTAGAGGCTATGCGTGACAATGTCTTTTTTGGTGGTCATTTTATTTATCCTTATTATTTTTCGACATAAAGTTTTTCCATGATAATGATTTTTCAGGCATTATTCAAATAAAAGTTATGCCAATACTTTTACATTAATTTTACATTAATCAAATAATGTACACATATGGATAGAATAATACATTATACAAATAGTTGTATAATGTATTATTCTTTCCATATGTATACATTATGCGAATAAAATAGTGCACTTTTTAATACTATGTTTATGTATTTTTTCTCTTTACTGTCTTCACATATTTTTATTACTGGACCCCCTTCTATTTGCATAGTATTTGTACCTAATATACTTTTTTTTATATTTATATATTTAGCATAACTATTTTGCAGATTGTTTTTGGCATTACATACTTTGCAATAATATTTTTTTTTCCTATTTAAATTCAAGTAACGCACTAGGATTTATTTAAGAGTATTTTGTTTTCCATTTTTGTAGCCGCAAGTGTGCAGTTTAGGCATCTTTTTCTTTTATTAACGTGTCATCCATTTTGAGAAACTTTTCATTGATTTTATTAACGTTAAATTGGCAGCAGACTAAGAAGTATTTAGTCGAAACTTACTCTAGCAATAAATTGAAGAAATTTATAAACAGTTAATAAATAAAAGCGGAAGAGCTTGCTACGAAAACTGGCTAGTTTCCAGAAAAGCTTTATACGAGAAAACCTATTCGTTAAAATAAGAAAAACATTGAAAATTATTTTTGTTTAAAAATATACCATACTGTAGACTACTAAGGTGAATTTCTTTGGTTGTATATTTATTATTAAATTGTTTGGAAGAATAAACTATAATGTATAAATATGATATATCTAGTAATTTCATTGTCGTTATTTGATTGACAAAATCATTATATTAGTTTAGTTCAGGATTATATACATCATAATAACTTTTATAATGCTATAAAAACTCTTTTTGTGGTGTAATTGGTCAGTACTTGTTTTAATATCAAAAAATACTACTTATTGCACCGATACCAAAACGAGAAAATATAAATATTTCAAAGGAACTGTGTATTGCACAATAACATTGTAGCTAATACTGCCAAAGGTTGTCAAATCGGAGGGCACTTTTCACACATCGTCTTCCGCTGCGTCAGGCGTCGTCAATGGCGCGGAAAAGCCAAAAGATAATGCTGCTTTCACTCGTCTCGCGTTGCGAAAATGACACCCGACGTCAGGGGTTTTAACCGATGGCTTCGGTCTAAACTCTCGACTTAAATTTTTGAACGGGTCATTGATGATTACTAACTTTAAGAACAAAATTTATGATTGGGGTGGGGTAATTTTTGTTAAGCTGCCTACTTGCTACTCTATTATTACTTCCGAAAAGAGTCATTGTGTTTGTTTCTTTCCACAACATGATACCAACAAGAGTCTAGCTCTTACATATCAGACCTATTTAAGCTTATTTGCAAATGATCTACTGGAAATCAATTTAACAATATGTGAGTACTATAATTGACGGATTGTAAAAACATTTGCTTATTCTAGCTGACTATCATCATTGCCAAAAAGCTGATAGCTACCATAAATAAAAAGTTATTATGAACTTCAATATCTATCGTGTGAAATTCTGTAAGAACTTGGCAATCGAGGCATTAAGTTGCACCGGTGTGCAACAGATCCGAAGTGAAAAGTGGCTGGCTTATTTCCTCTGGGCAAATTTCCAACGACTTTTACTAGGAATTTGTTTACTGTGCCACTTTGAATTTTTAAAATTAATCATTTTCTTTTACTAGTTTATCTTCACAAAGAACAGTAACTATTTAAAGTATTTTAAATGAAAAGATTAGATAATTTTGTTGTGATAGAGCCACGCCACCGGCAAAAGTCATTTTTGCTAGTAGCATGCATGGGTCGGCTCGTCCTGGGAAGTACCACACTCTCACAGAAAATCGACGTTTGAGTAGAAGCTTTACCGCTTCTATGCTCCGTTCGGTGAGAGAGAGAGCCGGAGGCCTATCCTTCTCCCCCTTCCCCCATGTCCCCCATTTTTCCCTACTCCCAATGTTCTCCCCCCAACTCCTTGAAAGGCAGGCAATGCTCCTGTCACACTCTGGTGTTGCAGTTGTCCAAGGGCAGCGTTGATCGCTTTCCATGAGGTGACTCGCTTGCTCGTTTGCCGCCTATAACATAAAAACAAAATATTATTGTTTCGTCATCGCAAATTACTTAAAACAAAACGCATATTTCGTTTCGTTAAATCGCAACGCAAACACTTCACTGTCAAGTGAGGTTACAGCTCACATTCCTCCTGTATAGTGTTAAATTCTCTAATTGTTGTTTTGTGGTAATTATTATATTGTGTTCGGTGAGCCGTAACCCTGCCCAACACACGACTAGCTGCATCATTCCAGATCTGGCCAAAAGAAGAACAATCAAGCTACTCGGAGCCAGGTAAGCCCACTCAGATAATAATTTCTAAAAGTTCATGTTTTGAGATTCAAATCATTCCATTTAAAAAATCGGCATATACTTTCAGGTGACCCTATGTGTAGCTTGATGCAAATCGAAATCCACCCCAAAAATGCAACTAGCTACATGATGGATTAAAGTATTAGGTAATTATCATAAAAGTAAAAAAAAAAATACATTTGACAAAATAAAAAGATTTTGCCATGTACGTATTAAATACTTGATTTTGTGTCTAAACTTTGTTGCCTACTTTTGTTGGTTTAGTAGAAATCTTGAATGATTGATGTTTGATAAAAAGCTTTACATTTTGCTACAATATACTTCTAAAAAAGTTTCAATATTGTGATGCTTCAAAAGAAGATAAATATGAAGCTGAAAAAGAATTCAATGTTTGGAACAAATAGCTATATTTCAGTTTGCGAATAATACGAATAAGTTTCGTCATATAACAAGATAATAATATGCGTGTGGATAAAAAACCACTATGCAATATATAAAGATAATTCTACGATCTTTGAGAACGACTGTATAACTCGATGTTCGAATATCATCGATTAATTATTATTTTGGTACGTTTTATTGGTCATTTTGCTTTTTTATTTATACTATAATATACTGATAATAAATTCCAAATAACATTGCGAGTTGAACAAAACAAGTAAGAAACTTTGTTCTTAACAAGGGTTCCCTGTCGTATTTATTATTCGGTTATGCTTGCATGCAGGATGCAGGTAGGTATCATATATTATCACACTGATAAGCCAGATTATTACCATTACCTTCAAATTCACTGTACTTGTGAATAAGGAACTTCATCCCGGATAGCCTAAGGATGAGTTACTTACGACAAAGACAGTGGATGATTATTCTGCCCGCATCGCGGTCCGACGACAAGCTTCGGATAAGCGGGCCTACACCGCAGCGGAGATTAGTGACCGGCGGCAGGGTTGTCACCATGTTTGTATGTACATAACTTCCTCTATTAGAAGATAATTGACATAGCTTATCATAAGTCAGATAGTTACCACCACCTGTGAATATATTATCCACGTTTTTTGACTGTAAAAAAGAAACCTCGAACTAATTAATTCAATTCAATTCAATTCAATACTTTATTGCTTCCTTAATGTATGTGTACAGGTTTGCTTATAAAATATATATTAAGTAACAATTAAGGGCCACAGCAGGCGTTGCAATGAGAGAAGGGCTGCGTCTAGTTCTAGTCAAATTATATAAAAAAGATAAAAAATAAAAACAATAATCATTCTGTAAATATAATATATAGATTAATTAATGGTATGTATTTAGTTATGTATTTTAAATTATCTTTTTATTTCATTTAGTAGCCTTCACGGAGTAAATTTGTCTTCTAGAAATTCATGAATTGTGTAATAGCATTTTTTTGTCAGTAGTTCCTTAACATGTCGCAAAAATGATTTCATCATCATCATCATATCAGCCGCAAGAAGTCCACTGCTGGACATAGGCCTCCCCCAGGAATTTCCAATACGACCGGTTGGAAGCGGCCTGCATCCAGCGTCTTCCTGCGACCTTAGTCAGGTCATCCGACCATCTGGTTGGTGGATGTCCGACGCTGCGCTTGCCGGTACGTGGTCGCCATTCGAGAACCCTTCTGCCCCATCGGCCATCGGTTCTACGCGCTATGTGCCCCGCCCACTGCCACTTCAAAGAGCTAATCTGCTGAGCTATGTCGGTGACCTTCGTTCTCTTACGAATCTCCTCGTTTCTGATTCGATCTCGCAGAGAAACACCGAGCATAGCTCTCTCCATAGCTCTTTGAGCGACTTTGAGCTTTCTTATGAGGCCCATAGTAAGGGACCACGTTTCGGACCCGTACGTCATCACTGGTAACACACATCGATTATAGACTTTCGTCTTTAGGCACTGAGGTATTTTGGACGAGAAGACACTACGGAGCTTCCCGAACGCTGCCCAGCCGAGTCGGATTCGACGAAAGACCTCGTCCTCAAAGCTGGAGCTTCCAACCTGGATCAAATGACCCAAGTAGACATATCGGTCCACAGCTTCAAGGATGGAGTTCCCAACAGATACTGGTGAAGGCACAACATGGACATTCGACATTATTTTCGTCTTGTCCATGTTCATTTTAAGGCCCACTTGTTGGGAAACTCCGTTGAGGTCATTGAGCATAGTACTTAAGTCCTCCAGCGTCTCCGCCATAATAACGACGTCATCAGCAAATCGAAGGTGAGTGATATACTCGCCATTGATGTTGATGCCAAGTCCTTCCCATTCCAGGAGCTTGAAGGCATCCTCCAGAGCAGCGGTAAACAGTTTCGGAGATATCACGTCTCCCTGTCTTACGCCTCGCTGCAATGGTATAGCCTTCGTGTTCTGCTCCTGTACTCGAACTGACATACTGGCGTTTCTGTATAAGCACTTCAACACTTCGATATACCGATGGTCGATGCGGCATCGCTGAAGGGACTGAAGCACGGCCCATACTTCGATCGAATCAAAGGCTTTCTCATAGTCCACAAACGCTAAGCATAATGGCCGGTTATACTCTCTGGTCTTCTGTATAACCTGCCGCAGCGTATGGATGTGGTCTATGGTACTGAAGCCTTTTCGGAAACCGGCTTGTTCGGGAGGCTGGAAGGCATCGAGCCTGTTCGTGAGACGATTCGTGATCACCCTCGAAAACAGCTTATAGACGTGGCTCAGGAGTGTGATGGGTCTGTAGTTCTTCAGTAGAGTATTATCACCCTTTTTGAAGAACAAAACCACCACACCCCTTTTCCACGCTTCTGGCGTAATGCCCTCGAACAGAACGGAATTAAAGAGCCTCTGAAGGACTTTCAGTACCGGCGTTCCGCCCGCTTTCAGAAGCTCTGCTGTAATTCCGTCCTCGCCCGGCGCCTTGTTGTTCTTAAGCTGTTTGAGGGCAATCCTAATCTCGTACAGGCTGATGTCCGGGATGTCTTCGGTATAGTGTCGGGTTAGCTTGGCTCTTGGATCTTTGGCCAAGCTGACAATGGGTTTGGCTATTGAGGTATAGAGCTGTCCATAAAACCTCTCAATCTCCCCCAGCACCTCGGCCTTTGTCGAAGCCACACCGCCGTCCTCCGTCTTCAGCTTTGTTAATCGACTTTGCCCAATAGACTCCACCCTTGCGAACACTTTGGAGCCTTTGTTTTGCTCTATCGTCTCCTTAATACGCTCGGTATTAAAGGAGCGACTGTCGTGCCGCAAGGATTTTTGGATTTGTCTATTGAGCTGTCGATGTACATCAGCGTCATCCGAGGTCTGCAGCGGCATGGATCGTCGCGTGGCCATCAAATTTAGGGTCTGGGGTGAGATCTTTTGAGATTTATGTTTGGGGCGGGACCAAAAAAAACTTCGATCCCACCTCCTGGACAGTCTTTACCAACCCATTGTTTAACTCGTCCACTGAAACGCAATCTTTCAGGCAATCGAAGCGATTCGAGAGTTCCAGTTGGAAACTGTCGACATTTTGGATATGGGTCGGTGATGGTCGGAGAGAAGACTTCATCAAGCGAGTCCTCTCTCGTCTGAGATTGATATTCACGATGCCTCTCACGATTCGGTGATCACTACCGATTTTAATCCTATTGATCACAGAGACATCGTTAAATATCTCTCTCCTCGTCGACAAGATGAAGTCTATCTCGTTTTTGACAGGGGGTTGGTCCCTTCTGCTGGGTCCCATCCAAGTCCATTTTCTATGAGGCGGCTTCTGAAAGAAAGAGTTGATCGCATAGAGTCCCTCTTCTTCAAGAAAATCAGCCAGCCTATGACCCCTGTCATTCCGGTCTCCATATCCAAATTGTCCCACTCTGGACTCTCCATCGCTCCGCTTGCCAAGTATTGCGTTGAAATCCCCCATAACAATCGTATAATAGGTTTTAGAAGCGTGTATGGCCCTACTGATGTCCTCATACACCACTTCCACCTCTTCATCTGAGTGTTTCCCGGTCGGCATATATACCTGAATTACCTTCAACAAGTATCTTTTAGATACTCTGAGTATCAGGTATATTACCCTGCTGGAAACACTATCGATGGTTATGACGTTGTTGATGAGGGACTTGTGGACGAGAAACCCGACACCATGCTGTGACTTTTTTAAGTCACCCTCCCGGTGATAGAGTAGGTTACCAGACTTTAGGGTTGTCGTGCCCTCTCCTTCTCTTCGGACTTCAGACAGACCCATTATGTCCCATCGTAACCTACTCATCTCCTCTTCCACTTCCTCGACCTTCTCGTCTAGCCTCATTGTGCGAATATTGTGTGTTACCAGGGCCAGTCTCTGTTGGGGGTGGTAGCCGGATCTCTTCCGGAGATTTTTCGCACCCCCTGCCCCGCCGTTACCGTGACCGCTACCGGAGTCAGGAATAGCGGGGCCGCCGGGGACTGGGGGCCTTGGTGTATTGTTTATATTCATGAGGGGTATTGCCATACTCACCACGCTTGGCAAACGGGTTGGTGAGCGCAGTTAGTTTGGCTTATATCGGTTCCGATGCTGCTGCCCATCGAAACCACTTTGAAGCGTGGGAGGGGAAGGAATTTATTGTGCTAAGGGAACGGGAAAAGGTATTTGGGATGCTACTTGCTCGGAAGGATTGGGGATAAGAAAGTAGCAGCTCGGGGAGGCCGGGCGCGCGTACCCGATGCCATACGTACAATCACCGGACTGGCAATTAAGTATGACACCCCTGGCCTAAAAATGATTTAGTATTCTCTATATTTTTAATGTCATCTGGGAGTTTGTTGTAAAGCTTTATACACATTACTAGGGGACTGGACGAGTGTAGCTGAAGACGTGAAACCGGCAGTTGCAAATTATTTTTATGACGAAGCATGTATTTTGTCATTAGGTCTATTTTTTTTGTGAAGAGATCGGGGTACTTTTGGACAAATTTGCATGTTTCCAAAATGTAGATGCACGGTAAAGTTAAAATTTTGTATTTATGGAAATAAGGTTTGCAGCTATCTTTTTGTTTAATATTAGCCATTATTCGTACCAATCTTTTTTGTAAGGTAAAAGGTTTATCCCAATCGGTGCCGTTGCCCCACAAGAGAGTTCCGTAGCTAAGCCACGAATAAGCATATGCGTAGTAAGAAACCAGCGCAGTTTCGACGTCGGTAGATTTATTTACCTCTCTCAGGGCGTACGCAAATTTGGATAATTTGGCACAAAGGTTTTGTACATGCGACTTCCAGTTTATGTGGCTATCTATATTAATGCCTAGTAGAGTAAACTCCTTGACTACCTCCAAGTCTATTCCGTTCAAACATATATTTATTTGTAGTGTTTTTTTTTGGAATGGATGAAAAACCATTAGTTTTGTTTTTAAATAATTTATATCTAGATTGTGCTCTTTTAGCCAGTTTGATGTTCTCTGGAGAATTCCTGAAAGATGACCGTTCAAATTTGTATTATCTTTAACGGAGGTGAGGATGGAGATATCGTCGGCAAATAAGACACAGTGTTCTTTTATTACTTTTGGGAGATCATTAATGTAGAGCAGAAACAAAAGGCACCCGAGAACGCTACCTTGAGGGATAGAAGAAGTAACTGGTTTGCAGTCTGATCGGATACGTTCGACTGTGCGCGTCTTGTAATTGAAATATTCAATCTCTACATACTGTATCCTATCCCTAAGATAAGAAGCGAACCATTTCTGAGCGATACCTCTTATCCCATAGGCGTATAATTTGTCAAGTAAGATATCATACTGGACCCAGTCATATGCTTTAGTCATATCCAACAACATTCCGACACCATATTTACCCCCATCGAGTGTATTTAATATTTCTTGGACGTATTTGTAGACTGCTAAAGTAGTAGAGCGATTTTTACGGAATCCATTCTGGCTCTCACTTAACAGTTTATATTTTTCGCAAAAGTTATATACGCGATCAGCCATCACCTTCTCAAAAATTTTTGCAGCAGTTGGTAAAAGTGCAATAGGACGATAATTGTTTAGATCTGATTTTTCATTTTTCTTATAAATGGGTCTCACAATAGTAATTTTTAATAGGTCGGGGAATATTCCTTCATTTATTGATTGATTTATTAATGAAGTGAATGGTAGAGTCAATTCATCTGCACATTCTTTGAATAAGGTTGGGGGCAGTTCATCAATGCCGTGACTTCTTTTATTTTTTAACGTTTTAATTATTTTATTTACTTCCTTGGCATCAACAGAGCGAACGAAGATACTATTTTCTGTTGAGCTATTTACCGGGGTTATACATTTTTTTCGCTTATCGCTGTCACCTATGCTGGCAAAAAAATTATTAAAATTATTAGCTATCTGTTTTGGATCCGTTATTACTGTTTTGTTAATTTTTAGTTGTATATTACTTTTTTCTTTAGCGGGTTTTTTATTTGTGCACTCGTTAACTACACTCCACATAGTCTTAACTTTATTATCTGACTTTTTAATTCGGTTTTTATAGTACAATTTTTTCGAGGTCACTACTGTTTTTTTTAATATGTTTTCATACGTTTTACAATAATTATTTAGTATGGTATTATTTGTTCTTAAGTTTAAAAGTTTTAACAATCTTTTATGTTTACACGATTTTTTGATGCCTACAGTGAGCCAATGTTTCTTTGATAATTTACTAATTTTTAACTTCCGTTTCGGTATACATTCATTTAAAATATTAATCATTGTCGTATGAAATATACTATAGTTTTCATTTACATCTTTCTTTTCTGAGAGGAGATCACACCACTTTATTTCATGTAGTTTAGACTTGAAGGAATTTATTGTTTTTGAGTTGAAAATTCTTTTTTCGGTGTACCATATATTTTTTCCTATTTCTTCTTTAGTTTTAATGCTTATCAATGTTGCAGAATGTGCCGAAAACCCGTGTTTCTCTACTTTTGTTTTAATTGGATCACTGAAGTTTGTGAAAATCAGATCTATGCATGTCGCTGAGGTCTTTGTGAAGTGTGTAGGTTCGTTTATGTGTTGTGAAAATTTGTGTTCTTTCATTAGATTAAGGAACTTAAAGATTTTGGGTTCCTTTTTTAAAATATTAATATTAAAATCGCCGCCTATTATTACGTTGTATGTCGAATACTTGTTATTTATATAATCTAATACTTTTTCTAATTGTTTCATAAAAATGTCAGGCCTTATCCCATTCCAGTACAAAGAGATCAATAAAATATTATCTTTCAACAATTCAACAGCACATAATTCTAAGCTATACTCTAAAGATATGTTTGTAATGTCTCTTCTTTCCCTGAATTCAATCTGGTCTTGTAGAAGGATGCAAACTCCGCCGCCCTCGTATTTCTTCCGACAGTAAGATGCTGCGATTTTGTAACCATCAAAGTGTAATACGTCAAGTTTATCTTTAGTTAACCAAGTTTCCGATATGCAGATGGCTTTATAGGTAGGGTTATCATATATGAAGCTTTCCAGAAGGTGTTTCTTGTTATTAATGCTTTGAAAATTCTGAAACATTATGTTAAGATGTTGTTTTTCTACGAAAGGAATTATTCTTAGCAGGTATTGAGGTTCTACTCAAACTCGGTTCAATATTAATGTTCCGCTCGTTGAGCTCTAGTTTCTTTCCATCTATATATAGTTGGTTGTTTCTAATGACAGCATATTTTCCGCTGATTCATTATCAGATGAGATGCTTATGAGAAAGACAGTGGATGACTATTCTACCCGACGATGAGTTTAGGAAAAGATAGATTTATGAAAAAGAGCCACAAGGCCTCGCGAAACGTTTCTTGCTCACGCCCAGATTTAATCTTGCGCCGCTACTGGGCGTAGATGAGTGACTGGCTGCCAGTCTATACATGTAGTAAGCGTAGTTGAAATACCTGATACATCCATCAAAAGAAGCAACATAATGTTATTATATATTTTTAATTTTAATTATTCTAGCTATCTGTACAATTAGATAATATTTCATACTCCTAATTTAAACTAGCAGTCCCAGCAAACTTTACTTTTTTGGGTATTATATTTTGTCGTAAATATTTCTTATTTTTTAATAGTTATTCTGCTTTTCGAAGTGATAAAAAACCAACAAATCAAAGATTATAAAAAAAAATATTCACCCGTTCTTAAGTTATAAACCCAACTTCAAATAATAATATTAATAATGCCATGTCTATCTTAAGTTATCATAAATCATAAATACATTGGCCAATAACAAATCAACCCTATGCGTTTGGCAGCCCTGCGCTCGCGTCACCGCGTATAAACCTAACGAAGTGAGGACTCTGCGGATGTAACAACTCTTATCTCTTTAACTAGGTTCAGAAGGCATTGTGTTGGTTGGCTCGTTCATTATACTTTTTTACTTTAATTACTTTTTCCTTTGATGCACCTCTGTATTCAACAAAGGATGCTGTACCTTTTGCAGGAATTTATATTTGAGCAAAAATATTGAGTTGAATTATTTTTTCATTCAGGGTTACATTTACAATATAATTAATGCCTTATAGGTAAACCAAATGAATACAATGATATTGATTAACTTACAGAAACAATATTATAATGAAAACAAAAAAAAAACGTACCTTCATACAAATAAGCATCATTGCTTATTCGTATGAAATTATTTTTTTGAGAGCTCAGAGCTCATGCTCTGCCTCTATAAATTTCGTGCAATAAACCATCTCCTATAGAAAAGTTGTTTAGTACAAAGACTGATCTGTCTTGAACTGACTGTCTGTTTATTAATAATCTCTATGTGTTTTTCAGCCGAAAAGCAAAAAACAAACTTTACAAAATACTTTTAATTGGAATATGTTTATATTTCAGCGCCATCTCAAAATAATCTAAATTTAAAATCTGCTTTACGTCAAAACATTGACACTACATAAGCAAATCTGGAGTAATCTTGGGATTTGGCGGTCGCTATCGATTGCCAATAACGGCAGTACGTAATTACGACTTAGGCTCACCCCGGTAGCCCCGCCTTTAGTTAAAAATTATAAGCCCAGGTAAACTCTCCCTTACAATACAATCTTTGCTAAGTTACAGAGGTTTAGCTATTTTTTGCAAAAAAGTATCTTTTATCGTAAAGGTGTTAAGTACAATGATAAAACTTGAACGTTATTTATTTTATAAAATAATATCTTTATTAAGGCAAGCGGCAAGTTATTATTTTTAGTTATATAAATATCTCTCTTTGGTCATGAATGACAATTTCATTATATGCAGTTAAAATAGCGAATCTGACGTAAGCCTTAAGTCTAGTCGCAGTTATCGATTGCCAATAACGGCAGTAATAATCGCTGCTTTAGCTGTAAATCTCACTTACCAGCCCCGAGCCAAATTTTGTTAAAATATATATTCCTGGTAAATTCTTCCTTGCAAATCAGCATTCGCTAAAAGTTTAACTATGAATCTTGGATATTGGCACGCCAGCCGATACGCCATGCGATACGAGGGTGCCCGGGTTCGACCCCCGGTCAGGTCAAGATGGAGGTAGACTCTCCTTTACAATACATTTTTCACTAAATATATTAGTAATTTTTCTCCATATTTAAGAAATTATTCCTCTACATAATTTAAATACTGCATCGAAATTAGCAAACCTGGCTCTTAATCTGGCGGCCACTATCGATTGCCAATAACGGCAGTAATTACGGCTGCTTTAGCTGTTAAATCTCACTTAGGCTCACCGGCCCCGCGCCGACATTAGTTTAAAGTTATTAGCCCAGGTAAAGTCTCCCTTATCACTAGCTTTTACCTGCGGCTTCGTTTGTGTTAATTTCGATCCCTCGGGAACGGTACCTTTTTCATAGCATATGTCCTTCCTCGTATCCCAGACAAAATTTCATGATGATTGGTTTAGTAGTCAAGAAATAAAATGTAAAACAGAAATAAGTAATCAAACAAACTAAAAAAAAACGTTTTTACGCATTTATAATAATTATTAGTTAGAATTTTTCGCGAAATGTTGGTGTTTTTTTTGTAATTATTTTTTGATAGTATCTAAATACTTTTTTGAGTTACTATTCCTCCGGATCACAATGTTTATTTGATCGTTTATTGATCCTTTCTTTTATAGTATTGAAGCGATACTGTAAAATTTAAATTCTTTTTTTATTGGACCCTTATACCCAATTTAATCTTCATTTTGACAACCAAACACATCACGCACTGAAAAAATATTCAACAGAATTCAAATCTAAGATACTGTATGAACCGAGAAGTTAGAAAATTTCGCACTAAATCTGGTTACAGCTATCGATTGCCAATAACGGCAGTAATAACGGCTGCTTAAGCTGTTAATCTCGCTTGGGATCACCAACCCCGCACCGACTTTAGTTAAAAATTATATCCGAGGTAGACTCTCCTTTACAATACAATTTTCGCTAAATATATTAGTAATTTTTCTCCACATTTAAGAAATTATACCTTTACATTTTAATCTCCTTTACAATTTTAATCTACGTATTTCTTCTCGTTACAATATGGTTATTTAATATGCCAAAAACTCTTTAAAAAAATATTAAAATAGGTTCAATTAAAAATTTTCCTTTTTCATTAAAAGGGTATAAATTTCAATAAAAATCAGTTTTGAATATGAAAGATTATCATCAAAAAAGAAGCAACTTACTTGTATTCATGTGTTAATATGTACATTTATTTACAGGATACAATTTGTTGGCTGATACAAAAGATGTCATCTTTTCACTGAGTAAAGATTAAATTATAACTAGCTTTCGCCCGAGGCTCCGCCTGCGTCAGTCTCGATCCCTCGGGAATAGTACTTGTTCCCGGGATAAAAGGTAGCCTATGTCCTTCTCCGTACTCCAGAGAACTTGTATGCAAAATTTTATGATGATCGGTTCAGTAGCTACGGCGTGAAAGCATAACAAACAAACACACTTACTTTCGCATTTATAATGTTAGAAAGGATATTTAATTGGCAAGCAAAGGTGAATTGAATATAGATTATTTAAATTTTCAAAATCTCGTATTTCTTCAAAAAAAGCCCGCATGTCCACTTACAACTTCATTTATTTATACCTAGTCACAACTAAAAACGCCATGCTGCAAGCCATAAGCCTATAAATAATTCGGCAACATTGCCAAGCCCACAATAATACAGGCTGTTTTTTACCTAAACGACTTACGTAAATCTTTCCCGCGAACTTGAGCGGTGGAATCGAATAAAAGGCGCATTCGAAATCATCAGGGAGTTTCTTTTGTGGAATAGTTGAGAAGCTGGTCACGTGGCGGCATTCAGTTAGATTCGTCGAGTCGCGGGTTGCTCCGACGCTGATAAAGGCGACGAACACTGACTGTGCACAGAAACTAGACTTTTCAAAAACAATACTAAGTTTGTTACGTTAGTTATAAATGTATCCAATACGTTGAAGAATTAAAAACGAAGAAATGTAAAAAAAGAGTGACAGATTTAAACTATGTACAGTCAGGGACAGAGATACCTGACCAGACCTTCTACCTATATCTTGAATTTTCTCTTAAACTATAAATAATAGTAACTTGAATGGCATATACAGAAAGATATTAATGAAGTCTTTCTAAATAAACATCTTCATGTTAATTTGATTTATAGTTTAAGTTCAAGATATAGATAGAGGGCCTGATCAGGTATCTCTGTCCCTGACTGTACATGACTGCTTGACAGACAACTAGCGTTATTTCGCTTTTAAAGTACTAATATTAATTCTGGGGCTTTTTCATATCTGTAATACACGTATTTTTTTACGTGTTAACGTTTTATAAATCGATGAACGCCGGCTTTTCCATGCTGGTCTGGAAGAAAAGAAAAAAAAAACAGTCAAGTGCGAGTCGGACTTGCGCACGTAGGGTTCCGTACCGTTATCTATAATAAGTTAAAAAAATTAATTATTTAAAGTATTTTTATTATATGATTTAAATAAAAATTTACACTTTCGCAATTTTTTCTTTACCTGTGCTGTACGACGTTGCTTTGCACCAAATTTCAAGATTCTGAGTTCACGGGAAGTACCCTGTAGGTTTTGATTCCCTTGCGCATGTTGAAAATTTGCGGCATAAAATTTAAAAATATTATTATTACATGATGTAACAAAAAATGTATGCTTTTCGCAATTTTTCCTTTATCTGTGCTATAAGATGTTGCTTTGTGCCAAATTTCAAGATTCTGCGTTCACGGGAAGTACCCTGTAGGTTTTGATTCCCTTGCGAATGTCGAAAATTGCGGCATAAAAATTAAAAATATTATTATTACATGATGTAACAAAAAATGTATACTCTTCGTAATTTTTCCTTTATTTGTGCTTTATGTCGTTGCTTCATACCAAATTCCAAGATTCTGAGTTCACGGGAAGTACCTACCCTGTAGGTTTTGATTCCCTTGCGAATATCGAAAATTATTAAAAATATTTTTATTATATGATGTAACTGAAAATGTATACATTTCGCAATTAATCCGTTATCTGTGCTATAAGACGTCGCTTCATACCAAATTTCAAGATTCAGAGTTCACGGGAAGTAACCTGTAGGTTTTGATTCCCTTGCGAATGTCGAAAAGCACGAAAATTTGCGGCGTAAACGGCTGTATCTTTTGATTGTGTTGGCTTAGAAGTTTGTTTTTGTCACAGCTCCAAGGGACACTAGACCCTTAGGTCTAGCTAAAATTCATATCAAATACTTATATGTGATATGAATTTTAGCTTGATACCTCTACGCGTTCCTGAGAAAAAGGGACTTGACAGACCGACAGACAGACGGTCAACCGAGTGATCCTATAAGGGTTGCTATTTACCTTTTGAGGTACGGAACCCTAAAAACGTAGAATTTTTCAGCTGCTTCTCTTCTCGAGCAGATCGTAACCGCCGATCGAGGGAATGGGCGGAAATCTGCGGAATCATGTCAATAGGCGATGCGGCTAGCAACCCATCACTATTTTGATTCCGTTTTCCATCTATACACCCACCAAAAGGCTAAATGTGCATATAAGGTCTTATAAACTTAGGCTCTGTCTACCCCGCAAGGGAAAGAGACGTGATAGTATGTATGTACTACAAGCCGAACGCTGGCTGCACGCACGAAAAAGTGTCACGTTCTGTGCGCCAGCGAGAGCGCGGAATAAGTGATAGAGATCAGCCTAAGCGTTCGGCTTATGACGCATCTATCTCTCTTCCACCGCTATCACGTAACATTATCATTCGCAAACTGACTTAACAGCCAACCAGTTTTTTTACCTAAACGACTTACGTAAATATTTAACGCGATCTTGAGCGGTGAAATCGAATTATATAGCGTATTCGAAATCATAAGGGAATTTATTTTGTAAAGAAGGTGGTGGCGTTAAGTTTGACACAAACTCTAAAAACATCACACTCCCTTTTTGGCAGTTGAGTGTAAAAAAAGAAGCAACAGTGACGTAAACAGAGAATGCAGACCTCCGCTTGCATAAACGGCTCTTCTTATTCTGTTCTTGTGTGACAAGCAGCTTCCAAATGATTTAGATATTTTATTTACTTTGCGTGCTTCCGCCACCAGTTAGTCCATGCAAACTATTGCTGGCCAGCGCCCACCCACTACTGTTAGGCACTTCATGCCCACCACCAAGAGTTGATGCATGCAACCCTGGTCGATACTATTGCATCTGGGTGTGTATGTGTGTGTGTGTGTGTGTGTGAATTGTCTCAAAGTAAATGTAGCTTTGACTTCCGCAAAGTAACACCTGAATCTATTAACTATCTTAGATATTTTATTTATTCACCTTTTTTTAATATGTATACGTTTACCCTTAACTCCTTCGTTTGGTAGTCCTTTAAGGTAAGAATATAAATGCCGGGTCGTCCCGGGAGTGACATTAGTAGGCGAACCACTTTTGTCACGGTCGTCTCAAACGTCCCAGTTCGTCACAAACGGCCCTAGGTGAAGATCTCTATCATTTATGATGCCATTTTAGTCTGACATCTATTTATAAGGATGTCATCTATGGCTATCTATATGTTTGCAACAAGCCTACATAATTTTGCGAATCAATAGAGACAGTTGTTTGGTAAATAGGTACCTACCTAGACAAATTAAGATATCACAGAAAATTTAGATATAAATCAATGTCTCTTAAACCACTGTGATTTGACAAAGAGCTTATTCAAATATTATGATGTCGAAAAAAAACGATCTAAGGGAATCTGTGTATTTATTCGTAAACTTTTAATATTACTTTACTTTTTGTATCTCCTTTCAATTTACGGGTATTCCCCGGTTCTTTGAGCTTGCATGGGGATAAAGATCCAACACGACGTAGTGGCCCTTAGGAGAAGTTGATGTAATGTCTCCTGCCAGAACCGGCTCCTGGAAATACCGATGTATGATATGCCCTTGAACAGGTGTTGGGTGGAGGAGGAACTATTGCATTTCAAAAGAGAAATTAGTGGGTTATATGATTTACATGTGGGTCGACTTGTGCTGGGTATACTTAGTATTAAGTACCAGCTGATCTGACAGGCGTTGTCCTGTCGTTGACGTTGCTAAAATTATGATACTTATAAGAATACCTATTAGTATTTTAATTTTTAATTTAACCTTTAACCTTCTCGTGACAACAACAAACAACAAAAAAAAAACGAATTAGCGAATCAGTCCAGCAGTTCCCGTAACCAAGGGAAATAGATTGATTTTTTATATATAAGATTATTTAAAAGTTGTAACAGTGCTAGTAACAGCGTAAATGGAATAATCACACGTATAGTTTTAAAACAAATCCAAGTTTCTGTTCTTCTTTTAAAAAATATAGTTACTTATTAATCTTTAAACAACTTACATACACTTGTCCTATCATAGTTTTTCAAAACTAATAAATCTCCACACTATGACTTGCCATCTCCAAAAAGAAAGTAAAAGATTTCCCAGATCTTCAAAACCAAATAACATAAACACGATTACTTATTCATATGTGCCAATCACGTTGTCTATTACTATAAATATTGTCATTTATGTGCCCTAATAGACAGACAGACAGTCGATGGGACACGCGACACCCTCTTTTCCTCCCCGGAATCAAATAAAAGCATTATATTGTGGACAATGGTAATGTCCGAATGTCTTGGGGAGTGGGCACAGAATTGGGGATCACTTACCACGAATTCACAAACATAAGTAAGATTGCGGTTATTTATTGCTTGTTATCCAATTTGTAAGACGAAAGACACGTACCATTTTCATAGGATAATTATAGACTTGGTTAAATGCACAATACATCACAATGAAAGCATCAATGTAATCATCTTTGGCAAAAAAATTTCATCATCATCATCAGGTCCTTTTTTAGTCTCCACTACAAGAGCACAACCCTCTCTGTTCTACTAGATCCATACTTGGCGAGAGCAGTCAGAGGACTTGGCCTACACTCTCCAAGCTGGCCCAACGGGTTGGAGAGGTCTTAGATGTTTATAAGCTTTGTTTAGCTTTTTTTTCTTAATTCGCCTTCTACGATATCCACGGGAAGACTTGGAGTGGTCCTATTCTACTCTGCCGGATACCAAACGGCACATATCACACGGCACAAAGAAAATATGAATCCTAAATCACAATAAATGTGCCGTTTTTACCCGACTGACCCACCCAGAAGAAGGGTAATGTTTTTCGCGTGTATGTATGTATGTAAGTATGGCTGTTCCATTGTCCACTCCTGAAGCCTAAACGGCTTGACTGATTTTGAAGTATCAGGTGTCATATGAATTGTATTCTTCCATGGAGTGTCATAGGCTATGTGGCGTCAGTAAAATATCAAAATAGCGAACGTAAACTGGCAAAAACTTACAAAGAGTTGTTACTTCCTGTAGCCCCAATGGCTTGCCCAATTTTGAATAATGAGGCCTCATTAGATTTTTATTCTGCCCAAGAGTCTTATGAGCAATGTGACGTCAGCTAAAACATCAATTTTACGGAAATAAATGCAACAATTTATAAATAGCAAATAGATAAACTTAGTTCCTAATTCATAAAAGAGACGAGTTTTTTAGATTTTTTACATTAAATTACTTGTTTTAAGAATAAAATTAGATTGCTAACCCAGTAAAAGTTTTTTATCTCTTTCATCTGAGTGTGTTTCTTATTGCAATCTCAGTAGTGCTTTGGGTCTGCACTCATAGCAAGGCGACCGCGTCGTTTATATTGCGCGATAAACTATCCCTATCATGCTCTTAATTATTACAGAAAACAAGGTGGTAGCCGATAAACGTTGGTATAGCTTTAAGAAAAAAAAACTTGCCTTTCAACAGGTCACGTGTCCGTCTTACTAATTTTCGATCAGGTCACGTGTCCTGATGCGAGTTTAAAATTTTTTACCGATCCCAAAAAGTGCACAAAGAAGATTTCACTTCAAAAATTCAGCTAGCATAGAGTACTCTTATTAGATTAAGAAATAAAATATGGTGAATACATTTCAGGCGGGCGGGATTTGAACCTACGACCTTAAGTCTATGTACGACTTACGCTCTTCCAACTGAGCCACCGCCTGTTCTAACCTCGGCGCGGAATTTTTCCGCCATATCCCATTCTCCTTATACGTGCGAGTATTATGACTTACGTCACCTAACAAAATATTTTATTTCTTAATTTAATAAGAGAATATCAAAATAGCATTGTGATTGCAAAATATAAAACTTAAAAAAATTAAAGGGAGGTTAAGAAAGATAGCATCGAGTCTTTAATTTTTGACATTACTTTAAAGTGCATTAACATTAAATTGATTAGCACATGCAGGTATATCTACATTCATATAATATCTGACACAATCTACGAGATGTAATTTTCGATATCAAATCTTTGTCCGTAGCGGGATATAAAAATGAAATACACCCTACAACATCAAAGAGTTTGTAGGGTGATGGATTAAGCAGTATCGGCGTACAAGGCACGTGCCACAGATAACACGGGAGATAGACATGTTACGCTAAACGATAGTGCAGCCCGGGGGACTGATTCGCATTCTTTATTGTAAGACTTTGCAGATTTGTAATTACTGATGCTATCGATAAAGTATTGCGGCTATTTGAATATGGGGTTGCGAGATTAAGTTTTTATAGTTCTTGGATTTTATAGTCTTCGATAGATCGGAAGGGAGGATAAGTTGGAAGATTTTTAACCGACTTCAAAAAAGGTTATCAATTCGGTTGTGTATGAAAGATTATCGTTTCTTTCAGAGGTTAATTAAGAAATTTAGTTCAGGTATTCTTCTTCTTTCCGTCCTCATCCCACTTTATGTCGGGTCGGGACTACATGGAAAGCTCTTATACTTTCCATACTGTAAAATCTTTCGGCTTTTTTACGACTCGCCACCTGCCTAACGTCAACCCTCCTTAGGAATGTTGTTGTTTTTGTGACCAACCGCCGCCTGACGGCAAACCACCTTGGGGATGCTTTTGTTGCACGGGAAATGAAATGAAATGGTTTATTTCGCAATGAATGAGTAGGTTTACGGTGTTATAAAAAGTCCTTTACATTCAGCCAAAGTTGGCATGCAAAATTCTCTAATATATTACTCGGTATTAAAGGTACTTGTGCGTCAGTTCAGATATTTATCGAAACAAAAAAGGTAGAAAAGAGTTTCTAAAAAGTCTCTGCTATTTTATTAATTGGTAAGCACCTAAAATAAAGGTAATACTTCATAAGGAGAGACAGAGCATTTGTTGTAATTTTTTGAGCAATGTTTGAAGAATCTCATCTCCTCGTATCGAGAGGAAAAGCAGCCCAGTAGGGCTATTCATGCCAGTAGGCATGACAGACTGATTAAATATAAACATTTAAAATATATTTCAAATAGCAAAAATAAAGACTTTGAAATTATTGTATAGAACAGATTTATTTTACTGCAGTCTTTAATTCAATTTCACCGACATGTTTCATCCCGCGAGTATCATGCGCATATGTAATTCAATCAGCATAAGCTCTCCAAGGGAACAAATTAAGTAAAAAAAAGTGCTCATATTCCTTAAGTCATTAATATTGATGGCATCGATTGTTTGGCAAAAATTAATTCAATTTTTTGGGGGAAATTGCTCAGAGGGAGGGGCGCTCTATCATATTACCGATTCCGTCTTCCAGTAAACTCCCCTTATATTAATAGCTTGCTGAGCAATTTTACCAAATTATAAATATAAATGGGATCGTTTTCGTTTTAAGCAGCGTACAATTAATTCTGTTTATTTTAGGAATTACAGCGTAGCTAGATATTTGTTTAATTAGATTGAAGTTAATGAGGAGATGTAAATATAACTTTAGATTAAAACGTTTTTTTTTATTTATTTACATATTCAGCGTGTGGAATGACTGATATACTATTAAAGGGGTGACTTAGCCCGTCAAAATGAACATACTTATCAATGGAGCCAATGCTGGGAACTCGAATTTGTGATTGATTATTTGTGATTTGTGATATAATTTTTACTAAATATTGTATGCCTGATTTATAAGGTAAAAACTGTGATACACACACGAATGTAACATCTTAATAACCAGTTTAACAATTAATTATTTCTGATTCTGATTCGAATAAAATAAATTCAAAAGTGTTTGGCTGGTCCGGTAATTTGTATCAAAAACTAGTTTTTTGAGTTCCTAGCTTTGGCCTACAGTTTGACTGACTTAATGTACACACGGTATGTTGATTGTAGTGTGAAGCAAGGGGACAAAAAGTATGCAGTTGCTGATTGAGGTACTTAATGGAAAATCCTGAAGAGTCGAGTCAATGGAGCTACAGTCCATCAAAATTTTGATCCTCCTTTACTTGCCTTCTATACCCACACTATCTTACTAGCTTGGCCCAAAAACTCTAGTAGCCTGTCTACAATTTATGGAATAAAAATGTTACGAGTATACTGATCCTATTTTAATAATTAATAATTTTATTTTAAACTTTATTGAACCTTAAAAGCTAGAATAGGTAGACTTAACGTTAAAAGCATTCTCTCCCTTTTGCCGTCAACCTTTGGGAAAAAAATAAACAGAACAAAATAAATAGATACCTTTTAGATTACAAAAGAAAGTGCTATAAATCGAGATAGAATATAAGTGACTTTCGTATTTCAGTAAGTACATTTGTTATTTACAATGACTTTTGTGGTGCTAGGAAAATGAGTATCCGTCGATTAGTGTGACACTTAGGCTTTTTTAACCCATATCACGTTAGCATACTTAGTTTAATAAAATAATAATACAGTTATTATACATACATACTTTCATGTCTTTTTCCCTTACGGGGTAGACGGAGTCTAGGTCCTAAAAGCCAAGTTCAGCCTGTTCGTGGGCGTGTAAACGGAATCAGATAGCCTACTTACATGATAGCCTTACTTACATGATTCTTCAAAATTTTGTCCATTCCTTCGATCGCTATATATTTATTTATAGTTAGTAAAAAATTACACATAAGAAGATACCTATGTATATACTTTTAAAAATGTTACGAGTTCTCGTATCTGTTTATTTGTAGGTTGATTGGCAGAGAAAGCTCAAAAAAGGCTTTACCTTAACAAAACACCTATACCAATCATATTTTCGACTGTTATATAAATATTTACAAATAGAAACGAAATAAATGAACTAGAAACCATAAGTGAGTATAAAAACTAAGTAATGCATTCTACGGAAACTTTCCTTTTCCGCCGTTTAATATTGTTGAAAGGGTAAGCAAGTCCGTATCGAAGTGACTGATGTGTTTTCTTTGCATAATGTAATGGACACATGGGAGATATTTTTGTATGTTTGTAGTGGGTTTCGATATGCTTTTATTTGTTTCTAGTGGTTTCAATTTGTGGGTGGGAGGGATATCAAACCTTGCAAGTTAAATTTGAGTGAATTTTCATCATTACAAAATGGGACTTTATTAATGAAATTGTCGTTATTTTCTACTGACTTTCTCTGACTATGATTATCACAATGAGGGGGGGAATGTGCTTAAGCACATTTTTTTTACTTAAACTTAAAAGTTAACTATATTATTAACATTCTGTATGGAATATTTTTTTTGTTTTGTTTTCCGCGTAAAAGCCGAACGAGGGAATACAGGAGAATAATAGAAATACGCTGTTACGTTCCACTTTAAAAACCGTCTCTTCATTTTTAGAGATAGTGTTATTATGACGTTTTTATTTTGTAAATCGTAGACAGGATCCATGACTACTTTAATTCCGTTTTCCATCTACACGCCAATCAACAAGCAAAACGTACTTTTTGGTTTAAAATACCTGGGCTCTGGCCATCCCGCAAGGAGAAAAGACGTGATATGATGTATATGTATGTGCGTATGCATAAATATGTAGATAAAGCAAGCCTCCTACTTACCTATGCCTTGGTTTCTAACATTGCGGTGACGTACTTCGAGCAGGATAGACATATCTGAAAAGAGAAACCCTTACAACTTTCTCATATATAGGTCTGGCGGGTGCGACCTACTTATAGGTCGCGCTAAATCTGGCCTTTAACCGTCACATTCAGCGCGATACCAGTAAATACAGACATTTTCTCCAACGTCATTACAAACTTCACTCATTACTATTTCAAAATTCCATCGCGTCTGACGATCCCTCACCGTCACCTGTCTCGCTATAATTCCGTTTTGAAAATTAATCCCTCCCCGCCATCGAAAATCCTCAATATGCGCCTACGTAACACGGTTAGCCGGGAAATTGTCCTTCAGTATTAGGAAATAATGTTATTATAACAGTGCTTACGGTGATGATTGATGCGAGATCGTTTGTTGGCCGTGATGGGAATTACTGAGTTTGATTAGTCTTCTATAGCAGCTCTTTTGAATTAGAACCGATGTTTGTTGCCTTTGATCATTACCTACAGAGGTAGACCGGTTGGAGAGGTTGGAGAGGGACCTCTCCAACACGTTTGGCCAGCGAGGAGAGTGTAGGCCAAATCCTCTGTCTGTTCTGGCCAAATATGGCTCCGGTGGTATAGAAAGGGGTCATGCTCCTGCAATGGAGACTAAAAAGACCTGATGATAATGATGATGATAATGATTACCTACAGTAAACCTCTGTAAGTATATCATTGTTATCATTACAGCTGCAAAAAGACTACTGCTGGACAAGAGCCTATCCTAAGGATTTTTCGTTTCATTGGAGAATATTGCCATACTCACCACGCTTGTCAGGTGGGTTGCCGAGCGCAGTTTCTTTGGCTTCTTGTGCTTTCAACGTTGCTGCTCATTGGAAGCATTTTTAAGCTGGGGTAATATAGGAATTTATAAGAGTTGCGACTTGCGAAGGTAATGCAGGGTTTGAGATACGACTCACTCGGATGAATGGGGGTAAAACAAGTAGCAGCTCGGAAGGCTGGGCGCGCGTACACCATGACATACCGGACAGGCAGTTTCAACACACCCCTGAACTTTCGATGATTTTGATTTTTATGATGTGGATGCGAGATCGTTTGCTGGCTGTGATGGGAATTACCCAGTTTGATTAGTCTGCTATAGCAGCTCTTGTTAATTAGAACAAACGGTGTTCGTTGCCTTTGATCATTACCTACAGTAAAAGTTGTGAAAGGAAGTACAAAGAAGCCGAAAGAAATACCAATACCATCGCTTCATTTTCCTAGCCTCGCTTAGCACAGTTTTGGTGGAAGCGGTACCTATAGCAAAAAGTTTAATTTATGAGATGTCAAACAATATGACTCTGAAAATAACTCTCTATACGTCGCTCCTGGATGTGGATGGCGGAATGACGCAGGAAGGAATATATGGAAAGAAAAGACGATCTGTGCATTATTTTTTTATTGATACACATTTGTGAGGTGTATGCAGGCATGAGAGCCTGCATACACCTTGCAAATGTTTATTAATATAGGGGCTCAATTATAATGCTAGAAAAGCGCATTGGTGTGTACTTGTAGTACGGCACCTCGGATTCCACAAGTTCATTATTATTATTATAAAGACATATGCGCTAACCCCAAGTAATATAATAAGGTACCTACATACAAATATTTCACAGCTTCTTTCCAAGAGGTGTCCGAAATCATTACATTCCAGAAAGGTAAGAAGGAAAGAAAAAGGGTCATTTCTGCGAAAGTCACTTTTTATGAATATGATTTCTTGTTCGTCACACATACCCATTTCGAGGTTTCTGTAAAACGCACATAGTTAGGAGCGAGCTACTGAGCTATTACTAGCTTACCTCCTCCACATATATGAATACTATTTCATTTGACTGATTCGGTGAAAGCTATAAAGTACCTATCTATTATTAACATGTTCTGTATACCCTGCAAATAAAAAAATATTCTAATTTACTAGCTGTTGCCCGCGGCTCCGCCCGCGTTAGTGTCGATCCCTCGGGAACAGTAGAATTTCCCGGAATTAAATATACCCTACATCCTTCTCCGGGCATCAAACTACCTCCATACCAAATTTCAACCAAATCAGTTCAATGGTTGAAGCGTAAAAAGACGACAGACAGAGTTATTTTCGCATTTATAATATTAGTATTAGTATGGAAGTATTGATATTATTTATACTTCTAAGTCCAGAAATGAGAAAATTCCCGTAAAAACTTTATCCTCCTTTTTTACTTCTTAAGGGGTGAATTTTGTACATTTCGCCCACATATATCTTTTTTAATTGTAATCGAGAACTTACATACCTATTTATTTTCACACTTCATAGTCCAGAAATTAAAAAGAAATGTGAAATTTTTCCATACAAAATTTACCCCCCTTCCGGGGTTTTTTTCCAGTTGACCTACACATATCTTTTTTAATTATAATCGTGAATTTATTTACCTATTTTCATACATCTAAGTCTAGAAATGAGTAAATTCCTATACGAACTTTACCCCGCTATTTTACCCCTTTAGGGGAAAATATCGTCCATTTTACGTACTCAGATATTTTTAATTGTAACCTAAAACTTATATACATATATATAAAATATATAAACATATACGTCTAAGTCCAAAAATGAGAAAAATTCCATACAAAGTTTAAACCAAAAGGAGGGAATTTTGCAAATGTCATCTACACCCATATTTTTTAATTTGAATCGAATTATATATACCTACTTTCATACTTCTAAGTCTAGCAATGAGAAAAGTCCATATAATTTTTATCCCTTTAGAAATTAAATTTTTAAAAATCCTTTCCCATCATTAAAAGAACCCCTGTACCAAATTTCAAGTTTCTAGTCGCAGCAGTTTCGGTTGCGTTGATATATAAGTCAGGTTTACCGTTTTCCCGCGGCTACGCCGCCGCCGTTAGTGTCTATCTCTCAGGAACAGTAGAATTTCCCGGAATAAAAGGTACCCTATGCCCTTTCCCGGGTCTCAAATTACCCCCAAATCAAATTTCCTCCAAATTGGTTCAATGGTTGAAGCGTGAAAAGAAGACAGACAGACAGATAGAGTTACTTCCGCATTTATGATATTAGTATGGATTAGTATGGATAGGTATAATTTTGTCGTATAATGATGATGAATTGACTTTAGATTTTAATTTTCCTATGTCACTTAAGTGCTATATATTTGCAGGCAAACTCATGCCTTGAGTTCATTCAAATGATAACTTTTTTTATAATGAACCGATATTGATGAAACAAACTTTAAATGTTTTGCTGAGTTAAAACTAAGCAATTGGTGAAAGTTTAAAGTAAATCGGTTCAGTATTTTCGGAGATAATCGTGATCATACATACAGACAGACAAGTAATTCGAAAATATTTTTTTTGCTTTCTATTATGCTTTTTAAGTGTCCCTCTTTCCATTTCAGTCAAATTTTCTAAATGTACAGACAAAATATTTTTACTGTTTTATTAGCAAACTCATGCCTTGAGTTCATTCAAATGACGATAACTTTTTTTTTAATGAACCGATTTTGATGAAACAAACTTTAAATGTTTTGCCGAATTAAAACAAAGCAATTGGTGAAAGTTTGAAGCCAATCGGTTCAGTATTTTCGGAGATAATCGTCATCATACATACAGAAAGACAGACAGACAAGAAATTAGAAAAAAAATTCTCCCTCTATCCATTTCAGTCAAAATTTCTAAATGTAAAGACAAAATATTTTTACTGTTTTATTATATGTATAGATGTATAGATAACGCTAAGTATGTACCCATTCTGTACCTGTGTATAAAAATCCAAGCTCTCAAATTAAAGCTCACTTGGAGATATCTAAATAGTCAATTCAAAAAAAAAAAAATATTGCTAACTATCGCGTTGTTTTTCTGCTAACTCTTACTGGTTTGATCGAGATTAGGGTTGCCTCAAGACGCTTTCCCTTCTCTTAATGAAATGAAGACAGTTTACATGCCGCTTTGCAGCCGACAGCAGCACGAGTGGCTTGCTGCCTAATTTATGTGGTTTGTACGAGGTATTCACAGAAATTACTCTTAGTAAATGGTTTAAGAGCTTAAAAAAAATCTAATTTCCTTTAACTATGGTATAAAAATGTTTAGATAATATGTTTAAGGTAATATGGTGCATATATGAGTCATAACATAACAACTTTATTGCATAGAACATACATAATAAATACAAAAATATGAATCAACAATTAATTCCTGATGAGGTAGGGCTCGTGTCTACCCCGTAAGGAAAAAATTAAGATATAAGACCCAAAAGCCACGTACGCATGTTGGTCGGAATTTAGATGAAAATTGGAATCGAAATAGCTACGGATGGGTATCTAGCCCCATTGACTATTAGCAACATTCCTTATTCCCTCGGCCGGCTTCTACGGTCTGAGCTGGAAGAGAAGACATTGTATTTTTCTTTTTTCCAAGAACAGTGTCGGTTTATCATATTGCGGCGTAATGCAGCCCCCTTAGCATGGCACGCGCGACAACGTTTATCGACTATCGCCATCTTGTTTTCCGTAATATCAAAGAGCGAGATGTGAATAGTTTATCGCGCGATATAAATTTGCAAGGTTTAATTTGCATTTTTTTTAAGAAGCCACATTTCCTATTGTTATTTTATCTAAACTATGTAAAAATTAAATATTAATTCTGTAATCACAAATGTTACACCTCTGCTAGTCTGGTACAGCTATTGTAGCACGAAGGAAATTCCCTTCGTGCTACAATAGCTGCACCAAACATGGCTTGGTCTGATGACTAATTAGTAATCAATGCAAAAAGAAATGTTATTTATTTTTTCTTTCTTAGATTTTTATTTAATTGTTCTTCTATTGATGACGAGACAATTTAATTTATTTAACGTTTTAAAATCCTTCCGACAGAAATATCGCTGGTAGTTTATTTCGCATAAAATATAGTTAATCTTGTAGCGCAAACTTAGCTAATGTAACAAGACTCACGGCGACGGTGTACCGTCACCACATTTTCGCAATCTCTCAGTTATCCGACTTCGCGCCGTATTTCCCGGGAGCTTATGTTAGCGCTGCATTAGACCAGCGCTTCTCAAAGTGTGTGCGTCTTTGTAATTACTAACATGATTCTATGGAATTTTTTGTAATAAATAAAATAGTCGCAATCAAAGCTGTTATTGGTGTCATAAAGATCCTCTTGGACTCATGTGTAAGATGAATGAATATTTTATTATTTTTACACGCTTTTTATTAGCTTCATCTCAATTTTGACTCTCATTAAACGGTCAGATTTAATTAAAAATTTGTAGGCTTATGAAGGACCGATGACAATACAATAATATGATAAAAGCATGGTTTTTAGTTTTTTTTTCAAACTGTTACTTAATAGTAAAGACTAATTATTTTTTATTAGCTACATTGTTTTCTAATTAATAGAACATCCTCGTTTCTTTTTAACGATTGTTTTCTGATATGCTAAGAACCAGATGGTAGCACTTAGTTACGATGAGGGGCTGGCAACAGCTGACATATTGTTACCCAAAACAGCCTACCAGACCCGAAGGTCCAGAGCTGCTGCCATTTACTTTAGAACAATTTGAACAAGTTTTATTGGATTAAAAAAAAATGAGTTATGCATATTGATCTGCTACGGGCGTACAGAACAGTTACGCGGGACTCGCACCCGCTAAAAACCACATAATTGCTCTTTCCACGCCATATTACCGAAATGGTGGGCACGGTAGAGCTATTACCACTCTTCCACCATATATATCATCCTCAGTCCTAGCAGAATTATATTTATTACAATGTTTATAGTTTAAAAACTTGTAAGTTTCGAAGTATGTTCTACCTGAATGTTTGAAAACCACTTAATCTAGGGTGTTCTGTACGAAAGGTTCTCAACGACTTGTTGTTCCAACCTAATGCAATTTGGCGAGACGCTTCAATAAGACGGGGATATCCGACTGCTCATTATTATATGTTTGGTATTCTCCCTAATTTGAATGAAGAAAAGTATGTTGACTGAATTAAAGGGGGAATTCCCCATATAAAATGTATAAAGATACAAAGTTCATTTCTGTATACACTTAGCAAATAAATGATTATGATTAAGTTTATTTTCTTTATTGAGGATAACTTTATCAGCTTGTGTCCGCGGACTCTCTCGTGTCATTATCAGCAGATTTATGAAATGCTTCGGTTGACTTTTTACGTGTTTAAAGTCATTATAAACATATTAATTTTCTCTTAATAAATTAAGAAATAAAATATGGTGAAAAAATTTCATGCGGGCGCGACTTGAACCGGTGACCTAGGTCTATGTACGACCTATGCTCTGCCATCTGAGCTACCGCACAATTCAATCTCGGCGCCTAAATTTTCCATCATATCCCATCTCCCCTTATACGTATTAAGGCTTACGTTTATTAAGAGTATATTAAAATAACATTGTGAATGCAAATAAAATACTTATAAAAATATTAATTTTCGTCTTTAAAATTACAAAATACTATAACGTCTTATGATATCTTTAATAATAAATCGGAAGCACGTCTAACCCTGTGAGTTATTTTGTACTTTGTAAGTTTATACATATATACATATTTTTTCGCCTTTTTTAGGTAAGGCAGAGACCATGGATCTTCACTTGCTACGATCCTTAGGTACAAACCACATTTTCATTGTCTACATCCATCTCTTTTCACACATGCTCACCGGTTTCGAGTTCTTTTCTTTTTGCAATAAGTTCATAAAGAGTGAAAATGGATAGATTAGCAAATTTGGTATTAGAAACGAACTTAGTAAGCTAGGTATCAAAGTGAACGAACCAGGACTCTCACGAAGCTTCATAAATTGCGTGAGGAGATTAAATTGAAATAAGTTTCAGTTAAACATTCAACTTTCAAATTCCATCTATTAGAATTAAACATATTAATGAAACTACATGATATGGAGTATGCGGGAAGTATATACAAGAATAATTTGATATATGTCTAAAATGATTTGAAGGTTAGGTTGTAGGTTCATTTTAATTCTAATAATATTTGTAATAAATAATAATTTAACAATTTTAATGCTATTAACTTTCTTATCACAAAATGGAACCTAGACTGGTTTTCTAATACGAACCTTAATCCCTATTTCACGTTGACGTAACCCTCCATTAGACGCGCCTCTATTTGTTGCGTAGTTATACGTGCTTACATACATATTGTAGAACATTTTTATTTTACTTTTTTATGCTTATGATAAAAGAGTAATAATATTATAAATATAGTCAACATAAAACCTGTACTTAACTTTTGTATAAACATATTTAAAAAAATGCATTAATTTTAATATTTTTTTGAAGCTTTTATTACTTATTTAACTTCTTTGCTTAATTATTGTTGGTTTTTAACAGTCAAAGGTATACTAAAGATAAATTCTACCATGAGTCACAATGTTAAAAAACAAAATTGGATTCCAGCATTGGAATCATGCTGGGTTATGGCAAAATATGTGTTAGATAAATTTAGTTCTTGTTTGGTATTAACATCATCCAGTTATTTTAATATAAAGTTTTTATCTATTAGCTCTAACTTTTAACTCCTTGTCACATGAAAAATCATCTTTACAATCGCGAAAGACTCAATTAAAAAACAAAAGATTTTATGATTTTTTTACTTAATTTGCAATTGTTATTTGACTGTGCCAAACTACAAATAATTATGAATAATATTTACAAGAAAATCCATAAAAATCAATACATTTTTTATTACCTAATACGCGCGTACTAATATTCAAAAATTTTGACTTTGGAACGGTACGTTTCGCAAAGATAATTGCATCAGTCAACACCGGTCACTGATGGTGTTCCTCTACTTTTTTATTTACTTGTGGAAGATTACAAGGAGCGTTCCAAAATGTAGCTATGTACCAGTTGTACTATTTTAAAACGCGTGCCTAATGGAGTGTTATATATATTTAAGTGAATGAAATTCCCAAAAACAACTTCCATAAAATATGACGTTGCAAACTAATCTGCGAATTGAATCACAAATAGTACACATGCCTCGAGCGTGCTAGAGTTTTAGCTACAAGACATACCTAAGCTAAATAATGAAAATTCACTGCAACTACTGATGTATTTTGCTCTTATATCACAGGTAAATATGGCTGGGATTTGTAGAAGGGTTTTTGTAAATATTAAAACATTCAAAGTAAATAAATAAATAAATATATACGGACAAATCACACAGATTGAGCTAGCCCCAAAGTAAGTTCGATACTTGTATTATGTGATACTAACTCAACGATACTATATTTTATAACAAATACATATATAGATAAACATCCAAGACCCAGGCCAATCGGAAAAGATCATTTTCCATCTCGACCTGACCGGGGATCGAACCCGGGGCCCTCGTGTCGCAGGCTGGCGTGTTAACCACTGTGCCACGGAGCTCGCCTTCAGTAGGACAAAGACTGAAAATATGCAACTTTCATCAAATATTACGTTGCAGACTAATTTGAGAAATGAAACTATAATAGAATAAATACACATGCCTTACGAGCAGACGTTGTTGATACGAGACGTCAGCTAATTAATTAATGTTCACTGCAATGTACGTAACGAGCAATACATATGTATATCTCGAATGGTTTATTAAGTGAATGTGGCTGGGTTTTACTGAAGAATTTTAATAATCGTTAAAATATTAACACAAGAGAGACTATGAAAAACGGCAACTTTCATAAAATATGTAGTAGGAGCAAACTAATATGAGAATTAAAACTCAAATAATGCACTTGCCTCGCAAGTAAGCGTTGTTGATCTAAGACGTAAACTAATTAATTAATGTTCACTGGAACGTACGTAACGAGCAACGTATCTCAACTGGTTTACTAGTGGTTTACTAGGTGAATGTCGATGGGTTTAACTAAAGAATTTTAATAATGATTGAATATTAACCTTATGGAGAAGGACTATGGAAATCTGCTACTTAAAATATTATATAGTTGAAGAAAACCTATATGAGAATTGAAACTCAAATAATGCACTCGCCTCGCAAGTAAGCGTTGTTGATCTAAGACGTAAACTAATTAATTAATGTTTACTGGAACGTACGTAACGAGCAACGTATCTCGACTGGTTTACTAATGGTTTACTAGGTGAATGTGGATGGGTTTAACTAAAGAATTTTAATAATGGTTAAATATTAACTTTATGGAGAAACATTATGGAAATCTGCTGCATAAAATATTATTTAGTAGTAGAAAACGTATATGAAAATTTAATCTTAAATAGTGGACACGCCCCGTGACCAAACGCTATTGGCACAAGACGTGAACTAATTAATTGATGTTTACTGCAACGTACGTAACAAGCTATGTATCTCAACTGGTTTACTTGGTTAATTCGGATGGATTAACTAAAGAATTTTATAACTAAAATATAAACATAGGGAAGGACTATAGAAATCTGCAATTTCTGTAAAATATGTAATAGTAGAACACCTATTTAAGAATTGAAACTTAAATAGTATACGCCTCACGAGTGAGCATTTTTGATACAAGACGTGAGCTAATTAATTAATGAATGTGCAGTGCAACGTACGTGACAATTGATGCATGTATTTCAGCTGAATCAATAGGTAAATGATGCTGCGCTTAAAAGAAGAATTTAAATGATGGTTAAAACAATAAAAGTAGTAAAATTTCTTAGAAAACTTCCAACTCACATGAACTAAGACGTCGAAAACTAACATGAAACTCAAATTATTAACGGTTATTGCAATGTATACATATTTCAGCTGGTATTTAGGGTGAATGTGATGAACTAAGTAGAGAAATAAGGACTTTTTGGAACACATTTAAAAGACGATTTTTAATAATGGTTTAAACAATAAAAGTAAAGCATGACAATGAAAACTTCCAACTTATGTCAAATACGAGTATGACGTCGCAAAATAATACGAGAATGTAAAGCAAATAGTGCACACGCCTCGCGAGCAAGCATTGTAGGTACTCAAATTATTAACGGTTACTGCAATGTATACATATCTCAGCCGGTATTTAGGGTGAATGTGACTAGGTTTAAAAGACGATTTTTAATAATAGTTTGAACAATAAAAGTAAAGTATGACAATGAAAACTTCCAACTTATATCAAATGCGAGTATGACGTCGCAAAATAATACGAGAATGTAAAGCAAATAGTGCACACGCCTTGCGAGCAAGCGTTGTTGGTACTCAAATTATTAACGGTTACTGCAATGTATACATATCTCAGCTGGTATTTAGGGTGAATGTGATGAACTGAGTAGAGAAATAAGGACTTTTTGGAACACATTTAAAAGACGATTTTTAATAATGGTTTAAACAATAAAAGTAAAGTATGACAATTAAAACTTCCAACTTATGGTCAAATACGAGTATGACGTCGCAAAATAATACGAGAATGTAAAGCAAATAGTGCACACGCCTCGCGAGCAAGCGTTGTTGGTACAAGACGTGAACTAATTAATTAATATTCACTGCAACGTACGCAACGAGCGACGTATATCATGATTTTTAATGTGGTCTAATTTCACACCTAACATAAAATTTTCTCCTTTTTAGGATTCCGTACCCAAAGTGTATAAACGGAACCCTATTTCTAAGTTTGGTAATCCCAAGAGAGGTTATCGCATGGAAGAGGTTTCATGCGCCCTTCGTACAAGTGTGGTTTCTGTAGTTAAATATTGTATGGAACCCTAAGTGTGTGCGCGTGTATCGAACATTGCGAGACATTTTAGTTTTAGTGAATTAGTTCTTGGCATGTGCAGATTAGACGTTACGAAAGAATACGCTATATACTTTAAGATTATGCTTATTTTTTGAATTTCACTACGTCTACTCTACCTACCTACTTCCATTTAGTTGAAGAAGGCTCTTCTTCTATCAAACTAATTTGAAAAATGTTACTCATATAGTACACACACTTGGCGAGCCAGCGTTGTTGATACTAATAATTAATATGTTTTTGCTACGTTATGTTGGTATTTCAGCTGGTTTTAGGTATTGATGGAAGCAGCTAGGTGGGCTATATAGGCGAACAATAAAGGTAATACATCAAAGTTAAAATCTTAGATAAAATCTAAATTCAAGGAAATATGTAGTTGCAAGCTAATGTGAGACATAAAACTTAAATAGAACATACGATTCGCTCGCAAGCGTTGTCGATACAAAACGTAAGGTAATTAATTATTGTTCACTGCAACGTAACTATGCAACGTGCGATGTATTTCATGATCCTTATTCTGGTTTTAAACTAAACAATGCTCTTTTTCTACTTTTGAATCATTATTAATTTGCGTGTGTCCCTTATCAAATCCAACAAATTCCTATCTTACCAGCTTAAAATACTTTCGATGAGCAGCCGCAATTCATCCCAGTGAGTAGTATCCCAATACCTTCCCTAATTCCGTTCCCAAATACAATTAATTCCTATGTTTATAAATATATAAATATAATATGGAAATATCCTTATAAATATAAAGGATAAAAATGCTTTGATGGGCAGCAGCGTCGAAAGCATAAGAAGCTAAAAACTGCGAAACTGCGCTCGCCAAATGAAAATGAGTATGGCAATATCCTCCCATAGATCGAAAAAACTTGAGGCTGAAATGATGATGAATGATGAATTTGTATGTAAGTAACAGCAAATTATATAGATCAACTAAGTAGAGAAATAAGGACTTTGGAACACATTGAAATCACTTAATTATACTTTGTAGCCAATAATTAAAAATAAACTGTTGAAACTTTCGTAGAAGCTGCCGGTGGATCTCCATTGAATCGAAAATAATGTCGAGGAACTGATTTAGACGTCTCATTGCGTTTTAGTTTTAGTAGAACGCATTTTGTGTGGTGTGGTAAAAAAATATTTTTTTTTAAATAGAAGATAAGATTTCTGCCAACCCACTGCACAGTGAAGACTAAACTAAGGTCATTATAAGAAAAACGTAACAAAAAATTCGTTTAAAAATATGTTTTTCTTAAGTCCGTTTTGCGTCAATAATAATTTTTCATATATAAAAAGACTTAACCCATCATGCGCGAGAAACTCAGGCACAATGGATTTTCTATTGATATGCGGACCGATCGGGCCGCTTGGTAGTTGAGAGGTCAAAATAAACTACTGACCCGATTTTGATAAAATTTAATAGGTTGAATCTTTCAAATAAAAAGATAATTTCACAACATGGTTCATTTGTGAAGACAGAGTTATGAGGTAACAAACATAACCTCCTCCTTTTTTAGAAGTCGTTTAAAAAACTAAACTAACATTGGAACTTTTGTCGCTGCTTGCTCCGTTATACATGACCTGTCAAACTACAAACATTATAGACTTTTATACGACTGCGGCGACTGCTGCCAGCGGATTTCCACGGAACCAAAGCTGAGTCGAGGAACAAATTGTAACATCAATATCATTGCGCTTTAGAAGCTATCCGAGGACCAAGAATCAATCTTAAGTTCGTTTTCGAAGTACGCTGTTGGTACGCTGACTTATCATTAAGACATACGAGTAATCTATCTTATTACAGATCCATATAATTACTCTCCTCCTTCATTTTGTTCCGATATATATACAATAAACCACACCGATCGACTCAACGATACCACATTTTATAATAGATACACATCTAAGTACCTAAATATGAGTTCAAAGTAAATATCTATTATTGTACTGATATTGGATACTGATATTCTGGATAATAATACTTCCATTTCAACTTTCATTTTTAACGAAACCAATTGAGCTCCGATTCCAATTAAAAAGATGTTACTTGTTAAGTCCTACAAAATTATCCCTTTTCTAACATTTCAATTTTATAGACGTTTTCATCTTCTCAAACAGACATTGAAACGTTCTAAAAGCAATAATTGAATTTTCGCAAGATTTATACAAACATAATGTTGATCGCATTTCTGAAATAATACAAATTATCTCTTCTATGCTAGTTTGGGAGAAAAGAAAACGTAGAATGTAACCAACTGCTTCTCAAGCCTCGCAAATCGCAGATTCTCAAGCCCATCGAGGGTATTGGCGAAAATATGCGGAATAATATTAATATTAATAATATATATAATCATAGTAAGCGATGCGGCTAGCAAACCATCACTATTTAGATTCCATTTTCACCAACATGCTAAACGTGGCTTTTAAATCTAAAAGACCTGGGCTTTGTCTACCTCGCAAATAAAAAAGACGTGATTGTGTACGTATATATAAAAGTACTTACTACTTTGGTAATTTTTTAGTCGTTGGTAAGCTAGGATTACTTACCATAAATGTTTTGTTTTATCAACCAAGACGTTTAGAAGGAGCTAGTTAAAAGTAGATGCAATTTTTTTTTCATTTCAATATGACTTTGCTTACTCACTCTGCAATCAGGTTATATTTCTTACTGTTCTTCGCAATCTAGGTTCCGTCTGCACACCACAAAAAACAAAACAAATGACCACGTTTGTATAAAACAAACAAATTCAATCACGGCATCTTATTTTGCCCCGAACATTTACTCACTTTTAAAATGTCCATTATGACTCTGCTCACTCGTGCTGCAATCAAATTATCCGTCGTTGATTTACTTCAAATTTGACGTCGATGGATCCGCCGTAAAAGTCAAACAAATCAACTGGAGCACTTACAAAGTTCTTACTTCCTCCCGAGACGGCAAACTTTAATTGTTCCCCACTTTTGTTACAAATTTGACATTTTTGAGAGTTCTTTCTTGTTTATATTTTCGGTTTAAGTGGTAAGGTAAATCTACGCTTGAAGTTGAAGTGACTTGCATTATTGACAAATTAAATTTGAAACAAAAAATATTTCAAGTGTCTAAATATACTGGAATTCATTTAAAAAAAAATATTGACACACAGATTTGCTGCGCTTTGCATTGTTTTTCATGTTATCTACAATGTAATATCAAACTGCTGTTTAATAATTGTAATAAATGTAAATGTATAATAATTGTTTTTGATGTAATTTAATATAATTTAATTCGATTCAATTTAATTTTAATTTAATTTTATTTTATTTGATATTTTTGTACTTAATTTTATTTGATATTATTTTATTTTATTAGTTGACCGAGCGAGCGAAGCGAGCGAAGCGTCTCAGTTTTTGACCGAGCGAGCGAAGCGTCTCAGTTTCCACTGGCCCAAAATTCTTTTGTCCGTCTGTCTGTCTGTCTGTCTGTCTGTCTGTCTGTTCTCATCTACAGGTCGCATTTCTCAACCGATTCTCATGAAATTTTGTGAGCAGGTTCGGTAATTATATAGATTTTTTTTGTCGTGCCAGTTTTTCGAAATTTTAAAAAATGGCGGATATATGGGGGTCTGAAACTTAACAAAACTCATAGCACAGCTATTTGGAAAAAAAATCAAAAATGTTATTAGACTTTTTTGTTATTCTCATCAAGACGCAACTTTTTTGTCTGAACAACTTTTTTATACGATAAACTTGAACGTGTTTATAGTCGGCAATTTGCCCAAAAGTTGTCTGAAATCGATTTTCTGTATATTTATGAAAGAAGTTGAAGTACGTGAAGTGGGAGAGGGAGTGAAATTGAACAACTTTACCTAAGGAACAAAAATCAAAATATGAAAAATATTTTTTGGCTTAAAGCATGATACTGCGTATTACTTTTATAATTGAAAACACTGAATAAACTTAGAATCCTGAAATAAAAATTAAAAATAAATAAAACATGCTATCCTTTGACTTGAACCCGGGGTTTATAGATGCCGGCCACTTCTTAACGTAAAGTTCGCATGTTTGTCTGCCATAATAGTTGAAAATTAGAGTTCTATTAAAATTTTGACCAATTGTTAACATAACTACTATGAAACCGGGTACTTAAACTTTGCCTCCCATTCACCCATGCCAAGTTCGCTATTTCGATATTTCCGATCTTGAAGAGGATCACTCCAACTTAGTTAATGTGTACAAAAGCATACTAAACATAATGCTCAAGGGCCGTGTTTCCATACAAGAGTAGTCCCCTGATTCCTCGCCGGATAGTACCAATAGAGTAATGATTTTTTACAAAAAAAATCCTTATGTTAAAATTTATTCATACTTAATTGAATTATTTAAAAAGATATGAACCTTCAAAAGCATGAAAAATTGGTACGAATTTCCGTTGTGTTCAAACATCAAGAAAACAAATTTGGGCAATTATATAAGAAAAATAAACGCAGAAACACAGCCATAGCTTATTTGAAATTTTTAATGTAAAAATAAATTAAATCGGTTAAGTTTTGGAGAAGAAATCAGAGGACTACGAAGCGTTAATTTTGTGTACTTTTTATAGGTATTTTCCGGCCGAGCTGCAGTTGTCTCTATCGCACTCTGCGGGGTTTGTTTGGGCACGCGGCGCGACAGCAATACATATTATAAATATCTATTTTTTAATTCTCTCGAGCTTAGTGTTTCCTCTTAAAAAAGGATCTGGTCGGGTCTTCTGGTAAGGGGAATGTAGGTTTAAATTTCCGTTTCCTCTGGTACCCAATTAAGAGCAGCGGGGATTGGGGAATAGTAACTGAAGGAAATCACCCTTTAGTCAATTAGCATATCAGTAACACATATATTTTAGAGCACTGGAGGGCAAATGTGGATGTTAGTTGTAAGGGCTCGCGAGGTCTACTGTTCTCACAGAACCACTAGTTTAGTTTTTATAAATGACTATATTATGGATCTTAGTTGTCTGAAATAAATTATTTTATTTTATTTATTTTTTTATAATACTAACTTCCTAAAACACTGCACTTCTCAAAGTTGATTCTCACTTTCACACTAATGTTATAAAGAGGATAGATTTGATTGTATGTTTTTTCATGGAATAGTCTCTAAAATTATTGGACCGGTTTGAAAAAAAAATATTTTTTACGTCATCATTTCGTGTAAGTGTCACGGTCAATCAACCATGCACACCCTGGTGTCAGAGTTCTTTGGAACCTTGGTTCCTTTATTGACTACCAGATAGCAGCCGGGACCAACGGCTTAACGAACCCTCCGAAGCATGGAATCATCTTTATTATCAGACAATCAGGAGATTCAAGCCTGCAATATCCTAACTAAACTAGAAACAACTACACAAAATATGCTTCCCGTGAAAATCTAACCCATTACCCCCGGGTCTACAGGCAAGCACCTTAACCACTGGACCATTATCATCACCACCACCACCAATAGAATCCTACATTATCCCTGATAAACATAGGCTATACAAAAAAATACCTATATCTACCCGTGCGAAGCCAAAGCGGGCCGCTACTATATAATAAGTTTAATAGTTTGTAAATGAACTTAAATCTAAGTTTTGAGTATATCTACCGATAATTAGGCACTAAGGCTAAGTTAACGTTTAGGTTTAGGTAAAGTTTCTATAGCAACAATTGATGTAATTGCGGTACCAATTGCTCTCATAATCTGTCCATATCTGTCGCTACTTATGCGGTCAATTACCATTGGCTACTCTTTGTATATCCAGGACCTTAACGTGGCCAATGACGAAGCAATCAGCATGGTCATAGACGAAAGAAAATATATTCAAATGAAACAATTTACATACGATAAGAAAAAGACGTACCCATCTAATCTAATGATATAAATAAAATTGTTCATAATTAAACTTAACTTTGTTCAGCAACAGTGCCACGTCGTCGGCTGGCGTATACCGGGATGTTTCAATTTAACTTTTTGCTGCTAGGTTTCCGAGAGCGCGGCTTGTGGCTTTTTACCATGCGCTTTCACACATATGCCGTTTTTACTCTGAAAAATTTGTTTTAGCCATTTTCTTATACATGAAGGAAATAAAACTCATTATTTGTGTAGTATTTAAAGTAATGATAATATAAGTGGTCCCACAACCAAGGTTACCAAAATCTCGAAGAGAAGAGAAGTTAAACCAGAACCCGTTCACTTTCTGTTGTTTTCTCCACTTCACAGAGTCTGTAAGGTCTTCAATCTTCAACGCATCCACAATTTAAGTTTGCAACTGATATTATCAGGTGTAAAATAAATAATTGCAAGTATAGTAACAACTGAACGTTAACAATTGGACATTGAACATGTTTAACGTAAACAGATTTTTCGGTCATCTAAGTTAATGAATACATCAACCACATTATGTCATCTAAAATACAAGTGCTACAGTAACTACTTTAAGGACCCTTTTAAGATATAGTTTATTGTATAGATAACGATAAGGGTGGCATGTTTAATCAACAATAGTCTTAAAAAATAAAAAATACAAGAACACTCCCTGTTATTAGTTACATGGGAATTTTATAAGACTTCGTTGCTTTTACTATTATAAAAAACAATTTATCAAACTAGTAGCTCGTATGACAGTGCAAAGAAACATTAGTCAAGCATAAAGCAGCCGTAATTCTACAATTCTGTGTTCTGCGGCTCTCGTCTCTATAAATTAAAGTGATTTATAGTCGAAACTCAAACACTCCAACTTTTGTCGTTTGCAGAAAAAGCAGATTTCGCACTGGGACTAATGAACAGACCTCTTTGTCTCTGGATGTTCCAGGGCTGGTAAAATTACATTTCTTTAGAAGTCACTATACATACCTACAATATATCACGTCTTTATCCTTTACAGGGTAAATAGAGCCTAAGTTCATAAGACCGAAAGGCCATGTTTAGTAATTACAATTTCTGTAACTTTAACGTTCGATACTCGTATATGATTTTTTGTGAAAAAAGTGTCAAAACTAATTTACGGAAACATTTTTTACCAAGTTCTTAATAATCCTTAACCTTCATCATCATCAGGTCCTTTTAAATCTCCACTACAGGAGCACGACCCTCTCTGTACTACTAGGGCCATATTTGGTCAGAGCAGCAAGTGGACTTGGCCTACACTCTCCACGCTGGCCAGACGGGTTGGAGAGATCTTTTAGATGTTTATAAGCTTTGTTTAGCTTGTATTTCCTTCTACGACATCCACGGGAAGACTTGGAGTGGTCCTATTCTACTCTGCTGGATACCACACGGCTTGATACTTAGCTTAAGCCTTAACCTTATCCATACTATAATAAGTCAGAGGTACATAAAGTCAGAGGTACCTGTGTTACCTGCTTTTTGAAGTGAAAATTTCGTTATGCATTTTTTAGGATACTTAATTTCTTTTATGATACAGGTCTGCAAACGAGCAAGCGAGTCACCTGATGCGATGCGATCAACGCTGCCCATGGACAACTGCAACACCAAAGTGTAACAGGAGCGTTGCCGGACTTTAAAGGAGTTGCGGGAAGGACATGGAGGGAGGAAATGGGGAAAAGGACAGGCCTCTGGCTCTCTTACTCACCAAATGAAGCATAGAAGCGGTAAAGCTTCTACTTTAAACATCGATTTTCTGTGAGAGTGTGGTACTTCCCCGGACAAGTCGGCCCATTCATGCTACTAGCAAAAAATACTTTTGTTGGTAGCGTGGTTCTACCACAACTGTACACTCGCGTCAGGACACATGACCTGATCGACAAAATTCGTAAGACGGACACGTGATCTGAGACCGCCGCAAAGGTCAGTTTTCACTTATGCCGGGACTCCCTGAGTGCTACCCGTTGTTTTTTTATTATTATATTTTTAGCGTCTCCATATTTCAACACTCATAGCATTTCGCCCGCGACGCCTCATATCGCGCCATAAAATATCCCCATCTCGTTCTTTTATATTATGGAGAGCAAGATGGCGAGAGTCAATAATCGTTGTCACGCGTTCCATACTACAGGCTGACATATCAAACCTGCTTGGGCCATCCATTACGAAATTTAACGTTTTTAATTAATTTCTTTATTTAAATTATTAATTAAATAACTTAAAGATAAAAATTTATTACAATAAAATTTTATCTAATATTCATTTAAAATTTATTTTACATATATTTTTATTATACTGACAAAATTTTCTTAAAGTTATTGGAAAAAAGTCCATCTGAAAAACCTAATCACATATATGTCAACCCTGGCCACTTCGACGCAGATTATTTTATTCCAGGCTCAAATGGATACAATAAAAAAACCCAATTGGTAGGGATTTTATTTTCAGTTTAATTCATGAGATTTTGTTACAGGGTATAAATCTTTTCTCTGTACAATTTGGCTTAAGCTTTGCGCTTTTGTATTGGCATTTTCGAATTAAAAATTGACTAAAGTCAAGAAACCTTTTTCAATAAATTATTTTACAATGCTCGGTTTAATATTAAAATCGAAAATATGAGATGAAAAAATTTGCTGCAGGTAGGATTCGAACCGACCTTCGTTATCTGGCCCGTCGACTCTCTCGACCACTGTGCTGCCGTAACCTTGAATCACCGCGGAAAATTTGGACTTTAATGTTAAACCGAGCATTGTAATGCTATATAATATAATAAATTGCCTTTACCTTTACAGCCTGGGAAGGTTGGTAATATCTGATACAGGCTCTGACTGGTTCAGGTACCACAAAAAACAAGTTTGTATGCAACTATTTTAGTCGTCTTGTAACTTCTAAGTTATAATTGTTAACACTGTATTACTCAAAGAGGAATTAATAAATAAAAAAAATCATTTCATTTCATTTCGTGTAGGTGACACGGTCAATCGACCATGAGTTCTTCGGAACCGACTCTCGGCCTCTGACGTGATTCCTTTGACGACTACCAGATGGCAGCCCGGACCAACGGCTTAACGTGCCCTCCGACGCACGAAATCATCTTAATTATGAGACAATTAGGGGATTCAAGCCTGCAATGTCCTAACTTAACTGGAAAAAACTAAACAAAGTATGTTTCTCGTGGGAATCGAATCCACAACCGCCGGGTCTAAGGCAAACGCCTTAACCATTGGACCACAGAGGCAGTTAAACAAAAATAAAGGTATAAAAAAAGTTTTCCTTTTCCGAAAACAGGTTAGTGGTCGATAAAAATGACGATATATAATTGAGTCAGTTTGGGCTACAAACTCAGAGGGATAGGTCTAGCCTGGTGGAGTTCGAACCCGGGACCTTTCACTTACGTATTTAGACAAATAAGCCTAGCTTCATAATTCAAATCGTACCAATTTTATTAAAGAAAATGATTTCATTTACATAATCGACTCGAAACATTGTGATGTAATTTGAAAATGGAACTTAACATTATGATGGAAATTTTCAAATAACTGTCATTATGACAGGATGAGATCTAAATGGCTCCGTAAGTTGGTAAGCCTGCGCTCGGATCAAGAGGTCGATTCATTATTCACGGCTAGATTTATGACAGTTTTAGAAGTCGGTAACACGAGTAACTAATGGAGTGCGATTTTGTAATCATATGAAAATACTAGCAGTTGCCCGCGACTTCGTCCGCGGCAATTTCTGTTATTATGATTAATTAGTTTTTAAAGGAATATATTTTAAAGTGCTTTTCTTGTGGCAGAAGAACATATTGATTTTCTACGCAACCTGATCTTCACAACGCGACATGTAGTTGGCCGTGTGAAAAGCAGTCTTGACGTAAATCGATTCCTACATGTTTAAATGTTTGCCCCTGTGATTTATTAATTGTTACAACAAAAGATAACTTAAGTGGGAATTGAATTCTTTTAAAATGAAAGGTACATCATTTTGAATCATTGGGATCTCGCATCCCAATGATTCAAAATGATGTTTATACAGTGTTTGACCAACTGCTGAACCAGTCAAAACTATTGCTACGATCACGTTATTACGGAGAAACTTGACTTCAAAGTCGGTTCCCGTTACATAAATTTGGTGGTTTAAGATTTCTATGTAAAATTATTGGGGCACCTATTTTTAACTTGAGGGAATATGGGGGAAGGCCACTCTGGTTTAAGGTATTAAGAAATTCCTGTGCGTAATGGAGCACGTATTCTTGATCCATTACATTATCAATAGATGTGTAGGTAATTATATTTCCTGAAAATTTAGTTAAAATTAGGTCGCTAATTTCGTCAACACTACTGTTTCTTGCCGCCAATATTGCCATTTGACACATCTTTATTTTCTATTTCAACTATATCTATGGGTAAACTTTCGATATTAGATCCTCAATGGTAGTCACTCTTTCATCTTAATCGTGATCAAATTCAATTTTATTTGCTAAATGAGGTACTTTCCCGTCTCCTATTAAAAGTAACTTTGACGAAAAAATTGTTAATAAATAAATAAAAACTCCCCCAGTGCTCTTATATTCGTAGATAGCTTTAAGGTATGAACAAACTTTCACAATGGGGAACTTTTAAGGCATGACTTTACAATGAGTGTTCTAGTTCCTCTTACTATAGGTAGGTAAAGTTTGCCGAAAATCCCCAGCAAACACAACACCCACCCACCCATGATTTTATCACAGCTTCTAATATCTCTAAGAGCCCTATCTAGAGCTTCTACTTGAGCACTATGAATCATGGTACAATCGTCTTTTTAGGGTTCCGTACCCAAAGGATAAAAACGGGACCCTATTAATATCGTTCCGATGTCCGTCTGTCTGTCTGTCTTTCTGTCTATCCGTCTGTCACCAGGCTGTATCTCATGAACCGTGACAGTTAGACAGTTAAAATTTTCACAGATGATGTATTTCTGTTGCCGCTATAACAAAAATACAAAAAAAAATGAATTAATAAATATTTAAGGGGGCTCTCACACAATAAACGTGATTTTTTGCTTGTTTTTGCTCGATATTGGTAACGGCAACAGGTAGACGCTTTAAATATTCACAGAATATTTCATTATATATTAACTTCAAAAATAAATAATTAAATAAAAATAAAAATAATATTAAAGGAGGGCTCCCATACAACAGACATGATTGTTTTGCCGTTTGAACAGCGTTTTCGATAACGGTACGGAACCCTTCGGCGCGAGTCGGACTCGCACTTGGCCGGTTTTTTTAGTTCGTTTAAATAGAAATAATTCTTTAATACACATTTTTGAGTAACTTGAACCGTTTACGCATTGCACGCGTCGGATGTCCTCAACGATGAATAATTTTTCCCCGATTTCAAAACATTTTTTATTGATGCTTCGCTCCTTTTAGTTGCAGCGTGATGTTTTATAGCCTAAAGCCTTCCTCAATAAATGGACTATTCAACACAAAAAGAATTTTCCAATTTGAACCAGTAGTTCTTGAGATTAGCGCGTTCAAACAAACAAACAAACAAACAAACTCGTCAGCTTTATAATATTAGTATAGATTAGATAGTAAAAGAGATAGAGACAATATTATCTAGGTATTATACCGTGTAGTGTACCTACATAAAGTAGAAATGACTAGTCAAATCATTTTTTGAACGAATAACTTCGTTCGAACTTTGAACTGCGGGAGCTTACAGGTACAATGATTTTTCAGAAAAGGTCACGTAGCAATGTGCATACGTGATAGTGTATGTGATTGATGATTTTTTGTAACAATTATTAGTATTTGGTAATTAGTCCTCATTTAATAATCCGTCTTATTATGAAATGAGGACTAATTTTTTTTAATTTTATACCAATACCCGCCCAAAATAAATTCACAATAACAATTGGCCAAACGTCAAAGTAATAAGTGTTGACTTATTTTGGTTGGATAATGGTTCAAACCAGGAACTAAAGTTAGTCCTCGTTTTATAATATAACGGATTTTGTTTTCATTATATTAAATAGTAATAGTACTCAGACAGTTCTTATAATGAACTCTACAATTTCGTTTTGCTAAAGCAATCTAGAATCTTTTATTTTCCGTCATACCTGGCGTTTTATGTGCTCTAAACCAAACGCGCGTTTCACCCGCTCGTTAAACATTCCCCGTTATCCTTACTATCCTCCGGCAATTCATACACTTACCTTTATACTGGGTGGCGCAAAAGTAAAGACCCTATTTGGTTCAGCTATAACATTTTTTCTAAATTAGAAAACTAGATTTAGGTTTTTTTAAATGTATATTTGTGCCATTAAATTTCGTACCATTAGGATTTAAAGATGATGTCTTTTAAATGGTGACCTCCAGAGTTGATACACATTTGAGCCCTATTTATGACATTTTGCATAACTTGCCGTAACACTTCCTGCGATATGTTCGTTATTTCTTGACGAATGTTTTCTTTTAGAGCTGCGAGAGTCTGTGGCTTGTTCACATACACCCGAGATTTCAAAAAACCCCAAAGAAAGAAGTCTGGACTGGTCAGATCGGGTGATCTTGCAGGCCAAGGCAAATCGCCAAAACGAGAGATAACTCGGCCTGGAAAAGCGTCCCTCACACAATTATTCCACGTTCTTGGGGAGTAAAACGGTCCATGTTTATTTTCAGTGTATTTTACATTTGTTCACTACACAATTTTCAAAAACAGAATGACAGAAAATGTCATATAAAAAAAATAAAAGTATTTTCTTTAGTGCCAGTACTTTTGCGCCACCCGTTAGTAGTGTTCCGTGTCACAGGATCACATAAAATAAATAATTGAATCGTAATCACTTACTATGGCTGTTATAATAAATTATTACTTACATGCTTTTTTAAATCATTCTTATATTATATATCTTCACAGAACATTACTTTTAGGTAAATGTTTGAATCACATAAAATAGGATATTTCAATTTCAAGGTAATTTCAAACGACGCGATGCGTTTCGCCATAGTGCACTGTTTGGAGAATTTAATCTTACGTCTTAATATTTTAGACGCTGTAAACCGAACGCCCATTTCAGTTGCTCATTGAAATACCCTATTTTATGTGATTTAAACATTTACCTAAAAGTAATGTTCTGTGAAGATATACTAATATACGAATGATTGAAAAAAGCAAGTAAGTAATCATTTATTTGTATGGCCAGCGTTTACAAAAGTGCAATGTCTGATGTATTTAATTTTACGTCAATTAAATATATAATTTAACATTACAATGCTCGGTTTAATACTAAAACCTAAAATATGTGATGAAAAAATTCGCCGCAGTGATTTAACGCTACAGCGCCTCAGTGGTCGGCTAGATTTCAAAGGTTGTAGGTTTAAATCCTACCTACGATTTTTTTCATTACAAATTTTTGATTTTAATAATTTTCTTTCAACCCAAAACTGTAAGTTGCTGTAATCTCAACGCCCGTTTCAGTCGCCCGTTTAATATGCCCTCTAGCAATTCACACACTCACCTGCAAAGTAGTATTCCATGTCGCAAGATCTCCAGATATATAGAATGATCGTACAAAACAAGCAAGAATGTTGTCGCTTGCCCATGATCGCTGCGGGCCAAACAGCCGCTCGCAACATTTGAAAATCTCTTTTATTTTACCTGGTATTATTTTTAGAAATTCAAGCTTTAAATAATTTACTTAGTTATCTTATAATTAAATTTACTCTTTTGTTATTATAATATAATATACATACAGTTTTATTGTAAATCATTATTTTATTGATTTAACGAGAAATAAGAAGCTATTTTATATAACCAAAGTTTACAGGACTGCAAGTAGATACCAAAATCTTATTATATTTTTCTGAGGATTTTCAAACGCTTTACACAACCTGAACAATATGTGTTAATAGACTGGAGTTATCATTAATGAAAATGTATTAGACATGGTTGGTGCCTTCAACCACATCTAACTTATATTTTATTGATACACTATAGACAGAAGAACAGGAAGAATGCTGGGTCATTTATTAAGACATGATGCCCTCATTAAAGCAATAATCGAAGGAAAAATAGAGGAAAACGAAAAAAAGAGAAATAATAACAAAACTCCTTTCAAGTAAATCTCAAAGAAATGAACGTGAAAATATTTAAAGAAATTAAAAAAATAGATGTGAGAAATCTGGACATCACTCCACTGACGAGAACCTAGCTTTTAAATAAGAATTTATGTTTTTTGTTCAACCTCATTTGCAGCCGAATTTTTTTTTTGGTCGGGTGGAGTGCACTTTACTTTCAAACATTGTAGTTTAAAAACTGTCACTACCGCGTGGCCAAATGTGGCCAAAATATTTTTTATTATAATATTTTTTAAACTTATACCGTCTTATTATAAAACGGGGACTAACTTTAGAACATGGTTTAAACCATTATCCGACCAAAACAAATTGACAATGACAGTTGACCAAACGTCAAAGTGATAAGTGTCGACTTATTTTGGTCGGATAATGGTTTAAACCAGGTTCTAAAGTTAGTCCTCGTTTTATAATAAGACCGATACAGTCTTATTATAAAACGTGGACTAACTTTAGTACCTGGCTTAAACCATTATCCCTCCCAAACAAATTGACAATGACAGTTGACCAAACGTCAGAGTGAAAACTGTCGACTTATTTTGGTCGGATAATGGTTTAAACCAGGTACTAAAGTTAGTCCTTGTTTTATAATAAGACGGATCAAGTTTACTACAAACGATCATAATGAATACTAAGAAGAACAAAGGCTTGATTATACACTAAAATAAAATTAGACAATGGAGTTCACAAAAAAAAAAAAACAGTTTTATTAAAACTATCAAATCAACAAGAAATCCTACAAATTAAAAGTAACTTTGCTCTGTAGGGATTCTTGCTAGTTAGTATTAAAAGTACAACAATAGAAAGTTTCCAACGCGCTTACATTTTTATTTTGATAACGACAAAAGAAGTACGTCTCGAGTTTAATGAAAACATGGCTGCGACATTACCTGCAACTGTGCATACACTTTCAAATCTGAATAAATAAATACTCAAGCAAGTGCATCAGGCAGTAAGTGGCCATTAAGCTTCTGAGAAATATCTGTTCATATTACAACCGCCTCCTATATTTTATCTTAATATAAATGGAAGTTTTATCATTTCGTGTAGGTGACACGGTCAATCGATCATGCATACCCTGGTTGATACCAGAGAGTTCTTCGGAACCACCTCTCGGCCTCTGCCGATGGCAGCCGGGACCAACGGCTTAGCGCTCTTTCCGAAACACGGAATCAACTTTATTATTAGACAACCAGGTGATTCAAGCCTGCAATGTCCTAACCAAACTAAAAACAACTTAATAAAGTATGATTCCCGTGGGAATCGAACCCATGACCCCCAAGTCTATAGGCAAACGCCTTAACCACTGGACTACGGAGGCAGCATAGAAAACCATGAAAGTAAGGAAAGAAGATTATAAATGGAGGAGTGGGACATTAATTTTGAAATGGTAAGGACAAATAAATAAGAAGGGGGATGACATACCTACGAAGAAGTAATAGGTTCGGAATTGGAAGAAGAACAAATTGTAAAATGTTTAAACTTTTGTTTAATTCTGATATATCGATGATATATAATGTTAAACCAAACGTACCAACATTTTCTTTAGCCCCTTTATAACTTCAGTTCATAATGTTCGGAGCTATTTATTCTTGGCTTGGCTCGCGACTCTTTTGTACTGTAATGATATCACCGTATTATGCTAAACATCTTGGCCAATTGCAGCGCTCTCTACTGCATCCGCGGCGCTTATTTTTCAACGGAAATATATTATTTCAATGTTATTCAAAAATGTTTTCTGATCTAACAATGACTTGTTGGCAATACAGACTAAAACCATGTGTGTAAACCGTTTGTTTTAGTATTTGATGTTTTTTCTTTTATACAACAGGAATGATTTGTTCAATTTTTCATAAGTATTCTTGCATAGTTTGTCTAACGTCTTACGTAAAATTAAAAAATATACCTGCGAAAAAATTGTATTTCTAGTACCTAATTAAAGACACTACTTGGCAGATTTTTATACTGTCTCCTTACTAAATGAGACATTAATTTGTACTGGCCCTAGGCTCTGTCTGCCCCTTAAGAGACGAAGACCTAATATTATGTACTAGTGGTCGCCTAGTGGTCGAAATTCTACCATAATTAATTAAAATATTAATAAGATTCTATTGTCAAAGACTATACAATAAACAAAATAATATATATGAGTGTGTCAAATACATGGTATTGTGTGTAATTTTTATTGATTTAATACATTTTTAATGCATAAGTTAAAAAATATACTAGCACTTCTTCTCTACATAAACTATATGTGTGCAAAATTTCATACTCTTCCGTCCACGTATATATATATATATATATATATATATATATATATATATATATATATATATATATATATATATATATATATATATATATATATATATATATATATATATATATATATATATATATATATATATATATATATATATATATATATATATATATATATATGAAAAGCCCAGATCATTTATAATATGTGAGAACCACAGATCATTTATAATAACTAACTTCACGATGTTACCTTACATGCAAACACTACTAAATACTGCACTGATCTATGGATTCTGCCATTCGTCTAGTTATTGGATATTTATTTATAAAACGTTTGATAAATATAACTTAGTCAAATGGAAAGTTGCGTTACAAAGGATATTAAAGCCCTTCATATTTTTCATAAATAATAAAGAAATTAAATATACCATTCCACTTTTGTTTACTTGGCATGAACCGCAGTAGAAACTATGAACACGAAATTCCCGGCTTGGCTGGCTCCCATACTCATTTTCTTAGATGACCTCAGTATAAATATATCCAGACTGTAATGAAAATGCCAGCTTAATGGCGTTTTGGGGAGTTAAGTGCTAAACTCATGTGAGGCGAAACATTGTAGGTAGTTACGGAAGTTTCGGCAGATCTAAGCACAACTTTAGTCAGATTTCAAGAATCTGAGCTTTTAAGAAATGGAGATTTGAATTATTTATAGTAACGGATTTATGTATTATTATTATTTACCTTCCTCCATGCTGGTCTGGGAAAAAAGGAAAAACGTAGAATGTACCAGCTGCTTCTCTTCCCGCGCAGACCGTAGAAGCTGGTCAAGGGAATGGGTGAACATCTGAAGAATCATGACAATAGGCGATGCGGCTAGTAACCCATCACTATTTTGATTCAATTTTCATCTTTACGTCCGCCAACATGCTAAACGTTGCCTTTCGGTCATATGACTTTAGGCTCTGTCTACCTATTAAGGGATAAAGACGTTTTAATATATGTATTACTTGCTTTCACCTGCGGCTCCGCCCCCGTTAATGTCGATCTCTCGGTAGCAGTACTTTTTCTCGGGATAAAATGTACACTATATCCTTCTCCGTACCCCAGACGTATGCAAAATTACATGACGATCGGTTCAGTAGATAGGGCGTGAAGGCGTAACAAACAAACTCACTTTTGCCTTTATAATATCAGTTAGGAAATTAGGATACATTTTGTATAAACATCTTCATAATCATAGCTCGTCCCTAATATTTTCAAAGCTATTTGCACCAAACTTGTCTTCCCAACTTATTATTCGTTTCAAACAGAGGGTGACTAGAACACACCACTTAGACACCAAACAAGGGTGTATTAAGTGCGAGTTAAAATTTAAATTGATTCCACCCTCCCTTAGGAGAAAATTCAAATAGTGTTCGGTGTGATCTCAAGCGAGTAACAGTGTGTTGTGGGATTCTTTTTCTGAAAATTGGACGCCTCGGGCCGTAGTTACAAAAAGAACAGGGCAGGACATACTGTTTGTATGTACGTACATTATGTATGTGGGATTACACGCTTCATTTGTAAGAGGGTTGTGTCTAAATTATTAGCGACATAAAGATCTGACGACTGCATTTTATTTAGAAAAGGATTTTTTGTTGAATGGTAAGGTATATACAATCACTTTCGCATGTAAATATGCGAAAGTGAATTTGTATACCTGTTTGTAAGTGTGTTTTTGAGCTTGATTTACTGAACTTATCTTATTAAAATTGTGCTTGCTTATTGTCAGAAGTTGTAAAAAGACATATATTTAAGTTTGTTTATAGACATATAAGGTCATCTTCAACTGCCTGTCCGATTGCAGCAGGTATGGTATCGGGTACGCCTAGCCTAAATTGCTTTTGATGGGTTAGCAGTGGTTAGCAGCGTTTGAATCATAAGAAGCCAAAGAAACTGCTCTCGCCAACCCGCCTGTCAAGCGACTATAAAAAAAAGAATCCTTGGGAGAGGCCTTTGTCCAGCAGTGTACTGATTACGGCTGTAATGAAGATTTACATAATAAAGATATTAAAATGGCCTTGTGAGTGGGGCGGCTTGCCACAACTGTGATCAAACGCTCACACTTTGACCAAAACGCCCGATCTCTTTATTTAGTGATTTAAGAACTCCTTGACCGTAAGAACTGTGAAACGCGGCGATTGAATTATTTGAAAATACCTCCTTGTGCTGTCACTTGCAAAGCAAAACTCAAGTTTTGAGTGTGCATGATTCATTTTTATCGATTAGTAAGAAAACTTCTCAATTTACGGTTTTTAACTAAAAATCTGTAAATTATTATCAAAACGACCAATCTCAAAAATCAATTCTTTAAAATATATATTGCTGGTAAAGCAAGCATACTATTATCATTGCGTCGTTTTAAGAACGGAATGTAAAAATGTCATTGCTGGATCAACCGTTTTAACACAAACTTTAAATACGTAGTGAAGGTTTTTCACACTACATTACAATATATGTGTGTAACTATGTGTGAGCAAGCGCATGATCTGTCTGCCCGATATTGCGTGGTTGTAATGACACATGATTGGCTTTTTTAAATGTGTGTGTGAGCGTGTGTTCATAATATGCAAATGTAGTGGTGACTAAAATTGGGAGAAATCCGGCGAGGCTGGTTCTCGTACAAAAATTGCCGTGAAACCCGTCGTGTCTTCTGTGAGCTTTTCCAAAGAATTTGAAAATAACCAGGCAGAAGCTGCCAATATTTTGTTGAAAGTCTTCCGAACTACTTAAACCATTGCATTAACTATTGATATACAGACAGTCAGTTTTTCCTAAATTCGTACTTGTCTTTCCTGTACACATACGGATAAACAAACAAACTGACGTACAGATAAAGAATATTTATTTGCAAAAACATGTGTAAATTTCATTAAATGGTTATGTTATAAAAAGACCGACATGTTTACCATTAACAATGAACTTATGTGAATTTCAACACTAGTCTAGTGTTGAAATTCACATAAGTTCAAATAAAAAAGTGAAAATAAAGTTTTAATATTTACATCGAATCCATGTCAAACAAAACATACTATTTCAAAACATAATATTATTCAAAGCTGTGTGTCTATCGTCCTAATTACTGATTCGAGTTGTTTAAAAAAGAAATTCAGATTTTTGTTGCGCATCGTTTACGATTGTACGCAACTCGGCGGATGAGCTGTAATATCATGCAAATTTCCCAGGGTTTAAGTATGAAATTCCTTTTATTTTTCCTTTCATTTTCTTCCGGCCGTACCGCAAAAAAAGCTTTTACGTTTCTCTTACAAAGTTAACAAAAGGCGCGACTATTTTTCTAAACAGTGTCCTTAATTGATGGTGCTTTTAGGAATTTGTGTTGAGATTTTTAACATTGAGTGGTATCGAGTTGATAATTAATAAAGGCTAGTGTAGGATATGTCTTTAATTACAAGAAGTGTAAAAACCAGATAGCTGCTGGTAAGTTGATAGCACTTGTCGATCTGTTTTTAAGTGCTCTCTAGGCTCTAATCGGTGTTATTGTGTGGAAAGATACGTAGAGAAAGATTATTTTTGACAGAAAATCATATAAAGTTAAAATAGTATATAGCAAAGATATAGCCGAAGCTAATGCATATGATTTTACATAATGTCAATAACATGTCATTTTTTTTAACTATGGAAAATTATAAACTAAATGAAAAGCTTGCAAAACGCCAAATACCGAATTTTAATTTTCTGATTTAGTTCAGTCCAAGGACGTTAAAGGAAACCACTTACTATATAGATGGTTCAGTCACATCGATCTGACATAATAGTCCAGATATTTCATTTTACTTATGAACGTCATACATTTACATTTCCTCATTACATTTTTGTCTATTTTTACATTAATTGCAGGTTGAGCAAAAAGTCTCCGCTTTAGCAAAAACGCTTTGTGCAAAAATCTTAACGCCCGTCTGTCCCGCTGTCCAGCAGAGATCTAGATATCTCTGTTGTCCAGCTGTTCTCCTCTAAAGGTTGCATTCTCTGCCGATTCTTTTTGTTTTTTTATTTATATAATGTTGGAAATTAGCACAAGGGACCATTGTTAGTTCGCTGTGATAAGACTCGCAAGGCCATAGAGCTCATATGAATGAAATGAAATGAATGAAATGAAATGAATGAAACGAAATGAATGAAATGAATGAAATGAATGAAATGAATGAAATGAATGAAATGAATGAAATGAATGAAATGAATGAAATGAATGAAATGAAATGATTGAAATGAAATGAATGAAATGAAATGAATGAAATGAAATGAATGAAATGAAATGAATGAAATGAAATGAATGAAATGAAATGAATGAAATGAAATGAATGAAATGAAATGAATGAAATGAAATGAATGAAATGAAATGAATGAAATGAAATGAATGAAATGAAATGAATGAAATGAAATGAATGAAATGAAATGAATGAAATGAAATGAATGAAATGAAATGAATGAAATGAAATGAAATGAAAAATATTTATTGCAACACATAATGGCACACACAACATAAACAAAAAAGGACATTATAAGACAAAAACATAATTATTAGGCGGTGCCATCAGTATTACAAAAGGTGACGGCTCAGTATTACGCTGTACTAGGCATATGCATGACCTAGTACAACACTGATTTCATAGAGCCACTTCTACTAATTTTATTTATTTATATGTAGCAAGCTAACGTAACCTAATTTATTTTGATTTAAAAATCTCACCAATATTCAACAAGGACAAACGCCTACGTATTTAAGACCTACTCGTATTTTCAAGGTGCATTGCCCTTTTTGCAATGATGCCCTTCAGATATATGCTGAAATCAATCCATTAATATTGGATTTGCGTCATAATGAGATGGTATGAAGATAGTTGTATTTATGTAGTATAACATACACACATTGCTAACTCGTAATGATGTTACAAGATGAGAATAATATACATATATACATAATATCCCCACGCAAGCCCCTAAAAGGACCGGGGTTAAACTCGTGAATCGTAAAGAGATACTATGATATAATAAGCTTAATAGAACACAAAAAAAAGTCGAGCCACGCATTTTAATTTTATGATTTGTTCACTCAGCCATTTATTAAAACATTTTAATCGATATTACATAATATGACCTTCATATAAATTAAGCGCAATTATTTAAAGGGCACTCATAGATCAAAGAAATACAATTAGTAGCAAATTTTAAGGAATTTACACGTTAGTATTTGTCTTGGGTTTTTAAATAGTTTCTTTTTTTAACAAAAACGCACTGACGAAAATCAGCCCTTTGATTGTCGTCAGTGAGTTAAGCGCCTATTAGACTACGCGTTATTCAGCACACGGTGTTCAGTCTATCTTCGAGTCTAATTAGATCGCTTGATATTACACTAGACTGAAAAACGCGGGCTTGCTCATTCGCACGCAAGACGTCGACGTTGGCGGTTGTAATGGCACCTGCAATTTCTAAGCCCAAAAAATTTGCCGTAGCAAAAAAACATGTTTCTTTTGTAATTCTTTATTCAAATAATCTTGATGATTATTTTTGTCATAAACATGGCATCTCATGGTACAACTCTAGCATGCAGTCATGCTTAATAATAATTTTCTACCGCCTTAAAAAAAAAAGAAGAGGTTAATATCAATTTGGTTGTATTTATTTTAATTTTTGTTACCTCAGAATTCCGTCATTTTTAAACCAATTTTTAAAACTGTTATTTGTTCTTTTTTTTAAAGAGTACCTATGCTTTCAATTTGGTCCCATTAAATTTCTTCATAATCGTTTCATATGAAAGATTATTTTTCTTTACTGCGCGCCATTATTGTAAAGGTAACGCAAACAAGACAAGACACACTTAATATGAATAAAATATACGTAGCGCACGCGCACGTCCGCTTCCTGTGGACGCGAGCGCAGACTGAACGGTCTAACGTTTATTACACTACTCGATATTCAGACTCTAAGCCAGTTAGCCTCGCCGAGCCCGATCTTGCTGACTGAATTCAGAGTAAGACGGTCTAACTCTTATTACACTACGCTAGTTAGACTTAGTCTGACTGAATACCGTGTGGTGTAATAGACGCTTTACCTATATACGTAGGTATGTCATACATTTACATTAGCTTAAATACTTATTTTATTTATATAGATATCAGGGTTATGTAACCTAATTTATCTAGCTTAGACCACTGAAATATTATCGCCGTATTACAGAAATCCCAACAATATTGACCGAATGCCAAAACCTATGTAGGACTTCAATGACGTACTCTTTTTCTGCACTGTACACGGATAATTTCATATAAGGCGCGCTGCCCTTTTCGCGTTCGGTACCCTTCTGCCCGAATCAATCTTAAATATTGAATTTGCGTCGTAATCTGATGGGAAGTTTCACGGGAAACGAGTTTCTATTACGTTTTATAACACAATTTATTTCGAGTTTTCACCTTCGTCTGTTTGTAGGAGGTACTTGAAAGTTTTGAGGAAGGCTGGCAGAATTTGAATTGAAAATGAAAATGAAAATGAATAATTTTTATTCAAAGTAGGATACATGTATCGCTTTTTGAACGTCATATGTTTCTGTTGTTTATTTTTCTTTCTTTTATGTTTGTAAAATCGAAAAACTACTAGCGTTTCGGAATGACCACTGCTGAGAAGAATACGCCGAAAGAAACTCAGTCCAGTCTTGGTCTCTATGTGCCTGAAGGGCACGGACATAACAATATATTTTACAATAAATAAATTAAAGTACTTACATTAAAATATACATTTAAATTATTACCAAGCATTTTTATCGAATAAATAATCTTTTATACAATAATAAGCCCTTTTAAGTAAATGATTTTTTACAGCCGTTTTAAACTGAATTAATGGCAGACCTAATATTTATTAATAACTAGGTACAATGGGGCATGTAGCAATTTTTTTTTAATCTGTGGAGTAAGTCTTGTTTATTATCTAGCTTTTTCAAGACCTCGGTAGCGTAAATTTTTGTTTATGTTATGTCCTGCTTTCAAAAATTGTTTAAAGTAAACTTGATAAATCAGAGCTGTTTAAAATACGCATAATTAAGTATGTTTTTTACGTGATATTGTTCTCAAATCGATGATGAGGTTTTTCTGAATGAGCGACGGCAGGACTGAACTGGACAATAATGTGCCAATTGTTGATGCTTGATAAATAATATGTCAACGACTGCGGCTCACCGGACCCTACGATTCAGTGCTGCCATCTGATGAAGTATATCATCAGGAATAGTATATTATAAGAAATAATATATAATAAGGTCAGGGGTGTCATCCTCAGCTGCAGGTATGGCATCGGCCTTCGTAGCTGCTACATGCTTTTCCCCCATTCATCCGTGGTAGCATCCCAATACCTTCATTCCCTTCCCAAGTCCAAAAAAAATCCTATTCTTCTACAACACAAAATACTTCCGAAGAGCAGCGTTGTCGGAAGCACAAAAACTCAGAGAAACTGCGTTCGCCAATCCGCCTACCAAGCGTGGTGAGTAGTGCAATATCCCCCCATGGAAAAAAATTCTTAGGAGAGGCCTTTGTCCAGCAGTGGACATCTTACGGCTGTAATGATGATGATCTGCTGATAAGTTTGTTTGTATACTCTTTATTGCACTGTGGGATCCTGATGTTATTTAAATAAAAGTGGACTGTTTGAGGATAGCTGGTGTAATATATAAATACATTTACAACAAATGCGACGCGCCTACAGCCGCGGTGGTCAAGCGAAGAAAACATTTTTGTGTAGATGGCGGGGTCCGCGGCCGGAGCTTCCTCGACCCCCGATCCCCGCAGCTGATCCTTGGCAGGTGGGGCGAAACGTCACGACATACTCCCCCCGTTGAAGAGGCTGGATCTTCAAATGTCAGAAGAACCTGGAAGTGGGCAAATATTGTTAAAGGCCCTTCGGATGGTTCCCTTTTTTGTCCTAATGTCAGCAACCCGAGAGACGTGATCATTGCCCGGATAAACCTTGATCACACGACCTAGTGACCAAAGCAACGGTGGAAGAGCTTTCTCCTTTATGAGAACTAAGGATCCTTCCTGAAGATCTTCATTTGAGTTCTGCCATTTAGTTCTCTGTTGAAGCAGTGAGATGTATTCAATGCTAAATCTTTGCCAAAAATGCTGCTTTATGAGCTCTACTCTCTTGAATCTCTCGAGACTTGAAATGTTTCTCTCTGTTACTTCCGGATGTGGTATCGACAACAGTGGCCGTCCAATAAGGAAGTGAGCAGGAGTTAAGGGACAAAAATCGAAGGGATCAGAACTTAAAGGAGTAAGTGGACGCGAATTAAGAATGGCTTCTACTTGTGTCAAACATGTGGACATTTCTTCATAAGTAAAGTTAGTTAATTGAAGTAATCTCCTAAGATGGTGCTTTGTAGCACGCACAGCGGCTTCAACTAAGCCATTAAAATGGGGTGTAAAAGCAGGTATGAAATGAAAATTGATACCTTCCTGTTCGATATCAGCTACTACATTACATTCTATCAAGAAACGCTGTAATTCATTACTGGCACCGACAAAATTGGTGCCATTGTCAGATGTTATAGTTCGAGGTTTTCCCCTACGAGCCACAAAACGTTTAAGAGCAGCTAAATAGGCCTCTTTGGTAAGGTCTGTAACGAGCTCCAGATGTAAAGCTTTGGTAGCTGAGCAAACAAGGATGCATATGTATGCCTTACTAAGTTGGCAACCCCTACCCTTACGATTAGCAATCATCACAGGCCCTGCATAATCTGCAAAACAGTGAAGAAAAGGATAGACTAACTCCGTTCTCGATTGTGGCAGCTGCCCCATGATTGGTTGAACACAAGAAGATTTGAACCTAAAACATTTCAAGCAATGTTTAGTAATGTATTTGGCTAAATTCTTAGCACCTAAAGGCCAATACGTCTGACGTATATTGGACACCAATAATTGTGGTCCAGCATGTAATAACTTTAAATGATACATATGAAATATGATCTTAGTTACGTGATGCTTGGCACATAGAAGAATAGGATGCTTAACATCATAACTATAAGGTGAATTATCGAGTCTACCGCCGACACGCATGATGCCATTTGAGTCCAAAAATGGAGAAAGTGATATTAATCTGTTCTTCTTTGGCAATGACTTATTCAATTTAAGAGTTTCATATTCATCTGGGAATATTTCCTGCTGAGCAGTACGTATAATAAAGTTGTGTGAATTATTTAATTCTTCACATGAAAGATGATTTGTATATTTTTTATTTTGATTTCTACAGTTGTATATAAATCTTTGTAAATAAGCTATAATTCTTTGTAAATGTGTAAATTTAGAATATTTTTTAATTAAATTTGTAAATATGTTATTTATCTGTGATTCATCTGTTTTATTGTTATTGTGAATAGTTAAGCAAGAAGCGAGGTCTGGCAAATCATGTTTTGAGGTATTATTGGGGAATTTTGGCCAATCATGTTCACCCTTGCGTAAGAAAGATGGACCAAACCACCACAACGACGAGTTGCTGATAAGATCAGCCTTCACCCCACGGGAAACTAAATCCGCCGGGTTTTCTTTAGACGGTACGTAACCCCAAACATAACTACCAGTAATTTCTTGGATCTCGTTCACTCTATTACGCACAAACTGTTTAAGTTGATTGGAAGGCGTTGACAGCCATCCCAACACAATTGTGGAGTCACACCAAAATTTACATGATTCAATATTAATAGTAAGAGAAGTTATCACCTTTTTATACAATTAAGCACCTAAAAGAGCTCCACATAATTCAAGGCGTGGAATAGTAACATTTTTAGCGATAGGTGCTATTTTATTCTTAGAGATTAATAGTTGGACGTGAACTTCTCCTGATTGAGAAATCGACCTAACGTAGGCGCATGCACCGTAAGCACTTTCCGAAGCGTCTGTAAAAATATGAATCTGTATTGACTGTGAGGGATGCTGAAGCACCCACCGAGGTATCTTTAAGTTATTTAGTGATGGTAAAGTATTTGCAAATGAAGACCATAATTCAAATATCTCGGATGAGACCTCATCATCCCACGCGCATTTGTTTATCCATAACCTTTGCATTATTAATTTTGCCACTACAATGCATGGGCCCACGAGACCCAAAGGGTCGAATATTTGACTAATAACAGAAAGAATGTGACGTTTTGTTACGGGTGATTGTAACTTAATATTGATTGAAAAGGATAAAGTGTCTGTGTTACAAAGCCAGTGAACGCCTAAAGTTTTGGAAGGTGTGTTATCATTGTTACTTAAAAAATCTAAAATATTATTAGAATTCCCAATAGAATTGTCTGATATTAATTGATTAAGAATCTGAGCATTATTGGATTGCCATTTTCTCAAGTTGAACTTGGCAGACGATAACACAGAGGTAACGCCCTTACAAAGTTCAGCCGTTTCGCTCACTGATGAGCCACCGGACAAATAATCATCAACGAAAAAATCGTGGATAATACTTTGTTTAATATTGTAATTGTCTACCATAGATGCAAGACTTACCAAACATTTTGTCGCAAGATATGGTGCAGAAGCAGTGCCATAGCTCACTGTATTAAGAGTGTAAGTTTTTAAAGGATCTGTAGTATTGTATCTAAAGACGATTTGTTGTAAAGATCGTTGAGATGGATTGACGTCTATAGCTCTATACATTTTTTCAATGTCGGCCGATACGACATAACGATGTTGACGAAATCTTAAAAGAATAGCTAATAGATCGTCTTGAACCGTGGGCCCTACCATTTGTATATCATTGAAGGATATGCCTGAAGTGGTAGTTGCTGAAGCATCGAAAACGGTTCGTAATTTCGTCGTAGTGCTTGACTCCTTTATGACACCGTGATGAGGAATATAATAATTAACTTTGCCATCACTATGAAAAGAGCGCGTGTTTTCTGTCATATGCCCTAGTTCTTCATATTCACGCATGAAATCTAAGTATTTTTTAGCAAATATTGGATCACGCTCAAATTTACGCTCGAGGGATAAAAATCTAAGCTTAGCCATTTGAAATGAATCACCCAATACGCCTGGGTCTTGCTTGAGAGGAATAGTGACAACAAAACGACCGTCGTTGTCTCGTTTCGTATTAACACTAAAGCTATGCTCACACGCACGCTCCTCCGCAGATAAAGAATGCACTGACGATATGCCATCGAGTTCCCAAAAACGGCATAAGTCGCTATCTGTGTTATTTGTAATAAGGCAATGATTTTGTGTAGGATATGAATTTAATATGTGTCCTGTAACCAACCAGCCTAACTTGCTTTCATGTAACTGAGGCAGATTTTTTCCTAATAATATTTTTTGACTACCTAATACTTGCCAAAAAATGTCTGCCCCAATGAGAATGTCAACAGCTGACGGAATATTGTAAGAGGGATCCGATAGGCGGATTCCTGCTGGTATGTGAATGTGTTTGACATCTATGTATGAAACCGGTACTGCAGTAGTAACATTTTCGAAAATATTACAGTGTAAATCAGCTTTAAAATTGCTATGAAACGATTCGATAGTTATTGTGCAACTCTGTGTACTATTAGATATAAGATTATTAAAACCTGACACTGTGGAGGTTACATTTCGCCGTGGCAAACACAACTTACTACATAAGGCGTCAGACACAATATTTATGCCACTACCATTGTCTAAAATTGTTCTAGCAGTATGCTTGTTACCTTTGCTGTCAATCACTTTGACTAAAGCCGTGGATAGAAAGACACGCGCAGCAGTTGTGTGCTGGACAGCATCGGAAGCCAGTACAATACCTTCTGATGAGGGAGAAGAAGGATTAGATATGCTAGAATCACGTTGTTCTAAGTGTAAAAGAGTATTATGTTTGACCTTACAATATTTGCAATGTGAAAGTCTACAAGTTTTTGCAGAATGCCCTGGACGTAAACAATTGTAACATACTTTATACTCCTTTACCTTTTCAATGCGTGATTCAATCGGTAGGCTCTTAAATGATTTACATGTAAATAAATAATGACTTTGGTTACATAAGTGACACTTTATTACATTTTTATACGATGAATTGTTTTGATTTGTGTTGTTTATTACTAAACTTTTAGATTTATGACCTTCCAATCTTAATTTATGTGATTTGTTTTCTTCCATAGTTTCTAATAAATCGGCTCGCTTATTTAAGAACGTTAAAAGCTGTGTAAGTGTAGGGGATGTAGATGAAGACAACTGTGTATTCCTATGTTCCTCCCAGTGACGGCCTGTGACACCGTCGAGTTTGGTGGACATCATATAAATTATAAGTGTGTCCCAATGCTGGGTAGGCTCGTTAAGTGTTGCTAATGCCCTAATATTTTTGTTTGTAACGTCAACAAGAAAGCGAATTGATGAACTCGATTCCTTACCAATAGGATCTACGTTAAATAATGATTGTAGATGGTTGTTTATCAATAAACGGCTATTGTCATATCTTTCACACAATAAATTCCATGCAATGTCGTAATTATCTGATTTGACATCAATGTTTTTAATCACCAAAGCTGCACTGCCCTTTAAAGACGCGCGAAGATAGTGGAATTTATTTATTTTGTCTAAAGATGTGTTATGTATTAAGGAAAGGAAAGAATCTTTATATGACAACCAATCCTGGAGACCACCACTAAATTCATTTAAAGATATCTTTGGAAGCCTTACGAAACTGCATGACTTGGGGGTTGACTTAGCATCATTAAAGCTCGCTACAGACCCTTCCCGGTTCTTCTTCCCGGACAGCAGGCTACGGGCCAAGGCTACCAGCGGGTAATAATCATTGTCAAACTGCTCCCGTTCCACTGGCGCTTCTCCGTCTCGCGGCTCGTCGGAAAGAATCTCGATCTCGGTCTGCAACGCATCAAATTCATCACGTAAACACTCAAATTTATTTAATCTGCATTCTAAATCAATTAACTTTAAGTCACTTAAGCTTTGAATGTCTTTAATTAATTTGAGATAATTGCCAAAAATAGTCACCTTTGATTTTATAGCAGAGCGTTTTTTAATCAATGTTTTAAGCGTGCTGTCGGACATTTTGTTTTACAAGTACTCGAGTGCAACTGATATCGAGGTTAGGAATTGAAGTAAACAAGTTATGAGTCACAGTTAGCGAGGCGAGCGCCCGCGACCCTTTCGCAGGTAAAAGTGCACACAAAGATATGGACGATTGCTAATGAGCGGCTATGAATCGGTGCAGTATATGCGTGTCTAGGTAGCTATAACGAGATTATGCTTGCTTGGTTTTTGAGAAATGAATGCACAGATAGACACAAGTAGTAGCTAATTTGATATGAAGTATAAGTAAAAAGAAATGAAGACTGGATTTGGAGTACGATTTAAGATAAGGGAAATTGGGAGAGGACGAAATGAAGAAAGGAATTATGATGGGATAGGTATTGGAACGACTCACCGCCTTTAAGATACCACTCTTTCCTTATGTTTTCGCTCCTCACTGTATTTATCCCAATTGTCCAGTTTCCGGTAGCTATTGTGTATATCCAGGTTACTGATGGGTATCCAGATGAATTTTATGGAGAAATGTAATGATTCTTCGCTGTTCGAGAATGATCTTGGTTACGTAACTCGAACGTGGCCGAAGTCCGCGATGATTTTTGCGACGCGTTGCTTTTTGATCGCTAAACGTATTTACTCCGCGAAAGGACCAAATATGTGGGATCCTGATGTTATTTAAATAAAAGTGGACTGTTTGAGGATAGCTGGTGTAATATATAAATACATTTACAACAAATGCGACGCGCCTACAGCCGCGGTGGTCAAGCGAAGAAAATATTTTTGTGTAGATGGCGGGGTCCGCGGCCGGAGCTTCCTCGACCCCCGATCCCCGCAGCTGATCCTTGGCAGGTGGGGCGAAACGTCACGACAGCACACATACAAAAGATACAATTTAAAAATACATATTTTTGGATAAAAATGTACAGTGGCGGACTTATCCCTGAAGGGATTTCTTCCAGTCAACCAAGTAGCTGAAAGGACAAGAAACAATAGTTACGGGTATTACGAGGGCAGATGTACAATATTTACCAACAATATATAACAATATATAAGTATTTCAGAGATCCCTGATTATTCGCCATCCATAGACATAGAGAGAGATAGAGAGTCCTGTTTTAGCGTAAACCACACGGCACCGACTCAGACAATATTAAAATGTCCATCGGTCAGAATATTCATAGCATGCTATAAAGGTCCGTAAACAACGACAATCCGATTCGTCTATGCATCATTTTGAAGTGATTTAACAATGAAAATCCCGGCGTCACAATCGATTTATTCATTGACACCGTTCGTATATCTCCTGCATTATTGCAGATTACAGCTGTAAGCCGAATTTTCAGCGGTCTATACAGTTTTTAGGGTTCGGTACGAAGGTGTGACAAAACAGAACCTTAATAGGATCCCTCATACGTCTGTCTATTATAGCCACAAGTCATGTGCTTCGAATCGACTGGGCCGATTGATTTATGGTATATTTTTTTTAATTTTAGAATAACTAATTTGTGCTATTTTGATCATTACCCTGTGCACTATATTTGAAAAAAAAAAACGTATTAATGCTTATAAAACCAAATGTAATAATATAGGTGATACAACTCGGGTACGCTACGCGCGCTCGGTCTACCAAACTACGAGTAGTACCGACTTGTTTTTTCGCCATTTATCCGAGTGAGTAGCATCCCCAATAACTTCATTCCTTTCCTAAAGCCAACAAATTCCTATCCTTCCCCAGCTTAAAAATGCTTCCGATGGGTAGCAACGTCGGAAGGATAAGAAACCAAAGAAACTGCGGACGCCAACCCGCCTGGTGTGTATGGAAATATCCTCCCAGAGAACCAAGATTCGTTAGGAGAGGACTTTGCCCAGCAGTGGATTTCTTACGGCTGAAATAATGATGATCATCATCATTTCGTGTAGGTGACACGGTCAATCAACCAAGCACACCCTGGTATCAGAGTTCTTCGGAACCGCCTCTCAGCCTCTGACGTGGTTTCTTTAACGACTACCAGATGGCAGTCGGGACCAACAGCTTAACGTGTCTTCCGAAGCATGGAATCATTTTTATTATTAGACAATCAGGTGATTCAAGCCTGCAATGTCCTAACCAAACTGGAAACAACTAAAGAAAGTATGCTTCCCGTGGGAATCGAACCACGACCCCCGGGTCTACAGGCAACCGCCTTAACCGCTGGATCACGGAGGCAGTTAAATGATGATGAACACAGAACTCTCTCTACGTAAGTTTCATTCGCTCTTGGCCAGTTTTTAAGCTCCGCCGGCCCAGGATGGGATTAAAGCCACGTCAATGGGTGTTCGTTACGGGAAACTTCCCCGTTAAGCCTTTTTACACGGAATTCTCTTTTAAGTGCCCACCTTATTAATTAATTAATTCCAGTTTTATAATCTAAAGTTTGGAGAGTTAACTTCACAATTAGGAACGCAGGATTTAGCGTTGTTTGAGTGTAGGTATTTTGTTTAATATTTAAGGGATTATGTTTAGTAAGATTAAATTTATGTGATAATAATTAAATTTTTGTTACAATTATATCATTGAAACTAACGTGAGATATAGACATTATGTACTTAAAAACAGGTCACTCCTACAAGCCTAGAGTTTTGTTTTATTAGCTGCAGTAATGTATGTTCGAAAATTACGAATTTAATAATAAATAATTGTTTTTCTGTAAAGTCGCTGCTGCTGCTGCTATTCTGGAACGTGTAATTTTTCATACGTGCAGCCGTTGTTTATTCATTTATAAGAAATCATCACGTCAAAAATACACACGCATGTTTATATCAAATGAAGTACAGTTGGGTTGTAGTAGGCTTTAGGGTTTAGCAATTACGTCTTTAACTTTATTTTTGTTGGTACAAAAATTCATCAGCAACAAGCTTCGTCTAGAACTCAATCTAAAAGAAGAAGAATACTCAATCTAAAAGACCGCCCCGAATCTTCCCTGGATCCAAAGTACCCATTATACTTGTAGCATTTGCCCTTTCAATCATTATGGAAAGCCTCTGAACCAAATACAATACGGAGCGACTGTCGTTGGTTCGTTCAGCAACACCACGCTCTTTGACGAAGCAAGGGCTTCAGAACCCCAAGCACGCGTGGTCTCCGTGGTTTTAAAGTTAAAAAGTTGGTAAAAGTTATAAAACAGTAATTTGAATCTCGTTTAATGATTTAAGGTCGTACTACAATCGTCAGTGTTGAGTTTTCTCTAAACTGGCAAACGAGTCCAGTGTAGGTTATAATCTATACATATAATAAAACAGTAAAAATATTTTGTCTGTACATTTAGAATTTTTGACTGAAATAGATAGAGGGACACTTAAAAAGAAAGATAGAAAGCAAAAAAAAATTTTTCGAATTTTTTGTCTGTCTGTCTGTCTGTCTGTCTGTCTGTATGTATGATCACGATTATCTCCGAAGATACTGAACCGATTTACTTCAAACTTTCACCAATTGCTTTGTTTTAACTCAGCAAAACATCTGAAGTTTGTTTCATCAAAATCGGTTCATTAAAAAAAAAGTTATCGTCATTTAAATGAACTCAAAGCATTAGTTTGCCTGCAAATATACACGGAGAATTTTTTGTCGTTTTGGACCCTTTAAGGGGTGACTCAGACCATCAAAATGAACAACTTTTCCTACGGGAACAATGCTGGGAACTCAAAAAAAATTCGACATTCCCATACAAACTGGACTCTTTTTTATGGAAATGACAAATTTTTTTTTGAGTTCCCAGCATTGGTCCCATAGAAAAAGTTGTTCATATTGATGACCTGAGTCACCCCTTTAAGGGTCCAAACTGTTCCTGAGGGATGGACACTAACGGCGGCGGCGTAGCCGCGGGCAAACGGCAAACCAACCGAAACTGCTGCGCCTAGAAACTTGAAATTTGGTACAGGGGTTCTTTTAATGATGTGAGTGAGCGTTAAGAAAGGATTTTTAAGAAATTTTACTTCCAAAGGGGTAAATTTTTTATGGAATTTTCTCATTTTTGGACTTAGAAGTATGAAAGTAGGTATATAAGTTCTGGATTAAAATTAAAAAAGATGTAGAAATTTGCTAAATTCCCCCCTTAGGGGGTAAAATGGCGGTGGGTGGGTATTATAAACTTTGTATCGAAATTTTCTCATTTCTGGACTTAGACGTATGAATTTAAGTATATAAGTTTTAGGTTACTATTAAAAATATCTGTGTAGGTAAAATGGACGATATTTTCCCCTGAAGGGGTAAAATAGCGGGGTAAAGATTGTATAGGAATTTACTTATTTCTAGACTTAGAAGTATGACAATAGGTAAATACATTCACGATTACAATTGAAAAAGATTTGTGTAGGTCAACTGGAAAAAAATCCCCCAGAAGGGGGGTAAACTTTGTTTGGAAATTGGAAATCTTCTCATTTCTGGACCATGAAGTATGAAAATAAATAGGTATGTTCTCGATTACAATTAAAAAAGATATATGTGGGTGAAATGGACAAAATTCGCCCCTAAAGGGATAAAATGGGAGGGTAAAGGTTTTATGGAAATTTTCTCATTTCTGGACTTAGAAGTATAAATAATATCCATACTAATACTAATATTATAAATGCGAAAGTAACTCTGTTTGTCGTTTTTTTACGCTTCAACCATTGAACTGATTTGGATGAAATTTGGTATGGAGGTGTGAGGCCCGAGGAAGGACATAGGGTATGTTTGATTCCGGGAAATTCTACTGTTCCCGAGGGATCGACATTAACGCGGGCGGAGCCGCGGGCAACAGCTAGTTTAAAATAAATATACATAATCCATCCAAATTCAACACCCATTGTTTCACAAACCACAAAAATGTAACTATTGTACTCACAATTTTCTGTAGTATTCTCGAAATCTCCACAATCGCATGAGATACAAAAGAAGGAAAATGGAGCAACACAAGCATTGACGTTGAACAATATGGAGTCACAGAAAATAAAAATAATAACGGGCCCTTGTAGATTTCGGGGGCGATGTTTATTTCGCTGCCTTTTCTGCGTCTACCAATGTTATGTCAGGTATCATATACGGATATGCTTTTATTCGAGTTGTGAGGCGGAGCTGGTATTTGCTGTGTAAATATTTTTCGGAAGCAGAGGCAAAAAGTCGTATTGATGGAGGTACAACGTGGATTGTACAATAGTTTCGGGTGAACGCTGCAACGAGTCTGAAGGTTCATTCGATCTGACTGGCTCTTGAAACATGAACGGAATCGGTTGATGAATTGTTCAGAGTTACTTAGGTGGTGTCTAGTTTGTATGACGGAGTAATTCTATTTGTTAATTTTGAGTGGATACTTACCTTATTTTATTCTTGTAAATGATAGTGTTCAACCAATATCATCACTACACGCAACAACAAGTTGGCATTACTCCCTTAGGTTCCTTCTTAGTTAATCTAATGGTTTTTCAAAGATTCCGATCAAAAACAAAACTAAATTGAGGTTTTTCTCATATCATAATCCCCTTTATGGGTATCAGTAGTTTACAATATTGTGAAGCTGTTGGTAGATTTTAACTAAGTATGACAATGTGAGCCGCAATTTTCAAGTAGGCGTTGTAAAAATCAATTATTTACGAGTACCTCTGTATAATACCTGCTGTGACACATAGTATTAAATCCAGCGCCAGTGTGAGAGAACACATAAATATGTACGTAATATAGTGGTGTAATCCGGGAACGATTCGGGAACAGTCGGGAGCAAATGGATTGGGTGTCACGGCTCGAATACACGTAGTTTTCATCTGAACGAGCCAGGAAATTGCTGAAAATATTCCATGCCATAAAAGTAGTATGTTTCGAGTAAGTTTTCATAAACGTTTAGTAATGCAGTTTTTATATTGAATGTTGTTTCTATACAAAGGATCGACTTACATACGTTGGTGTTTTTTTGAAGAAATTACAAACCTGTTGAGCATTTCTTCCGGGAAGTTATAGGAAACAGATTCTTAAATATGCGTGGCCGGGCGAGTCTTTAGTTATGAACATTTCAGAAATATTATTTGTAGACTGAAAAATGAAAAAAAATATATTGACTTTTGTAAAAATCTCTGACTAATGTGTATTAATTTGTAATCACTTCAGGATTTCTTTTCTTTTTTTCTAGCCTATTGGTGTTGCGTCCCACTGCTGGGCACAGGGCCTCTCCCTGGTTTCTCCACTCATCCCTATTCTTCGCTATTTCTGTTCATCCATGTTTGAATCTACCGAGGTCGTCCCTCCATCTTCTTCTTCTGCCTCTGCCCCGGCGGCCGACCGGTACCCAAAAAGTGGCAAGTTTTGCCTACATTTCTGGTCGTATGCGGCAAACATGTCCTGCACTTCAGGTTATATTCAATGAATATAAATAGTTGTATGCCTTACTTTAGAAAGTTAAGTACCTACGGTCTTTAGAACAAATAAATATTTCTGATAAAGTAATTTTAAAACATGAATACTAACAAAATAATTACATCTATGTGAAAAAAGGAAATCCTTTTTTCACATAGATGTAATTATGTAATTAACTATGTGAAAAAGGGGTTTATCATAAATATGATAAGTGTAAGAGAGTTACATAAAGCGAATAATTATAAGAAGTATATATTACATCTACTTAATTTATATTTATCTGAAAAAATATATTATAATAAAATTTCGGATCTATACAACTGATTACAAAAATTAATTGGTATGATTTCGTCAGGGTCGGCAGCGCGCGAGTGGCACCCTTTGTGTTGCAGGCGACAATCAGGTGGGCTGTATGCCTGTTTACCTACACTGTAGTATAAAAAGGTCAGTAAATATAAATTCATTATCCTCCATTTCATGAGCAACATAAAAACATCACATATCTAACTTGGAATTGCGGCCCGTTGAATTGTACTCTGTTAATTTTTTTGCGTGGCACAGAGGCTTTTAGGGGACAATGATTAATAGTGGGTGAGAAACATGTATCTCTCTTTTTATAGCATCACCATTTTAGCAAAATCTCCCTTCACATTCAGTGTATTAACGATTTAGGTAGTTCAGCTGAAAAGTGAGAGTTCAAGTAATTTTGGCTGTACAAGTGTTTTGAAAAGAGCTCTCAGGCGGAAAAATGCTGTGAAAAGAAATCGCTTGTGTCATTGCCACATTATTAGCAGGAACACTTGCTCTGTTGAATTATTTAAACGTATTCAATTCATTCAACACTTTCGTGTTATTCGGCTAGGTTATAGGTATATCTTAACATCTCAGTTCAAAATTCTCATTGTGATTATTACAGAGTTAAATATGCGTAATTACCCAAATACCATTTTTCGATTGATAATACTGTATTTGAAACCCGAACACAACATAATAGTAGAGTGTGAGAGCAAGTAGAGTCTTGTTTATTTTATATCGTATCACTGGCTTCAGTTAAAATTGCTGCTAGCTGTAGCCGCAAAACGTCCATTGCTGGACACGGGCCTCAAGGATTCTTCGTTACATAGGAGGGTATTGCCATACTCACCACGCTTGGTTGGTTATCGCAGTTTCTTTGGCTTCTTGTGCTTCCAACGCTGTTGCCCGTAGACAGCATTTTTAAGCTGGATAGAAATTTGTTGGATCTGGGAAGGAAATGAAGGTACTGAGATACTACTTACTCAGATGAATGGTGGGAAAGCAATTAGCAGCTCGAGGTGCTCATACCTACCAACCACCGGAGAGGAAGTTGAAGATGACCCTGACCGTATGATCTGTTTTTTATATCATTGAAACTAACGTGAGATACAGACATTATGTACAGTCAGCCAACGAGATACCTGACCCCGCTATCTCCTTTTATCTTGCATATATTTACATGAAAATGAATATTCAGAAAGCCTTAATTAAAATATTTCTGAATATATATTTTCATGTATTATATGAATAGATAGCGGGGTCAGATATCGTTGGCTGACTGCACTAAAAACGGATCACTCACGTGCTCTTTCGTCAGGATTGATCCCGACCCCGACAAAATAGCACGTGACTGACCCGTTTTTAGTACATAATGTCTGTATTTTATGTTATAAATAGACTACTAAGAGAACTCTGATAGTATTGTGTCAGATATATACGGTTATAGGATTAGGCTCAGTCTATTTTAACGTTGAGTGAAGATTGAAGTCTTAATCATGCAGCATGCATCAAGCATGCAAACAAAGGAATAAGACTAATTAATCTTAAAACTAAGAGTTTAAATATTAATAAGTTTAGGTTTTTATTATGAACGAATGAAAAGTAGCCAAGTGCGAGTTGGACTCACTGTAGTAACAATTAAAGGTTAAGGTTTATATTTTTACACCTAACGTTTCAAAAGTTTCATAGTTTCATAGTCGCAGTTAGACTAAGTTGACACATTTGTATTTTGTGTTATAAGAACTACAAAACTACCGCCTACAATATTTATTGATAATGTTCCGGATGTACGCAGTATTGGCTCTCTGAAGGTAAAAGGATTCCGTTTTATGCCATTTGGCTACGGAACAATAAAAAAAAAACGTTACTAAGCTTTTTAAAAATCTATGAAATACAGGTTGCTCTCACTAAAACGTTTAGCCGTGGCAACAGTACAATAATTCTTGAAGACAAGGAAAATATTTGGGGAAATTATAAATTATAATGAAATCAGCAGCGTGGAAATTATATTCGCGATTACTCTAAACACTTAGTTTGTTTACTCCATAAATACAAGGGAAAACATGAAAAAAACAAAGTGTGAGTTGGAACTGCGCACCGAAGGTTCCGTTAAAAAAAAGTAAGTAGGTACTTATTTTTGCTACGTCGGAGTCTTATATATATTTTTTTTTTTTATTTCAGCTATAAGATCTCGTATATTGGCAAATTTCATAATTCTAGGTCAACGGAAATGACTTATATAATATAGGTACACATAAGTTTAAATTCCTTTGAAAATGTGCAAAAATATATGATATTTGTGACATAAATAGACGTATTTATTGCGTTGCCTTAGAAATTTCTTTCTACTCAGGTCTTGTAGTTTCTTTTTACCTTTTGAGTTACGGAACCCTAAAAATACAGTAAATGCGGCATAATAAAAGGGAAAAATGGGACAACTCGGTGGTTCCATTAAACGAGGAGATAAGCTGGCACTGTCAACTTATACATCGTTAATTTTGTCGACTCCATTTTTTATTGTATTTAATTTCTTTTTGCGGAATATATCAAGGACGAGGATGTGTGACGCGCCGATCACATTTGTTTTTTCGTATGTATGAACTAATATTATAATAAGAAGTAGTCCAAGCAACAAAGTCCGGGCTGTTCAGACTTGAGAAATAAATAATAATATTTATAATCTAGAGTCTAACACGTAATTGTATTTCTACGAATATACTCGTACGTGTATACTCGTAGTTGGTATAATACATGTTAACTTTGTCTTGGGGGAGGACCCTCCTACAAAGTTTGCAAGTTCGCTACAAAAACTGTTAGTTGCAGAAACTATACAATAGTAAGTATTTATTCATATAAATACTTACATAATTAAAGTTAACAAAAATAAACTACCTATATAATAGTTTAATAGCAATAAATATTTATTATCTTATAGTTTTTATTCATCATCATTATCATTTCGAGAAGGTGTCATGTTTAATCGAACATGCACACCCTGTTTGTAGTTTTTACTTAGAACCAAAGAATCAATATGCTAGTGAAAATGAGCAACAGTGTTAGAAATTGCAATTTTACCCTTTAAATAGCAAAGAAAAACCCATTCAAGTGCCTAATACTAATATAATATAGGGACAAATTACTCAGATCGAGCTAGCCCCACTGTAAGTTGTGAACTTGTGTCGTGGAATACTAACTCAACGGTACTATACTTTGTAACATAAAGTTATTTAGATAAACTAGACCCAGGTCAATTTGAAAAGATCGTTTTCCATCTTGACCTGGCCGGGGATTGAACCCAGGATCCTGCGATTGAAAGGCACTTTCGGCACCACTGCGCCACTCGTCAATATAGCCTAAGCACGTCGTTAGGTACGGTTGGCTGTTTTAAACTAATACCATCTTATTATAAAACGAGGACTAAAATTATTACTCGGTTTAAACCATTACCCGACCAAAATAAATCGACACTTGGGGTTTTGTTAGCTGTCATTGTTGATATAAATTACTTAAGTAAGTCCTCGTTTTTTTTAAACGGATAAAGTACTTCCTACGGTAGCCGCTCATCATCATCATTTCGAGTAGGTGACACGGTCAATCAACCATGCCCAGACACCCTGGTGTCAGAGTTCTTCGGAAACGCCTCTCGGCCTCTGACGTGGTTCCTTTAACGACTACCAGATGACAGCCGGGACCAACGGCTTAACGTGCCTTCCGCAGCACGGAACCATCTTTATTATCAGACAATCAGGTGATTCAAGCCTGCAATGTCCAACCAAACTGGAAACAACTTAAGTATGCTTCTCGTGGGAATCGAACCCACGACCCACGGGTTTACAGGCAAACGCCTTAACCACTGGACCACGGAGGCAGACGGTAGCCGCTACAAAACTTTATGGGTCTGTAGGTAAAGAAAACTATACTTTTGTTACTAACAAAGAAATCACCAACAAGTAAACAGTGCTACTAAAACCAGCCGTAAACTACAAAATTAAAGCGTCGACCGTAAATTTTTTGAGCATTTTCCACTTCCCCACAAGCACCTGAAAACAGCTGGACTTCAGTTTTATTGCGAGTCATTATACCCTCCTTAGCGAGGGAGCGATGTGAAACATTTCTTACCTGTTCGGATATTGCATCCGCTCATACTCGGGTTCTCAATCCTTTATGTCTTCGGGCCACAATTAATGATGTCTGGTTATTAAATAGTTAGGATTTGTCAGACTAAAAAAGATTTCTAAAATCATATTAAGGGCTAAAATATTTTCTAACAAGTTTTGAACCTTAGGCTTAGCGTGCTCGTCTGGGATTGAAGAAAAAAAGTAAAATGTACCTGTGTTTATGTAAAAGTTGATCGAGGGAAGGGGCGAAAGTCAAATAAATCATCTTAGTCATCATACATCACTATTTTGATTTCGTTTTTTTCCAACGCCCATCCACATGCGAATAATGGCTTTTAGGTAGACCTGGCCTCTGTCTTCCCCGCAAGGGATAAAAGAAATAAATGATAAATGCAAGTATGTATTTTGAAATTCAGACTTGCGTCGACCTTTACTTATTATAGAGACACAATTACTAAATCCGCTGTCAATCTCTTGAGGCTTCTGTACCATTCTGCCATTTACCATTGGGGGTCAGTATAGACCACTTTGGAAACCACTGCACTAACATATGGAGGTACCCTTTGCTTACGCATGTAGAGTCGAGGGATGCGCGCGCTTTGAAGACCTCCAGGAGACTTTAGGCCCCCCTCAGTAGGGTTCGGATCGCGAGGGAGGCCGCACGCTTCAGGCCGACTTCAGGCTCTCGTAAGATTGCGATGTCACGGTGTTCAGTGTAAAGTGCTGTGCGAGAAACTGTTGTGATCGGACTTTGGTTGCGTGATATGGAATCGTGAGGTATGATAATTTTATGGCTTTTGGAAATGTTTGGTTTTATGACTTAATATTTTACGTTGTTTAGTTAATGTTTTGAACATTCATTAGGTTCTCTTCTTATTAGAATCCAGTAGTAAGAATTTATATTTTTGAGGAAGTAATATGGCGCAGAAAGACTTTAGGTACGCAGTTTTTCATGGTAAATGTAGGAGTTATTAAGATCTAAATGATGTCTGAAAAGAAAACGGTTATGTATCGGGTCTATTGATAACTCTGACACTTTTGGAATACTTTTAGATCTTCTTGTATGACGATCACGGCATAGGTGGCATGTGATCTTGTATCATATGAGTGTAATAGATACTTTGGTCTGATTTTGTTGTCTTTTTGTTTTTGTAAATCACAAAAAGTAAACGGCAATTAATTCAAACAACGCAATAATCTCCTGTGGAAAAATGACGACTATGTTAGAATAATGTAACAAATATAATATAATTTTAGCTTTTGATGTCACTATAAGAAATCTCAGAACTAGTTGCGGTAAATCTTGTAGTAGTAATGCCTCTTTGCCGGCAACTACCATCAGCTAGCTTGAGGGGGCATCTCGATTTCTTTAAAATGATAATGGCAGGTTTTCCAATTAGTTTTCCAATAATCTAGCACAAGTCCACCCACATTTCGGTCACTTAATCAGAAATTTTTCGCTTTAAATAAAACATCTACTTCTCTGGTCAAGGGCATATCATACATTGATATTACCGACTTCTGGTAGGAAAACCACAAGACATAATTTTTTTCTAAAGATCGAAATGGGCATATAGATCACGTAGAGGTTCTACGTGATCTATAACTCCACGCAAAACTCTTTATAGGACCGGGGATACCCGTGACCCGAAAGAAGATACAAATAAAATGTTAAAAATAACAAATTTTCTTGGTATTAGTTATTTTTTGATATTCAAAATAATATATGAAATAAACTTGGGTATCTACTTCTACATAAATACATTCTACATGAATGTTTTTATGACTCTTACTAGTATATGAACATTAATAATGAATTTCCAAAGTAAAATGCTGCTTTATGCGTGATGGACTTCTGTCTATCAATCCAGAGTCAATCATTTAACCTGACATCCATTTCGAGTCATTAAAATTTTAAGATGGGTATAATAATACTTCCCCTTAACCCTTAAGTTGAAACAAACTAACGTATGTACGTATTAAAGTGATTTTTTATAAACAATTTCAAATTCAAATATCTTAGGTTCTTATTAACTCAAATTGACTTTCTTACAAGATTTTCTCTCCATAAATTTCAATAGTTGCGGCGCTGCCCTTTAAGAAATCAGGGATGGATATCCACTATGCATTGGGGTCGAATTGGAGAAAAGGCCACCCTCGGGAGGACTTTCCGGTTGCCAGGCACTCTGCACCCTTTATCGGCTATAGACCAATAATGCGTAAGATTTGGAGGAATATTATATTATGGAATATATTTATGTCATATTACTGGTTATTTAATTTGTCTGTGTACTTTTTCGTCACTGGTAGTTCCAATTAATCCTTACTATCCTTGCTTAATATTATTAAAGTGAGTTTGTTTGTTTGTTACACTTTACTACTGAACCGATTATCAAGAAATTATGCATACAAGTTCTCTGGAGTACGGAGAAGGACATAGGCTACCTTTTATCCCAAGAAAAAGTACTATCCCCGAGGGATTGACGTTGAGAGCCGCGGGCGAAAGCTAGTAAGATTTATATTTTTCTAGTTATATATTCTAGTCTATAGATTCCGTCTGTCATTGCCAATTTGCTAAATTTCAATTTTATCTCGTAGATGCTGATCTACAATTAAGTTGAAATTGGCACACTTGTGGTAAGGCAAACATAAACATATTGAAAAAGTCAATGAATTTTGAGTTTAAAGGCTCATTTGGAGAAGAAGGGAATCAGAAATTTAAATGAAAGTTTTGCAAACCAATCTTGCGACATGTCAAACAGAACATAGTTTATGGTTTTACAGTCATTCAACAAAATTGACGAAAAGTGACCCTTAACATATCTTCAAAATCACTGATCAAAAATTTTTAAACAAGTACGTAACATAATTTTGTTACTTATAAATTACAAGAAATCCAACAAGAAATGTATAGTTCAACAGTTAGAAGTATAATAGAAGAAAACTACATTCATCGTACGGAACACTCTCCACGTGAGTTCGACTCGCACTTGGCCGTTTTTTTATCCAGTACCTACCGATTACTCATAACATTAAAAGGTACCTGTATAGCTTACTTTTTTAATATAAGGCAACGTCACTCACTGTAGTGGTTCTGTGTTCCGTAATAGTTCCTTGCTTGCATGTTCATAATTACAATAACCTGTGACATGAAAATTGAAACGCAACCCTACCAGCATGACAGCTGTTTGGTTGTAGATTTAGGCCTAGTCAATAACCTCTAAATGTCCCATAACCATTACAGGTACAAAAAGCGTAAAAATATATCAGAGTCACAAGTTCCTTGATAAGAAAAATATATTTGAACAGGATATACTTAATAATTAGATTGGAGACAAACTTAGAAAAGTTTGTCTCCAATCTAATTATAAAGTATTATTTTTACGCATTGTATAAATATGATCAAATGAAATAGTCATATAATTTAACCGTGTGGTTTCCGGCAGAGTAGAATAGGACCACTCCTAGTCTTCACATCGACGTAAGAGGCGACTTAGGAAATACAAGGTAAACAAAGCTCGTAAACATCGATGAGACCTCTCCCACCCGTCTGGTCAGCGAGGAGAGTGTAGGCCAAATCCTCTGTCTGCTCTGGCCACGTATGGTATATCCAGTAGTACAGAGAGATTCATGCTCTTGCGGTGGAGACTCAAAAGACCTGATGATGATAAAATAGTCAAAATACCTCATAAATGAAGTTTGCGTTTAAGTCCGGGTTTTTTTGAACGATTGTTTTAATTCATGTTGGATTCCAGACTTCTTAATATTGGGTAGTAAGTATTTCATATAATTACGAATAACGAAAGGACATATTAAGAAAAGAGAGGAAAGCCATATACCTAACTAGGCAGGTTCTGAATATGCATGTCAAAGGTAATCGAAACAGAGGGAGACCAAAGAAACATTGAATGGAGTGTGTAAAGGAGGATGTGTAGGAAGGGAGTGACGGACGAATTGACTGGAGATAGAAAGAATAGGTATTTATGACTTGAAACTTACAATAAAAATACCCACTTCAAAATGTTGTAAGAAGAATAATATGTTTCGGATAAAATATATTTTTTTACCAGACAAACAATACCGGGCTGTCTCCAAACAACTATTTCTTTATCGGACTTGTATCTTTTGATATCTGTACCACTTGTATCAACAGACGGAAACACGTATTTGAAAATAAAGCATAAATAACTCCAACGCTTTTTAGTTACACGACAATACTGAGAGAGATGTCGGGAATATAGTCATTTAAATCTATTGTCATCTTTTGGATATCACTGTGAACTGGACAGCTATAATAGATACAGTTTTTAAAAATGATTTTGATCTCTTTGCCTTTGGGATAAGGGTGATGTATTAGAAAAAGAAAAGAAGCATTAAGTTTGTCATAGCACAAAGCAGGAACGATAAAACAGATAGCAGCAAGGCTACAAAGGCGGTAACAATAGCATTATTACATATAAACAGTCGCGGCTCTTGCAATCCATGTGCTTACGGATTTATTGTTTATTTTTCATTCTCCAAGTTTTCCTTTCTCGATTGTGTTAGAATTTATAATAATCTTGGGTGGTTGTAGGAACTATTTTAATAATATGGGTATTTTTTTTTTCGACAGAAATCACGGCACAACGTTATTAGGCGATACGGCTAGCAATCCATCAATATTTTAATTGCGTTTTATATCTTCATGCCCACCAAGCTAAACGTGGCTTTAAGCTCTTATAGTCTTGGGCGCTGTTTACCCCGCAAGGAAAAGACGTAATAATATTATAGGTAATTTTTTTTGAAGTGGGAATAAAATCTGATATAGAAATAATAATCAAAACCTATGTTAATAAGTAAAAATGCATAAGTAACTCTATCTGCATACACGTTGCCAGAATTACGGAGGAAAATAGAGGGTACCTTCACAAATTTCTATGGTAACTTTCATCAAAACAAAAATCCACTTTAACAAGTAATTACTAAGTACGTATTTTAAACAATGAGGACAAATTAAAAAAGTGCGGGACTGCATTTATTAACAGTACTGAATAATAACAGTTACTTATTTGAATAGTTAGCAAAACAACATCATAATCGGTTACACAACGAAGAGGATGCGATGCAAATTTTTGACATTTGTTATTACTTTTTTTTCTAAATTGTAAAAGTTGATAAATAAATCTCACTTGTTTTTATAAGAGTGTAGAGTACAAATTGTGTGAGTGTGGCGTTAAGAGTATGAGTGTAATTTATCACGATTAAATAGTTCAAAAAATCCGTTTATGTCTAAATCCTGCCAATATCTAGAATAATATCTTTATAAAGAATATTTTGTATCGGAATATCTCAGCCGTACTTGTTCTAAACTGGAACAGTACGTGAGAGGAAATAATTTTAAATAAGAAATGCACTATACGTGTTCGGTTTTGTTTTCGTCAAGACTATTATAAGATAAATCTATATATAAACTGTTGAAATTTTCTGGAATTTAAGTTTATTAAAATATGCCTTTTTTCATCTGGTCGTTTTCCCGGTTGCACCGTCAGCTGTGGTGAAACTTTTAATTCTTTTTATAAGTAAACATTTCTTGGATTGATTCAAAACCGCATACAAACACTTGTAAAAATAAAGTTCAAGTATTTATGCCACGCTTGAAACAAAATTAACAGAAGCAAAATACTGATGAGCAAATAAAGTAGTGAATGGACGGAGAGAAAAATAAATAATAAATAAATATATACGGACAAATCACACAGATTGAGCTAGCCACAAAGTAAGATCGAGACTTGTGTTATGGGATACTAACTCAACGATACTATATTTTATAACAGATACATATATAGATAAACATCCAAGACCCAGGCCAATCTGGAAAAGATCATTTTCTATCTTGACCTGGCCGGGGATCGAACCCGGGTCGCACTCTCATGTCGCAGGCTGGCGTATTGACCGCTGCGCCACGGAGCTAGCCAAAGATAAATCATACAACTTATTCTTCCGTTGATATACAATTGATTTTCCAAACAGTGAAAAAAAAACAGCGGATTATTATTTTAGTACGTATTAAAAACTACTTTGATCACTTATATATCATTCCCCTCCCCTCCCCATTTCCTTCCCCCGCCTCCTTGAAAGGCCGACAAAGCACCTGTCACACCCTGGTGTTGCAGTTGTCAATGGCCAGCGGTGATCACTTACCATCAGGTGACCCGCTTGGTTGTTTGCCGTCCTATATCATATAAAAAAGAAAAAACTTAAATAGAAGCGTTGCCTCTACGATGCGATATACGATTACCAGCTTCTACGTATAAGCCCACTGTCTAAATTAAATTTACCACAGAATAAGTACGAGTACTTACGAGTACATACTAGTAATACCAACTACAGATTCCTATCGCGTAGGAGAAAACCTTCTAAATCCTGTAACCTTATATTGTACTAATAATTAATTAAGATTAATTATGTAAAACAATGAAAACGTTTGCCGTGCTTCAGACAGACAATAATTTAGGCAGTTTCAATTTATACACCATAATCTGTGCAATTTATGCATTTTATCTTCTGTCACATCAAGCGGGTATCTATTACGAAATTGCGATTTGATAAATCACCCAACATTATTATGGCGGCGAAAGAAATGGACCTACTCAACTCGAAACGATATTGTAACTAACTACGTGTCTTCAAAAAGGACTCTATTACTGGAGTGTTAAAGTTTATTTTTGTGTTTCTCATTTGACGCAGTGAAATAAGCATTATTAACCTATAAGGAAAACATAATGGTGGATGCTATGATGAAAGCGAGCCTTTTGGTAAATTGTCCTGAGCTTGAATAACATTAATTTTCAGGAAGGTAAAGACAATGTTTCTTTGATTCTCTGGAGGGAAGACAAAGAAAGAGAAATTAGCGTTATTAGAAATACAGATTATTAACGTTGTCCCTTATCGGATAGACGCAACCTTGGGCATCAAAGCTAAGGTTTTTAGAAATATTTATGATGACTTTACGTAAAGTGTTTTTACGATATCCGCAGTCAGCTCAAACAGCTAATATGGAATCGAAGTCACAAAAAACTTTACGTAGAGCGATTTATACTGCCAAATGAAACTAATACATCGGTATCAAGCTAAGCTTGGAAAACGTGCTTTCCAGAAATGGGACATGTGTTTCAGCCTAAAGTAATCAAAATACTCCAAATTACATCCAAATCAATGAAGTCGTTTCAGAGATACGAGTAACTACGTGAAATATGTTTTATTTTCTTATCTGATATTAAAGAGCTGGGCTCTTGTCAGTATTTTTGTGTGGAAAGAAACGCACACAATGACTTTTTTGGCAGGAAAGAATGTGTGGTTTGCCATTGCCTTCTCTATTTCACACACTAGTGAACAATCCACTAGTGAGGTTACCTTACAATGCTTTCCTTCATCTTACTTAAGTTAGCCGTGTGGTTTCCGGCAGAGTAGAATAGGACCATTCCAAGTCTTCCCATGTATGTTGTAAGAGGCGACTTAGGAAATACAACCTAAACAAAGCTCGTAAACATCAATGAGACTTCTCCAACCCGTCTGGCCAGCGAGGACAGTGTAGGCCAAATCTTCTGTGTGCTCTGGCCAAGTATGGCTCCGGTAGTACAACAGGGTCATGCTCCTGCAGTGGAGACTAAAAAGACCAGATGATGATGATGATGACTTAAATTAGATTGGTCTACAAACTCAGAGGTACTGGACGGACCGGGCGATGTTTGAAACTAAGATACTTCGATTATTAGTTTGCGCTCTTAGGCCACTAAATGACTGCCGCTTCATAGTTATATATATGTAATACTAATAAGTAACTAATTCTATAGGCTATGTTCATCAGGGATACCGTAGGATTCTAATTATGAAAGAATTTTTCACATCAATCCAATCCAGGCATTTCGGAGCCTATTCAATGCAAACAAACAAACAATTAAATCTTTCCTCTTTATAATATTAGTGTAGATGTAGAAGTGTAGATTTATAAAGTTCTTTATGTACACAAATTGCTGCCACCTGTACCATTCATGGCAATTTTCATTGGTACAACAAATTTGATAGGGTTTAAACTTACTACAAGATATCATGTGATTGAGATATATACTTACGTTAAGATTTAGTTTACACCAATTACTCTTCGCTAACCTTGACTAGCTCCGTGGCGCAGCGGTCAACACGCCTGCCTGCGACGCGGAGTGACCGGGTTCGATCCCCGGCCAGGTCAAGATGGAAAATGATCTTTTTCAGATTGGCCTGGGTCTTGGATGTTTATCTATATATGTATTTGTTATAAAATATAGTATCGTTGAGTTAGTATCCCATAACACAAGTCTTGAACTTACTTTGGGGCTAGCTCAATCTGTGTGATTTGTCCGTATATATTTATTATTCATTAACCTGATTATTATACCGCAATTAAAAATTCGATAATTATTGAAAATTACATTTTGTTACCTCATCCATCTACTTCAGAAGTACAACTAGAAAATTCTCTCGTGTATTAACCGAGCGTGCGGCAAAATTGCCAGCTCGATTTTCTCCATTTCGCCACCCCAAGGAGCATCGCGTGCGAGCCTGCCTGCCGTGTCTGTTTGCGCTCGCTCACCTCACGCCATATCTAAATTTTCTAATATACCCCAGATTACTCGCAACAATTACTCTCTCACGAAATCTCGTCGTCATTCGCTTTCATCTACGCACAATGTGTTTCGTATTGTTTGGGGCGCTTTGCATTGTTACGTCTATATTTACTGTTTGCAATGAAACTCCTATGAATTAGGGGGCTTCTTTATTACAAAAAATATAGTTAGCTACGCTGACTAGACTTATAACATTGAGAAAATAATTGACGGAATGGTTTATTCCGAAACGAACTGAGTGCGTTAACTCACGAGCCATGCGGGTTTTCTATGAGATATATACATTAAAAAAAAAATCGTCCGCCTTAATTTATTTTTTTAAGTTGGTGCTTGACTTAGATACACATTATGAGGATATGTTATTTAATTTAGATTAAAATTGATTTTTGAGTCTCTATCTCACTTATATTAAAGAGCTAAACTTTTAACGCCTTTGCATTATAAAAAGAAAACCTATACCAAGACGAACCCTGCGGCCAGTGCACTAATGTGTAATGGCATAATTGCCAGGCTATTACAGCGGAGCTCCCGGGTTGGATCCCTGGTCAGGTCAAGATGGAAAATGGTTGTTTTCAGATTGATCTTGGCCTTGGATGTTTATCTACATATGTATTTGTTATGAAATATAGTATCGTTGAGTTAGTATTCCTTAACTTCAGTTATGGGAACTGGAACCTACTTTATATATTTACTAGCTGGCCCGGCGAACTTCGTTTCGCCATAAGTTAAAAACTATCCTATCTCTCAAGTTGGATCGAACTGCACATGGTGTGCGAATTTTATTATAATCGGTTAAGTGGTTTAGGAGTCCATTGAGGACAAACATTGTGACACGAGATTTATATATATTAAGATTTGTTTCGGCAGAAATACCTATTGTATTTTAGTGTGAAATTGATAACTTTTGTATTGAAATTACAGAAACACAAGCAATTAATTTAATATTGCACCAAATGATAACAATAGTTATAATTACTTTATTCGAACATTTTCGAAGTTCCACCTCAAAGAAACTCATTCGTACGTTCCTTCGAAGTCGCCAAAAGGTCGTCGCAAACTTTCCTAATTCGTAATTTGGTACGTGTTTAATGGCAAGGAACATGGATCGGACGATGTGTTAATTTGGCCTGTCATGCGATGAGGCATAACAATGTTCTTACGAGGGGACAACAAAGAAAATTGCGTTCGGATAATCACTCTCGTGCTGATTCCTGGGGCTCGATCATTGAGACATATTCGTGTTAACGCAAGTAAAAAAATATTCAAATATCACAAATCTGCTGTTAATATCAATAAATTGAGGTTGATTTTTGTAAGGAAGTGATAGCTTTTGATCTTATAGGACTATGATAGGACTAGACTTTTTCTACCCCATAAAGAATAAAGACGCGAGGAATATTGTGTGAATGTTTAAATTGTAATCGACTGATCTAACTATAAATTAATAAAGGACTTTATAACAACTGGAATAATTTCCTGGTCTAATGTCAATCTTGGGGAAGCCTTTGCCCAGCAGTGGGACACAAAACCAACAGGCTAGGGAAAAAAATAGTCAATCTATGGTCTTAATCAATGAAATCTGAAACAGCCTATTTTCTGTACATATCTTTAAAAAAACTCTTTCGATAATTATTCACTGAAATAAGTGAATAATAATGAAAACGTTTTATAGTACATCACGAATATAGTAAACTTAGTACAAATGACATTTTCACTATATGGATGAGAGTGAAAATCAAGTCCCTGGTATACCTTTGCAATCATCTGAAGTGGCTGCAGTTATGACAGCGACCATATTTTATTAAGATTTATGTTGTAGGTAGTTGAAGGGGGTCTTATAATGTTGAGTTGACATGAACGATTATTGTAGCTTCCTCTCAGTTAGCAAAGTCACGTTATATCCTAACTGTCTTCTTAATATGTGTGAAGTTATGTTGACGTTGTTAGTCTCTCCCGTGTGCAACGGAAAGATGTGTTTTGCATGTATCGCAAGTGCCTTAGAATCGCAGGGTTCGATCCCTAGTCAAGTCATAATGGAAAAAGAGTCTTTTTTTTATATCTATCTTTTATAAATTATTGTATCACTGCGTTAGTATTCCATGATGTAGGTTCACGACTTAGTGTACGGTTAGCTCAATCTATGTGATTTGATCCCTATGTATTTGTATATATTCCCTATATAGGTATTTCTATTATTTCATGCAGGCAAGTAGCATTGTCGAGTAACATTGATAACATTTAACCCAGGAAAATTACAGATTTCCAAAAGATATCTAAAATTTATTATAAAAACACGGTTTGTTCCTTTGAGAGAAGCAAAACCGCCGAGCCGCCATCAAATATTATACCTAAAATTCTGATTCATGCGAAATGAGCCGCAGATAAAGTTAGGATAGTTCATTTAATAATATCGTACTAGCTGTTGTTTACGGCTCTGCGCAGTACTGTTTTTCGGGATAAAAGGTAGCCTAGGTGTTAATTACCAGTAGGTGGGCAAAATTTCATCAATATCCGTATAGCCGTAACAAACATACAAACTTTTGCATTTATAATACTAAAAGAAAGTAGGGTATGTGTACAATTTACATTCATCGGCCCGAAGAATCTGAAAAATACCTTCAATAAGTAATTGTAATTCAAATCACTCGTAGCAAACGCGTAGCCCTGCTACGAGCTTATTATTTTATTACAAACTTGTCGGTGGACACTTCGAGTTGGCAGTTTGACATTTATTTTCTCACTTCAACTGAGGAAACGTCATGAGTAGAAAATGTTTACTACTGCCAATACCGAATGCAATGTCTGAGGCCGAGTCGAGTCAAGGAAGCCATGAATGTGGGTTTAATTTAGTCAATGTTTCTAATAAACTTTATCAGGTTATAAGTCAACTTATGTTAAAAAAACCGGCCAAGTGCGAGTCGGACTCGCGCACGAAGGGTTCCGTACCATTATCCTTACTAATATTATAAATGCGAAAGTGAGTTTGTTTGTTTGTTACGCTTTCACGCCGTAACTACTGAACCAATCATCATGAAATTTTGCATACAAGTTCTCTGGAGTACAGAAAAGGACATAGGCTACCTTTTATCCCGGGAAAAAGTACTATTCCTGAGGGATCGACATTAACGCGGGCGGAGCCGCGGGCGAAAGCTAGTCTATAATAATTTTAAAATTATTAAGAATATTTTTATTACTCAAACTTTACTTTATCTGTGCTATAAGACGTTGCTTCGTACGAGACGTGGATTCAGAGTTCACGCAAAGTACCCCGTAGGTTTAGATTCTCTTGCGAATGTCAAAAACTTGCAGTATAAACGGCTGTATCGTTTGATTGCGTTGGCTTAGAAGTTTCATTTTTTCACAGCTCCAAGAGGCAGTAGACCTGAGTATTTAGTACGAATTTCAGCTTGATACCTCCACGCGTTCCTGAGAAAAAAGGTCTTGACAGACAGACAGACAACAAAGTGAACCTGTAAGTGTTCCGTTTTTTTCTTTTGAGGTACGGTACCCTAAAAATTATCTCCATAAAATTCATCACACTTATAAATATATGTGTATATTAAAAAGTAATGTATGGTTTCAATTCTGCGGTGTGAAGCTCTAACGCGATTTCATTCATGACCTAGAATGTTTATGAGAATCTACCGTTCATGTTAACGTCATTGCATCTAACAATAACGTTAACTTATGCAGAAAGTGTCGACAACATGCAAAATGCATTTACGAAGGTCAAGGCAACACCAACTAAACGTGAAAGCGGCAATTAGATTAACAGGAAGAGGCCCGTTGCGTAAATTGTCCAGAAGGGGTGTCTATCGTCTGCCATCCTTGTCTGCCCTCTAATGAGTGAGGGAGGGAGACCGCGACGGCACGAATTAAAGAAATTACAGATGTGATTCTCTAAACAATAGAAAAAATTATGTATATAAACGGGACTTAGCACGAACCTTTTTATTATTTGTTTCCGTTGACGTTTCAATGGAGTTACATCCATCGTGGTCGCAACGAGACTGATTCGTGCTAAGTCCCGTTTATATACATAATTATGTGTTTAAAGCGCGAAAGTTTAAAAAAGAAAATAGAAAAAATGTTGTGGCAAGATGTGCGTCATTACAGCCTTAGCCATTTTGATAAAATCCGCACATGAAGCAATACTTACTTTTCTATTTTGATGTGACAAGCAAGGCAAATCTTTTCTTCCAATACTTACTTACAAAATATATTTTAAAATAAATAGCAATGGTTCACGTAGTTCACTGATCTAGAAGTCATAAAAACTGTATTGTCGTTTTATATAATAAGACATACGTTTATTTTTACTGTATAAAACCACGGTATATCTCTATTATTTATTTCGTAGGTATACTGATTTTTTAGAGGCGTAATAATACAAAATCGCTTTATGTCTGTCACCTTGAACATACACACATATTATCACGTCTTTATCCCTTTACGGGGTAGACAGAGCCTAAAGTCATAAGACCGAAAGGCCACGTTTAGCGTGTTGGTGGGCGTTAAGGTGGAAAACGGAATCAAAATAGTGATTGGTTGCTAGCCGTATCGCCTATTGTGATGATTCTTTAGATTTTCTCCAATTCCCTTGACCAGCCTTTACGGTCTGCGCGGGAAGAAAAGTAGCTGGCACATTCTACGTATTTTCTTTTCTCCCAGACCAGCATGGAAGATTCTTCAATAAATCGTTACTGTTACTCGTAAACCAAAACTTACGCAAAACAAAATGCCAATTAAGAAGAGAGATAGTTAAACAGTTTCTTTGGTGATCTTTTGAATATCTATATTATAAAATCGTATTATACATGAAAAATCAATAATTAAAGAATCAATTATACATATAGGTATAATAAGAACATGAAAGTTGGAAATACTTTCTATATTCTCAGTAATTTATGACTAGGGTAATTGGGCTAGGGCTGTGGTTAGGCTTACGACTTTCCTTTAAAGTATGCCATGTACGCAAATGAGTAGCATGCCTCTATAAATTATACTTAATTGGTTGCCCACTGCAATCTCTTTGAAAAAGTGCAGTGTTAATTTGGTACCTAATTTTGCTTTGTTCATTCGTTTGCTGCGTTAGTTTTTTAAATATTATTCGCGGGTTTACAGATGGTAAAACATAATTATTGTTTGTATTACATTGCAAGAATTTATTTTTTTCATAATTACGAAATGACATTACTTACTTACCTGATTTGAACTTTTATTGCATGTATTTTTTGTCCTACGGGACAAAGCACCCAGATTGAGCTAGCCTCATAATAAGTACTACGTCATGTCTATCAACTACGTAATGTCTGTCTTGTATGCTACCAAGAAATTTGTTTGGTTCAATAGACTGGACTTACCACTAATGGTTCCAGTTTTTTTAAAGATTGTATTTTACACCTAGACCGAAACTTTATTCTTTTAATTTAATTATTTGCAACGCCTACATTGCACAGCCACCTGCCTGTCTCGTTCCATTTAATTTATTATTTTATGACTTCTTTATTCTTCAGTTTCTTCAAACTCAGTGTCGTCCGAACAACTGATTCGTTTCGCAACGCGGTAAAAATATTGTCCCTTTACGTCCGCCCGTATTGAATAATTGTGAGCTATTTAGGCATGCAGTTTTGAGAATCGGACGCACAATGGACCGATGATTATGTTCAGTGGTCATAAAGTAATAATGTTAACATTGTACTAAAGCGACTATTGTTTACGTGGAAGTGGTTAGTATAATACACAGACTAACTTATCTCTACCATTAATAAATCAATGTAAGTCATTACAAAAGCCTTTAAACTAAATGTCGTAAGGATTAAAATTGATTGTGAACATATTTTCTTGACGGTATATTGTTGCATTTGCATTTAGACGCGTGGGGTACAGGGTAAGTGATTTATACGTGTCTTTTGTTTTTGGCTGTTTAGCTAGCAACGGTATCAATGGCACACGGTCTCGGAAGGTCGTTATTCTTGCATTGTGCCACTAGTATTGTCTCCAGAACGACATCGTTAGTAGTTGGCGGGTGGTCGACGCATTGAAATTCTATTGGTGACATGATAAATCTCTGAACAGTGTTATTATAGGAACCCATTCGTATAATTGTTCGATTACAACGAAACTTTCTATGTTAATTTGGAGGAGGACAGCTACTTTTAAATGAGGTTGTTAACAAATATATTTTACTCAATTCGTCTTATTAAACGCAGACAAAGCAAGTACTAGGTTTAAACCATTGTCAGTCCTTTATAAATTAACATGATACTTGAGAAAATGTGGAACATGCTTGAATTAACACTTACCGGCACACTTCTATCGATATTCTTTCTATTTTGTACGTTAAGCGTTATTTTAATTTTGATAATACCATTGTAAGTAGTTTTAATAAACAAAGCTCTAACTTTTGGCTATGTATGTCTATAGTCTATACACTGTGAGTAACATAACTGTGAGTACGTGTTCTGTTTGTGATCGATAAACTCAATAACTACTGAACTGATTTAAAAAAATCTTATAACTACACTGAGCTATATTATCAGTGAGTAACATAAGCTATAATTTACGCGAACGAAGAAAAACAGCTACTTTACTATAAGATGGTATAAGTAAAATATAATTCGAAATCATTTATTTTTCACAAAATTGCCTCACACGATTTACGCTCAGAGATAAAAAACACGAATCTTTTAAGTTTTTTGTTAGAACTTCAGTGTCACCTATTGATTTATTGCGATAAACGTAACAAAGAGATTCACGTCTGTTTGTCAAAATAGAACGACGTCTACCTACGCGTAACATGGGATGTAGCGGCCTCAATAAAGAACCTACAATGCCATTTAACTTGAAAAACGTCTTAACAGCCGCATTGGATGTTTGAATCAATTCACTCTATTTCCAAGTTTGAAATATGATAAAAGTGTATGATACATGGGAACAGTAAACGGTAGAGTAGAGTAACAGGGCATAATCTAACCTGACTTCGCTTCATATAAAATATATGGTGTATTTTTACTAGAGTTTGCATATTATTCTAAAACCATCCACGAGAATAAAAAAATCATAGTCAATTAAATCTCAACCTAGTAAATAACAAGATAGTAGGTACACGTAAAATTCGTATATGTTTAATTTTTGATTTTTTTGGTTCTGCAACCTGTATTGATGATGCAACATTATCTTAAATCTAGCTAGTTCGAAACCAAACTCATCATTTAACTATCAGTCTTTTGATAATTTTTGACCAAGCGAACGAAGTGTCCAAGGTTTTCCAGTCGAGTTGGGCTAAAAAAAAATCATTTTTTTTTTGTTTGTATGAATGTACCTATGTTTATTCTGCTATAACTCTCGAACCCGTGATCCAATTAAGATTAAAATAAAAATGTGTATTGGTTAAATTGATATAATTTATAAGTTCGTTGGGCATCAATATTCGCTTAATAGTTTATAAAATAAATGTTTGCGAGGTCTAAGTTCGCGGCGAACTACTAATTATAACTATCAGTCAAGTAGATCATGCTCTACCATGTTACTCGTCTATTTACTCTACTCATGTAGCTTTAGAGTACTTTAACTTAAAAACATCTCAACCACCACCATTTGAAATATAGTACAGTCAAAGTGATTGGTCCGTAAGCTTACGACAAAATAGAAGTATTGTCGAGACTCGCATTCAATGATGTTGTCTATTGTAATGTGTCGATGATGATCAATGAGTGACCAGTCGGGATGGGCTTTTGTGAGGCAGCTGTGAGTTTTATAGGGATGCTTATCGAACCGGGATGAGGTATGACTTTTAATATAGATGACAGGGATTTATGGTGGTTACACGATAAAGAAGGATTTGGACACCTGTTTTTTAGGTTTAAAGCGTATGAATGAGATTCTTAGTCGTAGTTTAAAAACGATTTGGTTTCGCGTGAATGAATATTACTATAGAAGTGACAAGGAATGAAAAATGATTAGCGATTATATTTTTGTATTTTTAAAATGTTTGAAAGAATGGTGTTTTTTTTTTATGTCATCCATAATAGTAGGAAAATATGTACAACAACAATATATTGTTCTTTTTTTATCGGTATGTAGTGTGCAAGTTTAACAGTTCGCTGTGTTTCAAATCAAAAGTTTTATATTCAGACTCTAATAGACAAAGGTCTTATGAGTTGTAAATTTGGTGTAGATTGTCTTTATCTATATCTAAAGTCAGGAACACTATAAAGTCACAATTGGCAATCAAAATAGATCAAAGTAGATACGAAAGGATGACTAAATGGGAACTCAAAGTAGATACGAAAGGATGACTAAATGGAAACTTGAAGTAGATACTAAGGGGTGACTAAATTGGAAATCAAAGTTAATACTAAAGAATGACTAAATCGGAAATCAAAGTAGATAAGTGTGACTATCTGTATGACATTTTCCTTTGATTACGTTCCTCAGATTCTCGCCCATGGTCTTGGTCAGATTTTACGATGAATACAGAAGAAAATAATCCTTCATATAAAATAAAACCGACCTCAATCAAACTACTAAACCAATTTTGAAGAAAGTTGAATGGAAACATAACCTATCAAACAAAAAAATATTTTTTTAAAATCGTTTCATAAACGACAGATTTAAAAAAGAACCCGAATTTATTAACTTTCTCTTTTTTTTGAAGGTGGTTAAATAACCGGCTAATTCTTTCCTGTACTACGATTAAACAATAAAATGTAAGTTTTAATTATCTGTTCACCAGCAACGCTCTCAGCTCATTAACCGACAGCCAAACGAAATGGGTGTCCTTTAATTGCTGAAAACACATCAGTCGTCAGCCAAATGACCTCTCAAGCTAACGAAGGACGCAATAAAGAGACAGAAATAAAACGGCACAAGTGCCCGCGCGAATTCACGGACATTCCGTTGTTAGTAACACTAGCAGGTAATGAGGAAGGCAGGGAAACTCTGGAACCATTCCAGCTGTAAACAAGAGAAACTAAAAGTGAACTTGTTTTCTATACTTTTGTTTTTTACAGCTGAATTAGTGATGTGCCGGAGAGAAATTCTCTGTTCTCGTGAATTCTTTCTCAAGAAGAAAGAATTCACGAGAACAGAGAATTTCTTCTCGAGAATTATTGGAACCATCAAATGATGGTTCCAATAATTCTCGAGAATTTCTCAATGATTCCTGCACTTGACACAAAGAAGAAGAAATTCTCGGGAAAATTTTCCGACCCGTTTTTGATGGTTCCAATAATTCTCGAGAAATTCTCAATGATTCCTGCACTTGAGACAAAGAAGAAGAAATACTCGGGATATCCCGACCCGTTTTCACCGTTCTCGAAAATTTCGAGAATGGCACAACACTAAGCTGAATACGTGAAATGTTTAGCCACTTATTAGGATATTTTTGTTTTATTGGAGTACGGAGGAGCCCGATGGATTAGTGAGCATGGTTAACGCTTTCGCATATTCAACAACGTTTTGGTCAATATTGTCGTCATTTTTCTTTTCTTGTTCTTACTTTTTGTAAATTTTTTAATGCGTTAATTAAGCTTACTGCTGTCCGTAAATACTGACATGCAAAATTTACATAAAGTTGAATTTAACAAACCCGAAATGATACTGAACACGTGAGTATTCAGGTTTGTTAAATTGTGGCTTTGTTAAATTGTGAGTATATGTAAAACGTGAGTATATACAAAAATTCAATTTACTTGAAATTCTCTACAGAAAATGCCAATTTCATTGGTAAGGACGCAATATTTAGTATTAAAGAGTGTGAGAAGTAAAAAGCTTTTATTGTGACCGAATATGTAGCCTTACCATGCTATTCTGTCTTTAAAATCCTTTTTGTTCTAAAATTGAGCGCCAAACAATTCAAAACTCCCCCGAATACAAAGAGCGAGGTTTTGGTCACCTCGAGCCACATAAGTTATCAGGCACGTGCGCGAATCGTGACAGTTGTAGTTTTACGGAACCCGTGCCCCGAGAATTACTGTGGAAAGTTTCCACGTTTCCTCTGAAAAGACTTACGTGAGGGACGCATATATATTGCAGGTGATACGATTTTCTTAAAATTTGTATGTATTTGGTGTTAATCTGTTTTAAAGATAAGTTCTTATACCAAAAATTATGTATAGGAAGTAAAAAAAAAGAGGCTTCTCATACAAAGTCGCCGTACAGCTGGGCGAATTTCTATGGAAGGTCAATGATTTTTTCGTTTTTTACTTTTTTCTCTTGCAATAGGCTAGTTTCCTGGGTCGTAATAATAACATAACAATTAGTCCGTCAGTTAGATAATCAAAAAATATTAGACACTATTTTTTCTTTTGTCAAATAAACAATAAATAATAAAGATAAAGCGCGTCAAAGTTTAGGAGTGGGGGCTCGTGACGTCAAAGTTTGCTAAAAATTGTAGCAAACTATGACGTCACACGGAACTTCACAGGGCTATATCTTGATCATTTTTTGTTTAATCGACAAAAGAAAAAATACGTGTACAATATTTTTTTAATATCTAGGTAACTGACGGACTAATTATATTTTTTTAGGAAACTAGCCTTTTCTGTATTCTATTAGGGATTCGGATGCCAGGATTTGAGTATAGTTCAGATGTTCAAAATCACGCGGCATAGAGTATCGATTTGATTTTGATTAAATTATATTTGTGTTTTTTGATGACTAGGAGTGACACTTTTATGACTAGCTCCGTGGCGCAGCGGTCAACACGCCAGCCTGCGACACGGAGTGACCGGGTTCGATCCCCAGCCAGGTCAAGATGGAAAATGATCTTTTTCAGATTGGCCTGGGTCTTGGATGTGTATCTATATATGTATTTGTTATAAAATATAGTATCGTTGGGTTAGTATCCCATAACACAAGTGTCGAACTTACTTTGGGGCTAGCTCAATCTGTGTGATTTGTCCGTATATATTTATTTATTTATTATTACTTTTATGGTGATATGGAAGAAAAGATAAGAAATGTAATAGCAGGTTGAAGGAATAGGTAAATCTTAAAAATATACCATACGCTTAGCAACAATGAGATTGATGCACACTTTTTCTCTCTGTCATCATTATGATCCGCGACGATAACATGTCTCCAGAATACAACTGCCCATCCTTATCTTTATCCTTACTAATATTATAAATGCGAAAGTGAGTGAGAGCGTTTGTTTGTTACGCTTTCACGCCGTAACTACTGAACCGATCATAATGAAATTTTGCATATAAGTTTTCTGGAGTACGAAGAAGTATATAGACTACCTTCATTCTTGAAAAAAAAAACTATTCCCAGCGGAAAGACGTTGACGCGATCGAAGCTGCGTGCGAAAGCTAGTACTACATAAAAGGTCTCCAATTGTATGTGAATAATATTCTTAATCCACACATATATAGTAACACGTCATTTTACCTTGCGGGGTAGACAGAGCCTAGGTATATACGACCTTATGGCCACGTTTAGCATGTTGGAGAGCGAGTAGATGGAAATCGGAATCAAATAGTGATGGGTTGCTAGCCGCATCGCCTATTGATAAGATTCCGCAGATTTTAGCACATTCCCTCGATCGGCATAGGAAGAGAAGCAGCTGGGAAACATTCTACTATTTTTTCTTTTCTCCCAGACCAGCATGTAAGAGATATTCTTTATTAGATTCATAACGTAAATGTAAAAACAACAAGATCCCTCACAACGTATGGACGACAGAACTCACCCTTAAAAAAGAGAAGGGTCAGTTCACTCAAAAGTGTAACTAATTAGTTAGTATTGTTTTCCCCAAATCAATTTACGCACGTGTGGCGAAGATTAAAAAGAAATTTAATACAATATAAAATTAAACCCCTTCACTTTATGCCGCTGTCACAGGAATCAAAAGTATGCAAGTAACGAAGAATTCTGCCGCGTCACCGCGACTCTATTATTCAGTGCCAGTTTAAACAGAGCAACGTATTATAATGATGTGTCATACGAACATCAATTTGTCATAGCCCGCATCTCGGATTTTGAGAATTACGGAAATAATATATGTGATAATCTTACAGTTTCAGTATGTAAATTATCTCTAGTTGGGTCATGCATTCATATTCTCGAGTATACTATGATGTATATTATAACTGGCCTACTTGTTGTTATGTTGTTGAACTTCATTTGAACATCTCAATAATCTATAGAACAAATAAGAAAAATATTGTAATCGTTCTTAGTACGATAAATTGTTGCACGGCCTTAACCTCGTGGAATCTTTATCTTCATTAATATATAAATAATAATAAATATAAATATATACGGACAAATCACACAGATTGAGCTAGCCCCAAAGTAAGTTCGAGACTTGTGTTATGGGATACTAACTCAACGATACTATATTTTATAACAAATACATATATACACATCCAAGACCCAGGCCAATCTGAAAAAGATCATTTTCCATCTTGACCTGGTCGGGGATCGAACCCGGTCACTCCGTGTCGCAGGCAGGCGTGTTGACCGCTGTGCCACGGAGCTAGTCATTACATAGTATAAAACAAAGTCGCTTCCCGCTGTCTGTCCGTCCCTATGTATGATTAGATCTTTTAAACTACGCAACGGATTCTGATGCGGTTTTTTTAATAGATAGAGTTATTCAAGAGGTAGGTTTATATGTACATTGCACCCGTGCGAAGCCGGGGTCCGGGTCGCTAGTATTATATATGTAGCTTATAATGCAGTAAAATTATTTCCTTATTAAGCAGGTAGATGATATTCCTTATATTGCTTTATCTTGTTTACTTAGTGTAAGTGAATTTAAACATTTATTAAAGTAATTATTATGTTATTATATGTGAGATAAGTTTTGATAATATGCCAAAATTAAAATGCATCCTTCTCTTCATAGCATTCTATGTAAAACAACTTTCCGTGGTACCTGATATTCCAAACGCACTATAAATCTTCAAAAGAAGGGGTTCGATGCAGCGACCGGCGATCATCAGAAGAAGACTACAGGCAATGCGTCCATCTTTCGTAAATAGAGCGGACGACACGACATGCTTCTATTTACTACTGTTCCTGCCATGTCAAGTCAGGTTATTTCATTTGTTCTGATAAAATAACATCTAATCTAGTGCCTCCTAAGAAATTCCTTTAGGCAAAACCCCTTAGCCAGTTTGTCAGTCGTCCTGAGCCGGTGCAAGATTCGTGTTGTGCAGTAGACTGTCAGAGACAGAGTGTCTTGACACGATACGTCCAAATAGATTTATCGCTTAAAATCTACATCTTCTTGAATGTACGAACGAGCTTTTATTATCTCCAAAGTACACAGTTTTTATTTACGTACGTCTATTTATTGTTAGAAAGAAAGGGTTTACGTGTTTATTGAAAGTGGTGTTTGTGGGGTACTGTTACACTTGTTGATATGGCCCATTTCTTTTGTTTAAAAATGTGAACAAGAGTCTTTATATTACGGTATTTTTTTCATAGCGTACTTTTATGATGTAGGTGCTTGCGATTACGAAATATCCTAATCCTGACTAATATTATAAATGCGAAAGTGAGTTTGTTTGTTTGTTTGTTACGCTTTCACGCCGTAACTACTGAACCGATCATCATGAAATTTTGCATACAAGTTCTGGAGTACGGAGAAGGACATAGGCTACCTTTTATCCCGGGAAAAAGTACTAATCCCGAGGGATCGACATTGACGCGAGCGGAGCCGCGGGTGAAAGCTAGTAACACAATAAAGTTTTCTATGAAAAGTAAATTCAGAAAGTGGACTGTACATAAATTTCAAACGTGTACAAGTTCTAATACTGCGAGAAGAATTATATACTTGTTTCCTAACTAGATAATGAAATCAAAACCTGCCAGATATTTGCTAACTCAGTGTACAACGTTTTTATAGTCACTACAAAATACATTAAGGCTAACTCGTATGATTGTCTATATTTGTTTAAAATAATTTATGTATAAAACGTAATGTATTTTGAAATGGCTATCAAAACGTTTTACACTTAGTAAAAAGGCTGACAGAACCTGATTGTACTGTAACGATTTCACCATTCGATGATTTATTGCAACAGTTTCATTGTTTAACATTCGTAAATAAACCTCAACATGCAAAATCTACTAAATCCACTTCCCGCCAATACTAATAAGCAAGTCTAATACGACCCCGGAAAAGTATGCAAATGGCTGTCGATCCGCCGTCAAACGTAAACTACAATCTGCAGAAATATTAGGTCTGCCTTTACTTAAGTTCAAAACGATTGTAAAAAACCAGTTAATAAAAAAGGCTTATTACTGCATTGATGATTATATTACTGATAAAAATGCGTGGAAATTTATATAAATTTATTTAATGTTAACAATTATTAAATGTTAAAATTAATCTATAGTATGAAAAATTGTATTTAATGTTAACAATGTATTCAGAGCCCTTCAGGCACGTAGGGACCAAGGCTGGATTGAGTTTCTTTCGGCGTATTCTTCTCACCAGTGGTCGTTCCGAAACGCTAGTAGTATTTCAATTTTGCATATATAAAAAAATATATAAGAAATAAAAATATGACGTTCAAAAAGAGATACATGTATCCAATTTTGAATAAAAATCTTTGACTTTTTTTGACTTTTTTTGACAACCGTCACGATCGCGGACATGCCTGAACTTATACAGTATACCGTACAGCACTAGAGACTTTATATAATAGTGAACTGCTTGAAAATCTCGTTTTTAAATAGTGAAATGCCTTTCTCACCTATTTCTCACATTCAAGTGTGTTCTCTGTTGTCTCGTGCTTTGGTACTGAGACTGGTTGGTAGTGCTGCTTATTGATATATCATCATCATCATCAAGTATTTTTAGTCTCCACTGCAGGAGCATGATTCTCTCTGTACTACCGGAGCCATACTTGGCCAGAGCAGACAGAGGATTTGGCCTACACTCTCCTCGCTGGCCAGACGGGTTGGAAAGGTCTCATTGATGTTTATGAGCTTTGTTTAGCTTGTATTTCCTAAGTCGCCTCTTACGACATCCATGTTCTACTCTGCCGGATACCACACGGCTAGGGTAGTGCTGCTTATTCATATGTAAATATTTCATAATATAAAGATATTTAATGTTTTCGCGATTTATACACATTTAAATTAAATCATTTAATATGGTTTCATCGCGTTTTTAACTATGTCAGGTAGACTGAGTCTACCTACGCAGCTACCTACCATGAAAACTGTAAAGTTTTCGTTAGGTGTAAAAATAATGTAATAAAGGCGATAAAACCTTATTATAAGTAATTTAATTTAAATATTTTTTAAGATTATGTATGTTAGTTATATGATTTAGCATTTCTATAACTGCTTATAACTGGGTGCATCCTATTTTTAAAATCTTTTCCTTTTTAGGTTTTCTTAGACCCCAAATAGCAGAATAACTTTTAAAATATAAGAAACATTTACGACAAAAAATAATAGGGAAACGAAGTCCGCCGGACATCTAGTAGACAAATAAAAGCTATGAAATTGAAGTCCTATTTTAAAAGTAAGGTTCATAACCACGTCAAACTGTCACACTTGATCGGTAAACCACCGAACACATAAAACAGAAGCCGTAAATAGTTTTAGGCACTGTCAGTCGAAGCTAAAATTAAACTAGATCAATACAGTTGCTCTCGGCAGGTGCATTGGATGCAGACATTTTATTAATAGCGACTCGATAAAATGGCTTCTCAAATAAGAAAACATAGTGGATTATGCAGATCTCTGTAGCATTCACAAACAGACGAGAAGCGAATGATGCTTAATAAATCCGAAGAGTAAAAATGTATGAAATCTATAATGCAAAGACTAGATGCAAAGTTCGTGTTCGCCTGTAGTGTAGAACCGGGGGTCGTGGGTTCCAGTTCCACGGGAAGCATACTTTGTTTAGTTGTTTCCAGTTTGGTTAGGACATTGCAGACTTGAACCACCTGATTGTCTGATAATAAGATGATTCCGTGCTTCGGAAGGCACCTTAAGCCGTTGGTCCCGGCTGCCATCTGGTAGTAGTTAAAGGAACCACGTCAGAGGCCGAAAGGCGGTGCCGACAAACTCTGACACCAGGATATGCATGATCGATTGACCGTAACATCTACACGAAATGATGATGATTAAAATTTTTAAGAGTATTATTGTATACTTATCACGTTTTCATACCTTACGCAGTCCACAGAGCTGTGGCTACATTTGTGGTGCAGGCTGGTATATTCTACGTATTTCATTATCGTCCAGACCGGTTTTTACACACTCTTATTTAATTTGCAATGTAATTATGTAACTATGTTTGTTCGGGTTGAATCCAGCAACTCAATTTTGAAGCTGATATATCTTCCACCGATTGAGCTGAAATTTTGTATACTCGTTAAGTTTAGATGACAATGCATGGATAGAACGTGCGACGTCAAATTAAAGTCTCGCTGAAAATAACTTGAAAAATAAAGTTATGTGCATAAAAGCTTGTTTTAAAAAGATTTTAACTTAGTTTTATTAGAGTCTGATTTGTCATGTTTCTGTATTTTCAATGCACCTTAGAATTTTGTGTAGAAAAGTGTTAAATATCCGACTTTAATTGCGACAGTTGTCGGTGCATGGCCTGTCTACATAAAAGTTTTTAATCAATAGTTAACTCACTTACTTAAAAACTACTTATAAACACTACAGAAGACGTTACTAAAATAATAATAAAAAACAAAATAACCTTACCTAAAAATTAAATATAATATAATACCTCAATATGCTAAACAGTTTATAATATCTGGTTGGTCTAAACGTTGATAGTGGTCAACAAAGAGCTACTTAATATTAAGTTTTTATGTCTGCAATCTGTATGATTATTTTCTCGTCAAGTCAGAGTGAAATACTCCTTCTACGCTCCAAAGGAATAAAGACGGTACAAGGGAACTAAGTAGCAAATTAGGCTGATCATTACGTATCTCATCATCATCATCATCATCACATCAGCCGAAATTAGTCCACTACTGAACTTAGGCCTCCCCGAATTTCCAATATATAATCTTTTACTAATCATCTATATTTAAAGATATTAAATTTTGTTACCATAAGGCGGCGGAGAGCTACTTTTTTGTAGCAATAATTTTTCTAGTTTGGGAATTATGGTATACATGTTGGTAATACCTATCTTGTTACATTTCTTCTATTTCTTTTAGTTACAGTTATACAGTTGCAGCAAACAACTAGCTCACTTCATCGGATTTCTCGTAAACCCTTCTGCCACTCGAGATACAGGTTTATCCCTAGTTCGATGGTGGATGGCTAAGCGAGGGACCCACCTGAATGCAACCTATGTTCTTTGTGTTAAAGATATTATAGTTTGTATATATTGTGTTGTATACTATTGTACTGTGAAATGGGTCAATAAATTTTATTTTATTTTATTAATACGCCCGGTTGGAAGCGGCCTACATCCAGCGTCTTCCTGCGACCTAAGTCAGGTTATCCAACCATGGGGTCGGTGGGTATCCGACGCTGCGCTTACCGGTACGTAGTCGCCATTCGAGAACCCTTCTGCACCACCAGCCATCGGTTCTACGCGATACGTGCCCCGCCCACTGCCACTTTAAAGACCTAATCCACTGAGCTTAGTTTAGAGCTTAGTTTAGTTGTTGTAGAGCCATGCTACCGGCAAAATTCATTTTTGCTAGTACCTTGAATGGGCCGGATCGTCCGGGGAAGTACCACACTCTCACAGAAAATCGACGTTTGAGTAGGAGCTTTACCGCTTTTATGCTTCGTTCGGTGAGTGAGAGAGCCGGAGGTCCATCCTTCCCCCATTTCCTCCCCCCATGTCCTTTCCCCAATTCCTTGAAAGGCCGGCAACGCTCCTGTTACACCCTGTTGCAGTTGTCCATGGGCAGCGGTGGTTGCTTACCATCAAGTGACTCGCTTGCTCGTTTGCCGCCCTATAACATAAAAAAAAAGCTATGTCGGTGACCTTTGTTCTCTTACAAATCTCCTCGTTTCTGATTCGATCCTGCAGGAAAACACCACATTACATACATCTATCTATCTATCATCAGGTCTTTTTAGTCTCTACTGCAGGAGCATGACCCTCTCTGTACTACCGGAGCCATACTTGGCCAGAGCAGACAGAGGATTTGGCCTACACTCTCCTCGCTGGCCAGACGGGTTGGAGAGGTCTCATTGATGTTTATGACCTTTGTTTAGCTTGTATTTCCTAAGTCGCCTCTTACGACATCCATGGGAAGATTTGGAGTGGTCCTATTCTACTCTGCCCGAAACCACACGGCTAAAGGTAAACATTACATACATTATCACATTATATAGTCCTACATTATCCTAAAAGTCACAACTAATGCTTTCAACATTTTCTGAATTAGTGTTCTAGTTTCCTTGGTAGGGAATACGACCGGATGGGTAAATTTCAAGGCAGTAAAAACTATCAGAATAAAAATTCTTTTACGGCGTTCACAAAATATCTTGGTATTGCTTTGTGCCGTAAAAGTTTGAACGTGAAGCGAACTGCAAAATTACGAATTCAACGTGAAATTCTATAGCTAACGTATAACAGTCTTCTTGAACTTCATATCCATAACAGTTTTTCACATAAAGCAAGAGGTTAATCAATTCGGTGTTTTTTTTTGAAATGTTTTTATCGCAAAATCTTCATTGAATAAACGATTAAAAAAAATTGGTTGAAAGCGAATTATTTCAAATTGGTCCAATTTAAATTTTATCAATATCGGTTCAGTAATTTGGTGGAAGATTTTTTTTTTATATGAAAGCTGGAAGTAAACTAATTACTAGTAGATTCCAATTCTATAAATTATATGCATTTTAGTACTATTTTTTTATTTATTAGGAGCATATAAGGCGAAATACATGTTCTGTGGTCGACTAAGTATACAAAAATGAATACGTATTTAATATATCCAAGAGAATTAATCAACTTTGGAGAGCTTTGTTTTAAGTTTAGGAGATTTAAGTTAGAAAAGTGGAAATATATTTTTTTACTTTAAGAGATAGAGTATCTCTTAAAGTAAAAAAATATCTTTCCATTGAGCTATCTTGTTGAGACACTTGTATATTTGTTAAGGCATATGCAATTCTTCTATTTGTAATCCCTAAGATATGCACACATTAAGTTATGGACCCCTAGTAGCACCTTTGTGCTATTAGGGGTCAATGAAAATTTAAATCAATATAATGTTTTTCTTATTATAAATGTGACATTTTGTATGCGTGTAACGTTGTTTGTTACTCCTTCACGCAAAAAATACTGGAAGATTTTACAATATCAAAGGTTACACTTCAGAATAGCACATAGTACAAAAACAAAGTAGATAAATAAAGAGATAAGAATATTTAAATACAATAATACTCTTATTACCAAGAATATCATCGCATCACACATAAGTTGTGAACTCAACCATACTATATTTTGTAATAGTTAAGGTATATAGAAGACCCAGGCCAATCTGAAAAGGATCGTTTTCCATCATGGCCTAGCCGGGGTTCAAACCCGGAACCCTGCGACTCTTACCAAATTACTGAGCGGGGTCGTCATGAAAAGGGGTTATGAGCAAATTATCTATTATAAAATAACACGATATTCTTGAATAGATATTTAATGAAACAATCACAAATCAAAAGCCTCATTACACAGGATCTCGGAAACTTTTGACACAAAGTTGTAATAATTTCGGGAAGAAGATTAGGAAGATTCAATTTATATCAGATTATAACTCAAAAGGCAGAGGCAAAGAAAATTTCAGATTTTACGGTTCAAAGATAAATAAAGTTTGGAAGGTAAAGTTTTCTTACCTCAGATCTTTAAAAGTTGAATTAAGGCTTGCCGTTAGCGCTGTAATCTTAAATCAGCATTAAGATTACCAAAAATATTTCTGCTGATTTAGTTTTGAATTGAGGTCTAAATTTGGTTTATCAGGCATATTTAAATTATATGTTCGAAGTTTAGAAACTTTTGTATAAGTATGTTTCATATCAACGGTTTTTATACCAAGCATTCAAAAGATTTAAAAAATAAAATAGAACCGGTCAAGTGCAAATCGGATTCGCACACGTAGGGGTCCCTACCACTTTACATTATTTATGGACAAATAACGCCAAGAATACCTTTTATTGTATAGGGCAAAGTCTTAATTTTCTTATTATATTATTTGTTGTGATAGCGGCAATAGTGATACACATTCTGTAAATTAATAAAGTCTCTATTACGGTTCAATAGAGACACGGGTATCAAAAGCTCAGTAATAGGGTCCCGTTTTCACACTTTGGGTGTGGAACCCTAGAAATATCCTTACTAATATTATAAATGCGAAAGTGAGTTTGTTTGTTTGTTTGTTACACTTTCACGCCGTAACTACTAAACGGATCATCATGAAATTTTGCTTACAAGTTCTCTGGAGTACGGCGAATGACATAGGCTACCTTTTATCCGCTACTGTTCCCGAGGGATTAACATTGACGCGGGCGCCGCCGGCGAAAGCTAGTATATTATAATAACAAAATTGCTTTACAGTCCCTTAAGTGCTTGTTTTCAGTCATACATACAAATACTACGTCTTAGTCACTTAAGAGTTAAAATAGACAAAAGACGAAAGAATTTAGAAATAATGCTCTTATTAGGAGACGTATTTCTGAATGAAATAGGCATCTATTATAAAAGGAAAGACGGCTAAATAGCGAAACTAGCATCATTTTATTATGTAACTCCAAAAACAGAATAAATTAAAAAAATCTAAATCTGTACTTCAGTAGTAAATTACTTGTAGTTTTGGTACAACTTTATTGATATTTCTAAATACAAATAAGATAATTGTTCATCAAATAATATAATGCAAATTTATGAAAAGTAAAATACCAACTACAAGTACGTACCGAAATAGAATATTGTATTTTTATTTGATCTGCTTTAGAAGTAAAAAAATAAAAAAGATTTTTGCTAAAATTATATCTTGTGACAAGCTTTTATTATACACGAATCCACACTGTAAAGTGCTTTCCAAGACAAATCAAATGAGCCCAAACACGATTGGTGTTGGTACCTTGTTTAGTTTAAGAGTTCCTACAGCTACCTTCCAACTCCAGCTTCAGACCAGCGCAACGATTCCATATTATCGTCTGATTTAAACATGCATGCAAAATTTCAACTTAATCGGTAACCGGAAAGTGGATTAAATTTAACTTGCAAGATTTGATTACAGACAAACATTGTGTAGGCCAAGTTCTCTTACTGCTCTGGCCAAGTATGGATTTAGTAGTACAGAGAGGGTCATGCTCCTACAGTGGAGACTAAAAAAGACCTGATAATGATGATGATGATGAAACATCGGGACAGGTCAACCTAAATTTTCACCTATCACATATCTTAGCCCCTTAAATCAGAAGACATAAGTATGTCTAATTAAAATACACATCAATTATTAAAGACGAAACTTAGTGTCAATACATTACTCTCAGCAGTCAGCAAAATAAGCTTCATTCAAAAACCACAATCATCATTACTTGCATTGACTTATAGGCTTAATTGTCAAAGTCCGATCATTACCTAATCGGTACTTCCTTACGATATTGGAGGACGTTTTCTGTGAAAAGCTGGGGGTTGTATCTCCCTCAATCTTCCCTTCCCTCGCGCATCCCTCGTCTAGACTGCGAGCCAGACTACCCGTAGTTGGCTCTCGGAGCTCGAGCGGGATACACGTGTCGCGTCGGTGCTCTTTGGCGGGAGATTTGAACGAGTGAATGTGACTTTTTGCTATAGGATCGATTGTGTTTAGTGCTGAACTTATTGTTTGTTTATTGGAATTCGTAATTGGATATTGTAAGTACATATATTCTATAGTAGCATTTTTGTTTTCTGTCTCTTTGATAACTTTTTCTGCTGTATAATATATTTAATTTCAGAAACTTAACATGTTTTGTGTTAGTGTTATGAATATTATTAATGATTTTAAATATTTTATTAATTTTTAAGTTCTTCGATGTGATTTCTTCTTTTCCATCGCATCCTCATATCTAAGGATTGTAACCACCGGGAGTAGCTGTTCTCTACATGTTTCCAAACGGTTCAGTCTTGTGTTAGATATATGGCATTCTGAGTCAAATGTGTCTATTATTAAACAAAAATAATTTACATAAATGACAAGCAATCACTGTTTTTGGAGATAAAATGCTATTCATATATGACCAATGATCACATAAGCTACAATTACAAATAAATAACTCCTTCGCAACAGAATTCGTCAATTTGACAAGGAGTTTATATGTAACAAAAATATACTTACAGAAGAATATTTTTTTAATGAGTAGCAAGCTGAACAAGGCGGTCTAAGTGGTGCCACTGTATTGTAAAAAATACTCGCAAAAGGATGTCAAAACGTACTTAGGAGAGAAAAGTCATTTTCGAAGACATTTTGCAAAGCTCTCAAGAGTTTGAGGGAAAAAAAGCGAGTTCCGGGCGAGCCGTCCGCCACTTATCGTCGCCTTAAAGTGGGGCCATGAATTAGCAAATATGAAGCTAAAAATAAAATGAACCTACGAGAAAGACATCCTCTTTTTAAAACTAATATAATAACATTGAGATCCAAATCAAGAAGTTACTATTTAGCAATCTCTGAATCAAGTTTAAAAAGCTCACATTGTGACTTTCAGTATAATAAAGATTAAAAATCACATCTCTAATTTAATTAAAAAATATACAACAACAACAACAATCATAAATAGTAATTATAACGCAATTACCTACTGTTATTTAATCTGTTGTTAAATATATTATATGCACGGTTAGAAGACTAGCCTTATTGTTTGTTTTTTCATTATCTTATTTCTATGGTTTTTTCATTATTATTGTGTCTCCGCCATTGGATTCAAAATCCCTTTTGTTAGACAGACTATATCCCCTTCATAGAAACTCAGACACGAGGATAATTATAACTCTATGGTGACTCTATGGCGTACCTATATATTTTCAAAAAATAGTCAATCTCATTTGTATGCTGGCCTGGCGGAAAGAAAAAAAAAACAGCCAAGTGCGAGTCTGACTCGCGCACAAAGGGTTTCGTACCGTTATCTATAAAAACGGCAAAAATATAATGTCTGTTGTATGGGAGCCCCCCTTTAATATTATTTTTATTAAATTACTTATTTCTAAAGTGAATATATAACTTAATTTTCTGTCAATATTATAAGCGTCTACCAGTTGCCGTTATCAATATCGGGTAAAAACAAGTAAAAAAATCACGTTTGTTGTATGGGAGCCCCCTTATATATATTTATCAACGGTATTGGCTATATGGCCAATTCACTCTTCGGTGTATTGGACGAAAGGTTCGCCGAGCAATATCGAGAAGATATCGAGAAGATCACGCAAAATGAAAATCATTTGCAGAGTCTCATTTTTATGCCATTTTTTAGTATTTGTTGTTATAGTGGCAACATATATACATAATCAACTATAATTTCAACTGTCTAACTATCACGGTTCATGAGATACAGCTTGGTGATATACAGACAGACAGACGGACAGCGGAGCGATATTAATAGGGTCCCGTTTTTACCGTTTGGGTATGGAACCCTAAAAAACGTAGGTGTAGTAATAGCTTGTCCTCTTCCTGCGCAGACCGTAAGAGCCGGTCGACGGAATGGGTGAATTCTAAAGAATCATGTCAACAGGCGATGTGGCTAGCAAACCATCACTATTGTTATTCCGTTTTCCACCTTTACGCACGCTAAACGTGACATTTCGTTATTGTGGCCTTAGACTCTGTACACCCCGCAAGGAATAAATACGTGATAATATGTACGTATGAAGTTAAAGTTATCAATAAAACATTGTCTTTATTGACCATGCGTGTGAAGCGAGCGAAGCGTCTCAGTTTCGACATGCCGAAAATTATTTTGTCCGTCTGTCTGTCTGTTCTCGCCTACAGGTCGCATTTCTCAACCGATTCTCATGAAATTTTGTGAGCAGGTTCGGTAATTATATAGATTTTTTTTGTCGAGCCAGTTTTTCGAAATTTTTAAAAATGGCTGATTTATGGGGGTCCAAAACTTTAAAAAACATATAGCACAGCTATTTGTAAAAAAAAAAACTAAAATTTCATTAGACTTTTTTGTTACTTTTATTAAGACGCAACTTTTTTGTCTGAACAACTTTTTTATATGATAAACTTGAACGTGTTTATAGTCAGCAATTTGCCCAAAAGTTGTCTGAAATCGATTTTCTGTATATTTTTTGTATTAGTGCATTCAGTATGACGTCGTTAATACAAATCTATGGAATGACAAGTATAAAAATGGCATAACAGTTACATATATATTTTAGAGCACTGGAGGGCATTATGTGGATGTTTGTTGTAAGGGCTTGCGAGGTCTACTGTTCTCACAGAACCACTAGTTTAGAATTATTTTCAATTCAAGTATCACTTCAATTCAGAGGAGCGCGATGGTCTGATTTGAGCATTTTAGGCGCGTATCTTAAACAGTCCTGGCCCCATTGGGAGGGGTGACCGTGACCGCAAGGGGCATAAAAATATCTCCAGCTCCTCCGTGCTTCGGAAGGCTGGTTAAGTGGTTTGATCTCGGCTGTCACAATTTATGGCAGTCGTATAGCTATGTTAGAGGCCTTTAGGCAGCTTGGAAATCTAACACCAGTGTTAGCCAGTCACACACACGAAAAACAACTTAAAGACAAGTCTTGTAAAGCTATAAAAGCACAAAAACATTGATATAGAACCTCAATAAACGACTGTTTTAAAAATAACCCCATTAGTCGCGTACCATCCATACATTGCATTTGTAGCAGTGCATCACAAATCTTCCTTTAATTGCTTAACCGAGTAAAACACCGGAAACATACTGCATTACCGATAGACACATTCGTTTCTCTGATCATGCCACCTGATACTCTTCCATACTTTATCTGTAAAAAGTAAAGTTGTTATCTGTTTATCAGGCTATATTTTAGTCTGAATTTCTAGCGAATTTTCGTATTACGATGATGTATTAAATTCTTTTTTACTATGATTTGAATAAATTTATTGATGACTTTGAGTATTTGGGCTTAAGATACTTACATATTGTAGTCACATCTACAACTTCTACACTAATATTATAAAGAGGAAAGATTTGATTGATTGTTTGTTTGCATTGAATACACCACACATCGAAACTACTTGACCGATTTGATAAAAACCTTCACTATTAGAATTCTACATTCCATGATCCGGTGAAAACTTCGTTTATGTAACTCAAAGTGTGAAATATATATTTTTTTAAATTATTAATTTTAATATACTCTAGTTAGACTTTCCATAGTTTTGATATTCCAAAGGCATCGAAAGACACTACCAAGAGTGTATCAAAATTAATATTTTTTAAGAATAATGTTAAATACAATCTGTCCGTGCAAAGCCGGGGCAGACCGCTATTCATTCATAAAATGCTGTCACTCATACCATCTTTAAAAAAAATGAAAGGTGAAAACATTTTTCTAAAACAACCTAACCTAATATTATATAATATGCCTTCTACGCGGTATTTGTTTCATTCATAAATTTAAAAAAACACAGCTCATGTTTCTAGTTCGAACAAGCACACAAATACAAACCGAAATGTATTCTATTTTAAAACGAGATTTGTAACCAGAGACAATGTATGTAATGCTTCGAATCCTGTGTCACAGAGGTCATCGGTAACTGAACGGATGCATCCCATCTCATACATTCGTGGGTTAATGTTTAACATACAATATACAATATGCGCATATTTACTACACGTCACTGGTAAGGCCCACTTAAGCGCCAACGCTCTCGGATCCTTGATGTTTGCAAAATTGACGGAAACTAAAAGGATCCGTTATTTTTACATATTTATGCGCCATATGACACAGTTGCATAGCACAAAGCTTTCTAGCAAGAAATTATCATGTTTTCTTTACTGTAACTATGAAAAACTATATATATACTTACTTATAATAAACAACTATGCAAAACTACCACCTACGATATGTTATTTAACATTCTGGATATTTCTGTTCTGTTTGCATAGTTATAGGCACAACTGAGAAAGTAAACTTAGTCTACCTGCGAACATGAAAATTATAGTTATCGAAACCTTAGGTGTAAAAATAATGTATTATACGCGTCAAAATTGTATTAAGTGATTTAATTTCAATGAAATTATTACTTTCTATTGAAATGTGTTACCTATATCATTTGTAATTCTTACGCTTTTTAGTAGATACTATTTAGTAACTTGTAATCCATTAGATTCCACCACTGGCCCGGCTGTTATAATCGATGGTGATCGTGAAGTTATGTCAGATGCTTTTAGGTAGCTTGAAAAAAACTGACACCAATGTTGGCAACTTACACATATGAAAAAAAAGCACACTGGGCAAAGGGCAAATGATCCGATTATTTTCTAGTCTCAGCGAACTATCCAACATAAATCTATGCGGCCTACGAATTACTTTGCATATATATGGACCATTCAGGTTTGATGTAAACCAAGTATCAGATATTTTTAATCCCCCCCTCTTGTCAGCAAAAGTAATAAAATCTGTTCCCCCGCTGTTTATATACCTATATTTTGATAAATATATATTGTTAAGCGTTGTCGTCATCACCCCGTACCTCCGTCCCTCGTGTAGCCCAGCCTAGACCCCCAACTCACTTTCGCAGTTTACGTTATATTAGAATATCTCCCTTTCAACCATTGTTGTTGAAATTAAACACCTAATAGCCTCTAAAAATGTAGTTCTTAAAATAATTCGTGAGACTAAAAACCAAAGAGCACGAATGTAAGTACGATTGAATCAAGCTATAAAATTCGATATCTATTTAAATCACCACCTAATTCCCAATAGAAAACACTATAACATTTATCCATGGAATCGGATACATCGCAGCCTATAAAACAAATAGATCAATACGGCGAATTCACAGGAATTTTCAATTCAAAAGGTCACGTAATTATCCCCCACTCCGCTATCAGTAGCTCCCCTCTTTAAAAGCCTATCCTTGTTCAGATAAGGCGAAGATATCTTGTGACCTCAGTATATCTTTCGTTTCCAGGATAAGAGAAACAATGAATTTTAATTTTGTGCCCGACCGACGAGCGGGTTCATAAATAAGTCCCTTATCGAATAGGTAATTGGTAATATGGGCGATCGCTTCTAAAACTAGCAGCTCTCTGATACGTGACTATAAATTTAATTATACAATCTCTAATCAATGGAGTTAGTACGACAAAGTGATACAAATCACCTAATGAAACACCCCTTTTACCAATTTACGGAAACAATTGAAATTTAGTAACCCTCAAGGCAAAAGCTATTTGGGAAAGCGTACTATCCAAAACACTATGAGATTATTTCTTTGTTTGCATTTTACTAAGTAGCTTATCACAAGAACAAATATTTTTAAATGCTTCTTCAGGAGTCCTTTTTATATCTTAAAGATAACGTTCCCAAAAACAATATTGTTAAATTTTATGGCATGGACTTGGTCCTATCGGCGTCGCTTGTTTAGCCGCCATTTGAGTCAGAAGAATAAAATAACAGTTCGTTATTTTTCAAAACTTATAGTAATACCTTCAGTGACATACGAATACTTAGCTCAATTTGTATATCTTCTTATCATAATTATCTAATCCACATACTGTCGAATAGAGTTGAGTATCAAACTAAGGCTATAAATAAAACTGGCGATCTCTTTTCTACCGATTTCAGTCACGTACATAGTATCACGTTTTTTTCCTTGCAGGGTAGACAGAGCTCAGGTCTTAAAAACCTAAAAGCCACGTTTAGCATGTTGGTGCGTTAGGTGGAAATTGGAATTAAAATAGTGATGGATTGCTAGCCGCATCACCTACTAATATGATTCGTCAGATTTGCCCATGCTATCACTTATACGAGCTGCGCGGAAAGAGAAGCAGCTGGTACATTCTACGTTTTTTCTTTTCTCCCAAACCAGCATGGAAGACTAAAAAATTTAGTCAATAACAAAAATCATCCCTAATATTGATATTGATGATATCTTCCATAAAAAAATGTAGCTTGTCAAACCCTTGAGTGACAGCGAGACCTAAATCCACCATCAAGTCTATCAAAATCGAATAACGTACAATTTTCCCCCATTACCGCTCTTCACTTCTTCCGTCATTTTACGTATCGCTTCCGAGCCCTAAAGAGGGTAAGATGTAAAGATGAAAATAATAAATCCGTATCGAATATGCACGGTCGGAGCGGATAAAAAAATTCTTTACGCGAAATATGATATTCGGCCGTGAAATTCGCCTGGCGGGGTTCGGTGCGATCCATCATCAATTAAATGCGAGTTGTTGGCGATACGCTATCAGACGTATTGCGATTCTCTGATTGATGACACTACCACAAACTAAAGCTTTAGTTCCCGCTTGATTAGCCACTGGTCTATAGAGACGGCTGTCAAACAGTGACCGATGACCGACTAACATTCAATGTACCACCATTGAATGCACCACAACATTCTATTACTGCCTACCATTAATACCGCTATAACAGTTACACAAATTTAATTACATTCTTGAACTTGCAATAATTTCCTACAGGGGTCCCTTGATAGAATTCGAGCGATAAATTAACATGGAGATAATAACCATCATTTAGCAACAAAACAACGTGCACCTGATATTAATAATGTTTTAGTAACGCCAGTTTAATCACAGCCTTGAATTTAAGCTTAATTATACCATCCGTTGGATAATTAATAAAACAAAAGACTTCATGCAGCTAGGTAAGCATTCAAACTGACTTCCATTGTTGTTGGGATAGCAGGGAAAAATCCGCGATGCTTCCGGCTGCGTCTCTGCTTCCTTTTTGTTCGTCCTTATTTCAATTTACGCAGTTCTTTCATCGCGTGACTGATGCATTTATCATTTGAGAAACTTCTTTAGCCCCTATAAATTGTTTATTGAACTGGCGTTGCTAATCGGGGCCGGGTCGACTCGCGCGATGTCTTTTTGATTCGGGCGCAAACGACGGATTTGTAGGCATTTAGCGTGTGGTTGTGGGGTCGAGCTATCGTTCCCATGGCTTTGGGGTGTTACGCTATTTCAGTGCGTCGTTCGATAATTTATGGTATGCATTGCACACGCAGCCCCACTTTTAGGGAGATGGCCTGGAATAACGATTTTTCGTGAGTAAATGTCGCCTTAAAATGATAAGTGGCTGCTAACAAGAAGTTAACTGAATTATAACATTATCGTTTAGTTATTTGAATCATATTTTATCAGAGGAGAGTAATGAGCGTAGATGAAGCTAGAGGTATTTGTTAGAATCGTATCAAGTGGAGATCTATTTATTTGATCTATAGTCTTTACCCCCATGTGGATCAGCCGTTGAAATTATGTATAATGTATATTTCATTTCGACATACAAACAATAGAGCGGAAATACAGACACTATAGAGCGTCTTCGTCACTTGCTAGAGAGAGAGAGTTAATAGTTGGGACCTTTAGCTCTCTGTCTATTTAGCAAGATGTTTAGCATATGATGTAATAAAAATAATGTCAAACCAGTATAAAAACGAAAGTATCTGTTAGACAGAAATACATCAGCTATAGAAACAATGCCTTAATAAAATGCATTGTTAAGTTGCTTTCCACTGCGGCACGTCAAATATTTAAAGACTTAACAAGGCCATTAATACGTGAAATGTTGGACCAATTTGTACTCAAATTATTTGTCAAGAGACGCCATTCCGAAAATTGTTTCCAGATTTAGCGGGAAGGGTTTCGTCGCGGTTCGCCTCTTGTGTTCTATGATGAAGTCGTAAGTAATAGAAGCGGCAACTTTGTAATATTTATCTTATTCTGAGGATGTTCACATAGATGATGTTCATATACGTACAGACAGGGACAGAGACACCTGACCAGGCTTTCTATCTGTACCTTGAATTTTCTCTTAAACTATAAATAATATTAACATGAAAATGTATATTAAGAAAGGCTAATCTTTCTGTATATACATTTTCATGTTATTATTATTTATGGTTTAAGAGAAAATTCAAGATAATCAATGTATGCCAATTGAAAAAAAAATAGTGCTTAATAGTTTTGTCGAAAGTTTATGACAAGGCGTCGAATAAATTTTTCGAACACGTGAGACGTGTATGGTCAACGTCTCACGCGTTCCAGGTTACATACCATGATATAACAGAAAAAAAGAGAGACACGCAAAAGTAATTAGATTCAGATTTTAAATCAATTAAATAATGGAAAATTGAATCTGTAGCATATAAAGATTGAGAAAGAATAAGAAAAGAAAGATATAAGATAGAATCAAATATAAAAATTCGAAAATATATTTATTAGAAATTCATAACATCTGCATAAGCTAGGAAAAATATTCTAGGAATATTGAACAAATAAATAACGTTATTGCAAAACTCAGTATCGTTATATCATCGGGAAATGTCACGGAAGACGCAATGAGGTGTAAGCATCGCGCAGCTGCCGCGTTATTCGTAATGACAGTGCAGTGTCACAGTGCATTGTGAGCTGCTTTTGCTTTAAGCAAAATAAATTATGAGTGATAAAATGAATTGATTTGTTGGAAACATAATAATTAAAGTAAGAGCTTTTTTTTTAACTTTTCTGTCAGTGTAGTTAAACTCAGTGACGTGCAGTCCATATAGACTATTAGACAATGTCTACCCTGCAGTCGCTAAATAAATACAATTTTTTTTCTTACAAAATAGAATTATATTCGGAGCGCCTGCAAAATTCTGCTAGCAAATACTTTATAGTCGATTTTGATCTAGTACGGTGCTGCGGTCGCGGTCCGCGCGTGCCCGCGCCAAGCAGTATCTATACGCGTAAGCCGCGTAAGACAAAATTTCAAAGGTCTGACTTTTCACGCACACGAAATCGCTTTTGTAGTAGTACAAGTAAACATCTTTCATCGGCTCACACATGCAAAGCAAATTGGCGCTGTGTGTGTGAATTTGAGACACTGTCTCCGAGGTTTCTATTGGCTGCCGCGCGCGATATTAATGTCAACGTCACCTGTCAATGTCATTGACATTATTCATACTTATGTAAATGTCATTGATTAACGTGTTTACTAACAATCCAAGATTAAAGTTTTATTTAAAAATTAAATGCTTTATCAGTTAAATTTCATTTGTGACAAAAATATTTTCATGTGAAAGTTGTGTCGCTTAGTGTTTGCATGCCGAAATCGAAATATAAAGTGTTTTGTGAACACGCAAAAGAACAAATCAAGTACCTAACCGGTTAGTTATGGTTAGTTATTCTAAAGTTTAATCCACGTTTAATCTTAAACCTTACGTGTACGTGGCTCGCAGGTTGTAATCATATCTCTTATCTTTCGCTTGTTTTGAATACTTTTGCGGTCGAAGATCGAAAGACTATCATAATATTAAACGAGTTGTAGATAACTAGCCGTATAGTAAGGTAAGGTATATAGGTGGTATGTTTGTAAGGTAAGTTTTATAATTATGTCTACTCTATGATAAATGTCTGTGCACGTCACTGGTAAAACTTATTTTGTTTGAAATAACTAAACCTGAAAAGTTTGGGTTAGATTTTTATGCTTAACATATGGATTTATATGCGAATATTAAAACTGAAAATATTAGATGATGATTTTATTTTTCAAGGCATATGGTAGCCTGCAAATCTATATGGCAATCACTTTACCTCAAATATACAGTGTGTGTCTTTTACCTAAGTAATATGAGATAGTAAAATCAGTTTAAAGGTGTTTAGATATCAAGTGAATAGGTATTGTCAAATATCGAAAAACAATTTAACTTTGATGTTAAACCAACTTTTCAGAAATCAGATTAAGTTTAAAAATAAAACCGCAGATACAAATCTTGTCTGTTTCGTCGTGTCTATACATAGTTCTGTCTGTGGCAGCCCTCCGGGAATAGAACAGTGAGTTGAGTATATAAATTAGCTGTCAGGACGCTAATCGTTCAGACAGGCCGCGATGAAACTTCAGAGTCTATCAGTGGTTGTCTAAAAGGCCAACGTGTAAGAATAGATACACAATAACCGTAGATATTTATTTTGTTATCCTTTTAGCAAATCCCCGAGAGGATCGTTATTTTTAACGAACTGCACCAGTTGTTTGTTCAAGTTCGGTACGTAATCTATGCTGTCTGGATATCGAATTTTGATCTTTATTATATCTGTGTAGTGTTAGTGGATGAAGATTTTAGCGCCTTTCCGTCCATTCATATAAATAGCAACATGGAAAGGGCATTTCTAAGCGAAATGTCCACACTAAATGACAAAATGAGAGATTGTTTTCGTTTGTTTAAATATTTTTATGAATATTTTTTCTAACTCAAGACTGGTGTCTACCAAGGTACACGCAAAATGTTTTTCGCAGAATACACATCTTAAGTTGACCAAATGAAAACATAATTTGGTTTCGATAAACAAAGAATACCATATTGAGCGCAAAGCGTGAACGATGCATCTCTGTAAGATGCTTGGATAATTAATCATTGGTACTCGTTACGGCTGTTCTCATACACAGGTTGCATTTATCTGCCGATTCTCGTAAAATTTTCTAAGAATAATAACGTTTTTTCGAAATGGCGTAATTGTCACAAAAGATATTACGGGGTATATGGTTCTTAGGACCTTAGAATTGTGAGTTTTCTGTGTTGTTACACACCGCAAACTTATAATTCTCGCAAGGTCTACTGCTCACAGAGCTAGTAATGTGAGTATTTAGTTAGTTATACTGGCTATACTGGCTGTAACGTCGACACTCGAACGATATTTTTGGTAAAATGACATATACTTTTCTTTCATGGCAACGCGAGTAAAGGCAACTGAGGCGTTTTAAATATTTTTTATAAACTTCTTGGAGGCAAATCTGGATATAGAATTTTTTTTGACTACATTTTTCAGTCAAATTACGGGAAGTTTTATGTACGCTATATTTAACATTCTCTGGGTATAGATTAACTTAAAGATAATAAGAGTTATCTAAACCCTAAATAAAAATAAATTTGTGAGATCCGAATCTACCGAAAATGTACATCCCATTTTCAATTTGAATTAATCTGGGGCGAAAAACGGAAGCCTGCAAACGTCCCCTCGGCCCAGATTCACACGGTCCAAAAATGGCGACCGGGGACAATGGACACAATTACTCGTAAAGATGAGCGCCAATGAGATGGCATAGCAATAAAATTTCGCCACACAATACAGCCATAATTAGAATTAACTGTGTCGTTCCACCCACATCCGATCGCCGGTCTATTTCGATGGTCTGGAGATCTGCAGTCTTAATGGTGACATATTGTCTTTTTATTGGCTTATTCCTTTACTTATGACTGCTGTTTATCTTCTTGAGACCATAATTTGTTTAAGCCATTGCTCTACATAACTAAATTTCTTCCGTTACCGTAGCTTCGTTTAAAAAATGGAAAGTTTTGTTATTTGTCTAATGGTAATATGAAATAGCACATAGAAGAGAAAAAAATAATAATGTAGTCTATTAAAATCTTATCTTGGTAAAATCCTTGGATTTTTGGGTAAAAGAAGAGTCAAAATACTTATGGCTTTATAGATATTTACTTATAATATATAACTGTAGATTCCAATTATAGACAAGTATTCCAAACATAAGTATGTATTTAAATTATGATTAATTTATCTCTTAAGTGCTATTTAATTTTACCAATTTTGACAGGTAACAAAACTTTTAATTTTTAACATGGAGGTACAGTATTCTGCTCAATATGGTGGGTCCCGCCACCCGATTGTCTGTATATACTAAAGATGTTAGTCGATGTCTGTCTTTGAAATTTAATACTACAGTTTACCGTCAATACCTATTTGGTTTACCCAAAAAGTGTTGCAAGTTAGCGCGCTTGTAGTCAGGCCATAAAAAATGCAACAAAAACCACTCGGTTCTGTTTCAACGGCAGCTGTATTGCACAAACTACTTTCCTTTCAAGGGTCAATAAGAACTTTTTGTTTAACCAATTAAGAAACTTCCTGGTGTTATAGAAATTAACGAATTATTCTCAGACGCTCTTCATTTTGAAGGATTTAGTTGGAATTTATGTTGAAAGGGCGAACAGAGCGTATATTGTGTTGGGTTTTAGTCACAATACTCCATTGTGCCAGGACTACTGTTACATTCTCTTCATAACTAAAATTTGAGCATTCGTATTATACCCTGTTTGTTTTGGAAGGTTAATGGAAAGTTCTTGGTGATTAATGAATAGAAATGAGAAAATTGTGTTTAGTTAAGTTGAACAAGCTTCTTTATAATGAGACGCTGGTTACTTAGGTTAAAATGTTATTGAATAATTAAGTGACTATCAACTCGTTATTACTATTGGAGAGCCATTTAATATTATGTAAGCAGCTAAAGAGAGGGGGTCTAGACCCCCCTCTCTCAAGCGTAGGCGCTTATTTTTGATGGGGATGTGAGGGTTTGCACGGTGATGACGTCAACAACACTTTTGCAAAATAAAAATAACGTTTTATAAACCATTTCTTACGTAAGCTGGGGAAGGGGGAAGGGGGAAGAGTTTTTCTTACTTGCTGACAGGGGGGAAGGGGGTTAAACTAACTAAATATGCTGCTTCGTAATCTTGAACGGCTACCTATAAGCTTTTCTTTCTGTGTTCAAAAGATATCAAAATTCTAACAAATCGTTCTGCTTCAGTTTAATAGCGGCCATATTTAATTTTATGTAAGTTATTATAGAACTAAACATCAGAAGTAGTTCAAATTAAATTGTGTTAAATACGTAGTCTATTTTTCTTAAAATTTAGTAAATGTAAACTTTTGAAGCTCCATACAGTCAACTCAAATTTATGTATAAACGTATGACAATTGTTACAACACTTCAATTTAAAGTAGAAAATTACCCGAAGAATAAAATAAAGAAATATCTATAAAGGTAAACTAAACAAATCAACATTAAAATTTACCGGAAGTTAATCAAGAGTAATATTAATGGATTAACAGTAAATAGTCTATTCTTTATATCCTCCTCGGGGCTATGTCCACATCGTAAAACAAATACTAAAATGCAAATGCGTTGTAATTAGTTGTGCCATAAATACTGTGTCGATCCAAACATAAATAACGTAATGGAATCTCGGGGTCCGAATTCATAAAGCATTCGTTGTGAAACCGGAGCCCTGAATATTAAACAGATTTGATTACGTTCTGAAACATTTTTTGTGTCACATCGTAAAGTTGAGAAAGTTTCCTCGAATTTATTAGTTTTATTCATATACGCTTACTAACTATTATAAAATAAGAACTAACTTTAGTACCTGGTTTAAACCAATAACAGACCAAAATAAATCAACACTTTTCAATTTCACGTTTTTTGAGCAGTCATTTTCAATATTAATAAATTTTTGCATTACATTGCTATATTGATATACTCTAATATATATATTTTTTGGAAGGACTATGTAGCTAGCTTCAAGTGAGCTTTCGTTACTTCACCGGGCGTTTGGGGCGAGGGCAGAGTGTCCTCAACCTTTATAGGCAACATCACCAAAGGGCCCCCAGGAGGGACGGACCTCGGCTTCGGGCGTTGCCTGTGTACGCAAGGCTTGGAAAGACAGCAAACTCTCATATTGCTTGATAGGCCGCGTATACGTGCATGCAAGCCTGAATGGATGGATCTCTGTATATTTGGAGTTAGCTCTGTGTTTTTTGACCATTTATATATTTATACATCTACGAGTACCTTTATTTGTAAAAGTTTTAATTTGCGTTTTTACCTAGTTAGATTATTATATCATTGAGTTTTATTACAGAACAATGTATGATTATATAAATATACCCGACACCTTTTATCATCGCAACGCATAGTGAATTATGCTACAATTTTGATTTAAGGCGCTGTATCCCTTAACCGTTTGTAGCGGACATCGCGCAATATTTTATATATTTGTGTCATATCTATCGTCAGTCTCAGTTCAAATCCGTGTCTGCCATTTTCGTATTAATTTTCACTTTTAATTTAATAATTTAATAATTATAACCAAATATTGTATTTTTTGTAGGTATCCATCTTGCTCATTTAGTTATACTTTTTAAAGACGTATAAAAGTTGGTAGTTGTTGCTTAAAATATCAAGTAAATCGCGACGAAATTTTTTCTGGATATAGCTTTTTTGCTATTTTATTTAGTTAGGTTTTAAATATTTTTTGAACATATTTTGATGTAACCATTTATTTTGATCTTTGAACTGTACTTCATATTTTTTTCATGCTAGTATTCTTTGAAAAACAAGGCTAACTGCGCGACGAAAAATACACGTTTTACGGTATTCTTCTGATGCACAGCGCCTTAAAATTTGAAAAAAAGAAAGAGAATACCTCTGCTTTTAATAATTCTGACGATAACAATGTAAAAGGTTTTGTAAAAAATTTACAATATGCGTATGCATTTAAGGTTGCATTTTTATAACGAACATATTTTATGAAAACGATTCAAACGTTTCGTAGGCGGTAAGTGAAAAAGAGCTTTTCTTACTTTTGCCAGGACTGTCTACGCGCAGTGACTTCCTCGAAGGAGAAAATTGAACAAATCCTCTAGAAACGACGCGCGTTTGGTCACATCTGTTCACCGACTTCGACAAATTATGAATAGTATGTTCAGAGCTATAAACTGACTTCATGTAGGTATCAAAACTGCTGCGTTCTGACGCGAGCTAAATTACACCGTATCGCTAACTACATTGAGTTGAGATTTCTTTGAATACCTTTGCAGAGCGACTTCTGTACGTAAGTACTTATTCTGTGTTTTGCTGAAAAGAGAGGCAGGGGTTGATATCTAGCTACATAATATTTGAACAACTTCCTTGTTAATAAAAAAGAATGTATGCTTAAATATACATCTAATAAAAATATGTATATCAATGTGAATTATGTGAAAGAAAGCATTCATATAAATTTCATATCATAAAACATTAAACACGTGGACGAGTACTCCAATATTAATATACAGAATTATTAATGTTGTATAAAAATCCCAGCTGTAGCCTGTTCGCGATAATGTTGATATTAGTTTTACAATCAAAACGTTTCCTCTGATTTATTTTGTTTAAATTGCTGCCGCATATTTTAATTTTAAAATCACAGTAGCATTAATACAATTGTTATTGGTCGTAACTCGTTGTTAATGCTCTCTTGCATTATTTATGTTTTAATTGGGAGCTGTTTTCGGAAAACGGTGACAATAACAAAGACTCGGCTTTCTATTAATTATAATGAACATTTAAATAACATGTGAGTTTACTTTGCTTGCATTAATCGTAAATACATATACACTGACATATCACACAGACTGAGCTAGTCACAAAGTAAGTTCAACACTTGTGTTGTGGGATACTAACTCAACGATACCTACTATTTTACAACTAATACATTATCATCATCAGGTCTCTTTAGTCTCCACTGTAGGAGCATGATCCTCTCTGTACTACCAGAGCCATACTTGGCCAGACTTCACTGCAGGAGCATGATCCTCTCTGTACTACCGGAGCCATACTTGGCCAGAGCAGACAGAGGATTTCGCCTAACTCTCCTCGCTAGCCAGACGGGTTGGAGAAGTCTCATTGATGTTTATGAGCTTTGTTTAGCTTGGATTTCCCAAGTCGCCTCTTACGAACTCCATGGGAAGACTAGGAGTGGTCCTATTCAACTCTGCCGGAAACCACACGGCTAATATAACAAATACAATCTTCATTTTCCACTTCTCATCCGCCGCATGGAAATCTTTTATACTTTCCATGTTGTGAAAAGTTCGGCTTATTTTGATTCCACATAAATAGAAATAAATTAATACAAAAATGGAGTTATTGTTATTAAATATTGTACAGAGTTCTTAATGCGTGAGACTCGCACTTGGACGGTTTATTTAAATATTGAATTGAAAAAGCTTCACAATGAAAGTTACAGATTGACAGAAAAGTTCGTGTTTGACGTTAAAAAACCATATCTACGAAATAGATAAGAAATAAATGTAGACTAAGTAGCAGGAAAAAACTAGTTTCAAAATAAAATGGTTTGTGTGATACGAACATCAAACACTTTTATTAGCCATACCTTTGTCGGTTGTCTGTCGTATTTCAACTTATGCTAATTAAGCTAATAAATACAGCTTTTTACATAAACCATTATCGGAAACGCCATACCAGGGCACAGCTATCAATCAAACCTTTTGAAATTCAATCTGTACTTTTAGACCCTCCAATTAAGCATAATTTAAGATAAGCCTTTAATTTTTACGTCTCGGGTGGGCTCAAGGAAAGTGTAAGCCGGTCATTAGCCACAGTTTTAGTCAATTTTTGTACCTTTTGTTTTAAACACATCATACATCTCGAACAATATCCATAATACATGAGATATCGGGCGCTCATAGCAATTATGTGTAATAAATCTCAAGTTAGATCAACAGCTGATGCCTCAATTTATTTTCATTTTTTAACAATATTTCACATCACTTACACATGTTTTTGAAATTCAAATATCCAGGTGAAATTACAGATTAAAATTGATTTAGTCCGTTAAAGTACCACTTCAGTGACCTAAAAACACTCTGCCATCGCTGAACCGCGTTATCTTCTAAAATAAATGACCAATTAAACAATCTAATTCATTTCGGTCGGGTCCCGGTCCTTGACGGGGTGGAAGCATAAATCAACATGGCGTCGAGTGGCGATAAACATTTTGTGACCAGCCCAGGTGATAAAAAATTGTCCTCTTTTTTGGACATTGGACGCAAAGAGCTTTTGAAAGGGTGACATTTTTTTAACAGTAGGAGCACCTTAATTGTTACCATGGCCACCCTTTAAACATCCCCGGCAGCAAAAAAGTTTCCTAAATAAATGACCTTAACGAGGAGCTTTTGAGGCGCAAAAAACTAGTAGGTAGCCGCTGTAATTGGTTATAATGTGACTTTGATAAGATGACATTCTTGACTCTTGACGCGACATCAGTTGGATAAACATTTTAATGGCACATCACGGCGCATGCACATCGAGTGCTACCTAATAGGGTACGCAAATAAAAGGTGCACGCACTTGTATGTATTAAAGCGCCACAATGCAGCTTCAATGCGGATAAGAGGGTCAATATTTTGATAGCGCGCGTGGTTCGATGGTAACATGTGGTCAAACATTGTGCAAGAGTTATTCCCGCCATGGCTGTGGAGTTTAATCGCTGTGGTACGATAATGGCCCGCTTAGGCAAAACAAATGTGGCCGCTCTTTCGTTACGGTCGTACCATGCGTCACAGGAACCGGCGTGCAATCCAAAAATAGCAGCCGGGATGAATCAGGCGCTAACTCGAGAAATTCTTGGACATCAAAGACTTTCGCGGAATCCTCCTTTTTCTTTGGTATGATGTTAATTGCATGTTTTGCGATCGGGAACATTTTCTCGCAGGATATTGCAGTCACGCCTGTTAAACAAATTGCTCGCATTCTTGAAATATAGTCAGCGTCATACTAGACTTTTATAACTTAAAATATGTAGGTAAAGCAGATAAGACTTCTTTATGCAGATGGTTCAATCCTAAGCAGATGCTACGAGTAAATTCAAGAGTAGATTCACTAGGATTGCTGTAATTCAAAGCATCCTACGTAACGATCTAGGAATTTGTCACTATCCTGGATTAGCGTTTCTATCCGGATACTTACTATCTTAAACGGAAAGAAAAATTTAAAAAATTAACCGACTCAATGCACCCTTACAAACTACTGGACCGATTATGATGAAACTTGCACTTCTCTTCTGTTTCTCAGTAGAAATAAACCTGGTTTAACTAAAAAAACATTACAATTAGGTTTATAGTTTTTGAGCATGTCTCAAACATACATTGACAAACATACATAATATGACTGTCGTTAAACGTATACAATAGAGTAATTTTGACAAAATGACATGGGTACATAGCTTTCGGGTCGAGTTGATTATCTCTTTTTTTGAAGTCGATTAAAAATATGCCTCTATTCTATATCCTTTGTGCTTAGGCTGTGTATACTCCTTTTGAAGTCTAATAATAAAGTATCAATAATTTTGTTGAATTACTAATTAAATATAAGTAGACACATGCACCGCAATTTTGTATACTAAAACAAAACAAATATAATAATGGCAATACGGCAAGCGTAAATCAAAACCGCTGGTGAATTTTCAAGACCGATTGGAAAGTTAAAAGAGGTTTAATGACGTGTAAAAATTTGACACTTCGCCCACGGCGGCATTTGACTCAAATTATTCGGATATTTTTATTGAGGCTCCTTTGCAAATCATAAACGCAGCTGTTACATTTTTCTTGTATCATTATGTCAGCCGCAAGAAGTCCACTGCTGGACATAGGCTTCTTCCAAAGATTTCCAAAATGACCGGTTGGAAGCGGCCTGCATCCAGCGTTTCCCTGCGACCTTGGTCAGATCGTCCGACCACCTGGGAGGTAGGTATCTGACGCTGCGCTTGCCGGTACGTGGTCGCCATTCGAAAACCTTTTTGCCCCATCTGCCATCGGTTCTTCGCGCTATGTGCCCCACCCACTGCCACTTCAAAGAGCTAATCCGCTGAGCTATTCTACACTTGGCTTTCTTGGTTGCACTTTTTTGGATGTAGGTTTAATGAGATTTCCATATAAATGCCAGTGTAAGTCTTAAATATTTTGGACAAGAATTACAAAATAATAAGATTAAATTAAAATACATACTACAAGATGAGTAACATCCTCGTCTTCATCGTCATTTACCATCAGGTGAGATTTGAGACAAATGCCTGCTTAAATACTTAGTAAAAAAAACTTTAGCTATTATTTCCATCATTTTACAGCGCTAAAATGCTTTTATTGATTCCACCAAAACTTACAATTTAGGAATTTTGGAACAAAACGTCATTTGAAATTTCGTTATTTATTCAGTCATCTTCTTAAGATCTTCTTCTATTCTTCTAATACTATCCATCTTTCTCTTCTTTGGCCACCCAAGTGTTTCCTATTGATGACGTCGACTCTTACCAGATCCCAAAACAACCAGCTAAGAGCGAGCCGGGTTTAGTACCACTAATACAATATTTAACAAAAAAAGATCTCTCAAATACGCGGTTTTATATGCCTTATAAATTTTATTTTTATTTTTGATTGTTACTGTGGTAATAGAAAGAAAGGAAAATTTGACGTCTCTACCTATTACAGTTCAAGAGATATAGCACTGTGACAGACGGACATATGGACAGTGAAATCATAGGAATAGGTTTCAGTTACCCTTTGAGTACAGAACCCTAAAATTAATAATGTACTTAAATTTTCCTTCATGTTCAAGCTTGTTTTGTTTTGCCGATAACGATTTTAAAATCAACATCGTCCGATGTTATGGTTTTGTAAGCACGCTTTATTTTATGAATAAATACACACTTTTTCCGCTCAGACATAACAAATTAACGAAAATCAAAACAGTAGTCAGATAAGTGTGACGTTTTTAAATAATAACTCTAAAGCAACTTCTTTGTTGTTCGCAAGAGTGGAGTCTATTGGGCAGAGCCGATTGACTAAGCTGAAGAAGGAGGACGGCGGCGTGGTATCGTCGAAAGCCGAGGTGCTGGGCGAGATCGAGAGGTTTTATGGACAGCTGTTTACCTCAGTACCCAAACCCATTATAAGTTTGGCCAAAGATCCTAGAGCCAAACTTACCCGACACTATACCGAAGATATCCCGGACATCAGCCTGTACGAGATTAGGATTGCTCTCAAACAGCTTAAGAATAACAAGGCGCCGGGCGAGGACGGAATCACAGCAGAGCTTCTGAAAGCGGGCGGAACGCCGGTACTGAAAGTCCTTCAGAGGCTCTTCAATTCCGTTCTGCTCGAGGGCGTGACGCCAGAGACGTGGAACAGGGGCGTGGTGGTGCTGTTCTTCAAGAAGGGCGACAATACCCTACTGAAGGCTCCCCTGGACACGAAATGGAAATCTGTGCCAGTACAACCTAGGTTGTCTCTTAAAACATATATCTAGTTTATAATAATATTAAAAGTTACGCGAGACATAATTTATATTGTAACAAACGGTTTCACTCACGTATCGTTAGTCGGTATCGCCGACAAGTTTCAGCCAATTCAGATGGCCATCTTCAGGACGAGTGTCAGGGACGTCGCGACACGGCAGTCCCTCGAGCACAGTGCTCGAGGGACTGCCGTGTCGCGACGTCCCTATATATATCTAGTTTATTTAGTTAGTTTATTTATTTTACTTAGTTTATTTATTATAATATATCTAGTTTATGTTTTCTTATAAGTAAACGTGTAAAAAGAGAGGCATCTCAACAAAGTCTTTGAAGTCTTTACCTTTGATTATAATTGTTATCCAAAGTATTACATATATACATTTCATCACGTCTTTATCCCTTGCGGGGTGGATAGAGCCCAATGTTCATAAGACTCAAAAATTACGTTTCGCATGATGGTGTTTTTGTTAAGCTTTTGGTTTGATTAATGTGCAAATTATATAATACAAACACCTGCCAAATCTGACCCCCTCTCAGTAGTATTTTTTTGGCGTCTGTACCTATTTTATTTTGTAATTTTCGGAAAAATTACAGCTAACATAATAATAAAGGTGTGTTAAAATATCATCAAGCAATAGGCATTAAACCGTTCTATTTTCAAATTGAATTAACTCTTATTATTCAACAGGGATCAAGATAACTACAGTATATGTTTCAGATAATCCCAAAAGGTTATCGCACTTATCGCAATGGGAACAAAGGCTATTTTGTTAAACATAGTTAGGCGACATACAATGACATATTGTTATTGAAATGGCACAACGATGCTTTGTTGTGTTGACACTTGGTGAAGCTAATTATTTTGTGTGAATTAACACTAAGATGTGTTTCTGTGTCTTTGTTTGTTTGAATTAGTAAGTATGTTATTATTTAAATGAGTGGAGACATAGTAGCTTCCGCACAAGGAATGGAAAATTACTATTAAAGAACATGCGGATTACTTATACGAGTACTTACAATTCAATCAATGAGCAAAACGTCTCCGTTTCAGTTTAAATTTTCTTCGTATGATATCATCACGTCTTTAGTTCGTATGTCCATCTGTCCCGCTGTCCGACTGGTCTCCTCCACAGGCCGCATTAATCAACCAGTTCTCGTGCAATTTTTTGTAATGGGTTTGATATTTACATACTTAGATTTTTTTTACGATTCAGTTTCTGAATTTTAATATTACCGTAAGGAGGCCATTTGGGTCTGTGGTGCTTAGAACTATTGTTGTCTCGCATAGACACTAGTTTAATGAGTAACTAGGTCACTATTACTATTTTAGGGGTCTAGTCAGTATGCGATACTGATTCCACTTCTCCAGGGAATATTAAACTTTGAATCCATAAAATGCTTTTCGTATTTTAAATCATGTATTTAGGAACTTTATGTGCCATTCGATTTACTAATTCCAAGTTCTGGCAGAAATATATTCGGCATTAGGAATTGATTAATACAAAGTAGAGACGGACGGAGGCCTTTGCTCAGCATACATAGTATCACGTCTTTTTGCCTTGCGGGGTAGACGGAACCTAGGTCTATAAGACCTTATGGCCACATCATTTAGCATGTTGGAGGGCGTGTAGATGGCAAACGGAATTAAATAGTGATGAATTGCTAGCCGCAGCGCCTATTGACATGATTGCGCAGATTTTGGCCCAATCCGTCGATCGGCTTTTACGATCTGCGTGGAATGAGAAGCAGCTTGCACACTCTACGTTTTTTCTTTTCTCCCAGACCAGCAGCATGGAAGCTCAGCAGTGGGGTGTTATCAGGAATTAAGCCCTAACTGCGTCTCTATACTGCATATTACCGTGAGTCTACTTTCAACTTCAAATTAAAACAACAAAATAAATTTTAACGATATAGCCGTTTCAATTTCATTACCATCAATAAAATGTTAACAAAGACATGAGCGTTAATAAGTTTATCGCCACCGTAATCTGTATAGGTAGGTTATTCGATACAATGTATCGTTTAAAGGCTTTCTAAGCATTATTTACAATTCCTCTGGTTAATAAATTAAGTCATAAATATATATTTTTATGTGCTTTGCATAACTATAATACTGTACTTTGTATCACCGTCTAGACTTGTAAGGGGCCACTCAAATACAGCAGCTACGTGTGGGGGGAGACTTTACATGATGATAACATCAGTAATATTTCACGAAATAAATATATTTTGTGAAAATGATAATGAACATTGGTCAATGTCCTCGTAATATTTACCCCAGGAAGAGGTTTTTTATACTTCGGCTGATAAACGGGGGAGGGAAATTACAAATGGCTAATATCTTGGCACAGACAATCTTGGTTATGTAATACCTTAACGGCTAATATTAATAAATAACTTGTCTTGTTTTTGTTCTATTTGATGATGATGATGTTCTCTATGTGAGCATTGCGTTTTCGTTCATAATTTCATTCTTGTAATGACTGTTAGTGACCGGCAAGAATGTTCGATATTCTTTTAAACTTATCATTAAAATATTGAGTTGGAAGCTCCTCGAATACCGGAATACCAGACACAATAGTTAAACAATGCATTTTTGCGTAGGTCTGTGCATCGACAAACGGGAGATTAATTATATTAGCATTCACTTTAACATTTATCGATATATGATCATTAAGCGTAGTTAACGTATCAATATCAAATTAAAACAGTACTTGATAGTCTTTGTAGATCTATAAATAATTTGAAACATTTTTCAAAATCTGAACATCATGGGACTTCTCTATTAATACAGGTGTTAATTACCGAAAAATAATCGTATCTATGCAAGGTTTCATAATTTGCCAAAATGTACCGAATCCCTATATTGTATATGTCTCGATCATAGACCACTAGTCCACTAGCATGAATGCTTTGTAAGCGTGGTTTATTATACCTCCAGTTAGTGAATTAAGTCATAAATATAATTTTATGTGCCTTGCATAACCCCGGCGCCGTATATTGTACGGACGTCCAGACTCGTAACATATACTCCTTTGCTCTTTGAACGTTTTGACATCTCTATTCCGAACTTCAAAGTTAACAATATATCGCGTTTGGTTTTTCTGTTGCATCACTGCGTTTAATTTTAATAAATTTTCGTTTTTATTTGAATTGAACATGTAATTCATGAGTGAATGTGAAATTGGCTGCAATTGATTTTTAAAGTTCCGAGCCAAGTGTGTAATCCGTAGAATATTAAATGTCATAGATATCACGTTCTTATCCATAGATAAAACCTAAGACCTAAAGGCCAATTTTAGCGCACAAGTGGGCGTATAAGTGGAAAACGAAATCATAATATTGGGAATTAATTCATAATATTGGGGATCATATTATGGGTTTGCAACCCATAATATGATTCCCAATATTATAGTTCCGTTCCCCGCATCCCCTATTTTTATGATTCCTTAGATTTGTCCGTTACCTCGACCAATTTCTACGGTTTCTGTAGTAAGAGAAGCATGGTACATTCTACGTTTTTCTTTTCTTTGAGACCAGCTTGGAAGAACATTGAGTGATGGAATTATTTTTGAATATAGCTTTGTCTTACTGTAATCTTTTTGCGTTATGATAATTATGAAAATAATTAAATATCTCTCATAACTTCGTCATTTATGAACTGTTTTAAACATTTCTTTTTTATTTCAAAGGATCAGATTGGTCCACATTTTCATCAAAATCGATTCAGTACTTTGTTTAAAGTCGGCTTTATATATGAAACATTTCTTATTGACAAATCAACAAACGAAAGTGTGAAAAGCCTCTCTATGTCCACAATAAAATACATCAATAAATATGTTTCATTCATAAAGCACTTCATCGACGATTGTGAAAACGTACAAGCAATAATAATAAAGTGACATTGTAGGCTCTAAATATCATAATAAAAGCCCAGGTGCTACATAAACTTAGTTCGGTTCATTTTATTTCGCCGATACGGACCGTGCGAACATCTTTGTCACAGTAAATCGGGGGTGTTAACTTCGTATTGTATTTTATTTGTGCTTTATGACTGGGCAATTTTTTTCTTATTTCTGAATTGTTATATTCAATGGCAACGCCTTAAATTAAACATAATTAAAGTCCAACACCGGTGTCAGATTTTTCAAGCTGCCTAAAGGCATCTGACATAGCTTTACGACTGCCATCAATGATGACAGCCGGGCCTTCCAAAACATGAGCTAGAGATATTTTTATGCCACTTGCGGTCACACATCCCAGTGAGGACCGTGCTCGGCGTTGCTTAACATACGTAAGCGCTAATAATGCTCAAACCCACTGGACCATCGGGTTCTTCATAATGAAAGCCATATCCTGAGCTCTGACGCACAGCTGATGATGCAACCGGGATAAGTGCTCAGATGATGACGATTTGAATAAAAAAACAAAAACTTTTTAATTTTTGATCTTTATATCTTACCTACCTCCAAGTTGTGAAACCGTGAAACACGCTCAATTGATCAATACAATTTACATTCTTTTATTAAATTTCGCGCTTTACATACATAATTATTTATATAAATTGGACTTAGTGAGAACCTTATTTGTTGTTTATGTTTACTTATTATGTATTTGTTTCCGATGACGTTTCAATGGAGTTACATCCATCGTGGTCGCAACAAATCGGCTTGTACCGTTTAAATTCACGACAATTTCCTTATCAAAAAAAACAAAATCCTAAAATCTTTATTTCTTTAACATAAAGTTATGTACAAAACAGATGGCGAATTGGAGTCCCCTAAAGAGCTTATAAAGGTTAGCAGTTGAATACCTCATGATTTCTGGGTTGGTTTAATTTGACTTTATTACCCTTTTTGCTATAAGCTTCCACCTTAGGTAATACATTGTTTTCTCTTTCTCACTGATATCACAATTTGAGGCTTTTGACAGACTCAAATAAAAGTCGTCACTATTCATCCAGCGTATTGTATTTGAAATCCTAACCTTCCAAAACTCAACAATATTCTGCTTTGAGGCACCGCTTCCGCCGCTTACAATAGATGCATGCAAACTTAGCGAAATGGGTAAAAATAATCCTCTACCCGAGTCCAATACATCACGCAAACTGTCAGTGACGACCGCACGAACAAAAATATAACCATTGTGAACGACGGCCGACGCTTTGTTGGAAAGTTTTGTAAAAACTTGTGCAATTTCGGCAATACACGCACAGCGACAAAGGGATCCTTAAAACCTTAAGCTGCGATAATCTGACGCTGTCTCTTTTATTTCCGCGCGTTTTAGAAACTCTATTAATACAGTTCATTGAATTATATACAGTGTTTAGTATTTTGATACTTTTAATTATCGACTGGGAGACATAGACCGCATGAACAAAAATATATCCATTGTGAACGATGGCCGACGCTTTGTTAGAAAGTTTTGTAAAAATTTGTGCGATTTCGGCAATACACGCACAACGACAAAGGAATCCTAATAACATTAAGCCGCGATAATCCAATGCTGTCTCTTTTATTTTCGCGCATTTGAGAAACTCTATTAATACTATTGACTCATAGACCGCATTAAAAAAATATAAACATAGGAACGAAGGACAACGCTGTGTTGAAAAGTTAGGTAAAACTTTTGTGCAATTTCTGCAATACATGCACAGTGACAAAGGAATATTTAAAGCCTGGAGGTGTAAATTAAATCACTTCATACCAGTTTATCACGTTTATTATAATTATTTTTACACCTAACGTTTTGAAAACTTTACAGTTTTCGTGTTCGCTGGTAAGTAAGTTGACATTTGTCTATTACGCAATTTATGCATATTGGTGACAGAGGGATCTTTAAAGCCTTTAGCCTCGATAATAGTCTTAAGCCTCTTTTATTTTAAGAAACTATTAATGAAGTCCATTGAATTGAGGACAGTTTTAAGTATTTTGATTCTTAAAATTACTTATTGATAGACATGGTCCGCACAAACAAAAATATAACCATTATGAATAACGCATTGTTGAAAAGTTATGTAAAAACTTGTGCAATTTTGGCAATACAGGCACAGCAACAAAGGGATCCTTAGAGCCTGAGCCGCGATGATCTGAAGCTCTTTTATTATTTTTGCGTTTAAAAATGCAGTCTCTTTTGATAAACTCTATTAATAGAGTTTATCAAAAGAGACTGCATTTTTAAACTTTGAACAATGTCGATATATATTGCAGTTTTACAGAGGTATAATTAAATATATAAATAGTATAATAATGTTTTATAAAGTAACATTGGTTACGTCATTACTGAGTTATCATATCAACTACGCAACTGATTTTATCATCATATATTATCAATTTAAATAATTATCACTCACTGTAATGTTATATTTCAAAATTAATAAATTTTTGGGACACTACGTTGTACTCTATAGAAAATGTTGTGCTCGATAGCTCACTTCACAAATAAATATAAGTGCGTCTTAAGGCGCTGTGCATCAGGAGAATACCGTAAAACGTGTATTTTATTTATTTTATGGTCTCTGCTATCAACAAGTGTAATTGACGAATAACGACTCAAACTATCGACTAACAACAAATATTCGACAGCGCTCCCAAATTGGAAACACTTAGCTTGTCGTCAGAGTCGCAATTAATCAATTTAAAAAGTAGAACGGTCATATTCGAGATCTTAGCGATCAATCGCTCTCTGAGTGGGTCTCACCGGCGCCGACGCCGGCGTCGCCCTCAGCCGTTAAACTCCCGTCAAAACAAACATTATTCAAAATACATGTTTCCATTTATTTTTATAATACACCCACGTTTGAGAGTACCGCGTGTGATCTCCGTAACAGAGGCGGTTTCGTGAGAGCTTCCTGTCCGATGTTTGTCATAATTCATAATCGACGTAACCAATTGACGCTCGACTTATTCATTTGTAAATACGCGACAGTACACACAAACCAAAATTACGAGCGAAATTTCCTAAAGTGTACTGTTATAATAACTTACTCAACATTAATATTAAATAGTGTTATGTGCAATGTTGAAACGTTAATAAACTACGCTGACGTAGCCAGTATGTGAAAAATAAACAGTTGAGGCTCGACGCTTAGCGAGTTTGCTAAAGCTATCTCTAGAGGCTTTCAAAGTCGTAATGTCAACACGGCATTATGCTCTTAAGTGTCACTACAATTCTAACGATGCTAATGTTGTCACTTATTTATGGTAGGAAATTATATAAACATTATGAAGAATTTTATAGTGAAAGTAGACTTTGCGTCTCATCCCTGTGACTTTTAAGATGATTAGTAATTTAACTATTGTAAACAATTAGGTACGAATCAGCGAACTTGAAATAAGTTGGCTGATAACATACACTAAAGTGGCAGATTTAGAAATTAGCAAACATGAATAAGTTTCTATTTCTGACCACTCTCGATGTCCCGCCTTTTTCCGATATGCACTTAAAAAGAAACTCATACCTACTTAGTTGATTTTTTTTCTACAAATATACTTGTAAATGTACCAAAAAGTGATAAAAAAAACACATGGCCTTTTTCCAGTGTAAATGAAAAAGAGGTTTGATACTAGGTTTGCATAACCAAATTCACTTACATTGTCGTAAAACCCGAATATTTTCCGTAAAATCCGTGTTTCAACCGTCGTTTTCAATAAACCTTCCTATCGAAGGTAAACTTTATGAAGTTCGGTGCACCAAAGGCTTGCACTCTCGTTGCTTTGTTTGAACAGCACGAAACACGATACATTTTTTGGTGCATTCCTATTGTTACTAAATAAGTTATCAAAAAATGTTTCTTGAAATACCCATGAAAAAAAATTAATTTCAGAAATATTTATTTCTTTGTATGTTGAGTATTATTTGACTAATAAATTAAAAAATAAATCCGGCCAAGAGCGTTTCGGATTTGATGAAATTTCTTACTTAACTGGTATATGTGGGGATTTAATTTTGTTTTTATTATTTGTTGATACAGCTGCAAATAAACTATGTTTAACAATAACTTCTTGTTTAATAATATCAAATATTTTTAATCAATCAATGTTTTTACCAATTTTAGCTAGGTGTTAGTAAATGAATGTAAATTAACTCGACCCAAAGGAAAATCTACTTAGATTAATCATTTATCAAATTTGAAGGACCTATTCTACAAAATATAATATTTTTTTTTGTCACAAAAATATTAAATGTAAATGATATTTTGTAGATTCAAACCTTATAATTTTGTTACAAAAAGGTTATAAGTTCCAACAGGAACATATTCTCTTTTTACCCTGTCATCATTCAAGTAGCCATAAATTATAAACTTAACCTTGGCCGCGATTTTTTGGTTAAGATTTAACTAGCATATGTGGGTCGTGAGAACAGCTTTAATAGACCTGTTGCTTGAAGTGAGTGCCTGTTTATTTTAACAGTAATAAACAATGGCTACTCCTATAACTGTATGTAAGCTACCCCACAGAGTTAAGAAAAAATAAGATGAGTTATGTGAAAGAGCTGCTGGTCTATAAAAATAAAAATAAAACGTAGAATGTACGTACGTACGTAACAGAAACAAATAGTAAAGAGGTTCGTGCTAATATCAGTTACATAGTTATGTGAAAAGTCTTCATAGTATTCTTTCATTGATATTCCAGTTTAGATAGTTCCGACGCAAATGTCGGTCATCCGTAACGGCCATTGCCAGTGAATTGAAAACCAATAATTGTAATATGCATAATTTCAATAATTCACGTGATTTCCGATTCGATTTCCTATACGCAGACTTCATTAGCATTATCCGGCATAATGGGCAACTAATAATCCGAATTTCACCGGAATATTCGTCGTAAATGTGTTTATCTAGAGCACTATCGGTGCATTCATGAACTGTATTTATTTATTTACCCTCTATTTCTTTTTTTTCTTGTTTGTATTTTTGTTTTTGTGTACGGGTCGTGAGTTGGCCCATGCCTCAGAAGGTGACGGCTGAAAATCAGTGCTGAATTAGGGTATCCCTAGTCAAGCATAACGCTGAGCCGTCACTTTTTGTAACACTGATGGCACAGATGTTATAACCATTTTCTTTGTGTATTTTCTTTTGTTTTAGTTTTATAATGTGTTGTGTGTCAATGTGTTGCAATAAACATTATTCTATTCTATTTCTTCTAAAAACCATTTTTAAGGTTCCATACCCACAGGGGAAAAACGGGATAATATGGCTCCGCTGTCCATCTGTCTGCCTGTCCGTCTGTCACCAGGCTGTATCTTATGAACCGTTACAGTTAAACAGTTGAAATTTTCACAGACGATATATTTATGTTGCCGCTATAACAACAAATACTAAAACCTGAATAAAATAATTATTTGACCCCTCAAATAATTATTTTATATATACAACGAACCTGATTTTGTTGCTCCTTTTTGCTCGATATTGATAACGGCAACGGTAGACGCTTGAAGAAATCACAAAATATTTAATTATATATATTCACTTTAGAAATTAATACATTAAAATTTTATTAATATTTGGGGGAGCTCCCATAAAACAGACATGATATTTTTGCCGTTTTTTTAGTTAATGGTACGGAACCCTTACGTACTTGGCCGGTTTTAGTCAGAATAAAATTCTTCAGCCCGTTTTCATCCAATGTTGAGATTCATAAGAAATGCACACTATTTTCTTCAAAAACAAATATCAGTTCATTAGATTAATTTATTACGTCTCGGTGACCAGTATTGCATCTCCATCCCGGTACCGTTTTATACCATCTTTCTTCTGAGATACGGCTTATATGGCTCGGCCAATTTCTTAGTGCCATTTCCTGCCTTAGATAACTACTCCTTTTACAGAAAAAGCAGCAAAAAACGCTAAGCTACATCAGTACCGTTGTGCTAATTTCAGTAGTGTATAAATTAATAATCAACACACTAATAAGAAACACAGATGAGCTTTATCCGGTATAATAAGCTTAATTATCCGAATTAAACCTAAATATCCGTAAATCAGTTTATCTATTGCGCCATCGGAGCATTTACGGACTTTATGATAAGTACGGACAGCAAATGTTTCCCTTTTGCAACGTTGTCGTAAAATCCGGAATTTCCGTTATCATTATAATAATTTTTAAACAGGGTTTATTGGTATAATCCCGGGTTATTTATAACATGTGCCGGGGACACAGGGACGTCTTATCTCATCTGCTGTCCGCGGCGTCTCGGAACAATTTTATCTGGATGGTGAAATTGATACTAATAAGCGGCTTTTATTTTCTTTTACTGAATTTTTTGTATATTTGAAAATTTTGTCGTATGACACAATATTATAACAAACTGAAACATATCGAAAGAAATAATTATATAGGTATATAATATTAAAATGTTAATTTAAAATGATTGCTTTATATCAATTTTTGCACATATTTCCTTTTAATTTCTTGGCCTCTATGGGATTGTATCCCAATATTAAAATATTATTCGCCAATAACATGTGCAAAAGGTCAGAATAATATTTAAAACACATTTTAGTTCAGTTTGAAATCCTATCGCCTTTATTGCACCATGCATGTACATATAATTAATAATTATCTTGCCTGAACATATGTATTCTTTACAAGGTTACAAGGTAAGGTTAAAATTATCAACTATTAATTTAACGTATTGGATGTATGCAGCTTACACGAATATCTGAATGCTTCATACCATGTACAGAGAGGATGATATGATAGCATTATGACGTCACATACTCATAGACAAGCATCGCTATCACCCACTCGTCAATGACGGAAGTCCTTGTCAAGAGCGGTTCATATTTGAACCAGTCAAGTGTTAAATCGGGGTCATGCTGACCGTAGAACCAATCATCTCGTATTGAAGGGTTACAATTACTATTATCAAATATACTACCCGCAGTTTTGAATCCACTTACGCATGTTTTGTTAACTAAATCAGCTCTATTTTAAGGGTGATATGAGTGTAGTTTCAAATAACGCATTTTGTTTATTACAAACAAGTACTCCTTTCAATCAGCTGTATCACATGTCAGGTCTATGATTAGCTGTCAATTTTAATTGATACATCCTTGTCAGTTTATATTCAAATACAAAAAGGGTGAACTTGAAATGTTTGTTACTGAATCATGGCAATCATCCTAGATCATGCCAGATTGTCACACAGGAGGTCCTGGGTTCGATCCCCAGTTTGGTCAATGAAAAATAATATTTTTATCAATATATGTATCAATACTAATAATATTTGTAATAGCATCACTTACCATCAGGTGAGATGGGAGACAAATGCCTAATTCAAAAATTAGTAAAAAAAAAATGTAGTATCGTTGAGAAAAATTACTTTGCTAGCTTAATCTGCGTGATTTGTCCGTATAATTGATGTAAAATCACGGAATTGGCTGAAGGGCATAATTCTTCTCTATCTTCTTCAGCCGATTGTCACCCAATATTGAGTATTGGCCTCTAGCAATGCACGCCATTCCTTTCGGTCTTGTGCTTTTCTCATCCATCTCATTCCTGACCATTGGGCACCAAGGGCATAATATATATGTATGCGTTGGTACAAGTGAGTTTTACTCACTTGTACCTACGCAGTCTACCTATGTAGGTATACCGCTTTGGTGATACTTTTTATAGCGAACAAAGATGTGGCATTAAAGCATTTAAATATTCTCTTTTTCCATACACTTGGCCATTATCGCATTGTAGAATTTATTCTCCTTTACCTTTATTCTCTTTTGCCAGAAGAGTATTTTCAGTGTTTTTTTTTTTTTTTGCCTTTGTTGGAATTTGTTCCTAAATCTTTGATACCCGTTGACTATCAAGTTTTGGCGAACGTTTTGGCTATGTCACTAGCTCTACTATTCATACATACAATATGACGCGTCTTTCTCATGGAGATAGACAGCAACTTTGGACCTCCGAGTGCTACCTCCGTTACTACTCGTATTCCTCGTGCCATATACGAGAAATCATTACAAGCACAGTCAATTCCAATCTTAGCTTTGAAACTTCCTCTTTTGATGTTTTACATGTTAATATTCCAATAACATAACATAATAATTATTAATATATAATAAATATGATAATTCTCTGTTTGCCTTATTTACGGCTTTACATGTGAAGGCTGCAAGCAACTGAAGAAATAGTTAATATGTTAGTAAATTACTGATTGTTTTTTTAGTTAAAATTTGCTATATATTCCAATTGCAGTGTATCTTTTTTGTTTCACTCATTAATATGGACAAATAATAGTCTGAAATAAAGATATTTTTTAATAATGCTACAGAACACGTGTTTTCTTATGTGTTAATGCAGAAAACAAGATTATTTCTCAACACTTCTTTCGTAAGAGTTTCAGAGAACTGACGAAACATTAATCCGATTTAATACTTCGTCGTCGTTCGTCTTAATAAATAACAAATTAAAAATGTTTGACACAAAGTTTATTTTGGAAGAGTTGCAATAATTCCGAGAATCATAACTAAGACAAGTTTAAGAGGTTCAAATCTCGATTTGACAGATGTTTACGGTCGCCTCGGTAATCCAAATAAATATTTTGAAGATGTTTACATTATTGCACGAGGCGAAGTGTCGACGACCTGTGGAGGCGCTTCTGTCTGTTTGAATAATTTTGATATGAAGGTGTACTACAGCTATTCGTATGTAGCTTTAGTAGCATTGCATCTATTACTACTACTACTACTACTACTACTACGAAATATGTGACAAGCAATGTTCAAACTATTAAGTAGCCTCGGCAAAGTCCGACCACGGATTTGAAACATTTTGACATACGTTTCTACGAGCCCTTTAGATTTTATAGACCTAGGCTCTGTCTACCCCGCAAGGGAAAAAGACGTAATACTAATGTATGTATGTATGTTTCTTTCGCCTAGCGGATTGATACTACAAAAAACAAAGAATGAGTTGAAAAGACAAAATAACGAAAGCTCTCGTTTTTGTTCTAATTATAATAATTAAAACCACTGTGGCTATAAAGTCACAGTTCCTGATTTTATTGATCATAAATGTATCTATTTGCAGAAATACATTTTGTGATCTCTGTTATTAACATCTGATACAGTTTACACATTATATCACCATTTAATCAAGATCTACAACTAGAGATAAAACGTTACGTCCTTTTCTAAAATGTTTTCATTCCAAGAACTAAAATCTTATGTCCCGGCTATGAAAACATTTTCCTTCCAAAATAATAGACTCAGAAGCGCACGTGTGGATAAAAGCTCTGGCCTGACGATGTGATTCTAGGGGCCCACGGACTCTGAGTGTGGACCTCGTTACGTTTTATTGAATAAAGGAAAGGGTTTTATTAAATTCAACCTAAAACGAAAACTAGATTAGCGAGATCCGCAAACGTTTCACTGAATATTTGGATATCGTTTATGGAAACGAATGAAAACAATGATTCTCGTGACTTTAGTACAAATATTCATAACGTATGGTAGCATTAAATTTAAAAAAATGTTCATTAATTTTTGACTGTGTAGCAGCCCTTAATGATCGGACGTGATGTGCCTAAGGAAATGTAAAGCAATAGGTAATCATCAATAGTTGTTTTGTTAATTTAGCACATCACATCCCTAGCTTACGTTCTGTTTCGTGGCCATATAAATATTATAACAGTAGTAAGATTTAATTGATTTCATAAAGGGGTTTAGTTCTTTGTCTTGGGTCTCATAGTACTATTTACTTCCCGTAATACCACCATGTAACCCTAACATAGTCAATAGACTTATTTATATGACGCTGGAAAAAAAACTTAGCTCGTAGAGATGAAAAATGTTTTATTTAGAAGTTTTTCACAAAAAAATATGTTTATGTATATAAACGGGACTAAGCATGAACCTTTTATATTATTTGTTTCCGTTGACGTTTTATCGGAGTTATATTCATCGTAGTCGTAACTAGACTCGTTAGTCAGTCTTTTATAGACATAATTGTGTTTAAAGCGCGAAAGTTTATAAAAGAAAAAATATGTTATTGTTTTCTTATTAAACTTTGACTTCAAGCTTGTTATTCTCTTTGTTTCAGATGAAAAAGAAAAGAGGAAGCAATGAAAAAGTTCCTGAAATTCAAAGTAAAGATAGCATCACGCTGAAAATGTGGTAGAGTCTGCCGACATGGACACGTTGGGAGTGGTGACGTCTCTGCTAAGTCTCATCTTCTGCTGTTACTTCCGTAAGTTTTTATTGTTCTTTTTAACTGTTAGAGATAAAAAAATGTTAGGTAAAAGCCCCAAGGACGGAGTTAAATTGCAACATTTAAAAGTTTAATAAGCATTTGTTAGCAACAAGACAGGCGTCAAATAAATTCTTCTGTAAAAATGGATTTTCTTATGAAACATCTTTTGTTGTTCATCATAATCATCATTACAGGCACAAAAAGTCCAATGCTAGACAAGGGCCTCTTCCAACGATTCCTCGTTCCATGGAAGAAATTACCATACTCACCAAGCTTGGCAGGCGGGTTGGCGAGCGCAGTTTTTTTGGCTTCTCGTGTTTTTTGGCTTGCGTGCTTCCGACGCTGCTAAGGGCAGCGTCGGAAGCACGCAAGCATTTTTTAAGCTAGGCAAGAATAGGAATTGGTTGGACTTGGGAAGGTAATGAAAGGTATGTGGATACTACTCACACGGATGAATAGGGGAAAAGCAAGTAGCAGCTCGGGCGGCCAAGGGCGCGTACCTGATGCTATAGGCAACCATCGGACAGGCAGTTGAGAATTACATCCCTGACCATTATTGTTTGTTATTAAGGAATGTTAAATGTAAGGAAAGAATTAAAAACACTGAATATAAAAAGACACTTGATAGTTACGAAAACGTCCAAGTGATAAGAACTTACATAATTACTGAGCCGGCTAAGCGACCCAGAGAGGATCTTGGCCTCCGATACCAGACGTCGCCATTGTTCCCTGTTTGTATAAGATATATGTTTATGGTACATAATAATTTGCTGACTGAGTTATTATTCGTTGTATAATAAGTTCTAAATAAATTCATTTACAAGCTTGACAAAATATCTTGCTAGAAGTATAAATAAACATTGATGGATGGGCCCAGAACTGGGCACAATATGTGTAGCAATATAAATCTAGCTATGAAAATCTGTAGGAAATGCCACATTTTTATGTCAACTGTCGCAACGGCGATCCAGGTATTTGGGACGTAAAATTTTTATGTTTACTGCCGGCGGTGATAACCATATGTTGCTATTTTTTGAATATTTTACCTTTACCTATAAAAACCATAGCATTATTTCTTTCTAGCACACATTTTGTAAAGCTGTAGAAAATGACATAAAAATAATGTTTTCAACTTTGTTACGCATGTGTTTAATTTCCACAAAAAACAAAACTTAAATTGACAAACTTTTGGCCCACCGCTAATTTATTCGAAATAAAGAGCCCCATGTTTGTGCCCAACTAGAAATTAATTCTTCCGTTCAAACTTACTTATTCCTTAGAGCAATAAAGTATAAAAATAAACGGCGAAGGCAGAGTTCAAGCAGTGCTAATAGCTTGGTATTCACCCTCATGGGGTAGCTTCCCCCACACTATTTGATATTTAGTGCCTTGCGGTACCATCTAAGATTTGTGGCTACACTTACGGACGCGAAAATAACCGTGTCATTCGAACAATATTGCGTTAATTTGTCGATGTTCGGAAAAATAGGGACAGTTGTATTTTCAACTATAACAAGATAGTAGCGGTAACTTAAATTATTGAAAGTAAATGAATACTTGCCAATGTGCATTTATAAGTAACTTTTAACCAACTTCAAAAAAACGAGGAGGTCATTAATTCCGTAGTTTTTTTTTTTGTTTTAATAAATGAAAAAAATAACGTTGCTTTAAATGGTATGCTTTCCAATTGGTACTATTAAAATTTTATCAAAATCTGTTCAGTAGCTTGATTGGAGGAAGTTTTTTTATATGAAAGATTATGTTTAAGCAGTGTAAATATTTCCATAAAAGTGTTTGCATTCATTTAGTGACATTAAAAGGCTCCTTTTCTGCAAATGGTGAGTAAGATTACTCCCGTCACTCCTGTAGTCGTACTCTTTGGAGGATTTTTGTTATTTTAGTTTTTAACAGTCGCGCAATCTCCGCTCTGACATTTATAAAGCGAACGAAAGAAGAACATGCTTGCAATGTTTAAATTAAAAATTCTGATGTAAAGGAACTTAAATGGGATGAGAAAGGAATAAAAATAATAAAATGTTCTATGGGATGACTGAGGAATAGAAATGGGAAAAGTGAATAAAAACATATTATTTTTTTTAAAAATGCTTGGAATGAGTTGAGAACAGAAATATTTATTTATGAAGAACTCGTGCCTTGTAAACCTTTCTGTTTGTTTAACCTTAATTTGTAACTGTTTGTTTTTCCTGAATAAAAATTAATATATAATATATAATTTAAAAAATACATGGAATGAGAGTTCGCGGTATGAGTACGGAATAATCCGTTTTTACCTAGCTTTTCACAACGCATTCGATACTTATTTTTTTTACTTCTCTCGGATATTGTGTAGTCATTCTGTCACTTTTAAGGATATGCCTATGTGTTTTTGTTGTAGAAAAAATACACTGTTGTAATTATTTGTTTGTGTTCCATTTTCCATATTTTATCCAATTCCAAGCCACGATAGCAATGAGGAATACTAATTCTTATTCGTACTTCTTGAATTAAAGAAAGGTACCGCTTAAAAAAGCATATAACGTTTCTATGGAGATTTTAGTGGTGTAAAAACCGTGTCTAACAAATAAACAGCGTTAAACGACTCCCCGGGGCCTACTGTGTGGAGGAAAGCGTAACTTATTGACACTTCTCATTAGGATAACAACACACACATGCTTAAATTTAGTTCCACATCTGCCTATGGCTGCATATATTTCACAATCAACTCAACACCGCACATCCCACTAAAGTCCATGCCTGGACAACCTCAGTCCCCCAGTTGACAAAGTCACTTGGATTGAATTATTTTATACTGTGGTTCAGCGCGCGTTGAAAAAAATAGAGCTGGCACCCCAGGCGGTTATCAAAGCGTAAAGAAGTTAAGCTAATGTTAAACGACGCCTATCTTTTGTGCCTAATGCGTGATGGATGCTGCGTAAAATGTAGTAAAAAAGAATAATAAAAATAAACAGAGTCAATCGCTCGGGGCGATGTACAATAGACTCAAAGCATAGTGCTCGTCATTGTATCCAAGGAGGAAAGAAATTGTTTGATATCTCGAATCTTGATTTAAACAAAACTTTGACTTTTATGAATATAAACGCTCGTTCGACCCTTGCAGTGAAGTAGTACATTTATGCGTTTGAAATTTAAAACGTGTAATTTAGTTTAAACGGAAGACGTATGTAGTGCGCATGCTTTTTTAACTCTTTGTCCAAAAGAGATTTTTATTTGTGTTGTATTTTTTATCCAATCAGATATGCCACAGAATACCGAGGTCTTAATATAGATGTTAGTTGCTCGGCTAATATCAATGCTATCGCATGGGACATCGCCAAAAACGTTTTGTGTCCCGACATCGTCTCAAAGGATCTCCGATCAGATAGCTTTCGAGCTGAGCTTTCGGGTTGCAAACTTAGCATTTTTTGTATTTATTCGTTTGCTTTTGTGTGCCAAATCTTATGTGGTGTAATGTATTGTAAGTAAAGGTTGTCAAATATAATTAAATCAAGACTAAATTTCCTATGTTGAACTTTGTAGAAAAAACAGATAAACTTCATTCATTTGAAATGCTGGATGCAGGCCGCTTCCAACCGGTCATATTGGAAATCCTTGGAGGAGGCCTATGTCCAGCAGTGGACATCTTGCGGCTGAGATGATGATGATGATGATGATGATTTGAATTCTTACAATCCTACATATGATTTACTAATGTTTTTAGTTTTTTGCGAAATAAATAACCATCTTATCCTGTTCTATAACAAAGCATATACTAAGTGAGTTAAAATATAAACCTATAATATAAATGATTATACATTTTGAAAGAATGTTTTATAAATGTAAATATCCTTTATATAACCCGGTATATCTTACTTGAGTATAATACTCGAATGTGCTGCAAGAATTTGTATTCCCAAAACAAGAACTACAACTAAAAATAATTTTGTCTTTTAGTCATTGAATAAATTATGATGGACGCAGTGCGTTGTCAGGCTAAGCTTAGCCATATCATAGCGGTTTGTTATTTCATCTGCCCACGCGCCGAGTCACAACAACAAAGAAAAGAAACGAAACAACTGTCACCAACGTCTTTCCGCAAACTTCACTGAAACGGCTACAATTTCTAACCAAAACATTCCATTAATTTTCTACTTTAAACCGTATGCCTAAAGCTCAATTTTCTATAATCAGAATGCAGTTTCAATCATACGAATGTATACGTCCTGTTGCCCTCATTTCTAGCAGGTATGTCGGACCCTATGAAAGACGACACTGTGTCAACAATTTGTCCCTTGCATTAGAAGAACGCCTTACAAGACAAACATTGTATCACGAAATACATATTAAACTAATCCGAGCGTCCGTTGGAGTCGAAACGACTAATTCTTAGCACATGTGCGAAGGAGTGTGTTCCGTTTTTTGCACCATAAAACCTAAGTGCTATTTCATTAACCGTGACATTTTGTTGCCCGTTTGCTCCTTGTGCTTCGTTTGAACTGTCAGTTGTAAATATGCGGCATCAATTTTACGTTCTAGCGCGAAATAAGTCGTAAATAAGCATCAACATAATAATACAATATCTATCTGAGTAACACTCGTAAGAAATAAAGCGTGCATCAATAATGCATTTTTTCTATTGCAATGAACTCTTTGGTGATAATTACATTTTTGACAACGTCACTGAGCAAGCCCAATTAAGTCAAAAATGTCGCGACAGCTAGATGGCAGAGATGGCAAGTAATAACTCCATTGGCTTCAAATTGCAAGAGGGTCCCAAAATTGAACACGTGTTCGAAATTCGGAAAATCATGATTACCTCCTAAGGGAACCAATCACGGCCATTAGAATTAGATATTCGAAATTTAAACGCTTATCGAGTTACATGGGGTGATAGACACACACTAGAAATCGAGACTAGCGTAATTAGATATGATGTAATTTGATTTTATTTCCATGTCCATAAGCACGGACGATCAAAGAACATGGTATGTCGACTACGTTTGATCTTGATTCATATCGCAATACCAGGTTTGTGTTCAACTAGAAATTATTTGAAGAATCAAAGATAGCTCCACTTAACACGGTCATAAACCTATATTCCCGTGCGAAGTGAGAGCAGCCGAATGTTTAAAAGTTTACAATCCGGACTTCTAAGGCTATCAATTCTCGGCCGTCAAAAGATATACACGGTTCGAAGTTGCAATATTCTTGGTCTGCCACCGAACTTAAATGTGAAACCCGTGTCACGATAACCGATTTTTTATTTATTTTTTCTGGCGACGCGTGTCAACATGTGCCAGTAAATTAGCAGGGGACGAAAGTCACCCTCGCAAACTTTTTTTTAACAAAGACATTTGAACAATAGAACGTAACTACTCCAGCGCAAGTTGAAATCACTCCCTTTGCCTTTGGCGTGGGCGATGGTGACGTTCCCAGCGTAACACTTGGTTTTGGTCCGTTAATCTTCATTATTATTGTTAGCTACCACTGTATTTTTTTATCTTAATCCTAGGATTACGATTGTATGCAGCAAAAATGAACTGTTGTGATATTTTTTAATAACAAGAGTTTACAAGGTAGATCAGTTACTACTACTCGTAATGCAGTGCTTTATACCTCTACCTTTATACGAGTACTAGCTATTACCCGCGGCTCCGCGCGCGTTAATGTCGATCCCTCGCGATCAGCAGAATTTCCTGGAATGAAAGGTACCCTATCTTCCCCAGGCCTAAACTTACCTCCACTTTAAATTTCATCCAAATTGGTTCAATGGTTGAAGCGTGAAAAGATGACAGACAGGCAGAGAGAGTTACTTTCGCATTTATAATATTAGTATGGATTAGAGTTTATAGGAATTAAAATATTCATGTCCCATTTTCTTTATCAGGTTTTAAAATTTAGTCAGCAAAGGAATTTATTGGCAAAATCTACAAAACTTCTTCTTTGCCTTATTTTAAACCAACTTGGGAAGGATATTGACTAGCTCCGTGGCGCAGCGGTCAACACGCCTGCCTGCGACACGGAGTAACCGGGTTCGATCCCCGGCCAGGTCAAGATGGAAAATGATCTTTTTCAGATTGGCCTGGGTCTTGGATGTTTATCTATATATATATTTGTTATAAAATATAGTATCGATGAGTTAGTATCCCATAACACAAGTCTCGAACTTACTTTGGGGCTAGCTCAATCTGTGTGATTTGTCCGTATATATTTATTTATTATTTATATTGAAAATATATGAATTTCCATAATATACTTAATAAAATCTACTGCTGTATAACAATATTACATTTTATCATTAGAAGGAATGTCGAGAAGGCCTAAAATTTTATACGAGTATCTACAAATTAAACACACAATATTTCATTTTATCACGGAACACCAGGATATGATATTTTCCGCCAAATATCCAATAAATCGATGCGGCTCTAACGCACAACTATGCAATAAAGTTACGTTTTACGCGCGATAAACTAACGTATCGAGATCAACATAAACTGTATTTTATGTTGTTCCCAATCTGCCAAATCTTATCCATATCTGCTTGCATAGCGATACACTTCTTTATGAGTATGACAGTTAATTTATGGTTGTCAAATGTGGCTTTTGTATGGTCAGCTTTTTTTTTGTTGCGGACATCATTCACGGTTGCCATTCGTTTGTATGAATCTTTTGAAAAGGTGTGGTTGGAAACCATATATCATTGGAATACATTAATGCATACATTTTATAAGCTGCTGTGGGTTTTTCAGCTTATCCTTACTAATATTATAAATGCGAAAGTGAGTTTGTTTATTTGTTTGTTTGTTTGTTACGCTTTCACGCCGTAACTACTGAACCGATCATCAAGAAATTTTGCATACAAGTTCTCTGGAGTGCGGAAAAGGATATAGGCTACCTTTTATCCCGGGAAAAAGTATTCCCGAGGGATCGACATTGACGCGGGCGGAGCCGTGGGCAAAAGCTAGTAGCGTATAAAGTAGCCATTTTATAGGCTCTTTATTTCGTTTTAACATAAAAATCCGGCTTATGGTTTTATTTTACAGCAATATTAAAATACTCAGTTTAAATTCCTTTTTTGTTACTTAGTTTTTTAATATACTGTTATATTTAATGTTAGTGAAATTAGGTCGAATAACAAAAGCTTCAGTGAGGTAATAACAAAAAAAACAGCAAACCAGGGGTTTGCACCCAAAAATCGAACGATAGCAAATCGAATGGAGATTCAATTATAGATTAGCCCTTGTATCGTACCGCATTCACAACGTTGGGACACGTGAATAAATAAACACAATTACTCTATACAAAGAGACCCTATTGATTTTATTACAAAGAATAACGTTGTTTCTAAAATCACGTCATAGACTTTTTTCGGTTTTTCGAAAATATCGGACACCGGATCGAATTTTTTTCGCTGATCGATTTTTACGTCGCAACAATAATAGCAGGCACAACAATAGACATACATCAATTCGAGTGTCAAAAACTAACATCTGCGCGATCGTTGTAAACAGAGTAAAATAGTGCAGGGGTCCACACAGTATCCTTGGGGGAACCCTTCAGCAAGCCTGTGTTTATGGCTCATTATTATTGTGCGCTGCTTTAGAGTAGCTGCAAATGACATACTCCACCTATTATTAAAATAAACCGTAGCCCACTAAAGTCTTTGTTAGGTAAATTTAAAATAAAGCCAGTCGGAAATTGCAGTGGGCAGGACGCGGCGCCTTTCATTAGACGCAGCCTGAAATAACCGCTTGAATCGGGAAGTACTTACATATTTAGTTTGTAAGCAATATTTGCACAAGCAGATAGAGCTTCGCCATTTTTTCTTTCACTTCACCTTCATCAAAATGGTGAGCCTGATGATTTTTCTTTTTTAGTGTCTATACTGGGTCTATACTATTTTCAGATTTAACCTGCTTAACTACTTTTTATACTTTTGCGTTGCATCCTTACTTAATATTATAAATGCGAAAGTGAGTTGGTTTGTCTGTTTATTTGTTTGTTTGTTTGTTTGTTTGTTACGCTTTCACGTTGTAACTACTAAACCGATCATCATGAAATTTTGCATACAAGTTCTCTGGAGTACGGAGAAGGACATAGGCTACCTTTTATCCCGGGAAAAAGTACTATTCCCGAGGGATCGACATTGACGCGGGCGGAGCCGCGGGCGAAAGCTAGTATTTACTAAAATAAAATCGGAATTAAAGCTAACATACGGGTTTTTTGCTTAAAATAGCAAAATGGCTAGAATTCAGGTTTGGACTATCAACATTACGTTTGCTATGAGTTCACACAAGAAGGGACGCAATTGGCACATTCTTCATTTACAGTAAAAACCTAAAATCCGTGGATAAATTACACAAAACCTTATTAAATGCTAAAACCACGGTTTCACTCGCGTACGTCGAATACGACAAATTTCAGCCTATAAAAAAGGCCATCTTCGGGGCGAGTGTGAAGGTGTCACGATCTGGCCGACCTTCGAAGGTGGCTTTCTGTATAGGTTGAAACCAGTCGGTAATACCGACTAAAAACACGTGAGTGTAACCGTTGTTTTAGCATATAATTATGTCATCTCGCGTAACTTTTAATAATATAAATACACAAAACCTGATGAAAACTTGATTTTCTCAACAGATCTAGTGGAGGGAGGACTAAGCGATGACTCGATGAGCGGAGAGGCTCCGTACATCATAGAACAGCCGTTGGACGTCACCGTAGCCCGTCATCAGCCCGCCACGTTGAACTGTCGCGCTGGCGGGTCCCCCCCTCCGACCATCAGATGGTACAAGGGAGGGACTTTAGTAGTATCAGATACACACAGAAGTCTGCTGCCCGCTGGTGGGCTGTTCTTTTTGAGAGCGACCCACGGCAGGGCACATTCAGATGCTGGCGTGTACTGGTGTGAAGCAACAAACCCGTATGGCACAGCAAGGAGTAGAAACGCCAGCCTTCACGTTGCAGGTAATTAATATTGATTTTTAATTATACTTATACTTCTAATATAGATCTAAATATTGTTGTAATGATCTTCGAATGTAGAAACTGCTATTAGGCAAATCTTAGGCTTCAGACGTGACAACTAATGGTGCAACCGGGTTATGTTCAGGATGAGAGAGTCAACTATCCATAAGTTTCATATTTGTATTTAATACTGTTGTTTTTCATGGCCACTTACGGCCAACACTGGTGTCAGATATTTTAAGCTGCCTTAGGATATCTGACATAGCATAACAGTCGAGACCTATTTTAACCCGTGCCTTTCGAACATTTAATGCCACTTGCGGTCACCCATCCCAGTTTAACCGTACCCGGTGTTACTTAACATACCTATGTAATCACTTATAATACTCACAAACACTGGACCATCGGGCTACTCATTCTGTCAATTATATCGTGTATTCATTAAATGTGTAAGAAAAAGTGAGTAAAAGTGAGTAAAAGCATATTAACGTGAATATAAATGGACATGTTTTAAATAAATGTTTTACTTTTAGTGCTCCGGGAAGAGTTCAGATTGGAACCTGCATCTACTCAGACAGCGCAGGGGGAGACAGTGATATTAGAATGCTCACCACCTAGGGGTGCACCGGAACCTAACGTTTACTGGAAGAAAAACGGACAAGTTTTACATTTCGACGGTGATTCTAGGTAAGTTAGATTGTATAATAAAACATTTCATTAAATATCCTAACAGGTAGGTTACTTTAACAAAGGTTTTGCTATAGCAAAATTTCTTTATAGCAAAAGTACCTATGTATTGCGAAAGTACCTATAGCAAAAGTTCCTTGTCCAATCATGATCAAGAACATATCCATATTTTTGCCATTGAGTAAAATTTATTGACTGAAATACGGTTAACATTGCTCAGGATAAGAAAAAAAATCGTTTAAGTAATGCATATTGAAATATATTGGGCCGAAATGTGTTTCATTGTTTATTTTTTACAAATTCTTGCAACATCAAGCTTACTTATTTTTTGATTGATCGTTACCCATCCTTGAGTAAAAATACCATTTGTAATGACCCTGTTTCGACGAAGCTCATTCTAGTGTTTTAAAATGTAATAATTATCGGAAGTTTATATATTATAATTTAATGTAAAACTAGAATTGGAATAAACAATATCTTCACATCCAAATATAAGATATCATTTGACTTAAATAGCATTTATAAATGAAAATTCAATTGCAAAACATACAAATAAACCTCAAAGATAGTCATCAATTCAGTTATATTAACCTTTCTCATTTTCCTTTTCCTGAAAACCAACTAGGTAGTTGAGTAGTAACAGCGAAGTAACGCCGAATCCGAGGGAAACGTTTAAGAGCTCTCGTGAAAGTAAGTGGGGTGGTGGGAATGTGATAGTCTTGTGAATACGAATACACACGTTTGATATCGGATACATCGGCAAATTTATTAACCGATTGCGGCGATCTCAAGGGGGGTTATAGTAGTTAGTGCAGGTATTTGGGTCAAAATGTTCATTTAAAATGTTTATTTATTATACTTGTTCTGTCTATTTTATTTATTATTGTATGCGTTTAATCGATGTCTTTATTTTTGTGTACACTTGTTTTTGTTTAATTTAGTTTTATATATTGTTTATGTGCGTGTCGTATAGTGCGTGTTTCAGTTCGCGATGCCTCAGAAGGTGACGGCTGAAAATCAGTGCTGGATTAGGGTATCCCTAGTCCAGCGTAACGCTGAGCCGTCACCTTTTGTAACACTGATGGCACCGAACTTTTATGTTTTGTACTTTTTAATAATTTTATTTTATATCGTTTTGTGTGTGTGTCTAAGTGTTATAATAAATGTTATTCTATTCTATCATGCGCCGCATCTTAATCGTTTGGTTGATTTAATCTATTGCCAATTAAAAACGCTGGTAAATAAAAGAACCAAGCTTAAATGGGTTTTGTATGAATTATAATATCTATGCCGTACTAATGAATACAAATACTTTTATTCTAATCTACTAACGTCAAAATCGCAAATAAAAAAATAACCAATTTTTATATTTTAATAGCAAGATTTTTACTGATGCATTTTCTATGTAGATATTAAAGTAAGTAGGGTGGAAATTTGATAGTCTTGTGAAGAAGTGTCAGTACACCCGTTTGGTGTCAGATACTTCATGCTTCGCATCTTAGTCATTTGATTGTTTTAATCTAAGCCCAATCAAAAACGCACGTTATATAAACAAAGTGCTAGCTAAAACTGGCCATTTTTATACTATATTAAAATGGCCTCCTCACAGCATAATGTTGTGGCCTTCTGACCACGACAACGCTGATCTTCCTGGCATTTTAGTTTATTGTTTTTAAAAAAATATGGTTGGTCTAGCAGTAAAAGTTGTTCATATTGGCGACAACCTCATTTCTTGATATATTCTTTGATTAACGTTGCTTACTCTAAGTTAATGGCCATACCGCAATAATTTTATATCTGAAAATCTTTGACGTGGTTGAAATTTTATGGGATAGCTGCGGAACATTAAACAGTGATAAAAAACGCAATCAATTTTTGTTTGTTTAGTGTTCTCATTCCCAAACTAAATAAATATTAACTTTACAACACGTTAAACGTGTAAATACAAAACCAAAGCTGACAGCAAAATTGAATTTCAGTTAAAAGTTTTATTGGCAATTTAGTTCACTTGGTTGTCTATGAATTTTTATGAGATGCGAATCACATCTTGAGGGAGCATGTTGTTACGTATGGTGAAGCATAAAAATAATTAACAGTCACAGGGAGGGTACATCAAAGTTGTAAAGGAGAGGGGATATTTGAAGTGCTCAACAAGCAATCAAGTAAAAATCTCAATAGTTCTGACTCACCGTTCCCTATATTAAATGTTAATTTCCTATTGAATTATTCCGCCCCACATTTGAATGACTTTGTTACTTGTGCTTTGTTGGAAAGAAATTAAATTCATTCATAATTATTTTGCTTATTTGTCTATATTGTTGATCTATGTTTGGTTGTTGTTGCAGAATGCATCTTGTGGATGGCGGGAGTCTCGTAATACAAGATGCAAGGCAAACTGACGCAGGCCGATACCAGTGCATCGCAAGGAATGCAGCGGGCACAAGGGAATCTGCGGTTGCCACGCTCAAAATACACAGTAAGTTCCATTCTCCACACGAATGCTTTCAGAATTTCCACTTCAATTATTCGACTGAGATTTGTCGTACGCCATTCATACTTGAGCGTTGAATTCTGCTAATTTCTGTAATTTGACGTTGAAATGTAAGCCGGACGGCTTTTGTCGTGTAATTCTGAGAGACATTTCTCACTGTGCAGTTAAGCCGTACTTAATCACGGGGCCCGAGGACGTCGTGGCGCAGACTGGCGGCAGCGTGACGTTCCAATGCCGGGTGGGAGGTGACCCCCTGCCCGACGTGCTGTGGCGAAGGACCGCTGGAGGTGGTAACATGCCTCTCGGTCGCGTCAAAGTGCTCGATGATAGAAGCCTGAGGCTCGATAACGTCATTTTGGCAGACGAGGGCGAGTATACCTGTGAGGCTGACAACTCGGTCGGTGCTGTTAGTGCTAGTGGATATTTAACTGTATACGGTAAGATTATTTTTTCACTTATCAATATATCACTTATGATATCTGTTTATATTTCTTTATAAAAGTATGCGTAGGTATCTTAGAGGTGTACTGACGATCATGTTGAAAATTGCAAATGTTGAGAGCCTACATTAGAAAACGCTTGCAAAGGGATATCGGCAAACTCATTGAAATGAGCTTCCGCCGACAGTTCTAGCAGGCAATCGAATCGAATAAGAGTTGTATAGTGCACATATCTTGTATTCATACTAATAACATATAATCTTTAAAAAAAAATAAGAAATTATAATAGTGATTTTTGTTTTAGATCCACCAACAATTAAATTAAGGCCAAATTCAATTAATGCAGAAAGTGGTTCAGTAGCAACTTTCACATGCATATCAACAGGCAGGCCAGAACCGACAATGTTCTGGAGTTTAGAAGGCAACAGAACCATTATATTCCCTGGCACAACTCGCGGCAAATACTATGCGTCAGTGGTGTCAGACGGAGTCACAACACTCACCATCAATGATACCAATAAAAACGATAGCGGACACACGATAGTTTGCTCTGCGGTAAACTTTGCCGGCAGTTCGTTTGTCAGAGGGAAACTAAGCGTGACGTCCGACGATGACCGCCCACCGCCAATCATAACAAACGGACCCTCTAACCAAACGTTACCTATAAAATCGATGGCAGTTTTCCCCTGCACAGCGGTCGGCACACCTGAACCAATCATTGCTTGGTATTTCGAAGGGGAAGCATTAATACAAAATCATAGAAGGAATGTCTCTAATGACGGGACCCTAATATTAAAGGATTTAGACAAAGCAGACAGCGGTACTTATACATGTGTTGCCTCGTCCCAACATGGAAAGTACGTGTGGAGTGGCGTCTTACTCGTAGACAGTCCTATAAATCCAAATATACATTTCTTCCGAGCTGCCGACGTGTCCGCTTTACCCGGCCCGCCAACAAAACCTCAAATTTATAACGTCACCGACACAAGTGTTACCATAACTTGGAATCAGAATAATAAAATTGGATCATCCTCTATTCTGGGATATCAAGTAGAGGTATTTTCTAGAGAAACTTTATCGGGAAACAATACACCGAGGAACTCCCGAGGGTGGGTACCTATTGCAAAGAAAGTGCAACAAACACATTATACGGCCAAGTCTCTTATACCGGGAGTTACCTACATGTTTATTGTTCGGGCCGAAAACTCGCACGGCCTGTCCGCTCCAAGCCCTGTATCCGACTCGGCTGTTGTAGGCGAGGAAGCAAATTCTTTGTGGGAATCGGGAGTTTACTCCAACAATACAGAATTCCGAAACAACATTTTGACTGATAACATAGTCGAATTAATAGAAGCCACGCCGATCGACGCAAGAACAATCAAACTCATGTGGGAAATACTCAACTTCTATTACTTGGAGGGATTATTCATATATTTCAGACCCCTAGATAATATCACGACTGAATACGAGATGAAAACTATTCTGCATTCCAACGACGTATCTGGTTATGAAATAACTTCTTTGAGAAAATATACAAAATACGAGTTTTTCCTTATTCCTTTTTATAAGAGATTTGAGGGAAAGCCGTCCAATTCCAGGGTGGCTCAAACTTTGGATGATGGTAAATATGATCTTGTTAAAATTGGAAACAGTCAATTACTTTTCTGAAACAAAACATATAATATTTCCTTTTCTTTCAGCTCCTGATGGTCCACCGATTAATATAGAGATATTTATTTTGAATACAACAACTGTCCATTTGAAGTGGTCACCGCCTGAATTGCACTTACAAAATGGTGTCATAACAGGGTACAATATCATTGTGAATTGGTTGGATATACCGGCGAACAAATCTATGGTGGCCATAAATACCACTGTGCACCAAGCCACGAGCCTTATTATGACCAATCTGACTTCGGGAGTGAGTTATTCGGTGCAGATTGCGGCGGAAACCATTGTTGGACTGGGCCCGTACAGTCAGAAGGTCTACTTGAATATTGACTCCCGCTCTGTTGGACTAGATCCATTGTCAAGGTAATAATGTAGAAATTAATATTAGGCTTCCGTTAGGCTAAGTGATAAAACAGAAACTTTATAGGATCACACGATGTGTGTCTGTCCGTCTGTCACAGCCAATTTGTACTGCGAAAATGTAATACGTAAATAAATATATTATACGATTCACCCTACCTTATCACCGACACCACATATTCGAAAATGTGAAAAAAAAATACATTATACGTTTTGCTTATACATATAGGTTATATTAAAATTACATGTATTGTTTCTTTATGGTAGGTACAATTCAGGCCTAAATCAAAAAATTGCGCGAATTCAACACGCAATTGACCAGGTTTTTTAATATTAAAAATAAGTAACTGAGTTTTACTGAAATTTTCGAATACAGTTTTGTTTTGTAATAAATCTATACCGACGTATTTTTCCTGACACTCATTGCTCATTCAACTTATCTTTTATCGACTTTATCGATAAGTCAATAAGTTAGATTCTATTCACTATTTGATAACGTCTTAAATAATTGAAATTATTACAAGAAATTGATTTAACAACACGGAAATACAAAAAATATATTTATCTATATAACAGCACACAGTAACGTCAACAATCAATTTGTTCCAGATATCCCATGAACGGGGAGGTATCTATAGTCGCAGGGGACTTCGTGATGGAAACATGGTTTTACTTTTTGATTGGAGCGATTGTGCTGTTCAAAATAATTGTGATTGGCGGCATTATTTACATCAGGAGAAACAACATTTTCGCCAAGAAATCCGCGCTACCCAATATTTACGGTAAGAAAATGACAAGCCATTCATTCCAAACATTTTAATGTCATCTCAGTAACTGTTGTGCGCTAAAGATGGGGTAACTCAGAAATAAACAGTTATTCAGCTTATCTCGAAACGCTTACATTTTTTCCGTGGAATCGGCATCAGAATTTCAAAATTAAAAACATTCCTCGGGTGTCGTGGGGTGGCAGGCGCAGAGCGTTTGTTTGATGGAGGCTTTGCCATGCGGAGGAGGGGCGCTAGATTACTTTCGAGTTGAAAGGTAGCACGAGCCCTCTCTAGTGAGCGCAGTGGATCTCTTTCACTTTGCATTCACGTTCGGGGTACAAAGGAATGATACAAATCCGAGAAATAAAGACCCAGTAAATGTAAATGTTTTCTATTTTGTTTTCTCGAGGCGATTCGTTTGTTGACTCACCCAGTTACCTTTAAGCCAATTTTCCTCGCTTTGTTTGCACTGTTCCGCGTTTACATCTTTAAGCCTTCGGTAAACGAGATGATTTGCATAAGAATTATGGAATTGATACAATTATTGATGTTGTTCTGTTACGCCAAATTGTATACTTAATGTTGTTTACTTTTAGATTCAAACGGCACGAGTTTGGTGACCCAGATGAATATAAAAGCTGCGGTGTCTTTGTCACATCCGCTTAGTAGTTGTTATAACAAGAATACTGTGACCAAAACTGAGTCATTACTTTGGATGGAGAATCAACCGGGACTATGCATGTCCAGTAACCAGCCAAATCAAAGCAAGGAGAAAGTTAATTCAGAGTACGACAAAGTGACTCAACAGTTGCCTGAATACGCAGAAGTGACATCGGCTAGAGCTAACGCTAATGACTGGAATACAAGCAAGACAGCGAATTCCCCTGCAGCGTATGCATCAGTTACTCTTGTTGCGAATACCAGACAGTGTGTCAGTTCATTGGTATGTATAAAAATTTATTAGGTATATTTTCTGATATCATCTTATCTATACTATACTAATATTATAAAGCTGAAGAGTTTGTTTGTTTGTTTGAACGCGCTAATCTCAGGAACTACTGGTTCAAATTGAAAACTTTTTTGTGTTGGATAGTCCATTTGTGGAGGAAGGCTTTAGGCTATAAAACATCACGCTGCATAGGAGCGAAGAAGCGATAGAAGCATCAATAAAAAATGTTTTGAAAATGGGGGAAAACTAGTATAAGTTTATTAAATTATTTTTACTTTTACAGGGCTGGTTTCCGCCTGGAGGAAAGAATGTCGATTCTTTCGACAATCGATACGCACCAGACGAAGAAATGTACCCAGCGAGCAACGGTGGCTATTACAATCGCAACGTCTACAGCGAAAAGTACTTCCAGGGACATCCGCATCCCAATGTATTGAAATTCTATGACTTGCCGTCTCTAGACAAGACACAAAAGGTCCAATTAAGATACAATCAAAGTCTAGATGAGAGAAAAGGCGATAAAACAAAGACAGAAGTAACTCAGTCGCTTATAGGACGGACGTACGGAGTCAATTCGAGAAAGAATTCTGAAACAGAAGCTACTTATAGAGCATTTGGAGAAGATGAGTCGGATGAAGAAACGTATACAGAAGATGGTGGTTATGATGAGTTGCAGGCTATGCAGCCACACAGGCAAAGACCACAGCATCAGTACGAGAGGCCTAACTTTGACAACGACGGGACGAGAACGTTAGCTCGATTGACATCGTTCAGACATGGGCAAGGAAGCCTAGGAGCGCCGCCTCAGCAGTCTCTCGCCCCGTCGCACCCTCCTCCCACCCCTCGAGTGGATTCTGTGACGCGGTAGTATCACGCTTTGCCGGTTTTCGGCGATTTGTGCCAAACGGACGTATAGACCGAAGTTTTTCCTATAATATAGTGTAGTGACGTCACTAAAAGAGATCGAAGTTCTTCCTCACGTTGTACAGATCGTGTAAAGAACTTTTGTTTTCGTAGTCGCGAGTGTTTTATTTTTTCAAGGATTTAAAGACTGAAGCCTAAAAAAAGGACTGTGAACGAATGAAATGGGCCTAATAGCCGCGGTCTAATAGTGTCGCACAATACAAAACTGATACATAGTTTCATATTTAATATATTTTCTTTTTTATTTTGAAACTTTTACCACTAGTCTTTGTATAGCTATATAAATACTATGAGGAGCAGGGGCAAAAATGTTACAATACGTCTTTTTTATCCTTGAGAGAACAGAAATATAATTTTGTAACAAGATATAAATAAACAAACAATCGCGGGAAAATAATGATAACATATATTGTCATAACAATCAAATAATTTTTGTATTTATTTTAACAATATTTTTGCCTTTGCTTTTTTTATTGTAAATAATGTAAATAAATAGATATCGGTTTAATAATTAATCTCATTGGGAATGGTATGTTAATTATCAATTCTGATAGATGTTTATAATGTTATTATTGGATTTGATAGATTCAATTGATATGTCCGTCTGAATATCAATAAACGAATTTGTAACCGTTGTATCATTAGAGTAAGAGTAAGTTAAAAAAAAATAGAAACTCAAACAAATTAACGCTTGGCAATAACTTGATATAACATCTTATTTAACTTCAATGTAAATAAATATCAATATAAATAGTTGTTCAATTGAAAAAAAGTCTTACTATAAAAATATTATAAGGCCTGTACAGAAAACGAAGCTATAAATTATAAACATAAAAATGGCGTTGTCTGCTCAGGTCTTTAACTATACTATTTGTTTAAAATTATACTTTATTTATTTAGTAACACATTAAACTTTCACTGTGTCATCTGAGTAGGTTAATTATTTAGTATTATTTATGTGCCATACAAGCTGTAGCTAAACATAGGGACACTGGGAGTTGTGAGCAAAATTCAAAGGGAGTTTTACGAGAAATAAAGTTATAATCTACGTAATATAATGTGATATGAGTTGATATAGCCACTTGTTATTATAAATAAATAGCACGACTTGTATACTTGCATATCATCTGTAATAGGCATCTAATAGTTTAAAATGTTATTAAATGGGCGATAACATGTTTATTATTAAACAGCTTATGGCGTAGCTTGCTACTTGAATATTTGAGGAAAAATATACGAATTTTAATGTAATTGAAACCAGTGATTGTACATTATTACAGATATTGACTTGTAAACTACTTTAAATATATATTTATTCAGTTTCATTTTGTAGTAAGTAAAATGATTAATTTCCTATCACTAGTTATAAAACATTGTCTTAATCATTCTACCCTCAAAATACAGATTATATGTGATCGCCCTAATAATTTTTGTATATATGTAAGAATAAAGTTGATTGCCTTTTATACTTCGATGTATCTTCAAAAATGATTTCCGTACTCGATACCTTGCTTTTTAGATCAATTTTGTGCAATACATATAGTAGACACTAGAACTTGCAAGTGATTTCTTAATGGCTTATCATAGGCAGTTACACACCGTTAATTATTCTACAAAATAATAAATTATTTATGGCAAATATCAGGAAACTGGTCTACCAAAATAGGTACCAAAATATTATTTTATTTGATTTATTAAAAAAAATCAATAAGAAAATATTACCGAAATAAGTTTTGGTGATATGTTTTGTTACCCGTTTCCAGATATTTCTTCTAAACGAATGCTAATCTTAATAACCATAATATGCTCTAGTTCCTATTTTCGCACTTCAAGCAAAATGTGGGTACTTCAAAGACCTCTTTACACATATTTGCAATATTTGTAAGAGTTGATACTTATTTCTATGTATAAAATGTTATTCAAATAGTGCTGCTGAATATGCCATATTAAACGACATTTTAGTATTGTGCAACATCCCGTACCATAAAATTCTAAATTCATTTTACCCACTTGCTTGCCTAGTATCTTACAAGTAAAAGCTTTGTAAAGCAAGGTGTCTTTACCCTTTTTAATACAAGCTAAATAATACCCTAAATTCTAACAGTTGAACCTATTTTTGTGTGGAATCACTCAGTGACAGTATTTTTGAGATAAAAGAAAGAATCTCAATGCGGATTTTAATTTTTGTATTTGTCTTTGAATACCTATTTTTTAATAAAATAATTTGAATTACTAATATGACTGTTTTTTATTTACTATTAATATACAAAGTTAATTGAATATAGATTGCTAATATATATACAACAACCTTTATTCTGCGATTTTTGATATCATTTGCAAGACTTTACTTTCATACAAAAATAAAAATAAAAAATATAATAATAAAAAATATTATATAATTGTTAACATTCAACCGGAAATTAAATTATTATTTATTTTCGTACGCATTATCGCAAAAAAAGTTCGCGCGAGGGTCGTGTCGGCCTTTCGTTTACGTAGACTTAAAAATGTCTCGACAGGACATTTAAGCTTAAAATATCATTTTTATTTTTTTTATTATATCAGAATTCGTAGAACAGATGTTGTTGTTTATGACGTTAGCTATCTATTTCTGCGAAGTTATTAGAGTTTTCCAAATAACCCTAAAATGCATGTAAAAACACAAAATTAATCTTCAGAAGGCTGACTAATTTATTTTAAAATCTGAAATTATTATAAATTAGCCTTCGCCTGCGGCTCCACCCGCTTCAATGTCGATCCCTCGGGAATAGTACTTTTTCCGGGGATAAAATGTAGCCTATGTCCTTCTCCGTACTCCAGAGAACTTATACGCAAAATTTCATTATGATCGGTTTAGTAGTTACGGCGTGAAAGCGTAACAAACAAAGAAACAAACTCACTTCCGCATTTATAATACTATAGTAAGGACTGGTAAGGATAAGGCTGACTAGCACACTACATCCACCGACGCACACTAGGCTTTTGTAATGGGTAAAATAGTTGCCACACATATGACACACACACTTAAGTAAACCGACATACTGTGATAATGAACTAGAGTAAATAAAGCAAAGCACTGCCTGCGCCGGGAATCGTACTCAAAGACCCTAAATGGCAGTGTATTATGACTTTTGCCAATAGGCCTTAGAGGTAAAGTTTAAAATAAAAAGCTATTTTTTATATCTTAACATGTGTAACGTTTTAGGAGAATAATTTAGCCTCAAATAGATACAGAACCAGTGAGCATGATGATTGCTCCAAACGTAATAATTACCATTCGACTAACCACAAAGAGTACTAAAATTTAATTATAAGGACTGAATAGAGTCGCCAGACAAAAGCTTAATACACATCTGGAATGAAAGCTCACAAAGCCTACCACGTGTAGGTACGCGACAATTGTTGACGCAGCTTTCAATTTACGATGTTGCGATTCATAAACCAAAGCACCGGCTGTTACTTGCGATAAGTACATTATTGGCGGGTATTTAGCACCAGCTTGCGGTCCGGCCGTCTGTACCGCCCGATAAACAGACATAAACCCATATGCACATATTCATATTTATATGACAATGTGTATGCCGAATACAGCTTTGTATGGAGTTTTAGAAGCAAAGGGCTCGGCTTATCGCATTGAATAAATGAAAGAAAGCCTGTAGCGAGACGCCATTTTTTTAAAACCTATATATACATACATACATAGTATCACGTCTTTTTCCCTTGCGGGGTAGACAGAGCCTAGGTAGATTATGCCTGTAGCAAAATGGATTAAAAGGATTCTTCAGCATTTACAATAGTAAGAAAAATTATAGGTGCTAAATAAATTGTAGGTACACGGGCAGGGTTTGAACGAGTGATCCTAAGTCTATGTACGCTCTGCTAATTGAGCTAACGCGTTTCAATCATGTACGTCGAAAATCCACCATATCCCATTTCTCGGGTTGCATCACCTAACATAACTAGCCACTATCACAAATATAGTAGATACATATTTAATTTAGCTTGTATTGCAATGAATTTTAAAATCAGTTAATATGCAGGAAACCATACAATAAATTATAAGGATGTTTAAACATTCACATGCTATTATATTAAATAAAGAAAATAAATAAAGCAAAATAATAAAAATGTAGCAAAATAAGCAAAAACAAAATAATCAAAGAAACTACATCTGATCAATCGATTTTAGCGAGGTCAAAATGGATTTTCAGATTCATCAAGTAAAAACTCAGCCTGAAAACAAAAAAGTTTCTCTTATTACACTTGTTTCAAAATAAAAAATTCAACAAAATAGCCGTACAGCTGTGCATTTACACAAAAGTAGGTTAACCCGTACGATAACCTTTTTTGCTCAAGTAACGTATGAAACACGCGACGTTTTTTCTTGCGTTCCATTTTGCATACTTTTCTCTACAATGGAGGTTGGGGGCGTAGTCGCCGCGGGTATCGTTTTAATTTTCCGCCACGCTGAAAATTTACGCGATCTGAATGAACCATCTATTTTAATGAGCTTTAAAAGTTAACTGATCAACGGTGAGCGGGTCACGAGAATGGGTCTCGCGTCGACAGTTACAAAGAACTTCTCTCAATGCGGACTTGTGGATTTTTTCAAGGGTTCAGCGGTGACATCTAAATAAATGTGGCTAGCACGTTCCATTACTTATTCGGATGAAAGTGTAAAATATTAATGACTAAGGTAACTGAAATTGTTTTGACACAATCCTTTTCGATAAATACTTGAATTCAAAGTCATATTAATTATGTGCAGTATCTTTTGGGATACTCTTTGAAATCAATGCCATGCCAATTTAGCATGTACAGTCAGATACCGAGATATTTGACCAGGCCACCTACCTATATCTTGAACTTAAAAAATTAAACTATACTACACATCTATACATGGTGACTCAGACCATCAATATGAACAACTTTTTCTATGGGACTAATGCTGTGAACTCAAAAAAAAAATTCGTTATTTCCATACAAACTGGCTGGGCGGCGGAATTCTTTTGTATGGGAATGACGAAATATTTTTTGAGTTCCCAGCATTGGTCCCATAGAAAAAGTTGTTCATATTGATAGTCTGAGTCACGCCTTTAAGGGTCCAAAACGATACAAATTTCACCATGTATATTAAGTCTATCTACAAATTTCAAAGGCAGGTGCCATTTCCGAGAGCCATCGCTCGTCCACGCACCTATGACGGATGTAATCTAATAACAGCTTAGACTAAAATAAAAATTATAAAAAAATATGTATTAAGAATGATTTTAATGAAGACTTTCCGATTATACATTTTTATATTATTATTAGTTTAAGAGAAAATTCAGATATAATATAATATTACTAGCTTTCGCCCGCGGCTCCGCCCGCGTCAATGTCGATCCCTCGAGAATATTCCCGGGATAAAAAGTAGCCTATGTCCTTCTCCGCACTCCAGAGAACTTGTATGCAAAATTTCATGATGATCGGTTTAGTAGTTACGGCGTGAAAGCGTAACAAACAAACGAACTCACTTTCGCATTTATAATATCTTATCTTCGATGAGGCCGATTCAGAATCGGTAGCACGTCTAACCTTTGGGTTATTTTGTACTTACCCCATGCCTTACTCACCCGTACGGTGTATTCCGAAGAAGGACTGACTTGCATGAGCTTCAGAACATCGCTCAGTGCGTAGTGCCTGTAGTCCTCTAGTTCAGGATAAGCTGATCCTAAGAGGTCCAAACGCACCAGCTAACGATTACAGATACACAAAATGTGTCTCATTGTCTCCTCCGATTCCTCACATGCCCTACATATTGGGCTTCCGACAATTTTTAGTTTAAAGAGGTGACTGTTATTTTCAAAATGTCCAGTCAGGGCTCCCACTAGAATTCTTGTCTGTTTCCTACTGTATTTACCGATCACTTTGTGCCACTTGTAATATCAGTAAGGAATGGATATTATTAAACTTAGTTTGATTTGTGGGTTTAAAATAAACTATACTACACATCTATAATATTAAATCTATCTACAAATTTCAAATCCAGGTGCCATTTTCGAGAGCCATCGTCCACTCACCGATGACGGATGTAATCCAATTAGGGGTTAATTGCTAAATTAAGTTGTGTCACAGCCACGGGAGGGTTTTATTTTGCTTGAAATATGATTTGGAGGGAAGGTGCGGTGTTTGGCCGTCAATTACGGTAATGGAAAACGTTTGTGATTAGGACTCTGGCTTCGAGTGGTAAGGGAAACGATCGAGTGCTTTTCCACTTTTTCCGTTTTGGATAAACATTGAAGAAATTTTGGAATTGAATTCGCTATGCACTTTTTATCCAGTTCAAATTAGCATATTGTTCTTTTGGATTGTTTTATTTAGTATTACTTTGCAATTCATTTCGATTGCAAGGTTTTGTTTTCGAGCGACCTAATAGATAAATTACCCTCATATTGGCGTAGAAACTAAATTCTACGGAAGTATATTTTAGGTATAGCTAAAAACTTTTGGAACAGCCTAGTATTGTAGAATCGAGTGACAGACACCAGTTGCAGAATCATCAATACATAGTAGGTATATTTGGTCTAAATTGAAGTATTTGTCTGTATGTATATTGTATAGTATATACAATATACCTACCAGTTAATATATAAGGTAATACTACCTTCCAGTTGGAAAACGGTGATTTTCATGGGATTTTCACTAATATTTAGGGCATTTCTCTGGTGCGTTCATTATATTTATTATGGAAACATAAACCCAGCTGTTTCTTAAAAAAAAAAAAAAACAACGGGTTGCACTCCGGGAGTGCCAGCAGAAGTAAAAAATCCTCGCGGTAGAAAGAGAGGAAGAGAGACGCCGCGCCGGTGGTCTCAGGTCACGTGTCCGTCTTACAAATTTTCGATCAGGTCACGTGTCCTGACGCGAGTTCAACATTATTTACCCATCCCAAAAAGTGCACAATGCCGCTAAAGAAGTTTTCACTACAACTTCATTAGTCATCATTGTGTTAAGAAACTAACATAATTACAAAATTAAGCCTAATGCATTCAATACAAGTCAATTTACAGAACATCAGGAAGAAGCAACTCACGCCTGCATCACGCGATAGAGCCATCCAGAATACGTGATTCACTTTAATTCGCTTAATTCACACATCGGGGTCATTGTCAAGCAGTAACGTCCTTATAAAGTAGCGATGACGATTGCCCAAATTTAATTAAACCTGCGTCTCCCAGCCATAGATATTTTCTCAAGATATATGACACATCTTTGAAATAAATGCCTGAAATTTGTCCTGATTTTGAATATTTATATGTACGAACGAAGAGTGCTCATAAAAAGACAAGATAATTATGGTTACTTGATGGTGATCACTTACTATCAGGTGACCCGCTGGCTTGTTTGCATTCTTCTCCTATCGTCCTATCATATATTGAGGCAGTTTTTCGGCGAAACAACTTCATTAATTTATCCAGGAATCATCTAGTTGTTGTATTTCGTATGTGGAAGTGACCAACACGGTTGTCACATTTTAGCCAAGTTATTCTTTTCTACCCTTTAAATAAGACAGAGAAAGTTTGTAAACGTATATAAAATAATTCTCCTTGTCAAAGTTGTGAGTAAACTAAACAAATATTCATCATAACTGTACTGAATTACGATAAAACTACTCCTGTCAATAAATAGGCATTGGGATATTGACGGAGAGAAGAGTATTGCAACTTAGAAGCCGAGATTGGTCTAGAGATTTCTATATCGATGCTCCTAACCAACCCTTTGGATGAGAACGAATGGGCTCTAAAGTTCGACTGGCGGGCACATGGGGCGCAGTTTTGTAATTTTATTAATGATGTAATAACAGTTCTGTCAGACGCATGTGTGTGCCCGTGAGCGATAGTGAAGTCGTTAGTTCGGACGGGTTAATATGGGAGGGTGGAATGGGTTGTCTATGAAACCAGGCGGGTAAAGTGATCATTTAGCATAGTTTTTATAACACATAAAATCTATGCATTTTATAAAATTATTTTTTAAAACCATTTTACTCAATATTTTTATCCCGTTTTTTTCTAGTTGTCAGTAAAATGTTTCAATCACAGAAATATATCAATATAGAACCGATGCCAGGATTTTTGCAAGGAAACGAGCATGTCAGTTTTTGCATAAGCCGCGCCCCCAATTTGACGTTATTACTTGCAAAATAGTAATGTTAGATGCAAAGAAATAAAAAGCATCATATCGATAAACAGTTTTTACGGTTGAAAACCGCGGAAAGAACCATGTTTTCAAGTCAGGAGGTGCACGCTGACTGAATGAACGCTTAAGAATCTTACATGATCGTGCAAGATTGAGACATGCGTGTGCCCTCCACTTGGCCGTTCTATCTTGATATATTTCTGTGGTTTCATTCTTTATTTATTTATTTGTTTTTATTTATTTTAATAACGGGTCACAAATGAAAATTAAACCCGAGAGGAATTAGGTAAAAGAAAAGAAAATTTGACCTTTCATACAAATTTATTGATTAATTGATCAAATTCAATCGCAAATCTATATTTAATAAGAAATTCTGATGCCTACACAAAAATATTGCTAAGTTTTATAAAACTACCCTGCATAAACTAGTAAAGAAGACAAAACTTTAGCAATCTTCCTTTTACTAAGAAAAATAAGTACACGTTCAAAAGGAAAAATTTGGGTCTATTTTTTAAGGTTGTTGTTGAAGGCAAAATACTTGCATCACTGAGCCTCGGTCCTAAAAACGTATTTTCTCAGAGATAAGATCTAGATCTATATTTCCCTTTCTTTTAAAGCCATTATACAATAAATTTTATTGAAATTTACATAACGATAAAGAATGGAAATAAACCGTTTGTATCAAAAGATTTATTAAGCATGCGAAGTAAAAGGAATGAAAAATGCACAAAGCAAGCATTACTCGAACGTGTAAATGCTATTAAAAAGGTAACTTTATGTAAGAGATCTGATAAGAGCGAGGCAGGCGATATTAAAAGGCTTAGGAGTGTTGCTCTGAAAAGCCTCTAAACATCTGAACCTCGCCCACTTTAACACTGTATTAAGGGCACTTTGAGGGGGCGGGCGTATACGGCCTATAGCAATTTTTCATATGTTGGGTTGGTTATAGAGTCGACATATTTTTATGTATGTTCGACATACATATATTTAACTTGCGGTCACCCACTTCTATGGGGACTGCGCCCGGGGTTACTTAACATGCGTAAGCGTTCTTAATGCTCACGACCACTGGGCCATCGGGCTCCTTATATATACTCTGTGTACCCCGTAAGAGATTTTAACTTGATAATAATCCCATAAATCTATTATAACAATCAACACAACTTTTATATTTTTCATTGTTCACTGTGTAAACATAATTTGGCCTTAACTGTGTACTTGTATAGCCTATATATTAAAGAAATTGTAACGCTGTTTGTTTACCAATAAATGAAAATAAAATAAAATAAGTACATTATATGTATGTAAAAAGTTCAAGCGCTGACATACCAAGCGTTGTGTGCACAAGTGCAGGCTGTCGTCATATTATCTGGCTGCAGCAGTCGCTATTCAGAAACTTGTAGACATTAGACCCGCAAACTCCCAAAATATATCTAAGTTACGACTTTGGCGATATTTCTGTTGTCCCATTTTCTTAATCGGAAGCTATAAATTTGCCCGTAAAGTGTTATTTTAAAGTAGAATGTCTAAAATTCTAAACTTATAACAAACTGCCTTGCTATGTTTATGTTGTGAGCGTGATTATGAAACTAAAGGATCTTCAAACTCAAAAAGAGGAATATTTTGTCTCAAATCTCTGGCCAAGGAAGCGCTGCAGAGATGCTTTTCAAAAAGACTGGTCGAGGTTTATATCGGACAGGGACAAGTGGAAAGAGCTGAAAGAACCTTTGCCCAGTAGTGGGACAATATAGTGAATTTAAACTCCCTGGCTATATAACGGACACAACGAGCTATCTTAAAATAATATACCGGAAACCTTGGCTATATCCAACTGATATGCTCTATAAAAATTACAAACATCCTCGGGTTAGACAATTATACATTATATCGGCTATCCTTAAATTTCACAAAATTGCCAAAAAAATAGGACGACAATCTAGTAGGGTTGTAAAATGGGATCGTCAGAAAGTAAATACTGATTGTGCGCGAAGAACTTTTAAACATATGGGAGCTTATTTATATTCAAAATTTTATAAAAATAACAAAAGTATAATTGATATGACTAGAGCAAGATGTAGAAAGGCGGCATGCGAGTGGCTAGAAGGCAAAAATTACGAGCAAACAGAGGAAATTTTACATCACATTATTTAGCAGCTTATTTACATATAAATTCAAATATATATACAAAATTACTTCTTCTAATTTCGTATTTATTTATTTACATTATATATATTGGCTTTTATTCTGCATTTATCCCGTAATTGGTAACTAAACTTTTTATTAAAATAATACATAAGTATTATAAAATATAGTATTGTTGAGCACACAAGTTCACAACTGATATGCTACCTCAATTTGTGTAATATGTCCTTAAATATTTATATTTTATTTATGCGATCTGGATTGGTCTGTAATTTATTCTATATAACTTATTTTCTTTTCTCCTATTTTTTCTATGTTTAGTCTTATTTCGGGGAAGATGCTGCGCTCCACGATACAGGGAATCCTAGTGTGGAGTTCAGCGCTACACTGATTAAGTACCTATCTTAGTAATATGTATTCTTATATTTAGTACTTTTGCTTACAGTGACCCCAAAGCACAGGTTATGTAGCCTAATTTGGGGCCTCTGTTATTTGTATTAAGACTGTATTTTATTTAAGTGCTTAATCATAAGGAAATTGTATTTAGTTTCAAAAATAAACGATTTTTATTTTTTTATTATTTATTTATATAAAGTTTACAGCGATAACAGAACAGAACTGTACCTTGGTACAGTCAGGCTTTAAAAGTGGAGTCATAATTTGTCCTACAATTAGTATGACAAATTATGACTCCCCTTTTGAAGCTGACTGTACATTATGCTGTAGAAACTTAGCTTTGTAAGTAAAATATTAATTATATCACAATTATAATAATATTTCTATGGCTTGCAACAGTCGCTATCACTCATAAACATACCGGCATTAAAGTTGTCAGAGAGTTCGGATATATGAGGACGCATAAACTTACAAATTCAACCAAGTTACAACTTCAACTAGGTTTCTGTTTTCACAGTTTCTTAATCGTTGGCTATAAATTTGCTAGTAAAGTGTGTTTCTCAAGTACAATACGAGTACATTAATTATAGCAAACTGCCCAGCTAATGTTAATTTAATGTAAATGATTTAAGTGTATATATACATATGTAAAGAAACCCTGTCTGATCCTTGAATGAGTGATTCACCCCGTCGATAAGAAAAACTTTTCCTATGGAACCAATGCTGGAAATACAATTGTTTTTGACGTACCCATACAAATTGATTTGAACATTTTTGTTTGGAAATTTCATTTTTTTTTGAGTTCTTAGCTTTGATCCTGTAAGAAAAGTTGTTCAAATCGACGGGCTGAATCACCCCTTTAAGTATCGGATAGGGCTTTTTTTATATATTGTATAATCTTTGGCATTACTCACAAACTTGATGGCATTAAAGTTGTCAGACAGCTCTGAAATATGAGGATGTGCACAAATTTAACCAATTTACAACTTCAGCGATGCTTCTGTCGTGTCTTTATCGTTTGTTATTTTGCGATATTTAGTATAGTTTTCACTTCACAGAAGTTTTTAAGACTGTGTATATTCCTCTGTTACTTAGAATACTGATCAAAATTAATAAGTTATATTATATAATTAACTAGCGATTGCCCGCGATTTCATCCGCGTGTATTTCGATTTTATTAATTCGTTTATTTTACTTTTTTCTTGGTTATAATTAATTGAGATTTTGATTTGAAAGCATGCTCGGAGTTTAAAATATTTCATGAAACCATGGCAAGAGGAGACTTGTTTGTTTATCAAGCCCAATCAAGCCATAAAGTATTTTAAATCCTTTTTTTTGGGAAGTAGTGAGAGTTTTTTTTTTATGATATAGGACGGCAAACAAAGAATAAAAAACCGGCCAAGTTCGAGTCGGACTCGCACACGAAGGGCTCCGTACCGTTATCTATAAAAACGGCAAGAAAATTATGTCTGTTGTATGGGAGCCCCCATTTAATATTAATTTTATTTCTATTTAATTATTTATTTTTAAAGTGAATATTTCAAACATCTACCTGTTGCCGTTATCAATATCGAGCAAAAATAAGCCAAAAAATCACGTTTTTTGTATGGGAGCCCCCCTTAAATATTTATTTTATTTTTTAGTATTTGTTGTTATAGCGGCAACAGTAATTCATCATCTGTGAAAATTTCAACGGTCTAACTATCACGGGTACATGACATACAGGCTGGTGACAGACGGACAGACAGACAGAAAACTAGAAAAAAATAAAAACAAGAGTAGGGAAGTCTTATATCCAGATTACAACAGTAAATTCCATTAATGAAGGACATGCATGTCATGCAACCAATTTTGACGTGCTCGATCCACAAGCTTATGTCGTCAATAAACTTACCTCTTATGTTTGATTATCATTGAATTACATACATCATTTTTTTTGTTGTTTTGAGTAATTTGTCATTAGCGTAAGTCGTCTTCTTTTTGCCAACCCGGAGAGATCCGGATTCGCTCCCCTATGTATTAATTGGTAATAATCGATTTTAAAAATAAGAGTAAGTACTCGTATATACGGAGACAATCCATCTTAAAAATATATCACAAATAACCAAGAAAGAATACTAGTATATCACTCACTTGTTTGTTTGAGAAGGTTCTTTTTCATTCACTTTTCGTAAAGAGATGAAAGACTAAAAACTTACTTAGATGGCGCAGCGACCCAATGTGAGTCTTGGCCTCCGACAAGCATCTCCACTTCAGTCTGTCCTGCGCCACCTCTAGCCAGTTATTAGCCTTTAGCTCCTTGTCCATCCAACGGTACCGAGGACGACCGACTGGACGTCGACCTCTAGGTTTTCCCATAAAAGCTTTTTAACAGCACGACTCTCCTCCATCCTCTCCAAGCGGCCGAGCCAACGAAGCCACAAGAGATGAAATGGAGTTTATTCAAATAGTTGGATTTGAATCTTCTTTCGTATTTTCAACTACAATTCTGATACTAACCAAACAATATTGTGAAAATTTATACCTTAAGTATGTCTGAATCTGGGTTAAAATCTGAGGAATCATGTTAGTAGGCGATGCTGCTAGAAACCCATCCCTATTTTGATTCCGTTTTGCACCTTCACGTCCGTTAATATGCTAAACATGACCTTTTGGTCCCATAAACCTAAGCTCTATCTATCCTGTAAGAGAAAAAGGCGTGATAATATGTATGTTTAAGTATGTCAACATAAAATTTTATAGAATAAATATTTTCTCTCCGATTACTCCACTAGTACAAAAATAACAAACCTAAGTTTTTTCCCGTAGCAGGTTAAGTGCTCTTTCGCGGAGATTCATTAATTATGGGAACTCTTTCATTGGTAGTCGTTAATGCAGCCACGAGATATTTCGATTGATGAATGAAAGGATGATGAGCGATCGACAGTCAATGAGTTTGGATTTTCTAGTTGATTTCATTACTGTGTGTGTAATTGAAAAGGTAAATTGTATTATCAATGCTTTATTTAATTTGATTCAATTTTTATGACTGTGCAGGTGTAGTTAAATAAATAGAGACAAAGCACACAGATTGACCTAGTCCCACTAAGTTGTCAACGTGTCATGGGATAATAACTCAACGATACAATATTTTATGATACAATATTTTATGATAAAAATCCAAGACCCAGGTCAATCTGAACAAAAATCGTCTTCCATCTTGACCCAACTAGGATTGATTCAGGATCTTGCTATTCATAGGCACTTGCGGTATCATTGAGCCATAGCGTTTGTCGCTTGTAGCTGCAAAATAAAAAATAATGGTTTAAAATCGACTATAATATGCTCATCTTCTTCTGAACGTGTTCCTGGTTGCTTCCTCATCAGTGGAGCCCCACTTCCGGTGACATGACAGCATTCATTTTGTTATGGGGTGAAAATCTGGCGAGCTATATTAGTAGGCAATATGGCCAGCAACCTATACCAGGATAAAAATGCCCACCAGCATGCTAACAGTGGCTTTTAGTTCTTAAAGACCTGGGCTATGTCTACTCCGCTAGGGAAAAATACGTGGTAGTATGTATGTATGTTAAAGGATAAAACAAAAATCACTTAGATAGGTACACCAAAAACATAGAATTTATTACGGACATAACTTGTAGTAAAGATACGTACTGCGTGTTTATCTCTAATAAATAGACGTCTTACGACAACGTAGGGCGCCTGTCATGGGGGTAAGTTTGTCACAACCGACCTTGATATGGCGACTAGACACGAGAATATGGCATATGCGATTACTTACTTAAATTTACCTATCTTGATTTGAAAGTATGGTTAGTGCTTTTGCATTAATGAAATTGATGTTTTTCCATTGAAAGCTTTGATGCTAAGAAAGAGGAATATAGCGCACTATACGTAAGGACAAAAAGATATGATACATTTATACTGAGCGATACCATACGCATATTAATTTTACTGTAACTGTAGTAAGCTATTGTAAATACGGTCATAAAATTGTGCGAAGATGTTTATCAAAAAGACGAAAATATGTTATGACTTGTTATGCAGTCACGCCTAAACGGCTAAATGGATTTGGATGAATAATTAATAATTAGGTTAGCTTATATCCCAAAAAAACGGCATCCTAAGAATCAATATTAGCTTGGGCGGAGCCACGGGTAATGGATAGTAAAAAAAATAAGCATAGTAATAATACCTACTAGGCAACAATAACGTCTTAAAAGCTGCATGCACGAAAATGTGTCACGTTCCGTGTGCAAGCGAGAGCGCGGAACAAGCGATAAAGAGGCACGATCGGCCTAAGCGTTTGGTTTGTCACGCATCTATCTCTCTTCCACGTAAATTATCGTCCGTAAATTGACGTTACAGAAAAACAATTCTTATTTACTGTGATAATAAAATTAGATTTTTGTTCAAACGTGTACATGAGCAGCGAACATCAATGTACATGGAGTCACACCGAGATGAGTTAGGGAATAGTTATTATCAAGTCAAAATTATAACATAAGATATGTGGGCAGAGGAACAATTATACTGATTTTTAGAACAATAAACTACATTTATGTAAGTTATAATAACATAAAACTTCTTATTTGATCCGGAGACTGAATCTTGTTGATTTCTAAATACTATATTTCCCATCTCAATGACTATATCTAGTTAAAAAACATCTAAAAAAACAACCCTGTTATAGCGAAAGATCTATGTGGTATACATAAAGCAAACCTGTTAACTTTTTAGTTCCTTTAATAATGACGTTTTTAACAATACTCCATCAAGCAAACAAACAAAGCCGTGTGTGCCGTACAAAAGAGGCAAAATAACAGCGACCGGCGATCCCGGCGACAGATAAGTACATGCGATCCATCATTACATTAGAGGGGACGAAATATTTATTGATTTTCGCCAATTTTTGTTCGTACTACCGTCCGGTTTAATGGGACACACTTTGTTTTTAATGAATGAGCAATAGAAAATATCTTTTTACTGAAATTAAACTTATAGATGATGTAAATTGAAAAATGATTAAAACAATTTCATGCCGGACATATCCTCTCTTTTATTTAAGTTGCACGCATTGCACACAGAATTATTATTGCTTTCTGTATTGATTGTAACATCAATGGGAAAAATTACCTATCGCAGCTGACCTCGTCAAGAAAACAAAATGCGTAGCCGAGGCGTATATACACGCGAATTCCCATCAGAAATAAAAATAAATTCAGTAATCATGTATTTAAATACAGACAGATCAGTGTCGGTATTGTCACGCTAGTTTGTTATTGTCTTTAAGCAAAAAACTGGTCAAGTGAGAGTCGGACTCGCGCATGAAGGATTCCGTACCATTATGTATAAAACGGCAAAGAAAAACATATATGTCTGTGATATGGGAGCCCTCTTAAATATTTATTTTATTCTATTTTTTTAGTAATTTTTGTTATAGCGGGAACAGAAATACATTATCCGGAAAATTTCAACTGTCTCACTATTTGGTGGCCTGGGGACAGACGGACGGACAAACATACAGACGGACAGCGGAGCCATATTAATAGGGGCCATTATTAATACTCTTTGGGTACGAAACCCTTAAAATTACTTAACTCAAGCTCCTCATCTAAGATACTTCAGTGTCCTGTCCCGGGGTCCCGTTTACCGGTTCTTTTTTCTCCACTGTACGGTCTTCTTAGCATGCATTTCCACTTTGACGATATCAATCCAACACTTCTTGGATTTTCTCTTTCTACTATGTAATTTACTAGCTAGCTAAATTTCTTTAGACGTGACCGCGCCAGCTGCAATATCTGTTGAATTGTATTAGTTAAATAGTAAATGTTTCGTTCCTTGTTCGCATATACAAAATGAAATCTCCATATTTGTTATTAATTATTTGCATGAATTAAATATATGTTGATTCCGTCCTAAATAAGTAAAATTCTGTAGAAACAAAAGCCTTAATAACTCAAAGAACTTCAAAGGTCTTCGCGGGCCATCAGCTGGCATCAACAATAATCTCCATCATTCATTTCTATTGTATCGAAATAAGGAAAATTCTGGCGCTAAAATACGCCATCTCGGTTAAAGGACAAGGAATTATTGTTTAATTCTTGTCCCTCTGAACGCAGCTGGTTCTCCATTGTCTGCAAAATTGCTGTTTGGATTTCACTACACTGTTATTTGCACATGCAAATCAGCATTTTGTTTTCATCTTGGAATGAGAGAGAGGGATAGAAAGGAATGGTGTAGCCAGGATAGTTTGGTTTCTAGGGGAGGGCACAGTAAAAGTCATACAAAGATTATAAGTACCTACTTTTTGTACCAACGAAAAAATCTAAATATAAACGACATTAATACATTTTTATAGGTAAAATTTAGTGAAATCAGTTAGTAAAGACGTAAATAGTAAAAATGGTATACAATACATCTATGCTCCATTAGGGCCAGATACACTGGTTAACTAAAATAAGGTAGGTTTTGAGCCCCCCATGTATGTCTTTCCTAAAAGCATATCACTTTAATATAAATGTAAAAAAAATGGAATAGATGATTATAAGAAATGTGATTAAAAAAATTGTCGAAGCTTGAACATGCAAATTTTATATTGTGGTTTCATTCTGTACAGAACAAAGCAATAATTTATACGTAATTCGAACGTACAAAATAATGCCAAAAGCATGATTGCTTATAGCTAACTACAATACCAAAGTGTCGCAATTGTGTATTTGACCTTTCTCTCTCTTTTACTCTGTCTTTCTCGCTTAATCTCTCTCTCTCTCTTTAGATAGAAGAAGAACTTAAGAAGATGCAGCCCTCCTGCCCCTACCTGGTTACACTCTAAAACAACAGTCGTATCTTCAAAGGCATTTGACATAGATTTGCATAAACTATTAAGAATTAGCAGCTGAGCTTAATATATTCTACTATTTAAGTCGGTAGTCAATTTACGTTTAATTCCAAATGCGACATGTGCGCCACTTTATTTTGTTATTTTCAATTGTTTTAGTTAGGTTTAAATAAGAAGAAAACTTGTCATGAACAGTTGACAAAATATCTCTATGAAACCGAGGAATGAAATCTTTTGTGTATTAGTTATTACTTATAACAGCAACTTTAAAGAAAAACTAAAACATTTTTTACTGACGCCTACCTAATATTCGCAAATTAATATATATTCACATTTTTATAAAGGACAGACATCGAATTGCATGACTGCATTTATGTAAATAGTTCTACTTCATTTCATTACTCACATACATTACTCACAGGGACGTAAGTTTGTATGTACATTGTAATTATACATAAAATAGGTTTGAAACCTAAGATAAGCATTTCAACATATTTTTATTGTTATAGAAATTAAAAATGCACGGAAAGAAATTCAAATATATCTTGATTATTTTGGATCTTCCCGAAACAATTCCTGCAATAGTTTTGATCACACTTGTTTTACAGTCTTTTTAAAAGTTTTACTTTGTTCAGCAACCCACCTGATCCGAATCTGTAAAAGAAGAAACTGACTGTATAAGAAACACACAGCTGAAACCACTGGGTCTAGACTAGAAGTATGAAATTTTGCACAAACGGTCCGTATAAGTCGGACATGTGTACGAAGAAAGATTTTTGGAAATTCTATATCTTAAGGTGAATAATGAGGGTAGAAAGTTTGCATAAAATTTTGCAGTTTAGAAGTTAGAAAAGTAAAAAAAAGCTCATGCTTCAAAACAAAAGCTTTCTGTATCACTATTTTTAAATAGGGGTCGTAAGTTTTTTTTTTAATTTATTTGGATCAACAAACAGTTTCACACTAAGTAATTATAAACAACAGGTTTTAACATTTACAAATAAATAAATGCGAGACCAACACCGCTGACCACAATTTACATCTAGACTACTTATGTTGAGAGAAGAGCGGATACAGATACAATTACTGATAGAAGATAAAGATTATTTATACATACATAAATCCTTTGATAGATAATGTTTGTAATTCAGTGATTTATTTGTATTGCTCATTAAGTAACCTTTTATAGGCACCAATCGGTGTCGAGAAAAATATCTAATTTGTTAAAAAGTTCATTGTGTATGTCAAACAGACGGCACATGGGTGCACGTTTCCCAGCATTAGTGCGGGTTGGTTTAAAATTGAAAAGCGGTATAGTACGGCAAGCTCGCATACGCGGTCTGGTTGGCACACGAATACTTAAACTACTTGTGATGTCAATACAATCATATTTGTTGTTACAAATATCATACAGTAATATTTCTTGCAATATCTGTCGTCTAACTTTTAGGGTAGTTAACTTGTAGGTCTTTAACAGATTTTCATACGATAAAATGCGATGGTAACATTTATAGTGCATGCACCGTAAAAACTTTTTCTGGACTCATTATATGGTATCTGAGTAGGTATTATAAAAAGGATCCCATATGCATACAGTGTATTCCAGTTGAGATCGTATTAAAGATTTGAATAAATGTAGGTATGTACTTGGGCGTCTAAAATCATGACTAAAGTTTGTATGAAATTCTGTTCTCTTTGTTTTTCAAATTAATAAATAAGAGTATTTCCGGTGCATTCTGTCCCAAAATAGTTGAAGACCCGAAATTTATCCTTCGGGGGCTAGGATAGATTTCGTGAAATTCGAAATCAAAACCCACGCGAAAAACTCGCGAGAAGCAACTTTCTGAAATAACCGTTAAAATATTTTTTGGTCATGAACTGCCTCCGTGGTCCGGTGGTTAAGGCGTTTGCCTGTAGACCGGGGGTCATGGGTTCGATTTATACGGGAAGCATACTTTGTTTAGTTGTTTTCAGTCTGGTTAGGACATTGCAGGCTTGAATCACCTGATTGTCTGATAATAAAGATGATTTCGTGCTTCGGAAGGCATGTTAAGCTTTTGGTCCCGGCTGCCATCTGGTAGTCGTTAAAGAAACCACGTCAGAGGCCAAGAGGCGGTTCCAAAGAACTCTGGTGCCAGGGTGTGCCTGGTGTGTCACCGTTAGTGATGTGCCGTTCCCAGGAACGTTCCTACATTCCCCAGATTTCCAAAATCGTTCCCGGGAACGTTCCCAATAAATGGAAATGTCAGGGAAAGTTGTAATGTTATTTGAAATACAACTTTTTGTCAATGCACATATATTGAACTGATGTATATGCATTACTTGGTATAAGTAATATATAAATATTTTCAATAATCGACAAAATTTCCGAAATAAACGGGAACGTTCCCAGGGAATGTTCCCAAATTCCCGGGGAACGTTCCCTTGTTGCCGGGAACGTTCCCTTGTTGCTGGGAATGAGACCAAATCTCAAAAGTTTTTATTTAGTAAGTATACAAGATTTTCCTAATTTAGATGGAAACGTTCCCCCGAAATTGGGAATGTTTCCGGAAACATTCCCGTAAACGGGAACGGGGAACGTTCCCTGGGAATGGGAATTTGGGAACGGCACATCACTAGTCACCGTGTCACCTACACGAAATGAACGAATGAATAGTTATGAAAAAGAATCAAATGTACAAAAATAATTATGAATAGTTTTTTTTTAAATCATAAATTTAATATTCATCACACCGCAACATTACAAAGTTTTGAAAATAAATTTCGTCTACACAAAGTCACAGTTCACGGAACATTACGTAACACTTTCGATAAAATGGAAGCTCTACGATCAAACGCAACGCCGAAAACATAAAAATGTCATGTGCATAATGCACCCCATAAATATTATTCCCAGTAGATACCGCTAACGCTGCTTAGTCTCTCTCCAGAGATGTAGGTCACCATGTTATCTATCCATTTATGATAAAATTCCCCTATTTATAGCCCGAACGCCAACGCATAAAGTCTAATTTTGCTATTCCCAATTTCACATCAACTAACACCATAAAATTGAACTTTATGACCAGTTTACAAAGTTCAAAATGAGTGAAACATTTTTTGCTTGCGAACATTTCTAATATTACAAGGCAAAGTGATTTGTGCATCTATTGCATTGGGGCATCTAATGGTCGCGACATGCGCCCGTCTGCTAAGTACACGAGTGCATTTAATTTATGGTCAATGTAAGAAAGGGTGCGGGATTAGCCATTGTCAACATAATCTTAAATATTTTAAGCGCAATTAAGTCGCTTTTTATTATGGAAGGCTATAAATTTTGTTGTGGTCTAAGGAATTGTAACATTAGGGACTCACGTGCATGCAAAATAGACCCTTTATTTGAAATGCGACAGCGTTGTAAATAAAATATAATAGGGTTAGGCATAAAATATCATTTAACATTCTTTAGGATTGTTTGATCAAAAAGATATATCGAAGAACCACTCTAGCAAGAGAACAATGAGACTCATCTTGTAATGTAAAAAAAGTAATTACAAATTGTTTAAATAAAGTTATAAAAATATTCTTACTGTTCAAATCCATATATGTCGGGTTGTAGCGGCCAGCATAATTACTATGAAAACGATGAAAACTCACATCTGTCATGTAATTTAAAATGGAATGACCGGTTTGCTGCGAAATAATGCTACTACGGATGTAATTTTTCAAGGGTCTTATTTAAAATTTGAACTGGCTTACATAATATATAAAGAAACAAAAACAAATGATCATTTCGGCGCCTGATGAATGTGTTTTTGTTTGAATTTTTGCGCATTATTTAAAAAAAAGTCATTCGACACACTCAAGTAACTCGTTTTATGCATTCCGCTGCAATCAAGTGCTATATCCATTTTTGGTCGGTTTAATCAAATATTTATAATTTTTACACGACTTTCAATAATCGAATGTATTGTTTTGTAAAATTAAAACTCTACGTAAAATACATATCAATTTATTTGAGGAATAGAATAGATATTAAACTCGCAAATAAATATTCTCCGAATTTCTAAATATATATCATACGATAGAGCCTACATTTTGAAGTAAATCTGTCATGCCTTCGTATTTCTTAGCTCAGTCTATTCGTTGTTTATAACAGATCCCAGAGGCCAACCACCCCGAGGCACTGTTTGCACAGTAACCTACATTAAAGCGGCATGAGAGATGGCATCATTAATGATCAACAGGAGGGACATGATTTGGGGGACAAGGCCCTCCGTGACTAGGAATGCATTGAGGCTCCAACCCTCATAGATTTGACGTAAGCCACGCAGAAATTTGACTAAATCTATAAACTTTTGAAGCAATTTTCAAAGTGTCAAAGTTTAAAAGATACTTTAGTATAGTCATTAAAAGGGGGAGATGATATCACACGATATTGTCATTGAAACATTAATCAAAATTCAAATATATATGACTTTAGAAGTTAAAAAGATTATTAAGCTAAAAGGTGTGTCTCTGTAAGATTATAATATTTTTACGTGAATTCATCTACGTGACATAAAGCTGTATCATTATAAAACATAATCAAAATATATCCAGTATGTTATACATGAAGCGGTCAAGAGGCAAACCAAGAACAAGATGGACAGATGACTTGACTGCTTTTGATGAAACTTGGAGAGAGATGGCAAGAGATAGAGCAAAGTTGAAAAATAAAGGGGAGGCTTTTGCCCAGCAGTGAGACATAAATAGCTAGTAAAAAAAATGTTATACATAAACAAAAAATAACAACCTATTTTGTAGGATGAACAGGAACATCAAATTAGACCAAGTATGAAAATGTTTAAAAAATAAAATCAGCGTTATAAGCCATTTTAGGTATTTGTATTAAAAATAAAAAGAATTAGAATTACATTTTTTCATTTAATTTTACTTTTTGATTTAATAGCATGCTTTCTTACTTCATTTGTATTTGTATGTCAGTTCTAGCTATATTAAGTTGAATGTAACATTATCCATTTAATTTTATCAACACATGGCTATACAAATTAAAAATCTTTAACATTAATAGCTCCATTCCATGTCGCTGTTACAAAAAAAACTACGTTATAGATTCTATTAGAGCTTCAATTTTGCAGAACTGTTCCCAGGAAAAAAAGGATAGAGCAATGACTGTATAAAGCATGAAGCCCAAAAATGTAACCACACGAAACGGAATAGAAAACTGTTCGAAAACGCGAATTCAGCTGTGGATTTAAAATTTCCTGATTGGATTTCACTAACCAAAGTTAAAATAAAGGAAAATCGACGTTAGTTCTCCAATTTCAATATCAGATTGAGTCCGCGATCTATTGTGACCACCGTCCAGCGCTGAGCCTGTGGAGTGGGTGTTACTATCCTTTCATTTCTCTAAACTCGTCACAACTAACTCAATTAATCCTTATCCTTCTTTACATAAAGACTAAAATGGTTGGAGCAAGTATTTGAGTATTTCCATTCAAATTTTTACCCTCAGAACGGGCAAGCTCGATGAGTGCTCTAACGTCCATTGAATGCAATTTGATGAAGCCAGCGCGGTGTACCCCATTCAAGTTCAATAGGATTGGCCACGACAATACAGTGATTTAATGGAACCGTTCCAAAATATGCGTTTACATGCTACTAGGAATTGTCAAAGTGGATTTGGTCGTAGTTTCCGGTAGGATTGAATTGGCGATGGGTGCTGTTAGTGGTAAGCTTGATTTAATCCAAATTTACTTAATTATTCTGGAAAGGGTTTTATTTATTATTGTGTTGAGAAATGACTACACTTATATAACCTTGGTATGTGTACAGGGTGAATTATGTATCACTTTTCATACTTTAAGGGCCTTATCACACTAGCGAGTTGCAAGCCAGTTAAAAGCGAGGCGAGTGCGCAGCGAACTCGCTGCGAAGACGTCGCGGGTGCGCAGCGACCTCGGCGCGAAGACGCCGCGGGTGCGCAGCCAGTTCACGTCGTGCGATCCGCGTTTTGAACAGTCAGTACCAATATAAATCAGTACCGCGAGATCGCTGCGCTCTCGCGGCGTCTTGGCGGCGTGTTCGCCGCGCAAAAGTTGCCAACTCGCAGCAAACTCGCTGCGCACTTGCACCGCTTTCAACTCGCTCGCAACTCGCTAGTGTAATAAGGCCCTAAAATAAGTTACTTATAAAGGAGTCTTCCTTATAGCCAACGAAAAATGGCTTTTATACCGAAGTCTATATTAGTTACATAAACACTAAACACGAGTTATATTCATACAGCATAATAAACCTGACACAAGTGATAAAACTTATTTCCATTTTCTTGTGTTAAAACAGACGGGAGGTGAAAAGAAACAACCAACCAACTGCGAATCTTAATCGCACGCGAAGTCTTCTGTACCACAAAATATGTTTTTGTATGGACTTCTCCCTTCATTTATTTTTGTTTATTTGTTGTTATAGCACACGAAGGGTTTCGTACCACCGTACAATATTAATCTATAAAAATACTCAAAATCACGTTTGTTGTGTTTGGTCCACCTATAAATTAATAATTTTATTTTGTTTTAATTATTTGTTTATTTCCTGTAGTGGAGACTAAAAAGGACCTGATGATGATGATGATGATTTGTTTTCGGCATCAGAGCGGCATTAGATTTACACATGCAGCCTGTGACAGACAGATGGATGGACGGACAGCGGAGAGCTTAGAAATATAACCCAGTTTCCCCAAATAGCACAAGCACCAGCAATTAAAAACTATTGCAGTCTTCAACATTGACACTATTTAGCGCATTCCACTAAACTAATAAATCCAACGGCGACAAACAACTAAAACTGAGTTATAACAACAAAGTCAAATTACCGAAGGAGTTCGCCGCAGGAGGGGGCGCCACCGACACCGGGAGGCACGATACGAATACTGATTCAGTCTCCTAACTCTCCCAAGATTTTCGGATCGGGATTTTCCTTTCTTTACAATGGGCCTACTCCTGGGGCATATCAATTGCACGCGGTTATGTCGTTAGAAAGTTTCTTCGAGAGGGTACAGGCCCCATCGATTTTCGGGCTTAGCGCGCAAATATACTATAATGCCCGATTCAGCAAAGAAAACGCCTATTTTGAGGTGCGAGTGGACTGCAAATTAGGCTGACGCGTTGGGAATATTCATGTTAATTTTTACCAAATTATTGTTAAACGATTGAGTTTTTCTTCTGACTATTTGAGTTGAAAGCAGACAGTTTTAAGTTCTTTGTTTACAGATAAGGTGGCAACAAGGTGCTAATTGGACATGCACAAGAAGATCTCAGCGCAAACTACTATATTATACTAAAAAAAATATATATGTTTTCATGTTCACATTGTTCATGTGTTTACAAAAATAATAAAATACATGAGTAGGTATGGATCACTTGAGTATGGATGATCCAACTGCAGAGCCCTTATCACACCAACACGTACCGTGAGAATCATAAAAGTACGTAAGAGAACGCAGGATAAGTGATTCTTCTAAGCGATTGTGCGAGAAGATCATATTAAAATACACATATTATTTCCTCAAGTTGTTTGTGTAAGTACATTAAACGACCTCTGCGGCCAAGTGGTCATGATGCCAGGCTGTCACACCGGATATCCAGGGTCTGATCCTTGTACAAGCCAAGATGGAAAATGATCTTTTTAGATTAACTTGGTAGCATTTTTTATCTATTATTAAAAAAAAAAAACAGTAAGTTGAGATAATGTCCCATAACGCAAGTGTCGGGCTTATTTCTTCGGCAAGAGTTCGATACTCGGGCACCCTCGTGTCGCAGGCTGGTCAAGTCAAGATGGAAAATGATAGCCGGGTCTTGGATGTTACTCTATATATGTATTTGTTATAAAATATAGTATGTTAAGCTAGTATCCCATAACACAAGTCTCGGACTTGGTTTGGGGCTTGCACATTTTGTACGATTTATAAAAATTTATTCAAAACTGACATTTGTTTTTACCAGGCAATGGTCTACAACAAATTTAAATTAAATCAATATCCAAAAATCAATCTTAGTGCACAGTTGGCCGGCATTAAGGGCTTCACTTATAATTTTGTAAAGTAATCTATCTGCTTACTTATCCACGATAATGTATGTGCACATACGATCCCTTCATTTAATTTACATAAAAGTGCCGGCTATTGTCCATTTTTCTATGAAGGGGATTATCTGGGCTAAATAGTGATCCCTTGGGCATTAGTGTATTGTGAATTAGGATTTTACTACCATGCGGGTAGTCATTTTATACATCAATCAAAAATCATAGTAAATGTACATATATTTAGAAAAAAATTAACTAGAGGCTTGCCAAAACATAGGTAATATGGCTGTTCACTTACTAGATATGTGTGGCCTTATATGGTCTTAAAGACCTAGGTTCTGTCTACCCCGCAAGGGAAAAAGACGTGATACTATTATACCTACTTAATAAATAAAATTAAAAAAATGCTATAATATTCGCGGAAAAGAACAACCTGAAGCAAGTAATAATAGAATAAGTAATATATTTATAAGATATATTTCATAAATATAACGTACCACTTTTTATTTTTTGACTATAGTAGTACAGAGAGGGTAATGCTCCTGTAGTCCACTACAGTCCATATAGTCTCCAGACTAAAAAGACCTGATGATGATGATGATGATATTTCATAAAATAAAAAGTAGCTTTGACCTGAGGAGAATAAAATAAAAAAAGAAAAAGGCGAAACATATTTGTTTAGGTTTGGTTCCGTCCGTCTGTATGTCTGTCCGTTTGTCACCAGGCTGTATTGAGATACAGCCTGGTGAACGTGATATTTTTTTCTGATTGTTGAAATTTTGACAAATGTTGTTTATCTTGTGCTATAACAACAAATATTAAAAACTAGAATGTAATAAATATTTAAGGGGGCTCCCATACGAGAAACGTGATTTTTTTGCTCGTTTTCGCACGATAACAGGACGCTTGAAAAATTCACAGAACATTTAGTTTATTCTTTATTCTTTAAATAATTAAATTAAAATAGAATAAATATTTAAGGGGGGCTCCCATACAACAGACATGGTTTTTTTTGCCGTTTGTATAGACAATGGTACGGATCTCATCGTGCGCGAGTCCGACTCGCACTTGGCCGGTTTTTTTACTATAACTTCACTGCAATAAAAACAAAAGTGAGGATCAGCAAGGAGCAAGGTAAGACAGCATCAGGGTCGCCTAAACTCTGCTTACTGGCTCGGAAAATTGCATTCGTTATCGCATATCCGGGCCGCGCTGAATACTGCACTCACACACGAAAGGTTATAAGCGATTGGATTTAGGTAAAAGTTGGTTTTATTGTTTTTGTCGTCGTCAATATTTTTACTGGCTATTATTTAATCTTTAATATTTATTAGAGTAAAATTTTGTTTTTCAATTGAGAGTTACGCCAGACGCTGATTTCTCCTGATCCCAGGATTTTGTTCCATTCATGGGACCACAAGGGAGAACTGTTTCTCGTAGTCCCATTTCTATGTTTAGTTCTTTTCCAATAGATTGAGCTGAAAATTTGAAATGAATAATAGTGACGTAAGCCTTGATACGTATAAGGGGAATGGGATATGGTGGAGAATTTCGGCGCCGAGGTTAGAACAGGTGGTGGCTCAGTTAGAACAACGTAAGTCGTACATAGACTTAAGGTTACAGTCACAGGTTCAAATCTCACCCGGTTGAAAAATTTTCACCATATTTTATTTCTTATTTTAATGGGTATATCAAAAAAGAATTGTGAATGCAAAATATAAACACTTAAGTAAATATATAGGCATGTCTACATTTTTCTTTTGTACCCCTATTATCGATAGGTAAAAGACAAATGTCACTGAACCGACGCAAAATAAATTCTCTATACAAATTGATTTATTACCGATCGCCGAACCAATCCACCCTAATGTGCCACGCGATGGGCACCCATTATTTTTGTGGACACAACTCGCTGAAGTCCACAATCACTATAAATACAAAGAAAAAGTTCTTTCTTTTTGTAAAATTTTATAACTTATTTACTATGCTTTCTGAATATATTATGTACTTTTTAGGGTTCCGTACCCAAAGGGTAAAAACGGGACCCTATTAATATCGATCCGCTGTCTGTCTGTCTGTCCGTTAGACCAGGCTGTATGTCATGAACCGTGATGGTAAGACAGTAATTAACAAAATACAAAAAATTAGAATAATAATATTTGAGGGGGCTCCCATACAACAAACGTGATTTCTTTGTTTTTGCTCGATATTGATAACGGCAACAGGTAGATGCTTGAAATATTTACAGAATGTTTAGTTATATATTCACTTTAAAAATAAATAATTAAATAAAAATAAAATTAATATTAAAGGGCTCTCATACAACAGACATGATTTTCTTGCCGTTTTTATAGATAACGGTGCGGAACCCTTCGTGGGCGAGTCCGACTCGCATTTGACCGGTTTTTTGTATGAACCCTAAAATCAAAATATAGCTCTGAGTTGCTGATAATGCAACTTTCTATTGGTGAGTATTTTTAAAATCCACTATATGGTCCACTAGTATTTGTATTTATCCATTATAAAAAAAGACACAAATATACTAAACACAAATCTTCGAATCATTCGAATCTTGGAATTTTTTAGGGCTATAATGATGAACATAAAAAAGTGAATACAAATTCTAAGATTGTGTTTAATATATTTACTTAAACACGGTGAAATTTTGATCGTTTTGGACACTTTAAGGGGTGACTCAGACCATCAAAATGAACAACTTTGCCTATGGAAACAATGCTGGGAACTAAAAAAAACATCGACATTCCCATACAAACCATCCCTTTAAGGGTCCAAAACGATAAAAATTTCACCATGTGTATATTATATCTACCGTTAAAGAAAAATAGTTCCACTTAAGCTAACTAAAACAATAACAACCAAGAAAATAAAACTTCAATTCAACAAAGCAATCTGAAACGACAAAATGTAACGGAAGGCAATTTGTAATTCTAACAATTGTTTTCCGCATATTTAAATAAATATAAACAACGTCCGTTATGCGTTGTGACGCCAATCTCGTTTGGCAGCCGGCATTCTTGGAGAATCAGGCTTCTAAGGAACATTTCAGACGAGGCGGGAAAAATGCTTGCGTTTTGTTTTAATTTTAATAACTGTATATGTTATGTGTTATGTAATAAGAGCGCTTACAATTTGATTGAAATTAAAACAAGCTGCCAGGCGAGTTTCTAACATTACACGAGTGTTTTATCATTAATTAATTCATTCATTAGTTTGTTTGTAATTTCTTTATTGTACAAAAACCTTAACACTAAATAAAACAACTAAAATATTTATATAAAAAGATAATTTCCACAACGGCGGACTTATCCCTTGAAGGGATCTCTTCCAGTCGACCAAGTGATTGAAAGAAAACCATTAGACGCGTTGCATCGCCAAGATGCAACGCATCTGACACTATCTTGTTTGGCAGAAGGCATTCTTGTCTAATTAGTGGTTTATTCGTCCAAGCTAATTAGGCATATTTTGGCCACTTCAGACTAGGCGGGAAAAGGTTGTAGCGTTTTTATTTATACTTAATGATATATATAAAAAAAGAATGTAATACTATAATATGCAGAACATACTTTATATTCTGCAATAAAACGTTCTAACTTAGCAGCGTGTGTCAAAAACGCAGTGATGTTCGGGAAGGCACAATATTCCCAAAAATACAGGTAACTGCTGAGTAGACGGTCGTGGTTGCAAATTGAGCGAATATCTGAGAGGTTCCTCCTTATTTAATTATCTTACTGGTCTTTACCTGCAGCTAAAGATGTCCGCTTTTATAGCAATTGACTTCATACTATACACTTATTATATATAAATATGGTTCAGAAAGAGTTTTCTGTTCAGAAAGAGAAAAAGCGTGGCGTTAAAGGGAACTAACACTATTATTATTACATGTACAACCTTTTATCAAGCAAACATCCGATTCGGTTTAATTAATGTTGAATCTTTTGAGGTCTCGCTTAGAATTCTTTCAATTCCATTTCCAAGAGGACATAAAACCTATTCATGCACCGTATGCAATTGGACAGGAGAAACAGTAGTGCCCCGAAATTATTATGCATTGTAAAAAAAGTTTAGAACATTTTTGAACATATCATACACACACTGGCCAAAAACAAACTGGAATATATTTCCGCCTAGTTTGAATTGATCCTTAGACGTCTCAACGCGAGTAATTGAACATTCTGTCGGCCTTCAGAATATTTCTCGATTAGCTTTTAGAGACACGCTTGCTACGAAATGTTTAGATAAATATTTTTGTTTGGTATTTTTCAATTTAATGAATCCAGTTTCTTTCATGATAGCCAAAACAAATAATGGCACTATAAAAAAACCGGCCAAGTGCGAATCGGACTTGCGCACCAAGGGTTCCGTACTGTTATCTATAAAAACTGCAAAAGAAAACATATCTGTTGTATGGGAGGGCTTTAATATTAATTTCATTTTTATTTAGGTAATTATTTATTTTTAAGTGAATATATAATCACTTTTGTTGTATGGAAGCCTCCTTAAATATTTATTTTTTTAGTATTTGTTGTTATAGCGGCAACGGAAATACATCATATGTGAAAAGTTCAAAAATCTAACTATCACGGTTCATGAGATACAGCCTGGAGACAGACGGTTCGATAGACGGACAGACAGACAGACAGATAGTCAGACAGACAGACAGACAGACAGACAGACAGACAGACAGACAGACAGACAGACAGACAGACAGACGGACAGCGGAGCGATATTAACAGGGTCCCGTTTTTACCCTTAAATATTTCATTAAGCCATTTCAAAGGAATGATCATAAAATCGTAGACTGCTGAGATTTTATGATCATATGTGTAGTAAGTGAGAATTACCCAATAAGGCCAATTTTACCAAATGACGTCTATAGGGTTAGCGAATTTTGGCTTTATCTTTCTCGTAAGATATAAAGCTTAGGACCATTAGACTCAAACGTCAAGTTAAGCTTGATGATAAGCGTGAAAGTGGAAACAGTGCCTCGTTTTTGACCTATTCCCTAAATCGGCTCTTTCGATCTACGCTGGCAAAGAAGCAGCTTGTACATTCTACAATCGACGCAGCAAAAATCTTTTGTATCATAAAAAATTGGTTACTTGTAAATTGGTTAAAGGACGATACTTTTACGTGATAATGGTGGAAGAAATATAGATGCGTCACAAGCCGAACGCTTATGCCAATCGAGCCGCTCTATCACTTGTTCCGCGCTCGAGCTTGCACATTGCACGTGACACTTTTTTGTGCATGCAGTTGGCGTTAATCGATTTATAAATGTTATCAACTCAAAAACTTTGGTTTATAGATGTTATCATGTCAAAATCCTTTGGTTATTGATGTTGTCATCTCTAAAATCTTTTGTTTATAGATGGTATCATGTCAAAAATCTTTTGTTTATAGATGTAATCATGTCAAAAATCTTTTGTTTTGTCAAAGCAGTCTTTGAATTGATATAATTCAGCAAGCAAATTTTCATCAAAAAATCCGACTTGAACACAAACTTAACTTCCCCGATTTTTTAATTAATTAGTATCTGTTGAGTAACAAGCACTCTTTGACTTTACTACTTATTTGCACCTTAAAAGGCAACTCCATTAGCAGAATGAGCATCGCGGAATGAATGGAGGTCATTCAGAGATGTCGTCTGAGCTAGGGGAGACTTTTGAGGTTCGATGAGACGGCAGAAAGTACAAGATGAATACGGACGCTGACATTTGCAAAGTATTAAATACTCGTGCAAGTTGAGATTTATTTGGTACCGAACTAAATAAAAATATAGTATTAGTAAGTTGACGTGTGATTTTTTGATTAATGTGAATAGTTGCCGTACATCACCAGTTTAGTTGAAAAATCAATGTATATACCACGGGTATACAGCGTGTAAATTGACCCTCAACATTCCCTTTACGGGGTGACTCAGCCCATCAATATGAACAACTTTTCCTATAGGAACAATGCTGGGAACTCAAAAACAAATTCGACATTCCCATACAACCTGGCCGGGCGGCGGGACTCTTTTGTATGGAAATGACGAATTTTTTTGAGTTCTCAGCATTGTTTCCGTAGAAAAAGTTGTTCATATTGATGGGCTGAGTCACCCCGTAAAGGGAATGTCGAGGGTCAATTTACACGCTGTATACCTACTTTAAATAAATACCTAAATATATTCAGGTTGTCCTATCAAGAAAGACTAGTGATAAATTTAATTTCATTAGAGTATCTCTCTGTGAGATCGGATCTTATTACTATATCTTAAGTCGTGGAACATTCCCACAGATCGTAAAAGCCGATCAAGGGAATGGGCGAAAATCTGACGAATCACGTTAGTAGGCGATTGGGATAGCGACCCATCACTATTTTGGTTTCGTTTTCCACCTAATGTTCATCAACATGCTAAACGCGGCTTTCAGATCTTATATACCTGGGCTCTGTTTACCCCGCAAGAGAAAAAGACGTGATACTATTATACTTGCCAAAATAAACCCAATCGCATATTTGTGATATAATGGTTATTTCATTTCTGATACAAAAAGTAAGTATGTACTTATATTTTTATGTTTACTAAACGAATCAAAGCACGGACAATTTTTGCATACGAAAACACACATTACCTTATCCCCGCTTTTACGGAAATTCCCTAAAGCGCGCCTGAATATTTTATGTTACTTCACGTTCCCAGATATTATTGTCTAGGCGAGCATATTTTATGGTTTATAATGTCGTTTGTCATCAAGTCACATAAAAAGACCAAGAGGAGCAAATATAAATAAATATTAACTTCATCTTCCTTTTTTAATAGCTTTGTTCCTGTCTTTTGTGTTCTTTATTTTATAATTACGTTTAAATTACATTTTTACAGGTTTAACTTATATCGCGCGCAAAATAAATTGACAATATAAGCCTTTAAAATATATTAAACCTTAAGAAAAACAGAATGTATGCCTGCCATGGCAAAAAAATAGCATATGTATGGCACTTGGGAGGGTGTGAGGATTCTAACCATTCTAACGATACATCCAGCAAATCCATTGAGGCATTTAGAAGTTATGGAGGAAAAATAAACTCACGTACTAACATAAGGAGTATGTTAGTACATATGCTATCCTAGGCTGGTCTGGTAACAAACAAAAAACCATATTTGCTAGCTACTTTTTACCACCAAGATTGTTAAACTCGACAAGCGCTTAATAAGATTTTTTTATGAATACAGTGACAAGAAAATATTTATTGCTAAAAAATTAAGTTCTGTTTTACAATGATGAACTCAATACTGCTTTCCAAGGCACAAGTCGTAGATGTTGGACAAAAAGCTGCCAGCCTAAAGTGGAACTGGGCTGGGCATATCTGCCGTATGCCCGAAGAATTACTGTGGGTGAAAGCGTATACATTCGATCTGGATTCAGGCAAAAAGAACTCCAGGCAAGCCCAAGAACAGATAGCAGGTGTCAAATGCACTCGACCGTGAGAGTTGGCCATAAGGATGGGAGGCCTTTGCCCTGCAGTGGGACAGTATAGGCTGAAAATAGAAATAATAGCATTTTACAACTTTAGTTTCAACCTTACCTTAGATCTGGTAACATTTGACTGTCTCTATCTTTCAAAATGTAACTACTTTAATACTATATATGACAATTAAGGTCCACTATCCCTAACTGGTGTCGAATAGGGATATTTGGGATTCCAATTTCCTGCGTCTGGCCAGTCGTAGCTATGAATGAGTAACGTGAAACGTCATGAATCTTTTATATGTTGGACGTGAGATCGATGCCCACGTCAACGACAGATCATCCAGAAAAGATATTCTGATACTGAGGTATATATATATATATTATGTACCGAAGTGCACATTTTCCTTTCTTGATTGTAGAATATCTAATACAAAATCTCATAGTTTTATATTGATAACTATAGTAAATCAAATAAGCTCAAAGTCATTAATCTAACCTAAAATACGTCATCGAATACCTCTGCTATTAGCTGCTTTAGGTATTCTAATTTCTACCAAATTTAACTCAAGAAAATGAGTAGTACTAATATATATCGTTCACGTTTATATTTGTAATAGGTAGGTATTATTAAATAATAAGCGATTTTAGGTTTCCGTATCCAAAGGGTAAAAACGGGACCCTATTAATTTCACTCCACTGTCCGTTTGTCTGTCTGTTTTTATGTCTGCCTGTCTGTCTGTCCATCTGTCACACCGTATTTCATGAACCGAGATAGTTAGACAGTTGAAATTTTCACAGATGATGTATTTTTGTTGCCGCTATACTAACAAAATACGAAAAAATAGAATAAAATAAATTTTGAAGGGGGCCCCCAACACTACAAACGTGATTATTTTGCTTGTTTTTGCTTTATTTTTTCTTAAATAAATGAATTTAGATGACAAGCTTTTATTATGAGCAGTTTTTACTGTAAAATCCTTTCCAACACAAAACAAATATGCACACTTTGGGATTATCTTCTTTAGTTTAGATGTGAGTGCCTATAGACACCTTCCGTCTTTCTGACTTACACAATTTCATAAAGAAGTTTAGCTGAAACGAAGGATAAATGCTTCAAAAATTTAGTTGCAAATTTAGACCCGAACAAACAATATAATATAATAAATATACACGGACAAAACACACAGCTAGCCCCAAAGTAAGTTCGAGACTTGGGTTATGGGATACTAACTCAAGGATACTGTATTTCATAACTAATACATATATAAATAAACATCCAACACCCAGGACAATCTGAAAAAGATCATTTTCCATATTTACTTGACCGGGGATCGAACCTGGGCACCCTCGTGTCGCAGGCTGGCGTGTTAACCACTGCGCCACGGAGCTCGCCGCACGCTCAACAATATAAAGTACATATACATGTGGCAAATTAAAAAACCTTGCACTTAGAACAAAATTTGTTGCCTGTAAAGTTGTTTTACGGGCGATAATTTTACGTGATAACCGTGGAAGAGAAATAGATGCGTCACATCACAAGCCTAATGATTCCGATAGATGGGTCTCAATCCGAACTCTTAGGTCGATCGTGCCACTCTATTGCTTGTTCCGCTTACGTTCCGCGTGTAAGCGGGAGCTTACACGCGGAACGTAACACTTCTTCATCGATTTATAAGACATTATCATGTTAAAAATATGTCGTATGGCTTAAAAATAAAATATTTGATCCGTAACAGATAATACAGAAATAGCTCCACAAAAATGCCGTCAGAGAATGCCATTACTCTTATTTAGGAAAATCCCTTCTTGTCGACCAATACAATTCTCTGTGCAAATCCTCAAGACGTCTCGAATTTTCATTACCAATCGGCTCTGTATCGAAAAACGAGGGGCGGATTATAAATGCAATAGCCGAATCTTTGAAATAAAACATGTTGGATTTATTTGGAATTTGCGTTTAGTTTTCCATGAATTTTTTTTTTGTTTTGATAAACATTTAGGCAAGGTCATATCTTCATTCTTTATACATTCCTTTTACACACTATATTGTTCGTCAGCAGAATTCACTTTTTTATGAATTATGCGATCTGTCCCTTTTTACCACAAGGTTTCCGCAATCTTTTATTATACTATTTAAAGCATACCCTTTCAAATCCTTACAAATATTATAAATGCGAAAGTGAGTTTGTTTATTTGTTTGTTTGTTTGTTACGCTTTCACGCCGTAACTACTGAACCGATCATCATGAAATTTTGCATACAAGTTCTCTGGAGTACGGAGAAGGACATAGGCTACCTTTTATCCCGGGAAAAAGTACCAATCCCGAGGGATCGACATTGACGCGGGCGGAGCCGCGGGCGAAAGCTAGTAATAAATAATTTAAATAAATATTTTTTCAATCGGTTCATAAATGGCGGAATTCTGAGGTAACAAATATTTTAAAAAACGACCAAGTGCGAGTCGGACTCGCGCACTAAGGGTTCCGTACATTATCCTTATCCTTACTAATATTATAAATGCGAAAGTGAGTTTGTTTGTTTGTTTGATTGTTTGTTTGTTCGTTCGTTCGTTCGTTCGTTCGTTCGTTTGTTCGTTCGTTCGTTCGTTCGTTGGTTCGTTCGTTGGTTCGTTCGTTCGTTCGTTCATCAGCAACGGCATCCAGTGATTGCCAAAATTAAACCGCGTCGTGCGGAGTTGAACAAAAAGTCGGACACTGTTAGTGTAGTGTGTACCAGGGCTAATGCCTAAAAACAAAACTTTATGTGGGTAGTGAAATTATCAAAAAATATTAGTGAAACTGCGTCCACCACCACAAGATGACACCGCAGTACTCCAGTCTCGTTGCGACCACGATGGATGTAACTCCATTGAAACGTCAACGGAAACAAATAATAAAAAGGTTCGTGTTAAGTCCCATTTATATATGTTACGGTAAATTTGATTAATTGAAAACTATTAATAATTTTATAACATTATTAATAATAACCTCGTGTTTTGTTAAATGTGAATAAACAATTGAAATTAATTACTTTTGGTAGTTTTTATTAATAATTCACTATACTCATTGGTAAAAGTTATAAAATAAATAAAAAAAAAACAAAGTTTTTAGTCCAGCAGGTATTTATTTATAATATGATATGACACACAGTACTTGTCTCAGATCACACTAACAAGGGTAGGTCTTGTACCTGTTTTAAAGAAACTGACAACAAAAATCACCTTTTAATCTGAACTCTAAATAAACAAAATTAAAAGAGTGAGAGAACAGCCTCTTGGCGGCGATAAAGAGTCGCCACTCCAGCTGGAAATACCAATGTATGATAGTCTTTGAACCGGTCTAAGCTGGAGCAGAAACTATTGCATTATGGAAGAGAAATTTGTGGGTTATGGGATTCAAATGTGGCTGGACTTGCGCGAGGTTATTGTCAAGGATCGGACACCTGCTATTATTACTTATAAAACGGCAGAATTATAGACTCGTCATCCATCACCATCAAGAAGGCCTCATGTGATCAAAGTATTAAAAAGGCCTCGGGATCATTCATAGTTATAAATTATTTTGCCCTATCAACATGGGAATGGAAATTGATGTTATTTTTGGAGTCCAAGATGGCGGACGTGACTTTTTATGAAAAATCAGCAAGGGCGTCATTTTTTGGGTTTTTTGGCGTCACGATAATTACCTCTGTTATGTAATCCAAGATGGAGGGCGCGACTTTTCGTGATAAACCAACATGAGTGTCATTTTCTAGGTTCAAGAGGGTGTAGATCTCGTAAATGATGTCAGTTTTAGAATCCAAGATGTCAGACGCGTGGTATCCGGCAGAGTAGAATAGGACCACTCCAAGTCTTCCCGTGGATGTCGTAGAAGGCGACTTAGGAAATACAAGCTAAACAAAGCTTATAAACATCTAAGAGACCTCTCCAACCCGTCTGTTCAGCGTAGAGAGTGTAGGCCAAGTCCTCTGACTGCTCTGGCCAAGTATGGCCCTAGTAGTACAGAGAGGATCGTGCTCCTGTAGTGGAGACTAAAAAGGACCTGATGATGATGTCAAACGCGACTTTTCATAAAAATGCAGCAAAGGGAGTCGTTCCATGGCGATTTTTGAGGCGTAGATCTCGAAAATGACGTCAGTTATGTAACCTAAGATGGCGGATGCGACTTTTCATTATAAATCGACACGAGTGTCAATTTCTACGTTTTTTTTCGGTATAGATCTGGAAAATTACATCAGTTTTAGAATCCAAGAAGGCAAATCTTTGCGTGGCCTCTTGCACATCTTGCACGCCGCCCCGCCACCCCTGCACGCACCTCTGTTGCACAATCGAGAAAAAATTCGCCAGTGTAAGTTTATTTTTATCGGTAGTTATTACATTTATCGGTACTAAGGTCACATTATTAATAATCACCGACAAATGTGATTAATTTCTCACTTTTACCTCTACATTCGGTAATTATTAATAATGATAGAGAATTATTAATAATTTTTGATTAATCACTCTAACCGTAACATATACATAATTATGTGTTTAAAGCGTGTTTAAAGCGCGAAAGTTTAAAAAAGAATGTGCTATAAGACGTTGCTTCGTAGACGTTTCGAGATTGAACCCTGTAGGTTTTGATTTCCTTGTGAATGTCGAAAAAACACGAAAATTTGCAACATAACTAGCTGTATCTTTTGATTGCGTTGGCTTAGAAGTTTGATTTTTTCACAACTGCAAGGCACAGCAGACCTGCGTATTTCTGAGAAAAAAGGTCTTGACAGACAGACAGATAGACGGACAGACAGACCAACGGACAACCAAGTGACCCTATAAGGGTACCGTTTTTTTCCTTTTGAGATACAGAACCCTAAAAACAACCGAATTGATAACCTCCATTTTTTCGAAGTCAGTTAAAAAATATAAGACTACTTCTGAAGTACATAGCAAACAAAACAAGAATCATTAAATTAATTCATAAGCCGAAGAAGAAGTAAAAACGTAGATGAATTGAGAATCTGCTCCTTATAGGAAGGGGCTTAAAATGAAAAGCGTTAATGAAAATTTAAGTTTAAATTTAGAATACAGATATATTCTGAGAGTAAAATATACAAAACATAAGTCTCTTCACTAAATCAACACCAAGTATGTTACAGCGAAGATGCAACTCGTAATTTCATCGAGCGAGTTGAGAAGGCGTTAAAGTCACGTACAACTCACGGCAACATCCACCGATCGAAACGAAACAGCCCGGACATGCTTACCCCATCCGATAATGGCGTCTGATTTATCAAATATTCAACAACTCCAACCTTATTTATGCGTACCTTCATGCTTAGAGGAACAAAAGCTTTATGTTTCGAATTCACGTTTATGTTAAATAAAAAGTTGTTGATGGCCCGGCGCTTTGTTTATGTTTTAATTCCATTTTGCAACATCGCTATTTTATTATTGTGTTGTGTTTTGATCTCTTTTTATTTTTACGAATAGGTATTTTTAGTTAGTTTGAAATAAAACGATTGTTTTATTTCAACTAACTAAAAATACGATTTTATTTGTTTTTGACGATGTTATTTGTTTTTATGCAGTGTATATTTTAATTTATAGATAGGTACTTCACGAAATATGCTAAATGTTTTTTACATGTTTAGTGGGATAAAATTGGCGGGATAGTGTAAATTCTTTACCGCCTTGCAGCATAGATTTAATACTATACATAATAATATATACGTATCTCTACTATAGGTTGTCTTGCATAGTATGTACTTTTATAAAACTACACGATGATGCTTAACTCAAATATCAAATGGTAGATTGTGACACAAGGGACTAACACAATACTTTTTAAGCGAGGGCTTCTGCCTGAATTACGAGTAAAAACGTTATATTAGACCCGAGAAGACACATTCAGCATTTCATCTCCCTCTAATAAGAACTACTAGATACTACATTTTTTTAAAGAAAATATTATGAATAATTTGAACTGAATGGTCAAATTAACAAAATTATTGAGGTACATTAGGATTTATTTTATGGAAAATATACATAAGTTTTTTTATTTAAAATGAACTTCAATAAATATAACATTTACCTATAAATAATATAAATTTACTTAATAAACTACTTATTAAAAAAACCTAACTATATGTATAACCAGGGTACGGTACAATATATATTGTCAAGCTGTACCAATTATCAAACGTTTTGTAACTTGGGAATAAAATCTCGGTTTACTATTTGTTATTTTTTAAATAGATGAGATGAAGACATATTTTTAGATCGATAAAGTAGAACAATATCGTTCACTTAAATACGCGAACCTAAGTCACAACAGACAGTTCAAAGACACGTTATATTCTGCGTTCAGCCATAATAACAGGTTTTGCACCTATGTTTACGGCGAGCGTAACTGCGTATAGAGATACCTGTACAATAGGAAAAATTTAAGACTTCTTGCTTTCTTGTGTATCTTTTAACCAAAACTTGTCAGATTTAGGCTGCCTTAAGACATCTGATATAACTTACAACCCATCATCTATAAAAGCCAGTATTTATGTAGTCACCAATTCCAATGTCAATCACGCCCTGAGTTTGCTTAAAATGAATGTTTGTGAACACGCAGTACAATTTTACACTCGAGTCTTATGATCAAATGATCAAAATTGTAGCACCATCGCAGACTTAAACTTTATTACCCTTAATACAAAACGCATATTCAGCCGAGGGCACTGTTTTGACAAAATACTCGTTAATATCCCCAAATTCCAAGTACACCAGAAGTTATGACAAGTAGTACCCAGTGTACTCGGTTCATAACAAGGGAAAATGGAACTAAAATAACGCCTTTTGCATGTTGCTATAATAATACATTTCCCGTTATAAGTAAGAAGGAAATGTTTGCCCTCAGCAATTATCGCCGTCTTGGCAGAATGGAATTTGTTATTTGTATTTAACTTTGCATTAGGATACGAGTAGCGTAGACTTTTTGCCAGTGCGCTTTGTATTAAATTTGTCAATTACCAATTATGTGGACATATAAATGAAACACAATTAAAAATACTATATAAAAATTGGTGGAATATGAACTTCTGAAACAAGACTAAATAAGACAAGAATTACGTGAAGTCTAACAAAATAAAATATAAAATGTGATAAAACATAAACAACTATTACGTCATACTACTTTCAACATTTTTATACGCATGTTAGAATAGAACGGGTAGCAACCACGGATAGTAGCAACTTTGTTAAAATCATTAATCGACATAGACGTCAAATTTTAGCAACGTTAATCATTTTCTCTTCAAAAGATAAAATAAATATTTTTTTAAATATTGGCTATCTAAAACGGGTCAGCCAATCAATCTAAGCGTCAACAAACATCAAAGTTGACCTTCGTTTTCTAAAAACCCAGAGGTCAAATAACAAGACTGAAATCAATTTCGTCAGAATTAAAAAATAAAAAGAGTCGGTGTCCAAGGGGAAAGTTTCAGGAGATTAATTCTCTTGATAAAATTTCACGGTTCAAGAAATCCAACTACCGGTTGCGTGGGGCGATGAACGATACTGATTACGTTTGTCTCAACGCTGCCTTCGAATCTACTAGAAAGTACACAGACACATTTATCAAGAATTGACTATTATAAAACAAAAGTAAAAATTTCTGTAACTATAGATATAATCAGTTTATTAAATGCACTCTTCTGATGAAAAATATGCATTGAATTCACTAACAACCACTTAAACAAGCAGTATAATTTTTTTTCTGCATTCTATTATTGTAAATGCCAAAATATATATACATATATATATATATATATTATTAGAAATTTGCTATAGGTCTGCGTTTGTTACCATACCGTACGACTACCCTACCCTTCATAGCTGTCAAGACTTTTTTACTAGATATATCGAAGCTTTACTTATTACTTAGCTATAGTTATTTATTGTTTTTATTTTATAAATTAATATTTACCTGCGCCATTCTAAATACTTTCAACTCTACGTTCGTTACCGTACGCTACGATGCTGCTACGCCTCGTAGCTGCCGGGCTACGACTCTCCAGAGACATCGTAGCCTTCCGTACAATGTTCGGAGCTCGAGCTGCTGCCTTATTATTTCCTAGATCGTTTTAAACCTGTTAGTCTTGCGACGTTTTGAACAATTATAAAAATATTGATTTCATTTTTCCATTGTAGTAGAAGCAAACATATTTTTAATATAGTAGCAGGTTTACAATTATCTTTGAAGCCGAAAAACCGATAGATAGCATCACATATTTTTTTTAGATAATATTATATTCTAAATATTGCTTGATGTTTATGGTAATTACTTTGAAGGAAATTAAACAATTATCCATAGATAGGGAAATCACTCACGCGCGACAGTGATAGATAGGAAGAAAAAACTTACTTACCTAAAAATTTTAACTTTAGAATACATCACTAAAACAGATGTGAAATATAGAACACCATTTTTTTGTGTGATATAAAGCAGCAAACGAGCAAGCGAGCCACCTGATGGTAAGCGATCAGCGCTGCCTTTGGACAACTGTAACATCAAGGTGTAACAGGAGCGTCGCCGGCCTTTGAATGAGTTGGGAGATGGACATGGGGGAGCAAAGGGGGGAAGGACGGGCCTCCGGCTCTCTTACTCACCACACGAAGCATAGAAGTGGTAAAGCTTCTACTTAATCGTCGATTTTCTGTGAGAGTGTGGTACTTCCCCGGACGAGCCGGCATTTATGCTACTAGCAAAATTTACTTTTGTCGGTACCATGGTTCTACCATAACTTGACAACGATTTTATTTTATTTTTGCTTGCTGTATGTTTAATATGTATGTTTAATAATTAGCCGCGTGGTATCCGGCAGAGTAGAATAGGACCACTCCAAGTCTTCCCGTGGATGTCGTAGAAGGCGACTTAGGAAATACAAGCTAAACAAAGCATAAACATCTAAGACACCTCTCCGACCCGTCTGGCCAGCGTGGAGAGTGTAGGCCAAGTCCTCTGGCTGCTCTGGCCAAGTATGGCCCTAGTAGTACAGAGAGGGTCGTGCTCCTGTAGTGGAGACTAAAAAGGACCTGATGATGATGATGATGATGATGTTTAATATAAAGTTCCGAAAACGCACGAAACTAGCATAAACGCATGAAGCGAGTGTGCTAACACAACCCGCAAACATTGAAATCATCATCATCATCATCATTATAAGCCCAATCATATCCAGTCTTGGATGTAGGCCTCCTCCAATTTCAACCATGACTGGCGGTCTTGTGGCCGTCTCATCCAGCCATGCCCTGCGTGTCGTCGGATATCGTCAGACCATCGCTTTGGCGGTCGCCCTCTTCCTCTTGTGTTATTGCGTGGTCTCCATTCCAGGACTCTCTTTAGCCATCGTTCATTTGCCATTCGGGCTATATGTCCAGCCCAAGTCCATTTCTTCTTTGCGATCGTTGTGACTATATCTCACAGCTTAGTTTTCTGGCGTTTCCATTCGTTGCGCTTCCGGTGTCGGAGACTGATTCCGAGCATTACTCTCTCCATTCCTCTTTGCGCAACTCGAAACTTTTCCGCGGACTGTTTGGTGAGAGACATAGTTTCAGTGCCGTAAGTAAAGATTGGTGATATTCACTCTTCGAATACTTTGGACTTAAGCTGGAGTGGCATCTTGCTCTTGAAGACTTTTTTGTTGGCTCCAAAGGCTGACCAAGCCTGTGCGATTCTACGATCGATCTCCGCCGTTTGGTTCTCACTCCCCAGTGTAATTTTGTGGCCAAGGTAGATATATCCCTGGACCAGGTCAACGGGTAGATGGTAGTTATCGACATTTGGCAGGTTTGTCATTAGTTTTGTTTTTGAGACATTCATCCTCAGGCCTACTCTTGCAGAGTGATCACTTAGGCTGTCGATCATTGTCATCATTTCGTCGATGTTATCTGATATGAGGACGATGTCGTCAGCAAATCTTAAATTTGAGAGTTTTTTCCCGTCGATCAACAGACCCTTGTCATCCCACTCGAGTTTTTGAAAGACATTTTCCAGTGCAAGTGTGAACAATTTTGGAGATATTGTGTCTCCCTGTCGCACTCCCCGTTTAAGTCAAAATTTTTCGGTTTTTTTTTTTTTATGGAGGCTAATACATGCTGTTGCGTATTCATGCAGATGGTTTAGCAACTGGATATATCGCTCATCAACCCTACAATTAACTAGCGCTTGTTCTACTGCCCACCACTCAATTGAGTCGAACGCTTTCTCGTAATCGATAAACGCTAATATTATCGGCTTCCTATATTCATGGCACTTCTCAATTATGATTTTTAAAGTTTGGAGGTGGTCATTAGTGCTGAATCCTGACCGGAAGCCAGCCTGCTCTTGCGATTGATAGAAGTCGAGTTTGTTCTTTAGTCTATTTACCAGCACTCTTGTGAACAACTTGTAAATGTGGGACAAAAGACTTATGGGTCTGTAATTTTCCAGCTTCCTGATATCGCCTTTTTTCGTGGATTAAGGTTATGACAGCATTGTTCCACTTTGGTGGCACTCTTATTTCCACCAAGCACTTTGTGAAAAGAGCTGCTAGTGCTTCCCATAAGGTTTTTGGACTAGCTTTCAACATTTCCGGCAAGATGGTGTCCTCCCCCTGAGCTCGTTTATTCTTTACCTGTTGTAGAGCATGAACTATCTCGTCTACTGTAATGTCAGGAATATCTTCAGAGCCAACATTTTTTACTGGTCTTCTTGTATTACTGGGCTGCCCAGTATTGATAGCTGTTTCAGGGTTTTTGACCTTGCTGGTATATAGTTGTTCGTAATAGTTTTTAACTATTATTAAATGTTGGTCCTGATTGGTGACAACTTCTCCGTCAGCGTTGTATAATTTAAGAATTTGTTTCTTGCCTTGGCTGAGTTCTAGGTTTAGCACTCTGCGGCTAGTGTTCCACTCTATAGCATGCTTGATGAGACTTTCATTGAATTTCTCCAGATCTTTGCGACTTTGTTTACGTATGGATTTACTGAGGGCTTTAAATTCATCAGTATTCTGATTGCCTTCACTGCATAGATATCTTCTCGTGTCTATCAGATGGAGAGTGTTGGTACTCAGCTTTTTTGTTTTTGAAATTTGGAGAGGAGATATCTTTTCCATAGCTGATTTTACTGAACGCACGAGGTGGTCATTTAGTTCTTCTAATGACATCTGGTCAATATTTCGGTGCAGCAGATCCGATTCTATGGCATTCTGGTACTCGCGTTCGTGTCTTATCAAAACTTCCACTTTGGTGTTATTGGGAATATAAGTGGTATTGATAGCCTTACTCCTCTCGATTTTTGAATTGATATAGATAGTCGCTCGCACCAGCCGATGGTCGCTTCCCGTCGTAAATTTATTGAGTACAGAAACGTTTGTTACGACGGATTTCTGGTTACATAAGATGTAATCGTACTCACTTACATGAGTGCCATTGGGGTGTCTCCAGGTTCATTTATGCTGTGGCTTCTTTTGAAAAAAGGTATTCATGGCAAAGAGATTTCTCTGGCTTAGAAAGTTCAGTAGTGTTCGACCTCGTTCATTTCGAGTGCCCAGGCCATAGTGCCTTATATTTGTTTCATCGTCTTCTTTTTGTCCCAATCGGGCATTAAAATCACCTATAACGAACTGCGATCACCAACCCGTCGTGACTGGCGTGGTGATTATATGGCTAACCCCCCCCCTCCATCCATCCATCGGCCCCATCGGCTTTCTCATACATAGGAATATCAGGGAAATGGTAGTAGAGGTAAAAAGCGTTTCAGACAGGGTTGCATATCTAGTCCTCAAAATAACAAAGATGGTAAAACTGAAAGTAATCATATCTTACGCACCTACCGCTGATCACCCGGATGAGAAAGTTGAAGAGTTCTACGAAGACATAGCCAGCGTACTAAATAATGTTAAGAGCAAATATACAAACATTGAAATAACAAACAGTATTTATTTAGGGATGGAATTTTATAAAATGAAACATAAGAAACACTCTATATAATATTTTAACTACGATAATATTACAACTGTTTCTTTTTCAAACATGTGGTTATTTATACTGTTTTAAGATTTACATGCTGTCCCGACCCTACGTAAAGCGGGATGAGGAGAGGAAAATAAGATGTGTCTATTTAAACGCTATATAGCGTTTAAATAGACACATCTTATTTTCCGTCGTAAATTTATTGAGTACAGAAACGTTTGTTACGACGGATTTCTGGTTACATAAGATGTAATCGTACTCACTTACATGAGTGCCATTGGGGTGTCTCCAGGTTCATTTATGCTGTGGCTTCTTTTGAAAAAAGGTATTCATGGCAAAGAGATTTCTCTGGCTTAGAAAGTTCAGTAGTGTTCGACCTCGTTCATTTCGAGTGCCCAGGCCATAGTGCCTTATATTTGTTTCATCGTCTTCTTTTTGTCCCAATCGGGCATTAAAATCACCTATAACGAACTGCGATCACCAACCCGTCGTGACTGGCGTGGTGCTTATATGGCTAACCCCCCCTCCATCCATCCATCGGCCCCATCGGCTTTCTCATACATAGGAATATCAGGGAAATGGTAGTAGAGGTAAAAAGCGTTTCAGACAGGGTTGCATATCTAGTCCTCAAAATAACAAAGATGGTAAAACTGAAAGTAATCATATCTTACGCACCTACCGCTGATCACCCGGATGAGAAAATTGAAGAGTTCTACGAAGACATAGCCAGCGTACTAAATAATGTTAAGAGCAAATATACAAACATTGAAATAACAAACAGTATTTATTTAGGGATGGAATTTTATGAAATGAAACATAAGAAACACTCTATATAATATTTTAACTATGATAATATTACAACTGTTTCTTTTTCAAACATGTGGTTATTTATACTGTTTTAAGATTTACATGCTGTCCCGACCCTACGTAAAGCGGGATGATGAGAGGAAAATAAGATGTGTTTATTTAAACGCTATATACAATAGCATAGTTTCATCCATCCACCTTCCATGCTGGTCTGGGAGAAACGGAAAAAAGTAGAATGTGCCAGCTACATTTCTTCCCGTGCAGATCGTAAAAGCCGATCGAGGGAATGGGCGAAAATTTGCAAAGTCATGTCAATAGGCAATGCGGCTAGCAACCCATCACTGTTTTGATTCCGTTTTCCACTTACACGCCCTCAAACATGCTAAATGTGGCCATAAGGTCTTATAGACCTAGGCTCTGTCGACCCCGCAAGGGAAAAAGACATGATACAGCGTAGTACAGTAGTATGTATACAGCGATATTTTCAACCCCTGAACTATATTGAAATCCTGGATTTAGACTCCCTAATGGAATAAAGAATTACAAGAAAAACACGGTAAAATAGGAAAAAGAAAAAAAATTCGTCCGGCTAATCGGCGACTTTCTAAGAAGCCCAATTTTTGATTTTCGCTTTTATACCAACCTATCACTATTTTGATTGCACTAACCTGCTAAACGTATCTTTTAGGTCTAATATACCAGATTATATTATTTATATACGAGTCTTACTGGTACGTGTATGTATATATATCATAATACAACTGTCGAACCAGTGCCACAGTATTAATAAAAATACACATGTTTAGAACGGAAATTTGCAGCGTCCCCCGCAATATGCCGGCCCCACCTCTCCCCCGTGCTCGAGTGCTTTTGTTTGCTTTGAAAAACAGGGTTAGCTGCTACTGTTGCTAATCACACGTTCCGCGAAGTCTCTTTTACGTAAGTTATTACGTGAATTTATTCTGCGGTGGCGACCCTGAGTGTTACCTCACACATTGACGTGTGCAGATTTGTAAAGTTTAGCTTGTATGAAGCGCCCATACTTGCGCCAGTGCTCCAGAGCATGTCCAAAACCCAAAACTAAATTTATTGTCTCATCTTGTTTCATTTATTTTAGTAAATTTCAGCTGTATGAAGAGCTTATAACGTACATTGCCAAGCATACTTCTTTTACAATGACCGTAGACATTACTTGATAGCAAATATGTAAGTGTGCAATATAGATACTAATGTTGAGCAGTAAATTATACATAATAAACCTACCTCTTGAATCATTCTATGTATTGCGATAGAGTCTCACTTTGGTTAAGATCCAATTTGCTCTCGCTGAACACCGCAAAGACAAAGTACATATGCCATTATATAACTAAAAAGACACAACCTACTCCAAATTATAATCTTAAAGCTCATATGTGTGATGGAGAGAACTTTGCCTACTGTAACTGTTCTACACTGGAGAGGGTGGAATCCATCAAATACCTTGGGGTCATACTTGACCAGCGACTATGCTGGCACCCACACATTGAGCACGTCAATAAAAGGGTTAGAAAGCTTATTTGGATGTTCAAATTACTCAGACACGTAGCTTCACAAAAATTACTAAAACAAATCTACACCGCCTTGGCACAGTCCATAATTACTTACTCCATTTCTGCTTGGGGTGGAGCTACAAAAACTAAATTTCTAGAGGTGGAAAGGGGCCAGAGATACTTGTTAAAAATAATGTTCTTCAAAAAGCTAAGATATCCTACTAAGGAACTTTATGAACTCTGTAAACTTCTTTCAGTTAGGAAATTATTCATTTTGTCAGCAGCCTTGAGATTACACAAAACAATACCCTACAACCCCAAACAACAAACTGCTAGGAGGAGGCCCAAGGTCGCTTCTATTCATCAAAGCAATACAGAGTTTGCTAAAAGACAATACTATATAATATCGGCATATATATATAATAATTTAAATGAACAACTAGATATTCATAAACTCAGAAAATATAAATGTAAGACCTTAATAACTGAATGGCTGTTACCTTTAGACTATGATGAGACAGAAAAACTCATTATTAACCAAAATAAAGTGACCTAATATATAAGATAATATACTCAATGGAGGCCACAAATAACTAACGACAGTTCATAATTTTATGTGTAGTCTGTTTGTGGTCTCTGATCCCAAGATTCTATCGTAGGGTTGAGAACTACATAACCTATTTCTTATTTATTATAATTTCTCACTTACCACCAGGAATGAGTAATGATTACCACACACACACACAATACATAAATCCTCACAAACACACTCTCTCACACTCACATGCACACCCTCACACACACGCACACACACACACGTACACACCCACTCACGCATCTACACATCTTCACTTATCACACAACACAACATACACTCATGTCAATAGAAATAAGAATATATTTAAAGTTATAAAATATATTTGTAATCTAGGCCTATGTTAATACTAAGTGTTTGGAAGAGCGGGTCCCCCTGCCACAGGCTTTTTCAAAGCTTACTAGGTGGGTCCCAGAAATTTGTATTGTAAAACTACTGGCTTGAAATAAAGATTTTTATTTTTTTTATTTTTTTTTTTTTTTTTTTTATTGCTGATAACTGCATTAAAATCCGTTGAGTACAGCGGAAGCGAATTCATTTTAGGGTTCCGTACCCAAAGGGTAAAAACGGGACCCTATTAATATCGCTCCACTGTCTGTCCGTCTGTTACCAGGCTGTATCTCATGAACCGTGATAGTCAGACAGTTTAAATTTTCACAGATGATGTATTTGTGTTGCCGCTATATAACAACAGATACTAAAAAATAGAATCAAATAAATATTTAAGGGGAGCCCCCTTACAACAAACGTAAATATTTTAATTCCTCAATAGATGGACTATCCAACACAAAAAGAATTTTCCACTTTGAACCAGCAGTTCCTGAGATTAGCGCGTTCAAACAAACAAACAAACTCTTTATAATATTATAGTATAATATAGTATAGATATATTCACTTTAAAAATAAATAATTAAATAAACAAAATTAATATTAAAGGGGTGCTCGCATATAACAGACATGATTTTTTTGCCGTTTTTATAGACAACGGTACAGAACCCTTCGTGCGCGACTCCGACTCGCACTTGGCCGGTTTTTTTATACTATGTAAAGATGAGTAATTTCAGAGTAAGACTGGATTATACAATCAAATGTACAGTTTGATATGCTTCGAACTTGGAACATTTAAGACACGAGTAGCGCTCTCTGACCACTCGTCATAACCACTTACTACTAAGTTTATATAATATTCTCCGCCTCCGTGGTCCAGTGGTTAAGGCGTTTGCCCACGGGAAGCATACTTTGTTTAGTTGTTTTCAGTTTGGTTAGGACATTGTAGACTTGAATCACCTGATTGTCTGATAATAAAGATGATTCCGTGCTTCGGAAGGCAAGTTAAGCCGTTGGACCCGGCTGCCATCTGGTAGTCGTTAAAGGAACCACGTCAGAGGCCGAAAGGCGGTTCCGAAGGACTCTGACGCCAGGGTGTGCATGGTCGATTGACCATCAGAGTGGATCGATGAGAATCGTAGGCGGAGAATCATCATCATTTCGTGTAGTCACCTATACGAAATGATGATGATTCTCCGCCTACCCTCTGGCTTCTCGTGAGATAACCGGAAGCAACAAATTAACGTAAATATTATCAGGCCGTTACTTGACTTTTGCCATAAACTATACAATTGAAGATAAACTATTACAGGCTAAATTGAGCTGCAAACTGTAGGCAACAATTCCAAGATGTTATTTGAACTACACGAGTATATAAACACTAGATGAGCCATGCTTGCAAATATAAGTTCCTATTCTCATATTTGTATGACTGAAGTGTGTATATTTTCATTTACCTACTTAATATTTACATATCATCATCGTCAGCTTTCTACGTCTCATTTTGCCTGCACCTTTTTTCTCTATCCCTAGCCTTCGCAATACAATTCTTGCCAGAAATCTGCTTTATGTCATCGACCCACCTAGACGGACACCCAATACTACAAACAACTGAAATAAGATTTTTTTTCTGATATTGGATGGTAAAAGAGCAAGCGAGTCACCTTTGAAGGAGTTGGGGGAAGGACAGGCCTCCCGCTCTCTCACTCACCAAACGAAGCATAGAGGCGGTAAAGCTTCTATGCTTCGTTTAGAGCTACTCAAACGTCGACTTTTTGTGAGAGTGTGGTACTTCCCCGGACAAGCCGGCCCATTCATGCTACTAGCAAAAATTACTTTTGTCGGAAGCGTGGCTTAACCACAAATTAGATAAGTATATATTGAGAATTTGCAAAGGACTCCAGTGTTTCTCTTCGTTCACAACTCCTTAAATTACTGGTTAATATCACATAATATAAAAATAGTAAAATATATAGTTGTAATTATTTTCGCAGGAATAAAAAATGTATGTGAGTATGTCAATTAAAAGTATAACGATTAACTAAACTAATATGAAAGAAAGATGACTACGACTACAATTTGCACGGTGAATAGGCCTAGATTGCTGCTCCGCGATAGTGTGCCCCAACGTCTGGCAGCATTGCCATTGTTGTATAAAAAAAAGGTTTCTTTTTACCTCTAGTCAGTGTTGACGTTGAAATGAATCGAGGTATAACTTAGAAATGCTTCCGAATGGCAACTTGGCTTTTCCAGCAATAGACTTTTAAGGCTGAAATGATGACGGTTGGCTAACAATATGAAACATCAAAGCATTTTGCTGATTGTTGTGACGTCATACAACTAAGTTTTACAAAGGCCAAGGCACCTCAAAACATACCTAATTTTAATAAAAATTAAAAATACTACTACAATATAAATTAAGCGCAAATATTTTAAAGGCTGACTCCCATGAGCTAGAAAAATGCTTTAGAAGCAAAATAAAAGAAATCGGCACGCTAGTTTTTGAGATATCTGGACCTGAACATTTAAGATAAAAATGAATAAAACACCCTGTGTACAAATAAACACTTCCTTGGCCAAAAACTTTATACTATTATGTACTATGGATACTAGGTCACTGACCTCGACGATCAAAACAGCTGATTTATCGATTTTAATAAATTCAACAATTACTTTGTATGAAAAAAAAAAAAAACTAGCGTGTCGATATCTTAAAATTTGCTATTAAAGCATTTCTTTGACCTATGGGAACCAGCCATTAAAATATTTGCGCTTAATTTAAATGGACCTTGTATACTTCAACAGTTAAGTATAAATACTCCAAATATTTCCCTTGCCTATCCAGTTATCTCTATATCTTTGTGTGTTATTATCGTAGTAAAGTTGTATGAAACTAGCCACTCGGAGTTGGCTCGCGTTCGACCTAAGGCATGAGCCAACCCAATCTCGACTGTTATTTTACACAATTACACTACATCCCGCTCGTGTCTAAGAGAAGTTTGAGGCATCACAAGACGAAGTAAAGCTATAATTAATTTAAATCTTGTTTAATTAATTAGTTCTATATATCCCTATATTCTAAAGTTATAGATAAAGCTTAATAATATAGTCGCAGCGTTGAGATTTGATGGTTTATTCCGTATTCATCCCACGTGTTTCAAAATTCTTTACTCATCCCAAATTTTAATTCCTCACTCCCCCTTTCTTTTCTCATCCAATGGTTTTATATCCTTATTCTTAACTCATCCTAAAGAACATTTTATTATTATTATTATTTATTGTGTGACTAGCTAATATTTTCTGGCTCTGCCCAATGAAAAATAGTGAGTTTGTGTTGGGAAAATTTGGGAGATTCGTACTGGAATAGCGAGAAAAAATGCAAAGCTAATAAACCTCATCGCGACTCATTTGTCATGACTCATGTGTCCGTATATATGTTTTTAATTTCCTTTATTAATAAAGCATTAGTGTACGACTTGAGCATTGATTAACTGTTAAGAATATATTAACTTTGTAAGCAACCGGACTATTAGTCCGTTAGTCATTCTTCTTCTTAACTTGCTTTATGTAATGTTATGGCTCGAAGTGAAACCCTCTTCATTGTTAGGCAGGTATGTTAGTATTATTGATTTTGTTGATTAGCGACGTAGATATTCATTTAAATAACCTTGTCTCTAGAAAATGATTTTTACTGAGAACAAAAAATGCTGTTAAAGTCAAGTTGAAAATATATACATTTTCTATTGAGAACTTGGCGAACGGTCACATAAATTATAATTTAAATAATTGGGAACTAATCACACAGATTAAGCCAGCCCCACTGTAACTTGTGTCGTGGGATACTAGATATGATCAACGTTACTATATTTTAAACCATCTAAGACCCAGGCCAAAGATTGTTTTCCACCTTTACCTGACCGGGGATCAAACCGGTTCCCTGCGACTCAAAGACACTTGCGGTACCACCGAGGCACAAAGGACGTCGCTTATCGTTTTATTTACCGAGTGTTATTCTTTCAGTTCCAAGTTGCGTATTTAAGTAACAACAAATGATAAATTATGAGTGGTAAAACGTTAACGAAACTGTCATAAGCTAAACGCATACAACTTCAGACAGAAAATTAAATAACAATAAATTCACATAACCGCAACACTAAATCATTGCTATGAGCGCACCATCAGGCGCTGCGGACTTCCTCATTATCCATTTGACTATATCTAAACATCTTAGCAGTTTAAACGTGAAAGGAAACAGATGTGACCGCGGCGGGCAAACTCGGGGTAATAAATTATGGCTTGTCGAGCCCTTGTTGCGACGAACGGAACTGACATTAAAACAGGCTGTTGAGACAGCGACGTGATAGGATGGGTTGCCTCAAATTGCGCGCTTAGTACAGTGCTATCGTCGTTTTAGTCTTAGATAGCCAGATATTTGGAATTAAATTGTGTAATAAGAAGCAACGTTGTAAAATATAGGCTGATGAGCAATATAAAGCGATGGGTGGCGCCAGGCACCGTATCGCAGAGTCATAGGACTATTCTAAGTAGGTACCGTCGTTAAATTATAAAATTTACTGAGGCTTTAGTCGCGAATTAGGTTCCCAAATAGTTGACCAATATAATTATTCGATAAATGATTTTTCTATAACCAACATACATAAATTGCCATTCCATAAACCATTTTGTACAGAAACAAACGTTTCATATTTTATGTCTGTTTAAAAAAAAATAAGGTTTGTACCTTTTGCAATACTCGTTGTTATGATCAACATCAGGATCAGGAGACCTAATGAACCTAAGTTACCTACGGTCGTCAAGTTGAGTGAGTAGATATGCTTTTGTTATGTATCTACTTCCGCCCAAAACTTGTCGCTTACTTCACTCTCTCGCTTGTCTCTCTTGTTGTCATGATCACCAGGAAACTTAACTCACCTAACCTGTGACCACTTGAATCAATATTAATACTGCTGACACGGGAGAGGTACAACGTTGTTTTGCAAAACGAACTTCTACATACCTAGACATATTCTTATCATCATCATTTCGAGTAGGTTTCACGGTCAATCGACCATGCACACCCTGGTGTCAGAGTTCTTCGGAAGGGGCGCTTGTCCAGATACAGTGATTACATTGAATCACTGAAACATCACGGTTCAGATGTTTTTACTTGTTATCCAAAAGAAATTAGAATTAAAACTGAATACTATTCAAAGTTTAATGACAGATTTTGACCACATTCAATGTCAAATAGACAATGTGACTCCCAATATTGAGGAACAAATCACAGAAAGGGATGCTATTGAATCTCGAATAATGTCATTACTCGCAAATGGACAAGCAATCCTTGACTCCATTCCGAAGCGTTCATCAAGCGCAGGCAGTGACAATGATTCTTGTTGTAGTCATTCTAGTCCAAAGTCAAAATCAAATAATGCCATTAAATTACCTACTATACAGCTGCCTACATATGACGGTAATTATTTAACTTGGTTAGAATTTAAAGATAGTTTTGAGTCGATGATACATAATAATGGCAACATTCCATTAATTAATAAATTCCATTATTTGCGCTCATCATTGCAAGGAAGTGCTGCTGTTACTTTAAAATCTATTGAGTTCACTAGCAACAACTATGAAACTGCCTGGAATTTATTATGCCAAAGATTCAATAATAAGAATATTTTAGTCAGTAACCATCTCAGAGCACTATTTAGTATAGAAAATACATCCAGGGAGTCTCATAAGGCGTTGAAGTTTATGGTTGATCATGTCTTAAACATTTGAGTGCGTTGAATACTCTAGGACAACCAACCGACAAGTGGGATACACTTATTATTTATATGGCCTCTTCCAAGTTAGATTCTACCACGGCTGGTAAATGGGAGGAGTACAAGAGTACACTCATAGATGTGCCAACATTAGACAATTTCTTTACATTTATACGAGCCCGTGCTGACATAATCGAGACTGCTCATATCAATAGTGTAGGTAGAGGTAATTTTAAGCCTAATAATAATTACAAAGATCAAAAACATACCAAGTCCTTTATAGTATCCTTAGATAGTAAAGCAAGTGGTGTATCATGTCCTTGTTGTGGTCAAAGCCATCGTTTATACTTATGTGACAAATTTAAGAGCATGACTATCGATGATAGAATATCTGAAGTAACTAGAATGAAACTTTGTAAGAATTGTTTGCGTGGTGGTCATTTGAATGCTCAGTGTCAGCTAAAAGGATCTTGCCGTATATGCAAAAAGAAACATAACACTTTAGTACATAAAGCTCAGTCTAACCACTCTGATGCGGCTGATGCGTCATTACCTGTGTCTTTATCTGTGCTATCAACACCAAATAAACAAATTTATCAAGTTCTGTTAGGCACAGCTTTCATAAAATTAGAATATAAGGGTAAACTTTATACAGCAAGAGCGATCCTGGACACGGGAAGTCAGTCCTCATTCTTGTCAGAAGAACTGAGAAAGAAAATGGGAATAGCTAGTACTTCATCCAAAACAATTAGTATTGCTGGTATAAATAACACTGTATGTAGTACATTAGGTACTTGCACTTTGAATGTCAAGTCTTGTTTGAATTCATTTAGTGTCAATGTAAACTTTTTGTTTGTTCCGTGTATTACAGGAACTCTGCCTAATATAGAGGTCAATCCTGGGGAACTAAACTTGCCTACTAATATCCAATTTGCTGATCCTAATTTCTACAAACCCGCCAAGATAGACATCCTACTAGGAGCAGACGTCTATTGGGACATTGTAGGGTCAAACCAAATCAAATTAGGTAATAATTCACCTATTCTAATAGAGTCACATTTAGGATGGTTGGTGGCTGGTCCGACAGCTAAAGGCTCGGCTATTCCACAGCCTCAACTATTTTGTAATTTTAGTCAAGAGTTGAAAAAATCATTAGAAAGATTTTGGGAGATAGATGAATTACCACAAACAAAAACACTATCTCCTAAAGAAAAATTTTGCGAAGCTCATTTTGTAGCCAATACTAAACGCTTACCATGTGGTCGATTCTCAGTTCATATACCTTTTAAGGAGGATACTGAGACTACTTTGGGTGACTCATATTATTTAGCAAAAAACAGACTCATAAATTTAGAGAAAAAATTCAAAGGTCATCCTGAGCTAAAAATTCAATATAGTGCTTTCTTAAAAGAGTATGCTGATCTAGATCACTTAACTAAAATAGAAAATCCTAGCTATGGCTATTACATGCCTCATCATGCAGTTTTAAAACTGAAGAGTGAAACTACTCGTATTAGAGTTGTTTTCGATGCGTCCGCTAAAACCTCCATAAAGGGCGAGGCAGCGGCTAATATGCGCAAAAATAAATCATTAAATGATATTCAAATGGTTGGCCCAGTAGTGCAGAATAGTTTGATGTCTATTTTGTTTCGTTTTCGTGAGTATAGGTACGTACTTACCGCCGATATAGAAAAAATGTATAGACAAATAGAAATTGATGAGTCACAACGTCATTTACAACTTATTCTCTGGCGAGAAATTGAGAACCAACCAATTGATGTCTTACGGTTAAATACTGTTACATATGGTACTGCATCTGCACCATTTCTTAGTACCAGATGCCTATTACAATTATCTCAGGAATGCCCAGATAAAAATATTTCTAATGTCATTAAAAATGATTTTTACATCGATGATCTCAGTACGGGATCACACACAGTACTGGGTTTACGGCAATTATATGAAGGCATAGTGCAGACATTAAATTCCTCTCGGCCTCTAACGTGATTCCTTTAACGACTACCAGATGGCAGCTGGGACCACTGGCTTAACGTGCCTTCCGAAGCACGGAATCATCTTTATTATCAGACAATCAGGTGATTCAAGCCTGCAATGTCCTAACCAAACTGGAAACAACTAAACAAAGTATGCTTCCCGTGGGAATCGAACCCACGACCCCCGGGTCTACAGGCAAACGCCTTTACCACTGGACCCCGGAGGTTGTTTATACATATTCTTCTGAATTATATATATTCTTATGAAAAGTTATTACTCAATGTTGACGTGGGGAATTAATATTTTCCAAAAAAAAAAAAACATATTTATGATCTGTGAAACGTAGTATCCTTGGCGAATTGCGTTTGATATCCCTTCTTTAGAGAAACATTTTTTTCATACGTTATATGAAGAAATGAGTTTCCGTTCGTAGGTGGTTGTATATTATCTCAGGTGTTCGCTGTGGTTGGTTGAAACATTTATATAACTTGATATGTCTCTAAAAGGCTTCCATCATCATGATCATTATTTCAGCCGTAAGAAATCTACTGCTGAACTAAGGAGTCTCCCAGAATTCTTCGCTCCATAGACGGATATTGGCATACTCACCCACCACGCTTGGCGGGCGGGTTGGCGAGCGCAATTTTCTTTGGCTTCTTGTGCTTTCGACGCTGCTGCCCATCGTAAAAATTTTAAGCTGGCGAAGTATTTATAGTATTTTCTAAGTCAGATGAATGGCGAAAAGGCAAGTAGTAGCTTGGGATGCCGATGCCGGGCCCGTATACCCTAATGACATCGGTGTCATTCCTGCAACCATGGACCAAGCAGTTGAAGATAACACCCCTGACTTAATAAATAATAGGAGATTGTGTCTAGTAGTATTCGCTACTATATGGACATATTAATCATTTTAACAGTATGGTAGTGTTGGGTACGAGAATACGTACACATTTGTGCATAATAACGACGTTTATATAAAAAACTAAAGGTACATCATACTTTTGTTAGTTTCGCGAGTAAAAGCTTTTGTACAGAGACTCACTTCCAATTTTAAAGCACTTTTAAAGCATCCTTACAAAATTACGATTAGTTAAATATACTCGGACCATAATATTTCAGTGAATCGCGGAGATAATGAATCATTTACCCGAATAAGTACGTGTTAAAAACGGAATGTTTTCGCGGTTATAGGCTAATAACTGTTTTCGACCCCAAAATGAGATTGTAACTTGTTAATTATTATTCATGTCTACCTCCGCGTATTTCGGTTAAGTTTCGTAATGGAAAAACTTTTTTTAACTGCCCTAATCTCGAGGACCGCTATAAATAACTGTTACAGCAAGCTGTTCCGCACGGACTGAGTTGTTCCGACTCGTTCCGGGCTGTTCCGAGGACGAAATGAAGGGTCAGCCTGCACGTAGGTAATTATTTAAGACACTGCGCTCCGTAAAACATTTCAGGGGCGTTTTTGTAATAAAACGCGCGAGGGATAACAGATTCTGTTTTCTGTCGAGGATTTTGTAGAATTAAATTAAATTAGCATTTCTTAATTCGCTCAGTGAAGTCATTAACTACAGAATACTACGCAAAACTTAGTTTTTGGGCACCTCGGTGTTCTGTTGTGTGTTCAAATGAAAAGTTAAGATGTCTTTTTCAAATCTCTAGGTATCTTTGCAAATTAGTTTTAATAATTATCTTAAGGTAGCTTTAAACATTTTGCCTGATATAAAGTAGGTTGAGATGTATAGCAACTGAAATAGACGTTTTACAAATGGCTCTTGTGGTATATCAAAATCAGTAGATACGTTAATAATGTTTTAACTGAACTTACTTTGAAATACCAATGACGGCCTCCGTGGCGCAGTGGTTAAATGCCAGGCCGCTGCACGGCAGCTTTCCGGTTCGATTCCCGGTGTGGGCTAAGACATGGTTTATTTTTACAGATATTTATCAGAGGTCCTGGAGTTATCAAAGGAGGATTCGCATTAAGCAGGCAGCAGGTCGTAAAAATCGCTTACGCATGTTACAGCATGAAGAGTATCATAATAACCGACCTCGGGCTCCAACGCAACCTGACCGGGAAAACGCTAGGTTGAGGGGTAGAATTTTGAAATGTTTTTGTAACTAACTAGCTTACACCCGCGGCTCCGCCCGTGTTAATGTCGATCCCTTAAGAATAGCACTTTTCCAGGGATAAAATGTTCCCTATGTCCTTTTTCGTACCCCAGACAACGGGCATGGAACAAATTTCATGACGATCGGGTTTTTTGTGACGCCTTCACGCCATATCTACTGAGATATTGCGTGAAGGCGTCACAAAAAAAAAACAAACACTCGTTCCTAATTATAATATTGGTAAGGATAGTTAAAATTCAGAGCACAAGTGTACTTTACTTACTCCTTAAGTACCTCAATCTCTGAAGTCAGAGTTCTTCGGAACCGCCTTTCGACCTCTGACGTGGTTCATTTAACGACTACCAGATGGCAGCCGGGACCAATGGCTTAACGTGCCTTCCAAAGCACGGAATCATCTTTAATATCAGACAGTCAGGTGATTCAAACTTGCAATGTCCTATCCAAACTGGAAACAACTAAACAAAGTATGCTTCCTGTGGGAATCGAACCCACGACCCCCGGGTCTACAGGCAAACGCCTTAACCACTGGACCACGGAGGCAGTTTTATATCATTCATAATATTTGCAGATTTTGGCTGAAAAGATTTTATTTTCTCTTCGAACCGTTTTAGAATTTGAATGCCTGAGTTTATCCGCTATCTACGGCAATAAACCCTCAAAAAGGAGTTCATTTCAAAGGCTGGCTATCAGATACACCGGATGTTCTCTCTCTTTGAGTTATGGCGTCGGCTTCCGTGAATGTATTTCCGGTGGGCCGATGCAGTGGTCAGTTAATTACTCAATGATTCATAACTAATCAGGATGCAGCTTAGCCCCCTATCTTTGGGAGTACATTAATAATTAACTGTGTTTAGAGTGTACCTTAATGGCTCTAGTAAGTAAATTAACGCCTGACCAATAATAGGGGGCATGCTATACGTACGTACGGCTATGATTGGAGTTCTTTTCCGTGCTTTTAACATGATTTGTTTTGCATAGCAAGACTAGCTAAGATGATGAAAATTTGAAAATACACAACAGCTAAAGTTATTGAATTGAATATTGCAGCTAGAAAATTGACTTCATACTTAAACAATATACAACAACAAAACAAGAACGAGAAATGTAAAGGAACTCAAGCATTGAAGGAAGACACATGGTCTTCCGTCAATGCTTGAGTCATCTTCAGGACAAATTCAGGGAAATTGCGGCACGGTCGTCCCTCAAACATATGTTTTATTTTAACTTCAAATAAATTAAAATTTTATTTTCCTTTCCTTCGCAGTGGAAACGATGGGTTTGGGGCCCAGATGCTAAGATTTTTTATAGGGACATCACAACTCGTCTTATTGAGGCAACGGGAGACCCTAGACCGGCTGTTATTTTGCTCAACGAATCAACATTGCTATACAGCGAGGTAATGCTGCTAGTATTTTGGGCACGTTGCCTCAATGTGACGAGTTGGAAAATTACTTCTATTTATAAGTAGTACATTAATATGATGATATTTGTAAATTGTTGAAATAAATTATGTTATAATTCTAAAAAAGCGTTTGATCATTCTGTACAGTGTATTCATCGATTTATTACCACGCACGGTATATTTAGGTATTCATTATATTGTACTTTCTTTCTGTGATCGCGGCTCCGTCGACACACCTCATAAATATGTAAGCCGGCTCGGCGCGCAATGCTAAATTTCAGTTCCTTCGCAAACAGGTCAACTCCAATTTAACATTTCATAGATTTAAATCTGAATCAGATTAAGCGATGATATTGCAAAATACTGAACTGTATTTTGTTATATTAATATTTTTATTCAATTTCTGGCCAGAGAGGAGAGTGTAGGCCATATCCTCTGTCTGCTCTGGCCAAGTATGGCTCCAGTAGTACAGAGAGAGTAATGCTCTTGCAGTGGAGACTAAAAAGACCTGATGATGATGATTACACACAGACACTACTTCTAATACATATGTTTTAGCGAAAGCAATAGATCCAGATATGATAATATCATATCTGGATCTATTGCTTTCGCTAAAACATAAGTAGATATTATTCATAATGGTTGGATAGTATTATATTTTAATACTATCCAACTATTATGAATTATCCAACCATTATGAATTATTCATTCATACTACATCTACTCAAATTAGATATAGTGATGATTAATAAAGTGATTTTATTAACACTTAATTAATTATATTATCTAGCTTGTTTATGATATTGCCATACTCTCCACGTTTGGCAGGCGGATTGGTGAGCGCAGTTAAGAAACTGCGCTCGCCAAAGTAGGCGCCTTGTGCTTTCGACGCTGCTACCCATCGGAGGCATTTTTAAGTAGGGGAAGGAAAGGAATAAGTTGGTTTTGGGAGAAGATGAAAGGTATTGGGATACTACTCACTCGGATGAATGTGGCAAAAGCAAGTTGCAGCTCGGGAGACCGGGCGCGCGAATCCGATGCCATTCCTATAACCGGACAAACAGTTGAGGATGTCATCCCTGACCGTAAAGCATCTGTATTGTATACTAAACTAGCTTTCGCCCGCAGCTTCGCTCGCATCCATGTCGTTCCCTCGGGAACAGTCCTTTTTTCCGGGATGAAAGGTAGCCTATGTCCTTCATAGATGAAAGGTAGTACTTACTGCGTATTCCCGAAAAATTGTATGAAAAATTTCTTAATAACCAGTGCAGTAGTTACGGCGTGAAAGCGTAACAAACAAATAAACAAACTTTCTCATTTATAATATTAGTAAAGATAGTAAGGACTAGCTTTCGCACGCGGCTTCACTGGTATCATGATCCCTCGGGAACAGTATTACAGCATATAACAGTAGGGTTAAGTGACATTAATTCATCCGTAATCTAAATAACAGGTATATAAATTTTTTGATGCGTAAAAGTAAAATTAGTTGATGCGTAAAAGCACCTGTGAAAGCTTCACATAAAAATAGACTATTTTTCACATATAATAATACCAGTTAGGATACTAGGCCTCGACTCAATTCTGCTAGGTATCAGGCTTCCCGTATATTCAATATACTACTAACCAAATATAAATACATACACAAGTTTTAACAATTTAAGATGACAATAAGGAGTTTTTTATTGAACAAATGTAACTACGAGTATAGACGAATTTTTGTTAGTAGATACCTATTCCATTAATGAATTATACCTATATGTATCAATTATTTTGGTTTAGGTTAAATGTGTATTTTAAGTACTTAGTCAGTACCTAAGTGTAGGATGTGACAATGTATATTGTTTTTATGAATAAATATCTATGAAATAACAGCTAACTTAACCTTATCGCATCAATGTAGTAAACTGCTAAATATTACGATATTAATTTTTACATGACCAAACATTTATGATGTTGTAGCATAGATTTAAAAAAAAAATTCGTCCTTCATACTTCTATGTGTTGTAGGCACAGATTTAAAAAAAAAATCGTGTTGTAGGTATAGGTCTTGTTTATTTGTTTGTAGTGGAGGAACTCGATAGCCTAGTGGCCATGAACATTATTACCGTTTACGCATATTAAGCAACACCGGGCGCAGTCCCCACTGAGATAAGTGACCGCAAGTGGCGTAAATATATCTCGAGCTCATCCGTTATTCTGAAAAACGGAGGAAAAAATAAGTTAAGCTGTTGGTCTTAGCTGTCATCATTGATGGCAGTTGTCAAGCTATCTCAGACGTCTTAAGGCAGCTTAAAAAATATGATACCAGACACACAAAACACAAACAAACAAATTGTTTATAGGTACCGACCTAAGTATACTTTGACGTTAAAATTTCCTGCAAAAGGACGACGCTTATAACAAAAATACTCGGTATTATTCTCTCATCATAGAGCTTGAAAAAGAAACGAAAAAGTCTTCAAAGTATCAGTACGCACGGTATGGTTTTATTAAATTCCGGTCTGGAATTTTATATTTGAAACTCATTTGTGTTATGTAAAAAATGACCACTGCTGAGAGGTACACGAAAGAAAGGCGGTCTCGGAATTTCATTTAAGTATGCCTGCCTATGATCCGACATATTTTGAGGTACATTGCAGACTCTGAAAAATGGGAATATTGAGATTACTTTGGTTTCCTTTTTGCCTTAAGTAGAAAAAGTATGTGAGCTACATAGCTCACATACTTTTTCTACTTATTCATTTGCCCATAGTAGATATTACAATATTTGATTTAAAATACAAATATTTGTTTATTTGCTTACTTTTACTTTTTCGAGGACTTACATTGAACAATGATTAATAGGAATATTTTTTTTTACTTTGAGACAATTTACTTTGCGTGCTTCCGCCACCAGTTAGTTCATGCAAACTATTGCTGGCCAGCGCCCACCCACTACTGTTAGTCCCTTCATGCCCGCCACCAATAGTTGATGCATGCAACCCTGGTCGATACTGTTGCATCCGTTGAGGCTGCAGCAATGTCGGCCGTCGTGCAGGGTTGCATGTGTTAGAAATGAAACCAATAAAAGAATAGGAATATCATTTATTTTATATTTCTCTATTCAAAACTTCTCTTATTATTTCTTTTAAATCAAAGCTAAATTTACCGGAGTTTCAAAACAACCACTGTTCAGGAAGAAACTCCAAGAAACCTAAACAGTGTCGGTTGCCTACTCGCCGTAAGGGCTTTTATTTGTACAATCACATTTTAATTATTACCTTTGAATACACAAGAAATTATTACAAAAGTTATTATGTACACACAAATTAGTCACTATTACACATCCAATAAATACCATCTAAGACCACAGTTATTACTACAACATAGTAACAGAAATATCAAAATATTCTATTATCGAAATGAATTAAAACAAAGACAAATAAAATACTTAACTCAACTGTTCTCAGTCGCTGCACCATCAAGACTGACTTACAATTTTTTTTTTTTTTTTTTTTTTTTTTTTTGAAAGGACTATGTAGCTAGCTCCAAGTGAGCTTTCGCTACTTCACCGGGCGTATGACTTACAATTGCGAATCACTGCTTATATAAGCTGTTTCACCCGCCATCTTGGGTGTTGTCGTCATCGTAAATCGATTCAGTAACCAACATTTAATTAATCAATTACAATAAGTTAAAAGTATTGCCACAAATGTTTTAAAGTAGTTAAGTATTAATTATGTTTACAAGAAATATTAGATATTCATAAATAAAATAGATTAAGTAAACCGGAAGTGATACCAGATTTAAAAGGTAACTGATCGAAATGATCAGTAAATATTATAATCTATCACGGCCATACTGACAATGCTTCGTTCCCCGAAGCATTAACAAAAAAAAAAAAAGAAACATTCAAATTGCTTTCTATACATTATGTTAATCTTGTACCAATTCATATAATGCAACTTTGTGTACATTTAATTTCAAAAAACCAATTATTTTGACATCGCTCGGCCAGACTGACAATCTTATAAAAATATTTCAATTCCATTTGGCCAACTGACGTAACAAATCATCAGTAATAATTTTCGAAACAAAAATATAACCGGTATTTAGTTTTCACTATGACATCAATGCCTTATTTTAGATGTTGCTTAAAGTTATGATTAGAAAGGTACATTAATAAAAGCAAAGTTTCGAACAATTAAACAATCTAACCAAATCAATTATGCATTTTTTTAAAGTAGGTAATCGATATGGTTAAGTTACGCTTACATCAACATCTTTCTATTACACTTTTAAAGGCTCGATAATATTTTCGTATTATGCAGTTATCAATTTATCCATTAATTTGACAAAATATCACATGCTTTGGAATATAATGATCACCTGATACCATTATATCATTATAATGTAACAAAGGCATTCCAACTGTGCTTCGCTACCGAAGTACAAAATGCTTCTTATTTTAGGCGAACATATCTCAGTTGTTCAGTTCAATTATAATTCCAGCAGTTTATATTTTGTCATATTATTACACATCAGTTAAATTGATATTCAATCATATATAAAATTTATAAGTCAATTTACTATTTTCTCGCTTTCAATATATGGTGATCGCAATTATCTCGTACTCATATACTATGACAATATTAATATCTATTCTTCCATATTTAAGAATCAGTATAACAAATTATACACTCTGCTACAAGTAGGGAATCAGTAAGCATAATCGTCTAAACATACATCATCATCAGTAAACATTATGCTTTGTCTCATCTTTGACTGTAGGAGACCATTAACACAATCATCTTTTACAGTATTACAGTCTCATCTTTCATAGTAATCACAATCAGTAAACACAATCATCTATAAACTTTATTACAGCCTCACCTTTAACAGTAGGGGATCAGTAAGCACAATCATATTATATTTTAATCTATGCTACTGTCTCGCTTTTCACAGTAGCAGACTAGTAAGCCAAACCATCTTATACTCTTTGCTACCGTCTCACCTTTAACAGTAGGGGATCAGTAAGCACAATCATTTTCTATACATATAATAAAACAGTAAAATTATTTTGTCTGTACATTTCGAATTTTTGACTGAAATGGATAGAGAGACACGTCAAAAGAACAATAGAAAGCAAAAAAATTTTTTTGGAATTTCTTGTCTGTCTGTCTGTCTGTCTGTCTGTCTGTCTGTCTGTATGTATGATCACGATTATCTCCGAAAATACTGAACCGATTTACTTCAAACTTTCACCAATTGCTTTGTTTTAACTCAGTTTAACATTTAAAGTTTGTTTCATCAAAATCGGTTCATTAAAAAAAAAGTTATCGTCATTTGAATGAACTCAAGGAATGAGTTTGCCTGCAAACTTAAAGCAAAAATAAAATAATAAGTGACATAAGAAAATTAAAATCCAAAGTCAATTCATCATCATTATACGACAGCATTATACCTATCCATACTATCCATAGAAATCCATACTAAAAAAAAAGGAGAAGCTGACTGACTGACTGATATATCACCGCAGGGCCTAGACTATAAGGGTTAGGATCTTGAAATTTTGCACAGGGGTTCCTTTTATAACGTAGGGGAGCACTAAGAAAGGATTTTCGGAAATTCATCTCCTTAGGGGGAAAAACGGGTTGCAAAGTTAGTATGAAACTTTGTTGTTTTTGAAGTTATTCGAATGAAATTCAACATGAAGGTTCTTTACTGAAAGGTATGAAACACGAGTAAAATATTTTACTCAAAAATCATCCCTTAAGGGGGTAAAATAGGGGTGCAAAGTAAGCATGAAATTTTCCATTTTTGAAGTTAGTCGAATGAAATTCAGCATGAAGGTTCTTTACTAAAAGGCATGAAACACGAGTAAAATATTTTTCTCAAAAATCATCCGTGAAACTTTCCGTTTTTGAAGTTATTCAATTGAAATTAAATATTAAGGTGTTTCATTGAAAGTCATAAACTAATGTATTCCGGGTAATTCTACTGTTCCTGAGAAATCGACACTTACGCGGGCGGAGCCTCGAGCCAAAGGCAAACCTGACATATCAACGCACAGCCGAAACTACTGTGCGCAGAAACTTGAAATTTGGCACAGGGATTCTTTTTATGATATAAATGAGCACTAAGAAAGGATGTTTAGAAAATCAAAGGGGTGAAGTTTTATGGAATATTCTTATTTCTGAACTTAGAAGTTTGAAAGTAGAAACGCAAGTTCTCAATTAAAATTTAAAAAGATCTGTTTAGGTGAACCAGACAACATTCTCCCTTGAGGGGGTAAAGTTTGTATGGAATTTTTCCATTTCTAGACTTAGAGGTATGAAAATAAGTATATACGTTCTAGGTTACAATTGAAAAATATCTGTGTAGGTGAAATGAGCAAAATCCCCTCCTTAAGGGCTAAAGATCTATGCAGGTGAAATGTTTTAAATTCCCCCTTAAGGGGAAAAAGCAAAGGGGCAGGGGTTTGTATGGATTTTTTATCATTTCTACTGTTCCCAAGGGAACAACATTAACGCGGGCAGAGCCGCGGGCAACAGCTAGTTAAGCTATACTTCTGTCTTGCTTTTCACAGTAGCAGACTAGAAAGCTTAACCATGTTATACACTTTGCTACTGTCTCACCTTTTACATCAAGGAACCAGAAAGCAACTTCTTTAAACTTAGGTATCGCATTATTTAACATTATATGTCTGAACTTAATGTACTTCTTATACCATATGTACAAACTATGTAAACACCAGAGATGCAATAAATCGGTACCATCTTTACGATTTTTTTTTTGTCTAGTAACCACCAATGTACGCCACTAACAGTCATTAAAGGACCTTACTTCAACATGTACCAATTTATATCATACTTGTCATAAGTCTCAATATTCTTAATATTCACACCATATTGTAACCGTCAGCTCAAACAATGGTTACTCTTATTATTATTACAAGTTGCTTAACCCTCTAGAAAAGACCTTCACATCATATAACAATGTGTCATCAATACAATATCAACAGAACTTTTACATTGGTAATCAAATATATCAAATATTGCAAATTTATTTGTTCCTTATATAAATATCAGACTTCACATTATCTCCACAGTTCTTATTAATAAACCCTTTAAGAATACCATAAAAAATCTCCACACGTCCTCCACATTAGCTTTATTAAGTAATAGTTACTCTTGAATGTTCCACAATATCCCGGGCCGGCCTGGTCAATTTATATTTAGTTATAAAATACAAGATTTCAATATGATATACAAAACAACTTCATCAAAACGCAGTATAACCATAATTTGATCCGCAAAAGGCTTTTTTTTTATATTTTATACCAAATATTACTTAATTCAGATTTAAAATAATTTATAAGAGTTTATAAACTAGTTTTAATGTAAGCAGCTGTACACTACTCCAATGTATCTCCAAAATTATATTAAAATCTGTTGAAGATAACAAAATAAGTATCTGTACCACGGTAGAATTAGTACAACAACAAATAGCTTAATAATTGACGGAAGACTAAAATGGACTAAACACATTCATTTCATATGTTATAAGCTACGGGCCATTTTAGCAAAACCACTCCGTGTGATACCGGAATATTTGCTCACAATTGTTATCACCTAACTTCACTAAATACCTGACCTTTTTTAGTTTATTACCCGGCAAGTAGCTGCCTCAAATACTACCTACATTTAATTCAATTAATATTACTTACATACTCGTAAAACTATTACGTTGGACATTCAAATTTAATAAAAGGTTTATTACACTATAGCAGATAAAATTCTGTAAAGATTTCTGTAAAGTTTGTTTAACTAAATAAATCTGTTTCCCTTGCGGGATAGACAGAGCCTAAGTCCATAAGACTTTATAGCCACATTTAGCATGATATATGCTGAGATAATAATCATTGAAAAATGAAAAATATATTCCCTATCTTCGATTCTAAAGATGAAATACGACGCACTGCATTTTTGTTTTAAATCGGAACACAGCTGTATCTTGCAAATATAATTTAAAACCAATCTGACCTGCGATAAATTTACAAGTACTAGTTTTTGACCAGTATATTCAAAGTATATAACTCACACATAATATAAAACGGTAAAAACTAATTTAATATTGTAACGTCTCAAAACCGTTGATTTTTTTAAAATGTATGTAATTAATAATAATATATCAAAATACCAAACGATAGAACAAAGAATTTCTTGTAAGTCCCAAAAAATACCAATACATCAAAGTTATAAATTTGGGCTGCAGTTCATATGGCTTCCGAGATAAGGCTTCAGATTCATATTGAAAACATCACTACGTAATTTCTATACATTTTGCCAAAACCACTGCCAAAACAATAACCCACCTAAGTGGTAGTTATCACAATACCATTGTATAAAAAATAATTTTCCAATTCTAATTTTATATGTCAGAATAATATTTTAAAACTCATCAAATAAGCAACGTAGTGCTTATAAGAAAATTCTTCAATTTCTTGAAATTAAGAAACTTCAATTGTCTGCCGATTTATAACTAGATGTATTATATATATACATATATATACATCAGACAAGTATAATTAAAACGGTACAAGCAATCGTTCTATATCAGCAAATATTGCAACCACTAATACTACCTTCAGTTTTTTTTTTTTTTGCTCCAATATGAAGAACTTATTAATTGATTCTTATGATGTTCGATGTTTATAACAGCAAAAACTGTTTGCCTTATTCGAAAATATCTAGTACTCAAAGTAAGTGTAACTCAAGTATTATGGAAGACTTAGCGTTATCATTTGATGTGGCAAAACAAAATTTGTTACTTCTAGGTTCCTTCACTTCTTAAAGTAACGGAATAGCCTCGAAAGGCCTTACCTGCTTTTCTAGTAGTACAAGTACGTACTAGTTTAAATCTGCCTTTTCCAATCTACGAAGAAGCTGCATCACTTTCGAATCCTTGAAGAGCTGCTGTTCGTAGTCTTGTTCTTTTATACTAGTCAGCGGCTACGATCTTCTCGTGAGCAGAGCAGGGCTGGACGGTGTTCATCACGATTCACATGAAAAACAAAAAAAAATATTAATAATTGTACACGGAATCGTGTTATCCCACTTCTGATGTTAGAAATGAAACCAATAAAAGAATAGGAATATCATTTATTTTATATTTCTCTATTCAAAACTTCTCTTATTATTTCTTTTAAATCAAAGCTAAATTTACCGGAGTTTCAAAACAACCACTGTTCAGGAAGAAACTCCAAGAAACCTAAACAGTGTCGGTTGCCTACTCGCCGTAAGGGCTTTTATTTGTACAATCACATTTTAATTATTACCTTTGAATACACAAGAAATTATTACAAAAGTTATTATGTACACACAAATTAGTCACTATTACACATCCAATAAATACCATCTAAGACCACAGTTATTACTACAACATAGTAACAGAAATATCAAAATATTCTATTATCGAAATGAATTAAAACAAAGACAAATAAAATACTTAACTCAACTGTTCTCAGTCGCTGCACCATCAAGACTGACTTACAATTGCGAATCACTGCTTATATAAGCTGTTTCACCCGCCATCTTGGGTGTTGTCGTCATCGTAAATCGATTCAGTAACCAACATTTAATTAATCAATTACAATAAGTTAAAAGTATTGCCACAAATGTTTTAAAGTAGTTAAGTATTAATTATGTTTACAAGAAATATTAGATATTCATAAATAAAAATAGATTAAGTAAACCGGAAGTGATACCAGATTTAAAAGGTAACTGATCGAAATGATCAGTAAATATTATAATCTATCACATGCATCAACTATTGGTGGCGGGCATGACGTACATACATTACACACCCTCCTCCTGCTTCCATACCTCAGGAACAGACTTAGTTAAGCGGTAGACCTTGATAAGAAGACATAACAACCAACATTGTAGCTGTTTTCCGCGTTTTACCATTGATCCTAACTTATATTATAAAATTTATAATTACGCCTTCACGTCCTATCTACTGAACTAATCGTCTTGAAATTTTGCACACCCGTTATCTGGGATACGGAGAAGGATATAGGGTACCTTTGATCCTGGAAAAAGTACTTTTCCCGAGGGATCGACATTAACATGAGCGGAGCCGCGGTCGAAAGCTAGTCAGATTATAAAGAAAAGTATCTTTCTTTCTGTTTTTTTTTTTATATATATGAAATCTCAGTGTTCGAAAATACCACTGGTAAAAAGAATACACTGAAAAAAACTAAAAAGCGCTGACTCAGTTACTTTAATGACTGTTTGATATGTATAGCTTTAATATAGATATACAATTATGTATAGAAACCCTGTCCGATCATTGAAGGGGTGATTCAGCCCGTCGATATAAACAACTTTTCCTACAAGCAAAATGTTCGGCCACCTAGTAAATTTGTATGGGAACGCCAAAAAAAGTTTTGAGTTCCCAGCATTGGTCCCATAAGAAAAGTTGTTCATATCGACAGGCTGAATCGCCCCTTTGTAGGGGCGATTCAGCCTTTTTTGAAGGATCGGACAGGATTTTCATTAAACTATATGTATAGTATGCGTGACCTGCCTGATAACACATCACACAGTGAAACTTTTGTACATCTTTTTGGTCGGGTTTATAAATATTACTAGAAAGCTTATATGCCAATCCGAGCACATGTTGTATTTGGTTTTATGAAAAAAGCTTAGGTTATAGTCAAAGTAAAATAAATCAGTAACTAGAAACAGTTATATACACTAATGAATTCATATTCCACTCAACGACTGAAAGTTTGAAGCAATAAAAAGCCACCCTTTCGCTTGACCGCGCAGGCCCTTATAACTTGACTCGTCCAATAATATCGTCATATTTTTTCTAACATTGCGAAATTGGAATAGAAGGGAAAGTTCCGCATCGAAATTGCTAGGGTCGTGTACTTGCCATAAATAATGGACGCAATCTGTGAATATGTCGTTGCTAGGGCTGCTAGCTGGAATAATCAAGAAACAAAAACGTATATTACTTACAAAGGAAACAAATAGGCTTTATGACTAAAAACGGGTCACTCACGTGCTATTTCGTCGGGTTTGCAGACTATATTTTCTCTCGTCAGGAGTCCAATTTCAAGGCGATTGCGTTACGCGCGGTGGAGGGTCCTGAACTCAAAGAATTCAATAGTAATAAAACAAATAGATTATCAACTCAAAAAACTACTGAACTGATTTTGATAAAATTTAAATGGAACCAATCTGAAAGCATATCTTTTCAAATTGATTCATAAATGAAGGGGTTGTAAGTAAACAAACATAAAGAAAACATACAACCGAATTGAGAACCTCTTCCTTGAGTTTTTCTTCAACTAGCGAGTTTGAAAGTTGGCACTTTCCTTATTTACCTATTTTTTTGGCGTCATCTCGCTTATACGTCTACCTATATAGATACAGTCTACCTATATGCCAACTAGCTGTTGAGTCGTGGTAAAACAAGCATCAAAACACCAACAAAAGAATGTCAAAGATACCCTATACAACTAGGCATTCATAGGTAACGGTGGAATAAAAACATACATACAAACAGTGAAAACGTTACTATCATTTTTAACCAGCCCTAATTACGTGTGTGCCTAGAAAATCAGGTAATTGTAGTTTTAACATCGATTACATTACTGATCAATCACAGTGATATCCAATAAATGCTAATTTGATAGAAAATATGAGCATTCTTTTAAAAGAAAATTTTTAGACCTGCAATCTTGTTTACACTGCTCAAAATTAGGAGTGTTATGATGTAAACTTAATGCTTTTTTTGAGTTATTATGTGTGTTTTTTTCTTCCATCATAAATATGAATGTATGAGGCATCGTTACGATCTCTCCACTTAGATCTCAAATGATATAGGCTTTCATTTTTAGTAACTTATAGACCGGTGCCGTGTCTTTAATAAATTTTAAATAAGTCATTACTACTAGAGTTTTATTTTTATTTATATATTTGATTGTAATAAATAACACAAATATATTTATGACCCTTTAACATACTGTATGTGTTGAGGGATTCTGATTATGAGGTTTATAGTGAGAACCTTATGAAGTGAGAAACTTTGTAGATATACATTGCTAAAAAATACTATTCTTAGCCGAAATGTTGTGGGTAGTACAATATAAAACCTTAAAACAAATCAAAATAAAGTCGTTGACAAAGCTACAGCTGTCGATTATCGTAAATAAGAGAAGCTAGTCGTTCTCCTCGTGATGGATTCGAACCGCCTCTTCCCTGTCTATGGCAAATGAGACGGGGCCTGATGCGCCCTAACGTCTCTTGGCAACTTCTGTTCGATGGCGCAAGTCATTGACGTTGAGCAACGTTTGTCATACACAGATAATGAGAGTTTTCGGAAATAAGCGGCGGTAGCTCTGAAGCGTTAGGTTCATCATCATCATCATCATTTCAGCCGTAATAAGTTCACTGTTGAAGGCCCCTCCCAAGCATTCTTCGTTCCACAGGAGGACTTTGCCATACTCACCACGCTTGGCGCTGGCGGGTTGGCGAGCGCAGTTTCTTTGGCTTCTAGTGCTTCCGGCGCTGCTGTCCATTTTAAAGCTAGGGAAGAATAGGAATTTGTTGGATCTGGTAAAGGAATGAAGGTTTTGGGAAATTCAAATATTTGAATTTCCCAAAACCTTCATTTGAATAGTAATTCAAACGGATGAATGGGGAAAATCAAATTGCAGCTCAGGAGGCCGGACATGCGTACCCGATGCCATATCTGCAACCACCGGACAGGCAGTTGAGGATGACATCCCTGATCTTCAGGCGTCAGGTTAGGTAAATTGGTACTGGGCAAAAATGTGTAAGTTATCGCTGCTTGTCAAATATTATCTAATTATAGTGGCGGGGCACGTAGCGCGCAGAACCGATGGCCGATGGGGCAGAAAGGTTCTCGAATGGCGACCACGTACCGGCAAGCGCAGCGTCGGACACCCACCGACCAGATGGTCGGACGATCTGACTGAGGTCGCAGGAAGACGCTGGATGCAGGCCGCTTCCAACCGGTCGTATTGGAAATCCTTGGGAGAGGCCTATGTCCAGCAGTGGACTTCTTGCGGCTGATATGATGATGATGATGATATGATGAAATCCTTTCAGTGCTTCCATCTGATGATAAGCATTTCAGAATACTCTCATTATCGTGACACTAAATAGATAGGACATAGTAAGACTACATAATCGCAATTTAAATAAGGGCAATTTTATGATTTAAGATGACGGAATTGGAATAACAATAAACTATTCATTAGTTTCGATTATACTTGGCACCGAATGTATAAATCAAGAATTATATAATGTTATAGTTAGCAATAGTTAATATGAATAAACAGAAGACATAAGTAAAATGAGACGCTGCTGTAGCTCCGACGTAACTGAACATACCGCTTTTTTTTCCAGACTTTTTAGTCGTGTAAAACTAAGCGTGATAACCCAATTTTGCTTTTAATCGTCATAGATTGATTTATAAGTAACGTAATTGTTTAGCGATTAAGATATCTCCGAAAGTGTTTAACTTGTACCACACATCTCTGGAGCGTTTCAATGGGATTTTCACCTATTCAAATCATCGATTGGTAATAAGACCGCTGCAGTTAATCTTACTTTAAAATCGACTTCCGAGCTTAGTACCATTCAAATTATGTTGGAGTTGACTCACAAAGACATTTTTACGAAAATGATATTGAGTAAGCCTTGAAAATAAAGAGTCGCGCCTTTCTTTGAAGGATCGTATATGAAAGTTGGAATCTACAATTTTACCTTTATTGTGAATAATTATTTTTGCACTAAATTGTTTTATATTGTATACTATTCATTGTGCAGAAATTCATTTAAAATATTAAAGTGTGACTCTCATTTCATGATTCATAATATTTTTTATTATCATATGCTGTCCCACTGCTGGACTAAGGCCTCCCCTCGTATGCGCTATTGCTCTCTTTAAGCTGCAATAGGTCCCTACAGCAGAGGGCTTCTTATGTCTGTAAATGATGATTATGTATATGTGAAAAACATATAATACCAAAAACACAATAACATATCATTAACTATATAAATCAATCTGTCCTCTATCTATATTTATATTCTATCTATCTATATCTATAAGAACGGCTGAACAGATTTTGAGTCCTTTTGTAGATTTACTTGTTTTTATCGTGTCTATATTGTTAACATACTTTGTTTTTAAACGTACACTAAACGACTTAAAAAATATACTTGAATCAGATAATTTGCTTTTATTTCCAAAATCGACTAAATTAAAATATAATATAAAGTTAGAGACCTTCAAAACCGTAGAAAAATGCTTTCAAGCTGGTCTGTAAAAGAACGTACAATTTACCAGCTGCCATTCCTTCGATCGCTTATACGATCTTCTTCCAACAAGATCGTATAAGCAAAACGAAGGAATGGACATTTCTGAGGAATCATGTGAGTCCGATGCAGCTAGCAACCCATTACTATTTTGATTCTGTTTTCCACTTACATGTCCACCAACATGCTCATCATCATTTCGTGAAGGTGTCACGGTCAATCGACCATGCAACACCCTGGTATGCTTATCGTGGCTTTTAGGTCATAAGGCCCGGGCTCTGTCTACCCCGCAAGCAAAAAGACGTATGTCACCGTGGTAAAGAAGCACCTATTTTATAATAATCTGTAACACAAGGTCACCTCCAATTAATTTTATATGTTTACGACCATCATTTGATAACTCTTCATAACGTCGAGCCGTTATAAGGAAGATATCGAGTTACCTTGGGAAATGATGCCGCGTGAGTTAATGTAAGCCTCTTACCGTAAGGCTGTGTGTAATAGATTTAGTTACCTGTGAAATTGCCGCCTTGCGGAGAAACGGCCTCATTGCGGGTATTCCCATACACGTGGATACGTATTTTATTAATATGAATACCGACACTTACAATTATAGGTTAGGTGCGATGAAAAAAAAATATTTTTTTCTTACAAATCTTTTATTATAAACAACTTTTTTATTTATTAAATTTATTGCACACAGTCTTCATGATTTTGTACAAAAGGCAATAACTTAATGCTGAGCATTGTCTACCAGATTTATCTTAAAAATGTGGTGAAAATTTTATGGACGGGGTGCAAGATAACAATGAGTGTTATAACGTAAGATATAATAGACTGGTTTAATAAATACTAGCTGTTGCCCACGGCTCTGCCCGCGTTAGTGTCGATCCCTCGGGAACAGGAGAATTTCCCGGAATCAAACATATCCTATGTCCTTTCCTGGACCTCAAACTACCTCCGTACCAAATTTCATCCAAATCAGTTCAATGGTTGAAGCGTAAAAAGACAACAGACGCTCCTTTCTTAGCGCTCACTCACATCATTATAAAAACCCCTGTACCAAATTTCAAGTTTCTAGGCGCAGCAGTTTCGGTTGCGTTGATATATAAGTCAGATTTGCCCGCGGCTACGTCGCCGCCGTTAGTGTCCATCCTCAGGAACTGTAGAATTTCCCGGAATAAAAGATACCCTATGTCCTTCCCCGGGTCTCAAACTACCTCCATACCAAATTTCATCCAAATTGGTTCAATGGTTGAAGCGTGAAAAGAAGACTATACATACATACATAGTATCACGTCTTTTTTCCTTACGGGGTAGACAGAGCCTAGGTCTATAAGACCTGAAGGCCACGTTTAGCATGTAATTTTCCTATGTCACTTATAATATATAAGTAAGTGCTATATATTTGCAGGCAAGGCAAACTCATGGCTTAAATTCATTCAAATGACGATAACTTTTTTTTAACTAACCGATTGATATGAAACAAACTTTAAATGTTAATCTGAGTTAAAATAAAGCAATTGGTGAAAGTTTGAAGTAAATCGGTTCAGTATTTTCGGAGATAATCGTGATCATACATACAGACAGACAGACAGACAGACAGACAGACAGACAGACAAAAAATTTTTGCTTTCTATTATTCTTTTTAAGTGTCCCTCTATCCATTTCAGTCAAAAATTCTAAATGTACAGACAAAATATTTTTACTGTTTTATTATATGTATAGATTATAAACAATAGAAGATAAGGAGGCTTTTGCCCAGCAGTGGAACATAAATAGCTAGTAAAAAAAAATAGAAGATAAATTGAGAAAGTTAAAAATTCTTAGTTTTGATATCATAAATGATATATCAAATCCATGTAAAGTATTTCTCAAGACAAATCTTATGACCCCAAACACGATTGGTGTACCTTGTTTAGTTTTGAGTTTCTATGGCAAGCTTCCGACTCCATCATCAGACTAGCGCAAAGATTCCATAATATTGTATTGTCGTCCGATTTACACATGCATGAAAAACTTTAACTCAATCGGTAACCGTAAAGTGGATCAAATTAAACTTGCAAAGATTTGATTACAGAAAAACATCGGGACAGGTGAAACTAAATAAAAGCTTGTAAAAATGTATAAAATTTTAGGTAGGGTGACTATGCGTTCACTGAATTTGAAAGTAAATATTATAGAGATCTTCCAAAGATCAGAGATATAAAAATACACGACGAATAAAAATTATAACCAGTGTTACGCAAGACATTGCAACGACACCCCATATATCATAAGTTGTTCAAGCATTAAGTACAAAATATTCAGAAATATTCCAATTCCACAATTCTCTTCCCAAAATCAACAAATTCCTATCCATTCCCAGCTTAAAATTACCTCCGATGGGCAGCAGCTTCGGAGACATAAAGACAGAAACTGCGCTCGCTAACCCGCTTGCCAAGCGAGACCAATATGGCAATATTATCCAAACGAACGAAGAATGTCCGTGAAAACACATCTATACTGTATCGCTTACGCTGTTTTCTCACAGTACTCTGTAATTTCACACACTAAACAGACACCGTAAACCACATCAAAACCAAGTAGTAGTTTTGAAGCAGTTAGCGGTTATGCTAAATTAGATAAACATGGATCTACTCGTATAACGCTTTAATGTAAAATTTACGCATTATTATTATAATAATGTTTTATTTTGCGGCCAGCATTGTTTGAGGCAATTTAACTATTATGAAATATACCTTTAGTTAAGTAGGTTGTGGTTACAATGACACCAGTACTAACACATAATAAGAAGAATTTTCCATATAAAAAATACCTATTATACAAAGATGGGTAAACCAAGATACCCGATTGAAAATAGGATTTATACGACTCATTAAAAATAACTGTGTAAGAATTGTCGAGAAACAAACACTTTAGCTGAAATAGAAATAATGAAAATAAATAAATATTTTTTTTGAATAATTTACATAAAAATAAAACGAAACAGCAGGTACAATACAAAACATTGCAAATTATAAATAGACTTTGAAAGCACAGTTAAGTAATAAGTCAGAGCTCGGGAGACAATGTCCAACCGTAATGTGGCTTCCGGCGACAGAACTTTCTCGAAGCAAAGTTCGCACAAAAGCTACCGACAACTACTCTTGGCTGTGACAAGTGTCGGTATGTTGTTTCAAGACATTTTTTAAGCGTTTTTATTATGACAAGTGGTCTAAGATTTTGGCATGATTTTTCTTTCTAATATACTTGTAACGTTATTCAAAATTAAGTCATACTGAGTGTCTTACTAAATTTCGAAGATTAAAATGACTATGAATGCTAATCCATAATACTCAATGATATGATTACTTTATGTATTCTGGTTAGGATTATAATATTATATTTTCTATTCATAAAAAACAAAGCAACGTTTTCCATTTCAAAAGATAATATTTTTTTTTATATTCCATACAATACACGTAAGATGAGAATTGAGATTGATGTTTTAAATATAAAAAATGGTGACGTTTTTATATGAAAGAGTATAAAAGAGATTGTAAATCGTTTGCCGTTTCCCGTCAGCTAAAACGATAAGACGGTTTTATTTATGAAGTTATTTTAATTAGTATAGCTCCTTGATTTTCCTTCTAGCCCATACCAGCGCCAGAGCATACTTTTTTAGGTGTCCTATGACCTTTACAAAGAAACAATCGTGCAAAACTGACAAAATAAATGCGTTCTTGAAAATATACCTCGGAACTTGACAATATATTAAAACCAAACTAGAATTAATATATTACTTAACAAGAAATTCCACGATGAATATCCGACTTATATGAGCGGCCTTCCCTTGGAAGGCTTGTCCCACTTCAAATTGTGCTGACAAAATCACTCAACTACACGAAACTTTAATATATCTTTTATCATAATATCTCATTTTAAAATATTTACTCCATTTAACATTATAAAGCACAAAAACTTTACGAATTATTAAATTAAAACTACGCTTCCGATATTCGCAGTTGACTTGTTTCTTATTAGTCAAGCTATGTCATGCCATATTTTTGTATCGGATCACCAGAGAGTTAGTCGGGCCCCAACTTGTGTATAGAAACGAGGATGCGCCGTCGTTTCTATACACAAGTTGGGGCAAGTTTTAACATGTTCCCGAGGTAAGTTTTTCTTGAAATGTGTTTGGTTACCGTGAGCGGTCAGTTCGGTGCCAAGTTTCAGACATTGAAAGAAGTGATGAATTGTATCGTCAAGTCACTATGTTGTAGATAATTGCCTCGATGTTACGACCTGTAAATATCTACTTAATTAATTTGGTAGTAGGGTAACTAACACAAAAAAAAAAAACATTTTGTCGTCATACGGTGGTGTCATTGCGGTGGCGCAGTGGGCCACCGGAATAACGAATGAGCCACCGTCATTATGAATTCCTGTCTTACCAATACTATATAAACTTTTAATACATATATTCTTAATATTTAACATTAATTATATATTAATAATAATAAAAATAAATAAATAATTTCTCTGGGGCCCTGACTGCCGGTAGCTTGAGCCCTGCCCCGCTGCTGACGGCACTCTAGGTTTAGGTTTTTATAATGTTTTTATGTTTTGTAATTTATTTTTATATTTTACTTTTATATAAATATTGTGAAAACCTAAATCTAAGAAATAAATTAAATAAAGAGATAAAAATAACAAAAAAAAATTTCAGACACAAGAACCATACAAAATATATCTATTAAATGATGTAACAAATACCAGATAATTAATAATTAGGACTCAATTTAATAATGTCATGAATTATATATAAGAACATAGTGAATTAGAATAGATAAATCCTTATCCTTACTAATATTATAAATGCGAAAGTGAGTTTGATTGTTTGTTTATTTATTTGTTTGTTACTCTTTCACGCCGTAACTACTGAACCGATCATCATGAAATTTTGCATACAAGTTTTCTGGAGTGCGGAAAAGAACATAGGCTACCTTTTATCCCGGGAAAAAGTACGATTCCCGAGGGATTGACATTGACGCGGGCGGAGCCGCGGGCGAAAGCTAGTTATTAATATATTAGTCATTACGGTGGCGCAAATTTGTTTTTTTTTCGTAATAATGTTTTATACGGTGCCTCACAAATATTACATGCACAGCATCCTGATCTATAATCTGCATTAAGATTTTGTAAAATGAGAGAAATAGAAACCGCTAAAGCAATGACGGAAGAAAACTCGCTCTGAAAATTTACCCAAGTATATTTCGTTGTTTCACGGATGTTACACTGGTCCTTTGAGAGGCTTGCGTGGGGTATATAGATCCAACACGTAGAGGTCCTTAACTGACGATGCAACTCAGTATACATGCAGATAACATAGACATTGCGGAGAAAATATGTAATGTTCAATATTATTTATTCCCTAAGAGATATTTTAGGTCTCGTTAGCGTGTGGATTTCATATATACAACATTTCACAAACCACAATGCCACATGTTATATTTGACATCACAAGCTAAAAGGGTACTTAATATAATATGCATTCCTTCAGAGCCGGATTTCCCAAGCAAAAAGATCGTCCTTAAATTGCGTATGCAAATACAGCCTACCACAGATCTGTACTTTAGGCTAGATACCGTTTGAGGTTTGATTAGTATAAACATCACATTTCGCGCGTCACACATTTTCTGTAATTCAATCTTATAATTACTCACCAATGAAAGCTAATTCCCAACCACCGACCAGGTGGTCGGACAACCTGACAAAAATTGTAGGGAACCGCTGGATGAGGCCACTTCCAACCGGTCATTTTGGAAATCTTTAGAACAGTGAACTTCTTGAAGCTGAAATGATGAAAGTTAATTTTCTCTTTTCTTCGGGTGCTCGATGTGCTCCTGACTGGCAATATGCGTTATCTAGCTATAAAACTCTGTGCGACCTACTTTCGACTCTTAATATTATGAACACCATACATTACACGCATGAATATTATATTAAACACTCCACTTGTCCAGACATGTACGTAGATGATATAGGATTCTGTTTGACCGTTTGTAGCTTGCTTTTTGAGTAATGTGACTGTTTCTGTTTGGTGTCAGAACTCGGAATCAAATTAATTTGTGTGAAAATTTTCGCACAGTGTCTGCGTCTGTTTGATTAATGTTATTTTATCGCAAACTAGCTTTGGTCTGAGCCTTCCTCCGTGTTAATTATAGCCTATGTTATTTACTTGTTATGTAGCTATCTACACGTAAAAGTATTTTTAAGTTTGGTTCAGGCGTTTTGAGCTTATCCATTACAAATGAATGAACAAACAAAAATATGCGTAAATAATCTTATCATTGATATTATACAACTTTTCTTGAATATTATTAAGTTCACCTATTTTTCTTTTTATATTTGCTTAGCTAATTTACAAAAAAAACTACTTAATAAACATTTTTCGATACTACTTAATATACATTTTTCGAAATATTATGTCATTTTTCGTTCACACTGTTATTTTAAAAACATATTTGTATCAAAATCACAAGTTACCAGGATATTTAACTACTACAATTGCGTTTTGAACTAAAAAAGTTATGGCAACATTTTCATTTTGAGGCAAAGCTTATATGTAAGCCTGTTGAGTACCACCACGAGTAGAGGAAAGTGCTCGTAACAAGATTTCGTAGGTATATTACTTTGATACCCGAGCGCAATAGATACCAAGCGGCCTCCTATCGTTCCGCCAAGCGCCGCGCGCTGTCGAACGTAAACACATTGCTATTATTTTTGGTATTATTATTATTAGAGCTGCTATGATTTTATATTTACTTAACTTTACGTGATTCGAAAATTTATAATAAATTTTAATTCAATTTGTATTAGCTTGAACTTTACCGAGTACATTTATAAGTAGGTCGACTATAACTCTTTAATTTATAAACTTTACTTAGGTCTGATAGTTTTTCTTTAAACTTCGTTACATGTAATATTGCCGTGAATATTTTCACGTATTCATTACGATTCATTACGACCATTTAGTAGATAGAGGGGGGGGGGGGGGGGGGCACCTGGACTCTAACAAAAATTTGGACTACCAAACCAAATAATTAAATCGAAAAATGATTTTCACAAATATAACATTCTTTTACTTTTCTTTTCTTTAAGTGTACGCCAATCACGTAAACTTAAGTCTTATGCTAAGTTAATACCTACATAATGATTTGTAACATTTTTTATATGATATTAAATGAAAAAAAAAACAATATTTTTTAAAGACCTATAGAATTATTCCTACTTGTATGAAAGGCACCCTAAAAAAATTTTTGTTCTATATATTTTTTTTTTTGATTAATATATATATATCTATACCGAGTTACAGTTCTCTAGTATTTATGGTCTCTGAGTAATCTGAGTAAAACCACTGATGGACAGACGGACAGACATTGCGAAACTATAAGGGTTCCTTGTTTACTACGGAACCCCAAAAATTTGGTTTGTACTTTTTGCTTTGTCGTAATACTTAATCACTATAAAGTAAGGAGTGGGGACCAGAGCCGTGATATCATGCGACATTTCATAACAATGTATCCTTATCTCTATGCAATATATCGTTGTAAGTTATTGATAAAGAAAAATAAAATTGAATTTATCACATCAAATCAAAAATCACCATCTACAAGACAATCATCTGGCCAGTAGTAACCTATACCTGTGAGATCTGGACGATGACGCAAAAGGATGAACTTAAACTTGCGCTGTGCGAACGGAAAGTCCTGAGGAAAGTTTTTGGACGACTGCGTCAATAAGTCGGTAGGTACTTTCCACATCGGGATGAACTTTGAACTCGAGGTTTTGATAAACAAGGAAATCATCATTAGAGCTCCAAAAATATATATAAATGGACCCGACACCAAAAAGAGACCCCGGGGAAGGCCTAGAAAGCGGTGGAAGGATTGTCTGGAGGTGGACCTGAAGAGACTATGCAAAACACAATTTGGAGACGGGAGGCTAGAGCCAGAGCAAAATGGAACAATATCGTAATATCGTAGTACCCACAAAGGGTTGTAGCGCCCAGGAAGTAAGCATTTGACATAAAATAACAGTAATCGTCCGTATTGGATACCCGTCTGGCTGTCAAATTTAATTTCGAATTTATAACAGACATAACACACAGACTACAAGACTGAAGATAATTATATAAACGCTTGGAAAATCCGATTACTTTCAAAAAGTTATATCTACGCTTCCCACAATACGAGTCCGTGAGACTTGTAAGGGCTCCATGGGGTCGCGTATGGAGCAGCTTAATTAAAACTCAGACCTAATGAGGGCGCCATGCGCAAAGTTATAAGACAATAAAGGTGAAGTCATTAAAATATTCCCGTACAAAGTCAGTGACCTTTTATTATGACAATTTGTGAATGGAATTTTTATCACACCTACATCGAGTTAATGAAAAACATAGATTTAAAAAAAATGCGTCTTTCATACTTCTATGTTGAAAACGAAATTCCAAAGAAAGAGATCTAATTTACTATCTAGATGACATTGTCGAACTTTGGTCATGATCGCAATCTTTGAAGACACCGATTTGGTTTCCATCAAGTCAGTATGATGAATATTGGATGAGATTTTAACAGCCTTTGTAGGCATTCGGCGCCATGTAGACTACCAGATCCATGATTTTCACCATTGACGAGCATTGGATTTTAAAACATCATATAGGTACTTTTTTCCACGCTGGCCTGGGAGAAAGTATAAAACGTAGTATGCACAGAACAAGCTTTTTGTTTTCCTACGCAGACAGTGAAAACTGGTTGAGGGAATAGGAAAGGCGAAAAAATCATATCAATAGGCGATGTGGCGACCCTTAATTATTTTAATTAAGATTTCTACATTTTCATTTGAAGTTTGTCGTTCGTCAAACACACTAAGCGTAGCCTTATGGTCCTATGCTCTGTCAAACCCGTAAAGGATCAAGATGCGAAAACATTTCATATATTTACAATACATGATAAAATCAGCTTTGCTTTGATGATGAAAAATAGTTAGACCTGGGATTGGAAGCTCGCTGAAATAAAATCATTATTTTGATTTAGATTTGCACATTTTTATTTGAAGTCGGCTCTCAAGGCTGTGTCGATCCCGTTAAGGATTAAGACGCGATTAGTAAGTATGTATTCCATTTCATATATTTACAATTTATTTATTTCGAGCTATCATGTCGCTTCTTTAGAACGAAAGTGGCTTAATTCAAAAACTCAACTTTTTGGGAAATCGCAAAATAAGATTTCAGTTTTAGTCATTTTTGCATTAGTTTAAATATATCTTCCAAACTAATTAAGATAATTGCTCTCTGATTGCTGATATGTTTTAAATAACTATTAGGCTTGATATTCATTGACATTTTTTTAAATTATTTAAATAAATAATATTTTGAAATAACGATTTTCAAAAACTTGTCACTATTAGGTCACTTTATGACCGAACTTCTTTATTATCGTTTGACTTAATATGTATTAAGTCAGTTTCGTTTTAATAACTTAAAATTGGTGAATGGCCTCTTAAGTATTATGTCATTTTCGTATTAAAGTTAGAGTAAGTCGGGTTCACTAATAAGTCACTTAGATCAAAACTGTTTTGTAATAAAAACTTGGGTTTTATTACAAAACAGTTTTGATCAAAGTGTTCAAGTTATTTATTGCATTCAGAGAATAACATAAATTATCGTTTTTTAAACTTTCACGGTTTAAACACATAATTATTTATACAACGTGAATTTGAACCCCCTAGCTATATTGAGATCTGGGAATCAGAAGCCCTAATGGAATATAGAATTGTAAGAAAAAAAGGTAAAAAACGAAAAAATTTATTTACTTAACCTTTTATAGATATTCGTCCAGCTGATCGGCGACTTTGTATGGGAAACCTAATTTTCTTTTTCGTTTTTTACCTTTTTTTCTTGCAATTCTGTGTTCCATTAGTGATTCTGATTCCCAGATTTCAATATAGCTAGGGGGTTCAAAATCACGTTGTATAAACGGGACTTAACACGAACCTTTTTATTACTTTTCGACGTTTCAATGAAGTTACATCCATCGCGGTCGCAACGAGACTGGAGTACTGCGGTGTCATCGTGTGGTGGTGGACGCAGTTTCACTAATAATTTTGATAATTTCACTACCCACTTAAAGTATAATGTTTATGCATTAGCCCCGGTACACACTACACTAACAGTGTCCGACTTTTTGTATGACTCCGGACGACGCGGTTTAATAAAAAGGTTTGACCTAAGTCCCGTTTAAATACATCATTAATAACATACATTGTTCCAAATAAATTACTATCAGTTACTAGTATGGTTGCATGGAGACAAATAAAGATAAAATAAGCTATACTTACCATATGCATTAACTGGAATTAGCGCGAACATACCGCTTTTCTTCAGTAGTGTGTGCTGGTAGTTGGATAAAAAGTAATATGCCGGTGGATGAAGATACCACCGCGCCGACGGAGTATTGACACCGCTGTATCAGTCATCCAGTGACCGAGGCCGGTGCAATCTGGTCGAAACGTCTAGAGAAAAACGGTATCTTCGCGCTAATTCCCGCTAATGCATTTAGTAAATATGCAGCGCGAAAGTTTAAGAGTATTTATACGCTATACTTATTCATAAATTACACACAGTATACATCAGGTCCCATCGAGCCCATGTCATTAGAGGGTGCAAACCGATACGCTCAGATTAGAATTACTAGTATGGTTTCTAAGGATTCAGAGATAGGTGTTAAAAGGCTATATTGAAATAAACACAAGTAACATATTATTTAATTACTTTGATTTAACTAAAGATTAAGTACATTCATTAAATAAGTAAAGGTTTAACATTTGGACTCTTACATCTACTTATCCGTAACGATTAGATAGTAAAAAATAAATGTATGTACTTATAAACAAGAACAAATTTAAATAAACAATCTCTTTGGCGCGTTATTAGTATTTTTTGAATTAACAACAATTATTTACTTTAGAAAGTAGGTATAATTGTAAGTTTAATTAAATAAAGTAAGTAAAAATATTAAGTGTGTAAAAGGTGAACTTACACAAGGAGGTAATCTTATCAATCACACTATGAAATATATAAATTTTTAACAAAATCTATATTATACTCTCCATATAACATTATACACGGAGGGGCTCCCTGTGTATAGTGTTATATGGAGAGTATGAACAAAGAGAGTATAGGGGGATGCTGATGTCGTTATAAATTAGCACATGATGCTTGATAAGACTTGTATTTGTCAGCCAAAATGTCACTTTGGCACAAATACTATTTTTGTATACGTAACATTGTCTTAGGCCACGCTTGGTTGCAACATTTAAATCTTAATATCTCATCAACGCTTTGTAAGAATTGAGAAAGCAATGGTTTTATTGCCTGTGTAAAAGATGCCCTAGCTCCTGGATGAGGTCTCATCACACTATCAAATACATACATTTTGAACAAAAATCTCTAGGTACTGTAAAAAGCGTCTGTTTGGGCAAATGCTTCCTGACCCCGTGACAGAAATTGGTCTAACCTGCACAGGACAGTGCTGCCGTTCGTGCTGATAAGGATTTTTACACTATCAAGTACCTACTACAAACTATATTGTTTTGACAAAATTTGCATTTTTTAAACTGTCTAGCTCCTAAACGCTTCCTATCCGGATGTAAGAAACTGGTTATTTATGTTCAACAATAAAGTGCGCATCTTTGTATTATAGTCTCTAAACACTATCTTATCCATCAGAAATTGGCGTTGGGACGACGGTCTAATGAATATTTTACTTACAGCCTCAATCAGATTCAAATGGTTAGTTTCTTGATTTTCACGATCTTGCTGTTTCAATAAACGACGCATTCGGGGAAATATTTTTACTATTAAATAGTGCTTCCTGAAAAAGCAAAAAATAAAAGCTCATATCACCAAAAGCAGCAAACTAAATCTTAAAAATATACGTTACTAAATTTTATGCTATACCTATTATTAGCAAAAGTTTCAATGCGCCGTTCAATTCGTGCTTTTATGCTTATATGCTATGCTATCTATATTTTAATGATAAATTGGTCAAAACAGAGTATTTTCACAACTTAAGAGTATAAAACGAAATATGCTTACCTGCTGCTCATTCTCGTCTTCGTCCACACTCTTTCTTTTTGTAGTATTTGCCAAAGTCATGAGCGTTCTCCTTTTCCTCTTTCACGAATTAAAAAAACAATGACCTAAAATAAAAAAAACTTATGGTAGCATTGGAATTAAATCGACTGAAAACTCAAAAGGACGGTATTATCAATAACCGTTTTAATATAAAAGAGACTTAATCCATAATAGGACAAAGAACATGACGAAAAGTTTTATAGAAAAGTGACTTATTTGTTGTTAAGTCATGACGTGTAAAACAGATTTTAGTAATAAAGTGGCGTAAGCACGAATAAGTCGTAAATATAATGACAATATTCGGAAGAGTATCGACTTAAAGCCTTTTAGGTCACTTTAATAACAAAAATTAAAATGTAATTCTTACCGTTTTTAGGAATGAAAACGCCTCAAGCATTAATTGGTCACTTTATTTGCATTCCGTCAACGTGTTGCGCTTGCCTCTGCGGGAATAACCCTAAAAGGGGCATTGACGTTCCGACCCGGGACCTCTTCGCGTCCAGTAATAAAGAGACGAAAATTGTGCGTTCGTACTCTTCTAACACAGTTGGGCCATTTTCCGATTAACTAAGCGATAGAATACGATGTGTAGAGTCGTTCGGAAACATTAACTCAAATTTAAGATTTTTTGAGTTAAGTCGGTTTCATTCTAAATACGCGATGTGTCCCACTGCTGGGCAAAGGCCTCCTTCCACTTCTTCCATTCAGTACGAGACTCGGTAGACCAAGAATGCGATGGCGCGATGAACTGGATAAATTTAAGAATGATTGGAAGGAAACAAAGCAGGACTGGACTGAATATTTACAATACATGATAAAATCTACAAATGAAAAAAATGACGTAATAAAATTGTAACTTGATGATACAAAACTGAAAAGTTTTATTTATTTTTCCATTCTCAGTGTGTTTTATTTTTTCAAGGCTTTATTTTTATATCGTTACAATATTTCGTACTAGCTGTTGGTACAGTCGCACGCACCGCTTGTGCCGGTGTTTGCCCACGTGTGAGTTCCCAGAGGAGCAACTGTTATTCAGCATTATGCTAATTTTGCGCACACACGCGCTATTATTGTTGCTAACTTTTGTGAGTGACGGTACCTTTGCACGTGTGTTTTAGATGGCGTCTCTTGCATATGAATATTGTGTTTATGAATATTATGTCTAAGCGTGATAGATATTTTAACAGAAATGAATTAGTAATATCCGAATGCTTACTTTAAGAAAATCTTCGACTCAAGATTTGTGGTGTTTTTTAATAAAAGATCATAAAGGCAGTATTTGTTGTATTGAGAAGTACAATTCACAGTACAAAGCACAAACACGTCCGTTATCTCCGAAGTCTACCCTAGAAGAGAGCGAGGCAAGCCAACCGTCACTCCTACGTCATACCGCTACAGCAAAGAGGTCTGCATCAGCCAAACAGGTTCCAATGCTAACAATAGGATATTCAGGGAGCTATAAATACTTCTTCACGCGGTTTGATACATGTAAATTTTGACCCATGTTGTATCCGCAAATACCATTTATTAAATTGCCAAGTGTTTTTAAAAGTAATTTAAATAATAATAATAATAATAAAAAAAAAAACCCGCTGTTATATCACATCTGTGTCACATCTCTTTGTAATATTGAAATTTTATAAAATATTATTTAATAACAATAGATACAAATCCTCAATAGCTCCAACCATAATCACAATTATATTAATGTAAGCCATAAAGATCAGTGAAAATGTATCAATGTAAAAAGAGAAATACCTCAGAATACAATAAAAAGATTGACTTTGACATTGTCATGTCAATTGCAATATGTGTTATAAATAATGGATACGACGATTAGATGATTACACGATCCAAAGCGGGACCACAGAAAAACGCACGCCCTCCACCTCCGCCCGCGTCGTCGTCCAGCTCCTCGCCAACATCGTCGGGTGACGAGTTCGCCACCGCACCCGGCACCAGCGAGTCGAGCGACGACGAGCGCGGGCCGTCGGCCGCGCCGCCGCCGCCACCTGCGCGACGTGGACGACCCCCGCTGCCGGCACGCTTGGGGCCTGCGAGGCAACCTGCCTCGCGCCCGGCTCCCGCTACCGGCGGTGTAGTGCGTCGCATGCGATGGACTTCAGAAATGAACGAGAACTGCATGCGCGCCTATTATGGGGCCACAGAGGGAGAAACTAATATGACTGCGTATCGTCCCAGGATGCTCACTTTGTTTCAGACCCTTGAACCAGCCATCACCGTATCTGCACAGCGTCTATCGGATCAAGTGCGGGTCATTCAACGTTGTAAGCGATTGGATGACTCGGGCTTGATCGGCTTCGCCTGGAGGTGCTGCCTGTTCGCCCAACTGTCGCCATACCTCGAGGTCCATCTGCCGGGCCGATATATCGGTCACCAACACCTGCCCAGTCACAAGACGTGGAGCGGATGGGCCCTGTGGTTGATGAACGCGACAGTGCGAACATAAGCGTAAGTACCCAGGCCCATGAGCACTTGAGGAGGACTTTGGAGGAGACGATAGCGCAGTATCGCGCCACACCAGAATCTAGGCCGCGTATACCTCGTCTGCCTACGAATAGGCGCAATTTGGCGCTAATGGGAGCCCTGAATGATCTGCTAGCCCCGTATTTAGAGGCTAGTGAGGATCTTGTTGATACGCACTCAATCTTATACTGCGGGGCCATTGCGGCGTGTCGGGTTGCACGAGTCAAGTTTCCTGACGTTGACTATGCAGCTTGGCCCGTCGGCGGGGTCCCTGCATGGCAAAAGCGGATTGAGCGACGTATCAGCATATTCAGGACTCTCATTGCAAAGCTAATTTGCTTCAGGGAGGGCAACAATCGCCCCCGTGTCATGCGTTTCGTGAACCAGGCATTCGCGGGTACTGGTGATAGACCCAGCGAATATATTGCCTGTATTACGGAACGCATTGACTTCCTGAAGCAGAAAGTCTATGCGTGGGCGGGACGTATTCGCCGCTACAGAGAGCGTGTGGAACGATTCCAGCTAAATAGGCTCTTCCAAAGTGACCAAAGGAAGGTGTACAGAAAATGGGAGGGAACTGAACAATGTGTGATGGAAGGGCAGCTGCCGGATGCTACTGCTATGAATAATTTCTGGAGTAGTATTTGGTCGGTGCCAGTCGATCACACCGAGGGTGATTGGATGACAGTGGTTGAACGTGAATGTGAGCCTATCGAGTCCATGGGGGCTGTAATTATCAGCCCCGATGACATAAGTTGTGCGATTCGTACGGCGCAGAACTGGAAAAGTCCTGGGCCGGATGGATTGCACAACTTCTGGATAAAGTGGATTCGAAGCTCACATGAACGTTTGGCCACACAATTCCAACAAGCCCTCGTGCTTGGTTCCCTACCTTCTTTCCTTACGACAGGACTCACCTTCCTGCTCTATAGATCCGGTAGTACCACGGATCCCAAGAATTTTAGACCTATCACATGCTTGCCAACTCTTTACAAGGTCCTTACATCCATCTTGAGAGCAAAAATTAACCAGCATATTGTTGTGAACAAAATCATGGCTTCCTCTCAAAATGGATGTAGGGTTGGGTCCCGTGGTACCAAAGAGCTCCTTCTCATGGACATGACCATCTGCAAGCAAGTTCAACGGAAAAAGCCAGCCCTCTCAACTGCCTGGATTTACTATAAGAAGGCCTATGATTCAGTGCCTCATTCATGGCTAGTGAGGGTCTTAGAGTTGTATAAAGTTAATACAACTTTAAGATCCTTTCTTGGCACGTGTATGAGACAATGGACCACAGTCCTTTGTCAGCCAGGTAGAGGAAATGGCTCCTCGGACCCGATGGACTTGATAAGGATCGAGCGAGGCATTTTCCAGGGCGACAGTTTGAGTCCACTGTGGTTTTGTCTGGCTTTGAACCCCCTCAGCACCCTACTGAGGGATTCAAGACTAGGCTGCCGCCTCCGAAGTGATGGGGAGATTGTTTCTCACCTGTTATACATGGATGACTTAAAATTATTTGCACCAAATCCCTCTGACCTGATGGAGCTATTGAAAATCACAGAAGATTTCAGTAGTTCTATCAGGATGGAGTTTGGTGTAGATAAATGTGCTGTCATGTATGTCCAACGGGGAAAAGTTGTAAATTCAACAAATTTACAACTTTCTGAGACAATGTCCGTCAGATCTCTCGCGGAAGCGGAAACTTACAAATATCTTGGTATGTCACAGTCTTTGAGTATTGTGGATGGGGACATAAAGCAGGCGGTGAAAGAGCGTTTCTTTTGTCGACTGACAAAAGTACTTAAAAGTCTTTTGTCAGGTGGTAATAAGGCGCGCGCTTTCAATGCTTGGGTAATGCCCCTACTCACTTACTCCTTTGGCATACTAAGATGGACCCAAACTGAGTTAGATGCCCTGGATAGGAAGGTCCGTCAACAGCTGACAGCGCATCGCATGCTTCACCCACGCTCATCTGTTATGAGACTGTACATCCCACGTAAGTGTGGAGGTCGTGGTTTTTTGAACGCCAAGACTCTCCATAACCGCGAGGTGTGCAGTCTTAGGGATTATTTCCTTAATAATGAGTGTGGGATGCATCGCGACGTTGTAGCAGTAGATAGGAGCTTCACGCCGCTCTCCTTAGCAAACGAGAATTGGCGCAGACCAACGGTGTTAAGCATCGAAGACCGTAAAAACATATGAAAGAGCAAGGAGCTGCATGGGCGGTTCTACCGGGCCTTAACTGGGCCCGATGTAGATCTGCTCGCGTCGGTAAACTGGCTACGATTCGGTGACCTCTTTGGAGAAACCGAAGGTTTTGTTTGTGCAATTGCAGACGAGGTCATGATGACGAACAACTACCGGAGATATATCCTGAAGGACGGTACGGTCGACATCTGTCGGGCATGCCGGCGTCCTGGCGAGTCACTCAGGCATATTATTTCCGGTTGTTCTCATCTGGCTAACGGAGAGTATTTGCACAGGCATAACCTTGTAGCCAGAATTATCCACCAGCAACTTGCTCTTCGATATGAGCTTGTGGAATCCGAGGTGCCGTACTATAAGTACACACCAGCGCCGGTTCTCGAAAATGGTCGTGCCACGCTGTATTGGGATCGATCTGTTATCACAGACAGGACTATTGTCGCAAATAAGCCTGACATCGTGCTGACAGATCGATCGACACGCCAAGCAGTGCTCGTTGACATCACCATTCCACATGACGAAAACCTCGTGAAGGCCGAGAAGGACAAGCTTAGCAAGTACCTTGACTTGGCTCACGAGGTGACTGCCATGTGGGATGTAGATTCGACGGTCATTGTCCCGATAGTCGTGTCTGCAAACGGTCTTATAGCAAAGAGTCTCGACCAACATCTCAAGAGGCTCTCGCTAGATGGTTGGATCAAGGGCCAGATACAGAAGGCAGTACTCCTGGATACGGCACGAATAGTCAGAAGGTTTCTTTCTCTGGGGCCCTGACTGCCGGTAGCTTGAGCCCTGCCCCGCTGCTGACGGCACTCTAGGTTTAGGTTTTTATAATGTTTTTATGTTTTGTAATTTATTTTTATATTTTACTTTTATATAAATATTGTAAAAACCTACATCTAAGAAATAAATTAAATAAAGAGTATAATAATAATAATAATATGTAAAAAAAAGTAGAAAAAGCTACTATGTGAACCATGCAATACGTGCCTTTGAGATATCGCAAAGAAATTATAAAAAAGGCAGAAGGTAAAATTACAGGCTTATAAGTAACTGTCTTTGTAATTGGAGAAATTGTTTCCTATAAGCATTCACGTGCGAATATGCACATTGCAACGCATTATAGTTCATTCAACCCATAAGTAGAGCCCATTAGATTTGATTGACTTTTATTTCTTAGGTAAAATACTGAGCTATTTTGATTTTTTCTTTTTCTTGTTATTTTACTTGATAATGTTTGTTCCAGATTCTTCAACCTGCTTAAAAGCATCCACTTATCTAACTAAAGATGTATATTATAATATGTATATTGAGTACCAGCATACAATATCTTATACTCTGGCTTCGGAAGGACGCATTTGATATAAATAGTGTTTTGCGTTTTACATAAAAAACATACTGCTTGTATGTTGATATCTTCACAGTAATTGCCTTTACTGGCAATAATTAATTAAATTGAAAGCTGAATACCGATCTCATATAGTAAGGAAGAAACGAAAAGTTATGAACAGAGCATTTATTATACACTAGCTTTCGCCCGCGGCTCCGCCCGCGTTAATGTCGATCCCTCGGGAATAGTACTTTTTCCCGGGATAAACGGTAGCCTATGTCCTTCTCTGTACTTCAGAGAACTTGTATGCAATATTTCATGATAATCGGTTCAGTTGTTACAGCGTGAAAGCGTAACAAACAAACAAACAAATAAACAAACAAACTTACTTTCGCATTTATAATATTAGTAAGGATGAATAAAAATACATACCCATTTAATTGCAAAACAAGTATCAAGTAACCGGAATAGTTTTTGTATCTTCTACCTAGAGAAACGTATACAAACGTATCTCTAGGTAAAAGATCTACAAATAGGAAATTCAGTGACTTAATGAAATATACTTAGATATTAAAAAGAGGCTAAATAAAAGTTATTTTTATCAGAATTGTTTCCCTTGTACAATTCACAAAAAAAGTAATTCAATTAAAATACAATATTAAATATAACAGCCCATTCTTTTAAAATATTTCCGCTAAAATTCCACAATTTACAAAGGCATAAAATTGAAGCTAATCGAGATTTTTCTTGCGGGAACCCTTCCGTATAATTACGTCTTTGTGGAGCTGCGAGATTCTTTTGTTTGAGCCTGAGGTAGATAATACAAAGGCTGTAGACAAGGGAAACGCAAACAATGACGTCTGACTACAAACTCCACGCTGCGGGCTATTACGAATCATCAAAAATCGATACTGTTTTGAGAGCTTGGTTTTAAAATATTTGTGAGCACATATTCAAAGATTGGAACAGTAAGTATTTGGAAAACTTATATCTATGCATAACAAATGGTTTCAAACAAATCAACAACAGCTAATGAAAGATACGTCATATCATATATGAAATGATGATATCGGGTTGACTAGCTCCGTGGCGCAGCGGTCAACACGCCAGCCTGCGACACGGAGTGACCAGGTTCGATCCCCGGCCAGGTCAAGATGGAAAATTATCTTTTTCAGATTGGCCTGGGTCTTGGATGTGTATCTATATATGTATTTGTTATAAAATATAGTATCGTTGAGTTAGTATCCCATAACACAAGTCTCGAACTTACTTAGGGGCTAGCTCAATATGTGTGATTTGTCCGTACATATTTATTTATTTATTATTTATAATTATATCTTGAACTGCTTGGCCGGTGGTTGCAGGAATGATATCGAGTACGCGCGCGGCCTTACGAGACTAATTGCTTTCTCAGGCGTGAGTTTATCCCAACACCGTCTTTCCCAAAATCAGCTTATAGGTATATATCCATTTTGTTATACACTGTATATTAATATTGAGAAACATTACTTCATCTATAAGAAAACCGCTTATAAGTAAAGTCGATAAAAACTTGGGTTTCTTCTTGCATGCTAGCATAATCATTCTAACAAAAACTTAATTCTAAGGAGTAGGTTAGATCGGTATTATTTAAGAGCCCGCCATATGCCAGGCGGCGTGGCGATACAAACGCGATACAAAACGGATGGTCTAAACGCGTTGGCTACTTTGGATATTTTCGTTTTTTAGGAATATTCAAGGGTTATTCGAAAAAGAAAAACATATGATGGCTGCCTTATCTGTAATGCAATAATAATCAAAAGTTTCAAGGTTAATTTTAATGTATTTGGTGAATAATGCTATATACCGAGTAAATTAGACGTGATTTGGAGGCAACTTTGCAATATTTTTCTATCGAGAAAATTTAACGCAATCGTGTTTTTGAGTCAGATAGTTACCAGAGTTAGTCCTGAACTTTGCTGCATCGGGGGGCACGGCAGTGCCCCCGCCAAGTCGAGCGCGAAGCAAACACTGCCATACCATCCTTTACTGGAACCATTTCGCCGCATTTTCAGGTCCCTGTTTGAGAACCTCTGGATAAGACCAGAACTCAGAAATTTTCTTCATCTAGTAAGCTATAATCAAATACTTAAAATCCAAAATTTCAAGTCTGTAGGTCATTTAGTTCCGAAGTTAAGCGAAAGCAAAGTTTTGCATTTATGAAACTCACTCACTCACTCATGATCATCAAAATAGAACTAGTACTTCCCATAAACTCAGAGAGCTGAAATTTGGTACAGAGTTAGGGTTTAATGGCCACATAAAGGGAAAACTATAAAAACTAGGATAATCGAAGATCTGAAGTACCTGGTGACCCTGATCAGAAAACACAAGAGCCCAACTAAACTATTACAGATCGACATACCGCCTTTCCAAAAAATATTCAACTTGGTGGGCTGCTTCATTTGATGTCAACAATCGAAGGTCTGAAGTATCTGATGAAGAACCCTCAGCTGTATTAGAGATATGGTAATGCCACCTTCTACTATTGGTCATTGCAAAATTCCAGCGTAGTGTGACACATCTTCTAATTTAATCTATCCTATAGCGTCCCACTGCTGTGCGAATGCCTCCCCTTCTGCTTTTAATACCCATATAAATAAAATTAAAGGAAAACTCTGGATAAGACTAGACTGGCTTTTATATTTATACTTACAAGTTAACAAGAAGAAATAGTCGAACGATTAATTGCTCCAACATTACACAAATTAACTAAACAAATTACACAAAAATTTTAATTACGCTCAAAATTTGGTCAAAATATAATGCATTGGACTAATAGTGGCGGTGATACCCGAACACGTCGCTAGATAGCGGTGACTGTATTTAAAACGCGCTTACGTTCTTTCCGATAACCTTATAAGGCGAAGTGGCAACCGGCCGCGTTAGGATAACCGCGCTGTGTCACGTCGAAAAATCACCATGTCCGGAGCAGAACTTCCTCCGTTAGGATCAGTATCGTTGTACGGAAAGCCCATTCAGTGGGCAGGCAAGGCTAAATACCTTGGAGTCGTACTCGATAGCGCGATAACCTTCGGCCCCCACATCAGCAAAGTCCGCAACCATGCCGCCTTCGTATTAGGCCATCCCCCAACTTACTCGATACGACCTTACGTCGTAGACGTCCTAGAAACGTACTTGACGATCTCGATGATCCTATTGACATCGCACAAGCCCGCCCCGACCCCTCTTCGGCTCCGAATAGCCAGAGGAATCCCACTTTCCGCCGCACTCGCCACCGGAATAGAGTGCGTAGAGTAGGATTAGCACCGATTACTGGTGACCGCCCTGCGGTTCCTGGTGACTTGTACCCAGGATAGGCCCTTCTGGCAACGTAGCTTTCGGCCCATAAGGCAAAAGATAAGAGTTACTGCTCTTCAAAGGCTTTTGCCATTGTTTCTCAGATTGGCCCTTCAGGCTTGCATGCACGTATACGCGGCACATCAGGCAATATGAGAGTTTGCTGTCTCTCTAAGTTGCGCACACAGGCAATGCCAAAATCCCGTCCCTCCTGGGGGCCCTTTGGTGATGTTGTCTATTAAGGTTGAGGGTACTCTGCCCTCACCTCAAACGCTCGCTGAAGTAGCGAAAGCTCACTTGGAGCTAGCTACATAGTCAATTAAAAAAAAAAACGGCCGCTTTTACCATCCATTCGCGGCTATAAAAAAAACGCCCACGTTAAAAAAAAAACACGGCCACGTTACATTACACGGCTTTATAATGGGAAATCGGTGTAATTTGGTGTTATAAATGCCTATGTTTATGAACAATGTATGGAATAACTGAAATAAACTGTCACAGTGCGGCTGAAGTGAGATTTACTTAGCGGGGTGGTGGACCGCCTCGCCTCGTTGCGTCGTCTGTGATCAAGCCAGTGGATTCTTAAGAAATGTCGTCAGGGGCTCCGTAGAATCAATAAAATAAACTACACCATCGTTTTATTGATAATACGACTTAGAAAAAGCGCAACAAAACTCATTTATACTTGATACTGGCTAAATACGTAACGCGTGAAAGCCATAAATAAAAGAAAAAAAAAATGCTAAGATGTCACTTAGAAATAAGCTGACACTCTATATTTACACGCAGCGAGCATACAACGCCCTGAGAGTTCAATATAACAATTCCTTCAGGGCGCTGATGGGGCTGTCTCGACGCTGTAGTGCATCTGGCATGTTTGCGGAGGCACATACAGATGGCTTTCACGCTATTATTCGCAAGCGTTGTGCCTCCATGCTCAGGCGGCTGCGTGACAGCTCAATAGCATCCTGAAGATGATTGCGGATAGATGGAGCAGTCCACTGCTGATGCACTGGAATAGTTTGCATTGCGGTTAGATGGGCAGCTCCAATACCATATCTTAATTTTATAGCCTACATAAATATTATTTAGTACTAACCTTAGACGTAAGCCAGTTGTTACTAACACAATGGACAAATGTCTGAAAAAACATTTATTATTATTATTTGTATCTCTCTTAATTCACGGGTGTTACCCCGGTTCTTTGAGAGGCTTGCGTGGGGATATAGATCCAACACGTAGAGGCCCTTTGGAGAAGTTGATGTAATGTTGGTCTCTAGCCAGAACCCGTTCCTAGAAATACCAATGTGTGATATGCCCTTGAACAGGTCTTGGCCGGAGGAGGAACTATTGCATTTTAAAAAGGAAATTAATGGGTTTATGGGATTGAGAGTTGGGTGGACTTATGCTGGGTTATTGCAAAGGGACGTGCACCTGCCATAATCATGATAACTGACTACAATTGGCAGGTGGTGGCTTGCCGCCCACTAGATGGGCCCCTCAAAATAGCCAACGATTAATGCCGGCAAAAGGGGCAACACCGGTGCGGGCGACTCAGGGGTGTCGAGAGGTGTGCTGCGCTTTCTCCGAAGTTACTCGCGGCGTTATGCCCTTTAACACTTCCACCCCTGGAGCAACAGCTCTCACGACTCCTCTCTGGACGGCCAACTAAGGCAAGCCAGAGTCGAGAGCCCTGCGAGCCCTCTTGGGTTTCCACCCCGACCGATGAAGACACGTCGGGAGCGAGGGCTCTGACCGACTCTCTGGAGCACTCGGGTCCGTGGTGTCGTTACTCACCAACAGCTCGCCACAAGCTGCCCTGCGGCCAGCTATTATTATTATTATTATTATTATTATTATAAGCTTTGCATCCGCCCTATCATGACCTATGCCGGCGTAGACTTTTCCCATATCCGTCCCTTCCACATCCTACGACTGCAACGTTTGCAGAATCGTTTCGACCAACGTGACACGAGCAATTATCGGTACTTGCGCATGACAGACTTACACCGTGACTTAGATCTCCCGTCCATCCGCGGCTATCTCAAAAACGCCTCCAAGCGTTTCTTTGAGAATGCCGCACGCCACCCCAACCAGTGGTGCAAGCCGCTAACTACTCCCCCAACTTATACGATACGTCCTTATCTTATGTCGTAGACGTCATAGAAACGTACTTGACGATCCCGATGATCCTCTTTGGCTTAACTCCGATTACTGGTGACCGCCCGGCGGTCCCGGGTGACTTGCACCCAAGATAGGCCCTTCTGGCAAGGTAGCTTTCGGCCCATAAGGCAAAAGATGAGAGTTGCTGCTCTCCAAAGGCTTTTGCCGTTGATTCTCAGATTGGCCCTTCAGGCTTCGCATGCATGTATACGCGGCCCATCAGGCAATAGAAGAATTTGCTGTCTCTCCAAACCTTGCGCACACAGGCAACGCCCAAAGCCGAGGTCCGTTCTTCCTGGGGGCCCTTTGGTGATATTGTCTATATAGGCTGAGGGTAGGTACTCTGCTCTCGCCGCCGTTGAAGTAGCAAAAGCTCACTTGGAGCCAGCTACATAGTCCTTTAAAAAAAAACAAAATGTTTGCTTGGAATTAGGAGGGATTATTTGCATTTCGTTGATTTCGCTTATTATTTCGTGAGGTTAATTAGCAGGTTGTTATTAAACAATTTGAAGATTTGAATAGGTTAGGAAATTTATTATTAGTGACGGATTACTTATTATTACTTAATTATTCGTTGTTTAGTTAGTTGTTTCCAGTTTGGTTAGGACATTGCAGGCTTGAATCACCTGATTGTCTGATAATAAAGATGATTCCGTGCTTCGGAAGGCACGTTAAGCCGGTGGTCCCGGCTGCCATCTGGTAGTCGTTAAAGGAACCACGTCAGAGGCCGAGAGGCGGTTCCGAAGAACTCTGACACCAGGATGTGCATGGTCGATTGACCGTGACACCTACTCGAAATGATGATGATGACTTAATTATTAGATTTAAAAGAAGTTTTAATTGAATACTATATTTAATTGTTAGTTATTTAGTACTCTATAATATAAATACAGTAAAACGGTTGCTATTGTACAAGAATCAGAACCGGAAAAAGAAAAGAAAGATTTGTAATGATAAAAGAAACTACTCCTAAAAAGAAAAAACTGTGTCAAATAAGAAAATCTAATAAAATAAATCAATAGAAACATGCTTCTACAAAAAGACGTGAAATCCCATCAAAAACATTCTGTAAAAGACTAGCCAAGTCTCGTGGAGCTGCTTGTTTATCTCTAAAAAGTAATGAAATCTAGACAATGTCGTGCCAAGCCTAAAGTTCCTTACTGCGATTTATTTATTATTATAGTTAATGTTTTGTGACTTGGCCGTTGAAGAGTACACAAGGGTACAAACCAGGTGCTCCATGACACCATTGCACCAATCTGTCGCCGGAACCGCTACCCATTGACGATGGAAAACTGCCACTTGGAAAACGTTGATCGATGCTGAATGCATATGTTGCACAATTAACAACAGCCTAAAATAAGACACTAGCGTCTCGCTTAACAAACATAGGTAACTAGTTACAACAGATATAACATTACGTGTAACCAAAATTGACTTGTACCCACTAACGTATAAAGAATGTTCAACGGGCAAGTTACACAACATTAACTATAATAATAAATAAATCGCAGTAAGGAACTTTAGGCTTGGCACGACATTGTCTAGATTTCATTACTTTTTAGAGATAAACAAGCAGCTCCACGAGACTTGGCTAGTCTTTTACAGAATGTTTTTGATGGGATTTTTATTTCAACTTGAGTATTTAATTATTATTGATATAACAGTCAATCATGCAAAGCAGTGTGAGGTAGTACGGGCCCTTAAACAAAAATAACAAAACTAGCTGGCCACTTTACTACTTTAGTTAATACCACACAATCCCAGATAGTCCAAATATTCAGTCATGCCATCATGAAATATTTCGCCATAAAGCGTTACAATAAATTATTTCACACGTCCCTTCTATGAAAATTATTCAGCAGAGCGAACCTTCAGATAGTTTTTCATCTGGCAGACATAATGCTCGATTAACACTCCATAACGGTCAACCGGAAGCGTGGCCGCCATGTTGGCGGCGAGATAGCGGAAATATATCGCCGGAAGTAGTTAGCCATTATTCAGTAAAGGAGGCTTTCCGTCGTCACTCTGTAAGTGCTTATTATTTCGGAGATGCTGATAGGGGATTATTTTCATAGGTTAGTTTCGTAATTAATGGTGCTTTATCTTTTACCGGGTATTGTGAAGGTTGGCGTAGTATCTGTAATACAGTACATGTTTTAGTTTATGAGTAGAAATTTCTTTGCGAATAAAACTGAGATTAAGAAGAATTATTATTCAACTATTTATTTTATAGTACTTGTTTAAAAAGTATTTACTCAAACAAAAATGTGGGTTTGGATGCGCTACTATCATACAAACACGTACCAACTTTTATAAATGAGGAACATTTATTAAATTGATAACGTAGTGATTTTTAAAGTTCCGTACCTTAAAAGGGAAAATCGGAACCCTTATAGGTACACTTTGTTGTCCGTCTATCTGTCTGTCTGTTGGTCTGTCAAGTCCCTTTTTCTCAGGAACCCGTGAAGGTATCAAGCTGAAATTTATATCAAATATTCAAGTCTACTGTCCCTTAGAGCTGAGAAAAATTAAACTTCTAAGCTAAGGCATCAAAAGATACAGCCGTTTTTTATTTAAATTGATGTTTTTTAAATTATCGACATTCGCAAGTGAATTAAAACCCACAGGGTACTTCTCGTGAACTCAGAATCTTGAAATTTGGTTTTTGTTACTTAGATTGTTTTGTACGACATGATGGATGATGGCCAATTCCAACCGGTTATATTTTAATTAATTGGGGGAGGCTTTGCGGCTAATATGATGATGACGATGATGAGTAACATGATAAAAAACCGAATGAAAGTAGGTTTTTAACATTCTGAAAATAAAATGCTTTTGTCACCGATCTCAGTACGACTAAGCTGCACCAGCACGAATCTCAAGGATGTTACCTACTATTTGCAAAGTACTTTACCCTATACGACATTTATTTTAAAAAGCCTCACATTTCTAAGGAAGTAGTTGTCAACATCCAGATACAGCACATAAAATATTTTGAAAGTTCGAATTGTCAAATTGCATAACAAGGTACGCAAACTCCCATCCTACTGGAAACTTAAAGAATCTAGAACCCTTCTCTCTTCATTATTGTATTCTGGCCCAAGTTGAAAGAAACTGCGATTTAATTATTGTTTTGTAAAATTCATAGCGATTTTTTCCTTATTATCAAAGCTATAATTACAATATAATTAAATTTATTTTCTCTTTGAATGCATTTTTTAAATGTTTAAAAATCAGTGTCATTTATTGACTCCTATTTTTTATTATCTCTATTTTCTATGTCTAGACGAGATCATTCATCGCTACTGTATCTCATACCTGTATTGTATCATCTTTTATAACGCTCACCGGACACCGCTCTGGGGATCGTTTTAACTTTGTATAAAAAAATCTTGATCTGTATGAAAAATCCGCAAGGTACCACACTGATCAGCATCTCCGGTGAGGCGCGATGCGCTCCGCATGGTATACCACACTAAGTTACACAGTGCCATATTATTTTATTGTAGAATGGACGGATGCATAATGGATCTTGACATAAATACATTTATTTTCGAAGTATAATGCGTTCTCAAAATTTGGTATATGAAATGTAATGCGTGTACTATATACGAGTACAGAAATTGTGTGTAAAAAGAAACACAATGGGAGAACACAGGGTGAAAATTAACACGAGCCATATCACCTTAGCTTCGTACGATGACTCTCAGGAAACCTTGCTGTAGTGCGGTTCTGTACTTCGGCAGCCGCATGCGGATTCCGTCGCTTCGTCTAACGGAGTGGGATGCGACGGCGGCGGTGTGATATCCACCTAATATTGACTGGATGAGTTTGCTTATGCGATAAGACCTTCGTACCATTTTCGAAGTGAAAACTTCTTTAGGCGCGTTTAGCAGTTTTTGAGATGGGAAAAAATCATTGAACTCGCTGATACTATCACCGTTGCCGTATCTGGCACCTCTTGGCGCGTTGGGCGTTTTTTGAGAATCTTAAGGATGTTACTATAGCAAAGGACAGTAAGTTATTCAATATTTATTTTAAAAATCTCACATTTCTATGGAAGTAGTTGTCATCATCCAGATTCAATACATATAATATTTTGAAAGTTCTAATTATCAAATTGCATAACAAGGTACGCATTCTACTGGAAACTTAAAGAATCCAGAACCCTTCTCTCTTTATTAATATATTCTGGCCTAAGTTGAAAGAAATGGCGATTTAATTATTCATAGTAACCGACACCTCCAGGTGTGTTGGGCATTTTTTGAGATGGGAAATAATCATTGAACTCACCACACTGTAACCGTTATCGTTATATGTTGTACCTCTGAATTCTAATGTTTAATCTTTCACTTCTGTCGCCTATCCCGGAAGGCCACTGTTATTTTCATATATAATGTACTTATTTGGTGCAATAAAGTATATTTTTCTAACTGAAACCGCAAAATCTTGTGCCTTAACTTATACTGATTTTAAACAAATAACTCATAACCACTCCCCAGAGCCTCGTATAGCTAATGACCTGTTCTCCTACCGACACGTGACTGACACGCTCCGTCTACAACTACAGTCGATGTATAGTACATAAGTTGTAGACTTTTTTAGTGGTTGTTGGTTGCCCTTCACAAGTTGGCGATATTTCATTTTGGTGCATTGAACACTTGTTTTATTACATTGGGGTAGGCTGCAAGTAACAGATATGTAGACACGATTTTTCCATCTTAGTATAAAAAATAAAATCTATGGTTGACATCAAATAAAAGAACGATTCATTCAGCTAGAGGTAATATTCATTTAGAATTTTATAAATTTGCATTGATTTAATTAACCGCCTGCTAAGCGTGGTGAATATGGCTCCAATGGAACAAAGATTCCTTGGGAGCTTTTGTCCAGCAGGACCGTCATGGCTGTAATGATGATGATGAATTATCGAAAAAAAGGTTTATATTTCTGGTATTTGCTTCTAGGTATGAACGGATTACATTATGAAATACTAATGTATAACTTAAATAATCTTAATAAAATTCCGACTTGAATTATGTTTTCCAAAATTAAACTTTTTAATTTAATTTTATTATAAACTCTTTGAGACTGGCCTTTTTGGCCTGGTCCATTTTTTCGCTAGTATTTTTTATAACTATTAAGTAAACCCCCAACTAAGGGTGATACCCCAAATATATTAGTCATATTACCACTCAATATTAATTTAACACTTTCCAGGACGTTACTTGTACAACAAGTAACTTTCTATTGGTATGTTTACTGTGTCTGGTTCAGTGTGTGAATGAGTTAACTGCCCATTTAAATATTCTTACGAACCATTTTTATTTAGTATACTAACTTTTTACTGCTGAACTTATTAGTAAACATTCATTTTGTATTTTCTTACTTTTAACTGGTGACCGCCGCTCCGGCTCGTTTCTGGTGCAAAGGATGGCAATAGCAATCCTGCGTCGCAATGCTGCCTGTGTTTTGGGTACTTTTGCACCGAAAACAAGAGGCGGGCTACATTTTTTTTATTATTTTTGTGTCGTTTTAGTTATTGACATGTAACATTGTTTGACATTATTTCTTGAATATTGTAATGACATCATAACTTGTACATGACATTCAGAAAGAAATAAATTTGTTTTTAACTTATTAATTCTACATTATTAACTGCCGATTATAATCATTGTCTTTTCTAACTATTCTCGACACATAGTTTACACTAAGTTTTTAAAATAAAACCAACCAAAAAGTTTGAAACATAAACCAAGCGAAACAGGCTATAAATTAATCGAGTACGTACTTAACATGATCAGTAATAAACATTTTGTCCAGTGATGTGGATGTTTGCGGCTATTTGTAAAACAAAATGCATTTCCACGATACAATTTCAATGGTCATGTTAATGGACCGCATGACCATTGGGGAGAAACACAATTCAATACACATTAATAAATTAAATTAAGCCATTAAAACCAGTGATTCGACTGAGCCTAGGTATTGTTGACATTGAGGTGTTAGTTATCTGCCCCGGATCAGAGATTGATTGATAAATAAGCCAAAAAGCCTAGGGTGACATAATTGAGCGAATTTCCTACTTCCCCGCAAAGGGTGGTGTTATCGTGCATGCTAAGTATGGATACACACTGTTATCTTGTTCACTAAACATATTTTTTGTTACCGAATGCTCTTTATGTTAAACATTGTATGTGCAAACCAGAACATCTGAAATAAATAAATATGAGTTGGCAGTTTAAATGATTTTTAAATAAAATCATTTTTTATTACGGTATTATCGCGTATATTACATTATTTTTACACCTAACGTTTCGAAAACTTTACAGTTTTCATGGTCGCAGGTAGACTATGTTGACATTTGTCTTTGTGTTATACTATATATATGATGATAACGTATTAAAGTGATTTAATTTAAATGTGTAACAATCGCGAAAACATTAGAAACCATTCGTTTAAATGTAAATAAATAAATCTTTAATAAAATATATATATAAGTGATCAATGATCATTTAAAGTCGATAAGATGTTTTAACTCTCCAAATGTATCAAATTAATTACTACTTCTTACCCTAACGTGTTCCCGGTAACAAATTCCGTTATGGTCAGTCAAAGACTCACCATCATCATCATTACAGCCGTGAAATGTCCACTACTGTACAAGGCCTCTCGCAAAGATACTTACTTTCATGGGAGGATATTGCAATACTCACCACGCTTGGCAGGCGGGTTGGCGAGCGCAGGTTCTTTGGCTTCTTGTGCTTCCGACACTACCCATCTGAAGCATTTTTAAGCTGGGGACGGACAGAAATTTGTTTGATTGGGAAAGAGAATGAAGGTATTGGGATACTACTTACTCGGATGAATTTGAAAAAAGCAAATAGCACCTCGGTAGGCCGGGCGCGCGCACCCGATGCCACACCAACCATGGCTGTCCGATGGTTGGTGTGTCAAAGTTGAGGATGATACCCCTGGCCATAGTCAAAAACTGAGGTCCGTTAATAATCACGCAGATTTTTTTTTTTTCCTTTTTACTGATCCGCTCGCGTTATTAATGTTGATCGTTCATTATCTGAACTGAGGTGAGGTAAAGATGAGTGCCTTTTCCGCACCTGACGTAACGTGTATGTATCATTTCATGATGATAAATTTGGTAGCTAAGTCTTAAAATTGAACTTTTGCCTAGATAAACACATTGTTATATTACGTTGTAATATAAATAAGAAAGAAAATATCTTTTTTACAAAATTTACAAAATCAGAAATATATTTTGTATGTTTATACGATAAAATATATAAATTTAAACAAATTAGCTATATGAACAAAGCAGACGTGTGTCCCAGTGTTTAGGGTGTGCATCGAACCGTACGACACATCAGAAATTAATTCATGTTTTGTCATTCCCTCACTTTATATTCGTGGTTTAATGACGTAGCACTATAAAACATCATAGCTGCCTGTAACGCAAGATATCGCGGACGTGCGCTCGGTGTGAATGGAAAACATGGCTTTGCTCTTACTGGACCTAGTACGGCAACAAAAACCAATATTTGGAAGGGTGCTATTGAAACTCACCCTTTGCCGCAAAAAACGTACGTGGATATTTTGATTAATATGTTGAGGGTCAATAAATAGAAACTTTTTTAATCCAAACAAGTTTGGTGTTTGCTAAGATTTTTTGATTTATCTCATTCTCTCTTTCAATGAGACCCGATTAGTAATATGTTTAAAATAGGTATCAGAATCAGAATCAGAATTTATTTGCGTATAATATGGTAACATAGTTGGTACAGTAATTAAACGAATCACATATTTGCCAAGTGTGGCGAACAAATATTAATGTAAATTTTCATAATTACTGAATGTCATTAGATTACAATATGGTATACAATTCTAGTCAAATTATTACAATGTCAACCGAAATTTAAAAGAATAAGTAAAATCCAAGTAAAATTAACATGCCCTTTGTTTAGTCAGAGCGCCTCTCCATAAATTACGTCACTGAATAAAAACATATGTCGGTACAATAAAAATAACGGTAGTTAGATATGTGGAGGTAAGTAAAATTTCTAATATGTAAGTCTAGAGTAGTTCTGAATTATAATGATATTTTCATGAATCGGACTTATTATCTAAATAATAATTCGACACATTGAAATTCTGCTCTCAGCGAAGTAACATTTCTACTTATATAATTTAGAGGAAACGAAGTAAACTTCAAAGATTAACTTCATCACAAAAATCTAGTGGTTCTGTGTCTCGGTAGTCCTCGTGACTCTCCAGTCTTATTACGTCAAACTTACGATAGTCTAAGCGCTAGAGACACCAATGGCAAACAATCAACTGAATCGACAAAAAACCGGCGTAATCATTGAATCTGCTCACAAAATTTCACGGGTTGAGAAATGCAACTTGTAGAAGAGAACAACCACACAGAGACGCTTGGCTCGCGCTTTGCGCTAGCTCGATCATATACTTAGAGAAAGTTATCTCACTGAGGTTACGAAAAAATGGTTGGTAAATATTACCAACAACAGTGTAGATTAATACAAACTTATAACATGAGCATGAAAACTAAATAATCATTGCAAACTTTAACAAAACAAAACACATTCTAATTCGGCACATTGGAATATGAAATATACAGTTTTAAGTATTTTCAAACAAAACATAGGTACGCTTTTATGTTTTTAAGTGAGCGTAAATAACAAGTCTCTGTTATAATTAATTCCGTCTGTGGGTTTTAATCAAGCGGAATGTGTTGAAAATATGCGGTCAACGTTCATACATACATTAAAACAGCTATTTTAATTATTCACCGAGAATACACTCACACTGGACGGTGGCAAAATTATTTTAAGCGAGTATTGCTTTTATTAAAAATTTTTACGCTAGCTATTTGTTCGCAAGTTAATATTTGTTATTGTGATGTATTGATAGAAGCTTGTTAGTTTTTAAACTTTTTTGCAAACATGTACGGAGGTAGTCGACCTTTGTACGTCTCTCTGTCATTATTAGCTATTTCAACAAAATGATATTTTTTTCCATTCTCGACATTTTTTTATTTTCTATACCTACTAGTATAATTATACTAGTAGGTATATAGGCATATAAGAATAAGACGCATTTTTTTAAATTTATAGTCGTAGCGTTGGTTATTAACGAAATGGAAACGAAACAAAAATTTAATCTGTTACCTAGAAATACGAAACAAATTATTCAATAATTAACTAGTTTAGTGAGAAATAAAAACACAATTTGCCCCGATTCACACTTGAAAAATTGAGACTAATCGCCGAGATCATACACATGTATGGAACACAGGTATGGAAACAAGCGATCATCATGCTAAACACGATCTTAAGCGCAATTTCTATCCCAAAGGAGATTAAAACGTGGTTTGTATGTAATATAATTGAAGAAGCAGCTAACAAAACTTTCAAAAAGTTCTTTTAAATTCTTATCTTTCAATTTACCAAAACAAAAATTTAGCCCATCTTCAATGACAAGAGGTGGAAAGGCGCATGAATACATTCTGAAGTTTTGTAAGATTTATTAAAGATATTACAGGAAAATGGGAAAAACGTTATTCACGCGCAGGTGTGCTGACGATTTGCTAACTCGCCATATTTTTGTACGGAAATTGAGTTGGGAACATTTTGGATGGCATGTAATGTATTACAATCTTTTATATTCAGCTGAAAACTTTACAATTTCATTTGTCAGTCCCATATGGCGTCCAAAACGATATTGCTGGTCCATTGCAGTTAGGTAGGTACATATTCAATTCATTTTAACAGTATATACACGGTGAAATTTTTATCGTTCTTGACCCTTAAAAATTCAGCCCGTCGATATGTACAACTTTTCCTATGGGACCAATGCTGGGAACTAAAAAAAAAAATAGGGCTGTTCCATACAAAACCTTTCGGCCGCCCCATCAATTCTCGTTTCGGAACGTCAAAATAATTTTTGAGTTCCCAGTGGTCCGATAGGAAAAGTTGTTCATTCGACTGGCTGACCCATCCCTCTAAGGGTCCAGAACGATCAAAATTTCTCTGTGTATACTTTCCATCCTATTCATTCTATTCCATTTAAGACTTTTATTAAGTAGTTTTTCGATTCTTTTGCTGTATCATGTCTCAATAGGTAAATAAATAAATACAGGTGTAAATGTACCCTCGCCGTTCAATTAAAGAGGTGAACTCTTTTCTTTATTACGTACCTACTAGCTGACCCAGCGAACTTCGTACCGCCTCATTTCCGTATAATCGGGTAAAAAGTAGTTAATACAGAGTGTCATCTACCATACCTTGCAAATTTTATCAAAATCTATCTAGCCGTTCTTAAGTTTATACATGGTGTAACTAACCTGACTTTGTTTTATTTATAAAGATTAAAATAGCTTCCATTCTAGTCTGGGAGAGAAAAAAACGTAGAATGTGCCAGCTGCTTCTCTTTCTGCGCAGACCATAGAAGCCGGTCAAGGGAATGGGCGAAAATCTAAAGAATCATGACAAAAGGCGATGTTCACTAATTTGATTCCGTTTTCTACCTATACGCTCAGCAACACGCCAAACGTAGCCTTTCGGTCTTATGACTTTAGGTTCTGTCTACCCCGAAAGGGATAAAGACGTGATAATATGTATGTATGTGTATGTATATAAAATAGCTTATTACAACATGCTTACAACAATATTACAGTACCATACTCACCAATAATGCGTATAGGTCTAACTACGTATCGGAAAAAACTATGGACACTTGTTAATAGGCAATATGCGACGCCGAAATTGCTCTGCTAACGTTGTTTTCCCTCACTTTCGCTAATACTCGCATAACGATATTACAACGTAGTAAGAATATAGAGATAAAGGCTATTTCTATTTTGTATCGAAATTTTCTAAGCGAATAGATTCTTAGTGCTCGTATCGTATGGCATTATTGCGTTTAATGAGAATGTGTTTCTAATTAGACATTGAAACAACACTATAAAAGTAGTGTTAAGCTTTTAGATTATTTTGCTACTACGTAAATGAAGATTGTAAACATCAACATCTACACTAATATGGAAGATTTAAAATAAACGGTAACATATACACAGAAATAAAACAATATATATATACTAGAATAATTAACCTAAAACTAAAAATATAAAAACTAAAATATTTTATTAAAAAGAGTCCCTTTAGGCAAGGTTCCTAAGATACTGGCAGCATTCCCCCACTAATATAACAAAGAGGAAAGATTTGATTGTTTGTTTGCATAGAAGTATGAAGTCTCACGATTTTTTTTTTTTAAATCTATGTTTGTTTGCATAGAATAGGTTCCAAAACTAGTGAACCGATTTAAAAAATTATTCCACTATTAGAATCCAACATTATCCTTGAATATAGCTAAAATCCGAATCCTAACTAATATAATAAATGCGAAAGTGAGTTTGTTTATTTGTTAAGCTTTCACCTTGTAACTACTAAACCAATCATCATGAAATTTTGCATACACGTTATCTGGGGTATGGAAAAGGACATAGGGTACATTTTATCCCGGGAAAAAGTACTGTTCCCGAGAGATCGACATTGAGGCGGGCGGAGCCGCGGGCGAAAGCTAGTTAATTACATAAATTTACTCGCGCGATGCCAGGACGGGCCTCTACTTTTTATTAATTACACCTTTTTTGTATTTATTTTTTTATTCGAGTTTTATGATACACGTGAACACAGATGGAAGCTTGTAAATAATTGATTCGTGTAATAATTTACTTTATCTACGTAATTCGTGTAACAAAATATGATGCAGAACCATCATAGCTACCCTTACAGGTTACTTTCAACAGTTGCTAATAGGTTTCGGGTCTAAGGGTGGCTGTGAAGCCGTCATCTACTAATTAAGATACTACATTTTTAAACAATAAAGATGACAGGTTTTTTGGTGGATGTGAAAAATGCATTTAAGAGTGGATACTGACAACTGACAGAGGGAAAAAATAAAGTTCCTATTATTTATTTACAACTGTGTTTGAGAATGATATAGTAAAAATTCAAAATTAAGTAAGTTTATCTAATATAAAACTTCTCTTTACTCGAAAATAGGCTTTTGACTAGCCTTGTACTGTAGTCGGTAATCCCGACAAACACAGCACGTTAGTGACCCGTTGGTATACAAACATAGATAAAACATAATGCGTTATAAATCGTACTACATACCCATGGTATACTATAATTAATGTATGCAAAAATTCATAAAAATCCAAGATTTTAAAAATAGTTATGAAATATAAATTGCATTTAAACTTTTTTGGACAGCTGTAGATAATATAGTGTTAACATTTAGGTTTAATGACTGACGAATACGCAGAAGTATACAGAGGTTGTAATGATTTTTACAAAAACTTGGTGAAATATTTTGTATGAAAAGTTGTTTTCTTCAATTTTGATTTCTTGTTTGTTATTATAATTTCAATAACTGGAATTATACATAAAAATTCCAACTACAAAAATGTCTTTGGTTATTCATTTACAAATTTATTTTCTTATTAAACAAAAGTCTGCCCATATTGATTTTTTATTTAATATCTTTTTCTTTATTTATTTATATAAGACTTAGATAAAGCATTGTGAATGCTTAATATAAATATCCTTATTACATATATTTTTTCTTACGTCTTTCATTTCCCACTTTTTGGTTTATTGTTACAAAAATACAGTAGGGAACCTTTTTCGTAGAATGTTGATAACTTTTATTGTTTCCACTCTCTTAATACGACAATTTCCAAGGAAGTAATCGTTCCCCTAATGGCTTCGCGACAAGTACTTTTACACTTTTAAGCTTTAATTTTTTAATGGATTTTTTTGCGAATCCCGGAACGCATTATAAAATCGTTTTTTGCTTTTCTGAATAAATGTTGCGATTGTAAAAAAATATATTTCACTTAGAGATACAATAAAAAATACTACAGATTAAAAACTCACTCATCATCATTTCGTGTAGGTGTCATGCACATCCTGGTATCAGAGTTCTTCGAAACCGCCTCTCGGCCTCTGACGTGGTGGACCTTTAACGACTACCAGATGGCAGCCGGGACCAACGGCTTAACGTGCCTTCCGAAGCATGGAATCATCTTTATTATCAGACAATCAGGTGATTCAAGCCTGAAATGTCCTAACCAAACTGAATCTGGGAATTGAACCCACGACCCCCGGGTCTACAGGCAAACGCCTTAACCACTGGACCACGGAGGCAGTTAAAAACACACTAAGAATAATGTTTTGAGTCGTCCGTCATCATACAGTAAGGTCGTCATGATTATAAGTCCACATCTTAGAATCCACCCTTTTCCTTTCCCTTTATTAATTACTTCCACATTAGATAAATGCTAAAATAACCAGAAACATTTTCAATATCTACTCTTCATGCAAGTTCTCATCAGCTGTGGCATACAATTCAAATGCTTGAAGTACTTCAACGTCAAAAGAATGACATGATTTTTTGCCCATGATATCCTTTTTTTGAAAGTCGTGAATCTTTTTATTTTTATTTAATACCTATAAAAGTATTTTATACTAGCTTTCGCCCGCGGCTCCGCCCGCGTCAATGTCGATCCCTCGGGAATAGTACTTTTTCCTGGGATAAAAGGTAGCCTATGTCCTTCTCCGCACTCCAGAGAACTTGTATGCAAAATTTCATGATGATCGGTTTAGCAGTTACGGCGTGAAAGCGTAACAAACAAACAAACAAATAAACAAACAAACAAAGTCACTTTCGCATTTATAATATTAAGTGAGGAAGTAAGGATTATGAGAGAAACATACAAAATTTACTTATAAAAAAGTTAACAATTAGTTCTGCGATTTTATTAAATATTATAATGGCACCTAGTTCTTCTTTTTAATAGGGCTAAATGAATACTATACGGTATATTATACTGTCGCGAGTATAAAATTTTTCTGGCAATCAATTTTACTAAAAAAAACTCCCGAACTATTTTTATGGTAACATTTTTGATATTACTCTAAAAGGAAGAATAATTTTTGGTCACCCATCGAGTTATGACGCTCGTGTCAATCTGAATATTTCAAATGCCTATACTTTCGATATTAAATTCTCCATGAAAAATTCACGTATTGCCCAGACAAATATTTTTATAGGATAAAATTAGGAACTAAACGCATGCCATTGTTCTACCTAAGGTTTATCTAAAAATTAAAAAGCGGCCAAGTGCGAGTCGTACTCGCCCATGAAGGGTTCCGTAGCAGCAAGTAGGGTAAGTGCTCCAGTAAATGAAAGCTACCCAGTGAATGAACGAAACGCATATTTTTATCAAAAATAAGAAAACCGGCTAATTCTACCAGGTGAAGTGTATTTTTTTAAACAGATAACACACTTTTACGTGTTCCAGTACTTATTCCGGTGGCTTAAACATCTTTATTGCAAGATGGCAATTGAGTAAAGTTGGGGTGCGCTCTGAAAAAATGTCTTGTATGGGCAGGAATTTACGACTTAGGTACGATATCACTTACTATTGTAAGTTTTATAGCTGTATTTTTTTATTTTTACATTGTTTTTCACTAAAACTAGGTTATTTATGAATATATGCTTGCATTTTCAAAAAGCATTATTAGTTTTTGCAAATACATTTTGAATTAATCAGGTGTTCATGGACTAGCTTAAAAAATGGCATCAAATCTAGTGAATGAACGGCAGTTCATTCACTGGAACATTACATATTTCGAAAATTTCAGTATTATCTGACTTCGGGCTACTGTATTAAGACGGTTTTTATAAAATACGTTTGAAAAACGATTTAGAATCTTTTGGCCAGTATTGGAACACAGGTGTTCATTTATTGGTTTTCAAAATCCATTAAATGAACTATGAAAATACTGACCTGTTCAATTACCGGTTTTTTAATATTTCTTGTACCATTGAATGAATTAAATTAGTAATTTCAGTTATACTAAATATATAGAATAATACACTCCTTTATCGTATGATATATTACTTATTTATCGACTGGATTTCAGAAATAACATCCCAAAATATCACTACAGCCATAAACGACGTCCCGAATACTTAAACAGTTTAAACTTCTCGTCAAAACGATCAGACCATGGTTGACATAATAATCGTAGATTCCTCTTAGATCCCTCAATTTTAAATATTATGGATGATGAGTAAAATTGTTCCCTTTTTTTAAATAACTCAGCAACTCTTCAGAAGAAGACTACTCCTGCTGATTTTCTGGAGGAAAATATTCTAGATATTCTAAGAGTCCCATCATGTTCAACCACAAAACAAAACGTGGTATCTTCAAAACGCAAAGTTCATATTGGTAATTTTTTTAACTACCCTAATCATCATCATCATCATCATCATCAGGTCCTTTTTAGTCTCCACTGCCTAATATTGGAACCAAAAAGAAAAAACTTCAGATTCTCAGAGAAACAAGATAAACACGGCACTATACTAACTATGAATTCATTTCTGGGTCTAGGAGTACGCTTCTATAATAAAATTCCTGCAGAAATATTAGGTCTGCCTTTACTTAAGTTCAAAACGATTGTAAAAAACCAGTTAATAAAAAAGGCTTATTACTGCATTGATGATTATATAACTGATAAAAATGCGTGGAAATTTATATAAATTTTTTAATGTTAACAATTTAATCTACAGTATGAAAAATTGTGTTTAATGTGAACAATGTATGCAGAGCCCTTCAGGCACGTAGGGACCAAGTCTGGATTGAGTTTCTTTCGGCGTATTCTTCTCACCAGTGGTCGTTCCGAAACGCTAGTAGTATTTCAATTTTGCATATATTAAAAAATATATAAGAAATAAAAATATGACGTTCAAAAAGAGATACATGTATCCAATTTTGAATAAAACTCTTTGACTTTGACTTTGCACCGTCCAAACCTGAGGTCCAAACCCAATACGTTATCGTAGAGAGTGAGGAAAGTCATTTTCACAACGAAACAACTAAAACAAAAGACTTTTTAAGGAAGAATATTGTGTCAGAGAATATTGTCAGCTTCGTAAACATCACAGAGGTTGAACGTGGATTTATCTTTTTTGCAGATTTATGTTTTAAAGATATAGAATAAACTGATCTCCCTCGTGATTTAGAAAACGAACAATTTGCGAAAACTCACCTTGTGGCGTCTGGGACTTGTACAGTAGGTTCACTAGCTCTTTCTGCAAATTCACCTCAACCTCTGTGACGACGGAGAGTTGAGTCTCCGACGTCACAGAGCTTGAACGTGGATTTATATTTCGTAGATATCGTAGATATTTCTTTTGCAGAAAAGATATAGGATTAACTGATCTCCCTCGTTATTTAGAAAACTACCAATTTGTGAAAGCTCCCCTTGTGACTTCTGGGCTTGGTACAGTAGGTTCATCGGTTCTTTCTGCTAATTCAGAAATACCTTTAGAGGTTCCTTTTATTGTGATACTAAAGACTGATGTAACTACCTCTACCTCACTCATGATTTTTAAGCAGAAATTACTAAAGCGCCTAGGTACCTAATTCAGTTCACTAAAGTCAAATTATGTTGATTAGTGAATAAATACTTACAACTCTGAAATCTAAATAAGTAGGCTTGAAGTATTTAGAATCTAACTATGATTGAAATTATATAATTATTATGTTTATTTTAACACTTATTAATGTGTCTGAATAAGAACCAGAAAGTATTATTAAGTTAATAGTAACTAAATAAGTACTCATAGTACCTAATCCCTAGTTTTTACGCAGAAATTATTGAAACCTTATAAGGCTACTTATTGTTAAATGAATACAGTTTATTTTTTCTGTTAAAAAATGGTAAAAAGCCTTTAATTTTAAATTTAAATATAACAGATTTTAGTGTTCATTTACTGGGTTTTATTGCGTTCATTCGTTGGAAAATGCTGTTCATTCACTGGTGTTTTAGGGTATTGTCGCATAAAATGTTAAAAATCTCCAAAACTATACAAACTGCAGCTCTAAACGAGTGTTTTATTAAATCTTAAATAATTTACGGTGACTATGGTAAATGTTAGGTCGTCAGAATATTTAAAACAGAATTGTAATTAAATTTCAAAGTTGAACATTTCCTTAAGGGTTCATTCACTGGAGCACTTACCCTAACATAATATAAAAGTTTGAATGAAAGATAAATTGCGGTTTACAATTTATGACGTATTAAAAAAAATATACTCGGTCAAAGCAATTATCGGTGGAAGTTTGCATGGTAATGTACATCATATATTTTTTTAGTTTTATCATTCTCTTATTTTAGAAGTTACACTTTGGAAGTGTCTCTCGTGCAAACTATTCAGTTTAGAAAAAAGTGATAATAGAAACCTCAATATCATTTTTGATGACCTATCCATAGATACCCCTAAATAATAAAATAAAAAAAAAAAATATTAAAGGTGGGCTCCCATATAACAGACATGATTTTTGCCGTTTTTATAGATAATGGTACGGAACCCTTCGTGCGCGAGTCTTACTCGCACTTTGCCGATTTATTTTCCATTTTTTGTGAAAATCTTAATGCGGTTCACAGAATTATTTACTTAACAAGTTTCAACAGTATAGTTCTTATAGGTAGTATCGGAAAAAAGTGGCTGTGACATACTACGGACAGACAGACATGACGAATCCATAAGGGTTCCATTTTTGAGCTACGGAACCTTAAAAAGGAACCTATTATTAAGGCTCCGATGTCCATCCGTCAATCCGTTTGTGTGTCATAGGGCTGTATCTATTAAACAGTAATAGTGAGAGAAAATAATAAAAACAAACTAAATTTTTTACTTCAACCCGTCCCACACAAGAATCTTGTTCTTTTCGCGTTTTTTCTCGATTCTGTCAGCATTGCTGGTTATTTATTACTAATATACAATTGAGTTCCTGAACCTTTTGAAACGTCTTCATAACTAATAATAATTATAACTTATGCTTCAATGATAACCATATCCATACCGAAATATATAACCATATATTTCGTAACATACTGATTTTATTTCCAAAAACCAAACGAAAAGCCTTTTTAGGATCGTCGTTGAACCTCCCCGCGCGTTACTTCCCGGATGAAATGTAAATACACGGTGATATGAATATAAATGCCGTTTAAGTAGATGGTATAGACGTAGGGTCCGTGCCGGCTCTAGTATGCGTTGACTTATGCTTATATGCAATAAAAGTGGCGATGGTTTCAAAATATTAGGAGCTGACATTTTTCTATAATGCTGGAAAGACTTTGTGGCGACTGGTTGCCACGCAAGCCTGCTTCACGAGGGGTTTAAACCCTGGTACGCCATAAACTGCTGTATTTTTTGATTGCGTTGGCTAAAATTTTGATTTTTTTCACAGGCCTTATCACACTAGTGAGTTGCGAGCGAGTTGAAAGCGGGGGTAGTGCGCAGCAAACTCGCTGCGATGACGTCGCGGGTGCGCAGCAATGTCGGCGCGAAGACGCCGCGGGTGCGCAGCCAGTTCACGTCGTGCGATCCGCGTTTTGTACAATCAGTGTCAATACAAATCAGTGCCGCGAGCTCGCTGCACTCCCGCGGCGTCTTCGCGGCGTATTCGCCGCGCACACGTTGCCAACTCGCGGCGAACTCGCTGCGCGCTCGCCCCGCTTTCAATTCGCTCGCAACTCGCTAGTGTAATAAGACCCTAAGTATTTGATATGAATTTCAGCTTGATACCTCTACGTGTCCCTGAGAAAAAGGGTCTTGACAGACCGACAGCCAGACATACAGACAGCAAAGTGATCTTATAAGCATTTCGTTTTTTCATTTTCAGGTGCAGAACCCTAAATATCTAGCTTTTGCCCATGGCTTCGCCCGAGGGATCAAAATTAACGCAGGGGGAACTGTGGGCAAAAGCTAGTTCGCAATAATAAAAAACACTAAACAAACAAGGAGATTATGGAGTAAGACATAATGTAAATTTTATTTTATACGAATATTATATACAAGCAAATTTGCTCAAATAGTAAACATCAATATTCTTCCTACATGCCTACATTAAATTATGGAAATCCCATCTTGAAATACGAACGAATAGAGAATGAGCAAGTATATTGTCTGCGAGACGGAGAGCACTCGACAGACGCAACAATGCGCCGCGGAATTTCAGTTTTTATAGCCTTATTGTTACTGCACATGCTTTAAAAGTAGTTCAGTATATGATATTTACATATACTCGAAAACACAACACTTTTTCTGGTACAGTTGGGTAAAAAGATGGCACTCCCATTGTGATATACTCGCAATATGCGAGGGTGAGTATGCATATTGTCTGCGAGACGGAGAGCACTCGACAGACGCAACAATGCGCCGCGTAATTTCAGTTTTTATAGCCTTATTGTTGCTGTGCATGCTTAAGTAGTTCGGTTCATGAGGTTTTAATAGCGATACATTTTATACTGCAAGTATATTTCGCTAATATTCATAACTTTTATATTGTTGCCTGAGATGAATGAATGAATAAAAAAAAGGGCAACGTGCATCTTCCAGCGATCAAATGGAAGCAAAAATATATAAAATGATCAATAATTATTGGAAAAGATTTTGGTCACTGAAATATATATTGAAAGGTATACAGTACTGGCTAGGGACCAAAGTAAGTACCTTGTACAGTGTGCAGTACAAGTACCTACTTCATCTGAAGTAATGCTTGACGCGCATTTGACATTTCGATCATTATTGATCCAGCTTTGCTAGACGTAAGATAAATAAATTGTTACCATTTTCTAATCCATTGGTAATTTATTTATAATCTGGATTTATCTTATTTTGATTAAAAATCAAATAAAATATGCAGTAGTATAAAATGTGCGAAGCACATTTCATCATCATCATATCAGCCGCAATAAGTTCACTGCCGGACATAGACCACGTCCAAGGATTTCTAGAATGAACGGTTGAAAGCGGACTGCACCCAGCGCTTCACTGCAGGTCGTCCGACTTTTGTTCTTCTACGGCCTCGTCTAAAAGCCGGAACTGTCTGCCTGTGTCTATATATATCTACATGGGACAGTTCCATGTAGACATATATAGACACCTTCAAGAGTGAAGTTCCCAACATAAACCGGCGACGCTGCAACATCCTTGCTTTCTTCCTGTTCATTTTAAGGCCCACCTGCTGTGAAACTCTATTGACTAAATCTATGAACATGGTACGATCGTCTGCAGAAGTCCGCAGAAGTGAAGATGCGTAAAAATTGGTCCTGGCTGTCAAAATCGCTGGCAGTCAGATGCCTTTAGGCACAGAATAAGTACTAGTACTTCATTAGGCGGCTTGAAACTTTGAGATTAGTGTTGGTCACTAACACATGAACAACAACAACAGCGCTCTCTATTCGCGCTCTATATTCAAGTGATCCGTCATGATATGACGGATATACTTAATTAAATACACACCCCTTAAAAAAAGTTCATACTGTTACTACGAATGTTAATCTGTAATTAGCTTCTAGAGTCGTTTGCAATTAGTTACCGTATATTAAGCATCCCATTCACGAGGCTACAAGCCGGAATCGCGGCGCTCGGCCGACACCGAACCAGGAAATGCAGGCTTTATTTCACGCTATCTTAGATATCTATCTGTAAGATTGAATACGACGCGCCTTGCTTGCCTTGAGAACTAACCTATATACGAATGGTGGGTAATTAAACTAATTACCTGTACATATTCGTATATTTTTTAAGGTAGGTTAAATACTTTTGTATCACACAGTATACCCAATTAATTCATGCTTCTGAATACGAGTAGCCACGTACTTTATTCGATCAGGAGTGTCATCCTAAACTGCCTTATGGTAACACTAGCTTTCGCCCGCGGCTCCGCCCGCGTGAAAGTCGGTCCCTCGGGAATAGTACTTTTTCCGGGATAAAAGGTAGCCTATGTCATTCTCCGTACTCCAGAGAACTTGTATGCTAAATTTCATGATGATTGGTCCAGTAGTTACGGCGTGAAAGCGTAACAAACAAACAAACTCACTTTCGCATTTATAATATTAGTTAGGATAGAATGTGCGGCCACCCGAGCTGCTACTTGCTTTCCCCCCATTCATCCAATTGAGTATCACCCAATACCTATTATTCCCTTCCCAAATCCAATAAATTCATATCCTTCCCCAGCTTAAAAATGCTTGCGATGGACAGCAGCGGAAGCACAAGAAGCCAAAGAAACTGCGAACGCCAACCCATCTTCTAAGCGTGGTGAGTTTGGCAATATCCTCCCTTGGAACAAAGAATCCTTGGTAGAGGCCCTTGTCTAGCAGTGAACTTTTATGCGGCTGTAATAATGATCATGATTATTTAATTATATCGATGTTCTACCTGGTGTAACTTTACCAACGTCGTACCTTAAAGAGGCCTGTCAAAATTGTCAACTTTTCATATGGGAGTAATGCAGGGATATTAAAAAAAAATGCGACATTTTCATACGAAAGTGTTCGGCTAGCTCGGCAATTTGTATTAAAATATTTTTTTTTCCAGTTACCAGAATTAGTTTTAGAGGAAAAGTTGTTAATTTTGGAGGGCTGAGCCAGCTCTTTAACATTACTTTAACTTTAACATAAGAACCCGAATGTTTAGGCAAAATTTAGGCAGGCTTACCTGTACACGGTGAAATTTTGATCGTTCTGGACCCTTAAAGGGATGATTCAGCCTGTTGATATAAACAACTTTTCCTATGGGACCAATGCTGGGAACTAAATTTCTTTTGACGTTCCCATACAAATGGACCGGGCAGCCGAAATTTTTTTTATGGAACTGCCCATTTTTTTTTAGTTTCTAGTATTGGTCCCATCGGAAAAGTTGTTCATATCGATGGGCTAAATCACCTTTATAAGGGTCCAGAACGATCAAAATTTCACCGTGTATAAATACGAGTATGCCATCTATTAATGAAACGAACTAGGTTAGATTTCTTTACTGTAGGTATGTATTGACCATTAAATCACATGTCTGAGTAGTTTATTTAATTAACATTCATCATCATCATCATCATCATCAGGTCCTTTTTAGTCTCCACTACAGGAGCACGACCCTCTCTGTACTACTAGGGCCATACTTGGCCAGAGCAGCCAGAGGACTTGGCCTACACTCTCCACGCTGGAGAGTGTAGGCTTTAATTAACATTACGCCACTTTTATATGTTTTGTAATATAAGTTCAAAAATTAAAACCCGACTACTTACAACACGCCCTTGAAGTCTGTCGTGGGACTTCCAAACTGCCCAAGGGAGATCAAATTAGGCGAACGACAAAAGTATCACCATGGCCACCTAAGTTAAAATCATAAACAAACATAACCATAACGACTCGAAAAAAAGAGACTAAAGTTGCAATAAAACTAAAAAAATACATTTATATGAACTTTTACATTAAACAAAACCATGTACAGTCACGAGCATAGATAGATATATATACAATTGTATTCAATTTAAGACTTTATCACACTGACATAAGAACTAATGTACGCATATTAATGCTCTTGAATGTACCTGTTCTAGATTCACTTTTACGAAGCATATTAAAAGTTGGACTATTACGAACAATGCGCCGCCGTGCGAATTCAGTTAACTTCCGATTATCAACTTTAATAAGCGTTGTTAAACCAGTCGCGTTTGCTTGTGCACACTTCTATAATTGTAAACATTCTTGCTTTGAAATCATCTGCATGCATATTTGCAGAAAGTCTAATATCCCTTTGTTAATATGTTTCTTACTAGATAGTATTTTGAAACATCGATTAATCTTTGTATGTATATCTACAATCCGGGCGAGCTCCGTGGCGCAGTGGTAAACACGCCAGCTTACGATCATGATGGAAAATGATCTTTTTCAGATTGACCTGGGTCTTGAATGTTTATCTATACAACGTGATTTTGAACCTCCTAGCTATATTGGAATCTCAGAATCAGAATCCCTAATGAAATATAAAATTTCAAGTAAGAAACTGAAAATCAAAAAAAAAATTAGGGTGTCCCGTACAAAGTCACCGATTAGCTGGACGAATTTCTATGGAAGGTAATTTTTTTTTTTCGGTTATCTATTATAAAATATAGTATAGTTGAATTAGTATCTTACGACACAAGTTTATAACTTACTGTGGGGCTATCTAAAATTGTGTAGTATGTCCATAAATATTTATTTATTTATCATCCTACATTTTCATACTATACGTATTGATCCTAACATTACCACTGATGTAAGCAGTATATCCCACGAGAGAATAAGACGTGAGATCGGTGTCCAGTATCTGGATTATGTTCAGCCAGGCCACGTCTGACTACTCGTGTCGGTATCGAAAACATAGGTACGCGCGGCGACCACGTCGAAGCGGTAAAACCAAGCAAATCCAGTAGGGACGTATTGTTAACCAGTGTTCACCAACTCCAACGAATTATGAATCGTTTCTCCAGAGCTATAAGAATAAAATTGGTTTGCAATGGATTTTTGTAGGTATCAAAACGAAATAGTGCTGCATTCTGACGGGAGCAAAATTACACCATATCGCCAAATAGCCTAATATTTTATTAAATTAATGACCGTATTCGAAACGTTAAGTGTAATAATAATACGATTACCCCGATATAATTGTATTAAGTGATTTAATTGAATAATAATATCCAATAGTTTATCACCAACAAATAATTTATTTTTAAAGTATTTACATTCGTTATTTTAATTTAATTGAAACAATTAAAGTTTAATTAATAGAAACAAAACAAGCTATTCGCTAAGCCGATGTTATCCAATAATTGTTTTAACATTTTAATCAGCAATAGACATTGTTGTCCCAGTTTCTGAACAAACCGAGTTGGCAACTTCCATAACCCGTCCATATCGTTCGTCAGGCCTTAATGAAATAAACTTTCAGGTGGAGTGGAGAAAGGTATTAATATTCATGCGGGCCTGCGCGGCCCTTGTAAATGTTTTATTCGTTAACGAGTCTACTAGATTAGGGTAATCATGTCACGTCGTATGTTAGGCTAAGCCTTCGCAATTAATTCAGAGTAATCAATTTTCGAGAGGAATTTTAGTTACGATACAGGCTGCTTGTATTTCTGAATATACATACATACATATGCATTTCATTTCATTTCAAGCCGTTAACTGTCCCACTGCTGGGCAAAGGCCTCCCTCCATTTCTTCCATTCTGTTCGGTCTTCGGCTAGATTGTTCCAGTTCTTTTGGAATTTGTCGAGTTCACACACATACATATTATCACGTTTTTATCCCTTACGGGGTAGACAGAACCTAAAGTCATAATACAGCGCCACGTATTTCTGAAACGTTTCTTTATATACAAACGAAATAGCTCTGGAACGTTTTATTAAAAATCTACTTTTCAATTATTTAAAGGTATACAGTACATACATTTGCCATCAGGCAGGCCGGCAAAATCATTGCCGAATCATATAACAGCATAAATGCTGTCATGATAGTAGACCCAGGGCTCTGATAAACACATCATAAGCCTCTCCATTCTAGATGTGACATTGGTAGTATCAAGCAAAAACCTTAAAATATTTTGAGCATAGATTTAAAAAAAAAAATGATTTTGAGTTATTTATAATTTCTTAATAATAAAATCCACATTGATTTCTCATTTAATATCCTTTAAATAGGTTTACAATTTTTTTTATAATGTGTAGAAATGTGCCTTTTAAATATGCCCAGCTACTGAGAGCTAAATAGATATGGATACTCAATCTACAAAAACTACAAGATAGAACAGAACAGTGGTACTCTGCACAGGAATATTATATTAAATTGGTAATGTTTATATATTCCTAACTATATGCCCACTAAATAAAATCATGTGAAAACGGCATACACTACAGCATGGCACCGGCGACGCCGTTTATATCGGGCTACAAACTATCCACATCTCGCTCTTTAATTTTGCAGAAAACAAGACGGCGATAGTCGATAAACTTTGTCGCGCGAGCCATGCTACAGCGGCTGGACCAGTCTTCAGTCAAACCCGCGTAATATTCCTAGATTTTGCTTTATTTAATTTGATGGCGCAGTGGTTAATACGCCAGCCTGCGACATGAGGGTTCCCGGTTTCGATCCCCAGCTATCTTTTTTAGATTGACTAGGTCTTGGATGTTTATCTATATAAGTAGGTATCTATTAAAAAAATATAGAATCGTCGAGCTAGTATCCTACGACACAAGTTCACAACTTACTATGGGGCTAGCTCAACTTTGTGCTATGTTCCTATATAGTTGTTTATTTATTAAGAATAGTCTGAAGTACATAAGCCGTCTCACTGAAAATACTGCTTTAATAATTCCCTAAAAGCAGCTTACAATCAATGCCCAACTACAATGCGTCCGGGACCAGTCTTCAGTCTAACCCGCGTATTATTCCGCCTCAGTGTCACGGCTAGAGCTAAGATCCTATTTACATCAGCGACTGCCGAATGTCTTACTGGCTTCATCAATTTGAAAATTAAAAAAAAAACTGTTTGCTCTCCGTTAGTGCCGGTAGGAGTGAAAACTCGTCTTTGCGGCGGTCTCAGTTCACACGTCCATCTTACGAATTTCAGACAAGTGCACAATGCCGCTAAAGACGTTTTCACTTAAAAAACCCACACAACAAAATAGTATTAATGAAATTATTTCCTACTGATTTTAATAAATTTTGCCTTAAACACTTTGACTCACATACTAGGCTAAGCGTGTATCTTAGTAATCTGGTTACAGATGCTCAAAGTAGTTGAAGCACAAATATAATAATATCAATAAGTTAATAAACCTCTGATGGAGTTTATTCTAGAAAAGTGATATTACTATATAATAGCTACAATTCGAGAACAGATATATTTATTACTAAAGATCCGTTGCGGAGTCAAAACGCCGCCAGAATATGGAAATTCCGATAGTGTAACAGAAAAGAAATTGCTCTATTGATAAGCACTTTTTTGCAATCGAAGTCTATAGATAACTTTAAAAAAAATTGTTGTCTGTAAAGTCGATTTACGGACGATAATGCAACTCTGAAACTCAAACCAGCATGAGACGAATCTCATGACGCATCATTTATCAAAATCGGACGATAACGATGTACAATAAACGGCCTCGCATAATTTAAATGATTAAAACCATTATAAACTTAATCATAGGTTAAATTTACTTTTTTATTTATAGATAATAATATCTCTATGTAGGTCTAATATTTGTGAACTGCGTACATACATAAAGTCGTGAATTTATCTCTCTTTATAGTGTCGAAACTACTTTATGTACCTATAATAAATTTTGTTCATATTTTTTTTTAACCAGAAACTTGATGAAATCGCTAGTGTGGCAAAGCTCTTACGGATTATCTGCAGTCGACGTCTCGCCATCGTCAGCTACTGTAGGCTTAAATTTTCATTATGTTTATTGGATAATATAATAATTCGCATTGAGCCGGCGTGAGGCGAGCTGATAGAACGGATTGTCGATGCAACACTGAGCATCATGCAAAGGTATTAAATAGATAAATTAAATTGCAACAAAATGAACGTTAATTTTGCCCGTACCCCTGAATTTTCAGAGACAATAGACTGTGGTGTGAATAGCCTGCGCATGTTGACTGAAATTGTAAGCTTTGCAGCATATACCTAACTTTCAAAACAAAGTATTCACATTTCTCTGTTTTAATAGAACAGTAGTTAGGTTTTACTTGTATACGCAATTTAACAGTGAGTTTGTATTTTTGCTTTTTCGGGCACCAGTAGGGATACATATTTTTCTGGTTTTTATTCAATTGATTAAAGCTAATATTTATGTTTTTATTCGCTTTCCAATTATACTGTGATCGGATAATCGTAGCAAAAAAAGAATTATAGGCAAGATTTTTCTCAAAATATTTAACAAATATCTCACACTAACTTTAATCATTTATAAATAACTAGCTTTCGATACTTCAATAGTACTTTTTCTGGGGATAAAAGATAGCCTTCTCCATATTCTAGAGAACTTGTATGCAAAAAGTTACGGCGTGAAAGCGTAACAAACAAACAAACTAATTTTCGTATTTATAATATTAGTAAGGATTTACAGATACGCATAACAAAATTATTACGACATTATAATAGGCAGAAACATTTAGAGATCAAACGTATCCTAAGCAGTGCTGTAACGCGAATGATAAATCTCCTAAAACAGTCATGAGGTCGCAGATGGCACGGATATTTTAGTAAATGAGGCCTACATTTGAATGAGCAGAGTCACGAAACTTCTTAACTGCATTCATATTGGAGAAGGCAAACGTCGAATACTTTTGTACATTTATACATTAAGGTTAGTTGGGCTAAAACAGCCTCCGTGGTCCAGTGGTTAAGGCGTCTGCCTGTTGGCCCGGGGGTAGTGGGTTCGATTCCCACCGGAAGCATACTTTGTTTAGTTATTTCCAGTTTGGTTAGGACATTGCAGGCTTGAATCACCTGATTGTCTGATAATAAAAATGATTCCGTGCTGCAGAAGGCACGTTAAGCCGGTGGTCCCGGCTGCCATCTGGTAGTCGTTAAAGGAACCACGTCAGAGGCCGAGAGGCGGTTCCGAAGAACTCGGACACCAGGGTGTGCATGGTCGATTGATCGTGACACCTACACGAAATGATGATGAGTTGGGCTAAGTATATTTTTTTTATAATAAATAGGTACATATGAAAGCCAACTAAATTTATTGCAACATTTGATGTCAACATATGCCATAAACGCAATAATATTATATGTTATTGAACAAAGTTCTTACGCATTCCTTACAATTTATAGCTGGCTATGACGGGCGGGAACACTAAATTACGTGCCTTTTTCGTCCCAAACTCGCAGGTCAGCTTGGGAGTTTACTTAGGCTACGTTTCTAAAACTTTTGTGCTACATCTTTACTAATGTGTACATTTTTAAATGAATTGTTACCGCATCTGCATTTTCAGAGCTCGAAACCCACGCGTATGCGACACGACTGGCCATCTGTCACGGCGCTGGGACACACTAAATTACGTGCCTTCATCATCCCGAGCTCGCAGGTCAGCTCGGGGCTCGCCTGAGTTGCGTTTCTGAGCCTTTTGTGTTACATATACTGTAATTTGACTGTTTTGTACGCATTGTTTGATGACAATTGGGTAAAGAGATAGGCGGCAAAAATATTAGCTCTAGGATATAATTGGTAAAACACATTATGAAAAGCCTTTCCTGGTTCTAATTCTAAAATTTGAAAATAAAACGAATTGTGAAGCGTTCGTAAATGATAATAATGCCAAAACGCTTTGAGCATGGATATATACGCGGCCGTAAGTTTATATTACCTACACCTGCAAAGACTGAACAAAATGAGGTGATCTTGATGGTCAAAAGATCCTTAAGGGGTAAATAACCAATAGCCTCTTATAAACATAACAAACAATAACGCCTTATAAACATTTTGACTTATATAAATCTAAAAAAGAAAACTAAAATAAAATATATCTTTTTGGGGCTGTTGAGCCTAACTTCGTGCACCATTTTTAGAACTAAGCACCATTAGAACTAAGCAAGTTTTAGAGACTTAGTTCAGGTAGAGAAATAATTCATTAACATCCATTTACTCACCAAACCAAACTACTTACTCTCGAAGTAAAGACTTAGAGAAGTGTCTCGATCTCTTGTAGACACGATTTCTTATAAAGTATATCTTAAAATTCGACAAGTAACAACCGCGTTGTGTAAATATTTTTTCTATAACGAGATGATCCCACTCCTGTACCGCTAGCAGGTCAATCCAGCTTTATGTTATCCTGCTTTCAACCAACCACTTCACTACGTGGTTGGACGTCGTCTTAGCGATAATCTATGATTTGTCACACGCTCGTTTAATCTTGCTGCTTTTGACATTAATCTGACCCAGACATCTACAGGTTACGCATTAACCTGTAATAATGCGATAACGTATAAGTATTCCAGCCGATATTGAAAAACTATGCCATTGGCTTTAAGCCCACCTTTACACTGTATTGTGTGTATAGTTAAATAAATAAAATTAAAAAAATAAAGTAGATTTTTGTCGCTGTCACTTTATGAAAAGACTAATGAAATAATTTTGGCAAACATGATAGAGTGGTTTGTCTTAGGAATATTTCACGCATTTGTAAAAAAATCGGTAAGAGTGAGCAGGTTGCCTTACTGGATTTGACGGGATTGATAATGGTCGGGTCTGGCGGCCGGGCTGGTTCTTGCTTTTCCCCCATTCATCCGAGTGAATAGTACCCCGGTTTTTTATTCCCTTCCCAAATCCAACAAATTCCTATCCTTCCGTAGCTTCAAAATGCTGGCAGCAACATCGGAAGCACAAGAAGCCAAATAAACTGCACTCGCCAACCCGCCTGCCAAGCGTGGTGAGTATGGCAATATCCTCCCATGGAACGAAGAATCCTTAGGAGAGTTCCATGTCCAGCAGTGGACTTTTTGTGGCTGCAATGATGATGATGACTAGTTCTATTATTGAATAGTATAGGATTATATTATCTCTATGATTACGACTAAATAACACCGTACAATTAATGTTGACTAGCTCCGTGGCGCAGCGGTCAACACGCCAGCCTGCGACACGGGGTGACCGGGTTCGATCCCCGGCCAGGTCATGATGGAAAATGATCTTTTTCAGATTGGCCTGGGTCTTGGATGTTTATCTATATATGTATTTGTTATAAAATATAGTATCGTTGAGTTAGTATCCCATAACACAAGTCTCGAACTTACTTTGGGGCTAGCTCAATCTGTGTGATTTGTCCGTATATATTTATTTATTTATTATTTATTTATTTAATGTGAAATTTTATGAGGATGAATATTATGCATTAGACTATAATTTAATAAAGAGGAAAGATTTTATTGTTTATTTATTTGCATTGAATTGGCACCGAAACAACTGAACCGATTTGAAAATTCTTTAACCATCATAATCCTATATTATCTCCGATGAATATAAGCTTTATATTAAATTATTATTTGTGTTAGAGCCACGCTACCGGTAAAATTCATTTGTGCTAGTATTATGAATGGGCTGATTCGTCCGGGGAGTACCACACTCTCACAGAATGTCGACGTTTTAGTAGAAGCTTTACCGCTTCTATGCTTCGTTCAGTGAGTGAGAGAGCCGAAGCCTCCCCCAATGTCCTCCCCCAACTCCTTGAAAGGCCGGCAACGCTCCTGTCACACCCTGGTGTTGCAGTTGTCCATAGGCAGCGTTAATCGCTTAACATCAAGTGCCTCGCTTGCTCGTTTGCCGTTCTATATTATTAAAAATACCTATATCTACTCGGGTAGATTCAAAGCCGGGTATATTCATGCGGAAAAAGTGAACTGAAAACAGGTTTCCATCTTTAGATACAACCATCAAATATCACGTAGTATAAGATGACAGAACATTTCATTTCTTTCACCCCTCCCAAGCTATCGTAGGTTGAACTAACAATTCACAATATAAAATTGAAATTTGGTGCCGAATACAAACATATCATTATTGCACATCAGATGCAGATGTAGGCGCGTTTTACCAAAATAATGTTTGCATCTGACTCACAGGTACTCTTGTTTGTGATATATTTACCAGAATTCAAAAAACGAGAAGTTTATCAATCGATTTGTACCTATATTATTGTAATAATAATAAAAATAAAACAAAAAAAATAATTTTTAGACAATTATCCTAATCCTAACTAATATTATAAATGCGAAAGTGACTTTGTTTGTTTGTTTGTTTATTTGTTTGTTTGTTACGCTTTCATGTACCAATCATCATGTAATTTTGCATACACGTTATCTGGGGTACAAAGAAGGATATAGGGTACATTTTATGCCAAGAAAAAGTACTGTTCCCGAGGGATCTACATTGACGCGAGCGAAAACTAGTAGTCCATAATACAAGAAAAAAACAATAGTAAAACAGTAATATTGGATTGCTTCCAAGAAGAAATTCTTTTTTTTTTGTTTAATTGGCCGGTTTTTTCTGAAATATCAAATTTTTATTTTAATGTCTGAGTGAGATCTGCTTCGGATTTACATTGGAGTTGAAGAAAATATCTATGCTGGCATAAATTTGTACGTTTCAAGATTTATTCAGAAAATAAGGTACATTTTTCAGGCACTTTTACGTCAATTCACAATAATTTTTATTTGAATTAAATTTTATTCACATTATTATAAATAATTATTGTTTAAAAGCTATAAACTACTAGCGTTTCGGAAAGACTACTACAGAGAAGAAAACGCCGAAAGAAACTCCTTTCAACAGTATTGGCCGCCTATACTACTTGCTCGAGGGGCTTGTATGATATTTTCTATTTTTCTCTTTTTATCTGACTTCATGTTTTATACAATTATGCTAGCGATCAACTGTGCAAAAATACCAGATAACATACAGGAAGAATGATAAAAGCACTTTCGCACTACGACCGATCCATATCCGTGAAATATGTGTTTAGAAACTCGGACCTGATTCAGATGTGGCTATTCTCACTACCTCCAATCCAAGTCCTCATTCATCACCGTCATATGGAAGATTGGCGGAACAAATAACTTACGGAAAAATTATAACAATTTAGGAGCCATACCTATAAGTACATCATTTATTTGCTAATTATATTATGAGCCCATATGTAATAATTCGATTAACGTATAAACCGCTCGCCCCGCTGCTTGTCGCGCTCATACATCTTTCATCCTGCTCACACACATACTCGAATATTCTGGTTGTCGGAACTGAAAGTATATAGAACATTCTAGAGTAGGAAAGTATAAGACATCATCAGTTGATCGCGAGTGTTCGAAGCGATCGATTCTTATACGAGTGATTAATAGAGTGCGGGTAAAATAACAGTGATAATTTCTACGCCCACAATAAACCCGAATGACTGGGTTCAAACATAACCCACCAAGATTAAATACTGCTTTATTTTTTTGTATCTGACTTGTTTAGGATCGATTACTCTCAGTTCGGTCGATGAGAAACAAAGCGATTCGACGACGAAACCTATGGAAATAGAAACCCCATGGCTTTCACCATGCATGCACTATATTCTGTGGTCTATGGTCACTTCCATTCAAATGAAAATGAAAATTTTCTGTTCTGTTATCAGAATACGCATAAAAATACGTTAAAAAAATAAAGATTACAAAAGAATGTTTTATTGATATTCCATCTACACGCCGTCCAACATGCTAAATGTGGCAATAAGGTCTTATAGACCTAGACTCTGTCTACCCCGCAAGGTAAAAAGACGTGATACTATGTATGTTATTGATATTATACATATTTTCAATGGCTAGAATTATAAAAGGACATATAAGTTTATTGAAATAGAATAGTTTTTTTCATCGGATATTATGTACTAATTTTACTTCTGTTTCTGTTACGCATTGTTTACACATATCACTGTAAATAATTTATGAAAATTTAACATACTCATTCAAAGTGTAGTAAGTTCTTCGATACAGTATAAAGAGAGTTGTAGTAGAAACGGTTGTCAATACAATAGAATAGAATGGAAAAATCAGAATACAGCTGCTACGAGTATGTATCTTATGGTTGCCTATAAGAGATCGCAATAGCGATAAGACCACCTATTGTATATCTTTTATTTAATGTAATTAATGTTAGTGTGTTTTCTGGTTCAATAAGCGATATATTATTATTATTATACATATGAACAACGTGATAATCAAACCCACTCATGGCACATTCCTTAGATTAATAATAAAACGGAAAAAAATAATTATTGCACATCAGATGCAGATGCAGGCGCGCCGAAATAATGTTTGCATCCGACTCACAGGTGTAATCTTGTACGTGAACTTTTCAGTTTATTTTCTCTTCCAATTTCGTCTGAGTGCCTGCCAAGGTGTTGTCTGATGTCGGCTTACGATGACGAATATACGGGCAGGAATTATGTCGAGTCGAGCAATATGATTGAGTAATAAAATATCCGTGTAAAAATATGTTTTAATTACCGTGTGAATCATAGTAACAGGTGTGTATTAAGTTAATACGAGTACATGCTTTGAATAAATATATATGGACACGCACACAGATTGAGCTATCTCTAAGGTAAGTTCGAGGCTTGTGTTATGAGATACTAACAACAATCAATACTATTTTTTTGTAACAAATACATATATAAATAAACACCCAAGAACCTGAAAACGGTTGTTTTTCATATTCTAATACAAAATGGTAAAAGAATTGAAGTTAAACTAACCTAAAATTTCACTGAAACATTTCAGTAATAAGGGAAGAATAGCATAGATAAACAATAAATGCGTTGTAATACCGCCCCGTATCTACTCAGAGTTAACCAGCTTTTAAGTTTTCTTGCAGTTTCGCGCCAGTGCTCAACTTTGTTTTTAAAATCTCCGAAGTTTCCTCGCTGTTAGTTCAGTTTACTTCTGCTGTTGGACCTAAATAACAAAACCGGGATTGACTACAATAATGCTTCATTAAACAGCTCTTTTCATTTAAAGTTAATTAAAAATTTTGTTTATAAATACTTAAGAATACTAATTGTTTCTGATCGAGTTTTTTTTATAAGTTAATAAATATCCAAAGCAAAAACAAAAACTCAAAAGCTGTTTAAAATTCATCCTTAGAAAAAATGAGGGTTAAAATTTTGTATTCAAATTTTAATACATCGCAATAATAGTCGGTAAGTATACCTATTTATTATTTTAAATAAAACCTAAAATTAACTCGATTAGAGATTTTCGAGAAGACCTCAAAAGGGTCGAATACAGGTTAAAAATTGGTGTAGCGATATCATTATTTATCAAGGTATCGCTTTAAAATCAGTATAGCAGACAATGTAACCGAAAAATACAAAGGGTACATTTCAGATAGATAAACTTCCAAATGAGAGCTTCTTCGCAAGGAAAGTCGCGGGCGAATACTAATGACGTACTATAAATTGATACGCATTAAACGACAGACTAAAGCAAAAGCATACAGTCAGACCATATCTAGCAAAAATAAACTTATCGTTTTATATCAACATACGAAAAATCTCGTGCCTGCAATAATATTTACAAAAAGGATTTATCCCGCGTATCGAGCACAAACATTCGCATAATATAAAGGTGAAAGGAAAACAGAGGAAAAGGTTTCCACGTGGCCCAAATCCTTTCATTATTTACAACCCATTTTCTACAACTACCTGTAAAAACCGCTTTGATTTTCATGTAACGGGAACTACCGCGTGGAATACGAAATGCGGAATTGTATTGAGTGTGAAAGTTAGGAGAATGTAGGCAGGCGAAGGTAATGTTTAAGTGAATTCGTTGCTAAAAATAAAACATATTTACTTACTAACTGTCGCCCGCGGGTTCTCTCGCATTAATGACGACCCCACGAGAACAATACTTTTTTCCGGAGAGAAAGGTAGCCTATGTATCGAGAGATAGGAAGCATATCTATGTCATATAATGCAAAATTTCGACGTAATCCATTAAGCCATTTTGGCGTGATTGAGTAACAACCATCTAAAGATCCAAATACAAATATTCGCATTTAAAATGTTAGTGGGATGGAAGGATATTTTGGATATTGCTAGTGACTTATATTAATAACCTTTTATCATCGGAAAAGACTTCATAACCGCTATCTTTTTCTAAAATTTTAATTTTTCTATAATATGGAGTTTAATTTAATTTATTGAACTGTAGGTATACAAAGTGTTACCTCACCATGTTATTACGTAATGAATAGGATGGAAGAGCGAGATTCTCTAACACAAGCATTTATTTGCTTAAAAGAGAACCTCCGTATATCTGTAGCAAAATGTACATGTTGAGAGAAATAAATATGTTTTTTTTTTTATCTTACTTCTGAAAAGCTTAAATCATCAGCATTATATAATCCACGCTATTTCAGACACTACTGAACTTTCTTCTAGTGTTTACAACAGCTTATTTTTTTCTAAGGCACTAAGTAGGGTGGAAAATAGTAACTTATTTAAAGTATTAAGTCAGGCCCTTGTAGATTTGAACGCGCGCCTTATATATACGATTCAAGCGCTTTAATCGCTTAACCTATACGGATACTTTTTAAACAAATGTTCCGAGCCCCGCTCGGGAAAGTTGAGGAAAGGTATGAGACCTAGCTAGATCGGATTTTTTACTCAACAAGCCCCTACTCGCATTATCGAATTTTTCGAAACCATAACTGCGATCCCGATAATCTAGATTCTAGACTAATATTATAAAGAGGAAATATTTGTCCGTTTGTTTGTAATGGATAGTCTAAAACTATTCAACCAAATCTATACAATGTTTTACCAATAGAAAGCTACATTATTCACGAGTTCCATAAGCTATAGTTTAATTTAAAACAAACATGCATCCGTATGAAAGTTGAATGAATAACAAAAGTTATCAAAAATTTGCCTATGAACGTCATTATTGGGCGAAATCTATTCGTATCTCTGTCTTCTAAGTATGTCTTGGTTACATTCACGAATTTAATAGTCTTGGATAGACACTAATACTTAATCATAGATACACCTCGCAGGATTAAAATTATTCGAAACTTTCTTCAAAAATCATCACTTCCACCTCTACCTCTAATCAAATCATCTCAGTACTTTGCATAAAGAGCACATCCTCTCCATAAATTTCAAATAACCTCTGATCGCCAGAAATCCTCTTACACTCGCATCATTTACACTCTTTATTCATAATCGTGAATGAAAATCCTTTGGAGAGTGAATATTTTCCAACTATTTATGGGCGAAGGGTCAGAAAGCCGATTACAGGTCGCCTGAGGAACGGAAAAGCTTTCGCGTGTAATCCACTAATGTGGGCTTATAAAGGACACCAACTTATGATAACCCTCTTGATAGAATTTCATTATTGGTACGAGGAGGTAGTAAATTTTAACGTTGCTACATTATGATATTTGACCAGTTTTGGAGGTTCCTCTTGTTGTTAAAAGAAAATAAAATTTATTTTCGTCTTTCCTTACCTAAAAGAAAAATTGTAAAATGTAACAGCTGCTTCTCTTTCTGCGGAGATCATGAAAGTCGATCGAGGGAATGAGAGAAGATGTGAGGAATCATGTAAGTAGGTGATGCGCCTAGCAACCCATTACTTTTTGGTTCCTTTTCCCACTTATACGCTTACCAACATGCTAAACGTAGCTTTAGGTCTTAAAGACCTGGGCTCTCAACCCGCAAGTAAAAAGACGTGATAGTACCTATGTATGTATGCATTAATGTTTTATGAATAATCGGTGTCAGCAGTAATGTTCAATAAGACGATGTTGCTGGTAATTATTAAAGACCAGATTATACTGCAATTGCATATGCATTCGCATCATTGGTTATTGCATATATTGCTAACAATTTCGTGAATGTACGAGTACATATTTTCGCGTCACATTTTTAAGAGCTGGGCTCTTGTCGGTGTCATTGTCTCGCATACAATGACTATCTTTGGCAGGAAATAATGGAGTGGTTTGCCACTGCCTTCTCCATTTCACACAGTAGTGAACAATCCACTAGTGTGCAGGTTGCCTCTCGATGTTTTCCTTCACTGGAAGCAGGTAGTGGCCGATGAAAATGACCTTACATGAGACAGATTGGTCTACAAACCAGTCAGGCCGGGCCGTGGTTGAACCCGGGACCTTTCGATTATAAATCACTAGCTTTCGTCCACTCCACCCGTCAATGTCGATCCCTCAGGAACAGTACTCCGTACCCGAGATAACGTGTATGCAAAATTTCATGATGATCGGTTCAGTCGTTACAACGTGAAAGCGTAACAAACAAACTCACTCTCGCATTTATTATAGTTAGGATAGGATTTGATTTTAACGTCTACAAGAATACAAAATATTAAATAATCGTTAATTTTTTGTTAGTATCTAAAAAATACATTTTTTCTATTAAATTTGCATATTTTGACACTTTTCATGCATATTTCAAGCATTTCATATAATCCATAACAGCTTACCAGACCTAACGCTTCAGCGCTGACACCTGCTGGTAGGCGTTTTGAAAAACCCTTATAACTCAATATTGAAAACAGAAACTTGAGAGAGACGGAAACTGTCGTGTCAGCACTAGGCTAGCAGTCAATTCTTATCTTCTTTTTTTACGTGTGCAAAACTGTATGCTCAATAATCTAATAAAGTTGTCGTGAAGGGGTGACTCAGCTCGTCAAAATGAACAACTTTTCCCATTGGACCAATGATGAGAACTCAAAAAAAAATACATTTTCATACAAAAGTGTTCGGCTGGCACGGCATTTAGTATGAAAATGTCAAAAAAAAATAAGTTCCCAACATTGATCCCATAGTAAAAGTTGTTCAATTTGATGGGCTAAGTCACTCCTTCACGGGAACATCGTTGGTTATGTAACACGCTGTAATACAAGATATGTTTGATACAAGATATAATAAATAACCCGCATACATGTACCAACAAAAGTGACTATGGTACTTTTAAGTTTAGTTTCTTCCTCTGCAATGTGAAGGAGCAATTAATAAATTGAATTAAATTAATTAATAATTCTCATCCCACACAAAGTTTTCATCCATCACATCCGTTCATGTCTCCACCACACGTTCAAATGAAAATACCCAAAAACGCACCGCTTTTTGACGCATTTTGAGTAGTATTAAAAGTAGTAGGAAGTATTTTTAATGGGATAACTATAAAATGAAATTCTCTTGGTTGGCGTTGGCGGCAAAATGGAGTCTATTCTCTACTAAAAACTTGTTAAATTACCAGCTCATTAATAACAGAAGCGCCGCAATAGTTCTAAATATTAGTAGTTTAGGTGTAAGTAATCCCCCAAAGTTGTTCGAATTAAGCCGCAAATTTCCAGTTTGTTCCAAACTCACGGCAATATTGTCTAATTTGGTTCCCACTGTTTTTGTCTACCTTGACACAATACTTTGAACGTAACTCATTTTGTTGAAAGGATTTATATTTGCACGCAGTAAGTTGGGATCTTCCTACGACTTTGAAACCCAAATATAAAGTGGTTTTTGGACTGAAACAGAAGATTACTTCAGTCTATTGTATCGATTTTTGTGTAGTTACGTATTTAGAACCCACATTGTAGGCACTAAAAATACATTTACTAGCGTTGTCATTTAAAATCTTGTTAATTTTAATACATTCCTAAGTTCAATTTTGTTTCCTTCGATTCGCTGAAATTGCACCAGCTAGTGATGAAGTCTTCATATCATTCCAAAATTATAAAGTATAAAAGTTCTAATTTATAATTATTAAGGTGATACCACCAGTGTAGGCCAAGTCCTCTGGCTGCTCTGGCCAAGTATGGCCCTTGTAGTACAGAGAGGGTCGTGCTCCTGTAGTGGAGACTAAAAAGGACCTGATGATGAAGGTGATACCACTGTAAATAAGGTCGTTCTGAACCTTATTTATCTCGCAAATTACTTAAATTAGGAGTTTCAAATCTAAGTAATATGATTTTTGACTATTTCATCTCCAAAAATTGAAGATGAAAACACGTTTTGATAAAATTTTCTCGATAGAAATATTTTTTGAAAAATGGTCTTCGTTCGCAGAGTTTTTTGTTATTGTAGCTCAAATGCAACGAATGAAATAATGATTTTTAGACTAAAAGATAGGTTATTAGTAATTCATCAAAATGTAAATATGAAAATACAATTAACCGGTCTGATTTTATATAAAATAGAAATAACAAATTTGGCGCTTACGTTTTTTTCTTTGAGCGACTCGAGACTATCTCCTATCTCATCATTCACGGGCTAAACCGCCAAGCGCTATCCCTTGCGCGCACTTGATCAGTCCTTTGCCGAGCGAAGGTACCAAACATTTGAGGCCTCGCCTTAAGAGCGAATGTAAAGGTAAAGGCTAGGCTAGTACTGAAAACTTGTTTAAATTACCAGCTCATTTATAACAGAAGTGCCGCAATAGTTCTAAATATTAGCAGTTACACCCAAGTTATCCCGAAAGTTGTTCGAATTCATACGGAAATTTCGAGTTTGTTCCAAACTCATGGTACTGTCCTAATTTTATATCCACAGTTTTAGTCTACCTTGAAACAATACTTTGGACGTAACTCAGTCCTCGAAAAGATTTGTATTCGCACGCAATAATTTTAAATCACCTTTATAACATTAAAACTCCATAATTTTTAAACTGTCCTGTACTTGAAAGAGCAAATAATTTCATTTCTTGTGTAGTTATACAATATGTAGGTTTTTTCTATTAGCATTTTGCAGTTATTAAAATCATGTTGTGTAGAGTTCATTGTCTTTTGTCGATAAGCTTGTTCATTCTTATCAAAAAGATTGATTTTTCTATTTCACTATGTTCTATTTCACTATGTTAACAACGATCATCCACTTTATTTTATGATTATTTATAAATATGATTGCCCTCTTCCTATGTCTAGCAGTGGACGAGTGTAGGTTGATGATGATGATTATTGCTCTACCGAATTTGTGGCCAGTTATATTCATAATACCTATTTTATTCATTACAAAAATCGGAATTCAATCATAACACACATACTGATATACGAGTATGTGTGTTGTGATTTGATTAGTGTCCTCACTATTAATTTGGTTTTTTTGTAAATACTGCATATTGTCTAATAGAACCCAAATAGATTATTTTCTTTTACGTAGAAATAAATTAAGTGCAGTAAAAAATTGTAAAGTAATACCCAGTGAAAATCTTACGTCACAACATAAGTTATTAATTCTAGATGTTAAATTCAAGACACAGACACCAAATACAAAAGCAAAATCTCTACCCACAATAAAATGGCACCTATTACAAAAAACGGAAAATGCAGAAGAATTCAGAATAAAAGTAGTAGATAAAATGATTGAAATGGGAAAACTGGAAGATAAAACTGTAAATAATATATGGAATGAAATGATGAATGGATAGAAATGTTGCAAAGTGCGTTTTAGGAGAATCGAAGGGCAAGGGTAAAATAGATAAAGAGACTTGGTGGTGGAGTAAAAACGTTCAGAAAATTTTAAAAGAAAAAAAAAATGCATTTAAAGATTGGCAAAGTGTGGATGAAAGAGATGAAAATACGAAAGAAAAGAAAAAAAGAATATACAAAGAGTGCAAAAAGAGAGCAAAAAGAATGGTTGCTATTGCGAAGGCTAAAGAACAAGATAAAATCTACAAAGAGCTAGATAACCCCCTTGGGCAACAGAAAATATACAGGTTAGCCAAAATCAGAGAAAAGAGTTCAAAAGACATACATCATATTAAATGTATAAAAGATGACGTAGGCAAGACACTCACGAAAGATGATGAAATAAAGAAGCGCTGGAAAGAGTATTTTAATAAATTGATGAATGAAGAAAATGAATGGTCGGGAACGCTTGAAAGTATACCAGTTAACTTAGGATTAGTAAATGAAGTGAGTATTGAAGAAGTGAAAATTGCAGTAGAGAGTATGAAGAATAGAAAAGCGGTTGGCCCTGATAGAATACCTGTAGAAGTATGAAAATTATTAAAGGTTGATGGATGGAAGTGGCTGACTTTATTCTTTAATAAGTTGTTGCTGGAAGAGGCGATCCCTGATGAATGGTGCGCTAGTCTACTGGTGCCTATTTTTAAAAATAAGGGTGATGTACTGGACTGCAACAATTATAGAGGAATAAAGCTCATGTCACATACCATGAAAGTATGGGAAAGAGTGATAGAGAAAAGAATGAGAGAAGAGAGTGAAATTGCCCAAAATCAATTTGGGTTTATGCCTGGGCGTGGGACGACGGATGCTATATTTGCAATCCGCGAACTTTGTGAGAAATATCGATTGGCCAATAAAAACTTGCATATGGTATTCGTCGATTTAGAAAAGGCGTATGACAGGATTCCGCGAGAAGTTTTGTGGTGGTGTTTAAAAGAGAAGGGAGTGCCAGAGAAATACCTTAAGCTCATACAAGCTATGTACAGGAGAGCTAGTACATGTGTCCGGTCCGAGGCTGGCACTACCGATGAGTTCAGTGTGGCAGTAGGCTTGCACCAGGGATCGACTTTAAGCCCCTATCTGTTCCTCCTTGTAATGGACGCTTTGACGTCAGACATTCAGGAGGAGGCACCCTGGTGCATGCTGTTTGCCGATGATATTGTCCTCATCGGCCAAGATGGAAACGAGGTTCAAAGCAGACTGGCGAAATGGCAGAAGAAGCTAGAGGACTTCGGCTTCAGAATAAGCAGAACCAAAACCCAACAACTTTTTATGCATTTTCGTGGTACCTCTGGCTTCACACTAGTTGCCTTAGACGGTGTGTCCCTGCCAGTCTGCTTCGATTTTCGATACCTCGGTTCCCTCCTGCAAAGTGACGGTAATATAGACCGGGATGTTAATAGTCGTATAAACGCCGGTTGGGCAAAATGGCGACAAGTGACTGGGGTTATTTGTGACTCGCGTATGGCCCTTAAGATCAAAGGTAAAATGTATAAAAGCGTGATAAGACCGGTACTTTTGTATGGTTCAGAGTGTTGGGCCATCAAGGTGACGGATGAAAGACGATTGCATGCAGCGGAGATGAGAATGTTGAGATGGATGAGTGGAGTGACTCGAAAAGATAGGATAAGGAATGAGTATGTAAGAGGAAGTACGAAAGTAGCCCCCATAACGGAAAAATTGAGAAGCTGTAGATTAGGATGGTATGGACATGTTTTGCGAAGAAAAGAGAGCCATGTAACTAGGAAGGTGTTGGATATGAAAGTAATTGGGAATCAGAGTAGAGGTAGGCCAAAGAAAAGATGGATTGAGTGTTCGAAGGAGGATATGGGTAAAATATGGTAACGAAAGAAATTGCTCAAGATAGAGCGAAATGGAAAATACTCACATGCTGTCCCGACCCCACTTAAAGTGGGATAAGGTGAGGAAGAAGAAGACTGCATATTGTCTAAACCTACATATAAAAACTCTTATTAAATTAAGAAATAAAATATGGTGAAAAAATTCAATGCGGGCGGGATTTGAACCTGCGACCTTAAGTCTATGTACGACTTACGCTCTTCCAACTGAGCCACCGCCTGTTCTAACCTCGGCGCCGAAATTCTCCACCATATCCCATTCCCCTTATACGTATTAAGGCTTACGTCACCTACACAACTACCCGACTTTTACAAGTGAGGTATTTGATTCATTCAATGTTTGCAAAGTACCTACATTAATATGTTGTAAGTTCTTAGTGATGTAAGTTGAAATAGGTGTATGTACCTAAAGTTTGGCAATAAGGGTTTTATTTATTTTATTTTATTACAATTTTTATTGTATTTTTAAAATCTGGCTATGCTTTATTTTCGGCATATAAATCTAAATAAGACAATGCCGATTCAGACTTCCCATTTAAATTTAAAAAAAAAACAAACTCTTTATAAAAGTGCACGGTTGAACCGAGATAGAGGGATAGGAAGCTCGTGGGGGCTATGAAAGCGGTGCAATGGGCCATTCGGAAAGTTCCCAAATATGGCGGGCGGGCTTACGGACTCTCGTAACGATGCGTATGGGACAACATCACGAGTTTGAGTGACGCGGTGCAACCCTATCCTGATTTGGTATTCGGGAGGTTTAGTGGCAGTAAATTTGGATTTCCTTGCAGTTGTTCTTAATATTAGGTTTTATGTTACATGTGACGACTACAGTGAAGTGCCTGAGAATATATATGTTTAGCATAAAAAATAATTTCTATTCAGAATATTCAAATAATTGACCTTTTAAGTTCACTGCATCCATCATGGTTGACTTTTTAATTTAATAAAATTCTCAACTTTTTTCATTAAGATGTACTAGGCTAACTTATAACTCTGTTAGTACCTATTATTAAATTCATTAGTGTATCGTAACTTTGTTCTTACTAGTAGTAAGAAAATATAACAAAACGTACCTAGGTATAGTTCTGGACTAGCGTCCTATCTGTATACTATTTTGTCAGTGGTTTAAAGAAATATAATTCGCTCTAGTGACACCAATAAAAACAAAATGCATCTTATTATTTTTATGACATATCTCTAAACAAGATACATATTATTGATTTATTTGATTAATAGTCACTCATTTCATCCATAATCTAAAATTTACAAATATTTTAACCAATATTGCTAAAATTAAAAAAAGAATTATGACTCATGAGTTCCCCGAACACTTATTAAGCTAGATTGTAAGTGGCCAGTAACATGCGCAAAACGGGTAAAGTTGCTCCCGACGGACCGCGACTGCAACTTTCTAACCGGGACCAAGTGGATAAAGAACTTTTATTTCATTTATAGAATTTTTATTTCTTAAGTAGTGAACTACTCTGATTTAAGTAAGACGGTACTGGGGTTGATAAAGCTTCTCTGTTGTAAATTTTACAAACACTTTATCTCTCATCAGGAAGTGTTTTTAATTAATACTTATAAACTTGCGCGTTGCATATTTACTGAATGCATTAACGGGAATTAGCGCGAACATACCGTTTTTCTCCAAACGTTTCGACCAGGTTGCACCGGCCGTGGTCACTGGATGACCACGTTGTGTTGTTGGATATTTTCAGTTACTTAAGCAACAGTGAATGAATTGATTCAGGCAATAATTGGCAGTCGAAATAACGTGCACTTGAATTTAAAATACTTTATATTACAACTTCTCGGAGATTGCCTTCTTTTTGTTTGATTTTGCTGAAAAAATTACGTGATTTTTCTTTACAATTATGTGAGGAAAAAAATATAAAAATCGTTTATCTCCCGCCTGTGCCATTGGGTATATCAACAACCACCAACAACTTATGGTTAGTAATGCTACCCGACCTAACCCGAACCGAACTACCAAATCTACCACATGCATACACTTATTCTTCTTCTTTTCGAGTCAAAATGGTTATTTAAGCTTTGTCTTATATAGTTTTTGACCACTAGGCACTAGACAGACATGGCCACAGCGATTTCTTTGTCGTTTGCCTTAAGATCTTCGGTTGTGCAAGGCATATCATAAAGTGAGTCATCGCAATCGCAATGCATACACTAATCAAAAAGAAATAAACATAAGTAGGGCTAAGGTTACATGCATCCACTATTGGCAGCAGGCTTGAAAGCACTAATGTAGTGGGTGGGCGCTGACCAGCAATTGCGTGAAGTAATTAAAGCAGACAAATTAATTTCAATCAAACGTGCATCATCAGCGTGGTTTATTCGTCCAAGATCAGCAGTGATGCTTCGAGACCCGAGGTTAGCTGTAAATACAGTATTTCCGTTATACTATTAATGTTGTGACATAATGTGGCAGAGGCCTGTCTAATACCAATCCTTCTTGGGTTTATTAGTTTTCTAATCTAAATCGTTATTTTATCTAAAGCCTAATAACTAAAATATGCAGACATTAACATTATTAGCATGTTAAAACTTGATATTACACTTAAGTATTGCAAGGTTTTATGCAACTGCCTTATACCGTCGTCCCAACGCATCGCGCAACGCAAAAAAATGATCAAGGCTACTCAGAACCAGAACTAAAATGCTGTTCGAGCTTATAAAGAATTTTAACATCATCAGAAAATCGCGTTGGGATGACGGTCTACCTAGTAGATAAAACTGCATATGGGATAAAAAAGCGTTCCTATCGTTTTATTACTAATTATCAAAGATATTTTCTGGCAACTATAAATAAAAGAAAATACTAATGCGTTATGGTTGTATTATAATATTTGTTGTTGTTGCACGCTCGATCGCTAGAATAACGTGTTCCACAAAATAACGTAAATTGAAATTGTATATACCATGACATCAAAAAAAAAAAAGATATAATATAAGAAAAATCATACAAAGCCCTTCAGGCAAGAGGGCGACCAATACTGTTGAAAAGAGTTTCTTTCGGCGTCTTCTTCCCTGCAGTGGCCAGTTCCGAAACGCTTTTAGTTTGTAGCTTTTGAACAATAATTAATAATTTGAATATAATTCAATAAGTATTATTTAAAATGCAAATTGACGTGAAAAAGTGCCTGAAAAGGCCTATTTTCTGAATAAATCTTTAAATCTTTGGTATTCAAAATGTTAGTATTAAAAAAAATGTAAAACTGATCCGACGAAAAGGTTGTACGCGATAAATTTTTATTCAAACGCCAGACCGCAGCCACGTAGCAGCCCTTTCTGAGGCTAGGAAGGACCGGACAAATAAATATTCACCAGGCCACTGGTATCGTGTATGGATGTAAATTCGAAACTGAAACATTTAGACCACGTAGCTACCCCGGGGCTAGGGATGCGACCCCTCGGTCGCTATGTGCGCGGAATGCGATAAATACGAGATATTTGTATCATGTGTGTTGTTTCTGTAATAGATACGCGGTAATTGCTGGTGGAAAGTGATGACCAGTTAAAACGTAAAGTCCTGTATGTCTTAATAGGCTTTAAACTAACTTGGACAAGGTAAATGATGATCCCAGGAGCAGTACTTTTACTAGAATATAAGTTTAACCTGATTTTCCGTACCCTGACAAAATGTATGCAATATTTCATGATGATAAGTATTATACTTATTTATTGTTTCATCATTACAGCCGTTAAAAGTCTACTATTGGAGAAAGGCCCCTGCCAAAGATACTTCGTAAAATGAGAGGATATAATAAATAATAAATAAATATATACGGACAAATCACACAGATTAAGCTAGCCCCAAGGTAAGTTCGAGATTTGTGTTATGGGATACCAACTCAACGATACTATATTTTATAACAAATACATAAATAGATAAACATCCAAGACCCAGGCCAATCTGAAAAAGATCATTTTCCATCTTGACCTGGCTGGGGATCGAACCCGGGCATTCCATGTCGCAGGCTGGCGTGTTTACCACGCCACGGAGCTGTCAAATATTGCCATGCTCACCACGCTTGGCAGGCGGGTTGGCGAGCGCAGTTTCTTTGTCCTTTTGTGCGTCCGACACTGCTGCCCATCGGAAACATTTTAATGTTGGGGAAGGAGAGGAATTAGTTGGATTTGGAAAGGGAATGAAGGTATCGGTATACTACTCATTCGGATGAATTGGGGAAAAGCAAATAGCAGCTCGAGAGGCCGGGTGTGCGCACACTATGCCATACCTGCAACCACCAAACAGGCATGACTGACACCCCTGACCTGATCAATATTGTTTGTTATACTATAAATCATATTCGTTCAATGGTTACGAAATTAATGTAAAACAAATAAACTCTCGTTTGCGTTTTTGATATTACTAGCTTTCCTTTTTGGAATTTAACTCAATAATTGTGGCGATTAATCCATTTGAGACCATAGGCAGCACACGAAGCTAAAGAAATATATTTGTATTTATACATTTTGACACTTTTCGATTTACAATTCAAGTTAATTAATGAAAACTTTGATGAATTGCAGTTATAACGAAATGTGTTTCTTAAAATAACCTTTCTATTAAATAAAAAGGCAAAATAACCTTCAAAACGAGTTGCTAAAATCTAGACTTAAAAAAATTCATTCACGCTTGTAATATATCATTTCATTTATCGTTGGCGAAGTAATTTCAGAATTGCAAAATCTAGAATATACAATATGTAAAGTATTCAGTATTAAATAATTCACTCCGAAAAAAAAAAAAAAAAAAAAAAAATATGTAAAGAAAATCCTGTCCGATCCTTAGCTCGTAAATATGAACAACTTTTCCTACGGGATCAATGCTGGAAACTTAAAGTTTTTTAGAACTTCCCATGCAAATTGACCAGGCCAAAAATTTTTGTTTGAAAATGTTCATTTATTTTGAACTCCATTGATCCCATAGGAAAGTTGTTCATATTGACGGGCTAAATCACCCCTTCAAGGATCGGACAGGGATTTCTGTATATATTGTATAGAATGAACATAATTAGGTATACTCTTAAAAAACGCAAAATCCTCTAATAATACTTTAATTAGAATCCAAAATAGAACCACCCATCGCGATGCAAGTACCTTAAAACCCCAATCCAATTTGTATGGCGACAGTCGGTAACCACAGTGATGCTGACAAATCGACCAGCACGACCGCCTTTTTCATGTCCGATCATTTCTGAACGTTTACCGCTCGATACAGCAACATATTCCGTTCTTCTTTTTTTATTAGATATTAGTGGCCAACACTAGTGTCAACTTTGCAGCTAACTTAAGTGTTTATGATGACAAGCGGGATCAACGGCTTAACATGCCTCCCTAACCATGGAAGAGTTCTAAATATGTTTGACACGCATGTGACCACGCAGGTCCGGGGTCACCTCATATACAATATGTAAAGAAAACTGTGACCGATACTTGAAAGGGTGACTAAGCCCGTGGACATGAACAACTTTTTCAATGGGATCAAAGCTGAAAACTCAAAAAAATTGACATATCCAAAGAAAAATTTTCGACTGCCCGGCGTCTATTATTATGAGAACGTCAAAAAAAAAATTGAGTACCTGGCATTTCCTATGAGAGCAATGCTAGGCTAGCATTGGTACCATAGGAAATGTTGTTCATATAGACGGACTAAATCACTCAGTAAAGAATTGGCTAGGATTTACTTTAGAACATCTGGCATTGCCTAACGTAAGAGATTGTTAGAAATTCCACACTCCTTAGAATATATTTAAATTCTCTCGTCACTTTACAAAATTATAATCAGGTAAATTGAATAAATAAAAAACCTTTGAATTCTTTAATTTGAATCCAAAATAAAACCATCCATCGCGACACAAGTACCTTAAAACCCCAATCCAATTTGTTTGCCGACGGTCGGTAACCACAATGATGTTGACAAATCGACCAGCGTCCACTTTTTCATGACCAATATCTTTTGAATGTTTATCGCCCGATATTTACTCGATACAATAACTCATCCCATACTTTTTGTTATGTGTTAGTGGTTAGTACTTGTGCCAACTTTTTCAAACTACCTAAATAGTTTTGACATCTATTAATTATATTATATAGCATTACGATGCTCAGTTTAATAATAAAATCGAAAATATGTGATGAACCACCACCTTACGATGACTAATGGCTAAAAATGCCTTTCCTAATAACGGAAAAGTCAACAATGTTTGTCACTATGTGGTTTCCTTTACTAAATTAAATGCAAAAGCGTTTATAATGCGTTTTATTTGAGAGTATTACAGCTTCAATGAACATATAATAATTCATAATATCTATAATATGCTATTCAATTTTTTTTTTATTTGGTTTATAAGTTGTTCTCTCTTGGAGCAGATTGGTCTACAAACTCAGAGGTACAGGTCAGGCTGGGCGGGATTAGAACCCGAAATCTTTCGCTCATAGATCGTGCTCTTAGACCACTGAGATACTACCGCTTCTTTCAATCCATACTATCGATATCGATATTAATATTATAAATGCGAAAATAACTCTGTCGGTATGTCTTCTTTTCACGTTTCAACCATTGAACCAATTTGGATAAAATTTATTATAGAGATAGTTTGAGGCCCAGGGAAGGACATAGGGTACCTTTAATTCCGGGAAATTTTACTGTTCCCGTGGGATGGACACTAATGAGTTAGAAGCCGCGGGCAAAAGCTAGTTCTTCATAAAACTGTAGTAATTTGTTTCTTGATTCTCGTTGTGCCGAAAGTATACATCCATCGCAACATAATTATCCTTTAACTGGTGACAAGCGGTCTCACAGGCTGAGCGTCGTCGGTGAATTGTCATTTTACCCCCTTCCCCGCACGTACATCGTTTGTGCGCCTCAGTACCTTTGATTTTAGATGTGTCCACGCTGTGGAAGGGGATAGCTGCGTCGGATGGGCCCAAATTGGTAAGTTATATGTACGTAAAGTTTGGTAGCGGCCTCTCAGACCGTATGTCACCACTTACGTAACTTTTTGAAGTAATATTCTGTATTGTAATTTTTGTTTTTTTCAGCTATTATTTGCAATGAATAATTCCGGACCTCCAAAAAAGAAGCGTAGGGAGTCGGGTGCATAGAATGTAGTGCCAAATACTGGTATAAATATTCTTTTGGCATCCGAAAATTATCAAATGAATAGATTTGATAATTTGCGGATTCGCGTGTTTTGGGTCTTGATTTGCCACCTGAACCACAAAACCCCGAAAATAGGACAATAACACGGAAAACGTGTATCAGTTGTCCTCCTAAACTAAAACGAAAATCAAATTACTAATGGCATTCGTGTGGAAAACAGCTGAGTTGAGGCATAACTGATTCGCATACTGCAGTATGCGAATCAGTTATGTCTCAACTGCCAATAAAAATAACCAAAGTTTACCCATTGTCAAGTTTGTGATTATAGACTTCTGATTAGAGGTTTAATTTTTTTTTTGCTTATCTTAAGTCTAGTTTTTTAATTTTAGTGACTACCGACATTTTGATGGAAAGTTTCTAATTAAAAAATATTTTTATAGAATAGTACATTGTTTAATTGTATTACTTAATATTCCATTTAACATTTTTAAACAACTGTGGTATGCAAACAAACACAGTTTTCATGTTATTGACCAAATACGGCAGCGGCCTCTCAGGCCGCTCGTCACCAGTTACGTTACAAAAAAACCATGTCACCAGTTAAAGGTTATATATAAATTCTTAACTAGTATACTATACAAAGAACCTTAATATTAAGTACCTAACTAAAATTGGCTGGTCTGTTGCATTAGGTTTTACTCCTGTAATAATAGACTAAGTTTCTGAAAAAAAAAAAAAAAATAAAAAAAAAAAATAAGTACGTTAAAACTCAATCCAATTTATTTGGACAACAGTCGGTAAACCGCAATGAAACGCCGCCCGCCTTTTTGATGTCCGATCTTTCCGAACGTTTATCGCTCGGTACAATAACTCACTTGATACTGAAATAGAATAGCTATAAAGATGCAACCACTAAGGAAATTGCATGTGCGCTGTTGCCATATTTGATTCAAAAATTATATTGTTCTCATAAATGGTAGAAGAGACATATTTCAACCCACGGTTTCAACCTAAAGTAGACACAAATAATTACTCAAGCGGTTTCAAATATAAAAATTACTAATCAGTTAAAGAAAACAAATGCATTTTAAATCTATAAGAAATGTAGATCAGTTTCATAAATGAATACTTTTATTTTAATCTATTGTGGCATTTTCCAGAGTTGATACTGTGTCTCAAAAAAGATCTATTATAATTTGCACAAATATCTCAAACAGACCCTCAAAATGTATTGTTCTCGATTTATGTACAATGCGTTGGATGTGCTTACTTTTTGTAGTTCATGATTTTTGTCTTTTTATCGGAAAGAAACCATTATTTTCAGAAACTGATTTAATTATATCCCTGAATCATCAAAGTTTTCAACCACTAACTACTAATTTTGTGAAAGTGGCTGCTTTCTATTGGATTAAGGCAGAAGATCAATATTCAATGTAACTTAATGTCATATCTACATAAATAGGGTTAACTCCGGGTTATGAAAAATGTGTCCACGAGTAACGCCCCTAAACGCGAAATTTATTTATTGAGTATATCAGTAATCCTTCGTTTTAAAAACATAAAATGTTGAAAACATTTTAATACTGTAATTAAATGAAGAAATATGGTGAAAAATACCACGCGGGCGGGGTTTGACCCAACAACCAATATGTGTGCAATCATAGATTCAAAAAAAAAATGCAGACTTCATACTTCTATGTGTGCAATGCATTATGATTTTGATTTTCCTCATATTTGTTTATAACGAAAGTGGTAATAACTTAAACCACATCTGTTATGTCACATTGGATCTACAATTACATAAATAGAAGACATTGTTGTTCTTTTCGATATCACAAACAGATTTGGGAATTTCTCAACAGTCGCACCGACATAGTTTCTAGGAGCCCTACGTTCCTCGATACCTTGAGTAGGAACCGAGACATAAAGGAGATTGCGTTTCGAACACGTTTCGTGGTACGCGCAAAACACGGCATTTCCATTAGACCGTTACCAGACGCAAGTTTTTCTCAACCTATTCTGATTCGCAACAATCTCATCAAATCGGCGGCGAAAGGCACCAAGGGAGCTGATTGAATTGAATCCCCTCTACCTGGCGCCATATTTCTTTTCCGGTTACCCCAAATTGAACTTTTACCTACAGTTAAATGTACTTTAATCTGATTGAAGTTACGACTTGGATAAATCGCGCCGTCTTGCGACATTCCGAATTTTAAAATGTCGACCGTCGTTAAGCATGGCTTTGTATCGTGATTAATAGCTATTGGTTTATACTTGCTGAGTGGAATGAGGCGTCTCGATTTAGAATCAATTCACATAACGTCACTCTTAGCTAATATACATACCTTCTAGTACGTGTGTTTTATGTACTTTAAGGTAAACCCGCAAACACAAAACTAAAAGGAATGAAAAATGCCTCCAAATGCGGATCCCATCAAATTATCAATATTTAAAGGCTTTAGAAAAGTAAAAAATAAAGGATTGCCGGCAGAAATCCTATAATATAAGAAAAGAATGAAAACTCCGCGCGGTAGAAAAAAAGGGGTATATTACTTCCTCTCCTACGCCGCGCCGGCGGTCTCAGGTCACGTCTCCGTCTTACGAATTTTCGTTCATGTCACGTGTCCTGACGCGAGTTTAAATTTTTTTTTATCCATCGAAAAAAAGTTCAGAACGCTGTTAAAGAAGTTTTCACTTTAAAAATTTATAGTTGTTTGTCCGTTTGTTATCCAAGGTAAACAAATACAAAATTATTGCATTACTCTTTTAGAAGGGAGCAGGCTAAAGAGACAGGGTGAGTTAGATTTTTATACAAAGTATTTTTTTAAATAAGAAAAGTGTTTTCCTAGATTCAGTAGATAAGTTCAGTATGGTTCAATGTTTATTGCATGTCGCAGCTTCGGGTCTAGGCCATCAACACGTTGTCGTGAGACTATTGTTTTGCACAAAGTATTAGGAGAGAACATAACTTATCTTAATTATCTAATAGGTCAAATTCAAACAATTTCGTTCGTTAAATATACTCTCACTGACATGATAAACGTGGTCTTTGGGTCTGACTTTTAAATAATTAGGGCCAAAGACCATAGAATTTTATCATATCTACCAAGTAAGAGATAAAAAGTGATAAAAATCGGCCAAGTGCGAGTTGGACTCTCGCACGAATGGTTCCGTACGATTTACTATAAAAACGGCAAAAAAAAACATGTCTGTTGTATGTATTTAATTTTCAGGGGGCAGCCCCCTTTAATATTAATTTTGTATTAATTAAATTATTTATTTTTAAAGTGAATAATGAGACTTAATATTCTGTTAATATTTCAAGCGTCTACCTGTTGCCGTTATCAATATCGGGCAAAACCGAGCAAAAATATCACGTATGTTGTATGGTGACCCCCTTAAATATTTATTTTATTCTGTTTTATAGTATTTGTTATTATGGCGGCAACAGAAATACATCATCTGTGAAAATTTCAACTGTCTAACTTACTAGCACGGTTCATCAGATACAGCCTGGTGACAGACGGACAGCAGAGCCATATTAATAGGGTCCCGTTTTCCCTTTGGGTAACCATCAGAACCAAAGACAATATAGAGTCTAATCCTGTCTACCACATAAAGAGATAACAAGTGATAAATGTATCTAGGTATGTCCGCACATATATTTGACAATCCCGACACTCGATCATAACAATGACATTCCGCGAATCGATAGTTTTTGTAACCCGCTAGCGCCGCGGGTTGCGTCTCATAAGAAATGCATGCACCTCCACTTTATTTATTTACATGGGGTTAGCCCGATAAATCCCGGACTTCCTATCGCGTAGGGGACTTTTATTGAACTTTATATTTAGTACACACCCAACGGATCAATATAGACGGACGTAAACTTCTGGACTTCCGATGCATCATGTCCATTGTTTTGATGGCGGTGCTGCTTTACCCGAATTTTATGACGATTTTATCAGTTGTGCTCGTATCGAAGCCAGTTCCCTCTTTTGGTATAGTTTCAATCTTTAGCTGGCTTCACATGTTTGTAAAAAACTCAGAACAAGGGTAGAAAAGCTATATGACATAAGATTCTTCAGAATATAGATTATAAAAATAGAATTACATTGACGATACTTTTTCTTAAAAACTATTTGGCGTGATGGTACTTGTGTATTACTATATAACACATTTCCCTTATGTACTTGAAATAATGAATATCCACCCGCCTTTTCATGACCTTAAGGGATGATTTCCGAGATAACTACTATTTTATGTCCGTTTATATAATTTAAGAAGACGTAATGGCTCAGCAGTCTAGGAGTGCGACCCATAAGCTAAAGGTCATGGTTTTAAGTACGCCCGAAGCCTGTAACTCTGAATTTGTAGTCTGTTCTCTAAGTACTCTAATCTGAGTAATCTCTAAGTAAATAAATATAAATAAATGATAAATATATACGGACAAATCACACAGATTGAGCTAGCCCCAAAGTAAGTTCGAAACTTGTATTATGGGATACTAACTCAACTATACTATATTTTATAACAAATACATATATAGATAAACATCCAAGACCCAGGCCAATCTGAAAAAGATAATTTTCCATATTGACCTGGCCGGGGATCGAACCCGGGCACTCCGTGTCGCAGGCTGGCGTGTTAACCACTGCGCCGTCCATCTAAGTAATCTAGTCAATTACAATTATCATACTTAGTGCTCATCATTATCGGGTCTTTTTTAGTCTCCACTACAGGATCACGAGTACAGAGAGGGTTTACTTCTTCTTCTTTTCGAGTCGTAATGTCTTTTTACTAATTATACTAATGAAATAGAATTTATTCAAATTGGATATCATGTATCTCTTTCTGAACGTCTAACTGACTGAACTAATTTTAATTTCTGTACTACTATTTTATTTATTTTTTTATTTTATTATTCTTTATTACCATTTAAATCACATATACAAATACACATATTATGCATTACAATAAAAACCACGGAGGTTTGTTTGGCAATAATGCAAGATTCTACATCTATTTTTTAAGCTATGTTGCTACATAATACAAATTTCAAAAAGGAAAACATTAATAGTACTTATACTTAATTTAAAAACTAGCAAACAAGAAATATATTTTTTTTTTTTTTTTTACCTACCTACACAAACAGAGACTCGAATGGATTGGGCAACCACACTACCTATTGTTTACTTTCTCAATATTTGCTAAGAAGTGTTCTTTAAGCTTGATTTTGATATTTTTGGATGTTATATTGCTTCTTAGCTCGAGCGGCAGGTTATTTATTAATCGGGGTATTAAGTAACTCGTCGTCCGCTGGCCGTAGACATTATTTGCGCACTCTGTGCGTAACCGGTTTTGAGCGACGGCCCGCGTATATACATCATGTTCGATTTTGTTATGAAATTCTTCATTGAAGTAATTTTGTTTTAATAACATGTACTTAATGTTTAAATGAATGGGTAGTATTTTACAGTGATTGAATAGACCTAACTCAGTATCCTGGAATAGATTTTTTATTTTATTAGAAACAATACTCTTCAATATTTTAAATTGCAATCGATAAATGTTATTTAAGTGCGTAATATATGTTCTTCCATAGCTACTTAGACCGTAAATGACATGAGATTCTGCCAGGGCGTTATACAGTAGCAGTCTAACTCGGTAGGGAATACGTTTTTTTAAAATCTTCATGCTTGCTAGAAAGTATCTAAGTTTACTGCAAACACGGCCAATATGAAGTTTCCAATTAAGTCTATTATCAATAACCATACCAAGGTATATATGAGACTCGACAAGTTCAATAGGTGGGCACTGGCAACTGTCTACATTACGTTTGTGTAAGCACAAATGGCAGTGTGCAATTAGGCTTCTGTTATATGCAACTGACTTTATATATGGTGATTTTATGTGCAGCATTTTGGTTTTTTTAGCGTTCATCACGAGACCAGCGTCGTGACACCACCTACATAAGGCATCGAAATCTGACTGTAGATGCGAATAAGCTTCTTCAAGTCTCCTGTTGCTAACCACTAGACAAGTATCATCTGCGAATTGGTAACATATGCTGTTCTTGATGCAATTGCTCATGTCATTGACATACGACAAAAAGTGCAACGGCCCCGCCACTGATCCCTGTGCTGTTCCTTGTGTGACGTTCATGGTCCTACTAGTTTCATTAGCGATTTTGACTACAAAAGATCGATTTTTTAAATAATCTTTGCTCCAATTTAGCAGAGGCCCACGGATGCCACACGCTTCAAGCCTATCAGTAAGAGGGTCATGTTCGAGAGTGTCAAACGCGCGTGAGAAGTCTATAAAGAGAACAAGAACATGTTTTTTTTCATTCAGGCGTGCGTTAACTTCGTCTGTAAACCTTGAGATAATATCCTGTGTACCTTTGCCATTTGGAAGCCGTATTGGTTTCGATAAATTACGTTATTGTCTATATAGTATTTATGTATTTGTTGACAAATATACTTTTCAACGATTTTATCGATACATGAGAGAAGCGTAATTTGACGATAATTGCCGTAATCGTTTGTTTTACCTTTTTTAGCTATCGGTCTGACACATCCTTTCTTGAGTTCATCTGGATATATCCCGGTCATAACGCTCTGATTAACTAAGTTAGCTATTGCTACAGATGCTCCAGACCTAACCATTTTTATATCAGACACTCTAACGTTATCCAAACCTGGAGCTTTGTTGGAATTTATTTTTTTTATAATGTCACTGATATTATCTGCAGTAGCTTTTTTGTAAAGAATACTAGTATCACGAGGGGCCAAGTAAGTGTTTTTATCGAGTAATTTTACCTGGCAATTTGATGAAGCCGTCTTTACTGATTTATTGAATTCCATAGCAAAGTTATTGGCTATGTCTGATATCGAGATTCCTTGAGACTGAAAAGCATTTATAACAGCTTTATCTACCGATGTTTTGAAGCGGCCAAGCATCTGATTAATGATCTGATACACTTTTTTTATATTTCTAAAATCATCTTTTATTTTGTTGGTGTAATACGAATTTCTGCTATTTTCAAGAATTTTATGAACTTTGTTGCGTATTTTATTATATTCTATTCTTTTTTCAAGATCGTAAGGGTTTTTCTTCCATAAATAAAATAGTTTGTTACGTTTTTCACATATTTGGTTAATATTATCATTCATCCATGGTACCCTATATGATTTAAATTCTTTCTTATATCTTCTATCAGTTGTCGATGATTCTCGAGCATTGGTAAACGCATTTCTGATAAATTCATAAATCTGCTTGGGGCACTTCATATTATCCGTGTCTGTCCATTTCACTTTAGCTAAATTGTCCGATAAAATTTTATAATCAACACATATTTTATGAACATCCTGTATATGCCGCCTTTGCAAGTTGTCACTTATGCAGGCAAACAGAATCGCGCGGTGATCCGCCAGTACTATATCGACTGCCGCAGAGAACGTGTCTGACGTGGGGAAGCGACCGAATGCATGATCGATGCATGATTTAGTGATAATATTTGATTTAATTTCAATTCTTGTATACTCGGTTATTCCACACATCAGGCCGCGTTCGCTCAGTGTTTCTAAGTATAAGTCCGAAATAGATGAGGATTTTTTAGTGTCAATATTCGTGTCTCCGATCAGAATTGAATTGCGTTCTACATCATAACTCGAGATGTAGTTGCCCAGCTCCTTAATAAACAACCTTTTGCGTGCATCGGAAGATGGCGGCCGGTACACTGCACACACAACTATGTCCTGATTTTCTATTTTTAAAGTGCCAGTAATATTTTCAAAAGTGAAACTTTTATATGTTATTGGTGTAAATTTTATGTATTTTTTTGTATACACGATAATACCACCGCCCTTTTTCTTGATACGTAGTTGTGAGTGCATGTTGTAGCCCGGAATATGAAATAATTGAACGATGTTATCGGATATTAGCCGTGTGGTTTCCGGCAGAGTAGAATAGGACCACTCCTAGTCTTCCCATGGAGGTCGTAAGAGGCGACGTAGGAAATACAAGCTAAACAAAGCTCATAAACATCAATGAGACCTCTCCAACCCGTCTGGCCAACGAGGAGAGTGTAGGCCAAATCCTCTGTCTGCTCTGGCCAAGTATGGTATATCCGGTAGTACAGAGAGGGTCAATGCTCCTGCAGTGGAGACAAAAAAGACCTGATGATGATGATGATGATGATCGGATATGCCAGCTTCTGTAATAACAATCAAGTCTATTGGGGCCGTGCTTTGATCAATTAGTTGTAACAATTAAGAAAAGTTTTTAATCATCGATCGTATATTGATATGTAGACAGGAGAAGAATAACTGTTTGTGAATAGGCAGTTGTTTGAAAAAGTTGTTAGTAGACACACAATTAGTGATTTCTTTGGGTTTTATAGGTTCCATACAATTCTAATAATACTGCTTTAGAGCGTAAGTGTGATACAGAAATGACTGACAGATTTAAATATTATGCAGCTCATTTAACAATCTGTTCGATATCCTGCAAAGATCTAATATAAATTATTTTACTGTCACTTGTTTTTCGAACACAAATTTGACCATCTTTGAACCAAATAAACTTGTAAGAAACGCCTAGCTTTTGCTTAGTGTTATATAGAAGAGTTTTCATATGCTTAGTTAAAGCTTCCCTTACATATATTTTGCTGTCTGTCTTCTCCTTGGGTGCGTCGGGTAGGATTGATCCTACTGTCAGTCGCTTTTCCTTGCTAGCCGCAATCCATCTTCTTTGAGCCATCTTTGTCTTTATTTCTACCAGAATCAGACCAGGTTTATCCTTGCTGCCTGCTAGGCGACGAGATGACGTAACGTCTTGTTCATCCACTTCTAGTTTGGCGGCAATAACTGACATCACTTTGTCCACTTCTTTAGGAGAAACATCTGGTAGACCAGCAACCTCAATGCATGTTGAAAGGGAGTTTTGTTCTACTTGTTGCCTACCCTGTTCTAGCGCCGTTATACGCAGTTCAAGATTTTTATTTCTGTTGAACAAATCTGTATTCTTTTGCTCCAAGTCTTTTATTCTCCCGTCCTGGCTTTTTATGTAGTTTTCTAGTGTATTTATTTGATCACTAAGAAAGTCAATTGACGCTTCGAGATTCCCCACCTCATCTTTAACGGTTTTTTTCAACTCCCTGTTGATATCATTAGCTAATTTCCGCTGGTCTATTAGTGGTTGGGGATTAGGGATGGAGTCCATGTCAGAATCGTCCTCAGCATCGTCTTCTGGTATCATGTACGAAGACCTGCGAGACATACTCTGGAGACACGTCTCACAACTCCACTCGATGCTCGTTGAGTTTCGTAGTGTACTTAGCTGTTTGTTCGTAAGCTTAGCATATTCAGGATTAGCATGAACCACTATGTCGCATCTACTACATTCCAAACCCGGCGATTTCTTAGTGATATTTTTCTTGCACTTTGTACATTTTTTGAGAACCATGTTTTTGCGGGGTAGATTAGCACATTAAAGTAAGACGTGTGACACACCCGAGCACACGGGCTGCGCGACGTAGAATGAGACTAGAGCCATACTTGGCCAGAGCAGTCAGAGGACTTTGCCTACACTCTCCACGCTCACTCATCATACTTAGTAAAGTATGATAAATGTAATCGACTACTACCTGCTTCTGGCTAAAGCAAACATCTTAAGGCAACCCGCACCAATGAATTTATCATTACTCAGTGAAATAAAGAAGGCAATGTTAAACCACTCCATTATCTCCTGCCAAATTTTGTGATTATGTGTATATCCTGCTACTTGAAAAGAATCTTTCCAAGCTTCTGAACTACCTCCGAAGTTTCATCTAAATCGGATAGGTAATATTAAATGGAAAATGCCACTCTTGTGGGATGTACTCCAATCAAAATCTGCTCGCACTGCGTGCCACGTCGCGGCAGCCATGACAAATTGCCGGTCTCCTGTGTCGCCGTTAATTACGCCGTAAATACAACAATTGTTAAATTGCATTTTACGTCCAGCATACACTTGACGTCGGCTAATTGCCTCTGAGACCGACGTCGACGTCTGTTCGTTCATTTTAGAATTCGAAAATACGTGTTTTGTTGAAACGGAAAGTTTCGGAAATATCTATGCAGGTACCTATTTAATTAAATTCGCTATTTAATACAACATTGCGAACAATCTGCAATATGGACCTTGGCCATCGGATTTTTTAAATAAGGTTCAGGAAATGTTGCTTATTAGCTTTAATTAGTAGTAGTATTAAAAACTAGATATCGCGTCTGCATAAGAAAACTAAAATTTTCATCTATGATTATATTATATTCACAACTTAATGTGGGGCTAGCTCAATTTGTCTAATATGTCCCTATATATTTATATTTGTTATTATTATTTATCTATGTAAGTTTTTTTAAGATGCAAAAGTCGGAGGCGCCCAGAATGATGATGCAAAAGAACGTAGGCGTGGATAAAGGTTGCGCGGAAGTAGGTAAGCAAGTTCGTAGAAGGTGGCAGGGGCGGGGCATGTACGTGATATGTTATAAATAGTTTCTAGACAGCAAAAGATACCCATAAACGACAGGGGCGGTTATATCACAAATATTGCAATTACATAAACAAAATATAAAGTCAATATTTTCAATCAAAATCACAGTTATAATACATTTTAAAAAGATAAATACAGGCCTAAAATTGTATTTAAATAAAGTAACACAGGCTCTAATTAACAAAGCGACACCCAAGAGACGGGCGTGACAAATTTTCATGGTTCGTCGCGCTGTCGTAGCATTGCGTAGCGTGTGTAGCAATAAGCTACGCGTGTGCTACGTATGTACTACGAACTAAGTTCAGGCCGTAATAAAAAATTACAATCCGATGCTTGTTTTATAAAAATATGAAGTATAGGTAAAGATCACAGCGGTATCAAGCTTTTTAAAAATATTTGAATTCGATGATAGTTTTATAAAAAGATAGGTATCAGAGGATAAATATTTTTTTAAGTATGATTTGACTTAAAAAAATATTTAAACAATATAATTTTTGATATGATTTATGATCCGTGCTACGCAATAAGTCAGTTGATAGCAAAAATATACAACGAAAAAAGGATTTAAAAAATTAAATTGGACTAACCCCAACGTGTGGGGTATCGTTGAAAAGGTCTTTTAAAATGCAACAAAAATTGCTTTGAGGCCGAGAGGCGGTTCCGAAGAACTCTGACACCAGGGTGTGCATGGTCGATTGATCGTGACACTACTCGAAATGATGATGATGAGTTGATAGCGATTGTGGAAAGATTGAAAACATGTAGTTTACTAACCGACTTAAAAAAGAGAACGCTATCTATTCAGGTATATGTTAAAAAATACCTCAGAACTACGTCATTTATAGACCGCTTCTAGAAAGTATTTTTTTGTTTGTAAGGATTTGTTTTCAAGTTGGTTGGGCTGACATGCCTTTAAGGGTAAAAGGAATCGAACCCACGACCCCGGGTCAAAAGGCAAACGCCTTAACCACTGGACCACGGAGGTTGTTATTGCACACCATCAAATATTGATACTACACGATAAACTTAATACTAGTTGCATTGTCTGCCAGTTCACCTTTGGGACATTGTGAAAGTGATATGTGGGTGTGGAAGTGCTAGTTTGCGTTTAATAGAATAATATTACGTTTTATTTCATTGTTATAATAATATAATATGGATACATTTAACTACATAACATACATACCATACTACATAAATATTTAATTTACTAAACCTACATGATGACTACATATACCTTTATAAAATAACATAATAAAATACCTAAATATAATCACTGGAGAATAAATATAAACAAATATAATACTGCAGCAAGAAAATTTCCAATGTACTTTCAATAGTTTACGTTATCACATAGACTTTGCAGTTACATACATAGTGACATTACACCAACGCGACGATTGTTGTGGTTCAGCCTTAATGGGCTTAATCCTGTGCGGCTTTAGCTTTTAGCCAGTGTTTACCTGCGGCGACGTATAGTCGTGGTTAGCAACATTATATGGTGGTCAGAATTATTATGACTAGAAATCAATTCGGAGGTGTCCTCTTCATTCGTGACTGCTTGGCCAGTAGATGCAGGTATGGCATCAGATACGCGTGAACGGCTTACTAAGTTACTACTTGCTTTTTAGGGTTCCGTAGTCCACAAGGATCCCTTATAGTTTCGTCATGTCCGTCCATCCGTCCATCCATCTGTCTGTCCGTCCGGGCTCGTACTCCGCCACTACTGCACCGATTGCTACTAAAATGGTGTTGGAGAGAGAGAGATTGAAGTTCTAAAAGATGGTTTTTAAAATTATGAAAAAATGTTTTTTAAAAAATATACAACGCAAAAGAATTTAAAAAAATAAATTGGACTAACCCCAACGTGTGGGTCGTCGTTGTAAAGGTCTTTTACTCGTAAAATGCAACAAAAATTGCTTTGAAGCTATGTAGATCAAACCCCTCAGTCTTAAGATAATCTAATACAAAGTAAAAATTTGAGGTCCCCCCCCACCGTAACTTTTATAACCGTAACCGAAATATTACTAAAATAATTCTGAAAAAAATGTGGTATATACCTCAAAGTATGTGCTTTCAATTAAAACGATAGCAGTCTCGGTATAGATAGTTATTTTTACACAACTCGACCAACTATGTAGTTACAGTCGGCCGAACAAAATGTATGTAGTCAACCGCAAAATGAGATTTGTATATACAACATTCGACTTTTTTTGCCGTTTTTATAGATACCGGTACGGAATCCTTCGTGCGAGAGTCCGACTCGCACTTGGCCAGTTTTTTTCATCTGAGCGAGTAGTAGGGAATAGAGAAAAGAGAGAATGCTCTCAAAGATAATGATTTAGCATTAAGTCCACCTACTGTAGCTCTATAGGCTCAAAAAGTTTTTTCAAATAAATAAATAGAGATATTAAAAATACCTCCATTCCCTTCCGAAATTCAATAAATTTCTATTATCCTGCAGCTCAAAAATTCTTCCGATGGGCAGCAGCATCGGATACACAAAGAACCAAAGAAACTGCCCTCGCCTATCCGCCTGTCAAGCGTGGTGATTATGACAATTTCCGCCAATGGAACGAAAACTCCTCTAGAGACGTCTAGCAGTATACTTTTTACGTCTGATATGATGGATGAAAATTAAAATATATCCTTATCCTTATCCTTACTAATATTATAAATGCGAAAGTGAGTTTGTTTGTTTGTTTGTTCGTTCGTTCGTTCGTTCGTTCGTTCGTTCGTTCGTTCCTTCCTTCGTTCGTTCGTTCGTTCGTTCGTTCGTTCGTTCGTTCGTTCGTTCGTTCGTTCGTTCGTTCGTTCGTTTGTTTGTTTGTTACGCTTTCACGCCGTAACTACTGAACCGATCATCGTGAAATTTTGCATACAAGTTCTCTGGAGTACGGAGAAGAACATAGGCTACTATTCCCGAGGGATCGACATTGACGCGGGCGGAGCCGCGGGCAAAAGCTAGTTATTATATAATTCATAAGAGATACGGGTGACTACATTACTTTGGTCACATATCTAAAATATACAGATGCTGGTTAGCTTTCAAAGAGACCAAAATCGACGTTATCAGCTTGAACAGAACTGTTTTTTTTTATCATCATCAGACATCACGATACATTATGATAAATCTGGCTTTTTCTAGCAAACTATGGGGTAAATTACTGTCTTCCTTCTCCGAACTAATCTGATTCAAGCGTGATTCTATATATAATAAAATAAATACATTAAAATATCAAATAAAAGTTAATTTAGTTATGTTAACTTATTTTTTGTATTTTGATGCCAGCTTTACTAACATTTACTATGATATACGAGATATAATCTGAAATATTTTTTTATTATTTTGTAATTAAACGTCAAACAATCAGACATAATAATATAAAACAATATAAACACTAAAATCTTACCTCAAGCAACCGGCGGTTAAGGCTGTAGAGGGGGAACCTCCTGACTATGCTTACCGTGCCTAAGAACCGCCTTTAGTACCTCATATGGTGTTAGTCAAGACTTATTATTATTATCATTTATTGTCAACTCACGGCTTCGTAACGCATTCTAATTCACTATTCAAATAATAGACCCTGGAACATTTTATTCTTTTTCAGTTATATTTTGCTAATTATTTATAAAATGCTTCAGAGAGTTGTATCAGAAAATCCTGTGAACGGATGCTTTGGCGGGTTAAGCAAGGGGCCACCCAGGTGTCAGGCTGGCTGGTGTACTTTAATTACTTGTTTTTAAAGTGTATACATAAACTAATTCAAATTCAGTGTATGCTTAAAGTTATAATAGTGTAGTAGCTTCTACTGCATGAAAATCGTTCGTACGCGAGCAACAGAAGATAAACAAACATCATACAAATTGTTATCTCAGTAATTGCTGCTTGCATGCGTAATTGTGCCAGCATAGTTTGGTTACCAGAAAATGCAGGTTGGGGTAGTGAAGATAGATATGCAAATGAGGTATAGTATGCACGTGTTTAATTTTTAAACTTTCCGAATTAAACGTACTTTTTAGGCGTGGCATTAGTATATTTAAAAGAAGTTACGAGATTCCCATACAGAGCGTTCGTTTAAACATTTTTGATGAGAAAGTTTGTATATTTTTTAAGTCTCTAATATTGATTTTATCTTTCCAAATGTCCGTCCTAATTTATTTTTCCCTTCTATCTTTCCTTCTATGATTTTTTGATCAAATCGTCGTGTCTTATTAGGTGTCCTATCTCGTCTATTCTCAATAATATTCAATGTGTCTCTTTTCGCCCACCCTCTTCAAGTCCTCCTCATTTGTCACTCTTTATACCTAGCTTATTCTTTCCATTCTATGCCAGCACCACATCTCAAATGCTTCTAGCCTTACTTCTAACAGAAAAGTGAAGGAACTGGCGGAAGAAAGAGACCACCATATTTTATATGGAAGGTGCTTTTATTAAATTCAGAAATAAAATATGGTGAAAAAAATAATCATCTTCCATGCTGGTTTGGAAGAAAAGAAAAAACATAGAATGTACCAGCTGCTTTTCTTCCCGCGCAGATCATTAAAACCGATCGAGGAAACGGGCGAAATTCCCAGGTATCATGTTAATAGGCGATGCGGCTAGCAACTCTATCTGATCTCTCTATCTCTATTTTGATCTGCCCACCAACATGCTAAACGTGGCCTTCGGGTCTTATAGACCTAGACTCTGTCTACTCCGCAAGGGAAAAAGACCTGATACTATGTATGTATGTATTGAAATTTGAAACACAAACACTTAAAAAATATTGCAATTATTCTTAGCAAACTGTACGCGTTAACATGGGCAGGTCAACTGATAGAATTGCCTGCAGTCAGGAAATAACTTGTTTTCATAAAACAGCGTTTTTTTTTGGAAAAAAGAAAAATATTTATTCTTATTTGTATTAGCAAAATTCAATAGTGACGACATAACATGAAAAAATAAAAATATAATACTTGCTTTTATTGACGTAACAGTTACTAGTTACTATTTAAACAAAATATAAAAAGTTTCTCTATCTGCAACAGAAATGAAACGCCGTTTACGGGCGTTTTATCTCTTATTTTTAAATTTATAACAATTAGTGTTAATTTTGTGACCTACTGTATTGATCACCACGAAGGAGGTCGGGTCCCGATCTTATTAACTTCTTAATTAAGGGCCCGGAGCGTGACCTGGGTAATAATTTTTCTGAGTACAAGCTTAAAAATTAGCAGCCTTATCGATGATCCGTTTAATTCGGGGATTTCTTTGGGGAATTAGAGGCTCTTTCCTAAAGAGAGTCGGAATATCAATGATTTCTCGTGAGAATCTTTGCCGAGAATGTAAATTACATTAGCTCTACAGGAATATTTTCTGTTAATCAATGTTCATCCTGATAAAATAAAGACTCTTGGAGAATAATTCTTTCAATATTTAAAACAATAAACCAATTTTTTTTTTTAACTCCCTTACAAAAAGAAAGATGCAAATTTCACACGTTTGTATGTGACTTTGTAGCCACCGAATGGGCGGATTGAATTGCTGATTTTTTTTCTAACTAAGTGATAGTTAATAAGATTTAGAACACCGTGAGCAGTAAGCCATTTTATAAATATTACAACTGAAACATTTTAGATTCAAATTATAAGAATATATGATGGTCAGAAGGCAGACCATGAAATGAATAGAAAATTTAAAAAAAATAATAATCTAAGATTATCAAAAAAGTGTGAATCTAAATTGCCATACCATTTAAATAGTGGGACATTGTTTTACGAGTATTCATAAGCGAATGGATGGGTTCATCGCAAAAAGCGGGTTCACTTTCACTCTGGCTGTTTTTGCCGGTGCAAACGTCGGGATGATGATTATAAATGGTCCAGGCTGATCCTCTGTTGACCCACTTAACGCTTAGTGTAGAGGAGGTAAGGCATCTTATTGAAAAAATACATTAGGATCACCATGTATGAAAAGCAATAATTATTTAATTTTAACAGCCGTCCTAACTTGTCAGTAATACCCTTCGCGGCTGAGCTTCGCGGTAATACCACAAAGGAAAAATATAAGTCGAATATTTTTTTGGTATAGGACGGCAAACGAGTCAGGTGACTCGCTTGCTACTACCATCTACCATTAGGTGATGGTAAGCGATCAGAGCTGCCCATGGGCAACTGCAACACCAGGAGTTGGGGGAAGGACATCGGAGGAAGCAGGAGAAGACTGGGCCTCCGGCTCTCTCGTTCACTGAACGTTGATTTTCTGTGAGAGTGTGATACTTCCCCAGACGGACGTTCCCGTTCTACTACAGTTAAAAGTAAGTTGGTGTCAAGTAGTAGCCGGCTGTAATAAAATAATATTACAGCAAGAATTAGTAATATTCTGTCGTATTAGTGGACCCCGGGCTCCAACGCCACACAGCTCGGGAGGCAACTGGAAAAATGGAGAGACTAGATGAGGAGAAGGACATTACAGGCGGACTGATTTGACACTAAACATATTCAAAAACATAATGTTTATATGTAACGTACCTATATAAAAAGCTCATATACTCGAAAAGTATGTAGTACGTACGCAGTAGTAGTACGTACGCATGCTCGACTTGTCGTTTTCAAAGCTAATGTGCTCCACAATTATTGATTTAACTGGATAAAGCATCTTTTGTATGTTACAGAACATAACTAGTAATTATCTTTCTATAATAATCAAATAATTGTGGTGTTATAAATATCAATATAACGTTGCTACAAGCATACAGTAATTTCTAATTTTAAGGAACACGTTTAATCACCTTACCTTCAACTAATTTTTATTTTGTAGATCGATGATGATTTGCCTTTTATATGAGGGTCGCCCTTGCGTTGGTGGTTCGGGAAAGAGAAAGAAAAAGAAAGGCCAATAACCGGAACTCGTAAATAGATTTACTAAAGCTGGATGATTTCTGGTATTTCATGAAACTACTCTCGGAGTACGTAATTACTCGTACGGGAACCTCGCACCCCACTGTTCTTGAGAGCCTTTGAATAGTCGTTTTCACGCAGGTCAAAAGGCCATACTTTAAGACGCGCCGTTATTTTGTGGACCACCAGCAGTCTGCCATACCCCGTACAACCGCCGGAATCCTGCTTCGGCCATCGCATGGGAAGTGTTAGTTTCCGTGGCGAATATCTGACTGGGCATTTTGAGCCCCGACCCTAATTAAATTTAGTGGTGTTTTTTTAGTAAACTAATATAATGTAGGTATATATATACTAATATATATGTATTAATTTTGTTAACGTATTAGCTGTTTATTTTATCTCTCTCGTAGAACCCAGCGAAACGTTACAACATATCCGGAAAGAGAGTCAAATTCGGAGTACCCTCTATCAATATGTCAAGTGTCTTACCTTGTATATACATATTGAGTATGTTGTTAAAGTGGATTCCAGCTCCAAATCTCCGAATTATCGCAACTGAGGATGAATCGAAATCACAGATAAGAGAAAAAGACTTTGAATGAAATGATTCAAATTATCAGTTAAAGATAACAAAGAGGTTCGTGGCATATTACCATGATATCTTAGATTATCTCGCCTTCGATTTCCTTTCCCAGACGCTGGTCTGTGGCGATCGAAAGCAAGAGCATGCTGATGCAAGAGGTAATTTTATGAGAAGCTGAGCTACCAGCTTAAGAAGTTGACTTTATAAATTACTTTTCTGAGAATAAAATGAATCCTCATGCATACAAAAGAATATCATAAAATACTCCATGACGCGCACTACATTAACTTTTACAAATGCGCCTTTGTGATTTACATTAAATGTGGCACTTACCTGAATAAAAAAAAACTGAAAAACTGCAGAATTGACAATAAAAAGCAATTCGGAATTGTGAATCGAGCGGTTGGGACGGTCGAACGGGCCAATTAGTGAGGTGTGTCGAAACTCTCTGTCCCTGTAGGTATTTTAATTCCTGCCCTTCATGGCTTTAGTGTAGTAATAAATACAAAATAGAAAGTCTTCATTGCCGTAGCTCTGCTAGATCTTACTTATGTTTACGAGACACCAGGTGACTCATAGAATTCAAATCAAATCTAGCGCAGAGTACGATCACTTCTTTATAGTTCCTTTATTGGCATTTAACTGGGTTTTACTAGCCTTATTCAGCAGTGGTCGATTGGAATAGTAACCTGGAATATTATAATAAATAAATATATACGGACAAATCACACAGATTGAGTTAGCCCCAAAGTAAGTTCGAGACTTGCGTTATGGGATACTAACTCAACAAATCTATATTTTATAACAAATACATATATAGATAAACATCCAAGACCCAGTCCAATCTGAAAATGATCATTTTCCATCATGACCTAACCGGGGATCGAACCCGGGCTGACTCTCGTGTCGCTGGCGTGTTAACCACTGCGCCACGGAGCTCGCCAATATTATTTACTTATTTTAAAATGTTTGGTTGGATCTAGCTTTTACGTGAGATGTGTTGCCAGTGAGGCACTGGTTTCGGATTCAGCCATCCTGTACCTTATAGTAATATAATACATAAATAAATTGCAATATAAACTACCTCCGTGGTCCAGTGGTTAAGGCGTTTGTGTATAAGGAGTTTGTGTATGTAAAAAGGCTTATTACAGGACTGATGATTTTTTAAACGATAAAAATATCTGGCCAAAGCTCGGTGCCGGACTCTCGTCATGTTACTAATATAAAAATGACATGAATTGGTACAATTTGTACGTATTGTGTTTTGACTTTTGACATTTAATCAAAAATTTAATTTCTTGTTTCGTTACTATTCTTTCATACTACAAATTAAAATTTATTTTACGACATGACAATGTAAGCTCAAGTCCACACATTTAGTTCTAAGTATGTCGTAGATTGTAAGTTGATGTCATTTGGAGAAAATGCGCTGTGCAGTTTGTTGCCGCTTCTTCTGCACTCCGCCTTGGAAGCGGCGTAAACTTAGCTTTAAGTAACTTATTGACGTCAACAATATTAATGTTGTAAATAATAATGTGTAATTTAACGTTCACCAAATGATATTTAAAATATCTTACGATGAATATAATATTTTGACTTTGACTTTGTTTGCCTGTAGACCCGGGGGTCGTGGGTTCGACTCCCACGGGAAGCATACTTTGTTTAGTCGTTTCCAGTTTGGTTAGGACATTGCAGATTTAAATCACCTAATTGTCTGATAATTAAGATGATTCCGGAAGGCACGTTAAGCCGTTGGTCCCGGCTGCCATCTAGTAGTCGTTAAAGGAACCACGTCAGAGGCCGAGAGGCGGTCCCGAAGAACTCTGACACCAGGGTGGTGGTGCATGGTCAATTGACCGTGTCACCCACTCGAAATGAATGAATGAATTCAGCCAGCCCAAAGAAAAATCTTAGCGAATTATCTTAACTACTCATATTATTAGTGTTTATGGGTAGACGTCATGATAATTTTATCATTATGGTACACTTACCCAATTTGTCGTATATAGACGACATTCTGTTAAAACCCTTGCTTTTGATGGCTTTAGTGTTCTGTAGCAAACTTTCAGGCCCTTTACTATAATGACCGGCGCAGGGGGCTTTGCGTCGCGGCCCAGGCCGTAATTGCTACCTGCATGAATTTTCGACAGCACCTCTGTCCAATCAGTTATGGAAATGTGGTGTGTATCAATACTCGAACAGATTTCTGTCACAAGTTTGTATAGTAAGCTGATTAATATCGTCATTTGTTTTGTTAAATGGTCTGATGCTGAAAACGGGTATAAAATTATGTAAAAATCATTGAGTTATTTGGTTAGATAACCAGAACAACCAAACACGGCACAACATTACACCTGAGAACGCTACTTTTAGTAGTAGCGTTTGGAGAGTTGAGATGAATTAGAGTTTTGGTAACTCTAATTCATCTCAAACTTGTAATATATATAAAATAGAAAAAGTATATTAAAAGCTAGATGGCTCCATTAAGTTATGAAAGAAACCAATAATTACAGCATTTAATGAACAAAGATAAAAGTGGGTTAACAAAATTAATTAGAAAAAAGGAAGTGCGAGTCGAACTTAAGCACAAAGGGTTCCGTACCATTATCTATAAAAACGGCACAAAATTCATGTCTGCTGTATGGGAGCCCCATTAAAGTGACATAACTAAATTTTAAAGTGATTTAACAGAGTATTGCTCTGTGAATACATCCAGCGTCAACCTGTTGCTGTTATCAATATCGAGCAAAAACGAGCAATACAACTTACGTTTGTTGTATGAAAGCCCCCTTAAATGTTTTTTTAAAGTGAATATGTAACTAAATATTCTATAAAAATTTAAAGCGTTTACCTGTTGCAGCTATCAATATCGAGCAAATAAAGTAACGTTTGTTGTATGGCCCCTTGAATATTTATTTTATTCTGTATTTTAGTATTTGTTGTTATTATGGCAACAGAAATACATCATCTGTAAAAATTTAAACTGCCTACCTATCACGGTTCATGAGATGCAGCCTGGTAACAGACAGACAGACATACAGACGAATGCAAAGCGTAGCCATATTGATAGGGTCTTGTTTTTACCCTTTGGGTACGGAACCTAAAAAGACAAGCGCTAAAATCTAAAAAGTGGTATTCAAAAACTGTGTTCTTTGTACAAACTGTGCTTCGTCATCATCATCATTTCAGCCGTAAGAAGTCCACTGATGCATAAAGGCCTCTCTCAAGGATTCTTCGTTTCATAGGAGGATATTGCCATTCTCACGCACGGGTTGGAAAGCATAGTTTCTTCGGCTTGCAAATTCCTATACGACGAACAGCAGCGTTAGAAGCATTCTAACGCTGCTGTTCGTCGTATAGGAATTTGTAGAATTTTGGAAGGGAATAAAGGTATTGGGAAACTTTCACCGGATGAATGGGGAAAAAGCAAGTAGCAGCTCGTGAGGCCGGGCGCACGCACCCGATCCCATGCCGTATTGTAATTATTCACTAATCAAAAGATTTATCAGATAATTGAAAAATAAAAAGCAACTTTTAGTCTTCTTATTATAGCTTCCTTCATAATTATTAGCTTCATTATTCTTTTAGTCTTCTTATTATAGCTTCCTTCATAATCATTAGCTTCATTATTATTAGCTTCATTATTATTAGCTTCATTATTATTAGCTTTATTATTATTAGCTTTATTATTATAGCAAAACGACGAATTTGAAACTTTCTTTGCAAAAACGTTGTTATGTCACGTGTGGGGTGATAAATATAGCTATCCTGTTGACCATCTCATTTTGGTTCATACCGTCTTAATCATATGAAAAAAGACCCTCGAGGTATTAAAAAAAATCGTCTAATCCAACAGCCCGCACTGCAAATGAACAAAATTTCGGCAAACAATCTACCCGATATTTTTTTTACATTTCTAAATATAAATACATAATACACTATCAAATCAACGTATTAAAACAAAACATCCCGCTTGATAGTTTTAACGCTACACTTAACCTGTCAGCACACTCATGCAAACATCCAGTTTGATCCCCCGGGATCTTCCACATAACATCGGTAAAGTTATCACACGATTCGTTGGGCTCGCGCTAATGAAATTAACCCCCATTTTCCGGGAACGAACGTTCGTAATGAGATGTTTCTACTGTAACTACACACGTGTTAGTCGGGAATGACTGACCCGCAGGTTATTACGGGATAAAAGGACAGGAATCGTGTTAGCTTTGTAACTAGTTGCTGAGTTATGACCGTTTTTTGGGTAATTCGTGTTACATCAGAGGTAGACTTGTACCAGAATTTGTCGGGTACATTCTATGACATGGGCAGCTGTGTTTGCTTGGACGAGGTTAGTTTTTCACGTTGGTATTATAATGTAAAGGGAAATTATAAAAGCTGCGGAAGTGTGAACAGAACTTGTGCACCGACATTAATTGTGTGGGCCATTTCTCAATTTTGTATTTTATTATTATTTATTGTTATGGCGGAATTAGAAAAAAGTTTAGTAAAATTTGTAAGCGTCTTAGTATTATAGTTCCAACGATACTGTAACGAACGGTCGACAGACAACGGAGGCTTATTTACGACTGTGCTAATTTGAATTTGTGGTTTATCGTGTTGATAACACACACTTAACTTATTGCTTTGCGAGTAATAACAGCACAAGAAAGCATTTTTGATATTTTAGACAAGATTATCGACATTTTGTTTTATATAATCGTAATTCATATCAAATTTTAATTTCAAAAAATATATAAAAGTAATATCCACAATAATAACGAGTCTACAAAAAATATATACATTTTATAGGCATTTGATTTTATAGCAAGATTACACACTTCAGGATTTATACCTAATTAAAATCTCAAAATAGAACTTTCCTTTTAGAAAACCATTTTAAAAGTAACTTAATTACCCATATTTTTATATCGGTAACAAAAGTATCTTTCAAACCCTCGACCGTCATTAGAAGCACAAAAATATCCTTTAAAATTAATTGAAGAGGGTAATGAGAGACTCTTAAAATTGAATCAAAGAGAATTAATTTCAAAAGTAGACCATCTTTATAAACAAAATATGGCTCAAGGGGATACGTTCTATGCAGACGCTGTTGTGTTATACGCACGGAGCATTAACCTATTTACACAGTGGCTATATGTCTATTCATGGTACAGTCATAATCATTGATATGTTTCCACATCGGTTCTTAAACCAATGTGATAAGATCTAAAATGGAACACAATTATAAATACCTGTGTCAATGTACTAGCCAAAGCGGAACTTAAATACATCTAGGTAGTCTTTTGTTTAATGTACATTATTAAATATTTATTTTCCTAGCTCAAGAAGTCCCCGTGTCATAATAGATATGGCACCAGGTCGACTCGCACAAGTCTAACTACTTATCGTCACCGGACTGCTGCTTTTGCCGGCAGTTTTTGTTATCTTGCCACCACGTGCAGGAATAATATGTCTATTAGAAGTTATACATCAAAATTCACATTTAAAAACATTTTAAGGTACCTTTTAGATAAACAAAATTCCTTCTAATTACTCGGTACTCCTTTATTCTTCTTTTATAGGTGGGATATTCACTGACAGGTATGGCAGAATATCAATGTTTTATTTATACCCCGTATAAGTCATCATCATTTCGAGTAGGTGTCATGTTCAATCGAACATGCACAACCTGGTGTCAGAGTTCTTCGGAATCGCCTCTCGGCCTCTGACGTGGTTCCTTTAACGACTGCCAGATATGAGAATATGCTAAAGTAAGTTATGTAAGTATAGCTGTTTGTTACTCAATCGCGCCAAAATGGGTTTGACGAAATTTTACACATATATAGGTTATTCATTGAATTACCACATAGGCTACCGTTCATCCCGGAAAAAAGTACTGTTTCCGCGGTATTACAATTTATGCGAGCGGAACTGTGGGCTACAGCTAGTAAACTAAATAAGAAAGAGTACGGCCAAAACTATTAACAAATTTACAACAAGCGCTCTCTTCTTTGCGCACATTAACGTTCTTATTTAAATAGGAGGCAGCCTGGGGCACAAACGTGTGAAGGAATAAGGATTTTCAGATTAATTAAGCTTATCTCTGTTTAGACGTGGGCCGTAATTTGTGTAGTCCCGGGAGAAAAAACTTAGGATAAGTACTTTTCTTTCCTCGTTTGAATCGTGACTCGTTTTTTTAGCGGACATCTTGTTTTCGTTATAATGATAAGGTTATTTAGTATCGTTATGTGATAATGTTTTAATTTTGTTAGTACTTTAATATAAATTTTGGGTCAAATCGTATCTCATGCTTAATCTGTTCAGACAACAGCCTCCGTGGTCCAGTGGTTAAGGCGTTTGCCTGTTGACCCGGGGGTCGTGGGTTCGATTCCCACCGGAAGCATACTTTGTTTAGTTGTTTCCAGTTTGGTTAGGACATTGCAGGCTTGAATCACCTGATTTTCTGATAATAAAGATGATTCCGTGCTTCGGAAGGCACGTTAAGCCGGTGGTCCCGGCTGCCATCTGGTAGTCGTTAAAGGAACCACGTCAGAGGCCGAGAGGCGGTTCCGAAGAACTTTAACACCAGGGTGTGCATGGTCGATTGACCGTGACACCTACTCGAAATGATGATGATGATCTGTTCAGACTAATATAGTCTTGTTTATTGTGAATTATTTAAACGTTAAACGTTCATTCTTACTTTTCACCCATTCATCCAAGTGAGTAGTATCCCAATACCTTAATTCCCTTCCTTAATCCAACAAATTCCTATCCTTCCCTAGCTTATAAAATGCTTCCAATGGGCAGCAGCGTCGGAAGCACAAGTAGTCAAAGAAACTTCGCTTCGCCAAGCGTGGCGAGTATGGCAATATCCTCTCATGGATCGAACAATCTTTGGGAGAGGCCTTCGTCCAGTAGTAGACTTTTAATGGCTGAAATTATGATGATAATGATGAAACTAAGTAATATAAGTAGTCTTGAAGTATTATAGTATGGACATGAAAAACGTCATGCAAATAAATCCAACTAAACTGTCATACAATGTCACATTTTTAATCAAGCTAAGTAGGCTCCAAAATGTAACACCATAATTACTACAGCATTTAGGATGATTAAAACAAGATGTGTACGGGACCCAACGCACTCCACAACCATTTTCCGTCAAAACAAGTTTCTATTGTAAACACCCATTTCGTCATCGAAGGGCTGGCAAATTAATTATAGATTGCCTTCAGTAACGCCTCCTTTTTGATCTGTCATCGGACAATACAGTCCATTAGACGCTTTTCAATTTCATGACAGCGTTTTGGCGGGATGTGGGCGAACAGAAAAATGAATGCACGTCTAGTCTTGCAAGAAAAATGGTGTAGTTACTTATGTAAATTAAATATATCGTCAGAAATTGTTGGTATACTAAGCAGTACCAGATTTATATTTTTGGCACCTTTTAAATGCAATTTCTAACGTAAGAATCCAATGCGAGTTATTAGTGATTTTTTTTTTTGTTTTCGCCGGCCACTAACCAAACTTCTTTTTCGAATAGACAATACAAGTTATTATATACGGGGTGCCCGGTTTCGATCCCCGGTCAGGTCAAGATGGAAAATGATCTCAGCTTAGCCAGGGTCTTGGATTTTTATCTATATATAAATTTGTTATAAAATATAGTCCAGTCTAGTCTCGAACTAACTTTAGGGCTAGCTCAATCTGTGTGATTTGTCCGTATATATTTATTAATTTATATACATTTAATCTCGCACTGAGATAAAAGGGTAAGAAGTAAGAAAATGTTCATATCATAATTTTCTCACTAGATCACACAGATCTTAGAATCAAATCCTTGTCCATTAGTATAATTGATTTTCATATTTATAAAACAGTGTTCATAAGTTAACTACACAACTTTATGGCGTGATTCAGCCCCAAGAAATACAGACAAAGAACCCCTGGAAGTTCGCTAAGTACCCAGCAAGCGCATTAAATTGCAACCACAAAGTGTAGAAGCTAAAACACCAATAGTAACTTATAATGAGCACTATAAAACACTTCTATTTTTCTTGTTGGAAATAATTTCTCCTCGAACTTACGCCACAAAGAAACATGAGATAGTTCACGGCGAAGTAATTAAATTTTCTGTTTGCCTGTACACTGGGGTTTTAATTACAGTGATAGAGATATAAGAAGCTTTTCTTCCTTATTCGATGACAACCTATTTACTGTAACTCTCATTACACTCTTAGCTGATGTAAAAAACAAATAACTATGCAGTGTTTTTAAAACACTTTTAGGGTACAAACGGGACCCAACACTAATCCTCCGACCGTCCGTCTGTCGCAGGCCTGTATCTACCTACTGCACCGTAATAGGTAAAGACTTGAATATTTTATAGAATTGTCGGTATAACAAAAAGCAATAAAAACAAAATAACATAAAAAAATAAGGTTTGTTCCATATAATTTACGTGCTTTTCAACGTTTTCGTTGTTAAATACTCATATTGCATGGTGATACGGAACCCTACGTGTGTGATTACGACTCTCACTTGCCTGATTTTGAAATAACTTACGTAACTTTGTTCAAAGGCTCTGCATAATTAGAGTGCATTAAGTATGCGCTAAGTAGTTTTTAATCTATGGCTGCTATATATATCATTACCAGTCAATAAATACTATAGTATGACGAAACAATTTAAAAAAATCGGAAATGTTTAGTTTTTAAAAATACAGCTCTCTAATAAGGCGATATAGAATTAGGTCTCACGGATCAAAGGCCGTATTTATTTGATCAGTCCTTTGATCATGACATAGATAAATAAGTATTATATTTTTACCCGACTGCCTAAAAGGCTTAGGTATTTCAGACGTATCGTATATGTCTGTAAATTTCATTATTACCTACGGGTATGAATAGGCCTTTTTTCAAAGGGTCTGTCAGATTTTTAATGTTTCAATATTTATTTTCTGTGCTTCTTGATATACCAAGACGAACCCAAAAAAATACACCAACTTTAAGTAAATAAAATAAACCAGATCATTGAATAAAACAACATTCGCTCGAAGGCCAAAGGCCTCTTGATATCAAAGAAAGTCTCCATGTTTTATTTTGACAACAATTCGTGTGGAAAATATATCAAAATACAACATGGGAAAAAAAAACAAAGTTCTTAGATGTGTAGTTAAGTGTATAAGTAAAAAAAACACTTGGCAAGATTACTGGATCGGAAGAGGAGCTTTGGGGAAAGATAATAACATTTCAAGCGCAGACGTCGGAGACAGCCGCGGACAGGATTTGGCAGGACGATATTAATGAAACTACTCGAGATATTGTCACTAACAATGCTTATTATAAACCTACTTTATTGTTTTGGAATAAGGCTCTTTATTCCTCTGTTTGTTGTACACTATTATAGCAATTAAAGTATGTCAAAGTTATGTAGACATTCTAAAAATGAATTCTTATTTTTATTTTTATAAACAACTTTGCAGCAATGTTTTTCTTACTTTCTGGTGTAATTTGTTTAATAGTTTAAAAAAAGTAATGGTACATCATCATTACTTTTTTAAAACTGTTAAAAAAGACTCTTATATTTTCAAATCACATGCTATTAATTTAGTTCTTCTCAGATTTGGATTTATGGAGATGATGTTAGTATTCCAATGATACTTTCATTGGAATACTTACATCATCTCACATGGTAAGTACGTTTATCATATTTTATTAATATTTTATAGCAAGAGTTTGTTTAGACAATAAAGCGAGCAATGGTAAATAACAATGACATTTCCTTAAAAAGAGTGTTTGGACGGCTCGGCGATTTGTAAAAAATACGAAAATGGTCCCACCATTGGTCCAATACGAAAAGTAGTTCTTTTTGACGACCTAAGTCTCGTCTTTTTTCCTTGCGACGTAGACAAAGCAGGTTTTTAAGACCTTAAAGCCACGTTTAGCATAGAGATGGGCGTTAGATGTAAAACGGAATCAAAATTGTGATAGGTTAGCCGCATCACCTACTAACATGATTATTCAGATTTTCGCCTTTTCTGACTTACGGGAGAATAGAAATATCTCATAATTGTTATTATCATTGTTTCACCGTGTTTATGCAGTGCGATGCGCGCTCTGTGACACACGCGCCTCAGTACAACACTGCATACGAATTTTTAATTCGCGTTTCGCGCGGCTTCAGCCGCTGCTCGAACTTGCCATTATGACTTCTAAGCAAGTCATAGTCAACGAGTTGCTGGCATTTATCGATCACGCCAAGGACACGATGGACGAGGTCAGCATCATGCAGATCTGCAAATCAAGTTTCACCGTGGAGGAGATTTGCAGCGGCAAGGTGCTGCTCTACGAGGTGCTCGGCAGGACCGCACAGATGCCATCTCGCAGGAGAGATGAGAAAGGTGAAAGAAATCTCCAGGATATCATCGCCTTGATGAAGGAGACCGACCCTGACGACATGCCAGCGCTATGCGCTGCCAATCTGTCAAGACTTCCACCAGTCTCTTTTGACCATGTGGACGTTACCAGGCTTCTCAAGGACATCACGGCCCTGAAGACCAGCCTGGCACAGATGCAGTTTAGGTTAGAAGCCTCGGAAAATACCATCACCGAACTGCGTACCGAATTATTATCGTTAAAAAGTAGTAAATCGGTATGTAGGTCACCCGTGGCTACTAACGTCAACACTCGTCGCGGAGCGCAAAATGCATCCATCGGCAGTTTTGAGTCGGCGAAATTGGAGAACTCACCGCCAGCTGTCGACATCGTTCAAGATGCCCCGCGCCCCGCCGCCCGCTCTTCCCTCCGCGAGGATCCGACGTCACTGCCGAGCACGTCAACCCCGACACGTGCCTACGCAGCCGTAGCCGCCGCCCCGGCTGCTGCGTCACCGCAGCGGCCCGTCACAAAGGGGAAAAAACAGGCAAGCTCTCGCATGCCTGTTGAATCGGGTTCTCGAAGGGACCAGTGCGACAAGGAGGGCTTCGTTAAAGTAGAGCGGAGAAAAAAGAAGCCCACCATCCGTAACCACCACGGCAATGCACCGCATGAACCGACCCTACTGTTGCGTCCCGAAGTGAAGACGACGCAGCTGTACGTGTCCCGCTTGCATTGGTCTACGAGGGTAGAGGACGTCGTAGACTACGTGCTGAAGAAGTCCAAATTCACATTGAGGGTCGAACAGTTGGCTTCTCGCCATAAAGTGAGCTTTAATTCATTTGTGGTGAGAGTGCCGACCCACCATCTAGAGACCTTCATGAAGGAGGACTTCTGGCCGCAGGGAGTCGTTTATCGGAAGTTCCGAGGAAGGCTGCCTGCTGATATCCCGCGCCTCACGTCGCCGACTTTACGTGAAAACTAGTTTTTTTAAGATATATTTTCGTATGTATGTGAGTCTGTAAGGTATATATATTTATGGGCCTATGTAATGTTTTACTCGTTGCCTGAAATAAACGATTATTATTATTATTATGAATAGAATTATCTCATAATTGTTATTATCATTGTTTCACCGTGTTTGTGATATCAAATATTTATTTATTTCTTATGTAAATCGGAATCAAAATTGTGATAGGTTAGCCGCATCACCTACTAACATGATTATTCAGATTTTCGCCTTTTCTGACTTACGGGAGAATAGAAATATCTCATAATTGTTATTATCATTGTTTCACCGTGTTTGTGATATCAAATATTTATTTATTTCTTATGTAAATCGGAATCAAAATTGTGATAGGTTGCTAGCCGCATCATCTACTATGATTATTCATATTTTCGCCTTTTCGCTCAATAGGCTTTTCTGATCTACGAGAGAATAGAATTGTTTCACCGTGTTTGTGATATATCAAATATATTTTTTTTCTTACTTTCTTTCAACTGGTAATTTCCACGTTTTTTTTCTTTACTCCCAGACCAGCATGAAAGATTCAGAAAATATCGGTAGTAAATTGACGCTTTATATTATTTTCACTATCCGGTTCCTTCTCACAATCAGCTCTATTCAAATGTATGGAATGGAAACGGACCAAAACTTTATACCTACTATTATTTTTTTATGTACATCTGACGGCAAACGAGCACACCAGCCACCTGATGAAAAGTGGTCACCGTCGCCCATGTACACCTGAAACACTAGAGGAGGTGCTGATGCGTTGCCGATTCTTAAGGCACGTTATAATGCGTATGTACGTAGATGATCATAATGGTGATGGAACTATAATGAAAATTGTTTTTGGAACTTTTTGTTTTTTTTTTCTTGTGTGTAAGTGGCCAAGACTGGTGTCAGATTTTTCTAGCTGCCTGTAGGTATCTGACATAGCTTAACGACTGCCACCAATGACGTCAGCCAGGAGTCCAGGACCTTCGTAAGCACGTAGGAGCCCTAGATATTTTCATGCCACTTGTGTTCACCCATCCCAATGGGGACCACGCCCAGGGTTGCTTAACATACGTAAGCGCTTATAATGGTCCGACCCACTGAACCATCGAGCTTCGTAACGATTTTATTAGTAACTCGTAAACATTGTTCATCTGAATTAGATAATCCGCTGACCTAATTTCCGAGGATCTTTCAATTTTTGATCAAGTCTTATACAAAACAGGTAACTAAAATTCCTTAATCTAATAAATTCCATATCTGTAAAGACTAGCTGTTGCCCGCGACTTCGTCCGCGGCAATTTCTGTTATTATGACATATTTGTTTTTTTATTAGTATAGAGATGAATAATTGTCCCCCGTTTTCAAAACATTTTTATTGATGCTCCTATTAGTCGCAGCCTTCCTCAATAAATGGACTATCCAACACATAAATAATTTTCAAATTTATATCAGTAGTTCCTGAGATTAGCGCGTTCAAACAAACAAACACTTCAGCTTTATAATATAAGTATACGTAGATTTTAATGGAATAAAAATAACTTGGCTCAAATGCAATACGTGGCTTATGAAATTAAAATCTTGGGCGTGTACGTGTCGTATAAAAAAAATATTGTGTGAGCCGCACAGTCAAAGCATCTCGGAGTGATGAGCTTTTTACGATCATAAAAATGAACACAAACATCTACGTGATCAGAATACAAACCGAGGTTATTTTTTCAGAATTCTGAATCTTATAATTGAAACGAAACGTGTATTAAGTTTGTTGACAGGTAAATCTTTTATTTTATTATAGCTTGTACCTCAAATAGATGTGGAACGAATCATGAATGTGAAAGAAGTAAGCAACCAATTTTTTTCCGACTTCAAAAAAAATAAGAAGGTTGTCAATTCGGTTGTGTTTACAAGTTTTTATTTAGTTTCACCTGTTTGTCTGTAATCAAATCTTACAAGTTCAATTTAATCCACATCCCTTACCGATTAAGCTGAAATTTTGTATGCATGTGTAAATCGGATGACAATACAATATTATGGAATTGTTGCACTAGTCTAATGATGGAGTCAGAGGTAAGGCCATAGGAACTATTAAACTAAAAATACTTGTTCTTTAATGTGTGTTACCTCATAACTTCGTCACCTTTGAACCGACTTTTAAAATTATTTTTTGTTTGATCCGGTATGCTCAAATTGGTCTTATTTAAATTTAATCAAAATCAGTTCAGTAGTTAACCTAATTAAAGTCAGTTTCTTTTATATGAAAGAATATTTAAAAAAAGATGTATATAGCGATTGGTAATAATACATAGAGATAAGATATTTGAGTGCCAATTTTAATCCCAATCCATTCAGCTAATTACCGATTCATAACGACTGCTGGGAGGAAGACCCGAAACAATCTTAATTACCAGAGTGTCGCCTATTGCCTTATGGGCTGTCGTATGTATTATTACTAATCTGAATATTTAGTTACTTTGAAGTACAAATAGAAAATGAAATAGGAAATTATACAAATCATACGTTTACGTACGAAGGACACAGAAATAGTTTCAAAGGACTCGATAGTGCGACGCAAGGATAGGCTGCCTTTATACTACAGATTAACTCCTGCCTTATCTCTGACCGGGTCAGACGTCCGGTTATCATACCACCTTTGACCGGTATTACAAACTTTAACTTTGAAATAATTTATCAGTTGGCTAACACTTTTATTTTACTTGTCGTTTATAAATAAACTAGCTTTCGCCCGCGGCTCCGCCCGCGTCAATGTCGATTCCTCGGGAATAGTAACTTTTCCCGGGAAAAAAAGCCTATGTCCTTCTCCGCACTCCAGAGAACTTGTATGCAAAATTTCATGATGATCGGTTCAGTAGTTACGGCGTAAAAGCGTAACAAACAAATTCACTTTCGCATTTATAATATTAGTAAGGATGATAATAATAAATTATTGTTATTAAGAAAACTTTTAGTCTGCCGTCACACAGTTTTTAACTAGTTCGGAGGGTAGATGTCAAAGTTCTGAGTCACAGCAACTAGCCAATATGCAATAATGTTATGCACTCATTGACGATGATAATTTGTATTACTAGTATTGTAAATGCAAAAAAGTGTATCATTGAGTAAGGTGTAAGTGCATTTACGATTACGACTCACTATATGTAAGTAAAGCGTCAATGTTATCTTAGGCTAAGTTATCATGAAATAAAGATTATTATTATTATAACTTAGATACAACATATTTGTTACTAACAATTATGAATATCTCACCTACATGTAACAAAATGAATACAGGAACACTATCTATAATACAAACAGTACGGAAAGAATCAGAGGACATACGGGTCACGTTCAAGGACAAACAGGTTGTCTTCACTTTGTTGTATGAAGGTAAGATCTCCTAGTATAATGCCTGCTGAATGTTTTGTTGTTTATGAGTTGGTAATTTTTTTGCATATTTATAGAAAGTCAGATGTCAATGAAACGTTATGAAGTCATTGACGAGGAAAAAATTATTGTGACACTGTTTTATATACAGTACCAGGCAGTTGAATATTAAATTTTTCTTTGATAATAAAAGCTTGTGAAATAAAACTAGCCAAGTGCGAGTCGGATTTACATAGAAACAAGGGTTCTGTACCACCCTAGAACATATAATCAGAAAAACCACGTATTTTGTACAAATACGCATTAAACCTTTTTGATGCTATCTCACTTTTGATGCTAATCAACCTCGTTCTTGCACGGACACTATTTATTTTATATTATCTGTTATTTGACGTCTCAGAAGTCAATAAGCAGCAATTTGGACAGCATCTAGAAATAAAACGTAGTTATATATACTGTAGTTTCCTTTAATTTATTATTTTACTAGCTTTCGCCCGCGGCTCCGCCCGCGTCAATGCCGATCCCTTGGGAATAGTAGTTTTTCCCGGGATAAAAGCCTATGTCCTTCTCTGTATTCCAGAGAACTTGTATGCAAAATTTCATGGTGATCGGTTTAGTAGTTACGACGTGCAAGCGTCGTGAACCGACTTCTTTCAACTCGATTTTGACACCAATTAAACGGTCAGATTTACCTAATTAAAAATTTGTAAACTTTGGTTATCAAGTACCGATGAGTGTGTATTTTTTTAAACTATATTTTTTACTTAAAATTGATCACTGCAAGATTTTATTTTACCCTTAAGGCGATACCACTGTAAATAAGGTCGTTCTGAACCTTATTTATCTCGCAAAATACTTAAATTAGGAGTTTCAAATCTAAGTAATATGATTTTTGACTATTTCATCTCCAAAAGTGTAAGATGAAAACACGTTTTGATAAAATTTTCTCGATAGAAATATTTTTTGAAAAATGGTCTTCGTTCACAGAGTTTTTGTTATTGTAGCTCAAATGCGACGAATGAAATAATGATTTTTAGACTAAAAGATAGGTTATTAGTAATTCATCAAAATTTAAAAATGAAAATACAATTAAACGGTCTGATTTTATATAAAATAGAAATAACGAATTTGGCGCTTACGTTTTTTTCTTTGAGCGACTCGAGACTATCTCCTATATCATCATTGAAAAATACAAATCTAATGAAGCCTCATTTTTCAAAATTGGTCAAGCCATTGGGGCTACAGGAAGTGACAACTCTTTGCAAGTTTTAGTTGCTAGTTTACGTTCGCCACATAGAAGTATGAAGTATGAGGTCTCTAGAAGCAGCGTATTACTTGATACGTCTTGTTACTGATACCCTTAAAAGGAGCGTATACTATACACTAGGCCTCAGTCCTCTGACGCCTGTCGAGGGGTATGTAACAGAGTGGAATTTAATTTTTAAAATTATAAACATGCCAATTTCTGTAGTTCTGTCCTTCTAAAATACTAAAATGAATATTATAGTAAACTATCGCGCTGGCACTTTTCACATTTAAGTAATGCAAGTTCATGTTATTTACAATATTATAAACATATTTATCCTCCATTAAAAACGTCAAATTTCATTGTCAGTGAAAGGCGGAAAGACGCATAGTGATGCACTTTGTTATTTTTTGCCAAACATCGATAATTTACATGAATACAGATGAGTGTAATAATTTATGTAATAAAGTTAATGCCAAGAAATAAATAATAATAAATTCACTCTCCACGACTTTCCCGAATTTTTTTTTATTGTTCCGTTCCCAAAGAGTCAAAACGGAAAGGTATAATAATACTAAGCCTTCGACGTCCATCCGTCCATCCATCTGCCACATGACTGTATCTATTGAACCGAAATAGATAATATTTCAAAAGGACAATGCCGGTTATTGGCGTCTTTTTGTTTTCGCGCGGCCACTAACTATACCTTGTTTTCCCGATGGTCAATAACAAAATAAAGTTATAAGGACTATATAATATTTTGACTAGCTACGTGGCGCAGCGGTCAACACGCCAGCCTGCGACACGGAGTGACCGGGTTCGATCCCCGGCCAGGTCAAGATGGAAAATGATCTTTTTCAGATTGGCCTGGGTCTTGGATGTGTATCTATATATGTATTTGTTATAAAATATAGTATCGTTGAGTTAGTATCCCATAACACAAGTCTCGAACTTACTTTGGGGCTAGCTCAATCTGTGTGATTTGTCCGTGTATATTTATTTTATATTTAAGGGCATATATACCTCTAAACTCAGTCCGAACTGAGTTATAAGGATTAGATATTGTATTCATAGGTTTTTGCACTATTTTTCACTAGGTTTTTTCACAAAGTTCATTAAAAGTTGCAATTAAATAATAAATAAAATTAATTTGGACATTTTAATCACTACTATACTTTTTTGAAGCCTTTTTCATCAACGATACAGCAGCAGGCTCTTCTCCGCTACCTCCTTGAGGTTAAGAGTATATAGTAACTGTTTATTGGGGCAGCCTGAAGTAGCTTTGATAGATACTTGATACATTAGGTAGGTCTTTTTGTTCTTTGCTTGGCCGTCGTCTTCACTGTTTCGCTTCACTCTTGAAGTATTGGTGCAGCCGATAGCATAGTGACGTCAGCTTTGACGTTCCCAGGCGAGGGCTTGGTGCGTCACGAGGCAACACAACAAGTACCGAAAACTGTACTTGTTGTTGCTGTCCATGTTCACTTCCATATACTAACAGCGCAACTGCCACTTCATTAGTTGCCATTATTAGTAGTTGATCTGCTTCATGAACACCTGTGAGAGCTTTCGTGGCACCCCGCTCAGCACTTGGGCAGCATGATGACCCAACAGTGACACACGGGGGCACTTCAGCAGATGGCGAACCACCTTTTTCAGCAGGCAGATCATACGTTGCACTTGGAACACAATGGGAGTAGGCTTTCGCCAATCATCTTGGTTTTGGTTATGACAAAAGTGTTTTACTCAAATGGCGCCCCCTCTTGCGGTTTGCGCAACACCATAAGAGATGTACCTCAATACATACAGGACTTAAGAGAGCCCAACCCGTCTTACTTTTTATACAAAGGCTCGTACGTCTCTAGAAGCAGCGCATGTCTTGTTACTCATACTCTTAAAACAGCGTATGCTTTTTCGCGGCCTGACGTCTGTCGTATTATTTGTAGCGGAACCTTATGAGCCGAACGAAAATTTATTTTTATAATTATATGCATGCCTAGTTGTGTAGTGAAATCCTGCAAAAATACTAAAGGGATACCACAACCTGTGACTTTTCACATGTAAGTAATGCAAAGGACATTTAATTACAATATCATAAACGATAATGACAATCTCCATGGTAAAGTGGTTAACGAGCCAGGTACCGGGTTAAATTTCCGGCGCAGGCAAAAACTTGTACTTCAGTTTCATATATATGTATGTCCGCTTTACTGGAGTTACATAAGGAGAATTGGCGTTGGGCCGTAAAACATACATACATTCATATTATCACGATCTTCACCCTTACGGTGTAGGCCTCTGCCTGAAACCAAAAGCCACGTTTAGCGTGTTTGTGGGCGTATGTAGGTGGAAATCTGAATTAAAGGTGTAATAGGTTGCTAGTCGCATTCCCTATCAGAGAAGCAACTGGTACATTCTCAATTTTTCCTTTTCATCTAGACCAGCATGGAATATATCCTTCAAATTACAGCATGAATGCTGGCATAAAAGCGGACCCCGGGCTTGGACGCAGCACAACTGAAGATGCCAGGAGTATAAGGAACCAGGGAATCTCTTAGATGATTATGACTATATAATTATTACTACTTCATATGTTGTTTACTTAAATGAAGTCAAACTGAAACAAAATCTTGTTGTGGGTTTTTGTCGATATCGATATTACACGGTGTTGTTACATCTCTTATGACAGCGGCGTCAAACGTCATGAGTGCTATTTTCGAATCGACGTGTTTACTAAACGACCGATGATGTATGGAAAATTTGTTCTTCTTCATCGAGTCACTCATTTACAAATAGCACCCCTGAATCCACGACTCCCTTTCCTCTGCCTCACACCCCCGCTAATGACACACTAGGTTCCCATACAAAAATGGCAAAATGTGACATCTATTCAGAGAGACGAATTTTTTTTTTATAAATCTGTGGTTCGCCATATCAATATTTTACTGACATTATATAGCCTATGAAACTCCAGGGAGGAATACGAAACACATGACACCTTACACTTCAAAATCATTAAGCCGTTTAGGCTACAGGAGTGGACAATGGAACAGACATAAAGACATACATATAAACATACTTACAAACGCGCGAAACACATTATCCTCCTTTTGGGTGGGTCAGTCAGGTAAAAATAGTTTTTCAACGGTATTCTGCAACCAAAACTCCTAAAGTACAATCGTTACGGGAATGACTTAAATTTCTCTTCGTAATATCTCACTAAACAAAACTTTCTGAAACTTGAAATAACTAATGACTGTTGCAATCAAGAACGGCACCCAAAAGACCCATAGGTAATTCAATGTTCTCAATTAAGACCAACAGTACACTGGTTGAACTCGTATCCACATGCGGCTAATAAATCATACGTGTGCGGTGCGCCTACCAGTTTCAATTTAACTTCAGACCGCAGGTCTAACGTGACGTCATTAAACCGACAACTTTGTATGCGCTTGTACGTGATACATGATACAATGGATTGTTGCAACGTGGCGTAGCAAAAATTTAAGTTAAATAAGCTTTTTCAAAACAAAATTTGCAAGATAAGACAACTTTGACAAGTTCGTGATAACTACACAGTATTCATTAATGAGAATAAACAAAAGACTCTTCATTAACACATAGTAGACTAGTAGGTCTGTGTGTTTTACGTGCTCTTGCACGTAAAACAAAATATCGTATGTGCCCATGTATAGAGTCTCCCAATCGAAAAGATTAAGTGGGTAGTACGAGTATGTTCAAAAAGGGCACATACTATTTGGCCTGTACAATTATTTTTGCTAAACAGCCATTATACAAGATTCTAGACATCTTGAATAATTAATTTGACTTCGCTACTTTTACTCTAGGATAAGGCTAAGAAGTTGCGAATGTGTAATGTTAGGGCTGACATAATGGAACGTATTACGCTGATCAAACGTTATTTAATTAGCAAAATATTTAATGTTTTCCTCATTCCTATCACGTTCAATCTATTTATCCTAAGGCTTATTTTATTGCAAAAATGTTGGCTCCTGTGTCCACCAGAAATCTTTAACCACTGTTCGAGTCGGTAAGAGCCAGGTACATATACAGATCGCTCTAATACCACATGTAATTTTATCATGGTTAGCTATATGACTGAATTCTAAGAGTAAATACTTAAGTAATAATTTTATTATACATTCACACATCCCTGGTATTATTATGCCATAAAACCAGAAACAGTTTTATTTAACTAACTTCTGAATCTCAAGCTGCAATGTGACGTCATGAATATAGAAGAGCATTACAACGCACGCTAATAGCCAATATCTGGCAGAAAATTGCCTTCCTAACGATATTTGAGTTACGCGTCTGGCAGCTAGGTGGATCGACGATATAAAGCAGGTTGCTGGTAAAAACTGGTTTGCGAAGACTAGGAATAGAGAAGAATGGCGCAGACAAAAGGAGGCTTAGTGGGTAGTGGGAAGCTGATGATGATGGTATCTAGGGTGAAAGATAAGGCCTTCATCCCTTTATCCTTCATCCCAGAAAGAGTACTGTTCCCGAGGGATCGACATTTAAAGTGACAAAATCAAGGAGCTTGATGGCGCAGTAGGCATGATCCCAGGCATAGTTACCATTTACATTGGTAACCACCACAGCATATCTTAAACTTCTCGAGGCTTTCGAAACTATCTGTCATCATAAAATGGTCATCGAAACTAACTGTCATCATAACTTAAAGCTATGTCTGCTTTTATGTAGCTTGAAAAGTTTTGGGAACTTAAAATCTACGGTAATAAAATAATAAGAAAATAACAATAATAAACTCTTTTATGCTGGTCTAGGAGAAAAGAAAAAACATAGAAAGTATCAGCTGCTTCTCTTCCCACGTAGATTGTAAAAGCCGATCGAGGGAATGGACCAAAATCTGAGGAATCATGTTACTTGGCGATGTGGCTAGCAACCCATCACTATATTGATTCCGTTTTCCACCGTTTCCACCTCAAGGTCTCATAATCCTAAGTTCTGTCTATCCGCAAGGGAAAATAACGTAATACTATGTATGTATAAAATAACATAAAAAGTGTAAGAAATTTTACCTTGATAAAGAAATATTTTACGTTCCTTCGACACGTTCGAAACATTCCACGTTTATAGGATAAGGGAGAAGAAATAAAACGATTTTTGGTATAGAAATGATGAAAAATAGTGTAGGTTTATGTCTTTTTAGGGTACGGATACGACAGAATTACAAAATGGAACCCTTGTAGGATCACTCGTGTATCTGTTTGTCCATCTGTCTTAGCCAATTTACTTTCTTATCTTCGATTTGGAATCCTTTTTTTAACAAATTATGTATGATACATGATCATCTCTCTCTTCTATATTTTCATAACTTTAGAGTTAATTGCATGATCGTTCCAAAAACATTTGTTATTCTGCTTTATCTAACCGTAAGCTCCCTGTGACCTAAATTTCCGATCTAAGATAGTAAGATGATATTGCTCTTCGATCCCCACACTAAGCTCTACGTTGCAGGTTTAAGTTACCTAACAAATATGATTTCTAGACACTATAATTTTATCTAGAAGTTATTTTATGTCACAAATATTTTCCTAATTTTCAAGTATCAATGGTTGTGGAGAAAAGGTAAATGACTACTAAGTTGAATTAAAATAATTTTGATGAAGTGATTAGTATTGTCTATGTCATTCCACGACGAGTCCGTCTCCGTGGCGCAGTGGTTAACACGCCAGCCTGCGACTCGAGGGTTCCCGGGTCCGATCCCCGGCCAGGTCAAGATGGAAAACGATCTTTTTCAGATTGACCTGGGTCTTGGATATTTATCTATTTAAGTATCCTTACTAATATTATAAATGCGAAAGTGAGTTTGTTTGTTTGTTTGTTTGTTACGCTTTCACGCCGTAACTACTGAACCGATTATCATGAAATTTTGCATACAAGTTCTCAAGTGTACGGAGAAGGACATAGGCTACCTTTTATCCCGGGAAAAAGTACTATTCCCGAGGGATCGACATTGACGCGGGCGGAGCCGCGGGCTAAAGCTAAAACTTCTAGATAAAATTATAGTGTCTAGAAATCATATTTGTTAGGTAACTTAAACCTGCAACGTAGAGCTTAGTGTGGGGATCGAAGAGCAATATCATCTTACTATCTTAGATCGGAAATTTAGGTCACAGGGAGCTTACGGTTAGATAAAGCAGAATAACAAATGTTTTTGGAACGATCATGCAATTAACTCTAAAGTTATGAAAATATAGCTGTTGCCAGCGGCTTCATCTGCGTCTATTACTATATTATAACGTAGTTCACTATTTTATTAGTTATAATTTTGATTTACAGATTTAAACTAAGAGATTACAGTTAAAAATATGTTTTAATAAACCTGTACAATAAGAAACTTTTTTAATTTTCAAGCCAAAAAAAAAGTCGCATTAAGAAGATACATGAATTGACAGTTTTGCCACAAACGGATCACTTTTAGCACAAATGCTAAGAAAAACTTCACGTTCTCACTTGAAACTGTAAACAGAAATAGTTCAAAAAATTGTTTGAAGGTTTATCTAGGGCTTTGCCATACAACAATTTTAAATTATGTTTCTGTTTTCTTTCATCTTTCAAATAGTTTATTTTAAATGGTGTTTTATAAGTAAATAAATAAATATAAATACATAAGGCATCACACAGATTGAGCTGCCTAAAGTAAGTCCAAGACTTGTATTATGGAATACTAACACAAAAATAATATATTTTATAAGAAATACAATTTAGATAGACATCCAAGACCAATCGAAAAAAGATCATTTTCCATCTTGACCTACCGGGGATCGAACCCGGGAATTCCGGTGTAGCAACCTGGCATAATGACCACTAAGCTACAGAGCTTCGTAAACACTCTACGAGCTCTGTAGCAGGTAGAGAGTTTGACCTCATAGCCAATACTTCCAAATGATATAATAATCTAAAACAATCAACCAACTTTTTCATATTCTAATCCGGATCCCATTACAAAATAAATTTCATTCCGGACAATGAAAGTTATTTTATACATTTTGAAACTAATTTAATTGAGAAATTATTGCTAGAAATATTGAGATTACTATCAAAGCCCGATTCAATTACAATTTCCGTAATGACTTTATCGTTTGCCGATAACGTGGTATATTTGAGACATTAAAAGCGTGTATACTATCGATATTGCTTCTTTAATGATGTTTCCATGGCAAACAAAAGCCTTAATTTTATTAGGAGCGACCCGCATCGACCTTTGTTAGCTTGACTTGATTGTCAACATACAACTACGTATAGATTGTACTGTGGTTCTTACTCGCATATTATGTAGAAAGCCCACTGTATCTTAAGGTGATGATTATATCTTTTACTACTTGAGAACAGTAGAATTTCCCGGAATGAGTGCCCTATGTCCTTCCCCGGGCCCCAAACTACCTCCATATCAAATTTCATCCAAATTGTCCTATAGTTGAAGCGTGAAAATGTGACAGTTAGACAGAGTTACTACGCATTTAAAATATTAGTATGGATTGATTTGTACTTATATTTTATCGAAAAAATAATTGGTGAGGACGCAAAGGAGAACTAATTGTAAGCAACCATGTAAATAAATATAAAAGACGCGGTTCCCTCCAGTACGAAAGCAGCACAGGATCGAGATGAAGTACAAAAACGAAGAAAGACCTTTGCTCATCAATGGGTGGAAGACGGGCTGAGATAATAATGATGAAGTATCACGTTGGTGGATCAGTAATACAGGTGAAATTTATTTCATTAGCAAACGTTTAAGGAATGACTCAGACCACGAATCTGAACAACTTTCATTATGGGAATTAATGAGTCAGTAATTTAAGAGCGTGACCTATAAGCGCAAGGTAATGGGTTCAAACCCAGCTCTCTGAGTTGTAGACCTAGTATGATTTTTTCATCGAACACTACCTACTTCCGGTGAAGGAAAACATTGCGAAGTAACCTGCACAAGAGTGCAAAAGTCAACTGTCATGTTTATATTATATGTAAAGAAACAAATTGGTTAAACTTGTTACAAAATTCCCGCAGAAAACAAATACATACGTCTACGAGATTGTACTGAAATTGTACCAGTTGAGCGTGTATTCCCCGTAGGTGAGCAAACTTCAAGTAATAATCTGTTTACGAAAACTCCGGTAAAACAAACTAAACACGGAGTTAAACGCGAAAAAATTACATTAGGTCGAGAAAATTGGCCGTCAAAAATGATATATGAACCTCAGCGAGAAATATATTTTGGGATACTGACCCAGTTATAAAAAAGCTCATGATAGATGACTATTGTTTCTTTAATATAATAACGGTAGTAGGTAATAATAAATGCTCCTTCGGAAAAAGCTTTTTCTGGCCACGATTTTGCTGTGAGATTCAATATCTTAATGGACTACGTGGTTAACAGGGGGTGACGAGTGACGTCGTACATGAGTAAGTATATAAAGCACTACATTATACAATAATGTTTTATGTTATAAACAGAAAGCAATGCAAAATAAGTTTTTGAAGTGAAAACTTCTTTAACAGCGTTGTGCACTATTTGGTATGGGTAAAAAATGTTAAACTCGCGTCAGGACACGTGATCTGGTCGAAAATTCGTAAGACGGACACGTGACGTAGGAGAGGAAGTAATATCCCCCTCTCTTTCTACCGCGCGGATTTTTCACTGCCAGCACTCTCGGATTGCAATCTGTTATTTTTTTTATGTGGAACAGTCATACGCGTTGATAACTTAGTATTATTTATTTCCAGTATAACATACTAAGTAATGTAAATAGTTTCTATCAGTTGCCGAATAAAACAATTTTTACTCGACAAGATTAGCTGAGACAAGGCAACTAACCTTTAAACCGTAACTTTAAACGAATTAAAAATGTTGTTTCTAGGGTTCCGTAGTAAATCTGTCTTATTTTCTATCTGTCTATTTCGCAGTTTAGCTCAAAACTATTATTACTGGAAAGCTGTTAAAAATCTTTAAGGGTTCCTTCCATACCACAGCGTACTAGTACTTACGTACTCATACAATGTATGTATGGCCCACATTAAATGTTATGTAATGTGGGGATATATTTTTTACATGTCAATCCCTTAATGCGGCGTATCGTCGGATAAGTCTTTTAAAAATATTGTTAGTGACTGAATATTATTTTTCGATTCAGGGTTCCTTTTATGATTTATTAAGCCTAATTTAGAAAAGTTAGAGTCAGAGTTAGAGAGAAAAGTGTTCGCACCTGCAAGTTAAATGGTTGTTTATATATAAAAATCCGTAGCATATATAATTAAGTTAAAAGGAAAACTTTCATATCTAAGAAGGGTTTACATTCCAGAGAGTTAATAGTCGATAAACATTTAAGATGACGTGCAACTACGGAACCCTATATTGCGCGTGGCCCAATACGACTTGGCTGTGTGACGATCTAATAACTGGCAGATACCAGTAGTAAAATATGAAATGACGATGACATTCTCCGTATATGCGTCGGTAAAACAATCGCAATATACTAAATTCAGATTAAAGTTTCAGTTATAAAATGCAGTGAAGCGGAAATCTTGAGTGATCTTTACAGCTCACACTGTTTGTTTCCAGATACCAGAGTTCCTTCACAAAAGATTTATGTCTTTCTACGAATTTTGCGACCCGTCGTCTGATGTTTCATGACCAAACATAAATCTTACGAATTTTACATTCTCCTATCGTAATGTCAGAATAGAACTTGCATTTCACGGAAAGTCTGATCACGTGTATGGACGGTGCAAGCGGTCGCTTACTGAAATTTATTTGAGGTTCCAATGAGACCTACGACAGTCGAGACAAAGCGTTTTCTGTAATCCTTTTGAATTTCATCAGCATTTGTTTGAGTCAACATTTTATTTGTACGTAGTATTTTTTTGTTTCTCTGTTGTTACATGTAAAATTTTGGTCAAAAAAATACTGAAAAGAATTCTAAAGTCTACCAAATGTACCCGTAGAGACGATGCGTTTGTTTTTGTTTTCAAAATGGATTTTTTTCTGCAACTTTCTATTTGTACGAGTATTTTTTTTTTGTTTCTCTGTGAGTACATGCTATTACAAAGATAATGTGTTGTTATTTTTTATTTTCAACAAAATCGTATTTTTACTTTAAACGTTCGTTTATAGTCTTTTTTATTAATATTTTTACGCGTTAGTTTTCATATCTGATGTAATCTTGTACGGATTTTATTCACAAACGATTTTAGTCCTTCTGTGATCTGTCTTTACGTGTATTACGACATTTGTGAATAAATTCTGACATGTGGAAGATTTTACTTCCACATGTCGGAATAATTCACAAACGAGTTATGTGCTTCTATGATCTGTCTTTACGTGTTTTACGACAGAACATAAATTTTACGAATTTTACATTCCCCTATCGCGCTGTTAGAATGGAACTTGAATTTCACGGGAAGTCTGATCACGCGTATGGACGGCACAAACGGTCGCTGATTGGAATTATTTGAGGCTCTAATCAGACCTGAGACTCAGACAGACAAGGCAAAGGTAAAGGAATTTGTAAGTGCATTTGTTTGACACAAAATTTTATTTGTACGTTGTATGTTTTGTTCCTCTATATATATCCTAAAGTTATCAAACATTTAATGTTTTGAAAAAAAAAAAAACGATTTTAAGCTCTTACAGACGTATGCCGTAGAGACAATGCTTATATTTTTTTTATCAAAATGGTATTTTTTCGGCAACTTTAATTTTACAAGTTTCGACAAGTTTAATTATTTTCGTATAATTTTCGTAATAAATACTATCTAAATGCATATAAAACACGTAACTATAAGCGTTAGGTATCAAAATAAATCGTTTGTGTATAAATTTTGATATATGGAAGATTTTACTTTCACATGTCGGAATAATTCACAAACGATTTATGTGCTTCTGTAAAATGTCTTTACGTGTTTTACGACAGAACATAAATCTTACGAATTTTACATTTCCCTATCGCGCTGTCAGAATGGAACTTGCATTTCACGGGAAGTCTGATCACGCGTATGGACGGCGCATACGGTCGCTGACTAGAATTATTTGAGGCTTCAATCAGGATGAGACAGTCAAGGTAAAGCGTTTTCTTGAAGTCTTTTAAAATAACATCAGCATTTTCCTGTGATAATAGGTCGAAGCCGACGGTTTTGTGCATTTTCTCTTATTTTGGCAATGAAACGAGTGTCTGCGGTCTTATAATTAACCTACTTTTAGAAATAAAACAGGTTCTAAATTGGATGTATTTTAGTTTTTTTCTCTTATTTTGGCAATGAAACGAATGTCTGCGGTCTTATAATTAACCTACTTTTAGAAATAAAACAGGTTCTAAATTGGATGTGTTTTAGTTTATTTCGAAAAAGGCTTATTGAACTTTCATCAAATTCAATTCAGTAGTTTGATTAAAGTCGTTATTTTTATTTGAAACTAGCTTTCGCCCGCGGCTCCGCCCGCGTCAATGTCGATCCCTCGGGAATAGTACTTTTTCCCGGGATAAAAGGTAGCCTATATCCTTCTCCGCACTTCAGAGAACTTGTATGCAAAATTTCATGATGATCGGTTTAGTAGTTACGGCGTGAAAGCGTAACAAACAAACTAACAAACAAACTCACTTTCGCATTTATAATATTAGTTAGGATTAGGATATTGTGGAGTGTATAGTATATGGCTGACACTGGTATTAGGTTTTACGGGTATTAGGTGGTTATTGTCCTCTGTAGCTCAGTGGTACCGCAAGTGCTTTTGAATCGTAGTATTCTGGGTTCGATGGATAGTTCATGATGGAAAACGATTTTTTTTTCAGATTAGCCTGGGTCTTGGATTTTTTTTTGTATTTTATACAGTATAGTATCGTTCGTTGAGTTAGTAGTACATGACACAAGCAAATCTTCATAGATGGCACTCTTATGCCACAGACAAAGACGACGCCCTACATTAGTACGCTTACGTAAAGTACACGATATAATCTATCCAGATATAGTTATATTAAAATTTGCATAATATCCAGCCCTTCCCCAACAACGACATTCAAATAGTTTCCGTCCTTATCTGCTACGTTCATCACGCAGATAACAAAACAGAAACGAGCCCCAAATCCGTAATGTAATCGTGTTAATAATTTTAAAGTTCCTCGTGGATTTGAGCAACCCTAAACTTTCTCAATTTATATTCATATTTTAAACCTGACCGCTGAAACTCCACAACCCATGTTTACATCAAACTTTGGCCTGAGAAATTCCTGATACACATACAATTTTGAAGTCTTTTATTCCACTTCGTAATTTATTTCTGTGTGGTTAAGCTTCATCAAAGTATCTGCGTATTTGAAAACCGAGTATGGGATTTAGGAATTAAATAACAGCTATCTACATTGGCAGAAATAAAAAGAGGTTATCAAGACTCGGACATAACGCCGATTATGCATTAGAAAATACTTAAATACTATCGTATCTTTTTACCTTGCGGGGTAGACTGGGTCTGTAAAACCTAAAAGCCACATTTAGCATGGGCGTGTTGGTGAAAAACAAAAATCAAAATCACTGTATCAAAATGCGACTAGCAACCCATCACGGGTTGCCAACAGCATTACCTAGTAACATCCCTCATATTTACACTCATTCTCTTGATCGGCTTTAACGATCTGACAGCATTCTGACCAGCATTGAAAATTAGAAAATAGTCTCAAAACAAATATTATGTATATTATGTTCTGTATTATATATTTATCAGCAAGCTCTATTACAATATTACAACATCATAAATACGAAGTATCTAAATCTTTGAAAAAAAACTTATTCTTATTTCTACGGATATTCGGTGTGAAACTTTTTCTGCGTATTTATTTAACTTACATAAATATGATGTATGTGTTTTTCGAAGCTAATTAAGACCAAATTTCTTTGAATGTAATATGAAACAAATAACCAAGTTTTGAAAGAAAAATAAAAGGCCGACATCTCGTTTAAAAATTAAAGCGTATATTAGTCGGGATATCAGAATTCTGAATATGCCCCTAACGTTCATATCCGTTAATGTATTTATAAGTTTGGTATTATAACCAAAGTTACACATAAACGATAAACTAAAAAAAGCAATTTAATTTTTAAGTTAAAAAGGGAATAATAAAATAAATGTTTCCATATCTTATTGCAATACATAATGTAGCATGTAAACAACTGGATTATTCCAATAAATAAGAAACCCGACTGCCTTTTTGACATTTTGCTAACATAACATAGCCTATGTCACTCCGGGGAAGAAAACGAATCTAATGATACGTCACACTTCGAAATCGGTCAACCCGTTTAGGCTACAGGAGACGACAATGGAACAGACATAATACTAGGCGTATGTATGTATGATATACGAGTATGTAACATACGTACTGACCTGACCTACCCAAAAGGAACGAACTGTTTTCCTTCCTTTTGGGTAGGTCAGTTGGGTAAAAAAGTTACATAATTGTATTTAGCTGTCCAGGTTTAATGCAAATATAACAAAACCCACATGGAGCTAGCCACATACTCAATTTAAAAAAATGCAAATAAAAGTCCTTCAAAGCAGACTCTGTCTGTTCAGTATTCAGCAGCTCAAGTACAACATGATGAAACGCGGTAATTTACATACAAAAGTAGGCGACGATCAGCCTAACGGACGTCTATGAATATATTTTGATAAGTATCATAAAAATTTGCCCCTAGAGTTCGGTGCTATAGAAAAAAAGGAAATGTTTACTATCTAACTGCATAAACTACTGCTCTTCCTATGCTGATAAGGAAAAAAAAGAAAAAATGTAGATCTGCCAGCTGCTTCTCTTCCCGCGCAGATCGTAAAAGCCAATCGAGGGATTGGGCTAAAATATGCAGAATTATGACAATTCTGGTCTGGGAGACAAGAACGTGTCAGATGCTTTCCTGCGCAGACCGTAAAAGCGAGTCAAGGAAATGGGCGAAAATAAAAAAAAAATCATGACGACAGCAGCCCTTCACCATTTTGATTCCGTTGTCCCCTTTACGCCCACCAGCACGTTTAATGTGGCCTTTCGGTCCTATGACTCTAGGCTCTGTCTACACCGTGAGGGATAAAGACGTAATATGTATGTATATTATTTATTTATATGTAGGTATCAACTGACCAAATTTATGGACGATCTGACTAAGATCGCAGGAAGACGCTAGATGCAAACCGCTTCCAACTGATTGTATTGGAAATTATTGGGGGAGGCCAATGTCAAGCAGTTGATTTCTTGTGGCTGATATGATGATGATGATGATAGGTTCACATTACTATCCACGCTTCGATTGACTTCTGCTTGAATGGCGTTCTCGGTGCTTATTCGTTTTAACAGAACTTTGTCCCCCTTGTCTAAGCATTTTACCGCCTGCGCTGGGATCTGCTATTATGGCAGTATGATAGCAATTCATGCTGCAATATATTTTGGCAAATATTTTATAGCCACCTGCACGGTCAACTGCTTGACGCAAACCCTCTTTGGGTTGTCTTTTTTAACCTTTAGCGCTTTAAACACATAATTATGTAAAAAGTTAACAGAAAAAATAATAAATAGGTTCGTGCTTAGTCCCGTTTACATACATGAATATGACCTGTTTAGGTAGGTCAGTAGAACTTCGACGTTTTATAATAAAAACTCCGTCGCTTGAGACAGAATAAGTAGTTACTTAAATTTAAATACCCAGGCTGTGGAGCCTACGCATACAAGAGGATACACAGTACACACCACTGTATAGACGGGTTTATTTAGAACTCAATAACAATATTTTGTAATATTACTGTTTTAATGCCAGTGACTGTTTTTATGTACTGTACTATAAAAAAAAATATGATTATTTTCTGTTTTGTGTATTTAACTTTGTTTACAATAATTGTCATGCTGTGTATGCACGTTTTTTGGGTTGCGGTCCGGTTTGTTGTGCTGATTTGTTTTCATTTGTACCATGTTGTGATTGTGATCTGTTGTGTGTACCTTAAATAAATAAATAAATATTTCGATATATTTGTTTTTATTTGGCCTCAACAAACTATTGAATCCCGAGATGGGCTTATGGTCAAAAGGAGTAAGTATTGGTTGGTGATATACCTATAATTCTTCTGAAAAGATTCCTATCATTTTAATGATGTATAAAAAGCTTCTAAATAAAAAGTTCAGGATTTTAGGGGTCATGGACATTCACCAGGATAGCCCACGTATGTTTATAAAGTAGTTCGACATTACATAAAAATGCAAAGATTTTCTTGATAAAATACAAAATTTTTCATCGCGGCATACCGAATGTTTCATACAAATAATTATGTCGCATGAATAATTCAACAAACTGAAAGAATACGATTACTTACGTCAACAAAACTCAATTCAAACTTTACTCGCAATTTATATGAAAATGCTTTTCTTTTATCTTTCTCAAATTCCTCCGCTTAGAATTCACTTCTTTTACTCATCTTATGAAAAAGATTAAGCATTCTTCAAATGGATGAAGCGACCGGTAAAGCTTTTAAAACAAGGTATAAAAGTTTCTGTATTTTCATTTCATTCATTTGAGAAGCCCTTGCTTTATTCACTTGGCGACATATTTGCTGAGGATATCATGTCTTTCAAAGGCTTAAGATGAATGCGCTATTTTTATGTTTATTTTTCTTACTTTATTAGTCTTTATCAACTTTGTGTTCTGTTGAGGTAAATAATTTTGTATTTTTAAATAAGTATCTTTGTTCAGGTTTTTTATTATGATACTGAGTTAGGTATGTAGAGATCCTCCGTAGTGAAATGTATAACAAAAACTATAATTAATCAATATTCTAATTGCGAAACCATAGGCTGTTGTCAACTGTAATCATGAACACAACGATTTAATATTAGTTGAATTAACTTAAATACTTAAACTTGATCATTTCTACATTTATGCAAATCTATGTTAGGTTCAGGTTATCATTTTAAACAACACTGATATAATACTTATTAACTAGACTCTTCGCAACTCGCGAATATATTTTTTTTTGAATATGTATCTCATAAAGTACTAAACCGATTATGGTGGCCAACAAACTTTTATATTGTTCTTGTATTATAGGTAATGCAAGTACAATTTAAAAAAAATTTAAAATTTGGAACACTTAAAGGTATGTGTTACAAATTTTGTCTTAATTGGATCACTGGTTCAAGAGTTATCGCGGAACAAACATAGTAGCATAGCAGCATTTATAATAGTAGTATATAAATTTTCGCACTAACTCGACATGAAAACCTCGGTCGCTTTGAAGAATTTAAATTATAGTTTCAATTCGTTTTATTTTTCGTTGTTAAGTCATCTTAACTCTATGTAAAGACTAACCTTACCCTTTTTAAAATGGCCGTTTATACCCACTTCAAAGCTTCATAATCTCTCCAAAAAATATAAAGATAAAGTAATAAAGTCCATAATAAAAACACTCCAACAAGACATAAAAGGCACTTATCCTCAAAATTTATACCATAAAGCTCGATGACAATCCAATAGGAGTAATAAAAAGTCCCTTTCGTGAAGCTCGCGACCAGAAAGCCAATCAAATATTTTCATAACGTGGTCGAGATGTTATCTTTTAATATTACCGCCCACTGGATTATTGCAATCCCTATAGGTTCAGGATAATATAGCTTGAGAAATAAATTAGATATAGGGTCGATAACCTAGAACATTTTATGCATTAAATTGACAATTGTGTCGATTTTCTTAAAGAAAAAATAAAAGATTTGGGTACGATGAGGTTTCGTATGTTTCTAAATCAAAGAACCAAATTTTTTTACTAAATTTTGAAGAAGGCCTTTTACTCCCATATCACCAGATGGTAAGATAAGATGAAGACGAGGATATTACAAGCCTATCCAAGAGATACCCATTTATTCATAATAACATATTCTTATTAATAAATCGGGAGCATCTATAACAGCCTTATAAAGCATGTTTATGTAGACCTGACCTCCTTTAATGAATGTTACTCAGTTTGCAACAAAAATTTAGGGCACTAAAACGCACGAAAAGTAAATCTTTTTTATATATTTCTTTTAGTAAAAAAATATTGAAAGCGAAATAAAGATTAAAGTTAGCAGACACATTGGCTTACCAAAATTTACTCCGACGTTTCAAAATTATTCATCAATATTCTTAGTGTGAAAAATTATGTTTTAAATGGAAATGAACGCCTCAAGATAAAAAAATAATCATTACCTTGAACAAGAATCAATCTCATCTAAAATTAACCAAGGGCATAAAAACAGCTTTCCATTATCTTATAAATCCTTAAATTTCAGCGTCCCTAATACCGGCACGTCTCATCTTCGCGTTAGCGTTATGACTAAATTCAGCCTCGTCATGCTATTGCGAAGGTTTTGTATAAGCTGTGCACGGGCCAGATTTCTGGGCTTTTTTCTGGGCAGGTGATGGATTGCTTGCTGTTTTCTTGTGTAATTTCCGGACACTAATTGCCGCGGGCATCCGTCACGGTTCTCGGAATGAAAAAACAAGCGTTAATGCCACGTCTGAGGTGCGCGGAAATGAATTCCGCTGAGTTCGTGTGGTTCTCGTTTTGCGCAATAAGATTGTGCCAAATTAAGATGGACGGGGCTTTGTCTTTCAGTTTGTATTTTATGAAATTATTTGTTGTAAATTTATTTAATACCTTTGTTGGCTGACGTTGAAAACGATAGAAATGTTTTTAGGATTTTATGGGATTTGATTTACGATGTAATAAAATAAACTATGTTAAAGGCAATCGAGAGATATAAAAGAAACTAAATCATTCTTTAAATTTGTACGATACAGACCAAAACAATCGTAACAGTAGCAAATTATTTTTCTTTCTTTTGAGATTGTATGGTCCGACCTTAACGCAGGTAGTACATTATGTTCCGACCAAAGAAACCTCAATCTAAACTCTTTTTATAAAAGTTGTTTAAATTTTAATAAAATCAATTAAAGCCATGTCAATAACTAAGTAAGTAATCGTAAAAATTGTTACTTGTCAATTATCATGTTTCTTTGATGTCTCCTTAAAGTGAGGACCTGTAAATGACTTTTTGTTACCCATTCTGTATATTATTACAATTAAAATTGATGTTAATGTTCCAAATAAATAAATAAATAATTTTGCTAATAAAAAGCGTGTTTTTTCAATAAAAATGGTACAGCTAATTTTATGTCTTCGGCAAAAAAAATAACCATACATTTCTACGAGCTAATGGCCGAGGTAAACAGGTATCGGTAGAAATTTCACCAAACCGGAAATCACGTGTAAAATCTCCATTAAGGCCGCCATCACCGTCGATTGATCCGGGATGAGCAGCCGTCTATTGGACACGGAACATCGCCGGAACTCGTGACCCGAATCCCGGAGAGAAAGGTTTTAGTGGGTCACAAGTATACGACTTGTAAAAATGCCTGTTGCGCTAGTCATAACTTTATTTTGATTACTTTAAAGAGCCTCTTCTTTTGACGAGCTCTGTGGCCTAGTCGTCATCATCATGATCATTTCGTGTAGGTGTCACGGTCAATCGACCATGCACACCCTGGTGTCAAAGTTCTTCGGAACCGCCTCTCGGCCTCTGACGTAGTTCCTTTAACGACTACAAGATGGCAGCCGTAACCAATGAGCTGAACGTTCATTTTCAGACAATCAGGTGATTCAAAGCCTGCAATTTCATGTAGTGGTCATCATGCCTGGCTGCCACACCAGAGGTCTCGGGTTCGATCTCCGGTCAGGTCTTGGATGTTTATCTAACATATGTATTTGCTAGTATCATTGAGTTAGTATCCCATAGCACAAACCTCAAACTTTAGGGCTAGCTCAAACTTCATTATCATCATCATCAGGTACTTTTAGTCTCCACTGCAGGAGCATGACCCTCTCTGTACTACCGGAGCCATACTTGGCCAGAGCAGATAAAGGATTTGGCCTACACTCTTCTTAGCCATATATAATTATTTCTATTCTAATCTAAGTCTATTCTTAATCTGAGCATTTGCCGATTGCATCCATTGTTATGCTGCATATAGAATATGTGGTCCTATAATATGGAGAAATGGGAATTTACATGAAGAAAACCAAAAAGAAACAATGTTTCTGATTATGTAAAGAAGCTTTAAAAACTCGATTAAACACACTTTTTATATGGTAATTAAAAAACTTATATTACCTTAAGATAGCCTATAAAGTTTAAAGTAACTTTTATTACGAAGCCATTTCTATAAACGCAATATCATAGTTGCCGAATAAATGTTGTTTTGTCATCACGCTTACCAAATGTTATACGAATTACCGTCACAAGTCTGTTTTAAAGCGACGTTTAGGCAAAAAAAAACATTGTGGCTTATAAAAAAGTCTTTGGATTACCTATCAAGGTATCTTTTTGGATTGTTATGCAATTTTTCGAGAGTTTTTTTCAAAGCACAACGAAAGTAGTTAAACTTCCCCATTCAGAGTGAGGTTACATGATACAGTAATCTTGTCAAAGCCAGCCGCTTAGTTGACGCTTAGTCTCCTTGAGTAGCTACAGAAGTGAAGAATACTCGTATATACTTACCTAAGCAAATAAAGTATACTACCCTCCTGAATACTGCTTGTAGTAGTTTACTCTGGATTTAGACCGTTTGTCCCAACGCGAACGTTTTTCCACAGGATTTGTAGTTTGCCGGAAATCGAGATAAACCATTTTATACCCTTAAAAGCTCACCCCCTTCCATTTCCCGACCTCAAATCGCCCGTAATTTATTTTTCATCGTATTCTCTTTCATCTGTAATGGGTTTCATACTTCTACAATTTAATTATATTTAAAAAATGATCGGCTCTGCTCTTTTATCGCAAAAGTGCGAGACTATAAACAAATAAGAAATATACCTTTGTATTATTTCATTCGCTTCTGACTTAAACTTGTACCACTCATTTTAACATTCGGTTCTTGTTGTAGCTACCTCTTTTATAAGAATACGTAAGGTGGTTTTCAACGGGCTTCAATCTGTTATTAACATGATTTGTCTTACCCAGTAAATAGTAACATATCATTTTTTTATCGACTTAAACAAAGATTATCAATACGGCTCTTTTTTTTTCGCATAACTACCTACATCATTTAGGTACCAAGTTTAGGTATGAACCGATTTTAAAAACTATATTTTTGAATAAAAAAGTATCCTTTCAAATTGGTCCCATTTAAATGTCATATTATTACGTCTTTTTCCCTTGCGGGGTAGACAGAGCCTAGGTCTTTCAGATCTATAAGCCACGTTAAGCATGTTGGTGGGTATTAGGTGGAATATGGAATCAAAATAGTGTTGGGTTGCAAGTTGCAAGCCGCATCTCCTACTATATGATTCCTCAGTTTTCGCCCATTGATTCAAGTCGGTTTTTTTTATAAATATTTGATTAAACCATACCTGAATTAGCAGTGTTGTTGTGTTGGTGAAAAAAGTGTTACGTAAACTAAAAATGAATTTGCAAACACATGGTCACATTTTTCCGGCAAGATCATTATAATGGCTAAACTTCCATGGCCGGCATAATCGTATATATATGTGTGTGCGGGCCACTAATGCATCTTTAAACACTTCCTCGAACCATTACCTAACCAAAAGGTGTATTTTCGCGTATGTTGTTTCCCACGTTTATGAGGAAACTAAGAATGAACAGATTAGGAAAGTTTGCCGCAAATTTCTCTTTCGTAATGAGGTTTCGCTTGTTTAAATTGAAGATTCCGATTGAGTTTCAGCAGTTAAATTCGGAGATTCCTAGGAAATGGAGAGGTTTTGTCTGGAATGCAACTTTATTTTCGAGTTTTGTGTGGTAAACAGGACTTTGTTACTACGCTGTGGTTTCAGAATATTTTCTTAAATAGTTTAGGCTTTATTAAGTATTTACATGCATTTATGACACTGATATGGATACAAATACTGCATTATGTAGGATATGAAAATGAAGTAAACTAGGAATTATAAAAATATTTGTTAATATCTAATCACTAAATGACTCTCTATTAATGGTGATGGATTGATTTTGCCCTATGTAGGTGAGGCTTTGACGGCCTGGTTTGATAGAAGCCCAAACTCTTCCGTACCTGAAAGACCTGAGATGCAGCGGCTTTGGGATGAAAAGAGATCTCAAACCATTTTTGAAGAGCTGGAGAGTCAGGCAGATGCAGAGCGTGCGAATAAAAGCCGCAGCTCAGCCGGAGTCTGGGGCTTGGTTAAACGCTGTCCCATCCCCTCACATTGGAACATTATTGGACAATGATTCCCTGAGGGTGGCCGTGGCTTTGAGGTTGGGTTGCGACGTATGTGAACCTCATCTCTGCATTTGTGGGAAGATGGTGGAGGCCAATGGACACCATGCTCTTGGGTGTGCTAGATGATAGATGCTAGTCGTTTGTCTCGTCATCATTCCCTGAACGACATTATTCGAAGAGCACTGATATCGGCAAATATACCCTGCCAGTCGGAACCTCCTGGACTCTCACGCACAGACGGAAAACGACCGGACGGACTGACATTGATACCATAGCGGAGGGGATTTGCCTATTATGGGATGCAACATGCGTCAGCACGTATGCGGCCTCCTACCTCACTAACACTATGCGATTACCTGGTGCGGCTGCAAAGGTGGCAGCTGGACAAAAAATACCAAATACTCGGTTTTGTCTAATCAGTATGACCGGTTGCCGTAGAAACAGCTGGACTGTGGTGTTTGGAAGCGAAGCACTTTGTTAGTGAGATAGGACAGCGATTAAAGTCCCGTGGATATGACCACCACTCTGGATGGTACCTGGTTCAAAGGCTGTCCATAGCAATCCAAATTGGAAACGCAGCAAGCATAATGGGTACCTTTGAACCGGGTACGATTCGGAATGGTATTTTTGACTGATTTAAATGTAACTCTGTGTGTGTTAAATAAATTCATATATTTGTTAATTTGTAAAGTCGGTTTATATAACGGTGGAAGAGAGATAGATGCGTCACAAGCCGAACGCTTAGGCCGATCGTGCCTCTCTGTCGTTTGTACCGCGCTCTCGTTTGCACACGGAACGTGACACTTTTGCAGCTGGCGTTCATCGATTTCTAAGACGTTACCACGTCAAAAGATATCATCATAAATTATTTCTGTAATGTAGGTTGCAAAACTATCTTCACAAAATAATCTCTAAAAGGGCACTCTACATAGTAAACAGCTTCCAACCGGTCGTTTTGGAAATCCTTGGGGGAGGCCTATGTCCAGCAGTGGACTTCTTGCGGCTGAGATGATGATGATAATAAACAGGAATCAGAAATGGTAAAAGAAAGCTACCGTCTATGTATGTAAATTTTTTCCCAGATTTATACCTAAGGACTAAATCGTATTTTGCAGTCTACAGTGGACTTCTTGCGGCTGGTATGATGATGATAGTAAACAGGAATCAAAAATGGTAAAAGAAAGTTACCGTCTATGTATATTAGTATATTTTTTCCCAGATTTCTACCCAAAGTCTAAATCGTACTTTGCAGTCTACGTCTAAAGCCCCTCTGTTGACATTTCCTATTTCTGATCTGTATGAAAATACGTAGAATGTATGATATATATTTCTAGAAACACAAGCTTCCACTGATGAGATTAACGTAGAACAACTGCACTGCTGACGGGTTAAAACCGCCCAGGGCGATTCTACCCGCACAGACTATGTCAATACAAACATTTTCCGCTGGCGAACATCAAAAGGTTTATTTTACAGTGGCTTGTTTTGCTGCCAGTAATTGAATTGGCAAAGTTTACGATCGCAAAAAATGTATTGTAGAGCTTAAAATAAATAGTTGTTGATATTATAATGGGAGATTTATTAAAATTGTATAAATAATTATTAGATTTTTTGAAAGAATTGTAGTTTTACATGAACTTACAAGAAAAAAAGAGACGCACTTACAAAAGAGCCTTAATCAAGATCTCACTGTAGATTTCTGAAATGCAGCTGTAAAAATATATTTAGAAGTTATAGGTTTATATGGGTATTTAAAACATAACTTTGTTTTCAACACATTTATTGCCAGGATTTATAACAAAGCTTAATTATGTTTCTGAGCTGCCTTGTTCATCTTCTAACACTGTATGTATCAATGATGTAAATTTTATCCCTGATCTATCTCAGTAATGTATTTAATTACATGAAACATTTATTTATTTATTAAGAAAACCAACAGCGTTACAGAGTAAATTTACAATAATCATAATTAAAATTATAGCCAATAGGAGGTTTCCCTTTCTATGACAGCAGTATTCAAAAAAGTCGACATTGGTGAACAAAAAAGGAGAAAAACATCTCTAAAAACGGGACCAAAATTTAATTAATATGTATTTTTTAAAGACTAGATTCCACTGATGAAATTACCGTAGAACAACGCCACTGTCGATGGGTTAAAACCGCCCAGGGTGATTCCCGCCGCACAGAGTTTGCCAATCCCTTATACATTTTCCGCGAGCGAACGTCAAAAGGTTTATTTTACAGTGGCCTGTTTTGCTGCCATTAATTCAATTGGCAAAGGTAACGATCGCAAAACATTTATTGTGGAGCCAAAAAATAAATAGTTGCTGAAACTGTGATGGGAGATTTCTCATATCGTGTATGGTGGTTCTTGGATTTTTAAATGAATTTTTGGTTTTCATGATCTTACTTAGAAAAAAGAGAGGCACTTTGAAAAAGAGAGCGTTACAATCAAAGAGTTTCTGAGCAACTTTGCTTGTCTACTAGCACTGTTTGTGTCAATGACGTTAAAATGTTATGTCTTGGGCTATATCAATAATATATTTAACTATATTACTATATAAGATATCTTTACAACTCTACTAAAAAAGGCCAAAATTTCTTTACATATATTATATATGTATTTAGAAAGACAAATTCCCACTGGTGAAATTACCGTAAACAGCTCCATTGTTAACGGGGTAAAAACGCCCAGGGCGATTCCCACCGCACAGAGTATGTCAATATGGGCACATTTTCCGCTGGCGAACATTACAGAGCCCTGTTTTGCTGTCAGTAATTGAATTGGCAAAGTTTACGATCAAAATATTTATTGCGATGCCGAAAATAAATATTTAGTTCCTGGTTGCTGGTACTGACCTGCAATGTTTTTATATTGCGTAAGAAAGTCATGTTCTACAATACAATTTATATAGTTCAAAAACAAAATTCACATAAAAGCAGATATAAGAAGAAAAAGTAAAGAGTGTGATCTTTTAAATTCCGAAACGTTTACTTTGTCGAAGTCACTAGCGATTGTTTATTGTATGCTAGTATTTTTTTTTATAAGTCATAACACTAGTTTCAGGTTCTATAAGCTACTTTAAGGTACCTAACAACATTTATCCTGCCACCTTAAGGACGGACTAAGGGTAGAAATGCCCTTTGAAGTACCAAGAAGCTCGCAATATTTAATGCCACCTTTGGTAACATTAAATTGTGCCCTAAACCCCATTCAAGTATAGCTCGCTCCTGCTGATTAGTCACACTATCAAGGACGTTTGGCTTTCGAGCTTATGTTATTAATTATAAAACAAAATGGCGTCCGCAACATTAACATACGAAATTTTGTTGAATCAGCACAAAGCGGAACATTAGAGTGTTTCCAAACTGAATTTGCCCGCAGCAAATGGACTGGATGTTTAGAAGCCGCAGCAACCTTGTTGCCCGAAACTACAAATGGATATTGTGACATAGGTATAATAATCCAATTATTTGGCGTTTAGTGCTCGATCGTACAAATATGTTAATTTGGCTTCGAGTAACAACTATAGTTAATTATTCTGAGCCCCTGACGATATTTTTATTTTGAAATAACAATCGCTAATAGGAGTAGAACACAAAATCGCAAAATAAAAAAAGTGAACAACTAATAAAATGGTGGAACTCTTATACAAATACATCGAAATTCTATGGGGTTATGGATTTTTTTTTCGTTTTAACTTTTCTCTTACTATTCTATTAGATATTCTTATTACGAGAGTAATATTGCGAAGCTTCAGAATTTCCCTGCATATGTAGAAATATAGAAGATGCGTAATCGGTAACTTTTGCGAATTCTTCGTCAATTTTTTTGTTAGAACAATACCTACTATTTGAAAAAGTGAACATTATTTATAATTACAATTTAAAACAATCTGTAGGGCTTTAATCAAATGTTTTATTAAACATTATTTATAATTACAATTTAAAACAATCTGTAGGGCTTTAATCAAATGTTTTATTAGATTAGTTCTTACACTGTTCAATGACTATATCCGACAAATCAGAAAGCTAACCATTAAGATAGGGAGTTTGGGAAATTTGCAACTATAAAAAAATGCATTTTCTAGCTGCAGAAAAAACATTTATTCATAAAGTAGGCCTTTGCACGCACTTTTTCACGTCAACTCACAATTCAATTGATTATAATTTACTTATATTTCAATTATACTATATTTATTGTTTAAGTTACCGACACATAGCGTTTAAGAACGATTTATAATACACATGTAAGATTTAACTATGTAGCATAAGTATATAAATACGAGTATATTTATGATATATTCAATCGTGCAAACTTCTTTTGCAAGTTTTTTAAGGAAAAAGTTGTATTAGAAACGAAGACGTCGAAAAATACCGGAATTGAATAAAACACCTGGAGTAAAAAAAAAATTAAGTAAGAGCCAAAGCAACTTTGTTACTCAGATCAAGTCTATTCCTAAATTCAGTATATTATAGGCGGATTAAAAAACAAATTGACAAGTATATTTATGATATATTCAATCGTGCAAACTTCTTTTGCAACTTTTTTAAGGAAAAAGTTATATTAGAAACGAAGACGTCAAAAAATACCGGAATTGAATAAAACACCTGGAGTAAAAAAAAATGTTCCAAAGCAACTTTGTTACTCAGATCAAGTCTATTTCTAAATTCAGTATATTATAGGCGGATTAGAACAAATTTATTGTAATGTTTCATTAAGCATTCAATCAATTTACAAATCCGAATCAATTGCGTTACATCACATAGTAATTTGAAGCTTAATAATTTCCAGTAGCAAAATTACTTATTAACAATTTGGACGTTTTGCCGGGAAGGGTCAAGCCTGCATGTGATATATGAATAGCCGCCCTTTCTTTGTCTGCGAGATAACCCGGCCTGCATTGTCGCCAAGACATTAATCATTAAAATTGCTCCAACTTGGTTAAGTTTCTGCTATATCCACTTTAATATGTCTCTTGATTGTCTTTGTCTACATCTAATTTTGTGTAAAAAGTAGAAATACTTCCAACAGTAGTTTCAATCAATCAGCCTATTGCAGTCCACTGCTGGACGTAGGCCTCCCCAAGGGCACGCCACAGTGCACGATCTCCCGCTTTCCTCATCCAGCCACTACCAGCGACCTTCCTCAGGTCATCGGCCCATCTGGCAGGGGGGCGTCCAACACTACGTTTGCCGAGACGTGGTCTCCATTCGAGAACCCGTCTACTCCAACGCTCGTCGGTTCTGCGACTAATGTGGCCAGCCCACTGCCACTTCAGCTTGCTACACTTTTGGACAATGTCTAAAGTTTTGGTCCTCTGCCGGATGATTTCGTTACGGATTTTATCCCGCAACGAAATACCGAGCATTGATCTTTCCATAGCTCGCTGAGCGACATGTAGTCGGTGGGCCAGCCTGACTGTCATGTTCCACGTCTCGGCTCCATATGTCATGACGGGTAGGACGCACATATTGAACACCCTGCTCTTTAGGCACTGCGGTAGTGTTGACGAGAAGATATGACGCAGCTTCCCAAATGCTGCCCAGCCCAGCTGCACTCTTCTTGTGATTTCGCGCTCGAAGTTGTCTCTACCTAGCTGCAATGTCTGCCCGAGGTAGACATATTCTTGGACAACTTCAAGCGCATTATCATTGATCAAGATCGGCTCCGGCGTAATAAAGTCGTTGAACATGACCTTGGTCTTGTCCAAGTTCATCCGGAGACCGACCGACATTGAAGCAGCTTCAAGGCTGTGCAGCATCTTCTGCAAATCCTGCAACGATTGTGCCATCAATACTATGTCGTCGGCAAAGCGAAGGTGACTGAGATATACGCCATTGATGTTGATGCCCAGCCCGTTCCAATCCAGAGTTTTGAAGACATCTTCCAGTGCGTTGGAGAACAGTTTCGGAGAGATGACATCTCCCTGTCTCACCCCTCTGAGCAACTGGATGGGTTTCGTCTGGTGGTTCTGTACTTGGACGGACATCGACGCTGATTTGTATAAACTTCTCAGTACCTCCACATATCTCCAATCGACTTGGCATCGCTGCAAGGATTCCAGAACAGCCCAGGTTTCTACGGAGTCGAAGGCTTTCTCGTAGTCCACAAATGCTAGGCACAGCGGCTGATTATACTCCTGCGACTTCTGTATAATCTGCCTTACTGTGTGAATGTGGTCCACGGTGCTAAATCCTTTTCGAAACCCAGCCTGTTCCGGTGGCTGGAAGGCGTCAAATCTTGCGGCAAGACGATTCGAGAGAACTCTCGAAAACAGCTTATAGATGTGGCTTAAGAGCGCGATTGGTCTATAGTTTTTAAGGAGGGTTTTGTCTCCTTTCTTGAAAAACAATGCCACCACGCTCTCACTCCACGCCCTTGGGGTAGTCCCATTGGCTATGACGGAATTAAATAGCTCCTTTAGCTTTTTCAGCACTGGAGTTCCTCCTGCTTTGAGAAGCTCTGAGGTAATTCCGTCTTTGCCGGGAGCCTTCCCATTTTGAAGCTGTTTGAGAACCCTCCCGATTTCGTCTTCATCCACTTCTGGGAGATCGTCGGTAAAGTGGCGCGTCAGTGTGGCTCGTGGGTCGTTCGCGTCAGGTGGAGGCTTTGGAGCATGCGAGGAGTACAGCTTCTGATAGAAGTCTTCAACTTCGGCGAGGATCTCCGGAACTGACGTGACGGTTTTGCCTTCCGAGGTTTTGAGCTTCGTCAGGTGGCTCCTACCCAGTCTTTTGGCAAAGACTTTTGACCCCCGATTTTGCTCAATCGCCTCTCTTATGAGATTCGTATTGTAGCTTCGGAGGTCACGTCTCACCGACTTGCGGATTTCTTTGTTTAGACGGTGGGTATCCGACGAAGCTTCCTCTGGCATCTCACGGCGAATCTTCATCAGTTCAAGAGTCTCCGCCGAAAGTTTAGGCTTTCGGCTACCTCGCTTGCTCTTGAAGTGCCTGACTCCTACTTCGCGAAGTACCTTGGTCACACTTTCGAGGTCCTTGTCAACATCTTCAGTGGTTTCCAGCGCAGCGAAGCGATTGCGTAGTTCCAGCTGGAACGCTTCAGAACCATTTACGGTCTGGATCAGTGTTGGACGAAGAACGGATCTCACCATACGACTCCTCTCAACTTTAAAGTCAATACTTAGGGTGCCTCTTACCAGTCGGTGGTCACTGCCGGTATGAAACCTATTGACCACAGAGACATCCCTAAATATGTACTTCTTGTCTGTCAAGATGAAGTCGATCTCATTCTTCGTCTTACCATCAGGGCTTTGCCAGGTCCACTTCCTATGGGGCTTCTTCTTAAAGAATGTGTTCATACAGAACAGCCCCTGCATATCTAGGAAGTTGACCAGCATTTGCCCCCTCTGGTTCCTTGATCCAATTCCGTGTGGCCCGATACGCAATTCGTTGCATTCGCGCACTCCCACTTTGGCGTTGAAGTCTCCCATGACAACGGTAAAGTAGGTCTTGGTGGTGTTATTTATGGCCATTGCGATATCTTCATACATAGCTTCGACCTCTGTATCAACGTGTGTCGATGTCGGCGCATATACCTGTATAACTTTGAGGGAATACCTCTCGGTCAGTTTCAGTACAAGGTACGCTACCCGGGTCGACACACTTGATACCTCCAACACGTTGTCACGGAGAACTTTGTTGACAAGGAAGCCCACGCCACCCTGCGACTGCTGGTCACCCTCTCGGAAGTAGAACAGGTGGCCGGATTCTAGGGTTGCCATGTCCTCCCCCTGTCTTCGGACTTCAGACAACCCCAAAACGTGCCACTTGATATTTTCCAGTTCTACTTCCAGTTGTTGTAGGCTTTCGTCCAACCGTAGACTGCGTCCATTATACGTAGCCAAGGTCAGGTTGTGGCAGCCATCTTTCGACTCCCGGGGATTCTTCGCACCCCCCGCCCCATCGAGATCAAGGCCGCTGCCGTGGCTTGGAACCGTGGAGCTACCGGGAACTGGGGGCCGTATCTGCGGCGTACTTATCATCTTGGGGGTTTATGCCCATACTCACCACGCTGGGCAGGCGGGTTGGTGAGCGCAGAGCCGAGTCTCGCACCGACGGCGCTGCTGCCCGCCGCCGGTCTGGGTATTTAGACTCGACCTGTAGGATGGTTATACCGCCATCAGTTTGGTGGCCAGTATCTCGTCTGTTGCTTAGCAGGGTGCACCGCGTGCAGGTGAGGTTGACTTGGGACATGAAGGTGGCAGGCTGTCCCCTTACACCCCTTAACAGTAGTTTATTATGTCTAAATTGTCAGCCATAGGAAAAGGATACATCCCTTGTTTAGAGAATTATACATAATTGTTATCATAACTACCCCATATTTACATGAAAGCCCAAAAAAGGTAAGTATAAAGTTTATGTATGTGCAACAATTAAATGTTTAATCCACTATAACTTCCAAAGGCCTTGTTAGGGTTCCGTACTTTAAAAGGAACAAAACGAAACCCTTACAGAATCACTTTTTTGTCTGTCCGTCTGTCTGTCTGTCAAGGCCCTTTTTCTCAGGAACACGTCGTGATATCAAGCTGAAATTCACATCAAATACTCAAGTCAACTGTCCCTTGGAATTGTGAAAAAAAACCAAACTACGAAGCTAACGCTATCAAGCAAGGGAATCAAAACCTACAGGGTTTTTTCCGTGAACTCAGAATCTTGAAATTTGATATGAAGTAATGTCTTAGAGCACAAATAAACGAAAAATTGCAAAAGAATATAATTTTTTAGGTACATCATGTAACGTTGTACGTACATACTTGTTATAAAGCAATAAGAAAATAAATATAGATGTGTAAAAACATACATTATTGAAATGGTTTCTTCATACTCATTGCGCCCGTACGCGGATCCCTAATGTTCTAGTAAGATCTACGGTGACGTCAGGGTCGCGCGATCTGTTAACGGCCGGAGGAGACGCTGCCTCAGTGGCATTAGATCAGTCAGCGAGCGTGCGCGTGCGCCTTGATACCGCAAACTGCGACGCCGCCTTACGATACATTATGGTTAAATAAGAATAAACCAAATTGAACTAATTAAAACATAAGTGTAACGTTTCCCCGCATAGGGTAAGTGATGAACAGCTGTTTTTAAAACTTCCTTTTTAGTGCAAAAGCTAGTTTTCTTCCCACAAAGTGCCCTTGTTGTTTTTTTTCTTTATGCACCCGCAATTAGCGTTATGATTATCTTAAATTGAATTGTAAATGCATTTAGCGTAATAAATTTCCATTTTACATCTATTCTTCACCCTCATGTATGTTCCATACCTACACATTTGTAACTCCGTCTGATCACCGTCACTGCCACCTCACCATTTACTTACTTCATAAATCCCTTGTCATCGCTTGCTTGGCCTGAGTGACCGTGATCAGCGGAATGTCGGGATGCTATGCTTATGCTAAGCCCGTAAATTCCAGGGATCGAGTTTGGGGAAAGAAAATAGAAAATTCTGGAAGACGTGCTGAGCCGCCCTGCCTCATTTCATGCAGCCTTATGCGCGTGCCCTGCGAGCCGTCTCTTCCGAAGCCACCATCATCGCTTCTGCTACCACCCCCCCGTACATCGTCGGCCAAGCATCACTCCAAGACCCAGCTACAAGGGAAGTAGGGCTACGGAACAATTTATCAGCCGGGCGTGCGACCACGCCTATATATTCGTGCATACGTACATAGTGGTTACGTCATAATAAATAAGTTTACTGTTTCACGTTGGTTTAATTTCTTTTACTTAGTAAAAAAACGTGACACTGGCGCCTTAACGTGGTAATGTAGGCCGAGCCCTCTGTCTGCTCTGGCCAAGTGTGGTTTCTGTTGTACTTAGTGTAATTGTTCAATTAATTTAAATAATACTGGGGTTCCGTACATCATTTTTATTTTAACTCCGGGCTTCATATTTCTTTTCACATTTTCTTTTTCATTTTTTCTATTTTTACATACTTTGTGGTGTTCCGTATAATTTAAAATTATTTAATCGCCAGAAAAGTGCTTGTTCCACGCCTTCTTTCTTTGGGACATTATTTCCTAGAAAGAACATTTGTGCGTTGGGATTAGGGAACATTTTTTTTATAAATGCATTTCTACATAATGTCTTGTTTCACGCCTTCTTTCTTTGGGACATTATTTCCTAGAAAGAACATTTGTGCGTTGGGATTAGGACACACATTTTTTTTTTTACATAAGTGCATTTCAACATTTGAGGAGAATGACCATGGAACATGGGACACTTTCATTCCCAAAGTTGAACTAGCAATTAAATCATTTTAGTTTTTCGTTGCTTACCTTCTCTTAATGTATACCACTCCCTAATTTTTTAACGCAGTTTGTATGAGTTTTCAGTTAATGTTAAACTGGAAACTTCATTAATGTCAGTAAGCGGTAATATTCCTTACTTATAAATACATGTCTATTACTGCTTGTTTGTGAGCGTGAAGTATGAATAAAAAAAAAAAAAGGTCGTTGAATGAATGCAGGAAATACAAACGATTTTTTTGATTTTAATGCGGATTTTATTTTATGAACAAAATCCTTGGTGTCCTGAGGGGGTAATGTAACGTTGTACGTACATACTTGTTATAAAGCAATAAGAAAATAAATATAGATGTGTAAAAACATACATTATTGAAATGGTTTCTTCATACTCATTGCGCCCGTACGCGGATCCCTAATGTTCTAGTAAGATCTACGGTGACGTCAGGGTCGCGCGATCTGTTAACGGCCGGAGGAGACGCTGCCTCAGTGGCATTAGATCAGTCAGCGAGCGTGCGCGTGCGCCTTGATACCGCAAACTGCGACGCCGCCTTACGATACATTATGGTTAAATAAGAATAAACCAAATTGAACTAATTAAAACATAAGTGTAACGTTTCCCCGCATAGGGTAAGTGATGAACAGCTGTTTTTAAAACTTCCTTTTTAGTGCAAAAGCTAGTTTTCTTCCCACAAAGTGCCCTTGTTGTTTTTTTTCTTTATGCACCCGCAATTAGCGTTATGATTATCTTAAATTGAATTGTAAATGCATTTAGCGTAATAAATTTCCATTTTACATCTATTCTTCACCCTCATGTATGTTCCATACCTACACATTTGTAACTCCGTCTGATCACCGTCACTGCCACCTCACCATTTACTTACTTCATAAATCCCTTGTCATCGCTTGCTTGGCCTGAGTGACCGTGATCAGCGGAATGTCGGGATGCTATGCTTATGCTAAGCCCGTAAATTCCAGGGATCGAGTTTGGGGAAAGAAAATAGAAAATTCTGGAAGACGTGCTGAGCCGCCCTGCCTCATTTCATGCAGCCTTATGCGCGTGCCCTGCGAGCCGTCTCTTCCGAAGCCACCATCATCGCTTCTGCTACCACCCCCCCGTACATCGTCGGCCAAGCATCACTCCAAGACCCAGCTACAAGGGAAGTAGGGCTACGGAACAATTTATCAGCCGGGCGTGCGACCACGCCTATATATTCGTGCATACGTACATAGTGGTTACGTCATAATAAATAAGTTTACTGTTTCACGTTGGTTTAATTTCTTTTACTTAGTAAAAAAACGTGACAATCATATTATAAAAATATCTTTAATAATTTTAAACTTATTATAGGTAATGGTACGGAACCCTTCATGCGCTAGTCTGACTCTCACTTGGCCGCTTTTTTTGTTTTGTACAACTAAGTTGGCAAATAAGTATACGGCCCACCTGATGGAAAACGGTTACTGTAGCCTAAAACTCCCTGACGAGATTTGGACGCGTGAGGTACCTATCTGTTACAAACTCGTTAGTTTTTTGTTTTTACAAACTCGTGAGTCGCATTTTTTTATTGGATAACGTTTCTATTTACAATTTGCAATAAGGCAAAAAAAAACACGTGAGGTAACCCAAATTATACTATTTGTGTTTTATTCCGTATTTTCGTCTGTTTTTTTTTTCATTTTTCATCATTATATCCAACATACACAACGGTATCGTTACATTCATTGCCCTATCCTGGGTAACATGGATTAAAAATATTATTATCATAATTTTTATTCTACTTTTAATTTTGTCACTATATAGTCTACGAGTTATGTACAATTTTGCATTGAGCAGAGGTTGTCAAACATTTTTTGCTGTATAAACTTCGTCAGCCAATGTACACTTTATCTCAAACGCAGCTCACATTTCCACAAGAGAGCAGTATTGTGTTCTATTTGTTGATTTAGCTGCCGTCTGTCTACGCCTCTATGTTTGCACTGAAAGTTTACACAAGTACCAAAAGCTCTACTACATTTGTTGCCTTATGAACAATACAAACGCAAGTTTTTGACAATATTATAAACTTGTTAAAATAATGTATAGTGACAACATTAACATTACAGTAACTTGTATGAAATTAAGGATGTTTTCATAAAATGGTTTACTTACTCGTATGTTTTGATAGTTTTGTTCTATATATCAAAATTAGTAGTAAGTTTTTATAAGGATTTAAGAGCATTCACAACGATATTTTTATATATAATGTATAATAAAGATGCTGCCCGCGTGGATTTTTTTCACGATATCTTATTTTTTATTTAACAACAATTTTGTTGTACATTCCATAAATTGAAGAAAACTCTTAATATTGTTTTCCAGTATTAATGGATAAAACATAATATAAAGTAAGGGTGGTAATGCCGCCAGCCTTCTGGGTACACTTAAACGACCTGCGGGACATTTTTTAATAATAGCTTTGGTGTTATTTAGTTAGGTATTTATTTAATAGTTTTAATTCATTATAATTTTTTTAGTTTAAGATTTAAAATTAAGTTGATTTTTGTTAAAATGGAAATAAATTTCATTCATTCATCCTTACTTCCTTACTAATATTATAAATGCGAAAGTGAGTTTGTTTATTTATTTGTTTGTTTGTTTGTTACGCTTTCACGCCCTAACTACTGAACTGATCATCATGAAATTTTGCATACAAGTTCTCTGGAGTACGGAGAGGGATAAGATATGGAGAAGGATAGGATAGGCTTTCTTTTATCCCGGGAAAAAGTACTGTTCCCGAGGGATCGACATTGATGCGGTGGAGCCGCGGGCGAAAGCTAGTAAATTCATAAAAGCACGGGTCACTAACGTGCTGGCCTATTTATTTCCACAAACCGCAAAGGAAATGGTATATTATTTATTTTTGCTGAAGTTTCAAGCCAATCATACTTTTTTCAATCAAATCTTCAAAATACCGAGTAAAATATAAGTATTAATCAACAAAAACATGCTAGAGCTCCTGCTATTCCTTCCGGTCCACTGCAACTTTTTCCAGGGGGATCTAAGTTTACGCGCCATGGAGCAAACCAATCGTTTCAGATAACAAATGAACCACTGTAATAATTCAAGTATATGAACTTGATATAAGATTAACTTGATATTTGTTTGAGAGGTACAGTGAATTCTCTCGTGATCTTTATTTATTATTCTTCTTCTTCTTCTTTTAGTGCCTCTCCATTACTGGATGTTGGCCGTCAGCTTCCCAAACTCCTCTCTATCCTTTGCCAAGCGGAATAATTCCTCGACCTTTGTTATTCCGGTCCACTCCCTTATGTTCCGTAGCCATGATTTCTTGCGTCTTCCAACGCGTCTTTTGCCTTCAACTTTGCCCATCATTATAAGTTGCAGCAACTGATATCGGTCATGTCGCAAAACGTGACCCAAATATTCAACTTTGCGCTTTTTGACGGTTTGCAATAATTTCCGCTGCATTGCGACACGTTGGAGCACTTTTTCATTGCTGACTTTTTGTGTCCAGCTAATACGAAGCATGCGACGGTAACACCACATCTCGAAGGCTTCGAGCCGTCTTCTCACGTCTTCTTTAATAGTCCATGCTTCGCTGCCATAGAGGACTACAGGCCAAATATAGCATTGTAGAATTCTTACTCGGAGTTGTATCTTAATGCGTCGACAGCACAACACTTTTCTCATCTTATTAAATGAAGCTCGAGCGATTTCTATCCGCGACTTTATTTCTTGATCAGAATCCCATACTTCATTCACCCAAGCGCCGAGGTATTTGTACTGCCGAACTTGCTCCAAGCATCTACCATCCACTGCTAATTTTGGCTTCAAGTCAGCTTTTCGGGACACTACCATGTATTTCGTTTTCGCGATGTTAATAGAGAGACCAGCCCTTTCACTACTTTCATGCACTCTGTCCAAAATCTTTTGCAGGTCACTTCCTGAGGAGGCAATAAGTATTGTGTCGTCAGCGTAACGTAGATTATTGACAACTGTGCCGTTCACTTTAATTCCTATTTCCAACCCCTCAAGGGCCTCGGACATTACTGCTTCAGAGTACACGTTAAAAAGCAACGGTGACAAAATACAGCCTTGTCGAACACCTCGACAGATGCGGATCTCCTCTGTAAGCTTTTGTTCTACTCTTACTGTTGCCTTTTGGTTCTCGTACAAGTTCTTTATTATACGAATGTCTTTGCTATCAAGACCAATGTCATTCAACTGTCTCAATAGCAGTTCGTGTTTGACTCGATCGAATGCTTTCTCATAATCAATGAAACATATTATGACATCAGTCTGCATGTCACGGCATTTTTGTACGAGAACATTCAGCGCGAAAAGGGCTTCCCGCGTGCCTACACCAGAACGGAAACCGAATTGGCTCTCCCCCAGTTGCTCATCACATTTTGCTCTTATCCGATTCTGAATAACGGACAAAAATACTTTAAGTACGCGACTCATTAAACTAATGGTTCGAAACTCACTGCATTTTCGAGAATTAGGTTTTTTGGGCAAAGTTATAAATGTGGATTTGAGCCAGTCCTCTGGGAGATCACCGGTGTTATAAATATGGTTGAAGAGACTTGTCAGCAAGTCAATATGTACTTCCTCCAAGAGCTGCAACACTTCAATGGGGACGTTGTCAGGGCCAAGAGATTTTCCCTTTTTTGCAGCAGCAAGTGCTCGCAGAACTTCTGTGCTGAGAATTGAAGGGCCTGTACTTTCTTCATTGGTAGAAAATAAGTTCCTTGAAGTATCTGCGAACATTTTGGAGATGTATTCAGTCCAGGTTTTCATCTTATTTTCTACATCAAGTAACAGTTTTCCGGAATCATCCATCAATGCAGTAACTGGAACCGGTTTGTGGCCTAACATGTCTTTTATGTGTTTGTGCATGTTGAAGTTGTCGTGTTTTTTATGTAGATCTTCCATAACTTGACATTTTTCTGCATAATATGCATTACGAGCATCAGTTATTTTCCGGCGTATAATGCCATCCAATTCTTTGTATCGATTAGGGTTAACGTGTTTGTATTTTCTGCGTTCTTCCATTAGATCAAGAATTGAGTCTGACACCCAGTCTTGCTTCCTTGTTGTTGGTGACACTTTTAGGTATTTATTGCAAATATCTGTTACTTTTGATTTGAGATCTGGCCAGATGTTATCGGGAATATATGCTTCAGATTTTTGACTTGCTGCCCACTGATTTATATCATCAGATACCCTTGATTTAATATCGGGGGTTTTCAACTTGCGTATATCAAGTCTATTATTCTTGTATTTGTTCGACAGTAGTTTTAGTTTACAGCGCATATCAATAACTACTGGATTATGATCAGATCTTATATCTGCGCCTGGATAAGTACGTGCTCTTAATACACAATTCCGATATCGATTGTTGATCATAATGTAATCGATTTGGTTCCTTATTATATGACTAGGTTTATGCTTTGGTGATGTCCAAGTGTAGAGTCTGCGAGGTGGTAATTTAAAGAGTGTATTCGTAATAACGAAATTATTCTCTTGACAGAATTGTACAAGTAAATCACCTCTATCATTTCTTGTCCCTAGTCCATAAGCTCCTGCTACATTTGGTACTGCATTTGAACCAACCTTTGCATTTAGATCCCCCATAAAGATGTTGATTTCGTGTTTTTTGGTGTGTTTGATAAGGGTATCGATCTCAGCGTACATGTCGATCACTTCAGCCTCTGGATTTTCTTCCGTAGGTGCATAGACTTGAATAATATTAATGCATGGTTTTGCCTCTAATTTTATCATCATGACTCGGTTGGAAACTGGTATGAATTCGCTCACTGCTTTAGAAACTTCCCTTGTAAGCAGGAGACCTACACCATATCTTTCTTTGTCTTTTTCGCCTGCAGAGTAATATAGTACTTTGCCATTTGAAGTAGGATATCTTCCATTGCCTGGCCATTTGGTGTCACTAATTCCTACTATATCCATTTGCAGACGTTCCATTTCCTGTATTAGATTAGGGAGTTTACCATCCTGTTTTAAGGATCTGACATTCCATGTACAAATTCTAAGTGTTTTCCGCCCGGGGATTCTTCGCACCCCTGTCCCATTTAAGGGACGCCGGGCACTCGGGGCCATACTCTTAGCTGACTTATTCATTAAATTAAATTTAGAAGCTGACTTCTAGGGAAAATTAATGCAGTGGTTTCCCGTTGCCTTCTGCATCAGACATTTTTGAGCTAATTTAGAACCCAAGGCCGCTGTAGCCTCTCCCAATTAGTTACCTAGTCGGGGAAGTGGTTATACCGCCACTGACTCGGTCGCCAGAGCCCCGTCTGTTATCTAGCAGGGAGCACCACGGCACCCCAAGGAGTGCCGCCGCTAGCATTTCCTAAGAACTACTAACGCGTGCAGGTAGGGTTGACAATTGGGTCGGCTGAGATGTTGTTACCGTTCTCCCCTTACTCCCCTTATTTATTTATTATAAAAATCTGTAATGATTCATTGCTGTAAATTTCATTACATTTGTGCAATTGTAATACAGTTTATAGTGATAAATAATTACAGATATTTACATTTAAAAAAGAAGTCTCGATTATTTCACTGTATCTATCTCACGAGTATAAAATTAAAACAAAAAGCTTAAGTAGTACGATTTCGCGTTAATATTCTTTATAGCGTTATTTTTTTTACTTGTAATTTTATTAGGTCAGTGGCGTCATCTTCAACGGATTGGCCAGTGGTCGCAGGTATAGCTTACGGTACGTCTGCCCAGCCTGCCGAGCTGCTCGTCACTTGCTTTTCCCCCAAGTCGGGACTTGCTTTTCCCCCATTCATCCGATACAAAAAATATCCCAAAACCTTAAGTATTTTTCCAGATCCACATAATTTCTATCTCAAAAACTGTACTGATGGGCAGCAGAGTCTAAAGCACAAAACGCCAAAGAAACAGCGCTTGCCAATCCGCGTGCCAAGCGTAGTGAGTATGGCAATATCCTTCTATGGATCGAAGGATCCTTAGGAAAAGCCTTTGTTTAGCTGTGGACTTCTTACGGCTGTAATGATGATGATGATGGTGATAACATAGAATAAACAAACAGATTGAAACACTTATCACACTTTTAGTAGGTAGGCTTAATCGGTTGCAGTGCTAAAACAACAATAAAACTGAAGCGCCTCGCTCAATGACACACACAAAGTGGCAAAAACTCGACGGACATTAAAAGTTGCCACTTTTTTGGGTCATCACAGTAATGTTTAAAGTTTTGTTCTTCAAGCCTCTTAAGTGTAATTTGGACTGCTCCCAGTTGTTTGGAACATTATGCCTCTTTTTAAGTGACATTTAAAAAACGGTAGCCCATTTAGAATCCTAGTTTGGATTTCGGATTTTTGTAAAGATGTGTCGCATATCTGAATTATTAAGTTAACAATTGATATTGTAAGATTGTAAACAAACAGAGAAAAACGTAAGACAGTTATTAAATCCGCCAGTATATATTTATTCACAAAAAAAAAACTTATATAGATTTTATTACTTAATAATATAATGTTATACATATGAGTTGGTTTTACGTTATGTATTTTTACTGACCGCCCAGAGGTCTCTTCTGGCAAAGTAAAGTTGACCCTCCAATATAGACCCCCCCCCCCCCCTAATAAATAACAACCGAGTCTCGGAACTACCGTTTTGGAGGAGTATGTATCAACTTCTTCTTTGACACGAGAATTTTCACGAGACCAGTTGCTTTTCTTCCCGTGCAGACAGCAGAAAATGGGCGTGTGAACTGTCAAAAATCTCGGCTATCAACCTAGCCGTCTGCCGTATTTAGGTCTTATAGCCTTAAGCTCTATCTCAGTTAGGAATAAAGACGAGACAATATGTGTGTCAACAAATACACGTTAAGTGTACTATTTTTCTTTTCTGGTACCGATTATTTAAAATTTTGCAAGACATTTAGAGATAGTAAAATGTTTCAGATGAACCTCTTTTTTGTACACCAAAGAGCTTTTGAAATAGTATACAAATAAAAGACTTCAAAGCACAATGGGCGGCCTTATGGCTAAAAGCGTATTTTCACCGATGCCATCTCAGTTTGATTGTTTATTAATTAGTTTAATATTGGAGTTTATTTTTCTATCTCATAATGCATTTTAGTTGTAAAGCAGTCTAAGTAATCATACTATTTTGTGGTGAAACTTACAAATTATTTAAAACGAATTAATTCAATATTACCTGCATTGATTTAAATTATCAGATATGGAGCTGAAACAAATAACCGCAGTACTTGATGGTTATTAAAAATGCACAAACAAATAATTTAATATGATTCCGAGTTGAAACATTGCGATTGTCGCGAATGAAAATCCTGCGCTTTCCGCATAAAGAGAATTCATTAATATTTCGTTCTGTTAATGACTGTGATTGTCAAAGGGCTTTTTATGTTGATTTTCGTTGTAATCCCACGTTGCATTGTGTATTTGACAGTTCTATTCTTGATATTAAAGGATGGATAGTGCAGCAAAATTAAATAATTATTAAAATAAATATCTGTATGTTCTACTTAACATGAGCTAATTAGTTGGCGTATATTATATGGTGGTTTAAATAGTGTAAGTAAATATTTGTCACTTGTGTGAAAACAATATAGATACATATATGTATGTATTACGTCTTTTTTATAGTATGCTATTACGTCTTTAAGACCTAAAAACCACGTCTAGCATGTTGCTAGGCGTTAGGGGGGAAACGGAATCGAAATAGTGCTGGGTTGCTAGCCGCATCGCCTACTAAAATGATTCGAAACATTTTCTATTATTAACGTAAAACAACAGTTGGCAATCTTTTGGTCTTAACGTTCAGTCTAATTAATTACCCCTATCCCTAACCTACTTCTTACAAGTAGGTATACAAATACGTTCTTAGTGAAATATCAGTTTTAATAAATCCATATTTTATTTAAATAACATAGAAATATGTAATGTTCAAGATATGTTACTTTGATGATGTTTGTTTTTATATAATAGATACTTTTTTATTGCAAGCGTAAGAAAACTATACTCCCTTAATACGCGCTATAAAAGGAGATACTCAATAGAGGTATCCCAAATAATATCTTACAGTCAACCGAGCAGCTGAAACGTTGTCACGTTTATAATGCGGAAAGAAAAAAAACCCTAGGATTTTTCCATCATTATACCCAATATTAATTTTTTTTAAATACTTTTAGAAGCTATGAAACAGAACTCTGATCACATTTTTCTGTAAACGCAAGCATTTTGCAGGGAAAAAATCTTTTTCAATTGTGACTAAAATTTATCTTCATCAGAATATTTCCCAAGCGTTTTATCTATCACTCTATTCATAATAAGAAAGTCACCCAAAATAATTATAAATAAGACAAATATTTACGTCTGTAAATGATTATTCTCGCAATCAGAGAACCTCAGGCATCCTTCGGGATTTACCTCATTTTTTCTCCAAAAACGATACATCAATCTGGTCGACAGCTAATTTTGGCAAACAATAACTTTTCGCACCTTTTCTCCTTTTCAGCAGCGCCGACTCTTTGTTCGGCCAATAAAGGGAAAATGGCGTGTAATATAGTATGTAATAATGTTATAGTCTCACCTTTTATTTCGGTGAGAGATCGCGGCGATGAATTTTAGTAGCCGACAAGCTGTTGCAAGATTTGAATGGGTTATGAAATATATTTGTATATTTTTGTAGGTCTATGTAATATACTAAAAATGTATGTAAGATATACAGTTTTAGTATATCCTGGAAAACTTCATGCATATATATAATATTGCTGTTATATATATAATCCAGCTGTTTCTCGCGGTTTTGCTTGCAATCAACCGTATAAATAAAAAACATGAAACTATAATTAATTATTTGTTATATCTGACTTATTAATCAACTTTAAGAAAGGAGGTAGTCCTCAATTCATCATATCTCCGTCACTTCATAACTCCGTCATCGTCAACTCAATTCATCATAGCTTCGTCACCGTCAACTCCATTCGTCGTAACTCCATCACTTCAATACTCCGTCACCATCAACTCAATTCGTCATAACTCCGTTACTTCATATCTCCATCTACTGAGCCTGGGACTTCCAAATTAGTTATATTCAAATTCTATCACAATTGATTCAGTAGATTGGTTGAAATTGGTTTTTTATCTGAATGATTATCAATTATTTTATTTTTTTCCTGACGTTATACTAAAAAACATATGTGCCATATTTTTTTAAAGTTCAGTAAGGAAAACTGACATAAAGTACACGAAAAACCGGCTCTAATTATAAATATAACGTAGTTATCGCATAAATGACGGCAATCGTATAAAATTCTAGTCCCAGACTGTACTCATAACATACTCGTAGTTATAGATTGACAACAATTACATTCAATAAAATGTTAACACAAAAAAGATAGAAAAATGAAACAACACTAAATCTCTTCGTTGTTTGCAAACGAAAAAGGCTCAAAGAAAAGAATCCAATTAAACAAATTGATAGATCGCAGCGCTCAGATCGCGCCCATTCTTCCGTTGCTTTGTGATCGCCACATCTTCGGCTATCAATGCACACAAAGGGTTTCAGGGATCTTTGTTATTTTACAGGAACTTTAATTTATTAGTTTATTTTTATTATTTACCTACTTTTATTTCACGGGTTTTACCCAAATTCTTTAAGAGGTTTGCGTGGGGATATAGATCCAACACGTAAAGGCCCTTTGGAGGACTTGACGTAATGTTGGTCTCCAGCCAGAACCTGTTCCTGTTCCTGGGCCTGAACATAATAAAAGAGAAATTTGTGGGTCATGAGATTGACATATGGCTGGACTTGTGCTGGGTTATTGCAGGGTCGGACACCTGCCATAATCATAATAACTGTCTACAATCGGCAGGTGGTAGCTTGCCGCCCACTTGATGGGCCCCTCAAACTAGGCAACGATTATTGCCGGCAAAGGGGGCATTATGTACCTTATTATTAAGTTTGTCTAGCATGTTCCATTGATTCTGAAAATTTCTTAGAATTAACAGTTATTGCTGTCTGCTTCAATCCAACCACATCATAAAATATTGTATTTTTAAGCGCTCCGTAAAAAAATTACCTAAATACATTAAAATAAGCTGAGCAAAAATAATTTGAAAATCAACAACGTATCACATAAATAATAATGCCATAAAATTGAAACGCTCGATTGTTCATAACATAGTTATAAATTGAAATGATAACTGCGTTTAGAAAAATATATATTCAAAGAAGATAGGAATAATGAAACAACATTAAATCTCGTTGTTTGCAAACGGAAAAAAACTCATAGAAAATAATCCAATTAAATAAATTGATAGATCAGCACATCTTGTATTATCAGCCCGCACAAAAAAATCCCGGGGTTCTGTCATTGTAGCGAGACTCCAATCTTATTCAATTAATTTTATTTGTCTATGTCAAAGTGTGAGATATTGGGTACTCTATTATTTTGTTTTTGTTTTTTGCGCACATACATCAAAATAGCGTTAGAGTTTAATATTTTGAGAAAAAGAAGACCAACTTAATAGACATCACTTAAAATAAGATACAAACAAACAGAAACGGAACGGAATTATAAAAAGTAATAGTATCGCATACATTATAATGGGTCTAGGTCATAATATCGTCAGTCACTACATCGCCGGTCGCTGCATCGCGCCCGTTCCATCGACGGTTTAATGTAGCGAAGGTACATAATATCGCTGGTACGCTGCATCGACAGCCCGCCATATCGATGGTAAACTGCATCGAAGGCGCATAGTATCTATGCTAAGCATCGATGGCTCACTAAATCGATTGTAGCTTGTATCGAAGGTGCATAGTATCGACGGTAAACTGCATCGACAGTGTCCCATATCGATTGTAACAATATCGACGGTGCACTGTATCGATAGTAAATGCATCGATAGTGTCCTATATCGATGGTAGACATTATCGAAGGCGCACTGTATCGATAGTAAACTGCATCTAAAGTGATCCATATCGATGGTAGACAGTATCGACGGTGCACAATAGCTATAGTAAACTGCATCGAATACTATGCAACCTTAGAAGCAGCCCAAGTTTGGGTTTTGTTTTCTAGGTTTTTTAGGGTGCAGATCTCGAAAATGACGTAAGTTTTGGAATTCAGGATGTCAGACGCGACTTGTCGTGAAAAATCGACATGGGTGTCGTATCCCACATTTTTTGGGGTGAGGATCTCAAAAAAGACGTGAGTTTCGAATTCCAAGATGGCGGACGCGAGTTGTCATAACAATTGACATGGGTGTCGTTTTCCAGGTTTTTAGGGGTGTAGATCTCGAAAATAACGTCAGTTTCAAATTCCAAGATGGCGGACGCGACTTGCTGTGAAAAATCGACATGGGTGTCGTTTCCTACATTTTTGGGGTGAGGATCTCAAAAATGACGTCAGTTTCGAATTTCAAGATGGCGGCGTCCGCGAGTTTTCATGAAAATGATATGGGTATCGTTTTCTAGGATCTTGCATTCCATAACTGACGTCATTTTCTTGATCTTTATCCAATAAAAACAGACATTATATCAATTTACTTTTAAAGTCTTTCCCGCCATCTTGAATTTCAAAATTGACGTCATTCTAAATCTTAACCCAAAAATCCTAAAAAATTACACCCATATCGATTTTTCATGAAAACTTGCGTCCGCCATCTTGAATTCCAAAACAGAAATCATTTTCGAGACCTACCCCCCAAAAAACCTAGAAAATGACACCCATGTCGATTTTTCATGAAAACTCGAGGCCGCCATCTTGAATTCCAAAAATGACGTGATTTTTGAGATCCTCATCACAAAAAAAAAACCAAGAAAGCGACACCTATGTAAATTTTACATGAAATGTCGAATCCGCCATCTTGGATTCCAAAACTGACACAATTTTCGAGATCTGAACCCATAGATTCAACAAAAAAGGCATCCATACTCCTTTTTTTGGAAGTAGTGTAAAAAGATAATCTTTCATGTAGGTAAAAAAAAAAATCGACTCTAATCAAACAACTGGACCGATTGTGATGAAATTCAATTGGAACTAACTTTAAAGCATACCAGTTTAAACAAAAATTACCGGGGAGTAGTGCATAATTGTGGTGCATAATAATCGATGCAGTGCAGCTTACTATCGATATGGTGCGCCGTCGATACTGTCTACCATCGATATGGTGCCCTGTCGATGCAGTTTACTATCGATATGGTGTGCCGTCGATACTGTCTACCATCGATATGGAGCACTTCGATGCAATTTACTTTCGATATAGTGCACCCTCGATACTGTCTACCATCGATGTGGGACCCTATCGATGCAGTTTACCATCGATACTATGCACCTTCGATACAGGCTACAATCGATTTAGTGCGCCATCAATGCTATGTACCATCGATACTATGCGCCTTCGATGCAGTTTACCATCGATATGGCGTGCTGTCGATGCAGCGTACCAGCGATATTGTGTACCTTCGCTACGTTATACCGTCGATGTAACGGGCGCGATGCAGCGACCGGCGATGTAGTGACTGACGATATTATGACCTAGAACCCATTATAATAGCTAAGCTTACAATAGTAGGCTGTTATTGTTTGGTAATAAATCAAAAAGAGTAAAGCATTTGAAAAAATTAGAACACATAGAGGATAGGAACATGAAACAACATTAGATGGCTATAAAAAAACGGAAAGATAAGAATCCAATTTAACAAATTGATAGATCGCAGCGCTAAGATCGCTCCCACTTTTCTGTCGCTTTGTGATCGCCACATCTTCCACATAAAGGATTTCTGGGATATTTGTAATTGTACTGGGATTCCAATGTAATTACGTTATTTTTATGGATTTACATTTTCTCTTACACTTTTTATTTATATTCCGTAATACAACTAGTACTGTTGTTTTTTTCTTTACTACAAGAAAACAAAGTGAATATATATTTTTTAATTGTTTTAAAAAAACTAAACAGAGACAAAGGTTTTAACATAATAAGCAAGCAATCTAATATTCCCAGACAAGTACAGTCCCGGGACATTCAAAAGTAGAATAAATGGGTATCTCTTGGATGGGCATGTAACATCCTCGTCACTTACCATCAGGTGAGCTGGGAGACAAATGCCTAATCCAACATTTAGTAAAAAAAAAAGGAAATCAATTTACTTTTTAATTATAACAATGTATTGCATTTAAATTACTACAATACAACATAAAAATATAGCCACATGCTGTGATAGCGCAGAAACTCGAAGTGGAGTGGGTTCTTACACTAGAGTACGCCATGACCGCAACTATAAATAAGTTGACTCAACGAATTGGCCATTGCAAAATAAAATATCAGAAAAATAATATAAATTAAACCAATTAAATAGATCGCAGCGCTGAGATCGCTCTTATTCTTCTGCCGATTTGTGATGCCATTTTTCGGCTATCAGTGAACACAAAGGTTTTCCAGACCTCCGCCATTGTACCGGGACTCAAATCTTATTACATTGTTTTTATTATTTTAACATTTCGTCTTAGAATTTTTTCTTTACATTCCGTAAATTTGTTAGAATTTACAGTTATTATGGTTTTCTTTACTACACGAGAAGATGCATTGTTTTTTAATTGTTGTAACCTTAACAACAAACCTTAAAACTAAACATGCAGTAAGGGAACTCTTGAAGAATTACAATGTATGGTATAAATTACTACAACATAAAATTCTAGACACATACTGATTTAATACTAACTGTGTGTGATGGAGCAGCAACCCAAAGAGGACCTTGACTTCTGTTTTTATAGCATAGTTCTAAATTCTTTAAGGATACATAATGTTCATTGAAAAAAATAAACGCAAAAAATGTAATTTGAAGATCGTAGTGCTAAGATCTCCATCATTCTTCTGTTCTATCCGTCCGCACAAAGGTACGAAGGATCTCTGTTATTTTACCGGAACTCTTAACTTATTATTAAAACTTTTATCTAATGTTTTAAAATTTTGCTTAATATAAAGTTAAAGCAACATCTCTCTCATGTGTGGTGTTCGAGAAATACTTACTTAGTTCACTGTGAAGAAATACAATGCGAGACTGGTTATATGTTACTAATTGCAAAAAAGAATAAGAATTGTCTCACTTTACGAAGATGTCGCCTAAATCATCATGAAAATTTACACACTCAAAAATCTTTAATAAATTGTTAACCTTGAATCCTCAAGATACCAGGCGGAATGGTATCAAAAATAAACATAAACATCAAAAAAAGGTATATCAGATTGTGCTATAATAATAAATTATGACACTTTTAAACTTTTCTTGTAATTGGCTAGAGAGAAATAGAAAAGTGTTTTTCTACGCCATAAGCTGTGCCAAGATTTTGAAAGTTAAATAGTATGTCCATAATAGAATAAATTTATAAATATTTTCAATCAAGAAATTATTATGAGTAGTTTATTAAATAAACTACTCATAATAATTTAACCTACTGTCACTGTAAAATCGTTGCGTAACTAATTCATTCTTATCACTTAGAGATTATTCTATCAATTCTGGTAAGTCGAGTAAAGCATGGTGAAAAACACCAACTCGAAGCTCAGCTATCTAAACCATCGCTACAGTAATAACTATGAGAAGTTGTTATGTTGTCTTAACACATACGGTGCTGAATGGATCTAGAGAATATCAGCAAATTCAGTTTTTATAGCTTTCAAGAACGTTATTCTCATTATCATCTATTCACTCGTGCCTTTACATAGTCCAAGGTGCTACCCAAGCTCCCTCATTTTGCCCACGTAGGTCATTTACAGCAGTATGGCGTAAATCGTTTCAAGGCGGGCGAGATTGAAAAATACACACAGAAACATCTGTCGCCTGTAATATCATCGAATTACCTCGAGCGCTGACGGCGCGATACGTGATCTTTGTGAGATAAGGAAGCTGTGAAAATCGTTTACTGCTATTAGCAACAGTTTAGGTACGCGTTGTAGTGCAGCGTTATTTTAGCGCCCGGTCCTAAAATACGGCATATTGGAGATAGCAGAATATTTTAAAGTTGGAATTTTTCTCCAAATTGCTCACAATTTTCGTGGCGCTTCATTTTATTTATTGTTGTTGTGTACCGTTTCTGTTTACAATATTTTTCTACTGTAGAATCTTTTGTAAACATTTGTCGAGCAAATAAAAACCATAAAAATATCTATATACATAAAACAAAGTCGGGTTAGTTACACCACTTATAACTCAAGAACGGGTACAGATTTTGATGAATATTTTTAAGGAGGTAGCTGACTTCTTGAATTAACATAAAGACTAACTGACTACCCAAAAAAGAGGCGGTACGAAGTTCGCCGGATCTGCTATTAGTCAGGGGTGTTGTTTTCAACTGCATGTCTGGAGGTTGCAGGTATGCCCTTGGGATATGCACCCGGAAACCTAAGCTGATACTTGTCTTTCTCCATTCATCCAAATGAGTACCTAGTATCCCTAAACATCTATTTTAGTCTCAAATCCAACAAATTCCTATCCTTCCTAACTTAATCTTAAGCAAAAATGCTTCCGATAGGCAGCAGTGACAGAAGTGCAAGAAGCCGAAGAAACTGCGCTTGCCTACCTGCCGCTAGGCGTGGTGAGTGTGTCATTCTAAGGAACGAAAAAACCTTGGGAGAACCCTTACTCTAGCAATGGAATTCGTAAGTCTAATATGATTATATAAATACCTACCCTTCTCTTTTAAAACGAGAAAAACATAGGTATTTTTATATGTAAATTAATGTTTATGCCAAACAAAATATTGACGCTCACATAATCCGCGATGAAAGATAAATTTGAAGAGAATATAACGAAAACGAAAGCCAAATCTTTAAGAATTTCATCATAAGTCATGCAGCAAACGTTTCTTCGTAATTACACAAATACTTGCAGATAAAAACTCTCATTTGCGGAAACTTTTTTCGGGAAAAGAACTGGTTTTTAACAAACATCAATCTTGCTCAGAGGGAAAGTTTTTAAAACCGGGTCAGACGGTTTCCCGCGGAATGCTGTAGCCGACATTTTATACATTCCTTGGTACAAAACGTAGGGAATGTTGCTTAACTCTTTAAGAACTCTTTTTCTCTGCTAACAATCTTAGCAACTTTGGATATTTAAGAAACTGAAGAGTGCTTAAGTATCTCCTCCAGTAACTAGTCAGCACTTTTTTATTTTGGGTAATTTTTAAATAACTGCAATAAAAAATGTTGTTTTTCAAATTCATGTATGTTATAATTTTTAAGAAGGCAATCATTTTTTTGTGAAAAATGTGTATTACTAATAAAGAACAGAGATTGACAAAGAAAAAAGCTACACAGCTTTCCTTTTTAGGGTTCCGTAGTAAATAAGGAACCCTGATAGTTTCGCCATGTCTGTCCGTCCGCAGTGTTACTCGGAGACTATATGTACTAGAAAGCTGTAATTTGGTATATTAATTACATACATTATAAAATCGAAAAAAAAACATTTTTTTCGTAGCTCCCACACAAGTACAGTGGGAGTTAATTTAACGAATCAAAGAGTTATAGTCGACCAACTCATAAATCTAAAGTTACATACAAAATTAATTGAAAATTAGTTAAGACATTTGTTAGTTTCCTAAAATAACTACTGAATATGAATTTACGAACCACGTTTAGTTAAGAAAATATAAAATAGCACCTTTAATAAAAAAAATACCTAAATTAGTAGCAACGTGTTTACGTTCGACGGTGCACCGGCACTTGACGGAACGACACGAGACCGCTTGGTGCTGGTATGTGTATGGTGTGGTGCTGTATATATATGGTGCAGTAAATGATTTGATTTGATTGATGGCAACATGGATAAATGTAACTTCAACCTCTCATAATACTATTCTTTTGACCATCTTACTTCCACCTTACAACTTTTGTTAGGTAAAAGTAATGATAAATTTAATATCACATTTTGCAATACCTTTTAATTAAATTTATGAGTTCATACGAGCAGGTTGCTACTAATAAAGCCTCAGTGACGTCATAGATCGCGTGATACGAGTACGTACGTTGGGCGGTGCATGCAGGCGCAGTAATAAACAGTACTTATTTTCATATTATAATCCTGTGTTAACCGCACACCGGAAACTATTTGCACATTCAATTTCAGTGACTCGTTTATAACGCATGTTGTTGTAGGAATTCAGTATTTTTGTCAAATGGTGTTGTAACATGAGCCTTATTAAAAAAAATATGTGAAAGTGTATAGGGCTATAACTTTTTTGCTATATTGCGTTGGAGTTATGCGTTTAAAAAAGGCATTAATATCCAGGAGACATATATAGTGAGAAAATTTACCTTTCACCTCCTCCTACATTCCTTTCCATTTCTTTCCATTTATTTCCGTCAGCCCGTCAAATGAACAACGTTTCCTGTAGACTTATGCTGGGAACTCAAAAAATCGATATTTCAATACAAAGTTGTTGCGCCAGCTTGGCAATTTGTATATAAATGTCGAAAATATTTTTGAATTTCTGGTACATCGATCCTATAATAATAGTTTCCATTTTGACGGGCTAAGTCACACTCTTCAAGGGAATATCGGTGGTAAATTTACACGCTGTATATGGCAATAGAGATCAACTGATCTTTATCAAATTTTAATATAAATAAATATGGATTAATCCCACAGATTAAGCTAGCCCCAAAGTAAGTTTGAGACTTGTGTTATGGGATACGTCCTCAACGATACTATAATTTTTATAACAAATACTAATATTAAATTGTAATTTTTTCGAGCCATCATGTGTCCAACTGCTTTGCAAAGGCCTCCTTCCACTTATTTCATTCAGTCCAGTCAATAACGTAATCTATATATATATAAATGGAGAAGCTGACTGACTGACTGAATGACTGACTGACTGACTGACATATCAACGCAGGGCCTAAACTATAAGGGTTAGAAACTTGAAATTTTGCACAGGGGTTCCTTTTATAACGTATAACGTAGGGGAGCACTAATTGAAGGATTTTTGGAAATTCATCCTCTAAGGGGGTAAAACGGGGGTACAAAGTTAGTATGAAACTTTGCCATTTTTGAAGTTATTCAAATAAAAATTCAGCATGAAGGTTCTTTACTGAAAGGCATGAAACATGGGTAAAATATATTTTTCAAAATTCATTTCTTAGGGGGTTAAACGGGGGTGCAAAGTTAGAATTAAACTTTGCTGTTTCTGAAGTAATTCGAATGAAATTCAGCATGAAGGTACTTTATTAAAGGCATAAAACACGAGTAAAATATTATTCTCAAAAATCATCCCTTAAGGGGGTATAACGGGGATGCAAATATACTATAAAACTTCCCGTTTATGAAGTTATTCGATTGAAATTCAATATTAAGGTGTTTCACTGAAAGTCATGAACCAAATCCATACCAATATTATAAATGCGAAAGTAACTCTGTCTGTCTGTCTGTCTTCTTTTCACGCTTCAACCATTGAACCAATTTAGATGAAATTTGGTATGGAGGTAGATTGAGGCCCGGAGAAGAACATAGGGTACCTTTAATTCCGGGAAATTCTACTGTTCCCGAGGGATCCACACTAACGCGGGCGGAGCCGCGAGCAAAAGGCAAACCTGACTTATATACTACTGTGCCTAGAAAATTTAAATTTGGTACAGGGGTTTTTTATGATGTGAATGAACAATAAGAAAGTATTTTTAAGAAATTCAACCACTAAGAGGGTGAAATAGGGGGTGAAGTTTATATGGAATTTTCTAATTTCTGGACTTAGAAATATGAAAGTAGGTATATAAGTTTTCGATTACAATTAAAAAGATCTGTGTAGATGAAATGTACAAAATTCCTCCCTGAAGGGGTAAAGTAGGGGGGGAAAATTAGTATGGAATTTTTCTCATTTCTAAACTTAGAAGTATAAAAATAGGTATATAAGTTCTCGATTACAATCACAAAAGATCTGTGTTGGTAAAATGGACAAAATTCCGCCCTTAAGGAGTAAAATTTGTATGGATTTTTTCTCATTTCTAGACTTAGATGTATAAAAAAAGGTATGTAAGTTTTCGATTACAATTAAAAAGATCTGTGTAGGTGAAATGTACAAAATTCCCACCTGAAGGAGTAAAATAGAGGGGTAAAGTTTGTATGGATTTTGTTCATTTCTAGACTTAGAAGTATAAAAACAGGCCAAGTGCGAGTCGGACTAGCACAACAAGGGTTCCGTACTATTATCTAACGTCTAAAAACGAGCCCACATAAGACGGTGGTAACTGAAGAAAGATTGATAAAGTCCTACTTCACAAGAGAAATTAGAAAAAATATTATCCATTTGAGTACCACCACGAGTAGAGGCAAGCGCTGGTAACAAGATTTCGTAAGTATATTACCTACGTTGATTCCCGAACCCAATAGGTACCGAGCGGCCTCCTATCGTTCCGCTAAGCGCCGCTCGCTGTCGAACGTAAACACATTGCTATTATTTTAGGTATTATTATTATTAAAACTGCTATGATTTCATATTTACTTGTCTTTACGTGGTTCGAAATTTTATATTGAGTAGTTGTTTTACGTAATTAACAACTGTCTTAACTAATTTTTAATTCAATTTGTATGAAATTTTACTTTACCGAGTACATTTATAAGTTGGTCGATTAATTATAACTCTTTAATTTATAAACTCTACTTAGCTCTGATAGTTTTCCTTTAAACTTCGTTATATATACTACTACCGTAAATTTTTTCATGTGTTCATATACAACCATTTAGTAGATAGAGGGGGGGGGGGGACACTGGACTCTAACGAAAAATTGGACTATAAAACCAAATATTACCGAAACGGATAAGTAAATCGAAAAATGATGTTCACAAGCTTACAATAATTTTAAAAGACCTATTCAACAACACCCAATACCCTTTTTACTTGAATGGGACTAAATAAAATTTTTTTTTTACTGTTTTTCGGCATGATTAAATATACATATCCGTATCAAAATATAGTCTCTGAGTAAAACCGCGGATGGACAGACATGGTGAAACTATTAGGGTTCCTTGTTCGGAACCCTAAAAAAGGGTAATAAGTTCACGATTACAATTAAAAAAGATCTGTGTAGGTGAACACTGTCTTTCTGTCGTCTTTTCATGCTTCAACCATTGATATACTCTTAATAAATTAAATAATAAAATATGGTGAAAAAATTTCATGCGGTTGGGACTTGAACCGGCGACCTAGGTCTATGTACGACCTATGCCAGAGCATACCATCGACCATCTACGGCAGACCACCTGAGCTACCGCACAATTCAATCTCGGCGCCGAAATTCTCCACCATATCCCATTTCCCCATATACGTATTAAGGCTTAACGTCACCTACACAACTACCCGACTTTTACAAGTGAGGTATTTGATTCAACTCATTTTACAATTAATTTGAAAATCAAGTAATGAAACATGGCTTCCTACATATTATAGTTGATTAAACAATTATATAAAAACATTGAACAGATATTTGGTATGGAGGTAGTTTGAGGCCCGGGGAAGGACATAGGTTACTTTTCATTCGGGGAAATACTGTTCTCGAGGGATCAAAATAAACGCGGGCGAAGCCGCGGGTAACAGCTAGTATAATATAATATAGATAAACATCCAAGACCTAGGCCGTTGTGAAAAAGATCATTTTCCATCTTGACCCGACCGGGGAGCGAACCCGGGAACTCCGGTGTGCAGCCTAACATGAAGGCTACTAGGCCACAGAGCTCGTCAATTTGTCTCAACATATTAAAAATAGTAACTAGTATTTTACGTTTGCAGTTCACAATAGTCTAGAAACAAAATCTTCGTTCGAATAAACTTTTCATAACACTTAATAAATAAAAGAGCATCATATCAGTAAATCGTGTGTTCTTTGGTTCTAAAACCACCCGCGAGCAGAAATATTGCTGTCATATATCGCCAAAAAAACTTGCAGACGTAAACGGACTGAACTCAGCCGTAACTGAAAAATGGTAGCACCTTGCGGTGTTTCCGAATGCTCCTGAATGAGTATCTCGCAATTGTGTCATTTTTAGACGATGTTCTTTGTGTTAAATAAATGGAGGCGTGAGTTGGGGTATTAATTTAACTTTTTGTCACAGTTTTAGGCACAGAGCTACAAAGAAAACTACTACTTACACGAAAAATTGTTTTACGGATATTTAGGGGGCTTTAATGTATCTATAAATATTTTGTATAGCTTAATTAAGCAGGTGTTTCAGTTTATATTATAGAGCGTTGAAAGTTGATAAAGAAAATTCAAATATTTAAATTTAACATTCAATAATAATGTTTTTTGGAAGTTTTCATTCCGAAAAAATGCACACAAATCGAATAATTGCTTTTTTTATAACCACTTTCGATTTATTGGAAATTGTGTAATTTTTTCCCGAAACAATACGAGTCGCGGTAACTATTTTGTTAACTTAATCAGGGAAATTGAAAACCTGTCACACCGAGGAGATTTGACGAGTTTTAACAGTAACAGAGCAGACACTGACGCTGAAATGTATACAAACCAATATTTATTACCAATCGTAGCGCTCAGTTTGTGTTTTCTAAGGTCTTACCTCACCATATCTAGTAGATCACCGCCTCTAATTGTTAAATCATGTTATTTCTGGTGATGAAATTTCCTTTGTGGGTACGTATAAGATTCAGGTCTGTTATAAAAGTAAAGCTGAAATGCATGTCACCTAAATGTGATTTCCCCCATGATACACAAGTGGTATAAAAAACCTACAGTCCCTCGGATTTTCAAAGAGGTATTAAGTCATTGGTGCCAACTGTCATAGTTCTACGATAAACGTTAAGTTATATCAATTCCATGCTGGACTGGGAGAAAATAAAAAACGTAGAATGCGCCAGCTGCTTCTCTCCCCGCGCAGATCGTAAAAGGCGATCGAGGGAATGGACGGAAATATGAGGAATCATATCATTAGGCGATGCGGCTACAACCCATCACCGTTTTCCAGCTAATCCCTACCAATATGCTAAATGTGGCCATAAGGTCTTATAGACCTGGGCTCTGTCTACCCCGCAAGGGAAAAAGACGTGATACTATGTATTTAATTATATTGAGGCCAACATAACGCCAGTCTATTGGCACATACGAAAAACAAAAAAATAATCAATATAAACTGAGCGGTTTATTACAGTTGGCGATAAATATTGGCATAAGATTTTGGTTTCAATATCCGCTCTATTTTTGAATCTCTTTGTGATGAAATTTTATTTCATAGTGCAGTTTCCACGAAAGTCAAGGAGTAGTTGGTCTAAATGAAATTCCACTACTGGAAGTTTGGGTGTTTGCAAAATCGACGCATCGCTACAAAGTAAATAAAACGCCGGGAATGAAGTTGCAACGTTGTACTGTGGTAACAAAGACTTCGGTATCAGTTAAAAGTGTGCCAAACTTAAAGTAAATAATTCAGTAGAATGATTCTTGTTAGGAATAAATAGTAGTCAAGTAATTTCTTTATTTTGAAAGCAGAACAGAATTGTTCATCATTTCAGCTGAAAGAAGACCACTGTTGGGCAAAGGTCCCCTAAAGATTCTTCGTTCCATGGAAGGATATTGCCATCTTACCACGCTAAGCAGGTGGATTGGCAAGCACAGTTTCTTTGGCTTCTGGCGCTTCCGATGCTGCTGGCCATCGGAGGTACTTTTGTGCTGGGGAAGGGTAGAAATTTCTTGGATCTGGAAAAGAAATGAAAGTATTGGAATAGGTACTACTCACTCGGACTCACTCTTCCATGCTGGTCTGGAAGAAAATAAAAAACGTAAAATGTGCCAGCTGCTTGGAAAGAGCCCGCGCCGATCATAAAAGCCGATCGAGGGATTGGGCTAAAATCTGCAGAATCATGTCAATAGGCGATGCGGCTAGCAATCCATCACTATTTGATTCCGTTTTCCATATACACGCCTTCCAACATGCTAAATGTGGCCTGACTTTTTCCTTGCGGGGTCATCATCATTATTTCGAGTAGGTGTCACGGTAAACCGACCATGCACACCCTGGTGTCAGAATTCTTCGGAACCGCCTCTCGGCCTCTGACTCTGGTTCCTTCAAGCACGGAATCATCTTTATTATCATACAATCAGGTAATTCAAAGCCTGCAATGTCCTAACCAAACTGGAAACAACTATCCTTCCAGTGGGAATTCAGGCAAACGCCTTAACAACTGGACCACGGAGGCAGTTTTTGCAGAAGCAGAACGGATTTACCAGTTAGTTGGTGTGAAGGCAATAACTAAATAGAATTGGTATCAGAAATAGGCACTTATTACAATATCGCTGCTCTTTACAATGCGAATCGAGCATATATCACCAAAAACACTCATCAGACCGCGACTTGAGCAATACAATCCATCTCGAAGTTAGATATCTAATTATCATTCATTTCACCAGACGGTTGCACCCAAAAGCGTATCGTCCTCGATTTTCAAGTTTAAGCACGTATTGTTTGTATTCTGGAGTCAGCGAGCGTTGTTATCTTCAAGTTGTACGTTAATTAACGCAGGCCTGGAGTACGAAATATGTAAGAGACAGAAGAATACTAGCATATGTATGGTCTTGTTCGACACACTAGCGTTATATTGTCTTGTATTGACTAGTCTTGACGTCACTGCAAATGGCCTAACTGTAGTCGGCCAGCCGAGCAGAGCCTATTTTCAGGCACATATCATAGATTTTTTCTTTAAGGCCTACATTAAAATTAAGTTAAATGTCCTACCTAAATACCTATGGCAAAACTATTTAGTAACTAAGTTCATAATTATCATGGACTACAAAAACCTCACGTTTTAGTTGACTCATCATTTTATCTTTCGTTATAAAAAGTACCTACGTTTTTTTTTATAGGAGACGATGTTATGTCTGTAGCGGGGAAGAGTGCTCAATATTTTCACTGCCAATTTGTCATTGTTGACTACAAAAGCATTGTTTTACTCGTAAATGTACAAAACAAAGACAAAGGTGTTGTGCATTTTAGAAGTAGCCTCTTCTATACCCCTTTTTTATCTGTGGCTAGAGTTCAGAACATTCGCCCGCGGCTACGACTTGTTACCATCTTGTTACGCACTCTTATTGGATTTGGTACAAAAACGTCCCGCACTCACGTCCCGTGTCATCCAAATTTTTGTTTGTGACATTTTATTTGTAAGAAAATTACTTTTCTCCACAACAATTTGTACATCCAACTCATGTGAGTGAATTATTGAGCACTATATGCGAGCAATAATTTAATTGAAAAATGTTTGTTTTAAAATGTTTGTCATATATTATGTAGTAGTACCCTTGATTATATTGTCCTTTTCCATGGACAATACAAAAAAAGAACATTGACCCTGAATTTTTGCGATTTAATCATCCACAATTTTAATTTTAATTTTTTTTATTCCAATAAATACTATAATATAAAAGTAAAGGTCAAATAAGAAACAATGTTGTCTTTTGCGATACATCTGAATATATGGAAAAAGAGCGGTTTACATGACGTATAAATATTTTTTTAACAATTTTATGAAGCAAACTCATTTAAGAATAAAAAAGATACTCGTAATTGTTTATATTACTTATTTGGTTTTCTACTTCTCCCTAATGCAATACAAAAACAATACGTCCACGGCAGAATTTGCTGGTCCAGGTAACCCGTAACTTAGCCATCTTTGTACGTATTGGCGAACAATTTATAGCATTCAGACTAAGCTGCAATTACACGCGTGCTGGCGTCCGTTTGATGGGACAATTAGCCGCTAGCGAGCCTAATTTATTGAGGCTGCGATTATTCACTATTGTTAAATTAGCATTAAATTACCTAATGAGAAATATACTCAAAAACACGTCTCGCTTGCCATTTTGTTCCTAATGACTATTTTTTTTCAGTTTAAAACTTTTTTTAAATGAAACTTGAAAGTGGACTATATTATTAACATTCTGCATGGATAGGATTTTGTGTTTTTCTGAATTTGATGAATGAAAAATGCTCATGAAAAGAACTCGTTTCAGATGTCCGTTGTGATCAAAAATGTCATCATTTTCTATTCTTTTTCTAACTGTAAATATTATAATGCGTAAATCAAGCTTAATGTTGTGTTTGAGGGAGATGTAAAAATTTTAAAAAAATATTATTCTTATTTGTTATGAATCAGCTGCAAAAGTTATAAACAACTCGTGCACCGGCCACGTGCGGCAAAGTTGCCCCACTACTTGCCTATATAAGCGGGCGCATTAGTTGTCGACAGATCGCACACAGGCAACGCCCAAAGCCGAGGTCCGTCCCTCCTGGGGGCCCTTTGGTGAAGTTGCCTATAAAGGTTGAGGGCACTCTGCCCTCACCTCAAACGCCCGGTGAAGTAGCGAAAGCTCACTTGGAGCTAGCTACATAGTCATTACAAAAAAAAAAAAAAATGTCGACTTATCATTCCGGTTTGTGCAGTCGATCCGAGCAGACGTGTTGTCGCGGCACGCTCTCTCAGTGAGACTGTATTTATTGGTCGGAGACTCTGCCCACAAAGTGATTTAATCGCCACGTGGTAATTGTCCCCGTCGGCTCTATGCGGAAATCGCAGGCTCCAACGCTCAGTGCGATTGCTCGGCCAGGCGTACCCTGGGATCGAGTCCATTAATTCCGACTTGTGTTCCAGCTGCAGCTCGTCGACCATTGGACCCTGTGGGCGGCGAGGTTCCTGTCGACGCTTCGACGCCACACGTGTTCTTTTTAAGAACGCACGTGTTCGTTAGAACGCGCGTGTTCTTTTCTCGAACACGCTTCGTGGCGTTTACGCGGATCGGTCTGTCCTTTTCAGGGCAAGTACTGACCGTAAGTGTTTGTTGGGAAACTTCTACGCCTTGCCCACATGCGCACACTGGGCGTCGGTGGAGTAGTCCTCGCTTTTAGCCGAGGCCGTGCTTCGAGTGATCGTGTTGCGGTGTTCTACGCCAATACGGGTTACTCGTAGTTACGTAGTGCTGACCCTGGCGCTAGCCTTTACCCCTTCAGGGTAACGGCAAACTTCAGGACGGGCTCAGGAGCACTTGGCCTTGGGGGCTCCCCTCATCAAGCCAGAGTATCGGTTAGGTAATTAAGACCTAGGTTCGTCCCGCTTGCACTAACAAGGTCGGCAGCGGTCAGTAGGCAGGTTCCTTTGTAGGGCGGTAGGGTTTCCTCTGCACCACCCAACAGAGGGATAGGGCGTTAGGGCTCTGAGTTCACCCCTCAGAGACGATAGGTCATTTAGGGCCCACGTTTCCCTACGCGATCCCCTCCATGCGGCCTTCGTAATAGCCGCCTCCACCCCCGACTATGAACTCTTTAAAGAGTTCTTAAGTCAGAACTCTGCAACGAAAAAGGCCTTTGCAGCCTTTAAAACTCAGCGCAAGTACCGCGCGAAAGTCAACCGCGGTATCCCCCGATCAGAGATCATCTCCGACGACTGCCCTAATGCAGTCGACATCCCAGAAATCCCAGTAGTCCTTCCGACTCCGGGTTCCCCCTGCCCGATCGCGACCGCGACCGCCTACAAGAACGCTTACCGTAATAGGTTCGACTCCCTCCCGGTAGAGGAGAGTGATTATTATTATGAGGACGACCAGACTGAGACCGACGCTCAATCTGCTCAGCCCTCTCTCCCCCCAAGCCAGGAGCTAGAGACTGTCCCCGAGTCCGAAGAGATGGAGACGGAGACAGCCTCCCTGCAGACCCCGTCCCCCTCCGGACAGGAGCCCGAACCGGAGCGTGCGCAATGCTCCGATGACGACGATTACACCGTCGTCACCGGCGCAAAGCGCTCGCGCAAGGCGAAGGCCTCAGAGAAGGAGACCCTCCCCGCACCCAAGGCTCTTAAAGCCTCCAACGGCGCGCCAGTCGCCAAGACGTCATCCTCGACGCCCACGCCCACCCAAGCTTCCGGGAAGAAGCAAAAGCCCCCCCCCCCATGATTGTCCTCCGCGATCCTAAACAGTGGGAATCCATATCCAGGACACTCAACGTCCAAAAGATCGCGTACACACGCGCCTCCACCGATCGCAACGGTGATATTCAAATAAACGTCCCCGCGATGGACGCATACCGGGCCCTAACCCGCCTCCTCAACGAGCGCCAAATCCCCTGGTACTCATTCGGCCTCCCTGAAAACCGCCAACTTAGGGCGGTCGTCAAGGGCATCCCCACTTCGACGTCTAGTGAGTACGTCAAGGAGACACTAGTCTCCCAATCGATTCCCGTACAGGAGGTCCACCGCATGTACGGGAAAAATAAGAACCCATACCCCATGATTCTTATTATCCTCGATAATACGCCCGAAGGCAAGCGTATTTTTAATATCAAGTCCTGCGCAGGACTGACCAAGTTCAAGGTGGAAGCTCCCCATAAGCGTGGCATTGTCGGTCAATGCCACCGCTGCCAATATTACGGGCACTCGGCCCGTAATTGCCATGCTCGCCCCAGATGCGTGAAGTGTTTAGGGGACCACGGCACAGCGGACTGCGAAAGAGTCCGCAGTGCGGAGAATGAGTCGCAGGCGGCTTGTGTGCTCTGCGGGCAAGAAGGCCACCCCGCCAACTGGCGGGGCTGCTCAAAAGCCCCCCGAGCAAATAAGAACGCCTGGGGCCCAAAATCCCCGCAAAACGCCGCCCCTCAAACACGCACAAATCGTGCCCCCCAGGCGCCGGCGCCCACTCCTCCTCCATTAATGAGCAGCCAAACTGCCTTCCCCCCTCTGAAGCAGAGACAGCCGGTGTCTCATTCAGAAGCCCCAATGGCTCCCCCCAGCAGACCCCCACCTCTGATGCGCCACAGCGCTCCTCCGGCTAGCCGGAACCAGGACGCTCTGGCCTTCGGAGCCGCTTTCGACACCATCCACGAAACGCGTGAGGATCTCTCAGAGATCATCGAAATGGGTCATGCTATACTAGCAGCAAATGGCAACACTCTTGCCAAAATGGCAATAGTATTCCAATACCGGGATCTAATCAAAAGATTAGAAAGTTCCCACCCCCACCTCTACTCGCGTTAATATGGGTAGTCTCAATTTGAGAAATAAACCCAGGTCCCTTACCATTGCGTACTACAACGTAAATGGCTCCTTCAATCAAAAGAAACCCCTCATCCAGGAGTTTCTTATCAACCATCAGGTTGACATTTTCCTCGCACAAGAGACCATGCTTAAGGCCCATACCCGTAACCCCCGCATCACGAACTACAACATCATCCGTAATGACAGATTAAATGCCGAAGGCGGCGGTACTTTAATCTATTACAAAAGGTCTCTTCACTGCACCCAATTAGAGCCCCCCCCCGAATCTCGTCAACATCGAGTGCTCCCTCCTCCGGATAGCCATGACCGGTCATGCGCCTATCAACATAGCCTCGATCTACCAGAGAAAGAGGCTGCTCCGTAGCGACCTCGAAATCCTCTTTTCGCTGACAAACTCCACCATTTTGGCTGGAGATTTCAACAGCAAGGCAGTTCGTTGGCACTCAGTCACGGACTCGACCAACGGAAGAATTCTAGAGAACCTCTATGACGAGGGTGACCTAGATTTCGACGTTGTTGCCACATTAGCCCCCACGCGTTACCCTACCGTAGAAGGACAAAACCCCAGCGTTCTCGACATTGCCCTCCTAAAGAACATCACCCTTCAGGTGTGTTCAGTAGAGGTCCACCCTGACATATCTTCCGACCACAGACCAGTAGTACTGCAACTAGGACCGACAGACAACGGACGCATAGAGCATACAAGGACGGTGACCGACTGGAAGAAACTTGGAAAAGTTATCAACCAGTCGACACCGCACTTGGATGCAATCCCCGACCAAATCACCACGACTGACGAGACTGACCTCGCAATCTCTTCCCTCAACAGCCACTTGCAAGCATCCTACAAGGAATGCTCTCTCGCGAAGTCCCTTCTATGGATCCCAGCCATAGAATGGAACTGCCCGAGGATATGCGAGAACTGCTGAGGGAAAAGAATCGCGCCTCACGACTACACGACAACTACCCCACAGAAGAGGCCCGAGCCCGACTTCGTTTCTTGCAACGGCGAGTCAAGGAACGCATCGCGGAAATTAGGAATGAACGCTGGGGCGACCTCCTTGCTGAGATGACGCCCTCCCACGTGGCGTATTGGCGCATTGCCAAATGTCTCAAGGCCGACACGGTTTCGTCCACTCCTCCCCTCACGCGCCCAGACGGCTCCATCGCCTTCGATGATGACGAAAAAGCTGAATGCTTAGCAGACAGCCTGGAGAGCCAATGCTCTCCTAGTCGTGAGCCAGTAGACCCCGATCACCTCCGCGAGGTGGAATCGCACGCAAATCGCTTCGTCGCTTCTCGTACGATCCCACCAAACACCCCCCTAGCCCCGACGACACTTGACGAAGTGAAGTCGATCGTTCGCGGTCTCAAACCCCGAAAGGCGCCCGGCCCTGACGGAATATCGAACGGAGTGCTCAAATGCCTCCCGGAAACCCTCCTCCTCCTCCTCGTGAGCATCTTCAATGCGTGCCTTGCAAATTGCACTTTTCCAGCCGCGTGGAAAGAAGCAATTGTAATCGGTATCCCCAAACCAGGCAAAGACCTGAAGAACCCCTCCTCCTACCGACCCATCAGCCTCTTGAGCTGCATAGGCAAGATCTACGAACGGATCTTGCTCAAAAGACTTAAGGACTATGTAGAGTCCAAAAGTCTTATCCCTGACGAGCAGTTTGGTTTCCGGGCCAAACACGCGTGTCATCACCAATTGCACCGCCTCACGGAGCATATCCTCAAACTAAGGAACTGGGGTCGCCCCACGGGAGCACTCTTCTTCGATGTAGCGAAAGCCTTCGACAAAGTCTGGCATTCTGGCTTGATCACCAAGTTGGACAACTTAGGCCTGCCGGACAGTCTCGTGCACATCATACGAGACTTTTTGTCGAATCGGTCTTTTCGGTACAGAGTAGAGGGATGTCTCTCGAGCCCCCGTCCCATTCGAGCTGGCGTCCCGCAAGGCGCCGTTCTCTCGCCCCTCCTATACTCGCTGTACACAAGCGATATCCCCAAGACCCCAAATGTAGAAGTGGCACTGTTCGCCGACGACACAGCCCTCTACACGTCCCATCACATAAAATCGGTTATCGTTAACCGTTTACAGTCCGCCGTGGACGCTCTCGGCATGTGGTTCAAGAGGTGGCGCATCGAGGTTAATCCGGAGAAAAGCACAGCTGTGTTTTTCTCAAAGGATAGCTGCGCTGTGACACGTCAGAAAATCACCATGTCCGAAGCAGAACTTCCCCCGTTAGGGTCAGTATCGCTGTACGGAAAGCCCATTCAGTGGGCACCCAAGGCTAAATACCTTGGAGTCGTACTCGATAGAGCAATGACCTTCGGTCCCCACATCACCAAAGTTCGCAACCTTGCCGCCTTCGTATTAGGCCGCCTCAACCCCATGATAGGCAATGCTAAGATGTCACTTAGAAATAAGTTGACACTCTATAAGCTTTGCGTCCGCCCTATCATGACCTACGCCGGCGTAGTCTTTTCGCATATCGCGCCCTCCCACATCCTACGGCTGCAACGTTTGCAGAATCGGTTCGTTCGACGTGCCACTGGCAATCACCGGTACTTGCGCATGACAGACTTACACCGTGACTTAGATCTCCCGTCCATCCGCGGCTTTCTCAAAAACGCCTCCAGGCGTTTCTTTGAGAATGCCGCACGCCATCCCAATCCGTTAGTGGTGCAAGCCGCTAACTACTCCCCCAACCTACACGATACGACCTTACGTCGTAGACGTCCTAGGAACGTACTTGACGATCCCGATGATCCCATTGACATCGCACAAGCCCGCCCCGACCCCTCTCCGGCTCCGAATAGCCGGAGGAATCCCACTATCCGACCCCGTCGCACTCGACACCGGAACAGAGTGCGTAGAGTAGGATTAGCTCCGATTACTGGTGACCGCCCGGCGGTCCCGGGTGACTTGCACCCAGGATAGGCCCTTCTGGCAACGTAGCTTTCGGCCCATAAGGCAAAAGATGAGAGTTGCTGCTCTCCAAAGGCTTTTGCCATTGATTCTCAGATTGGCCCTTCAGGCTTGCATGCACGCAAACGCGGCCCATCAGGCAATATGAGAGTTTGCTGTCTCTCCAAGCCTTGCGCACACAGGCAACGCCCAAAGCCGAGGTCCGTCCCTCCTGGGGGCCCTTTGGTGATGTTGCCTATAAAGGTTGAGGGCACTCTGCCCTCGCCTCAAACGCCCGGTGAAGTAGCGAAAGCTCACTTGGAGCTAGCTACATAGTCATTACAAAAAAAAAAAAAAAATGTCGACAGATCAGACGTTGTCTAGCATCGGACACGGCACGTCGCTCTGAACTGTCTCTGCGTCAGGTAAAATCTTTTGTTATTTATTTGCTAATTTTGTTATAATGATATTATGATGTTTTAATAATATTTATAATATTATGATGTTTTAAATAATATTTATGATAATTAATATTTATGGTATAATTTATTGATTGGTGACTAAGTAATAATTATGACATGCTTTTGTATGAAAAATCTAATATATATATGGTTTGATAAATTATGAATATAATAATAACTAAATATATATATTCGTTTCATTTGATCTCCCACATCAGAAGTGGGATCTGTCAAATACAGCCACTACGCCTACTTATAATTATGGTTTCAGGTCATAATCGTCTTTCATAATGGCATCGAGGTCCAAATCGGCATCAGGTGGCGCGTCAGCGGCAGGTGACAACCCAGCTACACATGACAACGTGGCCGCACCAGAGGCTGCTCCACCTTCGCCAATCCTCGGCACCGAGACGTCGCGTTCGTCTTCGGCCGGCCACAGTGAACCAACTCCGGGCTGTTCAACCAGCAACGCCCAAGACCCAAGAACAGATGAAGCACGGTACTACGATGACCTCACAAGAGTGTGAGACCTCACATGGACTATACAAGCGATCAAGCCAGCAGCTTAGCAGAATATGCGACACGAAAATGGGAGCTGGCGCGGAAGGTGATAGCAGTGGAGGTGACCGAGCAACGTTTAGTGGAGGCAGTAATCTCTGGTATGTCTGATTTTCGTATACGTTTTGACCTGTTGAGACTTACGCCTAAAAACTTGCCGCAGTTAATTCAGAGTCTGAATTCATTCAAGCGCAAGATCTTTAGTAAAGATACTGATCACAACATTCCCTCTAAACGATCTAAATTAAACACTTATGACAAGAATAAGCAAAAATACTGTCATAAATGTCGTAAACCGGGACATTTGCTTAAAGATTGCCAATCCACTAGCGTTGTTAACAGTCGTGAGCCGTCAAAAAACACTCCAACGGGAAAAGATCCTAAAACCACTGTAATATCTTGTACGTATTGTAATAATTAAGGGCATTCCTTTGAAAATTGTTATTCGCGTATTAATCGTAAACCTAAAGAGGAAAAGCCAAAACCAACTAATATTAATACTTTGGCAGTAAATAAAAACAGATCCTCTAAAATACAAATAAATGATCATGATTTTGTATCTCTATTAGATAGCGGTGCTGAATGCTCTCTAATGCGCGATTCGGTCGGAAACTCTGTAAAAGGCAAAATATTTTTTGCAACTACAATGTTGCGTGGTGTTGGAAACACTTCTTTTTATTCATCGCGTAAAAAGCTGTGTATGATCTGTGTTGATGGCTTAAATCTGGAGTTAGAGTTTGTTTTGGTCCCTGATGATTATATTCAATATGATGTCCTCCTTGGTCAAAACCTTTTTGAAATACCCGGACTTAAAGTAACCTTTACGAATGATTCCATTAAAGTTACTCGTGATTGTTATAGTATAAATTCTGTTCAACAATCGGACCTTGATCACCTAGATATTAATGAAAGACTTGAGCAGGAGTGTAAAGATAAATTATTGGGTATAATCAACTCTTTTTCTGAAATATTTACATCTGGTAACAAGGTAACCCAAGTTACCACGGGTGAATTAACAATTCGTTTGAAGAATCCCGACAAGATTGTGCAAAGGAGGCCCTACCGGTTAGCACCCACAGAACGGGAATATGTTAAAACCCTTATTAAAGATCTTAAAGATAATAATATCATACGAGATAGTCAATCCCCATTTTCAAGTCCAATTTTATTAGTTCGTAAAAAGGATGGTAGTGACCGAATGTGTGTGGATTACAGAGAGTTGAATAGCAACACCATTCGTGATCACTTCCCTCTTCCTATAATTGATGATCATATTAGTAAACTGTCAAAGGCCAAATATTTTACTATCTTAGATATGGCAGCTGGTTTTCACCAGACCCTATAGCTCCTGACTCTATAGAAAAGACCTCATTCGTAACACCTGACGGACAATACGAGTACCTGCGTATGCCGTTTGGCCTTTGCAATGCATCCTCAGTCTTTCAGAGAGCCATCACCACAGCACTAAAGCCTTTTGTTGATATTTTCGTCCTAATTTATATAGATGATGTAGTGATTTATTCGGATATACCTGATCAAGGTCTGGAACATTTGAGTTTGGTTCTAGAGACCTTGCATAAAACTGGTTTTTCACTAAATGTTAAAAAATGTAAATTTTTGCAAACCGAAATTGAATATTTAGGCAGAATTGTTTCCAACGGCCAAGTAAGACCTAGCCCCGGAAAAATCAAAGCTCTCCTAAATTCAGCGGTCCCTAGCACTGTAAAACAAGTACGCCAGTTTTGTGGCTTAGCTGGCTACTTTAGAAAATTTATCCCCAATTTTTCACTTTTAATGATACCTTTGTATAACCTTACGCGTAATAATACCAAGTGGACTTGGAATAAAGAACACGATGATGCTAGGAATAAGATACTTCAGTTACTTGTTTCCGAACCCATTTTGACCTTATATGATCCAACGAAACCGATGGAACTACACACCGACGCTAGTTCCGCTGGACTAGGAGCAGTTCTTTTCCAAAAACATAATGATCAACTAAAAGTTGTTGAGTACTTCAGTATGCGCACCACCCAGACTGAAAGTCGTTACCACTCTTACGAGTTGGAAACGTTAGCAGTAGTGAGAGCAATAAAACATTTTCGGCACTACCTTGTTGGCAAGGCCTTTAAAGTTGTGACCGATTGTAACTCATTAAAAGCATCACGAAACAAAAAAGAATTGCTCCCACGAGTTCATAGGTGGTGGGCATACTTGCTGTCATTTAACTTTGACATCGAATATAGAAAAGGGGAACGAATTCCCCACGTGGATTATCTTAGCCGTAACCCCCCTGTTCTTAACGTAAATAATGTACTCTGTTATGAAAAATGGTTAGAAGTAGAGCAAAAACATGATTCGGAAACAACTAACATTATTAAATCAATTAAAAACAATACAATGGATAAAAACTTGGCTTCCAGTTATGAAATTTATAATGGATTATTGTATAGGATTTTTTTCAACAAAAGATAACAAAACTAAAAAATCCCTGTTCGTGCCTAAAAGCTACCGCTGGCATATTATTAACATTTACCACGACTCTCTCAAACATTTTGGCTGGGAAAAAACCCTTGAAAAAATTCGTGAGCATTTTTGGTTCCCAAATATGTCTAAATTTACCCGAAAGTTTGTTGAAAATTGTTTAACTTGTAAAATTAATAAGAGTCAATCTGGTTCGCGCCAAATATCACTGCATCCGATTGATAAGTCTCCAGTGCCCTTTCACACTGTGCACATGGACACAACCGGGAAATTGAGTGGCAACAAGCCGAAAATCAATATGCTGTAGTTTTTATTGATGCGTTCACTAAATACTGCTTTATAAGACCCGTTAATAACCTGACGGCCACGGCAACTGTTAACTGTCTAAAAGATCTGATTTATAACTTTGGAACACCCAAACGAATTGTTTGTGATCAAGCAGCTTCTTACACTGGCAAAGAGTTAGGAGACTTTTGTGAAAAGTGGTCAATCGAACTGCACTTCATCGCAAGTGGTGTAAGCCGCGCAAATGGGAAGGTCGAGCGTATGATGAAAGTTCTAACTAATTGTTTTACCATTGTTGAAAACACGTCAAAGAGGAGTTGGAAAGATTCTGTTGGCGACGTGCAGCTGGCCATTAACAGCACTTTTAACAAAAGCACTGGCCATACGCCTTTCCAGCTTATGATGGGATGTAATCGGTCGCCTCCAGCCATATCAGCCTTGTTAGAGGATGTGGAACGCCTGGACCTTGAAGCTTGTCGTGAACAAGCAAAAATTAAAATAGATGAACGAGGTCAAGTTCTGAAAGAGCAATTTGATAAGACTAAGGCTAAATTTATCCCATTTAAAGTCGGTGATATTGTGTTGCTAAAACAAAATCCCCGTACAATTAATAAGCTTGATAGCAAGTTTAAAGGTCCATGCGTAGTTACTCATGTCAACGAAAATGATAGATATACTATAAGAGTACATGATACTGGAAATGAATTATATGTATCTCACGATAATTTACGATTAGTGTCCCCTGAAATGGGAAACATGTTAACGGAATCCCTAGAGGATTAAACATGTAAAATAATTTTATTTGCTATTAATTTTCAGGTGCATCTATGAGCGTCTGGCCAACGTTTATTTGTGCATTTGCTAATTGTTAGTAGGGTCATGTGATTTGACTCATGCCATATGATTTGGCACCATGGGTCATGTGATTTGACCACTGCCATGTGATTTGGCACCATGGGTCATGTGATTTGACCACTGCCATGTGATTTGGCACTATGGATCATGTGATTCACCTATGCCATGTGATTTGGCGCTAACATAGAAGCTATGCCATGTGACTTGGCACTATCGGTCATGAGATTTTAATGGTACCATGTGATTTGGTACTTAGATAATAAATCATTAGTTATCGCCATGAAAGGCTGTTTGTTTTTAAGTTTACTCTTAATAAACTAGTAGTAATGTATCGCAAGCCAAATTGGCTGCTCGTCAGAATGGCCGTGCGGGAGATGTAAAAATTTTAAAAAAATATTATTCATATTTGTTATGAATCAGCTGCAGAAGTTGTAAACAACTCGTGCACCGGCCACGTGCGGCAAAGTTGCCCCACTACTTGCCTATATAAGCGGGCGCATTAGTTGTCGACAGATCAACCCGTTAGTAGTGCAAGCTGCTAACCACTCCCCCAACTTACACGATACGACCTTACGTCGTAGACGTCCTAGGAACGTACTTGACGATCCCGATGATCCTATTGACATCGCACAAGCCCGCCCCGACCCCTCTTCGGCTCCGAATAGCCAGAGGAATCCCACTATCCGACCCCGTCGCACTCGCCACCGGAATAGAGTGCGTAGAGTAGGATTAGCTCCGATTACTGGTGACCGCCCGGCGGTCCCGGGTGACTTGCACCCAGGATAGGCCCTTCTGGCAACGTAGCTTTCGGCCCATAAGGCAAAAGATGAGAGTTGCTGCTCTCCAAAGGCTTTTGCCATTGATTCTCAGATTGGCCCTTCAGGCTTGCATGCACGCATACGCGGCCCATCAGGCAATATGAGAGTTTGCTGTCTCTCCAAGCCTTGCGCACACAGGCAACGCCCAAAGCCGAGGTCCGTCCCTCCTGGGGGGCCCCCATGGTGATGTTGCCTATAAAGGTTGAGGGCACTCTGCCCTTGCCTCAAACGTCCGGTGAAGTAGCGAAAGCTCACTTGGAGCTAGCTACATAGTTAAAAAAAAGAAAAAAAAAAAAAAATGTCGACAGATCAGACGTTGTCTAGCATCGGACACGGCACGTCGCTCTGAACTGTCTCTGCGTCAGGTAAAATCTTTTGTTATTTATTTGCTAATTTTGCTATAATGATATTATGATGTTTTAATAATATTTATAATATTATGATGTTTTAAATAATATTTATGATAATTAATATTTATGGTATAATTTATTGATTGGTGACTAAGTAATAATTATGACATGCTTTTGTATGAAAAATCTAATATATATATGGTTTGATAAATTATGAATATAATAATAACTAAATTAAGGGCATTCCTTTGAAAATTGTTATTCGCGTATTAATCGTAAACCTAAAGAGGAAAAGCCAAATGTTTACAATACGATGTTGTATTCGTTTCATTTGATCTCCCACATGTTAAATACATGCAAATTTTCACTTTAGTTGAATTTATCTACCATTTATAATTATAATGAAGTGAAAGAGATAGAATAACGTAATTGTGCTTAAGAGTAAAAGAGATGACATTTAACGAAACGTAATTGAAGAGATCAGGATTTTTTTAAATTTATTTTTACGTAATTTTTCGAAAAAAAAATTAAAATCGAAGAAATATATGCAACTGTCCAGCATAAGATGAATCTCATGACATATCATTTATCAAAATCGGACCATAACTGTAGATCTGATGGGATGTACAAAAATTGGCCTCGCGTAATATAAGAATCTGTGAATGGGCATGTTTTCTAAAAAAATACTTTTCAAAGTAATTCATCCGTCTGGTAGATAATTGAAAATATTGGATACTTATTTTTTCTTGTGTCAAACAAACAAAAAAATTATAAAGATATAGCCCGTTAAAGTTCCGCATGACATCCCTGACCGGTATACTTTTTACCGGCCTGTTGCGTCATGAGCCCCCACTCCTGAACTTTGATACGTTTTATTTGTATCATCTTTTGTTTGATTGATAAAGAAAATACGTATCTAATATTTTTAGATAACAGTCAGGACAATTTTGTTGGTGGAAAAAGTATCCATAAGCGACGGCTGATACAACATGCCTTTAACCCTTTGACAGCGAAGATCAGATAAATCCGACAAGCATTTTCATAGAAAATGTATTTCATAGAAATGATTTATCCGACGTTCGCGGTCAAAGACATAACAAGACTTAAACCGCATATACGAATATGACGTGTCACATCTTTTGGCATATACAAATATGACGACCCGTTTTTGTATTAATGAATGTTTGTCATAACCTGTATACCTATGTATAACCAATCGACTCTTGCCTCCAATGAATGAATTATACTTTATTGCTTTAAACGTGGTACAATAGGTGGATTGTATAAAATTAAGGTATCGCACATTAGTCATTTCTGACATGCAATGCAACAGACAGTAATATTTGTCAAATTAAATTAGGTATAATAATGCCAATCAAATTAAATTACGAAATTTATATTTTACTAGCTTTCGCCCGCGGCTCCGCCCGCGTTTATGTCGATCCCTCGGGAATAGTACTTTTTCCAGGGATAAAAGGTAGCCTATGCCCTTCTCCGTACCCCAGAGAACTTGTATGCAAAATTACATGATGATCGGTACAGTAGTTACGATGTGAAAGCGTAACAAACAAACAAACTCACTTTCGCATTTATAATATTAGTAAGGATACATATTATGTCAGATTTTATATAACATATATATATAATATATATAACATCATATAATTTTATATTATTAAGATAATCTCTTACTCTATAAAAACATTTTTCTACGAGCCAACAGAAAAGTTTTCGTTTAAATAATTTAACATTGTACCAAGCATAGAAAACGGTGCTTAAAAAAGTGATTCGTGGTTATAACATAAAACCTTCGGTCATATATAAAACAGATTTTAGGAAAAGAGCAAGACGAGTCAGTATCTGCTTATAGTTTGTCTAAAAAGTATTATTACGGAAAATTTATTAGGATAACCGCGTGCGTTTATGAAATAACATTAATACACAAAAATACAACCTATTAAATTAATTGAGTTATTATAAATCACTGTAAGCTTTTAATCGGGCAATAAAATTAATTATTCCCGATAGAGTTATTGCTGCCGCCAATACTTTAATAAATTTACGTTAATCAAACAGGATTAGTCAAGTGAAGTATATAAACACAAAAATAGCTTGGTAGCAAATAAAAGTATATCTTAGGCTTAATATATCTGTACGAGTTTACCTCGCACATTTGGGCAATCCGCGGCTTAGATCATGTAGGTAGATCGCGTGTCATCTATTTTAATAATATTTATAAATAGCTTTTTAATTTTAAAACATATTCACACACACAACACATCGATCGATCTGCGATATTATAGCGATTGGACACTGCTATCACAATGCTGGTTACATGATGCCTGAGTGTGACGGTTTCCAAGTAACGCGATCTTGTGTCTCCGTACAACCATCTTCAACCTAGCAAGCAGCAACATCTCTTCATGTATGGTGTTGGGCCTAATAGCAAGTCTGGCACCATACGATAGCCTTAGATTTTTGTCGATTTTATAGATTTTTGTCGCTTTCCTATCTCATCTCATGGTTAATGATGTGCCAAAAGAAAGGCTTCAATTTTTTCCTGACAATTTTTACGTCTCTCGTGTAAGATAATTATTGAGAAATTCCCGAACATTATTTAAAATTTCTCTCAAATTTGCGTGTGGAGGAATTTTGGAGAATAGGGATTTCTCTTCGGTACAACACTACCTAGTCATAATTTTCCTCTCAGCTATGGAACCTCAGTGCTTCTAAACCAAGTCTGGGCACACGTCGTAACCTTTATAGCCGCCTGCTTCCTACTATTCTTTGTGTTGGGGAAATTTCTTATAAGACCTAGCGTTAATTAGGTAATGATGAGATTTACCAACAATTCTGTAACAAGATACAAAAAACTTTACTAAGCGACAAATAATATTTGTCTTGAAAGCAAATACCAAATACCATAATATTAATATCCAATTAATAATAAAGTGAAGCCAGAGTTTATTACAAACCACATTCTTAGAATATTTTCGCCTAATATCAAATATAAAGACGCTTCATCCTCTTAATCTAAATTACGTTCGAAACAAAGACATTCTTTAATTTTCTTGCTAGACTAAATTAATAATTCATAATAAGCCCATGCATTCTTCGATGAGGTGGTTCGGAACTTTTAATCTAGCTTAAGAGGTCCCTCGAAATAATCAAGGGGTGGTTTCCTTTGAAGGATCGTGTCACTCTCCCCCGGTGTGTATTTTCAAAACGCTGTCTAATTTTGCATTTGGAATGTTATTGATTGCAAGGAATAAAACATTTGTTAGCAATTTAGGAGGAGGAGGAAGGTGAAATAAATGATAAATAATATTTTGAACTAACCGCTTTTGGGACCCAGCGGCTCATATCGGCTGCCGGTGATAAGAGGACTGGCTGCTTTTTCGCCCAACGGATTAGCATAGCTATCCAACGGGGGAACGCAGCCAGCGTTCTTGCCACCATGCCACACGGCATATTGCGACGATATTTTTTTCTAGTGCTTTCTTTTTCTTCATGTTTATATTGTATATAGTTAGTTATAATCAATGTAATTATAAAAGATTTTATTATTTTGTTTACCTGAAATAAAAGTATTCTAATGTGTCAAAAAAACCAGGATATGATTACTTGCCCACAAAATAATGAATAGTCTAAATAATACAGACTTTGGGCGAAAAAATCACGGATATAGTTTTATATACAACTCTGGACAATTTTCGTTTTTAATGCTCATATTTATATATATTAGATACTGCGGTTATGAAATACTACCTATTGTTTTCACGATTGTTGCACATTTAAAATAAATCACACAATATAAGTTTTATTGCGTCTATTACATTATTTTTACACCTAACGTGTCGATTATGTTACATTGTTTAGATTTATGATATTTTGAAATAAATAAATAAAACTTAACAGTTTTAATATGCGCAGGTAGACAAAGTCGTAGGTGGTCAAAAGTCAACTTAGTCTACGTTAGATGTAAAAACAATGTAATAAACGCGATAAAACCGTATTCCGTGATTTAATTGAAATGATTATCAGCTGGATCTACTTGAGTTTGTCCAAAGACGATCTGTCAGAATTATTGACGATCCCAATATTACTAGCCGTATCGAGCCCCTGAGTCTGAGGACAGATTTTGCTTCTCTCTGTGTATTATATCGCTTGATCAAATAATTCTTCAGAGCACAGCCCATTGTGCCAAGCCCAAGCCTCTGTAATAAAATGAAATAATTTGATGATTTAAAAAGTATAAACTATGTGTTTTAATGTGATAACTAAGATCCGTAACACCAAGCTTGAAACTCGCTGAAGATATAAGAAACAAAAAATAAAGTCTATGCCACGTCGGAGGTTTTATTAAATAAAACGTTACCCCATATATCCAAATCCATTAAGCCTTAATAACTTCTGTTTAAAAAAGAAGCAATAAACAAAACGCATAATACATAAATACAAAGTACGAGTATGTATGTGTTATGCGTTTTGTTGCACTGTTATAAAAACTAAAGTTCGCGTGTAGATAGGAAATAAAAAACCAAAATAGTGGTGAGTTGCTAGCTACATCGTCGCCTACAAACCTGATTCCTGATTTTCGCCCATTCCCTCAATCGGCTTTTACAATCTGTGCGGGAAGAAAAGCAGCTGATACAGTCAGCCAACGAGATACCTAACCCCGTCATCTACCTACATCTTGAATTATCTCTATAACTAAAAGTAATATTAACATGAAAATGTATATTCAGAAAGGCTTAATTAAAATCTTTCTGAACATATATTTTCATGTTAATATTATTTTTAGTTTAAGAGAAAATTTAAGATATAGGTAGATGGCGGGGTCTGGTATCTCGTTGGCTGACTGTACATTCTACGATTTTTCTTTTCTCTCAGAAAAGTACCTATGCATATTGCACCTTTTATATCTTGTAACGCCATGTTCTATGGAATAAATTATCAATCTATCTCAATGTATACTAATTAACAATAAAAACTGTTACAGCCTAAATATTCACTGAACAAAAATAATTTACTTCAACCGCTTCTACTAACATTCCTTTACTTCATTAATCATCTCGTCACGAAGGTATTTTGTCTTTGATTTCATTAATAACGTTTCCGCTCCGCTTTTCAGCTTATTTATTTGATTTAACTTCTATTTGAGTTTAACTTCTATTAATATAGGAATTTTCATATCTTCGTAAATATAGATTGTATGAAAGATATACTTAGTTATTATTAAAATATGTAATATTAAATATTAATCAAAAAATTTACTTAGTTATTTGTATATCAAAGATATTCTAATGAGTATCGCAGATTATTAAACGCGCTTAAGAATAAAATAAGAAAAAATCTACGGTTTGAGTGTTATATTCTTGAAGATCAAAATGAAGAATCGTTTTTTTAACAACAACATACAATAAACGATTACAGCTTAACAATTACAATTATATCAGTTAGTTACATTTAAGCTATTTTCCAGAAACTTATTTTATGATTTCCTTACAAGGCATGCCTAATAATGCCTAAAACAAAAAAATTTAAAAATAGCTTATTATTCTTATACAGAATAATCAACCCACCGTTCCAAGTTAAAATGACATAATTACTAGTTATATATTTTTTACTTGTTCTATTTTTAGGGCAAACTAAAACAATAGTCTTTAAAACGACTTCAAGAAAAAAAGCGTTATATATAACATTAGCGGCACGCCCTGGCTTTGCACGGGTAGATTTAGGTATTTAATCTACAGCCTATGTTGATCAAAAATAATGTAGGAATCTAATAATTTAAAAAAAAATCGAGTCTATCTAGTAGTTTCGGAGCATATTCAATTCAAACAAACAATCAAATCTTTTTAATTTTTTAAGGATTACAATTTAAAAAATAACTTTATTAAACGTCAGTATCTTTAAAGTAAGTAGAATGTTACGTTGTGAGTAATGTAATAAATAATTAGTAGCTTATGGTAACAAACGTATAGTATATAAAAAGATTCAAACCTTAGTGGTAAAAGAAAACATAGACCCTGATGCCTTTTGATTTCTGGCAAACGCCCGAGGGATTTTCGTTGGTAGTTAGGCATTTTTTCTTCGGAATTATGGCAGAAACATCTAATTCAACGCCTGATAAAAGATTTTGTCTTGGAACACGATCGTTCAGGTAAATAACGAACTCATTTTTCGCTCTTCTTATTGGGGTAAATGTTGTTTTTATTTTCTTTTTTTATAAAGAATAATTTTACAACAGGCACTTAGAAGAATTTGATTATTACTGAATAATTTTTAAATACTTACTTTTTATTTTGCTTTTTGTTAGAATAAGTACGTTGTTGCGACTTTCTGGAAGAGTTACTGCATTCTCCGATCAACCCCAGAATCACAGCAAGGAAAAACAGTAAACACTAACCTGGATCCACTGGCGGACAGGACTCGGAAGGAATCGCCTGCGACGGGACTTCGTGTCGACCGGCTGGCAATCTTCTGGTTTGAACTGTGTTATTCCTCACTGCCTACACTAGTGGTACACCATCACACACACGCGATGAAGATTTAGGGTTGTTTTCGGCCAGCAAAGCTCTTAGGAGTCGTTATTTTTGGAAATTATATCAGCGCACGAGCGCGCTCAACTCGACTCGATCGCCATATTTATTCGACTAGTCTTCGGGCGACCAATCACAGGCCGTCCTGGCGAATAGGAAGTATGTAGAGGGGAACGGAAGCAGACACAGATAGGTAATTCTATTTGGGTTTTAAAGTTAATGCTTACACATTTTCCCCCACCTGAAATCCACAAGGGTTTCACAGAGAATGCAAATTGAAAGACAAAAAACAAAAGCAATAGCTACGCACTATTGCAAGAATATCTAGAAATATTATTTTCGAAAGATAAAGTAATAAATAAGTTTTAACTCGCCTAAGGATAGTGTGTATTTATGTTTAAATAATTTATGAAAAAATATCTTAATTAATTGGTAAGGGACAAACCTTTACTACCGGCCTACGAAAGGTCTTTCCGTTAGCAGTTCGGAAAGTAACTACTCTGACTACTTGATCCGAACCAGCATGCACTTGCACAATACGTGCCAACTTCCAGAACATCGGCGGAAGATTAGGTTCGTTAACTATAACTAAGTCATCTATTTTAATATTTGGTTCATGTACGAACCATTTGTTCTTTTGTTGTAATGTATGAAGATAATCACGCTGCCATACGCGCCAAAAGCTCTGGGTAATTTTCTTAAGCATCACCCAACGAGAGCGCGGACACGAATTAAAACATCTAACACACTTCGACAGCACGGTACGTATCAGAAGTCTCAATCCAATTATCCAAAACTGGCGTTGAATAAGAGATTGTAAGGTTCTAGGTCCACAATGCAAATATTTTATATGAAAGTGTTCTATTATAATTTTAGATATTAGACATTGTTTAGGTAACAAAAAAGGGTGTAACGCAGATGGTGACAGATTAGCCTCATCGATGCGTCCCCCCACCCGCACGATCCCATCATCGTCCAGAAAAGGTGAAAGTTTTTGAATGGATTTTACACATGGTTCATTATCTCGCACTCGACTGACTTCGGAAAACATATAATGATCCTGACTCAATTTAACTAACACTTTGGTTGACTTCTCGAGTTCAGTACTACTGAGAAATGAAAGAATTCGATTTTGCCTTGCAACCCTCGAATTTGAAATAAATCGAATACACCATGCTACAATTCTTAGAATTTTTGTAAAAGAGGAATGTCTGGCAATTAAGTCCAGAAGTCGGTTTCTCACCTCAATCACGTGAAGACTTTTAGTTTCTAGTGGTTTGAGCTCGGGTAAGTCTTCTTTTGGAAGTAGAACCCGTTTGTTAGGCCATTGACTAGGCAAATCTTGTAGCCTAGAAGGACCTTTCCACCACAGAGGATGGTCTATAAGCTCTGGACAGGACACTCCGCGACTACAACAGTCGGCCGGGTTATCCTTAGACGAAACATAATACCAATGATCGGTACTAATCAAATCAGTTGCTTGAATGACACGATTGGCTACATACATTTTTAACAAATGAGGGGCGGTATTAAGCCATGACAAGGTAGTGCTGCTGTCTGAATAAGCTCGAATAGAATTAATAGTTATATGGTCTTTAAGCAAATTATACATGTGCGATAGAACTTTTGCCAGAAGCACCGCTGCGCTTAGCTCGAGTCTATTTACCGTGGTAGGTTTTAAAGGAGCTACTCTAGATTTTCCAATCAGTAAACTAGTCGCAGTAGAAATTCTGGGCTCATTAGTAACCACACAAATATACACACAACAACCATAGCCTTTCAGAGAACCATCACAGAAACCTACCAAGTGTACTTCCATCGGATTGGAAGGTATAACTAACCGCGGAAGAGAAATTTCTTGTAAATCAGACAAATGGGCCGCTATTAAATGCCATTGTTTGGTTAAATGTTTTGGAATAGTCTCATCCCACGATAAATTTAACCACCATATTTCTTGCAACAGCGATTTTGCTGCAAAGACCACTGGGCATATCCAACCGAGTGGATCGAAAATGCGAGCTACTAAAGAGAGTATGGAACTTTTAGTAAATTTGACTTCGAACGAGTCTGAAAAGGCATATGAAAAAGAATCATTAATGGGATTCCATCGTATCCCTAATATTTTGACAAACTCATTTCCCGATTCATCGAAGGATTTGGAACTTTGACAAAATTCAGGAGGAACATCCTTAAGAAGACGAGGATCGTTGGTAGTCCATTTACGTAGTTCAAAGTGAGCCCTTGCCAACAAAGATGTGATATCAGCCTTCAATTTGATCGCCTCTTCAAGGGAAGAGCCAGTTGTGATACCGTCCATAAATGTCTCCTGGGTGATAACCTGAGCTACACGACTTGAGTACTCAGAACCATGATCTTCAACAAGTTGATGAAGTGTTCGAATGGCTAAATAAGGTGAACTACTAACTCCGTACGTGACTGTCTTAAGTTCGTACTCCTTTAAGATCTCAGTTGGATCATTACGCCAAAGCACGTGTTGGTCGCCTTTCCTCGGGTCTTATCAATATTTGCCGATACATACGACGGATGTCGGCAGTAAAAACTATTTTGTGAAGTCTAAATTTTGTCACTAAATCGACAATATCCACTTGCAGCTTAGGACCCACACGAACAATATTATTGAGTGACAGATAATTCGAGGTCCGACTACTGGCATCGAAGACTACTCGTAAACGTGTCGTTGTACTATCGGGTCGTATTACACAATGGTGAGGAATAATATAACGGTCAGTAGACAAAGATTCAGCAGGCTGCATATGTCCCAGATCTTCGTACTGCTGCATAAATTCCTTATATTCCGTTTTCAACTCAGTCTGGCTGGCAAGACGCTTTTCCAAGTTGAGTAAACGGTTAAGAGCCTGATGATATGATTCTCCTAAGGCTGGAGTATCATCTTTAAGCATAATTGGTACAACATAACGACCTTCGGAGGTACGATATGTGCCATTTTTATATTTTTGTTCACATATTTCATCCTCAGGACCGGAAATTTTACATTTCGGCGGTTCTTCGGATTCCCAAAAACGTTGAACGATCTCATCAAGCGCACAAGAAGACGCGATGAGTGACGTAACGGGTGTGGCTGGAGTTTGAGCCACCACGTTTTGAAGAAACTGACCACTTATCACCCAGCCGAATACACTAGACAGTGCACATGGAAAACCAGGACCTGGGCTATAACGTAAACCAGTATGTATCTGGTCAAAATAGTCTACTCCTAACAACAGATCGATCTGACCCGATTTATCAAAATCTTGGTCGGCGAGATCCAGATGTTTAAACTTTTCCTTGACAACCGACGGTAACGAAGTTGAAGGAATCATTGAAGTGATTTTAGGCAAAACCACTAATGGTATATCGAATTGGGGCGAGTCATTTGACCTAGGCACAATAGAGCCAAACGTATAACCTTTAATATTACAAACATAATTTTAACCGAGACCGGTTACATTTAAATTACACTTTTTTATATGTAACCCTAACTGTCGCACACAGCTACTTGCAATGAAAGAGTCCATTGAGCCACTATCTATGATTACACGAGCATACTGCAATGAACCATCCACTCTTCTCAACCGAACCACTGCTGAACCAATAATTTTGGTACTCATAGGTGTCTTTGACACGTTTGGCTGAGTTGCACAAGTTAGGGAAGTGCTCACATTGGAATTCTCAGAAGCCTTTAGGTCAATGGTATTAGATAATAAACTGTTATGTTCTTCATGTATGTAATGTGTTATGTTTTGAGTTACAAATGAAACACATGGACTTAGACTTGCAGTCTGCACTAGTGTGACCGGGGACATAATTGTAACTCTTTAACTAATTGTTGTCGCTGTCCTATATTCATAGAATGTACTTTACCACAGCGATATATTGAATGATTTTCATGACAATACGCACAGACAGCCTGATTAGGTTTATTATTATTTGAGTTCGAAGAAGTAATTAAGGAAGAATTTGATTGCCGAGAAAAATTATCTTTCTTTGTATTATTGTGGTTTTGTTTATTTGTAGAATTGAATGACTGTAAATTACTAGGTTGACTAACCTCTAATACCTTTATATAATTCTGTAAATAAACAATCAAATTATTAAATTTAGGAATTTCTTCGGTATTTTGTAATTCAAACCTTTTCCTAGTTTCTGTATCAAGAGGCCGAGATGCTATGTAAAATAAAAGAAATTCACTTAAATCATCAATATTTAACCCGCGCAAGGCACTAACACATTCATAAAGTGTGTTGGTTAATTGTAATAAGTTTGATAATGATGGCCGTTGGATCGGATTTAATTTTATTATTTTTTCTAAATAAGCGGTGGCTAAAATACGTTTATTATCATACCTGTCTAGCAACGCTGCATAAACAACAGAATAATTAGCTGATGTTATAGGAACACCATTAGCTAGTTTCAGGGCATACCCAGACAGACATGACAACAAATAGTAAAATTTCTCTGTGTCCGACAACGAAACATTATTATGCACAAGCGACGTATAACTGTCTTTAAACATCTGCCAGTTCTCTATATTACCATCAAACTTAGCTATTTGCAATTTAGGTAGTTTCACTTGCGAGCTGGAATGCGCATGACCTTGACACAGTTCCGAGCGCGAACTTGTACCGGCGACGGCGTTTACGTCGAGAGAATCGGCAAACTCAATGACGAAATAGTATAACTCGTCAAATGACAACAAAGCATTATTATCGATAACAAATTGAGGATTTAGTTTAAGTTGCAACTGGTTTACACGATCGTTGCATTCCAAGAAATTATCACGAATTTTATCAATTCTTTTATACCTAGCTCGAAAGGATGCTAATTTAGTTTTATTTTCTTTCGTAATTTTTGCTAAGTCATAAAGTATTTGCATATTTTTAAACTCATATTCACGTTTTTTAATGGTGGACATTAATTCTCCTTCCGCCATGTTTTCGCTAAGCACTAATTGTGAAAGTACGAGTAATGTAGGTAAGTAGCAAAAGTTTAAATGGAAACTGATTAATGGAACAGATATTCACAAACACGTAGGTTTTAAAACTACGGACTATTACTTATAATCATAAATACACACCTCGCTGCTATTAATCAATCCTAGGTAGGTATCTAGGCTTTCCGAAATAGTTCGAAAGCCTGAGTAACAAGATAGTACCTTATGGCATACAAATCGAACGATTAAGGGATTATTACAAAGGAATTAACGAGATAAGAAGTATGTACTCGTAAGCAATAGGTATTTACTATGGTATGGCACAGGTATGGAATTCCCTGTTTGATCCGAGATTGTTAGACAAATAGACAAATGCTAGGTGGGTAAGTACCTAGTTAATTTGAATCTATAATAAGTCTATTTATGAATAAATTAGTTATCCATATTTGGAAATAACTTTAATTGGAAATATTGAAATTAAGTGGGTAAATTTGAAATAAGTACGTGAGGAAGTTCCTCACAGGAGGCACCATAAATTAATGTTGCGACTTTCTGGAAGAGTTACTGCATTCTCCGATCAACCCCAGAATCACAGCAAGGAAAAACAGTAAACACTAACCTGGATCCACTGGCGGACAGGACTCGGAAGGAATCGCCTGCGACGGGACTTCGTGTCGACCGGCTGGCAATCTTCTGGTTTGAACTGTGTTATTCCTCACTGCCTACACTAGTGGTACACCATCACACACACGCGATGAAGATTTAGGGTTGTTTTCGGCCAGCAAAGCTCTAAGGAGTCGTTATTTTTGGAAATTATATCAGCGCACGAGCGCGCTCAACTCGACTCGATCGCCATATTTATTCGACTAGTCTTCGGGCGACCAATCACAGGCCGTCCTGGCGAATAGGAAGTATGTAGGGGGGAACGGAAGCAGACACAGATAGGTAATTCTATTTGGGTTTTAAAGTTAATGCTTACACATACGTATTAGTCTTTAATCTTAGTATTAGAAACGGTATTGTGTACCCAACAAATACGACCTTAGCGGATGATTACTGGTACTTTTTAGGAAAGAAAATGCATACATAAGACACATTATCTTGACTGCAAATGTAAGAAAAAGTTTTGATCGCAATTTGCGTCGTGCTTTTAGTTTATTTCATTATATGTTATCATTTTATAACAAAATCATTTACAAAACAGTAAAGAAACTAATGTATATTTATCTTGTTTTCGCAATTTCTTTTAAACACAGAATGAGATATGTTTTACAGAAGTATCATAAGACCTTTAGAGTAAGCGCCAGTTCGTCCATTACGAAAATTGCTTCAAGCCATAATGGCACTTACTAAAATGTAAATGGCTAAGTTTCGCGCCAAGAAAAGAGTTGAGACATTCATGTTGTCACTGAATGCGCGGCCAAGAGCAAAAGAGAAAGTTTAATTTGGGTACACAATGGCAATTTTAAAGTTGGCTGTTACCCGATTCAAATTCAAAGTGGATTTCAGAATTAATTCGATTTTTGTTGAACTTTACTTTACAGACTGAGGATTTTTCAGATTTAACTTCTAACTCCGCTCTTTTATCTTTATTGAAGGTTCCCTTTCGGTAATTGATTCATTTCGATGCAAAAGAGGTAAGTTCGATTGAGGGGTCAGGTTAACTGTATTAGTATCGTAGAATTTTAAATAAGAAGTTTGTTAAGAAATAATTCGATATTGCTGCGCAGCAATTTGCATTTAGGTGTGCAATTTTAGATTCTAATGTGCACTAGATTTGAATTTGGTGACAGTTTAAAGTAGATGGATTTATAATATCATAAATAATAATCATATACCCTATATTTTTTATTTATTGATAAACCAACAGCGTTAGAACATTTTTCAGTAATCATGAAATATCTTTTACAATTTACACAGCTTATTGTAACGTTTATATGTTATATAAGTAATATGTAAATGTATAATAATAAATAGATAGCGACAAATCACACCGATTGAGCTGGCCCCACTGTAAGTTGAGAACTTGTGTCCTGGGATATTAACTCTTTATTCCTATTTAAAAGGCTGGCTCTTGTCGATGGAGTGAATCCAAAATTCTTTATCCTCATCTAATTGTTTAATTTCCTTAAATATTTTCATTTTTCACTTCCTTTTGATTTGCTCGAAAAACCTCCTTTTGGCTGTCCCCCTCGTTTTCCTTCTACCTTCACTTTAACTATTTTTTAATAGGGCATCATAACTAAATCTAACTAATCTGATCCTAACTAATATTATAAATGCGAAAGTGAGTTTGTTTGTTTGTTACGCTTTCACGTTGTAACTACTGAACCGATCATCATTAAATTTTGCATACACGTTATTTAGGGTACGGAGAAGGATATAGGGTACATTTTATCCCGGGAAAAAATACTGTTCCCGAGGAATCGACATTGACGCGGGCGGAGCCGCGGGCGAAAGCTAGTATTTTATAATTGACACATATATAAATAAACATCTAAGAGCTAGGGCAATCTAAAATGAATCGTTTTGCTCTATCTTGATCTGACTGGCGATCGAACCCGGGATTTTCTGATTCAATTGCGGTACTGAACCACATTCAGAAAACCTGAATCTTAGTCAATGCTCAAATGCAAGTTTTTTTTTTATGATATGGGACGGCAAACGAGCAAGCGGGTCACTTGATGGTAAGTAATCACCACTGCCCATGGACAACTGCAACACCAGGGTGTGCCAAGTGTGTTGTCGACTTTTCAAGGAGTTGGGGTAAGAAAATGGGGAGGGGAGAGGGAAGGATGGGCCTCCGGTTCTCTCACTCACCGAAGAACGAAGCATAGAAGCGGAAAAGCTTCTACTCAGACGTCGATTTTCTGTGATAGTGTGGTACTTCCCCGGACGAGCCGGCCCATTCATGCTACTAACAATTAATTTTGCCGGTAGCGTGGCTCTACCACGACAAATTATTATTATAAGTATTTGCAGGTACATTATCAGCTATGATGCTTTAGAGCCCAGGCTACACTATTATGACATCATGTTAGTTTTACTATCATATTGTTTATTAATAGTATGACATTTTATTAGCTAGCCGCCTGTCTGACTTCAACCCTCTTTGGTCAATACCTTTATTAACAAATCAATTTACCAAGGCGCAATAGGACAACCAAATGTTTACTTGGCGGGGTAACTCTCGTGCTATATATATGATCCTACCTGATAATTATTAACGAACCCAACATATTGAAATTTAAAAGAAAGCTTTTACTGCTTTTTTCAGCATTATATAAATTCTAAAACTTACGGTCAATATTGTAACACGAAAATATTTAGACAAAATCTTGTATTAAAATACTACATGGTTCGGCTTATAGACAACGTTTAATGATGACAGCGATGCATTCCTTGCATTCACAGAAATGTATTCAGATATCTATAGTTGCTTATAGTTGTTTGGGACAGTAACGACTAAGAAACTTAATTAAATGGGGCGATTTATGACGACGGGGCTGAAGGCTGAAATTGGTCTCGTTTCAAATTTCAATCATAAGATAAATAAATAAATATATAGGGACTAATCACACAAATTGAGCTGGCCCCAAAGTAAGTTCGAGACTTGTGTTATGGGATACTAACTCAACGATACTATATTATATAACAAATACATATATAGATAAACATCCAAGACCCAGGCCAATCTGAAAAAGATCATTTTCCATCTTGACCTGGCCGGGGATCTAACCCGGGCACCCTCGTGTCGCAGGCTGGCGTGTCAACCACTGCGCCACGGAGCTGTCAAAAGATACGCAGTGTAAAACCAAATCACATAAAACATCTTTTACACGCTGGTCTGAGAGAAAAGAAAAAACTTAGAATGTACGGGTTGTTTCTCTTCCCGCGCAGATCGTAAAATCGGATCGAGGGAATGGGCATAAATTTGAGGAATCGTGTTAGCAGGCGATGTGGCTAGCAACCCATCACTATTTTGATTGCGTTTTCCGCATGCTAAACCCACCAACATGGTAAACGTGGCATATAGGTTATATACACCGGGCACTGTCTACCCCGCAAGGAAAAGAGACATAATAGTATGTATGTTTATATATAAAACATGCGTTTACAGAATGTGATGTGATAAAATAATTACCCCAATTCAATATACACGTCGAATATTTACTAAAAAAACTAAAAAAAACAAAAAACATTTATTTCACTACGATACCTACAGTAGCTCATTAGCTTATTTACTACCTACTAGAAGCTTTTATACTTGATTTGCATCTACCTGAGTTAAATTTTCTGAATCTTAAGACAAATTCCACGAAAGTATTTAAACAAAGTCTTGTATTCATATAACACATGTTCCGGCATGTAGACAACGTGTAGTGATGATAGCGTTGCATTATAGTAGGGGGACGTTAACGACGGAGGAAACTCATTAAATACGGGCGATTTATGACGGCCGGGGCTGAAGGCTGAGGAGGCTCAAGGTGTCTAGCTCGTGCGGGAATTCTACAGAGAAATACTTGGCTTTTGCTGGAACCCTTGAATTTCTACTTAGAAATTCATAATACTTAGTGGATATTATATAGCATTACAATGCTCGGTTTTATATTAAAATCGAAAATAAATCAAAAATAAGTTTTCTGGAGTACGGAGATGGACATAGGCTACCTTTATCCCGGGAAAAAGGACTATTCCCGAGGGATCGACATTGACGCGCCCGCGTGCGAACGTTAGTTAGATATAAATGTCAGCCACCGCCAGGCACAGACCAGATATGTTTATCATTTAGGTAATCATCAATCCTATATTAAGCCTTCTTATAAAGTACCTGCTCAAATCCTGAATTCATTTTAACGAAACTATAAATAAAAAGAATAATTATTTAGAAGGTTAAATTATTAGCATTAATACTAACTTCAGTATAGCGGTCTAACAGTTGAAAGGATCAATCGAAGCAATTAATCGCCGTGAAACTTTACTGTTTCACTGTCTGTACAGTTGATTGATATCAACAGCCAGTCATTAGTGTCAATGCTGTGAAGAAACAAGCTTTGTTTGATAAGTTGGATGCATTAATGAGGACCAGTGGTTTTCCTGACAACAGACATGTCATTTACATGTCATTGGAAATGTTATAGTGGTCCGGATGAAACTTTTTATATATTTTCATTCATTAATTTTCAGCCTACATCAGCCCACTGCTGAAGATAGGCCTCCCTTTTTTACGCCATTCTCTTATATATACATAACATTTATTGCACAACTAATTAACCAGGGGGGCATTTATAGTAGTAATAATTATTACTACTTAGTTTTTCTCCACCACGCCACATAGGCCACGTCTCTTGTATAGTGACCTTAATTTATACCTAAGTACCTTTTAGATGCAATTCTACACTAGTCTTCTTAGTTATCTGTGGTTTCACGTCTTTAATTAGTAGCATCTTTGACAGAAACTAGAAAAAACGTCAAAAAAACACGTTGCTTGTACAAGACCCACCTTTAATTTTATTTTGTTATTGTATTTTTTGATGTAAATCATCTATAGCGGCAGCAAAGCAATTGGTGAAAGATTGAAGTAAATTGGTTCAGTATTTTCGGAGATAATCGTTATCATAAATACAGACAGACAGACAAATAATTCGAAATTTTTTTTTTGCTTTCTATTATTCTTTTTAAGTGTCCCTCTATCCATTTTAGTCAAAAATTCTAAATGTACAGACAAAATATTTTTACTGTTTTATTTTTGCAGGCAAACTCATGCCTTGAGTTCATTCAAATGACGATAACTTTTTTTTTAATGAACCGATTTTGATGAAACAATCTTTAAATGTTTTGCTGGGTTAAAAAAAAGCAACTGGTGAAAGTTTGAAGTAAATCGGTTCAGTATTTTCGGAGATAATCGTGATCATACATACAGACAGATAAAAAATTCGAAAAAAATTTTTTAGCTTTCTATTATTCTTTTTAAGTTTCCCTCTATCCATTTCAGTCAAAAATTCTAAGTGTACAGACAAAATATTTTTACTGTTTTATTATATGTAATATGTAATATAATATAGATTGTAAAACCTTATACCTAAGAATTAAATAATAATATATTATTTATTTCGGATTATTTTACATCCATATGTCATAAAATTACAAAAACACATTTACAAAACGCCTGTCACATAAAATTTTATTACTTGATTGATTGAAATGATGTTTGTCATTTAAAATCAGCATTTAGAATTCTCGATTTACTTTAATTTTTACCTAGTTTTTGATTAAACTTGTTAACAAGACATTCAGCCGTTACTACGACTGCAAAATTACAGTAATTCTGCGCATCACTCCGTACTCAATGTATCAACTCAGACGGGGATACGTTCAAAAGTTAAATCGGTCTAATTTGTGCACCTTATTGCACCCTTCGTTTGAAAAGCGTTGCACAGCGATTTTCACTAGTGATGTTCGTTTAGGCATATCGATGTAAATTAATTAAATTTAATATTTAAAATGATGTATTGTTTGAAATTTGAAAGTTGAATCGGTATATGTGCACCTTATTGCACGCTTCGTTTGGAAAGCGTTGCACAACGAGTTTCACTAGTGACTTGCGTTATAATAATCCAATTATTTTACATATTTATCTAATGACTAGCTTTTGCCCGCGGCTCCGCCCGCATCAATGTCGATCCCTCGGGACCAGTACTTTTTCCCGGGATAAAATGTACCCTATGTCCTTTTCCGTACCCCAGTTAACGTGTATGCAAAATTTAATGATAATCTGTTCAGTAGTTACAACGTGAAAGCGTGTCAAAACTCACTTTCGCATTTATAATATTAGTTAGGGATAAATTTTGTGCATAAGTGTGCCTCCAACCTCATTCATCACTTATATTATTTATTCTTTTCTTCAAGTTTTAAAATATTGGAATAAAATGTTTATAGCAGTTTCAATTTTAGACTATATAACGCAATCAAATAAATATACATGTAATAACTATTAAAATATAAAAAGTATAGTAAAATCCCAGATTAGGCACAATTTTGATCGCACACGCACAGACGCACTCACATATCACACTCTTTATAATTCACACACACACATATATTTAAATAAATCTCTAATCACATAAAAATCATATTTACCAAAACCATTAGGAAAATCATATCATGTTGTGCAGATTAATGGCGAATTAAGAGTTTTAAAAAAATAACTTACGCAAAAAAATAACAAAGCAGTGTATTGCTAAATTACGACTGAATTTTAAATGAAGCTAAAACTTTATCGACTTTTATTTTACTTTTATTACAATCTTAAATAAAATAGCTTGTCGACATCCGTCCACCTTAACCACGAATGCGCGTTTTTTCTCCCCCATTTCTATTTACGAGGTTATTTGCTTCGTTTTACTTGTGAAAGCGCATCTCCTTTGAACTCGGAATTATTTAATCATTTAATAGAATTACTCTCGTCGTGAACGCGGCCCTATCTGTTGCGCAGTTATACCACTCCCCTAATTGGCAGGCTATGAAAATATTTATCATTAACTTACCTGAACGCAGTTGAAGAATTTCCGATAGTGATTGGTACTTCCACTCAGTACTAATAAAGTGTTTTCAGATTATAGACTGTCAATCTACCTACATATATAAAAATGAATCCCTATTTCCCTTGGCGTGACCAACGTGAACCAACGCATCACGTGTGAACGGCTGGGCCGATTTGGCTAATTCTTTTTTATCGTGTTCGTTTTTTTCGACAGGAAATATTAATAAAATTGCGCGGAAAATTAAAAAAGACAGATTAAGTCAGCTAGTTCTTTATAGATTTTCACAGGTGCAACGGTTATTCTGCAGACGTAAGTATAAAGCGACCAAGTGTGGATTACATTAGCACAAGGATGAAGCAGTTTGATGCCGTACGCTTATTAGCATTATCATTGTCAGTAGCATAGCTTTGTAAAACAAGACAGAAGAATTAAACTTTAGTCTCGGCTATCTTTAGTTCATTACAGATAAACCATATTTTAGACTCTTTTAGAAACCGGTTTACCAACAAACACATACAAAATAATGTTTCATAAAAAACTGACTTAAATCAAACTACTGAACCGATTTTGATGAAATTAAAATGGGGCCAATTTAAAAGCGTACCTTTTCAAACTAAAATAATGTTTAAAATTGGTTCATAAATGACGGAGCTACGCGATAACATACATTAAAAAATATATAACTTAATTGATAACTTCCTCCTTTTTTTAGAGACAGTTAAAAATTATGAAAATACTTTAAGAGTCTACCTGCGACCATTAAAACTGTAAAGTTTTCGAAACGTCAGGTGAAAAAAATAATTTAATATACGCGATAATACCGTATTAAAGTAATTTTATTTAAATACTTATAGATATCAGTTTTGTATATTATTATCATAGTTTTAACACGATGCCCAAAATCATTGAATGTAATACTTTTGCGATTATAATAAAATATATAAATATATACAGACAAATAGAAAAAGAAGTTAGGTTCAGGTTTTTTTTATGACCTCTGGAGCTGTTGAGGGCAGAACAAAAGTTTTGCTGACCATAAATTTCTGCCCAACAACTAGGTACTTTAGCTGACCGGTTACGTTTTTTTGCTAACAAAAATACATTTCCGATTGCTATTTAGTAAATCTATAGAATTCCTAGGTCTATGTGTCTAATATAATTTATTTCACACATTTCCGGGCAATTTAAGGAATTTTATACATTTCCTAGGAATTGTGTACAATGATGGATTACATAATTTTCCGTTAACATATACATACTACTAGCATCGATATAATATGCAATTATATTCTGTTTTAGACCTTAACCTATTGACTTAAAAACTAATGTGTATACATATTAATACTCCTGATTGTACATTGTATGTACATATACAATGTACAATCAGGAGCATTAATGTAGAATCAAAATTATATGTTTGCTGGCATTTGATCACGATTGACTGGCTTTAATCAAGCATTTCTATACAACGCACCTAATTACGCGTCATACCTCAAATCCTTGCGTCATACACTCCCAAATTACAAGCGTATTAACCATTGGAATACTCATTGAGCTTTCAGGCTGTCTAATTATCCGTATGAAAACCATTTGAGCGCCCATTCCGGTATGAAAGCGTATTGAGACATTAACGCGACCACTAATTGGAGACGGCAGGACAAATTGGCTGTTCCCGGGTGACAATAAATTGATATGGGGCACAATTTCCATACGGCCGGGACGTATTTTACAATTGCTTTAATTACCGATGCCCTCGGTGGCAAGTGCCGACAATGGCCGCCTCGCAACTTGAGGTTGTGTTCTTAATTGTTTTTAGCCATTGATTCTACGTTCATTTTACATTTAATGATATTAATAACTTGCATATTTGCATAAAGTAAATATGAATTACCATTAAAGAATTAATCTCTAGCTGCACGTGTTTTAATTGTATATAAAATAGTATCAAGTCTTTTTCCCTTGCTAGGTAGACAGAGCTCAGGTCTTTAAGACCTAAATGCCACGTTTAGCATTTTGGTGGGCATTAAGACTGTTGTAATATGAATCAATGTATTACTGCATCTAAGTAAATATATTTGAATGTGAAAAAATATAAGTAACGGTACAACATTCAGACCTGAGAGAAATATAAAAGAACTATTTATTCAAGTTTCATCGTCTAAGCTCAAACGTGATCGTATTCTTTTTAAAATGTTTAAAAAAAAATATTCACAAATATTATTTTACTGATAACGATGTTTATAATACACTTACTGCTTGCTACAAGTCTAATTTTCATCCTCTAATGTATGTAATATTATGTGTAAACAACGAAGCTTGCTAGTTAGCCTAATAAAAACACGCACTAAACACTACTCAGGTTGCGAAAGGACAGAGGGTAGCCGCCCCACGAGGACAGGGATTATTTTGGCATGACTATAAATTAATTTTGGCGCGGGCAGTGCAGTTAAGCCTCCATACATTTTAATTGCTTCCATTATCGACTATTCTGCAAAATGGAGACCTGATGACAATGGCCCCGTCGTAATATTTTGACATGGGCCGCTACGTTGTTACGTGATATTTTTAAGTGCTGCCCATTTTTAATGGATTGTACTAACGTAAAAGGTTTCGTTTCAATTCTATTAATTATGTTTTTTTTTTAAGTTTCACGTTATTAAAAAAGGTTTTACTAATTGATTTTAAAAAAGTATGTCTTACTACAAAACACGTTATTCCGTCCTTAATAAGATCACGGACTACTTTTACAGGGAGTCATCTAACTGCAAAAAAAGAAACAAAATTCATGTCTGACGATAGCAAATAGAGTTTAAAAAAAATCTTGAGTTTTGCAGATGTTGAGGATAATCTACCGACCATTTCTTGGTCTGCTTTTCTGATATACAAGGCAGCAAGAATAAATCTTTTTGATACTAATTTTAGTATCATCCTTTACGTACAAGTATATTTTGAACCTTCTTCAAAAGCTAAAATATAGTTCTACTAAAATATTTTTTGCAATCCACCTAATTGCTAAGATCTCAACCTCCGATGTTAATCAATTGCCAGAATTGCAGTTTTTGTATTATGTTAGTTTATATCAGCTTTTATAAGCATGTGTGACAAAATTCATAAGTGTATGTATGTATTTATATCTTAATTTTTGTCCGCGCTGAATCTGGAAAACAGTAAGTCTTGGATTAGACTACTATATAATATAATAAATAAAAAATACTATAATCTAGACTAATGACTTAGAAAACAATGGAAGTTTCATTAATCGGTTCAGTAGTTTTTAAGATTGAGAGTTAGTGTGTATTTCTAAATTAGAGTATTGGTCGGCTGTTTTTAGAGTAATCTTGTTAGACATCACGAACTGTTTAAAACTAATAATAAACATACCCTGGGCTCTCAGGTATCTCAGCTAAGTAACTGAGCTGGGTACCATTTTGAAAACAGAGAGAAACGGATAAGAAACAATAGCTTCTGAAAATATAAATTAACAAGTCAGGAAATTAGTTAAAGCTCCGTATGCGACCTAAGCCTGTGTAGATGGGGCTTTTACGCCTGTTATCGCTCAATAAAAGCCGGCTGCTAATTCCTGCAAAGCTGCTGCTGACGCTTAGTGCTGATTTATGCCTATATAGGATTCAACACATCCAGACAAGTAAAGTTTATGTAAATACTATAGAGTTACTTATTCACTGATTTATTATCGCTACTTACTGGCACAGCCAAGGGTTTGCCAAACTTAAGTCAGTTTTTAAATAATCGCAAAAAATCGTTGTTCAAAAATGAGACAAAACATTCCTTTATTTTCTAAACAAATACTTTTTAAATTAATAAGTTAAAAGTCAAAAATCTGTTTTGAAAATAATCTTATAAGTACATCACCGTGGTCTCCTACTGGTTAAAAACAATATAAACATTGTCTGGACAAATATAACCATGACGACTCGAAAAGAAGAAGATGTACATCACTTTATATTTTATTTTCAGCGAGCCTTTTAATATTGATATTAAAAGCGAGCCTTTTAATATTGATATTAAAAGGCTCGCTGAAAATTTTCAAAGTGCATAAAAAATAGCTATTCCGCCATCTTGGGTGTTCTGCCATGTTGGATTTAGAATAACGTCATATACAGCTTACCATACATTTGTCATATAAACTAAACGAGTATACAACATTTCTGCTCAATTAGTGGAAGATATCTGCTACAAAATTGAGATGCAAGATTTGACCCGAACAAACACATACATTCCATAACACAACACATACATGCAAGTTAAATAAAATACAACTGCCGTGCCAAAAACCACTAACCTATACCTTTTATTCAGGAGGGTTTAGACTTCCAGAGTCTAACAATACTTATTTCAAAATCCGTTGAGGCATTTAGAAGTTATGATGGAATAAGCCGTGTCGTTTCCGGCAGAGTAGAATAGTTTTCCCTTGGTTGTCGTAAGAGGCGAAAAACAAGCTAAATAAAGCTCATAAACATCAATGAGATCTCTCCAACCCGTCAGCGGCCAGCAAGGAGAGTGGCCAAATCCTCTGTCTGCTCTGGCCAAGTATAGCTCCGGTAGTACAGGAACGGCCATGCTCCTGCAGTGGAGACTAAAAAGACCTGATTATGATGATGATGATGGAATAAAGAAACTTACATAAAAATTTCAAGATTTTTCTAATAATAAGGTTAGTGGTCTGTAGATTACGCCTTCGTTATTTACTGCGTTATTTTCATTTTCGTTCTTTAACAAAGTATTCGCAAACTCGCTAAGAACTCATTTTAAACTCGCATTACAACATTTGTATTACAAACACAAAGTAAAATTGCTTGAACAAGCAGAATCTAAATTTACACGCAGATCGAACGAAAACCGTTATGTTGTTCCACGTGGTAATTCACAAGATATTAATTAATTCAATATGTTAATAGCTGCAATTCGATTCGTTGCGTTTTCAAACAAACCAGCCTTGAAAATGCTATTCAGAATATTCATTATCTTACTAGCTTTTAATTACTGTGAATGCTTGATTATGGAGACAGTGGAAAATTATTAAACTAGTATTTGAGGACTTTAAGGTTAGACCAGCTAAATTAGCGCAACCATGTTATTTTCTTACTCTTAAACAAATAAATAACTAAATAATATAAACTAATTCTGTACTTCGTTGTTTCGTACCAAAGTCACGGAAAGTACCCCGTAGGTTTTGATTCCCTTCCAAATATCGGAAATTTGCGGCATAAACGGCTGCATCTTTTGATTGCATTGACTTAGAAGTTTAATTTTTTAAGGGACAGTCAAACCTAAGTATTTGATATAAATATAAGGTTGATACATCCACGCGTTCCTGAGAAAAAGGATCTAGGACATCCGTTTTATACTTTTGAGGTACCTAAAAAGTGGTTGATGCTGATATCCGGCATTTATCAGCAATTTATATACGGAGCATGAAAAAATATTATTAAAATTTATCACCATACATATATTCTACTTTCAAGTTATACCTACCGACAGTGAAAATTTAACTCACAATTTCTCGTTGCGAGCCGCATTGCCGCTGGTCTTTATTAGAGTTCATCGGAAAATATTTATAAATAACCCATGTTATTATTAATTTACATGTATTTTTAGTTTCTACAAAATTAATATCCTACTATACTGATAATAATATTTTCAGGGTTTCGTACACAAATGGTAAAATCCATCTTACTTAGCCACTACTGTCCGTTCATCCATCTGTCACAGGGCTGTATCTATTGAACCATAATAGGCAGATACTTTAAATTATTACCTGTTGTCACTATAACCGCATACGATAAAAATAAATATATCATTTTTTTGTTCGTATGTACAATATTATATCCGGGTATTGAGGTAATGATAATTATCATTACCTCAATACCAGGATAAACAACCTACAAAGAAATCAGGTTAAAAAATATGATATTTATTTTGCCGCAAAAAACAAAGTTAATAAAAGATGCTACAATTTTCGTCACAGCGTGACATTAACCGCGCCATTCAAGACATGTATGGAATATCAAAGTTGCGATAACTCTGATTGCCGAAGCACCAGCATGTACCGTCTGGGTGGCGCCAGCACCCCACTAATTTCGACTGGCCATCCCTCTCATAAAATACTATGATTGCCCATTCTCGGTTGCATTATATCTTTATTTTGTTAGTAAATGTCTCGTTGTTGCGCTTTACGCCCAAATATTGGTGCAGACCACAGATTTATGTAAAGGCTAGATAGGTAGCTGTTGTTGCCTATCACGTGCGCATCAAGTTTAGAGTGTTTGTGTAACAAAATTTGTCTCAGAAATTTTATGAGACATATACTTTGGGAGACACAAATTTTGTGAGACAAACACACAGAGTGTACGATTAAAACCAGATTCTAAGTAATTTGACAATTTGTTCAACACGCAAGCGACCTGTTGTACAAATTGTATGTCAAAACCTTTGTTTTCAAGCTGCACTTTCAGTGACACCGAAAAAAAAAACCAAATTACGAATTGTAAGGGTTCTCACATCACAGGAAGAGCTTTAGGTTACTCCCATGTCTAGATTTTTAATGAAAGCCGAACTCGCTGCCTTAAAATGTGTTCGTTGGCTCGTATTTCAGTAATTGTGAGACATTGCCGGTAACAAGACCTAAAGTATATTTAAATTAAATTACACAATACAGTTTTATTGCGTTTATAACATTAATATTACACCTTATATTTCAAAAACTACAGTTTTTATGATCTGACATAGCTTTGCGTCCAACGGTGCCTTCCGAAGGACGTAGGAGCTCGAGATATTTTAATTAATTTATTCATTTAACACTTTATTGCACACATAAGCAACATTAATAAAAAACAATAGGCATAAAAGATTTATATATTTATTTATTTATACACATATAATATTACTGTACGCGAAATGTGCGAGACCGAGACCTGAACGTTATAAGAAAGAAGAAAAATTACAAAGAAATTTTATGCCACTTGCGGTCACCCATCCCAGTGGGGACTTCGACCGGGGTTGCTTAACATGCGCAAGCTAATAATGCTCACGACCACTGGGCCATTGAGCTTCTCCATCTCGATAAAGTTATCTTTCATTGGTAAATTATTGTGGTATATATATGTGACATGATCGGTTTTCACCAATCGCTTCTGCAGCGGCATCTAGTCTATTATATTTGTACAGATCTATGGTGCAGACATAGACCCCTAGCATAAATGGGAACAGATACGAAAAGGCCCATGTAATTTTCTTAAAATTGCGTTTATCACATTGTTTTGTTATCCGTTATGTGTCATCTTTTATATTATTCGAGACAGTAAACGTTTATTATGAGTATTTTTAGTGGATGGGAATTCGTTTTTCGTTTTGCATAAATAGTCAGTCCTTCTCCTGTAAAAAAAAAATTTCAATTATTTGCTCCCTCATATTACGCCAAAACTGAAAAGTTACTGCTTAAATTTAAATGACTACCAATAAAATAGTATAATACACATATAACTATTAAGCTCACACCCAAACTATTACACTTATCTTGTTTCTATATTTTATGCCGCGAACGAGATGGCAGGATGACATCCAAAATTTCTTGGTGAACTGGCAGCAGGCTGCGTTAGATACAGATCAGTGGAAAAAGGAAGGGGAGGCCTTTGCCCAGTGGGACACAAAAACTTGCTAAAAAAAATACAGCCGAACTAACTCACAAATGTGAAATATTAATGTAATCTACCCTTAGCTTGTAAGTAATAAAATATACCCTTCTGGAATCATGTAGGTATTATATACTATTTATATTCATTAACATTTTGTTCTTTATTTTATCCTATCGCTATGCGCCACCTGCTTATGTTCCTTATACTTTTTCCATCTCTTCAAGGGTTGTCTGGAAGAGATTGCTTTAAGCGATAAGACCGCCTCTTGTGCTAAACTTAGTAATATAATTTTAAATGTTGTATCCTATTATTTGGTGCAATAAAGTATAATTTATTCATTCATTTATTATTTTCATTATTATAATACAATATTGTATTGTTATTCACTTCCAGGTGTGAGAGCACTGGTGTATTTTACACAGGTCTGGCCTTTAACAGACGCCAGTCTCCAATAATCTTTTTTGTAAAAATATGCTTGACTTTTTTGTTGCCCTTTTTAGGAGAAAACTAATAGATACTTTTTACCTTTACAGTTGATTTTTTCATTTAGTTTTATACATCAAGTCGGTGTTACACTGATCACTACTTTATAATACTCCTAACAAGAATTCCTTTCACGTTGTATAAAGAATTAAATACTAAAACTAAGCTAAACATTTAATAATTCATAACAAGAAATTTACTACATGTAAACATATTTTAATGTTTTGACTTTACAAATTATTAAACAATCCCTTATTATGAAACCAGGACTTGCTTTAGATCCTGGCTTAAATCATTATCCACCCAAAACAAAGTTAGTCCTCGTTAAAATAAGTCAAAATCTATGTTATTATAAAACGTTGAGTACTTAAAATATAGCCGCCTATAACAAATTCACAATGACAACTGAGAAAACGTCAAAGTGATAATTGTTAATTTATTTTGGTCGAATATTGGTCTAAACCAAATATAAGTTATACCTACTATCATTCATTAACTAGTTAAACTCTTTATAAATAAATAAATATACAGGGACATATCACACGAATTGAGCTAGCATCACAGTAAGTTGTGAACTTGTGTCGTAGGTAGAAACTAAACGATACTATATTTGTTATCAGATAACTTTTACAAATAAACATCCAAGACCCAGGTCAATCTAAAAAGTATCGTTCTCCAACATGACCTGACCGGGGATCGAACCCGGGTACCCTCGAGTCGCAGGCTGGCGTATTGACCACTGCGCCACGGAGCTTGCCATTTTAGAGTTTTATAGATATTTTAAAGGAATAAACAAACTAAATCGTATTCGCCTAAATATTGACTCAGTAATTGGAACGGAAGGAGAAACTAGATAAAACAGAAATGGGTGTTCTTTTATCAGAAGTGTGTCACGGAGAAAATTAACCCTTTTTCTTTCGGAAGACAAACTAAAAAAAGATAAAATGGTTCGTAACGGACATTAAAGCGTTGTTGGCTTGAAAGAAGCCATAAAAGGCGGAGTGAACCGGCTCCCTCGGGACCTCTGGGCTCTGCTTTGCCCGCTGAGCCAAATTAAAACGTAGACATGATAATCGACATGAAAAAAAAAGCCAAATACAGTTATAGCTAAAATTTCCATAATAGTTATAATCCCCATTTGACCTCTTCTTGGGAGATGAATTTTCAAAAACCCTTTCTTAGTGCGCGGTTTCAAATTGTGGGATCCTAGCCCTTGTAGTTTCTGCTGTGCCAATCACCAATCATCATTTTACCCCAAACCTCCTCTCACCATTTAGTCATAGAAACTAGAATTGCTCCTTTAATCATACATTTAAATTATTTAAAAATAATTGAATGTTATGTTAGGTTTATATTCTAAATAAGTTTAAACATTCATACGTATAAAAAGATTTAAGTCCTCTTCGGAGAATAAAGATAATTTGTATTGTAAGCGATTAAAATTTAAGATTTAAGAAGTCAGTTTCCTAAAACGCAACAAGTTATTAAATATCAGTTAACGTGTTAAGATTTGTAATAATCAAAAAGAAGAGAATAAAATTAATTAAAAGGTTGGTCAGCTACACATAACATAGGAATATGGTGTAATTTCATTTCTCTTATCTACTGTTTATAAATTTTTTTATTATGATGAAATTAATTAATTTAAAAAAAAAACAACGTATTGCACTCCGGGAGTGCCGGCAGAAGTGACAACTCCGCGCGGTAGAAAGAGAGGTGGATATTCTCCTATGCCGCGCCGGCGGTCTCATGTCACGCGTCCGTCTTATTAATTTTCGATCACGTCACGTGTCCTGACGGGAGTTTAACATTATTTACCTATCCCAAAAAGTATTTTTTAAGTTTTCACTTCAAAAATACTTTCTATAAATTTCTAACTCTACATCCAACGAATACCAATTCTTACAGTGCCCTCTTCAGGAGGTAGCTGACATTTCAAGCGTGAAATTTTATCTAGAGAATTAATCTTCAAAAGTTTCTGGCCCCCTTTGTATCAGATGTGCCCCAATAAAATTTATTTCTTTCTCTAATCGGAAACAGATAAGTCGGAGGCCGTGAGAAAGCCCTCGGGTATCATTGGTTTTCCTTTTAAGTTCAGTCTGCCGCTAAACGAGTAATGATAAAGGTAATTAAGGGAACTTCTTAATTTGCGAGGTGAAAAAGTCGAAGATAAGGTCGAAGTTGCCGTGAACACCCTTTTAACAAGCCAAAGATTTATTGATCGTGAAAGATATTGTTTAATTTAGTTTAATGGGTAAATGTAAGATTAACATATTTTTTATAAATAAAAAAGTATTTTAAGATTAGTTATATCTATGTGAGTACAAACAATTTAGAATGTAAGTAAATACAAACAACTTCATAATAAGACAATAGGCTAGTTTTCAAAAAAAGTATTATTAGTCCATCAGTTAGATAATAAAAAAAAATTGGGTACGTATATTTTTTTTTCATCTTAATAAAATACGATAAAAGATATAGCTACTTTATAAGCAAACTGTGATGTCACGAGCCCCACTCATGACCTTTGACGCGCTTTATCTTTATCATTTATTGTTTAATAGACAAAAGAAAAGTTACGTGTCTAATATTTTTTTATTATCTTATTGACGGGCTGATTGTAATTATTTAGACCCAGGAAACTAGCCTATTATAAAAACCTTTTTATACTAATAATTAAAAGGACATTACAGTACACACGTACCTAAGTAAGGTAATTGTTTGTCCATCCTTCCATTCTTAAACAATAAGTTTAATCACTTGGTTCTTAGGGGACCCTGACAAGGTTCTGTGTGACCAAGTGACAAAACGGAAGCCATATAGCGTCACTCGGCGGATTAGTTTGAAAGTTCGTGTACTTATTTTGACAAAATCCATTACCGTGACAAAACACACCACACGTCATACTACTACCCTCGTATTTGGGTATGATGTATTTAATGTAGATAGGTACCAAATATTTTGTACATACCGACACGAATTGGGATAGTTGAAGAGTGTTTAAACATTGTTAAGTGGGTGCCGTGTGAACGAAAAACGTCGCTACTGCCCAAGCCATTAGTTAGTACTTATATTAATTACGTGCCATTAGGCTGCGCAGAACCATTATGCGATTAGGAAAAAAGATGAATATATCCATATCTATATTTTTATAAAAAAATAAAAAAGGGAGCGACCTCCGGAATGTTAATATAAAAATCGTCATATGAGAATTATTGTTGTACACGTAAAAATTACACAGTTTTCGAAGCAATTTTTTTTAGATATCATAACATGATACATCAAAATTTTAATCATTTGTATCTGTTTCAAATTCCAACGAGGGGGCGATCTTGTTCGACCTAAATTATACTAATACTTTTGATGTATTTAATTAATTCGGCGCATAGTACTAGTGATTTGAAAACACTTCAATTTCCGCAATCTCGTGCAGTACAGTCTTAAGCAGTACGAATCAAAAGAATAAGACCATAATGATCGTCATAAAACAATCGAATATATTCAAATCCATTTCAGGTGGGCACACGTTGAATGTCAATGTGCCGCCATATTTCACACTCCCCGTCGCTCTCTAGTGCATATTGAATCTGAAATAACTGCGTGAGGGTAAAATGGGCGGTTACAATGGCGAATATGACAGCCAGGGCCGCATAGAAACCTCTCAGGTGCACACCTTTTTATTATTTACACCGCATTTTCAAGGAGTGTTTGCTTTGAGCTTTACTTTGATTTCGGAAAGTGGCGGGATGTGACAGTGTGATCTGAATACGTCCTGTTTCCGTTTTTATGGTAAGTGCTTGCGTTGTATACGGGTAGTGGAAGGGTACTTCAAGGAGGCTGTATGTTTGCTGGTTTAATGGCTCGGGCTACTAAGCTGTCGCTGTTAAAGTGAAATTAGTTGCCGCTTGGTGGATATTGTATGTTGTAAAGCTGCTGACACGGTTATTTTCTCGCAGCTAGCGTTCTGGGTCATCGTATTTAACATGTGTCCAAGTAGTTTATATTGTGTTTTTGTTTTTGCTTTAAGTTCTTCTACGAGTGACATATTATATTTTCAAAATAACAATCAGGACTACAAAAAAAGCTTTAATGTTCTAATTTTCAAACTTAAGAAACATGCTATGAATATTTTATACCTATCTCCTTAACTAATTTTATTAAAGACATTCTCATTTCGAGTAGGTGACACGGTCAATCGAACATGCACACCCTGGTGTCAGAGTTCTTCGGAACCGCCTCTCGGCCTCTGACGTGGTTCCTTTAACGACTACCAGATGGCAGCCGAGACCCACGGCTTAACGTGCCTTCCGAAACACGGAATCATCTTTTTTATCAGACAATCGGGTGATTGAAATGAATGAATGAATGAAATATTCTTTATTGCACCAATTAGGATACATTATTTGAAACTATTCTATATAAAGTGGTACAAGGGACGGTCTTATCGCTTTAAGCAATCTCTTCCAGACAACCCTTGAAGAGATGGAAATTTTTATAAACAAAAATACAGGTGGCGCAGAAAGTAACAGATAATTAATAAAAGAAGAAATTTATGTTTTTTATAATAATTACTATCTTACATATATAAATATAAACATATATATTTATATATAAACATATACATACATATACACATACATACACACTACATACATACAAGTCCAATACGGAAATAATAAAAATAGTACCATACATATCTGAGCAGAGGGGTTGAGAAATCAGGCAGCATTATTGAAGAGAAAGGAGATAAGATTTGGTTAAAGATTTGAAGTTTGCCAAAGTTTGAGCACGTCGAATAGCAGGTGGCAGGGAGTTCCATAGTCTGATAGCCTGTACTGTAAAGGACTTGGAATAGAAATCAGAAGTATGGGCAGGTACTCGAAGTCTGAAATTATTAGAGCTACGGAGAGTGTGGTTGGACTGTGTTTCATTGTGAAATACAAACCGTTCCCTGAGATAAGGAGGACATGATGGATGGAAAAGGATAGAATATAAAAGAGAAAGGATATGCCAATCACGGCGACGACGGATAGGGAGCCACTTGAGTTCTTTACGGAAGTTGGAGACGTGGTCATATTTACGTAGTCCAAATATAAACCTTATGCAGAGATTTTGAAGTCGCTCAAGTTTATTTAGTTGCACTTGGGTTAAGTCAGGATAACAGGAATCGGCATAATCCAAGATAGGGAACAGCAAACACTGGACGAGCGCAATCTTGGTACCTGTTGGCAAAAAATTACGAAGCCTTTTTAATGATCCAGACGCAGCAAACATCTTCCTACTGACATTGGAAATCTGCGGTATCCATGTGACATTTCTATCAAAAATAACACCGAGATTTTTTACTTGGTCACAGAATTCCAGAGTTATTCCATCAAAAACTAATTTTGGAATGTTCTCCCAATCGATTTTTGTTGTAAGCCTAGAACTACCAATTACAATAGCCTGAGTTTTATTAGGATTAACGGTAAGACCATTGGACTTGCTCCAGGCAGATATAATATTTAAATCTTCGTTAATACAGCTTATAGCAGAGGGAAGTTGTTCAATACTCGATTGTGAGTAAATCTGCAGATCATCGGCATAAAGGTGGTAGGAAGACCGAAGTTTTTGTGTAATAGAATTTATAAATAAGGCGAACAATAAAGGGGATAATACGCCACCCTGCGGTACACCGACTTCAGTGAAGCACCATGACGAGTATACATCGTCAACCCGGCGCCCATACAGGTAAGTTCGAAACCAATCAACTACTCTAGGAGATATGTTGATTGAACGCAATACCTCCAACAAGATATCAAAATCCACAGTGTTAAAGGCGTTACTGAAATCCAGTAACGTCAGCACCGTGACCTTTCTATCGTCCATACCAGAACGAATGTCATCGGAAATCTTAATCAAAGCAGTAGTCGTACTATGACCAGGACGGAAACCGGACTGGAAGGGATTTAGGAGCTTATTCTTTAAAAGGAATTTATTAAGCTGATGGTGGACAATGCGTTCAAGGACTTTGGATAGGAAAGAAAGTATGGATATAGGACGGAAATCAATGAAGGAACCGGGATTACTTTTTTTAGGGAGAGGAGTGATGTTTGCATCTTTCCAGATTGTAGGAAATAAACTCGAAGCAAGAGATTGGTTCAGGATAGAAGTGATGATAGGGAGTATGATATCGAGGATAGGCAAAATCATAGTACGACTAATGCCATCATTGCCAACAGCATTCGAAGATATCGAACGTATTGCCTCTTCAACATCACTATCAGTAAGTTGACTAAAGATGAATTCGGAATAGTCGGGAGTTGGTGTTGCAGAAAGGGAGTTTAAAGTATTCGTTTTGACATACTTTAAACTACCTTTCTGCAATGTCCAAACCAAACTGGAAACCACTAAACAAAGTATGCTTCCCGTGGGAATCGAACCCACGACCCCTGGGTCTACAGGCAACCACGGAGGCAGCTAAATGATATTGAAGTGAAAACTTCTTTAGCGGCGTTGTGCACTTTTTGGGATGGGTGAAAAATGTTAAACTCGCGTCAGGACACGTGACCTTCCAAAATATACAAAAATGTTCAAGTTTTCACTTTTGCCGGCACTCCCGGAGTACAACCTGTTGTTTTCTTTATAAGTGACAATATGCGTCATAACCCATTGCAGGTAAGCATAATTAGCGCTTACGCATCGAAAGCAACCCCGGGCACGGTCTACTTGGATGGGTGGCATAGAAATTTCTCGAGCTCCTCTGTACTTCGTAAGGTACGTTAAGCTGTTGGACTGCTGACATAGTTGATGGCAGTCGTTAGACTACATATGTCAGATGCTTTTAGGCAACATAAATAATCTGACCAGCGTTGGCCACTTACACACTCGAAAAACAAGCAACAAACAATGAAAACAATACTTAATAAAGAGTATCAGACGAATTAATCTGAGTTATCCTTACCACAAGTTGTATGGTAATAAAAAAAATACTTTTTGTCAATCAAAAGTTAGTTCGGAAGGTATTTAAATTCATTTTAGATCCAAAATATTAAATCTCAATTTGCTCACATATCGCTAGTTCAGTCAATCTGTTCAATGAACACACTCATCGAATTAACAAGAGTTAGGGCGCGTGAAATCATGCGGTTATTTATCACGTTATAACTTTCAACTGAGCACGATGCTGAATTCAAATGAAAAGGCGCCGTAAGAGAGCATTAACTCAACTCCGCTAAAGTACGGAAACGCGCTCCAACGCTTCGCAATTATTGTCAAAGATTACTTGCAGTAGAGACATGATACATTTTTTTAATATATACCTATGCCTTTTCCTTTCAATTGAGCACTATGCTGAATTTAAATTAAAAAGGAGCCGTAAGAGAGCATTAACTCAACTCCGGTAAAGTACGGAAACGCGCTCCAACGCTTCACAATTATTACCTAGGATTAGGTGCAGTAGAGAAATTATACATGTAAATATAAATAAATATATACGGACAAATCACACAGATTGAACTAGCCTCAAAGTAAGTTCGAGACTTGTGTTATGGGATACTAACTTCCAAGACCCAGGCCAATCTGAAAAAGAACATTTTCCATCTTGACCTGACCGGGGATCGAACCCGGGGCCCTCGTGTCGCAGGCTGGCGTGTTAACCACTGCGCCACGGAGCTCGCCTATATAACTATACTTTTTGTTCTCCTGTAGGCAGATGTAATAATGTCATAACTATTAACTGAGCATAATGCTGAATTCAAATGAAAAGGGGGAGCATTAATTCTACTCCGTTAAAGTGGTTAAAAGAATTGAAACGTACTCCAAAGCTTCGCAATTATTGTCAAAGATCTTTTATATTATAGAAATGTTCATATTCATGTTTATTTTTAATCTATTCCTTTCGCTTTCATGATTAGATTTAACTTTATACCTATATTTTTACAGAGCACGACGCTGAATTCATATGAAAATGTACAGACCTTAACCTTAAAACTTTACACGGAACACACTGCTATTTCTATTACACACTGCAAACTGCTATGTAAAAAAGGCGCAAAAAAGGAGAGCATCAACTTAGCTCTGCTAAAGTAGTGAAACGCGCCAACGGTTTGTAATTATTGTTAAAAATTAATTACAGAAGAGTTCAGACTACATTGCAGAAATCTAAGAGAACCGCAATAAAAAAAGCAATAGCACACTATTTTTCCATAGGTCCATAGGTCAACTTATCTCTCATGAACGTAGGTGAACATCAAATACTTCTAATAAGTACATCGCTATGTAATTGTACGTCTGAGTAAGTATTTACACCAATGCGTTATTCGAATTTGAAATAGTAATGGGATTTTAAATAGAACATAATAAAGCCATTCCCATGACTGAAGTGCTTTATCACTACATAGTATAAAACAAAGACGCTTCCCGCTATCTGTCTGTCCCTACGTATGCTTAGATCTTTAAAACAACACAACGGATTTAGATGCAGTTTTTTTAATAGATAGAGTGATGCAAGAGGAATGTTTTATTGCATTCAGTATTCTGAGTCCACACGGCTTCTTCCGAATAGGTACTTAATGTTTATTACTCGAACTTACTTTGAGGCTAGCTCAATCTGTGTGATTTATCCGTATATATTTATATTTTAAAATCAATTCACCACACTATAAGTATTAACTAAAAAAACCATCAAAACTTTTTTTAATATGATTTTGTCACCATTTACCTCTTTAGAATAACGTTTCAACTATTCATAACCTTCACAATTACAAATTTTGTTCACTAATAACAAAGAGACCTTCTATGGCCTCTCATAATCTTTGCTTAAAAATCAAGTCCCGGATTCTCTCGCGAGCCCGCTGTTCATTTGTCACTGAAATTACAAAAAGCTTGCGGTGGCGCGCGGACTTGCCTGATAATGAGTTTAATTTCGTCAACGCTAACCGTTACTCACAATTAAACTCCGCAATAATTAATAAATTTCGAAATGTTTTAAACGCCCTGTAAATTACTGTTGAGTGCTTCGAAGTTGTTGGGTGAAATCTGTTATGTGTTTTCCAGCTTGTTTATTTTTAATTAAGTGTTGTATGAAACTTGTTTCATTTCAATTATTACATAAAAGTAATAACAAAAGCTGATATCAATATAAGTGCAGAATGGGTCAGTTATTTACAGCTATGACTGGGTTTTGCAGATTCGATCCACGACCAAAATCAAGATCAAAAAATATTTTTCACATTGTACTGGGTCTCGAATGCTACGTATTAGGTGGGTTAGTCGACTTATTTAGACGTTATTGTATTTATTTATATGTACGTTAGTCCATACTAACGTATAAATATAACAAAGTCTCTACTTTGCTAAAATGTATCAGTATGGCAGTAAGAGATGTTACGAAAGGCACGCTAAGCCGCTGGTCCCGGCGATCATCATTGATGGTTTAGGGGGCTGGAAAACTCTGACACCATTGTTGGCCACTTACACACACGAAAAACAAAGAAATAACGTTTCACTGTAACGCGTTAACTTCTTTGACATAAAATAAAATTTACTTAAATTGTTTACACGACGCAATATTGTTTTAAAAAGCCGTTCATCAATATTTTGTTGAACTTTCACTTTTTAGCTAAAATCAGCTGTCAAAAGTGGCTTCATCTCACGGCCATTCTGTAGCTTGTTAAAATAAGTATTGGAATATGTGTATGAATAAAATTTCCTTCCTTCTGGTCTGGGAGGAAAGGAAAAAACGTAGAATGTACCAGGTGCTTTTCTCCCCGTGCAGACCGTCACACTCGTAGAAACCAGCCGATGGAGTGGGCGGAAATCTAAGAAATCATATCAATAGACGATGCGGTTGGTCATCATCATAATCCAGCGACGTGCACATACATTTTTTTGTGAAGGTAGATTTTTATCTAGAATGTTTTTACATTCTTAGTCAAAAACTTATCTAATAAATTACGACTCGTATCTAAATAATTGCTTTCTTTTCTATATTCAATCATCATCATCATCATCATCATATCAGCCGCAAGGAAGCGGCCTGCATCCAGCGTCTTCCTGCGACCTTAGTCAGGTCGTCCGACCATCTGGTCGGTGGGTGTCCGACGCTGCGCTTGCCGATACGTGGTCGCCATTCGAGAACCTTTCTGCCCCATCGGCCATCGGTTCTGCGCGCTATGTGCGCTATTATATATTCAATAACAACTGATTTATGGAGCATTCTGCATTTTAGGGGTAACGGTCTAATATTTTTTTTGTTAGAGAAAAACAAAGTATATATTTTTAGTGATACTCCAACTGTCTGCATGGACTGCACGTCACTGTCATTATCATTAAATGATATATAGAATTCTTGCAGTTCTTGCAGTAGATTTTTGTATTGCAGGTTACTGCAAGAATTCTAATTTTAAATTCTGCTATTTTTCGGAGTGAAGTTCGAGTGAAAGTGGCTAGCCATCATACCCATCACTATTTTGTTTTTTAATGTCTTACATATACATGCATTTACATGCTAAACTTGGCCTTTGGGTTTAATGTCCCTAGGCTTTATCTAACCTGCTAGTGACAAAAAACATGATGATATGTATAAAATTGTGAATTTAGTAACATTTAATAATGTACATAAGATTTTAATCTTTGCTTACTTATTCTCTGACTTAAACTAAGACGAAACGAAACGTCAGTATTCTTTAAAATTTACATCAGAAATGTTTTCTCATTTAAGTCAACAGCAATTCATTTCAAAAATACAGAAACCTCGAAAAGAATCCCAGATGTTGCATTTTGAAACGATCTTGCCCTACTTTCGCTTCCAGAAACGGCGACTGCGTTTTAATTCCGGTAAAATGTGCCCGGAACAATTATAATGCGATGTTTTAAAGTGCTTCAGATATTGTAACAGGAACAATAATTACATTTGCAGTTGTATTTCTAGTGTTGTGCATTCGGTGGAGGATATTATCATTAAAATTGAATGTAATTAAATTCACACATCAACGTAAGAAGGTCAGGGGTGTCATCCTCAACTGCTTGGCCGGTGGAAATGAAATGAAATATAATTTTATTCAAATTTGGATATCATGTATCTCTTTCTGAACGTCATATTATTATTTTTAATATTTGCAAAATCGATAAGCTACTAGCGTTTCGAAACGACCACTGCTGGGAAGAATACACCGGAAGAAACTCAGTCCAGTATTGGTCCCTACGTGCCTGAGGGGCTACACTTTCACATATTTATAACAAATTGAATTATTTTACATTAAGTAATCACTGATGTATATTGATAAACAATTTATTGAATGTATTACTTCCATGGAATTTTATCTGTTAGATAGTCATTAATACAAATAGTAGGCATTTTTAAGTAATTGATTTTTAACAGCAGTCTTAAACTTACCTAATAACAGAGCCAATATTTCTTCAGGAATTCTATTATAGAAGTGTATACTAAGCCCCAAAAGATTGCAGGTATGGCATCGGGTATGCGCGCCCGGCCTCCCGAGCTGCTACTTGCCATTCCCCCATTCATCTGAACGAGTTCTTTCCAGATCCAACAAATTCCTATTCTTCCCTTCTTAAAAATACTTCCGATGGGCAGCAGCGTTGGAAACACAAGAAGTGAAAAAACTGCGTTCGCCAACCCTTTGCCAAGCGCATTGAAGAGTTGTGAAAATGAAATTCCTAGGTAGCCCATGCGGTGACTCATACAAGATTCTTTTTTTTTATATAAGCAACATTTTTTTCGGCGAGCTCAGTGGCGCAGTGGTCAACACGCCAGCCTGCGACACGGGTTCGATCCCCGGTCAGGTCAAGATTGGAAAATTATCTTTTTCAGATTGGCCTGGGTCCCGGATGTTTATCTATATATGTATTTGTTATAAAATATAGTATCGTTGAGTTAGTATCCCATAACACAAGTCTCGAACTTACTTTGGGGCTAGCTCAATTTGTGTGATTTGTCCGTATATATTTATTTATTTATTTTTATGAAAAGTAAAGGTTTTAATACAAAGATTTTATTACCACTAACGTCCTTCAGGATATACTCGTACCAGATTGCCGGAATCAACAGTACATCTGAGGACTGGAACAATCCCAATCTGCATACGCGGGCGATTATCACCGCCATTTCTGTTATACAGCCAGCTAGATAGGTACCTAGGGAGTTGTTCCGCTTCGAACCGAATGAGGTAAACTATACGTTGTCAAACACCGTATTGTTTTAGCTGTGTGGTGCTAACTCTGAATTGCTATAGAGGAGCTGGGGGATATAGATATACATTTTTTTAAGTTCTCGTTAAGGAATTTAAATAACACCTTACTGTAGAAATATAATGAAAGTGAAGTTCTTGAATAGGTATGTTTAAGAAGCGAAGATAATGTAAATCCTGTAATTGTCTTGTCAGTGTTTTTAGGGTTCCGTACCCAAAACGTACAACGAGACCCTATTAATATGGCTCCGCTTTTCGTCTGTCTGTCCGTCTGTCACCAGTCTGTATCTCATGAACAGTGATAGTTTAAAAGTTGAAATGTTCTGCTGCCGCTATAACAACACATACTTAAAAAACAGAATAAAACAAATATTTAAGGTTTAGTTTAGGTTATTTCCCATACAACAAACGTGATTTTGTGCTAGTTTTTGCTTGATATTGATGACAGCAATAAGTTGACGCTTGAAATACTCAGTTTTTTTTTCTAGCCTGTACTATGTGTAAAAACAAGGCCTTTGACCAACAGTGGGACATACCCACTGTTGGTCAAAGGCCTTGTTTTTCATTCATTTCTATCCATCGCAACTTCCGCCCATGTCCATTCATGAACGTGTCGAGATCATCTCTCCACCTCCTTCTTGGTCTATCTCTACCTCGACGACACTCTGGTATCCAAAAGGTAGCCAACCTAGCTTTCTGACCGCATACGACAAACATTTCCCTCCCAGTTCCATTTAAATCTGGCAGTTTTTACACCTACATCTTCGACCTGAGCTTATCTATAAGGCGTAAGCTTATAATGCTACACTCCATCGCTCTTTGGTAAACCTTGAGTCAGGCTCAAACAGCCTCGGTGAAAGGCCATGTTTGTGCGCCATATGTACGAATGGGCAGGATGCACATATCGAGGAGCTTCCGGTTGAAAGAGGGAAAGAGGAAGGGTACCTTTCATTACTTTTTTCATAGACCAGAAGCACTTCCAGGCGCTGCCAGTGCGAAATTCGATTTCTCTGTCCTGCCTCTTATTAAAAGAATATTGAGTTAAATTATTCACTATAAAACAAATAATTAAATTAAAAGAAAATTAATATTTATGGGAGCTCCCATACAACAGACAATTTTGTAGCCGCTTTTATAGATTCCGAACAGTTTTTATTAAAATCAATAACATATGAAATATGGCTATTTTTATACCGGATAGGTATAGTTTGTCTCTCACTTATATATTACTTTCTACTAGCTTTCGCCCGCGGCTCCGCCCGCGTCAATGTCGATCCCTCGGGAATAGTACTTTTTCCCGGGATAAAAGGTAGCCTATGTCCTTCTCCGTACTCCAGAGAACTTGTATGCAAAATTTCATGATGATAGGTTCAGTAGTTACGGCGTGAAAGCGTAACAAACAAACAAACAAACTCACTTTCGCATTTATAATATTAGTTAGGATACTATGTTATATTCCATGCTAAAAACCACACGCAAATTATCGGAGGCCGGCGTAAATGAAAAAAATGAAAATGAAAATGAATAATTTTTATTCAAAGTAGGATACATGTATCGCTTTTTGAACGTCATATGTTTCTGTTGTTTATTTTTCTTTCTTTTGTTTGTAAAATCCAAAAACTACTAGCGTTTCGGAATGACCACTGCTGAGAAGAATACGCCGAAAGAAACTCAGTCCAGTCTTGGTCTCTATGTGCCTGAAGGGCTCGAATATAACAATATATTTTACAAAAATTAAATTTAACTACATTAAAATATACATTTAAATTATTACCAAGCATTTTTATCGAATAAATAATCTTTTATACAATAATAAGCCCTTTTAAGTAAATGATTTTTTACAGCCGTTTTAAATTGAATTAATGGCAGACCTAATATTTCTGCGGGAATTCTATTATAGAAGCGTACTCCAAGACCCCAAAAAGAATCCATAGTTTTCTGCAATCGCAATGCTGGTGTAAATAATTTATTTTTATTTCTAGTGTTTCTGCTATGTATATCACAGTTTTTTTTATATAAATGAATGTTATGGCGCACAAACATAATATTAGAAAAGATATACTGTGAAGGGAGTGTCAGAATATTAATATTTTTGAATAACTCTCTAAGAGATTCTCTGGCGCCTAATTTATATATTGATCTAATAGCGCGTTTCTGTAGAACAAATATGGTATTTACATCTGCAGCGTTTCCCCATAGTAATATTCCATACGACATAAGACTATGAAAGTAACTAAAATATACCAAACGCGCAGTATCAACATCAGTTAGTTGTCTTATCCTCCTAACCGCGTAAGCCGCAGAGCTAAGTTTCCCTGCCAATTTTTCAATATGGGCACCCCATTGAAGCCCAGCATCAACAGTTATTCCAAGAAAAGTTGCTTTGTCTACCAATCCTACTGTTTCATTATTGACGACTATACTTGTTGAAACTTTTGCAACATTTGGTAAGCAAAATTTAATACATTTAGTTTTACTAGCGTTCAACAAAAGATTGTTCGCAGTAAACCAGTCCAACACTTGAGCTAATGTACTATTAACCTCGTCAGATGAGTCAGTATTCCTATCTACTCGGAAGATGAGAGATGTATCATCGGCAAATAGTACAGCCTTGCATGTGTTAATATAGTACGGTAAATCATTAATGTATATAAGGAACAGAAGAGGCCCTAGGATAGAGCCCTGAGGTACACCCATCCTAATACATGATCCGGAAGATTGAACCCCATCTAAACTAACTTTTTGAATTCGGCTACTCAAGTACGATTTGATTAAGTCGAGAGATTTACCTTTGATTCCATAGTGTTTCAGCTTGGATATAAGGGTATTGTGATCTACGCAGTCAAATGCTTTAGAAAGATCACAAAAAGCACCAATAGCATTCTGTTTTCCCTCCCAAGCTTCATAGATATGTTTTAAAAGAGCTACACCCGCGTCAGTTGTTGACCGACCCTTAGTAAATCCATACTGTTCACTATGAAAATGATCATTTTTATTAAAAAAAGACAATAATTGATTGAAAATCAATTTTTCAAATATTTTACTGAGAACTGGTAGAATGGAAATAGGCCGGTAGTTTGTGGGATTACTTTTATCCCCTGATTTATATAATGGTATAACTTTACTCAGCTTCATCAAGGCTGGAAAAGTACCGGTATCTAAACATTTATTAAAAATAGAAGCTAAGTAAGGTGCTATTACATTAATGATATTACTTATGACGGATACCGAGATGTCCCACAAATCTCCAGTTTTTTTATTATTTAAGCTTTTAAATGTATCAATGATTGTGAGCGGAGTCACATGTTGAAATATTAAATTATTTTTACATTCGGGTATACAACTTGTTAATATTTTTTTAGATTCATCTGTCGATGAACATAAGGAGGCAGTGGTGTTTATGGGAATGTTAGTAAAAAAGTCCTCAAAATATTGGGCAACGTCTGCCTTACTGCTGAGAACATTATTATTTATTTTTAATTCTACTTTATTGTCACGCTGTTTATTCTTACCAGTTTCTGTGTTAATAATTTTCCATGTTGTTTTTATTTTATCTTGAGAATTTAAGATAGTATTTCTAGTATATAATGATTTGGCATGCATACATACCTTTTTAAAAACTTTTGAATAATTTCTAACATAGTTAATAAATTCAGGATCCTGGTTATATGCCTTCATAGCCAGTAATTCGTATATCCTATTTCTACTGATGTAGATACCTGTAGTAGCCCATTCACTAAATTTTTTACGATTACGTCTGGTACAAGTTTTAACTTGGAAGGCATTATTGAATTCAGTTTCTATGACATTAAACATTTTATTGTAAAGGGCATCCGGATCATCTCTCGTTTCTTCGATTAGGGGCATTTTTTCTGATATATTTTCCTTGAATACCTTGATTTTGCCTTTGGTTATAGGTCTATACGTTATCTTTGGTAAGTCTACCTCTACTTGATTTACTAATTTGACAAACTGACCAAAATGATCAGAAGTGAGATTTTTTATTATGTATTTATCAAGAGCACTACAATTGCAGAAAATATTATCTATACATGTTGCAGAATCACCATTAACTCTAGTTGGTTCTAAAAATAAATTAAATAAATTAAACGACTTAAATACATTCAACAAGCCAACACTTTCAGTTGTAGTTACTAATAAATCAACATTAAAGTCACCGCACACTATGATATTTTTAGGACTACAGGATAGTTTCCTCAAAATATCTTCAATTACTAATTCCAAAGTATTATAATTTGACTTAGGGGGTCTGTATACGCATACTATAATAGATTCCTCAAGTTCAATACATGACAATTCAACATTACATTCTACCGAAAGACTGACGATATCTTTGCGTTCTCTACATTTGACATTGTTTCGCGTTAAAATTAAACTGCCTCCTTTCTCTTTAGTCTTTCTGGTATATGAGCTTGCCACTGAATAATTATCTATATTAAATTGTTGCTGATGGGGCTGTAGAAAATGTTCAGTAAGGCATACTACATGTAAATCTATATGATTTATGAATAATTCTAATTGTAATAATTTGCTAGTCAAGCCTTGAATGTTCTGGTGAATGATATTTAATTCTTTGGCCTTGACTGTTGTCTTATCACTCAGTTTAAATCAGAGTGAGAGTTATATATTACAGGTATAATACTACCTTGAACGTTACTATTAGATTTACCTATGTCAAAAGACATAGCAGTTTTACTACTTTTTACAGGACTAAGTAAATTAAAAGCTACAAGTGAAGCTATTTTTCGCTTAAAATGTAATGGAAGATACATAGTATCTTGTGTCAACTTAAACCTAGATATAAACTTATTTAAATCTAAATAGAAAATAAAATCGCCATGACAACGGGCCATGTTGTACATATGTACATTTAAATTATGTATGTGTATATTTCTGTCTTTATCAAGTGATTCCGAATACGGAAAAGCACTTATCATAAACTTACACCTAGTCTTTAAATTCAAATTATTTAAAATGTCAATACTTTGCTTTATGTTCCTTTTTGTAACAGAGGAACTGTCACCAAACAATATTAATATTGTTGTGTTTTCATCTATATTACTACTGTCAATGCTATCAATTAAATTTGAAAAAGATACCCCGGGTGTACATGTGTTTAGTACAGTACAATCATGATTTATACATTTCGAAAAAATACTACTAAAGCCTTGACCCAGCTCGTCTGAATAAACTAATAATTTGTTAGAGGAAAATTTCTTATTAATACTGTTATCAATAGTACCTATCTTCATTTGCAAGTCGCATTTTGTACGTGTATCAAGTTCTTGAGCAATTTCAGATGACATTGTAATTGCCACCTGTGTACTATGTTGCTCATTATTACAGTGAGATGACTCAGTGTGTTTTTTAACCGCCATCATATTTTCATACAATTGTTTTTGGCATATTTCATAATTATTAGTCAATTTTTTTAAAGACTCATGTTGTTTTGATATTTGAGATTGCAACTCATGAATCTCCGTGTCATAAATTCGGCTAGCCATATAAAGGTCATCTTTGCATGATTTAAATTGGTTAAATAGATTTAATTTTTCTTTACGTAGCTGAGTCAGGCTTTTACAATTTTTTTGTTTTGAAATTAATTTCTTGGTGCGCTTTATCATCCTATTTATTTTTACATACTTTTTTATTTTATTATGTGTGTTTAATATGAAGTATTGAGACTGTGGAGTACTTGCAGGTATTTCCACGACCGGTCCCGAGCCACACTCCATGAGTTCACTGTACAAATGCAAGGTGTTGTTGCATAATTCAATCTCTTTTTGTTTTTCAATTTCTAAGGCAGATCTCTGTGCCTCATGTAGGCATTGTTCCAACTCAGTAATGCGACTAAGGGCTCGTTCGTGTACCATACTGCATTCAGTAGTTTGCGCTAAACAATCTTTCAATTTAATGATTTCATCTAATAATTGAGTGTTTTGTACATGAAGGCTAGTGCATTCATTTTTTAAAATCATATTTTTATTATTGATTTTGTCAAATTCTTCCTCATTTTCCTCCCTTTCACATAACAGTTGGGAGTTTTCCTCTCTGCAGGTTTTGAGCTCGTTTAGCGCCAGCTTCAACTTCATGTTAAGGTCTTTTAGAGTGGCCTTCCGAGTCATCATAGTGCAGGAGGTGTTATCCGCAACTGAAAATATGTATTATAATTTAATATATATATATATATATTTAATAATATTTTGGGTTCTGTGGGACTATTTTAATTATTACTGTTAATTGATAAAAACAAAAATGCCAAAATGGCAGGGGATCATAACAAATCAATAAGAGGTATCTAGTATTAATTTTTAAACAATAAACAATAAAAGAAGAAGGAAATGAAACAATAATAGCTTATTAACTTAATCTTTATAAATATTATAGGTTGCAGGTATAACTAGGGTAGGGCATAGGAATATTGAATCAATACAATAGAATTTTACTTTGGTCCTAAACTACCTATATTGTGCTCCTGTCACCGGCTTTTGTTTTCTAAACATCAACTAAGCTTGCCACCGGGTAAGCATAGCGATATCACAAAAATACAAAGCCAGATGTAGGTTAAAACTTTAGACAATCAATAAGAAATGAATAATCAATCTTATTTGTATTGCTAACTGTTATTTAAAAACATATATTTGTCAATTGCAAATTATTTTTATAAGTAGGTAGTTGTTTTCTTAACAAAATGGGACAAAGAAACAAAGTAAATACTTCGAAATTAATGTTGTGCTTTATAAAATTAACTTCTATGAAGGAATATTATGCCTGAGGACTTAAGTTTTATTTCATCAACTCCGATTTCACTAGGTAAACGGAGCGAGATACAAACTGAGCCCGGTAGGTATAATACAGGTCAATATTCTGTGTAAACAAAATTAAAAGAGGAATACTCGTATTTGGACGAACACTGCCTATATTGAAAGAATAAAACAGTATACTCTCCCGGTAAATGTGATGCAGATTCACAATTAAATCCTTTGTTGTTTGTTTGACAGCTAAACCACCATCCAACTGCCGGCACTGGTTATTTAGTTTTTAGCGTCGATATACGCCACAATTTCACTTAAATACCTTAATTATATAAACTTATGACTTAATTGTGCATTTAAAATTAGATTTATACAAAGAATCTGAACTAAATACAATTTTAATTATTTAAATTGCGGAACAGATGATTTTGACATGTCACCCGGGCGCGTTCCGTTTTACGTGGAACACAGCCGTAAAGTGATCACCATAATGACGTAGATGATGAGTTCAATAACCGTTACGAGTTCCAAAGTGTAACGACGGCTCGCATCTGCGCCCACCCCGCATTCATATATTGCCACCCATATATGTATACTATGTATACGTGGCTAAATGTTAGATTTGTTGGAGTTACTTTTATATAAAGAATTTATATCACTACAGAATCGATAATGCGAACATGTTGCCAATTTTTCTTTCATTCATGTCTGATAATCTCTCATATAAAAAAACGGTCAAGTGCGAGTCGGACTCGCGCACGCAGGGTTCCATATCGTTATCTATAATAAGTTAAAAATTATTAAAATTATTTTTATTATATGATGTAACTAAAAATTCATACTTTTCGCAATTTTTCATTTATCTGTTCTATACGACGGTGCCTTGCACCAAATTTCAAGATTCTGAGTTCACGGGAAGTACCCTGTGGGTTTTGATTCCCTTGCGAATATCGAAAATTATTAAAAATATTTTTATCATATGATGTAATTATAAAATTTATACTTTTCGCAATTTTTCCTTTATCTGTGCTATAAGACGTTGCTTCATAGCATTAAAGATTCTGAGTTCACGGGAAGTACCCTGTAGGTTTAGATTCCCTTACGAATTTCGAAAAAACTGAATTTCACAACAAAAATTTCATAGTTCCAAGGGACAGTAGACCAGAGTATTTGATATACATTTTAGCTTGATACGTCAACGCGTTCTTAAAAAAAGTGTCTTGACAGACCGACAGACGGACAACCGAGTGATCCTATTAGGGTTCCTTTTTACCTTTTGAGGGAACCCTAAAAACAGACTTCAAACAAACTACTGATCCGTTTTAAATAAAATTTTAATGACCAAATCTGAACGCAAATCCTTCCAAATAAAAAATATTTTTTCAAATCGGTACATGAATGTCCGGCTTATGAGGTACAGAGGACAAAGTCTTTAGAGTCGGTTTATGGACGATAATTTTACGTTATAACGGTAGAAGAGATAGATGCGTTACAAGCCTAGCGCTTATGCCGACCGTGCCTCTCTATCGCTTGTGTGTATCGCTCTATGTATCTTGCGGATTATGGACACGGAGCATGATTTATAAGACGTTATCACGTCTTATATAAAAGTTGGCTTTAAAACCTTATTTATCCTTATAGCATACATACGTACATACTAAAAACGAAGTCTGTTCCGGTTTATTACAAATTTATTAAAGCAACTTCGCCATCACGCTTGCTCGCCTCGACTCCTCAAGTTTTTATACGACTAACTTCCCGACTTGTGGTTCCGTTTTATTTTCTTCTAGACCGACGTTTACATAGACTGTTTGGTAGAATTTGAAAGCTTTCATAAAAAAAAATTTGCCAATGTTTTGATGATGAAGCATCATCTAGTGGGTTTTGATATAGGTCAAGAGTTCAAGACTGTATTTTTATCAAAATCTATGTAATAATATGAGTACTGCGATCTCTTTACGGCCTGTAAACTATTTCCGTTCTCAGTTTTTTTTTTCTATATGCTTGCTTTCATATTGCATATTAGTTTGTTAAGAAATCGAAGCACGTAGCTTCGATTTTTTATTGCATACATACATACTATCACGTCTTTTTTCCCTTTCGTTGTAGACAAAGCTTCAGTCTTTAAGACTTATAAGCCACGTTTAGCATGTTGCTGGGCATTGGGTGGAAAAAGGAATCAAAATTGTGATGGGTTGCTAGCCGCATACGATTACAGCAGGCCTACTATATGATTTCTCAAATTTTCGCACATTCCCTTGATCTGCTTTTACGATCTGCGAGGGAAGAGAAGCAGCTGGTACATTCTACAATTTTCTTCTTTCCAAGACCAGCATGAAAGAGCAGTTTTATGAGCATTTTTGTTGCACGCTTGCTTTTATGCTGCTTGCTGCTTGCTTTGCTGCATGATTCAGTATTTTCCCTGTTCGGTGGATTCAAATTCGCAAGTTTCATAGACGTATCTTTAAATAATAGAAATTCTGCTATTACTGAATTCTAAAAAAATTTTATATACCTAATGCGTTAAACCTTTCAAATTCAAAATTTTTGTTTGCATTTGCATTAAATACCTATTTTATGTTTATTCGGATTTATGTCGTGTACACCTAAATAACTCCGTGCAAGCAAAGCAAAGCCTAGAATTGTTCGATGCAATATTCTTCAGAAAATCAATTTATGGCTGTAATACCTATTGGAATAAGCTCTCAGTCAAAACATGAGTAGTGTTCCCGAGAGGCCGCCTGCAATTACATGAAGTAGGAATAGAAAAGCCGATTACACCAAGTCATCGACTTGCTCTCTGCCGTACAGATTAGATATCCAAGTTACTGTTCTTTGTATTTTGTTCGGTGATGTTATGATTATCTTATATTAGTTTTGCTCATTCATAATAAACCTTATTAGATAAGTAAGGAAGTTACACTAGAAATTTTTTCTATTCCAGTTTGCCTTACTTGTGCGAAAGTTACTTGAACGATATTTTTTTTGTTTATTCGTATATTCTCCACCCCTAGACGAATTTTCTTAAATTCAATTTAAAATTTAGCAGCTGACCCGACAGACGTTGTTTTGTCTTAAATAAAAATAAAAGATAAAAAAATACAATATTCCTAACATTTTCTTTTATGAGGATCTTCTCCTGAGTAAAAACAAACACGACAAAAAAGAATTAGCCTAATCGGTCCAGCCGTTCACGCGTCATGGCGACCCAAGGGAAATAGGGATTCATTAAAAAAAAGGAAAGATAGATATTGAAAATATACTTAAATAGAAACATACACATATAATTTCAAAAAGATTTATGACTTAGATTATTGTATGTCTTAATTTGGGCAGGACACGGCTGCACTAACACTATTGTAAGAACTTTTTATTTACCTGTGATCCACAATAAAGATTATTTGTATTTGTATTTGAACACAAACGTAAAAATGTAATTTTCGGAAAACGATTGATACTGCGAAAATACCATATCGAAAATACCACAATGTATACATTGTGGTATGTGGTAAAATATATTAGGAAGTATACTTCCTAATATATTTTTTTACCCAACTACTGCTAAAAAGTGTTATGTGTTTTGGGTGTAGTTAAAATTGCGCAACTTTCAAACGGCTGGATTTCAAGAGTTATAGTTAGGGTTGCCTTAGAATCCATCAACCCAAAAAATCTATGAATGTGCATACATAGATATTTTTAAAAAGGACCTTTTTTTACGGACGGGTTTTATCAAATTTTGAAATAATACTACTTTTGTAATAATTTATATCATAAAGGATACTTTTACTCGAGATCCGGTTTTCGGTAAATGCTGAAATCACAAGCAAAAGCACGGGTATATGATTTATTTTTTATTTAAAGACGTATGCCTTACCGTAACTTTATGGCCAGTTAGTGTTACAAGGGTGATGTAAGAATTACAAGTAGGCCCATACATCCAAATTTGTTCAAGCATTAAGGAGTGATGATTTAATTTAGAAACCCACGTCATACATACATAGAATCACGTCTTTTTCCCTTGCGAGGTATATAGAGCCTAGGTCTATTCTTATAGACCTTATGGCCACATTTAGCATGTTGGTGGGCTTGTAAATGTAAAGTTACAACATGAAATTTATAAATATTTCTTTAAAAAAATATATAAAATTAGCAAAAAAATTACATCCTTTGTAACTCGAGAGGCTTATAAGAATTTTTAAGGTATTCTTAATTAAGGGACTAATACATAAACTCCAAAAAAAAAAACTTAATACCCCTATTTTGGCAGTCGTGTAATATCATCTTTAAACCTTTATTTTATAACGAGAAAAGCTGGAGGCTTAGCATATATTTTTAGATACAAAATTCACTTATGTACCGCCGGCACACTGCTTAGAGAAGTGAATTTAGTGCCTTAAGTTTTAAGTAACTTAGCAACTTGCGCGCATGACGCCATACTCGTGTGAGTAACGACTGGCTGCAGAATTTTGACATACTTTTCAGTTTGAATTATGGCAAAGATTTTAAACCAAACATAATGGAAGCGAAACTTAACTAAAGTTTAAAAGTTTAAAAAAATAAAAAGAGAGGAAAGAAATAGAATAAATTTCTTGGTAAACGACAATCAGTGCAAAGGGAGAAAATTACTGTTTCAAAAGTATTTTTAACACCTTAGACGCGGCGTCGGACAACATTATTTGCACCACAAACAACTGAAAAACTATTGTGTGTGGGGTTCTGGGGTTCAAAAGGTTAATAGGTACTTTAAGTATAGAGAGGTTAAAGTAATAAATAGGTAGGTACATAAAAATAGCTAACGTTTATTTGCTACTTGGTTGCTCGCTATTTGGCGCCATGAGTAAGGTTCCGATTTTTTTTTATTACGCGGTAAATTTGCATTTTAATCCTAATACCTTTGGCTAGATAAACTGCAACATGCAACTTTAAACAACCTAATCTTATTCGTCTATACATAATTATAATAGTAAATATATTAAATAATCTAAAATATGGCTCCAATGACTTCGATGAGATTTTTAACGCGTTTTCCGTCTTTATCTCAGTTTCCCATGTATTTAATCATTTTAAATGTCATTTAGGAGACCTCACGCTTCACGCCTCTGTAAGGTTGTACCTTAACTAATAATATTATAATATATGCAAAAGTGAGTTTGTTTCTTCGTTTGTTACGCGTATATCTACTAAACCAATCGTCATGGAATTTTGCATTACCGTTGTCTGGGGTACGGCCATAGTGTACATTTTATCCCGGGAAAAAGTACTGTTCCCGAGGGATCAATATAGACGCAGGCGGAGTCGCGGGTGAAACTAGTAGGTACTCGTACATATATTGTTGCGTGCGCGCCTGCGCGCACAGAAACACACACAAACACACACACACACACACACACACACACACACACACACACACACACACACACACACACACACACCCACTCACACACACACACACACTCACACCCAGACACACATACACTGTAATTTGTAACTGGTCTTAAAAAGATTTTAATAAGTTTGTTTATCTGGTAGGTATTAATATTTAGCGCTATGGAGGAGCGGAGCCTACTGGCACAAGTATTTTGATACTTAAAAGTAGGCTTCAACTACTACCTATTTTGAAACTATATACTTAACAAAATAAACATTTTTGATTTTTGATTTTTTGATATATCAGAGCATTATAATCACACTAAGCGGAACTACGCTACAGAAACACATACCATCGAGAGGAACCGATCAATTTGTAAAAAAGACGACATTTCAAAAAAAAATGTTATTTACGCAAACGAATGGAAAGTATTTAATAAACTTCGATACTTCAATTTTATATTTTTTTAATCATTTAATAAACCGTGAATCAAATATGTTTTTAAATATGTGACAATTCAATAATAAAATATTATACTTTATTTCTAGTAGCTTATTCGGCTTACATTCATAACAATGCAAATTGTCAAAGTTATTTCCATTTATCTGGAAGCTGAAGCAAACTAGCACGTGAAACAAATTATACAAAATAATGTCTTCAACTCCTATTCGTAATTCTCTAAAGTTTACGACGTAAAACAAGGAGCGTGTAACAAATGCTACTTCTTTTAAAGTTGCTGATGTACCTCCACCTTTCGACATACAATGCTGAGCACTCGCTATTACCTCCCAGGAACCTTTGTTAGCGACTCGACACAGCCCTCCTTCCCTACTGAATTTAAATGGGGAAATTATTTTCAAGTATTTTTCGGAAGAGAACTTTTATTGTATTGTTTGATTGCGTGTCACTCTGATAGATGAAGGAATGGCTTTCAAATGGCGTCTCCTTTGTCGTTCAGAGCTGCACGTAATATCGTCGTGTTCGCATGAATGAATTTATTAAAAAGTTTATGGTGATGGCGCAAGGATTTATAAAAATAATCAGGATGACGCACTACTGTGACCAGAAATGTGATATGCACAGCAGGCTATCTCGCTTTCATTGAGATATGCGCGAGCGAGACACCACTCTCTTATTGCTAAAATATCAGTACAAATACAATAAGCATTTGTATTCTATTCTAAAACATTAAGGTTTAATATCGAATAACATAATAAAAGTCGTGTGCTTAATCAGGTTGACACAGATAAATCTTGTACTCTAAAGCAGTTTGGTAAAGTTTAATAGTCGTTCCCAAGTTTTTGGCGGAGCGCTAAAGTTGCAAAAAGTTACAGTAGGCTCCACAGTGTATTCACGTTCGGTTCATTTACGACGTGCTAAACAATTTAGTGCTTGCTATGTTAATCTACATTTTACATATTACGCATCGCGCGGTCAGTAATAGGGCTTATTCAATTAATAGAATTTATGACCCGACTACACGCATTATTTTGCAAACTGAAGCCTACCAGTTTTCAGCCGCTCAATTGTGGATAATAATTGAACACTTTTGAAATTATGATCGATGTAGGCTTTTTTTATTAATACATTAGTAGCTATGTTCATTTAAAGCTATATTTAGCCAAACAACAGTGATCTTTCAATTTTCAGTAATTTTCAGGCGAATTCCTCATTAATTATATTGTTATTGTGTGCAATAAAACACCACTAAATTCTCTAAATCAATTAATTTATTAACCAATTTACAAAGCAAGAAACGCCCTAAGTCATGCTAAAACTGAATTTAGGAAATAAATTAATATGTAGGTACACTGTTCGGAATATGAAACGACTCAGTGGTACGGCAATTAATCGAAGGGTCCTGGGTTAGATCCCCGGTCAGGTCAAGGTAGAAAACGATATTTTTCAAATTAACCTGGGTCTTGGATTAATCTATATATGCGTCTACTATACAATATAGTATCGTTGAGTTAGTATCCCATGACACAAGTTCACAACTTACTATGGGGCTTGCTCAATCTGTATAATTTGTTTTTAATATATCTTTTTCCTTAGGCCAGTGGTAATTTATAAAATCTCCTATACTTCATTTATTTAGGTACGATGACAATATCTAAAATAATGTGAGTATCTTGTATTATTAAATAAATAACCTAAAGTTATGTTGATTTGCTACTCGTAGTTTAATCCTATTCTCAACTAAAACGTTTATTCAAATCGAGTTAAGGAAAGTCTAGATGTCAAATGTGATTTTTTCTTATTGCAATGAACTTAGTAAATCTGCGATCCCGAGGTTTCCAACAGAGAAAATAAATACAATTTAGGTAACGAGTATTTGCGAACTGTGGCCGGATATAAAAATTACAATTTGCTTTGTAAACGAGTTTGTTTTACTCTTCTCGTTTCGCCTTTTGTTTTTTTTTTTCGTTCCACATTTTGCCATTTTAACGAAGGCAAATTGTACTTTTATTATATTTCCGTTTACATTTCCGCAATCCGAAACAATGCTAAACAGATATAAATTTAATATAATCGTAAAATTACATTATTTGGACGAACAAAATAAAACGATTTAATTTCAAATGTGGTATTACGCATAAATATTTAAAATATAAATATGTTTGTATTCGTTATTAAATGTTTTTTGAATAGCTTGATGTTTTATTTTATTTATTCATACCAGTTTGTATTCTATTTATTTCGTATATGATTATATAAATTAAGCAAAAAGCTTAAATATATAGGTATCAGAGGTTTCTACTCCAAAAAGCTAATTTTTTTAGCTTCATGGCTAAAAAGCTTATCAAGATATCCCGTGACCAAAGAGCTGGAAGCTACCTAACTCAGCGTATCAGCATTGCCATTCACGGCAATGCTGCTAGCGTTTTGGGCACGGCCCAGAGGCGAGCATCTGGAGATATTGTAAAATTTGTATTTTTTTTATGTGTTTAGTTACGTTTTTTGTTTTTAGTTAGCTTATAATTTTTAATAAAGTCAATATTGTACAAAATTCATAACTTAAGTAAGAATTAAAAAGAAGTACCTAGAACTAACTCAGTAAAAAAAAACTGAAAACTATGTAGCATAGAGCCAAGAAAGCTGACTGCACTTCCTTGCCGCATTGCAATATTTCTCTTGTACCCAATGATTTTCAGTTTTCATTTCGTTATAAAATATTTTAGATAATACCTAAGTTTACAAATTTTCATAAGCACGTCCACTTGAGGGTAATTTCATTTAAATATTCACGTGACATTGGAAAAGTTAGTTCATAAAAATTATTACAAAAACGTACTGGTTTGATTAAATCCATGAAAGTTTAAGCTGGGCTAAGTTAAGGGAACTATAAAAGTTTACGGAGCGAGGGACGGAGTCTGGCGAATCACAAATGAGATCAACTTGACATTGTAGATGAGTTTTTGTTGTTAACTTAGCTGATAAGCTAGTTTATTGCTCCAGACGGGTAGTATGGAATTCTATTTCCGCAGTTTAGACGATGTTAGATTGGCTTAATTAGGGTTCCGTACCAGAAGGGTAAAAACAAGACCCTAGGGACGGCTGAGACTATGTAGCCTCTGCCGTCCGTCTGTCACAGAGCTGTATCTATTAAACCGTAATTGGTTATATATATTGCGATTATCTTCTATATCTATATATACATATAATAAAACAGTAAAAATATTTTGTCAACAATTAGAATTTTTGACTGAAATGTATAGAGGGACACTTGAAAAGAATAATAGAAAGCAAAAAAATTTTTTCCGAATTTCTTGTCTGTCTGTCTGTATGTATGATCACGATTATCTCCGAAAATACTGAACCGATTTACTTCAAACTTTCACCGATTGCTTTGTTTTAACTCAGCAAAACATTTAAAGTTTGTTTCATTAAAATTGGTTCATTAAAAAAAAGTTATCGTCATTTGAATGATCTCAAGGCATGAGTTTGCCTGTAAACATATAGCAAAAATAAAATTAAATAATAAGTGACATAAGAAAATTAAAATCCAAAGTCAATTCATCATCATTATACGACAGCATTATACCTATCCATATTATCCATAGTAATCCATACTAATAAAAAAGGAGAAGCTGACTACGGCCTAAACTGTAAGGACCACGGCTTAAACTATAAGGGTTAGGAACTTGAAATTTTGCACAGGGCACAGTGGTTCAATGTTCTAAGGAAGGCGGTCATTTGTATATTACTTAGTAACAATCAGCCAAATTCATGTGAAAATGTTTGTTTACGTTATTAAAGGATCAACCAAGGATAATTTAGATAAAAAAAGCCGTGTATAATAATATAAAAATAATTTATCTAAAAAAATATATATATGTTACAAATAAATGATAGATTCGTAACAGTCATACGAATCTATCATTTATTTGTAAAATTAATACATATTTAAAATAAAAACATTTGACGTTATATATTTTAATGAGTATCTAAAAAAACAATTAAACAACAATTTAAAAGTACTATGATTATTTGATTTACAAATTAACCGAAGTGGACAGTATGAAGTAACAAATAAACTACTATCTTGCATACTAGAATCTGAAAAAGCCTGTTTATATTCACTGTAGCCAGTACTCCCGTCAAAACCCCATTTACCAATTAAAAAAAACTCTTTAGTAATATCAACATTATCAAAAACGTCCTTTTGAGATTCCAGTATTCGGGATACTGTATGATCTAGCAGTGACTGTTACTCAATTTCGGCGGATGATTCCGTGTTACGTTCTTCTAGTGGATAACACTGTTTCTTGGCCTCTAACACTTTATGATACGATGGCAAAGCATTTGGTAACTGTAAATTTATGAACTGTTTAAGTAGTAGGTACTGGTGTTTTGTTAATTTAGCCTCGTTTATTAATGATAACACTTCATTAACGTTAAATTCCACAGAAGTAGTGTTAGATCGGCTAGAATCTTTCAACAAATGGTTTATTGCAGAATCGTCTACCTGAGCTAACTTAGCTATCCTGCGGCGTTTTGTTTTCTTACTACAAGCCTCGAAATCCTTTCTATATACGCCACTTGTTAAGGCTTTTCACTATCTGCCGACTTCACAGTATGGTCGCAACTGGCTGCCGCAGACAGAACACAAACTTTAATTTCACCAAGCCAGTCACTGTATTTAGTCACCATTTTTGAACGTGATCGATGAACTTGCTTTCAATAGGTAGCCACTCTTTTACAAAGATTGAATATTTTATTTTTTATGTCGTCGATGTTCAAATTTTCAACATCTGGCATTATCTGCGTTAGAGTTTGATATTTTGCTGCGTTAGATTATGATCTCGTAGCAAGTGCTACGAAACTAGTCGTAGAGGTGTAGACCCTCAATATCATGCGGGGATGCAAATGGATGCAGCTAAATTTAGTCTTATTTTAAAGTACAGATATAAACGAACATTTTGATATATGACTGAAATGCGGCAAAGTGCGGCAACATAGTTAAAAGTTTCAGTAAAAATATATATACTTTTAAAAAATATCCAAGTCATGCTTTGGCGTAGAACCTTATTCAGAAAAATATGTTTCATGCAATGAAATAATAAACACATAATAATAATAGTACATACCTTCAACATGAATATCCATCACAATAAAATAAACAACAAACAAGAATTTCTTGGAAAAATCACGTGTTATCGATTACCGTAATGAGCACTTCTGATAACAATTACAATGGCACTTTAGATGTGTTCACTTCCGATGCACAAAAGTATATGTAATAAACAACTAATTGCAAATCTATTTATGTATCCTAGTAGTACATCTAATAATGAGAATTAGACCAAGATAGGGGGGATAAATCGAACATCGCGATTGGGGCCCTATGTCCTACTACTGAACCTGTGCAGGGGTTCCTTTTATAACATAGGGGAGCACTAAGAAAGGATTTTTGGAAATTCATCTCCTAAGGGGGTAAAACGGGTTGCAAAGTTAGTGTGAAACTTTGTCGTTTTTGAAGTAATTCGAATGAAATTCAGCATGAAGATTCTTTACTGAAAGGCATGAAACACGAGTTAAATATTTTTCTCAATAATCACCCCTTAAGGAGGTATAACGGAGATGCAAAGTTAGTATGAAACTTTCCGTTTTTGTTTGTATGAACATTTTCTCATTTCTGGACGTTCTGGATTAAAATAAAAAGATGTATGTAGGTGACCCCGACGAAATTTTCGCCTGAAGGGATAAAATAGGGGAATAAGTTAGTATGGATTTTTTTTCATTTCTAGACTTAGAAGTATGAAAATAAGTATATATGTTCTAGATTACAACTAAAAAAGATCTGTGTAGGTGAAATGTACAAAATTCACCCCTTAAGGGATAAAGGGGAGGGGGGATTGTATGGAAATTTTCTCATTTCTGCACATAGAAGTATAAAAATAAGTATGTATGTTTAAATTACAATGAAAAAGATCTGTGTAGTTAAAATGGACGAAATTTCCCCTTGAAGGGGTAAAATAGGCGGGGTAAAGTTTGTATGGAATTTTTTTATTTACTTAGAAATATGACAATAAGAAGTTCTCCGTTACAATAAAAAAATATCCGTGTACGTGAAATGGGCAAAATCCCCTCCTTAAGGGCTAAAGATCTATGCAGATGAAATGTATTAAAGTCCCACTTACGGGGAAAAAGCAGAGGAGGAGGGGTTTGTATGGAATTTTTATCATTTCTACTGTTTCCAAGGGAACGACATTAACGCGGGCGGAGCCGCAGGCAACAGCTAGTAACTAAATAAAAAAAGAGGGGCTCATTCATCATCATCATTACAGCCGCTTAACTGCCTCCGTGGTCCAGTGGTCCTCCGTGATTGTGGGTTCGATTCCTACGGGAAGCATACTTTGTTTAGTTGTTTTGTTTCCAGTTTGATTAGGACATTGCAGGCTTAAATCACCTGATTGTCTTATAATTAAGATGATTCCGTGCTTCGGAAGGCACGTAAAGCCGTCGGTCCCAGCTGCCATCTGGTAGTCGTTAAAGGAACCACGTCAGAGGCTGAGAGGCGGTTCCGAACAAGTCTGAAACCAGGGTATAGTAGCGAGGTCGATTGACCGTAACACCTACTAGAAATAATGATGATTACAGCCGCAAAAAGTGTACTGCTGGATAGATGCTGACCTCTCCGGAGGATTCTTCGTTCCATGGGAGGATATTACCGTACTCACTCACCACGCTTGGCAGGCAGGTTGGCGAGCGTAGTTTTTTTTTAGGTTTTGTGCTTCCGACGCTGCTGCCCATCAGAAACGTTTTTAAGCTGGAGAAGGACAGGAATTTGTTGGATTTGGGAAGGGAATGAAGGCATTGGGATACTACCAACTTGGATGAATGAGGAAAAGGAAATCACAACAAGGAACAGCTCAGGAGGCCGGGCACTTACTCCATGCTATACCTGCTATACCAACCGCCGGACAGGAAGTTAAGGATGACGGCCCTTACCTTTTTGCTTTTGCTATATACAACAATACAATATCTTATATTGTGAAGCCATATGCATGTTATTATATTCTTCCATGCTGGTCTGGTAGAAAAGAGAAAAAACTTAGAATGTGCCAGCTGCTTCTCTTCCCGCGCAGACCGTAGAAGCCAGTCAAGGTAATGGGCGAAAATCTAAAGAATCATGACAATAGACGATACGGCTAGCAACCCATCACTATTTCGATTCCCTTTTTCCGCCCACCAAAATGCTAAAAAAAAGGCCACGGCCTTTCGGTCTTATTTACTAAGGCTCTGTCTACCCCGCAAGGGATAAAGACGTGATAATATGCATGTTTGTATATGCATGTTAAATACTATAGTTACATCCAAGCCGTATCACCGCCCGATGCGTGGCATAATTAAAATTTTAGTAAAGTTGAAGCCGCTCTCGAGAACGTGCCTGCGAATAATTTATTTAGAGGGATTCCCTCGTCCGTCACAGGCTCTCGATTATTATGGGTCTTCACATGATCTAATAAGATAGGTCTTACTAAACTTAGTAAGGCGGTTCAATCAGGTATTTGTTTTGCTACAAATTACGATGTCATGATTTATGTAACGAATTTTATCACTGCTGGACATACTTTTTCTTTTTTCACACCTCCTTTTCTCATGTTACGCAACTTGGCTACAAAACGGGCTAGCTCAATCTGTGTAATTTATCCCTATATATTTACTTACTAGCTTTTGCTCGCGGCTCCGCCCGCTTTAGTGTTCATCACTCGGGAACAGTAAAACTTCCTACTTCCTGGAACGAAAAGTATCATATGTCCTTCCCTGGGCCACATTTATTATTTCATTTATTTATACCTAATTTCATCCAGATTGGTTTAGTGTTAGTGGTTTAAGCGTGAAATGAAGACAGATAGACAGAGTTACGTTCGCATTTATAATATTCATATGGAAGTATGGCTATGGATTCATTTTAATATTGATCGAAGATCACATGGAAATGAAAACTCATGTTCGACTGCTGAACTTTTGCAAGTGGTTCAAAAACCATTTGCAATGGTTAAACCTTGCGGAGTACATATTTGTCCAAATAGGTCTTCAGACTTGACTCCGCATATGAAATGAAACAGGGAAATAATGAGAGGGATGCAAATGTAGAGTTTACTTTGCGTAAGAGATAAAAGGGACGGTTGTGACGCTTCAAATATGGAGGTATTAAAATTCATGTCGTTTTCTTAAATCAAGTGCCTTTGAATCGCAGGATTATGGGTTGAATCCCCGGTCAGGTAATGATGTTAATCCATATTTTTCAGATTGGCTTGGATCTCGTATATTTATCTATATATATAAGTATATATAGATAAATATACTATATCTAAAATAGAGATCGTTAGTGGCCTTACGACATAAGCTCACAACCTACGGGGGTTGGGGTAGGGTTGGGGATGGCTCAATTTGTGTTATTTATCCCTTATATTTATATTTCTAATTGTTATTTACCTAGATATCACGCCGTGTTTAAACTTATATGGTAATCAAAAACGGAGATAATATTGAGAATATTAAGGGTACCTACAGACCAAAATACATAAAGCTGCTGAAACACATTGCAATTTATAATCTATTAATGTTGATATTATGTTGTCTTAAGGTAAAACTCTAAAGATCAAGAGACAGATTTCACGCGAGTATACGCTAAAGTCAAGACCCATCGAATAGTAATTTTCACTTTAGTCTAATCTAGGAATTTTACGTAAATTGAGAATTCCTACTAGGTATTCAATTTCCATCGCTTTTTATAACGTTTTTTAATAAACTTATCCTTTTCTGAGTTTCCTATGGTCCTTTTAACCCCATTAAAAATGTTATTCCCCATTAGATAGTATTTAAATACATATTTAAGCACCTAGAAAATACATAACATTATATAACAAATCCATTGCGGATTCACCCTTTCGGTCTGCAACACCCATGAAAGTTAAGCACGGGTTAAAATTGTTCGCTTAAATTCGTTTATGCGTCCCCCGCTCGTTGGGTAACGAAGGTTGCAATCGGTCCCAAGACGATCTAGCGTCAGGTTAACTCGGTTCAGTTCTAACAATTCCCGGTGAAATTAGGCCAAGCGGAAGCACCCCGAGAGGAGCGAGACTTCGCATGTGTGTATGTTTGTTGCTGTATTCAACTTTTATTGCTACGTGATTGTTATTGTAACGTTTTGTTTTAATTATCTTAAAGCCACTTAAATGGTTTTGATAAAATTTCAATGCAATTCGTATTTTCAGAGCAGAGATTAGGTTAATTCATGACGTTTATAAAATTCTCTTAACGCACTATTGGTATTATAATATATAATAAACACATTTTTTTCATGTAAAATGATGTCTCTAACTTTTAATATTACTGTTTCCGAGGGAACGATATTGACACAGGCGGAGTAATAGGCGAAAGCTAGTATTAAATAAAAGTAAGTATTATCAATACTCATAATTAGAGCCTAAAGTGCGTGTCCAAGCAATGGTGTCAAGTTAAAAAGACCTTTCGTTCAAAACCTTGCATGCTTTCACAGTTAGACGTAAACGTAAAATAACACTCCTCTTTTACTGTCGGATGTCAAATCACTTTTGATGACCGGTAGTTTATTGGTACCGCATGCCATCGCAGAGCGGGTCAAAATGAAAAAATCCGGCCAAGTGTGAGTCGGACTCGCGCACGAAGGGTTCCGTACCGTTATCTATAAAAACGGCAAAAAAATCATGTCTGTTGTACGGGAGCCCCCCTTTAATATTAATTTTATTCTATTTTTTAGTATTTGTTGTTATAGCGGCAACAGAAATACATTATCTGTGAAAAAGTCAACTTTCTAACTCTCACGGTTCATGAGATACAGCCTGGTGACAGACGGACAGACAGACAGACAGCGGAGCGAAATTAATAGGGTCCCGTTTCTACCCTTTGGGTACGGAACCGTAAATACGATCGTTTTTAGATAAACCTAGGTCTTGGTTTGTTTATAATATCATCATCATCATCACTGGTAAGAAGCCACTGTTAGAAAAGGCCTTTTCCAAGATTTTTTCGTTTCATGGGAGGATATTCCCAACTCGCCACACGGCAGGCGGGTAAGTGAGCGCAGTTTCTTTAGCTTCTTATGCTTTGGACGCTGCTGCCCATCGAAAGTTTTTGTAAGCTGGGGAAGAAAATGAAGATTGGGAAACTACTTAATGGGATGAATGGGGGAAAAGCAAGTAGCAGCTCGGGTTATACTTGTATCTGTTAAAATATACTACCTATCATCAAATATCCTATGACAAAAGTTAACAACTTACAGTGTAATAGTTCAATCGGTGATCTATTTGATGAAACATCTAGTATTACATCCAAAAATGCGATCTTATTTTATATTTTTTTTATGATATAGGACGGCCCACACCTGATGGTAAGCGACCAGCGCTGCCCATGGACAACTGCAACACCAGGGTGTAACAGGAGCGTTGCCGGCCTTCAAGGAATTGGGGGAAGGACATAGGGGGAGGAAATGGGGGAACAATGGGCCTCCGGCTCTCTCGCTCACCGAAGCATAGAAACAGTAAAGCTTCTACTTAAACGTCGATTTTCTGTGAGAGATACAAAATAAACATAAAATAGTATATAAAGTTGACTTTACCCAGTTCCAAGTTGACGTTGTCGCTTCTATTCGCGTCCAGTCGTAACAGCTATAAATCTTTGTTTGCGTTCCGATGGCGTATATGCGCATCGAGCGAGTCCATCGATGATTTTTTAAAACCCGTGAGGGTAATTAGTGAGTGCCCAATGTTTGTTGTTATCGTTTTTGTTAGTTTATACTTTTTTTTAAATAAAAACTAATAATATAAAAAAAATAACAGTGTTAAAGAAAACTTGCGTCATCTTCACCGATATTTTTTTCAGGCAACTTATACATATACATGTAAATTTAAAGCTTTTCCAGTAGAACATAAATGTTATCTTTAAACATTCTGCGACCATTAAAATAGCACACCAAATAACTAAGGATACTCCACAACTTCAGCAATAAGCATACATGCAAATGCAAAGTATATGACTCGCCAACCCTTGGTTATATCAAGAAGTTGAGGGCGCGGCTTGTCCCTGACAAACTTATTGAGTTTGGACGTGCGACCGCCAGCTTGTAACTCTACCAAGTTCAGCTTTAGAACTTCTAACCGGCGCTTATTAGAAAAACTTTCAAATTGATCGCTATTGTTACTGCCAAATGTTACTCCATTTTTTTAATAAATGCGGTCATTATTAAGTGATCAGATTCACTGTCTGAATAATATCGATACTTTTTTTACTAAGCACAATAAATTAAAAGTAAAAAACATTTTATAAACAAACTTTAATATACATCACTTAATTTTTCGAATTATTTTTTGCGAGCCCTTTAATTTGATATCTATAATGTAGAAGTGCATCGAAAATATTTAGTCCGCCAATTTGGGTATTTCGCCATAATGGATTTAGAATGACGTCACATAGCTACCCATTGCATTGTCATCCATATTAAACGAGAGTACAACATTTCAGCTCAATCTATAGAAGATATCTACTTCAAAATTGAGTTGTAAGATTCCACCCGAACTAACATAATTACATACATTGCAAGTTAATTAAAAAAAATACGAGCATTCAAGAGCAACACATGAAAATACTTCAAATACAACTACGGTAGTATCAGAATAACGCTAGCGATACCCAGCCTTAAGGCTAGTCAATTATCTTTTCTTTTATGTGTCCGTTGTCCCGGTTGTATCCTTAGATATTTCGGAGCCCCGGGTTCACTTGGTTCATGCCTTTGGTTGATTTGAACATTTTATATTTTTGTATGAGCTATGTGACGTAATGGGCGTAATAGCAAGCTGTCACCGGGACCGGAGGTACCGGGTTCCATCCCCGGTCAGGTCAAAATGGAAATTGATTGACTTTTTCAGATTGGCCTGGGTCTTGAATGTTTATCTAATTTTATTTGTTATAAATATCGTTGAGATAGTATCCCATAACTAGTATCAGCGAACTGACCTTGTGGCTAACTTATCTGAGTGATTTGTCAATATAAGTTTGAAAATAAAATAATTATATTATTTATTATATTTTACTTAATTTGAAAATAAAATATAATAAATAATATAGATACTTATCTATGTAATTTATTATATTTTATTTCCTACTGGCATTGAAGACGTTTCAATTCAATACGACATTTCAAAAAATCGTTTTAACAAATGGTCGGAGTTCCCGGCACGTAATGTCGGTACATTTTTCTGTTACAATGTTGTCAATCAGTCACTAGCAGTCGACGCGTTTCCTCCGCGTTTTTCTCCCGCTGATTTGATTGAAAACTTCCTTCCTCGCACCTGAGACCGGGCACGTAAATACGATTTCAGCGAAACAGATAAACAACGTACAATGTATTTTACGGCGTTTTCGGATATCTTGAATGGTTACTTGAGAGTTGGAATAAAATGATTAGTAGGAATATTTTACGGCATTTTTCTTTTTTATACAAAACTTGGTTTTTTGATGTTTGAGAAGATAACGACAATTTGAAATAAGCATTTATTTATAACATTTTAATAGCAGACAATCCCTAATAAAATATACATCAATAACAAAGCTGTACGATGAATTTTTATGGAAGGCCTATTTTTTTCATGTTATACCTTTTTTTCTTTCGGATCTATAATCTATTAATTTAATTTTAATTAAATTCTGATTTTGACATAAAAATATTGTCAGAGAATTCTTAATCACCCTGTATAATGGGTGTAAATTTTCCCTTGTCAAAGATGGGAACTCGATGAAAAATTCGATATTCTCATAAAAGTGTTCACCGGGCAATTCCTATGGGAATGGCAAAATTTCTTCCAAGTTCCCAGCATTGGGCTCATAGAATTGATAGAATTCATATTGACCGAAAAAGCTGCCTACTCATGGCTGTATCGAGGGTTAATATTATTAAAACTAATGTGAAATGTAGACATTATTAAAATCTGTAACAAGAGTTACTCACGCATGAAGTCACCTACTGGCTGATATCTTTCTCGAAGTCGTCCCGATCCACACTACACACACATCGTACGTGATTAACTCGTTGTTACATATATTTTTATCATGTCTTAAAGCTAACGTGAAATAACGTTAACTTTAATCAAAAATTATGCAGTGCATTTGCATAGGAGAATCGTATTATACATGGTGAAATTTTGATCGTTCTGAACCCTTAAAGGGGTGATTCAGCCCGTTGATATAAACAACTTTTCCTATGGGACTAATGCTGGAAACTCAAAAAAAGGTCAGTTCCATACAAAAATGTTCGGCCGCCCGGTCAATATGTATGGGAACGTCAAAAAAAATTTTGAGTTCCCAGCGTTGGTCCCATAGGAAAAGTTGTTCCTATCGTCGGGCTGAATCACCACTTTAAGGGTCCAGAACGATCAAAATTTCACCATGTATAAGGGTTGCACCATCAATTAACTTGACTGTCAGTCAAATGATATAATCCGATGACTCCTTCCATTCACCTAGTAAGCAATTGCATAATTTGTTATTCTCTCAAAACTGAGAACAATGCCTTTTTAAACCCCAAAAGACGGAGTATTTACAAAATAAATTACCTTTCGGATTTGAGATGTGCCCTGTCGGAGGTCTTTGTGGTCGCACAATGGATACTTTGCAGATATTGGGTGAGACGATTCGGTAATACTTATTAAATATTTACTCAGATTATGCCTAATTTTATTTGAATACAAATATCTCGCGATGTTTCTTATTTTATTTTACTACTAGCTGCCCCGGCGAACTTCGTTTCGCCATAAGTTAAAAACTATCCTATCTCTCAAGTTGGATCGAACTGCACATGGTGTGCGAATTTTATTATAATCGGTTAAGTGGTTTAGGAGTCCATTGAGGACAAACATTGTGACACGAGATTTATATATATTAAGATTTACATACCAGGGAACAGACTATGAGATCGTTCATACCACAATATTTAGGGTGTTATGTACTTATTGTGTTAAGGTTATTTTTATTATTATTAGGTGAAATCCTAAAAAATTATAAGATTGCTAAAGCAGTATTATTTACCACTATATGATAGCGACTCACCGAAACCCAGATAAACCCTGCGAGGTTTTCGTGGTTCGGTACCATTTTGATGTACTTGCAGGTTTTAAGAGTTTTGAATAAATGATTTAAAAAAGAAGATAATTTTCCGTCCTTTCCATTTTTTTAGTTTTATCTAGTTTTTATGTTATTCTCAATTATCCTTACTTCCTTATCCTTACTATCCTTACTAATATTATAAACTAGCTTTCGCCCGCGGCTCCGCCCGCGTCAATGTCGATCCGTCGGGAATAGTACTTTTTCCTGGGATAAAAGGTAGCTTATGTCCTTCTCCGTACTCCAGATAACTTTTATGCAAAATTTTATGATGATCGGTTCAGTAGTAACGGCGTGAAAGCGCAACAAAAAAACTCACTTTCGCATTTTTAATATTAGTAAGGAGGAAGTAAGCCCACTCATCATGAAATTGTGTATACAAGTTCTCTCGAGTACGGAGAAGGACATAGGCTACCTTTTATCCCGGGAAAACGTACTATTCCCGAGGGATAGACATTGACGCCGGCGGAGCCGCGGTTAAAGCTCTCTATATCTATAATTTTAACTAGCTATTTTCCTTTTGTTTTTTTTTTTATACTACTTAGTAGGCAAACAGGCATACGGCCCACCTGATGGAAAGTGTTTTTTTTTGTGTTTTATTTTATCGTCAGGGGTGTCTCTTCAACTGCTTGGCAAGTGGTTGCAGATATTTACGATTACCCGACCTCCCAAGATGCTACTTGATATTCTCCAATTAATCCGAATGAGGTATCTTAATACCTTCATTCCCTTCCCAAATTCGGCAAATTCTTATCCTTACCCAGCTTAAAATACAAACTAAAAGCTAAAAAAAGCACAAGAAGTAAAAGAACTGCGATCGCCAACTCGTCTGTCAAGCGTGGTAAGTATGGCAATATCCTCGCATGGAACGAAGAATTCTTGAAAGAGGCCTTTGTCCAGCAGTGCACTTCTTACAACTGAAATAATAAAGATGATGATTTGTTTTAGTTAAAATAATAAATAAATATAACTGACAATTCACACAGATTGAGCTAGCCCCAAAGTAAGTTCGAGACTTGTGTTATGGGATACTAACTCAACGGTACTAGGTATATTATATAACAAATACATATATAGATAAACATCCAAGACCCAGGCCAATCTGAAAAAGATCATTTTCCATCTTGACCTGGCCGGGGATCGAACCCTCGGGCATCCTCGTGTCGCAGGCTAGCGTGTTAACAAGGTGAAGGTGTGTTAAAAAAAACTATTTTAATATTTAAAACATGAAAGTGAAAAATAAATTGGACTAACTTTACAATGGCCCGTTTAAGACTCAAATACTAAACCTCTCGTATAGGCTAATGTCTATATGTTCTTATTTGGGGTGAAATTATCTTTCTCTTGTATTCTTGCGTAGTTCTTATTTGGGGTGAAATTATCTTTCCCTTGTATTCTTGCGTAGTTCTTATTTGGGGTGAAATTATTAGTTGCTTATACGTAGTTGGTTCTTTATTTTCACGCATCCAAAAGTAGTTACGTCACGGATAATATGTAGTTACACAAATGCAACATTCCATAAAAAAATCCATCCAAAAAATAAAAAAACATTGGTAATCTGTCGGTTTACGTATAATTTTACGTAATAACGGTGTAAGAGAGATAGATGCGTCACAACATAAGCTTAGGCCGATCGTGCCTTTCTATCGCTTGTTCCGCGCTCACGCTTGCACAAGGAACATGACACTTTTTAGTGCATGCAGCCAGCATTAATCGATTTATAAGACAATATTCAAGTCAAAAATAAATGAATCAACCAAGTGTATTCGATGACATAATAGAATACTCTTTAAATTTAAAATGGAAGAGTAAATAACAAGTACACGATCTTGATAATACTCATAAGTTCCGTTTACTGGCTTCTAACAACTCATTGTGTACATTCTCGTAGCTTCGTAGCTCTCAAAACCTCGTAGCTCGTAGATTCGTAGCACTCGTAGCTCAATAGCGCACGTTTATTGCGCGACTTGACTTGAGCCCTGCAGAACATTTCTTATGGCAATGTTGTACATTGATCACGACAATCATTAGATTTATAATGATAGTTATATGTATAACATCATTATTAGATACTGTACACGTACTGTTAAGATGATTTCTCAATTACGCATCAACCATGCGTGATTGAGAAATCATCTTTTTGAACGGATTTGGAATTTATTTTATACGTTGCCTATGCATTTTGACTTAAGTATTATCAATGATTTTGAAATTGATGAAAGAATTCTATACATCACATTTTAAATTCATTTTCAGTACATAACGTAGATGACATAGGTATTATGTTACCTAGAGATGCAGGCGGATAAGTTCCTGGCTTAATCTGTAATCCTTATCCTTTTTAATATTATGAATGCGAAAGTGAGTTTGTTTATTTGTTTGTTACGTTTTCACGCCTTTACCTCATTTAATTTTGCATACACGGTTCTGGGGTACGGAGAAGGACATAGGGTACATTTTATGTGTGTGTACTGTGCGTAAATCCATAGATTCGTGGCAGACAGATGAAAGGCCTGTATAAAAGCCAAATGTGGCTGAATAGAATATTCTTTTTATTTTTGCCTAAGAGCTTAATAAATATGTACATATATTTCGGTAATATTACATAACTTCTTAAAAAATGCATTTTCATTTGTAAAATAACTTATGGCCGGACTAAGTATATTTTTAAATATGTTACGAGTATATATATGAGTTGTAGGATATTAACTCTACAGTATTATAATTTATAATAGATGCTTATTACCAAATTTGACCAAGACTCAGGTCAATGAATAAACGACGAAGTTGTGACGTAACCAACATAAAAAATCACACAACCGAATTGAGAGCCTCATCCTATTTTTGAAGTCGGTTAAAATTTTTAGTAACAACTAACTCCTTTCAGCAAAGGACATCTGCTGTTATAGTTGAATTATTATCAATATGACGAAATGAGTCTCTCACCTAAACAAAATTCCATATTCGGCAACCGATATCACCGGCGATGCCCCATCACTAATTTGTGCTGATCAGACCAAAGAGAACAGTGAGCCACCTACGCTACGGACTGCGCCCCTCGATTCTTCTGAGCTGCGCCCTGTAGCCCGCGCAGGACAGCGGCCTGACAGTGACTGAATTTTTCTCACACTGAATTTTTTAATATTGTTGTTTGCTCAGTTTATTTTTATGTTTTAAAGTGTATGACGACGTTTTTATAAAATAAGATTTAAAATCCCTGCCCGGATCGCATCAATGTCGCTAGATGTTGGTACTTCGTCTGGGAATGTCCGCTCAGGTGAGTCTATATCGTCCGAGAATTTCATTTTATGCACTCAGTGTTCCCAGCCTCAGTTTTTCAAGGGGCAAAGGGGTCTAAAAATTCATGTTGCTAGAGCCCACAAGACCCCTCCTGATAATGTAACCATTTGCCCTATTACCACACTTTCTGCACATAATTCTCATAGTTCTAATTCTCAACCCAATCATCTTCTTCACGAACGTTTATCAACCCTAAAACGCACCACACCAGTTGTAAAACGTATCCCCAAAGGAGCTCGACGGACTGAATCGCAAGCACTCGCCAGTGATATCAGAAAAGCAGTTCGCGAAAACTCTGAAAAGGCTTGGGAACACTTACTCATCTTTGCTTTTCGGGTTTTACATATATCAAAAGAAAACTCTTCTGGCATTCAAAATCTTACATCCAAAATAAAACAAAATTATATTAGCCCTAATTCCATAATAGTTGAACATATTTCAGTTTCCAAATTAAAACCAAAAAGCTTAACTCAGTATGTGGAATCGAAAATAAGTAAAGGTGACATCAAGGGTGCAGCTAGAATTCTTTTCTCGGACGATGCAATCGCCCCAAATACTCCGGACACTCTATCTGCTTTACAGGAGAAGCATCCAACTTCAGCAGCAGATCACAACCTGCCTGAACCTCCCAATAAAACCGATGTGGCCCTGCAAGTTACGGAGGAGCAGGTATACGCGGCTGTGATGTCCTTCAGAAGTGGCTCAGCAGGCGGTTTAGACGGTTTATCTCCCCAACACTTAAAAGATCTTTTAAGCGGTGATAATACCGATGCTGGCGGGTCGCATTTATTTATTTATTTAATTTATGTGCATTAAAAAAGAAGGACGGTGGTATTCGGCCTATCGCAGCGGGGACAACGTATCGCCTTACAGCCAAATTATGCTGTAAAGCTGTGGCTGCCACCCTTGGAGGCTACTTTCAACCAATCCAGTTAGGCTTCGGTTCCAAGGGTGGTTGTGAAGCTGCCGTCCATTCTTTGCGCACATATTTAAATTTCCAAAAAGGTGGTGTTCTACTGTAGGTGGACATAAAAAATGCATTCAATCCGGTTGATGGGCGCTATGCTGGCCCAAGTAAAAATTAAAATTCCCTCGCTCTACAACTTTCTCTGGCAGTGTTACAGTAAAAATTCTAAATTAACGTACCAAAATAATCTCCTTTTTTCGTCAGTCCGATGCCAGCAAGGTGACCCCCTAGGTCCGGTTATTTTTAGTCTCGCAATCCATCCAATCATTGAAAAAAATAAATCCAGTTTTAATACTTGGTTCCTGGATGACGGGAGTTTGGGAGACAACAACCCTGACACAGTATTAAAGGACTTGGAAGATTTAAAACGTGGCTTTGATTCCATTGGCCTTTCTCTAAATTGTTCCTTGACAACGACATGCCTCTTTTGACGAAAATTAAAGCCATAACGCAGTTTAACTCCTTGGCCCCCAACATCAAAATCATTGACAAGTCTTCTCTTCGTCTCCTAGGCTCTCCAATCTTTGACGAATCTTTTCCGAATTTTATTGAGGAAAAAGTCCAAAATTTCCAATTAGCTTCCGGCCGTCTTTGCAATATTCATAGTCATTTCGCTTTTACTGTTTTAAAATATTGTTTATTTGTTCCAAATTTTACATATAATTTACGTTGCAGTCATCTATGGAAATACCCGGACCTTCTTACAAAATTAGACACTATAATTAGAGACACTTTGGCATCTCTAATGAATATTGAATTTGATAATCTTATTTGGGAACAAGCCTCCTTACCCGTAAGGCTAGGTGGACTCGGAATTCGAAAAATTTCTAGTGTTGCTCTGCCAGCCTTTTTGTCTTCTCTATGTGTAGAAGATTCAAGACCTTTTTAAAAATTTTTTACAAAACACAGCTCGTGAAACATTGCACATGACAGAGGCCAAAAATGCTTGGTTGGAGCTATGTCCAAATTCGGAATTCCCAGAGGCTACATCTTCTCAGAGGCGATGGGACGAGCCGCTTTGCAGACTTGTACAGAGTAACTTACTTGAATCTTCTAGTGACAACTCTGTAGAGCGTGCTCGTCTCCTTGCCGTTGCAGAGTGGGAGTCTGGACTATGGTTACAGGCCTTGCCGTCTTTCACTCTGGGTACCTTTCTGGACGATCATACATTCCGTCTGGCGACATGCTTGCGTTTAGGGGCTAAAACGAATGTCCCGCATCGCTGTTTATGCGGCGATACCGTAGACCAGTTTGGGCGTCACGGGCTTTCGTGTCTCAGGAGTGCAGGTCGCATGGCGCGCCATGCCACATTAAATAATATCATCCACCGGGCTCTTGTCACCATTCACATGCCAGCCGTTTTAGAACCTAATGGCCTGGCGCGTGAGGATGGCAAGAGACCGGATGGAATGACTCTTGTTCCGTGGAGTATGGGGATGCCACTGGTGTGGGACGCCACCTGCGTCGATACACTTGCGTCTTCCCATATCCCCGGCACTGGGTCTAAAGCGGTCATGGCTGCAGCCAATGCTGAGTCCCTCAAACGGCGAAAATATGCTTGTATCGGTAACGGTTTCATATTTGAGCCGTTTGGGGTGGAGACACCAGGTCCGTGGGGCCCGTCGGCGCATAAACTTTTTAAGGTATTGAGCCAAAAGCTGGTTGAGGTATCGGATGACCAGAGGGCTGGCCATTACCTTGGACAGAGAATAAGCATTGCCATCCAACATGGCAATGCCACCAGCCTTCTGGGTACCCTTCCGTGTGATAACGACCTGCGGGATATTTTTTATTTATAGTTTTGGTGTTATTTGGTTAGGTATTTGTTTCATAGTTTTAAATTTTTTTTTTTTTTTTAGTTTAAGTTTTAATTAACAATTATATATATTAGTATAGATTACGAATATTATAAATGAGAATAATTTATATATTACAACCTTAGTCAATCTGAAAATACATGTAATTTGTGGATCGAACCGGGGATCCTGTTATTCCAAGGCACTTGTGGGCCACCACCACTGGGCCATAGAGATCTTCGAAAAATGCTCGACCTGCCTTTTGCTCACAAACTTGAAAACAATAAGTTTATTGACAAATAGAGACTTAGATTTGATAATTCCAGAACTATCGACGAATAAATTAAATTTATCCTTAAGCGTATGATACATGTACCGTGAATTATAAACAAAATTAAATCTTGCTTGTTTTGTATCTGCAATATAATCAAAATCCACCCGATCGAGCCGGATCAAAGCAATGGAAATGTTGGAATACTCGGTCGTCGGTAATAAATTTAGAAGGCTTGTTTTATAGACAGATCAAATTACCTCCTGCTACGTTAGTATACCCTCATAAACGTCAGACAGCGTCGGACATGGGTCCGCATCGGATTTCACACCACCTTCATTTCGTATTAGAACACAGTAAATAGGGAATGATCCCACCTCGCAGGTACTTTAAGTGACAGAAAAATACAATTTCTCAACTAAAATCCTAAGGGTAAAATTCTTATAAACAAACTGATCACACTCGATTGATTTTGATCACTTTGCTTTAAGGAATGTTACATAATACGTGTACTATACATTTAAAATGTTATTATTTAATTAACAATGTATTCAGAGCCCTTCAGGCACGTAGGGACCAAGGCTGGATTGAGTTTCTTTCGGCATATTCTTCTCACCAGTGGTCGTTCCGAAACGCTAGTAGTATTTCAATTTTGCATATATAAAAAAATATATAAGAAATAAAAATATGACGTTCAAAAAGAGATACATGTATCCAATTTTGAATAAAAATCTTTGACTTTGACTTTGACTTTAATGGCTCACATGGCGCAGTGTTTAACACGCCAGCCTGCGACACGAAGGGCATCATTTTCGACTTCTGACGTGGATTAATACTTGTTCTTAATTTACACAGGCATTTATCTGGATATAGTCAAAGAGGGTTGGCATCAGGCCGGCAGCCGGCTATAAAACTTTCGCCAAATCATATCATAGCATAAATGCTATCATAATAGCAGACCCCGGGCTTTCATACCCGCAGGAAAATTAAATAGGAGTTAAAATAGAAATAGGAGTTAAAATAGAAAGAATAATAATTAAAAACTCATGGTTCTAGCTCTAGTCAAGGAGGGCTGGCGTCAGGTAGACTACCAGCTGTGAAAACTCTTCTAGATCATATTACAACATGACTGAATTCGTATAATAACAAGCAACAGGATTCCGATGCACATAGCTGAGGATATCGGATGATGACGAGGAGATTTTTTAAGTTAACGTTAAGCCAGTTGTCATGATTGCCAATTTAATTTAAACTGAAATACTACAGCGCAAACAAATGGCGTTGATAGACAGTAACTCTTTCCTCTTTGCAGATAAATTGACTCACGTTTTTGACATTATACTCGTATAAAACCAGCATTCAAATAAATAAATTTAAAATACGTAGCTTCTAAATCACGTTTTGTGTGGAAATACGTACAGAATTATACAACAGCGACATCGACAAATACAAGTTCAGAAAACTCTCCAGTCCTGGTGGCCTGTATTGCTTGAGCACACAAATAAAATAAATATTATTTCAGCAGTCTCAGCTTTTCAGAATACGTGCCTGAACTAGCCACAGATGTCCATGCAAACGGGCATATGAAATATCCGAGTGGAAAATAGAAGATCAATCTACATTGTGCTAGTTGACTCTCATCCAGAGTTCACGCTTATAAAAAAGAAAAATGACGAGGTGTTACAATTATACAGCGTTAACTTAACAAACGACGTTTTTATGGGCTGAGTCACCCCTTCAAGGGATCGTAGTTGGGTGTATTACACACTGTATATATTTACATTTGACTTGTAATCTCGGCTTTTATTGCGCGTTATATAGATAGTTATCATATCTTTACTATTGCGATTATGAAATAGTCAAACTGATCGTGTCACTCTCGATAGAATCCATTAAGCAATGAAAATATAAAAAACTTCAAAAATTCAATTGATAATGGTGAGTACCCAATATGAGTGTGACAAAACACTCGACTGTCACTAAAGACAAACTAATCGATATTTTCAGTCTAAGTGCACCTTTTAGTTTTAGCAAGCTACGTCCCAATAGTCACATGGTTTATAATATGTAGAATGAGTGCTAAAGTAGCATATCGTCTCATACTGGTTCACGGGACTTAGCTCGCCAATACTGACTAATCAGCGTCAGCCCAGCTCCGGCCGCTGGGTCAAAATTTACTCGCCCAATGGCTTAACCGATAAGTTTCATAACGCGTCTCATACTTGATTAAATCTAGCTTCTTTTTTGTTCCTCATTATCTTCATCATATCGTGTCGATGGATTTGATAATTATTATTAAATATATTTCCTCTTTATCCTTTTACGGCACTTGTTAGTTTACCGTGCGACCAACTCGCCACTACCTCTACCAATGCATGTTTCGCCCATCGCATCTCTTGATCGTTTCTAACTCGAAATATTACCGTTATATATTGCTTAAACGGTAATTAATCTGCTGTCTATCTTTCGATTGACTCGCCCAATGACTTGATCAATGTGTATTACGCGTGTCGCGTCTCACGCTCGGTTCAATCTAGCGACGTCGCGTGTTCTGCGTGATGCTTTCACGGCACTCAATTTGCCAGCTTGCCGTGCGATCGCAACATGTCGCTCGCAAACTCAACATTTATGGTGAAAATAGGGTAGGAACATAGGGCGATGAAAAGATTTCTGCTTAGCGTACACGTAGGCGCCAGGAAAGTGAAAAAGTAACCCGTACCAAGGTCATGTTGGAGTCTGCATGTTATTTAGTTTTTAAATTTTTATTACGACATTCAGGTATGACATAAAAGTTACACAATAGATGTGGTCTGCTGAACACAGCTTCGTTTTTAATCGATTAAAAACGAAGCTGTGTCTCAAATTAAGATTTGAGATGTCTCCAAATTGATCTCGAACTAAATGTAGAGTATAAAAATAAAACATTGTATCCCTTATAGGCCAGACAAGGCCTAAGGTCATAAGATCTACTATATCAAATTAGTTATGGGTTGCTAGCTGCACCGCATGACATGACTCCAAAGATATTCTCCAATTCCCTCCACTGGTTTTAACGATTTGCATAAGAAGAGCAACTGGTTCATTATATGATTATATTCTACCAGACCAGAATATAAGACACAATTTTGTTTTTCATAAACAGCGCTAAAAATGTGCATTTTCAAATGTGTGTTCAGCTTAACACTTTTATGTTTAACGAAAACGTCACACCCACGTTACAACATCAAATCAAGTGACAATGTTACACAATATACGAGGAGACTTCGCAGATTAGACTGTTTCATACTGATTATATGTCGTGGTCGTTGTTACTACCGGTGGAGTATTATGTTATTGTCTATACTATCTATACTAATATTATAAAGCTGAAGAGTTTGTTTGTTTGAACGCGCTACTCAGGAACTACTGTTTCAAAATGGAAAATTCTTTTTGTGTTGGATAGTCCATTTATTGAGGAAGGCTTTAGGCTATAAAACATCACGCTATGATCAATAGGAGCGAAGCATCAATAAAAAATGTTTTGAAAACGGGGAAAAATTATTGATCTATACTAATAAAAAACGAATAAATCATATAACAGAAATTGTCGCGGACGAGGTCGCGGGCAACTGCTATTATTAAATATTAGTAGTGACACATTTTACAAAAAAATCGGAGTAAAAATACTTAACTTACAGAAGTAACAGTGTGAAATACAAACTCAATGAAAAAGTATAACATATTTGAACTTGTACAGAACTGAATGAGATATCCTTCCATCAAGTCAGTTTTATATAAAATTCGTTAGAATGTTATTGTACCGTTCGAATAAACAAAAACGTCAAATCCACGTTACAGCATCAAATCAAGTGACAATGTTACACAAAATACGAGGAGACTTTCCGGATAACACTGTATCATACTGATTATATTATGTCTTGGATACTACCGGTGAAGTTTTATACTGGTATATAAAATAATAGTAGTGATACATTTTAGAAAAGTTTTAGAGTAAAAATACTTAGCTTACCGAAGTAACAGTGTGAAATACAAACTCCATGAAAAAGTAACAAATATTTGAACATGTACAGAATTGAATGAGATATCCTTCCATCAAATCAATTTTATGATAAATTCGTTAGAATGTTATTGTATCGTTCGAATAAACAAAAACGTCACATCCACGTTACAGCATCAAATCAAGTGACAATGTTACACAAAATACGAGGAGACTTCCCGGATAACACTGTATTATACTGATTATATGTCTTGGATACTACCGGTGAAGTTTTATGTTAGTGTATAAAATATTAGTTGCGAAGCGCAACATACTTATTTTAGAAAAGCTTCAGAATAAATATACTTTCAGAAGACTACTAAAATAAGAAATACTAAAACTGACTTACTTTAATTAATAAAAGCTAATTAAAAGGGAATTTAATAATTATAGGGAAGGATCTCGCCATAAACAGGTTGTATAAACAAAAAAAATTACAGAATCAAATCAAGTGACAATGTTATACAAAATGCGAGAAGACTGCATTGATCGACTGAAAAACTTGATGAACTAACAGGTTTACTGCCGGTTATCATCATTTCGTGTAGGTGTCACGGTCAATCGACCATGCACACCCTGGTGTCAGAGTTCTTCGGAACCGCCTCTCGGCCTTTGACGTGATTCCTTTAACGACTACCAGATAGCCGCCGAGACTAACAGCATAACGTGCCTTCAGAAGCACGGTATCATCTTTATTATCAGACAATCAGGTGATGCAAGCCTGCAATGTCCTAACCAAACTGGAAACAACTAAACAAAGTATGCTTCCCGTGGGAATCGAACCCACGACCCCAGGTCTACAGGCAAACGCCCTTACCACTGGACCACTGGCCAGTAAAGCCTTATGTCGTACTATAAAATATTAGTAGTGTTGGGCAGTCTTCCGAAAAAGATTCGGACCAAGAACATAAAGCCAATCACTGAATACAGATTATTTGTAATAGACTAATCCCCTCGCAAGACTAGATAGATAATATCATAAACAACAATATTTGTTAAACGAGTTCTGACATCATTTAATAAATAAAATAAAAATCATTTTCAAGTTTTTAATGTCCTGTCATGATATTTGTAAGTCTATACTCATAAACGAAAGGATGACGTCACGCCCGCGCACGTAATCCTTCTTTGCGACGCGTGTAGAGTTGTTAACATTCAACCGGAAAATTAAATTATTTTTGTTTGAAAGTAGAATCTAACAAATTTAAATTAAATCAAGTTTTGTCTTTCTCCTCACCTATGGTCTTCCTGCCGGCCTATTTGCTAACTAAGTGTACAACGTTTTGATAAGGCACTTTAAAATACATTACGTTTTATATATCTTAAATATAAAATTGATAATCACAAGAAAGCCGCAATGTATTTTGAAGTGACTATCAAATCGTTGTACACTGAGTTAGCCAATAGGCCGGCTTGTCACCTTACATCCTTAAGTTTCGATATCATCGGATTGTCGATCTTATTCGTAGCTCACAACGTTACTACGTTGTCAGCTACGAATAAGTAACATTTGATTTCATTACACAGCGTGTAACATAGCCAACGACGCTCCCGTGAAGGGATTACTTAGCCTGTCAAAATGAACAACTTTTCCTATGGGAACAATGCTGAAAACTCAAAAACAATTGACATTTACATATAACAATGTTTGGCAAGCCCGGTAATTTGTATGAAAATGTATAAAAAAACAGTTCCTCATAATTGGTTCCATAGAAAAAGTTGTTCATTTTGACGGACTGAATAAACCGTTCACAGGAACGATGTTGGCTATGTTATACGCTATATACTCACTCCAACTGGGAAGAGGATAGGTACCATTTTAGAGCACGATGTCTTCAGAGGACGCTAGGCTCTGGTAATATAGATTTGAATTGTTAATCGTTCTTCGTAACTTCAGGTACACGTTCAGCTTATTGAGAAAGAAGAGACTAAAATATACATTTCAAGAGTCATTAAATCCTATAAAAATCCGGAGGAGCCCTGTGGCCCAGGAGTCGTATAACTCTTACGCATATTAAACAACCCCAGGCACAGTCGCCACTGGGATAGGTAACTGCAAGTGGCAAAAATCTCGAGCTCCTCATGTAGCATATGATCTATGGCAGTAGATAAGCTATGTCAGATGCCTTCAGGCAGCTTAAAAATTCTGACACCAGTTCTAGCCACTTACACACACGAAAAACAAACAAACATTAAAAAAAGTATTTCATTAAGAAGTACTTGAATTTGGCTCTTACCGTCGTCGAGTAACGTAAATACTTAATTACGGCGTACTTTGTAAAATTACCATAATTCTTGTACCGCACTTCAAACGTAAAGAGCGGTAATTAACGCCAGAAAATAATCTGCTCGGCTGTGTATTTTTTAAGTGATTACATTAAATACTCTTTGCCTTTAATGTTGGATTACTAATTACTGCGTACGTATTACATTTCAATCGAAATACAAGTTTTATGTTAGAAAAAAATATATGTGTACCAATATCCTTCCGACGCGAACAGCTAAAACGCAAAAGGCCAATACAGACATTTTGGCGAATCGCGTTTTAAAACTCTTCAATTCGTGAATGACCATGTCAGTAATTTACCAAAGATGCAAAAGGCCAATTCAAACATTTTGGCCAATCGCGTGTTCAAAATTATTAATTCGTAAATGACCATATTTTAGAAAACGATTAGCATATACATCATTCAATAGTACTTTTTTTACGTTACTTATTGTTTATACAACATCCTCCTTCATAATCTTTCTGATAAATACAGTCTTGAAACGAAATATAAACCGATTTTGATGATGTTTAAAGGGGACCAATTAAGAACCCATCCAGATAAAAAAATATATTTTCCGTTCATAAATGCCGGAGTTATAAGGTGCTTTACGTATTTTTAAAAGCCGATGATTAAAGAAATATATATCAAATACGAATTTAAGATACGATTTAAGAATATCCACCTTTTTTCAAACCTACTGAAGATAAAGAAAGAAGTATTTGTCTTAGCAAATAGACAAAAATATGTAATGAGACCATAAATATGATATTTTGGAAAGATCTAAGTCCATAATTGTATAGTCCTTTCCTTCCTTTGGAATTCAATATTTCAAACAGTAAGCCGCTCGCATGGTGTCTACGTGAGAATTCATCATTACAAAATTAGACAACCAGTTTCTTCATTATACAGGTCTGAGGATTATATTAAAGCAGTATATTCTTACATAACATTTAGCTATAAAATTTGGCGGCATTTTAAAATAAGAAAGCTAAAGTAGCAAGAAAATAAATAGCTCTCAGCTGTTAGTGTGTAAATTGCATACTTATCTCGGATCTGTCCGGCGCGTGGAGGGCGTCCACTGCAAACGCTATCTCGGCGCGAGTAAATCTTGTACGTAGATGCTGCCGTGAAATATTGCCGACGAAATTGCAACAGTTTAGAAAGATATCGATACGTTTAGAGTCAGTTGGATAAACTTTTCAGAATCAGCTCTGAATATATGTTGAGATTGTAGTTTATTGTAATTTAAGCTCATTGGTAAATAAATACTTACCTAAGTTATTTGGGACATCGGAACGTGTAGCGTGGAGTGAAGAGTGAGCAATATGTTTCAGCGATCGTTATTAATTTTAAATAGGATTATTCTTTTTATAATGCTTAGACAATAACAGCATAACAATGCTCGGTATATTATTTAAATTAAAAATATATGATGAAAAAGAACTCGCAACAGGTAGGTTGGTGAACCTAAGGGACGTGGTTCAACCTCATACAAGTGTTTGGCCAGCCTGGCAATTACTATGAAAATGTCAACATAAAATTTCAGATCCCAGCTTTGGTCCCATTGGAAAACTTGTTCATTTTGACGGCCTGAGGCACCTCTTCGCTAGAACGTTAGTTATGTTACAATTTGTATATTTGTGAAAAATTGTATGTAAATGTAAAGTTAATAGATATGAAACAAAATGAGAAATCCATTAAAAACAAAGTGAACTTAAAGATAGTTTATAAAATCGGTTCATAAATAACCGAGTTATGCGGTAACAATCATCCAAGGATGACCTCCGTTATTTGAAGTCGGTTAAAATAAAAATAAACTTTTACTTTATCCCAACTTATCTTATACAGGTCGACACAGTACAAAAATAATCGAAAGAAACCATAAATTTAATAAGCTTTTCCATGTTAACTGCGTCAAAAATGGCGCATCTTGCCAAATGAAATGTAAATAACTGAATGTGGGACACACTCGACTTGCCTGTTTGAGTCATAGTATACAGAGGACGCTGTTTAATTATCGCAGGCTTTTGTAGCATTTACATTTTAGTTATCTCATATGGCAATCGTTTTGAAAAAGTTACCGAGAACGCTTAATAAATTATTCTTAGAATACATCTCATAATTATCATCGACTCAGCCGCAAGAAGTCCACTGCTGGACAAAGGTCCCCCAAGGATTTTCAATGACCAGTTGCAAGCGGCTTGCATCCAGCGGTCAGGGTGTCCGATTACAGTTTATAATGTCTGGGAACTAGGATGGGAGTGGGACATAATCATCATCATCATATTAGCCGCAAAAACATGCCCATTATCTTAGGCTTTCGTAGAATTTACATTTCAGTTATCTTTTGTGGCAAGCGTTTTGAAATAGTTACAGAGAACGCAACGCGTAATTATTCTCATAAAATGAAGGAAGTTGTAATTATTAGATATTTCGACACAGACAATACAGAAATTATGTCGCAGTTTTTGATGCCTGGGTAGGTGCCTTTATTAGTTTTATTCAGAATTTGATGAAATTGCTTAGGTATATAAGATGTTATGGATACGTTGTCTGTTGCGTTAGCAAAGTATCTTCTTAGTTAGCTCTTTTAGAATTCCGTACCCAAAGAGTAAAAACGGGATCCTATTAAAATGACTCCGCTGTCCGTCTGTCTGTCCGTCCGTCTGTCATCAAGCTGTATCTCATGAACCGTGAAAGCTAGAGAGCTGATATTTTCACAGATTATGTATTTCTGTTGCCGCTATAACAACAAATACTAAAAAATAGAATAAAATAATTATTCAAGGGAGCTCCCATACAACAAACGTGATTTTTTTGATCGATAATGGCAAAAGTTAGGTGCTTGAAATATTCACAGAATATTTAGTTATATATTAACTTTAAAAATATATAATTAATGAAATAGAGTTATTATAGAGAATGGTACGGAACACTTCTTGCGCGAGTCCGACTCGCAATTGGCCGGTTTTTTTTCACATTATTTCCATACAAAATGGCGCATCTTGCCAAATGAAATGTAAACAACAGAATGTGGGACACACTCGACTCTTCTGTTTATGTTATCGTCGACAGTAGGGCGCTGTTTAATTATCTCAGGCTTTCGTAGCATTTACATTTTAGTTGCTTTTTTATCCGACTTCAAAAATAGAGGAGGTTCTCAATTCGGTCGTTTTATTTTTTTTTTGTTTGAAAGGGATGGACCCAATTAAATTTTATCAAAATCTGTGTAGTATTTTAGAGTCAGTTTATTTACACGAAAGGTTATTGTGGCAACATTTAAATGTCTTAAGAGACCTAAATTAATATTTTAAATAAAAATAAAATAAAATCTATTTATTTCAGGCTACTTGGCCCATATTTTTTTTTAAGTAGGTATATACCTCGACACTGAATTGTTCTTTGCTAGTTTTTGGCTTAAGGAAAATAATTATCTACTCAACAACATACTATAATAGGCTAGTTTCCTGGGTCGTAATAATAACATAACAATTAGTCTGTCAGTTAGATAATCAAAAAATATTTGACACGTATTTTTTCTTTTGTCAAATAAACAATAAATAATAAAGATAAAGCGCGTTAAAGGTCAGGAGTGGGGGCTCGTGACGTCAAAGTTTGCTAAAAAGTGTAGCAAACTATGACGTCACACGGAACTTCAAAGGGCTATATCTTTATCATTTTTTGTTTAATCGACAAAAGAAAAAATACGTGTCCAATATTTTTTGAATATCTAACTGACGGACTAATTATATTTTTTTAGGAAACTAGCCTATTCATGGCATAAACCTGATAGGTAGGTAGACCTTGGAAGGAATAAATATATGATTAGAATTAATTTGTAAAATGAAGCTAAAATTGATTTTCTAGAAATGGAGTAGATATCTTCAATCAAGCCAAGGTACCATCACCTATAAAAAATATTTTCTTAGGTAAGTACTTAGGATAAAAGAAATATTCAAGCAGCCATAACCAAAACAACGTAACTTATGCGTAAAACTTCGATACAAATAACGTTTCCCGGAACAGGTAAAACATTTCTCCGCCTATTGAGACTTTAATAAAACAAGCGCTTGAAATATTTAAAAGCTCCCGGTTGTTGCACGACTAACGAGGATATCTTGGGATAAGGAGAAACACGAGGTTTTACCAGAATAATATTAAAATTCCGTTTGTTTGCTACAAATTGAGGAAACGGAAAGGGCTCCAGTAATGAGATAATAACATTTCCGACACAGGTGGCTCGCACCGTCGGGACTCGACCTTGCCTGAAAACACTATTGTGTAATATAAAAATATTGCATATTTTCTCGTGTACGTTATACCCCTATTACTGAGAATGGAAATTGCCGTACACCCGCTCGCAAGATAAAATCTTCAGGCTTCTCTGAAATTAATCTAGATTTTTCATAAGTCTAACTTTTGCTGTACCCACTTTAGTACTTGAACTAGGTAAGCTGGTATAGAATGTTAAGTAACAAACGGAAATGTAAGTCATAACAATAAAAAATAGCGTCACAGCGATTTAAGGCATATATTTGACAAACAAAAAATACATACTAATAAATATTTTATTTTATAAAACCAGATGTTATTGTTGTATTACCCTGTATGTGCGGTTGATATGTCGTGGGATTCTAACTCAACGATACTATATTTTATAATATAAATACATGTATAGATAAACATCAAAAACCCAGGTCAAGATCTGACCGGAGTCGAACTTAGAACCCTGCGATTCAAAGATATTTGCGGTACCACTAAGCCACAGCGATCGTCAATGTGTATTTGCTTAATACAGCTAAACAAAGCTCATAAACATCAATGAGGCCTCTCCAACCCGTCTGGCCAGCAAGGAGAGTGTAGGCCAAATCCTCTGTTTTCTCTGGCCAAGTATGGCTCTGGTAGTACAGAGAGGGTCATGCTCCTGCAGTGGAGACTTAGATGGAGAAAAGACCTGATGATGATGATGATTTGCTTCTTTTTAATCTATTTCAATAAAATAAAGGACGCCTGTCATCATAGGTACAGTAATGGATTTTTCTATACCAGTCAATGAGCCAAATGACTTTTTTATAAATAGGTACTATTGGTTTGCCATTTCCGTTCAACCAGTTGTGATTTTTTAAGTTTTTCGAGCATACAGGTTTCACACAATATTTAGTAATGCATTTACCTTTTATTACTAGTCAGTGCAGAAATTAATCCTTACATACAGTTCTAACACAATAATTAGCAATGCATTTACCTTTTATTACTTGTCTGTGCAGAAATTAAGCCTTACATACAGTTTTAACACAATAATTAGCAATGCATTTATCTTTTTTTACTTTTCTGTGCAGAAATTAATCCTTACATACAGTTTTAACATAATAATTAGCAATGCATTTACCTTTTATTACTTGTCTGTGCAGAAATTAATCCTTACATACAGTTTTAACACAATAATTAGCAATGCATTTACCGTTAATTACTTGTCTGTGCAGAAATTAATCATTACATACAGTTTTAACACAGTAATTAGCAATGCATTTACCTTTTATTACTTGTCTGTGCAGAAATTAATCCTTACATACAGTTTTAACACAATATTTAGCAATGCATTTACCGTTTATTACTTGTCTGTGCAGAAATTAATCCTTACGTACAGTTTTAACACAATAATTAGCAATGCATTTATTTTTTATAACTTTTCTGTGCAGAAATTAATCCTTACATACAGTTTTAACATAATAATTAGCAATGCATTTACCTTTTATTACTTGTCTGTGCAGAAATTAATCCTTACATACAGTTTTAACACAATAATTAGCAATGCATTTACCGTTAATTACTTGTCTGTGCAGAAATTAATCATTACATACAGTTTTAACACAGTAATTAGCAATGCATTTACCTTTTATTACTTGTCTGTGCAGAAATTAATCCTTACATACAGTTTTAACACAATAATTAGCAATGCATTTACCTTTTATTACTTGTCTGTACAGAAATTAATCCTTACATACAGTTCTAACACAATAATTAGCAATGCATTTTTCTTATTACTTGTCAGTACAGAAATTAATCCTTACATACAGTTCTAACACAATAATTAGCAATGCATTTATCTTTTATTACTTGTCTGTGCCAGCACTGAATGTGTTAAACTAATGCACTGATTATATTGCATCTGAACAAGACGCGACAAACAATTGTTAATGCGTTCCTTTGACAAACTGCGGATTGCGTGCTCCGCTCCAAGCAAGTTTTATTAAATTTGTAAATGTGAGTTGTGTTCGGATTGTCTCCACACCTGCTGCAGTATACGTGCCCAACTGGTGCGGCCGTTAAGTCTGAGGTGGGACTCATGGAGGAAGTGTGTCTTATAAATAGTAAAGGCAGGTATAACTTGCAGAAATCTCAGTATTATTTTGGACTGTTGCGTTATAAGCTTTAATATTTTATAGACAGAAATAAATGCAATAAGATTAAGGTACTATAACAATTCATTACATTGTAATGACTATACAATATTGTAGTATAGGGATATAGACATTTCCACGAAGGGGTGAATCAGTCAATCAAAATTTTCAATTTTTCCTATGGGACTAATGCTGCGAACTCTGAAATTTTTTCGACATTTTCTTACTAATTTCAGGGCCAGCCGACAACATTTTATAGAAATACTAGCTGCCCCAGCGAACTTCGTTTCGCCATAAGTTAAAAACTATCCTATCTCTCAAGTTGGATCGAACTGCACATGGTGTGCGAATTTTATTATAATCGGTTAAGCGGTTTAGGAGTCCATTGAGGACAAACATTGTGACACGAGATTTATATATATTAAGATTTCGAATTCATAGCATTTATCCTATATACTATTAAACTTGTTGTAGGTCAGTGAAGAAGTGAGAGTTAAAAACCTGTAAATATATAATAAGCTATTTATACTTTATGAACGGGTTTAGTTTAAAACTATGGATTATAACTTTTGATCTAAGACGATTACAAATAAATTTAGCAAAAAAAAAAACTTTGATGAATATTTTCAATACGTGCTTATTATAAAATCAATCATAATCCTTATCATCCAGATGTAACAAGCCTCATTAGAATCTCCTAAGGTGATTAGAACCCCCACATCTCAAACCTACAAATGTATCCGCACAAGCGCATCCTTTCATAATGATCCGGTTCGAAATCGAAACCAGAATCCATTACGGCTACTGTAGCGTGCAATCTTTTTTGTATGGAACCTTCGTGGGTAATAGAGAAAGTTTTTCCTTTCGTAATTGTGAGGGCCGATGCTAGGTAATAAATAACCACAGCTTGCGGCCCTCTGATTGAACTTGCTAATGAATGGATAAGAAATTCGGGAATCGAACCTCCGATCCGAGGGGACCTCTGTGCTGAAAAATGAGCGAAGTTCCGCGCCTCCCTGACGTTTCAGTTGGGATTGGAAACGTAACGGGCTATATTGATTACATTTCTTGGATAAATTGAAAGTTCGACGCACTTTACCTGAGAACTCCGAATTTTAACCATTTAGGAGATAAAAGCTAACTTGAACTTTTGCTTTTTTGTTTGGTAGGAAGATATACCTGCCGAGTGTTAATTAAACACTGACATTCCCATAAGGGTTGATTCAGCCCATAAGAATAAACAACAATTACCATGGCATACCTAGCAGGGACTCTAAAAAAACCGTCATTTCCAAATGAAAATGTTCGGCCGCCCCGCAGCCGTAATATTCGTTTCCAGCATTGGTCTCAAAGAAACCCCTTTAAGGGAATGTAGGTAGTTAATTTACATGCTGTATATTAATTTTATAACAAAATAGTGACCCGCAAAAATAGAGACTTCGCATGGATGCAATTAATTACTTATATAAACCTTCCTCTCGAATCACTCAGTCTGTTAAAAAACATGCATTTAAATCTGTTGCGTAGTTTTAAAGATCTAAACGACAGACAGACAGCGAGAACCTACTTTGTTTTATATATGTAGTGATGTTTTTACTCGGATTGCGTTGCGTTTGTTGTTGCTTGAAATATTCACAGAATAATATTAAAGTTAATAAAACAGACAGAAATTGCCTCATTTCACCTAGGAAGTGATTTTAATTGCATATGAAAAAATAAGTCTGATTATAATTCCTTATTTTGACACAATGGATCATTGTGTCAAAATAAATAAACTCAAGTCATATTTTATTAAAACCCTTCTCGCATGAACGAACTTCCAAACTGTATCCCATTACTCCAATACCCTATATCTCGACTACTTTCGCATCCATTACGAGATAAAACACCAAATGCGTCTTACAGGATAAATAAAAGGCAATCTTACATCTGTAAAGGAAACGTCAAAGGGTAAATCCAATGTTGTCCGGATGTAGCTATCAATAATTCCCATCGAGATATGCATTAAAAAATGACTCCCCCACGTCAAAGGACGGCGGTGTTTTCCTAACAAAGTGGGATCGTGATCTGGGCTCCAATGAGATCCTCAACCCTTGTTTTTCTAAGGAACAACTCACTTTCAAAACACTGACCGAGCCTGATACATTGGGGAGCCCTGACTTTTTAGCTTTGAGCGAAGGCAAATTTCAATTTCTTTTTTTAGACGGGAATACATATGTGAGATGAATTGAAAAAAAAAACCGTGGAATTGTTCATATAGAATTTTTTTTTTTATTTATTAAGTGGAAAACATTATTCAAAAGATTACATTTAAATTAAGCACCTACTGTGATGACAGTTTCGTTGTTTGTACCTCACTTAAACATAACACATTATAATCTATTCCTCAAAGTTGAGCCCTCAAGGTTAAGGGTTGAGGAGAGAGTTACCGACTTATATAAACTAAACATTTTCGTCAGTACTGTTGTTAAGAAATAATATGTGGTGAAAAAATTGCCACGAGAGCAGTGTTTGAACCAGCGATCTTAGGTCGTACATAGACAGTTTGCTGGTCCCAACCACGGCTCAAACCCTGCCCGCATAAATATTTTCACCATATCTTGTATCCATATCTTAATTTAATAATAATTTATCAGACTAGCATTGTGAATGCTAGAAATCTATACATATAATAAAACAGTAAAATTATTTTGTCTGTACATTTTGAATTTTTGACTGAAATGGATAGAGGGACACTTAAAAAGAATAATAGAAAGCAAAAAACATTTTTTGGAATTTCTTGTCTGTCTGTCTGTCTGTCTGTCTGTATGTATGATCACGATTATCTCCGAAAATACTGAACCGATTTACTTCAAACTTTCACCAATTGCTTTGTTTTAACTCAGTTTAACATTTAAAGTTTGTTTCATCAAAATCGGTTCATTAAAAAAAAAGTTATCGTCATTTGAATGAACTCAAGGCATAAGTTTGCCTGCAAACATATAGCAAAAATAAAATAAAATAATAAGTGACATAAGAAAATTAAAATCCAAAGTCAATTCATCATCATTATACGACAGCATTATACCTATCCACACTATCCATAGTAATCCATATTAAAAAAAAAAGGAGAAGCTGACTGACTGACATATCAACGCAGGGCCTTAACTATAAAGGTTAGGAACTTGAAATTTTGCACAGGGGTTCCTTTTATAACGTAGGGGAGCACTAAGAAAGGATTTTTGGAAATTCATCTCCTTAGGGGGAAAAACGGGTTGCAAAGTTAGTATGAAACTTTGTTGTTTTTGAAGTTATTCGAATGAAATTCAGCATGAAGGTTCTTTACTGAAAGGTGTGAAACACGAGTAAAATATTTTACTCAAAAATCATCCCTTAAGGGGGTAAAATAGGGGTGCAAAGTAAGCATGAAACTTTCTGTTTTTGAAGTTATTCAATTTAAATTCAGCATGAAGGTTCTTCACTAAAAGGCATGAAACACGAGTAAACTATTTTTCTCAAAAATCATCCCTTAAGGGGATATAACGGGGATGAAAAGTTAGTATGAAACTTTCTGTTTTTGAAGTTATTCAATTGAAATTCAATATTAAGGTGTTTCATTGAAAGTCATAAACTAATGTATTCCGGGCAATTCTACTGTTCCTGAGAAATCGACACTTACGCGGGCGGAGCCGCGGGCCAAAGGCAAACCTGACTTATATATCAACGCACAGCCAAAACTACTGTGCGCAGAAACTTGAAATTTGGCACAGGGATTCTTTTTATGATGTAAATGAGCACTAAGAAAGGATTTTTAGAAAATCAAAGGGGTTGAAGTTTTATGGAATTTTCTCATTTCTGGACTTAGAAGTTAGAAAGTAGGTACGCAAGTTCTCAATTAAAATTAAAAAAGATCTGTTTAGGTGAACCAGACAACATTCTCCCTTGAAGGGGTAAATAGGGGGTAAAGTTTGTATGGAATTTTTCCATTTCTACACTTAGAGGTATGAAAATAAGTATATACGTTCTAGGTTACAATTAAAAAAGATCTGTGTAGGTGAAATGTACAAAATTTCCCCCTTAAGGGATAAAGGGGGGGGGGGGGGGGAGTTGTATGGAAATTTTCTCATTTCTGGACATAGAAGTATAAAAATAAGTATATATGTTTACATTACAATTAAAAAGATCTGTGTAGTTAAAATGGTCGAAATTTCCACTTGAAGGGGTAGAATAGGTGAGGTAAAGTTTGTATGGTTTTTTTTATTTACTTAGAAATTTGACAAAAAGAAGTTCTCCATTACAATAAAAAAATATCTGTGTAGGTGAAATGGGCAAAATCCCCTACTTAAGGGCTAAAGATCTATGCAGGTGAAATGTATTAAATTCCCCCTTAAGGGGAAAAAGCAAAGGGGCAGGGGTTTGTATGGAATTTTTATCATTTCTACTGTTCCCAAGGGAACGACATTAACGCGGGCGGAGCCGCGGGCAACAGCTAGTCCTTATATAAAATATTTTTGACAGTCCTACTTTCTACTATACACATTTTCACCATAGATAAAATTTTAAATAAGCAGGCCATTGCAATTTTAGTTATTTACACCTGCTTTAAACTTATATCTTAATGTTTTCTACTATTTTCTCGATTATTACACATTTAACTTAAATAATCTTATACGGTTCAATCGGCTTTATCACATTTTTGTTAACGTTTCCAAAACTTTACAGTTTTCATGTTTGCACGTAGACTAAGTTCTAGTAACTGGCTACGAAATCCGTCAAGCACTGAAGGGTGCTAAGATACTAAAGTCTTTACAAAGATTGATACTCGTACAACATACCAATAAAATAATACATAAGCCAGAGCTTATGTATTATTTTATGCCCAAGAGGGCAGTCGAATAAAAAGGCAGGTATCGTAATATCTCAGAAACATGAGCAAAGGAATCCAAGACGGATTAATTTTTCGCTCAGCATACTTATGATATGGGATTTGGTAATGAAGTCCGCTCGACACAAAGCCTGTCAGTGGCAGCATCGAACAGGTAAATTAATCCGATGCAATTTTATCTAGTCACTGAGCCATGGCTGTTCTACAATGCTCTCATGGGGGAAGAAGATTTGTTTGGTTACCTTTCCGACCGTGATGATCACGGGTGATGACTAGCTTTACGTACTACTATAGATTCTACAGGAATAGATATCACATCCGGCGACACGCATCTCTGGTCATGGCGCTGGCAAGCTTAGTTCCAGAAGCCATCGTCAGATGGCAGTAGGTTCACTGCTTGTTAACTAGAAAATTTGAATGTGTTTAAGTGTAAAAATAGGTAATACACAATTCTTAAAATGATACACAGTATTTACTTACAGTATTATACTTTGATTAAAAATAATGGTAGATATACGATTCGCGTTCGAAAAGTGGCACCGACAAAACAGCGCACTAATCGAGTTTCGGAGCTGTTTTGTCCACAGTTTCAATAAATCGCTCTACATCTCTCACACATCTCGCGGTGACGAGGGTACAGTGAAAAGAAGCAAAAACTGCGCATCAAAAGTGAAAAAAGGAGATGGAGTTATTACTTTCAGTATGTACCGTTTTTGTCGTTGTTTGTAAGTATGCGTGATGTTTTGACTCGGGGACATTATTATGGCTTCATTTTGAATGAGACTGTGTATCTACCATTATATTTGATCTAAGTTCTAGCGCGACTTTAGTTTGTTTGAAACGTCAAGAATACGTCAAAGATACCAGGGTAGTTCAGCTTAGCAGCAGTATTTTGCCACCACTACTCATATTGCTTACTGTGAAGAACATTTTTAAAAGTTGTGTTAGATTTTAATTATGTAAACAAGCATCACTTGAGATCACAAATGTAAAAAGAAAATAATTATTAAATTTTAGTTAAGAATAAAAAAAGTTGTGTTAGTAATTAAATAAATATAATTCTAACCTAACTTTAACTAACTTAACTTATTTACTTATTTTTATTAAGTTTTAGCTGCTTAATTTCTAGATGTACTAACCCAACTCATAAAATTTCTCATTTAGCTAGTTATTTTTTTGTTATAATTAGTATTTTAAGGTTAACCAACGTCGTGATATAATAGTACGTATACAGTAACAGTCAGCCACAATTAACCCAATATATCACGAAATCCCTTCCCACGTTTCCATCTGTATTTGTCTTGCATTCTTTCTTTATAGATAATAAAATATAAATCCAATCATTGCGACCATTGTAAAGAGCCCAGGTAGGCATATTTAATCGGCCGGGCACGGAATAACGGGCACTCGCGTTGTCCTTTTGTAGTATGACGTGACCCGCAAAGGGTTATTCAGCTTCTAATTGAAATTTAACGTATTTTCAACTCTATTGCGTAGCATGCCACTGACATACGTTCAGTGAGAGTTAATTAATATTTAGTGATAGTGGGGTTTCGTTTGATACACACTCGCACTATATTCATTACAGTTTTAGAGTACAAGCATTGGCTAAAAGGGTATTATCTGTACAATACTATTTTTAAATACAAAATAATCGTGACTTAATATATAATATTAAGGTTATGTACTGATACTATATTTTATAACAAATACATATTAGATAAACATCCAAGACCCAGGCCAATCTGAAAAAGATAATTTTCCATCTTGACCTGACCGGGGATCGAACCTGGGCACCCTCGTGTTAACCACTGCGCCACGGAGCTCGCGATTGTATTTTAATTATTTGATTTTGTAATCGCCATAACTAATAGTCACCTAATCTTACTACATCTTTTATTTCACGACCCTGTAGCTCAATGGTGCCTTTGAATCGCAGGATCCCGGGTTCGATCCCCGGCAGGTCATGATGAAAAACAATCTTTATCAGATTGGCCTGGATCTTGGATTTATTATGATTTGTCCTTATACCGTGTGTTACAAAATGACGAAATAATATTTAAGGGGCGTGACCAGTCAATGATATTAAACAATTATCTCCAGGGAATGTTCCCTGGAGATAATTGTTTAGACATACATCGAACGACATTTTTTTTTTTAACTTTTCATAGAAAGTCGGTCGGTGGATTGCTTATTTTGTATCGGAAGTCGATTTTTTCTTTTTTTGTTTCGAAGTTTGTCCCATGGGGAAAGTTGTTTAATATAATGGACTGATTATGCCTCTTAGTATTATTTCGCAATTTTGTTACACCCTTTATATAAAAACTAGTTCTTACAATAGTAGATGTTGGTATGCTATAGAGTTTTACTCTATAGCATACCAAAATATTCCAAAAACAGTTCTCGCACCCCTGCAATACTATCAATTACCAAAAAATCTAAACGTACTCTCATAACAACCAATTTAGCAATATAATAGTTTGTTATAACAAGAAAGCGGCCATCTTTGTCCACAAGGAAAATATTGCCCAACTAACGCAATAACGAGGGCCGTTAGTTCGGACTTGGCAACTTTGCCCAACTATTTTTGTCCATCATAATAGCTAAAGTTTGCGGCGACGATGTCGTACAATCTGCTCGCCATTTTCACTGCTGGACTGTCTTTATTCCTACACAAAATAAAAAATGCACAAAAGTTAACCTTTAAGGCTGCACTCTAATATAAAATACTAGCCGTCGCTCGCGGCTTCGCTCACGTTACTGCCAATACCGCGGGAACAGAACTTTCCTCCCGGATGAAAGGTAGCCTATGTGTTAATCCAGGTAATAACCTATCTGTGTGCAAAATTTCGTCAAAATCAGTTCAACCGTTTTGGCGTGAAAGAGTACCAAACATCCATACATCTATACATCCATACATTTTTACAATCTTTAATTATATTAGTAAAAAAAATAAAATTTCAAATAACGGGTCACTTGCATGTTATTTTCCCGGGATTGACGCTTATAGTCGACGACACGACGCTAAATCACCAGTTTTTGTAATATAATGATACGTTCACGCAAGTTTTAATGTTTTATTTATATATAAATATAAATAAATATATACGGACAAATCACACAGATTGAGCTAGCCCCAAAGTAAGTTCGAGACTTGTGTTATGGGATACTAACTCAACGATACTATATTTTATAACAAATACATATATAGATACACATCCAAGACCCAGGCCAATCTGAAAAAGATCATTTTCCATCTTGACCTGGCCGGGGATCGAACCCGGGCACTCTCGTGTCGCAGGCTGGCGTGTTGATCGCTGCGCCACGGAGCTAGCCGATATCCTTCACAGAAGCAAATATACATATATTTTGTCCTCGAGTTATTCAGAGAGAAAAATATAACAACCTGGATTGGAACTCAGTTATCTGATATTGAAAAACGTTACTCTGGACCTAAGGGAAGAACCTTAGGTTATTCCAGATAAAAGGTAATATTCAAATTGTATATATGTTAGAAAATGACAAATCAAATTTATATTGGACAGCTCTCCATTTTCAAAGATTTCATATATTTTTCCATATGCAATGTCTTTCCATTTCATATGCCTGTTCTCTATTCTTATTATTTTGTAGTCCAGCTATCATAGAAACGCGAATTCACCGAGTTCGTATTCAAGTCGAAATTGCTGGTATTTACTAGATTTTTCTATGGTTCATTAGGTTTACTTTGTTCGGAATTTGTTGAATGGTAGTAAAAATCTAGATCTATAAGAAATCAAGTAAAATATCGAGTTATCCTTTTACTTTTTCTCAACTTTCTTTACATTTATTTCATTGCTGGATTTATATGCATGTTATATGGTTATAGATACAGTAACGTTGAGTAGTCACAAACCAAATCAATATATATTTTGGTAAAAACCAGAATAAACTGTGATGAATTTTAATCAAGGGGCTTGATGGTCCAGTGGCAGTATTATGGCTTAAATATGTTAAGTAACCCTGGACGAGGTCCCCACTAGGATGGATCGCAAGTGGCATAAAAATATCGAGCTCCTCCTTGGTTCGGAAAACACGTTAAGACTTTGGCCCTGGCTGTCATCATTGACGGCAGTCGTTAAGCTATGTCAGATGCTATAGGCAGCTTGAAAAATGTGACACCAGTCTTGGCCACTTACACACACGAACAACAATTAAATCAAGACTAATTTTTCCAAACTATTGTTTCAACGAAATTATATCATAACTCATGCCCCTCAAACACTCGTCTTAAATACCGCAAATAAAAAGATATTACTTCTAAGCAACCGATTTTTATTTCATCTTCAGAAACGAGCGATAGGATACCCCCAGTTACTTCCACACAATTGATCTGCTAACTTATCGGTCTCCAGTAAAAACTGGACATTGTTGTCCTCATAACAGAATCGATATCGATATTTTGTAGCTTACGGAACCCATTTGGAGTTATTGTACAATCCTACGTTCTTACAAAAGCGTACACTCAGCCAGAAAATATTATTGAGTTGTTCGGGAGAGTCTGTTTACGGTATTGCTCATAGCGGTGTCTCTAGAGCTGATGGACCATAGCCCGGGCCGCCGAACCACTTAGGGGCACCAAAAGAAACCTTTCCTCATATCCAGGTCATATACTAGAGCACATGTGACGTCTCATAATAACAAAGCTTTCCGTAAAACCTTTCTGTCTTTTTCTTCTTTACCTTTTAGCACTAATATGTGGAGTCGGAACAGTATGTCAGTTTCGTCCACTTCGATCTATATAATATATAGTTATATATCTTCCGTAAAACCATAAAATGGCTATAATTTTCGTGCCATGCTTCCTTTTTATAGTACGTCTATTAATTACTTCGGCCACTCAAAAAAATTCTTCCCAGGATTGATTTCATGTCATAAATTCCTTAATTTGCCTAGCTAAGTCACTTCTTTAAAGCTATATCCAAGGTTAATGTATACAAAGTAAAGTAGCTTGCGAAAGACAAGCCATGTGACCTGCTTTGAAGGTGTTCAAAACTGAAATCTTTCTAGTTACCTACATTACACTAGCTTTTACCCACGGCTTCGCCCGCGTTAATGTCGATTCCTCGAAACCAGTAGGATTTTCCGGAGTTAAAAGTACATTATGTCCTTAACCGGGTCTCAAAAACTAACTAAAAACTACTAAAAAAACTACCACTATACCAAAAATCATAAAAATTGGTTCAATGGTTGAAGCGTGAAATGACAAACAGAGTTACTTTTGCATTTACAATGTTAGTATGGTTGTAAATATACCTTTTCTTAAGTCTGTGATAAATGCTAAAGTTTATAACAAATCAATGATACTTACTTCTTCAGGCAAAAACTACTAGATTCATTTTCATTTATATTGTAGATTCGTTTGAAAATGATCCACGCAAAGCGTTATTTCATTGTTTCTACATATAAACTTTTTTTTCTATTCGCGTACGAATAGTAATTCGTTATACTATTATAATTACATTGTATCTACCTACTTCTCATTTTAATAACAACAAAGAAAATCTCAGTAGCCCAGTTCTCCAAATTTCAAATAGATACGCCTTTAGTGTTACTCCTTGATGTTGCCACAACGGTTTGCATTTTACGTCCTGAAATAAAAGTCTGGTTTTAAATGTAGAATTTCAGTTTATTGTTGGTTTATTCTTATTCTCTTTTAGAAACTTTCTCAATAGAATGGTGACGCAGTGAAGAAACCAACGCTCCGGATGGTACTTGGTTTAAAGATTATCCATAACTATTCATAGAGGAAATGCATAATGGGTATTTTTGAGCCGGGTATAATTCGAGGTGGCATTTTGATATTTTTTTTATGTATACAATTTCTTATTTATTTTTTTATGGAAATAAATTACTCAAGAATTTTTGAAAAAGACTGTAAGTACATAATGTCTTACTCGATCAGTTTCGATCAGATCAAAACTCAAACTGTGCCAATGGGTAAGAAATTTAGCCAGTCTTATTTACTATAAACCTAAACTTGAATTGACATTATTATGGCGGTTTCTAGTCATCACAGTCGGTAAGCCATAGAGCCTGATTTATAACGCTGTTTCCTCGACCCGCGTCACTCACGGCGATAAATAATCGTCACGCGACAACTGCCGGCGAGCGGATATTTGTGACTGTGATCTGAATACCGAGCGATCCGGTCGGGCTTGATGCCGCTTCATGCCTTTGCCTGAAAAAATGACGTTCGATTTATTGAAATCAAATTTGGGGTTTGAACATAAGATTAGTCTCTGGAACGATTTGGATGTGCCCGACTCGCTAAAAATATAAATTTGCTGTAGCAACAAAATTTAAAATGTGGAGTTTATTTACTTATCAAAAATGTTGAAATATTAATTATGTTCGAATGATTTATGTAATTTTAATTAAAATAAACTTGAAATACAAACAAGAATGAAACAGTAAAGGTTAGGTAATCTGATGCTAAATCCATTCTAATACTAATGTAATAAATGCGAAAGTGCGAAAATCTATCTGTCCGCCTGTCACGCTTTAGCTCTAAAACTAGTTTGGACGAAATTTGATATTGTGTAAGTTTGAGGCTTGTGGAAGGACACAGAAAAATTTACGTTACTTGGGAGAGTATAGGGTTACTGACGATACCCCATACGTCCATATGGTGGAATAAAGAAACTCAAATACATACATGAACTCGAAAAAACAAGCACACCTTTTTTTGGCAGTTGTGAAATACAAGTCCATTGCAAAAAAATGCCTTATTATTTCATTTCTCTTCTGATATATTTTCATGCATATACACTAGACTTATATATCATTTATCTATTTCGTACCTTCTTACTTTCATAAATATTTACGCGATATTAACGTTAATTTGCCTGCACGAGAAACCACAAATACGAAACCTCTTATAACAAAGATGCTTACATCAAAACGTATTTTATCCCGCAACGAGATATTAATTACACGGAATGCGAGAATCTCTGAAAGATGTTCCAAGAATTTTCTTTTATACATAAGGTACGGCAAATGAGTAATCATTTCTCCATTACCGCTAGTAGAGGCGAGCTGTGTTATTTTCTTTTTTTGCGTATGAAGGAAAATATATATATTTAGTAGTTCTGGGTGTCGTCAGTTCTTCATTCAAACGTGTTCCCAATTGTATGATGATGCTTTTTTATAATCTTTATTAGTCTCAAACACACACAGAAATAGTAGCGGTCGGCAGCGAAGCGGCGAGTAGTTTCGAGTAGCTTCAATGCTATAATATATATTGCCGCCGAAAATTTAATTCTAATTCTTTTAAATGCCAGCCTGGCAACCGAATTCCGTTTTTCAAATGGATGAGATAAACAAGATTTTTGGCAAATATCACATTTTTGTGATAAGGTTGTAAACGAATCCTATCCTACGTTAAGGGCTTTCCTAGACAAATCAAATGAGCCCAAACACGATTGGTGTACCTTGTGAGATTTCCTATGACCACCATCCGGCGCCATCATCAGACCAGCGCAACGATTCCGTAATATTGTATTGTCATCCGATTTACACATGCATGCAAAATTTCAGCTTAATCGGTAACCGGGAAGTGGATCAAAAACTAGCAAGATTTGGTTACAGACAAACATCGGAAAAGGTAAAGCTAAATAAAAGCTTGTAAAATAAATTTCCTTAGGAGAATAGCAAATGAGTAATCTTCATCACCAGTAGTGGAGGCCAGCTGTAAATTAATTTCCGCCCAGCACGCTCATATTTTTGTACCTGGGCCGTAAATATTTTCTCTCATACGTTTTCAGTATTATTAAGGTAGTAATTTACTACCTTAATAATACTAAAAAAATACTCGTCTAAATTCAAATAGATAACAAAGAAAAATTTAACGCTTTGAAGTTTTCGCCAGAAAATTAAAACAAATATTATTTAAAATAACGATGACGAAAAATGTTGGCGTAATTACGACTTTTTGATCTTTCTTTTTTAACCCCCGACGTAAAAAGATGGGCGTTACAAGTTTTATGGTGTGGGGGTGTATGTGAGAGTTTCTGTATGTCTGTCTGTGGCACCGTATAACTTTTAAATAGGTTAACCAATATGAATGCGTATTTTATTTAATATCATTTTTGTAGACGTGTTTTATCAAAATCGATCCATCCGTTTACAATATAGAGGTAATTTTGTATCGGGGGTTGGTTAACATTTTTAATTTTACGTAACCTGTCTATTTTAATTTCTAAATTCGGTAATACGGTCTCTAGACCGTAAGTTGATTTCATTTATCTCTAGTTTTGGTCTTTTCCTCCAAAGCCAGTCAAATGCTCGCAAGTCGTCCGACTACCTCGTCTTCGGAAACCGAGACCATTGTCCAGCAAAGGAACATAAATGGCTAATAAAAGAATAAAAAAATATGTTTTCAAGTAGTCAAAATTTTGACGGACTCTATGACGGTAATAGAATTAATGTATTGTATCTTTTATTTATTTATTTATTAGCACATAAAACAGATCACAATCACAATGACAACAACAATTATAAATTCACTGAGAGTTGATCTAAATTGCAATCCAAACATATTAATGCCTAACAAGTTCAAAACTTTAATAATGACAAATGGATGTTCGCTAGAGGTAAATTAAATTTACTTAAAGTTAGATATAAAGTTAGACTAAGTGCAAACATATTAAATGTCATGAAACATAACGGAAGAAAATATTTAAAAAATAAATTAACGTTGTAAAAGTAACGCATAATTTTAACAATAATAATTGTGTTAATAAGAAGAAAATATTGAAAAATTAAATTAAGTAATGCACTATTTTAACAATAATATTTGCGTTAGTAAGAAATGTGAGTATAATAGAAAAGTAAAATAGAACGTCACAGGGCAGGGAGCTAATCGGCTAAATAAAAGAGAAGTAGTTCTATTGAGCGATATCAATGAATTTTACAATTACTGAAAAAAAAAAACACTGTTATTATTAATATATACATTTACTGCTTCATTTCTTATTTTTTGAATTAAGTACTCATAAAAATGTTTATAATTTCCATCCCATTCCAATAAAAAAATGTATGCTTTTCGCAATTTTTCCTTTATCTGTGCTATAAGTCGTTGCTTCGTACCAAATTTCAAGATACTGAGTTCACGGGAAGTGTCGTGTAGGTTTTGATACCCTTGCGAATGTTTAAAATTTGTCGCAACGGCTATATCTTTTGATTGCGTTGGCTTAGGTATTTGATTTTTCACAGCTCCAAGGCACTGTAGTATTTGATATAAAGTTCAGCTTGATATCTCCATGCGTTCCTGAGAAAAAGGATCTTGACAGACAGACGGACAACAAAGTAATCCTATAAGGGTTCCGTTTTTACTTTTGAGGTACGGAACCCTAATAATCAATTAACACTGCTGCTAGTACCACCAGCTTGTTAAAATCAATCAGTCGCTAAATAAAAATAAATAATTCTCTAAAGAGCGCAATTTCTTTAACAATATCCCCAAACTTCCCAGACGTTGTTTTGTCGGGATTTCTCACAACCAGGACCTCAATAATCATGAGTACGACCCACTATTTTTCTTCGTCACAACTTTCCGTGGATAAAGGAAAACTTGCTCTGACAACTACCGGAAAATTATTGCTCTAGTTTAGTAGAAATATTTATTTCTATCATACTGCTCGCGTAATTCTTCGCAGCAACTCATAAATCGGAGTTATTAGGTGTTGTTATAAGCCAGCCCTCGTGTGTGTATTTTTTCCTATGTTTCGAAATAATAAACAGTATTTGACAATGCTGATTTAAGGCGCTGTGCATCAGAAGAATACCGTAAAACGTGTATTTTGTCGTAGCGCAGTTAGCCTTATTTTTCTTGGAATATTAGCATGAAAACGTTTAGTACGTACAGTTAAAAGATCAAAATAAATGGTTACACTAAAATATTTTCAAGAATATATTTAAAACTTAGTTATATAAAATAGCAAAAAAGCTATATCCAGAAAAAGTTTCGTCGCGAATTACTTGATATTTTCAGCGACAACTACCTACTTTTTTTTATCTATAAACAGTATAACTGGATGAGCCAGATGGATACCTAAAAAAATACAACATTTTGTTATAATTATTGAATTATTAAATTAAAAGTGAAAATTAACACGGAAATGGCAGACACGGGTTTGAACTGAGACTGATGACAAGTATCACACGAGTAAATAATATATCGCGCGATGTCCGCTACAAACGGTTAAGGGATACAGCGCGGACACTAATTGGTATGATATCTTAGTAAGAAATGAGTAGCAGCTTTGTTGTAGTGGAATCATGAAACAACACTAAAAAAACAGGCTTTACTAGTCGAGGGATTATTAAAAATAACATATTTTGTTAACTCTTCTTTTTTGACGTGATAACGTCTTATAAATCAACGAACGCCGGCTGCACGCGCGAGAGCGCGGAGCAAGCGATAGAGAGGCACGATCAGCCTATGCGTTCGGCTTGTGGCGCATCTATCTTTCTTCCATCGTAATCACTTAAGATTATCGTCCGTAAACCGACTTTTCAGTCAACTATTTTGCTCTGTGTCCACTTCTCACAATAAACACAATCTTTTTAGCACTATAAGTCCGGTTATACATCCTTTATCGTAACTCAAAATTTTGTGTTTAATAAGGTATCGTATTCGAACCCTCTTTGAGTGTGTTGTCTTTGAGTTCATTATCACTGATGTCTTATGGTAAAAGAAAACATAGTAGATAAACCTGCACGTGCTGATGTATTGTTGAATAGCATGAGGAATGGAGAAAACAATATAACATATGTGCCTGTCTGCCATTTTATGTAAAAAGACTTCAGGAGGGGCGCCCCTTCTTCGCGTTGAGGGAATCAGGCACTAAGAGATAAGGTGCACGCAGGGAGAATACGTGGTTAGTTCAGTCAAGGTGAATCGCCTTCATTCAGAGCAGTCCTCGACCTGCTCGCTCTTATTTGTAATAGCTATGGGCTCCTGTACAATTTGAGTTTAAAACTGGACCGGACTGGTCGAGGATTGGTCTGAACACTATCATCTATTTCTGTCAAAAATGGTAGCTGTAGTGTATGTTTCTTTCAGTATATCAGAGAAGCCATTCCAATCCTGGAAAATTTAATTGTTGGTCTGAGAGCGAAAACATTAAGCCAGGACGCAAAACGTCTCGCCTAGTCGAGAAAAAGGCCATACAAGGAATACGTTAATATAGAATTTAATTTTCTTTCAGATACGAAATAGTTCAGCAATCTGTCGCTGTTTTCAATTCGCTGTTTCCAGACGATTCAACACTGATATTACAAAGAACAAAGTTGCAATATCAACAATTTTTATTCAGAACTCAATATCTGCATTACTTAACTAAAAATTGATTCCAACTAGAATATCTCGAGCAAACAAAGAGTTTCTCACCGGCTGCCGTTCCGGGTATTGCAAGCATTTTAATTATCCGACAATATACGAGAGGAATAAGCAAAAATGGCGGGCAATGAGAAAATAATAGGCGGACGGATTAGCATAGCGCGGCTGTTACGGCGGTATGGAGTTGGTCGTGGAAAACATTTTATGAAGATAGCAGTGTATGTTGTGTGTGTTAAAAAAATGATAATCAAGCATCTGGGGATTTGAGGTTTGAAATTTTAAGCACTGAAGAACTCGAGATATTTTTATGCCACTTGCCTATCCCAGCGGGGCCGCGCTTGGGGTTATTTTAAGATATTTTGTCGTGATTTAGTCAAAATGGACCAATGCTCAGCATTTGACATTGGAAATAGACATCTACATAAGTACCATATAGTTGGAAATATAAGATATGCAGTAAATTGCGGATACAAAAGTGTTAGGCGAAAAGACATGTATGAAACCAAGTCTTGTTATTTTAGGAAGCCAACAAATCTGCGGTCTAGGATGTAAATTAGCTGAAAATAGAAATATTCATTTTGAAAAATATAAGATTTTTTCATTTTGTAAGCCATATGCTACTACATCTGAAATATTGAGATCCTGTAACACGTTACATCTGTCGGCTCGTGACCAAATTGTGTTATGTATTGGAGAAAACGATAAAAACCCCGAACTGATATTTTATGAGCTGTCTGGCGCAATAAAGTCTTTGAAAAAATGTAATTTAATTGTAGTTAATGTTAATTTTAACAGATATTTGAATGAAAATGTAATAAACAAAAGGCTTAAAAATCTTTGCAAACAGTTTCCAAACTGTGATTATATTGAGATAAACAATTGTCAATACTTTTATCATACTCAATATATTGATAAGCTGTCAAAAAAAATTAATTTCATACTTGACTCACGATATTATGATCAAACTTTTATTAAATCGATTAAACAGCATATCAATAAAAACAAAGTCCAAAGCAAAGATAAACCAAAAAGAGGCACCATTCCGTATTACTTTAAAAAGCACGAATTTCAACACTGCTTACAAAAAAATAGCGAAGTCTCATCTAACTTACCTTCACACGTAAAAACTCCCAAAAAAGGAACTATCCCTTATTATTTTTTAACACAAAAAAAAAATGTCTCTTCGAAAACAAATGTATCAAATATTACTTCTCATCTTTTTCGTCCCGAAATATCAAATTGACAACAAAATTAGTTATAAAATTTTACACCAAAATATAGCTGGTTTATATAATAAAAAAGGTATTGTGGAAGTAGCACTTCTTGACTTAGAAACAGTAAACAAGTTGCCAAATGTACTCTGTTTCAGCGAAACATTTGTCCAAGAAGGATGTCAAAATGTAATTAAATTTTCAGGGTACAATATAGGAACAGCATTTGGTAGGAAAAAATCACGAGGTGGAGTCTGTATTTGTGTGAAAAAAAATGATAAGTATAAGGAGTTAACTTGGATTAAGGATTTGGCACATATAAATGTATTTGAATGTTGCGGGTTGGAGATACCAGACGAAAATATAATTATAATATGTCTATATAGAACTCCTGACTCAAACGCCGACCTCTTTTTATCACATTTAGAAAATTTATTGTATAGACTAAGTAGAAAAACTAAAAATAAAAAGATCGTTATAGCGGGGGATATAAATATAAATACGTTGATTATCGACCGAATCTCACAGGAACTAAAAAGCTTAGTGGAGAATCACAACTTAAAGCTATATATTAACGAACCCACTAGAAAAAAATCGTGTCTTGACCACATTATTAGCAATGTTAAAAATGGAAAGAGTGAAGTGATTAAACTTGCACTTTCTGACCATGAAACTGCTCAAGTACTATATTTACCTACTAAACGTAAAGGAAAAATTGCTAGTATATATTTTACACGCAAACGAGATTTCAGTAAAGAAAACATTTGCAAATTTCTTGACGGCCTAGATAGACTTTCTTTTAGTGACGTATATGAAGAAAAGGGTGTTAATAAAGCATTCAATTCTTTTCATGATATTTTCTGCCTGTTATATGAATTATGTTTCCCCTATATAAAAGTTAAAGTAGGAACTAAAACACAGAGACCAAAATGGATAACAAAAGGTATACGGCTTAGTTGCAGAAACAAAAGAAATTTACGTTTCAATTACTATTATAATAGAACGAATGAAAAGAGAAATGGTTATAATAAATACTCAAAAATATTACGAAGTTGCATTGACAAATCACAGCAGATATGCAATTACAAGTATCTCTCCAATGCACAAAATAAATGTAAAGCTTCGTGGAATATTGTAAATGACGATAAGGAAAAAAAAATGACTATTGATATTATAGAAAAAATTAAAATTGATAATATATTTATTGACAATCCTATTGACATGGCAACTGAATTTAATAAATATATAATAAGTTTGACGAATAAAAATGACAAATCTGGAAAAAATACAAATAATAGTAGTATAATGGAAAGTCTCTTTTTAAACCCAGTAACACATGAAGAAGTGCACAAGTTGATAATGTCATTGAAGAATACTTCTACAGTGGGCTATGATGGAATTTGTACTTTTATTCTTAAAGTCTGTGTTAATCAAATTGTTCCGATATTAACATATTTGATAAATTTATCTTTAGAAAATGGAACCTTTCCAGAAGCTTTAAAAAAAACAATAGTGAAGCCACTTTATAAGAAAGGTGATAAAACTGAATTAAACAACTATAGACCAATTGCTCTGCTATCTATATTTACAAAGATATTTGAAAAGGTTATGCATAAAAGAATAAACGAATTCCTTATCAAACATAGAATAATCAAAACTGAACAGAATGGTTTTCAAAAGGGCAAGTCTACTACTCTCGCTATTTTTAATTTGATTCAACAGGTTCTATCAAACGTTGACAAGAAAAAACCTACTATAGTAATTTTTTTTGATATGTCAAGAGCTTTTGACTTTGTTTCGCATAAATTATTATTACAAAAACTTGATAATTATGGTATAAGGGGAGTAGCTCTAGATTGGATGAAATGCTATTTAACTAACAGAGTTCAATGCGTTGAAATTTCGAATTTGGATGAACAAAAGGTTTTAAATCAATATAAATCAGATTACATAGTCAATAACTGCGGTGTACCACAAGGAAGTGTATTAGGACCACTCCTGTTTCTCTTGTACATAAATGACTTACCAGATATTACATCTCAAAAATGTACTTTATTTGCAGATGATATTTCTATAATGTTGACATGTGATAATTTAAATGATTACAATGACATTATTTATCAAACTATTAAATCTGTAATTCAATGGCTGAATGAAAATAATTTAAGTGTTAATTTAGATAAAACGAGTTATATTCAATTTCACTCTAAACGAGGCAAACCAATTATTGATGACATTTATTATAATAATATGAAAATTAAAGAATGCAAATATATGAAATTTTTAGGTATAACTATAGATAAGTATTGTGATTGGAAACCCCATATAGATGACATGTGTAATAAATTAAACAAATTTGTATATGTATTAAGTAACTTACGTAGAACATCAACTGTACAAACCAGCCTACTAGCTTATCATGGCTATGTAAGCTCTATACTTAGGTATGGTTTATTAGTTTGGGGAAATTCAAGCGATGTAAACAGAGCCTTCTTGCTACAAAAAAAGTGCATTAGAGCTATGGAAGGCATACCGCCATACAAATCATGTAAACCACTTTTTAAAAAATTTGGCATACTACCGTTGCCCTGCATGTATATTTTCGAGATAGGTGTGTTTGTAAAAAGTCATATGCATTTATTCACAAAAGCAAGTGACATATTTATCCGTAATACCAGAAATGGGGAAAGGCTTGTGGTTAAAGATATACCTATGACTGCGTTATATCAAAAGAATTGCATGCCGATGTGTGTAAAAGTATACAATAGATTGCCTAAAGATATAAAAGAGCTCCCATTGCCAGTTTTTAAAAAGAAACTGAAGTTGTGGCTCGTTGACAAACAATTTTATCAAATAAATGATTTGTTTATCTGAAGCAGAAAAGTATGGAGACGCCACTTTTTTTTTTTTTTTTTTAAATCTATGATGTGACGTATATTTTGTTTGTTTTATAAAGTAGTAATGTTTTTGTATGAATATTTTATATTAATTATGATGACAATTTTGACGATTTAAGAATTTTGATGTACCTACATATAGATTATTTCAAATATTCACATGCTTGATGTAAGCAAAATAGATTAAGGACATAAAAATATTGTAACAACGAATGTACTCTATTTTACGTGAATAAATTATCATTATCATTATCATTATCATTATAAAAATATGCTACTTAATTAAAAAATATCACGTACATACGACGAAAAATAAATTTCATTTTCTTCCATGCTGGTCTGGGAGACAAGAAAAAACGTTGAATATGCCAGCTGCTTCTCTTCCCGCGCAGACTGTAGAAGTCGACCAAAAGAATGGGCGAAAATCTTAAAAATCATATCAAAAGGCGAAGAGGCTAGCAACCTATCACTATTTTGTATTCTACATATACGCCCACTAATACGCTTAATTGAGGTCTTACGCTCTGAGGCTCTGTCTACCCAATAAGAGATAAAGACGTGATAATATGTATTTATGAATGTACTTCCTAAATATTTTACTTATTAGGTTTTCTTACAAAGTTAAGCCAAAAAGCATTGCTTATTGTTAGGTAAAGCATAGATATAAAAATAAATTGCGCTTTATACGTCTATGGGTAAAAGCTTCAAAATTGTGCATTATAACTATATTTTTGATATTTACAGATCAAAATAAAACAAGTCGTATTTATTTCACTCTAGCAAACATTTAACATCACAAACGATATCTCTATCGGCCACTTCGACAAACTCGGGGCAACACTAAAGTGAAAACTTCCACAAAGTTCTTTCCATACAAGCGAGCGGGGGAGCCAACTCAATCCCTTTAGAAAATTCACATCGAGTTTCGAGCGAATCCGGATAACGAGATAGTGGTTGAGAATGGTGCATTAAAATTAACTTTTCCTTTTTACGGGCCTCTTAAACCCCTTAGGTTCGCGAATGATTTTGAACATCGCGTAACTTCGTCGGATTCCAGCTGATCTCTTGGCCTTTATATTTCTACCTCTAATTAAACATTAGAATCATAATAATATAATATTGTTTTGTTTAATAATCAGGTTAAACTATACATTAAGAAATTGACAATATTATTTAAGCTTAAAGTTTTACGTGGTATTTCGTATGGTTTAAAGAAAATATACAATGTAAAACGAAGTGTAGCGGTTTATCCCAAAAACAAAGAAAAGCAATGGACGAACTTTTAGCAATTTGCCAGAATAAAGAGAGTTTCAATCAAAGTTGGTTGAAACACAAACCGAACAGGTTGTGTGCGCACCTCCGACAAACACCGCCACTTTCCAATTTGCCCGAAAGGTGCGCTTTGGCCGGAGACGTAACTGAATGGCGAAAGTCGAAGACGCGAAGAACTCATGATATACGATTTTTTTACAAAAAAGCAAAGCTCTTTGATATACATAGCAGAATAGTCACAGAGCATTAATGAACATGGTCATCATCATTTCGAGTAGGTGTTACGGTCAATCGTACATGCACACCCTGGTGTCAGAGTTCTTCGGAACCGCCTCTCGGCCTCTGACGTGGTTCCTTTAACGACTACCAGATGGCAGCCGGGACCACCGGCTTAACGTGCCTTCCGAAGCACGGAATCATCTTTATTATCAGACAATCAGGTGATTCAAGCCTGCAATGTCCTAACCAAACTGGAAACAACTAAACAAAGTATGCTTCCGGTGGGAATCGAACCCACGACCCCCGGGTCAACAGGCAAACGCCTTAACCACTGGACCACGGAGGTTGTTAAAATGAAATAAACATGGTGCATAAGTCACACTTTGTTCTTTAATGCTTTCTAACAAATCGGCTCCTACCTGTATTAAAAAGCTTTGCTTTTTGATAAACTTCTTTATAAATATACTTTCAGGTGCTAACATTTTAAAGCTTAAACAAGGTCATTAGTAACTTTTAAGAAATTAAAAGTTACTAATGACCTTGTTTAAGCTTTCTGAAATATTGCAAATTATCTTGCTTGCTAAGGTCAGCTATGACGTCGGGTGCGCGCTGCAGGACTCCTGAGCTGCTATTTCCTACTGCCCCATTCATCCGAGTGAATAGTATACCAATACCTTGATTCCCTTCCCGAATTAAACTAAGTCCTATCTTTACTCTGCTTAAAATGCTTCCGATGGGCAGCAGCGTCGAAGGCACAAGAAGCCAAACAAACTGCGCTTGGCAACCCGCCTGCCAATCGAGGTGAGTATGGCAATTTCCTTCCATGGAACGAAGAATCCTTGGGAGAAGCCTTAGTCCACTTCTTACGGCTGAGTCTTGCTTGCATAGACTGAATAGCCGCAACGTTATCTATTCGAAAATCAATTTTACAGAAGAGATGATGATGGTCATGGAGCCTAATGGGTCGACTCTCTATTTTGCTAATGATATATAGTAGCTACCTATATCTTACTGCTACGTAACTCCTTATTAGTATCAATTAGATGCGACAATCTTAATCAATCTCGAGCTATACAGGTAATTAATTGAAACGCACATCAATTACTTACTTGATGGATAGTCGTACTTGCCATTTGAAGACGCAATACTACATGCAATATGATACTAGCTGTTTTCTGCGACTTCGGCTGCGTAATTTATAACACGTAAGTACTATTTTCATGAGTCAGCGATAACGTTGGAATTACCAAGGTTCGACTTACTTCAAAAACCAGGAGTTTTAGATTGAATGATTACCTAACAAACATATTCACATCATTTTATCTTTTATTAAGATAAAACGTTAGTACCATATTATCTTTTCCTCAGAGCTTGGAATGTAGCTCAAGATGTATACAGAGTACATAGAGTAGCATAGAAAACAAAAAAAACCTGCCAAGTGCGAGTCGGACTCGCGCAAGACGGGTTCCTCACCGTTATCTATAAAAACGGCAAAAACATAATGTATGTTGTATGGGAGCCTCCGTTAACTATTTGTTATATTTAAATTTATGATTTATTTTTAACGTGAATATATAACTAAATATTGCGTGAATATTTCAAGCGTATACATATTGCGGATATCAAAAACGACCAAAAGTTTAAGTTTCTCCGCGGCAGGTTACTTTTAATTTGGAACGAAGTAGGATAGGAACGCCATGTCTATATAATGATATCAATAGTAGGAGCACAGAAAAGGAAAAGATTTCTTTTCTTTTTATTTTACTATTTTTATAAATTCTAAATGAAACATTTCTCAAAACTATACGTGTAATGCTTATCTATTTAAATTATTTTTAATGTGAATAATTGCAGATGAAAAATTAAAAGACGAGGTTAACTTGCACAAAAAATGCCCCAAATGTAGTGTGATATAGCGTCATAATTACAGTAAAAAGGTAAGTATGCGTTTTCTACAAAACTTTGAAACCAAAAAATCTGAACAAGTTTCACATAACAGCCCGCGGACATCTGAGTTGTTTTGTATGAAACATATTGAGAAAGGAGTATCTAGTAGCGCGCGTTTCGAACAAAATAATGGTAGATACACAGTCTCATACAAAATGAAGCCTTAATGTCCCCGAGTTGATACCAAACATCATGCATACTTTCAAACAACGACAATAACGGTACATACTGAAAGTATAAATCCACCTTTTTTTAAACTTTTGATGCGTACTTTTTGCATCTTTTCACTGTATTTTCGTAAGTGCTAGCGCCATGGATTTAAAGAAACAAATGCGTCTCAGCGCAGTTTATTGAAAACTGTGGACAAAACAGCTCCGAAATCGATTAGTGCGCTGTTTTGCCGGTGCCACTTTTCGAGCGCGAATCGTGTATCTACCATTATATTTGATCGAAGTGCGGGCGCGACATGAACGTTCCTTGCTGTGTCATCTTTCCTGTCTATAAAGTTCACTAGAACTTAATGCTGAAAGATATCCTCCGCACGTTGTCGTCCTAGATACGACATTAGGTGTTAACTTTAAATATTTGTCTACAATACAATTTAGGAATAGTAAATCGAGGCACCAGGTCTGTGTCAAAACATTATACAGTTAGAGCCACGTATTAGAAATCTGATCAACTGAATGCATAGCTCCTAAGTTGATCGATGAGGGCAACCGTTTTTCTGCTCACTAGTTGGCGCCACTGTTGAATATAAGGTTCCGAAAAATCTTTTTTATTAGACGCGTGGAAATATAGTTAGCATTTCAATCATATTTAATGCCATTGTCCACACAAACTGTTTAACAAGCGAAACATATTTGTTTGTGAATAAACAGTTTACTTAATTTTTTTGTAGGTTTTTCGTCCATGATGAAAACTGAGCGCGGTTTAAAATAATTTCGCTACGTTGACAGATACCTACTTTCGACTATTTTACACACTTTTTATTAGCGACACTGTATGTTTGTTTGTAACCGACTTCTTCTAAAAGTGTACTACATCATTTATTATCCCCGCCACGTCAGTCATCCTTGCCGTGTGATCTGCACCGTCCCTTCATTTTCCGTGGCCGGCGCCGCGCGGCGTCCGGACGTGTTTATTTTTCATTTCCGCCTGGGCCAGCCGAGCCCCAGGGCGCGGACCCCGCCGGTCCCTGATGAGGCTCAAGCGATGAAAAAATGGTTAACTTGCGGTTGAAACTGTAAATTTACTCTTCTTATCCAGGACGTTTGAAATTTGAATTATGAAATCCTATTTCACAGTCAACACTTCATGCAGACATTCAATTAATAGTATTTTTGTTTGTGAATTTTATAAAATCCTCTAGATTTATTCTTTTATTCCAGAAAATTCTTACGATTTAATGTATCTACTCACCTATCCGACACGTATCTTCATACACGATGAACTCAGATAACAAAACACTATTTTCAGCATTCATGTAATAATACCTACTCGACGACCTTCGTAGCGCAATGGTTAACACAAGGGGCTCCGGGTTTGATTCACGACACAGGCAAATACATGTAGTACTTATTTATGGTATTTGCTCACTTTTGACAACAAAAATGACCAACGTTTGAATGGTCATTTTTACCACATTGCGGCTTTCATATGATTGACTATTTTTATTTAAGATTCATAAACCGTAATGGATGTTGAAGTGACCATCAAAACGTTGTACATCGTAATTGTCAAAAGTTAGTAAATAGTTAAGAAGGCCTGCTGATATGTGAATGTAGGTTATAATATATCTTCCCTACTTGTTGTTTTATAATTATAATAATTTATTTACTGCCAGATAACCGAGATCCATTTTTAGTAGTAACACTATGCTTAAGACTATGTTATTACTTAATACAATGTGGCTAAATTAAATCATTGTTAAAATTATAATGTGACACCCTGCGCAGTGATAATTGTGAGTAATAAACTGGCATGGTATGGACACGTTATGACAAGCGAGGAACAACATAAAAGTGGATGGATATACAGGTGGTAGACCAGAATAGCGATGGATGGATTGTGTTAAAAAGATATGAAAGAAATGAGAATGCATGCAGGTGCATGCATGCAAGTGGTGGATAATAGAACGTTCTGGAAGAACAAGACATATTACACCGACCCCAAATAATTGGATAAGGTGAGGCAGATGATGACCCTGCGCAGTGAACCTAACCACTCATTTTAAATTTGACCATATAAGGCCACGAACCTAGCCCCCTGCACAAGATGCCTCAATAAAGGCGAGTCCAGTCTGTCCACCACTGTTTTTAGAATTTTTTGTTTTCCGGTATTTTTATTTAAATACGCGAATATTATTACAATCTAGCCTAAACGTTGGCTAATAAGTAATTTTACATTGACCTAGTTTATAAAGTGTAGAATAAGAATGCGTCCATCGGCACTTTTCTTACTGTCTCTATTAAGGGGAAGGCACTTTGTTCATGTGTCTTTATTCGCACTTATATTGCACTACTTTGTTATTACTTATCACTACACTAATTCAAATGGTTTAGTTCTTTTAAGTCTTCGCACCATGTCCGTGTTGTCGAGGAGCTGGATCGCCTCGACGTTCACATGATGAAGCAATCTATGTATATATATATATATATGTATGCTCATGTGCTTCAGCGTATTTTTTGATTATTTTATCAACAAACTGTATATTAAGGTCCCGATGCAGGTCGTCGTTTCTTACGTACGTTTTTAGAATGCTATTGTGACTCTCTCAGTCTCCTCAGTACCGCCGCTTATGTTTTGGACCACGCGATCACAAAATGCAGCGTGTATTTGTTGATGAGCTGTGAATGTTGGGATGGGATGATGTGTTTTTTTCTCTTTTAATTTTTACTGAATCACATGTTTTTATAACAGCACATGACTGAAAACTTTGAATTTCCCATGAGTAATTTACCCACCTACAGGTAAAGGTTATTTTGGTATTTACTTGTCACCATGGATACATTGTATGACACGAGCACATATACATCTATACTATCTATATCTATATTTTTCTATACTAATATTATAAAGAGGAAAGATTTCTTTGTTTGTTTGTTTGCATTGAATGGGCTCCGAAACTACTGGACCGATTTGTAAAATTCTTTCACCATTACAATCCTACATTATCCCTGATGAACATAGGCTATAGATTAAATACCTATATCTCTCTACCCGTGCGAAGCCAGGGCGGGCCGCTAGTATATTATATACTCGCGAAATGAAGTTAACTGACATGAACATTCCGTCACAGAATATTTACAATATTCTTAGGTTTAAATTATAGTATTGTCTACCTTCACCTCGTCTCATTGCAAGGTGCATATGAATTTATACAAAATATTCAATATATATTATGTGTAGAACCATATGTAATGCAATGTTATACATGGATAAATGAATAGACTACAAGAAAGAGAAGGAAAACGGGTGGGCTTGAATACAATAGCTTAACTTGAATAATTATGAATGACCATAATCTTTAGTTTCCTAGCCTAATTTAAAATATAAGGTAAATTACATATTATATCGTAGGTAATGAGATAATGTGCTGCAGCTGTGTGGCATCGGAGCCTGGCTCCGCTATTATTACAGCTGTTGTTGCTGCCTAATAGCATCTGACATAGCTTGGCAACTGCCATTATTGATGTCAGCCGGTACCAAGGGTAACGTGCCTTATGAAGCACGGAGGAGCTCGAGATATTTTTATGATACTTGCGGTCATCCCAGTGGGGACTGCACTAGGGATGCTTAACATACGTAAGCGCTGATTATGCTGGGCATGAGCCCACTAGACCATCGAGCTCCGCATTATGACAGCATGATGTAATATGATTTGGTGAGTTTTTATGATCGGCTGCCTGCTTGACGCCAACCTCCCTGCGTAACCCGATAACCGCGGACAACTTATGAAAATGAATGTTTTTGCCCCCATCGGTAATTGAACCCGGTGCCCTTTGAGTATCACACTTCATAAGGGCCATCGCTTCTTTACATATACCCACTCGTTCAATTAAATATACTAGTTTGAGTTTATGTATATAAGTATATGTGTATCCGTTCTCTAGTCCACCTAAACTCCTAAATGCCTAAGCAGATTCGGATATAGAGATACCAACTTTCGCCCGCGGCTCCGCCCGCGTTAATGTCGATCCCTCGGGAATAGTACCTTTTTCCGGGATAAAACGTAGCCTATATCGTTCTCCGTACTCCAGAGAACTTGTATGCAAAATTTCATGTATCATCATCATCGGTTCAGTAGTTACGGCGTGAAAGCGTAACAAACAAACAAATAAACAAACAAACAAACAAAATCACTTTCGCATTTATAATATTAGTAATAAGGATAGTACAAAAATATGTAATTACCTGCATCTAACAAAGTGTTGTAGTTTACTTACGTCTTGTATCTGAAATTTACTTAGTGATTAAATATGGATACTTTATCCAAAGTAAAAAGTTCCAGACCACTCCGTTTCCTCATGCTGTTAACACGTAGAGTGAGCTTTTTTATAAAACAAGTGTTCTTAAGTCTGCTTCCTTGCACATTCATCTCACCCCACCCCCTTGCAAGTCACTCTAAACGTGGATATGTTACACACGTACCCCTATTACTTATATCTTTACACATACTGCTAGAATTTGGGTACAGTCTCTTATGAAAATAAAGTAGTATCAGTGCTTTTTTACGTGTATTTATTGATTTATCATATACATACAAATGTTACAGTAAAAAATCTATATCTACACTATCTTCACTAATATTAAAAAGCGGACAGATTTGATTGTTTGTTTTGCATTGAATAGGCTCCGAAACTAATGAACCGATTTTAAAAAAATCCTTCACCATTGGAATCCTATATTACCTGTAGACTATTTAAAAATCATATAACTACCCTTGTGAAGCCGGGGCAAGCCGCTAGTGACTTAATAAAATCCTAAAATATAATCTGGCCGTAGAAACTTTAGGTTAAATTGACAATGTAATATGTAAAATATTAATATATATTTGTTTCATACATATCTCTTACTTATTTAATATTTGGAGTATGATTTAGACTGTGTCATGTGAGGAATCGGAGGAGACAATGAGACACATTTTTTGTATCTGTGACTCGTTAGCGTTTGGACCTCTTAGGATCAGCTTATCCTGAGCTAGAGGACAGGCACTACGCACTGGGCGATGTGCTGAAGCCCATGCAGTCCTTCTTCGGAATACACCGTGCGGGTGAGTAAGGCATGGGGTAAGTACAAAATAACCCAAAGGTTAGACGTGCTACCGATTCTGAATCGGAAGATAAGATAAGATAGACTGTGTCCGTTTGAATATTAGAAATAGGCTTCGCAATACTGTGAGTATAGCTACGAGCGTAGCATTTGCTACAATAGCTTGTCCGTTACCTACTACAGTGATGCTACGATCGTAGCATGGTGTTAAAATGCCACAAACTTAGCGTGTAATTTGCTGCAGGCATTGTAATTTTTAGGGGTCCGTGCCCAAAGGGTAAAAACAGGATCGGGGGTATTTCTAAATCTCCGCAGTTCGTCCATCCGTCATAAAGCTGTATTATATTGAATCATACCTAATACTCGTAGGTAGAGACTTGAAATATCACATGTGTACATAGTATCTATTTAAAAAAACCTTAAATATTAAGGACCCTACAAAGAACGTGTTTTTTGTAGTTTAATATTAAATGGTGGTACCGAACCCTTGGTCTGCGATTCTGACTCGCACTTAGCCGGTTTTATTATTCTATATCTACCGTTTGCAGACATAAGTTGATTTTGTGAATTATTTGATTGACATTGCATATTTTTAAAAAAATATGTATTGATTGGGTGAGATTTTAGGCTACGGTATACACCGTAGCGATATGCTGGGAACTTACTTATATGGACTGAAAATCTAGAGAATTTTTATTATTTATTTTTAGATCTAGAGAATTTATATTTATATACCGAATTATCTAAACCTATGTTTGACCTCTCAACAGCTCCGTGGCGCAGTGGTTAACACGCCAGCCTGCGACACGAGGGTGCTCGAGTTCGATCCCCGGTCAGATCAAGATGGACAATGATCTTTTTCACATTGGCCTGGGTCTTGAATGCTTATCTATATATGTATTTGTTATAAAATATAGTACCTATCGTTGAGCTAGTATCCCATAACACAAATCTCGAACTTACTTTGGGGCTAGCTCAATCTGTGTGATTTGTCCGTCTATATTTATTTGTTTATTTATGTGACTACGTCCGAGAATGACTACAGTGTAGTCATCAAAAAACAGGTGGGCATGGGTTAACTATGGTGTAGTCACTACACCATAGTTAACCCATGCCCACCTGTTTTTTTGTTGGAACTTTTGTAACAAGCTTAACAATCGTAATGGATGCTTATGGCGCCTACATTTTATATGAGCTCGAGTGTACCCCTGAAGAGCGTGGTGTAAATTGCACACGTTGTTTCACTGCGGTCCCTTTTACGTGTTTATTTATTTGTGCCCGTGTTGGGATGATTATATGTTATTTTTAACATTTCCCTACTCGTCACGTTGGAGGGGAAATATTTTAGTCAAGTTGTTACGATCAAATAAGATTATCATGGCAATTTTTTTTTTCATTTTATACAACTATCATATGCGTCTTTATATGTAATTTAAGGGAAATATATAGGTACCTTTATATACCTTTCTGTATGTCATGTTCACTATGTCCTTGATTTATTAAGCAGCTTAAAAACTTAGTATTTCCTGCGCTTAGCTTATGACAATAATGAGCTGCTGAGGTTACGTATTCTACAACATCCTCCGCAGTATTTTTGAGCACTTGAGAGCATGATAGCTACTTATCATAGAGATATTATAAAAGAAATAAATATTTATAAACACAGACTGAGCTAGCCTCTAAGTAAGTTCGAGGTATAGGATACTAACTTGTGCTATAGGATACTAACTCAACGACACTATATTTTATAACAAATACGTATATAGACATCCAAGGGGATCTTACCGGGGATCGAACCCGGGAACTCCGGTGTGGCAGCCTGTCATGATGACAATTAAACTCGATCGTCAATATAAACCAAACGAGCTAAATATTAGGTACTAACTATTAACGATATTGCCTGATTGTAGTACGGGTTACCGTTTGACAATTGTCAAACGGTAACCCGTACTACAATTCAATCAATTGACCTGCATGAAATAAGTAAGTAGATTTACATCGTACGCAGAAGACATCGGCTTCGATTGAAGTTAGTAGCTACATAATACCTATTTACCGATGCATATAAATCCGTAGAGTTGTATTGCAGTAAACAGTGGCTGATAAGAATGCTAAGCGTGTTGCGTGCGATCCGTATTCGATGTGCCGGTTCGTTTATCTCAATATCGTAGGACGCGTGCACAACTTAAAAAGTAATAGAAGAATAACCCACGAAGATATTTAATAAAGTTATTTTTTTTTTCTTTCATCTTGTTGAGTGGTTTGTTAACTTTCGCCAAGAACGTCGTCTTGCGACCAAAGAAAACGTCTAGCTGCAGTAAGACGGCGCGTATCCGAAACATTTATTATTTGCACACGCTGGTAGATATTACATACCTACTACTGAAATATAGTTAAGTTCTTACATCCACGTTTGTATTTATTTATTTAATATGATCATAACGTTATAACAGCTTAGTCAGTTAGATGGCCTGACTGGCACCAGCCGTGAATTTAAAATTAAAACATAAAACAGAACATCTATACAAAAAATGTATAACAGTCATTTCAATTAGGGAATATGTTCCTAATTGAAATTACTTGTATACATACATTTTTAAAATATACGGTGATATGTACATAGTTTTAAAAATTTTCATCGGAGTGACTGATTGCATGCACTTTCTACTTGAAATAGGTACATTTATTATCAATTTATAAGTATTTTAGCTTCTATAGAACGTAGGTATTCCAACGTGGACAAGATGTCAGTTCTGTTAATCTTTTTAATTTGTAATGCTTATACGAGACCGAAATACGAACGTGACACAAGATACAAGTCAATTTAGTGCAGATCTTGTTTTTGTTAAGATTACAAACTTTGTTATGTAGGTATACTCATTCCGCTTTCAATGAAACTCCTTTCCTTTCCATTGTTTGAACTTTTCAAGAAAGTTTTTACCAAAGAAATAGATATAAAATGCTATGGATATTAACATTTTTTTTTTTTTTATAAACTTATAGGGACATATCACACAAATTGAGCTAGCCCCATAGTAAGTTGTGAACTTGTGTCGTAGGATATTATCTGAACGATACTATATTTTATAGATACCAGCGTTGCCAGAAGGTTACATTTCTTACATTTTTCGTAACTTTTGACCTCCTCGTGTAACATGTAAGTAATTTTTAGATTTAAGGCAATTTTCGTGACATTTGAGAATAACAAGATTTGTAATACTAGATTTTTTTTTAAATTAAACGTATTCAATTTGAACGCACCTAAAACTGGTGCGTCTAACAAGTATTTCACTCCATATCACACTCAGAGATGGCTCTGAATAGAAAGCGCCATATTATCATAACTAAATAAATAAATAAATAATAAATAAATAAATATATACGGACAAATCACACAGATTGAGCTAGCCCCAAAGTAAGTTCGAGACTTGTGTTATGGGATACTAACTCAACGATACTATATTTTATAATTATAATAAATACATATATAGATAAACATCCAAGACCCAGGCCAATCTGAAATTCATTTTCCATCTTGACCTGGCCGGGGATCGAACCCGGTCACTCCGTGTCGCAGGCAGGCGTGTTGACCGCTGCGCCACGGAGCTAGTCTTGTTAATACGTAATTTCGGCACTCCAGCCAGATTATCCAGTCGTGACGATCTAGATCTTAGAATATTTTTTTGTGTTTTGCTAAAGACAGACTTAAATATGACGCAGACTAATAATGGGACAGGGTCGGTCCGGTATATTTGACCGATTAGATGCCGCAAAGCGTTATGCTGTATGGGGGGGGGTCATGGGGTCATGACCCAACCCCCTGGGCTGGGGGGTCCAGGACCTATGTGGACCACTAATTAAATTGTTAAACAATGTTTTTTTTATATTCATCCATAAAAACGTACCCATCTATACCATAGATGAAGTGATAAAGCGTTTCGGAAGAAGACGTACAAGAAAAAATAATTTTGTCATTTAAATATATGTATTTATAAGTACAGTAAGTACTTACATAGGTACATTAATAAAATACCTACTTTTTACTTGTATCTATGATTATAAAAATTAAATTATAACTTCTTGTGACTTGATCACGACTCTGTGACCCCCTGGCACCAAAGCTGGATCCGCCCTTGGCTATACTTTGACCCTAATAACACGTAAATTAAAAAAAAATACAATAATGTAACTTTTGCTGCAAAAATGTAACATATCAGGAATCGAAACGTAACTTACAACTCAAGGGCCCTAGCAACACTGATAGATACTTATATAGATAAACATCCAAGACCCAGGTCAATCTGAAAAAGACCTTTTTCCATCATGAACTGACGGGGGATCGAACCCGGGTGCGCCACGGAGCCACAGATTACTAAATAGTTACAACGTAAACGGCGAGCTCGCCAACTTACTTAACAACAGCGCAAATTGGATAAACGCATTGCGAAAAGTGTTATTTATTTATTTTTTCAGCATGACGAAAACCTTATAATAAAAAAAAATATATGTTACTAGATCTTCAATAGAACAAAAATAAAAGAATAAATGGAAAATTAAATAATAAATAGAAGCCAAGAAGTTCGCTCGATGAAGTCGCAGATCGTAGTGATAATGTTAAAGACCCTCATGTGTGTGAGACATTGGGTTCATGACGTAAACAGAAAACGAGAAACACACAGCAACTCGTAATTCCAAGCTGTGTTGTAAACTCGGGATTCTATTTTGCATTATTCATGTTTGTTTGTATGCATTTTATTTTATGTAAATAAATGTAAGTATATTCGAACTGAATACCTCACATACTTAATAAAGTAATCCTTCGTAAAACAAAAAATAGAAAATGTGGTATTAGTTACAATATCAGTTATCAAACTTTTCGTACGCTACCATACAGTCATAAATATTTTTGACAGTGAAAACTTAAAAAAAAAAATGTTTCACACTTCTCATAGGATTTTAAAGATGGACATAGATAAAAACGGATTTGCACGTGATCACGTCCGTTACAGAGCTGTACGTGTTCGGTTGGTCATTTAGTAGGGAAATATTATTGTATACAACGTCATAATTGCACGAAATTACGTTGCTATTTAGCTCTGCGTAGGTCGCGTATGATATTTAATTTTGTCTCTTGGGAGCTGCTTGCAAATGGTTATGTTGTCTATATAGGCTGAGGGCACTCTGCCTTCGTCTCAGACGTCCGGTGAAGTAGCGAAAGCTCACTCGGATATAGCTACATAGTCCTTCAAAAAAAAAAGCTGCTTGCATATCGTCCTGCACGCTCAAGCTGCGCAAACGCAGGGTGCCCCCATATCTCATATATTCCCATATAATACCACGTCACGTTACGGTCACGTCCATGGACATGTTGTTAAATAAGACAAGACACTGTAATAGATATGAAATAAAAATACCTACATTTAAAATTATATCTTTATTATTAGAAACAACCTTACTTTACAATGCTATTTGCTGGTAAAGACTTGGCTAGTCCGCTAACGGAACAAGTTAAGAGCGTAGCAAGATAACAACCGTACCGAACTTCTTCAAAATCCCCAACCTACCCTATCCATCATTCATGTAGAGCTGTCGTTGTTTTAATCAGAATTTAAGACTAGATTATACATAAGTGACCGCTCAATTTGTATGTAATTTCAGGCCAAACCCGCACTCTGTTTTTTACCGCGTGATATTATTCAAACCAATTCTGAGCTGTGTGGGATAATAAGCAAAACTTCTCAAGTTCTTGTGGCTTCATACTGGCCGCAAATTCCGTAGTACATGAGATTTAGGCCCAGCGCATACGACGGACAGTGGCGGACAAAAAGTCCGCGAGCGCGCTCTTATTAGTATTATAATAAGGTTGCACTTTGTCCGCGCAATGTCATATACAACGTGGAAGGAACATACACGTAATAAATCGAACCACGGGCTATACTAGATCACTAAATTATAATAAAATTAAAATAACAGTAAAAAAACCAAAATAAAATTCGACATTCCCATACAAATTGCCCGGGCGGCTGCACACTTTTGTATGAAAATGCCGAATTTCTTTTTTGTTTTTTGGCCGTTATTTTAATTTCGTTATACTACAATGATCTAGCCGTAGTAGAATAGGACCACTCCAAGTCTTCTCGTGGATGTCGTAGATGGCGACTTAGGAAATACAAGCTAAACAAAGCTTATAAACATCTAAGAGACCTCTCCAACCCGTCTGGCCAGCGTGGAGAGTGTAGGCCAAGTCCTCTGGCTGCTCTGGCCAAGTGTGTCCCTAGTGGTGCAGAGAGGGTCGTGCTCCTGTAGTGGAGACTAAAAAGGGCCTGATGATGATACTATAATGATCTAGTATAGACCATGGTTCGATTTATTACGGGTATGTCCCTTCCACGTTGTATATATATAGCACAACCTTAGTCTAAACTAATAAGAGCGCGCTGGCGGAATTTTTGTCCGCGACTATTCGTCTTCTGCATTGGGCCCTAATAGTATTTTACATTCAAAACTATGCGGTGGAGATAAACAATGCAGGTTATGCCTTACAGCTCTACATGTTGAGAAATACAGTACTTATAAACATACTTCCCAAAATATCTACATAGACCAGATTTGTAGAACCAATGAGGTGTTATAATTAATAAGAAAAGGTATTATTAATGTACGCATACAAGATATAAGCGGCAGGCATGCCGGAAGGCCATGGCTGTTAATTCCACTATCTGCCAATATGGGCGGCGAGGGCGCTGCAGTACAACAGTGACAGTCTTTTTCACCCGTCTCTAGATGGTGTTAGCTAAAACTTGGTAAAACTGTTAACTTTTAATATAGTTAAGCCGAAATTTTTTTTTTTCAATTTAGATATATTTAGTTAATACTGATTTTATTCCTCATATTATGGTAGATACGTTGTTGCGAATAAACCTATGGCGCCATCTACATGATAAGTATGAAACAAATCGTACGCTATAGGAGTTGGCGTGGTGCCAATGGTGGTGGTAGTGATTAAATTCTCATCATTGCACAGCCGGCCTATTTGCTAACTTAGTGTACAACGTTTTGATAGTCACTTCATAATAGATTGCGTTTTAAACATCTTAAATAAAAATAGTCAATCATACGAAAGCCGCAATATATTTTAAAGTGACATCAAATCGTTGTACACTGATTTAGCAATTAGACCGACAGTTCTACAATAAATTACTTCTTAGTACCCATCATAAAATGCATGGATTGTAGCTACCCTCATTAACGTACAAATCCAGTCGTCATAGATACTCAACCATACACCAATCATAATCTTTCCCGCCACTTCGTAACAGACGGTAACAGATTATAAAAGAGTAACAGAGCCAACTAGTATAATCACAATTCGCAAACAATAGAAGATCTAAAAAATATAATTTATACATTAATTTACTTACTCTCTCGTCTATTATCACAGTCCAAAGCTTAAGTTGTGATAACCAAACAAGGCCCAACGGAATAACACTTTTGAACTAGAAGCACGGTCTAAAAATATATGTATTTTTACACCGATGCCATGAATTACATTTGAGAATGACATCAGCGCTCCTACTAAGCCTTAAAAAGGCTATATTTCTAGCTTTTTTGTTTCATCCATGTATAGAAAAAAAAAAGATCATCTAGGTTTTTTTTATCAATAACAAAAAGTACCTGAAGCAATGAAAAAGTGATCTTTTGACAGTCTTAATCTTAGATAAAACGCGTAGTACTTTTTTACGGCTATATGAGCTAGCAATATTTTTTTATTAAAATAGACAAATATAAACAAAAATGCTGGATGCAATATTTTTGGGTTATAGTATTGTTTGTATAACTAAACCAGAGCATAATTTAAAATTAACAAAGAGTTATGAATACAAAACTTACAACAATCATTCCAATTCCTAAGTAATCCTATACAATCTATGGTTAGTGTTATATTTAGAAGCAAGTACATTTAGCATAAATCTATGGTTCCCTTAAAAGCTCTCGCCATAGCTGACGGTCGGCCAATTAGGGCAAATATATACGTAAGTATGTCTGCCTTAATTGGTGCTTACGTAAAAGAAGTTGTAAGGTATCGCCTACCGTTAATGACGGCGACTAGTGAGCGTTCAATAGAGCAGGAATATCTTATATAACACAGGGAAAAAATACAACATTTCTTTCATGTATGTTGGTTACTGTCGACTGGCTGGTGACGGCGACGTTTTGGAGGAAACCATAGCTTAACCCAACGCATAAAGTACAATACCAAATTCACAACAGCTCGGGGAAATTAGTAACTGCAGAGTAATTATTCTAAATCGGGGACATCAGCGAAAACGTCAGTTTTCATTGACCTCAAAAATAAAATATACAGCGTGATTTTGAACCTCCTAGCTATATTGAAATCTGGGAATCAGAATCCCTAATGGAATACAGAATTGCAAGAAAAAAAGGTAAAAAACGAAAAAAATTATTTGACCTTCCATAGAAATTTGTCCAGCTGATCGGCGACTCTGTATGGGAAACCCTAATTTTTTTTCGATTTTCAGCTTTTATTCTTGCAATTCTATATTTTACTAGGGATTCTGATTCTGAGATTCAAATATAGCTAGGGGGTTCAAAATCACGTTGTATACATTAGTACTATAGAGGGGCTATTGGGAAGATTATCGTACAATGAAATTATCCCATAATGACGGTCATCGTCATGAAATCTAAATATATATAACTCAAAGGTGACTGACTGATATAGTGATCTAGCAACGCACAGCCCTAACCACTGGACGGTTCGGGCTGAAATTTGGCATGCTAGATGTTATGACGTAGGCATCCGCTAAGAAAGAATTTTGATCAATTCTACCCCCAAGGTGATAAAATAGGGGATGAAAGTTTGTATGAAACTATACTTCTTAACGCGAGCGAAGCCGCGGGCAAAAGCTAGTTATAAATATTTATGTATTATACATGCGAGAAAACGTAAAAAACTTTCTTGGATTTAGTTGGCATATTTCTGAAATAACATTTTTTGTCAGGTCCACATCTGACACTGAATATTACAAAGTTAATACCACTTTAGTACACTTTCGTACTAAGTTTTTGCTTTATTTCCTCTCTACAGTACTTTCATTTTTAATCTCCTTGATTGACCCCAAGCTGTCACATACATTTTCAATAAAAAAATATAATGAGAGATCGTAAAATTCCATTTAGTTAAGTATTTTATTGTTCGAGACTTAGCACAGCACACCTTTACAAATTTAGCAATATACTCTTTCTTCATAGCCAATATGTTAATATTTTACGTAGTTTAGCAAGTATATAATATAGGTATAAACAAGTCATAAAAATAACTCTGTTTAGTAAAGTGACATTTAAATATAAAATATCTGTGTTATATGATATGTTTTTGACTAACCAAACATATAATAAGATATGACTATAATTTAAAAAAATATATACATTTTCCTGAAAATCAATACATTACAGATTTTACTTGCGACAGAACTTAAACAAGCTGTGCCAAAATAAATGCTTAATATATACATATAAGTATCCATAGTTTGTCATATTAACATAAAAAAACTGGTTTAAGTAATGGCACATTTTTCCTTCCTTGAATTTCGGTGATAATAGTCACACATTACTGAGGCCAACGGCTAGTGCTTACAGAAGTACCTAAGTATCTAGTTATTCGTGATAAGTACATACTAACAAAGAAAATATATTTTAACTTCACAACCGCTCCGTACATTTTTTTTTCATTTATGAAAACTTAATCTGAAAAAAAATTGGCCGAAGCACTGGCAAAACAGTTAGTATATTTGTAAGAGTAAGAATATGCGCGCTATTTCTAACAAACACATGGCGGGGAATTATTTTTAGAAGCCGTACTGATCTCTAAATCATATTTTATAAGTAGCTGTGGAGTACAACTATGCTATTTTAGTCGTCATAACTTACATAATGGGGTTTGATCAGGCCGTTTTTCTTTGAAAACAATCGCGGCGAAACTTTATCATAAAGTTTCGATAATAGAAAAGACAAAACCCGGGTTTTTCTCCCGTGTAGCGACTCATGGTGATTAGAATGAGGGCTATCGTGTGTGAATTTGACGCTAGAGGCGCTACTGTAGCGTGAGGTGTACCAAATGACATTTAACCGGTCAACTACCAAGCGCCCCAATCGGGCAACATAACAATAGATAATCAATTGTGTCTTCATTCCTCGCGATTGATGAGTTAATATGACTAAACCCTAGAAAACCAAGATTTAGACGTAAAACCTGTTTTTCCAGATATGAGACCCAGCTATAAAGGTTTTTTTGCCCTCAAAACCTCCTATATATACTGAATTCATCAAAATTTTTGAAATCATTTAATAGTACAGGAATCATTTGATTAAAGTAATAAGGCTCTACAGTGTATGTAGAAATATCAGTGAAATGTAAAATTTGTTTCCACGCGTGTATTAAAAAGCTTTTCCGAAAACTTACTCAACAGTGGCGCCAACTAGTGAGCAAAAAACGATAGATCTCATTGTAATGGCCGCACTATTTAACAATACTATCCCTGGTTTCACAGAATTTCTCTCTGGGCCTCGTAGTACTGAAGCTTCTTTGAATTTACTACTTTGGAATCGCTCTCACGTACAAAAAGGTTTACGTCAAGCGTAAGTTGTCTGCCGCTTATTGAATAGGTGCAATAGAAATAAAATATATATTATCAGTTTTAAGCATTTACAATGCTAAATGAATCCACGCGGGCAGGGCTTAAACCGATAACCTTAGGTCTATGTATAATGCCGGCTCAAGCCCTGCCCGTGTGTAATATTTTCGCCATATCTTATTTAATAAGAATAAAATAAAATACATGTATCCATTACACAATTAAGTAAAATATGTAAATACCCAATTTACAATGCCTGTTTTTAAAATTAGTAACAGTAAATTAAATAATGATGTATGGTTTAAGTAGTTCGAACCCGTATGTATAGTGTTGTCGCTAACATATTATGAACACAACGAAGTTAGTGTAAATGAAGAATACACCTTATATCAACGATATACCTTTTAAACTGCAAAGCGATGCGTGTTCACTTACATTATTTATGAAAAAAAAAGCTTTTACACAAATAGTAAAATAAAAACATATTATTTGTGAAAAAAGGATTTTTCGTGGACACTCGCTCATGTTGTGAAAACAATTGTTCATTATATTGTATCTTGTTAAGCTTCCACAAAAATACAATATTTTCTTTGATGGTTTTTACATACATATTATCACGTCTATATTCCTTACGGAGACATAGGCAAAGGCCCTAAGACCCCGATGGTCACGTTTAGCGTGTTTATAGTTTTGAACAATGTTTTACCAAATAGGTATCCCTTACTATGATTAATCAAGATATGACAACCCTATCATATTCTATTTCTGAAATACCGAAACAAACAAAAATGCAAATATTAATATGTATTTAAAGGCCATCCACTTAGCACATAGCATAACAAGTACTCCAATATTGTAACAATGGTTACTATGCAACTAATTAGTACAGTTTACAGCAGACTGATGTGCTATTTTTATCGAGGTCAGGAAGAATCATTGTTAACTCACTACTCACATGGTAAAATAAAGTGTTTAACAAATAAGGATAAAAGTATGCGGCGCAAGCTATATTTAGGGTCGGCTGCACTTTATTAGAAATCTGACGTTAGAATCTTTATTAGAAATCTGACGTTAGAATTCTGACGGCCACTCTCGACTCTTTTCTCTTAAAACGCAACAGAGTGACTTCTACTGAACGTCAGAATTCATGTGCGCGGCTTTTAATGGCATCAGCGCAGATATGGCGCAGGAGCCTAGTCTAAATTTTATGTCTGACTGAACTTTATTTTTTAATGTCAACTAAAATTCTGGAGCCATAAAGCTGAATTTAAAATAGCAAGAGTCCGATTCAACGTTTTATGATTCAGAGATGCAACGTCTGGTAATATTTCTGTATGGTATGGCTTGCACCGAACATACAAAATAAAAATAATTACCAAACTACCCAAGTACTATGAGTTGTATCCAGTGCTTCACTTGGATAATTTGGTACACTTGATATTACAAAATTTCAAGTAATCCAAACCGTTCACAAATAAAAGCGTCCATCTTTGAAACCATACACTGTAACACACTTTAAACTCTGAGACTTTTCTACCAAACCTCCAAAATTAGTTAAAAATCACTTACAAATGCAAAACAACTATCTCAGATAACAAATCCATCAGTATCAAACTGGTTTCCAGCAATTACTGACCATTTTAAATTACAGATAGCATAATAGATAACAAATAAACATACCACAACGGTAATTAAATGCGTAATAAAATCATAGAGACGACTCAATCAGCAACCAAGAGTTTATGCGTCATCTAGCTACATAGGAATTATAATATTGACTTGTTACCGTTATTGGACCAATTGATCAACGTATCTGAAGAAGCATCCTCTATATCCAGTAATAGATTGTCTCTGTCGTCACCTCTCGCATTTTCTGTGTTAGAAAATACTACATCTTCATCGTGAGTTTGTAGGTTCACGTAGGAAAGTGACTTTTTCTTCTGTTCGAGATCAAATATCTCTAAGTCATCTTCTTCATCCTCATCTGACTCCATCGTCAACGGCACCCGAGATAACTCCAAGTTATCTCTCCGGTCGTCTGACTGCAGGATTCCGTATCGGAACTGATTTGCGTCGTTGATTCCATGCGTGCTGCTCGTTTCGTTATTCTTGCCTTTTCTCCTGGAAATTCAGAATGTTAAAATTATTTAAGGCACTTACTTCTTATGTTAAAAATATTTATCTGATTTTAAACTTTACTTAAATTACTAACATAATTTTAAGCTTATTACTAACTAGCAAACTATGTAGTTTTATTGTCTGAATAGAAAGAACTTTAATTCAATTTTAAACAATACTGCAATCCTCAACAACTATGCGCTGAACATAAAACCTAGAAGATAAACGTAATTTGAACTCTAATCTACATAGATTACTTCATAATTTATAATAGGAATAACCTTGTACCTATCAGAGAGCAAAATATTTGACCATAAAATTTGTTTGCGTAAAAAGTGTTTACTTTTTCTTATCAATAAAATACTTGGTGCGGCGCATTCAGCAACTTTGGGGTAGGACTCTTTTTTTATAAGACAGGTACACGATAATAAAATGTGATAATGTATGTGGCTAAACCTGTGTTTATGCATCCTAGAGAACTTGCTGTCTCTCTAATGTAGAGATATTCAGTAAATTCTGAATTAAACTCCAGGAAAGTAACAAAAATATATATTAAATCCTTAATCTATAATTTTGGAAATCATTAGCACAATAATCATAAATATAATATAATATAAATATATACGGACAATAAATACAACTTTGTTTTTATTCAGCTCTGAAGTAATATATTTATTGGAGTTTTGTTCTTCTTGTATATAACTGGATTTTACTTACATGCAAAGGATTATCATTGTTTAATTAAGTAGATTTTAGTTCTATTTTTCGAACGCAATATTTTTGTTACTAAATAAATATAAGTACACTTCACTAAGGCAATGCTGATTTTTTACATTTTTATGTTGAAACCTTATTTTTTTTATAATTAAGTACAAATCAAAAATACAACCAGTTGTTTTAATCATGCCAACCCTGTGAATAGTCCATCCTTTTTAGCTTTACAACACTGCTCCATTGCTCTCATGTAATAAGATTATTTACATTATAAGATTTAATAAGATTTGTGTCATTATTATTGGCGGTTTACTAGGCAGACTAAGTTAATCATTGTAGTGAAATGTGTCCTGCCGGCCTATTTGCTAACTCAGTGACCAACGTTTTGATAGTCACTTCAAAATACATTGTGGGTTTTCTATGATTGACCATTTTTATTAAAGATTTATATGTGTATATGTACCCTATGTCCTTCTCCATACCCCAGATAACATGTATGCAAAATTTCATGATGATCGGTTCAGTAGTTACAACGTGAAAGTGTCACAAACAAACAAACAAACTCACTTTCGCATTTATAATATTAGTTAGCATGTACTTTGAAATGACTATCAACACGTTGTACACTGAGTTAGCAAATAGGCCAGATGGTCTAATTATTAATAAATGTTGCCACTATTCAGTAAGTCAGTTATTCCCTTCTTCCTTATGGCTAGTAAAGCCAAAAGTGACCAAATAAAGTCAATCACAAAAAAATAACAAAAAAAAGGAGGACCTTTAGGAGCTTGTAGGCCCGTTGGCGAGCGCATTATTAGCGCTTACGCGCGTAAAGCAACCCCGGGCGTGGTAGCCACTGGGATGGGTGACCACAAGTAGCACATTAATTTCGCGGTCATCAAGTTTTGTCAGATGCCTTAAGGCAGCTCAAAAATCTGACACCAATGTTGGTTACTTACGCACCGCAAAAGCAAAGCAAGCAATAAAAATCAAAAACCTTACATCAATACTCACTTGTAAAATATTAAATAGGCACCAGCCATCAATGCAAAGCCGCCAAAGACTATCAGAGCCCTTGTCAGAACTCCAGGGTTGTTCAAGTCCATGGCATTAGGTTTTGGAATGGTCTTGTTTTGCTTAGTATTGTCTTCTGATACTGTTAATACAACACCTGTATTATTTTTAACAGTAGTTGTATTACCATTAACAGTTTCATTGCCAGTAGCAGTGACATTTAATTGTCCAACTGTGATATTGTTAGCAGTCATATCATGGCTGTTACTGATGTTTCTGTTTCCTGAAAATCAACAAGGAAATTGTTTTAATGTAATAAATATACAGAATGTGAAAGATACACATTAGAAAGAAAAAAAAAGGAAAATCATTTCCATGGAGCCAAATAAAACAAACAATAATACTTATTTCTAAGACAAAACATTTTACAAAATTAGGCATGAAAAGGGGTCAAGCAGTATTAGGCGGTGATGTATCTGAGTAACATCATGCCACTGGTCTTCCTTGACATCTAGCCATAAAATAAAACAGTAAAAAATAAAAATAGAGAAAAAGAACAAGAGAGTACTAGTTTCAGCCATTTACCAAATATTTTTTTTTGGTCACAATAAAGTATCTTTGAATGGGCTTGCTCCATAACACTACCAAATTTTTGTTTAGTTTTTATACAAATCGCGTGAGTACAACTGGTACTTACACATTGTTTCACTTTCAGCCATTTACCTTATCATTTTTTTCTATTACAATAACAAATTTTTCATGCGCTATATATGTACAAATAACGCCACCACTTTAAGCAAACAGACTGACATATTTAGCATCAGAGAGTTGCTCTCCATCCTGTGAAACCAGTTTCAGCCACTTATGATATTGTTACCAGATTTGTCGAGACCTCCTAATCGATATGGTGCTATCCAATCTATGGGTCACCTCTTGGTGTGCCCAGAAAGCCCAACTGCTTGCTCTCAACAAGATCTGAATGAGGCAAATGAACGGGCAATTACCGTAGCAATGCACTGGTCAAAACATATTTAATGTAAAGCCATATTTCGACGTAATAGAAGAAGAAGTGTGTCTGATAAACAAAGATAACATAACATAGGTACCTAAACAAGCCCAAACCTCAAATACTGATAGATAAAATAAATACTATTATTTTCCCATGCCAGGAGTAGTGTCCAAACTTTTGAGATGGTTTGGCGCACAGCTTTGTCATTCAATCAGATATTTTTTAATATGGAAAGAAAGGGAATTAATTTATAGGGATACTACTCACTCGGATGAATGGGGTAAAAAAAGCAAATAGCAGTTTGGGAAGCTGTTTATCTCTGCCATACAGCAAAATCATGTAACAGGAGTGGTACCAGGCAGAGGGTTCCCCAATCCCTGCCCACCTTTTCCCCTAAAATTCGTGGCGCATAATTCTAAATTCAAGAAATTTCATAGCTTTTTTCTACAATCTAGTCCTCTAAACCTGTTGAATATCTAATTCATATTTATACTCTCCCATGCTTTTCTAGGAGAAAAGAATAAACTTAGAATGTACCAGCTGCTTCTCTTCCCATGCAGATTGTAAAAACGGGTCGAAGTAATGGGTGAAATCAGAAGATCTGATTAGTAAGCAATATGGCTAGCAACCCATCACTATTTTAGTTCTGTTTTCTCCTGATGCCTACCAACATGCTAAACATGGCTTTTAGATCATAAAGACCTGGACTCTATTTACCCCATAAGGGAAAAAGACATGATAGTATGTATGTGTAACTGGCTAATCCTAGAACCTACTTATCTGCTAGTTTAGCTAGAGCCATATAGCTCTGACCAACAACCACAGCATTTCTTGATGACTAACTTATGGGCAATGTACTCTATACTGTACCTACATGAATACTAGTTGTTCTTCATAAACAACATGAGAAGTGAGTCATGCATGCAAGTAATGTTGCAACACGAAATATATTAAGAAAAAATATACTTCTGGGTATATACCTGGGGCTGTTTCCGGCTTAATAGTCGTGGTTGGTTTAGAATTCGATGAATTATTAGGTAGCTGAGAATCCAGTGGCGGCTTAGGTACCTCAGACTCGGGCAAGTCCCCTCCCTCATTTATATTAACACTATTCTGAACTTGACGTTTTCTCAACTTCATCATCTTGGCTCCATTATGCATGGAAGGCCAAAATGCATATGAAAATATCCTGTCGACATCACTACTACCAACCAACTCATTCTCGTAGATATTATTAGTAGTTGTTTTCACACAACTTAAAAACATTAACACCAGCCCGCAACGAATTATCATGATATGAGATGTAAACTACACGATGGAACTAAAATGCTACTCATAAAGTGAATCTTAGATTTGTAATTAATAGTTATTTCAAAGTTTAATGCAATCAGCCATAAATATCACAACATTCAAGGAAAAAAAGAACCCAAGAGAAAAGACGTGCAAAACGCAATCGCACACTGTTGACATTTGTTGCTAACTTGACAGTGACATGACAGCCGAGATCTGTTTTTCTTTTTTCGTGTTTAGCAATGACATAAAGCATTCAAACATAAAGAGGAGTATTTTTGAAACGGCCAGTTGCCGGCCCACTGTGGCCGCACACAAAATGGCCTTCGTATGGGATGCTATCAGAGATTCTATTATGGATGTAGGGTATAAGGTGGCAGGAAAGAGGAATAACCTAAGAGAAAGACGTGATGGAACAGCGATTGGGAAAAAGCCGTTGAAGAACTTTGGCAGAACAAGATGCCCGCTGGACAGGAAAACATAAAGAACTACGAACTAGAGCGCGCGAAAAAGTAAGAACAGCTAAGAGACAACACCTTTTTTTCCTTTTTTTTTCCATTTGGAAAATGCGTTATGCATACTGATCTGCTACGGGTACGGGGGTAGAGGAGATAGAAACTCCTAATAAGGCTAACCAAACGCAAAAATCTATCAGACAGGAAATTAAAGCTCCCAAAAAAGGAATAATTTATATTTCGCAAAAAACGAAAACGCACTGAACTGTTAGGTGCGCCGAATTATTTATATATTTAAAAACTTTATTACAAACAAGTACTAGGCTTTATCTACCAGTCAACCAACAGGTGTTGCTGAGAACAAAATGTAGAAGTGAAATGTAGAAGTTGCTTAAATTGCTAGTCAGGTTTTTAAATTACTTTGATAGGCGGTAATTGAACAAGGTAAACTAATACGCGCTACGCCATCGGGTATTTTAAATAATGGTAATTTAAATATTTTATTTTGTAAATACTTGGTACCTATTTCAAATTTACTGTACGATCCGGGACCTGTAGATACAATTACAATATGACAATAAATAATGATATTAAATAAATAATAGTCATAGGATTTGAGTACCACGATGATTGATAATGATAAAGACAACTTGATTTCGAAAATACTTTACTGACTGGTACTGAAGTAAATTATTATAGAACAGCCTCCCATCGGACAGACGCTGACAGCATTTCTGCTTCTAGGTCAATAGACTATGTACAGCGTAGCTTGTGCATATACGGTATTTAGAAGCCGGGTATTTTGGGCTCGTACAATTTAAATAAAGGTGTAATGTTTTTTGAGATTCTAATATGTACCCCATATTGCGCCCAAGCTTTGTTAGTCGACATTCAGTCACAACGTGCATTACTAACTTATTATTTCGTTTTGATCTTAGACAAGACATACAAAGATAATCGATGTGTAAATAAACATAAAAAGTTAAAATTTTACAGATTTACATTAAATTTTAGGGTCACAAATAAGGCCTTTTATACAAAATAAAGGCCATATCTAGAACATCATACTTTATAAATTATTAACTCTGTATTTAATTCGCAAAAGAACAATAAGATTACCTAATAGTTACCTTAATAGTGTCCTATTTATGATCGTTTTAGATTGTTTAAAATAAAACTTAAAAAAAACGTGCTAAAAGTTGTTACAACTTAGCGGACAGCTTGCGCACTTTTTGCCGATCCTTGGATTTGTCGTCCAATGCATATGTGAAGTATTTTTGATATAAATATATTTTAATCGACTTTTCGGCACTATAGGCCTTAATTGAGCATAGGTCTTGTTTATATCAAGTAGGTACCATATGTGTTTTATAGACTTCAGAAAAGCGTTCGATTCCCTACAGCACAATGTCATCTGAGAAGCATTAACACAATGGAACAAAGAACATACAGCATTTGTTCCAAGAGTTCGATAAAATACGATTTAAAAGAGATGGACCAGATTTCTGCATAAAAAAACTGCGTCAGGCAAGGTGATCCGCTCTCATCTTAAATATTTTCACCGGTTCTCGAGATGGTATTCAGAAATATCAACTCGGAAAATAAAGGAACAAAATCGACGGGGAATATAATAATAATAATCTATACATATAATAAAACAGTAAATATATTTTGTCTGTACATTTAGAATTTTTGACTGAAATGGATAGAGGAACACTTGAAATGAATAATAGAAAGCAAAAAAATTTTTTTCGAATTTCTTGTCTGTCTGTCTGTCTGTCTGTCTGTATGTATGATCACGATTATCTCCGAAAATACTGAACCGATTTACTTCAAACTTTCACCAATTGCTTTGTTTTAACCCAGCAAAACATTTAAAGTTTGTTTCATCAAAATCGGTTCATAAAAAAAAATGTTATCGTCATTTGAATGAACTTAAGGCATTAGTTTGCCTGCAAATATACACGGTGAATTTTTTATCGTTTTGTACCCTTAAAGGGGTGACTCAGACCATCAAAATGAACAACTTTTCCTATGGGAACAATGGTGGGAACTCAAAATAAAATTCGACATTCCCATACAAACTGGCCGGGCGGCGGGAATTTTTTGAATGGAATAGAATTTTTTTTTAACTTAGGCCGTGTGGTATCCGGCAGAGTAGAATAGGACCACTCCAAGTCTTCCCGTGGATGTCGTAGAAGGCGACTTAGGAAATACAAGCTAAACAAAGCTTATAAACATCAGTGAAACCTCTCCAACCCGTCTGGCCAGCGTGGAGAGTGTAGGCCAAGTCCTCTGGCTGCTCTGGGCAAGTATGGCCCTAGTAGTACAGAGAGGGTCGTGCTCCTGCAGTGGAGACTAAAAAGACCTGATGATGATGATGATGATGATGATTGATGACCTGAGTCACCCCTTTAAGGGTCCAAACTGTTCCTGAGGGATGGACACTAACGGCGGCGGCGCAGCCGCGGGCAAACGGCAAACCAACCTAAACAGCTGCGCCTAAAAAAAAATTGAAATTTGGTACAGGGGTTCTTTTAAAGATGTGAGTGAGCGCTAAGAAAGTATTTTTAAGAAATTTACCTTCTAAAGGGGTAAAATTTATATGGAATTTTCTCATTTCTGGACTAAGAAGTATGAAAGTAGGTATATAAGTTCTAGATTAAAATTAAAAAAGATGTGTGTAGGTAGATGAAATTTGCTAAATTCCCCCCTTAAGGGGTAAAATGAGGGTGGATGGGTGGTATAAACTTTGTATGGAAATTTTCTCATTTCTGGACTTAGACGTATGAAAATAAGTATATAAGTTCTAGGTTACAATTAAAAATATCTGTGTAGGTAAAATGGACGATATTTTTCCCTGTAGGGGTAAAATAGCGAGGTAAAGATTGTATAGGAATTTACTCATTTCTAGACTTAGAAGTATGAAAATAAATTGACGATTACAATTGAAAAAGATCTGTGTAGGTTAACTGGAAAAAATCCCCCAGAAGGGGGATAAAGTTTGTTTGGAATTTTTCTCATTTCTGGACTATGAAGTATGACAATAAATATACCTATTTATATATCTCGATTACAATTAAAAAACATATATGTGGGTGAAATGGACTGAATTCACTCCTAAAGGGGTAAAATGGGAGGGTAAAGGTTTTATGGAAATTTTCTCATTTCTGGACTGGTATAAATAATATCCATACTTCTATACTAATACTAATATTACAAATGCGAAAGTAATTCTATCTGTCGTTTTTTTACGCTAAATTTGGTATGGAGGTTTGAGGCCCGGGGAAGGACATAGGGTATGTTTGATTCCGGGAAATTCTTCTGTTCCCGAGGGATCGACACTAACGCGGGCGGAGCCGCGGGCAACAGCTAGTAACTAATACGTTTATTTTCTCTTCACAATGAAAGTATAAGGTAAGTAAAACTTATATAATGTTATCTATTTATCCTCAACTTAAGTTGTAACAATGTAGACTACATTGTGAAGAGACTAGTTCCTGTTATAGGTCCTTATGGCCCTGTGTTACAGGTGACTAGGCCCCTCCCTCTAGACAATTATTGTTGTCGTTGCAGATGTAGGTAAGCAAACATTATTTCTATACTTTAGCCTATTTCTATTCTATTTGAAAGAGATTGTGCAATATTTTACTTATAACTAGCATGACTGTTTCGTTAGTTGTTATGAGTGCACTTGTCTGTAGTGTGTGTGTGTGTAAGTATGTAAGTAAGTAAGTGAGTAAGTGTGTGTTTGTGTGTGGGTAATTGGTGATCGATAGCATTGTTTTGCAATAAGGGATGGTAGCATTATATGTTTATTTCAATTAGGTTTTCTGTTTCTTCGTAGTTTAGTGTTTTTAGGTAAGTTATTATTGATTTTTTACAGCTATATTTATAGAGAGGGTATATGTTTAGTTGTTTATTTAATCTATTATAGAGAAGTGGACCAAGGAAGGGAAAGAAGGAGGAGGCGGTAGCTGTCTTGTAGGGGGGAAGTATACAGATGGTTCTTTTCCGACGCTTGTTTTTGAATTTGTTCGGATCAAATTGTATTTGGGAGTGTTGTTTTAAGGTGGTGCAAGATGTAAGTCTGTCTCACGGTTAGTACATCCCAGTATTTATACAGGTCATTGGTCGGATATCGATAGGGGAAGCCCGCTGCTACCTTGAGAATTGATCTTTGTGCCCTTTCAACTTGTAGCAGGTGTGTTTTGGCGGCTCCGCCCCAAGAAACAATGCAATAGCTCACAAGGGACTGGCATAGAGCGTTGTACACCATTGCAATTATTTTCCCGTTCGATATGTGTCTTAGAGTTCTGAAAATATAAATCAATTTACGTAATCTAGTTGCTAATGTGTCTATATGTGCTTTAAAAGAGAGTGTTTGATCTATAACGACTCCGAGATATTTCAGATTTTCTACTCTGTCAAGCTGGGGGCAGCTACAGTTTTGGGCTTGTTGCTTGCATACATGAGCAGTTATTTTGAGGGTTGGTGGTGGTAGGAGATTGGATTTCATGCCAAAGGAAATAAATTTTGTTTTGCAGGTATTTAAGGTCAGTAGATTGTTTGCTAGCCAATTGCTTGTTTGGTTGAGGCCTGATTGGGCTTTATTGAAAGTGTCCTCCCATGTGTCACCAGTGAACAAGAGTGCGGTATCGTCGGCAAATGTAAAAACTTTCCCACCATCAAGTTGGAGTCGGCACAGGCTGTCTATATAGACCAGGAAGAGGGTGGGAGATAAACAGCTTACCTGTGGTACGCCACAGGAGATGTATTCTGCGTCGCTTGTCCAGTTCCCTATCCTGGTGCGTTGCGTCCTGTGACACAGGAAGTCTCTAAAAAGTGTCAAGGCTAGTCCTCTGACTCCTATGCGTTCCAACTTGATTAAAAGGCGTGGGATTGAGACCGTGTCAAATGCCTTTTTAAGGTCTAGGAATATTACCAAACACTTCTTCTTGTATAATAGATGTCACTTGCGATTTATGGATGATATAGATATATTTGCAGAAAGCAGCACATAGTTTGAAATGATGGATAACGACTTAACGAGAGAGAGTGAGAAGGTAGGGTTGTTCCATATCCATAACGCACCAAAAACAAAAATTATAAACAACGATATAAAATGATTGGTTTAAGTAAAGGGTGATAGAGAGTACGTTACAGATAGATACTTATTTACTCGGGCCAATCAATTTTATTCGAAGACCAGACAGAAAAATAAGTAAATAGAATGGCAAAAGCTTGGAAATATACTGGAATTATCTCTCTTAAGAGATAATGAAAGATAGGCACATAAGTTAAAAATATTTTTAAAAAATCATACGACAAAGTAATCTTTACGTTGCCTAACATATGGCTACCAAATTTGGACTCTACGTAAAAAGTAGGAAAATACGAGTAGGTATCTAAGCTTGCTATACACTAATGGACAATGGAGAGGAGAATGACTATCGGATAAAATTAGAAATTAAATAATAAGACAAAAATGGGAATCTACAAGTAAGAAATAGCTGAAATGGTATTAGGCAGGAAATATATTATGTAGCAAACAAAAGATAGACCAATAAATTATCGAATAGGTGAGAGTACCGAGTGAAGGAAAAAGACGTAGAGCTAGACCAAGGAAAAGAGGGGAAAATGTGTTCAACGAAAAATGTGGACTGGGACACTGAGACAAGCCAGGGACAGAGACAATTGGAGGAAGCTAAGGGAGGCCTATGCCAGAGAGGCGACTGACACAAATTCATATATTACTAATAATGATGCATGCAGTTTAATAACGGAATTGAACCAATATGAAATAAATAAAAAAAAGGAATTTTAAAAGGATGTACCTAGTATAATGAAGATTCAAATTTAAATCGAATTATTTTATTTTTACTCAAAATTTACCTAACTTTGTGATAGAATAAAGGTTATTTTCATTTTATTTTAAATAAAACAAACAGTCACATATAATGTATTATTTGATTTATTCAAATAGACATTTACATAATTTTAATCATATATTTTAAAGTAGAACTTCCAAATTTTAATTTTTGGTATCTCTATATAACACTGATTGAGTATCCACAGTATGATAATAATGTTAAACCTAAAGATACAAACATCGGTACATTTTGTTCCAAACATTTAAGGTACACAGTAAATATCACCTACAAAATTGAACAAGTTAGAAATAGTATAGATTTATCAAAGGACTTACTAATAATTTAATGCTGTTAAAATTATCGGCAGTGATAAAACAAGCCAAACGCACAGGTTGGTTCTATTTCAGCGACTGTTCTTGTCAACGCTAGCTTTGCCATACGTTAATCTAACATCATTACCGTCAGACAGCCATTTTCTATTCCATGAACCATCACTACTTTTAGCATCGACAGTGAAAAGGTCGGGAATATAAAATGGTCGATGGACTATTCAGTTGGAATCCTAGACTTCATCGATATCATGTTTTGATTTCTATTGGATAGCCACTTCTTAATTACTTTGCATTAATAAATTACCATTAAATTTAACGTCCCAAATATAAACCAGTCAAAAACTAACTACATTCACTCAAAAATCTCACGATGTAAGCACACGTTACTCTCAGACCCCTAGAGCAATAAATTACAAATTACCCTTAAGTTAATTTACAAAATTAATAAATATTGTATTAAATAATCAAATATGAGCTATTTTATACAAAATTTTCAACACTGAAATGATATCACGTGCTATACGTGATGTTAGTGACACCCTTCACGTGTATATTAGTCGGCCTATAAAAATAGATTGCACATAAGACCATAGGAAAATATTTTGAAGCGAAGATCTTAACGCAATATGTAAAATGTTTCTTAAATTATATTAATTAAAAATTAATTTGCCTCAAATGCCATGCTCATGGTAATAATCATTTTGGGATAATGCTTTGTAGGTTTTTACATTAATGGATATTATTTTCGTATATTTTTTACTCCCTAACGTCATCTACTGTATCACTGTACCTTCTACCGACAATTCTACGTATAAAAGTGCATTTTATGTGAGGAGTGGTAAACGTTTTGATAAATCATGGCCCCTTGCAATAAACTTAAATGTCCAAACGATCCTTCCCAAGCAACTTTGCAGCACAAGCAGTAAGTATTCTACCCTCATATTCGTCTATAGTTAAGTACATAGAATTACTGTTTTCATCCACGCTCCATCTACTTATCATCTTAACGATTATCGTATTTTAAATTTCCAATAATATCTCTACTTGCTTATATCAAATTTTATGTTGGCTAATAAATCTTCTGAAACTTTTAATATAGCAATTAATATTACTTTAAATTCTAAAAAATATTTAGCACTTTCAAATAGTTACGTAAAAGTAATTCTTCCAATAGTTGTGGATGCATTGGACTATTATAGATTGTATATTTCGTCAAAATTAATTCATTTGATTGCCCACTCGAAACAAGTAAGAAATGTAAAATATTGTCGAATTTTAATTAAGTAAGCCTTAATTCTAAAACCATGGCACACAAATTACTTCTAACAAAGGAGGGAACGCTTCACAACTGGGGATTACTCTTCTATTATCATGATTCGATTCCAAGGTTTTATATTTCATTCATAAAAATATTCACAAATCGCAAGATATAGAAATCCGTACAATGAGCAATTCAGTTAACATATCTATTACAAAAAGAACTTGAAAAATATGTACGTTTGGTCACGTTAAAGTCTCCACAGTCAGTCTTCCAAGAAAAATAGATTTTATTGACGAAACTGTAAAATTATAATGGAATGTGAAAGGAAAATTATGAGATAAGAAATCATAGAAGACGAGAACCAACATACGTTAATCGGTGCAATGATCTGCAGGGTAGGTATATCCGGGTGTTTTGTTTTGACTAGGTAGGTATGCTTCACTTTAAGATAGCAATTACTATCGTCGCTAAACAAATCAGAATGTTACCGCTCTAAATTCGTCACACGATCCTATATCTATAACACTTTATGATTAGCTGATGATTCTGGAACTAGCAACAAATTTTATTCATTCTAACTACAAAAATTGCTGTCCCGGATTAGGACGAAATCGGTAATTTCCACCGAATGTGGGTGTATTCAAAATTGATGATTGGATTAAGGTTTCCAATTCTCCCTGTGTTTCGAAGATTCTCACTCCAGACGCGCTTTGTAACTGGTCTTCCATATTTCAGCGAGGGTCACAGCCGAATGGAAGCGATGGAAAATACAAAGCGGAAGAGTGAAGCGCTGAACAAGGGACCAAGCGACGAAACCGTAAAAATCAAGTTGCACCTGAAAAGATAAAAAAAGGTTTGTAAGTAAAATCGAAGCACGTCGGGCTTTTCGTTCAGTATTCGAATAAAGTGTGACTTTGAGGTAAAATTTGGTGTTATACTCGTATATTGTACCTCAATTTAGCACGATTTCGTGGTGAAAGTCATGGCATTTAGTGACCATATTTGCTAAATTTTGACACCTTCGGTATACAACGTTTTGAGATGATCGTCACTTCAAAATGCATTGCAGGTTTCGTATGATTGACTATTTTAACTTTTTATTTTTGAGATATTTTGATTTGTGATTAAATGATTTTAACTACCTCCGTGGTCCAGGGGTTAAGGCGTTTGCCTGTTGACCCGGGGGTCGACTCCCACGGTAAGCATACTTTATTTAGTTTTTTCCAGTTTGGTTAGGAGATTGCAGGCCTGAATTACCTGAGTATTTTTTTTCAGTTTCGTTAGGAGATTGCAGGCCTGAATTACCTGATCGACTGATAATAAAGATGATTCCGTGCTTCGGAAGACATTAAAAGCCCGGCCGTTGGTCCCGTTTGCCATCTGGTAGTCGTGAAAGGAAACTCTGACACTGTAGATGATACTAACACGGTAAGTGTCATTGACAACCTACACGAAATGATGAACTGAGATATTTAGACCGTAATGGAGGATGAAGTGACGATCCAAACTTTGTACACCGCACCGCAGTTGTCAAGTTAGCAAATAGGCCTGCAGATGCGGAGCTCCGTGGCGCAATGGGCGTAAGCATTATAAGCGTTTACGCATGTAACCGCAAAGTAAACGTAAAGCGCAACCCGGGCGTGATTTTTAGGGTTCCGTACCCAAAGGGTAAAAACGGGACCATATTAATATCACTCCGCTGTCCGTCTGTCTGCCTGTCTGCCCGTCTGTCATCAGGCTGTATCTCATAAAACGTGATAGATAGACGCTTGAAATATTCACAAAATATTTGAATTTCACTTACAAAATAAATAACTAAATAAAAATAAAATTAATATTTAAGGGGGGCTCTCATACAATAGACATGTACTTTTTTGTCGTTTTTACGTAGGTGTTTACAGATAATGGTACGGAACTCTTCGTCCGCGATTCCGACTCGCCATTGGCCGGTTTTTATACTACTTGTCACCCATCCCTACTGGGATAGATGACAAAATACCTTAGGCTCCTCCGTGCATGGAAGGCACGTTAAGCAGTTACTCCCAGCTGTCATCCTTGATGGCGCTATGTCAGATGCATTTAGGCAGCTCGAAAAATCTGACTGCAGTGTTGGCCACACAAACAGCAAAAACACACGAGTGACCAGGTAAAAGGTACGATTAATTATGCGCAGTAGCATCCATCATTTTATTCCTAAGGTCCAGTATCTTTTGCTTTACCCTCGGGTACTAACGTAATCCCTGTCATTGGTTTTATTAGTTATCCAAGTAATTTTTATAGGTATGTATCAATGGAGTTAGCAAGGGATTTCTGGGCACGATGAACGGCGAAATTTCTGTGCTCCCGACATAGACTTTATTATTCGACGATTTAAGTGAACAAATTCCACTACCTTACTTAGTGTGAGTAAAAAAATGCCGTTGTTTTCCTCAAGGATAGATGAACAAAGTACAATCAAGAAGTCGCCAATATTTACCCATATGATCGAACGCTGGACTCTAAAAGAGTGTTTAGTTCACCCAGATGATACATTCTCAAAGTGGGATAAAAATTGTATTACGTACTGGGTTTGCAAGGACTTTTTGAGCCTCAAAAGTGTAGATGAGCCACATGGTGACGTTGCAGATGAGCAGGAAGGTGACGGCCTGGCGGGCGGGCTTGCTGCGCTCCTGCTCAGGGAGGTGCACGCGGCGGCGGGACACGTCGGCGATGAACAACAATTGCAGGATCACCTGGAAGTAATATTGCATGTAATGTAATATTGTTTTCTGAATAAATTGAATTGAATTGAAGTGTCATGCTATTGTAGTGAGTAAGTATATTCTAGAAAAGCTTTGCTGATTTGGAAAACAATTTTTAAATTTTACGTGATTGCCAACCATCATCATCATCATCGGGTCCTTTTTAGTCTCCACTACAGGAGCACGACCCTCTCTGTACTACTAGAGCCATACTTGGCCAGAGCAGCCAGAGGACTTGGCCTACACTCACCACGCTGGCCAGACGGGTTGGAGAGGTCTCACAGATGTTCAAAAGCTCTGTTTAGCTTGTTTCCTAAGTCGCCTTATACGACATCCACGGGAAGACTTGGAGTGGTCCTATTCTACTCTGCCGGATACCACACGGCTATCTGCCGGTTACCATACGGCTGCCAATAATATAGTGTATTGTTTTCCGAGTTCAAATATGTTATTATGATATAAGTATGTATGTTAGTTCTTTATTTTACCATTGTTTCTAAGTGCCAAACGATTTTGACGAAAGAGTAACGTACGAAAAAGGACGTAAGAAGCATTACATTACCGAATGACATAGGCAATAATTAATAAACAGGGGAGGCGTGTTTTAATTTTTCATTGAATAAAACTTGTTACTATTTTATTATAATTATTTAATATTGCCTATTTCGGCATGTCAATCGGCACTTGCGTTGCCATGCGTTAACAAGAGTTTTTGTTTATCATTGGCTCAAAAAGATTATAATTTTTCTTTCAAGAAATTATTATATTTCAAATACAAGTAGTAATTACCTGAAGTACGCTCAGACATCCAGTGATCATGACCAGCAAGTTAGGTTCGTGGGTGAAAGCGCCCATACCACCAGCGATGACGCTGAACACGGCGTAGAGGAAGAGTCCAAATGCAGAAACGCGCAGCAAGATGTCGTTCAGGTCAGACTGTTCCTCGGAGCGGAACTTCAGCGATTGCACCCTGCGGAGAGGCTCGGTACAGGAGGGAGGGCTCGCACTCCATTTCATTACACGACCACTGGTCGATTAACAGAACGAACCAAAAATGGTAAAAAAAAGGAATGTGGTGTTGCAAACACATAATTGTGAAGGTGATTAAGAAATTTAGATGTGAAAAAGAAACAGCACGGATTAGTGCACAAATAATTTGGAGCCATGTGTTGGAATTTGGATGATAGGTGATTGAATGGAATAGGAACAGGGAGAAAACAAAAAAACTAAGTTACAAAATTAATAAACTAAATTCTACAAATTAAAAACACAGGTTTGAAATAATAATAAGCAGGAAAAAATAATTTTAAATATAGCTACAAACTATAGGTACTAAAATTATTTAGTCTTAGGCATTTTCTCATTATATTAGTACACTAGGTGGTTATGTTATCTGAGTAAATTAGTTTGGACTTACCGTATAAATCCGATTAAAATTGCCAGAATAGACAGCACCATCAGAGCGCAATGGGACACATCAGCCAAATAAATGGACAGGCGCTTCAGTTCCTGGTGTCTTATCAAAACGAAGAAGAGGATCAAGCAGATCAGTGATGCGACCAGCAGGAGGAGGCCGCAGAAGAGACCTTTGGAAGCCCCTGCGCAGTCGACACGGTTGCCGCGTTGAGCCGCCGCGAGCGCTGCTGCCCTGCGGGAGAGAACAGCCTCCAGACGTCTTTCCAGATCTTCATCGTTGGCCACGCTGCAACCAAATGCGTGCAGGAATCAGCCACGCCCGAATACGAACTCACTCTCTAATATTTTACTCATGCACTATTATAGGAATGTTTTGCTACAAATTGCTAAGTGAAAGTAATGAGGTGCTTTGTACAGATAGTTAGTGGTATATTAATTTCAAAATATATTTTTGGTTGCATTATATTATTTACAATTGGTGATATGCTTCTATTCTATATTTACTTTGTGTCTTCATTGTTTACGGAAGTAGGTACGAGTATATTAAAAATTATTTTTATAGTTACCTGGGATAGCGGCCAATATGCTTCCACATGACGTAGATGACGGCGGCGCCAATAAGAGAGTATTCGATAATGAAGGGGTAAAGATAAGGTGCCGAGTCAGTTACAATAGTGCCCATAATTGGGATTCTTCCACACACGGTCGCGTTATCAATATTGGCAATCAGAGGCGCTGGATTGAGCGCATCAAACGATTCAAAGATCTCCAATGAATTGTTAGCTGAAAATATTAAATAATACTATTATTAAAACATCCAAACGCATGGGAGAAAAAATCAATGATTGAATATATAATTTTTCAGTTAATGAGTAAATTAGGGTTACTTAATATTAAAATATCAAAACACTAACATGCAACAAAGTGACAGAAGTGTAAATTATGAGGACACAAACGACATGATGATAACAAGATGTTAAGTGCTTTAAAATTACGTTAACAAATTAACAACACCTAAAACTATGACACTAAATCTATGTAAAAACATGTTAATCAAACAAAGAGACAATCTGCAAAATAAAAGTGCAATCGCGAAGGATGAAACGTGATTCAAAACGACACTCCGACAAACCTGAATGTGGTGGTTCATCTACGCGATATGTATCGACACTATTCCCCCATTCATCTCTATCAGTTATATACGATCCTGTAGTCGAAGTAGGTGCGACGGTCGTAGAGTACATAGAGTTTACAATGGGTTTAAAAGTTGAAGAAAGCCATTGGAATACTTCCAACATGGCCGTCTGAGTTTGCGTCACTTTTTCTGCCTCTTTTGTTAGTGGTGCAAATGTGGAGGTAGTCGTGAATGGGTTATCGTTAGGCCACGAATCTTGAGATTCGCGACCATATCCCGCATTACCGTACCCTACAGTGCTCTTTATAGTGTCAATCAGTTTTGATTTGGGGAGATACCCACCACCCATATTATAATATGATGTAGGAGTAGTCGCTGAAAAATTAGTCGAAAAACTTTAAATGTTAACATATACATGCATATTAAAAATGAATGTTCCACAGGGACACCGTGTTATTATTAGTAAACATGTTAGAGGCTAAAATAAAATATGAATGAAGTCTTACTTGTAGTAGTCGATGTTGTAACAGTAGTAGGAGCAGCAGCTGTAGTTGTGACAATATTTAAAATTTGTTCTCCAGCTGCTTTTGCTGTAGTCACTGCAGTTGACGCTACAGTAGTTGCAGCAGTCGACGCAGCACCAAACACTTTACCAGAATGCCTCAAAGTATGCTTTCGGATGACTTCTAAAAAGAAAAAAATAAATAAATATTCAGGCAGCCAAATCCCAAAATAAATGAAAATATATTTAATAACTTACTTCCAAGGACGCCCTCTCCTGGTACTCCAAGAGGATTCTTCACGTGGTAGTCTGTGATTTCCTTCAAAGATTCTAGAACTAGAGTCCGAATCCACACACAAATATTAGTAGCTACCACGTGCATTAAACCAAAGCGAGCTATCACTTTGAATCTGTGGATATTGAGCTAAAAACATAAAAGTCATTAAATCATCATATCACGTATGATGTATCTAGGTAATATAGTGAGGAAATAATTATCAAATTATTAGAGATGTTTAGTTAATTGTAAATCTACTCGACTATGTACTTATATTATATACTTAGCCTTACCCGAGAGTTCATGAAGATGAAATACATCTGCATAAAAGTGAAGACCATTTGAAGTACAGGGTTGACCCCTTTCAAAATAAGATAGCAAGGAGATTCCATAGGCAACTCAAAGAATGTTCCAAACTCTAAACCGTTGTAGATCATTGTCCCGAGGCCAAAAGCTGTAAAATAATTGAAAAAGATTATACCTTAAGAGTTGAGCTGAAAAAGATTCCATCATTCCATGAAATCCCTGTCTTTAGAATGTAGTTGATACCTAGATTTGTGTATTATACTTACCAATAGCACCAATTCGAAGGAAAAAGCTGCCATGGCTGTGATCATTTTGGGAAGTTTTGCGCCTACGCGCCGGTCTCGCCACAGGTCCGGCCTCCAGTTCCACGATATCTTGTTGCTGTGTAAAATATAAGTCATCAAAATAGTGCGCAAAAGATATATAAAGGTAAAAAATATATATAAGGTAGGTACTCAAATTAGAATAATTTTCAAAGAAAATATGAATAGATTTGTGTTGAGTTCCATAATTTTTCGCAGGTGTTTCAGTTCAGAAACGTAGAGTTCTTTATTATTAAAGTAGGCATAAAATTAAGCTATTTCGTAAGACATTTTTCAATCTATATTCTACGATTATGTGAAATTAGTATCTACATACGCCATGATTAAAGTCAAGATAGTTGTTAATATTTAGGGGACTTCTTTTTTTAATTACAGGTAACTAGAAAATATTACAAAGCCCTACATTGAACACTTCAAAATCTGTGGTGAATACACACAAGACTGAATATATGAAAGCAAGATGATAGATACAGCAGACAACAACAAAAGCACGAAATCACAAATGAATGATCTAAATACAACAGCACATCCAAAGCTCTCCATGATATAGGCAAATACGCAAGTGTTCAAGCGAGATGCGTCATTATACCTCACCTGTTCAGACGCATACAATTGCGCCATTTGAATTTGCAATTGTTGCTGGCGAACTTTATCACGCATCTTACGGGGATACACCTCCTGCCCAAATGATATGAAAAAACAAAAAGTAGGCAGCGTAAACAAAAAGAAATCATGCGGCTTGTTACGTCCTGATGAAGCTTAGTGACGGATATTTATAGTGAGTGGCCAAATTATAAACCTGCGGTCATGTGCGTAAAATTAGGAAAACAAAATGAAACATCAAAAACTTTGAAATAACGTCAAAATAAATATGTGGTTACCTCAAACAGGACAACACGAGTAAGCGACGAGAATGTGTATAAATGTTAAGTACAATAATGATGGATGTGCTGTGTACAAAGATGAATGGTTCACTCACCTGGAATTGGCTTTGCTTCTTGGACTCTTTGGTTGCCTTTTCTTTAGCAGCATCCTTTTCCTTATCTTTGTCCTTAGATTTCCCTTCCTTTTTGCCTTCTTTCTTCGCATCTTTTCCGTCTTTGCCGTCTTTTCCATCTTTTGCTTCTTTATCTTTGGTTTTCTTTTCCTTTTCTTTTTTCGGCTTCTTTTCTTTTGGCGGCGGCTTGGGTTTCGGAGGGCTGCCACTGCAGCACGCACTCTCTAAAAAATCAATTTTTTAACTTATTTTTTAGAACAATTCGAGATAATATTTTAGTGTCTATAAAATAAGTTGAACTATACTGACCTTGGAGTAGAAAGCAGAAGACGTATAATAAAAACAATATGCTCATGCCATATAGGTAGGTGAAGAAGCCCTCGTAGTAGTAAAGGGGTAGGTTGTGTGTGATGACGTCGCTGATGACGTAAGCAATGCATACCACTACTAAAAGCTTCGCGTAGATGAAACTTGATATGATGAACAGCGAAGTTCTGTAATAAAAAAATGAATAATGTTTAATGTAGGCTTCTTGCAGGCTAATTATATGGAGTATACTTCTATTGTTTATACTATGTTTCATTTTTAATTGCATTTCTATTTCTAAATAAAACTATTTAATTTAAAAGCAAAGCAGTTCTGTCGTAATTTTTTTATAACATAGATTTATATTTTAATATAGTAGTTATTTATTGATGTAAATTATTTTTAGTTTTTTCTTGTCTCAAAATATAGATATGTACCTAATCATCCAACACCTTGATGTTGAAGCTGATGATTCAGATAAACCTTAGCTTTTCGTTTTGACTTTTTATGTATAATCTATCGGTATTGCAAAATGTGAACTTACTAATATAACAGTAGGTACTTGCAAGGTTACTATTACTGTATTAAAATATCTTTTCTAATGCTGTAAGTAATAAAAGTAACCTTGCAAATTTTAATAAAATAGGAAGGTAAATAGGCTTAGGCTGGCGAGGCTGCAGCGGACGCCGAGTCCCACAAGTGGCGCAAATATGCATGCCTAGGAGATGGCTACATATTTGAATGTAGAAACGTTGGGGTCGTGGGGGCCCTGAGCTCACAAAATGTTTAAATTTGCGAGCAAAAGACTGGTAGAAGTATCCAATGACCAAAGGGATGGCAATTTCTTTGCACAAAACATAAAAATTGCCATACAACGTGGCAATGCTGCCAGCCTTTTGGGCACACTTCCACAGGGCAGTGATTTGCGCATTTTTAGGCATTTAGAGGCATTTTTATCTTTAAGTTTTTTGTTTTTACTGTAAGGTTTACTTTCTCTTTATAGTTTTAATTTTTATTTTATAACTTAAAGATATATTATTTTAATACATATTTTCGTTTTTAAAATAAAGAGACTTCGATAGAACCTCAAAACAGAACTGAGGATGAAATTTTGTTCGATATGTAAGAGCTAGGATTATGCAATGTCATTGTGTGGAAAGAACTGCGCATAATTAATAATTTTGGCAGGAAATAACGTACACACTTATGTAGGTACTCGTAATAATCCACTACTGTGCAATTTGCCCCACAATGTTTTCCTTCACCAGACATGCAGTTGTCGATGAAAATGACCAAATTTGAGCCAAATTTGACTACAAACTCAGAAGTACAGGTCGGACCCGGTGGGGTTGAACCCTCCTTTAACTTTGGGTTGCACGCGCTATATAAGACCACTGAGCCACTACCGCTTAATTAATTCATAGAACGTAATTAGGATATGTAAATTAAGAAGAATTGTCTCGTAATGTACGCGGCAAATTTACACCTATATTCATCAAAAGCCGAAATATTGTATCTCATTTATAAAAGCCGGTATATAAAAAATTTCAACAAAATATAAATACTTTTTTGATCTCTATCTAAAGTATAATTTCTCAGTATATTTTAATGCAGTTTTTTTAGCCATTGAATCGCAGTCGACTATGTTGAAAAATAATTATTAATTTAAATAACTAAGATAAAATACGAGTAGCATAGTGAATGCTTTATAAGACCCAATGTTCAAAAATTTATTATATATATATTTTTTTCTATAATGAATGTAACTCAATGTGGATTTTCATAAAATTATATATTTATACTCTCAGAAATAAAATTTTACTATTACATACTTCTTCGACGGCTTTGGTTGTACGCATTTGAGCTCCATCTCTTTGTTCGCGGTGTTATGTTTCTCCGCGATAGCGATATCGCTGCCTTGCTGCCGGTGCTGCCCCACTGGTAGGGTCGCCATGTTGTCCACAGCCTCCAGATCCACCGTAGCCACCTTCACTTCAGCCTCCGTGGGCTGGTGCTTGTCCTTCCCCATCACTCACACTTCACAATTCGTCGGAACAAAGGAACACTACAGGGAATACATAGTTAGGTCCGGTTCAGGGTTAAGGACAAGGTGAGGACAGGACACTGGATCACAAGGAGTTTCTTCAAAGCAAAAAGCTCCGGAAGTGCGAAGGTGCGGCTCAGGACCGAGCCTCCTGCTTGAGTGCGCTGAGAGTTGCGCAGTAGCGGATGCTGCGCGCCGATTATCCCGACAGGGGCGGCACTGACCCTCCCGGGCGCTCCCTATTTTGTATAAATTGCACTCGGAATGGCGAGAGGGTCGTAATTTTTGTACGGTCTTACGATTAGGTGGCTTATTGGAGGGAGAGGGTCGAAATGCGCGTTGACTGCACTTTGATGTTTAGAAATAACTATCGAGTTACTTCGATATTGATCAATAAACAATATTTTTAAGAGGAATATATCCATAAATAAATACTGATGATGACTTCAATCTTAAGTTTTAGCTGACTTATGTAGTTTATAATTGATTTTATGGACTAATAGATATATATTTTAATATATAGATTTCTTAATTTTATATACAAAAGGTCAATAACCACGAGCACTGTGAGTTTACGAGACATAAATGGAACTAAAAAACATAAATAGGTATAAAGTTATTTACTGAATTCTAAAATTTGGACAGCCCTAGCGTAATTCGCGGCAAGCGGTCGATAGAGGCGCGTCTCTCCCGGAAAGCTTTTGGGAGGCTGCGCGAGCGACCCACTGACCCGGCCTCCGCTGCCGGCCTCTCCCAAACACGAAGTATTCGTTCCCCAACTGGTGGCAGCCCTAGCGATGCACATGCAGCGAGGAATACAAAGAAGTGTAATAAAAAGAGAGTCTGCAATAATGAATATCTCACGTGAATGAAGCGCACGCCCGGCGCAAGTATGGCCGACCTTCGTATACAGGTCGACGAACTCGCCAGCTTTAGTATCTCTAGAGGTTGGATAACAAATAAGTTCACGCGAGCTTAGTACGTTCTGTTATCCGTTTTTTATTTGTTTGAGAAATATTATTTTAATTTTCAATCACGTTCCATGCCATGCCGGTCTGGGAGAAAAGAAAAAACGTATAATGTACCAGCTGCTTCTTTTCCCGCGCAGACCGTAGACGACGGTCAAGGGAATGGGCGAAAATCTAAAGAATCATGACAATAGGCGATGCGGCTTGCTAGCCTCATCGCCTATAATATTATTTGGGTTGCTTGCTACTACCCAAACACAATTTTGGTTCCGTTTTCCAACTTTACGCCCACCAACACGCTAAACGTGGCCTTTCGGTCTTATGACTTTAGGCTCTGACTACCCCGTAAGGGATAAAGATGTGATAATATGTATCATGTATGTAATCACACTAATCACGTTCGAGCTAATAACCGCGAATCTTTAAATAATTACAGATGAAGGGCGTGATCGGATCATTTCTATAGATTTAAGTTTTGTTGTTTATACATATCTATCTATTTATACAATATTGTATTATTGGTAAAATAGCAAATTTTCAATCGTTTTTCTGTAACTGTTGACATGAAGAAACAAAGACAACATAGGTACTTCCATTGCAACCACTAAGATTGCAACATAAATAAAAGTTAATTTATATAGTAGTTTAGTTAATAAAGTTAGTTATAAAACTAGAACTAACTAAAAAACTAAACTACTATATATCATCATTCGGTTTACTGGAAGATATCCTTTCTAGAGTTATGATCACTATTGCATATAGTACCTACTTTTTAGTGTAAAACAGTGTTTTTTTAGAACAAAAAAAAAAATAATTCTATAAAGATACGAAAATAGTATAATAGTAAATAAAAATATTATTATTAGACGCGGCTTAAAAGTTAATCATTCAAATGCCGTTAGCATGATTCGCCTATGCGCTTGCGCAACCGGACAGTAAAGTTTTTATTCGCTCTCATATTATTTATGTGATACTATTAAATTTGGGATCTATAAATCTCGTTTTATTACATACGAGAATATACAGGACGATGACTTTTTAATTAATAAGTATGACTTCTTCGTTTTAAAATAACTAATAAGTACCTATAGCAAGTAGTTCCGTGTTTCGGAAGGCCCGTTAAGCCGTTGGTCCCGGCTGTCATCATTGATGGCAGTCGATATCCACTCCTGTATCCGACTAAGTTCTTACTCGGACAACTTAATTTAAATTCATTGGAAGTGAGGAGGATAATGAGCCAACTAGCCACTTGTCTCAAAGTGCTGAAGGGTTCAATAGATTGCATACCACTACACAACATATTGTGCAAATTATTTGTTCCAAAGGAACACGACATTCCTGTGGATAGGCGCGGTAGATTACGACAACATAACCTTTTCCAGGTGGATCAAAGTCGTACAGTTTCACGAGCAATGTCCCCCTTAGTTCGATCTCTAAATCACCTCAATGCAATTCGTAAAGCCAATGCTGATTTTGACCCCTTTTTTGACAAATGGTCAATAATAGCAACTGCTCTACTGCAATATTGTGAAAATTTGACGGACCAATGGAGCAACAAAAGTGACGATGAGGAGTATTACCTGGATGAATAATATTTCAAGACTATTGTTTTTATTTATTTGATGTTTGGATTGTTGTGTTGATATTTTGAATATTATTATTTTCAATTAAGACTGTATACGGACGCTTTCAAAGAAAATTAGAAGATAAGTATAATTTATGACATGTATAAATTAATGACTTATTTGTATTAATAATTTTGTTCGGCTAACATGTATTTAATAATGTCAATGTGGGATGATTGTAATTGATTTGTATCTTTTTCGTCACAATAAATAAATAAATAAAAATAGCTATGTCAGATACCTTTAGGCAGCTTGACAAATCTTCTCAAACACACAAAAAACAAACACTACCTCAGTCATAGTTGAGTCATATTAAGAATCATAGGAAGTATGTCTCCTGTGATTCTAGCTACTAGTGGAAAGTGAATCAAACATATTAGTGACAACTTTAAGCACTTCGTTACTTTATATTGTTTGTATATTCATTTGTTCGTGTCTCCTAAACTAATTTTGATAGTTGAGAATATTAGATGCGTCTTATATGAGAATAAATATTAGATGCGTCTTGCTTGACCGAGGCTATGTGACATCATACCTCATTTAAAATAGCGGCCTCTAGAATACAAAATGTCGCATACTTAAAAAAAGCTTTTTGAATATTGTGCCTCTATCTATTGAATATTGTATCTATATCAGTTTTATGCCTCTCGGCATAAAACTGATATAGATGACATTTCATATTTTGAGGTGACTATCTTATTGCTTTAGCGTATTGTCGTAAGTATAAGTAATAGCATGTTAAGAAACCCCGAACTAAGGTCATATGCATTCTTACTTAGATCATAAGTTGATAGAATCACGAAGCAAGTGATAGAATACATCTCTAGGTACTCCGCTTTCGGAGGACAATTATTAGCCGATGGCCACTAAACAAAAAACCGGCCAAATGCGAGTCGGACTCGCGCACGAAGGGTTCCGTACCATTATCTATAAAATCGGCAAAAAAGCACGTCTTTTGTATGGAAGCCCCCTAAATATTAATTGAATTTTAATTTATTTATTTACTTAGAATATAATTTCAACTGTCTGACAATACGGTTCATGAGATACAGCCTAGAGACAGACGGACGGACGGACAGACAATCGGACAGAGGAACCACATAGGGTCCCGTTTTTACCCTTTGGGTACGGAACCCTAAAAAGAAGACGTTGAACTGCCTCTCCAGTGTCGACAACTATATATAGCTATCCTGCAAATTTTAACACTTTTAAGAAACTTTAATTAAAGTTTTTGAAGTAAAAGAGTTCCATAATTACTTATTGTTCATAAAGTATTCAAATTCAAACTGACTTGAATAGGAGTTACGAAATCGGGCAACTATGTGTGGGAACCCAATCATAATTTCTCAAAAGAAAATACCCGATTTCATAAAACAATAAAGAATACATGAGAACTAGCAAGTGAAGCGTTATGCCATTTAATTACGGAGACAATGATAATTTTGTGACTTGTTACCATTTAGGGTGTGGATAAATAACGATATTATGCAATACTGCTTAGAATGCACATGGCGATTTTAACGAAGCTCAAGTAGCGATGGACTACTAATTACTGTGTCGCAATCTTTTGTCTGGATGACGGTAAGCAGTAACGCTGTGCATAAATCAAGTTTGCTCAATGCTAGCTAGGGAGCAAATATTAAGTTGAATGTGCCTTTCCTCCCGCGTAAATCTATCAAGACTATCAACCAGATAAAGTTTAAATACTGAAATGTAACTATTAATATAAGCGGGACATAGCACGAACCTTTTATTTACTTCCGCTGACGTTTCTATGGATCTACACGCCCTCCAACATGCTAAATGTGGCCATAAGTTCTTATAGACCTAAGCTCTGTCTACCCCGCAAGGGAAAAAGTGATGTATTTATGTATATATGCAACTATGGAGTTAGGTATATCCATCGTGATCGCAGTGGGACTCGAGAGGCGAAATTTTAAAACAGAATAAATCTCGACTAAGTACTTATGTTTCTGGGCATATTTTGAAGATACATACAATACACGGGAAAGGATTTTATGTTATATAGGTATAATTATGAGCTTGACTAGCTCCGTGGCGCAGCGGTCAACACGCCAGCCTGCGACACGGAGTGACCGGGTTCGATCCCCGGCCAGGTCAAGAAGGAAAATGATCTTTTTCAGATTGGCCTGGGTCTTGGATGTGTATCTATATATGTATTTGTTATAAAATATAGTATCGTTGAGTTAGTATCCCATAACACAAGTCTTGAACTTACTTTGGGGCTAGTTCAATCTGTGTGATTTGTCCGTATATATTTATTATTTATATTTATCGTGATCGCAGTGGGACTCGAAAGGCGAAATTTTAAAACAGAATGAATCTCGTCTAAGTACATAAGTTTCTGGGCATATTTTGAAGTTACATACAATACACGGGAAACGACTTTATGTTATGTAGGTATATACCTATACTCGTATAAAAGCGAAAATCACACACTCATCACGAAATCTCGAAAACTACTTAGCGAATGAAGATAAAATTTGGCAGAAAGGTAGATTGTGACTAGGAGACATTCGCTACGAAAGGATTTTTGGAAATTCCATCCCTAAGGTGGTGAAATAGGGGTTGCTAGTTTGTATGAAACTTCGCAATTTTTAAAGTGAGACACATACAATTTACAATTTATTTATACTGCATTTATTACATTTTGAAAATGGCATCCCTACAGGGGTGAAATAGGGGTTTCAAGTTTGTATGAATCTTCGTAATTTTTGAAGCGAGACACATGACTTTTTGAATTAGTGGTTAGTAAAAAATAATAATCGATTAAATAAAAAAAATAAATTTTAAAGAAATGCAATCTTTTTTGTGTAGTCTACGCGGGCGAAGCCGCGGGCAAAAGCTAATATATCTATAAATTATATATTTTGTTATCTAAATAAAAAAAACCTTTCATTTGATAACAAACACAATATTCAAAAAGCTTTTTTTAAGTATGCGACATTTTGTATTCTAGAGGCCGCTATTTTAAATGAGGTATGATGTCACATAGCCTCGGTCAAGCAAGATGCATCTAATATTTATTCTCATATAAGACGCATCTTATATTCTCAACTATCAAGATTAGTTTAGGAGACACGAACAAATGAATATACAAACAATATAAAGTAACGAAGTGCCGGGATAATGGCTTAACATGCCTTCCAAAGCAGAGATGCTTTGGAAGGCATGTTAAGCCATTATCCCGGCTGTCATCATTGATGACAGTCGTTAAGCTATGTTAGATGCCTTTAGACAAATTGAAAAATATTATATCTTATACCTTTAAACGAGCAAGATTTGTATATTTAATTACTAGCTGTTGCCCGCGGCTCCGCCCGCGTTAGTGTCGATCCCTCGGGAACAGTAGAATTTCCCGGAATCAAACATACCCTATGTCCTTCCTCGGGCCTCACACCTCCATACCAAATTTCATCCAAATCAGTTCAATGGTTGAAGCGTAAAGAAACGACAGACAGAGTTACTTTCGCATTTATAATATTAGTATTAGTATGGAAGTATGTATATTATTTATACTTCTTAGTCCAGAAATGAGAAAATTTCCATAAAACCTTCACCCTCCCATTTTACCCCTTTAGGGGTGAATTTTGTCCATTTCACCCACATATATATTTTTTTATTGTAATCGAGAACATACCTATTTATTTTCATACTTCATAGTCCAGAAATGAGAAAATTTCCAATTTCCAAACAAACTTTACCCCCCTTCTGGGGGATTTTTTTCCAGTTGACCTACACAGATCTTTTTCAATTGTAATCGTGAATTTATTTACCTATTTTCATACTTCTAAGTCTAGAAATAAGTAAATTCCTATACAATATTTACCCCGCTATTTTAACCCTTCAGGAGAAAATATCGTCCATTTTACCTACACAGATATTTTTAATAGTAACCTAGAACTATTTAAGGGAATATACATATTTTATTAACATAATAAATATATAAAATTACTTTTTACAGTGTTATAGATAAATAACACGCTTTGGTATCCCGCGACCAAAAGGCTGGCAATTACCTGGCTCAAAGGATAAGCATTGCCATCCAACGTGGCAATGCTGCCAGCCTTTTGGGCACGTTGCCGCAGAATGACGGTTTGCAGGGACTGTATAATTTGGAAATAATTATATTTTTTTTTAAGTAGTTTTAGTTATTATTAGTTAATTAGTATTATTTTATGTTACATTACTTAAGTGTTAGGTTTATTATTTATCTATAACACTGTAAAAAGTAATTTTACCTAGAACTTATATATTTAAATTCATACGTCTAAGTCCAGAAATGAGAAAATTTCGATACAAAGTTTATACCACCCACCCACCCCCATTTTACTCCTTAAGAGGAATTTTGCAAATTTCATCTACCCACACACATCTTTTTTAATTTTAATCGAGAACTTATATAACATACTTTCATACTTCTAAGTCCAAAAATGAGAAAATTCCATATAATTTTTACCCCTTTAGAAGTAAAATTTCTTAAAAATCCTTTCTTAGCGCTCACTCACATCATTAAAAGAACCCCTGTACCAAATTTCAAGTTTCTAGGCGCAGCAGTTTCGGTTGGTTTGCCGTTTGCCCGCGGCTACGCCGCCGCCGTTAGTGTCCATCCCTCAGGAACAGTTTGGTCCCTTAACACTAGAACGGGCGCGTGGGCTACAGTGGTAGCCCAGGGTGTAATATTGTTGTTTCTTTCACTTATGCGTCAAGCCACTGTGCTGCGACCGCGTGTATTCCTCGACTATGAACCCCCGCGTCCCTCAGTAGCATGTTGGCAGCAGTTGACAACGGACGTTTGAGAAAAAAGGTTTCAAAGTTGCTGGGCTACACCTGTACCCCGCGCGACCATTCAAGGTAAGATTTTTTTCATAGTAAAAAAATAAATAGTGCATTTATTTCTATTTAAAGATTAATATTATGGTCTTTAATTAGTAAATATAATTAGTTTTTGTTATTTTTCACTTCGTGTAAACAAATTTCAGCAATTTTATTAATATTTGTAGGTTAAATCATGGCGGCAAACGCATCAGAGGAACAAATTCAATGTTGGTTGCAGGAAGATGAAGAAATCGATGACAATTTAACTGAAAGTGAGGATGAAGAGGTACGAAGCTGTAACTACTTAGTCGACGATCCACCACACAACTCGGAGAGTGAACAAGAGGCAGATGATAGTGATGATTTGCCTCTATCTCTTTTGGCAAGTTACACGTCTCGTAATGGTAGACACGTACAACACGTCGATGGCCCGTTACACTGTTTTACAATTTTGTTAATATGTCTGGTATCAACGGCCTGGTAATATACAAAATGAACCACCTTGGCAAAAAAATCATACGAAGCGAATACTTACAAGAAGTTGCATTTGAGCTTGCAAGGCCTTGTATTGAACGTCGCTTAGCTCAAACCAATTTACCCAAAACCATAAAGTTGAAAGGAAGGTTACTGCTTGGACTGACAGAAGATACATTTTCTAATATGCCTATGCCTATTAGAACTGGTGTAAGTCGTTGTTATTTTTGTGCTAGAACTCGAGACCGAAGCACACGCAAATGATGCAGGAAATGTGCAAAAGTACCGACCATCAGTTGCTTCTATGTCCTGAATGTTTTGAGGAAAACTGATGTTAAAGCTTTTATTTTGTTATTTCGTCAGTAAAAATTAAGTTCAGAACAAAAATGTTAAAGTTCCTAAAGAGTTACCTACTTTTAAGACTGATTGATCTGAGACTGTGTTAATTAAGTTGATTTTTCATAAGATTTTTATTTTAGTTACAATCTCTATTACAAATGATAAAACCTGTTTGTTTCTATTATTATTTTAAAATAAAGGTCTATTTTGAAAATATATTTAGTGTTTTTTTGTTTTATGTTCATTATGTCGAAAATTTTTAAAATGAAAATGGGCTTCACATGTAGCCCGCGCGCCCGTTTAAGGAGTAATAATTAGCGCGCCTACTCTAGTGTTAAAGGGGTGACTCAGGTCATCAATATGAACAACTTTTTCTATGGGACCAATGCTGGAAACTTAAAAAAAAAATTAGTCATTTCCATAAAAAAGAGTCCCGCCGCCCGGTCAGTTTGTATGGGAATGGCGAATTTTTTTTTGAGTTCCCAGCATTGTTCCCGTAGGAAAAGTTGTTCATTTTGATGGTCTGAGTCACCCCTTTAAGGGTCCAAAACGATAACAAATTAACCGTGTATATTTGCAGGCAAACTAATGCTGAGTTCATTCAAATGACGATAACTGTTTTTTTAATGAACCGATTTTGATGAAACAAACTTTAGATGTTTTGCTGAGTTAAAACAAAGCAATTGGTGAAAGTTTGAAGTAAATCGGTTCAGTATTTTCGGAAATAATCGTGATCATACATACAGACAGACAGACAGACAGACAGACAAAAAATTCGAAAAATTTTTTTTTGCTTTCTGTTATTCTTTTTAAGTGCCCTTCTATCCATTTCAGTCAAAAATTTTAAATGTACAGACAAAATATTTTTACTGTTTTATTATATGTATAGACTAGCTGTTGCCCGCGGCTCCGCCCGCGTTAATGTCGTTCCCTTGGGAACAGTAGAAATGATAAAAATTCCATACAAACCCCTCCCGCTCTGCTTTTACCCCTTAATGGGGGAATTTTATACATTTCACCTGCGTAGATCTTTTTAATTGTAACCGTGGACTTACTTTCATACTAACTTTACTCCCCTATTTTATCCCTTCAGGCGAAAATTTCGTCAATTTTACCTACATACATCTTTTTAATTGTTATCAAGAACGTCCAGAAATGTGAAAATGTCAATACACACTTAAACCCCCCCCCCCCTTAAGGAGGGGATTTTATACATTTCACCTACACAGATCTTTTTAATTGTACTCGAGAACTTACAAACCCATTTTTATATTCTAAGTCTAGAAATTCCATACAAACTTTACTCCCTATTTACCCCTTCAAGGGAGAATGTTGTCTGGTTCACCTAAACAGATCTTTTTTAATTTTAATTGAGAACTTGTTGTGTACCTACTTTCAAACTTCTAAGCCCAGAAATAGGAAAGTTTCATACCAATTTTGCATATCCGTTATACCCCCGAAAATCACCCCTGAAGGGATGATTTTTGAGAAAAATATTTTACTCGTGTTTCATGCCTTTCAGTAAAGAACCTTCATGCTGAATTTTATTCGACTATCTTCAAAAATTGCAAAGTGTCATGCTTACTTTGCACCCCTATTTTACGGGATGATTTTTGAGTAAAATATTTTACTCGTGTTTTATACCTTTCAGTAAAGAACCTGCATGCTGAATTTCATTCGAATAACTTCAAAAACGGCAAAGTTTCATATTAACTTTGCAACCCGTTTTACCCCCTTAGGAGATGAATTTCCAAAAATCCTTTCTTAGTGCTCCCCTACGTTATAAAAGGAATCCCTGTGCAAAATTTCAAGTTTCTAACCCTTATAGTTTAGGCCCTGCGTTGATATGCCAGTCAGTCAGTTTCTCCATTTTTATTATTATGGATTACTATGGATAGGTATAATGCTGTCGTATAATGATGATGATTTGACTTTGGATTTTATATTTTATTATGGCACTTATTTTTTTTTTCTATATAGGTATTTGCAGGCAAACTCATGCCTTGAGTTCATTCAAATGACGATAACTTTTTTTTTAATGAACCGATTTTGATGAAACAAACTTTAAATGTTTTGCTGAGTTAAAACAAAGCAATTGGTGAAAGTTTGAAGTAAATCGGTTCAGTATTTTCGGAGATAATCGTGATCATACATACAGACAGACAGACAGACAGACAGACAGACAGACAGACAAGAAATTCGAAAAATTTTTTTTTGCTTTCTATTATTCTTTTTTAGTGTCCCTCTATCCATTTCAGTCAAAAATTCTAAATGTACAGACAAAATATTTTTACTGTTTTATTATATGTATAGATATGTATATAAATTTATTCTATGATCTCGGAAACGGCTCTAACGATTTCGCTGAAATTTGGTATATGGGGGTTTTCGGGGGTAAACAATCGTCCTGCCGGCCACTGTCCGTCTGGTCCAGCGGGTTAAGACGCGGACAGCAAGAAACAAGTGTTACGGGTTCGAATCCCCCTCGGTGATTTACTTTTGTTTTTTTATATGTTCAAGTTTATATATAATGTTTTAATTCTTATTGGTTTTAGACAAGTTTAAAAAAATGTAGTAAATATTTGATTTTACTTTTTAAGTTTATGTAGATTATCACCTAAACACCACCATATTACAATAAATAGTAATAACCGAGCAAAGCTCGGTCGCCCAGGTACCATATATAATATTACACCAGTGTTGGCCATTTACACACACAACAAAAACTTAAGAGATATATAAGTCAGAACATGTAATTCATATGAAGTTAATTGATAGATATTCATAAGGTACTTACTTAATTAAGGTAAATACTTAATGTGAACCGCATTTTAGCTAATAAAATGTATCCGAGGATATTCGCGGGTATCCGCGGGTATTATTACTAAGTTCTTTTAAATGTGTATATGGCATGGTACGATTTTGTGAAGTTTATCATCATCACCATTATAGCCGTAAGAGCCTTCTGATGGACAAGGGCCTCTCCCAAGGATTCTTCGTTGCATGGGAGGATATTGCCTTACCACGCTTGGCAGGCGGATTGGCGAGGGATGTGGATTTAGTAGGTACTAAAAAGTTATTGCTAAAATTGTCACGTTTGTGCTATAAACCTTCACAGACCCATATTTCTATGATTATAATGCATCTTTTTTGGTAAGTCATTGCCAAAATAGGGGCCTTTCTTATAAGGATACATAGTTTCTTTTGTCTACTATGACGCCATTATGACCACTCAATAGTTTGGGTTGAATGAATACATTTCAAGTTTCTTGACGCATTTCTTGACCTTGAATCCTTGGACCACCGAGACTCGAGACCTAATTGCTCAAATATCTTTTTTATAAACATTTTGTCTGTAACTAAAAACTTTGTGTTAAATTTAAGTTATTTTGAAAACTCCTTAGTACCCTGCAAAGGACTATTTTCTGAATAAACGTTTTGTACTACTTAGTAGTTAATCGAAATGTACCTGTTCCCGTCACAAATCATCTCGAACTTCTTGGTATTGACCTATCCTCCAACCTTAACTTAGGTAACTATATCGAATCCGAGGTCCAACAGTATTTTTCTTCAGGCCAGCTATTGAGCTTACACAGCTCAAGTCCGCTCCTGTATGGAGTAATGTTTCCATCTGTGGGATGGAGCCGCCCGCTACCAACTTGAAGCCCTGGAAGCTATCGACAGACGTACCAGAAAATGACTTGCTTACGGTAGAACGGCTCCAGAATCGGACACCGCAGATTAGTAGTTAGTCTGTGTGTCTTTTACAGGCGGCATTTATATATTATATATAATATTTTCAACACGATCGACTATATATTGTGCAAAGGACTAGCTCCGTGGCGCAGCGGTCAACACGCCTGCCTGCGACACGGAGTGACCGGGTTCGATCCCCGGCCAGGTCATTGATTTGCCCGTATATATTTATTTTATTTTATATTTATATTACATATATACATTTATATACTCAATACATTTTTCACCAAAAAAGTCCAACATTTAATTACGTATAAAAGTGGAGAATATACATCTCAAATAGACTTTATTCTAGCAAACCGATCGAACCTTAAACTTTTTAGAGACTGCAAAGTCATACCTGGGGAGCCCCTAACAACACAACACAGACTCCTGGTCGCAGAGTTCCGGACAATAAAGTCAATAAAGGTACCAAAAGACAGGGTACCTAAAATTCGCTGGCATAGACTGGATCGAGAGGAGGGTCATCAACTTTGCAATAATCTTATTCAGGAACTTCCTTCGATAAGTAAGGAAGAACATACAAATGCAGTTTGGAACAAATTTAGAGATCTATGTAGTCAACAGGCTAAGCAGTGTTTAGGTGTCTCTAAAGGCTTATTAAGTGGCGGCAAAGATTCCAAATGGTGGCAAGAAAATGTGAAGGTAAATATAGAACAAAAGAAAGCCCTCTTCAAGCTCTGGCAACAAACCAATGATGAAAATGATAAAATAGCCTACAAAAAAGCCAAAAAACAAGCAAAACGTGCGGTAGCTCAAGCAAAAGCCAGTTGCGATGAAGATTTATACGCAAGGCTTGAAAGTGCTACAAATGAGCGGGAACTATTTAAGGCAACAACACCAAGGACATAAAATCGGTCAAGTATATTAAGAACACGTCTGGGCAACTTCTTACAGGAGACAAGGATATTTGTGCAAGATGGAAGGAATATTACTCTGAACTTCTAAATGAGGAATATTTTTGTGGAATAGACCTTGATAATACACGGCCAGTTGCTGGACCGATTCCATGTATAACACCTGAAGAAGTGGAAATTGCTATTAAAGCTATGTCTAATAATAAAAGTATGGGACCAGACAATACACCAGCTGAATTATGGAAAAACCTTGGAAGAAAAAGATGGAGTTCTGTTCCTTACAAATCTATTTAACAGGATACTGACGGACGGCATGCCTGATGAATGGAGGGAAAGTTATCTTGTCCCTTTTTATAAAAACAAAGGAGATGTCCGATTATGCGGTAACTATAGAGCCATAAAACTTATCTCACACACATTAAAGGTCTGGGAGCGGGTCATAAATAACAGATTACTAGAACTCATCGAGGTCACGGAAAATCAATGCGGGTTTGTATCAGGAAAATCTACTATAGATGCCATTCATGCAGTAAGGATTCTAATGGAGAACTACAGAGAAATGAAGGTTGACTTGCACATGGTCTTCATTGACCTGGAAAAAGCCTTTGATCGGGTGCCGAGAAAGCTGATTTGGCAAGCATTACGAAATCACAATGTTCCGGAACATTATATTAAAGTCGTTGTGGACATACATGTCTTTAGTTTTCACTAGTGCGATGCCCAGCTGGGGTAAGTGAAGAATTCGAGGTTAAGGTCGGTGTTCACCAAGGATCAGCATTGAGCCCCTTACTCTTCAACTTAGGAATGAATTATTTGACCGCCAATATTCAGAAAACGCCACCATGTAACTTACTGTATGCTGACGACGTCGTCTTGATAAGTGAGAGCGCAACTGAATTAGAAAGTATGCTTGAGCAGTGGAGATCCGTACTTGAGAACGCAGGATTGCGAATAAGCCGAGAAAAAACGGAATATATCCACTGCAATTTTAGCAGCGAGACTACCAACGTCTCCGTAAAGTTACATGGCGCACCACTTAAAGAAGTAGAAAGTTTCAAATATCTTGGCTCGATTATCTCCAGGGACGGCACTATAGATACAGATGTGACTCACCGAATAAACACGGGATGGTTGAAGTGGAGAGAATTGTCGGGAGTACTGTGCGATAAAAGAATGCCAGTACATATTAAAGGAAAGGTGTATAAAACAGCAGTGCGCCCGGCAATGACGTATGGCTCGGAGTGTTGGCCTCTTAAGAAAAATCAAGAGGACTAACTGCATTCGGCTGAGATGAGGATGTTGCGTTGGGCTGGAGGTGTGACGCTAATGGACCACATCTGTAATATATATGTGCGAGGCAGCTTCAAAGTGAGACCCATCCCAGAGAAACTGGCGGAAACGCGGCTGAGTTGGTATGGACATGTAATGCGTCGACCACCAAACCATATGACGCGAAGAGTACTCGACATGAGTCGGCCACGACAAGTACGTCCTGGCAGACCTCGACAGACCTGGTTGGCGACTATAAGGAGGGATATGAAGCGAACACAGCTTACGCCTGACTTGGCCCACAACCGAATGACCTGGAGAAGATCAACTAGGAGAGCCGACCCCAAATAATGGGACTAAGGCTAGGAAAAGAGAGAGATATACATTTATATACTCATAATATATATTACTTTTTTTTGTTACTAATTATGAAGTAGGCATTTGTCTCCCTTCTCACCTAATGAGTGACGAGGAGACATATATAGTCGATCGTGTTGAAAATATTATTTTATCGCAGTTTCCTTTTCTTTCCACCAGAGAAAAATTAAGAACGCATTTCACGCACGTCTTAGTATAAAACGAGAACTAACTTTAATACCTGGTTTAAACTATTATCTGACCAAACTAAGTTCACAACATCACTTTGAAGTTTTGTCAACTGTCATTGTCAATTTGTTTTGGACTGATAATGGTTTAAACCAGGAACCAAAGTTAGTCCACGTTTTATAATAAGACTGATTATCTTCATTTAGGTACTTGCCTATACATCTTCATCAACTACTACTATTTATTTTTTTATTATTATTTTAAAGAGGAAAGATTTAATTGTCTGTTTGCATTGAATAGGCTCGAAACTACTCGACTGATTTGAAAATTATATCACCTTTAGAATTCTATATTATCCCTGATAAACACAAGCTATAGAATATTTTCAAAAAAAAGTAGAAATCCGTATAAAAACTTCGAGAATTTAACCCAAGGACTGAAGAAAAGACGGGTTGCACTCCGGGAGTGCCGGAAGAAGTGAAAACTCGCCTTTGCGGCGGTCTCAGGTCACGTGTCCGTCTTAAGAATTTTCGATCAAGTCACGTGTCCTGACGAGCTAACCCATCCCAAAAAGTGCACAACGCCGATACGAAGGTTATCACTTCAAAAATTTCAATCAATCCAACACCTACCTATTATCTACCCGTACGAAGCCGCGACAGGCCGCTAGTAGTGTCATCTGTGTACAATATTTCTAATATGGTGATGTAACCATTATAGCAACTAATAAACAATTCATTGATATTCTGAGTTCACTGTTTCACTAACAAATGCATACGTACATAATAAGTCAATTGTTTGTTACTCTATCTCTATCGATGACAATATTTAAGCACGGTAGTGACTAAAACAAGACTGTTTCTTTAATGTTTACACTCGGCAGTGACAAATCGCTAGTTCTCCGTTTTTACGGTTCCGTACTCAAAGGGTAAAAACGGGACACTGTCCTGAAAGTCTGTCTGGCCGTCTGTCTGTCTGTCTGTCTATCACCAGGCTGTTTAACAGCACCGCGATAGTTAGATAGCCGAAATTTTCAGCGATGATGTATTTCTGTTGCCGCTGTAACAACAAATAGAAAAAAAATTAAATAAAATAAATATTGATGGGGGTTCTCATACAACCAACTTGATTTTTTTGCTCGTTTTTGCTTTATATTGATTAACAGCAACAACGCTTACAATATTTAGTTATATATTCACTTTAAAAATAAATAATTTTTAATTAAAAATTAAACAATTATTTCTGGGGGGCTCCCATAAAACAAACGTGATTTGCATTCGGCATGATCATCACATGATATTGAACAAATCTCCAGGGGAAATGATCGAAAAATCGACTTCCTATGGAAAGTTTTTGTTTCGTATTTGTTGGTTGGTCTGGTCCGCTGGGGAAGTTATTCAATATCATACCCCTTAAGTATTGTTAGCCCCACGTTCTGTAATTGTTATGACCACGGAGGTTATGACGCGATAGTGTTCATTATAAAACAAAGAGAATCTTGTATTTTCCTTGGAATAAAACAGTGATATATAAAATCTGAGGAATCATGTTAGTAGGCGATGCGGTTCTTTTTACCACATACACCACATGCTGAACGTACCTTTTAGGTCTTATAGACCTAGGCTCTGTCTACCCCGGAAGGGAAAAAGATGTGATAGTATGTATGTAAGTATTATGAATTAATCCTATTTCCTAATCTCCTACCTAATAGTCCTTTATTAATGTAAAGTTATAACGTAACGGTGGTCCTTCCATCGTCAAGGGACCGTCCAGTCGTCCACATCCGATCCCACAACGCGCGAGCGCCTCTTCACCGCAGTAAAGAAAATGTTCCACCAGCAGCGAAAAGTGAGCTGCGAAACTAAGCTATCCTTGTGTAATTATTTTTTAACTATATAGGTGATAATAATACGTAAATCTTTATTTCTGTAACAATTTTTTACATTTACTCGTTTTTGAAATCTCCTTTTATGCTAACATTTCCTTGCATTGTTTATAACTATTGATACTAAATTTAACTACAAGGTTATAAGGTAGAAACTTAATTATATTTGTGAAAATGTCAAGAAAACTCATTTAGTTGTGGTTTTCCAGATAAGAATCAACAACTACCTTCCTTGCTGATAAATTATATTCCATGCTGGTATGGGATAAAACAAAAAACGTAGAATGTACCAGCTGTTTCTTTTCTGCGCAGATCGTAAAAACCATCGAGGGAATGGGCAAAAATTTGAGCAATCATGTCAGTCATTCATTCATTTCGAGTAGGTGTCACGGTCAATCGACCATGCACACCCTGGTGTCAGAGTTCTTCGGAACCGCCTCTCGGCCTCTGACGGTGGTTCCTTTATCGACTACCAGAAGGCAGCCGGGACAACCGGCTTAACGTGCCTTCCGAAGAACGGAATCATCTTTATTATCAGACAATCAGGTGATTCAAGCCTGCAATGTCCTAACCAAACTGGAAACAACTAAACAAAGTATGCTTCCGGTGGGAATCGAACCCACGACCCCCGGGTCAACAGGCAAACGCCTTAACCACTGGACCACGGAGGCTGTTTCATGAGCAATCATGTAAGTAGGCGATACGGCTAGCAACCCATCGCTATTTTGAGTCCGTTTTCCACCTGGACTCTGTCTACCCCGAGGGCAAAAATGTGATATATATTATGTTATGATTCATCAACGGCCTGCGCCGTATAGTTTCATAGTGATTTATGATTTGTTTTAACTGTTATTCATAAAATTCGATAGTAAAGATAAAAAAACAGTCAAGAGTGATTGTTTTTATACCTAAAATATTATAACACTGGAACAACTGCCGTAAATTCGTATCAGTACACCTCTTCTATTGAATTTGAACTTTAAATCGAAGGCATTAAGATCTACATTAGGTCCAACGGCCACATCATACGGGGCCTTATTTAGACCGTCCATGAAGGTACGCGCACGGCCATTTAATCGATTGTCCATCCATGCGACGGGGAAGTGCTTTGATTACAGCTTCCTCCCCTTTATTTATTTTTAAATTGTTCGCTGGAGCTTTTTGTATGACGCATCGTGCTACTTTGCTGACTAAATAAGCCGACAATGACCTAATTAGCATATAATTAAGTTGGTAAGTCAGACTTGCCCACACAGGACTAATCTGTTAAATACAAAACAAAATTCTTAAAAAAAAAAAAAAAATTTTTTCGAATTTTTTGTCTGTCTGGCTGTATGTATGATCACGATTTGCTTTGTTTTAACTCAGTTTAACATTTAAAGTTTGTTTCATGAAAATTGGTTAATTAAAAAACAAGTTATCGTCATTTGAATGAACTCAAGGCATGAGTTTGCCTGCAAATATATTGCACTTAAATAAATATTAAGTGACATAGGAAAATTAAAATTCAAAGTCATCATCGTTATACGACATCATTTTACCTATCCATACTATCTATACTAATCCATACTAATATTATAAATGCGAAAGTAACTCTGTCTGTCTGTCTTCTTTTCACGCTTCAACCATTGAACTAATTTGGATGAAATATGGATGGGGGTAGTTTGAGACCCGGGGAAGGACATAAACAGGAACAGTCGAATTCGACTGTTCCTGAGGGATGGACACTAACGGCGGCGGCGTAGCCGCGGGCAAACGGCAAACCTGACTTATACGAGTATATCAACGCAACCGAAACTACTGCGCTTAGAAACTTGAAATTTGGTACAGGGGTTCTTTTAATGATGTGAGTGAGCGCTAAGAAAGGATTTTTAGAAATTTTACTTCTAAAGGGGTAACATTAATATGGAATTTTCTCATTTCTGGACTTAAAGGTATGAAAGTAGGTATATAAGTTCTCAATCAAAATTAAAAAATATGTGTGTAGATGAAATTTGCAAAATTCCCCCCTTAAGGGGTAAAATGGGGGTGGATGGGTGGTATAAACTTTGTATGGAAATTTTCTCATTTCTGGACTTAGAAGTCTGAAAGTAGGTATAAAGGTTCTCGATTACAATTATTATATTTATTAACTTGACAAAATTCTCCCTTGAAGGAGTGAAATAGGGGGGTAAAGTTAGTACGGAAATTTTCACATTTTTTGACCTAGAAGTATAAAATCATTCAGATGTACTCCGGTAAATCGCAAATAAAACAAAAATAGGTATGTAAGTTCTCGATTACAATTAAAAAAGTCCTGTGACGATGAAATGGACAAAATTCCCCACTTATATGGCAAAATGGGAAAGGAAAGTTCATACGGAAATTGGAAATTTTCTCATTTCTACTATGAAGTATGAAAATAAATAGGTATGTAAGTTCTCTATTACAATTAAAAAATATATATGTTGGTGAAATGGACAAAATTCACACCCATAAAAGGGTAAAATGAGAGGGTAAAGTATTTATGGATTTTTTCTAATTTCTGGACTTAGAATTATAAATAATATCCATGCTTCCATACTAATACTAATATTATAAATGCGAAAGTAACTCTGTCTGTCGTCTTTTTACACTTCAACCATTGAACTGACTTGGATGAAATTTGGTATGGAGGTAGTTTGAGGCCCGGGGAAGGACCGAGGGATCGACACTAACGCGGGTGGAGCCGCGGGCAACAGCTAGTAGTACCTATAGGTATATGTATTTTCATGGCTTACAAAATTATTATCTTACCTTTAAATAAAAAAAATCTGAGTTACAGATGATAGCTTGAGATATAGTGAAGCCCCTATGTTTCCAGTCTATAAACTCTGCGGTATAAGTTAGTATACTTCAGGAAACGGGATAATACCGAAATCAACCGCAAAATGATTTCGCTTCTAATAAATTACGGTATGATTGAATTAGGAGTGAAATAAATCCTCTTAAATAGTTCAGTTGTTCCCCATACAATGATTTATAGCAGGATAAACATAAATTATTCATTGGCGGATCCTTCACTCGTACATTTATTCATACAGATCTGGCTATCGAGTACGATAGTTTGTTTCTAGTCCATTTGTGTTTCGGTGAATGATTTAGTTGCTTAGCGTGTTAGACTATTGATATAGGACATTGCACGCATTTTTGTCGTGATACCTTATTTTATTACGTCTTATAAATCAATGAAAGCCGTCTGTAGTCACGAAAAAGTGTCACGTTCCGTGTGCAAACAAGAGATAGATAGGCACGATCAGCCTAAGCGATCGGCATGTGACGCATCTATCTCTCTTCCACCGTTATCCGTAAAATAATCGTCCGTAAACCGACATTACAGACTACAGACGAACAAATTTTTAAGAAAATGAAATGAAAAATCTTCATGAGAAGAGGGGTATTTTGGTTTGAATACATAGTACTTACTAATCTAAGAATAGCACTGAATTCGTATGTGAGTAACCCGTTGTTACATATTTTAATAATGAATACATAGTATATATTGAAGTGTAGACTATAATGTATGCCTACTAAAATAATTTCAAGCAAAAAAAAGGGGAATCTACATCCAAGCCATTCGGGTATCATGTTTGATACTATAAAAAGCTTTACACTGCTGCTGAACATAAACGGAATCCTATGTAAGTAGGTATTTTATAAAAATATTTTTAATCATAATTTGAACTAACACGAAACAACACTAAAGTCCACCGGGGTATATTAATACCCTGCGCAACTAATATTTTATCGAGTTTTCAGTAGGATCATAATAAAAGTTATAGGTTTACCGAATCACCGTTCAAGTTAATATTACATGCAGCTGTTAAAGCGGTTCCTGGGTTAATTCCGACTACGCCACCAACCCTGTTCCGCATTCATACGACCATAAACGTTAGTAACGGGTTATTGTGGCCTATCAAACGAATAGGAATTTCATTGTTCTTTCCAGCCACGACGTGACCTGGGAATATATAAATCTTTTGCATGACGGGCTTGTAAATGGGAAAAATATGATCAAATAAAAAAAAAAGTTTTGTGAGAATAATTTATATGCACATACGGCGCGATTTTGAACCTCTGAACTATTGAAATCCCAGGATCCTGATACCAATATCAGAATAATGGAATACAGAATTGCAATAAAAAAAGGTAAAACACGAAAAAAAATTGACCTTCCATAGAAATTCGTCCGCTGATCGGCGACTTTGTATGAAACCTAATATTGTTTTTCAATTTTCAACTTTATTTCTTGCAATTCTATATATCATTAGAGCTTCTGATTCCTGGATTTCAATATAGTTCAGAAGTTCAAAAGCACGCGGTATATTTATCTAATTTGTATTAAATCGTAATATTAAACGACTGAACTGATTTGTGCTTTCTGCTTAATGAACTATTGTAACTCTTACATACACCAAGATTTAAAGTAAATCGTGAGATTATATACAATACACAGTTTTTACATCAGCGCTTGCAACATGGCGCCCGCGACGCCGTTTATATCGCGCGAGAAACTACCTACATCTCGCTCTTTGATAATACGGAAAACAAGATGCCAATAGTCAATAAACGTTGACACACATGCCATGCTGCGGAGCTTGAACTGTACAATTATGTCTTTGCTTATATGTAGTACTTGTTAAATTTATTAAACGATTCTATTATTTCAGTTTCTGATACGTAGTGTATTGTAATAAGTGTAGTGTAATGTAACAGGTATGTTTAGCCGCTTTAATTCCACCCTTTACTTGAACATAACAGAGAGAATAAATCAGGTATATTCGCCTAATCAATGTAATTATCTGAACTTGAAGAAGTTCTAAACTCGGTACGTTCTGATACTTTGGCGTGCACTGTAATGGCACTGTAATAAGATTGATGCAGTTCGTGTTTTCCATATGAAAGACTGACTGGTTGAACACTTTACATATTCAATGACATAGCAGTTTGTGTCATATGAAACGTATAAAAAAACAAAGAAGTAGTTAAATGAAAGTGCTAAGACTCGAAAAGTTTGGAAATCGCCACGTGATCGGCTTGTCGTTGCAGCTAATTCGCTGGCGCCGCGAGTGTCCGCACTTATTGTTTTAAGTGGATAATCATGTCAAATCTCTATTTTTTTACTGATTACGCTCTATCTATATGTCAAGTGTCTTACCAGTCCCCCTGTAAACACAGTTCTGTTTTATTTATAAAATAGTTAGGTCTTCAATGATTTTTAAAATGCTTACTAACAAGTAGCAGCATTACAACGCCAAGTCTGATAAGCTGTTGTCATCAGACAATAATTGACAACAGCAACAGCTGTCAAATTGTACAGTTTATTGGGCAATTTGCCAGCGCTTAATACAACAAATCTTCTTGCTAGAATATAATTTCCTTTAAAATTACAGTGATTATAACTAACTACATACAATAATAACATGAAGAGAAAAAAAAGGCTGGCTGCTTTTTCGCCCAACTAATTAGCATAGCTATCCAACGGGGTAACGCAGCCAGCGTTCTTGCCACTATGCCACACGGCCGGGCAAGATTTCGACGATACATTTTTCTAGTGGTCTTTTTTTTCTCTTCATGTTTATATTGTATGTTTTAGAATATAATTAAACTTACTTGGCATTCTTGGGAGTAGTCTCAGGCTGGCAGCAAGCCCGGTACCGCAGCACTACCTCCGTGGGGGTCAGCGCGTCGGTCTCGTCTGCCGGCGCCTCGCACTCCTCCGTCACGAGGGGCGCGCGCGCCGGCGACGTGTGGGAACCATACCCGTCCGAATTCAGCTAGAACATGCTATTATTTAGAACTTTATATTAAGTTAACATATATAGTAGATAACAAGAAATTATACTACTGTTAAAGTACTAGGAAGATGAAAATAGGAAGATCAGGGAGAGAGCTACAGAAGAAATCGGCCCCTTATAATTATACCTATAAAGGTAAGAAGTGTATATACATACATATTATCACGCCTGTTGTCCAGGGGTAGGTAGGCAGAGACGATTTCCACTTGCTACCATCCTAAACTTATTTATTTTTAAGAAAATTGTTCTATTATAGCTTCTTCACTAATCACTCTTCTCATGCACGCTCTTCGGTTTCGGTTACTTCTTACATTTCTTTTAATAAGAACGTCTGGAATCTGATCACAGTATGTTCGACGAAGTCAACCCTGGCCAACTTTTCCATTTACACTGACTTTTTTATATTATTTGTCATTTTTCTTTTAATCTATCCTTTCAATGTGGCCAAACCCTATCATTCCTGTCTCGATCTTGGTCACTAAACCATCTTTCAATCAACATCATTCATATATGAATGACAATAAGGAATCTATGCTTTATGGCTTTGTTTTACATGTTTGCCTATCTTATGGAAGTATGATAAGAATGACATATTCACTTAAACATTTATGCAATTGTTTCATTGTTTATTTTATTCATTGTTTCATTTTAGTTATTAATAATGGTGTAAAATAACGTAAGTATTGTAATAATGTTTTGATTAAATCTAAGAATGGGTAAGTCTATTTGATTAAATACATATTTATTTACTACGAAACATTCATTTCAATCATATGTATTAAAAAGAACAAAAGCTCTACAGCTATTTTTACAAATTAGGTAAGAAATAAAATAGATTTTAAGGCATTTATTCTAGATAAAAATTCTAAGTACTAGTATTACATTAGCGACTAAAAAGGGCAAGAGGCTAGATGATAACTATGTGCAAGAAAGTAGGACACCTAGGTGCTCTACAACACTCATTACGATGTCAAGTGAATACCGTATTCAATCTCGACTGTCACCGTTGCTAAACATACAAATGAGCTAGAACATAGCAAAATAGTAAAGTAGATAATTACAAGTTCTTTACATTATATAATATGGCTATTCTAGATATTTCTTACTGTAGCATTATAGGAAAAAATGTTTACTTAGCGCAAAAAGACCTAACTATAAATCATTCCAAAATTCAAGTTCAATGTTGTGCTAAGAGTTTCGTGACAAAAAATATAAATCTTTAATCAAATGCGAAATTAAAGTGCTACGAATTCCATTTTTTTTTATCAGTAGTTTGAATTTAACTGCACAAGATTTATATTTTAGGAATCATTGACAAGAAATCAGCCTAAAAAGGTACTTTTAAATACTCATATGTTACTACTTTTTACTTCTTGTACATATATTTTCTAATAAATAAATTTAAGTCCTTCGTATTAGAATTGGTAATTGTACAGTGAAACTTTATCAAGTGACTTGGTCCGCAATAAGTGCATAGGACCTACCAAAGTCCCAGGTTTATTTTTTCCTTCAGATGGGCCGTATTAGAATGAGAAAAATCCTAATCAGCTTAATATTACGATAAAACGTAAGTAATAAGTACGAAAAGATCAATCTCAAACAATTCAATATGACAAGATCATATCAAAAACATACGAGAGGTCATCATGACGTCAATCGTCCGTTCCAGATGACAGTCAAAATGAAATACCAATGATAGGATGGAGATGAGCTCACTTTGACGATGGTGCCGACCTGGGAGTCCTGTGCGGGCTCCAGTGCCCGTTCGCGGGGTACCTCCCGCAGCTCCCGTGAGTCAGCTCCCTCCACCGGCGCGCCGAGCAGTCGCTCCTTCATCTCGTGGATGTAAGGGCAACGCTGCATCGCGATGTAGAACTCGCGGACGCGCACCTGGAATAAGGAGTAGAGTATGTATATTTATTTCAAATATTTCACGCATGCATATCCTGAAGGGCCGATTTGAAATACAATAGTAAAAGCCTTTGAAGAGCAGCAACTCCTTATGGGTCGAAAGCTACGTTTTCAGAAGGGCCTATCCTAGGTGCAAGTCAGCCTGGACCGCCGGTCGGTTACCAGTATTCGGAGATCATCCTACACAAAGCACTCTGTTCCAGTGGCGAATGCGAAAGGGTCGGAGAGTGGGAAAAATATCTTGAAAACTCTATTGGATTTTTGTAGCTGTTTCAAGAATAATTGTTTTCTTTCTTCTATTCCTATTTATAGCCACATGGCCGGGCGCCTAGAATAAATCAATTATCTTATTTAGAAAAAAAAAACAGTAAAAATCCACTGATTTTTAACTAACTGAAAAAGAGAGGTTAAGGGATGGTTAGGAGAGGTAGACTTTGAAGTTCAGCGGCAGCGGTACCAGTGTACCCGTTACAAGAATTTTGGTTTTAGTAGGTACTCTACCTTTTCAGAATACCCCATTCCTGACGTAAACATTCCTTGGGTAATTCCAGAATCGCAGACAAATAGAGGACTACAAACGGAGCTGACAGTGAAGTACATCTATTTGCCAGCTTTGGCAAACACATGTCATCTTACTCTAAACTATTGATCTCGAAATTTAAAACTATCGCTGTCCTTGTTCCACAGAATAATGGTTTAAAAACGAGAGGCTGCGACTCATAAGCCGTCGTTTTAGTCCTTTTATAAATGCATTATTGCTATTAAATACTATTCGTAATAATTGAGTTGTGCCTGTCCGAAGAATGCACGATATCCAGTACAGATAAACTTGTGCCACGTGCCCAGGTGGATTGCTGATCTTATCGATAATCGTCTACCGGCAGTAGCCAATCTCAGGAATTCTCCCCTTATCTTTTGATGCCGTCTAATTAAAATATTCTGGTATTGGAATGCACCTACATCTGATAAATTCTTCTCATCGAGTATGTTAATAGGTACATTAGACGATTCAATTTGTTAAATCAATAGAGCAGGTCTGACCTACATACGAAAAAGAAAAGTTGTAAGGGTTTACTTGGTCTTTTACTAGGGGCTTTACACGAACCCTCAAACTCATCCAAAGAGCTAATGGGCTATGCTTGGTGTTTTTCTGACAAACTTAACCAGAAATTGAGAAATTCGTAGAAGAACAAAAGCCATCGTCGTAGCTTAGCGGAGTAGCTGTTTAAAGTCCACTTAAAAGAGCACTTAGTGCATAGAACTGATGGCCGATAAGGCAGCAAGGTTCTCGAATAGCAACCATGTACCGGCAAGTGCAGCGTCGGACACCAATCTATTGGTGGTCGGACAAACAGACCAAGATCACAGGGCACGCTGAATGCAAGTCGCTTCCAACCGGTAATTTTGGGATTCCTTGGGGGTAGCCTATGACCAGCAGTGGACTTCTTACAGCTGATATGATGATGATGGAATTTTATTCCGGTCTATTGAATGACAAATTGAATCGTGTGTCAAATTGTATCGATGCAAGAAAGTGATTGTTACACGATTGTCCAAAGAAGGAGTGTCAGAAGAAGGAGTATTTTTTACTAACTACCTATGATTTGGAGTATGGGTTATTGTTAGAATCCTTCGTTCCTGAGTGACATAGCTTGTATTTTCTTTAACTTGTTCTTTTTTTGCAATTGTTTTATATTGCAAGTCAAATTCTAGTGTTCTTATTATTAACCCTTTGACCGCGAACGTCGGATAAATTCGACATACATTTTTTATGAATGTTCGCGGTCAAAGGGTTAAACAGTTTACCCCTTTGTAGACCTTGAACAGACGTACTGTACTTAGTGTAGTGTCCACGAAAATTATTTTCATTATGCTAGCTTTTGTTGATAACATGGTAGCCAAAAATAATATAATGGCGGCCAATAAAGTAAATAGCTAATGCTGTTCGTTTTTATTTATGAACCATTGTGGCTAACTTGTGTAAGGAATTATCAATTGCCTTAAGGCCCATAGCTAATATCTTGTGTAAAATAAATATTTATGGACAAATCACACAGATTGAGCTAGCCCCAAGGTAAGATCCAGACTTAGTTTTTAGACTTAGATACTAACTCAACGATAGGTACATATTTTTTTAACAAATACACAAATAACATACAAGACCCTGGTCAATCTGAAAAAGATAATTTTCCATCATGACCTGACTGGAAATCGAACCCGGGGTCCACTAGGCCACAGAGCTCATCAATAACACATAGTTCCTATAAATGCGCACATAGGTTATATACCTATAGCTTGTCATAACGGACGCAACGATTTTATAGTTCTATAATATTAATGGCACTTATCTCCACGAGTAATTAATAGTAATTATGTCTGCTTTCACGGATGTATACCTAATAGAAATTCTACATTATATATTAGTATGTGTTCATTTTATTAGCTAATAAAAACATTTCCCTTGTTTAAGTAGGTGTAATTATCTAACGATTGTATTATATGGAAGGAAGAAGATATTGTCATCCTGTTTTTCCAATTCCTTGAACGTGCCTATTTTGTTAATGTATTAGAAACCAAACACTATCATTTTAACGACGTTTTTAAACTTTATGATAGGTAGTAGTGGCAGGCGGTCAGCTGTAAAACGCACTATCATCTTGTAACACATTAAAGAAACGCACCTGAAGAAACGTTAATTGGGAAAACGCTCACCCAGGATAAAAATGTACACACTGTTCAAAATACGGAAATATCTAAAAGCTCCCTTCAGTAATTTAATTATGCGCGCACGGCTAGCCCACCCGCCTCTCCCGCTATGGCGATCTTCTTCGGACTTCGCTTTCCCGTCCGCTCACACACACGTCATTAACTTTTTGTGTAAACTCAAATATTTTAGTTCGCCTATGCTTCGGTCAGTTTGAATAGATTCCCTTGTCTCGCTTCGTTCGCCAGATTTTCGCCAGCTAGCTAGCGGGCGAGCGAGCGAGCCGTGCAAGAATTGTTAAACCTCTTTTCATACTTTATTGTACACCACGAATTTCAAAGATAAGCTACTTCAGCGATTCAACGATGCGAACGATAATATCCGACGATGCCAAAGAAGATATTCGTTAACCTCGTTAGCGTAGCTAGCTAGGTGCAAACCAAAGTAGGAAAACCAAACTATGAAAAGAGATGAAACGATTGCTCAAACGAAGCTCCTACTTTGGCTCCCCTCGCTCTCCCAGACCACTCGCTCAAAAATAAAAAGTAAAGGCACTTAAAACAATTTATAATCTTAGCAATTAAATACCAATTATTGCATCCTGGCCATTATAAAGTCTCTCCGCAACTGCACAGTCACTGAATGGTGCAAACTCTCGTATGCCCGGCACGTTTCTCCCCGACCCTTATATGAGTCACTAAAGGCGAGCGAGATACGCGACTATGTCGCCCATCATATCGCACTTGCACAGGTATGAACTGGAGCTTTTCAATGTTTTATTTCGATTTACTGGGGAATGGTCAGGAGTCATACAAACAAAGTCGATAGTGGACGTGCATTATTACACGAAGAAATTTTAGCAATTTTTCGACCCGCCTTCCCCCACAGGTGAGATCTCGTAAGATTTAACTCGATCCCCTCTCGCCTCCGAAATCTAACGTGTTATTTTTCTGAGCTTAAATTTCGTTGGAAAGGCAGATGAAAGTAGATTACAAGGACTCATGTGTTGGTATTACTGGAATCGACTACGATTGTAAATAAATTCGAGAACTACTTCATGTAGATAAAAATATAAAAAATAATGATGCCACACACATATCATCATCAGGTCTTTTTAGTCTCCACTGCAGGAGCATGACTCTCTCTGTACTACCGAAGCCACACTTGGGCCAGAGCAGACAGAGGATTTGGCCTACATATAGGCACTTATATTATACCCGTATCGATATAAATCTTTATATTTTGCTCCTGTAGCAATAGACACGGACTGATAAACATAATAATGTATGTTTGTTGGTCTAATGGCAACAATATGCCAACAAAGACATGCTTACCCTATTAACGCCAACGTAAGGGTTCCGGAAAACCAAAATAACAATGTCATTTTTGTCGGCTTTGCTGGCGTAACACCAGCTACTAATTAATCGCGTTGTAAGCCACTTTTGTGCGTGACGACGGCCCTAGCTGACCTAAATTGCAGCATTATTCATAATTACTGGAGTAGTGGCGATACTTTTCATTTGTTACGCGCATTAGTTTGATTGTTTGTGAAGGTTTAGCGGACGAATATCTCACACTAATCTACCACTATTCGGGATATAAGCATGTATTAAAAATCAATGATAAAACATTATTTTTACCAGATAACTATCTATGTATATTTGTATATTTTAAAATAAAATGTTAGAAAGCTTTAATGAGTAGGCATCATCAACTCGTAATTGTAGAACAATAGCGGCCCGCTCCGCCTTCGCTTGAGCAGATACATATAGCTAATAAATTCTATAGCCTATAGTAAAATATTAAAAAAAATATTTTTTAAATTGCTCCAGTAGTTTTGGAGCCTATTCAATGCAAACAAATAAACAATTCAATCTTTCCTCTTTATATTATTGACCGAGCGAGCGAAGCGAGTGAAGCGTCTCAGTTTCCACTGGCCCAAAATTCTTTTGTCCGTCTGTCTGTCTGTCTGTTCTCGCCTACAGGTCGCATTTCTCAACCGATTCTCATGAAATTTTGTGAGCAGGTTCGGTAATTATATAGAATTTTTTTGTCGTGCCGGTTTTTCGAAATTTTAAAAAATGGCAAATATATAGGGGTCCGTAACTTAAAAAAATTCATAGCACAGCATTTGTTATTCTCATTAAGACGCAACTTTTTTTTCTGAACAACTTTTTTATACGATAAACTTGAACGTGTTTATTTATAGTCGGCAATTTGCCCAAAAGTTGTCTGAAATCGATTTTCTGTATATTTATGAAAGAAGTTGAAGTACGTGAAGTGGGAGAGTGAGTGAAATTGAACAACTTTCCCTAAGGAACAAAAATCAAAATATGAAAAATATTTTTTGGCTTAAAACATGATACTGCGTATTACTTTTATAATTGAAAACACTGAATAAACTTAGAATCCTGAAATAAAAATAAAAAAAAAATAATAAAGATTCACATGCTATCCTGTGACTTGAACCCGGGGCTTATAGATGCCGGCCACTTCTTTACGTAAAGTTCGCATGTTTGTCTGCCATAATAGTTGAAAATGAACGTTCTATTAAAATGTTGACCAATTGGTAACAAAACAACTATGAAACCGGGTACTTAAATTTTGCCTCCCATTCACCCATGCCAAGTTCGCTATTCCGATATTTCCGATCTTGAAGAGGATCACTCCAACTTAGTTAAAGTGTACAAAAGCATACTAAACATGGTGCTCAAGGGCCGTGTTCCCATACAAGAGTAGTCCCCTGATTTCTCGCCGGATAGTACCAATAAAGTAATGATTTTTTACTAAAATAATCCGTATGTTAAAAAATTTTCACAATTGAATTATTTAAAGAGATATGAACCTTCAAAAACATGAAAAATTGGTACGATATTCCGTTGTTTGGGCAATTATATATATATAAGAAAAAAATGACAGCTCCGTGGCGCAGTGGTTAACACGCCAGCCTGTGACACGGAGTGCCCGGGTTCGATCCCCGGCCAGGTCAAAATGGAAAATGGTCTTTTTCAGATTGGCCTGGGTCTTGGATGTTTATCTATGTATGTATTTGTTATATAATATAGTATCGTTGAGTTAGTATCCCATAACACAAGTCTCGAACTTACCTTGGGGCTAGCTCAATCTGTGTGATTTTTCCGTATATATTTATATTATTATTTATTAAAAAAAGGGTGTGGTCGGGTCTTCTGGTAAGGAGAATGTAGGTTTAAATTTCCGTTTCCTCTGGTACCTAATTAAGAGCAGCGGGGATTGGGAAGTAGTAACTCAAGGAAATCATCCTTTAGTCAATTAGCATATCAGTAACAGACATATTTTAGAGCACTGGAGGGCAAATGTGGATATTGGTTGTAAGGGCTCGCGAGGTCTACTGTTCTTGCAGAACCACTAGTATTAGTGTACAAAAGTAACTAACTCAGTAGGTAACTGAGTAGTAGAAGTAATAATTACATATAAACGGTACTACGGAAAATAACAACCTCCGTGGTCCAGTGGTTAAGGCGTTTGCCTGTTGACCCGGGGATCGTGGGTTCGATTCCCACCGGAAGCATACTTTGTTTAGTTGTTTCCAGTTTAGTAAGGACATTGCAGGCTTGAATGACCTGATTGTCTGATAATAAAGATGATTCCGTGCTTCGGAAGGCACGTTAAGCCGGTGGTCCCGGCTGCCATCTGGTAGTCGTTAAAGGAACCACGTCAGAGGCCGAGAGGCGGTTCCGAAGAACTCTGACACCAGGGTGTGCATGGTCGATTGACCGTGACACCTACTCGAAATGATGATGATGACGGAAAATATGGCTTACTATTAGATGATATAAACTTACTTATCCGTAAAGATAACTACGGATTAAACATAGATGTCAAAACCATTGCAACCAAAGTACCTATGACATTGTGATAGAAATGAGCCACAGACCAAATATCACAAAGCTCATACAAATATCCACATTTAACTTATTATACTCATAGAGGAAAACTACTAACTAGAGCAGTCTGAGATACGTATGCATAAACATAATGTTAAACCCATGCAACCAAACAAATTAATGCCACTGCTAATGTATTGTGTATCTAGCCCGACCTTATGTTAATTGTAGAAACTAATGCAATTAAATACCGCAACGAAAATAAATGGCGAATTCTTAAGATGAAACTAGGACGAATTTTGCCTGTAATAATTGTTAGTTTGGAAAGCGAGCCTACATACTGTTGACAGTATGTAGGCTAAAAACAGCAAAGTTTACCAAGTGTTTTGAACATTTAAAATGAAAACATTATGATGAGAGACTTATCTGTGGTATTATTTCAGGTCGTATAGTAGGTTATTGGGTGCACAGCATAATATGTAGGTATTATGTATATGCCGATGATATACTTCTTCCTTTCTACATATTATAATACTTATAACTAATTAGACAGTTGATATATTTTATCAATAACTAGCTTTTGTCCACGTCTTCGCTCGCGTTAGTGTCAATCCCTTGAGAATAGTACTTTTTCCTGGATGAAAGGGTACCATATATCCTTCTCCGTACCCCAGACGTGTCTGCAAAATATCACAATCAATTATACTCATATTCGATACTACTTGATACTACTATATTCATTTTTGCATTCATAGATATTATTTAGTAAGGATACAAAACATTGCAAAATCCAAAATAAAACTAAGGTTTTTTTTATTAGTTTGAAGTTGCCTGTAGGTAATCTATCTGCAGAAAAATATGTAAGGCATCAACGCGGAAATTTCTAAAACAATAAAGCTACAAATTTGCATAGCCCTGACCTACTAAACAGTTTCAATATACCTCCGTGTAAGTAAAACATACATATGTAAATGAATCCTTGTTGCGCTCATTTTGGGACAATGAGGCGAACGGGACAGGCTGGGACTTTGTACTATGACAGGTGACTGATATTAATATTGTTACTCAAGATCTATATGTATCTCTATACACTCTGACTGGTTAATCACTTAGCATACTTTCAGACTAGCTTAGTTAGTATAGTGAATAACTGAAAATATGAAGGACCATTTTCAGAAAACTCCTCCGATTCAAAAGAACTGATTGTATTTTTCAACAAAAATAAAATAGCTTTGTAGGGACAATAATGCAGTAAAAAATTTGAAAATTATTGGTAAAATTGTTTAGTTGTAGATTAACTGAACTTGCCCTTAATATTTATGAAATAATTAGTAAGCCTTAGGAGACTGTACATTTGCGAATCTGTAAGAAAACTCCTAATTCGAAACCATTACCGACCCTGACCCACTTCTCAAGATCAACACTTCCTCCTTTAAGGAAAATTCTCTGCGCAAATTTTATGCTGTCTTTTCAAGAACAAATAAAAAGTAATTGAAAATTTTGATTATTCTATGAATGGAGTGGAAACGTTACCTTTTGTGTGCAAAAAATATTTAATAATTAAAACACTTATTAGACATTTCATAATTAATTCCATAACACGCAATCTTCATATAACATAAACAAAATAAGAAATGTTCTTAATTCTTCCTCTAGAAATATATAGAACCGACTAGATTATATTTCACAGATATCGGTGTTCGAAACTCCGATCGGCGAATTGAGAATCTTCCATATTTGAAAAAGAAAGCTAGCACAAGTTTAAGTCATAACACAACTAATAGTTAGTGTAATAGAACCATGACACATATTCCTCCAAGACAAAAACTGTTGTTCAGTATACTGAGTGACAAAACGGGTTTTTGCCCCGTTCCCATCACATTAAGGGAATTAATTCAGCCACGCGGAGGTTGCGGAAAGCAGGCGGAATGTGTTTTTTGCCGAGAGAAACGTTTCTATTATGAGCGGTGAAAATACCAGCACAGGCCGGTCCGGCTGTGTGGCCCTTGCCCATATGTGGCCGGAACTGTCACAAATGTGCTGACAGTAAAATAAATCCTACATGGCCAATGGTTCCGATAAAATCAATTTAAAACATGAGCACGGTGATAATTATAAGGCTATATACCTACTCAGCAATTTTCGAAAGTATTACACTAAAATTAAAACTAAATATACAATGTTCGGCAGAAAGGGTATTATTATTATTCAATGTACTGAAGATTATTAAAAATAAATTTGATTCTGGACGTAAAGTCCGATCAAAAATATAAAAACCTGCCCTGGGGCCCTAAATTAACTATAGTTATATGATAACTGTATGTATATCCCTTGTCCCTTGCCCATATACGCCGGAACTGTCACGAATGTGCTGACAGTAAAATAAATCAAAGGTTCCGATAAATTCAATTAAAAACATGAGGCTATAAAATCAGCAGTTTTCGAAAAGCTTGCAATAAAATCAAAACTATACAATGTTCGTCAGACAGAATGGGCTATGCCCAATATAATTCAATGTACTGATTATGGACATGTTTTGCGAAGAGAAGAGAGCCATATAACTAGGAAGGTGTTGGATATGAAAGTAACTGGGAATCAGAGTAGAGGTAGGCCAAAGAAAAAATGGATGGAGTGAGTGAAGGAGGATATGGAGAAAATAAGGTAACGATAAAAATGGCTCAAGGTAGAGCAAAATGGAAAAAATACACGCTGACCCGACCCGACTTAAAGTGGGATAAGGTGAGGAAAAAGTACTGATTAATAAAAGTCAATTACGTAAAGCCCGACCAAAAATATAAAACCAGTCTTGGGAGCGCTAAACCAACTATAGCCTAGAAACATTGTATGGTTGTACACATGCGTCATGTTGCCAAAAAGGTCCGTGATGCTATTTAGCCAAATCTTCAGAATTTTACTTATTTTACAGACAGATACTTCGTAATAATGCAAATAAGTAACTTCTAATAGTTTTCGACATTTTAGCGTAAAAAAAAATCACAATATCCAAGAAATAGACCACGCACAATCAACATCACACAACACACGTCAATCGAAAGATGTTATTAATGACGTCTTAAGTTGCGTTGCCAGTTAAAGAAATTTGTTCTTATAGTTTTCCGCAATATGGCGAGGTTGTTTCATATTTTTACTTAGTTTGGTTGGGCTTTAATTCTCACGATGCGGGTAAAGTTGTTCATATCGATGAGTACATTGATCGATGTAAATAAGGTAAAAAAGTTTTTTTATAAGGATAATAAAAAAAATCAAGTATCCAGTTATTGATCAAATTGCATCTTACGTGCATTTTTTTATATAGTCTCATAAAAAAATAATATTTTTTCGTCATTAAATATCGTGAAAGTGGCATTTTTTTTTTGTAATTAATTTCAAGACGCGCCGGAAATTGAAACACTTAAAAAAACTATAAAATACTATTTCAAATGTGTCTTTCCACGTTACCCGTTATAGTCCTATTTCATTTGAATAGTAGATATATATCTACTATTATATAAGCATCCCCATGGAGTAATTAACTAAGCCTGTGTAATTCTAACGTGGAATTTTAATTACTATGTGTAGCTTTGCGGGCAATTTGCATTAAATAATGCGTTTATTAAACAAAGATGGCTAGTTAACCGCACCTCCATGATCGTAGAACACAGTACACAATCGATAAAAGTAATCGAGGTCACCACTGGTCAAAGATATCTATACCTTTATTATTTGTCTTGGCTCATGATTAACGAATACGCACCCCAAAAAAATACGTACCGTTTTACGATTTGTTTGAGAAATTATCATTCAATGGGTTTTGACAGAAAACTTTAATAGAGTTGCATTTTTTGTATTAGACACATGAAACATTTTATTTTGAAAGAGACAATGCAAAGCATTCAGGGCACAATAATAAGTTTGGTACTCCGAATAAGTAGGTTTAAAAATTGGTCTTTACATATGAAATTGGCGTTTTTTTAGCTTGCCATTTTATTCCTAATGACTATGATTTTCAGTTAAATACATTTAGTTTGAAAGTGGACTATTATTAACATTCTGCATGTATATTTTTTTTTTGCTTTTCTGAATTTGACTATTGAAAAATGTTCATGAAAAGAACTCGTTCAGTTGTTGTCCGTTTGATGAAAAATGTCGTCATTTTTCTAATCTTTTTTTTAACTTTTTGTTAATCATATAATACATCAAGCTTCCTGTTGTTTATAAATACATGCAAAATTTCACTTTAGTTAATTTTATCAAACCGGAAATTATACTAAAAACGTAAATATGAAAAATAAAATTTAATCTATAGAGAACGCTGATTTTATAGGTAGAAACCCAATATAATATTTTGCGTTTTATTTGTGATCTGAATCAAACTGACATTCGTCAAAGTTAGAATGCGATCTAAACATCTTAAATCAGATGGAAATGATTACTGCGCCTGACAGCGACACTACCGAAATTGTACTTGAAGATAACAAAGAGAAAGTACTGACTGTTTATCTTTTATCTTGAAATGGTTACTAGTATTTTTTATTTTCAAGAAAGTTTAAATATGTGTCAACATGTTAAACACAAAATATTCTAATGAGTTTTATAACAAGAACTTACTTTTTAAATCAAAATAAAACAATGAATTTAGGTTACAATAATTCAAAGTTTTTATTGTATTAGAAAGAGTATGGTTTGACAATTATGACTGAAAAATTGTATCAGACAAATGTCGATCACAGACAATCACGTCACGAATTCGGGTCAAGATGGAAAACGACCTTTTTCAGATTGGCCTTATCGTTGAGTTAGTAACCCATAACACAAGTCTTGAACTTATTTTGGGGCTAGTTCGTAGGCTATCTCAATATGTGTAATATGACCGTATGTATTTATTTATTTATTCTATTTTTTTATTTTAGGACTATCTCTGTGGCGCAGCGGTCAACACGCCAGCCTGCGACACGGAGTGACCGGGTTCGATCCCCGGCCAGGTCAAGATGGAAAATGATCTTTTCCAGATTAGCCTGGGTCTTGGATGTGTATCTATATATGTATTTGTTATAAATTATAGTATCGTTGAGTTAGTATCCCATAACACAAGTCTCGAACTTACTTTGGGCCTCAATCTGTGTGATTTGTCCGTATATATTTATTTATTTATAACAATCCCAAGTGTTCAAGAATATACATGCGTTTAAATTGAAGAAACTTTATAATATAGGTTGTATAGTATGGCCACTAACAAATTGGCGACGCCGTAGACCTCAAAGTGTCTTTTCAGTTTTCATTGCTCTCAACAATACTTCATGTCAAGTGATGCACGAGTACCTAAGCTTTGTACTTGGCCCACAAGACATTTACCATGAGTTACTAGAATAAACTTTTGGGTAAGTAGGTACCAACTTTTTGTTAACAACTAAATTATAAATACGAGATTGTGTCTATTTTATTTCTATATCTGCTCTTCAAACGAAATTCGTCAAAACGAAGCAACCACGGAGTTGCTCCGTGGAAGCAACAAAGCAACGTGATTTTACTAGCAGTATTTTGTCTAGAACCTATGTTATATTATACGAGTATAGAAAGGTCCTTCAAAAAAATTGCGCATAGACGAAACTCCTGGTACAGACTAGTTGTTAGTTAAAAAGATATTAACAAAAAAACCTGGTGTTTTTTGTTGATGTCTACCTGTAATACTCGTGTGCATGACACATTTGGATATCATATAATTTACTCACCAGCACCTTTTCAGCAAATACCTAAAACTTATCCCTTGGGGTAGATGGAGCGACGATATACTTAAGGTTACTGGCAGTGGTTGGAGAAGAAAAGCTCAAGACTGAGCTCAGTGGTGAGCCATGGAAGAGACCTATGTCCTTGTCCAGCAGTGGACGAGTGTAGATTGATGATAATGACGATCCAAATCCCATTAGGCACGCAGCTATCAATATAAATCTTTATAAAGTCGGTTGCAAATAACAGATCACAATACAAAAGTTCATTAACTACTCTACAGTTTACAATAAACACATCTGTCGTCAAGTATTTTTATATGTTTACGAGCCACCTACACCATAACTATTCGCGAAGTGCTAAGTATATTAAACGGACATATAAATAAAATTAGCGTTAGAATCTGGGTCAGTAGTGAAGGTACAATGTATTTCGAGGAAGCTATGTATACTACACGACCACAATGTAAACAAGAGTAGCTTTAATTCGAGACTCATAGTGGTCTGGACAATAGCCGTCCACAATAGATTCTTCGACCAATATTGTCTGACCCGCGGACTCGTTTATCATTGGTGTATTAGATTACTATTTAGCAATAACAATACTGTGTTTTTAACACTAACAAAGGCTACTTTTGCTAATCAGTATTTTGTTATTGCGTAATTTTACGTGAAATAAACGTGATTTTAGGTAAAACAATAGAGATAACACATACATTGTATTATCGTTAGTCTAAGTTAGTAAGCAAGATCCAGAAACATGAATAACAATAGGAACTAGACTTTTGACTCATTTGACCGTCGATATATTTAAGAAAAAAACCTGTTTAATCTCAAGTTACGCAAAAAATTAATTTATTTATTTATTTAAATTTAAGTTTAAATAAATAAATAAAAGATATTTATCTATTTAAACTTATTCCTATTACATTATCGGTGTCTATTTCCGTTTGTTTAAAATTGTCCAAACATTTAAATTCATCATTAAGTAATTATCCATCTATTTTACTACTTCTGTCACTCAACATCATACTTGAAAAACAACTTCTTACTATTTAAAAACAACACATTTCCATTTTTATCTCCTTTGTTAGTTTTAATTGACTCATTTCTATAGAATTTTGTATATAAATATCATTGTGCATCATGGTATGTTCCAACTGGATGTAACTTTAATTTTAGCTCTATATCTTCTTTTATAATCACTCTCAATTTCTAATGGCCACACAAACACTTGGCAGCGTCGTGGAGCTGTGTCTTTTCAGTTTTCACTTCTCTCAACAATACTTCGTGTCAAGTGATGCACGAGTAGGCCTACCTGCCTTTTACTTTGCCCACAAGGCATTTGCTTTGAGTTTCTTACATAGACTTTTAAGTATCAAATTTTTGTTAACTACTAATTCAAATAGGTCTCCTATTTGTGTCAATTATTGTATAACCTCCAATAAGCTTCCCTAACCTCTTATACTTTTATTTCACCTCTTAGTTGTATTACACGTTGCATATTATGTATGATGTGTTAAATGAGACTTTAGGATTTGTTCATCCCGTAACGTAAGATGTGGAGTTGTGATACAAGTGGACGTCTATTTCTAAAAGTGTGTAGAATAATAATAATAATATATAATAACCCAACACAAGTCCAGCCACATTACAATACCATAACCCACTAGTTTCTTTTATCCCAGGAAATGCAATAGTTCCTCCTCAGGCCAATACCTGTTCAAGGGCATATCATACATTGGTATTTCCAGGAACGGGTTCTGGCTGGAATCCATTACATCAACTTCTCCAAAGGGCCTCTACGCGTTGGATCTATATCCCCACGCAAGCCTCTCAAAGGACCAGGTTAACACCCGTGACTCCAAAGGAGATACAAATAATAGTAATCTTAATCTGTATTTATCTTAAAACAATAGATTCGACTAGTATTATTGTAGGACAGGTAAAATATTAGATTGTGAGAAACTGGAGTCTGAACTAAGCAGAGCCTTTATCTCAGAGTACCAGCTTTTCCCCTGACGAAGTACCTATGTAGCTAAGCTAAAAACCAAAAGCTTGATCAAGCATTTGACAATCATTTAGCGATGCATTCAATGTTTACATACAGATCATCCTATTGTGGCCAATATTTTTCCAATCAAGCATCACCGCAAATAGCACAAAGCCGGCCGGAAGTTTAACTAGGTTTCCAATGTGTGATGCAAGAGACAGAACATCCGTGTTCCAGCTCCGAGGAAATTAATTTTCTGCCTATCTGTTGATTTGCTGAGTAGGTCAGAATAACATTGATTTGTGCGGATTGCGTTTGCAACAAGTTGAACTACGTTACTATCTTTGAAATTATTTATAATCAAGATTTTATTTTCCTTAGGTTGAAAACCCTTTTTTACGTTCCGATTGTGAATGTGGACTAAACTCTCAGAGAATGTAAGTATTTTATTTTGTTCAAATATTTCCTAAGTATTTTAGTGCTTTGATAAGGTACCTTATTCTTATTTATCAATTTACCTAATCAGTTCCGATTGATTCTAACGAAGCTTTCTAAATTTGTTGTTCTATTTCTGGTATCTGAATTAGATTCCTAACATTGTAAAATCACAAAATATCACAGTCGCACAACATATGTAAAATTTGATGATTTTTAGCAGTTTTTTGATTCATTCCGACTAGGTTCTGCTTATTGTTCTAAAAAATAACTTTTTTATAGTTAAAAATGTTATAATTTTATAAGGAAATTGTTTCCAGTCAATAGCATTTAACAAACCGACAAATTGAAGGCAGTACGGATAATGTGATTCACGTAGCGAGGCTCGGAGCCCGCAGCATTTGCATAATAACGAGATCGAATGCGCCATAATTTGTGTGCGCGATCACGACCGTATACTGTCCGTGGATGCATCGGAATCTGTTCTCTTTATACTCCATAGTGAACATTTCAAAGGGCTTTCATTGGGGTTCAAACAATCCGATGTTGTTAGTTACTCTCTCACTCAAGAACTACTGAACGAATTGCGATGATGCTTAGAAAGTACATCGATAGAATGTTTTCCAAACTTAGAGGACCAATTCATTAAACAATCAATAGAATGCGTTTACATTATCATAAGAATGCGCGATATTTTGTGTGTGTGAGATCACGACCGTATGTTCGTGGGATGCGCTGGATTGTAGTTGAATGCGTCGTCGTAATCTATGCTCCATTATTAACATTGAAAGGGATATCATTTGGATTTAAACAAATATGTTAAATTTTCATGTAAATTTGAGAGTATCTAGCAATAATGCGTCATAATTAGGGACTGTATGTACCTAATATCCGTGTAATGTAGGCAACTAGGTGCAACGAAAAACTTTTATTCAATTGTCTATAATCATTTCAAAGGACTTTTGGTTTAAGCTAGCTGTGTCAGTTCACATTTTCTTTGCTTATGGCTTTTGTACCGGTAACCTACCTACTACGATAAGCATATCCGCAAAATCATTCGAATGTGTCGGAAACTTTACTCTAACAAACAATTCTAAGGGCTGTAATATGATTTCAACAATCAGGCCAAACCGATCAATATTTTGGTTAGTTATTGCCACTTTTGTAAAATCCAAAAGCACTAACGTTAAATTCTAACTAGCATATATTCATAATAGCAGACCCCTCCAGAGCTCAGTTGCGACATAGGAACCCTTCGGATGAGAGAGGGAGAATACACATACACGTCTTTGTCCCTTTCGGGGTTCACAGAGCTTAGGTTCTTAAACACCTAAAGGCCACGTGTAGGGTGTATATGTGGAACATTAAACAAAATAATGACGAGTTTTTAGCCGCATTCCTTAGATTTCCCTTAAATAGAAAAGCAGGTGGTACATTCTACGTTTTTTCTTTTTTACTTGATAGAAGTATATTGGGACTGAACCTAATTCAGATATCACATCTACGTTGAATGAATGATAACGAGATTTGTATAAGAACTCAAAATCGTCTATTATAAATCGCGTATACCATATACAAAAAGTGCCTCTATTACATACATATATATAGGTATATATACAAATTAGGGCTTAGTCGCATCATAGCGTAAAATGTAACTCGATGTTCGGGTGTAAAATACATTCAACTTAATTTTCAAGATTTAGTATGTCTATTCAATTTTATAAATTCATGGAAAGAGTAGCACTGGAACTATATGACATACTCATCTTCAAACGACAACATGATGATAGCATAGCACTCGATAATTATAGAATTGGATCTTATGCCACAGTCTTCCGAGCATTGATTGAATTTAGTATGACATCATACTGAAGCCAGACTTAAGTATGACGACATTCCAAGCAATATCTACCCCAGCCATTCCGTGAAATGAAACGTAATTCAAATGAAATAAACAGTAATATAATAATTTAGATGTATATTTTGAACTCGTGTACGGAGAGACATGAAAAGATGTTTCATTTGACATGACGTCCTTTTCAAGCGAGTATCTCTTTTGTACCTACGTTATAATATGACACAAAGAAAAAAACATGTTATTACATTCGTACCAATGCTACGATTTTTAATCGTCTTAAAAAAAGAGGCTATTAATACATCTTTAACGTTTCTCGATTACTCTTAGATGCCTGGACCGAATTGGAAAATTGATTTTTATTGAAAGTTGCAATACATGGTTTGGTTTCCCATCCATATTATATAAACTCTAATCCTGAATACCTTTGCTTATGCAGGTCTAAAATTAAGAAACAAAAACCGGCCAAGTGCGATCTAAAGCGGCAAAAAAGCATGTCCTTGTGTGTGTGATTCGTCAGATTTGGACCCATTCTCTCGATCGGCTCTTACAATCTGCGCGGGAAGAGAAGCAGCGGGGACATTCTACGTTTTTCTTTTCTTCCAGACCAGCATGGAAGAGAGAAAGCTTAGTAAAATTGACCTGGGTCTTCGATGTTTATCCATATAAGTATCTATTATAAAATATAGTATCTTTGAGTCTAGTATCCTACGACACAAGTTCTGTGAGACTAGCTCAATTTTAGTGATATGTCCCTATATATTTATTTATTAAAACAAGGTTTTGGCATCCAACGTGTTCAGCAGGCACGTGTCCATTTTCACCGATTGACAAATTTTACTTTTAATCTGGTTTTAATCGTAAACAATTACATTCGTTTCCTTTACACTTATGTATCAGACAGTGTTATAAATAATTTATCCAAATATTGTGCCAAGCATTAGTAAATCCGTAAGCAGCTGCAGCTGCTAATCTTTTGCCGAGATAAAAAGAAATGATTGTACCAGTTTTAGGAACTGACATTAACAGCGCAACGTGCGCCCTACTTTTGGGAACTGGTACCAACCCTACGTTCTTCCATCAGATTGTGTTTGTTTATGGTTCAACTCATTGCTGACTTCCTTGTTGGTAATCGTATCAACGCCTCATATTTTATGGCTGGAGAATATGCGCATTTGACTAGATACAATTTAAATTATATCTACATGCATATGCATACATCATCCCATACAAAGTCGGCGATCAGCTGGACGAATTTCTATGGAGGGTCAATTTTTTTTTTTTTTACCTTTCTTTTTTGCTGTTCTTTGTTTCATTAGGGATTCTGATTTCAGGATTTCAATATAGTTCAGAGGTTCAAAATCACACGTTATATGGGTATACTACATATCGTAGAAATTCGCCATTTTTATACATTTATTAGAGAATTTAAAATTTACAGCAATTATTATTCTAATCAAACTTATGAAAAATAATCCAAACAATCATTCAAAAGTATTTAATAAAGCTTTATTGAGAGACATTTTAGTCTTTACCATTTTAGCCCGTAAAATTTCAACAACTTAATACTCTGCTCGTAAAACAAATTAAAAAGTCCTGTAATCTCCCGCCTTTTATCGCGTCCAGTAAAAATAACCGTGGAAAGGCGATAGGACGCAGCTATAACTTGTTTGAACTTTAAACGCATTACTTCAAAGGGTTAAGTCGGTTATGTATTTCTATTTATAGACAGCGGACAATGTGCTCTTGTATCTTGTCACCTAGATTTTATTATTTTACATTTAGTATCACATTTTTAAGCCGTTGTGTAACCGGCAGAGTAGAATAGGACCACTCCAATTGTTCCCGTTGATGTCGTAGAAGGCGATATAGGAAATACAAGCTAAACAAAGCTTATAAACATCTGTGAGACCTCTCCTACCCATCTGGCCAGCGTGGAGAGTGTAGGCCAGGTCCTCTGACTGCTTTGGCCAAGTATGGCTCTAATAGTACAGCGAGGGTCGTGCTCTAAACTAAAAAAGACCTGATGATGATGATCACATTTTTATAAGCTTTTATTTAACTTGCAACGTATGTATGTATCTGGTTTTTCAACAACCTCTGTGGCTTAGTGTACCGCAAGGGCGTTTGAATCGACCCTGATCAAACTTTTAATCTTCCAAAATATGTTTAATATTATTATAAAAACTGTTTTATAAAATATATTGTGCCTTTAAACCGTTAAGTGCCTGAATATTCTTTGATAAAAGTTTGGTTTTTAAAAGCTTTTGCACGTACTTAGGCTATTGCTCGTCCTTTGAGTACTGCTTGCTACGCTATTTTAATCCTTAGCATATTAGTTACGAGCTTCAAAGTCGTGTACAAACTCTGTCTAAATTAAAAGTATTTAAACTCTACTGAAAATTTCAGAAAAACAGTTTTTGTTTTACCCAAGCTTACGGTATCTCTGTCTGACTATGATGTCCTTTATCTTAATGCGGAGCTACTTTTAAATATTCAAAAAGAAAAAAGGGTTGTCTTTGAAGTCGGTTTACGGACGATAATTTTATGTGATAACGGTGGAAGAGAGATAGATGCACAAGCCGAACGGTTAGGCTGATCGTGGCTCTCTTTCGCTTGTTCCGCGCTCTCGCTTGCAATACGAACGTGACACTTTTTCGTGTGTGCAGCCGGCGTTCATCGATTTACTCCGCGAGTTTTTCGGCCTTCCCTTTCCTTTATATCCTGTTACAGCCAGATGATCGGCATCCCTCCTCTCGACATGGCCATACCAGGTCACACGATGGCTCTTTATTTTGTCCACTATTGGTGCGACTTTAAGGCTTCCTCTTACATAGTCATTCCGGATCTTGTCCATCCTTGTTACTCCACACATCCACCGCACTATTCTCATTTCAGCCACATGAATCTTATGTACCTCATTCTTTTTGGTTGCCCAACACTCCGATCCATACTCATTGTATGGATAGCTGGTCTTATAATCGTCTTATATACATATATTGCCCTTCAATTTACACGAAATTCGCTTATCGCAAGTCAAACCGATCACTTGTTTCCACTTAAGCCATCTAGTGTTGATTATTTTTATGATGTCCTGATCCACGTAGCCATCGCTTTGTAAGAGTGAACCCAGGTACTTGAAATTAGTGCAAACTGGCAGCGAAGTATCGCATATGTTCACAGTAACAGCGCTGGAAGTTAGTGATAGCGGACTCTAGACTATGAAATACCATATCTGAGGAAGCAACCCGGCAATCGCGGATGAAAGAGAGAATACTGGAGAATACGATCCGAAACTTTTACGTTGTATTTTTTTATATTTGTTTTACGGCTTTTAAATAAAATCACATACGGTATTATCGCGTATATTACATTCATACTCGTATATACAATCATCTATACAATCGCGAAAACATCAGAAACCATTTGTTTTACGGCAATTAGCTTTCTACGCCTTTTAGCCCTTCATATTTTTCAATGTGTGTAATCAACGAAATGATGGTGTAATTCATTTCGTTTATTAGACAGAGCTGGCGACAATTCCCACGAATCCACTGGATTGATCATAGCCGACATAGCAAAGCGGACAACCACCAGCCCGCTAAGTAAATCTCACTACAGCCGCACAATAACAGTTTATTGTTTCCACACATTGTTCATAAGCATGGGCATTTATAACACCAAATTACACCGATTTCACGTTATAAAGTCCACTAGAAGTAATTTGCAAAACAATCCTCATCAAAAGCCTTACATTGTAATATCAGGACTATTCATGGTAAACTCTATGGTTTGACAATATTTTACACAAAACAACAAACTTACGAAAATTTTTGTAAACAAACCAAATTGCCGAAAATTATCAGCAAAAACAATTACCCGAATCAATTGAAAATCGATTAACCGAGAGTCCGGCTGAAACATTTTCATCACCCCAGACAGACGACTGCTCGTTAGGGATTAGATTAACGCTAACGGGTAAACATTGCTAACTCGCATAATGTTGCATCTATTTGTAGACTCCATTAATAATGCAAATTTAAAATAATTTTAATGAAATTGACTAAATATTTGTCAATGACATTTTTGCTTAATATATTTTAAAATTGAATACATACTTAACTATTAATGTTTTATTATTTAACTTAAATTTATTTAGAATATATGGACTAAATGTTGTCCGAAAATAATTATATATCTTTTTTATTATTATTTTATATAATCAATAATACGTTAAAAAATCGCTATCTACTGACACCCGAAGGTGCGAAACAAGACACAACAAGAGCGCTATATGTACCTACCAGCTTTCGCCCGCGGCTTCGTTCGCGTTGATATCGATCCCTGAACCCCAGACAAAGTGAATGGCAAAAAAAAAAATTCACAATGATTGTTTAAGTTTAATATAAGGTATCAAACAAACAAACAAATAAATAAACAAACTTATTTTTACATTTATAATACTGCTTTTCTCATAAAAAGGAAAGTTGTCCACCGACATAGTCGTATTAGGCATTTTTTTATCATTACCTGGTGGGTTCATCTATGGATGAGCGAAAGGGATGTTTTTTCCACTCGTATACAACAACTCTACTCTTCCATGCTGGTCTGGGAGAAAAAAAAAGTAGAATGTGCCAGCTGCTTCTCTTTCCGCGCGGATCATAAAAGCCGATAGAGGGAATTGATAAAAATTGTCTAATCATATTAGTCAGCGATGCGGCTAGCACTATCTAATACTACCCATTACTATTTTGATTTGGTAATTCTCCTAATGCCCACCAACATGCCAAACATGGCTTTTAGGTCTTAAACACTTAGTCTATGTCTATGACTCTGGGAAAAATATATGATAGGATAGTATATATGCTGTTACAACAACATTAAACATCTAGTAAGCGCTTTGAGTCAATTCAGCATCCAGACGTGAAACATCGAAATACAATGTACTAACGTATAGTAGGTACTCGATGCCCTGAAACATTTTCATCCCGCTGGACGGCTGCCTGTTAAAGCGCCGGAAGCAGGTTAACGCTGCTGGCAAATTTGCTTGCTCGCTTAATTTTGCACCTACTCATAGCCATTTAAAAACAAACACCTGTACCGAAAAGAGAGTCCATGTCGCGAATATCTTACATATTTTAAATTGCTTTTGACTATGGATATTAAACTCATAAATACTTAAACACTTTAGTCCAGTTCAGAGTCCATTATTTTATCCGTAAGAAGTCCACTGCTGGACAAAGACCTCTCCCAAGGATTCTTCGTTCCATGGGAGGATATTGCCATAGTCACCACGTTTAGACTTGTTGTGGTTTCGACTGACCATTTTTAGGCTGGGATGAATAGGAATTAGTCGGATTTGGGTAGCAGCTCGGGCGTGCGTACCCGATGCTATACCTGCAACCACCGGAAAGGCATTTGGAGGATGACACCCCTGTCCTTCAGAGTCCAACGCTATAGGATTACACAGTGAAACTAATAAAAGAGCTACCTAGAAACTATAATCACCCTGGAACCCCGAATTCTAAAACATGATACCTAAAAATTCAATCAGGGACACCGCCGGTTGCGCACATTATTTTTGAATAGGCCACTTCATTTATCTAGATAAAACGAGCTGTTTTTCTTATCCATTTAAAATTATGTGTAACGTTGCCAGGTATATTTTTATAGCACCGGACAGTTCATTAAACGCCATGAACGAGCTAACGCCAGCAGCTTTTCCGCATGCTAAACCAGGCTTAATTTTGCTCCTACGTATTTGCTTTCGTGTATATCTATGATGTAGAATTTACTGCAAATGAAGATAGATTAATCGTTTTATTCTAACTAGTGGCTCTGTGAGTTGTAGACCTCGCAACTCGCGAGTCTTATCACGTCGAACTCACAATAGTCCTAAGTGCCAGAGACCCCCAATGGTGATTAAGTTCTATATGCCAATTCCTCCACTTTGAAATATTTCTAAAACTGAATCGACACAGAAATTATTTGGTATTATTGCTCACGAAATAATATTAAATTTCACGGGTATCGGTTGAAAAATGCGACTTAGAACAACCGAACAGCGGTATTATACGAACGATTTTTTGCTCAAGCTGAAAAAGAGAGGCTTCACTCTGCGCTTCGCGCTTGCTGTGTCTGTCAATGAGAAGGGAGTTAATTTTATCCAAAGCGATACCCAGGCGATATCTCCTTTGTTGATAAATCGTAATCAAAATATTTGATAATTCCTCTTTGCTTTTGTCAGAGAGGAGATCAAACCCGAAGGTTTGATCATGCTCAATATTATTAAAAACCAATACTTTACATGGAGTAACTTCATGTACAGTATTGGTTTTTAATAATATTTAGGTTTGATCGTACATGATGTAACTTTCTTTTAAAAAGTTACATCATGTATCAAATGATGTAACAATACCGTACAATAAGTTACTTCATGGAAAGTAAGTATTGGTTTTTCATGATGTAACTTTCTTTAAAAATTACATCATTTGATACATGACATCATGTATCAAATGATGTAATTTTTTAAAAGATAGTTTTTCATGTACAGTATTGGTTTTTATAATATTGAGCATGATCAAATCTGAAGAATGTCATCGTCGGAGACATTATAATTTTGGAGCTTCTTCTAAATAATACATAACGAACACCCTCTTATTTCTATCTACACTCACATTAAAGATTTAATTGTTTTTGACTTTTAGTTTGATTTACATTGTACCTATAAGCTCCGGAAAACTGGACCGATCTGAATTTTCTTTCACCATAAGCATCCTTCATTTCATTATCCCTGTTCATCAGGGCTATAGAATATTTTCAATAAAGTTAGGGAGCCGTATGAAAACTTCGATAACGTAATGGGTTACGTTATCGAAGTTTTCATACGGCTCCCTAACTTTGTGGTGTGAATAAAAATGAAATACCTATACTCGTATAATAAACTAAATTCGCGTTTTAAATTTTATATCAATAGAACGAATCATCACTAAGTATTCTTTCATACTGATTTGGGAGAAAATAAAAACGTAGAATGTACCTGTGCTCTTCTCTTCCCGTGCAGATCGTAAAAGCCGATCGAGGGAATGGGCAAATCTGACGAACCATATTAGTAGGCGATGCGGCTAGCAACCCATCACTATTTTGATTCCATTTTCCACCTAACGCCCACCAACGCGCTAAATATGGCTTTTAGGTCTTAAAAACCTGGGCTCTGTCTACCCCGCTAGGGAAAAAGACGTAATACATTGTATGTATGTATCGCTAAAGATTTGCATTAAATGCTAATTTTATCGTAGGTGCCACCATTGCACAGACACAGAGGCATTATTTAAATTTTTCAAACCCCAATTCCCATTACCGGTGGAATATATTTTATTGTACAGGCAACTTCTTTAAACAATTGTGACATAAATATAATAGAAATCGCTTTTTTTGCAGACAATGGAACATAACTCATCTTTATTTCAATACATAAACATGACGAAAACATTTTTATAATACGTTAGTTATAATTTCTCCTTTTTATTAGTAAGAATCAATTATAACATACTGCTGCTTCAAATTGTGCGTGCGGTTTACGAGTTTGTTTAACTTACACATTTTACTAAAACTAACTTTCTTTAGGCTTTTTTACTTATTTTATGTCTAAGATATAAAAAACGAATGTCCTTCTTTGCTTTTTAAAAACCACGGAAATGAGATGATGAAACGATGGTTCATCTATATCTATACTAATACTGTAAATAGAAAAAAAATGTTTGTGTTTTTTTTATTATAAAAGATAAACTCAAAACTTAATGCAACGATTTAAAAATTCTTTATCTGTTAAATAGTTACATTATCAGCGGGTAACATAGAATACAATTCACGCGGACGAAGTAGCAGGTGATGTTTATTATATTTTAGAAATTCTGTGGACCATAGGTGAGAATGGACAATGACAGGATGCATAGAGAAATTATTTCACACACAGAAATTCACGCGTAATCGCTTATAAATCGCTTATAAAAAATAATTTCGACATACTATAGAAGTAAAATCATTAGATTTTACTTCTATAGTATGTCGAAATTATTTCTAGTAGGTATTTAGCAAAATATTGCAGTCATAAAACATTTTTAGTACATTTAATTACTTTAAACAACAGTAAATAAAAAAATATCAATACATATAAAACAGAAAATGTGTGTGGCTGTAGAAGGTAATTAAATAACGAGATTTAATACACATTTCTTTTTACATATAACGTTTTACTGGCAAATAATAATTTAGTACTTGTAACAGTCGTAGTAATTAACTAAGAGAGCAGAGATTAAACCCTCCATCTGAAGTGGCATGCTGCGAGCCTGGGACCAAATGCCCATAATTTTTCACTGCAAGCGCATGAGAACCCTACACAGGATGTGCTTTGATTAAAATGAATTGACCACTATTGCACTTGCGTTTGACATCGATCATAGTTTCGTGTAATTAATTTTCCATAGGAAATAGTTTGTCACCGTCGAAGATAAGAAATCAATAGAAATTTATACAGCTTTGTAAATTGGGTACTATTAGTAGTTATAATAATAATTTTGAAATAACTATTTGTTGTTCTTGTCCCCGCTTGCGTGTGCTGTCGTGGAATATAGTTTTTTTTTTCAGGATAATAATAATAAATAAATAGGGACAATACATACAGATTTGACCTAGGCCCACTATATTTACGGACAAAACATTTAGATTGAGCTAGCCACAAGTCGAGATTTGTGTTATGGGATACTAACTCAACGATGCTATATTTTATAATACATACATATAGATACACATTCAAGACCCAGGACAAATTGAATAATATCGCTTTCTTTCTTGACCTGACTGGGACCCTGCTATTTAAAAAGGTAACCAACTTTAACATCAATAATATAACTATAATATGTATCAGTCATTATAATTTAAATTAGATAGAATATCAAAGATGTAGGATAGAAAATCATTCGGTGTCTAAAATACGCTATATTACGCAAGGATGCGTGATATAAATTTCTTTGACTTCATATTGAAACTATAGCAAAAAGTCGAAGATTTATTATCTTTAACGCAGGCTTTTAGGCAGGCGGAGTTCTTGGCGGGAATTTTGACGGAAGAACATACACATACATAAACACATACAGAAAAAATCTACAAAACGTCAATTTAGTTTCAGCGTCATGTTTACAGCTTATAAACATGATATTTCTATAAATAAAGTTACTTACTCCATGAATAAACAACCCTTACAGTGACATTCCAAAATATTCAAAAATGCCCTCTTCCTAAGAGGGCAAAAATGACATAAGTTTAAATGCACGTGTGCAATCCAATGACACTGCAACTACATATTACCGCAGCTCGGTGCCAAGGTTGAGTTGAGCCGCGTCGTTTGGTCGGCAATCAGGTTATAGGAGCCTGATGAGTGTTTGCACTTCGACTACACCTTGATGCATGTGTATTTATTACTGATTGTAATTCTGAAATTGATATTGAGTCATCAATGATTATAGATATATATATTCTTGTTCAAACGATGATCTCAGGGTCTGGTAGTCTTTGGCCATTAAGCCTTATGTTTTATCTTCATGCATACAGTATACAGCCTTTACGAGTATAATAAATTATAATATAAAGTGCGTTGGTGAGTGCAGTTTGATAATATATTTTGCATATGTACAAATGATTAAATGACCCTGAATGGCCACTATCGGTAACTGTTATTTTGAGTTCTGATATATTTAAAAAAAAATTAAAAAAAAATTGAACCGACTTCAAAAACGAAATAAGAATTTCACTAAAAAGTACAAAATAACTAAACTTAAATTTTTAATACAAAGAAAAGTTTAGAAATAAAATATGTACACACTATTTAGCTTATACCTACCTAAACCTATTTATCTATTTACAATATTATTTTAACTAGTGCCGAGCCAAATAGAATAAGTATAAACATCTCGCGAGTTGATTGCCGCTCGCCAACATATAATCTATCGTGATTCGTCCGGACGAATCATTAACTAATTTTTATTCCATGTTAGATTTATTTTGTTCGTAAGTAAATTTTGTGTATATGACACTAAATTTTGTTATTATTTTTGTATTGTTTGGGCTCGGCACCGACTTCAAACTGATCAGTTGGTACTAGTTAAAATAATATTGTAAATAGATAAATAGGTTTAGGTAGGTATAAGCTAAATAGTGTGTACATATTTTATTTCAAAACTTTTCTTTGTATTAAAAATTTAAGTTTAATTATTTTGTACTTTTTAGTGAAATTCTTATTTCGTTTTTGAAGTCGGTTCAATTTTTTTTTAATTTTTAATTTTTCTCTTTTTAGTTTTAGGTATTTACTCAATAAATAACGTAAGTATTTCTTTTATTGAGTATTAAAATGGGTAGGCCGTGTAAAGGTGCCGCCCGTATGCGAAAAAATAGGAATAAAGAAACAGTGATCGAAAATAAGGAACGACTAGCAAACAATCGTAAGAGGAATGCTGTATCTCGTTCCCAAGAATCACTTTCAACAAATTTACTTCATTCTTTTGATGAAGTCGTACTGAATTTGGACTCAATTATAAATGATAATAATGGAAATGAGGTAGATGGCCAAGTCCGAATTTATGACGTTCAAAGAAATAGCGTGCCGCCAATCAACCTAGAGAGGGAAAAAAGAATGGAAGAGCTATGTTGGTACTTTATTTTCTCTAATGGTAAAAACGGGTTCGGGGAAGACAGAGACATTTCAATAAGTGCACTTGATTATTTACAAACTCGGATGGGTAATGATAAGCGATTTCTAAGAAATTATTATTTATTTTATGCATTGTCGGTAGTGGAGTATTTTAAAACTAAGGCAAGTGTTTCTGTTTCGACTTACGGGTCCGAAACGTGGTCGTTTACTATGGGCCTCATAAGAAAGCTCAAGGTCGCTCAAAGAGCTATGGAGAGGGCTGTGCTCGGTGTTTCTCTGCGAGATCGAATTAGAAACGAGGAGATCCGTAGAAGAACAAATGTCACCGACATCGTTCAGCAGATTAGCTCTTTAAAGTGGCAGTGGGCGGGGCACATAACGCGAAGAACCGATGGCCGATGGGGTAGAAAGGTGCTCGAATGGCGACCATGTACCCCGACACCCACCGACCAGGTGGTCGGACGACCTAACCAAGGTCGCAGGAAGACGCTGGATGCAGGCCGCTTCCAACCGGTCATATTGAAAATCTTTGGGGGAGGACTAGGTCCAGCAGTGGACTTCGTGCGGCTGAGATGATGATGATGATGACTTAAAGAAGAGCTCGAATGGCGACCATGTACCCCGACACCCACCGACCAGGTGGTCGGACGACCTAACCAAGGTCGCAGGAAGACGCTGGATGCAGGCCGCTTCCAACCGGTCATATTGAAAATCTTTGGGGGAGGACTAGGTCCAGCAGTGGACTTCGTGCGGCTGAGATGATGATGATGATGACTTAGGGAAGAAAACCTTTGCCAAAGGTCAATTATATGTAGCGCTGAGTCGTGTAAAGACACTGGATGGCATTGCTCTTTGCGACCTAGAGCCTAACAAAGTACTGAAAAAACCACATGATGAAAAAGCCTTGCACGAAATGGAACAATTAAGATTATTGTAAAACATCAATAACTTAGCTAAATAAATAAAAAAAACGACTTTGGTAAGCAAACCCTAACCAAAATCTCCCCCAAAATCCCCTAAAGGGTATAGCGGGCCGGTCCCTGCTTTCATCATCAGCTTGCCTAAGTAACTTCATAGTATACAATTAGTTGTCTGTACGTTCCCATAATATTTCCAGAAATGTCCTCTAACTCCTAACCGTTGAGGAGTTCTGTTTTCTATCTCATCAGCCCAGCAATAACATTATACACTAATATCAGTTTTTTTTTTATTTCAAAACAAGATTTTTCAATTGTTTGTCTTGTCGTGGATAATTTCGTCGTTTATGAACCGATTTTGATGTTTTTTTTTATTAGAAAGGAGATACCCCACGGATGGTATTATCAGGAAACCTGGATCGGATCTTTGAAGTCGTTCTTTTTTGTTAAAAATATGTGAAAAACATTGTATGTGCCTTTGAAATTTAAGGGTTTCCCCCGATTTCCCCGGATTTCACCATCAGATCCTGACTTGGTTCCAATGGGACCACCTCGGAAGTACACTCTTTCAAATAAAAAAAGAATTTTGAAAATCGGTCCACAATTGACGGAGTAATCGGTGAACATACATAAAAAAAAAATATACAGTCGAACATAGAACCTCCTTCTTTTTTTGAAGTCGGTTAAAAATGAAATAAAATTTTATTCAAATTTGGAAAGCATCTCTTTTTGAACTTGATATTTTTTTTTAATTTGCAGATCTAATAGAGACGCAATTTTTTTTAAATCTATGAATATTTCTATAATAAGAATTTTATAGAAGCGATGCCCAAAAGGAATCCATTGTTTTTATTTTACATTATGATAACTTCTTTCAGGGAAGACAATGCTTGTATTGTAACTACTTGATGCATTTCATAGTCAGCATCTCCGATCTTTTCGATCGAATCGTGATCTCATCACAGTCATTTCATATAATTGTTATTTCAGGCGAGATGATAGCGTGAATACTCGTAGATGATGGCTGAAGCTTCCTTATATATTCCCATCTCAGTTAATATTATTTTCAACTTGATGTATTATGCGTGAATTCTTCAATTCGCTACGCAAATTTTTCCTTCAACTGGCTGAATCTAAAATCAATTGGAGACAAACGCTCGCATAACAATATTTATAATATTGCAGATATTAAATAAGAAGGATTACGAGTACTGAAATATTCAATAAATACATTTCGCATTCTTTGACGTCATTCATAGACGAATTTCTCTGACCGTGATTTATCCGTGTTTACATTATTTTTCAAAAATGTCTTTCAACGTGTTTCTTATAATATTTAAACCAGGATTATCTCTATGATTTAAACACATAAAAATAACTTACTAAAAATATTGATTTCTGCCCTATTCCAAAAAAATAAAAATTTGGCCGTGAAAATGACGTCAGTTTTAGAAAATGAACAATTCATATTTATGATGAAAACGTTGATAAATCCCAAAAATAACGAAATTCGTATCTTAAAATAATGTTTTCTTTCAGAGTAAATGTAAAAACATGAACGTCAAAAAAGTGAGCATAAGCACCCATCACTGATCAATGATATTCAGTTTATTTGAATGGTGATCTCAGAAGTAGAACAGTATTAACAATTATGTCATATGTATGTATAATGTGTGACAATTGATTTTTTATCTGTAAGCTCCTCCTAATATATAACAAGAAACAAATGCTGCGCATACCCTGGACAGCATACAGGACTAATATATCCGTCCTGAAAGAGCTCCGGATCAAAGGCTTCTACATAACCGCCTGCTTCCAGATAGTGATCCAATACTTTGGACACATTGCAAGAAAGACAATCTGGAAAAACTTATGGTCACCGGAAACATGAAAGAGAAGAGATCCAGGGGCAGTGGTTCAATACGGTGGACCAACCATGTCAAAGACCATGCTCACACCAAGATCTCTTATGCTCTGCAACAGGCCGAAGATTGCCAAACATGGAAAGAGCAATGAGCACACGGTTGAAGGAGACGGAGAAAGCTTCTCCTATCTATTGTATCGTCTTACCACCATTGCAATATCTATCTTCGGGCGATTGTGATTACATTATTCCTTATGTACTGAACTTCGCTAGCAAGCGTCATCAATGGTTAATGACGAATTCAAATGATGATTTAAGTTGTACTTCCAGTTTAAGAACTATTATTTTGACACATGATATTGCCCTCGACAAGATTACTTTTTTTTTTTGGTTTTGAGGTTTGCCAGGTTTTGAGGTTGCATATTCATGTAAAGAACAGCTTGAAGTAAAGGGTGCCTCCTCAAATAAATGTGTGTAAGGTGCGTGCCTTTTGGGCACGTTACCGCGAGGTAACAGTTTCCAGGGACCATTGAATCAGAAGCATATTTACGCTTATTTTTAACACGTAATGTAAAATGTTATATATTTCGGAATTGTATAGAGGTATTATTATTATTAATGAATGATATGATATTTTTTATAATTATGATAGTATTAGCAGTGGTATGTTGAAAAAAAATGCAGTACATTTTCAGTAAGGGTTCCTGGATTTGACTGTTTTTACTTTATTAGCTATTCTGCTATCGATATTAAGCGTCATCAATGATCATCAACAAATTCGGATGATGATCTCAGAGTCGTATTCAGCTTTGAAACTATTATTTCGAGGCATGACATCTCCCTTGGCGTGATTGAGGCTACGGTTGTACGCTTCTAGTGAACATTACCACAATCTAATTTGAGTTTAATACGCAATATGTAGGTCACCATTTCTCTGTTACTGCGCTTTGCACGCTATTATTTTGCTTGCAAAATACAAGAAACAACTGTTTGAAGGAAAAAATACTTATGTAATTTCTACGAGAAGTAAAATTACTAATTGACATAAATAAGTATACGAGTATGTGGAAAAATCACACAGATTGAGCTAGCTATTTTTGATGTCTGTCTGAAACGAAACATCTCCATATACCAAACTTAGTATTCGAAATAATCTTATTGCGATACCTACGCAATAAGATTTTTTATAATTAGAAATTGATTTTGCACACTCAAAGGTTTAATTCTCAAGGAAATCTAGTTTTTGCCTGAAGGTTAGACAATATAGTTTGTAATACAAGTAATAAAATTGAAAAAAGAAAACTTGTTCAAGGATCTTTACATCAAATCTTTACATCAGATTTATAGTAAATATTTACGGACAAATCACACAAGTTGAGCTTGTCCCAAAGTAAGTTCGGAACTTGCGTTATAGGATAGGTACTTAGGTACTCAACGATACTAAACTTTATAACAAATACATATATAGATAAACATCCAAGTCCCAGGTTAGAAAATATCCTTTTCTATGTTGACATGTATCGGGGGCCGAACCTAGGACCTACGCTGTGACTGCCTGGCATGATAGCCACAGAGATCGTCATATCAAATATTAAGGCTCGTAGTCAAGTTATCGATATTCACGGTCGAAAAGCTCTTGTCTTTGTTTTCTGATAATCTTCTTCTTCTTCCATAATAAACAAAGATAGCATGTTTTCTGGTAAGTATATAATATATGTAATTAAGTAGGTACCTAGATATTTTTATGCAATTACCTTATAGGACTTCTTAGATATCTATCCTACGCAAAGATATTTTATGAACGATGTGTGAAAAGCTTTTTTACACATTGGGTAACTGCGAGTACGTTTGACATTTGCGGCGCACGAGGAAATTACTACTGCACACAGTGACAGAAGTCCTTCGCTTGAGCGGAACTAAACCGGGCTTAGGAGCCTTGGGTTTGGGTGTTTTTTTGGTTGCACAGAGTTGGGTCACCAACCTTTTGACACTGAATTTCAGTCACGGTGGCACTGTTGCTGTCCACGGTCGATTCGGAAAACGTAACGCCGCGGCGAGCGCGGCGCGTGGCGGCGTGCGCCAGGGCGCAAGCGTCTAAGGGCGTGCTTCGGCGCGCGGCCGGTCGCGCTCGCGGGCCGAGACTGCCAGAGTTCGCGCGTTTTCCCTCCCGCGCTTTCCCGGCGGCGTGCGCACATCAAACCTGCATTGTTCTGCAAATAGCGAGCAGCCGACGTGAGGGCTGGGCCGCTATTCAACTGAGATGAACGCGCGCCTTTCAGCTGCGGCTGCGATACTAGCTCGCACCACACTCAACCGCGATGAGAGCGCCAACTTCGCGGCGCTCACAAAAAAACAGTTTAGCTTCGTTCGTTACACAATCGCAAGTTTCATTACGCGCGCAAACTGCGGGCTCGTATGTAGACAAATAGGCTGCCTTAAATATTGCGGCCTAGCTTTGAAAAGGATATTCGCGTTTTTTTTTTTAATTTTTCATCTGGAAATCTGGAATAACGAGAAGTTCGTTTCTCGTTATTCCAGATTTCCAAATGAAAAAGTAGGGAAGAAGACCTGCCGAACTATTTTTTTTTAAATTACTAGATGATGGGTCTACGATATCACTAATCTTCTATCATCTTAAAAACAGCGACATATTTTCGACTTTTTTTACAGAGACATATTTTGGAAGAACACTTGCTGAACTTCTTTTTTTAAATTACTAGATGATAGGTCTACGATATCACAAATCTTCTATCATCTTAAAGACATAGACATATTTTGGACTTCTATCATCTTAAAGACAGAGACATCCTTAATTTTTTTCTGTCTTGCATGTCTAACAATCACAAACCTTTGAACCACTTTTTTGACATAACTCCCCTCTTCCTCTATGGACTACTCGTACAAACTGGAAACATCCTCATTATTTCCGAATCTTCAAGTATGCCAAAACTCTGTCATCATGTAAGCAGCAATTCCTCGGCTGCAGCTGCGGGAGTCTCAAGTACAAACAGTAAACAGCGTGTAAACACAGCCTGCCAGAAATGTCGATCACCGCTAACAATTGGCTTTCCGCGTAATAATCCCTGTACGTGTGTATGTAGGTATATGGAACATAATGCAACAGGATTTGCCATACAGTGGCATACTTTTAAATAGCGATATCACTATTAATAGAGAATACAGTACTTTGAGGGAGATGACCACTAAACTCACCTGAGTTTAGCTATTCTTAAGTGACTACCTGGTCACGTCAAAACTTGGAAGGGAGGGATCAAGAGCCCTGGTTAGAGACATTATATTTCAAGTTAATACGTTTATTACTGGTTATAATTACCGCTACACTGAAAATCATTAAAAGAAAACTGAAAAAATTTACTGAAAATATGAGATATGTAGGTAACATAGTAAAAAGAAAACAAAAAATATCAAGCTCTAGGAGCCTTGACTTCTCCCATTCTAGAAATGGCTAAGTCCATTTATATACATCAAATATTAAAAACTCCTAGAAAGCTACAATGAGCATGTTATCTATATGTTTGACTATGGACTATAGAATAATCAATTTACATTTCTTTTCAACATTGAAATAATTTAGTTGTGGTAGAGCCACGCTACCGAAATCTTCATTTTTGATACTAGCAAATGGGCAAGAAAGGGCCGGCTCGTCCGAGTACCACACTCTCACAGAAAATCGACGTTTGAGTAGAAGCTTTACCGCTTCTATGCTTCATTCGGTGAGTGAGAGAGCCGGAGGCCCAGCCGTCCACCTGTCCCCATCCCCACCCCATAATGTCCTTCCCCTAACTCCTTGAAAGGCAAGCAACGCTCCTGTCACACCCTAGTGTTGCAGTTGTCCATAAGCAGCGTTGATTGCTTACCATCTGGTGACTCGCTTGCTCATTTGCTGCTTTCTTGTCCTCCAAAAACAAACAATTTTTAGGATCAACACAACCAGAATCAACAAATACACGCTAATAACGCATTGGCCACTAGTTCAGTCCACCAGAAATGTCGATCAGCGATCGCCGCAAACATTGGCTTTCCGCGTAATGGTCACTACGTGGCCTCGTTGCAAGTTAATGCGTTTACTTACAACCGGGAACATAATACACTCATACAAACGCGTTTGTCGATATGCCCGCCAGTGGCATACTTTTAAGTAGATATATCGACGTGTATTACTTTATTACATGACCTGTCCTATCTGTCTATACCTATAACATTATCTGCGAAAAAGTAATGAGTATTCGTAGATCGACAATCGACACTCTCAACTTTAGGGTTGTTGTAAATTTGCCACAAAGTTAATTCGTCACTGAAAAAAGTAATGTGTAAAGCCACACTTATATTTCTTCGAAGTAAATTCTTCACGTTTTAATGTAATACGGGATTCAACTGTTGTTGAGATTATACGACATGTTTCAAATGTTACTGATATCTAGCAAAAAATCTGTTAAGAACATTTTTAATTTGATATCGATTCGTTAAGTTACCTTAATGATCCTTTAGTGTCGGATACGCAAGATACGTAATTTTTTAAAGTAAGAAAATCTTATTTTACAATTTTCTCACAAGATAATCCACTAAATTTATAGCACTTTTATTATAAAGCCACTATCATACACTTAATATTATTATATATAGCTACCAAAAAAAGCTCTCACGGCGCCTGTACAAACGACTTGCTCGTGACGTCACGAATTTATACCAAAGCTTTTTCAAAACGTCTAAAAATACGACTTTATAACTTTTATATCTGAAAACGAAAGAGTTTGTGGTTTGAAAATTTATTTTTACCACCAGCGTGTTTCTTATTGCAAGTTCTTTCCATAGCAATATGAAAACAAAACATTTTATTGTTAATTTGGCAGAAGAAATAACTACAGACTATGAACCAAACTTTTAATACATACGGACTCAAAATTAATTGTAATAAAACTAAAATATTGGCATCAAAAGACACTAAATAAAGAAAAAGGAAATAAATAACGCTGTTACAGTCAATAATGACAATCAAGAATAAGTTAATACCTTTTAGAGAAGAATGGAGTAAATTAGTTGGATGGATAGAATAACTAACGAAGAGGTTTTAAATAGAGTAGGAGAAAAAAATATCTATTTTCACTGCTATAGGAGAGGAAAGCCCAGGCACATGAGGGAAGAAGGGGGAGAGGTAAGCCCAGGAACAGTTACTTTATACAAATAAAGGAAAAAGGTTTCGTACCAGGATGTGAAAAGACTAGCAGAGAAGAAAGTAAGATGGAGGAAGCTCCACCGACAAGAGCATTGCTCTTAAATTTTGATGATAAGAGAGCCTACAAATTTACTTCAGCATGTAAAAGTCTACCAATAATATATATATATAATATATACCATACAAGAAACGTGTAGTACATTTTTACTAGGAAATGGTTTTTCTATTCCATAATTAAAGAATAGAAAATAAATATGCTAATGTGTGATAACCTTTAATCCATCCAATTCCAACCCTGTCGGTAGGGCGGAAACTAGCACTGTGGCGTGCGGGTTACGTAGACAAGAAGTATTTTTTATTCCTTTTAGTTTTGTGTTATCTACCCTTTTACATTCAATCATTTAGAGTTACTGAATATTTCAAGAAGAGTTATTGAACCTGGCCTTTTTTTTATACAAATGATAGGTTTACAATATAAGAGGGATTGTATTTAAACTAAGGTAGATTTGTAGAATGTATATTTATGTATATTATGTTTGTATATTAGAGTGTAAGATTTTGTTGCACCAAACAATCTGTATTTGAGTTGCTGAGACCCAGTTTAAATAATTTTAGCTCCCAAGTTCATTGAAATCAATGGAGTCTGTTATTAACTATACCGGGTGTTACAAAACTACGAAATAGTATTCAAGGGACATAATCAGTCCATAATATTAAACAACTTTCCCCATGGGACAAACTTCGAAACATGAAAAGAAAAATTTGATCTCCAATACAAATAAGCAATCAGCTGATCGACTTTCTATCATCATCTTCATCTTCATCAATGTTAAATTTTTCTTGGTTTTCCAGTCTGATCTACTAAACGCATCCACTGTCAATTATTATTATTACTTTTATCCGGTCGGATCCACTATAAAATCGTATTAGTCTAGTCTGAGCCCATGGGTTTTTCATGGGTAAATACCTACAGTCAAGCGAAAAACAGTTGATGAAATAATAATCAGTTTTTATTAGTTAAAGTATTAAGAACCGATAATTTTTGAAACCAAAAAAAAATTGTATTATGAAACCTATTGCAAAAAAAAGAGAATATACCAAAATTTAAAGGAAAATTAATTTACGGGCGATCTGAGGCCGGGAAGTTAACTTTATTTAAAGGAATTTTTAGCTACATCATATACGTAATAAAATATTTTTAATAATTTTAAACTTATTATAGACTAGCTGTTGCCCGCGGCTCCGCCCGCGTTAGTGTCGATCCCTCGGAAACAGTAGAATTTCCCGGAATCAAACATACCCTATGTCCTTCCCCGGGCCTCACACCTCCATACCAAATTTAGCGTAAAAAAACGACAGATAGAATTACTTTCGCATTTATAATATTAGTATTAGTATAGAAGTATGGCTATTATTTATACCAGTCCAGAAATAAGAAAATTTCCATAAAACCTTTATCCTCCCATTTTACCCCTTTAGGAGTGAATTCAGTCCATTTCACCCACATATATCTTTTTTAATTGTAATCGAGAACTTACATACCTATTTATTTTCATACTTCATAGTCCAGAAATGAGAAAATTTCCAAACAAACTTAATCCCCCTTCTGGGGGTTTTTTTCCAGTTAACCTACACAGATCTTTTTCAATTGTAATCGTGAATTTATTTACCTATTTTCATACTTCTAAGTCTAGAAATGAGTAAATTCCTATACAATCTTTACCCCGCTATTTTACCCCTACAGGGAAAAATATCGTCCATTTTACCTACACAGATATTTTTAATTGTAACCTAGAACTTATATACTTATATAATACGTCTAAGTCCAGAAATGAGAAAATTTCCATACAAAGTTTATACCACCCATCCACCCTCATTTTACCCCTTAAAGGGGAAATTTTGCAAATTTCATCTACCTACACACATCTTTTTTAATTTTAATCTAGAACTTATATACCTACTTTCATACTTCTTAGTCCAGAAATGAGAAAATTCCATATAAATTTTACCCCTTAAGAAGTTAAATTTCTTAAAAATACTTTTTTAGCGCTCACTCACATCTTTAAAAGAACCCCTGTACCAAATTTCAAGTTTCTAGGCGCAGCAGTTTAGGTTGGTTTGCCGTTTGCCCGCGGCTACGCCGCCGCCGTTAGTTTCCATCCCTCAGGAACAGTTCGGACCCTTAAAGGGGTGACTCAGGTCATCAATATGAACAACTTTTTCTATGGGACCAATGCCGGGAACTCAAAAAAAAATTCCTCATTTCCATACAAAAAATTCCCGTCTCCCGGCCAGGTTGTATGGGAATGTCGAATTTTATTTTGAGTTCCCACCATTGTTCCCATAGGAAAAGATGTTCATTTTGTTGGTCTGAGTCACCCCTTTAAGGGTCCGAAACGATAAAAAATTCACCGTGTATGCAAACTAATGCCTTAAGTTCATTCAAATGACGATAACTTTTTTTTTAATGAACCGATTTTGATGAAACAAACTTTAAATGTTTTGCTGGGTTAAAACAAACCAATTGGTGAAAGTTTGAAGTTAATCGGTTCAGTATTTTCGGAGATAATCGTGATCATACATACAGACAGACAGACAGACAGACAGACAGACAGACAAGAAATTCGAAAAAATTTTTTTTGCTTTCTATTATTCTTTTTATGTGTCCCTCTATCCATTTCAGTCAAAAATTCTAAATGTACAGACAAAATATTTTTACTGTTTTATTATATGTATAGATAGATGATGACGGGTCCCGTCCTGCGCAAGACCGAGTCGCTTTTTGTTATTCTCTTCCTTTTGCAATGGGTTTCAGCCAATTTTTTTTTTTTTTTTCACTTTTTATTATTTTTCAAAGGATTCAGCGCAGGTCTACTATTTACAGATACCTTATCATAGATTTACACTTAATAAAAACGATTTTTTATTGTATATACAATAGACCCCACTGTTTTACAGGTCAAATAATACTAACGACAAATATTTTGTTACTGCCTGACTGTATCAAAAATATGTTTCGTTATCCGATCGGAATAAAATATTTAAACATTATTTGATACCCTGTACGGAGGATCAGACCAGTTTTTTTTTTTTTTTTTTCGTTGAATTATCGTATTTAAAGCATAAATACGCTAATAATATTACGATCTAGCCTTAACTTAGACTAATGAGTAATTTTACATTGACCTAGTTTTATAATGTTTGTTTAAGAATGTGTCCATCGGCACTTTTCTTACTGTCTCTATTAAGGGGAAGGCACTCTGTTCATGTGTCTTTGTACGCACTATCACTGCACTATAGTTGTGTCATTATTACTTACACTACACTAATTCAAAGGGTTTAGTTCTTTTGAGCCGCCTTACTATGTCGGTGTTGTCGAGGAGCTGGATCGCCTCGACATTCACATGATGAAGCAACCTGTATTCATGTGCTTCAGCATACTGCTTAGTAACCATATCGACGAGCTGTATGTTAAGGTCCCGGTGCAGGTCGTCATTTCTTACGTACCAAGGTGCATTTACAATAGCCCTTAGTACTTTATTTTGAAACCGTTGTATCATTTCGACGTTACTCTTTTTGGTACAGCCCCACAGCTGTAAACCATAAGTCCATACTGGCATTAGGACTTGTTTATATAATAGTAACTTGTTGTGCACTGACAGGGCGGAGTTTCTTCCGAGCAGCCAGTACATCTTTTGGAACCTTATTTCAAGTTCCTCTCTTTTCTTTTTGACGTGAGCTTTCCATCGGAGCTTTGCGTCGAGTGTCATACCCAGGTATTTCGCTGTATTTTCATATGGTATCGGCATTTCATTTATATAAACGGGAGAGTATTGATCCTGCTTATTTGTAAAGTTCACGTGGATTGATTTTGATTCATTAAGCGTGATTCGCCATCTCTTTGTCCAATTATGAACTTTATTAACAGCTATTTGAACCATTTCTGCAGCTTCCGCATGAGTATTTCCAACAGCCATTATAGCGGTATCGTCAGCGAAGGTTGCAATAGTGTTGCTATCTAAATGAGGAATGTCACAGGTGTAAAGTAGGTACAGGACCGGACCCAATACACTTCCCTGAGGCACACCAGCTTTTATTTCCTTTATTTCAGAATACGCATCGTCTTGCCGTACTCTAAAGACTCTGTTTGATATATATGAAGTTATTATATCAACGTAGCACTTGGGTAGCATTTTTCCTAGTTTTATGATAAGATCTTCGTGCCATACCTTATCAAAAGCTTGCGCTAAATCTAGAAAGATGGTAGAACAGACTTTTTTCTCCTCGAGTGATTTTTCGATTATATTCGTAATCCTATGTACCTGGTCTATTGTAGAGTGGTTTTCTCTAAATCCAAACTGGTGTTCTGGGATAAGACCTTTAGCTTCTATAATGGGTTTCAACCGTTTCAATAACAATTTTTCGAATAATTTGGACATGACAGGCAATAAGGAGATAGGTCTGTAGGACGTAGCCTCGTTAAGTGGTTTCCCTGGTTTTGGTATCATGATTACTTCAGCTATTTTCCATAAATTTGGCATATATTTAAGTCTTAATGCTGCGTTGATGATATTTGTTAGCTTAACCAAAGCTTTTCGGGGAAGGTTGTGCAATAATTCTCCGGATATAAGATCGAAGCCGGGTGATTTTCTAGGATTAATATGTTTTTTAATTTCTAGTAGAACCTCAATTTTCCAACTAAATGAAAATCAATTACACGATGAAATGGTAACGGATGTATTAAGTGAAAATACTCATATTCTCAGTGACCGTATTGACGAAGAACAAATAAATATTAGGCTGGTAACGCCGCGAGAGGTTCTACTAGAAATTAAAAAACATATTGATCAGACCAGAATAAAAAAGAATGTAATAAATCGGATCCACTAGGATATCAGATTTTTGGGATCCTACCGGAATAACTCAGTTTTTCATCTTATATATAAGGCTAAACATAAAAATGGATGAGTATAGAAGAACAGCGGCGGATGGAGTGCGTTAAAAAAGATTTGAACGAAATGGAAGTGCACGCAGAAGTCACGAAAAATATAATATTATGGAAGAACAAGACCATTGCGCCAACTCCAAGTAATGGAATGAAGTGAGACAAATGATGATAAATGTTAAAAGCTATCAGGATAAATTTTGATAACACTTTACTATTTCCATAGGTGTCAAAATAAACTGGCAGGCAAAAGCTACTATACAGGATGATTGCGTAATCACCGTTATCCAAACAATCAAATCCGCCCGCCAAAATGAACAACTTTTCCTGTTGCACCAACGCTGGGAAGTCATAAAAAAAGTCAACATTTCATACAAATTGCAGGCCGGCTATTGTATGAAAAAGACGAAATATTTTTTAAGTTCCCAGCATTGGTCCCATTTAAAATGTTGTTTATTTTGACGGGCTGATTTGATCGTTTGATGGAACGGTGTTTACCCCTAACATCCTGTATAAAAATAAATCACTGCTGAAGTGACGTAATAAAATACGAAAATAAAGAATACATCATGCATAATAAAAGCAAAACCAACATACATATGTATATCAAAAATAATTTAAATTCTGAAAGTAAAAGCTGCAACTGCTCTCAAAAGCTCATCTGCGCTGTAATGAAAGTCCATCATCATTTCCCGCGCGCCGCACAATATCAAACGGCACTATTATAGGAAAAGCGCATAGACTGCGAGCTGACTGAAGTAAAACGCATGTCATCTATCTATATTAATAATTATGAAAAGAAAAGTATTTTTGTAAGTTTGTGTTTTCTTTCATATTAATTTATATTGGACTTTTTTTATTATTTCGGTTTAAGACTTCTCAATTGCAATACACTTCAGGAACATTATGGCGCATACCAAAACTTTTAGGAAATGAGCCTCCAAATACCTACTTGATATTATTTAAGACCAAAATATTAAACGTAATCTAAGGTGCTTGTTACGTTTTAACGTTTTAATCCATTTTCTGTGCTTAATATTTTCTTAGGAGACATTTTCAAGTCTTTCATGTTTTTCTATGCTGATCGGGTCAGGTAGATGTAGAATGTACCAACTACTTATCTTCCCGTACAGACCACAGAAGCTAGGTAATAGGTAAAAATCTAAAAAATCATGTCAATAGGCGATGCAGCTCGCAAACCATCACAATATTGATTACGTTTTTCATCTAAATTCTGCCAATACGTTTAACATGACACCCCATATGGTATAAAGACGTGATTATTATGAAAGTATGTATTGTAAATATATTGTAAATTACATACATACATATTACACGTCTTTGTCGCTTACGGGGTAGACAGAGCCTAAAGTCATAAGACCGAAAGGTCACGTTTAGCGTGTTGGTGGGCGTAAAGGTGGAAAACGGAATCAAAATAATGATGAGTTGCTAGCCGCATCGCCTATTGTCATGATTCTTTAGATTTTTGCCCATTTCCTTGACCGGCTTCTACGGTCTCCGCAGAAAGAGAAGCACCTGGCATATTGTATATTTATTCATCATAAAAATCATAATTCATAAAAATTACTTCAGAAAATATAGCAGTTAGCTCGCGAACTATGAGTTTAGGAGCATCTAGTGGCACGGTAATACAGAGATAGCGGCAAACTGGGCCTAACTGGGTAATTACGGATCTGTGCGAGCTCAAATTGCCTAGTAACAAATTGGCTTTCTACCAAATTACCCACGTTTATGCCTAGGTCTAGTATTTTGAACGGTAGAAACTGAAACCTATCATCATTCGCCCACGAACATTTGTAAAGGCTCTTTAATTTCAAAATACTAAATTTTGCTTTAATACTGACGTCGACAAGTATTGTAATGTAACATAAAATAGGACAGTTTTGATTCTTTGAATGTTTCAATTTTCTTAGTAACATTAGATTTTTAAAAAAAATGCGTCTCTCTGAATTATCAACGAAGAAGGAAGTTACATTTAAAGCCATTGTTGGAGTAAATAACATCATTGAATCAAGCCAAAATCATTTCATGTTCGTTGTACCACCTCCAACCGAATTTTTCGCCATCTAACGTGTATTAAACCGTATTCTTTATTCAAACGTAAATTTTGCAGACTAAGTTCTTAGTTCTTACCCATAGCTAGGGTATATTAGAGTACCCTGTGAAGATAGAATCCAATGTATGGAATTAAATATTTCATGCATGCATATAATTTATATTTTTTGTTGAGCTATGAAAACATCCGTGAAAAAATACCTCAATAGTCTAGTAACTCTTTGTGATATAATCATTGCAAAGTCACATTTTTGGACGAGACCATAACAATGCCTTGATAAGGCCAGACAGATGTGACGTCACACATGTCGCTTATAAACGGTGGATATGAGAAGTTTTTTAGCAGCTATGTTAAATATTGCGTTTATGGGAATGGCCTAATTTATTTATTATGATAAAAAATCTAATAAACTCAAGGGATATTTTATGGCAATATCTTTTTTATTTATTTATACTTTCAAAATGGACTTTTCCAACGTACTTAAACCAAACTTAACATACTAATATTAAATTTAAAGTAAGTATTTTTTTGGGTAGTTGCTTACGTTATCAGACATCATGCTGGTTCTCAATTAAAACATCGATTTTGGGTTGAAATTATTTGTACAGATGAGAAAATACAATATCTAGTGCATGGCAATAGAAAACCACTCCAATATCTCTATCACAACCATTATTGTGGGTTTATTTTCTCATAATGATTACGTATGTTTATTTCCTCATAATCACGGACAGGCCCCTAGCGCTTAAATAATGCATGTCGACTTCAATCATTGAAGCCTTGTTAGTAATAAATTATTATTGATCAGGCAGCCCATGAAGACAGTTAGTTAGCCATCGGTTTACTACACTCGGTCCAGATTTATGTCTAATGAGCACCAAGGAACTTGCACATAAATTCTAAAAGGCAATTTGCCCCAAGCATTTCAATCGTGTTAGTATCATTTTCTTCGCGCAATTTACTCTATTTCTGTTAGAAAAACATTATATATATATATATATATATATATATATGTAACCGATCTTCACTAAATATTATGTGCAAAATTCAGATCAAACAAACGAAAAGAATAATTCAAATTAAATCATCATTAGTATACCTAACGTTTCGAAAACTTGACCGTTTTCATGTTCACAGTCTATTTGTCTAGTATGTCATCATAACTCATAATAACTATGCAAAACTAAACATTTTGCATTTGTTACACATTGAAATGTATAACAATCGCGAAAATATTTGAGAAAAAGAAAATTTAGTCAAATCAAGTAAATTAATTAATGCGTTTATGTGTTTCCTTTGTAAATATAGTTATAGTTAGATAGTGGTAGTGTAGTCTCTAAAGATTTGTTTTTTATTTAGGTAGGTATAATTTTTGGTTGGAACTGAGGAGGATCAACAGTAAGGCTTAATTGGGCGTCGATGTTCTCATAAATTGAGTCAGTTACCTGTAATATTTTCTCAGGTTACATGCGAGCTTGTTATATAAAAACAAGCTTCATACATTAATTAACTAATAAACATGGAGCTAATTATGTCTTCATTTCTATAACCATTCATTTACCATAATATTTTATTTAGGTATTTTGTTTCGGTTAATTATCTTTATCAGGTGTAACGGGAACCAATATCTTATTCAAGTTTCTTTTTTTAGTTTGTTGCCATTATTTCTTACCAGTTTTTTGGATATGCTACCACAGGGCACTGACCTAACAATTCTTTTTGTAACTAGTAGTTTTTTCTTCTATAAATATTTAATGGCTGGATTTAACCAATTAATTTGTTTGAAAAAAACATATAAATGCTAACAATGCGCTATTTTCTGACAATCTTTATAACATATCATATTTTTACTTTACAGAGACACCACACAAAGAAACGGTTCAAATAAAGTAATAGTTTACTATTTTCAATAATCAAAATCTTGACTTACATTTTCATTGTTTCGTAAACTGCACAGGAACAAGCTCAAGAACACCAAAACATTTAGCGCAAACCACTGAACGTCTATTTACCTAAACAACACGAGTTTCAGTACACAAATAAAGTAGCAACAATGTCGATTAATATAATAACATAAACATTCGTGTTGTAAGAGTTATAACACGATCGCGTTGTGGCGCAGACGAACACCATAAGCTCCGAGTCGAAGCTTACAAATACGGTGTTTTTGTTTGAGTGAAAGAGCGAGACGGAGCAAAAAACAACATAAAGTTTCGGAAGACTTCGGCCGGCGTCGTGGAGCTACGCCTGTTGAGTTCAGAGGTTATAATAACACGGAATAGCCTTAAATAGAGAGCGTGACGATGCATCCAGACGACATTAATCATGTTCAGCATGTGAAAGACAAAAGGAAGGGATGAAAAGAAGAAATACTAGAGAATTTTGAATAATCTCTTCATAATATAACACTGCGTTTTTTCGGATTAGCATTTTGAGACTAGACATCTCTTTGAGAAAGGACAAGAATATTATAAGAACGAAGAGTTCAATGAGAAGCCTAAGAGTTACGAAGCAGTTTGGTTTTTCAGTAAATATAATGAATGCATCATATCAATACGTGAATCATATCGGAGTTAAGCTACTCAACATTTAAATAATTATTTTCTTTATAGATTCTTTCAGTGTCCAAGTCAGTGTTACCATCATTACAGCCACAAAATGTCCAAGTCAATGTCAGTTTCATAATAATTTTCAATATACATATATATTATCTAAATGCTTCTTGTCTAGTCATTTCCAAATTAGTGTAAAACAACAGTGGCACCCGAATGCACTTAAGCACCTTGCCAGTTACAGGCTACGATATATTAAACCGCATCATGTCCGTTCCAAAACGCCCCCGCTAATGCCCCCATTGTCATCCCTTGATTGTGCATCGTGATACTGTTTTAGAAGGGGTAGTAATAGCTGATGCAAAATCAATCTTATTAAAGTTTAAGTAGAGTTGAATTTCCCTCGATTGTATAGAAGACTTTATAATTTAAGAATTCTTAACTCATGGAATATTAAATATATTATAACGCGTATCTACTTTTAGTCCATTAGTTAGCTACCAAGAAATGCAATATTTATCATATCGTTCGTCCTCGAAATCTAGTATTATAGTAGGAAACGTTTAAGAAATACATGTAGTTAAGAATTTAACTATTGTGGAAATGGATAGAATGACTTTTTATTCTCAAATATCATGAAATTGCTTCGAAATACAAAGACCATTAGCAACAAGTAACCCAAATGTTTTAGGAATGTTAGCAAATAATTAGTAAAATAAGTAATTGTTTCTTAAAACTGCTCTACAGACAATGCACCATGAAGATTTGAGGAACACAGATGTCTTTTCATAATCATATTTGGAAGGTGGGCAACGCCAAATCCTAATATACCGAGTGTTACAAAACTACGAAATATTTTAACAACTTTTCCCATGGGACAAACTTAGAAATAAAAAAAAGGACAATTCTATCTCCGACACAAAAAAGCAATCAAAGCTGATCGACTTTCTATGGTAAGTTTCTTTTTATTTTTCGATGTATGTTCCCTGGGAATAGTTGTTTAATATCATGGAATGATCATCCCCCTTAAATATTATTTCGTAGTTTTGTAACACCTGGTATATCGTCATTATATAATGAAATCAATATTGATTAGTGTCAGTTATCACGAAATTACTTAGGAATACGAATACCATCAGCAACAAATACCACAAATGTTTTGGAAAGTTAACCAAATCAATAGTAGAGTAAGCAATTGTTTCTTAAAGTTGCTTTTAAGACAATAATCCATGAGAATTTGATGAAAACACATTTCTATTCACAATAATATTTGGAAGGTCATCAGACGGGCAACAACAAATCCTGATATATATCATCGTCATATTGATCATTGTCAGTTAATATGCTTAACGATGGTATTGATCCACACTATTCTCACGGCGAGCATTGAATGGAGAATGGCATCGGAAACAGATGGGGGCGGCATTGTGGGGTCGGATTGTTCCGTACTCGTACTCCCGTAGTATTTCACACTATACCGCCATAAACTTAAGAATGGCTGCCGTTACTTGATAGCTGACAGATTTTTTCATCGTTGTTGGGGCAGTTTATTACTCTTTGTCAATCTTCTCGGTAATATTGGGTTGAGAAGTAAAAAAACTGACGACTATTTGCTTATTTTGTTTCGCTGTGATTAATTTTGTTATCGTTGACGGGACAGTCATTTTGAGATTTTATTTAGGTACCTATGTAGCTTATCTTTTACTAAAGTTTATTACAACAAGAAATTTTGTATATAATCTTAATAAGTTATGAAATAAAATATGGTGAAAAAATCTCATGCAAGCGGGACTTGAACCGGCGACCTAGGTCTATGTACGACCTATGCTCTGCCATCTGAGCTACCGCATAATTCAATCTTGGCGCCGAATTTCTCCACTTCCCATTTCCCCTTATACGTATAAGGCTTACGTTACCTACACAACTACCCGACTTTTACAAGTGAGGTATTTAATTCAATTCATTTTACAATTAATTTGAGAATCAACTAATATGTAGCAATAACACAATGTTTTTTGTAAAATATTAAACTAAAAGTCTAATAATTATCTAATGAAAATTGTGTATATTTATAATATATATTAATTATATGCAAATATAAAGTTAAAGATGCAAATATTCTTCTTGTCGAGTCGAAATGGTCAATAAAGTTACTTAACAATTAGGTAGAAGGATTTCTATTTTTTTTTTAGAAACTATGAAAATACAAACCTAGCTTCAATATTTAAAAATATCGAGTTAGGTTATCTCAACATGCATCTTTTCTCAAATTTGCTCGTTTAAAATAATGTACGTCTACAATTATATGTTGCTAAATCAGCCTCAGGCAACCTTGGCATTCCATTCTTCGAGTACCTGTCGTTTCCCGCTTCTTGGAAATTCCTGCCGGCGCCGACAGAAGTTCCAACAAACCCTATCTGCGCGTGCGCACGCAATTGTTTACGTGACCGGCAGCTGTCATAATATCAACCGCAGTAGCTGCTTGTAACTGGATTACATCAGTTTCATCAGAAACCACAGATTTATCACAATCTACATGACTGTCCAAAAAATATATTGTTTTTAATGTATGTAAGTACACATACATATACCTGTATAGTAGGTACATGTATATATAGTAAAGAAAGTATCTGCACAGATTTGAAACCCTCTATATCAGCGTGCAAAATATCACTTTTCGCATTTATTTGTTTCGAAGAGAACCACAGACTGACAAACAATAAAATATTTACGAGTATTTGCCAACTTTTTTTGAAACTTTATATTTTGTCTTCATAACCATTTCTATATAGAAAACAAGGAGCATTTCATATAAAGTAGTGAGTTTATGACTGCTATACTCGTAGTTTTGATCTAAGATACGAAAACAGCGGGTTCTCGACCCACATCAAGTTATAACTTAACGCCTTCCTGTAAGTATAACACGACTACAATGTTATTCTATTTTTTATCCTCTGTTTGTTAGCTTTCATCTTAAAAATTAGACCGGTTTTGCTAGAACATCGACCCGAGCTTACAAATTATGTGCACTTCGTCTACCGCAATGGATGGCCGTCTGTCTGGTTTCTAATTTAGGTATTATACCATAGACATTAATGTCTGCGGCTGTAGATTCAAGGTCGTCTTTTAAAAGTTCCTTGTGTTATTAATGGAAGTAAAATAAGTATTGGTACTGGAAAATCAATTTGAGGGACATCTTTAATACGATGAATTAACATAATTATTTCTTGTTATAAATATTAAAATACTAGCTTTCGCCCGCGGCTCCGCCCGCGTCAATGTCGATCTCTCGGGAATAGTTTTCCTGGGATAAAAGGTAGCCTATGTCCTTCTCCGTACTCCAGAGAACTTGTATGCAAAATTTAATGATGATCGGTTCAGTAGTTACGGCGTGAAAGCGTAACAAACAAACAAACAAACTCACTTTCGCATTTATAATATTAGTAAGGATGTGACATTCCACGGGTTAATCTACCTTATGGAGGTTGGGGCTTAAGACATTTAGAAAAACAATTCATACAATTTTACTTAATGTACTTAAATAACCTTTACTCCCTGGATCATTAAAAATGTGTTCGGTCTCATTTTGTAACGTTTTTTATATCTTACCCGTATATACTTTCTACTAGCATTGTAAGATCTTATGCGCTACAAGCCATTTCAGCTTTGATTGTATAATCCTTAATTCTTACTAATATTACAAATGCGAAAGTGAGTTTGTTACGCTTTCACGCCGTAACTACTGAACTGATCATCATGATATTTTGCATACACGTTATCTGGGGTACGGAAAAGGACATAGGGTACATTTTATCCCGCGAAAAGTACTTTTCCCGAAGGATCGACATTGACGCGGGCGGAGCCGCGGGCGAAAGCTAGTATGTATATATATTTATTTAAAGTCTATTTTTCGTATTTCCATTTCTGCTATGATTGTATAATTAAAAGCTTGATACATTAAGATATAAAAGAGCACGGTGACTAAACCAATAAATAAACAATTATCTACAAGCGCCCAATCCCCGGAAAGAGAGTTTGTTGTTGTTTAATTTGTGCCCGAATGCGGAGCACTATCAGCCATGTATTATTCGTTGTGTGCCCTCTGGATGCCCGCTAGATGGCTGGACGACTGGAAGGAAGTCGCCGGAAGCAGGTTCAGCGAACGCTTAATGTAATCGTAATCGAGGCGTCCCTGTATCTGTTCGTAATATTTCAGTTTGCTGTCGTACTTTTATTTTTTAAGATTAATAATGTACATAGCTAGTAATAACTGTTAAACTAAGTATATATTTTTTTTCAAAGCTTTTTAAATTGAAAGTAATAAATTTAAAATTACAAATTAAATTGTATTAAATTAGTACTAACATAGAAATTAAGTACATTAACCAATTATGAGACTTTGGCTGGAGAGATGCACCACTCCATCTCAATTAGAACCAGCAGAAAAACTACCGCCTGGAGATGGCCTGCATTGGCCGGAATGGAAATGTTTGAACCGACTAAGAACCCAAGTCGACCGCAGCAAGGATAACTTGGTCAGGTGGGGCTATACAGAATCTGCAAATAATATCTGCAACTGTGGTGTGTCTCCCAGACCATGATACATCTGCTGTCATGCCCAGCTAGCCCCGAGACCTGCGCACTGGAGGACCTGTACATGGCTACAGAAAATGCAATTCAACTTGCACAGTATTGGGCGAAAAAGGGAATTTGACCATCGATTGGATAAGAAGAAGAAGAAGAAGAAGACTTAGTTTTTTGAAATAAAATTGTTAATTTATTCATTGATTTAATTACCTGCTGATTAGCGCAATTATATTCATTGGATAATAATTATGGCAATAATTTAGTTCAGTGATAATACTACTAGGTATAATCACTAATTACTAGTTAATTAATTGCGCAAAGTAACCATGTTTTTATTTTGACGTCAAAACAAAAAGTAATCCTAATGGTTTAAATGTTTTCGCGATCGTTACACATTAAAATAACATCACTTTAAATGGTATTACCGCGTATATTACCTACATTATTTTTACACTTAGTGTTTTGAAAAAAGTGATTTTTTTTAAGTAATCCTATTTACTATGTAATGTTATCCATTTTTGTTTGGAAACAAAATGCGGAGTAACGCCTTTTCGTAGGGTGTGTGATGGTGGCGGTCACGCAATGACCGTCGTGGGGAAGACAGTTACGGCATGGTAATGGCGCTATTTCTGGCCGAGATAATGAATGGTGGCCCAATATAGATGCAATAACTTCCAAATTGGTAGAGGAAGTGGAATCGTGCGAGGAGCTTGCGTAACGCTGTGGAAATAAGTATACCTACAAAATCCTAGGCCTTCGCCTGCGTACTCTATGTCATTTTAGCAAAATTTTCTCTTTACATATATCGTAGAGAGGATACTCTTAATGTTCATTACTGTCCAACGGGGTCACCAGAAGCGTACAAAGATTGTTAAAAAGTGCGCATTTTTTTTTGACTTTATACTGCTCGCAACAAAATATGTTATTTAAAACAAAAATTGAAGTAGGTATTTTTTTGTAAGTTATGGTTTATTTTTATAAATAAGTTTTGTTTGAATTATGGCTGTAGAAAGTACGTAATCATAACGTTATTTTATTTTTTATGCAAAAAATGGAAGAATAATATACGCCTAATATCAAGTTGTTTTTGTCAAATTTTACTTTTAAAAACTTGATAACTTTATCGAATAGTCACGTGTACATCATCCTATGCCGGATTCATATTTGGAGTCTATAATATAGGGACCTAGGCACATTTCATTTGATAATCGAAACAAATCCGTCAAATAGCTACTCTATTAGTTATTTATAGGCATTTCCAGAAGCTGGTTTTAGTAATGACGCGAACAAATCCTATCTTCTCTAAATCCACCATGTGTCGTACATACTGCTCACGTGTCGTATCGTGGGCGTTCCTTGCGCCGTAATATCCGGTGGGGCGGCCGTTTCAAACGCTTGCATAATGCCCAGCTCTTTAATGGAAAGGGCTTGCGATAGGTATGCGCTTTTCAATTTTAAAACAATAAAAATACCTACACATACTTTGAAAATTCCAAGTCTCGACCAATTAGGGTTCAACATATACAGCCCTGTGACGGACAGATTAACAGTGGAGAATTTTGGTACTCTTTGGGTTGGGATAGGACCCCTAAATATCGCTCTATGTAAGTACTATTATATAATCATAACAATATAAGCAGGAATACTTACGGACCTACTGTGTTAGTTATGTACATACATATTATCACGTCTTTATCTCTTACAGGTTAGACAAAACCTAAGGCCATAGGACCCAAAGGCCACTTTAACGTATAAATCAGCGTCAAGGTAGTAAACAAAATCAAAATAGTGATGGGTCGCTAGCCGCATTCCCTCGGTCGGCTTTTATGGTCTGTGCGGGTAGAGAAGCATCTGGTTTATTCGACGTTATTTCTTTATTCCAAGACCCGCAAAGTTAGGTTTGTATTAATAAAATGGGTACCTAGTACCAATGCATAGACTAGATTGAAAACTTTTTGATAATAATATTTTTGGCAAATTCAATACACAAAGCCAATATTTTTTTTTATCAATAGCAATATGCTAGAGGTAAAATTTATAACTTACCACAAGGGTACATTTTTTAAACCAGCACCCAGAGAGATTATTAAAAAAAGTTATTCCGAGTGTGCTTATTATATTACCATATTTTAATGAACATAATATTTTCGTGTGCATGGTCGATTGACCGTGAAACCTACACGAAATGATGAATGAACATTGCAACTCAACCGTTACGGAATAATTAAAAAATAAAACTAAACTAATGTTATACAGTACCTGCTATCAAACTGCATAATGCAAAAGCAGTTTGAAAGTGATCTTAGCGCATGCCCGCTTTTAGTTCCAAGGGTGCGGCAGACTGTCTGTCGCCCTTCCGAGGGTGCTCGGGGTCAACGTACGCACCAAAACAATGCACGCACCACCTGTAGCAGCTAGCCAGTGCACCGATCAATAAAAACCATACAAGTATCAATCACAAAAAAGCAAAGAAAATTTCGTTCTGTTGCAAAAAAAAATTAAAAATTAAAGAAAAATAAAATATGACAGTTTTAACAAGAACACATTGGAAATTTAAATAATCAAAAGAGTTTTGTTATCTACGGTTTCCTATAAGTTTCTAACAATTCTCTTTTGTTTATAAACTACTGGCCAGTGACAATTTAAAATTCAACGAATAAAACTTCTTTCTAATTTTCTTCCAGAATATTGTCATGTTTATTATTTCTTTCTGACAAACTCCACTTTCGCTCGTTTTAACAAACCATATATTCATTGCGAATTGAATTAAGTTTTAGCACAAGTTACTGGCAAAGTTTTTAAGTTAGTGCTTATTTATTACTTAATTATATTTGAGCAGCGAACGTTTGCGCCGCTCGACATTGCAATCGCGACATAGCAGACGTTAATTAACGCAGACCGAGCGTAAAGTATGTCAATATGAATTCCATTTGTCATTTATGTTCAGTGACTCGATATAAGTATAATGTATGCAGAATCTCGTACAATTCAATAATCTCATTAACTTTACTCTCTGATACTACTAGTTTATGTTGGTGCAAATAAACGTAGTAAGTAAATAAAGATTTTATAAAAAGAAATGGAGAGTAATGGAAACGTTTTTGTTCAAACTCTAATAGGTAGATACATTTCAGGTGTGAGACTATATAATCTTATAATTTGTACCAAAAAGTACTGGTGCTTTTTTGGTGTTACTATTTGCGACTTCAGAGAAAGGAGATTTTCAATTCATCGAAATATTTTGTTCTATTACGCCGTTATTTAGGAACCGATTTGAGAATCTTTTTTTTTCAATTGGTTTTTTTTATACAAACGTTTTCAACTGATCAGACGAGAGGGAGTTTCAGAATTCCAAGATTAAGCTTGCGGTTCTAGAGCAAGCTAAGGAAGGTTGACGTCAGGCAGGCAGACGACTGTTATAACTTTAACCCTTATAATATCACAGAAAGAATGCTGTCTTAATAGCGGACCCCGGGCTTCGACCCATCATTATTTCGTGTAGGTGACACGTTCAAACGACCATGCACATCCTAGTGTCAGAGTTCTTCGGGACCGCCTCTCGGTCTGACGTGGTTTCTTAAACGACTACCCATGGCAGCCGTGATGGCTTAGCGTACCTTCCGAAGCACGGAATCATCTTTATTATCAGACAATCAGGTGATTTAAGCCTGCTATGTCCTAACCAAACTGGAAACACGACCCCCGACCCTCGAGTCTACAGGAAACGCCTTAACCACTGGACCACGGAGGGAGTCAAACAGACAAATCACAGTTGAGGATGCAACCGGTACTAACTCTTAGATACGGAGGAGAAGCATTTAAAAAAGTTTCTTTTTTATTGTATTTTTTTTTATAATATACAATGAAGTAGCTTCTTGGTTTCCGTTCCTTTCATTAGTCTTTAAAATAATTAAATGTGGTTTGTGAGCCTGAGAATAACAAAAGACATACTGTTCTCATATTTATAAAAACAAATGACCATTTCCACCACATGGAGGAGATAAATTTTTCAAAGTTGGTCGTTGTTCTATTTAAAACAAAACAAATTGTCTGAAGTTTACTCTCCCCGGACGAGATTAATTAGATGGCTCCCCAAGATAGTCACGGTGTGATGGTGCACTTGTGTTGTTCGAGGGGAAGGGGTCGCATTCATTACGAATCGGTTTTCATAATTAAATCTTAGATCCTCCTTGACACTTATAAATTGGCAGCCTAACTAGCTTCAAAAAAAATCCTGAGACATACCTACATGTGTATAATGTTTTATGGGACAAAGAATTGAATGAAATTGTTAAATATTATTCAGGTATAAGTAACTGTGTGGGTTTAAATTAGTAGAAATAGGTATATTTACGAATTATGAATCAACAATTTCATACTGTTAAGATTGTATGCGAAATGGCAAATTGCATTTATTTTCTTGATGTCTCGTTTACTTTCTTGTTGTCTATAGACATACATTGAATATGTACTTATAGTATTTTATTTGCTATGTGTTTTGATAATCTTTCATTATATTTGTAAGATTATCCATTATTTTATTCAACCAAACGACTAAACTGATTTTAAATATGTTAAAATGAGACGAATATGGAAGTATGCGCTTCGGAAGTTATTTATTGGGCGTATAATTGAAGAAAATAACATTCATCGTACGGATTTTCCTCCACGCAAGTTCGAATCGCACTTGGCAGGTGGAAAAATAAATAAATATAAATATATACGGACAAATCACACAGATTGAGCTAGCCCCAAGGTAAGTTCGAGACGGATACTAACTCAACGATACTATATTTTATAACAAATACATATATAGATAAACATCCAAGACCCAGGCCAATCTGAAAAAGATCATTTTTCATCTTGACCTGGCCGGAGATCGAACCCGGTCACTCCGTGTCGCAGGCTGGCGTGTTGACCGCTGCGCCACGGAGCTAGTCAAAAGCAAATTTATTACACTAAAATTGCTAAAACATGGCTAAATCCTTGGCCAGACTGCAATTTACATAATCGTGGGAGTTCAAGGCCCGTTGCATGACATAAAGACTTCGTAAACATCTGTAGTCGTATTATGCAGGTGAATATAATCGCTGGCTTTATCGTTAACAACACATCCTTGCTCAATTATTTTAATTTTATTGCCAAAAACCGTGCGAAGTGGAAAAACAAAGACGCAAAGCGGGTTCTGGAGAACTCTAAGATGCCACCGGGAACACGATCGGATGACCGAGAGAGACTTTTCGTTTTATAAATTAATGTTATTGGTGTCACACATGGGGCGTAAACCTAAGGGACGAGGGTTCGTATCCTACCTGTGGGCGAGTTCTTTTTCATCAAGGCTATATAAAAACAATTTAATTAATGTTATTAACGTTAATTAGTGGCACAGTTGATTTAGTAGTCATGGACCTAGGAATAATTATTAGATCCATGTTAGTAGTAGGTAGCGACCAGGTGGTCGTACGAGCTGACCAAGGTCCCATGAAGGCGATGGAAACAGGCCGCTTCCAACGTGTCGTAAGGAAAATCGTGAGGGGAGACCTATTTCTCAGCTGTGGACTTCTTGCAGCTTGCAGCTGATATGATGATGATGATTACGTTTCACACGTTATGCAATTTATCTATATATGTATTACAAGTCTGGAACTTTAGCTTTTCGGCTAGCTCAATCGGTGTGGTTTATCCATAATATAAAATGTAGTAGCGTTGGGTTAGGGACCCACGACTCAAGTTCACAACGAATGTGGGGCAAGCTAGCTTTTATTTAATGAAAAATACTCAACGGCCCTCACTTGTGTCATATGAACCAAACAAATACAGTAAAAACCGGCCAAGTGCGAGTCGGACTAGCACACGATGGATTCCGTAGCATTATCTATAAAAACGGCAAAAAAATCATGTTTGTTGTATGGTAATATTAATTTTATTTTTATTTTAGTTATTTATTTTTAAAGTGAACAATTTAACTCAATATTCTGTGAATATTTCAAACGCCTACCTGTTGCCGTTATCAATATCGACCAAAAAAATCAAGTTTGCTGTATAGGAGCCCCCTTAAATATTTATTTTATTCTATTTTTAGTATTTGTTGTTATAGCGGCAACAGAAATGCATCAACTGTAAAAATGTCAACCGTCTAACTTTCACTATTTAGATACAGCCTGGTGATAGCCGGATAGACAGGCAGACGGACAGCGGAGCCATATTAGGTAATAGGGTCCCGTTTTTACCCTTTGGGTACGGAACCCTTAAAATGAGTACAGGGCCTCTCGGTTAGCGATCTGCGATTCTTCTGTTGATGTTTACTAAGATTGTGGAATGTGCTTACCATAGCAGATATTGCAGGCATCCATAAATACCTATTAAACAGTAATCACTTTCTATTATCAGCTGGAATTCATGTATTTTGCCTACGTAATAAGATTTTTTTTTCAGCTTACATATGTTTGTAGAGAAGTTTTTTCTTTTGAAAATGTATTATATTCCCCGGCAATCTAAGGGCGAAATTCTGAGGAATTATGTCATTAGGTGATGCGGCTAGCAACCCATTACTATTACGATTTCTTTTCCCACCAATATGCTAATTGTGGCCGTAATGTCTTATAAACCTAAGCTCTGTCTACCACGCTAGGGTAAAAGACGTGATACTATGAATGTTTGTGTTTAAGTCAATCTAAGATAGCAATCACAATGTAATCATCATTTCGGAAATTCTTGAAGCTAGAAGAAGTAAGAATCGGCCATGATATCTTACAGTCGTCATAAAACTTTAATTTAGTTACAGACAAAAAGGAAACAACCTTAATGGCGATTATCACGCCATCGAAATCCAGACAAAAAGCATTGAATAAACATAACGATGGCTTGAATTCGAATCTTGCGCAGGCGAAGTGGAAAATCTCGCGAAACAAGAAGCGGTAATTAACGGTTAATGCGTAATTGTGGGAACATGAATGTTGACAATCAACACCGCTGATGTTAATCTGATGAGGGAAAGAGACGACTATATAATTGAAGAACATTCATCTCGCTCTAACCCTGAATCGTTTGCAAACCTTGACCGGTCTCGGTTGACTGCGACAGACATGATTGACTGCTGCATTCAAAATCACAATGCGCCGTTTTTGGGAGTCCCAGCGTTTAAGGAATATTACAAAAAGGTTTATTGCGCAATTTGGGAAGCAGTATATCATTGGGATGTTGCATTGTGGTGGTCTTTGAGATTTCTTTAGCGTGCAAGAAGATATTAAAGAGTTCGAAACAATAAAAAGTATAAGAATTACTTGCGATATTTTTTATCTCGATACAAAGTTAAGTCTAAAAATCGTCTTGTAAATTATTTAAATTAAAAAAACATAGAATGTACGGGCGTTTAGTGCTCCTAAGCAAATCGCAGAAGCCTGTTGAGGGAATTGGATAAAATCTGAGGCACAATGTCAATAAGCGATGCGGCTAGCAAACCCGCTACTATTTTGATTCCCTAGTCCCGTTTGCTACTATAAGAATAAAGACGTGATTAACCTATTAGCCGTATTTTATACCGTTTAACAATGCATTTTTATGCAAACACGAGTAGTAGAGTATAAACTACGTACTAAGGTACGTACTAACGTACTAAGCTTTATTTACCTAAGCATTTTTGCCACAACCTACATAATTTCTTCACCTTAGTTATTAAAAAGGTATGTAAGCAGATATACGTATCTGCGTAATGCTTTGCTCGAGAAAATGCCAGACATTGTAATTCTCGTAAGCACGTATTATGCAGTTATTTACAACGATGTTGAGCGAAACAGGCGCGGATCCAGTGGTATGTGTTTACTAATAAGATTATCTCTCTTTTCAAAATTTGAAAATAGCTGATAATCAGAGCTTTTGTAATTATACTAATAACAGAAAACTGAGTTAGGTGCCTATTCGGCAACTATGTGAAATATCTGATTATATTACATAAAAAAATGTTTTCTTTACAAGATTTGTTACTTTATAGTAATACTTTTATAATTAATCTAGTAAGTATATAAATAATATGGAATTGTATCTTATAATTTGGAATAAAGTTATTATTATTATGTATTTATATGTATATTTTACTCCCTTTTCAGGGGATTTGAATATTTTTACTATTATTATTTATATGAAAACTAGTAACCCGTCCCCGCTTCGCACGGGCACAATAAATAATACATATAAAACTTAACTCTTGAATTACTCTATCTATTAGTTCGAATCTATGAGTTTCGTTGCAAAGTTTCAAAGATCTAAGCATACATAGGGACAGACTGACAGCGGTAAGAGACTTTGTTTTATACTATGAAGTGATGTTTAAGTTCTGATGTAGCCGAATTATTTTCTTTCTTCTTTCTTTACTCGCAGTGGGTATGGTGAGCATGCCCATAACCTTATTCATAATATGAGTAACTTTTTAATGTGAGTATAAAAGTATTACTTAACACTTTCATGGACACTCCCACCTGTAGTCTTAGTTCTATTGTTATTTATTTTGTGTCTGGTTCAGTGTCCGTAAATGAGTTGAGAACTCTACAAAAACAACTAAGTTTAAAAATATTGTACATTTAATATTAATTAAGAGTAAATAAGTTAATATTAAACTTAAATTAGGCATAAATTATATGTACGATCAATGGACACTGAAGATCCAAAACAGTCTATAGAGCCGACCCACACCATGTTTTGAGAGCTGGATCCGCGCCTGGTGCTAAGTAGCACAGTCTGCTCGGTGACAAACCGCACAATTTGAGCCTTGAGCGATATCCATTCAAGTATGAGTATCAGTACAACATACGAAATGGTATAGCAGTAAATTAGAAATATACGAATTACTTATATCACGCTGTTCTGGGAGAAAAGAAAAACCCTAGAATGTACCGGCTTTTTTCTACCGGCTAGATCGTAAAACCCGATTAAGGATATGGACGAATAACTCAGGAATCAGGTCAGAAGCAACTTAGCAACTGATATTTTCATCTCTTTTTGCATCTACATGCACCATTAAAATAAATATGGTTGGGTCCTATTCGTATGATTTAAGCACATAAGAGATTCACAGAATCAATATAAATGGCGAGCTCTGTGGCGCAGTGGTCAACACGCCAGCCTGCGACACGAGGGTGCCCGGGTTCGATCCCCGGTTAGGTCATGATGGAAAACGATCTTTTTTAGATTGACCCTGGTCTTGGATCTATATAAGTATATAATACAAAATATAGTATCGTTAAGTTAATATCCTACGACACAAGTTCACAACTTACTATAGGGCTAGCTCATTTTGTGTGATATGTGCTGTATATTTTAAAAAATGTATGTAGGGATTACTTTTTACCGTGCCAACCTAATTGTAAGATTATGAGCAAAGTAATTAGGGACTCCGTTATATGATTAATATAGTGACAGCAGTCGTTAAGATAAGTCTGCCTTTTGACAGTTATAAAAATCTGTCACCGGGACTAATCCCGGTAAATTTAAAGCCTAGCCTAACCTAAATCACTCGAAAAGAATCAATCGTAGGCATGCAAGATACCTACCTAGATCTTCATCATACTAATCAAAACATTTATATTTATACAATTATCCCTTACGGGATAGACAAAGCTAGACATAAGACCCAAAACCCACATTTAACATGTTGGTGTGCCTATAGATGAATAATGGAATCAAAATAGTGATGGGTTGCTAGCTGTACCACCTATTGCTGTAAATCCTTAGATTTTCGCTCATTCCCTCGGCTAGTTTTTACGGTCTACGCGGGATGATAGAAGTGAAGCAGCTGGTACATTATACATTTTTTTTCTCCCAGACCAGGCAAGACTCTCCTTTATATTTATAATCTCCTTTATAAAACCGTAAATATCTTCTGTCGCTAAATAAAGCAATGATAATCAAACAAATATTAATACACAGATATTCCAATGAGACCAATTTTATTCACACATACATACTATCACGTCTTTTTCCCTTGCGGGGTAGACAGAGCCCAGGTCTGATCATGTCAGACCGAAAATACACATTTAGCATGTTGGTGGGTGTTAGGTATAAAACGGAATAGTGATGGGTTGCTAGCCGCATCGCCTACTACACATGATTCCAGATTTTCGCAGATCGTAAAAGACGTCTTTTACGATCTGCGCGGGAAGAGATAATAATAGAGATAGATAAAATAAGAAAATATAATCAAATACGCAATGAGCAATATTGTAATCTTTAGAGAATAAACTTTTCAGTCTACTAGATAAGGACTTATCAAACTCAAAATTTATAGTTTAATTAAAGGCAATATTTAAATTTAGAATTACGGATGTTAAAGATCTTTTCAAAATTAAACTAGTTTCTAAGCACGCAGTAAGTTTCTAGGCTTGGCTAGTTAGAAGAGCAACCTGCTGTAATATCTGTTTTTATGACAGCTACATGATTGCACATAAGTACTCATTCGAGTAATTAATATCAGAAGCCTGTTAGGAAATCTTGACCACGCTTGATTCGAGGTTACTTTGTACAGCCATAGACAACAAGCACAATACTTACGCTTTCATTTTCTCGTGAGGAAAATTACAAGAGCTGTCTCATTGTGTCCATTCAGCAAAGTCCTTTTGTAAAGACGCGCACTTACTGTCTACACACAAAAACAGTCCCAAACTTATTTTTTTGTCTGTACTTACAACACTGAAAAGAATAAACAAAGTTTCTTTTTATTTTCACGAGAAAGTCAATGTTCGATTTTTAAATTATACAATACAGTTTTTATTTCACAGAAAAAATAAAGCGTTCGAATTTAGAATTGGCGCGAACGCGCGATCAAGTCCGAAGCCCGGCGCCAACTCGCGGATGGTGCGCCGGTTGTTCTGCACACATACGTAACTATAACCACGGGGCCCATTGTGCCCTGGTAGACACGCGAATGCTTCTATTCTATACCCTACGCCATAGATTTTATATCTCGGATATTTTGCTCAATTATTTTATAAGAATATTCTTGGAACAATTTATATTTTGTTTAATGACCCTGATAACTTTTGTTTACAAATATGCAATCGATGAGCAAAGTGGGTGTCAAGTGTAGGACGGTTTTTGAAAGTTAATGGCTTTTTGTAGGTAGGTGTTACACGCAATAAGTTATTATGTCAAATTACCTATTGTATCATGACAGAATTACATAATATGTACTTGCTTGTATATGAGACTTATCATTTATGTGCGTGCATGCTTTTTAAATTGTCTCTACATACAATACTCCGTACCGTTAGATGTCCGCAATTAACATATGAATGTTTTCCACTTTCAATAGGCTAAATATACTGACTGATTAAAACGTGGCCTAGATCCGCTAGAGAAAGTTCCAATGCCATTAGCATGTCATTATTATTAGATAATCTGTTCTTAATTATATGGTATATTCTAATCTAGAACATTTTGTATAAACAAATTTGGAAGAGCTACTTTTAATAAATGCGGCAGCATTAAAAACATAAGAATAAATCTTACCTAGTCTATACCATTATATTTTACTTCAGATAAATATTTGTAAGTACGGACAATTATTCTCAAACTATTTATCTTTTTCTTCCTCCTCGCTTGGAGTTGGCTCTGTCAACTCACTCCAAAATGTTCTATTTTCGACTATATCGGCACTAGCTCCCCGTTCTTGCATATGATTGCTCACACATTCGTGCCACGACTTTCTCGGCCGTGTCTTTTCTCTATGTATATCCTGTTAAATTGAAATGGATTTTTTTAGCCTTTTTAGCCAGATGAACAGCATTCTTCCTTTCGACATGGCCACACCACGTCAAACGATGACTCTTTATTTTGTCAAAATTTGATGCAACATGGGTTTCTCTTACATAGTCATTCCGGATCATGTCCAATCCCATTACTCTACACATCCACTAGCAGCATTCTCATCTCAGCTACATGCATCTTATATTCTCCTCCATTTCAAACTATTTACATTTGTACCAAAATAATTATTAAACCGAAATAAGTCTTATATTATAAGATAATTATCAACAAAACATGTTACTATCCTTATCATAAACAGTCAAAAGGTAATAAATGTAGCCGTTTTATAGTAGGGAAAATCTTCATATTAACTTTTGTATAAAAAGGCAACTTACAATGAAATTAGTAAACGTTACCATAACTCGTTTCCAACTACTATTTAAAATTTAAATATTAATTAAACATAATAAATACTTTATACAACAACCATAATAATTTAAAAGGTTTAAGTTTAAGTATAATATAACATTTTACTTTTCATAGAATAAATAGATGACTACTATAGTTTGAGTAGCGGTGTCCATGAATAAATAGGGCTAAAGTTGCACTCCCGGCGGCGCGTGCCTTTATAAGGGGTGTTTTGTACCAAAACACGACGGGGTGGCCAGAGATGCAACTGCAGCTAAGAAAATGAATATTTGCACATTTTATTGATATATTGTTTAAAAAACAATAAAGTGACAATCGACCTGCAGGACTCATAGTTCCTTTAATTTTCCTGTTCCGGTTTTTTGCATTTCTAGCGTGCAGTTTATGGACCTGTAAGTAAAGTATGAAATAAAGGGAAAAAAAAACACTTTATTCGGAAGCAACTACAGAACTATAACATATAAAACAACTAATCTTTGTAGAGAATAACATTTTTTAACTTAAATAATTATAATAACTTAAATACTTCACGTAGTTGCCGAAATAGCAGCTAGCTTAGCTTTCAGGTATATACATACACATTCAGTTTAAAATATTGTACAATCTACAAGGTAACTCAATGGGTGAAATGACCGGTCACCATCAAGTCGATAAGAAAAAAAAGCAAAGAGAAATTATTGAATGAACTCGTGGTGAAGACACGTCAGTAGTGAAGTGAATCATTCATTATTGTTATTATTACGAGCAGTTAATGTCCCAATGCTGGGCAAAGGCCTCTTTCTCTCTTTTCCATTTTTGTCGGTCTGTGGTTTGTGTTCTCCAGTTTTTATTATATTTGTTTAGTTCATCACACCACCTTGTCCTTGGACGGCCACGTCCCCGTGAAACATTCATAAAAATTAATTTATACTAGCTATAAAGATAGAATATATTGATTTGTAATAAAATAGCGTAATTGTTTTTTCAGTTTATTTTGAATAACAACGAAGTGGCTTATGAATTATATTTTTATTTCCGTTAACACGTCGTCGACAGGAGATAAAAATAAACCACCTACATTCCCTTGGAAGGGTGACTCAGCCCATTGAAATGAGCAACTGTTCCTATTGAACCAATGCTGGGAACTCGCGAAAAATCATCATTTCCGGCAATTTATTAAAAATTTTGATTGGCTAAGCCACCCAGTTGGTTTATTTACATGTTATTATATAATGTGTTTAATTGAGTATCCACAAAAGTGTTAGTACGTTCGTACTTAAATTTCGCTCCAACTGACAATTAGTAAGTGTTTATCACTACATAGTTTGAAACAAAGTCGCTTCCCGCTGTCTGTCTATCCCTATGCATGCTTAGATCTTTAAAACTACGCAGCGGATTTTAATGCGGTTTTTTTTAAATAGAGTGATTCAAGAGGAAAGTTTATATGTATCATTTATTGCATCCGTGCAAAGCCGAGGCGGGTCGCTAGTAACTTATATTTTATTAATGTTTATCGTATTAAAACAAATGCACATTATTTATCTTATATTTTCTGATAATAGTTTTTCGAATGCCAGCTCCAAAATAAAACAATTTCTTCCTTATTCATTGTCCCCGTCTATGCCGCCATTGCACTTCCTTGGTACCCTCATGCCGTGTATGGATCGATACGACTGGGGCGAGCCGAAGAATGAAGTCTGTATCCACACCACAACTAATGGGGAGCATTACATCAATTTATATGATATGTAGTCCGTTTGTTATGACAAAATATGAGTTCAGTAATAACATTCCGCTGTAACCTTTGAAAAAGAAAAATTAAAAACATTTTTTTTAGAGATGAAGCTCCTGCTTTCTGTCAAAATAATAAATGTTATAGGATAAGGGAGAAAAATACTACGTGCAAGTTGTAGTTAACGCATACTCGTAATTGCTTCAGTTCATATTTTTATCATCGTTATCTTTTACTTAATAATATATTTTTTATTATTTTAATACTCTGTCGTAACTAATATTTTTTTGGTAATTCCATACCATCAAAATATTTTAAAGTCACTACTAATCTGATACTAACCAACCTGACTTATACAATTATTATATCCTCAAAGTCCCTACTTTTAACAGCTAGGCTCAGCTAGGTAATCATTTTGTTCTCAGAAATGATACTTGTTTTGATTTGGGTGTCGTTTAGTGACAATAGTTTATAAAATAAAACAAAGTCTATGCCCTAAATAAATAGGAATGCAATTTACTGCACAATTTCTTCCTACAAAGGGAGTACAGTTGCATGACCTAAATATCGATCTGTGCAGTAGTACATAATAATTGCCTGATCATTATCTTTATGATCCAACGACACGCATAGACAAAATGGTAATTATAGTTAGCTATAACACGTCAAAAGCGGATCTCCATAATTGAATATGCGGTTTGATTATTGAAATGGATGAAATGATTATCATTCAATTAACACAAGAATGCCGCAGTTTCTAAACGCAATTTTAATGGTTCTGGATCAACAATGGTCCAATAGATTTTGATCGTATGAAATCATCAAAGCATCATATATTTTTTTTTACAAATTAAGTATAGGATACTTAATTTAGAAACAAATTAAGCAGCCTATCCTGTGTTCTATAAGTCCAAATGTTTATCTACCAAGTTTCATAAAATTCAGTTAATTCGTTTAAGAGTTATGGAGAACATATATACATAAATACAGAAAAAAATCATAAATCCTCAATTTTGTTTCAGTATTATTTACAAAACTTATAAACACGATATATCTGAAAGCAAAGTAACATACTCCATGACCAACCCTTACAGATTTTTTATTAGTATTGATGATGACTATTCGCCAAAGGAAAAACGTTATACTTAATTTTAACAAAGGAAACTGAACTACGACTCTTTGCTGTACAAAAGAGGGTGTAGCTATGAAAAAAAAACTAATTTTTAGTAAAATAAAAGAATCTGTTCTCTCTGTAGATATCTCTACTTTTCACTGATTTGCACACTATACTCGATATATTGAGCTTACCCATTGAATTCAAATTACACCGTCAATTCTGCCATCTGGAGTCTGGAGTGAGTTACCTATGCCTTTATACGGATGTTGCGGTATCGATATCTCTTCTTATAAGGCAACTAACAAATCAGTAGGGGTCCATTTGATAGTATTGACAGTTCAACAACTTGTCACAGTTTCATACACATACAAAGGTTATCGTTCTGAAATTAGGTCAACGGTACAGGGGTACGTTTCTCTTTGTTTTGACTAACAGGAGCATGGTGGATTAACTTCTTTCGTACTTAATACTGTAACGTCATTTATATATCTATCAAGGATTAAGGCCGATACGTTATACTTCCGTAAAAGTTTACTGCGGATTCAATGCTCTACTTTAGTTCACCATCATTAATAAAGGCATTATACAATACTAGAAAATAAACAATATTGTTAAGGGCATGCCTACACGTAGGTATACCTTAATATATTCATTCTGTGGATTACGTTTCAGTTTCTACCTTTTATTAGAAATTTCTGAATAGTTGAGTCAAAGCGTAGTTAAGCGTAAGTTTTGTGGTATCACTTGCAATATTTTTGAAGTAAAAACATCTTTAGCGGCGTTGTGCACTTTTTGAGACTGGTAAAAATTCCTAAACTCGCGTCAGGACACGTGATCTGATCGAAAATTCGTAAGACTTACACGTGACCGGCGCGGCGTAGGAGAGGAAGTAATAACCCCCTCTCTTTCTATCGCGCGGAGTTTTCACTTCTGCCGGCACTGCCTGAGTGCAACTCGTTTTTTTTAATGAATGAAAAGTAAAATAACTCGTTTTCTATTCGCAACAAGTTATGGTCCATTTCAGAACATAAATTAATATCAGTTCATATCGGGCCAGATGTGCCAAGAAGCCGCCGAGAAAGATCATAAAAACTAAATGTATCGCCATGTGCTAGCGAAAAAGTTTATTTGAGTGGCTTTCAAGCCTGCTACCCATCAATATATTTGCTTTTGCAATGGGCTATCGCGTGTGAATTTTCCGCTAGAGGCGCTAGTATAGCGTGCGGTGTAACTAAATGTCATATAATAGGACTAATACCTGGGAAACCGAAATTTAAACGGAAAAACGTATTTTCCCAAATATGAGAACCAGCTATAACGATTTTCCACCCCCAATATACAACATCATTCATCATTCCATCATCATCATCATCGTCATCATTATCAAGCCCTATTTTAAACAACTTCAATAAAAGGAGGTCATCAATTCTGTTGGATTTTTTTTAAATGTTTGTTACTTCATATCTCGGTCATTTATAAACCGATTTGATTTGAAAAATCTTTTTATATGCATTTAAAAGGGTATGCTTTCAGATGGGTCCCAATAAAATTTTATTAAAGTCGGTTCAATAGTTAGTTTGAAGTTGGATTTTTCATATGAAATATTATCTAAATAAATCTTATAATCTTTGTATTAATACAGAATTCAAGACTATCAGGTTTCCATCACAGTATGTGACCGAATAAGTGAAGGAGCCTTTGGAGACACATTGTGGAGAGACGGGTATGTATGCCAAGTTCTTGCACACATGAGTGTGACGTGCTGTCCATAATATTCTCAACATTTTTATTAAAAATGTGACGCGCCATATGTGTAGTTTTTAAACATGAGGACATGCGATAATAACCCCATAGACACTGCGCTAGTTGTATTAGACAAACTGTAAAAACCGCATTAAATTTTCCCAGTATAGTCCCCTCTAAGCCAGAATGGTTTGTACATTCCTAATCCTATACAGACAGATGTATTTGATGATGATTTTCGTTTTCGCTGACGACGACGCCTTTTCATCTGAAACATAATCTTTATCACTATAATGATTCCGTTTTTACCTTTACGCCAACACGCTAAAAGTGGTCTTTTGGTCTTATGACCTTAGAGAGGGTCATAAGACCGAAAGGCCACTTCTACCCCGTAAGGGATAAAGACGTGATAATATGTATGTGTGTATATTCTTTGAATGTGACATTATATCATTTTACGTATTCTTTTTTCAGTTCAAGGTTGTCATTCTTAACTGCTTCGCAGGTGTTTGTTGGTACTTATTGCATTAGGTAACCGCCCGACCTCGGAGCTGCTACTTGCTTTTCCCTCATTGATCCGAGTGAAAAAGTATCTTAATCTTTATTGCTCCTGTTCTTATGGCTGGTATGAAATTAAATTGAATTTATTTGCGGTAAATGTAGTCAAAAAGATGGTATTTAAATAAATGACTTATACATTTACCTTAAGTTCATTAAATTTATTTTATTGTTATTTAATTATATCTTTAAAGTTAATTTCATGTCACTAATTAATTTATATTATATTGATATCAACACGTTTAGGGTAAAACCGAGATAGACGCCCCACTTTTTGAAAATCTCTAATTTCAAGAATATCAAAATTTTCAATAGCATTTCATTTTCAATAGTTTAGTAGTAATCGTTATAACGATTACTAATAAACTATTTGTTTGTGTAACTGTTTGTTTGTGATATTAGAATCTTATAAGATTCTAATATCACAAACAAACAGTTACATTTTAAAAGCAGTTCAACAAAAATATTCTCAGTTATTAAACAATTTCAATTGTCAAAGTTCAACTGCATCATCATCATCAGGTCCTTTTTAGTCTCCACTACAGGAGCACGTCCCTCTCTGTACTATAGTACAGTATACTAGGGCCATACTTGGCCAGAGCAGCCAGAGGACTTAGCCTACACTCTCCACGCTGGCCAGACGGGTTGGAGAGGTGTCTTAGATGTTTATAAGTTTTGTTTAGCTTGTATTTCCTAAGTCGCCTTCTACGACATCCACGGGAAGACTTGGAGTGGTCCTATTCTACTCTGCCGGATACCACACGGCTAACTGCATAATCATCTTTTATAAAATTAAAATAATACAAAAATACAGATAATATTTTTTAATTCTTCTTATTTTGGACCGTCGCCACTTAGTTTTATTATCGTCATTCTCACTAAAATCACGATCCCGTAGTTACTCTTGTTTTTATTGCTTTTTTTTCTTATTTTCGTATATTTCTTTGTCGTTAATTTATTTCGTTGTCGTGTCGTTGCTTTATTAAGTTCTCTTCTTTTTTGGTAGTATCAGTCTTGTTATTCTTGTCTACATGATTTTTCTTCCTTTCTTTCAGCCATATCCTTCTTTTATATTTCCGTAGCATGGTTGCAATGAATAAAAAGTCCAAATATGAATATACTTAATAACGTGAAACATATGAGAGATCACTAAAACATTTTAAAAATATACACTGACGCCGTATAGCGTATGGAGGGAAACATCCTAAGGGCACCTATCCTTCGAAAAATTGGGGCAACTATCTTTTTTGATTGATCATGGAGCCCATTATTTTATAGATAAATTAAAAACAATAAAGGAATTGTTTGCAAAATCAAAGACATGATAAAGAATAAACAACGGCAAATACTGACCTTTCAAACTTTAACGTCTTCGAGAAGCGCATCGCGGAGATAATGACGCATACGAGTGATATGACGTTCAGAAAGAGATACATGATATCCAAATTTGAATAAAATTCTATTTCATTTCATTTCATTTCAAACGCCTCCTCCTATTTAGAAAATGGGGCACCTACCCCACTGCGGCATCTATCCCGGTTTTACCCTATATTATATGTCGTCAATTTTATATTCTAAGAATTATTTTACTGAATAAAAACACTTCTCTACCACCCAGATAAATAACTTATTTAAAAAAAAAAATTGTTTTGAGTGCTTTCATTGAGGTCGGCAATTTATTTTATATTTTTGTTGTCAAAAGATAAAAATTACTACTAAATAAATGAGTTCTGTGTCTTGGTATTTCCAATCTGCCGGGATGTCGGGCTGCTGCAAACCTATAGACCTCATCCATCTTTTTGAAATAACTTAGGATGTGTTTTGACAAACATGAATGCTGACAATGATTACCTATTTTCAACGATTCGTTACAGGTTGTATCAAAATCACGTTCGATTGAACAACAAATGCCGCTGATAAACCCGTCAGCAATAAACAAGGAGCATTTGAATGCAAAAGATTTCTCTGCCAAGACCCACTGGTCCAAACACGAATTAGGTGCTCACAAGTATGTCGTGGGTACATTCATACGCTCACGTACCGCCTTTGTATCGGCCGATAAAAGCTTACGTAGGGCTATCAAGAGTATTACATAAGTCAATCTACAACTCCACAAAAACATTCTTTGAAAATATTGCAATTTATTGCGAACAAAATTAACTTCTTACATCACTGCAACGCGTTAGGTAGGTAATAAACTAATATAATTCTTAGATGCATATATATCAGATTATAGAATAATACCTGAAAGGTCAACTAAATACCTCGGAACGGAGATAAATTTTTCGATAGTCAAGATGGTAGAACTGGATCTCGTGGCCATATCCATATAACAGAAATATAACTATTGTTGTTAATTTCTCGACTTGTTCTCTCATAAACCCAAAAACTGTCGGCACTTTTGACCTTTGACGGTTTTTTTTGGTCTTGCTATCTGCGACTTCTCCATATCATGTTTCTGACCTAATATTCCTGGTTAATGCTCTGAAAGAGTATCAGAGTGGTCTGGGAGAAAAGAAAAAGCGTGGAATGTACCAGCTGCTTCTCTTCCTGCCCAAATCGTAAAAGCCGATCAAGGGACTGGGCGAAAATTTGAGCACCCATCACTATTTTAATTCCGTTTTCCACCTAATGCCACCAACATCCTAAACGTGGCTTTTAGGTCTTAAAGACCTAGGCTCTGTCTACCCCACAAGAGAAAGAGATGAAATTAAGATAATAGTATGTAAAGTATTACATACTATTATCTTAAAATCGTATAGTAATACGATTACAATGCATTGTGTTACTATGCAACTTAAAGATTAAAAATAAGGATTTATAATATTACTCGCAGTGCCTGCGCTACACGTTAATGTAGAGACCTTGACCGTGACACCTGTGTAGGTACACGAAATAATGATGATGGTAACAGTAGATTTTTCCAGGATGAAAGGTATCCTACATCCTTCCCCAGGCCTCAAACTACCTCCGTATCATTTCATTGCAAGCGTAATGAGTAATAGATAGACAGAGTAACTTTTGCATTTAAAATATTAAGTATGGATTCGTATAATGAATAAGTATATCAAACTCTCAAAAAGTTTTATCAAACATTTCAAACAAACGCCGATTTATTAGTCAAAGCTTTTATCTTTAATAGCTTTTTTATCGGATGTAGTAGCCTACATTTGTCTGACACTCGAACGTCGTCGTTCATTGAACTTGGCCTGATACAAGTGCTAGACCGTGCATTCAGAGCGTAGGTATCTACCAATGTTATCGGCAGTGCATTTATAAATAGAGAACTCGGAGAGGCAACCCTGAAACAGTGACATTCAATCGCTTTAAATAAATTCAATTGAAATAGAAACTCGTTCAACGTCTAAATTTATAGGCTCAAATGTCGATATGATTTATTTTATGACAGATGACCGGATGCAGGGAAGGTAGAGACAGACTGATCAGACAAGTATTTGTCATTACATGCGACTATAGTGTCAGTATTATATTTTCTTAGCTACAGTAAGTGATCCCAACTCCTATAGGTAGTGTACGATTTGTTTCATGCTTATCACATAGATGACGCTTAAGGTTTATTCACAACTATTTATCCACCATATGAACTAAAAACGGCTATTTCGTCGGGATTGCCGACTATCCCGAACCCGAACCCAGTTTGGGACCCTCCGCCGCGCGTCTCGCACTCGCCTTGAAAATGCGCTCCTGGCGAGTTCGAAACTATAGTCGGCAATCCCGACGAAATAGCACATGAGTGACCCGTTTTTAGTACCTACATAATATCTGTATCTCACGTTAGTTTCAATCATATGTATCCACCTTATTGGATGGATTGTTAGTATAAAAAATTATCTATCCCAATGTCGTACTTACGATAGTATAAGAAAAAAAAAGGAGAATTGACACAAACTAAAGAAAATGAAACAAAATGTATGAGGTTGACAGACTATATGTTAGTATTATATATTTTCTTTGCCAATAATCCAGCCAGTCTAGTTTCAAATAAAGAAAATCGCATTTTAACTCGTTTGGCGGCTGATATCCCAACTACGATCTTATAAGAAAATTAGCTTTTCTATGCTTTTCCTCCACAACTGTTCAACCAAACATGAAGCAAATATAATGTTGTCAGAGGCCCAGAAAACGAGAATAGATCCTTTGTCTATATCACGAATAAAATGCGATCAAAACCAAGCGTTGCAAAAAAATACAAAAACATTCTTCCAAGAAATTTATTTGCTTTTAACTTGAAACATCCAAAAGACAATCAGAGCTATTCACAGTCTCACCTAGTCAAATAAATAGTTCACAAATATATAGTTTAAAAACATTACTCTAGTATCACTATTATTTTACAAAACTAAATCGTTTCAAAAATTATCCAAAATGCCATATAAATAGGTATTAACAAATATTTGGTATAATAGATGTAAAACCTTAGGAATATCTACATCAAAAACAAAGTGTTCTTCATAAATAAAAAATTGGTGTTCAGTTAAAATGCATTATCATGCATACGTTTCATTGAGCCAAATTGAAAGCCTATTTATGACTTTATTTTAATTTCATCATACACGATAGTATTGTAATTCAGTATAAATAAGCTTTAGCTTTCTGAGAGAAAACTTAAACCCTTGCAAAATAAATACATTCATTTCACACTCATATTTTAGTGTTGATTGCGGTAGTTGAATATAATGGGTTTTTGGACCTATAAAATCGGCGTTTTCTATAGAGAATTTGGAGTAAATAGAATTTTTCATACTTACGTTTTTATTATTTCGGGTTTAATAAGTTCAACTAAAGTGAAATTGAATGTATTTACGAACAACAGTAAACATTTAGAAAAAGTTAGAAAAATGACCACATTTGTTATCAAAACGGTCAAGATCTGTAACGAGTTCTTTTCATTGTTCAAGAATTAAATTCAGAAAAACAAAAAACCTGCAACGTGTTAAAAATACAGTCCACTTTCAAGTTTAAATAAAAAAAATGTATATAACTGAAAATCATTAGCGACAAGCGGGAAAAAACGCCAATTTCATAGATAACAGACCCATAAATTTACAAGTAGCATTAGACAATAAAGTCGTAAAATTATAACAGATTATTGCACAACTGCAACAGGCCTGTTATTTAGTTTGAGCGATTAAATTACTAGTCATAAGAATCAATTGTCTGTACCATTTCAATTCTTCGGCCAATCAATTTTGCATTTCACACTTTAAAACTTTAATTGTCATACGTGAGTATTTGTGGTTACTTTAACTTACACAATTAAGATATATTTTTTTATAAATTTTATATTATTTATATAAGACTAAAACTAACTAATCTATTAAATAGTATAAGAGTAATAAAATGTATCAAATAATTTCGTTTTTTGAAACCTCATCTAAAATTTGGGACATTTTAAAAGTAGGAAAGTTTAGTAATTGTTTCGAATATCTCGGTTATATAAAACTGCTTTTTTATACTCTAATAAATACTTTACCTTATGAATTTTTTACACATTTAAAGAAGATGAGAAATTTATTTGAAGAGTAATATTTGAGGCAATTTGAGCAGTAAGTAATAGACCAAACAAGCCTAAGCTTTTAGCACAAAGATAGAAATAAATATTTACCAAGTATATCCATAAATAACATAGGTAGCTAGATTTGTACTTACGAAAACTTTTAGATTTTAGCAAAAAAGTTGTACAAATTAATGTTTGTTACTAGAAGCAGACGTTTCTTATATATGATTTGATGTCATAATGTACTTATTGGACGAAATAGCTAAGTCTATCATACTTTATCTCGGTGTACTCTATACAATACGCAGACTCATAAATTTCTATACTGGTTAATGTAAATAAAAACTATTTAAATATTTCATACGGCTTCATTTACATCTACCCAACTCTAAGCACTCGCCATATGTAAACATCTAGCTATAAAAAAAAAACAACGGATTGCTCTCCGGGAGTGTTGACAGAAGTGAAAACTCCGCGCGATAGAAAGAGAGGGGATATTACTTCCTCTCCTACGCCGCGCCGGCGGTCTCAGGTCACGTGTCCTGATGCGAGTTTAACATTTTTTACCCATTCCAAAAAGTGCACAATGCCGCTTAAGAAATTTTCACTTCAAAAACAAAACAGTTACACTATATACAAGATTGACCGTGACATTATTCCATCACATAATGGGTTACTGAAAATTTTATAATCAATGTCCCTCATAGAAAAGTATATCTATGCGGTTATCTAACCGCAGTTTGATGACTTGTACATATATTTATCATATTGACGAGTGAGTAAAGTTGTTTCTACTTTTACTGCAGAATATAAATCTCTTGAAATGATAGTAAAAAAATAAGCAACTACATATAACCATTCATAAGATTTCATTTCCTACGCTTATAAAACTTTGGTGTTACTTTTTTCTAACTACTCGGTCCTCGGTAAAGTATTGCTACAGTCAAAAATTTTTCGAAAATACGGACACTACATTTTTCGCAAAAATATCGATACAAAATTTCTAATATCTGATCAGACTATGTCACGGACTATGTCTATCCGTAAGTAGTTAAAATTATGTTATTATCCTTTATTGTGATTATAATCAAAGCTCATGCTCAAAAAATGTTCAAAAAAATACTATTAGGTCGATTATTGATCCCGTTGTAAATTGAATGAAAATTAACATTACTAGATAACTTTAATCAAAAACACTATTAAGAGATGAGTAATGAGACGAAATGTGAAACGTGAACTAAGGGTGGTTTTACAGTGACGCTTTCGCCAGCGCGGTTGGTAAGCGTCGCGGGCCACGAGCTATGAGTGTCAGGAGATCACTACAAAGTAAAATACACCGCGCATATAAATAAGTATATACGGACAAATCACACAGATTGAGCTAGCCCAAAGGTAAGTTCGAGACTTATGTTATGGGATACTAACTCAATGATACTATATTTTATAACAAATACTTGTATAGATAAACATCAAGACCCAGGCTAATCTGAAAAAGATCATTTTCCATCTTGACCTGGCCGGGGATCGAACCCGTGCACTCTCGTGTCGCAGGCTGGCGTGTTGACCACTGCGCCACGAAGCTCGCCAAATGGCCCGTGCTACGGCCCGTGCATATGGCCCGTGCTACGGCATTTCGGCCGCGCTTACCATCCACGCGGGCGGTAAGCGTGACTGTAAAACCCGCATAAATTGTGAAACCTATTATAAATGGAAGACATTTATTTTGAATCATAAAACTCGTACAAGTGCTATTGCTGTTACAATATGGTTGCATTACATCATGGAATGTTCATATAGGCTCTAGCTGCTAGGATACACAACAAATGCTTAATCTTAACTAAGCATACTTAGGATCTAGTAAAACAGAATATGAACACAATAACTTACGTAATATCAACAATAACACTACACTTGCTGAAAAAGTAACAGGACAATATTAAGCGATAAATGAATAAAATCCAACCCGTTTACGTGAGAAATACTGCGATCTAAACATCATTATCAACGTATTCGTACCACTATTATAGTTAAAGCATTCAATAAAGCTACCAATAAATAACACATTAAAATATTTTAATACAATAACTTAACATTAGAGCAGTCAACTTCAAAACTAATTCAGGGTGGTTACAAGTGGTCGCCGTACTGGTAAAGAAACGGGTACTATAATAGATGATAAAAAATAGATATACGTTATATTACAAAACGAATTTCTCTTACAATCTGATGTTTAGAAAATGTAAACTTCAAACACAGCAACCGATATAGAATGACTGAACTAAATTTCATAAATATAGGTAGCATTAGTTCAGTTATTCTATAACCTTCCGGACACACCTGAATAGCTGAATCTATGGCACTAACATCTAACTACGCCACTGGTCTACTTAATAATCCGAATGTACCATAGTTCATGATTTGACGAATTGCACTCAGTACCTACAGGCCGGTCGCTACATGTAAGCTGGCTTCATCTTATAAGCCCGTTTCCAAATTTCACATAAACAAACTGTTGAATGGAATCTGTAGAAGATTGCCAGCGGCATCGACACGTGCGTGATAATAGTCCAGGCCCAAAGACCGTAGAAGTGCAGTTGGACTGGATGCGACTCTGCGCGAGACTTCTCCAAAGTGTTGATAGCCCACATTGCCAGATTAGTGACTAGGAGGAACGTTACTATCTCTCTCCCCGGTTTCTTTCGCAATTGTTCGGGAGTCTTCGCTGATCTTCGACTTGCATCCAGAATAAACATCGTCTGACAAGTCGTCTGGATTAAAGATGACAGAGCAGTTATAAGGATGAGTATTGTATTTTTCTCTATAGTAAAATGCCCGCCGATAATAGTGAAGGTTCCATAAATAAACATACCAGTTTGGGCACCTACTAGAAGTATATTGTCCAATTCAAGGTTCCGGTTGCCATCATATTTTAGGTTTCTGACGCAGAACATTCCAGCTAAGCTTGCAAATGTAGTCATTGCGTATAATCCCAATTCGCAAACGTTTACTTCCACCACAGCTAAAGTCGCGTATTCCTTTTTAGATACCAATACGAAGAATAATATTAATGATATAATCGTGAGGACTAATACCAGGATTCCGAAGAATAACCCCTTGTGTGCTCGCGCGCAGTCAACGCTATACAAATGTGGTGATTTCTTATACGCCAAGCCCTCGAGAATCCTGGCTTTAGCTATGGCTACAGCGACATCTTTCGACGGATATTTAGATATGTTTTTCCACATGACATACAATATCGCAGCGCATATCAGTGAGTATTCAATAGTGCATGGAAATAGGAACGGTGAGGCATCTTGCACCAGCGATCCCATGATGTTCGTTCGTCTGCATTCGAAGATGTGATGCGGTCCCTTCAAGCCCCGGGGAACCCGTAAATGTGCTGCAGCTGGATGTGACGGCGGAACTTCGGTAGCCAATGAGGTGACGAAGGCCTTTTGGAATGCTGAAAGTAAAGAAAATTATCATAAGAATCTTATTTCTGACAGTGTGACGTGGTCTTTTAAAGTAAAGCCTCAGATCTGACGGCATAAATATATTTTTGATTAAAAAAATATTTTGATTTATTGAAAAAAACATCGAATAAGTATGTTATCTACACAGGTGAAGTCGAATAAGGGTTAATGAATTAGAGTCGGGAGAGGAAGAAAAAATATCTATCTATATATATAAAAATGTCGTGTCACAATGTATGTTCGGGATAAACTCTGAAACTACTGAACCGATTTTGATCAAATTTCGAAACTACCTGTAATTTGGTCCAACTTAAAAGATATGATAGTTTTCATCTTATAGCGAAATGAAGTTCGCCAGGACAAGTAGTATAATAATAAATATAAATTTCATAACATAAAACAATACAATACAGACAGATACTATACTCGTACTACTTATATATATTGCTTCTCGCTTAGCCCATTTCAGCGCTCGAGAATTTAGGGCAAATGGCAAAGAACCGATCAGGGATCGGAATGCAATTGACATAACTTCGAGAGATCGCCCATTATGCAGTGATAAGGGTAACCTGAAATTAATGTCCCGAGGCGAACTGTTATTAACAGAACAAAGCCTCTCAATTTGGCAGCATTGCTTGAGTACTTTGAAATGTTAAACTTTTACACTAATTAGTATACTACTCAAAGTAGTAAAGTATAATTACTTAACTACTTTCTTTTAATAAAGAAAAAGGTATCCCCTCACTTTGAACTATTATAATATATTTATTTTCAAATTTTACTACTCAGTTTAACCTCTATTATATTTCATAGCGTAAAAGACCATACACACCCACTTTTAAGTCTGCATTAATAGCGATGGCTTATAAAGTACCTTTACAATTTAATTTAATGTCTCAACATACACTTGTATACCTACCTGCTACACGCAAAAGCAAAGGAATACATGTGAGTCTCTTAATATATACTTATTTTTACTAAGTAGTATCTCGTTGGAGAGGTATAGTTAAGGCCGGTTATACAAAAAAGGGTCAAGTAAATGAGACTACGTAGAGTTTCCAAGCTCCCATTATGCGGGTAATAAACAAAAAATAGGGGGAAACAAGTCCTTATTCCTATATTACCATAATGACTCGGGAGGATTTTGACCCCCGCACGCAGATAATATAAACATACAGACATATAGAATAAACCATTAACCCGGCAATAGAGGAATCTGAAATAGAAAAAAAATATGCTTTTCCTACACCTACATTGCTATATTTTGTAGAAAATTAATTGAGGACTTTGATAGATATTTGTAGAGATGTCAGAAGTAATTAAATAAATCGAATATGAAGATACGTACTCCTAACCTAATTAAGCATAGCGAAAATAATTAAAGTAAAAATGATTTTATTAATCAAAAGCAGAGTCAATAAGTAAGGTTTGATTTTCTTTTAAGAAATGTTCCATAATTTTTTTGTGATGCCCCATGTTATATGTTGTACTTTTTTTTGTATGTTGTTTCTACAATTAAATAATCTTTCATATTAAAAAACCGACTTCAATCAAACTACTGAACCGATTGTGATAAAATTTAAATGCGACCAACAAAACATTCAAAACATTCCCATTCTAACAAAAAAAAATATTTTTATAATCGGTTCATAAATGACGGAGTTTTGAGGTAACAAACATTGGAAAAAAAACATACAACCGAATTAAAAGTCGCCTTTTTTTTTTAAATCAGTTAAAAAGTGACCGAAGTACTCTAAGTTTAGTTTATACATGTACAATGTGAAAGTGATAAAGAAAAAAATGAATTGAATGTAATTCCTTTCTTTCTATGAAACGTAATTTTCTAAAGCTTCAAACTTGTTTTAGCTTTTTGTATTAATACCTACTCGTAATTAACGGAAGCAACCTAACAATTTAAAAATGATAGTGTAGTATCTAATGCAATCATCACTTCAGCCGAGACACTCATACTTTATCTATACTATACGCCCCTGTTCGTTAACCGGACTTAAAAATAAATGATTGGTTTTACGAATTTCAGGATAAATAGCAATAAATGGTAATGGCAATAAAAAGTCACTCGTCATGCAGAAATCGTTAGGCAGAAAGCTTTAGAATAAAGCTTAAGTGCTTCCAACACTTCATCGTTGGATTAATTTATAGCGAATGGGTTCGGTTCAGCGGCGACGGTCTCACTATGTCTCTAATTTAATTTGTATTCACTAAGTACGCCCCCTGTTTGATAACGGGAGTTCAAATCATCGAATCGGTTTTACGAATTGCCAGATAAATACTAGTACGTGCTGGTCTCTATTGAAATAACTTTAAAATAATTTGCCAAGTTAATAGATACTTATGTTAATAAATAAATTATGCAGGGTTTTTTTGACTCGAAAAGAAGAAGTGAGTTAGTCCTAGTAAGTTTCCGCGTATAAGGGTTGACCAGAAGATACGTTTATCCTTGGTCATGTCACTACAACATGGAAGTCGTTAACAAAGGTCATTAAGATTAACGATTAAGATATAGTACACGTAGACGTAAGATATAGGCACGTAGGGACCAAGGCTGGATTGAGTTTCTTTCGGCGTATTCTTCTCACCAGTGGTCGTTCCGAAACGCTAGTAGTATTTCAATTTTGCATATATAAAAAAATATATAAGAAATAAAAATATGACGTTCAAAAAGAGATACATGTATCCAATTTTGAATAAAAATCTTTGACCTTGACTTTGACTTTTTATAGCTATATCAAATGCCTATGGACAGCTTGTTAAATAACTAACATATATAAAGAAAAAGGGTAAATTATAAATATTTAATTGGTTTGATAGTAATTTAAACATCAAAAACACTTGTATAACAGAACCGCTTTAAAACGAGCTCCAGATACCACAATAATCAGATATATTTTGAGTACAAAAACCGCACGATTAAAAGTTCTATCGTCAAACTCCAGTGCAGCGTTAATTCAAAAATGTTACGGCTTCGGCAACTAAAAAGCCTCATGCATTTTTATGACCGCATGCGATATCCAAAAACAAAACAACAGCAAGGTTATTAGCATGGGCTACCGCTGCACGTTTATGTAGGTACGAATTATCGATTGACGGGACAACGAGGCGCAATACGTAGGTATAGGAATAGCTAGAGGCACGCGATTTCATTCAGCGCGGCCACCGGACCGATACGGAACACGAATAGTGGATTTGTTTGGCTAAATACCCACAACTGACCAGTCAAAGGTATTGAACTAGACACAAAAGGCTTGTGAGGTGTAATGACTTCGTTTTCAATCGAATTAAACCTTTTAGGTTGGGTTCAAAGATATACGGATACATGCAGGTTTGTTTGTTTTTCGTGTGTTGAAGTGGTCAACACAGGTGTCAGATTTTTTAAGATGCCTAAAGGCGTGTAACATAGTTCAACCAACGGCTTAACGTGTCTTCTGAAACACGGAGGACCCATCCCAGTAGCTACCGCGCCCGGGGTTCCTTGCCATACGTACACTCACTATAAAATATACTTATACGTCCTCTTTGTGTTCTTTAAATAATAGGTATTAATAGTATTTACCCATATATAATAGAGTACTTTAGTCATTTAAAGAGTCTAATAAATTTCTAAATGATAAAATTAAACATCAAACAAAAATATAACATAACTTAGTCCAAAGTAAATAATTACTTTCTTATTCAAATAGTTACTGAATCTTTACTTTCCTTGTTACCAACACGCAAAAATGTCATCGTGTATTCCACGTAATCATTTCATACGATCAGTAATAACGAATTCCTTGCCTGCAGTATCAATAATTTTCATGACTGCTTAAAAAAAAGTGTTATGTTGTCAGTGTTTATGTAAATAGGTATTTATTTATTAACATTTTTCAACAGGTAAAAAAGTATGTGCGCATGTTCCATAATTCCACCCTACGTTTTAATAGCCTGCTGGACATGTAAAGTATCTTTTGAATCCCTTGTCTTACATAAAAGTACATATAAAGTTCATTTAAGTTCATATTTCAGGGGATGACACCCATAAGGTAGAACTTGCTTTAAAAGCAAGCTAAAAAAAAACACGCTAGTTTTCGAGATATTTTGACTTAAAAATTTAAAATCACAGACGCAGAAAAATCCCGCTGTACATAAAACACTTCGGAAATTGACGGATAGGCTGGTTTCGTCGATCTGCCCAACTTTACATTGGGCACATCATGAAATAATTAGCAAAATCAAAATATGGCGGCACATAGCGATCTGGTCAGGCTTATCGCGATGACATACGTACCATTCCATTGAAAAAAAAAACTTATATCCTCTAGTTAAAGGTAGACAATCCTAAATCGATAAGTTTTAATTAACGTTTAAATCGATATGAAAATGACCTACCATAATATTTTGACCTACTTTATCACCTAACGTAGTATTAAGTAATGATGCTCACCCAGACGATGTGAGAGACCAATGGTTTTGTTCTCCGGATCGTAGAAGGTAAGGATCTCGTGCTTGGTCTCTTGGACTAGCACGTTCAGCCACACGCTCAAATTAGTGCCCACCATGTGCATCAGGCCAAACCGAGCCACAATCTTATGCTTGTACACTTTCATCTGTAACACAATTATTTTCATTTATTACAATATTTTTATTGTTTTATAATTATTTGGGGTTACACAAAATTCATATTTATAATATTCTGTTGCCTGATGCAAATAAATAAAAAATAAAAAATAACAGGTGTTAACCCACCACCATCAGACGCATAGTATGTACGCATGGGTAATATATCTGCCAGCGCACTACAGAAATTGTAGTTCTTATTTAATATTAATTATTAGGATGACTAGGACAGTCATCATAATAATTAATAATAAAAATAAAGAACTCATGAAGCCGAAAACTGCCGATCGTGCTTATAAAGAATTTTAACACAATCACTACTACAATATTTTTTTAACAAATTTTTAACTATACCATTGAAACTAACATTAGTTTAGTCGGCAATCCCGATGAAATAGCACGTGTGTGAACCGTTTTTAGTACATAAAATTTCAACTTTTCAACATCCTATGCGCTTTCTAACCGGATGTAAAAAATTGGATATTTATGTTCACTAATGAAGTGCCCATCCACATATCATAGTCCTCAAACACTATCGTATAACTACATCCGAAATGGTGTGGAACGACAGTCTTATAAAAAGAATGACAAAAACAAATCCCATCTCCAGAGCATCAAGTCGAAGGCGGCAGCCGCAGCAGAAGCACAAACTCGAACATCTTTAAGCCTTTTGCGATAGAAACATTGAGTCCCTTTAGCGCATAAGCTGTCTAGTTTCTTAACTGAAATCTAAAAACAATGAGGTTTCGGCTCGGGAACAAAAAGCTGAAAGCTACTAGTTTGGCAATTTAACTAAGCAAATTTGGGATGATTCCCAGGGTTGTGTTGGGACAGTCCCGGTGTTTGTTGTTCTTTGCTTCTGTTTGTCCAAATTTTAATACCTAAGCTCTTGTCAATGTTATTGTGTGGAAAGAACACACACAATGACTATTTTCGGGAGGAATAATGGAGGTGAGCCATTACACACAGAGAAACATCGTAGTGGGCAGATTGCCTCACGAATGTTTTCCTTTACCGGAAACACTGAGCCTACCGTATAGGAGGAACTGTACAATTTGTAAACTTGTCTAACGATATGGGCGAGTTGCGGCCTGGGGTACTATTTTTGAAAGTGTGACACTCGTCTTCCGAGCGATTTTTGTATGGACAAATCCCTCGTTTACGAACGGCGTCATTTCAAATATAGCACTCCTGCTTTACAGAGAGTGGTGCAGCTGTTAAAATGGAGTCATATACGAGTATTTCATCTCATCTATTCAAAAAACAAAAGTTGTCCGAAACAGGATCAAAAATACGTTTTTTTCCCAGGGGATTAAAAAAATATCACAATTGGATTTTTTTGTCCCATGAAAATGAAAACATAAATAAGGCTCCGAAAAATATCGTGACTAAAAAGGTCGTATATTTTTTTTACACAGTTTTACTGGCCACATCTTGGACGAAAGATACATTAGCTTAAAAACTCAAGATCATTCGCGCGCTTAAAACAATGTTGTTCTGAGTTCTCGCGCTTAGGCCCTTGCGTCACAATTACTATTGCAGTTTGAGATGGGTCAGGTAACACATGGTGCTCGCAAAGGGTCAAAATCTCAATGGTCGCAACTGTGTTAGATATTCAGTAATTGAATTTCAGCGTCCTTTTAATCCATATCATATATTTTTTTTATTAATCCGTCAAATCCTTCCAATGTCCAAAAACCTTTCTGGTCGTTGCTTTTCGAAAATGCGGAGTTCGCCTTCGGGTATAACATAATAAATTGGAGCAAGAACTTACCTCATTGTTGAGAAAGATGAAGTACATCTGGATGAAGATGAAGGCCATCCTGGTGGCGGGTGTAAGGGCGAGCAGCACATTGTGGCAGTTGGTGTTCCTCTCCAGCTCCCAGTACTGGCCAAACTCCAACCCCGAGTAGATCATGGAGCCGATGCCGAATGCTGTAGAAAAAAAAGGTCGACCTAGTATGTAATATTTTTTTCATTTCATCTATTCAAATAACAAAGAAAGGTTGCCCGTATACATACAGGGTCTAAAATACGCTTTTATTCCCGAGGGATTAAAAAAATTTTTGATTCAACATTTTTAAGTCCCGTGGAAATGAAAACACAAATATTGTTTTTCTCATGGAAGAAGATGAAAAGCAGAATGAATCTCCTCGGGACTATAAAACTTTTACTTCGGACAACATACTCTAAATCCCTCGCTCCACTCAGCAGTCTACAGCTTCAAAATATTGCCCTCACCAAAAAGTAATTTTTTTCTTCCAAATAGGATTCCATTTCCATGTATTTTTTAACAGCCTTTGTAGTTCTAACAGCACGCAGCCGCCCCGATCTTTTATGGTCTTCGACAGAGGAAGTTCATTGTACGATATATGAACATATGGCTGATACCATTGAATTAGAAAAAAAATATGGAAGCGTAACTCTCATACAACTAACGATTCAACATCAGTCCCATCTACGCAAACAAACTTAACTCAAATCACAACGAAAATATTACGCACTCATAGACGAAGCTAGTTTGCGATTGGCCGCGTCAAAGTCACGGGGCGGTGTCAACATATCTAATGAACGTTATGGTGTCAACATAGCGGAGGTAGGCAGGCTAGCAGCTCGCCTTGCTCGCTATGATAAGTTACTCCAGTGTCAATTTTCCGCCTTTCCTTGCGTTTCCCGCACCACTCTACTACACAAGAAGTATTTTTTTTCTTAATTTGTTAAGATTTTGCCGATGTTCACAAAAAATATGTCGTTAAATGCTTTTATCGACGCGTCCTTACTTCAAGGAGCGCGCGGCAGACTAGTTCGCGAAAAAAAAACTTTTTAAGCCCCGCCCGCTTTGAGCAACTGCGTGGTGTCAGTTTTTGAGCGCAATGCTGCTTCCATAGGTTTTATAATTCAATAGCTGAAACCAAGCTTTTGAAGTGTCTGGAATATGACCGACTGCTCCATAGCCACTTTATGCAAGGCGATCACCGCAATCCTACTTTCTTTTACACCTCATTCCCCATATTTTCATAATCAACACGAAAAAATATGTGAAATGGCGCAAAAATCGAAAGAACTTTTTAAAATATTAAACGCGTTTTTCTTTTCAAAAATAAAAAGAAAAACTTTTATGTACCTAACAGTATTTATGGCCAGACAAGTTAAGTTTCTTCTTTTCTGTTTGTCGTGGCTTTTCTTTTCTGTAAGTTCATAGTCTAGCGACGCGGCTTTCTCATTCTAGGTCTTTCAGCATTTTTGTTAATTCGGTGTATGCAAGCGAAAATTACTAAATCATCCTTAATCTCTAGTTTCATTTTCCCCATTTATTCTCAGGCCATTTTTGTTCTAATCTAGGTGGCGGAAAATATCCTCTAAGACCGCTGAAAACAATTTTGGTGATAAAGGGTCCCCATGGCGTGCTCCTCTTCCCACTTTAAGCCATCCCTTTCTAGTTTAACATTTACTAATCTGTGATCACAGATATTTTTTTATCTATATATGTATTTGCTATAAAATATATCATCATTGAGTTATTATCCCATAACACTAGTCTCGAACTGACTTTAGGGCTAGCTCAATCTGTGTGAGTTGTCTATATGTATTTATTTATAATTAATATTTATTTTTTATATATTTACTTTCAATTTCTAGGTTTTTTAGACGGGGGAGTGTTATGAAGAACTTTTTGAATTGGTGCCACCGTCACCTTTCTACCACCACCGCACCGCTCGCCACGGGAGAAACCATCCCCCACATCCTTGACACTTGGGTCTCCAAAAATGTCAGAGCGTCACTTGTTTTTTTCCTCGTACAGCAAGATTGTGGAATGGACTCCCTCCCGAGGTTTTCCTGTATGCTATAACTTGGGGTCCTTCAAAAGGCGTGTTTACAGGTATCTTAAGAGTCTGCAACGCCTCAGCACCTCCTCTGGTGTTGCAGATGTCCATGAGCGACGGTGACTACTTTCCATCAGGTGGCTCGTCTGCTCGTTTGCCGTCAAATATAAAAAAATAAATAAATAAAACAACAAAAGTTCGTTAAATCACTTAAAGTCCTTTAACTCAACCTGCGGCGCGATACGCTTGCACTTTGCAGTGACAAGTACAAGAGATGGAGTTTGGTGTCGGCTGTCTACAGCAAGGTGATGTTATGACAATTAGGTAAACCTACAGAGCGTTTATTACTTTAAACCGTAGTTACTTTCGTCCATGATCTTCCCTATATCTTTTGCCACTGCAACAACAAATAAAAAAATTAAATAAAGTTTTATTGACCTGCAACGAATAATTACCACAAACGCTCATATTTAATAACGCATGGTGTTTCTTGGTCGGTTTTTAAATACACACATAATACAGTTTCTATTTTCTCAAAATCGATGTCATGGTTATTTAGCCGTTTTTTAAATCGAGTAGTGTGGGCTCGACCGTCGCTCCATCGTCGCGCCGCTCCGTCGCGCCGCTCTAGCCGAGTTCCCACATATAAGGAAGTTAGGGAGAACACAAGACTCGACACACATAACACACAGAGAATAACTTTATTACAACTTTACTTTACAACTTCAACTATGTAGATGTTGACTTAAATAATTAATAACAGATACTGTTATGCTCCAAGAGATGGTAGTAGACTGAAAGATGGTAGTAGAATGAAAAATGAGTGATGAGAGAGAAAGAAAGTAATCTAAAAATGGAATGTAATAGAATGAAATTTGAATTAGAAATGAAATTTGAATTAAAATAAGGAATGAAAAATGGACAGGATGAGAAAAATGAGGTTGGACTAGATGCAGCATGTAGGTGGCATGCTGCAACGTTACAGAGTTACGTCCGTGTGACGGAATGGAATGCATATAGGCGTATAGGTTTTTTTTACTTAAAGATTGTAGTAAAACCTACAACTGGATGACGCATGAAGAAAATTACTCTTATCATACGGAACCCTCTACACGCTGGTTAACTCGTACCTTGCCCGGTTTTTCTATACCGCCTGTAGGTAAAATAATATCCACACTACTGTATGTCGGTTTAATACATAGAGATAAGATAATCGATGTAGGGGATAATTGGTCAAGCGAGAAAATTTTGTCAACTGGTCAAGCGTTTTTTCCTGATTCGATTGGGTTCTACTAGAACGAATGAAATAAAAATTATACGAATTACACATCATAATTCTTTAATCACGAATACTTTTAATTCTTTCTACTATAAAAACTAAAGTTGCTACGCACACACCAATGCCATAAAGAAGATAAATTAAATAAAAATGTCCTATTTCAAATTTAACAAATACTTTCTCAAAATTCTGGACTCTCTTCGAAAATATTGATCTATCTATTCCTACATCACGCATACTTTTTACAAATAATCCCGTTTCAGAGCACTTGAGTACCAGGGCATTTAATTTATCCAAAAGTGGAAAACCTCGATTCACAATTATGGCAGGTATCAAGCGTTGTATTGGTCTGTTTATTACATGTAAGTTTTCAATGTATGTGTGATTCATAGTGTAAAGGTACATATAGAATGGATTTACTGTGTATAAACCTTTATTTTTTGATACATACAAAATACTACCTTCAGATGTTTTGCAATTTTCTGGTAAATCTTTTACAAGGTTATAAACAGTTAATCCGTTGTCCTTCAAATACTGAGTTATAGAAAAAGTAATGCATGCTTTATAGTCTTTGCGAATTAAAGTCCCTAAATCATTGACATCTATAATTTTATTACTTGTTGATGTAAAGCTTATAAGTGTTGATTGATAAAAATTACTTATGAAAAATACGAACCACGCCCAAATCACAAAACCTAATTTAAATTGCAATCGACGTTGAATATGAATTCCTGCATTTCCAAAAATATAACCTCCCATATAAAATATTGTCGATGGGATGTCATACGACACAGTGCTATGTCTGTCAGAATATATTTTTTCCGTAACAATAAGCAACACAGAAGCAATTAAAGTAACAGCACTAATTATTAACCAAGTATTATTGCTAAAAGCTGCATAAAACATTGTCCATCTTTCTTGACGTTCACCACGTGATACAAAAATCATAAGGTAATTATCTGTAAATGTATAAAAACTCGAAATGAACTCAAACATCAGGGCCCGATTAGGGTTTAAAATAAAGCCGCCTAAAGCTATGTCGCGTGTTTTATTCTGCAGTGTTCCCAGAAGATCAGTTGCTGTATAATTTATAATATTAGTAAGACCGAATCTCTCAAAACCAATATCATATTTATATGTGACAGTAAATTGCTCCATCTTAGCTAAAAAATTGAGGGCATCTGCTTCAATACCAAGACCAGGTTTCAGACGCTTTTTCTCCGGTGATAGTGATTGTGGTGGATAGTCATGGGTGATAGCACGGAAACTACAACTTTTCAAACTTTGAGCCTCAGTACCTGGAAATATATTTTCTTCATGTGAAACCATGTTGCAGTTGCAAATTTTTTTTATATTTTCTAAATTTCCACATTCATATTTGGCGTAGGGCAAAAAGGTGTAAATGACATGATCTTCTCCTTCTTTTACAATGACTATCACTTCAAAAATATAATGGTCCAACAGCGTTTTAAAAATCTGTTTTATTTCTTTGTCGGTACTTGCAACTTCAACAACAATTATAAACTTGGCTCGAGGATTCCAAAATTTATCCTTTTTCAGATTTTCAATATTGTCATTTAAGTCATGTTTGTCGTCAATGACGATCAGAAAGTTTAAGTGTCGATTTTTGTAATTTTTCCGTAGATCAGTTCTGTAAACCGTGGTGACATGATAAAGTTTATGGATATCGGATAAATGAGCAGCGGCTTTCATTGTAACTGTCAGTTGTGTGCCCATCTCCAGCTGCGTTGTGATTATAGTTGTGATACATGTTTGTAAACCATCACTTTCAACATCAGTGACATGTTTCAAATTTGTAAATAATCCGCAAACTGGCGTTGATATGAATATTATCGGAAGGAAAAGGATAACAGAAATGGTAGCCATTCTACTCGGTAGCTACCTTCTAGAAGATATTGAGTAACTGACTGAACTAACGAGGGTCGATGTGCTATCGAATGATTCACTAATGGATCCATAATTATATTTACCAAAAATACATTGATGAGATTTAAATGACTTGGTCTTTTATTTAACAGAACCAGAACTAATGATTTGTTTACAAAACGTTACAATAACAACTCAATATTTCCAAACAAGTAATTTTACAAAGGATGCTTACGATAAAATATACATACATATTATCACGTCTTTTTCCTTGCCGGGTAGACAGAGCACAAGTCTTTAAGACCTAAAAGCCACATTTAATATGTTAGTGGTCATAAGGTGGAAAACAAAATCAGAATAGTGATGGGTTGCTAGCCGCATCGACTACTTATATGATTCTTCATATTTTCGCCCATTCCCTCAATCAGCTTTTACAACCTGCGCGGGAAAACAAGCAACTGACACAATCTACACTTTTTTACGCATACTCGTATAAGAAATTTTGAGGGCCCGATAAAATATAAAATTTCAAATTCTTTTACTACATTTTGCCGTCGACTTAGGCACGGGGCAGCCATCTCTTCCGCCAAACCATGAGAATGCAGATCCACAATAAAAAAAAAACTAATATTTACTTTATGGCGAGGTACCAACCGCTCAACTCGTAAGTAGTCTTACTAAATTAAGAAATTCGGCGTCGAGATTTCAACATGCGGTAGCTCAATTGGCAGAGCATATTAAATGCATGGTGTTTCTTGGTCGGTTTTTTAACTATTATAATACAGTTTCTATTTTCTCAAAATAGATGTCATGGTTATTTAGCCGTTTATAGAAATCGAGTTACGTCTGAGTGACGGAACGGAATCCATATAGGATCACATAAATTTGCAAACTTTACCCTGAGATATATCAAATGAAAGCTCTTGTTGCAAGGATCAAAAATATTTTTTTACAATAAATCGATTCAAAGTTTTTCAAAAAATCACCCACTACTTGTCCCGCTACCTTGTCTTTGAAATGACTAAACCAATTTCTTTATAAAATTACAAAATATAGGTTTTTACTTAAAGATTGTAGAAAAAGCTATAACTAGATGACTCATGAAGAAAATTACTCTTATCATACGGAACCCACATACACGCTGGTTAACTCGTACATTGCCCGGTTTTTCTATACCGCCTGTAAGTAAAATAATATCCACACTACTGTATGTCGGTTCAATACATAAAGATAAGATAATTCTGATTCGATTGGGTTCTACTAGAACGAATGAAATAAAAAGTATACGAATTACACATCATAATCCTTTAATCACGAATACTTTTAATTCTTTCTACTATAAAAACTAAAGTTGCTACGCACACACCAATGCCATAAAGAAGATAAATTAAATAAAAATGTCTTAATTCAAATTTAACAAATACTTTTTCGAAATTCTGGGCTCTCTTCGAAAAAATTGATCTATCTATTCCTACATCACTCATACTCTTTATAAATAATCCCGTTTCAGAGCACTTGAGTACAAGGGCATTTAATTTATCCAAAAGTGGAAAACCTCGATTCACAATTATGGCAGGTATCAAGCGTTGTATTGGTCTGTTTACTACATGTAAGTTTTCAATGTCTGTGTGATTTATAGTGTAAAGGTACATATAGAATGGATTAACTGTGTAAAAACCTTTATTTTTTGATACATACAAAATACTACCTTTAGATGTTTTGCAATTTTCTGGTAAATCTTCTACAAGGTTATAAACAGTTAATCCGTTGTCCTTCAAATACTGAGTTTTAGAAATAGTAATACATGCTTTATAGTCTTTGCTAATTAAAGTCCCTAAATCATTGACATCTATAATTTTATTACTTGTTGATGTAAAGCTTATAAGTGTTGATTGATAAAAATTACTTATGAAAAATACGAACCACGCCCAAATCACAAAACCTAATTTAAATTGCAATCGACGTTGAATATGAATTCCTGCGTTTCCAAAAATATAACCTCCCATATAAAATATTGTCGATGGGATGTCATACGACACAGTGCTATGTCTGTCAGAATATATTTTTTCCGTAACAATAAGCAACACAGAAGCAATTAAAGTAACAGCACTAATTATTAACCAAGTATTATTGCTAAAAGCTGCATAAAACATTGTCCATCTTTCTTGACGTTCACCACGTGATACAAAAATCATAAGGTAATTATCTGTAAATGTATAAAAACTCGAAATGAACTCAAACATCAGGGCCCGATTAGGGTTTAAAATAAAGCCGCCTAAAGCTATGTCGCGTGTTTTATTCTGCAGTGTTCCCAGAAGATCAGTTGCTGTATAATTTATAATATTACTAAGTCCGAATCTCTCAAAACCAATATCATATTTATATGTGACAGTAAATTGCTCCATCTTAGCTAAAAAATTGAGGGCATCTACTTCAATACCAAGACCAGATTTCAGATGCTTTTTCTCCGGTGATAGTGATAGTGGTGGATAGTCATGGGTGATAGCACGGAAACTACAACTCTTCAAACTTTGAGCCTCAGTACCTGGAAATATATTTTCTTCATGTGAAACCATGTTGCAGTTGCAAATTTTTTTTATATTTTCGAAATTTCCACATTCATATTTGGCGTAGGGCAAAAAGGTGTAAATGACATGATCTTCTCCTTCTTTTACAATGACTATCACTTCAAAAATATAATGGTCCAACAGCGTTTTAAAAATCTGTTTTATTTCTTTTTCGGTACTTGCAACTTCAACAACAATTATAAACTTGGCTCGAGGATTCCAAAACTTATCCCTTTTCAGATTTTCAATATTGTCATTTAAGTCATGTTTGTCGCCAATGACGATCAGAAAGTTGAAGTGTCGATTTTTGTAATTTTTCCGTAGATCAGTTCTGTAAACCGTGGTGACATGATAAAGTTTATGGATATCGGATAAATGAGCAGCGGCTTTCATTGTAACTGTCAGTTGTGTGCCCATCTCCAGCTGCGTTGTGATTATAGTTGTGATACATGTTTGTAAACCATCACTTTCAACATCAGTGACATGTTTCAAATTTGTAAATAATCCGCAAACTGGCGTTGATATGAATATTATCGGAAGGAAAAGGATAACAGAAATAGTAGCCATTCTACTCGGTAGCTACCTTCTAGAAGATATTGAGTAACTGACTGAACTAACGAGGGTCGATGTGCTATCGAATGATTCACTAATGGATCCATAATTATATTTACCAAAAATACATTGATGAGATTTAAATGACTTGGTCTTTTATTTAACAGAACCAGAACTAATGATTTGTTTACAAAACGTTACAATAACAACTCAATATTTCCAAACAAGTAATTTTACAAAGGATGCTTACGATAAAATATACATACATATTATCACGTCTTTTTCCTTGCCGGGTATACAGAACACAAGTCTTTAAGAACTAAAAGCCACATTTAACATGTTAGTGGTCATAAGGTGCAAAGCAAAATCAAAATCGTGATGGGTTGCTAGCAGCTAAGGTTTAGGATCGGCAATCTCATCAAAAGTTAAACAAATATTTACTTTATAGCGAGATACCAACCACTCAACTCGTAAGTAGTTTTATTAAATTAAGAAATTCGGCAACGAGATTTCAACATGCAGTAGCTCAAATGGCAGAGCATAGGTTGTACATAAACCTAAGGTCGCTGTTTAGAAACTCACCCGCGTGGAATTTTTTTAGCATATTTTATTTTTTAATTTAATAAGATTATATCAAAAAAGCATTGTGAATGCAAAATAAACACTTATAAAATTATCATATTGTAAATTTTGACCTCTTAAGCACGTAGTTAATGACTTCCTCGCGGACCAAAGCGTCGTCTTTTTATGACTGCTGGGTTTCTTTTTCCTATCCGCTCTATGACCACGAAACACTCCTTATGACACTGTTCCTGTTGAGGGCCTGATTTAATAGGTTTACTAGAGCATTACTAGGCGGTTCTTCAATCGAAAGTACAGAAAGATACGTTTCGCGAATATTACCGCTGTACGCCAACGCTCAGCCGATATTCTGAATACCAAATTCGCATTATCATCTCTCCTGCAAAAAGGCACCTGCATGGTCTTGCCTGACTCTTCCAAGAGTAGCACTTTGCTGCGGCACATCTTCTCCGCGGTAAAACTTGCTTAGAGATCATGGTGGCTGAGTCGTGTTGCGGCTAATGTCGCGCTAATCGCAAATTAAAATTCAAGTATAGTATGTACGCGTATGTCACAGAGCGAGCATCGCGCTGACTTCCGAGGTTACGTACTCCTAGGTTTTACGATTCGAAAACATACATAAAGATATGCTTTGCATTGATAATCTATATTTAAGTTCATGTAAAAATCTGGAACTGTTCAGAGTAATACAGCTAACCTAAAAACATCTTACCGACTGCGCCCCTTGACAAGTAGAATATTAAGCGTTGTGCTCCATTAGCATTGATAGAGTGCAAAACTTGGTATTAGCAACTTTGCCAAGACTGGCGGTGGTACCGGAATGGTAGTTGTAGGACTTTGCTTCATTCGAATAATTATGACTGAAATGTAAAAGTAAACTAGCTAAGTAAAAATATAAAAGTATAAGTAAAAAAGTTGACTAGCTCCGTGGCGCAGCGGTCAACACGCCAGCCTGCGACACGGAGTGACCGGGTTCGATCCCCGGCCAGGTCAAGATGGAAAATGATCTTTTTCAGATTGGCCTGGGTCTTGGATGTGTATCTATATATGTATTTGTTATAAAATATAGTATCGTTGAGTTAGTATCCCATAACATAAGTCTCGAACTTACCTTGGGGCTAGCTCAATCTGTGTGATTTGTCCGTATATATTTATTATTTATATTATTTATTTAAACTCTTACCGACTGCGCCCATTCGTAGGTAGAAGCTGCCATAGTGGTGCACTCTGGTAGTAAGTGCAAAGCCCAGGGACAGCCGCTTTGCTGAGAGCTGTGGTGGCAGCGGTGGGGCGGTTGCAGTACTTCGCTCCGTCCGAGACGAACACGAGTCAGACTCAGATGGTGATTCACTTGAGTCGGTTTCTGTACAAAAAATATAAATGTAAAATTTGTCTTTGTGTTATAAGAACTATACAAAACTACCGCCTACAATATTCTAGGCGGTAGTTTTATATAGTTAACACAAAGACAAATATCAACTTAGTCTACCTGCGACCATGAAAACTGTAAAGTTTTCGAAAAGTTAGGTGTAAAAATTATGTAATGTAATATACGCGATAATACCGTATTAAAGTGATTTTATTTAAATTATTTATTACCCTTTGTGCAAAAAATCGATTGTCTGTACAATAAATTAAATAAAAAAAAATATTCTCTTATTAAATTAAGAAATAAAAAATGATGAATAAATTTCAAGCGGGCGGGTGGAGAATTTCGTCGCAGAGGTTAGAACAGTCGGTGGGTCAGTTGGAAGAGCGTAAGTTGTACATAGACTTAAGATCGCAGGTTCAAATCCCGCCAGCTTGAATTTTTTTTTTTTCACCATATTTTATTTCTTAATTTTATAAGAGTATATCAAAATAGCGTTGTGAATACAAAATATAAACACTTTAAAATAAAAACATATATTTCCCGGTCTAAAATAAAAACTATAGAGTAAGTACACAATAAAATACATCAAATAAATGTTGTTTGTTCACATGTTGCTTGCTTAGCAACAAAATAATTGTGCGCCTTTAAAAATGACTATGTATGAACACCGGGCTTTCCGCGTCATTTAAATAACAAATGTAGATTCGCGTGGCTGAATAAGAAAAAATGTTTCCTATTTCCACTTTTCCTGAACTAGCTGTGAAGGGTCTCAAACATGCGGGTTATATACGAGGGAAACAAGGAAAACTAGGTATTATGTTACACGCCGGAGCTTTGTTTTGCCTCCCACTGCTTAGCGCAAATCGGCTTGGAGCTCCCTGTCCATTTTGTTTTGACTGCGTACGGATGAATTTCGTTCGATGTAACACGCGCTTTATTGTAACTAGATATCTGTCTTTATTTTTCTGTGAGTTCTTATTTCATTCTAAAGCTTCCATACTAAGAGAAACGTTTATTTCCCCACTAGCTTTCGCCCGCGGCTCCGCCCGCGTCATAGTCGATCCCTCGGGAATAGTAGGTCCAGGATAAAAGGTAGCCTATGTCCTTCTCCGTACCCCAGAGAACTTGTATGCAAAATTTCATGATGATCGGTTCAGTAGTTACGGCGTGAAAGCGTAACAAACAAACAAACTCACTTTCGGATTTATAATATTGTAAGGATAAGGATTTACGGTATAACCAAACACCTATGCATCTGCTAGCCGCCCACTGTTGCATTTTGGATGCATTTTCGTATTTTTTATAGAGATACTAGCTTTCGCCCGCGGCTCCGCCCGCGTCAATGTCGATCCCTCGGGAACAGTACTTTTTCCCGGGAAAGAAGGTAGCCTATGTCTTTCTCCGTACTCCAGAGAACTTGTATGCAAAATTTCATGATGATTAGTTCAGTAGTTACGGCATGAAAGCGTAACAAACAAACAAACAAACAAACAAACTCACTTTCGCATTTATAATATTAGTAAGGATGATTATCCTGCCGGAGTATTTTTACATGATTTGTGCGCTTCTGATACGCGCAAGGACGGGTGCATTCACTAATATTATATACTTTTAAGGTTCCGAGCCCAAAGGGTAAAAATGGGATTCTGTTAATATGGCTTGTCCGCCCGTCTGTAACCAGGCTATATCTCATGAACAGTGACAGTTACCATTTTCAGAAATTATGCATTTCTATTGCCGCTATAACAACAGATACTAAAACCAGAATAGAATAAATATTTGACGGGAATCCCATACAACTAACTTGATTTATTGCAGTTTTTTGCTCGATAATAACAACGGCAACAAGTAGATGCTTAAAATATTCACAAAATATTTAAATATATACTCACGTTAAAAATATATAGTTAAACCAAAATAAAATAACTATTTAAGGGGTGCTCCCATACAACAAACATTGATTTTTTTGCCTTTCTTTTGCTCGATATTAATAACGGCAACCAGTAACCCCTTTAAATATTCAAAGAATATTTGGTTACAAGTATATACTTGTAGTTGAAGTGAATATTCACTTCAATTAAAATAGATTATGGGGATATGGGAGATACGACAAACGTAAAACTTAAAAAGTTTATACTTAATAATGATATAACTAGTGTCTAATGTTGTAGAGATAATGGTACGGAACCCTCCATGCGCGAGTCCGACTCGCACTTGGCCAATTTTTTGTAACATTTACGTTTCGGGAATAAAATAAAATTGTTCAAAACATGCACTTTCTCTCGTCATCCACAACACATTCCCCAAACATCATAATATAGTATCGTTACGTTAGCATCCCATAACACAAGTCTCGAAATTGCTTTGGGGTCACAAAAAAAAGAAAACTATATTTTTTCTGATCTGTGTAGGCTAACTCAATCTCTGCGATTTGATTACGTGAAGATCACGACTGTTCAATTAGCGAATCTGTCGCGAACAAGCGCCACCTTCTTGTGACTATATTAGAACAAAATGTGATACTAAAAAAGCTATTACGGTCAGACGATTGTCCATATCACCTAAAAGACTATACTCGTAGGACTTCTACAGTATATCACCAATGGTGCCATGTAAAACATTTCCTTTAATTCATAAACAGCTTATTCTTCAGTATCATAAAAGGACACTTAAACTTTCGAATTCATTCATACCCAGCAAAGTAAAAGAAATCCAGTCTGTGGACGTTTCCGTAAAGTTGGCGCTCCGCGTCTCACTAATTTATTCCTCACAAGTTCAGGAAACGAAACCAAAAAGATTTCTTGGAGCAAATTGCTCGCGGCATTTTACCAACTCGTTTATTCTTATTAGTGGCGTCGCAATTTTACTAAATTATACTGCATTTTAAAATACGCTTTTTAATTAAAGTCATAAGGATGCTTGTCCTGTTTTAAGACTTTGAAGAACCGGTTAGAGAACAGTTAAAAATAATAACTACTTATTTAACTGGATGTTAATTACGAAAACGTTTTTGTTCCCGAGTACTCTTTAAAGGTGTAAAAAACTTGTGAAAAATAAGAATAAAAAAAAGTTCTTCAAAAAACTTATAACTAACATATAATCAGTGCATATCTTATTTATTACAAACGGGAGAATCAAATATATGTGAAGAACTGGTGCCCATGCTTGTTTCTAAAAAAAATACCTGTATTACGGGTCACAAAAAAATTATAATTAAGTAGAGAGCGAAATATTGTAACAAATATATAATTATAATAACTAATAGATAGGCTATATATTAGTCAAAATATGTAAATAAAGAAAACTACTGACCCGATCATCCCACGTAAACCACTCAAATAACGACACCCGTGAACCGAAAAGAGATAATTAATATAATAATTTACTAAAACTAAACTAACCCAAAAAAAATTAAATTACATAGGTAATGGATATAGTGGACGAAAATTATGAAGTTGGAGATGTGTAAATTAGAAAAAAAACAAATTGAATCATCTAATGTAACTCCTCCGCAGTGTAGCCCGCGCGAAAGTTTGCGTTTTGTTTTATATTTTTATTGAAATATAAAATATATTGATAGTGCCTAAACTTTTGTTTTGAACCATGAGCATTATTACTTATTATTAAATTTCACACATTACTACTACATCATAATATAATTTATTATTTCCAACGTCAAAATTGGGTTAAGTTTTATCCCGAGCCCCCCTCTAACGTAATGTATGGATGCCCCCTTACTAACCTTAAGTAATTGAAATGAAATACTAACTTGCTACAACAGTAGTGTCCGCCGCAGACCTCGACCGGTCCCTCACGAGTGCCGCGTACATATACAGCAAGAACACCATGCTGCCGATGTAAAGGTATAGGTAGAAGCCCTGCACATAAAGAATAACAAGATGTTTTTATACTTGTGCGCAGACGAGTGTACGAAACACCTGATGATGGGAAGTGTCATAGTTGCGTCTGTAACATCAGAGTTCATTATAGGCACAAAAATTCCACTGCAGGACAAGGGCCTCTGCCAAGGATTCCTCGTTCCATGGGCGGCTATTGCTATACCCACCACGCTTGGCAGGCGGGTTGGCGAGCGCACTTTTTGACTTCTTGTGCTTTCGACGCTGCTGCCCATCGCAAGAATTTTTAAGCTAGGAAATAATATGAATTTGTTGAATTTGGGAAGAGAATGAAAGGTATTGGAATACAACTCATTCGGATGAATGGGAGAGCAGCAAGTTGCATCTCGGGAGACCGGGCGCGCGTACCCAATGCCATACCTGCAACCGCCGGACAGGCATTCTTAACAGAAACTTACCCGTCTTTTGAAGGACCCAAAGAAAGTGAACTCGTTCTACACATGCGTGGATAAAAAGATCTAGATAAACGTCTTGTTGTGGAGCGCCAGGCCTCGAGGTTTCCACGGGGTGACAGTGAAATTGCTCTGCAGGCACCAAATCTAAGAGTTTTTCAGCGCACTCCAGATAAAAAATGCGGTAGAATACGCTTAAGGACCCTACGTTTCTGTGAAAGTCAAGTGGTTCTAGATTTTCCGTCAGCCTAGCCTTCATCAAAAATACACTCCCAAGTCCCGTGGATAAAACGCCATAAGCTACGTGGTGGCCCATAATTCAAATTTGAATTTCCAAACATCAATATACACACCCAGAAGGAAGGGGTTAGTCCATCTAGTTATACTATCAGTTATGCAATATTACAGAATGGACGAAAAAAGTTACCTATTTATTATAGAAAATATTTAATTTAAAAAGAAAACCATCTATAACATAGCATACACGATCGTCGATTGTTACAAGATCCCGATCGCAACCCGAAGTAAATTACTATCCGTGACCCGAACAGCTGACAGTGAGTAATGTAGGACACGAACCGGACACTTACCTCGTAAAACGAAGGTGGAATGTAGGTGGAGATCACTTCGGCCATAGGAAACGCGACGCCCATCACTACTAGCAGCTTCCCGTACAGAGCCGACAAAGTGGTCGCTAAGGCATCGCTCCTGACGGAAAAAATTAATAAACGTTAGAACGAAACTCATGTTATGATCTAAGTCACAGATATAGATGTTCATATATGACGCAAGTATCACGATTTCTATAGAAACCAAGCTTGCCGTCTTTTGTATGGTCGGTTTCCATACAAAAGACGGCACGAGTGACGGCGTGACGAAAGTCGGATAGGAAATATGTCCCTGCTATTAGGTGTTTCAAATTTTTGGGCTATTGTAGCTAATTATCACGCAACTAGGCAGTTTTAATATTTGCAGCCTTCCGCTGCCAGCGCAGCTGCAACAACAGACGCGCGCGGACTGTCAGTAGCCGCGGCAAACCTTGACGCTTGGTCGAGGTTCGGACACGCGAAGTAGGTGCATTTACGTGTTCTATGTACATCTATATCTCTGATCTAAGTTAATGGTCGCTTCCTCTATATCCTATTCATATAGTTTTAATAAACACTTATTACCAGTTAACTTCTGGTTGTGCGACATTGAACCGCAAAGCCCCTTGGCAGCGCATTTGGCTCTATGACTATTGAGATTTCAATTACGTACAAGTAAAAAAATGATTTATCTGTAACTGATTATGAAACTTTAGTTACATACATGGGCGAAACGTTTTTATCATATAACTTGTATTTTTCATAGAAGAATATATATATATATATATATATATATATTATATATATATATATTCTTGCACTACCCTTAAACTAAGTAACTTAATTGCTATATCTTAAATGCTAATACCTATATCTGTGAAGATATGTTTTTAAAGTTACATGTTTTTAATATATTGCATTTAATAAAAAAAAATCAATTGCCATACCATATTTATTGATAAGGAGACTCAGAAATTATATCACTCCACTTGTTTACTGTCAGTTCATACAAAACTTATCAACACAGGATTTTTATACCATTACAGTATTTGCAACAGCTAACCAAATTTCTGCGCTACACATTTTTTAAACTAAGTATTAAAGTAGGCATTTATCTCCCATCTCACCCGATGGTAAGTGACAATGAAGATGAAGATGTTACATGCCTATTCAAGAGATACCAATTAACATACATACACGTATTTAGGTAAATATCTATGCTTATATTTCAAATGCGAAAATGTCTCTGGATGTCTGTTACCACTTCACGCATTAACTATTAAACCAAGCGAAAATCGAAAAAGTACTTTTAATCCCGAAAAAAATACTTCTTCTTCTTTTCGAGTCGTAACGTCTTTTAACTACAACAATTTTGCCAGTATGTTGCAAAAGTGTTGTAAAAAAAGACTGTTCCCAAGGTTTATCTCCCAAGGACATTAATGAGGGCGAAGCGCGGGCAAAAGCTAGTTCTAAATAAGTACCGAGTAGTTTAAATAATTCAAAACGCATGCTGATCCTGAACCTGCAATTGGGATTTTAAACCGCACAATATCCACATTCATGTATGTTAATCCTGTGAATAGACAATTCCATGTTCCATTGGATTAACAGGAAGTGAACGAACAATGGTGAGCCTAGATAAATAGATGCAATGTTTTAACAGTTATTTATTGCAATCGAACGGTCCGGCCGCTGGGAAATATCGGAGCTTTCGAGCTTACACGTTGGTCTGTTGCGATCGACAAACAACGGTGTCACAAGGTGCAAATAGGCCTGCTGAAATAGGAAACGGATGAATTGAATAAACAAATACTAAAACTGAAGCTACCAAAAGCTGACATCAATTGTTATACGACTACCTAATGCCCACCAACCTGCTAAACATAGCTTTTACGTATTAAAGACCTGGGCTCTGCCTACTCTACAAAAGAAAAAGATATGATAGTATGTATGTATACCTACAGTACTACAGTAAGATCGCTAGTTGAATTTTTTCACCATATGTTATTTCTTGATTTAATAAGAGTATATCAGTTAGTTGTTTAGCTTTGTGAATGCAATAGAAAACTCTTATAAAAATATTTATTTAGATCGTCAACATTTAAAACCACTCTATTCCCCCATCGCATTATAATCACCAAAAGAGGTCAAGTACGAATATCACTCGTAGCCACTACAAAATCCGGGGAAATCCTATTAAATTCACTAAAACACTTCGACATAAATATGGAGGGATGGGACTCGGTGACGATGTCAGTGGGATCCCGTTAATCTATGGAATAAAGCTCGGCAAGCCTTCCTTTGTTTCCAAGCTACTTTGACACTCGACCGAACCCAGTTTTTCATTTGACTCGAATTTCCGTTTTAAATTTCAAACGCAACTGAACCATTGAAATTTTGCTGTATTTTCGTTGGCGAAACGTTTTATTTGAATGTTTTTTTTTCCTTTGTGATTTTATAAAGTACAAATTATACTGGCCTGCTTTAGTGGAATGTTTTTTTATTATTGTCCGAGAGCTGGCACCAATTTTGGGTAGGGATTTGAGACAAGCTGAAAACTTGTCACATACCTCTCCTATTATACCTACCCCAAAACGGAACTGCAGACCTGGGTGGTGAGTAGCGGGGCTCAACTTTTTGGGAAATCAAACCCCAAATTTTTGGCGGTCGAGCACCTGCCAGACCTTGTAAAAAATACGAAAAAGTGTAATATTCCGTGTGCAAGCGAGAGCGCGGAACAAGCCATATGCTCAATCGACCTTAACGTTCGGCTTGTGACGCTTCTATCTCTCTTCAACTGTTATCACGTAAAATTATCGTCCGTAAACTGACTTTACAAACAAACATTTTATTACAACCATTTTGTAACCAGGGTACATACCCTGGTTACAAAATTTATATATTACCAGGTGTTCAAACCAAACTTTTGTAACGTAATTATGAACGCTAATAATATTTCATAACAAATATGTTGATTAACATTCCTCAACGTGATACTTAACATAATTTAGCAGTAGACAAGTGTCGATAATTCCATAACGCCGAAAGTGACAAAAACAGAGGCTCATTACTTTGTAATTAAAACGTAATCTGCCTTACCGCTTTTATTTTTAACGGATTCACTGCCAAGAGTTTTTACTTATGGGCGTCTTTTTATATCATTCGGTGAACCACAATTTTGATTTCACTTTAGGACCTTCTTCGACCTCTTTATTTGAAATATCCATATACTTACTAACTTCCTTACTTATAGTATAAATTCGAAAATAAGCCTGTCTATTACCACTTCTCTTCACTATCAAATTTCTGTTCAAAATTTGGTATGGAGCATGGATCTAAGAATAATCAGGATAGAACCTTGACAATGTGGCAGCGAAGCAAATCACAATGTATGCAGACGTGTCGTGACACGAAATTCACGCACACATCGGCACTCAAATGGATGCAGGTTTCCCCCGGTCGAAATGTCAAACTCACGAAATGTCAAACTTGTACTTACCGCGAAGTTGGTGTGCCTTTTGAAACTCGTTGAAAATAAGCATAAAAACATAAAATAATGCCGAGCTGTGTGGTAAAAGAGTGTAAAAATTATAGTAAACTACACAAAAAGTCCGACGGTATCACGTATCATAGGTAAGTACAAAGTTCTTGTTGTTTTCGAGACTATGTAAGTATTTCAGTCAATCGCATATTTTCTTGGTTTAATTATACTATTTACACACACAACACCTCAGTTACTCGTATGTACGAATTGGTTGGTAACCTAAACACACGTTTCAACTACAATTTTAAATTAAACTAATATGATTTTGTAATTTTCTTTGCGCCGCAAAAGTCAATGACCCGGTGACAGCGCAGCGCTAAGTCGGACTGTCGGTGTTGCCAGAATATGATTTCAAGATTCCTGTTCTTTATTTTTAATATAAAATTTTATTTTGTTTATTTTTTTAAGGTTCCCCATTCGTGATGCTTATGTAAAAAAATTATAGATCGATATTATTAGAAGAAATAGAAAGGATGCATCATGGGTACCATCAAATTATTCATTTGTTTGTTCCGAACATTTAAAAAATTTAACTTAATTAAAAATAGCAATTTTTATATGACAAAAGGAGCATATCGCCGGTTGATTAAGTTCGCGTGCCCAGAAAAGGTATGTTTCTTATTAATACTTTTACTCGACTTCAAAAAAAGGAGCAGTTCCAGTTGTATTTCATTTTGCATATTTTTACGTCATAACTCCATCATTTATGAACTAAATTTGGAAAATCGATGTATGTGTTGATGATAAATGTATGAAGTGAGATGATTTTGGAATCCAAGATGGCTGACATTACTTTTCATTTAAAGTCAACTTTATTGGCGTTTTGGAATTTTTTGGGATATCATCAAAAATGAAGTCATTTTCAGTTTTCAAGATGGCCATCACCATTATTTATGGAAATTCGACTTGGGTGACGTTTTCGAAGTATTTCGGGGTAAAACTGACGTCAATTTTGTGTTGGGATTCAAGATGACTGTCACTATTTTTTGAAAATATGACTTATGTGTCGCTTTTGAGTTATTTTTGGGTGCATCACAAACAACACCTATGGGATGCAAAACAGGGGTGATATTTTCGAGGTATTTTGGCGTGTAGATCACAAAAGTGGTGTCAATTTCGGGATCATAGTATAAAACAAAGTCGCTTCCCGCTGTGTCCGTCTGTCCCTATGTATGCTTAGATTTTTAAAACTACGCGGTTTTTTATAGATAGAGATATTCAATGTTTATATTTTATACTTATATGTAAATGTGAAAGTATTTTATTATCATTTGTCGACGTCAGAATAAAAGATTTTAACTTTGAACAATTTCTGAATTTGATATTGTTGATTTATTGATGACACTAATAATCTATAGAACTACTGAATCTATAAATCTGCAAAATTATAAAAAAAGTAATTTTAAAATTTACCACCAATATAAGGCCTCGAGGGTTTGTTTTTCTGTAAGTAAAATTATATGTATTGTTATTTATTAACTTAAAACACAGTAAAATAAAAATGTTATCTATAATTTCGTTCTTTTATTTCTTTTATCGAGTTCCCCAAAACGTCTAAGGTCGCTCAAAGATGAGATTGATTCACAGTTGCCCTTCTGGATCATTTTGTCTAAATTCATAATACTTCTCTGATATAGATGTTACGTTTTGTAAAAAAAATATAAATAATATTAGTGCTACTAGGCATCAGTACCACTTACAATTTATTTACTCTTAATTATTGGGTAATTTTTGATGACAATGGTCACCCTATACTGCACACATGTAACCAAAGTTTGCTTCACTTTGACGTTCCTCACGCCCGGTCCATATTATTCTTAGGTCCATGGTATGGAGTTAGTAGGATATGCACACGTTTATTTCATCCCGAAAAATTCTACTTTTCCCGAGGGACATTCACGCGAGGGGAGCCGCGGGCAAATAGTTTAAAATAAGAATAGGTGGAATATTTTTTTAAAATATTTAAAAACTAATATAAACTTATGTAAGTTTAAATTAATGATGTTATCATCATTAATTTAAAGGTGGATTCTGTCACCGGTAATAAACAAATTGTGCTTAAATTGCCATAGGCAATCGATCAGTCAGTTCAATTTGTATGGCAGTTGTATTTTTTCAATGCATTATTAGTACGTGTGTATATTAAATTCCTAAGTCAATCATGCAGCGGTCTTACATTTAACTTATTACAGTTTTTATATCAATCATCATCAAAGGTAGTAAGGGTTATGAAGTAAGTAACTTGTTTTAGAGATATCGGGTTTATATCTCTTTACATGATACTAAAATATATAGCCGATTTTTAAAATTTTTTGTGGTAATAAATCTGTAAGTATTAGGCATGGAGTAAGTTACTTTATTTTCAGAGATATCGTGTTTATGCATGATACTGAAACTAAATGATCCTCCATACCATAACTCTTAAACGAATTAGATAAAATTTCGACTTACAGGACAGAAGATAAGTTACACACACAATAACTAATTTTGGCAAGAATAATGGAGTGGTTCGCCATTCCCATATATATTCAGTGTTTTATGTATTATATTAGCGTTTTATCATATTAGGGCTTTGCCCAGCAGTGGGACACATGATGGCTCGTAATGAATAATAATAAATTATATATTCGTGTAAAATGCACTAGTATGCAGGTTGCCCCATGATGTTGATGAAAATGAGCGTACGTTGAGTCGAATTGGGCTACAAACTCAGAGGTACAAAGTAGAGTCTGGCCTGGCGAGACGAAACCCGCGACCTTTCACTTAATGTTTGCACTCATAGGCCACTGAACCGCTACCTCTTCGAAACATACCTATTTATTCGTATAAATAAGTAGCGACCTCCCCGGCTTCCTCTTGAATCACTCTATCTTTAAAAAAAACTGCATCAAAATCCGCCTAGTTTTAAAGAACTAAGCATACATAGGGATAGACAGACAGCGGGAGGCGACTTTGTTTTATACTATGTAGTGACGACCCGGACCCTGGCTTCGCACGGGTACAATGTACAATCAGGGACAGAGATACCTAACCAGGCCCTCTACTTATATACTCTTAAATTATAAATAATAATTACATGAAAATTTATATACAGAAAGATTTTAATGAAATCTTTCTTAAAATAAATTTGCATGTTAATATTATTTACAGTTTAAGAGAAAATTCAAGCTATAGGTAATGGGCCTGGTCAGGTAAATCTGTCCTTGACTGTACATATAAAGCTTCCTCTTGAATCACTCTATCTTTAAAAAAACCGGCCAAGTCAAGCCAAACGCGCATACGAAGGGTTCTGTACCATATGGTACATAACATATACTATAAAAACGGCTAAAACATCATGTCTGTTGTATGGGAGCCCCTTTAAATATTTTTTTTTTGTTGTTTTAGTGGCAACCGAAATACATCGTCTGTAAAAATTTCAACTGTTAAACTATCACCATTCATGAGACACAGCCTGGTAACAGACGGACAGACAGATAGACGGACAGTGGAGCCATATCAATAGAGTCCCGTTTTACCCTTTGAGTACGGTACCCAAAAAATATCAATAGCCTTGTCCAGAATCCGACGCATTTCAGTCCGAACCGCAGTTCATTTATAATTTAATTTAATCTGGGTCGGACATCACATGCCGTGTTGAAATTGCTGATCCTACATAATTAATTTGGTTATTTTTAATCTATGAACTAAATTAATGTTTATTTAAGCGTCAAGCACAATAGTAAAATATAATAAAACTTATTTAGTAATAAGTTCTAGCTAAAACCTACTCCAAATAAACTAAGGAACAGATTTTAAAGCAATTCGGAAGTAAGTGTCCCTAAACTTATTTCTTTTTCATGTGTTTTACCACATAACTCCAAAAACTGCATAAAAAAATCCAACGATTTTTAAACCTCCTTCTTTATGTGGTCGTTTAAATAGCACACTAACATTACATAATTCTATATATTGTTTGTAAATCCTTAGATTTAAGTGAATAACGTAATTAATATAAAAAAATAATAATCTATATACATATAATAAAACAGTAAAATTATTTTGTCTGTACATTTCGAATTTTTGACTGAAATGGATAGAGGGACACTTAAAAAGAATAATAGAAAGCAAAAAAAAATTTTTGGAATTTCTTGTCTGTCTGTCTGTCTGTCTGTCTGTCTGTCTGTCTGTCTGTCTGTATGTATGATCACGATTATCTCCGAAAATACTGAACCGATTTACTTCAAACTTTCACCAATTGCTTTGTTTTAACTCAGTTTAACATTTAAAGTTTGTTTCATCAAAATCGGTTCATTAAAAAAAAAGTTATCGTCATTTGAATGAACTCAAGGCATGAGTTTGCCTGCAAACATAGCAAAAATAAAATAAAATAATAAGTGACATAAGAAAATTAAAATCCAAAGTCAATTCATCATCATTATACGACAGCATTATACCTATCCATACTATCCATAGTAATCAATACTAAAAAAAAAGGAGAAGCTGACTGACTGACTGACATATCAACGCAGGGCCTAAACTATAAAGGTTAGGAACTTGTAATTTTGCACAGGGGTTTCTTTTATAACGTAGGAGAGCACTAAGAAAGGATTTTTGGAAATTCATCTTCTTAGGGGGAAAAACGGGTTGCAAAGTTAGTATGAAACTTTGTCGTTTTTGAAGTTATTCGAATGAAATTTAGCATGAAGGTTCTTTACTGAAAGGTATGAAACACGAGTAAAATATTTTACTCAAAAATCATCCCTTAAGGGGTTAAAATAGGGGTGCAAAGTAAGCATGAAACTTTGCCATTTTTGAAGTTAGTCGAATGAAATTCAGCATGAAGGTTCTTTACTGAAAGGCATGAAACACGAGAAAAATATTTTTCTCAAAAATCATCCCTTAAGGAGATATAACGGGGATGTAAGGTTAGTATGAAACTTTCCGTTTTTGAAGTTATTCAATTGAAATTCAATATTAAGGTGTTTCATTGAAAGTCATAAACTAATGTATTCCGGGTAATTCTACTGTTCCTGAGAAATCGACACTTACGCGGGCGGAGTCGCGGGCCGAAGGCAAACCTGACTTATATATCAACGCACAGCCGAAACTACTGTGCGCAGAAACTTGAAATTTGGCACAGGGATTCTTTTTATGATGTAAATGAGCACTAAGAAAGTATTTTTAGAAAATCAAAGGGGTTGAATTTTTATGGAATTTTCTCATTTCTGGACTTAGAAGTCTGAAAGTAGGTACGCAAGTTCACAATTAAAATTAAAAAAGATCTGTTTAGGTGAATCAGACAATATTCTCCCTCGAAGGGGTAAATAGGGGGTAAAGTTTGTATGGATTTTTTCCATTTCTAGACTTAGAATATAAAAATAGGTATGAAAGTTCTCGATTACAATTAAAAAGATCTGTGTAGGTGAAATGTATAAAATACCCTCCTCAAGGGGCAACATGGGGGGAGGGGAGGGGTTAAGTTTGTATGGACATTTTCTCATTTCTGGACGTTCTGGATTACAATTAAAAAGATGTATGTAGGTAAAACCGACGAAATTTTCGCCAGAAGGGATAAAATAGGGGAGTAAAGTTAGTATGGATTTTTTTCATTTCTAGACTTAAAGGCGAAATGTACAAAATTCCCCCCTTAAGGGATAAAGGGGGGGGGGGGGATTGTATGGAAATTTTCTCATTTCTGGACATAGAAGTATAAAAATAAGTATATATGTTTACATTACAATTAAAAAGATCTGTGTAGTTAAAATGGTCGAAATTTCCTCTTGAAGGGGTAGAATAGGTGGGGTAAAATTTGTATGGATTTTTTTATTTACTTAGAAATATGACAATAAGAAGTTCTCCATTACAATAAAAAAATATTTGTGTAGGTGAAATGGGCAAAATCCCCTTCTTAAGGGCTAAAGATCTATGCAGGTGATATGTATTAAATTCCCCCTTAAGGGAAAAAAGCAAAGGGGGAGGGGTTTGTTTGGAATTTTTATCATTTCTACTGTTCCCAAGGGAACGACATTAACGCGGGCGGAGCCGCGGGCAACAGCTAGTAACAAAATAAATTTAGACGACGATAAGAATAAAAACCCGCAGTAAAAGTATGGCCAAATAAAAAACATAATCAGCAGATAAAAACTAAATACTACGTACAATTGAACGTTTATTTATCAAACAGTTAACAAATATTCTGATGTGCATAACGTAATTCTCATAAAATATTTACTGCCCAAAAAGGGAAGAGAATTTAATTACTTGCCCAAACAAACGCCATTTAATTGTGTATATACATTTTATTAAATTCATGTAGACCTCCGTCACTGTCAAAAGTTAGTGATAGAGCAAGAATTGAACAATCGGGCATCGGTAAATTTCACGATCGATTAAAGCATTTTCTGCGATGCTTTCTCCTTTTACGGAGGAATGTGTCCATTTTTTTAATACAATGTTGTGATAATGGACAAAAGATAAGTTTTAGGTATAGTGTTGGAAAAATATTTTTATGTACATAGTTTCATAAGATTTAAATAGTGAAGCATTATTTTTATCGTGGAAGATTGAGATAACTTATTATTCCGTGGAGATAACACATATTCACGATATAAGTATTTACTGCATAAATGTCTATATGACAACGGGAATTTCTTTTAAAATTGCACTGTTAGTTTGAGTTGAGCCACATACAAAATATAAAAATTATGACCAAATTAAGTACGAGTATTACGTTTTTTAAACTAAGTATCAAATAGTACATTACTGCAGAGGCCGGGAAGTAAGGGATTGCCGGACGAGTAGAGTTTTCAAGGCCGAGCGTTAGCGAGGCCTTGGCAATAAATACGAGTCCGGCAAGCCGATTCCCGGCAAAGGCATGTATTGTGCTTTTCTCAATAAATGCGAGGAAATAATGAAAGACATACTACTGGGTATAAATTGGTATAATATAAAAAAACGATAAACTATGTACATTTTTATTTTCATATTGGTTTTACGATATTTGGCGTTCTACGCCTTTTAGCCCTTCATATTTTTCAAATAAATGATGACGGAGCTCCTGGCGACAATTCCTACTAATCCTCTGGTTTGATCATAGACTACGCAGTAACGCGAGCGACCACCAGCCCGCTATGTAAATCTCTAAATCCGCACCATGACTCTTTAGTTAGTCCACACATTGTTCATAAACATAGCCATTTACAACACCAAATTACACCGATTTTACATTATAAACTCCACTAGAAGCAATCTGCAAAACAACAACCTTGCTTGCAATACGCCGAAAATAAATAATAGTACCTACATTCCCGCGTTATTTTCTTTTTTAATTTCTATTTTCATTTCAAGCTAAGGGAACATAGCCCATACAGCCCAGGCATATTTTACCCAAAAAATGTAATACCGTAAAAATCTGCTTTCCCGCGTTTTTTCTTTTTATTATTGGCATATTTTTGTGTGATTTTACCATCAATTTAATTAAATTATTTTCATATTCATATACTTATATGCTCGATGAGTGCATTCTTTTATAATGTGGTAGCCATTGGCTGTATGACAAGTCAGATAGTACAAGTTACATAGATTAATTAAAAAGTTTTGAGCAGCGGCCAGGAATGAATTTTCATACTTACTTTCCTGGCCTAGGCCGGTAAAGTAGTGCACCAGCCAAGAATTACAAACTTCGTGGCTTCATTTTACTACAATAATGCCTACATTTCCGAGCGTGTTTGAGAAAACTATTTTTCTTGCACTTCGTAAATCCTGATGAAATATTAACTGTCCAAAAAGGGAAGAGAATTTAATTACTTGCCCAAACAAACGCCATTTAATTGTGTATATACATTTTATTAAATTCATGTAGACCTCCGTCACTGTCAAAAGTTACTGATAGAGCAAGAATTGAACAATCGGCATCGGTAAATTTCACGATCGATTAAAGCATTTTCTGCGATGCTTTCTCCTTTTACGGAGGAATGTGTCCATTTTTTTAATACAATGTTGTGATAATGGACAAAAGATAAGTTTTAGGTATAGTGTTGGAAAAATATTTTTATGTACATAGTTTCATAAGATTTAAATAGTGAAGCATTATTTTTATCGTGGAAGATTGAGATAACTTATTATTCCGTGGAGATAACACATATTCACGATATAAGTATTTACTGCATAAATGTCTATATGACAACGGGAATTTCTTTTAAAATTGCACTGTTAGTTTGAGTTGAGCCACATACAAAATATAAAAATTATGACCAAATTAAGTACGAGTATTACGTTTTTTAAACTAAGTATCAAATAGTACATTACTGCAGAGGCCGGGAAGTAAGGGATTGCCGGACGAGTAGAGTTTTCAAGGCCGAGCGTTAGCGAGGCCTTGGCAATAAATACGAGTCCGGCAAGCCGATTCCCGGCAAAGGCATGTATTGTGCTTTTCTCAATAAATGCGAGGAAATAATGAAAGACATACTACTGGGTATAAATTGGTATAATATAAAAAAACGATAAACTATGTACATTTTTATTTTCATATTGGTTTTACGATATTTGGCGTTCTACGCCTTTTAGCCCTTCATATTTTTCAAATAAATGATGACGGAGCTCCTGGCGACAATTCCTACTAATCCTCTGGTTTGATCATAGACTACGCAGTAACGCGAGCGACCACCAGCCCGCTATGTAAATCTCTAAATCCGCACCATGACTCTTTAGTTAGTCCACACATTGTTCATAAACATAGCCATTTACAACACCAAATTACACCGATTTTACATTATAAACTCCACTAGAAGCAATCTGCAAAACAACAACCTTGCTTGCAATACGCCGAAAATAAATAATAGTACCTACATTCCCGCGTTATTTTCTTTTTTAATTTCTATTTTCATTTCAAGCTAAGGGAACATAGCCCATACAGCCCAGGCATATTTTACCCAAAAAATGTAATACCGTAAAAATCTGCTTTCCCGCGTTTTTTCTTTTTATTATTGGCATATTTTTGTGTGATTTTACCATCAATTTAATTAAATTATTTTCATATTCATATACTTATATGCTCGATGAGTGCATTCTTTTATAATGTGGTAGCCATTGGCTGTATGACAAGTCAGATAGTACAAGTTACATAGATTAATTAAAAAGTTTTGAGCAGCGGCCAGGAATGAATTTTCATACTTACTTTCCTGGCCTAGGCCGGTAAAGTAGTGCACCAGCCAAGAATTACAAACTTCGTGGCTTCATTTTACTACAATAATGCCTACATTTCCGAGAGTGTTTGAGAAAACTATTTTTCTTGCACTTCGTAAATCCTCATGAAATATTAACTGTCCAAAAAGGGAAGGATCTTTAATTTAAATATAATTTTTATACACAATTAAATTACCTTTGTTAAGGCAAGTATATTAAACTAGCTTTCGCCCGCGGCTCCGCCCGCGTCAATGTCGATCCCTCGGGAAAAGTACTTTTTCCCGGGATAAAAGCCTATGTCATTCTCCGTACTCCAGAGAACTTGTATGCAAAATTTCATGATGATCGGTTCAGTAGTTGCGGCGTGAAAGCATAACAAACAAACTCACTTTCGCATTTATAATATTAGTAAGTAAGGATTCATTTTGACCCCCATCACTGTCAAAAGTTACCAGTGACGTGCAGTCCATATAGACTGTTAGACACTGTCTACCCTGCAGTCGCTAAATAAATACAATTTTTTTTCTAACAAAAAATAAATTGATGCGCCTGCAAAATTCTGCTAGCAAATACTTTATAGTCGATTTTGTTCAAGTACGTCGCTGCGGCCGCGGCCCGCGCGTGCCCGCGCTAAACAGTATCTATACGCGTAAGCCGCGTTAGACAAAATTTCAAAGGTCTAACTTTTCACGCACACATAGAAAATTATTATACACTGATAGGAAATCGCTTTTGTAGTAGTACAAGTAAACATCTTTCATCGGCACACACATGCAAAGCAAATTTGCGCTGTGTGTGTGAATATAAGACACTGTCTACGAGATTTCTATTGGCTGCCGCGCGCGATGTAAATGTCATCGTCACTTGTCAATGTCATTAAGGATTCATACTTATGACTTAGTCAATGTCATAAACAATGTCATTGATTTATGTGTTTACAAATAATCCAAGAGGAAAGTTTTATTTTAAAATTAAATGCTTTATCAGTTAAATTTTATTTGTGACAAAAATATTTTCATGTGAAAGTTGTGTCGCTTAGTGTTTGCATGCCGAAACCGAAATATAAAGTGTTTTGTAAACTCGCTTTTGAACAAATCAAGTAACCGGTTAGTTATGGTTAGTTATTCTAAAGTTTAATCTTAAACCGTATGATATGTGTACGTGCCTCGCAGGTTGTAATCATATCTCTAATTTTTCGCTTGTTTTGAATACTTTTGCGGTCGAAGATCGAAAGACTATCATAATATTAAACGAGTTGTAGATAACTAGCCGTATAGTAAGGTAAGGTATATAGGTTGTATATTTATAAGGTAAGTTTTATAATTATGTCTACCCTATGATAAATGTCTGTGCACGTCACTGAAAGTTACTAAAGGAGCAAGAACTGAACAATCATTATCAGTGACCAATTTCACGATCGATTCAAGAATTTTCTGCGGTGCTTACTCCTTTTACGGAGGAATGTGGCCATTGTTTAAATACAATGCTATGATAATGGTTAAAAGAGAAGTTTATTTTTTTTCCTTTGATTTAAATTATTTTCCTGATTCTGAGATTTAAATATTGCCAGGGGATTCAAAATCAACCTCTAATTGAGTCATTCTTGAGGCAAACAGTCGGTCTAATCATTAGTTTCATAATCATAAAATTTAAATACCAAAGCGTTCTTTTTATCGGAAGAGATTCCAATAACTCAAATTCACATTACCGTACCATCATCATTTCGAGTAGGTGTCACGGTCAATCGACCATGCACACCCTGGTGTCAGAGTTCTTCGGAACCGCCTATCGCCCTCTGACGTGGTTACTTTAACGACTACCAGATGGCAGCCGGGACCACCGGCTTAATGTGCCTTCCGAAGCACGGAATCATCTTTATTATCAGACAATCAGGTAATTCAAGCCTGCAATGTCCTAACCAAACTGGAAACAACTGAACAAAGTATGCTTCCGGTGGGAATGGAACCCACGACCCCCGGGTCAACAGGCAAATGCCTTAACCACTGGACCACGGAGCCTGTTACCTACCGTAAAAATGTCTATGTCTCTATTAAAATTGCACTGCTATTTCGAGCCACTTAGAAAATATAAAAAAGTACCTATGACCAAATTAAGTACATATATTATTAGTACTGGTGAAGTACATATACTATTACGTTTTTTTAACTACTTAAGGGGGCTTAGACCAACTATACTAGCCACCCTTCATTTTATTATTTTACTCCTAAACCCGATCAAAAAATATATATATAGGGAGATATTACACAAATTGAGCAAGCCCCACAGTAAGTTGTGGACTTGTGTCGTAGGATACTAACTTAACGATACTATATTTTATAATAGACACTTGTATAGATAAACATCCAAAACCCAGGTCAATCTGAAAAATATTGTTTTCCATCATGACCTGACCGGAGATCGAACCCGGGCAACCTCGTGTTGCAGGATGGCGTATTTACCACTGCGCCACAGGACTCAGACAATAAAAAGGAATCAAAAAAATTCTAGTATATAACTAGTTTTTTATTTTTATTTTCAATACACTTTATGAATTTTGAGCATCGCAACGCAATGGACTCCTGGATTCAATGGCCTTTCGTTACTATTTACCCAAATCCCTACCCAACGGAGTAGATTGGGTCCTTCCTAACTTGAACAAACTGACCACTGAATTATTCTTGGAATTTATTTGCCTGTTATATTGCTGTATTTTCTTACAATGGCTGGCTTTACTGCAGATAAGCAATAAACTGTCATAGATTAAGTATGTAACAGCAAAAATCTATTTGTAACAGCACGTAGAATGTAAAAAACTCAGAGATAAAATGATAGAAAACTATTCAAAGTTGATTAAAGAAAAAGATTTTCTAGAAACGTGATAAGTGACAGCATGAAGGTGTAATTGTCTTGTTCTTGTTCAACTGACTTCAAAAAATTGTCAGGTCTTTTCATAAATGACGAAGTTACCTCATAACTTCATCATTTATGAATACTGTATACTGTTTAATCGGTCTTATTCACATTTCATCAATATCTAATCAGTAGTTTGGTTGAAGTTGGTTTTTTGTCTGCAAGATAATCGATTATCAAGATGTCACGAAGACAAAAAAGACAACTTTTCCATTTAATTAATGTAGGGAAGACTTATTACATTTAATTAATGTATGGAATGGAAAAATTGTGTCTTTTTTGTCTTCGTGACATATTGATAATCGATTATCTTGTAGACAACAAACTAACTTAGTTTACGATATAACCTTGTACTTGAATTAAACCACTTTGATGTTCGCCTCGGAATTGGTAATTCCACGCAAAATCCAATTCAATCTGACACCTACCTACAAAATAATTCGACATTGACGTTCAAAGGGATGGCTTCAAACAGGGCCTTAATTGAGATCAGCAATCAGTTCAACAACAACGCTGGCATTAGCCTTCACAAACAAAATCTATCGTTGACAAATACGCATCCATAAATATCCAATAACTTTAGCTAGTACATGAAGTAAAAAGCACTAAATAATACATGACCAATATAATCTGACCTCTTAAAATGATGCATACTGTCTCGGTCAATAAGATGCTCGAAATGTTAAGATATCTGGTTCGGTTGGTTCCTTTAAGCCCCTGGGTTCCCTCTGAGGGAAGGGTCCCCTCGGCACGCGCAGTTGCCATAGCAACGGCGTGTTATTGGCTCCCCACAACGATTGAAACAGTGCTCGGTACAGTTTGCAGACTCGTAGCTGCAACTTTAACAATGATACGCCTCCCGCTTGTAGCATCTCAAATTATGACGTCATCCGATGAATGGAGATCCTTGAACTTTAAAGGGATATTGCGATGCAAGAAGGGTTGCGCCCGTCCAAACTTTCTCAGTAATGTACCGTTTAAAACGTCTTTACAGTTGTTAAGAAACAATTGTTTGTTTTGCAAACGTTTACGATAAGATCAACAATTTAAAAGGGTGTTGTTTGGTAGACAAAGCAGCGAATTTTATTATTTTTGTTGTGATACATAGATCTTCATCATTTGTGACGCATATTCTTATAAAGTTCAGTCAGGTCCGTACCCGAAAACAGTGAAATTCGTACACAGAACAAAGAAAACTCAATTATGCTTTTCTCTACACCTAAGTAAAAATAATTAATCATGTTTTTAATTTTTTTTATCCTTAATCTTAATATTTATTCGTGCACAATGACAGGATTTACACGCACATGATAGGAGAATGAACTTATACTATCTTTTACGTACCAGCCTTTTGTATAAATGAATTCCGTCCAATGAATGTAAGTTATTAGCGAAAATAAAGTTTGGATGAATTATCCAAACTTTATTTTTGCTACTAATATTATTGTTAAAAAGAAAATTGAGATGCTTACATCTTAGAATCAATCAAGAATCATGGCATTGCAGGCTTGAATCACCTGATTGTCTGATAATAAAGATAACTCGGAAGGCACGTTAAGCCGTTGGTCCCGTCTGCCATCTGGTTGTCGTTAAAGGAACCACGTTGGAGGCCGAATAGCGTTTCCGAAGAACTTTGACACCAGGGTGTGCATGGTCGATTGACCGCGACACCTACTCGAAATGATGATGACCATTTCGATCGAAATGATGAATAAACTGATTTGGCTGGCTGATGGCGCCGAAAGGTATTTTTTACTCCTTAACTTAAGAAAATAAACCCATCGCATTTGAATCTGATTTATCTTGACAAGTGCTTACAGTATCGCTCCCAATAAAAGCATATAAAAAAAATTACATTTAGCAAAGAAAAACTGACTTAACAATGTCTTGTTAGTTCTTAGGAACCAAATAACTTTAAGTCAATGCAAATTCCTTCAAGTTTGAGTCTGAAGCGAAATCAGTTCAGAGCACAAAGACAAAAGATTTAGAGACAAACTACTTCCTGCGGCTGTGCAAGGGCTGGTGGCAGAACTTCAGTAATTATGCCCCTTGCCCCGAGTTCGGCAGGCGCGGAACTTACCCGCAATATAATTATGCCATCCGTAATGCCTTCACTTTGTTTCCAACAATATAATAAATCACACATATTGAGCTCCCCCACAGTACGTTGCGAACTTGTGTCGTAGTAGGAGACTAACTCAACGATACTATATTTTATAATAGATACGTATAAAGATAGACATTCAAGACCCAGGTCAATCTGAAAAAGTTAACTTTTTCTTATGACTTGGCCAGAGGAGTTGGCCTACACTCTCCACGCTGGCCAGACGGGTTGGAGAGGTCTCTCAGATGTTTATAAGCTTTGTTTAACTTGTATTTCCTAAGTCGCCTTCTAGGACATCCACGGGAAGACTTAGATTGGCCATATTCTACTCTGCCGGGTACCACACGGCGTTACGTTTGATTGTATCTGCAAAAATGAAATAAAAAACCAACACAACTTCGGCCGACCCAAAGCGTAGCGCGATGACCTTTGCAGTGAACCGTTTACTCTCAAAGAGTTTGTAACCTGTCACTGATACTTAAGACTTTCCAAGCAACATCCAAACAAAACATGGCATTAACACAAAACAAAGGGTGACATAATTCCATTATCCTGAGTTCTCCCTCTATGAAGTTAACACATAACGACTGAACTTCGCGGAGTCTGCAGGAACCCATATTATGTCGCTAGCCGTTTGCCTCCAATCTTTGGCTTTGAACTCTGCATGCACTGATGTTTTCGGGGTTAGAGGCAACATTTGAGAAGATTAAAATTGAAATATGTAATAAAAAAGGCCGACGCAGGTTGGATTTGAACCGCGTCACATCGGTTTACGCCCTAAGTGGTATCACCACGCAACACCGTAACTTCGAATCTTACTTACTCCGCTGGCTCAGCGACCCGAAGTGGATCTTGGCCTCCGATACGAACGAGCGCCACTACTTTCTATTCTGAGCGATATCTTGCTATCTGACTGCTTCCATCTCCCGCAGATCAGCCTGCACAGTGTCGCTCCAGCGATATCTGGGTCGGCCCACTGGTCTTCGGCCTGCTACTTTTTCCATATATGCTGCCTTGACGCCACGATCCTCCTTCATTCTTTCCAGATGCCCAAACCATTGCAAGCGGAGCGCTTTAGTAACACCGATTATATTCGGCTCTTTTACCAGCTCCTCAATCTCCACATTTTCCGGACTCTCCAGCTTCCGTCAGCATTTTTAGCCGGTCCGAGGATTTTTCGAAATATTTTGCGATCTGCTACCAGGAGTTGGTTCGAATCACCGCGTCGAATTCTCTCATCACATATTACCCTGCATGGTAAACGCATTCTTATAATGCGAACCTCTTCAGTCATCATCGTCATTCCAGCCTTAAGAGGTCCACTGCTGGACGAAGGCCTCTCCCAAGGATTCTTTGTTCCATGGGAGGTTATTGCCATACCATGCTTGGCAGGTGGGTTGGCAAGCACAGTTTTTTTGGCTTCTTGTGCTTCCGACACTGCTGCCCATCGAAAGCAGTTTAATGCTGGGGAACGATAGGAATTCGTTGGATTTAGAAAAGGAATGAATGGGAATTTTTAGTTGGATGAATGGGGAAAAAGCAAATAACAGCTCGGGAAGGTCGAGCGCGCGTGCACGATGCCAAACCGCCATCCACCGGCCAGGCAGTTGAGGATGACATCCCTGACCTACTGCTGAACTTCTTCAATCCTTCATACCCGATCAGTCATTCATAACCGATGAATATAAAGTTTTTAATTCATTGTCGCTGCAGCTTACAACTCATCGTACTATATACCTACACATATTTACATTTAAGGAGAACTGTAGATAAATTCGATTAAAATTTACTTGAAGCATTAACTACGAATCCTAAACAAAAATATTAATTAAAACTTCGTTTTTAATACATTTGAATAATCGAGGATTTACCATTGAGGAAACAATCTAGTTTGCTTGTTTTCTCTTGGTGTTTTCTTTTACTCTAAGAGAGTAAAAGTTAATAAGAATAACTACGACTAACCACACTCATCATAGTCTCAGAAAACAGCCCACACTCATCCCGAGACAAGCCCTGGAGTGGACCCACCCAAGGCAAGTGGATAGTGGACAGTCCCAAGCAGTCCTGGCGGCGCACTATGGCAGCGGAGATAAAGACAATTGGCTTAACCTGGCCCGAAGTGAAACGCATAGCCAATGACAGATCGCAATGGCGAAATACTGTGGAAACCCACCACCCCACCTGGGGTCCCTAGGACCATAAGTACATATAAAGTCAAAGAGACGGCAGCGCCATCCGAATCGAACCCGATTGATTCAAATTGTCAGGATAGTTAAATCATAAATCTCAAAACATGGATACATTTATTGCTTTGATTCAAATAATCAATCTTTTTCAGAAAGAAGGCCTGGCAGGTACTTTTTCACGTTCATTTAAAAGATCTAATTTTAATTAAAGTTCTTTTATAACAAGCCTTTATTTAACTTGCTATGTATTTTTGCAACACACTTTTGAAGCACTTATGTACGTAAGTCACACGACAATGTAATATGATGATACCATAGTCTTGATCTCGTCTGGATAATGGAGGCGGAAGATGGCCATAAGCACTTCTAAACTAAAGAAGATAAATTCATCGTATTTGGGCTCATCTGATTAACCTTGAGAAGCACTTGACAGTATAAATGCTCATAATAAAAGCTTGTCATAAAAATTAATTTAAAAAAAAACTTCATAATCATCATCACGTCTTTTTTGTCTCCACTGCAGGAGCATGACCCCCAAAAAAACTTAATATTTTTTAAAACTTACTTAACATTTTTTAAAACTTACTTAGGTAATATTTTTTAAAACTACTGAAAAGTATTTTTCATTAAAACACTACTTCTTAGTAGTGAAGTTGTTGTTTACACAACTTCGATAGAACACATTGAGCAAAATATTTTCCTCTCCCGCTACGTTGTTGACATCCTGTCGAGTCGTGTAATGCAATAACCAAGTAGCCAAATCTTGATTGCTATCACGGAGTGCCGTGATAGCAATTAAGAACCAACAACCTACGCGATATACAGAAGGAATAACACAATTAGGTAGTTCCCCAATAAAATCGCTTCTCTCAGGTCAGTAGCAAATAAGGGTCATCCACTTCGATCAAATATAATGGTAGATACACGGTCTTATACAAAATGAAGCCTAAATAATGTCCCCGAGCCAAAACATCATGCACACTTACAAACAACAACAAAAACGGTACATACTGAAAGTATGACACTAAATCTTTCTTTTTCACTTTTGAAGAGTAATTTTGCATCTTTTCACTGACCTTTGTCATCGCGAGACGTGTGGTGTGAGTGCTAGCGCGGTTTATTGAGCCACAGTCTCAAAACAGCTCCAAAACTCGATTAGGTTTCGAGCGCGAATCGTGTATCTACCATTATATTTGATCGAAGGTCATCCATTACCTCATTTACTATCTATCTTGTTTTATTCTACTCCGTTTCTACTCGATCATTGTTTTTTTTTTAATACTTTATATAGGTTTCTCGGCAATCGTTTAAGTTTGGTAGGTAGCATTTTTTTTTAACTGGGTTCCCACAGATGGCTATAGAAAGAGAGCAAGACCGAAGACGAATTGGTTGGATGACTGGCACAAATATTCGATAGCTTTAAAAGGAAAAGACCAAAGATAGACACGAATAGCAGAAAAGAGGGGAGGCCTTTGCCCAACAGTGGGACATAAACGGCTAATAAAAAAAAAACGTTATTTAATATTTACCAATAAACGAACACTTTGCTTGAGATTCAAGATAACTACATACTTATTTATCATAAAACTCGTGAGATCAGAACAATTTATTAGAGACTAGCTGTTGCCCGCGACTTCTTCCGCGGCAATTTCTGTTATTCTGATTAATTAGTATAGATGACTAATTTTTCCCCGTTTTTAAAACATTTTTTATTGATGCTTCGCTCCTATTGGTCGCAGCGTGATGTTTTATAGCCTAAAGCCTTCCTCAGTAAATGGAAACACACCTCCTCACAAAAAGAATTTTCCAATTTGAACCCGTAGTTCCTGAGATTAGCGCGTTCAAACAAACAAACAATTAAACAAACTCTCAGCTTTATAATATTAATATATAATATATATAGTATATAGACTGTATAACAAAGTTTTGCATACCTGCATGATTCTTAATCGTGTTTCACTATGGATGGATAAAACGTTTCACTTATATAGGCTTCGATAAATAACTTTCGTCGGAAGTGTCTAAAATGTTAAATAACACTGCATTTTGCTGTCTGTAAACTGCGAGTTTCTGAAACGTTGAATAAACATGAAATTTCCATCGACATAACGAATTCGCGCCTCGCTCCCGTTTCCCACGCGTCCGCTAAAAAGCAAAACACAAAATTTCCATCATGGCATTATAATACCTTCGCATTTCAACCCCTTCGTTTCGTTTGGCATCATCCCCATGGCCCATAAGCATATTCAAGAGCTTCACGCAAACAGGACGGCCTCTTAAGATGTTGTGAGGCTGTAAGTACAGTCGGTTAAAATTCAAGCATAACAATTTGCCATATCCACGCACCGTATTGCACTGAAATAGAGTCGTTTTAAAATTGTCAGGGAAGATGTGATGGTGAATGTACGAGGAACTATGCAAATGTATACCGCTGTTAATTTCCAAGCACTAGACTACATTGTGTCACCGCCGTGAGAGCTTTTCATTAGAGTGCACAGTCGGTAGGGAAAATGCAATTTTCTTGTGAGTGCGAATTGTGACGCGCCTAGGGACGGGGAGATTACATCTTGGCGTGATATCGAACAGTGGTTTTGGGAAATGCCTTTCTGCTTTATCTCTTGATTACCACTGACCAACAGATGATGATTGAGAGTAGGAACAGGAGAGATTGAAAAGGAGATGGGCATTTCTATCTGTCATAATTCATAACACGGAAAACTGATATGTTATATATCACTTTCAAGTTCTGTATAACATCGAGTATATACTATTGTCACCCAGTCCGTTCCTTATTTAATTCTCCTTTAAAAAAACTGTTTAAAAGAGGAATGTATGTTTATCTTTAGCGTTATATGACTTATGAAAACTTGTACTTACCAGGTACCTATTTTCAAAGGCTTTCTGCGGTTTTATTAATTTCTGAATGAGCTAAGTACCTGATTCAAGTAAATGCTGAATGTAGCCTGGAAGCTAATAAATCACATTAACTCATTTATTCCTTCTATGAAATCATAAGTTACAGCCGTGACATAAGCGGTGAGAAGCGCTGTATACATTATGCCAATTAGGCTAAATGAAGCATTATGGATCCCGGCACACAGCACATTAACGCTAAATTTAGGCTTTTATGGCCTATGAAACCTTTTAGTGTAATTGCCCGTTGAATTCATAATTAAACTATGCTGTTTGCTTTCAATTCCCAGCCAAGCAGGTTAACACGCAAAAATAAAATTATGAAACTTTTCGTTCTCTTCTAAAATTTATTATACCTAGTATGTAGCCGTAAAATTTCAGTAAATCGATTATTACATTACCTGAGTTTCCCTGCACTTTATCCTCAAGAGGGGAGGCTGCAGAACACTTTGTTGTAAGCTTTTACGTTTTCTTGTAATTTATTACAGAGCCGTGGTCTGAGCGCAAACATTTTTCACTCTGGCAATTTTGCCACCCGACCAATGATTGGCTGGAGTGTATTTTTTATTCGAGCTCTCCTATTTCAATGCCCATTTATATCTGCGTCGGACGTTGGAGAAAAAACGTACGTAATGTTTTAGTGGGGCGGCATTGCCAAATAGTCCTGCTTTATGGCCCTTCTATTATTACGAGTGCGTCTTTGATCGGATTTTGTTGTGCATAAGAAATGAAAATGTCTAAACCTACGGAAGAAACCGCTTACTATATAGATGGTCTTAATTTAGATTCTATGGTTTAGGATTTGATTGCCAGGCAACGAACATTTTACGTGCGTCATAAAAAGAGAAAGAGACCTTCTGAGACCCCCACAGAACGATTGTGCAACTATCTAGGATTAAACGATGATTGACATGACTGCAATAAATTGAAATGTATAGGTATTATAAATACGACCATGTCCCACTCCCCCTCGTCAAAATCTTTTTTAACACATCGTGACATAGTGATGCCTGCGCCTGATACACCGATTTTTGTCGCTTTATTAGTACTTTTAATTATTATAATGAAGAAGACTAAAATAAAACTCGACAATTTTAAATAGATCAAATTATTTTACTTGTAAACAATATATAAATTGTTCTACGTTCGTAAGTACGACTTAAGCCATTTGTAGATCTTTGGGTGGTACGATTAAGGCAACCGGTTGCCTAAGTCGTACCGAAGGAAGGTTTTTGTAAAATGTTAAAAACACAATTTTAGTCTAATAATCCTTACTAATATTATAAAAGCTTTCGCCCGCGGCTCCGCCCGCGTCAATGTCGATCCCTCGGGAATAGTACTTTTTCCCGGGATAAAAGGTCATCATGAAATTTTGCATACAAGTTCGGAGAAGGACATAGGCTACCTTTTATCCCGGGAAAAAGTACTATTCCCGAGGGATCGACATTGACGCGGGCGGAGCCGCGGGCGAAAACTAGTAATATACATTTCGTTAATAAATGATGATTTTATATGTGCAAAAATTTTTCTTTTATATCTATAAATTTCAATATAAATTATAGCGATTTTTCCTGAAGTGGAACGACTAAGGCGACCTTACCCTATACTGTAGGTATAAGGTGTACTTAAGCGATCAGAGTTACAGCTCATACTAATACCTATAGATTGGATAGAAACAAATTCCATTTGGCAAACTGAGCCAAACCCCGTTGGAGTCGACCACGAGCACTTATTTTATTTTATAGCGCGGCGCGAGTGCATCGCGCGGAGAATTTACGTCAGCGAAATTACTGCAATAAATTCGATACTTGACATCATATTTCCCGGAAAAAGCAAAATATGGAAATTCTGCCGCAACTATTACTACGGCGCAGAGTGTTATGAAATTTGGCTTCACGCTTTGCATAATTGAGAACGTACTCCAATGTTTTAAAGTACCCATATCGCTTCATTTACCATTTTATTTCATACGAAATTTAAAATTTTTGTTTTACTTTTTACGGCTATTTTACTTGTGTGATGATTGTGAATCTATCAATAGGTGATAAGTGATGCATGATAGCTACCCATCCCTATTTTATTCACTTTTCCACCTTACGCATTAAACGTGATCTTTAGGCGTTATAAACCTGGACTCTGTCTCTCCCGAAAGAGAAAAAGACGAGATACTATATATAATGTATGTATCCAAATTATCTGTACTTATATCATCCTAACTAATATTATAAATGCGAAAGTGAGTTTGTTTGTTTGTTACGGTTTCACGCCGTAACTACTGAACCGATCATCATGAAATTTTGCATATAAGTTCTCTGGAGTACCGAGAAGGATATAGGCTACTTTTTATCCCGGAAAAAAGTACTATTCCCGAGGGATCTACATTGACGCGGGCAGAGCCGCTGGTGAAAGCTAGTAATATTATAAATGCTAAAATAACGCTACCTGGGTGTCTGTCTGTTACCTCTTCACGCTTAAACTACTAAACAATTTTAGATAAAATTTGGTATAGAGATTTGAGGCACGAGAAAGGACATAACCGTATCATTCATATTATATCTACATTAACGTGAGGGGAGCCGCGCGTAAAAACTATAAATAAATACATAATTTTCTTCCCGTAATTCCGAAAGGAAAATATGCAGACTTTGTGCAGCGGTAACAAATTTTTCGACAGGTTTAGCCAGTAAAAACGTTCTTACAATCGGTGTTACCGTTGGTAGGTATAAAATATTATTCATCTCAAATATTCGAAAAACAAAGAATGGTTGCCTGAACACACGATATCATATGTTTTTACCAAGGTTTTTATCCCCAAGGAATCCATTTCTTTTAAATTGTGAACACAAATATTGTTCCGAAAATTTTATAGATCTTCACTGGCCAGTTACATTAATTACAAGAACTGGGGGTATTTCATGGCGCTTGTTAAATTCGCGAACTGAATTGAAATGATTTTTTATGAAGGATAACATTTACTTTTACTTCGGGAACAAAGGTATCCCTTTACTCAGCAGTCTCCTTTATGACGCTAGACTCCTTCGTTTCATTCTCGATTCAAAATAATGCCCTTACCTAAAAAGTATAATGTAATAACTACATTAGCACATAGGCAAAAAATCAAACTGTTCGACTGAAGTAATATTTTGTTAATGTCCTATATCTAACATTTGTGTTTGTGATTTCCGCAATTTTGTACCTATAGGCTGTCAAAACATCAGGCAAAACCAATACCGAAATATGCTACCCATATATCAGCACGAATACTGTCAATCCGTCCTCGTTCGCTCCGAAAATGGATAGGCTTTCAATTTTCTCAGTGGAAACGCAATATCCATGTGTACAAAGTAGAGCTATTGACATTTAATTTCCTTTCGTTTACGAGATCCCACCTGCTAATGGTCCGGGATTTTTGCTGTAAACATTCACTGGTATAAAGGCCTTTCTACACAGAAGAGGAACGAGGCAATGCTCGATTTATTTTTCCAATATACATTGGGTACCAAAGGGTCAGGCGCGTGCAACGCATCATTTATAGACCGTCGCCGATCCAACGCGATTTTCTAATATATAAAATAAGGTTTTGACATTTCCTTTGCTCCTATACTCTTTCTAAATGGATGTTAGAAATCGGAAATTTATGTTCATGAACGAAGTGCCCTTCCATATATCTACAATAAGTCTCCAAACACTATTTTATATACATAAAAAAATCGAACTTGTGTTAATCTATTTGGTTATTTAGGAATAATATTCGGCCCCTGGGCTTCAACGCAACAGGGCTGAAAATCCAACCGGGATTGCCTCTGACGTTGATTTAGGTGTTATGGTCGAATTAAGAAATTTACATATATACTTACATATACTATCAAAACATTATGGGTATACTCCTTTTTTGGGCAGTGGTGTAAAATTGTACCAAATTTCCTGATACATTTTTTAATGGACAATATACTAAAGGAGTTCAAAAATGGCGAACAAATTTGTAAAAAAACATTACATAGGTATATGATATTTCATCTCACCTCGCCTGTGGAAAAGCGCCATTACGCTGGGTCGTCGCCAGAAAACGTTTCAAATAAAACCGGCCAAGTGCGAGTCGGATTCACGCACTAAGGGTTCCGTAACATTATCTATAAAAACGGCAAAAAAATCATTTCTGTTGTATGGGAGCACTACATATTAATTTTATTTTAATCTAATCATTTATTTTTAAAGTGAATATATGATTAAATATTCCGTGAATATTTCAAGCATCTACATGTTGCCGTTATCAATATCGAGCAAAAACAACCAAAAAAATCAAGGTTGTTGTATGGGAGACCCCCTTAAATATTTATTTGATTATTTTTTTAGTATTTGTTTTAAAAGTAAAGTAAAAAGTAAAAATTTTGTTTATTTTCTCCAACATAAAAGTAAAGTACATATATTTATATAGTTATGTTGGAGACTGGTGCCTGTATAAGGCAATGCCTGAAATGATATTATAGCGGTGACAGAATTACATCATCTATGAAAATTTTAACTGTCCAAACACGGTTCATGCTATGCAGCCTGGCGACAGACGAACAACGTAGGGTCCCGTTTTTACTCTTTGGGTACGGAACCCTAAAAAACGAATTTCTTTTAAACCGTGTTCATGAATATTTGTTGTGACAAAATCGCAATTAGGTAGATAAATGATTGCTTCCTTTCAATTTCAAATTATGAAATTAGGAATGTAATAAGTTTGAAAAGCTACATAATTTATTACAGGTTCTGCCTTATTTATTCATTATTATATCCTGTGAAAAACATCGTTTTTATAACTGGGGTGTACTGTGGGGAAGTTGATTCTTTTACCATCTGCAATGTCCATCAGAAAAAGCATATCATGCGGAAAGGGGTCAATGTACTCACCAACTACTTACAACTTTTATAATGGTAGATTATCATTGGTGATTTAAAAATAAATAAAACTTAGGGTATCCGTATATCCCGAAATGTAGAAAAATCAAATATTGAATGAGCTGAATTCTTTTAGGATAGCGTATCCAAGGCGTGTCAAAAGAAACCTTATTACTAAGACTCGATATCCGTCCGTCCGTTTGTCACATGGCTGTATCTATTGAACCGCAATAGGTAGAAATTTGAATGTTTCGCATGATCTATATACCTATTGTCGCTATAACAACAAATAATCAAAACAAAATAAAAGTAATAATAAAAGTCGACGTCTAAGTGACAGGATCGTGAAGAAACGCCAATAGAACACGTTTCTTGTATATACCTCATATATAAGAAACGTGTTCTATTGGCGTTTCTTCACGATCCTGTCAAAGTTGCTGCTTATTTACTTAGACGTCAAACAACAGATAATTAACAGCAATAGTGTTTGTGGTCAAAAGTATTTGGTTGGATGAGACGTCACTTGGAAGACGATTTAAACGTACTTTTCAGCAGACTGACCGTACAAGAAACGTGGATTTTGTAGTTTATAGTTAATATTATATGGAACCTTTTGTGTGTATGCTAATTATTGCTAATGCGACTCGCACTTGACTAATGTTTTATTATTTTGGGAATGCGTATACTATAGAAATTACAGTTATTTCCTCGATTTGACTAATTTCATATAATCCTGTTTTACTATGAGGTACTTACGCGCTGATCACGTGCATGGGCTGAGAGGCTGAATGTCTTGAGGGTCGTCTGGCTGGAGGCAGAGGTGGGGGTGGGCCTCCAGGCCCGTAAAGCACAGGCTGGAGGGACAGGGATCCTCCCAGTGATAGAGACGGAGGACTTGATAATCTGACAAAGAAAAACAAACTTTTAACGTACTTTGTTTACGTCTACACAGCAAAGTTACGGTAGCTTAATATGTTGGTCAGGGTAGTCAGACGTGTCATCCTCAACTACTTGGCCGGTGGTTGCATATATGGCATCGGGTACGCGCGCCCGGCCTTCCAAACTGCTACTTGCTTTTCTTCCACTCATCCGAATGAGTAGTATCACAATTCCTTCATTCCCTTTCCAAATCCATCAATATCGTATCCTCCTCAGCATAAAATGCAATTGACACTGCTGCCCAGCGTAGGAAGCAGAAGAAGTCAAAAAGTGCATTCGCCAACCCGCCTGCCAAGCGTGGTGAGTATAGCAATAGCCGCCCATGGTACGAGGAATCCTTGCGAGAGGCCCTTATCTTGCAGTGGACTTTTTGTGCCTATAGGTAATGATGATGCTCTCTCTATAACTCTGCTAACATGCCACGATGAGTGCCTGCCAAGCGTGGTGAGTATGGCAATATCCTCCCATGGAACGATGATCGATGATGATCCTTGGGATCTATGTTCAGCAGTGAAATATTCTACGACTGAAATGACGAGTGATGATGAATATGTTGTGTCATTATTTAATTATGCATTCAGTAGTAGCATACGCGCGCATGACCACACACACTGTTTTGTTTACAATTTATGATACTGTTTTTCTTTGTTTGTCTTACTGCTGATGTGTCTTAGATTGTAATTTTGGGGGAAGTGACATCACCGTTCTTGGTTTGCGTCATGACGCATTATGATAAAGTGAATGACGTCACTAACGATGATTAATTCTCGAGATTTTATGGCCAGAGCAACCCCTGTTCGAGGGCTAGGAAAGATGGACGAAAGAAATGATAACACGGCGAGTGAGAACGTCGGAGTGCTTGCTGGCTTAAATTACATTAATAATGTGCAAAAAAAAAGCAGAAATGGGAAACGAGGTGTTGAACATCTGATAGCTATATGCGTTGACGAATTGCTGGAAAGAACTGGATTACAATTAAGAGAAATTGAGCAGACAAAAGGAGGCTTCTTTTCAGTTGGTCATAAAAAGCTGATGATGATGAAACATGTGCACTTTCTGCAGACTAAGGAGGTGTAATAAAAGGTGTTTGTACCTTAAAGGAGACTCCATGTGAACTCTATGTGATGAGCATGACGGTGCCGGCTGCTGATGTGATGGGTGTGCGGGTAGTGGTGGGGGACTGCTGTGCCGGCTCAGGGTCTCCGGTGATACCAATGCAGCTCCTGCTGAAGCCGGACTTGGTAACGGAGGAGCACTGCCGCCGGAGATCTCTGACTCCGCCCCGCCGAAAGTCCCTCGGGATACGTGGGAGCCTCCCGACATATTGTTCGAGGGGATAGAGTAACAACTGGAACAAAAGGAAAAATATATAAATAAATAGATAAATTACGACAACTTACAAATACTCACTAGCTTAAGGGTGGCATCCTAAACTGCCTGTTCAGTGGGTTTGGCGTCCGGTACGTGAGCCCGGTCTCCCGAGCTACTACTTGCTTTCCCCCATTAATCTAAGTGAAAATCCCAATACCTTCATTTTCTTCCCAAATCCAACAAATTACTATCCTTTCCCAGGTTAAAAATGAAACCGATGGACAGCAGCGTCAGAAGCACAAGAAGCCAAAGAAACTGCGCTCGCGTAACCCGTCTGCCAAGCGTGGTGAGTATGGAAATATCCTCCCATGGAACAAAGAATCCTTGGGAGAGGCTTTTAATAATGATGATGACACACGCTGAACTAGCCCCGTTTGAATCCAAACTATCTACAAATGATCATAGAAAATGATCATTTGTAGAATTTCCGCAATCACCTAGTGTTGACGTTATGTTTACATTATTATTTCCATGCAAAATAAAGTATTTAAAACAAAAACCAAAATATCTGATCTCCCACACAAGTTGACTGTCAATAAAATAAATTGTATATTTCTATAAAAATAAGGACGTGATATGCAAAATGGAATAGAAACAGAATTTAGTCGTAAGAGTTATACTTAGTCGCAATATCAAAGATTACCGAAACCCACTCAGCAATTTAAATATTGAAATTACGAAAGAGGGGGGACCTATTTATAGCATATGATTTAAAAACATATATTTGCAGCACTGGAGTCAATTGACTCTACTTCCTTCACATCAGACAAAACATCAGAAAAAAGACAAACTAGTTAACAAACATATCGGCATGTACCTGAGTTCATACGTTAGTAACCCGTATTTCATATGTAAGATCAAAAATCTACCTGAAAATACCTTTGTAAATCGATACCCGGTTTGAGAGAGCAATTTGGAGATGAATCATGCTGACTGGAGATTTGAATGATAACCTTTAGAAGGAGCTGTCAAGAGCTCCGCCGCCGCGGGCTAAGTGAGTTATTACGTTGGATTTCAGGCGCCTAATGGCCACATTCTAATGCAAAATTTGAATAAATTTTACTGTAAAATTACTTCATTTTACCAGATTTCAGGGCTTGGAAGACGTGTTCGAAGTTATAAATTGTCAATTTATGCGAACATATAGTTACTGAAGCAGTAATGCCTTTTCAGTTTTGACTAAAAACGAAAATTAAAAATTTGCAGGTACGTGACTACTAGGTCGAATACCTACGAATAAGTCTTATTACTTATTCGTAGGTACCTACTTATTTTAATGATTTCATCCAAATTTTAAGTATTATTATTTTCTCTCCCAATAATGGGAGTTATTTGAACGCAGAACACCAACACTAAGGTTTATACATCTAATTTTATAATATGTTTGTAGGTTTGTAAATATTTCTTATACATTTCTTATAAAAACCCTAAAGAAGAAAAATAATAAATAACAATTATACCGTCATAATATAATTTATTTTTCAAGAAACTCTGCCTTTACCTTACCTATTCTCTCTCACACACACAAACCTATAAGACACGTGTAAGTAAGTACTTTTACATAATAAAACCGTTCAATCCGATATGGAAATACGGAATTTGAATCAAGCGACAGTTCCTGTCCCGTATTTATGTGGCACGTGATAGTTCTGTAAAAGGCTAAAATTACAGCATTGGAGTCAATACCATACATTCCATACAATATTAAATCGTAACGAACTATTTGAAACGACCGCCGTACGTGAGCGAAATCGCTGAGCGAGCGGCGACCAAGAAGAAACACAGGCGGAGACAGACGCTTCTAATAGTTTATGAAGTTTGGTGGCCGCTCGGAGCTGGGCTGGGACCCTTTCAATAGTTGTCATTAGTTTCCTTAGTTCGACAAATTAATACCGCCATTTATATTAGACTTAGAAGGTACATAAGAAAGCCTTATAAAGCCATTTGGTCGGTTATAGGTTGTAAGTAGGTATATTAATTTAGATAGATACTGAGTATTATAGCTTTTGCGCGGAAGGCAAAAACGTATTCAGTTGAATGATTTGGATAAATTTGATGTTATTATCTAATTATAAATGGCGTGGCGATACAAACGCGGATGGTCTAAACGCGTTGGCTACTTTGGATATTTTCGTTTTTTTAGGAATATTCAAGGGTTATTCGAAAAAGAAAAACATATGATGGCTGCCTTATCTGTAATGCAATAATAATCAAGAGTTTCAAGGTTAATTTTAATGTATTTGGTGAATAATACTATATACCGAGTAAATTAGACGTGATTTGGAGGCAACTTTGCAATTTTTTTCTATCGAGAAAATTTAACGCAATCGTGTTTTTGAGTCATATAGTTACCAGAGTTAGTCCTGAACTTTGCTGCATTTTTATTTCAACTTGAGTATTTAATTATTATTGATATAACAGTCAATCATGCAAAGCAGTGTGAGGTAGTACGGGCCCTTAACTAAAAAATTCGTAACAATTTCAATATCCACAAATATCGAGACACCTTTGTCTACCTCTTCCCTGATACTGTATTATTAATAACTAGCTGTCCCGACAAACTTCGCTTCGCTTTTTTTCTCACCCCTCACTTTTTAAACCTTCCCTGGACTATGCTAAACATTTTAAAACCAAAATCAGCTAAAACGGCCCAGCCGTTCTCGAGTTTTAGCGAGACAAACGAACAGCAATTGATTTTTATATACATATGTACGTATTAGATATAGTGATAAGCAATATTGAAGTTTCATCGATTATTTTGGTGAGTGCCAATACTACCAGTACCTATCAACATCATCAAAATTTAAGTGCAACGCTCTTGTCGGTGGATCTCCCTCCATCTTACTCTATTTTCTGCCAGTCTTTTCACATCCTAGTACGACACCCTTTCCTTTCCTTTATTTGTTTAAAATAACTGTACCTGGGTGTTCCTCTCCCTCTCCTTCCCTCTATTTTGCCTTCTATAATAGTTTTCATCAACTGACCATGTCGCAACAAATGCCCTAATTACTTCTTCGATTTTCTATGGCGGTTATAATAGATCTTTTTCTCCTACTCTATTTAAAACCTCTTCGTTAGTTATTCAATCTATCCAGCTAATTTTCTCCATTCTTCTCCAGCACCACATTTCAAATGCTTCCAACTCTTTTCTTTCCTTCTGTGTTTCCAGATGTACACCTTGATAAGCCGTTTTCGAGATTTTTTTTTGAAACTGTGATGTTAATAGATGTTTTTTATTATTAAACCAGTACCTAAGTAGGTCCTTATTTGATAATAAATAATTTGAAATTATAATATTTCTTTATGAGTTTTTCATTTGTCTACCAAAATAAACTGCAATCAATCATCGATTTGTGTATGAATCGGCACATCGGTAATCGGTTTAAAGGCCGGCGAGCCCGATTCGTGATTAAAATAAACGTTGCATGTAATCCGGACTAAACCGTTTACGAACACGACCGGAGATCGACGCCATATTGGAGGCGGAAATGGTGTGCGGCGGCAAGCGATCATTAGATTTGCCAGATCCCGACCGGTCTGCAAACAATTATTTTATGTCACAAACAAAGCGATAGCTTGTTACTTATATTTTTACTAGGCTTTCCCCGTCAGTTTCGCTCGCGTAAATATGGATCCCTCGGAAAAAGCAAAGCTTTTTTCATGAAATATCCTATGTTCCCCAGGCCTTAAACTATCACCATGCCAAATTCCATCCAAATCGGATATAGTTGAAGCGTGAAGAGAAAACAGGCAGAGTAACAATAAGAGATATGGAGTTCTGACGGCTCTGGAAGTGAGTTTAGCTGTAATAGTATCCTAATACATATTATACGCAATTGTGTTTATTTCTTTGTTACACCTTTACGTTTTAACTACAAGCTTTCGCTCGCAGCACCATTTGCGTTTATGTCGTTCCCTCGGGAACAGTACTTCTCCGTATACCTTGTTTGTTCGCGTATGCAAAAGTTAATGATGATCGGTTCAGTAGATAACTTTGTCACTAAAAACAAAACACTATAAAGTGATTGAGTAGAGAGGCCGTAGCGGAAGAGGTTTTTAGCCGGTAAAAGACCGGCACTACTTCCATCATTAGTCTCAAAAAAATACAAACTCATTTTAGCATTTATAATATTAGTTAGGATTAAATAGTTGTCATTTATTATTGACTTTTGGGTCGTAGTTCGATTCCCACGGGAAGCATACTTTGTTTAGTTGTTTCCAGTTGGTTAGGGCATTGCAGGCTTGAATCACCTGATTGCCTGATAATAAAGATTCCGTGCTATGGAAGGCACGTTAAGCCGTTGGTCCCCGCTGCCATCTGGTAGTCGTTTAAGGAACCACATCACAGGCCGAGAGTCGGTTCCAAAGAACTCTAACATGATGATGATTGACTTTTTATCTATTCTTTTTAAACATAACGCAAGAGATTCTTAGTAAACAGGCATTACAGGTGTATAAGTAGTTGATGTAGGTTTAATTTCCCAAATACGTCTAACGGTACATTCTTCAATAAACGAATTGAGAACATGGGCATTTGGAAAATAAAGAAATGGAATTGGAAAATAAAGAAATTAAGACTTTTCTTAAAGAAGAATTTATCCCGATAATAATTTGCTAAATTAATATTACCTATAGATAATCTTTCATATAAAAACCCGACGTCATAACTACTGAACCGATTGCAATGAAATTAAATGGAACCAACTTCAAAGCATATCAATCCAAGCATATAAATCGGTTCTTAAATAACTGAGTTCGGAGGAAACAAACATTTAAAAAACCATACAACCGAATTGATAACCTCTCTTTTTTTGAAGTCGGTTAAAAATTAAGAACTAGGAGCAAATCGCCTTTTCTTTTGTTCATGGGTCTTTAATTATTCGTCCAAGGTCTTTACTCGCGCGTACACTGCACTGTTTAGTTATTTTAAGTCTTCGTACATACTATGTCTTCGTCTATTGTCTATATCTGTTTATGACGATAAAAATATAGGACTCAATATTATTTCCTAACAATTTAATATCCAATACCTTGTAATAGTTACTGTAATAGTTTCCTATTTTTTTTTGTGCAGATTAACTTATAAGTAACGTGATAACGTCTCGTATAAATCGAAAACACGAATAAGTATCACGTTACGTGTGCAAGCGAGAGCGCGGAACAAGCGATAGAGAGGCACGATCGGCCTAAGCGTTCTGTTTGTGACGCATCTATCTCTCTTCCACCGTTATCACGTAAAATTATCGTCCGTAAAACGACTTTACAGACAACCAATTTTTATCTAATGACATGACGGCAAACGAAAGCGAGTCACCTGGTGGTAAGCGATCACAGCTGCCTATGGACAACTGCAACACCAGGGGCAACAACAAGAGCGTGACGTTTGGATTTTACATAGTACCTATGATGCTGTATGAAATTGCCTGCTCTAATTAGCTCTTACAATCTTGGTATCAACTCTACGTCAGCCCTGAATGTGTACAATTCCTCCTACACATATAAAGGGCTTTCGTAGATCAAAATCTTAATCAGTCTTATACGACTCAGTCTTAAACGAGGACTAACTTTACTCCCTGGTTTAAACCATTATCCGTCCAAATCAATTGACAATGACAGTTGACAAAACGTCAATTATAAATGTCGACTTAATTTGGTCGGATATTGTTTACTTAACCAGGTACTAAAGTTAATCATTGTTTTAGAATAAGACGGAATGTCTTTAAAGTTTTTTAACCATGAACAGACTACTGAATCGTTTCAGACGTCAGCAGTAGACGGGTCAATTCCCTGGAAGGTGCTAGAGCCTAATTTATGGCGCCGCGATAACGAAGCCAGGCAGCGAACTTCCTAAGCTCTATTCTCTAAACCAATTGCAACAAAAGATGGCTCTACCTTATAAATATATGTCAAAAGTATTGAATAACGAATTAAACCCTTCTCGGATAAACTTAAAAATACATTAGGTATGTACTATTATATATAAGGGATAACAAGTTCAATAAAGTTTTTAAACCCCTTTTCAGGTTGTTGAAAAAAGTACTTTTCTGCAACTGCTACAACAATACATACTTTCTAGTTTATGACGGAAAAAGATTTTTATTGCTTACATAAAAATAGCTTTACTAACTTATATCTTTCACGTCTTGTTTCACGCCAGCGTGTTTACCACGCAGGACAGCTGCGTGACGCTCTCAGACACTTGCCGCTTGATTCCCGAGTGGTTACTTTGCTTCTGTTTTGATTTAACGAATAAGCACGTTTTTTCTTTTTCCTTTCACATCTCCGACACCCTTCATTTTCCTCTTTCATAAAATAAGGAAAAACAAGTTTTAAGACAGTTTTATATTTGCACTGCGTACATCAACTTTTAAACGTCTAAGATAACTACATACATACTATAATTTATTTTTCCCCTGCAGGGTAGACAGGGCCTAGGTCTAAAAGCACGTTTAGCATGTTGGTCGGCGTGTAGGTGAAAAACAGAATCAAAATAGTTATAGGTTGCAGTTGCAAGCCGCATCACCTACTAACATTCCCTCGATCGGCTTTTTCGATCTGCGCGGTCATCAGAGAAACAACTGGTACATTCTACGTTTTTCTTTTTTCCCACACCAGCATGGGAGAGTAGCTAAGATAAGATAAGATAAGCTAAGAAAACCAACATACAAATAAAACTTTATTTGTTGTAAAACATTGAAATATTGTATAGCATCTGTGTAAGTAAGGTTTGTTTCTTAGTAACGAGAAAACAGTATTTCCGAATCCCCTCGAATTAAGACTTGAAACTTGATCATAATATATTCTATAACAGGTTGTTATCTTAGAATTTTGTAACCTCGTAGATACCTTTAGTATATAATGTACTCCTCATTCTCTATGTATTGAATTAATGTAACTGAACGGGAAATAAATATAATAAATATTTAAAGGATGTACTCAGTCTAAGTCCCTAATATTAGGTAAGTACTTAGTATTTTTTCCCTTTACATTGATATCTCAACTTTCTGAGATTCAACACAGATAAGCCTGAAACAATTTATTTCTTTCAAAATATATTGATTCAGCAATCAGGCTATTGCTCCATTTTTACAGGGAATCCGTATATTGATATTCGTCCCCTGGGAAAAGTTGGGACGCCTTTCAAAATGATAACAGAAGGACTCTAGACGTGTCTGCCGTCGGCGAACCTTGTTTTGATTCCGTCGATGATGACAAAAGACCGTTACAGATAATCGAACTAATACAGGTTCATTTTGCACCCCGTAGTCATTTTTATATTGAACAAAATGGTTTCACTCACGTTTTTTTAATCGTAAATGCGGACAGTTTTTGTCTATTTAGTATCTTCATCATACTCGTAGTGATTTTCGAACGGCCGCGCCGGGACTATGCCTACTGAATAGGCTGAAACTGTCCGCATTTGACGACTAAAATACGTGAGAGAAACCATTTTATTATTTAATATACATTTCGCGTAAGTTATAATAATATTATTTAGAAATTATAAGTAATAAAAATACTCCTATATATAAATATTCCTGGGACGCTCTAAATCAGTCTATTTGTATATATTTCTGAAACACTCTAAAAAAAAACACGTGTTAAGTTGAAACGCTGCCTCTTCCACTGTAAATCCCTTTGTTTATGGAAACGGGTTTTTATAGGTAACTACCTGTCGCCTGCTCCGCTCACATTAATGTCGATCCCGCGGGAACAGTATCCCGGCTGAAAGATAGCCTATGTGTCCCAGGTAATAATATCTATCTGTGTGCAAAATTTCGTCAAACATCCTTATGTTTGTTACTTTTTCACGCCAAAACGGCTGAACGGATTTTGATGAAATTTTGCACACAGATCATCAAGTTTATGAATATGTAAGAACATATTCACAAACTTTTGCCTTTATAATTTCAGTAAGTTTACTAAGGATGATGGATTACAGTTACAGCACAAGAAAGAGCAAATAAAATTGCATGTTCGCAACTCTCCCAGCCCCGCCCTTTGGAATGTAATAGTTAATTAAGATATCGTAATAATTTTATGAATATTCAATTCTCGGGCTCAGTATCGTGCCCTTTACATGTTAATTTAGTTCCGAGACGTGAATCCAGCAAGTTTGATTCGCTTTGGAAGAGACTATGGGCATATAATTAACAAGCTGAAAATTACGTAAAAGCACTTTATTGCCATGTATATTGCCTTAGTTTAAAACTTTATAGGACATTTTATTGATATGATTAATTAGCTAGGACTAAAAAATTAACATTTATTTATGAAATAGCCCTTTGCACACAAAATACATTTTTCGGAACCGTTCACTACCGAAAATCTCTTTGAAGTAGTATTAATTTGCCTGAATGATTTATGATGTTTAAGAATATATAAAAACAAGGCGTTTATTCTATTCTGTCTGAATTTCCGACTATAGCTTGTTTCGCTAGCTAGTCAAGAGTATATTTTCGAATACCCTATTTTCTAGGAAAGTGAGGGCTGCGCGTCGCCCGACTATACCGTACATGAGAGATCCGTTTTGACACATAGGCTCGGCGCAAACGGGCGACCAACCACAGCTTTTAGTCTTTAGCAAGTCTTTATCTTACGTAAATTTTCTCAGATTTCATTCAGTATAGAAGACTGCGTGGTATAATACCTTTTGTTAGGAACCTGCTTACCATTCCGAAGTAATACTGTGGTTTAGTGACACAATATTACCTATTTAAAAATAATATGACTATTTAATTGTTGATGATGATAACGTTATTAAACTTCAATATGTTTTATTTAAAAGGTCACTAGTATTATTTTTGTAACTATGTTTTATATTATTCTTAGATCCATGGTTTTATTTAGATAAAATATTCAAAAGGTAGGTATATCGTTATAATTCCTTCTTACTCTACAAATATTGCTGAGTTTAGTCCAAGCAGTGTAAGTTTAACAGCACGCAGTATGGGCATAAATTAACAAAGCTGCGAATTTCGGACAGTAATTAATTCAGGGTCTCGTTATTAATAGCCCCGGCTAAAGCTTTATTTACATAATTAAAAGTTTAAAGCTTACATTTATATAAGAAAACATTTTGATGGTAAATCGCATATATTAGCGGTCGTAAATAATGTGGGGTTATTTATTTGTCCGGAAGCGACGGCTTATTGACGCAGTGGTTAACACGGCAGCCTGCTATTGAAGGGCACTGCTTTCGATTCTTAGGAAGGGCAAATACTTGTACTTAAGTACCTACAAATAAATTAAATGTTTCGTTATTTCGTACCACAATGGCTCCGGGTGCAGTTAACATTATATCAGGAATAGTTCACCCAGCGACACACGCCCTCGCAAAGGCTCTGGCATGCTTAGATCCAAGAGTCTTCGTTTGATGGCAGTAGGTCCACTCAAGGGCAGATCAAGGGGGGTCATGGGGGTCATGACCCCATGGGCTGGGTCCAGGACCTAGGTGGACCACTTGTTAATTCACCCAATAATTGATGTAAATTTTTGTTAGAGTCCAGTATGGGGGATACTGGACTCTAACAAAAATTTGCATCAGAAACGAATCGTCCTCTATCTACTAAATGGTTGTATATGAAAACGTGTTACACAACATAAGTCATCGTTGATATACCCTATTAGCTTTCATATATAGGACTTCCCCGAAACACCCAGCCTTTTATGAACTTAACAGAACAATGGTGCGAAGGTATGTAACTCAATTAAATTTAAGGGATAAACACCACGTAAATTATCGAGGCCCCTTCCTGCCCTTATGCTCACGTGTCGCCAACTTTAGCGTTCACGTTTCATCGCACGACCCTCGCTAAAACTTCTCACATATTCTTTTCATGAATACCCAATTTATTTTGGGTAACTCATAAAACATTCTTCCATGCTGGTCTGGGAGAAAAAAGAAACGTAGAATGCATCAGCTGCTTCTCTTCCCGCGCAGATCGTAAAAGCCGAACAAGGGAACGGGCAAAATTCCGTAGCAACCCATTACTATTTTGATTCCGTTTTTTAACCCATTGCCCATTAAGATGCTAAACGTGGCCTTCGGGTCTTATAGACCTAGGTTCTACCTACCCCGCAAGGGAAAAAGACGTGAAACTATGTATATAACAAGCTTAAATATTAAGGAAAACGTAACTGCCTCACATTTAAAACGTACCACGTCCCTTGACTCCATCCGCGTGATTTTTGGAATCTTATATGTTGGCTATACTAACATTATAAAGTTTCACCAAAACCCAGGTACCTAGTGGTTTTGCGTGAAAAGTTAAAAAAATGTCTTTATGTTCGTACAAACTTTATAATATTAACTAACTTTACTCGTGACTTAGTCTGCGATATTTATTGCGATTTATAGCGATGCGTATATATTATATAGCATAAACATGCAATTTATAACCTATTTATTATTCTTGTGTCAATTAAACGTAGTTTTGTAAAGTTTTACTAAAATCCAGCTAGTGGTTTTTGCGTGAAAGGATAACAGATATCTTCACCTCAATACAAACTTTCACATTTAATAGATACATACAACATAACTAGTGTTTACCCGCGGTTCCAGTCGCGTTGATCCCCAGGACAGTACTTTATGATGAAAGGCCTAAGTCATTCTCAGGCTGTAACTGAAAACCAGTGTCCCGTATTTAAGGCCAAGCACGCCGAGTTTTGGCCCTTTTGAATTACTGCAGCACATACATTTAATTATATTTATGTATGATTTGCATTTGCGGCTCCGCCCGCGTTAGTGTCAATTCCTCGGGAACGGTAGAATTTCCCGGAATGAAAAGTACCCTATGTCCTTCCCGGTGCCTCAAACTATCTCCATACCAAATTTCAACTAAATTGGTTTAATGGTTGAAGGGTGGAAAATAGACAGACAGAGATACTTTCGCATTTATAGTATTAGTATGAACTAAGTTTAAGTTTTCTTATGAATAGGTAATAAGAATAACATAAGTATGTCTTTGTTTATGTTTTTTGTTGTGTGCGATGCATTTTTTGTAAAAAAAAACGTTATCTATCTTCTCCATAATAGCCAACATTTATGGAAAATTTAATGATGATCGGTTCAAGTTTAGGCGTGAAAGCATATCAAACAAACAAATAAATAAACAAACAAACAAATAAATAAACAAACAAACTGACTCAATACTCGAGGGTTTGCAGCTCATTTAATATGCACCATTTGTTTTAATATCTCTTTTTTGATAAAACCTCGTAGTCGCAAATTGCCCTTTCAAATCTAAAATTCAATAGAGCTCTGTGAAAGCACGTCTGTGAACTCATTTTGAGCAAATTACTCTCATTACTCTCATTGAGTGGATATAGGGCAAATCGGATTGACTACGAATCTGAATTGTGACAAGGTTGAAACCGGTGATACTTTATGCTTAATATGGGTCTAATGAACAGTCAAATACTGAGACACCTGATGGTAAACGATCACCGCTGCCCATAGACAACTGCAACTGTTTTGCTTGGTGGGTTGGCGAGTGCAGTTTCTTTGACTTCTTATGCTTCAGAGGCTGTTGCCCATGGGAATCATTTTTAAGTTGGGAAAACTGAAATTTGTTAGATCTGAAAAGGGAATGAAGGTATCGGGATACTACTCGGAGAGATGGAGGAAAAGCAAGTGCAGCTCGGGAGATCGGGCTCGCGTATCCGTATGCCATACCTGCAACCACCGACCGAGCACCTGAGGATGACATCCCTTACCAAACACTTGTGAAAATGAGAAAAAAAAACAAATTTCAAGCTTTGGTCCCATTGAAAAAGTTGTTTGACGGGCTATGGCGAGGACAACACGCGCTATTATAATAGTGGCTCTTACCAAATCTTGATATTGGCAGAGAAAAATCCGCAATATCGGCCCGTATCACCAAGACATAAGTCTTCTACATACATACATAACAGGATAATATAGCCGTGTGCCCTGAGAGCCGTAATGGGGCAGCCATTAGTGCTGAATTTCACACGCCGGGACATTGCCACCAAACACTACAACTCATTTAATTTGCACGTTTAAAGTTGGCAGACACATCTAAACTTGCTCGGCTGTTAATTAATTTGGTTATTTACCTGTGTTTTTAGTCCTTGGTGGTTGAAGAATTTACTAATCCTATCTAATCTTTACTATCCTTACTAATATTATAAATGCGAAAGTGAGTTTGTTTGTTACGCTTTCACGCCGTAACTACTGAACCGATCATCATGAAATTTTGCATACAAGTTCTCTAAAGTGCCGAAAAGGACATAGGCTACTTTTTATCCCGGGAAAAGTACTATAACCGAGGGATAGACATTGACGCGGGCGGAGCCGCGGGCTAAAGCTAGTAATATTATAAATGCGAAAGTGAGTTTGTTTGTTTGTTAAGCTTTCACGCCGTAACTGCTGAACCGATCATCATACAATTTTTTATAGAAGTTCTTTGGAGTACGGAAAAGGACATAAGCTACCTTTTGTCCCGGAAAAAAGTACTATTCCCGAGGGATCGACATTGACGCGGGCGGAGCCGCGGGCAAAAGCAATATTTACATTAATCGATATACGAGCATGGGACACTCCTTGTGGCAAATGTCATATTCGCCACCGTAAATTCAGGAGCCCGATGGTCCAACGGGTCTGAGCATTACGCTTACGTATGGTAAGCAGCCCCGAGAGCAGTCACCACTAGAATGCGGGTGACCACAGGTGGCCTAAAAATATCTCGAGATCATCCGTGCTTCGGAAGGCACGTTAAGCTAATGGCCCAGTTGTCATCACTGATGGCAGCCGTTAAGCTATGCAGAATTTTCAAGCTGCCTTAAGGCATCTGCCTTCAGACACCGGAGTTGGCCACTAACACAAACGAACATAACAACCACCGGAAAAACATTACATACATTTTTCGTATAGTGTGAACTACTAATCTCTGTCGGTTATTCTATAGAATAAGTGACAGAGATTAGTAGTAAAACTTACATATTTTACTTGTAGTAGCACTATATTTTTGCTGCTACTGCTCTGCTGCACATAAGGTCATTTTTAATACCACAGTGCCACACCAATACAACACCCTATAGTAACACTGCTTAGCTACTCGGCAGAAGAATGTCTCATCAATACATTTTAAAAAGCTTTAAGCTCCTTAACAATGTGCTTCTATCGTCAAAAGCGCAATTTTTCATATCATTGTTCACTTTTTTCAAATAAAAATTCTATCCACTAAACGTAAAACCTAACAATAGTACTATCTAAATCGTTCCTAATCTCTGAGCGCCGGGTTACAAATACTATTATGTACTATTTGTACACAGCGAACATAAATACAAACAGTAACAAGCATCAGTGAACTTGCTAATCCATTTTGAACTTTATTGTTAAAGGATAGAATTAAATTTAGTTTGTACACAAGTTTTGTGGAGTAGTGTCGAATTCGCTTTCGTTGGCACCCCGCCGCCCGACGCCGCCCGCCCTGATCAATGGGCGTCTGAAAACCAGACGACTTTCACACCGCTAGTATTTTTATACTTCTAGAGTACGACGTAGGCGGTACGTTTGTTTACAAGCTTTGGGTACCGCTTTAGTTCAAAGATGATTTGTAATTCTTTGCTTCTTATTTTCGAGTCGTTATGGTTAAGTTATTTCGTTGTGATTAATTATTATTTATCGTTTTCAACCAATTGGTGCCTGTGTCATTTGCCGTGTCGCTTGCTTCATATAGGCTTGGACTATCTTTTATTATGAGTGAATTAGTATCGCAATTTAGTATCGAAGATATTCTACGTTAAGGTTAATCATCAAACGAGTTCATTGACATCATGTATTGAATTGTCATCCGCTTTAGGTACATGTGTTTGCAAAATTCTGCTCGATCGGACATCGGAAAGTGCGTCTAATGTAACTTGCAAGATTTTATTACAGACGGATAAAAACACAGATAGAGACAGGACATGAAATAAGTGTGTAGGTAAATAAAGGTTACGTACATGGTAACAAAATTGTTTATATCACGAGTAAAAACGCAAAATACAACAGGTCCTAACGAACGACGTTGAATAGATTGTTAGCGCGCCAGAGCTAGGATATTTTGCCATTTTTCCGAGCTCAAAAACCCGCGAGTTAAAATCACAGCTACGAAGAATATTTCACACATTGCACAGACAAAATAAGGAGCAAATAGATGTGCATCATGGCTTGCTAGCATGTTGTGCAAGAATTTAAGTTTACAAAAACGCACGTGTTAAACCGGCGACGCATTTCACATATAGCACACAATACTACACACTACAATAAACTACAATTATATTGTGATGGTTAAATTTGTTACACTTACTTGCCTGTATTGTATTTTTACACTTATAAACAATGTACTATACCGTGCTATATATTTCAGACATTTAACACTGAATTGTCTGTAACTATAATAATTATCAGATGCAACGGCAATCTACCTACTTTATCACTTTCCAATATAATAGAACTATGCGATTCTTATGCTCCTTTGATCTAGCATGCATCTTTTATATAACTGGAGCAAGACCATTTTCTTTTTGAAGAAAACTGTATAGTCGTAATGTTTCAATTACTTGAATTAGAAGTATTGAACTTCTATTTCAAGTAATTATTAATTACTTGAAATAAAAGTCGCCGCAGAACGAGGAGAGCCATCCCAAATAATGGGAAATGGCTAGGACAAAGAAGAAGATTTCTAGTAATTTTTAACAAGAAAATAATAAGAGAATAAGGCTATAAACTAAAATTATAAACTAAAACTTTTATGAACTAAATTAAATTATCAAAAAATCCGTTTATTTAGGGAATACGTTCATGTTGAATACTATGGCATACATTGTATGGATGTCGCATTTGTTTGTATTCTTATTTATAACATAACGACGAACACAGACTTTTTCTTTTCAGACATTCCGCTGTCTGTTTGTTCTCAAGATGCAAGACAAGGAAATTGTTTGCTTCTTGAAAAATTGTCGTCAAAAGAATGTCATTCTTGTTTCTCTCTCGGTGTAAAATGTCCAGCTCTTTTATCAAAATTTCAGCGAGAAGGCAACGGTGCATGGTAATAGCTTCATATATCTATACTCTTATGCAAACAGATGAGCTCCTGCTGTGTGAGATACGTACCTTACATCTATCGCATGAATGCTCCAAAACAACATGTTGTAATCGGTGTTTCTGAATACATTTTATTTATACCTACCTAAAAAGTGGTGGTCATTTTCTTGAATAATTACTTATTTGGAAAGTAAATTTTTTAGAAGTCAGATTCAGAAATCAATCACGCCATTATCAAAATCATAAATTAATAAGTTATTACTCCATGATGAATAATAATTCCAATGGGCGCTATCCAGCTCGACAAACCGTTGCACTATCATCGGAACTTCTTAAACTATCTAAACATCATCTTAATTGAACACCTCCAAGAAAAATATCAAATAAAAAGAATACAAATTTTGAATGAACAAATTTATAAGTTAAATATAAGCTTGTAAGCTTCTACAGGTAAATTTTATTTACACTTGAGAGAAAACCGTTGCTTGTTGTTGAAAAAGACTCGCGGATATTTAAAAAAATACTTGAACGTGGCTATCTAAAATGCGAGGCAATCAACCTTCGAATCCTCGGAAAGCAGCCCAGTCAAATTATTAATTTTCTATAGAAACCTTTGAGGTGATTTCTGATAAAACCCTTTAACGTATTCAATGAATACCAAGCGAAGCTTTGTATCTCACAAAGCGTTTTGCTCGACACAAACCTCGAATATTGGGGAAAATCCTCTTCCCTTCATTGCTTCCATGAATTCGTTTGTGATCAAAATTAGGTTGAATGTACGCAAATTATTTACAAGGAATATATTCGTGGAGGCATATAAAATGAAAATGGGTCGCCCCGCAGTGTCACCCCGTAATAAAGTCCCAAAATGCTCGTAAGCATGCACTTCCACCCCAAATTCATATTTTTAATTAATCATGCGCGTGCTTGTTTTTGTTTACACGAGTATGTAAGCCAGTAAGCCCCTCTATCTGCGCTGAACACTATCCTGACACTGAATATATCACTGGTTGGCAAACTTAAGTATGGACTTAAGTATGGACGGTCTTGTTTATCATGGGATAAACAAGACGAGAAATAAATAATTACACTTTAAGCTACCCGAACAATAGCGTGAAAAAGGTATATATTTTAAAATCAGCTTCGTCTCTTAGTGAATATATCGACATAAACATTTTTTTTATTGGTATATACCATAACAGCTAAACACGTATGTAAATATATATCTTTATCCCTTGCAGGATATTAAGAGCCACCAAAAACGTAAACAGATAAAAAGATTTTGAAGTATAGTATCGTATTGCCTAACTTTAATCTATTGTGATATTTATGGCCATTCCTATTACTCGATTTGTCATATAAATGTTCCCTTATTTAAGAATTAAGTATTTAATACAACTTAGCACTTACCACAACACTCGCAGTTATCTGAGAACGGGAAAACTGGTGTTAACTTAATCCACTTACCTACCTTTGACATCTGTGGCTTATCGGTGTAGCGATGCCCACGGTAATCCCCGGTGTTTAGTTTCGTTCATGAGATTATTGTGATTACTGTATTACGCGTTAGTACGAATACAATTTATGACAAAGATTGTATGGTAATTAATTGTCATTTAAAAACACGGGGTTTTCTTAACCCTATTTTTAAATGACAATCTATGCGATTTAACTCAATATCCTAACCATATTTTATCATTAGATCTAACTAGTAAGCTGGTCCCTTGTGTAGTGTAGAGATGGTCCCGTGACATATATATAAACGCATGTTGTCCATTAGTTGGACCTAGAAAGTGATCAATGTTAGCGTTCTGCAACGGGTTGGCCAGAAGCGCAACCTTATGCTTACGGTAAAGAAACGAAAAATCTCCTAGCTTGGTCATGTGGTCCGCCACCAACGCTATGACCTCCTACAGCTAATAAAGATGGGCAAAGTTGCTGGAAAATGAAAAGCGGACGGAAGAAGGAAGTTGTGGTTGCGAAATATCAGTCAGTGGATATTGATAGTGGGTATTGCTTAAGCGGCTGAGCTGTTCCGTCGAGCCAAGAACAGAGAGGATGGTATACTAAGCTGATCGCCGATCTTCCTTAGTTGGAGAGGCACCTTAAGAAGAAGAATATTCAGTCATCTCCTGCCCGAAGATATTGTACAAAATAAATAAATATACTCACATTAATACCATGGCAGAGAGGACGCAGTTTGTTGTGGGATGCAACCTGCGTGAGTACTTACGCGGCGTCCTATCTCAATAGTACAATGCGTGCGCCCGGAGCTGCTGCTCGGGCGGCGGCAGCACAAAAAATCACTAAATATGCTATTCTAGCATCTAATTATGATTTTATCCCAGTTGCCGTTGAAACAGCTGGTACTTGGTGTACAGAGGCCAAGGAATTTGTAAAAGAAATAGGACGCCGCTTGAGAGACCGAGGGTTTGACCATCGCTCCGGATGGTACCTGGTCCAAAGGATATCCATTGCTATTCAACGAGGAAACGCGGCTAGTGTGATGGGTACCTTTGAGCCAGGTATGGTCCGGGGTGGTATTTTTGATTGACTATAAAATATTTATTAATAAAAAATAAAAAATAAACTAAAAATAAATATACACGGACAAATCACACAGATTGAAAAGTCACATGTTCGAGGTTTGTGTTATGGGATACTAACTCAGCGATACTATATTTTATATTATAACAAATACTTATAAAGATAAACATCCAAAATCCAGGTTAATCTGAAAAAGATAATTTTCCGTCCCAACCCGACCGGGATACGAATCCGGGACCTTCGGTGTGACAGACTGGCATAATGACCACTAGGCCACAGATGTCGACAAAAAATTGTATCAATGTCAATTCTATGGTAAAATAATAAATGCGCGACTACCTCTTCCATCCCTGACGAGCTTTACCCCTTATATTTCAATTAGGCGCTATTTTAACCAGAATAACCAAGGGTTGCGATTTGTAGGCGCTGAAAAAAAATTGTAGAGTCCATTGTTTCGCGGCTCGCGTGCCGTATCCACATTCCGCTGCATTTTTAAATTAATCGCTGGCCACCCTTGTCAACGAGCGTGCGGTCAACGACCCCGGTATTTAGGACGAGCAGTGTTTATTACACCAAGGAAAACACAACAGGAAGTAGGGCGGGGGCAGTGCCGAAACGCGAATGGCTTCGTCCCTATCCGTCACTTTTGAGCGATTACACCTCGTCACACAGCTGTTAATGTCTGCTTTAGAGGGTTGAAGTGGCAACAAGTGTGTACACAACCTCGTTTGCATGTCGGAAACATCGAAACAGAGATATCAAAGGCGATTTGAAAGCAAATTGTCAGTAAACGCCGAGTAGATTGTGAACACATTAATTTCACGCCACAATAAATACAATTCTTATTTCTGCCTTGCTGGGAACAAAATTCAATCGCCTCTTTGTCTCTAGCGGCTGTGTAAGACAATTTTGTTTCATTTCCTTATTTGTTTCACACTTGTTGAACATTAAACGTTAATCTCTGATGACAAGAAAGGGGTAGGTAATAACATATTTTGAGGAAGACATAAAACGAAATTAAATACAAGCAAAACATACCTTTCCTGTGTAACTGTCGATTCATTTCCATTAGCCATTGATTCGGTAATTCTCATGATTGGTTAATTTTTCTGAGAAACTAAACTATTTAAAATACGGTTGTTCGTTTTTATGTCCATCACTGGCGGTCGATGTTCGAAATTTCCTTACAACATTTCGCGGAAGAGCGTCGCAGGCGCAGTGCGATACACTGAGTTAACCGTAGCCCCACGATCCGGGGTATTAACTGGCCTAACTGGGCTGGATTGCAGCAATTTCAGACTGCTATTATTGCAGCACGAGGGCGGGACAGGAGACTGGCTCTCGAGCGAAATTGCTAAATAAGCTTTTGACAGAATCAATAGATGGAACGAAACAATACGCACGTTGGGGCCCGTATGATACTCGTATGTACCTGTAGGTATGGACAAGATTTATTGAGCAAATAAAACTAGATACTATAAGTAGTATCTTGTACAAAGCTTGTCAACTCGTGAACGGGTGCTGCCAGGGGGGACAGGTCTGCTCGGCCTCTTTGAGACTTTTATCATATCTGTTGTTGTTGCACGCTCGATCGCTAACATAACGTGTTCCACAAAAATATGTAAATTAAAATTGTATATAACATGACATCAAAAAAAAAGAAAAGAAAAATATTAAATATCATACAAAGCCCTTCAGGCAAGTAGGCGACCAATACTGTTGAAGAGTTTCTTTCGGCGTCTTCTTCTCTGCAGTGGTCGGTTCCGAAACGCTAGTAGTTTGTAGCTTTTAAACAAGAATTAATAATTTGAATATAATATAATAAGTATTATTTAATTTTAAAGGTGAATTGACGTGAAAAAGTGCCTGAAAAGGCCTATTTTCTGAATAAATCTTTGAATCTTTGAATCTTTGAATCTTTGTGACTTCGTAATTAATACGATTTACTTCAAATATAGTTTAGCAGCTGATAAGAATGTAGAAATTGCATATCGGACGTTCATGGTGAAAATAAATTTATGGTATAAAATTCTTCCATGCTGGTCATGCTGCAGGAGGGAAAAGAAAAAAACGTAGAATATACCAGCTGCTTCTTTTCCTTCGCAGGTCGTAATAGCCGATCGAGGAAATGGGCGAAAATCTGTGGAATCATAGAAGTTGGTGATGCGGATAACCCATTGCCATTTTGAATCCGTTTGCTACATAACGCCCACCAATATAGCTAAATTTGGATTTTAGGTCTTGTGTCTATGTAAAGTGACAAACTGTACGGAATACTTTTCGTTGCACTACCTACTAAATCAGATGATTCAGTTTGCTTAAGCTCTGTGTCCAGTTCAATCAATCCTACCCAAGTTGTATGCAAACAGCAGACAGCACACAATATAAATTTACATAGTACGCCAGACAGTTTAGCGTAACGCGTATCATTTAAACAATATCGAAGGATATGGGGGGAATCCGCAGGGAAGCGAGGAGAGGATATTGACGATCACTGCCTAGCGCGCAGTCGGCCATGGAATATAACCCTCACTTCCATGTCTAATTTTTTATAAAAATAGAAACATAAAGGCGCATTCACGCCTCAGTTCATGTGAGCATCACATCAAATCCTGTCAAGGGATCTATTGATAGATTCATACGAAACTCAACGACAAATATTTTACGCATGTCTCAGAGCAGAAAAGAATATCGTTGGTAAATAGTAAATAAAGTAAGGTATTTTGATAGTTTTCTCGTTGAATGTCGTGCCTGATATCTAAATAAAAAAGATTGAGAACGGAATTTTCAATCCGTTATAGTTCCTACATCATCAGATCTTTTTAGTCTCCACTGCAGGAGCATGACCCTCCCTGTACTACCGGAGCCATACTTGGCCAGAGCAGACAAAGGATTTGGCCTACACTCTCCTCGCTGGCCAGACGGGTTGGAGAGGTCTCATTGATGTTTATGAGCTTTGTTTAGGTTGTATTTCCTAAGTCGCCTCTTACGACCTCCATGGGAAGACTAGGAGTGATCCTATTCTACTCTGCTGGAAACCACACGGCTAGTTCCTACGCTTTTGTACAAAACTACGTTAGTATTATAAATATTTCTTCTTCTCAAAGTGCCCCTTCTCCACGAAGATTTGCGACCATCATGGCTATTCTTACTCTCAAAGCTGCTGCACGAAAGAGAGATCGGGTACCATTGTCTTAAATTCTTCAAACATGAGGATTTCTTTCTTCCGGGTCTATAATAATAATAATAATAATTATGTTTCTCTTGAATTTCCCTTGCATTACGAGTTGAAGAATGTGGTATCTTTCCCCTCTATCCGTATCCAAAATACTTACAATTACTAAATTTTCTTTAACCGAACCAAATTGACCCTATTCTAATTCTTGGCCATTACCTGTCTCTAATATTTTATGCTTCATCTAACAAATGAAACAAATCTATGATTTGTAAATTTATAAAAGCAGGATCTACAGACCCAGCCACCTTATTAGTTCTAATAAAGGATCACGTAACAGCGCAGTTTATTTCATTGTCCCCTACATGCTGGTCACGTGTTTGTCCTTATTTTGTCTGGTGTTGGTATTATCCTCATAATCGGAAGTAAATCACTGTCTTCCTGTCGGTCTCTTTGCCTAGGCTTTTATCAACTCGTCAAGGCAAATCTAGACTCGATAGAGTGGGTCTGAATGGATCCTGCAAATGTCAATTTGTATTTATTGCCTCACAGCCGCAGTCTCACGTGGCGTGTACCATAAAATATGGAGACTCAAAAAGAATAACTACCGATTTGAGTGAAGTGCCAGTGCTATATCCTAGTATGTTACGAATATGCCAATTTTATGTCTAATGCCTATGTCCAGTAGTGATTTTTGTGGCTAAGATGATGATGTCTACTGTAACTAATACTGATATGAACCTTAAGCATAATAATTTCTGCATCGCCGCTAGCTGACTCTCTCATCTTGCCTTGACATATTGTACCAACCTCTGAACTTTTATAATCAAGGAAAATATTATATTTTCAAATAAGAAGACAGCGGCAAAACCGCTTTGTTTAAAATATGTAATACGATTTGAATTCGGCAAGAACACTATAATACATTAAAAGCGGTACAGGTAGCACCAAAGTGCTAGATACTGTGTCATAATAGGATCGTGCTTTAGTAAATTATTTACTTCTCAGCAAGACTTCGCGTAGAATTTGGTTAAAATTTTAGTCATCGCGAAGATGTACCTACTTATTTAATTAGCTATACAAATTCTACAACAACATATGCTGTCGTAAACGTCCGTTCAACTATTATTATTTCATACATTATTAAAGTCGATTTCTTATGTTTACTAAAAAAAACTATACTTATATTATTATTGGCTAATAATTTCAGCAGTCAACAAGGCATTTAGTTGTGAATGAAATAGAAATTAATTGTTGTGTTGTGTTTTGTTGTGTGTGTTGTATCTGTTACTCTATATAATTTGTACGATGCTATTATACTCAGTTTAGCTTAGTTTAGATGTCCCCTGCAAAAGGATGTTCAACCGACACGTCAAAACCAACAATTTTACTCAGTAAAGTGGAATAATACTGAGTGGAATATTTGTTTTGTAATTGCCATTTTATAGCTTATGCGATGTATTTTGCGCTTCGCTTTTTATTGCCTTCCCCAAAAGGTTCAATGGCTTTTTAATACTTATTACATAGTAAATGTAATGGGTTATTTATATTTTATGTATTCGTAGGTGTCGTTTAAAGAGATGGTTATAAAATTTCTTAAACTAAACTATAATATGTAGATGTATTACGTTTATCACTAAAAGGGCTATATTATTGCTTATTGGCAAGAGTGACAGGTTTCCCAATGGTATCTAATGTTTATTTCATATTTCCCATAAACTTCTCCTATCACAACAAACGTCAAAATATTCCCCAGAGTCTACCTTCGTCTTCGTAAATAATTGGAAAATCAAATACTTAATAGAATTTACAAACCTCATAGACGACTTCGCCTTCCGATAATTGAGTTTTCCTCCTTTCCAAGAACTCATCTCCGTGCTGCCGATTCGGGAAATGTACAATATGGACTTTATTGCGCTAGAGTAATATATTTCATCGTATTTATTGCCTGGCTTGAGACCAGAGGCGTCGCGCAGTCTCCTTCCAAGCTATGTGGGGGCTCCATGCATTGCACATAATGCTTACATGGCACAAAACAAACTGAACTTTGTCCCACAGTCTTAGGGTTGAGAATATCACGGTATATATTGGCTTAGTAATAGCATCGTTCGCTGAAGGCGAGAATAAACGGATGCAATCGTTAACAATAAGCGGCTATTTGCATAATATCCTATCTGCGGAGCACGCCTCAGCTATGTGCCGAAATTGTGCGATTTATGGCTATCTGCCTCAATTTTGTCCTCTTCCAAGATTAAGACGGATGTAAGCTATAAATCTAGTCAGCGTGTGATTAACATTGGTAAATTTATCCAATGTTAACTGCAAATCCAAATAAATGCATTTAAATAAATATTAAGAGTAAACACGTGATGGACACCATTATTAGGGCGTTCAGAATCATTTAAGTAGGTACATGAAATATATTATCAAGCATTGACATTTAAAACACTCAATTTTTTGCATCGAAAAACCTCTGTTTATCCCTAGGTATGGTTGACTAAGAGAGATGCTCATTATATAGCATTAACTCCACCGATTGTAACAATTGTTTTGCTTTGGTACATTAAAGTTCTAATAAAATAAACAAACAGTCCCATAAAAATGGTATTCTAAAATAGAGATCAGAATTAAAAGTTCAAATCAATACCTTCATTCTAAATATAGGCCTTTACATTACAGAGTGTGAAAGTTTGCTGAGTGACTTTTGTTATGTTTCAATAAATATTAGGCATTCGAGAATAGTGCATACGTATGTTGTTTGTTACATGTTAGTCGCTGTTAACAATAATATGATAAAACCTGACTTAATTTTGTACGTGGATTAAAGAAAGGTTACCACCGGAGCGTTAAGCTGCGACAAGTGGCTCCGGAGAGAGTTCCAGGGCCCTCCAGCCATGACCCGCACAATGCTCAGCGCCCTGCGATTGCGAGGGAGCTCCGGTCCCTCTACATCGCTAATTGGCCGTGAGCACTACCTGGTGTCTTTGATACCCGGAAGGTGCTGAGATTAGCAACTTGAACGCCCTTGGGATTGAATGAACTGGCTCTATTGAACGGTGTAATGATATGGGTTGCATAATAATGCATGGTTCATATAGTATTTTTTACTTTTATTACTATCTAGAAGTTTTCTTTTACTAAAAAAACTGACTAGGTTCACTTTCAATTTCGACATAAAATTGGTTTAACTTTCGACGTCGCCGAAACTCACATGTTCAGGTAAATTGGTCTGGCGAGACGGACGTCAATTCAGCCCAGTCTAGTAAAAGGTCTTTTGACATTGTTGATTTTTTTATTAACTTGATTTTTTTTTCGTAAAAGGCGGCTGTGAAAATACAAGCTAAACAAAGCTCATAAACATCAATAAGACCTCTCCAACCCGTCTGGCTAGCGAGGAAAGTGTAGGCAAAATCCTCTGTCTGTTCTGGCTGTCAAGATGGCTCCGATAGCAAGAGAGGGTCATGCTCCTAGCAGTGGAGACTAAAAGTACAGTCCCGGGACTTTCAAAAGTAGAATAAATGGGTATATCTTGAATAGGCATGTAACATCCTCGTCTTCATCGTTACTTACCATCGGGTGAGATGGGAGACAAATGCCTGCTTCAATTCTTAGTAAAAAAAAGACCTGATGATGATGATAATGATTTACCTTGCTGCTTATTATTTTGTTTTTTTGTTTATATATGTAACAGCAAGGCTCTTATAGCGAAATTGGAAAAACTTATACCGGGTGGTAAACATCCCTGGGCAATCTGTAAGTCGCTATATAGATAGGCTGGTGTTGGAAGATGCCAAGAGAACTAAGTTAGGTGGGATTTCTCTAACAACAATTTGTGTGGCTGCCGGCAATCAGATGTCCATCAGATGGGTCATCATGTCTGGACAGATGACCCATCTGATGGATTGCCCCGCTGCCCCACTTACTGTAGGAGGATCTGGTTGGGACGAATGATCGTACCGTAGATGTGGCCTGAAATTCTGGTTACTAGTGTAAATAATATACGTTTTAACTCGAGAAAAAAAGAAGTACGCAATAATTTTCGTAATGATTACTATTCACACAATGAAATAAGTTTCTGTTTCGGGTTCGGCTAAAACTGAGACCTAAACCGAAGGTATGTTTTCGGTTTTAGGTAGAATATATCGTTTCAGTCCTTAGTACCTAAAATACACTAAATAAGACCATAGATAATAAATTTAGAAGAATAGACCGCAGTCAATTCAAATGTAAGAACTTTGTCTACACAAATCAAACTTCAAAGTCAACACAACCTTTTCGAAGTTAAGTAATAACGCATATTTTGTAAATAAGCTCGAACTCTGGAATTAAAGCTTACATGATATTACCCGTTGTTCTAGCAGCAACATTAAAACTTAGCATTAAATTCAAATACTAAAAATTCTCGCGAAGCGCGATTCGGACTCTTGGGCAGTATTTTCTTTTTCAGAACAAAATAAAATTACAGTAAAATGTTATTGATTTAGTTTCCAAATGAAGCATGCGATCGCTGATTTCAAATTATTTTGAGACAAAACAAGCAAAATAGGGAGACACCCACTTTCATTAACATTCCAGCGCCAAATGGATATTGTTCTAAGTGTCGATCCCGAAATAGATCGTAGCAACACGTCTGTCCTCGCCATTAACGTTATCTCCTTCCAACTTGGGAGCGTCCCTTATTTTCTCACGTCAGAGCCAGCCTTTCACATCTGTGCCCAATTAATCAGAGTCCTGAAGGAAGTGATAAATAAAAGTGTCCGTTAAAATCCGTCAGACGTTTGCTCAACTGTCGATACTAAAATCTCGTAGCGATAAAATTTATTTAGGTTATAGAAACTTGTGAGCATAAAATCTAATGCATAATTGTGATCATAAAAATGCATAAAAATGCTAGATTATTTTTGAAAAGCAATGTACGTTTCTTTATACAAATTCATAAGTAAATAGCATTTCACCCATGAGGAGAACAAACTGGGCAAGAGTCAGGCTAATGCCAAAGTCTTAAACTTATTTACCTAAGTTTTCACTCGCGGCTTCGCCCGCGTCAATGGTGATCCCCCGGGAACAGTATTTTTTTCCGGAATAAAATGTACCCTATGTCCTAGGGAGAAGGACATAGGGTATAGGGACAAAGTATTACCACGGGTATGCATAATTTCATGATGATCGGTTCAATAGATAGGACGTGAAGGCGTCATAGGTTGGGTTTTAGCTTAAAATGGCCCGAATCTACGGCCTTGCTTGAACTCACATGTTCGGGTGAATTCATTTCGTGACACGTGTATCAATAATCTGACCAGCCTAGTCGTGGGTCTATACTTGATGAGTGTTTTTTTTTTTTTATAATTAACATAATTTACCTCTCTGTAGGTATATGTGGGATATATTGTGGATTTTAGGATATAACAATATAAAAAAATGTATTTGTCACACTTTTAAATAGGTTTCGCTTTCGGATTCGGCCGAAACTTAGACCTAATCGAAGGTTCATTGCAGATTCGGTTTCTTCAGAATATTTTTTCGTTCGATCTCTTATTACAAATGCGAAAGTGAATATATCTGTTTGTAAAGCTTTCACGCTTAACTACTAAATGGCACATCATGAAATTTGAAAATACATTGTCTGGAGTACGGGGACAAAGGGTACTTCATCGTGGAAAAAAATGTTCGCGACGGATACATCAACGGGAGTGGAGCCGCGGGTAAAATCTAGTAGGTATTGTCTAAAATATGAATACAAAAATAACTAATTACTTAGTTACAAAAATAAATCAGAGATGTGGAATAAATTGGGAATGCGTAAAAACGCTTCTTATTTAATATTTAATACATTGCTAGCGATATTGTTTTGTTTCATAAAGAAACGCAAAGAAACCATTTATTAAATTTTCTGTGTTGAATTATTTATTACAGCTTCACAGAATTCATACGATGAAAACGTGTACTCATAAAACTTTCGAAGTCCAAAATCATTTCAAGGAATTTCTATATAATACAAATTCCATCATACAAAACATCGTTATGAATTTGGACATAATTCGGGCAGTGTCCCTTGTTTCGTCCATGAGAAAATGTGATCGATATGCGCACCGCACAGCCAACGTCGCGGCAATAGCTAGTATTATTCATTAACATCTACATCTACACTATTTACAATATTACAGTGTTATGAAGAAAGATTTGATTGTTTGTTAGAATTGAATTGGCCCCGAAACTACTGTACCGATTTGAAAAATTCTTTCATCATTAGAATCCCATATAATCCCTCATCAACAAAGGCCTTTTATACTTATATCTGACGGCGCAGCGGGGCGGACCGCAAATACCTACAAGATCTACTCCTAAAGTCATAAAAATAAAACCTGCCTACTAGATTTCTTAGCAAATTTTTTTTATGTTCATGTGAGAGTGGTACTTATATGCTACACTCCCGTAAACATTAAAAAAGTAACATTCCTTTTATAAATATTTTTTTTTATTTTTGTTTTATTTAAAATATCTTTCATTTGATACCAATACCAAACACAATATCGGTATATCAAAACTTTTTTTAACTCCGTTACTTATTTTTTTCTAGAGGGAGCCATTTTGGATTTGGGTGGATGTCACATAGTCAAAGCGCATCATTGTCAAGTTACATTAGGTAGTTTAGAAGATACGAGTATCAAGAATAAACAAACTTACATACATATACATAGCGGCCAAAATCTTAACCCGCCTTTTGTCTTCGCCGTAACCAAATAAAAATAAGAGCGGTACGCACCTACCCCGTAAATTTAATAATTCAAAATTTAATGACGAAGGTTTGGAGTAGTCTCGAGGCCTGGTATTCTCATAATTACATTCCACGTCACATTTCAAGTGGCCATTTCTTCGTATAATTTTGGCATTATCTTTTGTAGAGTTCCGTAGCGAACGACAGTTTCAGAATATTCGTTCTACAATACATTTCTTTGGAACTTTGGATGTCTCAGTGGCAATTTTTTTGCACACCCTACGCTGGTATTTTCGCATTAAAAAGCCGAGCTCTTGTCAACAGCTGCAATTCAGTAATGTAAAAATCTAAAATTCAGGCTCGTAACGTAAGTAGGTAATACATCATGTAAACTATGACGGTGACCACTTTCCATCAGGTAGCTCGTCTGCTCGTTTGCCGTCAAATATACATTTAAAAAACTATGTAGGTTAATATAATATAGTTCCGCCCCAGCTTCGCAAGAGTACATATAGGTTTTTAAATAGCCGATGTTTATCAGGGATAATGTAAGATTGTAATGGTGAAAGATTTTACAATGGTGAAAGTAGTCAGGCCCATTTAATGCAAACAAACAAAAAAACAATCAAATCTCTCCTCTGTATAAGTGTAGATGTACATTAGTGCCGACAAAAACTGTTTTAGGTTAACATTGATTTTTTGGCGGACTCTTGGTGCAGTGGCTAACGCGCCAAATTGGCGCTCCAGGTTCGATTTCCAGCGCGGTCAAATACTTATACTTCAGTTGCAAAGGTATATTTGTCTGCTGCTTGCTACCTAAGGAGAGTTATCGTCAGGCAGGCAGCCGGCCCTAAAAAATTTGCCAAATTATTTTGCAGCATGAATGCTGCCATAATAGGACCCGGGACTCCTCACAGCTCAAGATCAGAATGCAACCGATAAACCACTCAGAAAATAAACTTGTTTTTTCGAAATCTCTGAAATCTTTGATTAAAGATAGTTATCTCTTTAAACTGTAACACACCTTCATAAGGCCAAATAAATTCTAAAGGTATTGCTTATCGACCTACCTTTCCATGTCACCATTCGAATTCATGTAAATTCGTTCCAAAGTTTCAGATCTCATGTGTTGTTTCAAAGGACGAGCGGTTCCCACTAAATCAATTCTACCCCCTCAGGTGGAAAGTTACGATAAGAAATTGAGACAATATTGACTCGTACTTTGGTCAACTGCGGACGGACTTTTGGGTTCGTCACAACCTGGACAAAGTATAGGTATTGAAACTCAGATGAACATTTTTTTCCCTAGGACACAAGAGAATTATTTTTTAGACATGACAGTACAATGTGCATTAATCTTCGTCTGAAAATAACCGGCCTTTGTTGAGAAACCAATAACAATCTCTGAAAATAATTATCGCTATCTTTTTATGTATTATATTATCATTATAATATACCGATATCTCCTTTAGCTTGGTGTTCAAACAGGGCCGTTTTTAAACCTATTGAAGGCACTGAGTAGGAGCTTGACTGACTACTATTTCAAAAATTATAGTATCAAAAAATAACCAATAAACAATGTAGATCGTCTTCATCGTCACTTACCATCAGGTGAGATGGGAGACAAATGCCTAATTCAATATTTAGTAAAAAAAAAAAAAAAAAGATATTTTTTTTATAAAAAATTATACACAAAATTATCGTTTGAGTTTCTAAATAAATATTATTTTCAGTAGAATCTATCGGATATCATATATTGGCAACAAATGGAGGCAAGCGCCCCCAGTTGTTGCCAGTAATCTTTTTTGTCAGTACCCAGTGGCAAAGAGAGGCCTGTGCATGAATTTCAATATGTTATTGTTTACCGTATCTAAGTACTACGTAATTATCTAGTTAGTGACGAACCCAGTCCATTTCGAGACAGGTAGAGATCCCAGATACCGGTCGTCAGGACTCAGGAAGCAATTTTCGAAACTCGTAAAAGCGGACGATGAGTTTGGTATCAGAGCAAAGGTGAACGTACCTATAGCTTTTGTGAACTTCTACCTTTATACTTTCGGCCAAACAGTGTGCAAAAGTCGGGACGTGAAATCAAATCGACGAGATTCTCTCGCATTTGGCAACTTTTATTTACTGAGTAAGTATACTTAAGTAGTTATCTAGAGTTAGACATGAACTACAAATAAAGCTGTTTGCTGATAGTCGTAAAAGTTTTAAGGATGCAACCGGGACCAAAGTAACATTGAAAAGTAAACGTATAAAAGGATTTAAATTGAGCGATGGACTGTGTGCATGGGAAATATAGAATTCCCAAAAATAAGCAACTAAAAAACATGCTATGCCAAAAAAGATAAAGCTTATAAAGTCACATTTTTTTGTCTCGTCCTAAAATTTCCATTGTTAATACTACAGACAGTGACGACTTAAGTTTTAAGTAAAGTGAAATATTGCTTGTATGGGAATGGCCTTATAATAAAAGTAATTACATTATTTTGAAGATTATCTTATATACATATAAAAATAATTTATTTTTCAACCTTAAGTAATCAAACGTATATCAATACCTATTTTAAAGGTTTCCTTATCACTCTTTTTCAGCTAGATTTACTACAGATTTTGTTTTAAACTTTACTCTTAATTCAACTTCCCAAATTCATAGGCATATAAAAATCCAAAATATGGACGGTTAGAGCCAGTCTTTTGCATTTTTATATTATTTTTTATTTAGCACAATCGTTAAAAATCTCTTGATCAGTTTCAATGATCTGCGTCTAGGATACAAAAAGGGTTCTAGATGAACAGCAAAGGCAAAAAATAACATAAAATCTACGTTTTTCCTTTGCTAATCGTACTAGATCATTTTTACTAACAAAAACTGATGAAACTTTCGTATTAGAAGTTCTAAGTAGAGTAGTCACCGGGTAATCTGGTACCAAACCAAATAAATCCATAACTTTTATTTCTCGGGAGTATAGATCCCTTATGTTCCTGTAGCAAAACAAAGGGGCAAGTCATGGGGCAGCTAACTTTCCGGTACATAAAGTTCGCAAGGGGACGCCTGCATCGATCCACTGTAAGTACGTATCGCCATGTGAACCCAACTCCTTTGACTTACGATTTGTTTCTATAATGCTACATAGATGGCGCAATAGGTTTATTCACAACTACCCACTTATTATGCGAAAATAAAAATAATATATCTTATTTAAAACTAGCGACCAGCTTCGCACGGGAGCAATGTAGATACTAATACGGGGCAGTGAATTATACAATAAATCCCCATTTTCCATCACTGTAGCTATTGCTGAAAACTGCATTAAAAATCGATTGAGTAGTTTAAAAAATCTAAGCTAACAGACAGCGAAAGCGACTTCATTTTACACTATGTAATACAAAAAAATAACTTAATATATTTCTTAGTTTTTTTAGACTAACGCCATCTAGTGAAAAGTCTGCCACTATGCACTACAGCGCCGTGTCCTTCATCCGTCCATAGTGGAAGCCGTGGTAGTTAGTGGACATAACTACCTATGCCGGCACCATTAACAATATATTTCGAGTTGGATAAGTAACAAAGCACTAATTCATGTTTACAAAATTTACATTATCTATTTACTAACATATCGAAGGTAAGTATTTAAATGAGTTATACAAATCAAAAGTTGCCAACTCACGAGTAAACAAAGCAAAGCATTTCTCAGTTACTATTCCTTCGTCTGAGCTATCTTAAAATAAACAATAGCAAGTTGTAGAAAGCGTTAATCTCTAAGCAAAATATTAGCTTAAGACTAGCAGTGAAGCTCACCACCTTACTGTTACAAAATAGAGAAGGTAATGGAATGTAGTCGTCACTTGACGTGTTTGATGGATCAGATGGGAGTTTTCATGCTCTTCGCCTTTCAGATCATATTCTGTATTCGAAATCTGCGAGATTCTATACATATAATAAAACCGAAGCGGGATGGAATTTTTACATTAAATATTTGTACATAAAAAATGTATACTAAATATTTTTTTTATATTTTTACTGAGCTGGATATAATTTTCAACATGTCTGCTGTCTATCTTTCTGTATGTCTGTTACACACAGACACCCAAAAAGTAATGATTAATTTACTTGAAATTTGGTATGGGTGTTATTTTTATACGGGAAATAATAAGTCGAGCCACAAAATTATTTATTGGCCACGTGAGCAAACTTCTAATTTCATAACTAAGCAACGGGAAAATGATATAGCCTCTAATAAACTAATTCGTCTTTTTTACACCGCCAACTAAATATTCTATTGAAAGCGTCAAATAAAGATCATCAATTATTATGACTTGTCCTTCTTATTTATATGTTGCCACCTAATTTACTAACTCGGCCACGGATTTTATATTTCGTCACCATTTTCCTTTTTACAGCATCAAAACTATGTCCTCAAAAAAATATAATTCAAGCTTCCACAGTCAGCATCATTTATTATAACTTAGCATGTAAAATAATACATCATATTCTTTTATCGTAAAAATAGCCACTACATGATATGGCATGATTCATGTATCGATAGGCAGGAGAGCTGGTACCAATTTTTGGGTAGGTAGGTATTTGAAGCAAGTTGAAAAATTGTCACATACCTGTACCTCAACACGAAACTACAGACCTGGCTGGTGAGTAGCGGGACTAAATCAATCCCTATTTTTATGTTTTATGTATAAAAAATATAAGCCAGACGATTTAGTCGGGGTTTTAACATTACCAGATGCGTGCAAAAAAATATAAAAAATCAATTTGAGGCAGGTTGAAATTTTAATAGGGTACTATTTTGGTGGGACTTTCTACCTGCCACGCTGCCAAAAAATTAGAGGTTGATTTAGCCCCGCTATTTACCACTAACCAGTCAGGTCTGCAGTTCCGTGTTGGGGTATAATAGGAGAGGTATGTGACAAGTTTTCAGCTTGCTTCAAATACTTGCCCAAAAATTTGTACCAGCTCTCCTACTATTACTATTAGTAAAATTATGGTAATTTAATAAATATTTTTTTTTTTCAAAAATAAAGTCTTATTTTGTCTCTCCTCAATAGCTATATGGTAATATTAGTGGCCATTATATCCTATTTGATGACAATTTTAGCTAAATATTGACGATCAATTATTTATGGATAAGTTACATTTTAAACATGCTGAGTTAAAAAAAATAGAAGCTAAATAAATATATTTTTTGATGTCAAATATTAGTATTTTAGAAGTTTACTGTTAGAATGCAAGTTACAAATTTAGATGCTAAATAATAACAATCATGCTGAGTTAGAAGTTAGTAATTTAGAAGGCAACATACATTTTTAGAGGCGGATAATGCTATTAAAAAGAATCCTGTTTAATTAGCACCCTATACCAGATCTTTGTCATATGCATAGATTATCCTAAAAAAAAATTGAGTTCATGAAGGATAATCCTTACACTTCTAAATAACCACCTATTTGAAGTTGTAAGTACAATACAAATAGCAATAGTACGCAAGCGAAGCAGTGGACAAAAGTTAGTTTATTCAAACTTTGCCTCTTTCGAATTTATTGCAGCATATATTATCTAGACTCTCTGTGCTTAGTAAGGCAAGTTTAGCCTACCAGTGATCATAACTATGGAACGCATATTTCAAAAATTAAAAATCATGCAGAATGTACTTAATGCAGTACTGCCGTTGCACGGGCTTGTTAATAATGTTGCTAAATACAAACAGGAGCAAGATAAACGCCATCCACTTTATGGGCAAATCCCTGCACCCTCACGACTCAAGAGTCGCAATAGTTTCTTGAGGCAATCTAATACCAGCGCCACAGAAGCTCCTAAAGCCAGATTAGAGCAATGGCTAAAGAAATATCCGCCATCACCAAACCATATACCGCCTGCTGAGAAATTACCACCGGGTAGCAATTTACCCTGGCCAGTCTGGAAGTCTTTAAATAGACTGCGGGCTGGTGTTGGCAGATGCCACGAAAACAGAGTCAGGTGGGGCTTTTCCAGTAATAGTGAGTGCGACTGCGGTGCTATTCAATCTATGGATCACCTCTTGGTGTGCCCACAAAGCCCAGCTTCTTGTTCCCAGCGGGATCTGAATGAGGCAAACGAACGGGCAATCATGGTGGCAAAGCACTGGTCAAAACTTATTTAAAATGTATATATAGCCATTTTACGACTCGATAGAAGAAGACGGGCTTGTTCTCTCTAGTTCAATTCATTAGTTCGATCGTCGACCAAATTTTTTTTTTCACGTTTATTCGACCATTTTCCATAACAAAACTTGGCCTCGGAGAGTATGTTAGGACCATTAGGTTTTCTTCTGACCAAAATCCGAGTGAGTAAGCAAAACGAGCGAGCATCCCCAAGTAACAAAATTATAGTCGAGAAAAATCTCGCTAGTTCAACGGTCGAACAAATGAATAGAAGTAGTGAGAGCAAACCGCACACCGCTTTTTATGCTCGTATCAGATATATATCTATGTTGAATTATAATATATCTCGTACCCACATAGGTACCTACTTCTATCGCTCATTTTATTCTGCACTAACAGCAACGTTTAGCTCAAAGCGGAGACGGCGAGACGCCGGCGTGCAATAAAACACAGCAGAAAATGTAAACAACCCCGTCCCGTATTTCACGAACGTTCATAGTTCATTCAATATTCACGTTTACCCACACAATGTTTCTATTTTACATTTTTAATTGAATGTTCCTTATCTGTCGGTATAAGGAGCCATATGTAGACGACGACATGGATTGAATTTTTATTTTTAGATCATTATCTACTTACAAGTTAATTGGTACATATATTTAAGCTCCTACTATAATATAATAGTAAAAATATTGGGACGAATCACACAACACATATTTTAAAGTTGTTGAAAGTAGTTTTTGTCTCAATGGGATGAAAAATTAAAAGGACGAAACGCTCAACTACTCAGTTGTAACAATAGTTACAACCGCCCTCTTTTACCATAAAGCCTAATATAAAGACTTATAGGTGTTTTCAAAATGCTGTTGTTGTGAAGCTTTATTTTTATCTCTTCATAATGCATATTCATATTGAAGAGATAAATAAAATAATATAATATCAATAGGTATTGTTTAACTTGGGACTTCCGGCACATTTCGACTTTACAGACCTACAGACATCGAATACGTCTACACCTCTGCACTATATACACTTCTACACTAATATTAAAAAGAGGAAAGATTTGTTTGTTTGCATTGAAGTTCCGATACTACTGGACCGATTTGAAAAATTATTTCGCCATTTAGGATCCCACATAATCATTGATGAACATAGACTATAGAATTAAATACCTATATCTACCCGTGCCAAGCTTGGGCACTGTACCTATATAGATATATTTGCAAGTTACTCGTATGTAAAAGATTGCAATAATAAAAAGTCTTGATCCTCGAAAATCTGATAATACCTTCCCCATTTTTTAATTTCATACTACAAGTTGTACTAACAACTGGGTCCATTTGCCCCTTGTTCGTTTGCGTTTACCCTTAGAAACTGGAAAAGCCATGATTGAATAAATAACTAATATTCAAACTTTCGTATCTATAATGTAAGGAGGATGTCCCACAATCCCTTCTTGTCTATTCCTGATAACTATAAATTGTATTTCCCGTGTAAAGTGAAACTACAACTTTCAACAAAATTACTTTGGTTGTGATTTTATCAAGTCACGGTTAGCATTTAATTTTCCTTCAAAAGTTTTGTTGTGGAAGAGCCACGCTACCGGCAAAATTCATTTTTGCTAGTACCATGCATGGGCGGGCTCGTCCGGGAAAGTACCACACTCTCACAGAAAATCAAGGTTTAAGTAGAAGCTTTACCGCTTCTATGCTTCGTTCGGTGAGTGAGAGAGCCGGAGGCCCATCCTTCTCCACCTTCCCCCTTTTTTCCCTACTCCCAATGTCCTCCCCCCAACTCCTTGAAAGGCCGGCAATGCTCCTGTCACACTCTAGTGTTGCAGTTGTCCATGGGCAACGTTGATCGCTTACCATCAGGTGACTCGCTTGCTCGTATGCCGCCCTATAACATAAAAAAAAGTTAGACATGTGAGGGCTCAACTATCCCGACGCTCTAGCCGAGTTCCTACATAAATAGGAAATAGGAAATGATGGAGAACAGGGACTCGACACAAACACACACACATAGAATAACTTTATTGGTTACCTACAGCTTATGTATTACAAGACCGTACCGTACGTGTACCGTATAAATAGAACTGACGGAAATTTGAAATTAAATGAAGAATGAAAAATGGACAGGATAAGAAAGAAATGAAGTTTGGATGAGATGCAGCAACGTTACAGACACGTTTTAAAGTGTCCGTAAAAGACCTGTGAAAAAAGCAATAAATGGCAGAAGTGTAATTTTCTTTTTGGAAATGAAAGTCCAATTGTTAACAGCTGTAACTGCAGTCATTTCGGAGGGTGTCCAAGTACCGTAGGACAAATTCGTCGACTCACGCTTTATAAATAGCTGGCTTCCCCGCTTTAAATACGAACTCGTGTTACAATGTTTGATTTATGATGATAGTACACCGTAAAGTATGACTTCGAGGATATTATGGAGGCGGTGAATGCATAATCGGGGCGGGATCGGGATGTTCGCAAAATAAAACATTATGACGGTGTATTGAATATTTTTTGTGTCCGTATTTTTATCTTTACTTTATATGCCGTCGGAAGCAATGCAATCCCTCTGTAGTTTCCGCATTTCTTCCTGCATCCCTTCTTATGTATCGGGCATATAATACCCACATTCCACTCCATAGGTTGTAGTTCTTCTTGCCAGATTCTACGTATTATTTCACACAGTCGCGATTGCATTGCTCCCCCCCCATATTTCCACAGCTCACCCGTTATATCATCTATGCCAGGGGATTTATGGCATATAAAGTACTCTCGTACGTTATACTCGCCCGCTTAGAACCTTATGCAGAGCAGATACTCGGGGACTATCAATGTGGCTTCCGCAGAAACCGCAGCACAGTGGATCAAATGTTTCTCCTGAAACAAATTATGGAAAAACGTTGGGAGTATGCCCAAAGCGTCCATTGTCTTTTTGTGGATTTCACCAAAGCATACGATAGTATCGATCGAGAGACACTCTACCAGATAATAACATCTTTCCAAGTACCGAAAAAGCTTGTGAGAATAATCAAGACAACTACGGGAACAAGCAAAATGCGGGTTAGAGTTGGAAGGGAACTGACTGAGGAGTTTGAAGTTGTAACCGGACTCAAGCAGGGTGACGCCCTGTCGCCTATTCTGTTCAATTTGGCTCTCGAACACATCATCCGAAAAGTCCTACTGATAGATGGGGGAGTAGAGTTGAATGGAAAGCATCAAATTGTAGGGTATGCCGATGACCTAGCGATCCTTGGGCAATGTAAACAGGAGGTAGTCAAAATGACGGAGATACTGGAGGAAGAGGGAAAGCGTGTGGGTCTCGGAATCAACCGTGAGAAGACTGAATATCTTCACATGAAACGGTACAAAGACCCCAGAGCCAGGAGAAAAGATCTTCATGTGAATAGCATAACATACAAGGGTGTTGACAAGTTCAAATACCTCGGGTGTACGATTACTGACACAAACCAGAGGGAGGACGAAATTGACATCCGCGTAGTCAACGCCCTAAGATGTACAGCAGCCCTTCACAAGGTGTTAGTGTCCAAGCTGATAAGCAGAACTACTAAAATTCGGATCTATAAAACAGTCGTTAGGCCGATTTTAACGCACGGGTGCGAAACTTGGACGCTAACTTTGAAGGAGGAGAACAAACTCTTAGTGGCGGAACGAAGGATATTGCGAAAGATTCTGGGACCAACAAGAGGAGAAGATGGGGCATGGAGGCGGAGGTACAACCGGGAGATAGAAGAGCTAGTGTCTGAGCCGAACATCATCGGAGAAATAAAATCTTCCCGACTTCGCTGGCTAGGACATGTGGAGAGGATGGGAGATGATCGAGCCGCAAAGAAAGCCTATCATGGTCAACCTTCCGGGCGCCGTCCAGTGGGGCGTCCAAGATATCGTTGGAAGGATGAAGTCGCCAAAGACTTGAAAGAGTTGGAAGTATCCGACTGGTCAGAGGTGGCACAGAATAGGGAAGAATGGCGCACTTTAATGTCGGAGGCCAAGATCCACTTCGGGTCGCTGAGCCAGCGAAGTAAGTAAGTAAGTATTTTTATCTACTCTTAAATATTTAGCGTAACCATTAGCGTTTTGGCCAGAGGTGCCAATTATGCATTGTACGCATATATAGGTTAGCTGTGATTCTTACAATTTAAACAGATAATACCTAAAATGACCTAACGTGCTACTAACGTACTTAAGATTTCTTCCAAGTAGATATTATAATGTTGTGTCAAACTTCAGCTCTTTGGTAGTATAATGTGTATTAATAAATACCTTTTGTACCCGGTGGTGACAAGGGTCCGAAAGATCATTCTTAACTGCTTGGCCTGTGGTTACGGTTATTGCATCGGGTTATACGCGCGCCTAGACACACGAGCTACTACTTGCTTTTCCCCCATTCATCTGAGTGAGTATAGTATCCCAATATTATTTATATGTGAATTACGGGTTACTCACGTACGAAATCAGCTACAGGCCGACATGTTTCAACCTCATCCGGAGGTCTTCCTCAGGGCGAATGTGAACCGAGACGCGCGCACGGAGTCGTCCCGATTCGCACTGACACTAGTGACGAGCGACGCGGCATGCGTGGGCGGCGCGGGCAGCGCGGTCCGCGGCTCGCTGAGCTCTCTGTGACAGTGCTGGGGTTGATGGGGGTTGCTGATGTTCTGCATTGATGATTCCCGTAGCTTTTCTGGGAACCCCATTTCCGTCTTCATCATCATCATCAGTGGCTGACATTGCGCGTACGTGAAAAGAGCTCACTGTGTCAAGTTCTGCTGGTTGAACATGGCTTCTACTGTCCGTTTTCTGAAGCAATGGTTTCCAGGTGACGGGTAAGCTCCAACCTCCATCGCGATTGAAATTCGGGCGTTTACTAATCTCTATAGCTTCTCGTATTTTACGAGGGACAAAGCTTTTCTCTCTCGCTAAGACTTTAGCTTTGTCAAAGCGGATGTAATGTGTAACATCCGACTCTATCGCGTGCTCGGCGATGGCTGACCCGGTGCTGTCCATTTTCTTCAGACTCCTACATATATAAATAATGTTATTATCTCGCGTTAGTTTTAATCAAAAAGTATCCCAATATCTTTATTTCCTCCCAAATGCAACAAATTCCTATCTCTTCTCAGCTTAAAAATGCTTCCGATGAGCAGCAGTGTCGGAAGCGCAAGAAGTCGATGAAACTGCGCTCGCCAACACGTCTTTTAAGCGTGGTGAGTATGGCAATTTCCGGGATGAAAGGTACTCTGTCCTCGGGCCTTAAATTACCTCCATATCAAATTTCATAGCAATTGGTATAGTAGTTGAAACATTTTTTTATTTTTTTTTTCATGAAATCATGAAGTTGTAACAGACAGACATACAGTTACTTTCGCGTTTATATTTATGCATTTACTTGTATTACTAAGTAACATAACAATAAAAAGCAGTAACCATCAATCATTTGCCAATACGATTCTCTTTGGCATTTATGCGAACTTATTTTCGTATCATGCACTGCCGCGATATATATTACAATATTCAATTTCAGTCCAGCCACTTTGTTGCTGCCATTTTTAACCCGACCACCCTCGACATCGTGATTTATGTGGTCCATAACCCAAACATTATCATAACCTCACCACACAGCTGCTGAGCGGCCATTAGATACCAGAGACAGAACATGTCAAGGGCTACGTGTCCAAGGGCGGATCCAGGTTTCCGGTCAAGGGGTCACTGTGACGGTCATTTTTAACAATAACTAGCCGCCCACCTCAGCTGCGCACTGTATACACATTCTCATAAAAATACTTAACACGTAAGCGAAAGCTGCATTAATATCGCCTCAACAGTTTAAAAGCTCTTATCTATTACAGACTGAAATACGTCTTAAGGGGTTCATTCGCACAAAGTATATTTCGTAGCTAATTTGAATAACTTTTTTTGATTAAAACGATACGTTGGGAATTTCTGCGCAACTTGTTGCTCTATAGGTAACCTCGATGCGTCAGATGTACAGATATTTCTGACGGGTTGTACGATTAAATGCTAATGGTTTTAGTTGGTATCGTCGACATGTTTCAGTCTATACAGAAGGCCATCTTCAGTTCAGGGCGAGCGTGAAGATCGTTACTATAAGAGTTGTACGATATCAATAAATTAACAACTAGCTTTTGCTCCCCCTTAGGAACAGTAGAATTTCCCTGAATGAAAGGTATGTCCTTTCCCAGGCCTCAAAATACCTCTACACCAAATTTCATCAAACTTGGTTCAATAGTTGCAGTATGAAAATGTGACAGACAGAGTTACTTTCGTATTTATAGTATTAGTATGGAAGTATGGATTTATTTTGGAGAGTCATAAGCCCCCTGGATCCGCCCGTACGTGTTTCACAACCGAGACGTCGTCTAGACGGGTTGCTTTACTTCAATACATCTCTCTACTGAAGTTAGGTACAAAATAAAGGGCAGAGCTTACACCGCGCAAACTATAAAGCTTTCAAACTTCTCTGTATAATTATTAATTATTAAAGTTACATAAGGTTCTAGCCGTGAAGCGATAATGACTCCGTGGACTAAGAGCGCGACCTCCGAGTGAAAGAACCCGGGTTCACACCCCGCAGGACCGACCTATACCTCTGAGTTTGTACACCAATCTGACTCAAATAGGTCATTTTCATCGACTCCTACCGTCTTCCGGAGAAGGAAACAATAGTTAGACAGTTGAAATTTTCACAGATACTGTATATCTGTTGCCGGTATAACAACAAATACTGAAAACAGAATAAAATTAATACTTACGGGGGCTCCCATACAAAAGACAGGTCTTTTTTGCCGTTTTTATAGATAATGGTACGGAGTTCACTTCGTGAGCGAGTCCGACTCGCTATTAGCCGGGATATGGTTTGGTATGGAAAAAAAACAAATAAATTTGCACATAATGGGTTCATTCGTATAACTTAGGAATAGGCCAGTAAAAGTTTGCAATAATAAAAGTCGTGATCCTCTAAAAACTGAGAATAAAGCCTAATAACGTCAAATACCCCTTTTTTTTTATTTTCACATAGTTTCCAGAGGTCAATGATTATTTCCATCAAAATCTCAATACAGATCCATATTACAAGCCCTTCAAGTCATGTCCCCGACATAATAACGTCGAAAGTGACACCCGTTAACGTCCCCGCTTGGAGCACCAGCTGTTGCCTCCCTACTGCGGTGCTTTTAGATGCTCTGGAGACACTGCGGTCATCGCAATGCAGTATGCATAGATTTTTAATAAAAACTCAAACAAACAGTAGCAATGTTTTAAGAATCTCTATTAAAATACCGTTTATGGGGTTCCGTGCCAAAAGGGTGCCAAATGGAACCTTATTACTAAGCCTCCGATGTAAATCCCTTCGTCCATCCATCCGACCGTCCGTCTGTCACATGGCTGTATCGTTTTGAGCCGGAATAGGTAGAGGCTTGAAATTTTCACAGGATGTGTAATGTGTACTATATATGTGTATTATTATTGGTTGTTGTAAGCTTTCATATAAAAAACCGACATTAATCAAACTACTAAACCGATTGTAATGAAATTTAAATGGGCCCAACACAAATATGAATTTTTAAAATCGGTTTATAAAGGTCGGAGTTCTGAGGTAACAAACATAAAAATACATATATATTTAAATAAACATACAACCGAATTGATATTCTCCTTCCTTTTTTAAAGTTGGTTAAAAAGAAAATAAATAATTAAAGGGGTCCCATACAAGAGTCGTGTTGTTTCAGGCTTTTTTTTCTCGATTCTGTTAAATTTGATTATTTTTTATGATACGTCAAACCGATATGCTTATTTAGCACAAGCTTGGGTAAGAGTTTGGTTAACCTTTTATAAAAAAAAATATATAAAAAAAACGTACTAATACATCAGAATCCCCATACAAGAAACGTGAATTTTATAGTTAAATATTGTACGGTGGTACGGGACCCTTGGTGTGTATTCTAATGCGACTCACACTTAGCCAGTTTTATCCAACGAAATAAAACCCTTAGCTGATCGATAAGTTCTATCAAAAATTAAATGCCGATATTACAAGCCCTTCAAGTCATGTTCCCGGCATAACATAACATCGAAAGCGAAACCCACTACACGTCCCCGCCTGGGGCACCAGCTGTTGCCCCCATAGGTACTGTCGGTGCCATTAATACCCCGAAGACTCTGCGGTTATAGCAATGGAGTGTGCACAGCTTATAATTAAACTATTGCTTACAGTTTCTAACGTTCTACTAGACCGTAGAGTTTGATACTGCAAGTGAGCATGTACGAGTAAGTGTGTGTGAACAGACGTCTTATGCTCTTACTGTGGCGTTTCAGGGCTAGCTTTTCATTTATGCAACTAAATTCAATGTAACTGAATTCAAAGATTGGGTAGTATATACGCAACTAAGTACGAATGGCTTATTCCACCAAAAACAAATATTTATTATGTGACGCGTAATTATTTTTTCCTCCGTTTTATTATTGTTGCTTTACCAACTGAACTAACATCGTCAAATCTTACTATAACTTATAAAAAACGACTACTCAAAAATGCGTTATTTTTTTTAGGATTCTTGTATGTATGTGAGTTTTTATTCCACAACAACGTCTAAACGCATACAAAAGAATTTTATTATTATGAGCTATCATTAGAATCCCTACATCACGGCAAGTGACACCGTCTTTAAATTTTTTGGTTGTTTATTTCTTGGAAACTCCTTTTTTTTTAATATTTGAACCATTATGCTGCCCAAAAGACAAGTTCGTTCTAATATCTGAATTATGAAAAATTAAATTGTAAGCTAATTGTTATATTTTCTACTTCTAAATTAAAAGTAATATATTTTCTTATTGAACTTACAAAAAATTCGCTAACAAAAATCCCAGCAAAAGAAAGTCCGCCCTTTGTATCGCATCTCCAAGGAGGTATCCTGCGTAACAAGAGATATTAAAAAAGGTGCAAAAGAAAAACTGTGGGTCTTTGAATGGCGGTTCAAGTGGCGACCGCAATAAAACACCTGCGATGTCCCCTTTTCTTGTAAGGAAATTCCTACAAAGAAACTATGGACGGAAATCGGAATATAGCACGAAGGGCATTCAATCAGGCGAAATTACGAATAAATTAAGAGAAATCATTTAAATAATCAGTTATAGAAATATAGTGCGTCCTGTTGAAGATAAAGTGCTGTCAAGTTATTTGCTAGACACGGGGTAGAAGAGTTTTGTGTAGATTTTTTATTTTTTATTCGAACAAAGTATTATGTAATTTACTTCAAAATCTGTATACATATACATTTAAATTAAGCGCAAATATTTTAAGGGCTGGATCCCATAGGTCAAAGAAATGCTTCACGCTGGATTTTTTATTTTATTTTTTCATACAAAATATTTTTTTAATAAAATCTAAAAATCATCAGTTTTTATCATAGAAGATAATAGTAAAAAGTTGTTGGCCAAGAAAGTGTTTATTTGTACACAGGATGATTTTTTCATTTTTTATTTTAAATGTTCAGGTCCAGATATCTCAAAAACAAGCGTGCCGATTTTTTTTTTATTTTGCTTCTAAAGCATTTTTTTTGCTTATGGGAGTCAGCCTTTAAAATATTTGCGCTTAATTTAAATTGACTTTTATATCCCTTGCCGGCGGGGTGTGGCGTAAAGGAAACTTTCCCTACGAATTTACATATTAACCCGATTTGGACGTTTTTTCCGCTTTAATATTGTTTCATGTCAATCTACTTACGTATCGTGTTGTTTTCTCGTGGTTTTTGTCCAAATTCTTGTCGAAATAGGGTTTGAACCTTATGCAGCTTTACAACAGAAACAGCAGCGTCCACAACGGAATCCAACGCTTATGTTCTCTTTTTGCACAAAGAATACAGTAATCCACCATACGGTGCGAGTTCGTCCAGTAATTCGCTAAGCTAATATTTACTTTGACTGAATCTAAAACTATTTCTAGATACAATAATTCTTTATTTTTTTTCTTTATATTAGATATGACATACATGAAAAAATAATACTAGAATTATTTTCTGCCTTACTCATAAAACAAAAAGCACCCGTGAAATTACCGTTACTCTAAAAAAAATGTACTCTTCACGTTTATGAATGAAAACTTTGATAAATCGCGGAGATAACGACATGAGTTTCTTAAAACAATTTTCATAAAAATCATGACTTTTCCAATTCCAAGTCCGAATTTTCTTATGCAATATCCACTTTTTGTCAGTCTTACATTCGCAGAACATTCTTCAATGCAAATAATATATCGTCGCTAATATGCCGCACATCCACAAAGTCGTCAGAAAAAATTAGTTCGGCTTCAATTTGAGGAATACTTAATCAAAGGATCGTCTACAAATAACTTATTCACGTTTGCCTCAATTTCGATTACACAAAGGATCAAACCCTTGTTTAACCCATATCAGGAAACGTAGAAGCCATTGTATACCTAGGGTAATATAAATATTATAATCATTTGGAATAATTTATCAACAACATCCATCATAATCATCATCATCATTAGGTCTTTTTAGTCTCCACTATAGGAGCACGACTCCCTCTGTACTACTAGAGCCATACTTGGCCAGAGTAGCCAGAATATTTAGCCTACACTCTCCACGCTTGCCAGACGGGTTGGAGAGGTCATGGCAACAACATCAAATACTTCTTAATAGAGAAATAAGGTAGGTACGTTCCTCCATTCCTAATACATACCTATTTATGAATAGAAAAACTCAGGCGACGCGCCCATAATCATAACTATCTACTCAGTTAGATTTAATTGAGTCGAGACGGAAGTCTTTGTTCAAAACGTAATTAGATTAGGGGTGAGATTTCTCTGCAGTCGTCTGAACCTAGGAATTTCCTTATGCCTTTCGGCATCAACTCAACCGCAAGAAGTGCTGGACATAAGCCTCACCTAAGGATTTCTAATACGACCGGTTGGAAGCGGCTTGCATCCAAAGCCTTCATGCGACCTTGGTCAGGTCGTCCGACCAACTGATGGCTGCGCTTGCCAGTCCGTGGTCGCTAGTTGCCATTCGAGAACCTTTCTGCCCCAACAGCCATCAAATAAACACGCTATGTCTATACATGACTTACATTTACAATTGGTTTGGACCTCTTATATTCAGGTAGATTTAAGTAGTAGTAGTAGCAATAGAAATAATATTACAATTAACAAACTAATGCACAAAGGCGGCCTTATCGCTGCCGCGAAGTGTATATATTCTGTGTCGCTGCTGCAATCTCTTCCAGGCAACCGAGATAAGTTGGTGACAAGTTAAGAAAAACGGGTAAATTGCATAAGTAAAGGAAGACATTATACAGTAAATAAAGCATAAATACATACCTACCTAAATAAATATATGCAGATTTACTGTACCTATGTGTTTTGTAGAAACAGACTTGTTTGTACAATTGTCTTAATATTCCCTTGTTATTTTCCAATCACGCACGACAATAAGTTACGGATTTTATCATGCCAGTCGAGCAATGCTCGATAGCACAGGTCCTCTATATAGAATACTCTTCAGTGAATACGAATAAGTAGCTTGATCGCCCAGTTGGCGTGCGGATTATTAGCGCTTACGCAAGTAAAGCAACCCTGGGCGTGGTCCCCACTCGGATGGATGACCGGCCACAAGTGGCACAAAAAAATCGCAAGCTCCTCCGTGCTTCGGCATGTTAAGCTGTTGGTCCAGGTTGTCATCACCAGATGGCGGTCGGTTTAGACAGCTGGAAAAATCTGACACCTTTGTTGGCCACTTAATGTAGATTTAAATGAATACCTACTTCATCTAAATCTACGAATTCGTCATTCTATAGGTATGCCTACTTAGTAAATGGTTTAATACCTTTAAAGTCTCATCATGTAGATATACCTAGTGGATCTGGCTGCAGATATATCACAAATGCCACTAAAACGTTACTGCGTGCATTCGACGCTGTCAGATGCGTCAGTCTGCCTGGGTTTAATTTAGGGAGCTCTCACAGGCCCGACTGGCGTGAAATTAGCGCCGCATCCTGCTTCCACTGTTTGCGTTGTTAGTATCACTATGCATTTGTACGTCACATGTTTCCAGGTATATATCAAATCCTCGGTAACTTATTTTATTTTGTTTGGAAGATTATCGACTTGTAACAACATGGTAATCTTAAATCTATAAAACTGAAAGTCATTTACAAATCTTCACTGATAGAAATATAACATGTAACAATAGAACCGACAAATTAGAATTAAAATAAGACAAACTTTATGTAAGTAAACAATAAAAAAATAGAAGCTGAAGTTCTAATATAATGAACCAGACAAGTGTAACCGAGAGAATGCCGCACTAAGTCTGATCTGTAAAGAATTTACTCGCAATTGCTTTCTTCATAACCGCTAATTTGAGACCAAGTATATCGAGATTAATTTGAGGTGAAAGTTTATTATAACTATTACATGCTCTGTAGAAAAATGAATTTTGCCGATAGTTGGTAGCAACTACAGGAACAAAGAATGTAGTAATGTTTCTGTACATTCTTAAAAGTAAGTTAGACAAGTTCTTCTGTGTGACTTGTCTCGTATAGATTCTGCACACAAACACATTAAAACTTTCGCATTCACACTATTAGTAAGTGGGATACGTGACTTCCTCCCTTTCTTCTCGATAAGCTTTTTTCTTCGTTTCTTGTGATGTAGTCTGTACATAATACTTTTGATTTTCAAGAAAGTAGGGTACGACACAGAGCAGAAGAACTTTTTAAACATTGTTTTGCAAACGATGAAGGTACAATCACTGAATTCGATAACAGACCTTAGGTGAGAACTTTTAAACTATACTACATGGTGAAATTTTTGTCGTTTTGGACCCTTAAAGGAGTGACTCAGACCATCAAAATGAACAACTTTTCCTATGGGAACAATGCTGGGAACTCAAAAACAAATTCGCCATTCCGATACAAACTGGCCGGGCGGCGGAACTCTTTTGTATGGAAATGACGAAATTTTTTTTGAGTTCCCAGCATTGGTCCCATAGGAAAACGTTGTTCATTTTGATGGTCTGAGTCACTCCTTTAAGGGTCCAAATCGATAAAAAATTCTGTAAAATGTATAAGTACTTAATAAGTACTTTACTCATCGTAGGTATTCAAAATTCGAAGAGTGAGTTTAAATTTGTTAAAACTGCGCAGTGGCAAAATAATGAACAGAATTCCACATCCTGGTCATTCTTCTGTTGAAAAATCTTTATTAACTAGGTAGCTACATGAAATATTTTCCGTCTCTATTTATCTGCTTTATTTTAATGATCTAATTTAAAGTGTTTAACTGGACGACTCGACTCCGCCTCCGACAGAGGTGCAGCAGTGATAAACGGATTAATTTCGGTGAATAAAAGCGTTAAAAACCATATTTTTAAAGTTCAGTTTCAAAGTTTTATTTATGAAAAAACATTCGGCGAATTTACTAATTGGTACTTTGAAACAACCCTGCGAAAAATGTAATTAGGTGTTACTCCCTCGTTAAAACTACAGCAAAAAGTGCACGTAGATTAATTAATGCAGCGGGAAAATATTCAGATATTTGGAATCCTGCGTTTCGTGATTGATTACGGTATGAGTTTAAGTAACAATGAAAATAGGTAGAGACATTGAAGAACTTATAAGTAATACGAGTTGGTGAACTATGGAAACACAGTTGAAAAGTGTCCTAAAACAGTAAGACTGTGGCATATACTGATAAGACAGCAATCAAAGTTCTTAAAATAGTAAAAAATATCAAGAATTAACTCTGCGAAAAGAAAATTGAACAAATAAAAACGTCTTTTCACATTTATTTATAAAAGAACTAGCTTTCGCCCGCGGCTCCGCCCGCGTCAATGTCGATCCCTCAGGAATAGTACTTTTTCCCGGGATAAAAGGTAGCCTATGTCCTTCTCCATACTCCGGAGAAATTGTATGCAAAATTTCATGATGATCGGTTCAGTAGTTACGGCGTGAAAGCGTAACAAACAAACAAACTCACTTTCGCATCCTAACTATCCTAATCCTAACTAATATTATAAATGCGAAAGTGAGTTTGTTTGTTTGTTTGTTTGTTACGCTTTCACGCCGTATCTACTGAACCGATCAGCATGAAATTTTGCATACAAGTTCTCTGGAGTACGGAGAAGGACATAGGCTACCTTTTATCCCGGGAAAAAGTACTATTCCCGAGGGATCGACATTGACGCGGGCGGAGCCGCGGGCGAAAGCTAGTTTATAATATTAGTAAGGATAAGGATATTTATGTATCAAATATTTATATGTCAAAGCAAATTACTACTCGTCTTCCGTCAGTCAAAATACCGCCTAAACAACAAAGCGCTAGATTTCATTAAAGTTTCACCTTTCCCGTTTCATATCAGTCGATTCTCTATTCTCAATTTATTGCCTGTATAAAGCTGCGGTAAACTTGTAGTCTCAAAGCGTCCAGACTTAGTAACTATTCCACGAATATCATTCATCCTAGATTAATGAGTTACAGACGAAGAAACTATTAGTGAAGGTTCAAACGCGACCGCAAATAGTAACAAACCGCGCCGGTTAACGGTAACTATCAGTTAGGCCGAATATAAAATAGTTTCCGACTATTTGGAAGCGCAGGATCTGAATCGTGTGTTTTCGACAGCTAAACAATGTGGTAACGTCAAGGCAAATAAACCGCTTCGGATGAAATGTAAAAATCTGGCCCATATTTTTAGGATACAGAAATATTTTCGCTTCAAAGAAATCAAATGTAATTAGACTAATTGTGGTTAAATAATTCGTCCCAAAGATATTTTTATCCGACTGCCAAGAAGGGTTTTGTGTTTCGCGCTTATCTTACATGTTTGGTAATTTCTTTATAACCTATAACCTGCTACTTATATACCCAGACTGGATGGATAGTGGGTTAAGGTATCGTTAAGTTCGTCTGAAAAACCCAAGTCCTTATATATTTTTTCCATTAAAAAGCAGTCAGTATTTTTAATTTTTAACATAATACTAATACTTGTTATAAGTATCTTTGGGAGCCCCATTATGTTACTTAAATTTACATAATTTTTAAAATTAATATGTAATTAAAGATTTTGTCAATGTTTCAAGCGTCTACCTGTTGCCGTTATCAATATCGAGCACAAAATCACTTTTGTTGTTTGGGAGATCCCTTCTATATTAATTCTGTTTTTAGTATGTGAAAATGTCAACTGTCTAACTATCACAGTTAACGAGATACAGCCTGGTGACAGACGGACGGACAGACAGGCAGACAAGACGGACAGCGGGGCCATATGAATAGGGTCCCGTTTTTACCCTTTGGGTACGGAACCCTAAAAATTCAGAATTAGATATTTAGATGACGCTTCTACAGAGCGGTGTTCCTGTGGGATCAACTACTAATTATTGTATCAACTTTCATTCGGATCCGAGAAAAGGTTTTGCTGGCGTAACGTTTGAAATATCATCCTGGCGGAATCAGATTTTAATTAAAATCTTAATAATTCATGGACGCACAAATCTCAAAGTTTCACACACATTTACATGACGTTACGCACTGATAATCTAGTAATATCACGTTTTGAAATTCAGTACTTTTTTGCTGGAGTAACGCACATGGCTGAACTATGTCTGCCGAGGAGTATAGAGTTGAGCCAGTGGTGTTAGCTTGAGGGCTTAGAATGTCTTTGATTATAGCATACAAGGTATGATATACGAGAAAAGCCATACACAAATAAAGTACCAGAGCTTCGGTTGTTCGCCATACGTTTGAAAACGGCGTCGATATATGCATCACTTTTTGCACTGTCATCCTTGCTAAACAGCATTGCCTTGTTTAAAATACAACCCTCGGTATTGCTTCTGATTTATGTCCGTCGCGCTCGTGCACATACATATACTTACATAGATAGATAATTAGATGTAGGTGCTGTGTATACGACGCAATGAATTTCACTTTCAAGCTATTTACTAAATATAGGATTTAGTAAATCGCTTGAAAGTGAAATATGTAAGTAGTAGAGTTTAGTTGACAGTGCTACTTTTGCGTCTATAGAGTATAAGTAGATTCTTTTTATCCTACTTTATTATTACAATATGTTCCTAACAGTATATAGGATGCGCCGCGTGCCAAATCTCAGATTTGGCTTGGAGGAGATTTTTATGGGCTAGATCCAATTTTTCTTCATAAAATATATATAAATAGGAAAAAATTGCAAAAAAATCCTTTATTATCTGTGACTTGATGTCAAAATAATAAATTAACAGCACATTTGCTACGAGGTCGAAATGAAAGATAAATTTAAATAGAGTAGACATTTATCTGCAATTTTTTTTATATTGATCATCTGAAAGTTCCTAACAAATAAAAATACTCAAAGATGATGCCACTAACGGTTCAAAAGAACTCAAAGAGGTTTGGATTTTCTTTGTACTCAAAAGCGATAAGGAATCCAAATAGGAAACAGATTTCCAAAATAAAAACTCCGAAACGCAAATAAATAAATCATATATTTAGAAGATAAATCAGTGAAAACGAGGACATTCAAAGAAATAAAATTACACAACTTTGTAATAAAAGTCTTCACGGATGATTGAAAGGGTTTGGAGTAAAAAGTCATTCAAGGGATTTATTCACGCCTATAAACGAAACGGATTATAACTGTGCCAGTTCTTAGATAAAAAATGGTTGTCTGTAAAGTCGTTTTACCATCATCCTCATCCTCCTTCTCTCAAACGACCGGGGTCGTTGACCACAACGTGTCATTTTTCCTGCATACAGCCGGTGTTCATCGATTTAAAAGACGTTGTCACGTAAAAAAAATGTTGAATAATTCCAGTAAGAAACACGAACAAACCCCTGTCCAAGCGAGCACGATCGCGAGCCCCGATTTAGCTTGGGCAAAATTTTTTATGTCAGGCGTCCGGTTGTCTGTCGGGCAGTTCTTCTCTACAGGTCGCATTTCTCAACCAATTCTCGTGGAATTTTGTGAACAGTCTTTTTTTGTTCATTCGTTTTGGAAATACAAAGTGTGTACAATACGGCTATGGCACAAAGTACCTATTTTAATCGCCATTGCACTTTTTAGCGCTTAGGGCCATTGAGAGCTCGCGGTCTGCAGCTCACAGAACCGTTTCCTTTCATATACAAGTACAATCGTAGACATATTGGAGGTACAAGAATGATTGTAAAATCTAGTTAATTACTTGTCTACGTCTGAACGAACAATCAGGAATAATTGGAAATACAAGGAAAATGTTAACTACCCTTTTACTGGATTGCCGCTAATAGCCGACAACGTGGTACTTGTACAAAAGGGCTACATTTTTTTAATTCACGTATAGCTATGGACTTTACCTAACACAAATACTGAATATACGTGTACATTTTCTTTCTTTCTTTAACTAACCTTCTTAAACTAACGTATAAAAGTTCTTACGAAAGTTGCATTTTATTATGTACTAAGGGATGTTATTATTACCTCCGAAAAACTATTTTCCTTTGATTTTAATTTGAGTTCCTTAAAATTATGACTCATGGTGGTGTTTAGTCATCGCATCTTTCATCTAAAAATATATTTCCTAGATAAAAAGCAGAAATGTGTGGAGTGGAGTGACTCACTGCCAGATGGAATAGGAATAAATATTTTTTCGTGGCCATGGCGCGGCAATCGCAAACTTTTTTTTCTGTAGTATAGTGAGAACAAAAACTTTTTGCGAACGATAAGGCACGAATCAATAGACGTACCTCACGTGCTCAGAACAATAACCTCACGTGTGAATAAAGTCTATCGCTTTACAATACATTCGAACTATGACTTAGGTACCTACTTATTAAAATTAAATTTCATCCCACGAATAAGTCCTTATTATGTATTTAGGAATAAGGAGGTAGGTAGTACTTATGAATAAGTATTATTTACGAATAAGTATGTATTATGTCTTCGTAGATTTTACCCAAAGCTGCCTTGAATCTCAAAATACAATTGCTATGTACACGTACACATATAAAATTTCATTTATTTTAATGGAATCTTCATTAAGGTGGGTCTAAATCACAGGCCTAGGTTTTTTAGTCTTAGTATGGTATATGCAAACGCATAATACCAGACTAAGTCAAAATATACGAGTATACACTCGTAGATATGAAATATTTTGGCCGTTGTAAACATTGCACATACATTTAACCCTTTTACCGCGAACGTCGGATTAATCCGAAAAACATTATCGTGCCCATATCGCGAGCGTCGTATCTTTCCTGCCAGGCTCTTTTATTTCACTATAGTGTATTCGGATAAAAATATGTTCATATTAGTTAAATATGTAGTCTAAATCATTTACAATGTCATACACTTTCATATCATAATTAACAAGATGTGTAACACTTAGTGTTGCACATCACTATGCTTCGCTGAAAGCACGACAACTGTTATAAAGTCTCGCGGTAAAAGGGTTAAAATCACCAGAAATTGAATTTTTACATAAGTTTTCTATTTCTGACGGTTTTAAATAGCACGTACGTTAGTAAAAATTCCTAGGTCAGTGATTCAGACCCAATTTAATCAAGGATTCATTAAAACAAATGATATGTCTGAAGAAACAATAAAATCACAAGTCAATTCGCCCCAAATGGATATATCCCAACCGATGTAGCACGACATGTGGTCTGTTATCTGACCTCGGAGAAAGCCCGCTGGATACATACCCGTCTGACGGGTGCGCCCGTCTCTGACACGCGTTGTCGCTGCTAGTTTGAGCTCTATTAGTTCGGGAAACCTGAGACGTTCACCCTTCATTTGACTTAGTGTCGTTGTTGCAAAATTATCAGACCATTAATAAGTTTAACAATATCGTTCTTCCATATTATCTACGAGCTTATAATTAGTTTCAACCGTCCCGATGTTTGTCTGTAATCAAATCTTGCAAGTTAAATTTGATCCACTTACCGGTTGCCGATTGAGCTGAAATTTTGCATGCATGTGATGTGTAAATCGGATGACAATACAATATTAAATATGAAATTGTTGCGCTGGTCTAATGATGGAGTCGGAAGGTGGCCATAGGAACTCTTAAACTAAACAAGGTACACTGATCGTGTTTGGGCTCATTTGATTTCTCTGGGAAAGCACTTTACAGTACGCATTCGTTTATAGTAAAAGCTATTCACAAAAATGTAATTTTTGCAAAAAGAATGTTTTTAATCGGAGCCTACCTGTTTAACTGTTCTTTAACTTTACGCTTTACAAAATTAATAACTACTTATATAATCGTTCATATAAAAAACCGACAACAATCAAACTATTGAACGGATTTTGATGATATTTAAATGGAACCAGTTGAAATGTATACCAATTATACCCGTAAATTTACACCCGGTATACAAAAGCATATACTTTCTTTGTTTTTTATCATTTATATTTATCGATTTATGCATTAGTGAAACTGAAAAATGAATGAGAAAAATATGTTCGTCTGTAAAGACGGTACACGGGCGAAAATTTTTCGTGAAAGTGGTAGCAGAGAGATAGATGCGCCTCGAATCACGCCGAACGCTTAGGCCGATCGTGCCTCTCCATAGCTTGTTCTGCGCTCTCGCATGCACACGGAACGTGAGACTTTTCGTGTGTGCAGCCGGCGTTCACCGATTTATAAGACATTGTCACGTCAAAAACTTCCTGCTTCAAGTGTAATTTAATTACTATATACCGCGAATATTGGTTTACTATTCGGTATTCGGCTTTATTCAGCCGAAATTGCGAATTATTCGGCCAAATACCGAATTTTCTCTACAAATTGCGTGTAAGTGCCAATTAGGTTTTTTTTTGTTGGAAAACCTGCGACCAAACGGTGATGTTGTCTAAAATATATGAAGATACATTTATCAAGTCCTTAAAACAACTTATGGTTACTTTACTGGGACTAATTTAAGAAGCACCTAGACAAGTCGTATGGGCAGGCATGTCTCACTCCCCGTGTCGGATCGAAAACATACCTAAGCGCGGCGACGCCATCGAAGGGGAAAAGGACGCGCGTATGGTCATATGGGTTCGCTGACTTTAACGAATAATGAATCTTTTGTTCAGAGCTATAAGTATAAAACTGGCTTGCTGTAGGTACCTAAACCTAAGGTGCTGCGTTCTGACCCGAGCTAATAATTTAGCTTAACGGTGTATCTAATCACCTTATCGCTAACTACATTGAGTTGATATTTTTTTTATACCTTTGCAGAGTGCGACTTCTGTACGCAAGTACTAGTACTTAATACTCTTTGGTATAGGGTAAAAGCTGTTGTATTTTCCGTGGGTAAAAATATCACGTAAATATTTATAGTGAAATGCACTAAAATAATAACATCTTTGGAGATAGTATATACGCAAAAAACAAACAGCAACCAGGATTTAGTGTCCCGCCTTTAATTAGGGACGCAAATTGCGGACGTGAGCTGGGTGCTGGTAATTCAATTACCATTTTTTAATGAACAACATTTATAACCAGCATCTTAGGGCCAGTTTTCTCTGGCAATCGTTCGAAAGACCCTCATAAAAATACTCTCGACATTTCATTGGGAAATTCTTGTTTTTAACGTCGGTAGAAACCTAGGTTCTTATTTCACCTTGTCTAATTAAGTATTTCATTGAGTTTTATTAAGTAGAGATTGCTATCCCAACTTTTGTCCAACAAAAAATAAATAATACTATCTTGAACAGGTTGTGACTGTATAACTACCATTTGAGTAAAGTCTTCTCTACTCACTTTAAGTCACTTAATAATACCTTTATATATTAATTTATATGAATATTATCTTAAATGCTGCCGCAGCTAAGTAAAATCATCAAAGCACTTATACTTACCTAGATTTCAGACTGTCATGTACCCACCTAATATCCAAGCAAAAAATACTCACCATGGCACCAGTTCCTTATTTTCTTCCAGGCCAGACGGCGTCGCCAACGTGTCCGCGTCGCCCTCGGTCCTACCTCCAGGATGCTCAGGGATCACTCGCTCAATCGTGGTCACCTCCTCGATGTCAGAGTCGATGCCCTGGGCGAAGTCCATATAAAACGACTCGCGGGAGTCGCTGGAGCCCCGTCGCAGCTTCAGCGACAGGTCGGGAGAACTGTCATCCATGTTTGCCACCAATTTAGCACTGTTTTAATACATCGTTCACCGTTCCCTTTTCAAATTGAGATCCAACCTTTTACTTTGCGAGTCATTTAGAAATTTCGGTATTTTGGGAGTTACCCCATTGTGGCAATAAGTATACACGAACCTTCAAGACAATATTTTAGATATATACTTAACGTATATAGTCTTTTTCGCAATTAGTGGACCTTCTTTGCAATTATACGTTTGTTCATGTGCAATTCCCCTCGCGTAAATTTGCGTAAGTAGATAAATCTAAACAAGGAAATCCTATATTTTTGTATCCGTCCGTGGTATATAATAAATGCCAACGCCGCCGACACAGTGGTGGAACAAAATTTAAAGATAGGTACAATTTTAAGGATTCCTCCCCTCATGTAAAATTGACTTGATAAGTCTTTCAAAAATATGTCGTAGTCCGAATATAATTTTTCTATTCAGTGATCTTTTTGGGGCCTCGAAAACTATTTTTTTGGAGTTGGAGTCAAGGCAACAGCTAAATAGTTGTTTATGGATACTTTAAAAACAAGGGCATTAGTATGTACATATATATGACTTACATTAAAATGAAAAATATCACATCTAAGAAGAGTAGGTAACTCTACTTAGATGTGATATTCAAATCAAAAAGTTATATATAATTCACGAACTTAAAAAATGTAGGTAAAATTTCGTACAATAATTCCATTGAAAATTAAGAGTTGTGCACTACCTACTCTTATCTTAGTAAAATACATTTATAAAAATATTGATTTCAGTCCAGTAACTTTCTTTGTTACCGGAAAGTATTTTCGAACTCTTCATTCGATAGAACAAAAGTTGCGAACTTGTCAAAAGAAGTAGGTATTCTAGCATGAATATTGGAAACTACGGACAAAGTATTTTTATATTATTTACTTATTTCCTTTGCTCCCAACTTCAATACACTTTTTTGGATAAATGGAGAATGGCATTGTAATGTTTACTGTGCTACTATTGTATTACAATAATACAGGTTGGATTAATTGTATATAGGGTGCTCAAAGTAGTAGAAAATGTTCTAGAGACGTTTATTTTTACTTACTTCCGATTAATCTATTTTAGTAGTAGGTATTCTTTTGATCACCTCTACTATTTAATAAGTTAATATATGATTAAGTTTATTAAGACGTTTGGGCTCCCCCTTTTTTACCGTTAACTTACATGTCAACAATTTAAAAGTGGTTAGTACAACTAGGTTTCATTTACCGGTTCATTTTTCTACGGGCCTATATTGATTTAGTCATTACGGTCACGCATATCCAACTATAACAGTGCGTTTCAAACAAAACACATGTGGCCAACAAAAAAGTGGCACTCCCGAACAATAGTGATTTATCTTGTCTCACAAAAAGCGCTTTGAAGTAAAAAAAGAACAATGACTCGTGAACCACTCATAGTGCAACCTTCCCTAAAATCGACATGCTTCCTGTGGCGTTAATAACTGGACGGACACGCACACATGCGGACGTCAACTATAGGTATGGTCAGGACTATTACGATCACGACGGACATGGGTGACATATGCTGGATCCCAAAACGTTTTGACTTCCAAGAAATCAAGGTTCTTCCACATATTTCGAGTAGACCAAGGCTTGGAGGCAAAGCGTCTAGTGAAAGGCATTTCTAAGAAGCACTCAGTCAATTCAGCCCGGGTTCGAACCCCGCTCAGGTCATAGTGGAAAACAATCTTTTTCAGATTGACCTGGGTCTTGGATGTTTATCTATATAAGTAGGTACCTATCTATTATAAAATATAGTATCGTTGAGTTAGTATCCTACGACACAAGCATACAACTTACTGTGGGCTAGCTCAATTTGTGTGATATGTCCCTATAACTATATATGTTTAATTAATTAATATCTTTTCCTCTACACAAATCCTAGACACCTGGATTGGCCTGAGTAAATCGACGAGCAGCAACTTATATTCGTTCATACGGCGCAGACCATCTAAATGGCAGTAAAGCATGGCTTGATGTCTGTACATTCCACAGAATACTGTTTTGCTTCCTATTAGTCTGCGTCTAGACCAAAATATATTTGTAATGTTAGTCTCTGCCGGACAATAAATAAACCTATCTGCAGTGCAATGATTTTACTTTTGAGGAGTGTACTTTAACAGCGATTGGACTGAGTTTCTTTCAGCGTGTGTCTGCAGTCATTCCGAAACACTAGTATTTTTACAATTTTGCAAATAATAAATAAAAATAAGACAATATATGACATTAAAAAAAGCGATGCATCGTATTTTGTATAAAAAATATTCACTTATTTTTTTTTTCACAGGAAGTTAAACTGAAAATCAATACAGCTTTCTGTTTATTTATCCATTTCATAGACACATCAAAACAAATACATCATGCTATTCAACTGTCGTCCTTTTAGGTATTGTATGTAAGTATATGAATAAATAACGATGGATGACCAAAACAATCCGATAGTCCGTTAAGACAAAGACGACGCCGGATAAATTATGTATCACGTAACAAAACTTATATGGTCTGTCAAAAAGTTACCGAAATCCGCATACCATTCCAAATAAGACAGTCATATAATATAGTCGTACCTAGATCTCTGGTCGTACCTATGTTGTGTACTTTTGGTACTTTGTATTTTATTTTGGTCCTTCGAACCGGAAGTTCGCAACTGATTTTCAAATATCCTCCAAAGAAAATGTAATAAATTAAATACTAATTTAAATTGTACAGAAAAGGTCTATACATTTTATACAAAACCACTACATATCTCAACAATTATATCTCAAGCAACAAACAATACGTGAATCTGAGAATAAGTTGTACCTATCGCATCATCACCGGCACGCAACATTGCCGATAATGACACGTAAGAATAACATTAATATTAATACCACATCCAGGAGCGATATTAATCGCCGCCGATCCCTCGGGAACAACAATAATGCCCATGAACAAACATATTCATTTGCACAAGACTGACAATCGGGATATTCCGATGCCAGGCACGCTTCGCACCGGGCGAAGACGTATTGACACGGAATAATTCAACAGAGTCACTCACACACCGATACGATTGTAGTAGAGTAAGCACGTGCGTGGCGAAGGAACGCGGCGGGCGATAGTGGCGCCCTCACGCGGCGAAGGTTGGCGCGCAATTGCCGCGAGAATCGGAACGCAGAGCGGCCCGGCGGGAAGGGAAGGGGGATGCACCCTCGGACTACTCGGGACCCGGTCGGGAGTCGGGATCAATCTGACGACACCCGGACACGACAACGGAGGGCCACCATACAATGCCATTGACATTGCATTCTCACGAACGGAAGCTTAATAAAACACTAGGTAGTAATAATCTATAGAAGTTTATAACATTGTTTTCGACCATAAACAAATCAAGTTTACTTACAATAAGTTTAACATACGTTCAATATCACAATACTTGCTAGTCTTTACTTAAATAGATGTAAATCATTAATTAAAGATAAAATAAAAAAAATGTGAATATCTATTATGTATAAAAAAAAAAAATAATGTGACAAAACATGACAACTTAATTGATTAAACATACAGTACTCTACATATATTAAAGTATAAAATACTCGTACATACACAAAGAACCTATGGCAAAAATTCCGATCAATTTATCATCCATCACAGTATCGATAGATTAGGAAGTTTATATGAGTAACTATTTATTTAAGACTATTATAGGCGATAATCATTATAGTATCGTAAAAATATTTCTACACTGATATTGTATTGTTTGGACAATGATGAATTATTTTTTTATAAAAAAATGCAGTATCTAAAAAGTTATACAATGTGGAACGATATCTTCATTAGGATGTTCTTTGGAAGTGGTCAACAATGGAATGATTAGCATTTATAGTTATAGGTTTATATGGCAAAGATGAAAATTGGAAACAATTCGTCCAACACATGTGAATACAATTAAGTCAAACTTATGTGTGTTCAGAGTCAGACAAGAGTTTTATGTTACACATTACTACATTTTGCATCCAGTTCAGGGTCCGTATCCACACTATAATCGCAATTTGAATTGTTGCATTTATAAGAGTTTTTTTTGTAACTCAACGATCTTTTGAGTGATATTTTTTAAATTCCAAGAGATAGTGATTGAAATTGCTAGATATAACATTGATGATGATGATTGATACTTAATACTACGCAACTGATATTATTGCTTAAAATGATCTAACAACATAAATATTTTGATAATTTTGATATTTTATTTCCAAGTCTAAAATTATATAAAACCCAACATATTCTATCTAATGTCATAATTGCATTTGGTGATATACGTTTAATATAAAAATCATTATAGACTAATAAGTAAAACAAATATTCAGACTTTCATGGTCCTTTTAAATCTGCCCATACGGTTTTGCCTAGATGTAATAAAGTTTTTTAATCCATTTTACTCCCGATGGTGATAGTAATTTATTTTAATACGTGTGCACGCCACTAATCATAGCTAAGCTAGTCATTGAATGTACACACAGCTACATAATAAACTTATAAACATAACCAAGCGCAAGAATTGAAATACCCACATATTATATATCAATTATCACATCAAGCTCATACAAACCTGGCGGGAAGCCTTAATGTCTTTATCAGTAATGTAAACGAATGCTCAGTACGGTTTGTAATAGAATTGCCAAATAATATTTTAATAGCATGCTCGATGCTTCGGCTCATACAAAACTGGCGGGAAGCCTTAATGTCTTTATCAGTAATGTAAACGAATGCTCAGTACGCTTTGTAATAGAATTGCCAAATAATATTTTAATAGCATGCTCGATGCTTCGGCTCATACAAACCTGGCGGGAAGCCTTAATGTCTTTATCAGTAATGTAAACGAATGCTCAGTACGCTTTGTAATAGAATTGCCAAATAATATTTTAATAGCATGCTCGATGCTTCGGCTCATACAAACCTGGCGGGAAGCCTTAATGTCTTTATCAGTAATGTAAACGAATGCTCAGTACGCTTTGTAATAGAATTGCCAAATAATATTTTAATAGCATGCTCGATGCTTCGGCATCGATGGTCAGGGGTGTCTTCCTCACTGCCTGTCCGGTGGTTGCAGGTATGACATCGGGCACGCGCGCCCGGCCTCCCGGGCTGCTAATTACTTTTTCAGTGAGAAGTATCCCAATACCTCAAATCCCTTCCCAAACCCAACCAATTCCTATTCTTCCCCAGCTTAAGAGCCCGCCATATGCCAGGCGGCGTGGCGATACAAACGCGGATGGTCTAAACGCGTTGGCTACTTTGGATATTTACGTTTTTTAGGAATATTCAAGGGTTATTCGAAAAAGAAAAACATATGATGGCTGCCTTATCTGTAATGCAATAATAATCAAAAGTTTCAAGGTTAATTTTAATGTAATTGGTGAATAATGCTATATACCGAGTAAATTAGACGTGATTTGGAGGCAACTTTGCAATTTTTTTCTATCGAGAAAATTTAACGCAATCGTGTTTTTGAGTCATATAGTTACCAGTCAGTCCTGAACTTTGCTGCATTTTTATTTTAACTTGAGTATTTAATTATTATTGATATAACAGTCAATCATGCAAAGCAGTGTGAGGTAGTACGGGCCCTTAAAAATGCTTCCGACGGGCAGCAGCATCGGAAGCACAAGAAGCCTAATAAACTACGCTCACCAACCCGCCAGCCAAGCGTAGTGAGTATGACAATATCCTCCCATAGAACGATTTACTATATCCTCGGGAGAGGCCTTTCACCAGCAGTGGACATTTTGCGCCTGTACTAGAGATGGGCAATCCACCCACCCGGGTTTAAACCCAGTTGGGTAAAAACCGGGTGTTTTGGGTGTTTTGGGTTTAAACCCAATAAGCACCCATTTTTTTGGGTTTTTACGATTTTTTACTTTAATTATGCTACTTCTTGACCTGACTAAGCTGGTGCAGTGGACTACAGTTCCAACCCTTCAGGTCCAATTGGTCAACTTCCCTCCCATACTTACGTTTTTGTTTTATGCCCTCATCAAATAATATTTTTTTGCGATAGAGCGAGGCGACATGACCAGAGGATAAAATAAACGGGTATTTTGGATTGTTAGTAGCTCAATAATTTAAATATTGTCGCGAAGCTCCCAGAATGGAATAGTCTAGAACTTATCCGAACACCGTCTGTCGCGCTCATAAATCTTATATCTTGCTCACACATATGTATTCTAGGTTAGCGGGAATACACACTATCGAATATTCTGGCAGTCGGAACCGAAACTATATGGAACTAGAGACAAAACTATTATGAGGGTACGGAAGGGGCCACCGTCATTCAGTTGACCGCGAGTATTCGAAGCGAACGATTTCAATACGAGTGCGAGTAATAACAGTGACCGCAAGGCCACGGGTAAGCGCGTCGCGTGGCTGCGATAGGTTTCAGAGGCAGGCGCACGCGGCAGAGGCAAACGCCAGCGCCAAGGTGTTCACGAGAAAGGGCGGCAAGGAAAGTGGACGTATTCAGATCAAAGAATAATACAATAATTTTTTGAATAATACCATTACTTATTGTTTTGACCGTGTTGAAGGATTCATTTATGATACATGCTTTTTAACCGACTTCAAAAATGGAAAACGATGTTCGACAGTTTGAATGTTTTCTTACTGACTGGTTGGTAGCTTTTGGGTAAGGAATTTGAGGATCTCGAAAATGACGTCAGTCTTGGAATCCAAGATGGCGGACGCGACTTGTCATAAAAAATCGACATGGGTGTCGTTGTCTAGGTATTTTGAGGTGTAGATCTCGAAAATGACGTCAGATTTAGAATCCAAGATGGCGGACCCGAATTGTTATAAAAAATTGACATGGTTTTCGTTTTCTAGTTTTTTTGGGTGTAGATCTCAAAAATGATGTCAGTTTAGGAATCCAAGATGGCGTACGTGACTTGTCATAAAAAATCGACATGGGTGACGTTTTTATGTTTCTTGGGAAGAAGATCTTGAAAATAATGTCAGTTTTGTAATACAAGATGGCAGGGCTTTGCATGGTAATTCATCATGGGTGTTGATCAATAGTTTTTTGGGGTGTAAATAACGTAATTTTCGAGGAAGAATAGGAAACAACACCCATGATGATTTATCATAAACTGTCGTCATCTTTGATTCCAAAACTGATTTTATAATCTAGATCTACACCACTAAGAACCTAAAAAATTACACGCGTCGATTTTTCATGACAAGCCACGTCCGCCATCGTAGATTTCAAAACTGACATCATTTTCGACATCTACACCCTAAAGAACGTAGAAAATGAATCCGATGTCGATTCTTCATGAGAAAATGCCTCCGCACTCTTAGATACCAAAATCGACGTCATTCTCTAATCTACACCCCAAAAAGCCTTAGAAATAACATCCATGTAAATTTTTCATGACAAGTCACGTCCACCATCTTGGATTCGAAAACTGACATCATTTTCGAGATCTACACCCCATAAAACGTAAAAAAGAACACGCATGTCGATTTTTCATCAAAACTCGCGTCCGCCATCTTGAATTCCAAAACTGACGTCATTTTCGAGATTTTCACCCTAAAAACCTAGGAAACGACTCCAGTGTCGATTTTTTATGACAAGTCGCGTATGCTATCTAAGATTCCAAAATGACATCATTTTCAAGATCTACACCCCAAAGAGCCTTAGAAATAACATCCATGTAAATTTTTCATGACAAGTCACGTCCGCCATCTTGGATTCGAAAACTGACATCATTTTCGAGATCTACACCCCAAAAAACGTAAAAAAAGAACACGCATGTCGATTTTTCATCAAAACTCGCGTCCGCCATCTTGAATTCCAAAACTGACGTCATTTTCGAGATTTTCACCCTAAAAACCTAGGAAACGACACCAGTGTCGATTTTTCATGACAAGTCGCGTATGCTATCTAAGATTCCAAAATTGACGTCATTTTCGAGATCTACACCCCATAAAACCTGGAAAACGACATTCATGTCGATTTTTTATGACAAGTTTTTTCTGTAACTACCAATGTCGTCGCTCGGGTGGAGCGACAACAAAGGGTATATTTTTTTTTAGGTTAAATGGTTTATGAATTATAACGATAGATAATGCCTCAAGACATTCTGAAGTCATTGTGGAATAAGATGCTCCTGTACATATTTTAATACAAACATAATCTCTAAAAATAACAATACACTCCTTTTTTGAAGTCATGTAAAAAGAAAACTATCAAAAACTCAAATTTCAATACCTACATAAGAAAATAAAATAATATCATTTTACACCTTAGAATTATTTATTCTTCTAATTACGTCCACCGACTCACTACTGCCGCACAGTCATTGCCGCACTCGTTCTAACATAAGGTCTGACACAGCATGCCGTCTCTTTCTACTTTGGCGCAAAGCTTTTAAAATATTTACGGCAAGCAAAAGACCAACATGTTGGTCAACTGCAACATGAAAACACAGAACTAATTATTTTCATCTCGGTTTTTATTAATAGTAAACATTTTAAAATTTCCTAAAATTTAATTAAGTACGTACCTAATATTTCTTTAAATTATTTTAACGTACAGCAACGTAGAATTGATCATTACAATTTAATAAAAATATATTTTTCATATATTACTAACGTTTTTGACAAATAAAGTAAACACCCAATTTTTTGGGTGTTTATGGGTGTTTAAGGGTGTTTATTGGGTTTTTACCAAAGCACCGGGTTTAAACCCGGTGCTTTGCCCATCTCTAGCCTGTACTGATGATGTTCGATCCATAATATGGCAACGTTTTGACGACGGCATTACGAAGACATAATTCGGATGGATCTACCATACCCAGGGCCGGATTGCCCTAAATGCCACCAAGGGACTGCACACCAAGGGATCTAGAGGAGGCAAATGACAGGGCAGTGGCCGTGACCGCATAGTGGACGAAATTACTATAGCCAAAAGACATTACGAATCGAAGTAGTATACGGATTAGGGCGTATGGATTCCCTAAGCACTTTGTGGCCCCCGACACTTGCCTTTTTTGCTTATGGGCGCTAATCAGGCACTGCAGCTACGGAGGCGATGGGAGAGTGGTATATAATGAGGCCCCTCTAAACCTGTTTCTCTGAGTAGATTAGCTCCGATTACTAGTGACCGCCCGGCGGTCTCGGGTGACTTGCACCCAGGATGATAGGCCCTTCTGGCAACGTAGCTTTCGGCCCATAAGGCAAAAGATGAGAGTTGCTGTTCTCCAAAGGCTTTTGCCATTGTTTCTCAGATGGCTATGCGTGCACGCGGCCCATCAGGCAATATGAGAGTTTGCTGTCTCTCCACACCTTGCGCATACCGGCAACGCCCAAAGCCGAGGTCCGTCTCTCCTGGAAGCCCTTTGGTGATGTTGTCTATATGGCTGAGGGCACTCTGCCCTTGCCTTAAACGCCCGGTGAAGTATCAAAAGCTAGTTGGAGCTACAAAGTAAATTTAAAAATAATCCGTTTCTCGACCCCGGAACGGCATCAGCCCTAAGCAGTTGCTTAACTTGCTTTGGGGTTATTCCGGTACTGATCATACCAACTGACACACAATTGACAGTCGATCAGCTGATGGCTAGCTGATCGACTATCCATTGTAGTGATATTTTTTATCGATTTCTTGTTTATCATCTATGGAAAGTTGTTCAATATCTAAACCCAATGTTTGCGCCAATGGTTAAGCCAAGCTATTTTTTCTTTGACTGGCAGAATCTAGTACCATTTTGAGATATGAATAATAATATTTTCAATATTATCGATTTTAAAAACGAAGGAATCTTACTGAGATATTTAATAAATAAATTTCGCGTTTTGTTACGACATACAGATATTTTTCAGTCGAAAAATAATTTGATATTTAATCATGACAAACATTAAATTAAGTAAGAATATTTTATGCCTAATTCTAAAAGTGACGTCACACAGAAAATTTTCAATTCAAGTAAGACTAAACCTCCGCTATCCGTGCGTCCGTCTGACACAGGGTTGTATCTATTCAACCGTTACAATTAGGTAGATTTGAAATTTAAAAAGTTAAGGGGAGAGCTGCTCACGCCTGTATACAAGAAACATGTCGTAATGAGCGTTTTTACGGTTACATAATATGATACGATAGTACGGAACCATTCGTATGCGACTCGCACTTGGCCAGTATTTATTAATCAAAATTATCTGCATCGGGCCAGTTTATTCGAAGGAAAATCCAAAAAATGCATACTTAATAATCTATAACACTACTGGAAAGTAAGGGCCGAAATGTACATAGTATTGTTTTTAATCTACTTGAGTTTAGCCGACGCAGGACTTCCACGCGAGGCCTCCGCATGCCATCGAGCCGATGAGATAGACAGCTATGCCGGCCGCTACCACAATAACTACATACATCTTGATGTTCTTCCAGAACAAGGTCCTTTGCAACGTTCTCGAGTTGATGCGGTATGACACAGACTAAAACAAAAATATTTTATTGGTATATTAATTCTCTCTCTCTTATATGTAAGAGCTAGGCTCTTTAGGTACCATTGGGTGGATTTCTTTCCACCCAATGGTACCTAAAGAGCTTAGCTCTTACACACAATATTTTTCGCAGGAAACTATGGAGTGTCATTGCCTTCTCCATTTCACACACAAGTGGACCATCTACTAGTGTGCAGGTTGCCTCACTAAGTTTACCTTTAACGGAAGCAGATAGAGGTCGATGAAAATAAATGTACTTGAGTCAGATTGGTCTACAAATGCAGAGGTACAGGTCAAGCCGGGCAGGGTTAGACAGTTGCCTTAACTTTGATATTAGTAATAGACCATAATATGATCATTAAAATCCTTATCTTTATCCTTATCCTTACTAATCCTTACTAATATTGTTGATGTTACGCTTTCACGCCGACAACTACTGAACCAATCATCATGAAATTTTGCATAGAAGTTCTCTGGAGTACGGAGAAGTACATAGGCTACTTTTTATCCCGGGGAAAAGTACTATTCCTGAGGGATCGACATCGACGCGGGCGGAGCCGCGGGCGAAAGCTAGTCTTATTATAACTTGTCTGCATATTTTATAGCGTTTTAACATTTGCCCGTGTGTATGCAGATCCGTCGGAAACAACAGCATTTTCCGGGATGAAAGGTATGTTCCTCCCCGGGCATCAAACTATCTCCTTCCAAATTTTGTTCAGTAGTTGAAGCATAAAAGGTAACAAGCAGAAAGAATTACTTTCGCATTTATAATATAAGTAGGATATTTATTCCTTCCATAACTTATAGTACTGTAGATGAAGGATAGTTCTTCATAATTCATAACATACATTTTTATTCACAGCTATTGTTTTGTCCAAAATTATTTTTTAAATTAAACCATTTAATACGGTTTTATCCCATTTCATCCGAAACGTTATATAATAAATATTGTAGGCGGTAGTTCTTATAACAAAAGGACAAATGTCAACTTAGTCTGCCTGCGAATATGAAAACTAAAATTTTCGATACATTAAGTCCAGCGTACCTAACACAAAGCCTTTTTTAACACTGATAGCACAGATGTTTTATTTTCCACTAGCTTTCGCCCGCGGCTCCGCCCGCGTCAATGTCGATCCCTCGGGATTGGTACTTTTTCCCGGGATAAAAGGTAGCCTATGTCCTTCTCCGTACTCCAGAGAACTTGTATGCAAAATTTCATGATGATCGGTTCAGTAGTTACTGCGTGAAAGCTTAACAAACAAACAAACAAACAATCAAACAAACAAACAAACTCACTTTTGCATTTATAATATTAGTAAGGATAAGGATTATCTTTTGTTTTAGTTTTATATTGTGTTGTGTGTCAATGTGTTGCAATAAACATTATTCTATTCTATTCTAAACATAGTATCACAGAAATTGACCTAGTCCCGCAGTAAGTAAAAAATAATGTAATAACAAGATAAAACCGTAATTAAGTGATTTAAATGTGTATGGCGAAAATATTAGAAAACCACATTATTTGGCTAAAAGGCAAGGCCAAATTATTTGAGAAAAGATAAATAATCTCTTTCACAAAAAAAATGTCTTCATTATGTGGTTATAAATGTATTAAAATAGGTTTTGTTGATGTTTTTAGGTCGTAGTTGTCATGCCTGACCACTGAGTCACACAGATCAGTTGTTTTCACTTTATATGGGTGTGATAATAATTCAATGATATTTAATAGAATAATGAGGAAAACTGAAATTATATTTAGTTTTCCCTATATTTTTTGTAAACAATCATTGAGATGTATGAATTCATTCCAATTTTGATTAATTTAGTACCCCCTAATGTACCGAAGGTTCATGTTAAGGGGGTTTAAGGGGTCAGGGTTTTATATAATATCTACTTACACTGGTTTGCAAGTTCTCTGCTTTATTTACTAGCAACTCCAATTTTTCACCACGCATCGCCATAGTGTCTGCAATAATGGAATATTTCTGTTATGAATTGCATTTAGAACACATAAATTGATTCTAATTTTAGAATTCTACAACTACAATTATAGATCAAAATGACTCAATGGAATGACTAGTTTTGTCACTAAGAATCTCATAAATTATTTCCAGTCTGAAATTCTATATAATGCGATGCTAGCAAACAGAAAAAAAATGACGCAAAGGCAATGCAACAAAAAATAAAGAATGTGACTTTCCACAGGTAAAAAAACTTATAGACGCTTTAGAAAAACAATTCATACAATTTATCTTTGCTTAAATAAACACAATGTCATAAGTGCCAACGTCCATAAGGTATGTTTACCCGTGAAATATAACATATAATCTCCAAGTTCTATTATAGCAATTATCTAAATCCCTTACAATTAAATTGTTTGCATACTGTGCATCATACTAATTTAGTTTAACTCTATAATTTAGCTTCAGACGTAGGAAGCCTGTTGTTGAGAAATAGAAAACTATTCAAGGTCAAATCAAAATCAATGTTAGTTGTTAGGCAGGAATGAATTAATTAATTTGAAATAGCTGATAATATTACACAATCATTATTTTTCATGTTTGATTTTTAGTGTAACATTAATAACAACTGATTTGATAAACTAATTGGAAAATCTGTTAGCCTGTATGGCTAAACTCATGCTAATGCTAGAACCATAACAATATGGAGTCTGTAGGCAACAATTAAGTACTTAATTGTAATTTATTTAACACTTTAAACGCCGGAATGGCAGACACAATAGTTTTTCAATTGTTTGTTGAACAACATTGTCCGACGCGGCGTCTAAGGTGTTAAACAAAATTAGTTTTTTATCCAAATATGCATGAAAATCTGGGAGTATTTACATATAAGGTACTTTCAAAGGCATACATAAAACCTATCACTCCCACTAAGATGTCTTGTCAAATAGGCAATTTGTTATAATTCATTTTGATTTAATACTGAAATTGTTTCCTCTGATAAACTAGTTTCTGTGGTCAACAACACATATTTTAAGGTAACTTGTACTCAATGCACACAAACAATAAAGATAAGGAGATAGTGTGTTGACTCATAAATCAGTTATCAAGACCAGAAAAGCACACAATGAATCAATAAAGAACAATAAATTTATCTTAAGTTTTCTTTAGTCTGAATCATATTCTGATCTTCCAAGCTGGTCTGGGAAAAAAGAAAAAATGTAGGATGTGCCAGCTGCTTCTCTTCCCATGCAAATTGTAAAAGCTGATCGAGGGATTGGGCTAATATCTGCGGAATCATGTCAATAGGCGATGCGGCTAGCAACCCATCACTATTTTGATTCCGTTTTCCATCTACATTCCCTGCAACATGCTAAATGTGGCCATAAGGTCTTATAGACCTAGGCTCTGTCTACCCCGCAAGGGAAAAAGACGTGAAGCTATGTATGTTGTATCAATCATATTAAAAGAAAATATAGTTAACCCTTTGCCCGCTAACATCAGATAAATCCAACAAACATTTTCATAGAAAATGTATATCGGATTTATCAGATGTTTGCGGTCAAAGGGTTAACTATATTTTATAAGGGTTAAATAAAAAAAAATGTACATACATAGTGCTTTAATATAACTTAAGTCCTTAATTATACAACAAAAAATATAAGATATATTTTTTGTTGTATAATTAATAATATAATAAAATAATATAATATAAGTCTGTCTTTTAAAACTTGGTTATTAAACCATATATTCGTTAAACAAAACTTGCTTTATTGATAGATTTATGAAAAACTAGCTTTCGCCCGCGGCTCCGCCCGCGTCAATGTCGATCCCTCGGGAATAGTACTTTCTCCCGGGATAAAAGGTAGCCTATGTCCTTCTCCGTACTCCAGAGAACTTGTATACAAAATTTCATGATGATCGGTTCAGTAGCTATGGCGTGAAAGCATAACAAACAAACAAACTCACTTTCGCATTTATAATATTAGTAAGGATAATAATATACAACTTACCAATATTCTTAATCATAATGTCTTTCAGTTCATCCAGTTCTCCATGGACTTTCGATATTGCATCTAGATCCCTCGACTCGCTGTAGTGTTTCATCTCTGTGGCGAGGACCCGTGCAAACTCACTGTTCATTGCATAGGGGATGGCTGTCTGCGCCGTCTCCCCAAATGCTGTGGCAAACCTTCTCTTGATCTCATTGAGGAAAAGGAAAGCTCTAGAACGTTGGAATTTCTGTAATCAAAACCAGTAGCAAATTACACCTTCAAATATCAGATTTAATTATAATGATCACACTCGAAAAAATAATTAGATTAGACAAATAAAACACAATAGGTATACTCACATCATCTGTGATGCAAAAATAAACAAGTTTGTTTTCCGAAATGTAGTGAAACAGGTAATTCCCGTGGGAATACGTCAGCTTATCGTCATGGGGCGGAATCTTCGATAGAATTTGTTCTGTGACTTCAGTAAAATTGCCCGCACAGCTAGCATATTTAGCCAAAACGACAGTACCACGGGCTACAACGCTGAATAATAACGGCATGTTGTAATTGAAGGCTGAATCTACACAAAGAAAGCGATACGCCGTAAATTATATTATTGTCTTGGGGCGAACATAAATCACGTAGTTTGTTAAAAATTATCACGAAACTAACAATAATATCTAGTTAATTACAAAAAATTATGAATTCACGTAGGTAATAAAATATAAACAATTCAATTGATAAAGGGCAAAAATTGTAAAACTATTCAGTCCGATCGGAATCAGGAATCAGCACAGCAGAACAAAACAATCATCGCTGTCTGTCAGATCTGTCATCATTAAACTGACAACTGTCACTGTCATGCATGAATAAAATGTCACTGTCAAAACTTTTTTTTTTATGAATTTTAAGCGCGTAAATTCTTTAGCCAATATCAAGTAAAGTTGAATATTAACGAAGGCTGGTAAGCTGGTATTGACTCGACGGAATCTCTGGAGACAATTCCCACCAAGTCAAAAGGATCCCCACAAATCCACTGGTAAGTACGATCATAAAATGATGCAGCAAATCGGACAACCACCAGCCCGCTAAGTAAATCCCACTACAACTGCACCTCAGTTTATTTTAGTTATTTCACGTATTTTTTATACACATGGACATTTTATGACATCAAATTACTCTTATTTTACATTATAAAGTCAACTAAAAGAAATTTGCAAATAGGAATTTGCAACACAATCCATTTTTTTTCTTTTTATGGCTGTCACATGCTCAGAACAATAACTAAAGCATCTTCTGAGGTCACATACTACGTGTGTGACATAACTTATTTAGCCAATATTAAGTTTAAGAGTTTTCCCGCGCTTTTTATAAGTCTTTGACAAGACGTGTTATCAAGGAAATGATGGTGTAGTTCATTTTGTTGATTCTACGAAACCCCTGACGACAATTAGACTTATTTTAGTTATTCCGGTGGTATCAGTGGCGTAGCTTGCCCTTATTGATATTTGTCTGGGCTCTTGCTACAGAAGTTAAAAAATCTTTTGATGGCGAGATAGGCCTGTAAAGTGTTGGAATGACCAGTTTTGAAAAGAAGGTCGATAAAAGCGCAAAATATGGATATTAATAAAGGAATAAGAAAGACCTTAGCCTAGCAGCATATGTTAGTAAACAATACACGCCTGGGGGCCCTGTAGCTGGGGGGGGTATCATTAATATGGCTGATACTGCGGTAGCTACGCCCCTGGTTGATATTGTTGATCGAAGGTTATTCCACACCAAGGACGTTATAGTACAAGGACTGAGCTCTCATAGTAATAATTGGAGCAGAAAGCGAAGACAAACTTCGGAATTCTATCTCGCTCTAAAGTAGGGTGACCAACTATAGAATACATTTCTCGGACTTGAAGTACTTAGGTAGGTACCACAGAAATATATCAGGATAGAACGGCTAAGTGGGTGGTACACGCGTTTCTCAATCTTGTACGATCGTACGAGATTCGTTAAACGTTCATTCAGTCAGCGCGCACGTTCCAACTTGAACATAACACACACAGAACTGTAGCGTTTGAGGGAAGTTTCCGCTACCAGGCAACGAAGTGCTGGAATGATATTCCACCTCCGATTAGGCTACTAAGTTCGGTTTATACATTTAAAAAGCAATACAAAACTTTTCTTCTACATAAGCAAGTTGAAGGTATTCCAAATCGTTGCCGGTAGGTGATTTTCTCTACGACGTGTCTGGCTCACTGGGGGAACATTGTATATAGACCGGCGGCCGGTGGCAGGACTTCCTACCTCATAAGATACCCGAATGAGACTAGTATGTAGTGAAAGTAGGTGCTTTGGAGGTGGGGGCCAGGTAGGGTTGCCACTCCCTAACCTGGAAGAACCATAAAAAAAAGGTGTCCAAAACGTCAATTTTGGCCAAAAATTATCTCATCAGATACTCGAACGGGAGTTTGACGTAGTGAAAGATATCCTTATGGAGAGGTGAACCAGCTAAGGTTGCCTGCGGCAACCCTGGAAGAAGTCCAAGTTCAGCCACCCTGAAGGGGGTGATTTTTCATGGTAATTTATCTCATAAGATACCTCAATGAAACTAGTGCCCGATGTTAGTTCTGAGGGTCGGGATTGCGAATAAAATAGGTTGCCTGCGGCAACCCTGGAAGAACCCATGTTCAGGCACGTTTAAGACGTGGAATTTGAAAATTAAAGTAATAAAAAAAATCTCGGAACCATATCCAAAAGCACTGCAGGATTACGATCGTAACATTATTTTTAACCGACTTAAAAAAAATAGGTTTTCAATCCAATGTTCAATATATTCTCTAAAACTTTTAATTGCATTGTAACTAATATTAATTGATGTTTTATATTATATTTGATTTAGTATAAGTTCCATCAAAATGGGTTCATATGTTCACGAGATATAGGCTAATACGTATAACTGTGCCATTTTTTAAATCTCATATAGTACATGAATGAAACTAGTGCCCGATGTTAGCACTGACGATCTTGTATATGAATAAAATAGGTTGCCAATCCGTAACCTGGAACAATCTAAGTTCGGGGATGAACTTGGATTCTTCCGGGTTACGGATTTATACGTGGAATTTGAAAATTAATCATTTAAAAAAGAAGTTGAAACCATATTTAGTATATAATATAATAATAGGCGAGATTACGATTGCGATGGTTCATAATTGACTTTCACAAAAAAGTGAGGTTTTCTTTTCCATAACCTATTGGTTATGTTAATTATTTAATTATTTATATATAAACTTTAATTATTTTTCCCGGTTCGCCCGGGCCACACATCGTATGACTCGTCTACGGTAGTCCAACAGCGTTTCCCTTAGTTGGTTGTCTGCAAATGCTCTCAATGTATTTTCATGTGTCAACTCCATACCCAGTCCCAATCTTCTTCTTTTCGAATCAAAATGGTTATGTTTGCCTTCTATTATACAGTTTTTAGCCGTGTGGTTTACAATAGCCGTGTAGTTTCCGGCAGAGTAGAATAGGACCATTCCAAATCTTCTCATGGATGTCGTAAGAGGTGACTTAGGCAATACAAGATTAAAAACAAAACTCATAAGCATCAATGAGACCTCTCCAACACGTCGCATGCCCCTTCAATGTCCAGTGATATGACTAATGCCATCTGTTTCCCGTTTTAGGCTTCCTTTACGATTGTGAGTGCGAAGTAGTCCTCCTAACCGGGTTTGGGTATTGTTTTTATAACAGCTCTATTCCAGGTTCTGGGGAAATATCCGAGGCGTAAGGATGCGTTATATAGGGCAAGCATAACCTCGGGACAAGCCATAAGTGCATGGGTGCAGATATTAGCTGTGAAGCCATCATGTCCCGAGGCCTCTCTTGGGCTCATTCCATTTAGCACTGTAAGAAGCTTGTACATACGAAACGGTTACATTGCATCGAGATGAGCGTTTCGGTATCCAGGGCCCGTACAATGTTTTCAGCTTCTTCTCGTATCGCTGCGGGGCTTCTTGAGTCATTCTAAGCAATGACTCAAGAAGCCTCGCCTATGTGTCGGTTGGATAAAAGGTTTCAGCCAGCAGTTCTGCGGACTTTTCTGGACGCAAAAGGCCGCTTCCGTCTGGATTTCTCATTAGTCTGTCCTTCTCCACCAGTCTACACGCTTTCACAATCCTTTAAGCCTCAGATGTTCTCTTTCTTTTAACAGCTTTCATCTCAGCCAGTAGCGGGTTCCACCACTTTATTAATTTACACTTCGTTTTAGACTTAAGTTTGGGAATCGATGCTTCGCGAGCCCTTGTTACCATCTCCGAGTATCTGGCCACCAGGTCATCATGGCCTTCCCTATCTTTAATACGGCTGATTGAGTACTGGGTTATTTAATTTGCTAGGACTTTTCCTCTAAAATTCTTTTCAAATATAGTCTAGTTACAATACTTTTATTTATTAGTTACTAGTATTTTGGGGGGATTGTTGTTGTATCATTTAATTCACATATACCAGTTCCATGGTCATGGCTCTATGATCAGGCAAAGGTAGCAGATCTGCTTCTACTCGCCAGTTGTTAAACTTATTCGCAACACCGGGTGTGGCGAGAATAATGTCTGAAATGCTCTTATATCGTTTATTGCCTCTGTAGACATAGAAAGTTGATTTATCACGGAGACAAATGTTCCGTATAAGCTAACAGGTTACACTAAGACGTATTTGTTTATAACTCGAAAACTACTAACCTAGTTTAATGCAACTGGCAACAAGTTAAACCAAAATAATATAAAACAAGTAAAATTATAACCAATAGGCTATGGAAAAGATAACCTCACTTTTTTGAAGTCGGTTGAAAAGCATCGCAATCTTAATCTCGCATTGCTTTTAAATATGATTCCAACTTCCTTTATAAATGATTAATTTTCAAATTCCACGTATAAATCCGTAACCTGGAACAATCCAAGTTCATCCTCGAACTTGGATTGTTCCAGATTACGGATTGGCAATTATTTATATACAGGATCGTCAGTGCTAACAACCTGCACTAGTTCCATTCATGTACTATATGAGATAAAAAAATAGCACAGTTATACGTATTAGCCTATATCTCGAGAACTAATGAACCAATTTTGATGAATCTTACACTAAATCAAATGTAATGTGAATTCAATTCAATTATTTCATAACAGAAAACAATTGTGTTGAAATGTTTATCCTAGACTACAGACATATTTATTATAATTATTATGAACATATGTGGGTAATTAAATATAATTTATCCAATACAAAATGAAACATCAATTAATATTAGTTGCAATGCAATAAAAAGTTTTAGAGAATAAATTGAACATTGGATTGAAAACCTATTTTTTTTTAAGTCGGTTAAAAATAACATTACGATCGTAATCTTTCAGTGCTTTTAAATATGGTTCCGAGATTTTTTTTATTACTTTCATTTTCAAATTCCACGTCTTAAATGTGCCTGAACATGGGTTCTTCCAGAGTTGCCGCAGGCAACCTAGTTTATTCGCAGTTTGGACCCTCAGAACTAACATCGGGCACTAGTTTCATTAATGTACTATATGAGATTAAAAAAAAATGCACAGTTATACGTATTAGCCTATATCTCGAAAACTACTGAACCGATTTTGATGGAACTTACACTAAATCAAATGTAATATGAAACATCAGTTAATATAAGTTACAATGCAATTAAAAGTTTAAGAGAATATATTGAACATTGGATTGAAAACCTATTTTTTTGAATTCGGTTAAAAATAATATTACGATCGTAATCCTGCAGTGCTTTTGGATATAGTTCTGAGATTTTTTTTATTACTTTAATTTTCAAATTCCACGACTTAAACGTGCCTGAACATGGGTTCTTCCAGGGTTGCCGCAGGCAACCTATTTTATTCGCAGTCCCGACCCTCAGAACTAACATCGGGCACTGGTTTCATTGAGGTATCTTATGAGATAAATTACCATGAAAAATCGCCCCCTTCAGGGTGGCTGAACTTGGACTTCTTCCAGGGTTGCCGCAGGCAACCTTAGTTGGTTCACCTCTCCATAAGGATATCTTTCACTACGTCAAACTCCCGTTCGAGTATCTGATGAGATAATTTTTGGCCAAAATTGACGTTTTGGACACCTTTTTTTTTATGGTTCTTCCAGGTTAGGGAGTGGCAACCCTACCTGGCCCCCACCTCCAAAGCACCTACTTTCACTACATTCTAGTCTCATTCGGGTATCTTATGAGGTAGGAAGTCCTGCCACCGGCCCCCGGTCTAATATCATTTTTATCTATCTTCTAATTTATAATTATTTTCTATCTTAGATATATTGGGTTCTTACGTATTGGTCATAATTATTTCTATACATGCATTTCATTATTTATTTATTTGTGTCAATTCCCACACGTATATCGTATATATTATTATATAATCTCCTTGCACCCGCACCTACTTGACGGCGATAACTGAAAATCAGTGTTTTTGTACGTAAGTGCAAAATAATCGCTGAGTTATGGCCTTTTTGTCTTGCTGCAGCACACAAATGACTGTTCTTGTGTTTATGTACTTAGATTTAAGATCGCCTCTATTACTAATTTGTGTGTTTGTGGCAATCAAATAAACGTATTATCTATCTATCTATCTATAACATATGCTTTATTAAGCGGTATTTAATTATAAAAACAAAAGTATGAAAGTAAATAGGTCGAAACAAGGTATTTTTTCCATGGATCGATACTTTTTTATTAACAACAAAAAAATAAATAAAAGACCTATCACGATTTTCAATATAAAACGACAATACAACTAATTCACATCCAATACGCGTTCTAAAAACATTTTATAAAGCTCGTTCCAAGGAGAACGCGCAATGTAAATTCAATTGTGTGATAGCAACACGAAAGCTGCATTAGCATTGCGTTTTTGCACTCGAACTGATATTATCGATAATATTTAATAGTTAACATTATTATCTCAGATTTTTTTAGGTTGCTCCCATGTGTTGATTAAAATATTTATCAGTAACTATTATGGAATGCATGTTACGAAAAGAATTCGAACTTTGGCATACAAAAAGTTAAATTACATCAAAAGTCACGTTTTGATGTACATGAATGAAAGGCAAGCCAATCGACAAATACAAATGACTGTTTATCGAAATGACGCGATTTATTTCTGTGGATATCACATTACTATTTCGCTCGTCATCATCATAATTTCGAGTAGGTGTCACGGTCAATCGACCATGCTCACCCTGGTGTCAGAGTTCTTCGAAACCGCCTCTCAGCTTCTGACGTGGTTCCTTTAACGACTACCAGATGGCAGCCGGAATCAACGACTTAACGTGCCTTCCGAAGCACGGAATCATCTTTATTATCAGACAATCCGGTGATTCAAGCCTGCAATGTCCTAACCAAACTAGAAATAACTAAACAAAGTATGCTTCGAATGCACGAAGGCAGTTACTACACACTTCGCTAGTAATGACGTAATGGTGGTGGCGTAGTTTATGCAAAAACTGACAAACGCGTTCTCTTTGCAAAGACCACGCGTAGCCATTCTATCCTGATATATTTCTGTGGTAGGTACCTATGTCGGTGTCATTGATAAGACCCTATGCTATGATCATTTATTGACAAATAGCAACTGTAGAAGGGAAAAGCAACAGTAGAGATGTTCGTAGTACGCCTTTGAAACGTTATTCTATAACTAGCTGTTACCCGCGGCTCCACCAGCATTAATGTCGATCCCTCGGGAACAGTCGAATTTCCTGGAATGAAAGGTAACCTGTGTTCTTCCTCGGGCCCCAAACTACTTCCACATCAAATTTCATCCAAATCGGTTCTATGGTTGAAGCGTGAAAATGCGAAAGACAGACAGACAGAGTTCACCTACACAGATCTTTTTTCAATGTAATCGTGAACTTATGTATCTATTTTTATACTTCTAAGTCTAGAAATGAGAAAAATTCCATACAAACTTTACCCCCCTTATTTTACCCTTTCAAGGGGAGTTTAGTCACGATCCCTCGGGAACAGTAGAACTTCTTCCCCGGGCCTGCAACTACCTCCATACCAAAATTCTTCCAAATAGGTTTAATGGTTGAAGCGTGAAAAGGGGACAGACAGACAGACAGAGTTACTCTCGCATTTATAATATTAGTATGGAAATATGGATTTTATGTACGAAGTACCTATAAGTACACATTACTGATAAATCAGATTCAACAAACTCGGCAGATAAGATGGACACCCTAGCCAAGGCACAACATTTACTAACTGAAAACGGTTATGTTATTTACCTGAGAAAGGATAATGCACAATGCACTGCACTGTCGCTTCGAGATCTCTTGAAACAACAAGTTATATTATTATACTCTTTCAGTCTGCTTAAAAAATTCGAAGGCTGCGGGATTTTTTATTAATAATATGGCGGCAATGTTGAGATCACAAACTTCTTCTGAGTCACAAACGTTGAGATCGTACTAGGGTTGCTAAACTAAATTAAAATTTAATACTATATTAAGATTGCTCTTTTATTTTCGATAAGAAAAAATTCAAAATTAACTGTAAACATACAGTTTAGTTAATAAATTAATTATTCCATGTAAAATAAAACAGGAATTATTTCATTATTAATTAAAAATTGCTGTTTTGCTTTACTACCATTTTCTTCCATTATTTACATTTTTATGCAATGGCAAGGGTGCGAGAGGGAAAAAATGCCGAGGTATTTCCGTCTCACTTTACCCTAGAATTTTTTGCACAGCATTATGCTCTCTATTCTTGAAGCGTTAAGGGTTAATATCGTATATCAAAATCTGAAACAGTTCTATCAGGGTACTAAGGAACCGCCTACTAAATAGATGTTCCACACATTGTTCATAAACATGGATATAAAATTTATTACACCAAATTATACACCGATTTCACCATAGATTTAAAAAAAATTGCTGGATTTAACCAATATTTAAAAAAAAAATTGAGACTTCACACTTCTATGGATTTCACATTATAAGTTCCATAGAAACAATTTGTAAAACAATCCAAAACAAAAGTCGTCCGCCGAAATTCCCGCCAAGAATTCTCTTCTTCATAGCTTGTGACTTTTGAAATTTGTTAGTTAACAAAAAAGCAGTTAGCAAAACTTTTGGTATTTGTTATCCATTTTCCCATTTCCTTATCCTTACTACCTAGGTACCTAATAATATAATAATTACGAAAGTGAGTTTGTTTGTTTCCTTTCGCTTTCACGTCGTAACTACTGAACCGATCATCATGAAACGCATACAAGTTGTCTGGAATACGGAGAAGGACATAGGCTACCTTTCATCCCGGAAAAAAGCGAGCTCGCAAACTAAGCTGCGGACGAATTCTAGCCTATAATAAGATTGAAATAATTAAAAATATTTTTATTATATGATGTATGTAACTAAAAATGAATGCTTTTCGCTATTTTCTTGTGCGCTGCTGTATCTGTAGATAGCTAGACATTGCTTCGTACCAAATTTCAAGATTCTTTTTCTGAGTTCACGGAGGTACCCTGTAGTAGGTTTTGATTCCCTTGCAAATGTCGGAAATTGCGGCTTGAACGACTGTATATTTTGATTGCGTTGGCTTAGAAGTTTAATTTTTTCACAGCTCCAAGGGACAGGATTTGATATAATACCTATACCTCCACGCGTTTCTGAGAAAAAGGGTCTTCTTGTCAGACACACAGACAGACGGACAACAAAGTGATCCTATATCTAAAGGTTTCGTTTTTTAGGGTTCTAAAGGTTAAAAACAGGACCCTATCGTTCCGCTGTCCGTCTGTCTGTCTGTCTGTCCGTCTGTCACCAGGCTGTATTTCATAAACCGTGAAATTTTCACAAATGATATATTTCTGTTGCCACTGTAACAACAAATACTAAAAAATAGTAGGTATAAAATAAATATTTAAGGGGGGCTCCCATACGACAAACGTAATTTTTTTTGCTTGTTTTTGCTCGATACTGATAACGGCAACATGTAGAAGCTTTAATTATTCACAAAATATTTAGTTATATATTCACTTTAAAAATAAATAATTAAATAAAAATAAAATCAATATTAAAGGGGGCTCCCATACAACAGACATGATTTTTTAGCCTTTTTATAGATAACGGTACGGAACCCTTTGTGCGCGAGTCCGACTCGCACTTGGCTGGTTTTTCCTTTTCAGGTACGGAACCTTAAAAGCATCTTCATTATAAAAACACGGTTTCACTCACGTTTATTTATTTGGAATCGCCAACTAGTTTCGGTCTGATAAAAAGACCATCATCAGGGCGAGTGGCGACACGGCGCGGCGGTTTCGCTTCCCTCAGAGCAATGTGTGCTCCATTATATTTATCTCGCGTAAGTTTTAATACTATTACTTAAAAGCATCTATTAATATATAAGGCCATAGTATATGTACAGTACATATTGTATGTAATTTAAGATACCATATTATAGTATGTATTTGATTGACATTGCATGGTAGTGTATTTTAATGGCAACCGCCATTACAATCCACTAAGTACGACTTCTTACGTAAAGTCATTAAGACGGTACTGCACGAAATTGTGAAAATTGACGTGTTTTCAAATCACTAGTACTATGCGCTGAATTAATTAAATACATCAAAAGTATTTGTATAATTTAGGTCGATCCTTGAACAAGATCGCCCCTTGTTGGAATTTGAAACAGATACATATGATATTTAATAATGATATATATACAATGTGATTTTGAACCCCCTAGCTTTATTGAAATCTGGGAATCAGAATCCCTTATGGAACACGGAATTGCAAGAAAAAAAGGTGAAAAACGAAAAAGAAAATTAGGTTTCCCATACAAAGTCGCCGATCAGCTGGACGAATTTCTATGAAAGGTTGTATTTTTTCGATTTTTACCTTTTTTTTCTTACAATTCTGTATTCCATTAGGGATTCTGATTCCCAGATTTCAATATAGCTAGGGGGTTCAAAATCACGCTGTATATGTTATGATGTCTAAAAACATTTTTCTTCGAAAACTTTGTAATTTTTACGTCTAAAGCAATAATTCTCACATGACAATATTGATATTTACATCTCGGAGGTCGCCCCTCTTTCTTATTTTTTTATAAAAATATAAATATGAAAATATGAAGACATTTCAACTTTTTTCCTCATCGCCTAATGGTACTGCGCAGCCTAATGGCTTGCGCAGTGGCGAAGTTTTCCTTTCGCGCGGGTAATCGTAGGTAGCTCTAGGTATAATTTGTATTTTTAATTTAATAACAAATAAGCATAGGAATAAAATAGAGCCGAGTCGTCGTAGGATATTAACAGAGGACCAATTAAAATGAATGACTAAAATACACACACACTAATTTCGATGCATAATGATTACTTATCTGATTCAATGCAGCGTCTCTGGCTGCGGCGTTATGTCATACCTTTGACGTAGTGATTATATGTTTACTCTTTGATGCCTTTGTGCCATCCGTTTCTAAGCGGTTAAGAAGGCACTTTTCCGAATACCTTCCAAGCTTTTAAGTACAATCTACATGGGAAAAGAAGCTTACCTGACAAGTTGCAACCAAGTACAAATAACAATTTGACCTAAGTCAACCTCTCACAAAACATTAATCATAGTTTAAAATTCTAAGGGGTTAAACATAAAAAAACAGAATTTAAATTTTCCTTTAATTTTTATAAAAAGTAATAGATATAATCTTAATACACAATCCTTATTACTAATCAAGAGTAAAATGTACACTGAAAATGCTCACATGTCATTATCACTTTTTACGTTATGTTAATCAAAGTAGTCATCAATATCTATATCTGGATTTAAAATATCATCACCAAATGGCGATAAATCAATTTGGTCAAGAATTAAATTTTCACACATTTCTTCTAAATCTGTTTCACCTATTAAAATTGCACCTTGAAGTTTTCCATTCTGCAGAACAAATTTTATATATTCAAGGCCGGGTGTGGTGCGCAATAGTATTTCATAGTTTTTACCTAAACCTTGTCCATTGTATTTACCCAGCAAAACTACTCTGTATCCAAATAAAGTAGTGCAATGTGTGAATAGTTCAAAGCAAAAGTCCTGCAGAACAGCTTCATTGGTCACTCTAGCATGCATGGCTTTAGCTGCCATTGCACCCATCTGCCTCGCTTGTGTCCATAACCTCAACTGGAACCAATGGGGGGAATATTCCCAGGCAGCATGAGCTACATCTCCAGCAGCAAAAACATCTCTAACAGAAGTTTCTTGTAACTCATTGACAGACAGTCCACCATCACAACCTTTTACTGGATCTACATCCCAACTATAATTCACAGCAGGCTCTACTCCTGTTGCTGATACCACAAAGTCACATTGTATTTTTCTACCATCAGTAAGCTCCACTTCTAAGGGAAACACTGAATTTATTTCAGTAACTGACTTGACTTCTACTTTGTAAATAATCTCCAATTCCTGCTCTCCTGTCTCATTCTTTACGCCTTCCAACTTACGAAACCAATCAGGTCCTAGAGCAGCAGATTTCAAATCTTTATTCAAAGACACCAATGTATCTTCTTCTTTAAAAACATGTCTTCTTAATATAGTGTTGCTCTTTTCAGGCTTATCTGCAGGTTTATTTTTTAAAGTATTGTGGAAAAATTCTGCTGCACCAGGGTCAATAAATGTTGCTGATATATAATCATCTCGGATGACCCAGACTTTCTGTATTCCTCTTGTTGCATGAACTATTTCTGATGCAATACCTCCATTGCCAACAATGAGCATTCGACGACCAGCTTTCAATTTATTTTGAAATTCCTGAACTGACTCAGTGTCTCGTATACCAAGAATTCTATTACATTTTATGGAATCTGCTATGAGTCTTGGAATCCCTCCAGTACAAAGACAAAGAACATTAAAATTTATTGTGACTCCACCATCCGTTGTAGCTATTTTGTTTGCACTATCCAAGTGGTTGATAGAGTCGTACACTATTTTTAGGTTAGGATGTATTCTTTGCAGAGAACTGGCTTCAGTTTCATTCACATCGAATTTGACAATAGTTTTGGCAAAGAAACTGACGTTACTCACATTTTTTACCAGGGATGAAGCAGTGACTATAACAAGGCTTTCTTCTGGGTGCAGTATCGCCAAACTCTCAACACAAGTTACGCCGGCAATCCCACCTCCAACCACTAAGTAAGTTGTTTGAACCCTTGACATTCTTGTTCGTGTAATTTAGATTACTTAATAATTCCCGAAATCATGTCATGGAAATCCCAGGATAATAGTCCAGAATTACAGTTTTTCTGATTCCTGTCCTGTATCAATCAACAGCTGATAATTGTTTTCATCATTTGACCAGTGTTGCCACCTTTAATTTGGACAAGTCACTAGATGTACAATCAAATCTCGCTAGATAATGAGAATTTAGAATATTAAAAATTCCCTAGAATTCCCTAAATCCTATTCGGTCATAATTTAAAAAAAAAAAATATTTTTTAGTAATTTTTCATTATGTGGTCATAAACAAAATCAATTTGAGATATGGCAGTATGTTCTGTTATAAAAAGTGCTAGCCTACCTTCTGCTCTTAAGGTGTTCAAATCCGTCTTGGGATGTGGTTTAGGAGCAGCTGAAAAGTCAATTCTTCTGTTCGTAGATATAGCATCACATTTATCCTTATGTTTTCTTGACTCTGCATGCTTTCGCAAATCATTTATTCTTGCTTGTAAATCCGTCCGGCAATACGCACAATGAGTTTTCATAGGGTCTGTCACAACTGGTTTAAGCCACATTTTAAACTCTTCAATTATTTCCCATTCTTAGCGATATTTCTGGCCATATACTTTCTTTTTCAAAGGAATTTCCATTCTGACTCTCGATGTACAACAATTTTATAACAAAGGTTTTACAATACGGCACACACCGCGACAACAACAAAACGAATAGGAATGAACAGTGATCACTGAATGAAAATCTCAAAAAAAAAGCTGTAAGGTTATTCCCCATATCGTAACAGGGGAAATCCCGTGACTAGACAAGGATATCAAATTACTAATTCAGTACGTCAGAGTGAGAGCACCAATCACTCTTCTCATGCGACGATCGGTCATATCTCAGATAAAGAATAGAATCTTAGGGTCATATTGAGTGTCGTCAGCATTATGATAAAAATACCTTATAAAGTTCCCTTTATTTACTCAGGGGAAAATAAATAAATATTTTTTTTTAGTGGTCATCGATTGGCAAAAAAGTCGCTAGAAGTCACCAAATCTATGTCTTGTGACTAAGCAAATGCAAAAATCGTTGAGCTACTGTAGAATTCCCTAAAACTAGTGACAAATTCTCTAAAGTGGTAACACTGCATTTGACATTGACAGCTAAATGCAGTGTGACCAACTATAAATTAGAGATCCTGTCCCGCCAAGGCAAGAAAACTGACAAGTCATGCCAAACTCATATGTACAAAATGCAAAAATAATGCTTATAAATTTTAAAATAAATAATCACATGATTTTTGTATTTTTATTCTTAATAATTGAACTTAAAATTGCAGTAAGTATGTAGATTAAATTATACATTCGTATTAGCATCGTATTCTTCTTGATCACTTTCTATAAACATCGCTTTTGTCATTAGTTTCATAATTTTTGGCATGTTATCACATCATTTAAAATATGTAACCTTAATGTATGTTGATTATGGTGAGCAATAAATGAATTATAATTTATTTAGTTGGCTGGAATGAAACGCAATCACCATATTTACTAATGCCCTGTTTTACATGCAAAATAGAGGTGATATTTTTATTATTAAATCTATTCCGCGTTTTTTTTTTATGAAGTTAATATAAAAGAATATCCTCTCACTGACAAATAAAGATATAGTATTATTATAAGCATTTTGTTCAGCACTTTAAGGTTCACAAGGGAATGAACTACAACTTCAACTAGAGATTTAAAGGGAAATCCCCGAACCAAAAGTCCGATGTTGCCATTGTCATTTTAAAATTCCTACCTACTGCTTTTTTTTATATAGGCTGTACTGCCAAATAAAAAAATAAATAAAAATGCTTTACACTGTCAAATACTGCTAGCTAAAACGTCAAACAAATATGCCAGAGAGTAAAAAACAAGGCTAACTACATGAAGCTTATCTAACTAAACCTGCCGAAAAGGCAGGATCCTGCCGCCTATGGTCACACTGGCAAAATGGTTGTTATATTTTTAGACTGGCAATATTGCAGATTGCTGTTACTTCACTTCACTAGTTGAAAATCGATGATGGTAATTGGTGTGTGTGTAATTTGTAAATAAATATACGTGTAAAAATATTTAAAAAACGTGTAAAGAGAATAGAAAAAATGTGAATGTATTAATATCATTATTTAAATTATATGGGGTCGAATACAGCAGGATATTTAAAAAAAATGATTAGAACTTAAAAACTTAATTTCGTAAGTAAAAAATCATGTTATTGTGGGTCATCATTTGTACAGCCCCTTGGCTAGCAGTATCATGGTACTTCCCAGTGCTTTGGAGTTTATTTTACATCCAGTTATTCGCTGTATTCCTTGGTATAGCTATACTTGCGCTCACTTTATGGGGTCATATTGCTCTATCTTCTCCGCATCAAACATCCTTATTCTTGATTGAAAAGGTTGAAAAGGAAGTGCGACAACTGGAAGAAGTATTAAAGGTCAGTATAATTAAATATAGGTTTATAGGAATTTTCTATTATTTTTGTCCCATACTGTCTTATTTTTGTTTATTTTATAGGAGGATCTAGGTAACTGGCCAAAAACTACAAAGAAAACACATTTGGCAATCATATTTGGACGGACTGTAGATAGTCAGCTACAACTATTAATTGACTATGTTCTAAGAGATTTTGTGACAAAATGGTTGAAAGAGTTCTCTCACAAGCCCGAGCCAGTGGTAGACAAGTTTAGAGAAAACCTTTGGGGTGCTATACAGAAACTATATGAGAGGTTATTAAAGGTGGATGCTGAGAAACTACTAGCCAGTGACATGGTCACAAGAATTACTCAACATTTCGAACGTATAAGGATTGCTCGCAGTTGTGCGTAAGTGTTTTTTATTTTTAAACATTGTATGTTTTTTTTTTCATTCCTTATACACAAGCACATTTGTAACATACCCATGAAGTTGTGTCAGTTAGCTATAAATTACTGTTTGACAAATATTTTATTTCACATAGTAGATTTTCCAAAATAGTCTATTTACACAGAATTACAATAAATTCTTCAAAGGAAAAACAAAAAAGGAGATTCTCAATTTGAAAAAATTATTGTTACCTCCGCCATTTATGAACCGATTTGAGAAATTATTTCAAATATTGAGGTATGCTTTCAAATTGGTCCTATTTAAATTTCATCAAAATTAGTTAGTTCAGTATTTTGATTAACCCTTTGACCGCATACTTCGGATAAATCCAACAAACATTTTCATAGAAAATGGAACCCTTTGGTTAAAGTCAGTTTTTTTAAATGAAAGATGTCCAAATAATAAATAGCTTTATTTAACAGCTCAACCACTAAGCGCCCTGATAACAACATAACAACACATAATCAATTGTGTCTGCGTTTCTCGCGATTGATGAGTTAATATTGTTAATATGAATGTTGTTTTTATAGATTGGAACTAAACCAAGCACCAGTGTTTGCCTTGGCACCACACCTTATGTCCTGTGAGACGGAATTGCACTACTTGCGGCAGATAAGTGAGCTGATTATCATGTTCCTGATGCCTCGGTGCTACTCCCTCACACCTGCTTCACATCTCATGAGAGAGATATTAGCTTGCAAAGGTAGGAAAACGAATTATTGTTACACTATTTAAAGTCTCACTTCATATTTTAAAGTGACTTAAAAAAGATGATGACTGGACTACAGCTTTAATTAGTAATGAGTTATGTGTGGCTGGTTGAGGGGTTGAGGTGCCAGCAGGTGTATGAATAAGCAAGCCTAGATATAGGCCATAGTTTTTGGTGTGGCCAAAATTGGGATTCAATATCTCAAGCAAGATTTGGCATTATTTTTGTAGTATACTAGCTGACCCAGCGAACTTCTTACTGCCTCTTTTTGAGTAGTCTGGTAAAAAGCCTATGTTAGTTAATCCAGGGTGTCTGCTACCCTCATACCAAATTTCATCAAAATCTGACCGGCCATTCTTAAGTTATAAATGGTGTAACTAACCAAAGTTTGTTTTACATAGAAAGATTAGGTTCTTAGCTACTTAAGTAGCTTAATTACTTAATTAACCTTCTTTACATTTATACATCAAGGCAGTTTAAAAGAGCAATGCCGGTTTTCGGCGCCTTTTTGCTTTCGCGCGGCCACAGATCGAAACTTTCTAATAAAAAATATTATAAACAACAGTTATTAAGGCATCCATACCATTAATAACTGACAGAACTGAGTCATAAGGTTTAGAAGTTGGTCAATAGTACTCATAGGAAGAATCCAAGGACTGTACAGTAGTTATTAATATACCCAAAATAATTATTTTGGGTATTTTAATAAGTACTGTACAGTCCTTGGATTCTTTTTCACTAGCGTACTGTTTATTATATTAACTCTTCGAGAAAAACCAGTTGTGGTCGCCAAAAGTGGGTAAAATGCTCCACTTCCCGCAGTCAAATCAGCATTGTCAAGTTAGCCTATTTTTCCTATAAATCTGTATTTTTTTTCGGATTCCTGACTTTCTTTCACATATTTTTGAGAGCCATTAAATATACAGCAATTACTACTATTAGTAAGTGCATGTGCTATCCAATCTATGGGTCAGCACTTGGTGTGCCCAGAAAGCCCAACTTCTTGCTCTCAACAAGATCTGAATAAGGCAAACGAACGGGAAATTACGGCAGCAATGCACTGGTCGAAACATTTAATGTGAAACCAAAGCCATTTTACGTCTCGATACAAAAAGAATAAGTGCAGAATGCTTTTCATGTTCATAAAGAAGACATTTTTCTCTACCTATTTTGTCCTGTCACTTATTCAACAATATATTGTACAGTCGGGGGCAGATAAAACTGACCCTCTAACAACGGATTTTAAATGGTACACTAGATATTTGTTTCTAATTGACTTTTTTACTCTGCAACTTTCAGTTCTACAGCCAGCAATAGACTTGATAACAGAGCCGGATTACATCAACCAGAAGATTATACAATACTTAGAGGCTCAGAAAGAAGTCAACGCCATGCACATCAGAACGCACGAGTATGCTAAGACATTTGAGGATTACATAAGGCTAATTAACAACTGCAATAATGTCGACACACTGAAACGGTTACGGTGAGTGACTTTGTTTGGTATTCTGCTTGCTTCACTGTTTACATGTGAGTGTTGTTAGATTGTTAAAGTAAAAAGATCTTGAAACATGTAAAGATATTACTATATATGAGAATCGTTTAAAATATTAACTTCAATATTTGAATATTTAGGATAAATCAAACAGATTGAATTAGCCCCACAATAAGTTGTAAACTTGTGTCATAGATACTAACTCAACGGTGCTTTATTGACGACATAACGTCTTATAAATCGATGAACGACGGCTGCATGCACGAAAAAAATACCTATCACGTTCAGCGAGAGCGTGGAACAAATTAGCGTTTCGAAACCTACCACTGCAGAGAAGAAGACGCCGACAGAAACTCTTTTCTACAGTATTGGTCGCCTACTTGCCTGAAGGGCTTTTCTGTCTTTTTTCTGAGTTCATGTTCTATTCAATTTCAACTTACATAATTCTGTGGAACACGTTATGTTAGCGGTCGTGAAACAATAGATAAGATAAAAGTCTCAAAGAGGCCAAGCAGATCTGTCCTCCTCCTGTTAGTAGATGAGGAAAGTTAAGAAGTACTTACTAGAAAAATAGGAATGTTTCAATTGCGCGTAAAACTAAAACACGCAGAAATTGCGTAATAATTGTTCACGCGCAGAACTCTTTCTTTCAGGGTGCTCTTTCTTCCGCGCACTCAGGTGTTGTGTTCACCACTTTTCCCATATTAAATAATACAATTCTTTGCAGCTACGACATTGTAACTCAAATTATGCAAGCTACAACTCTCCAAAACGTAAAGCGAGCGAAAGGGATAGACATAGAAGAGATAGAGAAAAGCAACAGCACCCAGCAGCACACCATTAGTCGACAGCAGATTGCAGACGCCAAGAAACTCAGGAGGTACATCAATCAGCTGACCATAGCTAAGGATGAGTGCGAAGCGGCGCTGAGGAAACTGGGGTGGGATGGTGCTTTCCCCACTGTGGAGTCTGGTAATAACAAAGTAAGTACTTACAATTTCACTTTTACAGATATTTATCGCATTTTTAGGGTTCCGTAACTCAAAAGGAAAAAACGGAACCCTTATAGGATCACTTTTTGTCCGTCTGTCTGTCTGTCAAGATCCTTTTTCTCAGGAACGCGTTGAGGTATGAAATTCATATCAAATACTCAGGTCTACAGTCCCTTAGATCTGTGAAAAATTCAAAGTTCTAAGCCAACGCAATACAAAGATAAAGCCGTTTATGCCGCAAATTTTCAACCCAAGCACAAAAGCCTGGGCCATTACAATGAGAATTTCCGGGTAAATGATGCGAGAAATCTCTGCAAATACATATATCGCTCTGTGGTTTCTTTGAAGTCACCAAAAAGTACCCTTAGGGTTTGCAAAGACTTTTATGTATTCATGGTAAAGCGGCATTTATCGGCATACAGAGGCGACAAAGTTTTTAAAGAACGACATGCTTCTAAATATAAATATAGATTCTTATTTGTTTTTTATTCCAGACTCTACCACTACACAAAGTCATGGAGAGTGTGACGGGCCGACGATATCTGTCGATGTTTCTAGAAACCATGTGCTCGCAAGGTCTGGTGGGCTTCTGGACGGCGGTCGAAGAGCTGAGGCACAGTCCGAGGAGCAGCTGGCATCAGCTTGGTGCTGAAATATTTTACACGTACATTAGATCCCCTAGTGCGGAAATTAAAGTTGATAAGGTAAGGTTTCAAAATATCACCTACTTTTACATATATAAATTAACACTCGTTAGGAGTGTTAAATCATGTATCCTTACTAATATTATAAATGCGAAAGTGAGTTTGTTTGTTTGTTACGCTTTCACGCCCTAACTACTGAACCGATCATCATGAAATTTTGCATACAAGTTCTCTGGAGTACGGAGAAGGACATAGGCAACCTTTTATCCCGGGAAAAAGTACTGTTCCCGAGGGATCGACAAAGACGCGGGCGGAGCCGCGGGCGAAAGCTAGTTAGTATATATATTCATGGCACTTACGGTAACATTTTATGCATAAGAAAAAAGTGTACTTTTTGTTTGATGCACAGTGTTACCATATAAATAACGTGTTTTGTGTTCTTAAAAATGAAATTTTCCACAAATTATAGTATGGCAATACAAATATGTTTTACAATGTTGATTAAGCACATCTCGACTTCGACGGTCAGCCGGCCTATTTGCTAACTCAGTGACCAACGTTTTGATAGTCACTTCAAAATACTTTGCGGGTTTCCTATGATTGACTATTTTTATTAAAAATATATAAAACGTAATGTGCTTTGAAATGAATATCAAAACGTTGTACACTGAGTTAGCAAATAGGCGGGCAGGTCAGCCAGCGATTGCTCTGCAGAGTATGTTCGCGCGACTGTTTTTGCCGAACAGTTAAGGCGACCCGAAGCAATTACCACAAGAAAGGGACATTTAGCGAAAGGGACATTTTGCGACTAGGGGACATTTTGCGACGAAGCGAATTGATCGGCTTGTGCCGATCGGGTAGTTCATTGGCGTCGACATATCATTCGATTCGACGACCGATCGGGACAAGTCGAACAAGTATAGTAATTGCTTCGGGTCGGCTCTGTTGTTCGACAAATACTGACGACCTGTGCCAGCTCGAATGTGTGTAGCAACCCTTATATTGTACTAAATTGAATTTTATCAGAAAAATATCTTTAATAATATTTGTCCGTATGAACAAACATTTACGTTGGTATGTTATCAATGTATGCCATCCAGTTATACTAAATCCGTCACACAAAAATAAACAATTATAAAAAACACTGATAACCCTATGGGTCGACTGGGATATATAGGTTTTTATTACAATATGTTTAGATCATAAGTGAATAAAAACTTAACTATTAAAACATAACGATTTCTATTGTATTTTAAGTCGGTACCAAAAAAGTGAGTTTGTTTGTTTTAGTAATTATATTTTTATGTGTTTTATTTTGCATTCACAATGCTATTTTGATATACTCTTAATAAATTAAGAAATAAAATATGGTAAAAAAATGTCATGCGGGCGGGTCTTGAACCGACGACCTAGGTCTATGTACGACCTATGCTCTGCCATCTGAGCTACTGCACTATTCAATCTCGGCGCCGAAATTCTCCACCATATCCCATTTCCCCTTATACATATTAAGGCTTACGTTTTTTACATTATAGTCAGGGATGTGTGTAATCCTGAACTGCCTGTGTACAGTATACCTACACAGTAGTACCTGTGTGTGTGTGTGTGTGAGTTGCAGGTATGGCATCGGGTACGCGCGCCCGGCCTTTTATTTTGTTTTTTTTTTACTGCATGTTGGATTAGGCATTTGTCTCCCATAATATACTTATACTGGTATGCCTATATTTACGATAACCATAAAAATATATTTTAGGATACCAGGAAAAGGATGGAGGGATTCCTCCTAGGAGACAAAGGACCAGAAGTATTCTATGAGGTGCAAGACCAAGTGGTCGACACGATACAAGAAAAATACTACTCTTCGTTTCTTTTGAGCGACCAGTATACGGCATTAGTGGCTGAACTCGCTACCGAGGAGGCAAATAAAGGTATATAAATAACTTAATTAATAACTAGTATATAAGACTTGCCCGCGACTGCGTGCGTTTGCCTATATATTTATGTTGTTTACGCTTCAACATTGTAAGATTTATCGTCCAATAGATTTGCGTGAAAGAACAATCAACATTCATTCAAAAGTCAAAGATTTTTATTTAAAATTGGATACATACTCTTTTTGAGCGTCATATTTTTTATTTCTAACATTTTTAATACATGCAAAATCGAAATAGGTACTACTAGCGTTTCGGAACGACCACTGCTGAGAAGAATACGCCGAAAGAAACTCAATCAAGACTTGGTCCCTATGTGCCTGAAGGGCTCTGATTACATTGTTTACATATAATAAATTTATATTAATTGCCAAGAATTTTTATCAATTATATAATTAATCATCAATGCAGCAGTGACGTGCAGTCCATATAGACTGTTAGACACTGTCTACCCTGCAGTCGCTAAATAAATACATTTTTTTTTTCTTAAAAAAAAATTATATTAGGTGCGCCTGCAAAATTCTGCTAGCAAATACTTTATAGTCGATTTTGTTCAAGTACGGCGCTGCGGCCGCGGCCCGCGCGTGCCCGCGCTGAGCAGTATCTATACGCGTAAGCCGCGTAAGACAAAATTTCAAAGGTCTGACTTTTCACGCACACATAGAAAATTATTATACACCGATAGGAAATCGCTTTTGTAGTAGTACAAGTAAACATCTTTCATCGACTCACACATGCAAATCAAATTTGCGCTGTGTGTGTGAATTGAAGACACTGTCTCCGAGGTTTCTATTGGCTGCCGCGCGCGAAGTAAATGTCATCGTCACTTGTCAATGTCATTATAGATATTAATCATACTTATGTCAATGTCATATACAATGTCATTGATTTACGTGTTAACAATCAATCCAAGAGGAAAGTTTTATTTTAACATTAATTGCTTTATCAGTTAAATTTCATTTGTGACAAAAATATTTTCATGTGAAAGTTGTGTCGCTTAGTGTTTGCATGCCAAAACCGAAATATAGTGTTTTGTGAACACGTTTTTGAACAAATCAAGTCACCAGTTAGTTGTGGTTAGTTATTCTAAAGTTTAATCTTAAACCGTATATATAATACGTGTACGTGGCTCGCAGGTTGTAATCATATCTCTTATCTTTCGCTTGTTTTGAATACTTTTGCTATCGAAGATCGAAAGACTATCATAATATTAAACGAGTTGTAGATAACTAGCCGTATAATAAGGCAAGGTATAGTGGTATGTTTGTAAGTAAATTTTAAAATTATGTCTACCCTATTATAAATGTCTGTGCACGTCACTGCAATGCAGTAATAAGCCTTTTTTACTAACTGGATTTTTACAGTCGTTTTAAACTTAAGTATAGACAGACCTAATATTTCTGCAGGTATTTTATTATAGAAGCGTACTCCTAGACCTAGATATGAATCCATATTCTTCTGAAATCGCTAAACTGATGTAGTTAATTTATTTTCATACGTCCTCATAAAACTTTCACATGTATAATTTAACTAAGTAAGAACTAATTACTAGTGGTTCTGCGAGAACAGTAGACCTCGCGAGCCCTTACAACCAACATCCACATTTGCCCTCCAGTGCCCTAAAATATATCTGTTACTGATATGCTAATTGACTAAAGGATGATTTCCTTCAGTTACTATTTCCCAATCCCCGCTGCTCTTAATTAAGTACCAGAGGAAACGGAAATTTAAACCTACATTCCCCTTACCAGAAGACCCGACCTGACCCTTTTTTAAGAGGAAACACTAAGCTCGAGAGAATTGAAAAATAGATATTTATAATATCTATTGCTGTCGCGCCGCGTGCCCAAACAAACCCCGCAGAGTGCGATAGAGATAACTGCAGCTCGGCCGGAAAATACTTATCTAAATTACACAAAATTAACGCTTCGTAGTCCTCTGATTTCTTCTCCAAAACTTAACCGAATTAATTTCTTTTAACATTAAAAATTTTAAATAAGCTCTGGATGTGTTTCTGCGTTACTTTCTCTTATATAATTGCCCAAATTTGTTTTCTTGATGTTTGAACACAACGGAAATTCGTACCAATTTTTCATGTTTTTGAAGGTTCATATCTCTTTAAATAATTCAATTATGAAAAAAAATAACATACGGAATTTTTTAGTAAAAACTTATTTTTTTATCATTACTCTATTGGTACTATCCGGCGAGGAATCAGGGCCCTTGAGCACCATGTTTAGTATGATTTTGTACACATTAACTAAGTTGGAGTGATCCTCTTCAAGATCGGAATAGCGAACTTGGCATGGGTGAATAGGAGGCAAAGTTTAAGTACCCGGTTTCATAGTTGTTATGTTACCAATTGGTAAAAATTTTAATAGGACGCTAATTTTCAACTATTATGGCAGACAAACATGCGAACTTTACGTTAAGAAGTGGCCGGCATCTATAAGCCCCGGGTTCAAGTCACAGGATAGCATGTGAATCTTTTTATTTATTTTTAATTTTTATTTCAGGATTCAAAGTTTATTCAGTGTTTTCAATTATAAAAGTAATACGCAGTATCATGCTTTAAGCCATAAAATATTTTTCATATTTTGATTTTTGTTCCTTAGGGAAAGTTGTTCAATTTCATTCCCTCTCCCACTTCAAGTACTTCAACTTCTTTCATAAATATACAGAAAATCGATTTCAGACAACTTTTGGGCAAATTGCCGTCTATAAACACGTTCCAGTTTATCGTATAAAAAAGTTGTTCAGACAAAAAAGTTGCGTCTTAATGAGAATAACAAAAAAGTCTAATGACATTTTTGTTTTTTTTTTTCCAAATAGCTGTGCTATGACTTTTTTAAAGTTTCGGACCCCCATATATCCGCCATTTTTTAAAATTTCGAAAAACTGGCACGACAAAAATATTATATATAATTACCGAACCTGCTCACAAAATTTCATGAGAATCGGTTGAGAAATGCGACCTGTAGGCGAGAACAGACAGACAGACGGACAAAAGAATTTTGGGCCAGTGGAAACTGAGACGCTTCGCTCGCTTCGCTCGCTCGGTCAAAAATAACACTAACATTGTTATCTTATTTTTTGTGCTAAGAAGTTGGTAAATAGAACAGACAGTTTATCAATGCACTATTTTTAATGATTTACAATTTAAATAATCACTTCCGTTCATATCGACTGTACTTATTTGTTTTTAAGCCGTTATTGTATGCTGAGGAGCGGTCCTTAAATATATGGAGCCTATCTTGCCAAAAAATTGAGACATAAGTTATTTGTAAAACACGAATAACCTCGCAGTACTAGATAGCTAATATCATAATCAACAACCTAAATTCTACGAGTTAAGACATTACTTATTAAATTAAATAAAAATGATTATTCGATTTTTTTATGTTCTGTCGTGACATTTGTAAGTCTATGTAAACGAAAGGACGACGCGACTCTTGCTTTGCGGTGCCCGTAGAGTTGTTAACATTTAACCAGAAAATTAAAGTAATATTTATTTTTGTATGAAAGTAAAATCTTACAAATGATCAAAAGTCGTAGAAGAAACGTTGTTGTTTATGATGTTAGCAAGCTAATCTTTCGAGGTTTTTAGAGTTCCTTTTTTTTCAAGTAACCCGTATTACATATTCATTATTTAATTTCTTTAATTTCTACTTCGTTTTCGGTGCTACGTAATTTTTGCGCAATAAGGTGTCATATAAGATGCCCATTTCAGAAATAAACTCTGAGCGGTCGCCCATAGAAGACAGACAGTTATCCAACGAGTCAGTATCATCGGCGGAGAGCGTGGCAGGCACATTACATCTCACAGAACACTCGACGTACGCCCGAAGGAAACTGGATCAGTTGCAGGAGAGGCACAATAACAAGATTCAGGTAAAATTTGTATGTTCTATGACGGGTCTGGAAGTATTTAAACAGACGGCGGGCTGGTGTTGGTAGATGCCATGAAAACTGAGTCAGATGGGGCTTCTCCAACAATAGCGAGTGTGACTGTGGTGCTATCTAATCTATGGGTCAACTCTTGGTGTGCCCAGAAAGTTCAACTTCTTGCTCTCAACATGATCTGAATGAGGCAAACGAACGGGCAATTACAGTAGCAATGCACTGTCGAAACAATTAAACGGAAAGCCATTTTACGACTACTCGATTATAATAAGATGACTGGGGTTTTCGTTTATACAATATTTGTCGCGCAGATTTTTGGTTGTGTTGTTCGTGTGTGTAAGTTTTGTACGTGGCCAACATTGGTGTCAGATTTTTTAAGCTACCTGAAGGCAACATAGCTTAACCTTTTGAACGCCAATGACCACTTTAGTTGCATAACGGCCGCGTGACTAAGACGACATTCACAACTAAAATTCTTCGTATTTTTACTAGCCTGGAGTTGGGGGTTAAGTAACGATTACCTTCAATGATGACAGCTGGGACTAACGGTTTAACGTGCCTTCCGAAGCACAGAGGAGATGAGACGGTGTTACGAGCTGCTCGAGTTTGTCATGCACCGCTTCACTTCGCATTCCTCCGACAGACCGTACTGAGATGCACCTCGTCCACCTCCATTCCGTTGTAACATTGTAGATGTCTACACGTCCACGCAGCAACGTCGCGGCATCCCGTCCCGTCTGGAATCTTGTTTGTTAGTTTGACCACTTTATGAGTTAGTGATACCGAAAGTTTTACGTTCGATCCCCGGCCAGTTCAAGATCACGACCTTTTACAATTGCTCTGGGTCTTGGATATGTTATAAAAAGTATGTGTTATAGGATATAGTATCGTTGAGTTAGTATCCCATAACACAAATCTGGGACTAGTTCAATCTCTTTGATAAGACTTATTGTTTCTATTTCTTTTATCGCTCTTAGTGTTAGCTACATTTATGTGTTTACAGTTTGACATGCAAACTTTTATCTTCTCATTATGGTTACCCTGGAAGCTCATATCCATGCAAATAGGAAAATAACCACTCGTTGCTGTATTTGATAATGTTGGTTTATAATCATTAAATTATAATCATTAAATCAATTTATTTTATCATAATTTACATATTTTCCTAAACATCTGGGTAAAAAATATCAATATTTTGAAAATTATAACCCCTTTAAACATTGGTATTTTAACACCATTTTTAATGCAACTTCGGGCGGAGGTAAATAAATACCATTATAAATATATATGGACAAATCACACAGATTGAGCTAGCCCCAAAGTAAGTTCGAGACTTGTATTATAGGATACAAACTCAACGATACTATATTTTATAACAAATACATATATAGATAAACATCCAAGACCCAGGTCAATCTAAAAAAGATCATTTTCCATCTTGACCTGACTGGGGATCGAACCCAGGCACTCTCGTGTCGCAGGCTGGCGTGTTAACCACTGCGCTACGGAGCTCGCCAATTTATTTCATCATGATTATTAACATTATGAACATAAATATTCAATACTTTGTTTCCTATAGGGCGAAAGGCGCGTTGAATAATCCGAATTTAAGTATAATCGACGTGTCATCTCGCTCGCTTAGAGCCCCCATTTCATGCAGGTGAAACAGCCATTGCGCGGGAATATGTCCATCGCCAAGGTCGCGTGGCTATATATAGCATTATTGGTCAGGTTAAAGAGTTGACCATATCAACTCTTTAACCTGACCAATAATGCTGTATCTTTTTTTATGTATGTATAATTGACGGCAAACGAGCGGACAGCCACCGGATGGAAAGTGGTCACCGTCGCCCATGGACATATTATCATTTACAGGCATTAGCAGCTCTGCGGGCGTCTCTCAAGCCCAACTCCCCGGCGCTGTCGATGCTAGAGAACGAGGTGGAGAAATTGGCGGGGGAACAGATGCGGTTAGAGGCGCACCTAGCGCGCACGGACACCTGGGCCGAACACCTGGGGCGGTGGCGCGCTTCTGTGCATAGTGCTGAGGTACTCTTATGATGAAATATGTAAACATAATAAAACATATTACATAAATTAAATAACTTTAAGCTTAGTAAAATTGATAATAATATTAATATAAATATTTTTTTTAACCACTCGCCACGCTATCCAGAGTGTAGGCCAAATCCTCTGGCTGCTCTGGCCAAGTATGACTAGTAGTACAGAGGGTCGTGCTCCTGTAGTGGAGACTAAAAAGACCTGATGATGATGATGATGATTTTTCTATAAACGTCTTAAGCGCCAGCGTCCATAATGCACCTTTACCCGTTTTTTTGTAATCGTGTCATATTCCGATTACTATCAATTCAACTAAAATACAGATAGTAAATGAGGTTGCATTCGAACAGTATTAACATTACATAATAACAGGTGGTGGAAGAATCAAAGCCGCCCCAGTTCGTGATAGTGGTTCATATGGCTGAACAAGACGCTGGCGACGACGAACGACCGGAGCAAATATCCACAGGATGGGTACTGCTAAAAACGCTCAACGAATTTCAGGTACAGAATTTCTAATTTAAAACTACTGTATATCCCAGGCAATGTGTGTGTATTGTCAAAGCGTTAAAGCGTAACAAACAGACAAACATAATCGCTTTCGTATTAATAATATTAGTGAGGATTTTTATAAAGAATGCTTAACGACGATGAGGTGAAGTGGTACAGCAAGTGCCTTTCTATCGCAGGGGTTCGATCATCAGCCAGGTCATGATGGAAATGATCCTTTTTAGATTGGCCTGGGTCTTGGATGTTTATCTATATTAGTCTCTATCTATTTTAAATATAGTATCGTTGTGTTACTATCCAACTGCACGAGTTCACAATTTACTGTGTGGCTAGCTCAATCTGTCTGATTGGCCCCATGCATTATATTTACTTATTATTTATTAGTTTATCTTCTGTCAGACGTCTTCTGTTTGTATTAATACGATTTATCTTCGTTTTCAGGAATTACATCGAAAACTTAGGCCTATGTGTTCAGAATTAAAAAACTTGGAGTTACCATCTAACTCTTTCAAATTTCTTTTCGGGAAAAATGATAAAAATTCCTTGGAGAAAGCGAAACTGTTGATACAGAAGTATTTAGAGGTAAGTTTTTATATTATAAAATTTCGAATGATTGTTATGGTCGAATAAGTTATCTATATATTAGTATATAGACGTGAAGCAAAATCTTTATACCCCTTTTTACAAAAATGCGCGGCCGGAGGAGTATGAAATTTCGTACACTTACAGTTTATATAGAGAAGGAATGCAGAATGCTAATATTTATATAAAATAATGTATAAAAATTAATTAAATCTTTAAAAAAACATTACGTTCACTTTATTAACACATCTGTGTTTATAGCACAACTCATAATTAAAATTAATTATGGTCGAATTTCAACCACTGGGCGACCACTAGTTAATTAGAATCATGTATTATTGTCCTTTATTTTAATACCTTATTTAGATATTGTTTTGATTGATAACTGGACTTAGGCGTTTGATTTTTCCTGTTATTTAAGGAAAACAATATTATGAACATGCGGTTATAATCTATATCTATAAATATTTTTATTTTATAATTTTTGGAAAACTAAAAGCTAACATAGGATAAAATATCTTAAAAAAACATTAATAAAGCTAATTACAAGTTTTCGAAATTATAAAGAATAATAGCCACATATTAACGGTAAACGGTAAAAAAGATGGAAAACGATCTTTTTCAGATTAACCTTGGATGTTTAATAAGTATCTATTATAAAATATAGTTCGTCGTTGAGTTAGTATCCTACAACAACTTACTGCGGGGCTAGCTCAATTTGTGTGATATGTCTCTATAAATTTTAATTTATATTTAAAAGTAAGTAGGCGAAAGAATTCTCGCGAGTGATGGTTTTTATTTCCTAACCCCCTTCCATTATATATGGCCTTCCATATTCTACACGTACAAGTGAACACGTCTAATACGCTTTCCATTGTAAAACTGCAGTAAATTTCCGATTTGCCGAGCCGATTTCTTTCGCAAAAGTGGTGTCCAAGGCAGGGTCTCAAGATCAACCAAAAATAGGTATGCCGCATGCAAAACTTGTTCCTGTATACTCCACGAAACCAATATCAGGGCCTTCACAGACAAGAAAGACAACAGACCAGTGTATCGAATATTCAGCGTCAGTAAATGTATTGAGCTCCCGAAAAGAGGAAGTCAGTAATGGAGAAGAGTGGACGGAGGTGAAGAAGAGAAAAAAATATCCTGGAAAAGAAGTAAAAAAAGGAGGCAGTACTAGTTCTACGGATATAGAAGGGACGGAACGTAAGAAGTATTTACATATTTGGCGTTTGAAGAAGTACACTGAAATAGAAAATTTAGAAAGGCATGTGAAAAATATATGCGGCAAAGAGGTATCAGTAAAAATTGAAAAAATCAAGCATAAAACTGAGCGGGATTACGCATCATTCATTATCGGAGTTCCGGAAAGTGTATACGAGAAACTGTGCCAGGCTGAAATATGGCCAGTAAATGTCGAGTTTTGTGAGTGGGTGTGGTTTCGAAAACCATACCACAAATCTAAATGAGCAATCACAACCAAAGCAAAACCAATATGGTAAACGGATTGATATTTTTTATCAAAATGTAAGAGGGCTCAGAACTAAATTAGATGACTTTAGTAGGAATGTGGCGGCTTCGGGTGCAGATCTATTTGCGATTACCGAAACGGGCTGCAATATTTCAATTCAAGACTCCGAAATAGTTCCACCAGGGTTTAATTTGTTACTCTCTGATCGGACAGATGGACGGAAGCAGGGCGGGGCGCTGCTTGCGGCCAGGCAGAGATTTGAGCTGCGCCGAATACCGATACCTGATGATATAATCATTGATGATCGTACTTTTGAAATAGTTTGTACTAAAGTATGTGTTCACGATAAACTGTTATTTGTATGCTGTGTTGTTTATATTCCGCCGCATGGAATCGAAAGTGAATATTTGTTATTATTCAAAATTATTGAAAAATTATGTGTAAAGTATGGTAAATTATTAGTTTTGGGTGACTTTAATTTATATTCTTGTTCTGAAAGCATATTTTGACATTCTGTGAATTCACGCAGTATAATAATGTAGCTAATTGCAATAATCGCCAGTTGGATTTGGTATTAAGTTCATTAGATGGGTGTGTATGCGTTAGCCTCACGACAGAATCGTTGGTGATGAACATAGATGCACAGCATCCACCACTGGAAATAATAGTTTCTCTTAAAAAAATCCATGAGGCGGAGCACGTAAATACGAAAGAGGTACAGGATAATTACAGTAATAATAATAATAACACAAAACTTCGATGGAATTTTAATAAAGCAGATTTTTCGTTATTGTATTCTTCGGTCGCGGCTATAGATTGGGGTCCTATCTATAGTCTTGTTAGTGCTAACGAATGTGTACAATTTTTTTATGATAACTTGAATAACATTATATACAAATGTGTCCCGAGAAAAAATCAGATACGGTCAAATTCCAGCTATGTTTATCCAGAGTGGTATACTGGTGAAATAATTAAAGAAATTAAACGGAAGGCGACTCTGCACAAGCAGTACAAGACTAGCAAACTACAAGATCACTATAAAGCATTTGCTAGTGCCAGAGCAAAGGTAAAATCTATGATTAAAGTCGCCGAACAACATTACCAAGAACGCATCCAAAAACATTTAGCGGAAGACCCAAAATCGTTTTGGAATTATATTAAGTCGAAGCGAAGCACGGCAAATCCACAGAGAATATTTAAAAACGGAGCAGCATTATTGGACGAACAATGTGCTACAGAATTTGCAAACTACTTTCATTCGGTTTATAGCTCCAATCGGCCCGAACTAAATGTAAGCGCAGCAATAGCAGAGGCTGGAAATGCTAATGGATCGGCACGAGTACACTTGAATAGGTTACAGTTATCTGAAGTGCAAAGGTCGCTAGACAAGTTGAAGCCGAAGCGCTCTGCCGGACCTGACGGTATACCGGCCTATATTTATAGGGACTGTAGGGAGGTGCTAGCGGCACCCCTGTTACACATATACAATCAATGTCTAGAGTCGGCGGTATATCCAGAGATATGGAAAACTACTCGTGTGATTCCAGTTCCTAAAGGTAAAGGCCAAAGTATAGAGGAGTTTCGACCGGTGGCAGTGTTATCAACGCCAGCAAAGATATTTGAATCGTCCATACAACACACTCTATTTAGTCAAATCAGTGCACATATATCAGAGTCACAACATGGATTTAGACCTGGGCGTAGTACTACAAGTAATTTGATGAGCTATATGTCGGAGGTGAGATCTGTGGTTGATGCTGGAGGCCAAGTAGACGCTGCATATTTCGACTACCGAAAAGCATTTGACGTCGTCGATAATGATATTCTACTCAAAAAAATGGCTGGCTTTGGTTTTACTCCCCATTTGTTGAACTTTTTTGCAAGCTATATGAGGGACCGAAAGCAATATGTTGATTACACTGGTTACCGATCTGAACCATATTTAGTGTTGTCCGGGGTGAGCCAAGGGAGCAATTTGGGTCCGTTTCAGTTCCTGGTCATGATTAATGACCTGGTTGAGATTGTCGGGGAGTCGTCCTGCTTGCTGTTCGCAGATGATCTCAAGATGTTCCTACCGGTCAAAGATACAGCGGCCTGCGAGCGGTTGCAGAAGGATATTCGCAGAGTAGTGGCATGGAGCGAAAACAATAAACTGCAGTTCAACACCTCCAAGTGTTTGACGATTTCCTTCACTCGTGTACAGAAGCCAATCCATTATGACTATAAGATCAATGAGACCTGTATAACAAGGGTCACGGAAGTGAAGGATTTGGGGGTTCGTATTTCGTCGGAGCTAGGTTTTAAAGAACATATAAATACTATTTGTAAAACAGCATATAGACATTTAGGGTTTATACTTCGGAGAGTCACTCAGTTTACAAATATAACAGTGATAACGGCATTATTTAACGCTCTGGTGAGGAGCCACCTCGAATGCAATGCGCTCATTTGGGATCCTCATGAAGCGAAATATAGCCTAATGTTAGAACACATTCAGAATAAGTTTATAAGATACTTATATTTTAGAATTTACGGCGTATATCCCTTTTACCCATTAATGTATCCCACCTTATTCGTGTTGGGTATGGTGGGATACTTTGAACTGCGAGTACGAAGAGGATTGGCATTAGTGACTTATATATTTAAATTATTAAGAGGCAAAATGTATAATGCAGACATACTGCAAGTAGTAGGTTTCTGTGTTCCAGATAGGTATGTGTATCTCCGTCGAAGGCCGAAACTTTATGGTACCTCATGGGAAGACCAATTTAGTGGACAAAGCCCCTCTGACGCGTGCGCTGCACACCCTGAATAAGATTGCAGAAAACATCGACCTTTTTGAGTGTTCACTGGGTGAATTCACAAGGACAGCTCTCTATGTTATTTGTTATAATGTATAAGGAATGTAGATATGATTGGCTAGTCTATTGCATTAGGTACAAAACCTGTAAAAAATAGATTTTAAGCTGTAGTAAATAAATAAATAAAAAAAAAAAAAAAAAAAAAAAAATTTGTTCAAGTTACTTTGGGTTTCCTCAAAACCCCAGCGTGTCCTCGAAGAGACTTTTTTTAGAGATGACAATAATTAGCCCTATTTATTGCTTTCAGTTTGTTTTAGAAGACGACAGACTGAACCAAAGCGAGGCTTTGTACACTTTCCTCAACCCCAGTACCGAGTACCTGAAGCAGGGAGATTTACCAAAGAAAAATAAGTTCTCATTCTCAACGTTATTTAAAAGGTATATATTTTTTCTGTTATATTAGTCTCTGCCTTTCCCTATAGGAAAGGGGCGTGATAATCTTGTATTACAATGCAAAATCGTAAGTAGTCGTTAGTATTACGGCCTTCCTGATATATTTTTATTTGATTGAGAGTATCGACGTAGGCAGTAGCGGCGTTAGGGTAGGGCGCGCTTGGGCGACCGCCCAGGGCGCTTGATACGGAAGGGGCGCCCCCACCAAACAAGGAAGGCACGTTAAGACGTTAGGCCGATGCGGCAGAAAGTCCCGGCTGTCATTTATGGCAGTCGTTAAGCTATGTCAGATGACTTTAGGCAGTTTGAAAAATCTAACACCAGTATTGGCCACTTAACATCAAGAACCAAGCAAGGGCAGAGGACGCAGAGCAGTGTGATTCAATCGCATTGCATACCCCTCTCCCCAATAAGAGGGGGCGGTCGTAGAAATCTCGCCCAGGGCGCCAGTAATGCTGACGCCGGAACTAGACGTACGACGTAGGTAGTTGGTAAATTGAAAACTAGTGAGAACAAACGGAAATAAGCACTATTTTTATATCACGTTTCAAATTATATTTAAATATTGGTATCATATCCAGAAATCCGTAAAACGACAGAATAAGTACTAGTTCTAACGTACAGAAGTCGCACTCTGCAAAGCTATTCAATGAAATATCAACTCAATGTAGTGATCGATAGTATAATTTAGCACGCGTCAAAGCGCAGCTCCTAGGTTAGATACCTACTGCAAGCCAATCTTATACTTATAGCTATGAAAATACGATTCATAATTCGTTGAAGTCGGAGAACACATATGACCAAACGCGCGTGGTTCCTATCGGATTTGTTCGGATATCACCTTCTAAGGTATCGGCCAGCGTAGGTATGGAGTGGGAGTGCGACAGGCCTAACGATAAACTACTCGTAAATGATGCTACTAACCATGAAATCGCACAAGATAATCTACTGGCCCATGAATCGTGCAATATATACAATTAGTTGCCTATTGGATTTTTCTAAAATTGATGACTTATTATATATTATACTATACTATATCTAAAGTTTACTTTTAAGATATATAATTGCACTCCGTTTGCGTACATTAGTAACTGGAGAAAAAAAATGAGTAGCCTATCCTGTGTCCTGTACGTCTAAATGTGTATCCAATAAAATTCTGTTAATTCGTTTAAGATTTATGGAGCAACGTACATACATACAGAAAAAACTGGAAATCGTTATTTTAGTTTCAGAATCATGTATAGAGCTTATAAACACGATATCTCTGAATACAAAGTAACATACTCCATGACCAACCCTTACCAATTTATTATTAGAAGTATTGATATATTTTCTATTACGTCTTTATACAAAAAACTAAACTCGTGTAATTTTCCATAACACAGCACCAGTAATGAAGCAACGAATAGATCGTCACAAGAAAAAGACATGTCTTTTACACATCTCTCCGCCGACGAAGACGAAATCTCGCTGTTACTGGAAGGCAACGGCGATCCTGCTAAAAGCATGACCAGTTCTATGCGCGGTAAGGTATATTTTTAGGGTTCCGTACCCAAATAGTGCCAAGGCGAACGCTATTACTAAGCTCCTATTGTTTGTGACCTACGTGACGACCAAGGGACTTGACATTTTCACAAAATGTGTATAACTTTTGCCGCTATAACAACAAATAATATTAATTTCTGTCACTGACTGTACATTGATAATGATGAAATAAATTGATTAAATGCTTAAAATTATACCAACATTTTTCGCCTCCTAAGTGTCGCTTATAGTATTACTTTGCTTACAAAATCCGAAGCATATTTCAAAATCAATTCCAATGCGTGTACAGTCAAGTGTCAAAAGTGGAGTCATAATTTCTCATATAATTAGTACGGGAAATTATGACTGCACTTTTGACGCTTGACACTCATTGTTTGTTCGATCGCAGGCGCCGCAGTGTTGGGCGAGGAGCGAGACAGCATAGCTGAGCCGCTGTACGCGTTACTTAGCGAAGTGTTCGACATGCGCGGCGTATTCCGCTGGCTCCGGAAGACGTTGGTCACCTTCGTGCAGATCACTTATGGCAGGACTATCAATAGGTGCCTTTCATTTTCATCTCATCTATTCAAAAAACAACACAACATTAGCCGTGTAGTAGAATAGGACCACTCCTAGTCTTCCCATGAAGGTCGTAAGACTTGGGAAATACAAGCTAAACAAAGCTCATAAACATCAATGAGACCTCTCCAACCCGTCTGGCCAGCGAGGAGAGTGTAGGCCAAATCCTCTGTCTGCTCTGGCCAAGTATGGCTCTGGTAGTACAGTGAGGGTCATGCTCTTGCAGTGGAGACTAAAAAGACCTAATGATTATTTAAAAAACAAACAAACAAGCCCGAAAACCAGAGCCTAAAAAAGCTTAATTCTCAATTCAATGAACAAAACGAAAAGAAGCTGAAGTTGTTTAGTTTTGTACGTTTTGCGTCTGGACTCTGGACTATTGTAGAACTACTCTTATTAAATCAAATATGGCGATAAAATTCCACGCGGGCGAGGTTAGAACTAGCGACCTTAGTTCTTTGTAGGTTGCTGGTTCAAACCCCGCCCGCGTGGATTTTTTTCACTAATTTTATTTCATAATTCAATATGAGTACATCAGAAAAGCATTTTGAATGCAAAAAACATTTATAAAATATAGGGTAGATCTACTTGTGCCTTCGTCAGGATCACTGGCTCGAAATAGATTTATGTGTGTGAAATGAAAGACTATGTAGTAATTCAATTATGCTCTTTTTTAGGGTTCCGTACCCAAAGGGTAAAAACGGGACCCTATTAATATCGCTCCGCTGCTCGTCTGTCTGTCTGTCACCAAGCTGTATCTCAAGAACCGTGATTTTTTTTAATTTTATTTTATTCAGGAAAAACAAACAGTTACAAATGAAGTTTAAACAAACAGAAAGGTTTACAAGGCACGAGTTATTAAATCTGTAACCAACCACGTTTTTCACAGTTTATATATATACATAATGAAACAGAAAGATGCAACTACAGAGTATACAATTATACATACGAAAAAGCTAACGTAGGTCGTAAATATACAAAATTTTATAACAAAAAAGAATGTGAGAGGGAAATTGGTACAAAAAATAAATAAAAAAGGAAATATTACAAATTAGGGTAATAGTTAGACAGTTGAAATTTTCGCAGATGATGTATTTCTTTTGCCGCTATAACAACAAATACTAAAAATTTGAATAAAATAAATATTTAAGGGGGCTCCCATACAACAAACGTGATTTTTTGCTCGATATTGATAACGGCAACAGGTAAACGCTTGAAATATTCACAGAATATTTCGTTCTATATACGCTTTAAAAATAATAATTAAATAAAAATAAAATTAATATTAAAGGGGGCTCCCATACAATAGATATGATTTGTAGATAACGGTACGGAACCCTTCGTGTGCGAGTTCGACTCGCACTTGGCCGGTTTTCTCCCTCCACTGGTCTGGATAATAACTAATGTTATTGTGTGTTATATAAACTGTATTTTGTAAATGACAGGCAAATCAAGGAGACGGTATCGTGGCTGTTCTCTGAGCAGATGCTGCACTACTACATCAGCGTGGTGGTGAAGTCGTGGTGGCCGGGCGGCGTACTCAGCGAGACCGTGCCAAACCGCAACCTACAGGACCGGGGTGAGCTGCTGTGGTGTTTGAATTATGAATAATGTAGGAATTATGAATAAAAGAGTAATGCAGGTGCTGCAGTACTTCATCAGCGTGGTGGTAAAGTCGTGGTGGCCGGGCGGCGTGCTCAGCGAGACCGTGCCCAACCGCAACCTGCAGGACCGGGGTGAGCTGCTGTGGTGTTTGAATTATGAATAATGTAGGAATTATGAATAAAAGAGTAATGCTGGTGCTGCACTACTTCATCAGCGTGGTGGTGAAGTCGTGGTGGCCGGGCGGCGTGCTCAGCGAGACCGTGCCCAACCGCAACCTGCAGGACCGGGGTGAGCTGCTGTGGTGTTTGAATTATGAATAATGTAGGAATTATGAATAAAAGAGTAATACAGGTGCTGCACTACTACATCAGCGTGGTGGTGAAGTCGTGGTGGCCGGGCGGCGTGCTCAGCGAGACCGTGCCCAACCGCAACCTGCAGGACCGGGGTGAGCTGCTGTGGTGTTTGAATTATGAATAATGTAGGAATTATGAATAAAAGAGTAATGCAGGTGCTGCAGTACTTCATCAGCGTGGTGGTGAAGTCGTGGTGGCCGGGCGGCGTGCTCAGCGAGACCGTGCCCAACCGCAACCTGCAGGACCGGGGTGAGCTGCTGTGGTGTTTGAATTATGAATAATGTAGGAATTATGAATAAAAGAGTAATGCAGGTGCTGCACTACTACATCAGCGTGGTGGTGAAGTCGTGGTGGCCGGGCAGCGTGCTCAGCGAGACCGTGCCCAACCGCAACCTGCAGGACCGGGGTGAGCTGCTGTGGTGTTTGAATTATGAATAATGTAGGAATTATGAATAAAAGAGTAATGCAGGTGCTGCAGTACTTCATCAGCGTGGTGGTAAAGTCGTGGTGGCCGGGCGGCGTGCTCAGCGAGACCGTGCCCAACCGCAACCTGCAGGACCGGGGTGAGCTGCTGTGGTGTTTGAATTATGAATAATGTAGGAATTATGAATAAAAGAGTAATGCAGGTGCTGCAGTACTTCATCAGCGTGGTGGTAAAGTCGTGGTGGCCGGGCGGCGTGCTCAGCGAGACCGTGCCCAACCGCAACCTGCAGGACCGGGGTGAGCTGCTGTGGTGTTTGAATTATGAATAATGTAGGAATTATGAATAAAAGAGTAATGCAGGTGCTGCAGTACTTCATCAGCGTGGTGGTAAAGTCGTGGTGGCCGGGCGGCGTGCTCAGCGAGACCGTGCCCAACCGCAACCTGCAGGACCGGGGTGAGCTGCTGTGGTGTTTGAATTATGAATAATGTAGGAATTATGAATAAAAGAGTAATGCAGGTGCTGCAGTACTTCATCAGCGTGGTGGTAAAGTCGTGGTGGCCGGGCAGCGTGCTCAGCGAGACCATGCCCAACCGCAACCTGCAGGACCGGGGTGAGCTGCTGTGGTGTTTGAATTATGAATAATGTAGGAATTATGAATAAAAGAGTAATGCAGGTGCTGCACTACTTCATCAGCGTGGTGGCTAAATCGTATCCTAGATAGGAATTTGTTAGACCACCACGATTTAGTTTGAACTGGGGAAGATTCCCCAGCTCAAAAATGCTTCTGAAGGGCAACGGCCCAAAAGCGCCAGAAGCACTGAAAGCCAAAGAAACTGCGCTCGCCAACTCTCCTGCCATGTGTGAGTATGGCAATATCCTTACTCAGAAGACATTGTATATTTTTAGTACATTCAATGTCTAATTTTACATTTAGCTGTATTTTAGTCCTTAGTGCGTTGTTTTAAGAATAAAATTGGTTTGCGCATTTAGTCTTATTTCTATCCATAGATTACAGGTTGGGGGCATGTAATTAATGTATCCGTTAAATTAAGAATCAAATAGCGTATCGAACGTATTAATTTTACTGTCACTATGTTGGTAACGAATAATATTGACATAAAATATGCTGTACTAGATAAGATATTTCGCGTTTGCGATCAAATCTCTATGTTTCGGCCGTTTCTTCACTAGCCTGGGCGAGCCAATATGCATATTGCAGACAAATTGTTTCGCATTGCTATGGAAAGACCATCCAAAAATAAACATTATGGTGAACATAATACATTCCTAAACAAAAACTCTTTCAGATATATAAAAGTTATCAAATCTATATATAGTAATAATCTATATTTAGATGTTTTGAAAACGCTTTGCTGAAATGCCTACTCATTCGTGACGTCACGGGCAAGCTCTTTGTATGAGTGACGTGATAACTTTGTTTGGTAGCTATATTACATATTTAGTGTAGGTTAATGGCTTCACAAAAAAAGTTACTATACATTTAGTGCAATATCTTATGGTAGAATTGTATTATAAGGTTTATATAATTTAAAATAGTCTTGCCTATGCAACTTTAAAGTATCATTTAGATAACTTCACGAATCAGTTTCAAAGTAAAGTATGAATATTTTAAAACTAATCACAAAGATTGATCTAGCCCCAAAGTAAGTTCGAGACTTGTGTTATGGGATACTAACTCAACGATACTATAGTTTATAACAAATACATATATAGATACACATCCAAGACCCAGGCCAATCTTAAAAAGATCATTTTCCATCTTGATCTGGCCGGAGATCAAACCCCGATACTCTCGTGTCGCAGGCTGGCGTGTTGACCGCTGCGCCACGGAGCTAGCCAACATTTGAAACATGTTTTGTATAATCTCAACATTAATCAAATATTTTATGACTGTAGGTACATGCAAATACAAATTATACACCGTTCGGAAGCTGTCAGGAAATACAAATTATATTTACCTACATGGTGACGCCCGAGTTGACGTATTGGTGTGCTATTTATGAACGTTTTTTATATGAGAAAAATTACTCGTTTAGCGCAGTTGACCGTTCATAAATAGTACTCCTGGTCGGTTGTGTCATGTCTAGTCTGTGATAAAAAATATGTCATTTTACGTAGATTGTCTAATATAAAAGTTAACGCCATTCCACCATTTATATGTGTGACGATTTCATTGTGAATTTGGATAAGTCTGTCCTGAAACGGCCGACTCTCACTTGGCTAGTTTTTCTATTTCGCCAAAAGCGAAGCTAAGGAGTGTAGGATGAATCATGTCGAATTTTATTGAGCTTGTTCTATTAATTTCTCAGATTAATTTGCTATTGATTATCGTCTTACTTCTGACGTTTTACTTTGACTTCTGACGTTTTAGTTGACTTTGAAGTTGGCCGAACGCTGTCGCGGCGACGTTAACCTTATGCATAAATTAAGCTGCAAGAGTGTGGAATAAAATAGGTGTACGATGATCAATTTAACGCAGAATACAATTTGCAAATTTTTTGGTACCTTAAATGAATTTGCCCATTTTCATTAGTAATTTTTATTATACAGCGTGTTAATGAAAAATCGCAACACCTCAATTTATTTTTATATAAATTATAAAATTTATTTTTCACGGATTATTTATGAAGATATCAGCTATTTCCCTTTTCTTGTGCTTGTTGCAAATTAAAAAGTCTATGTTAATTACGCGAGCGAAGGCGACGTGGCCGCTTCGCGCGCTGTCTCGAGAGTAGAGTTAAGAAATGATCAAACACGGCGTAAATAAAATATATTTTTTGGTTAAATTTGAATCCTATTTTTTATTTGTGTAATCAATTCTACTCTCGATTCTGAACAAACAAATTTCAGGGTTAGCGCTTTTTCATTAACACTTTGTGTTATATATTATTAGCAAAGATTTCCTGGTATACTTATAGGTTATTTTGTTTGTAGAACATACGCGCACGCTAGCGCTGCAACAGTTGAACGAGAGCGTAGTGGAGACATTGTCTTCATTGGTGGGAGCTCACGCAGCCGCTCGTGGCGCACATAAGCTGTTCCACACGCTGCAGAACACGACGCACAACAAGCAGCTCTTCTATGTAAGTATACAATTGTTGTGTGTGTATGTGTATAAGAGCGAATGGAGACATTGTCTTTAATGGTGATAGCTCACGCGGCTGCTCGTAGCGCACATAAGCTGTTCCACACACTGCAGAACACGAAGCACACCAAGCAATTCTTCTATGTAAGTATACATTTGTTGTTAATGTGTGTATACATGTGTATGAGAGCGCGTGGAGACATTGTCATCATTGGTGGGAGATCACGCGGCCGCTCATGGCGCACACAAGCTGTTCCACACGCTGCAGAACACGAGAAACAACAAGCAGCTTTTCTATGTAAGTATACACTTGATGTAAGTGTGTGTGTATGAGAGCGAATGAAGACATTGTCTTCATTGGTGGGAGCTCACACAGCCGCTCATGACGCGCACAAGCTGTTCCACACGGCGCATAACAAGCAGCTCTTCTTAGTAGATATACACTAGTTGGTAGTGTGTATTTAGGTTGGGTTAGGCTCTTGAAAGACATGGTGAGGAACTTGCTGCTTCACTGGACATTTCAAAGGCATATGACAGCGTTTGGCATGACGGTTTTATGGTGAAACTTTCCGCCTACGGTATCGACCAGTCTTTCTGCTTGGCATGTCCGTTCACCGCAAAGAAGAGCCCGTTCAATTGGCTCCTACTTTTCGAAATGTACTTATTCCCGTCACGAATCGTCTCGAACTTCTTAGTACCCTATCCTCTAACCTAAACTTCGGTGGCTATATCGAAAACAGGGCTAAGACTGCTTCGAAAAAACTGGGCATCTCCAAGGTACAACAGTATTTTTCTTCAGGCCTATTGAGCTATTGAGCCTTTTCACAGCTCAAGTCCGTTCCTGTATGGAGTATTGTTCCCATCTGTGGGATGGATCCGCCCGCTATATACAGCTATCGACAGACGTGCCAGAACTCCAGAACACTCGTCGGCGATGAGTTGCTTACGGTAGAACGGCTCCAGAGCCTCGGACCGCCGATTAGTAGCTAGCCTGTGTGTCTTTAACAGGTTGCATTTCGGTGAGTGCGCACAGGAACTGCACGAGCTAATTCCCCCTGCACCATTCTATCTTCCGTCGACACGGCGGCGTAGGCAGGGATTCCATTTAAATGTGGTCGATATCCCTGCTCATCGCACCTCTTGTTTCGCCTCCTCCTTCATTCGCGAAGAAATACATTCCCTCCCCGCGTCGCTTTTTCCCGTCTCGTACAATTTAGGGATTTTCAATGCAAGAGTGAAAAGGCATTATTAGAGTTTGCGTGTACTACCCTAGACCTCATCGTTCCTTCCCATCAGGCAGCATAGCGGTCAAAGGAACTCAAATTATTGATTTAAAAAAAAATGGTTGCATTCCGTTAGTGCCGGCAGAAGTGAAAACTCCGCGCGGTAGACAGAGAGGGGGATATTACTTCCTCTCCTACGCCTCGCCGGCGATCTTATGTCACATTTCCGTCTTACGAATTTTCTATCAGGCCACGTGTCCCAAAGCGAGTTTAACATGTTTTACCTATCCCAAAAAGTGCACAACACCGCTAAAGAAGTTTTCACTTTAAAAAATGTCATTGTGTTCATTAATTATACATCGCAAATTACATATATTTTATTGAAAATTTACCTGTAACACGGAATAACAGTGCTGCTATTATTAAGATTCAGTGCTGTCTGTGCACAACAGTGGGTTTGAGCAGTATTAGCCCTTTCGTATGTTAAGCAACCCTGGGCGTGGTCCCTACTGGGATGGGTCCCACGCGACGTGAGATGAAGATGAGCTCCTCCGTGTTTCTTAAGGCACGTTAAGTCGTTGGTTCCGGCTGACACTAGTGTTGGCCACTAACACACACGTAAAATCAACAAACCTGTCATCTTGGGCAGCCAGGTCTTGTTTTCAAAATTCATAAATCATGGCATTTGAGTCTTATGACTACGGGCTGTGTCTACTCCATAAGGGATAGAGACATGATTGGTATACATATGTATATATTATGCCATTGCGCCATGCATGCCTCTAGAAATCAAACGGATATTGTTGTAAAATCACTTTAATACGGTATTATCGCGTATATTACATTATTTTTACACCTAATGTAATATACACGATAATACCGTATTAAAGTGATTTTATTTAAATGTGTAACAATCGCGAAAACATCAGAAACCAGGATATTGTTGACTTTATAAATCATCTCAGAACCCTGAACATCGAAGCTAGGAAATCTGACTCTCATTTAAACTAAAACTTGTTTTATATTAAAAGGAAAAATGCCACAAGACTTGTTTTCGAGTCGAATGCACGTTTGTAAACTCGCATTTTGCAGTTGTTTGTTATAGAAATGCGTTATAGAGTAATAATTAAGTTGTGAAAGCATCCATTATAGAAAGCTTAATACAATACATTATAATAATGCAAAATATATGAAATACATTTGTAAAATAACAGATCACAATCACAATATGCACTGCGCGCTTTGCATAATCGAGTATCGAACTTGGCGAGGCGAATGTTACATTAAATCAACGTTAAAAATAGCTTTATTTTGTCGCATGTATTTTTTATACATGACGTCCGCTTTCCTGATTTTCGCAAACACTTTACACGTCAATTAAACTGCAAATTTATTTGCACACAGAACATGTGTATTATTATACATACAGATAAAGATCTATTATGAGATACCTACGAAAAAGTAATAAGTCGAGATACAGATTAAGATAAACTTTTCCTAATTATGTTTTAGTTTGTGCATGAGAACGTGCATAGTACAATACAAAAATGCATGTAACAATGATGCAAGATATAGGTTCTAAAGTACAAGAACTAATGCCTAGAATAATAACTAAGATAACTATAATTTGAACATAGAGCTTGGCATTAGTATTCTTTGTAGACGCCTCGACTGTTTCGTCACTGATATTATTCGTAGATGTTTCGACTTTGTGTTCGGAATCATTTGTAGATAAGTCGACTATTTTCTCGTTGGAATTGTTTGTAGATAGTTCGACTTTTTCTGGCGTTTTGCTTACGTAAGAAATTGTCTGAAAAGGAAAGGTAAACATTATATTAGCCATCGATGTTAATAGAACAAGTCATCTGGATGTAGTTTTATACGTTAGTGTTAACAATTTATTGGTTTACGTCTGCTTAATGTTTATGAATGTTTACAAAATTTATCAAATAATTGAAAAGGAAAACAGAACCATGATGTTTTAGAAAATCATGCGGGATATAGCTGCCTGTATATTATAATACTTACACTGAAGTACGTCAAGTTTTCCGTGTTGTCAACAAACAATATTTTCTCTCCTAATATTGTTTCTGTGGAGTAAGAAAGTTAAGTTTATACACTCGTTTTGGGGGTAAATATTATCTGATAGATTTAGCTGGTACTCGAAAATGTTGATAGTAACATTAACTGCGCAAGCCATTAGGCTGCGCAGAACCATTAGGCGATTATGAAAAAAGATGAAAGGTCTTAATATTTTCATATTTATATTTTTATAAAAAAAATAATAAAGGGGGCGACCTCCGAGATGTACATACAATATAGTCATGTGAGAATAATTGTTTTACACGTAAAAATTACAAAGTTTTCGAAGAAAAATTTTTTAGATATCCTAACCTATCATTTTTAATTTTCATATGTATCTGTTCAAATTCCAACAAGGGGGGTTTTTGTTCAAAGATCGACCTATATTACGCAAATACTTAGGAATACGGGAACAGTACTTTACCCCGAGATAAAATGTACACTATACCCTTCTCCGTATCCCAGACATAAGGTATGCAAAATTTCATAACAATCAGTTCAGTAGATAGCGCGTGAAGGCGTAACAAACAAACAAACTCACTTTCGCATTTATAAAATTAGTTAGGATTAGGATACTTACCACTACTATCGACTCCGATACTGTTTAATTCATCTATTTCTCCTTTTCTTATAGTGATGGTATTATAGTCCTCACTGTAGCGATACATTTCGGCTGCTAGGACGTCCGCGAACGCTTCTTTTCCATGTGATTTGAACTGCCTTTGGATTTCATTCAAGAATAAAAATGCTCTTGAGCGCTGACATGCCTACGGTAACATAAAATCAATAACAATATTTATTTATCACTTATAAACTTGGACGAATGCATCCAGAGCGATGGCCTACTATAGTCGCAAAATGACTCCGGAAGATGGATACAGAAAAAGAAGGCCTCGAAAGCGTTGGTGTGATGATCACGAGCCAGCACAAGAAATGGTCAGAAGTGGCACAAAATATGTTTGGAAAGAAATGGGGGACACCTTTGCCCAGCAGTGGGACAATTTAGGTTAAAAAATAACCTGGCCAAGTGCGAATTTAATTAGCACATACTAACATTTCGTATGACCATAGAATATTATCATTTTAGCCGTAAGAAGTCCACTGCTGGACAAAGTTTTCCAGTAGTGGACTGTTTTTAAATTATCTGAGGTCTGATGTCGCAGTGCAGTAAGTTTTTTTTTTTATTAAAAAAAAAATAGTAAGTTTTGATGACTGAGAGAAAACATGTTCTTGAATGAGACCTCCCTTCACCATGCCCTATATTTTTTAATATTTGTTGTTATATACACATTTCTGTGAAAAGTTCAAGTGTTTACCTGTAATAGCTGGTAGCTGATGCAAAATTTGAGTAGGTTATTCAAGCAGTGTGATAACTTGTATAATTATTCTTAAAGGACACCTAAGTCACGCAGTTTAGACCTGACAAAGAAGAATCTCGACAATTTTTAATAGGATATACCTTCTGTCCATAACATAAGGTAATTAATACAATCGAGGTAGTAAAAAAACATTTCTACAGCCGGGTAAACATTCATACAAAGACTGCATACAATGACTTTAATATAAAATCATCAGAAAATGTAAAAAACTATAAGAACAATAGGACATAAGTTATTATTAAAATGTAAATTTTGGTCATAAGTTATTATTAAAAAAAAATTTAGAGTTTCCGTCACCAACCTTATGATCTTACAGCCAGGTCTCGTCATTAACTTTTATTGAAGTTTTCACGCTGCCTGAAGGACTTACTTAACATTTTTATCAGCTTTTAGATTTAACTAGTGCAGTTTAAAATATATAGGATGTGTCAGGCGGATGGGTGCGCAGACAGCGGAGGCTTAGTAATAAGGTCCCTGTGGCACCCTATGAGTACAGAACCCAATGCTCTAACTAATTCCTGTCTGTTACGATTACAAATAATCTCCGAAACTACAGAATTTAAAAACATCGATTCAGCTATCTCAGAGCAAAATTATCTTCATTTCAAAGTTATATTCATGACAAAAATAGTGCATTACTGCAGCGGCAGAATGTAAAGTGATGGGCCGAGGCGAAGCCTTTGCAACACGTCACTTGAGTCCGTCGAATGTCTCATTGCGGCCAAGGCTTGTATAGTCATTTCTGATATAATGTATATATTAGAAATGACTATATATTTCTGATATATAGTCATTTCTAATATAATGCGTGGAAATTCAAACAAAATAGCTTAAAATTGACTTGCAAAACACGAACACGACAGATATGGATTTTTGTAGATATTTTCCTGGCGTGTATATGGCCGGTACAGCTCGCGGAGCATGAGAGCGCGACAACGTTTATCGACTATTGCCCTCTTGTATTCCATAATATTATAAAGCGAAATATGAATAGTATGTCGTGCGTTATAAACTGCGTCGCAGGTGCGTGCAGTAATGTCGATTTATCTCAAAGTTGCCAAAATAATGTTTGAATTTCCAAACATATTTGAGACATTAGAAAAGAACTTTGAATTGTATAGCCGCGCATCCTCCTGCAAAGTTATAACATCCACGGGAACGAAGTCATATTAGACACGAGCTAGTATGAACTTAAAGTGAGCTTCTTGGGTTCCGTACCCAAAGGGTAAAAACGGGACCCTATTAATTTCGCTCCGCTGTCCGTCTGTCTGTCTTTCTTTCTGTCTGTCTGTCTGGCACCAGGCTGTATCTCATGAACCGTGATAGTTAGACAGTTTAAATTTTCACAGATGATGTATTTCTATTGCCGCTATAACAACACATACTAAAAAATAGAATAAAATAAATATTTAAGGGGGCTCCCTTACAACAAACATTTTTTTTTTTACTTGTTTTTGCTCGATATTGATAACGGCAACAGGTAGAGACCAAGGATTTTGTTAAAACAAATGCATAATGAAAAGGTAGCTTAAGTTAAAGCAACGGTAGCGAATGGTATTAATGATTGGTATTAATCTTTTATATTATGTATGCTATATATCGAAGATTTCGTCCCTTAATCTTAACGGACATGTTGCTTACCTTGTCGGTGATACAAAAATATAAATGCGCATCTTGCAATATGTAGTGAAATAAATAATGACCATGGAAATATGTCATCTTACTATTCCCAGGTGGAAGTTTTGATATCACTTCTTCTATAATCTCCATAAAATTACCATCACAGGAGGCATATTTCGATTTTATGTTTTTATCACATGCTATAGCACTAAATAGAATAGGCATTTTGCACTATATAATTTTGTCACACTGTATTTTTACTACGATTTCAAGTCACCATTTGAACAATGATGTCTAGTCGAAAACTTATTTAAATTCACATGTTTCACTCAAAGGAAGTTTCACCTAGTTTTCTTTTAGCTTGCACTATTTACCGTTTATCAATCAACTGTAAATTGTCATAAGAAATGTTGAGGTTTCTAGTGTTGAAGTATTCTCGCGTGCGGTCTACACCTCTTTACTAATAAAACGTCTGGGAAGTTCAACTATTCCGGTGTATCTGCGCGCCCACGCGTCTCTCAGATTGAGTGAAGTGCTATCACGCAGATTAGCTTGGGATTCTAAAATTATTACTTTGTCCGCGCGCTGCTAAAAGCGCGCTCGGCACGCGGAATGTCTTCTCCGATACTCGATCAATGCGAAAACGCGACAACTGTTCGCAAGACACACGGCTTCCGGGATTACTTTTGAGAGGTCGGCGTTGATTGATATTAATATTTTTACCCGACTTTCTTAATGGATATATTGCAATATGTTCGTCATTTCTCACTTTCAGGTTTTCATATTCTTTTATTCATCGCTTACATGTAATACATAATATAAAGATGATATAAAGCACCGATAGTATGTCATGTACATGTCAGGGTGTCGCGACTCGCGATATAAATTTACAACACATTATTAAACTAGTAATTGGAATGTCAAAATGTAAATAAGTCAAAGCATTTAAGTTAGTCAAAATTAAATACTACACAAAAATTAAATATTTAATACAAGTAATCTTATTATAATATACAAGTAATGCCTATCAGCCATATATTCTCCTATTGTATAAAAACATTATTTTAATAAGATAACATTTCAAGCCATTCACGAATGTCTGGTTTCGGCTTCTCAATGAGCTTTATGTCATTTGGTATTTAATTATATAGTTTTATGAATTTGCAATATGGGCCTGTATATGCTCTAAAGTTGATTTTGGCTTTACCAGTTATATGTTTCGCCAATTTTGGCAAATAGCTGGGGATATTTTCTTACAAATAAGTTTATTTCTTTATCACTCTTAAACACATTTCTTAATACTGTATTTTATTCCAGGAACTGTTTGAGCTCGTGCTACTGGAAGTGTTTCCTGAACTAAAACGCTACACCTGAAGTTACCATTCCAGTGAGTAAACAAGCCGTGACAATAGAACTATGAAGTATATTAAAACTGTACAGGGATTTGTCCAAACTTATCGGTCGAAATGTATTTTCCTCCTTATATTTTGATACTCTCTAAGACATTCCGTTTTGTATATATTTTAATACTCGACTGATGATCTTTAATGATCTACAAAGTTATATAAAATGTTTGATAATATTATTTGCCGTATAGTTATCACTGATCTCATTTTAGATTTTAACGAATGTGTGCTGGTAGGTGCATATATTTGTGCGAGTAAGAGCCGATATGGCTTGAATTTAATACATCAGTAATTTCATGATGGGAAAACAACGCAGAGGGTGACTGCAATTGTGGTTAGGTGTGTGTGATCATGTGTGCCATAGTTTAACGTACATAAGTGTGCTTTATCGCCTGACATATCTAATATTAAAAGAAATCCGTACCTTAAAAAAAGTACTGCGTTGTTTTCCATCAGTGCGGCCTAACGTACCAATCCGTGTGTAGGGGTAAAAGAGATATGTATTTTATTTTAGTTAACATAGATCAGTTCATTGGAAATATATAAAATCCAAATGTTTTAAAGCTTTAATCTTGAATATTGCAAAAAAAAAGATAATATTCTTCAACATTGACGTACTTACATAATGATACCTGATAGTTGTGCCACGAGATTGATAAATATTTTATGTAGTTGTTGTATAATAGACAACTGGTTGGTCGTAGGTTGTGCCAAACAATGCACATTATGGCCAAAATACATTGAAATAACAGTAACTGGTATTCATTTTATTTTATCTTTGACCAAATATTATTTTTCTATATAATAGTTAATTTGTTGTACGATTTAATTGCTAAATAATTCAACCCAAAGGCTAAATAATTTCAAAATCTTTATGAGTGGATTTCTATGGCTGTGCTGCTCGCATCAATGTATACAGTTTGTTACTGTATATCACTTGCAAAATTATACATGACCATAATTGCTTAAAAGGCAATATTTGCAAGAAAATATTAATTTATGTCCTAAAAATAATGAGTAAAAATGTGAGTAGCAACCTACTGATCATGCTAATGAAGATCATGTCGATTCTCTTCTTTGGATTCCATTTCTTTTTGTCTATCGTTACGCTTTTATTATTTATTTCTACGAATAAGTAAATTTATTTATTTGGATCTTCCGAATCTCATATAGTTTCATAAAATTATGTTTCAGAACAACAGTGTAAATCGAATTAATCGGTTAATAAAATTCGTAAATAAAGAAGTGAGATAGAATAAGTAAACCGCGAGTATTTAATACTTGGGGGCCATCCATAAATTACGTCACAACAATTTCATGAGTTTTAGACACCTCCCCCTCCTTGTCACAGATGGTCACATTTGTATGGTGGCACCTCCTCCTTAGAGTCATGTTACATTTTAATTTAAGGAAATATCAAAACATCAATACAAAAAATAAACTTTTTTCGATAAAAAAACAGTGGCAACATTTATTATATGAGTGGTATTATATTATTTAATTAGGGAAGGTTCATGCTCCTTTTTGATCATGACCACCGGTGACTGGCTTTATACCTGTGACGTCACAATGATCTCCTCCCTCTCCCCTTGTCACACGCTGTCACATTTCGTTGACAAAACGTGTGACGTAATTGATGGATGACCCCGTCGCGTCGTTGACATTTAAATAATCATTAGAAATACGATGCTAATAATTGTCTATTTTTAATAGAACAATAATATTTTAGGAATTTTATGTTATTTCCCACCGTACTTACCTAAACATAGTGAATGGCTAACTTTCGTGGACCCTTATTCTGAAAAATACACATAACAAAGCCCAGGGTTCACCCAGGAACAAGCTCAGATGAGAGACAGAGTGAACTCTTTGATAGAATATACCTTTAACTAGGGACGCCACCGTTGTTCTAGAGCTCTATTTTTAAACTAGTAAAATCTATCCGCCACTCGTGTATCTTAGATGGCTCTATTGTTAAACCATTATTCAAATTGGTTCGAAGAGTCCGAAACGTCGCACGAGATCACTCGGACTCAAAGACGGGTTCTATCTGGTATTTCTTTTTATGTATATTTGGTATCTTCTTCGAATACCATCTCAGGAATATTTGATTACAATTCGATGTACCATCGGCTCCCTTCAGGTTTGGGGTCCCAACGGACCCTTCGTTGGTACCCTGGCGGAAGTACCGGGTCTCTTCGGATCCCATCGGGTTTCATCTTCTACCACCAACAATGAACAAGAATCACCAAGAAGTACTTGTAGTAACTAACATTAGAAACATTAGAACTGTTCACACGGTTCAAATACATTATCGGTGGAAAATATCTGCTTCAAAATTAAGTTGCATGATTCCAGCCGAACAAACATAACTACTTAAATCATTGCAAGTAAAAGCTTGTAAAATGTAAAAACAGGGTCACTCGTTAATTTTATTTAAGTAGATGTGAATGTGAACCGAGTGCTGACGTCACAACGAGTGGCGAATCGATTCTATCAATCCAAAATAAAGCTCCTAGATTCGGGGTTTGGTCTCGATGAGGTCACGTATTTAAAGATGTACCTATATCTATAAGCACAAAATTATGAACTCTAAAATAATTTAATTTTGTACTCTTTTACTGAACTTTTCGAATTTTAAAATCGCTAGATAGGTATGTACCGAAATTGTTTTAAAGACATTGTACCACTCTGTGTTGAGCTATCTATTAAGTGTTATATTTGCTGTTGTTGACTAAGAGTAATTATTATGTATGTATGAATACCCATCTGTATTGTATGTTGATGAAATAAAGTATTATTATGTAAATTGAAACGTAATTTTAATTTTACTTTCTTTTTGAAGATTATTATGAAGAAAAATCAAGTTAATATAAAGGTTAAATAAAACTCTTATTATTTCGAATAATTTCTATTTTAATGTTCAGTACAACAGTTTTAACACCACCCGAAGGAGGCTTCAAAGGTGTAAAAGCTGTTTTTTTAAATATCTAAATTACTTCACTTAAATTTAATTGTAACAAAAGTTAAAAATGGAATTAAAAAATTTGGCACAATCTGCTTTTCGTTTTAAATAAAAATAATACTGTAATAATATTGTATTGAATTATTACAATATCAAATATGCAAAGACGCATTGTGCGTTGGTGTGCATCATTTTGTGCATTTACGGTTAATTCGACATTGTCACAATGGCATTCTTGAAAAAAAAAGTATCAATATAAGTTTATATAATATACGATACATATATACTCATGTATATAAATGAACTGCCATCATTGATTACCCACTCAAAACTCACGAAGCATCTGGTATCACAGCACTCACATATTTTAACTTCTCTTTCCTTAAAAGCTATGTAACAAATGAATTTACATAAAATATGCCCTTAGAACTAATCCGGAAACCTCATTTTATGAAATCTTGCTGCTGACCTTTCAAACCTCTTTTATTCAAAAATTGTAAAACGTCAGAATTTTTCAAACGTAGCTTTTCTTCTGTTGGATTAAAGAGGGCTGAAAGTTTTTAATTCATAACTTTATTGGAATTGTTCATTTGATGCTCTCACTTGAAACTGGGGCGGATTAAGATTAAACTCCCTTGTCTATTTCAACTCAATAACAATTTTATACACATTTACAAAACTAATTTGGACTAGTAGGCGCTATTAAATACAAAATAATAATTTTACATGTCATTTCTTGTTTAAAACATGGCATTTACGTGTCAGTTAGTTATAACTTTTATAGGTATGTCATACATTTCATATGTTACAATACTTTAATATACACACGTGGTATATTCTTTTGAAGAATATATATTTCCGTGGACGAATCGATTCAATCGATCATTGATTGCCCTAAGAAAAAAAATATTAAACATGTTTAGTTAAGACAAGTGACGTGCGGTTTTCCCTATGAGAAAATATTTTACTTGAAATTATCTTGGAATATACGAAATAAATATATGTGTACTGTTGTCTCCCATCCTAACTCTACCTTAGATTAAAACACCCTGTGAATCGTTCATTACGCCTTCTGGCGGCAGTAAATCATAACATTTGCATTCTAATTTAAACAGAACTTGACCATTTTCCCAGAAGTCACATTAATTAAAGCAATTAGTTGTTTTTAATTCTAACAATAATTATTGGCTAAAATTGATCTGATATGAGATGTGCATCCTTTATGGTGGTTCTTCGCACGGAGTGAAGTGCATCGGTTAAATAAAACAAATTATACTATAACGTATCAAGTTAGTATGAATAAACTATTATTTACAATGCAATATCCAATATCGATTTGTTTGACAAAAAATGTCGTAAGTAATTAAAACTAACTATTTACATTGATATTTTATTGTCACCATATTTTTTCTGGTGAATTACGTCTAATAGTTTCTTTTTAAAAAGAAAACCGCAAAAGAAACTTCTCTTTATTTTAATTTTGTTTTAATATCGTGTGCCAAGTTATTTGCAGTACAGGATTCAAATAAACATATTGTTGACAAGGATTATCAAATATTACAAGAAATTCAGTTATCATGTGTGTTCCCAAAACGTCTACACCTCTATTAAATTCCATACCTATTATTATAGAATAAATATATAAATATATATAACAGCCGCCTTAGTTCGTCCCTTGAGCCAAAGAGATCATTAAGCGGCTTGTATAAAAATAATAAATATCCCTAATATTCCATTCACTTACAAAATAATGTAGTTAGTAAAGACCACTCACCATGTATACCTGATAATTCATCTTAACGTAGCTTATATACTGCGCTATCACGCCACTTATACCCCTGTTAAACAAACGAGTATCAATTTAATTCTCGTAGTGTGCTAGCGTAGTAAGGTTTCGTTTAATCGTTTAATTATATGGCGGTATGTCATGGATCGAAAATATCGGGAGTTAACATAATTAAATTTATTTACATTGGAATTCCATTTCCTTACAAAAATTGCCTTTTGAAACCTGAAATAAAGGCAAAATTTGTAAAAAACAAAAGCTAGCAACATTTCAAATATTTTAGTGGCTTCTCAGACGGATTGCCGAGATTGTCGACAGACTATTTTGCCATATCTTCACTTATGACGGTCGCATTACTGTGACCACTAATTTCTAAAACCGACTTCCTATGTCTATAAACTATAACAATATCCATAATTCATTTGTAATGTCCTATTCATAATAAAACACATTTATCTGACGCTGTAACGATGAACATGATTGGCAATCTTAGTCGTTCTGAAATTATAAACCGACGGTACAATAGTGCTTACCTATTCTAAGTATTTCAAATGAAACCATGTTTCAAATTACTAATAAAAATGTAATACATTTATATTTATTACTAACAATGTGATCTTAACGACCTACACATACCCTCGGATTTCAAATCTGCAATTGACGATTATTTATGTATAGAAATCCGAATGAGCAAAAATAAATTATCGATCCATACACAAAATACTTATTTCGCTTATACTGTAATTGTAGCAGCGTATCGTTACTGCATAATTTGGCGTGCACATATAATATTCATATGAGTAATAATTAAAGTTTTGCCGTTTTACGGGAAGAGTAAATGGATCAACATATAGTATTACCTATGTAAGTATTAACATCCACATATAATATGAACAATTACTTAAATGCATGGTGTTGGTGTCCCGTTTATTTTATTAGTATACTCTTTTATATATTATTTACTTAGTGAGAGTTGTAGCACTCCCTGACCTGCTTACGAACGGAGGCTCGCAGATGTAAACGCAGCTTATTTCTAATCGCTACACTGAATTTTCTTCCGAGTATCACTGTACAAGTTCATTAACAATTTGCGAATTTCCTACTGTAACGTAACCATGGTGCTGTTCGTACGTATGTGAATGACTCATCGAGTGAAGCCATTTAAATGTTGTCGATCGTACTGGCCTCCGCTCTGACGAGATCCTACGATGGTTTGTTATGGTCTATCATTGTCCCTAAGATTTTGGACTTCGGTATCAATAAATACTGCCGTTATCCGTTAGCTATGTCCTTCTAGAGCGGTTGTGGAGTTGTTGTTCAAGCGAACGGGTGCAGCGTGACAGGCTCAAAGTCGTCATGTGTGGCGGGGCGGGGCGGGGGCGGCGGAGGGGGCGGCAGCAAACTCGTGCCCTCCGGGATGTAGACGTTGGTCACCCGCTCCTGTAGGTAATATTATTGATGTAACTGCATTATTTTTGCTGTGCAATCTTTTCCAGACTGTTATGAGCGTAGCTGACGGCATTACAAATCATCATCATCATCATCATCATCAGGTCCTTTTTAGTCTCCACTACAGGAGCACGACCCTCTCTGTACTACTAGGGCCATACTTGGCCAGAGCAGCCAGAAGACTTGGCCTACACTCTCCACGCTGGCCAGACGGGTTGGAGAGGTGTCTTAGATGTTTATAAGCTTTGTTTAGCTTGTATTTCCTAAGTCGCCTCTTACGACATCCACGGGAAGACTTGGAGTGGTCCTATTCTACTCTGCCGGATACCACACGGCATTACAAATACTGTACTGAAATAGTACATTACTTCAGCAACCGGTTTTCGATGTACTATATTACTTTTCAAGAAAAAAGAAAAACAGATTAATAATATACAAAGAAATTTAAAATGTACTTACAAAACACATTAATACGTACGTAATTAGATTCTTTTTGTAAACCAGTTTTAATTTTAACTAAAACCCTATTATAATTACCTCTGCGTTAGCATTATTCTGTTAAAAACCGGTCGTTCCATTTTTAAATTACCAGAAAGATATTTTCATAGTATTTGGATTTTCATATATACTTTGACGGCGTGTGTTTGGCCAATATGCAATGTCGATTTATCTCATACAAGGTTGTAAAAATAAAGTTCGAATTTCTGAGTACGTTTGAGAAAAAATAATGCATCGCGGTTATATCTACAATTATAACTTGTCATGAATGTCGCCCTTGGTATTAAGTGACTAAGAACAAGCTCATTCGATTTCATTATTGGAATAAATTTGGATATAACGACTTGTATATTCAGTTTACCACATACCTGACTCTTGTCGTATTTGAAAATCCCCTGGAATCTGTTGCCCCCTTTGCTAGATCTATCCAGCGGTTCAGCTCCTGCCCCAGTACTGCAGCTGTAGTTCGGATTGTGGAAGGATATATGTCCGCTGGAATCGCTGTATTCCTCCTTTAGATCACAGTCTGGCGCTTGAGATAGCCTCACTAAAAAATAAACTTGATTTTCATTACCATAAAAAACTTTCATCATAAAGGAACTTATTTTACATTAGGTATATTTCATTACAAAAAAGGGGAAAATGCGACACAAATCGCGAAAAAATTTGTGATGTTTATGGACTTAATGCAGTGTCAGTACGAGTGGCATAAATTGGTTGAAGCCTTTTGAGTCTAGAAATTTTGACGTCAAGGATGCAGCTCGCTCTGGCCTACTACGGATAAAGTGGAAGCGATTTTTAAAACAGCTGCCAAGTGCGAGTCGGACTCGCCAATGAAGGGTTCCGTAGCAGCAAGTAACATTATATAAAAGTTCTTGTTATATTTGAGTTGATTGAATGAAAGGTAAATTGCGGTTTGCGATTTATAACGTATTAAAAAATCTACTTACTAGATCTCATTCAAAACAATTATTATCATCATCATCATCAATTTATCATTCTCTTATTTTAGAAGGAAGTTATAGGAGGGGGGGAAACATTTTACCACTTTGGAAGGGTCTCCCGCGCAAACTATTCAGTTTGGAAAAAATGATATTAGAAACCTCAATATCATTTTCGAAGACCTATCCATAGAAAACACACAAGTGATCAAAAAAAAATTGTGTTTCATTTCTAAATATGTGGAACCCCCAAAATTTATTCTTTTTTTTTTTTGTGTAAAAATATTAATGCGGTTCATAGAATACTACTTACAAAGTTTCAATAGTATAGTTCTTATAGTTTCGGTAAATGTGGCTGTGACTTTGGACATATCTACGAACGGACAGACAGACATGACGAATCCAAAAGGGTTCCGTTTTGGGGTGCAAGATTGGGGTATCAATGATAGACGATCTTACCGTAAACCAATACGGAGCTGGCAAGGAAGCAGAACAGAACCAGCCCCATGGCGGTGCCCATGACAATGGCGCCGATGGGGATGTCCGGCGCCGCTGTGGGGCTGGGCGGCAGGGCGTTGCCGGGGTTCATGTCATCGGAGTAGTCGTAGAAGTCGGGGTAGTGTGGTGGCATTTTGTTCTCCACTCGGAGTTTTGGCACTGAAAATAATGCATATTTTTTTTTTTTACTAATTATCGAAATAGGCATTTGTCTCCCATCTCACCTGATGGTAAGTGACGATGAAGACGAGGATGTTACATGTCTATTCAAGAGATACTCATTTATTCTACTTTTAATTGAATATAGGCGGGAATATAGGCAATTCATTCCACTACGAGCTACTCGAACCAAAACGAACTGTCAAATCGTTTAGTTTGACTCTTTGGTATTCCAACGATAAAAGGGTGAAATTTCTGTCTGCGTCTCGAAGTCCGATGGAGGAATGTTAAGGATTCTACTAGCTCAAAGAGCGTTTTCGGACACTCTCCAAATGGATCCTATAAAAAACCGATAGGCAAGCATCTTTACGGCGATGCTCCAGGGATTGCAATTTATGATTCGAGACCACGTCGTTGTTTATAAGCCTGCGGGCTCTTCGGTCAACAGAATCCAATGCTTCAAGCTGGCATTAAGCTGAGCCATCCCAGAGGTTACTGCAGTACTCCATACAAGATCGAACCTGGGCTGTATAAAGACTGAGCAGCCGATAATTCCTTCAAGTTTTGCTCCTTGTTCTATCGAGTCGTAAAATGGCTATACTTTTTCCATTCCTCATTCCACTTTATGTGGAGTCGGGGCAGCATGTTAGTCTACGCTTTTGATGCTGTGAAAAGTTTCGGATTATTTTTACGACGTTCCGCCTGCCTAACGTCAGCCTTCCTTGGGAATGTTTTCGTTGCACGGATGTATTGGCCCTTTAGTCGCCTCTTACGACATCTATAGGCAGGATAGAATTGAGTGGTCCTGTATTCTAGGCCGTAAATCACATTGCTAAACAAGTAAAATGGCTGTACATATATATTAAATAAGTTTCTAACAGTGCTTTGCTACCATGATTCCGTTCATTTTCGTCATTCAGATGTTGCTGGAAGCAAAAAGTTTCTGGGCACACTAAGAAGTGATCCATACATTGGATAGCACCACAGTCACACTCACTATTGTTGGAGAAACCCCAACTGACTCTTATTTTTCTAAGTTCTGCTTTATTGTGTGCTTACCATGCTTAGCTTACTATAATACATAATACTCATGAATTGATTGTCAGCTGAGTCTGAATACAACATTTGAATCGGGCATTCGTCTTAAATTTTCGCTTCCCTCAACCCGTACACTAATGGCGACCCTGCCACACATGACAACACTTCACTATGACACAAACAACAAAATTTGAGAAAAAAAATCAGAACTCTACAGGCAATTGATAAAACGTGAAACGATGTCAGAAGTGAATATGATCCTGGCGGCAAAGCAGATTTCAGATCAGCAAAATCAGAAGCGCATTCTGTTTATATTCGTCCCCAGACCAGGCTAGGTGTGGGGACCAAGCCATTGTATGCACAATATTCCATATCTACATCCACATCGTGAGTTAATTTTTAACCAACTTCAAAAAAAAATGGAGGCGAATATCAATTGAGTTTTTTTATGTTTGTTACCACAAAATTCCGTCATTTATGAACAGATTAAAAAAAAAATTTTTTTGTAGTGAAATCTTTAGCGTTTTTGTGCACTTTTTGGGATGGGTAAAAATTTTAAACTGTGTCAGGACACGGGGCCTGATCGAAAATACATAAGGCGGACAAATGACGCGCGGCGTATAGGAGAGGTAGTAATATCCCCTTCTCTTTCTACCGCGCGGAGTTTTCACTTCTGCCGGCACTCCCGTAGTGCAACCCGTAGTTTTTTTTTTGTTTGAATGGGTACGCTTTCAACTTGATCCCATTTAAATTTCATCACAATCGGTTAAGTAGTTTGATTGAAGTCAGTGTTTTATATGAAAGATTATATAATATAATGTACCTGTAGAGCATGGTCTCGAATCGGACACATCCGGACACGCGCAGATGTACTCGTGCACTTTAAATAGGCAGAGATGCGAGCACCCGCCGTTATCCTCCTTGCAGGGGTTCCAGCCGTGCTGCTTCTCGGCTGACACCGCTTTTATCTCCATGGCCATTTCCAGGTCTGTTCTGATGGCCGTCATGTTCTTGCCCGTCCTTTTATCAGCTCTCATTATTGACTTTTTGTACCAATCCGTCCAGTAAATGTAGTCGTTGAACTATAAAGGGAAAGGAATTTTAGGTACAGTTCCATAGAGTAAGGAATGTCGCCCGCGCCCTACTAGAGACGGAAGTAATAATAAAATACAACCTGGATTCGCCCTAATTGTACTGAGATATGGTGTCATAATTACAGTAAGAAGGCAGATTTTGTGTTTTTTTCCACAATAACTTTGAAACCCACAACCTCAGCAAGTTTCACATAAACGGTGCCGCCCGCTGAAACCACTGTTTTGTATGAAATGTGTCGTGAAAGGCGTCTCTAGTAGCGCACCAGTGACATCGACATTCCTTGCTTTGTGTATAGCCCAGTAATAGCTTTACAAAAATGCAATCAATGGAAAAAATACGTACCTAACTGCAACTGCCAAATGTATTATGTATTTAGTTTAAACTGCAATCGTTTATCGAAAGCTATTGTGTTATGTTTTCTAATGTTCTCACGATTGCTACAGATAAAAATTAAATCACTTAATACGGTTTTATCGCGTTTATTAAGTTATTTTTAACCCCCGACGCAAAAATAGGGGTGTTATAAGTCTGACGTCGATGTCTGTGTGTCTGTGGCATCGTAGCTATCAAACCGATGGACCAATTACGTTGCGGTTATTCTAATTTGAAAGCCAGTTTCCGGTTGCTATGTTAGTACGGTATGCTTAGCTATGTTTGGTTAATATCGGTCCAGCAGTGTACTCGTAAAAGTATCAGCTCTTTTCCAAAATGATGTAATGGCGTATGGTGCTTCACGCGTGCCAGTATAATCGTTAAATGACAATTTATTGATAACTTCCACCTGATGCTGCAACAAGAATGGTCTCCAGAGAACCTAACTACTCGAAAACTTACAGCAGACATATCGTGCTTGTAATCAATATATTAGATTATATGAGTAAATTCTTCAGGTTATAATCTTGCAATACGCTCACATTGACCTGGTGCTTTTTGACTTTTTAGGGGTGGAATAACCATTAAGAAGTAAAAAAAAAACAGGTCAAACTATAAGTATATTGGCGTAGGGGGTTTTAAATTTAAAATTTAATTTTTATTACACCAAACGTTTCAAAAACTTTGCAGTTTTCACGATCGCAGGTAGACTAAGTTGACATTTGTCTATTGTGTTATAAGAACTAATCGCCTACAATATTTATTTATAACGTTCCGAATGTACGCTGCATTGGCTTACGGTGTCTGAAGGTCTTGCAGTCTTGTGATGAACTTGAGATTTTATTAAATTGATGACAGGACCCAAGTTGTGTTATTAAACATGATAATAAATATTTTTTTTAAATCCTCACCTGTGTCATTCCGAAGGGATTTTTAGCTTCCGGGACAAGTTGAACTCTGTGATCGCCGTTCAGATCAGACGTATCAATCCTGTCTTTTAACGCGTCGGTCCAGTACAATCTTCTCTCTTTGTAGTCGATCGTTAAGCCGTTGGGGAAGCCTAGGTCTCGCTTCACTATTATTTGTCTGCGACTGCCGTCCAGGAAGGATCTTTCTATATTAGGATTTTCTCCCCAGTCACTCCAGTACAGATATCTGAAATATTTTTTTTAATTTTTCAGTTTGGTTGTATTTTTTTTATATTTGTTACCTCAGAACATGATTAAAAAAAAAGACTATACTTCTATGCCTCAAAACATTTATGAATCAACAAAAAAATATTTTTTGCTTGAAAGGCTACCCTTTCAACTTGGTCCCATTTAAATTGTATCACAATTGGTTCAGAAGTTAGATTGAAGACGTTTTTTTTTATTTTATATGAATGATTATTATATTTTTTTTTTTCATATGATTAAAATCCTAACTAATATAATTAATAAATCAACTGGACACTGAAATTGAGGTCCAGTCTTTATTACTTACCCTTTTGCTGGGAACAAAGCTAAAGCTCTCGGCTCGATTAAGCCCGTAATCAAGGTTTTTCTTGAAGATCCGTCTAATCTGGCCACTTCCACGACCTGAAAACGCACATTACGTTAAAAGGATTTTTAATAGCTTACCATTTAATGTCAAATTATCAGATTACAAATCTATACTAATATTATAAAGCTGAAGAGTTTGTTTGTTTGTTTGAACGCGCTAATCTCAGGAACTACTGGTACAAATAGGAAATTATGTTTGTGTTGGATAGTCCATTTATTGAGGAAGGCTTTAGGATATTAAACATCACGCTGCGACTAATAGGAGCAAAGCATCAATAAAAAATGTTCTGAAAACGGGGGAAAATTATTAATCTATACTAAGAAAAAACGAATTAATCATAATGTTAGAAATTGCCGCGGAAGAAGTTGCAGGCAACAGTTAGTTTTAAGAATAAAATTAGACTTTCTGAACATTGATAATTTTAGAATTGCTACACATATATCACCGACTGCAAAAAATTAAGTTCTCAATTTATCGTAATCTTTTTTTATGTATTTTCCCTTATAGCTCCGTGATTTATGAACTGATTTGAATAAATTTATACTATATTTATATATCATCATCATCATCATCATCAGGTCTTTTTAGTCTCCACTGCAGGAGCACGACCCTCTCTGTATTTATATATACCTACTCTAAATTTTAATAAAAATTAAAAGGAACCGCCATTTTAATTTCATCAAAATCGGTTCAGCTGTAGTAGAAGTCGGTTTTTTTATCTAAAAGAATATAAATTATAATTATTAGACAATACCAACGTCGTTTACGGTTTTTGAAATCTTTTACCAGATTTTTTCCAAATAGTGAAACGAACCTTGAACTCGTTGTCGGTCCAGTAGATATTATTGGCGATCCAATCAACGCCGATGCCGTTCGGCGTGTGCACTCTGTCTCTCACGATCACTTTGGTGTCACTCATGTTTAGCATATTGATGGACCTATGATTATGATATCATGCAAATTATTAACGATATAAAATTGTGGGCACATTTTAATTAAGTATCATAAAGAAAACCTTAAAAATGAGCTTACCTTATGACGTCATTGTCAACATCAGTAAAGAAGATAAGCTTTTGTTCCCAGTGATAGTCGACAGCGATCGAATTTATCACATCTTTCAACGGTAACGTGACGTCCCATTGTTCAGGAGTGTCCAGCGATACAATAGCCACGCTAGCCCTCGTAGCAAAAACTAGGAAATTGTCAGGATGTTTCTTGCATATTTTTGGATTGGCTTCCGTCTCGTTTTCAAAGAGAATGCCAGTGGGGCAGGCGCAAGAGTAGCCGCGTGGTGATCGAAGGCAAAGATTAGAACAGCCTCCATTGTTTTGGCCACACACGTTGTCTAGTACTTTCTCTGAACCCTGTGAAATTATATAATTACTGTTAGATCTTCAGTGTATACAAAAGTAAGTAAAGTTAACCGGTATCCATTCCACCTCGATTAACACTTTCTTTAAAAAAAGAACTTTAGATACCATCGATATCATTATTTCAGCCATAAGAAGTCCAAAGCTGGACAAAGCCCTCTCAGCCCAAGCATTCTTCGTTTCTTGGGAGGAAATTGCCATACTCATCACGCTTGGCAGGCAGGTTGGCTTCTTGTACTTCCAAAGAACGGACGAACAATACGCCAAAAAATCTTCCCCAGCTTAAAAATGCTTCCAGCAGCTCGGGAGGCTGGCCGCGCACACCCGATGCTATAACCACGGCCAAGCAGTTGAGGATGACACCCCTGACCCCTGACCTTAGACACCAATAGGGATATATATATTGACTAGCTCCGTGGCGCAGCGGTCAACACGCCAGCCTGCGACACGGAGTGACCGGGTTCGATCCCCGGCCAGGTAAGATGGAAAATGATCTTTTTCAGATTGGCCTGGGTCTTGGATGTGTATCTATATATGTATTTGTTATAAAATATAGTATCGTTGAGTTAGTATCCCATAACACAAGTCTCGAACTTACTTTGGGGCTAGCTCAATCTGTGTGATTTGTCCGTATATATTTATTTATATATTACTTATATCTATATAAGTGTATATGATAATTACCTGAACCGCCCTAATATCCATGAGCCCTTCCAGATTCTCCCTGATCACAAGAGCATCCCTTCCATTATGTTTATCGGCTCTATGCAGCGCTTTGGTCTTCCAATCTGTCCAATAGAGATGCCTCCCGACGATGACTATGCCATATGGGTATGGCACGTTGGTAAGGATCGTACGACGGTCGTTGCCTTTAAAGTCAGAGCTTTCTATAGTGAGGATTTTAGCATCGTTCCAGTAAAGACGGCCTTCTGTGCGGTCAATAGCCAGACCGTTCGGCCATTTGATGTTGTTGTCCACGATCACACGTCTAGAAAATAATACATTTTGTTTTATATTTCTTTTCGTTTCTAATGTTCGAACTAGGTGATTTTGCTATTTGAATTTCAATGCTTTTTACCTGTTTTTGCCATCCATATCAGCTCTTTCGATTTTGGCTGACTGTCCCCAATCCGACCAAAACATGTAGCCGTGTTCGTAATGTAATGCTATGGCTCGAGGTGAATCTGTTAAAACACGTGCACATAATATTATAAATAATGGATCTTAATAAGGCAAACGACAAAGGAGTCGCTGTGGCCACCTACTGGTCAAAGAATGTATAAGAAAAAGTTTCATTTATAACCATTTTGACTCGAAAAGAAGAAGAATGGATCTGTGCGCCGTTAATCTCACGAATCTTATCACAGTGTACTTGCAATGTTCCCATGGATCCCAATGACGCTTAGGTAATTAATGTCAATTTACGCCATTTAAAATGGAACCAAAAACTGATAAGAAAAAAATCTATATTAACGAACCTACTCACAAAATTTAGCGAAATTCTGTTGAGAAATTTGAGCTGGAGAGAAGAACAGACGGACAGAAGTTTAGAAGGACACATACGAAAGATTTTTAGCCCAACCCAAAAAGGGAACGTTATGCGATCGCTCGACCAATAACATACCTACTCAATATGATGTTGCTATAAAAAATATAGATAGACTTGACTCTTACCTAAGCCCGTCCAAACAAGCACTTTTCTACTGCTACCATTAAGCTCTGCTACTTCGATACTGTTGCGTCCTCCGTCAGTCCAGTAAATCTAAAAAAAGTTATAAATTATATCTTAATTGTAATTAGTAGGCATGATCTCTTTGAGTTTTATTTTCATTTATATTGACCATGAAGAAAACTAATCTATAATGGTTTTAAGTACCTTTCTACCCGAAGAATCGATGACTATACCGTCAGCAGTATGAAGCCCTTTGCCTACGATGGTTTCAATGTTCTCACCACCTTTATTGCAACGAGAAATCTTTCTTTCGCCCGTGTCAGTCCAATAAATTTGCCCTGAAATTTGACAAGGTATAAAATAAGATGATATAATATATAGGCATATAATTTATCTAAAAGCTACTTTTTGTATGAGTTATTTTTTACCAAGGTTCTCCCTCTTACCAGTACGCTGATCAACGTCAACACCCAGCGCATTTTTCAATGGTGGAAGTGGCAATACTACGTCAATCAAATACGGTACGTCCAGTGAAACAATGCGAATATCTACTCGGTGAGCAAATATCAAAAAGGTCTGAGGCCCCTGAGCACATGTTCTACCGTCCTTCTGCAAACAAGACAAATAACATTTATATTTTTTAAATAATAACTTAAAAAGAAACAAATTATCGAAATATAATCTTACAAGTTTAATTCCGATTGGACAAGCACATGAACTTCCTTCGGGTTTCAGAAGACAAAGATGGGAGCAGCCGCCATTGTTTCTGCCACATCTGCAAAAATACAATACACGTAAGCTTTTAAGTGCCGAAGAATCCACAGATCATAAGTTTTTGATTGTTTGGGTTGTGCCTTTTAGTGTAAGTGAGTTAGCTATAGGTTGCTTTGAACTAACAGTAAACACAATCCAGATATGAAAGGCCTCGGAGCAGAGGAGAAGAATGTTCATTCCTAAGTGTAGTTCAATCTAACTCATGTACGGTATTTTTTTTCGACTACTACCTGTTGCACTAGTTGTCTATCCACTAGGTATACTGACATGAGTTGACATTGTTATCAGTTCTTTTCAGGCCGCTGGAGCCTGCCCACTAACACGCTAGATTAGAAGACTGTCATATGGAGCTTACCGATTGGCTACGCTGATCCTTTCCTTATGAAACACCCTCACGTCCATGAGTCCTGCCACGCCAGCACCTAGCGTCCTTCGATGATTTCCTGTGTACTTGTTGGCCGCTTGGATCGACTGGGTTTCCCAGTCCGTCCAGATCACCTCGTCTCCATACAGGTCCAGGCCGAAAGGATGGGTCAGGGAGTGACCTGTTGTAGAAAATTATAACAAATTACGAATAACAAAGTCGCTTCAAAAAGAATATTAATTTGGAGGATTAAAGTAAATTTTATTTTCACTCATATTATTTTTTTACTGATACTATGAAAGAGCTTTTAATTTATGTAAATAATTAAGTAGGCATGTTTAATCTCTTTGTGATACTACATTTTTATGTATCATAACATATAATGAATACTTAGTAGGCGTAAAAGTGTAACAAATAAACTCACTTTTGCCTTAACAATATTAGTTAAGATTTCTTACCGATAAGAACTTTGCGTCCCGTTCCATTGAGGAAAGCATACTCAATGGTCTTATTTCCGCCGTCAGACCAGTAAATCCGGTCGTTGGGCAGATCGAGTGCCAGGCCATTCGGCCAGGTCATGTCCCCAAAAATCAATCGCTTGCGGTTGCCGCCATCCATATCAGCACGCTCAATGCACGGCACTGCACCCCAGTCCGACCAGTACATTACACCACCTAAAAGTTGTCATGTTTATTCAGTTATCTAGTACTAAAATCAAATGATGCCTTTGCGTTACAGATGATCCATTGATGAACTTTGAATAACCAAATTTTTTGGTTATTCATAAATAGAAATTGGAAACTCCTACAAGATACAAATGCATGTCATTAACACGTAAAAGTTTGTCCCAAAATAGAAAATATTACTATACATATATTTGTTCTATTAATAGCTCATTTAAAACACGTGTGACAGAAAATGTCGCGACGCGACTCTTCATACTGTACTTTGTGTAAGAGATACTGAGATGTGACCATACAAAGCAGGTTAACGATAGGTAGATTGGAAAAAGAGTAGATAAGAGTAAGAGAAGAAGCAAAATATACAAGCACATACCTTTTGGATCAACGACAATGTCTCTGGGCTTGTCAATTTTATCCCATGCTAGCAAAGTCCTCATGCTTCCGTTGGCATTGGCCACCTCGATCCTGTTGGTTCCCGCGTCCGTCCAGTACAGCTTGTTGGTGATCCAGTCGTAGGCTAAGCCGGCAGGGGAAACTGTTGAACAAAACAAGCAGTTACAGGTACACATTCTTGACGTAGCTTGTGAAGTGAATCAAAAATAGCTATTTCGCCATCTTGGGTGTACCGCTATATTGAATTTAGAATGACGTCACACAGCTTACCACAAATTGTCATCCAAATTAAATGCGTACCTATGCGTAAAATTTCAGCTCAATCGGAAGTAACTGTAACTCTATTTTGAAGCAGGTGCTTCAAAATAGACTTACAAGATTTTACTCAAACAAACATAGTTACATAAATTGCAAGTTAAATAAAAAAATCTTGTAATAAGGGATTTAAGAACCTCGAGCCATTTGATTATAAATGTAAAAAAAGTTGGTCTGCCATTGCGCACCCTGCGACAAGTTCTTGATAGACCCTTACCTACTGAGGTGTGAAATTATAGTTTGACCACGAGGACCAGTTCAAATCGAGTAGCGATGTCGTATCTTGTCTTGTATATGGTCAATATACTTGGGCTAAACCGCTATCATCAAAATTGACCTCGGCTTAAACTAGCTTCACGGTTTTGAATTTAATTTGTCGTATCTATAATTCCATACTCGAATTTAAATTTACTATCTAAATTCTCCCAGGAAATAAATTGAAGTCCGATATCCTTTGTTAGGATAGGAAAGCGACTTTGTAGAACGTCTACGATGTGTTTGCCTGTATCTACGATTTTCGTAGCGAATCCATAATCGTAGCGTTTACTTTTTAAAACAAAATTCTTTGTACGTGGTAGCCGTGTGGTATCCGGCAGAGTAGAATAGGACCACTCCAAGTCTTCCCGTGGATGTCGTAGAAGGCGACTTAGGAAATACAAGCTAAACAAAGCTTATAAACATCTAAGACACCTCTCCAACCCGTCTGGCCAGCGTGGAGAGTGTAGGCCAAGTCCTCTGGCTGCTCTGGCCAAGTATGGCCCTAGTAGTACAGAGAGGGTCGTGCTCCTGTAGTGGAGACTAAAAAGGACCTGATGATGATGATGATAGGAATAATTTCATATCATTGCATCACGTAACATGTCCATTTTCGTTATGAACATGTGTGTGTGACGCTACGTTGGCAAAGTGAAAAATAATTTCTCACGAGCAATTGTAAGATTGGCTCAAATTGTTGGACGTGAAACTTGTTACGCCGGGTTGATGGTGCCTTTCCCCACATTGATCCAGTAGATGGAGTTGGTGTTGTGTTCCCAGACCAACTCTACAAATCCTTAACTTACTGAGGTCCGAGCCCACGATAATGGTATGATGCGAGCCGTTCAAGTACGCCCGGGTTGATGGTGTCTTTCCCCACATTGATCCAGGAGATGGAGTTGGTGTTGTGGTCCCAGACCAACGCTACAAATTGTAAACTTACTGAGGTTCGAGCCTACGATGATGGTCTGATGCGAGCCGTTCAAGTAAGCCCGGGTTGATGGTGTCTTTCCCCACATTGGTCCAGTAGATGGAGTTGGTGTTGTGGTCCCAGACCAACGCTACAAATTGTAAACTTACTGAGGTTCGAGCCTACGATGATGGTCTGATGCGAGCCGTTCAAGTACGCCCGGTTGATGGTGTCTTTCTCCACGTCAGTCCAGTAGATGGAGTTGGTGTTGTGGTCCCAGTCTAATGCTACGGCTGACTTGATATTCTCCACCGGTATCACCTGATCGGGATTCAACAATAGCATATTCTAATTAGTATAATAACATATGGATTTTTTTAATACCCTTTTTTTGTTTACCTATGTCTTGGGCTATTCTCTGTTTTTTTTATTTATTTACTAAGGAAAACTAAACTGAAGTGTAACTTAGTACAAAATAGGAAGCCAATAAAAAGTTCCCGCCAATAGTATTTATAAGCTAAGCCTTCAGTTTACTAGTTATACGTTTATGTTAGTTATTACGTTTCGTGACGAATTAATAATATTTTCGGTTAAATATCGGAAAGTTACAATTATAAGAAACATGGAAATTTTGTACATTTATATAATGTCAAAATATTTTTCCTATCAAAACTTACCATGTCTAGTGAGTCGACGGGTTTCCTGGGATTCAACTGCTTCAATCTGATATCCTTGCGACGAGCGTAGAGTAAGAGCTTCTCTGGTGTTTCATCACAAGTTTCCCTAAAAGTAAAGCGTACCACTTGAGTTATAACCTTCGTCGGAAGTTTAAATGCAAAAATAAAAAAAGTCGTTTCAAAGTAAGTACAGTACTACCACTTTTGTAAATCGCATCGGCTTTGTTCGGCGGCGCAGAATAGCACAACCTACCGCCGAATCAAACCGAATGAAGACATCATTAAAAATCCAATTTATTTCTACTACATAAGATTTATAATCCTAAGACAACAGAACTCTTGCTATCTCGCTTATAATACTCTAATACGGCGCGGTGCTACAGCGAACTCCAGACATGGTGCGAACGCATCAGCCAATAGCGGACGGATATATTCGCGCCATACAAAAATTTGATTTTTGCACGTACTATTTAGTAATCTGTATTTCTGCGCAGGTACATCGGTGTAAAAAGTGTTAGTACTGTATTACTGTGTTACCTAGCGGACCAGTCTTCAGGGAGCGACTGGTTGCCTTTGAGCTAATAAAGGTATGGATAGTTGGATACATACCCGTCAGATGAGAGGCTGAACCCGACGGGGCACCGGCAGGTTCTACCGACGCTATTGGGCAGACACAGATGTGAACAACCTCCATTGTTGCCTCCGCAGCGGTTCTTGTAAGTCTTCAGCTGCCGCAGAGGGTGGTAACTAAAATGTGTAATACAATTGATGGTTACTGCGTTAAGGTCTACTAGAAGTATATAAACATGAAGAAAGTTGTGCGATGTATCCAATAGTGTTTCCGATTAATTAAATTGTTAAATAAGAACACGAAGTTTGTGACGTGAATAGAGAGAAACTTTAATTTTAATCATGGACCTGGGAATAAATTGATGATATAGGCGTGGAGGACGTCACATCACGTCACAAGTGACGCCAACTTCTCACGTTACATGTGTGCAGCTTGGTGCATTAACCGGTCAAGCGCGAGAAACGCAGACACAATGGATTTTCTATTGTTACGTGGATCGATTGGCTCGCTTGGTGGTTGAGAGGTCAAACTAATGTGAACTTAGTACCTTATGTACTATAAACTAAACCTCAGTTTGAGTTTCAATTTCAAAATGAGGCAATTTGCATCCTTATTTACTGCCGATGTGTGCGTGAGCTTGTGTCGGTCGCGACACGTTTGCATGATTTATTATTCGTGTCACTGTTACGTTCGTTAAGGGGCTATCACATTTAAAATCTAAATTAATTTATTGCTTTATATATATTTTGTCTTCAAAATGTTCTTACGTCTCGTATTACTAATAAATTACATACCTATGAATATCCATTGGCAGATGTAAACCAGAATGGACGGTTTGAATTCCCCTCCCGGTCTTCTTATTAACAGTTGATATGCTTTTAGTATGCCAGTCGGTCCAGTAAATCGCATCTTCGAACAAGGTTATTGCGAACGGGTGGGGAAGTCCTTTGTTTGTTATCTGAAAATAATATTTAAATTAAACTCTTCGTTCGTTGAATCTAACGTGAGATAAATACATTATATTTAAAAAACCGACCATGTGCGTGTCAGGCCGCGCGCAATGTAGGGTTCCTTAGAAGCACGTAATTTTATAAGTTGAGTCGACTATAACTCTTTATGTTGTGAACCCTACGTAGCTGTGATAGTTTTCCATTAAAATTGGCTATAATTATATGCTACTGCCCTGATTTTTTCACATATCCAAAGAAAGTCATTAAGCTTGTAGGGTTGGGTAGAGACAAGCTCTAACAAAAATTACCATAGTAGGTATATTTCATACAATGGGGTTGAGACACCGATAATTGGGCGGCACTTTTTTGGAGATCAAAGGATTCGTGGTGCGCTGGGATCTGCCTTTTTGAAAGACCTATGCAATGACACCTCACATCAAATAGTCTTAAGAGTCGGAAATCCAGAAAAAACAGCACGCGAGGGACCCGTTTTTAAATAAAGTAAACTTGGTTTGATTAATGGCATTTTGAACAGCCTCCGTGGTCCAGTGGTTAAGGCGTTTGCCTGTTGACCCGGGGGTCGTGGGTTCGATTCCCACCGGAAGCACACTTTGTTTAGTTGTTTCCAGTTTGGTTAGGACATTGCAGGCGTGAATCACCTGATTGTCTGATAATAAAGATGATTCCGTGCTTCGGAAGGCACGTTAAGACGGGGGTCCCGGCAGCCATCTGGTAGTCGTTAAAGGAACCACGTCAGAGGCCGAGAAGCGGTTCCGAAGAACTCTGACACCAGGGTGTGCTTGGTCGATTGACCGTGACACCTACTCGAAATGATGATGATGATTAAAGTAGAAATTCAATACAAAGTAGCCAAAACAGTTAGTTGAAGTTACGACATAACTGAAAAATTTATTGAAAAAAAAAACATTCTTACCCGCTCTCTCTCCCCTCCATCAAACGTGGCCTTCTCAATCACGTGGTGCTTTGCGTCCGCCCAGTATATCTTGGACTCCATGTAGTCAATGGTGAGTCCGTTTGGCCACACGATGCGATCGAAAATCACCGTTTTACGCCTGCTGCCGTCCATGTCAGCGCGTTCGATTTTTGGATTTGGACCTGCATAAAAAAAGCGGGTTTTTGCTATTCAAAAAACAAAAAACGGGGCAACCGTATACGGGGTCTAAAATACGAGTACGTTTCTATTCCCAAGGGACAATGTTATTTTTTAATTCACAATTCATTGTTTTTATTGTTGATTGTGACACAAGGCATAATTCTTTTTGGTGAATCCAGAGCTGAACGAAGGAGTCTAGCATAGAATCCCGAGTTAAGCAAGGAATTCAGAGTTTGTTGCCCGAAGTATAAGTATTATGTTAGTCCCGAGATGACACATTCTGTTTTTAGCTCTCTGTATGAGGAAACCAATATTTGTGTTTTCATTCCATGGGACTAAAAAAATGGTTAACGGGAAGTACAGTATCCTATACACGTATCATAAAAGTTCTAAGCCATTTTAAAAAAGCAAATATTATTTAGTCTGTTAGAAGATTTATAGCAGAGTCAAATAGAAGTACTACTTAATCTAATATACATAAACATACAGAATTACAACAAGGTTTACTAATGTTAACAGTTTGTTGACTTTCGTTATTTTTAGTTTTTACAATTGGACATCGCATAACGCCACAAGGAAAAATTACGAATGGAATAGAGGGAGGCCTTTGTCCAGCAGTGGGGGCTAGTAATAGTAATAATAAAATTGGCAATAACCCAGCACCAGTCCAACCACATTTCAATTCCATAACCTATATATTTCTCTTTTATAATGCTATAGTTCTTGCTCCAGCCAAGACCTGATCAAGGACATATCATACATTGGTATTTCCAGGAACGTTCTGGCTGGATATCAACATTATATCAACTTTTCCAAAGGGCCTCTACGTGTTGGATCTATATACGCAAGCCTCTCAAAGAACCGGGGCACACCCGTGAAATAAAAGGAGATACAAATAATATCTAATAAAATATGAAGAAAAATTAACATACGGAATAAAAGTTCTTACCCCAATCAGTCCAAAACACCAACGCGTCCCCAGGATGAACAACTATAGCCCTGGGTTTGTCCAAGTCGTTGGCTGCTATAACTGCCCTTAGGGATCCATCCAGGGTCGCCACTTCTACGCGTCTGGTACCAGAGTCAGTCCAGAAAATAAGGTTATGTATCCAATCAACCGCTACGCCACCAGGTGTCTCTAATCCCCATCTTATTACATCTGTAATTAAAATCACGAAACTCATGAAAATGATCCCCGTCTTCCATAGACTATGCGATGTCACGAGAGTTGTTTCAAATTTCCCAACACTTTGATCTGCAATCCAGGCTCTGTCTACCCTAATTGTCAGCCATAAAAACGTTGATATAGGAATGGTTTTGTTTCTTTACAAGAACTTAATTTAAAGAAATAACAATTTACCTGTCATGTTATTGTTATTCATCTCAGCGACTCTTATGACTCTCAGGTTGTTTTCCGTCCAGAACACCAGTTTCTTCTCGTAGTGATAGTCTAGAGCGACGGCATTATGCAAGCCTTTCACCACCGACATGTAGTTTGCACCAGTAAGCCAAACCTAAACAGCAAAATACTCAATAAATAATAAATCATAATATACAAAAAGGGGCTTTCGATGTTACTTGTAGATGTCCTCGTTTGAATATACAAATGAGAGGTAATTAAACCTGAAATCTATACTAAATTTAACCAGTGTTGAGGAAAGTTGCAAATGAATTAGATAACACGCAAAAGCTCGAAAAAGGTATCAAAGTATTCCTAAGTAGATCCATGAGAAAATCTAATTGTACATCATCGTGATTTATTATGCGTTGCGTTTATGTAAATATATGGATTTGAATTTGAAATGAGCTTGTACCCTAAAATAGACATCCTTGTTGCGTTATTTCTTCAATAGTATTCATAAGATTTAGTAACAAGTACTCTGTGTCATATGAGGTCGACTAGTAACGTATCTCTCCAACCCCGCTCCTTCATAGACCCGTTTTGTTTAATTCCGGCAAATCAAGCCTCACAGGAAAAGGCGACTATATGAACCATCCTTACGCACAAGATATAAGTATAAACGAAATTTTACCTGACGTATCCCAATCTTGTTAGAGAACAACAGCGAAGGGGACTCGCCAGTGGGCTTGCATGAGCGGCCGTCAGGTCTAAGAACATAGCCGGTCATGCATCCACAGCTGAAGCTGCCGACCGTGTTAGAGCACGTTTGAGAGCATACCGGGTCTTGCTCATACATACACTCATCAATATCCCGACAACTGGTAACAAAAGTATAATTTTATAAGCAAATACACATCATGATAAGTTTTTTACTTTACATATATCGGCATAACAATGTAAACAGTTAAATTGAATTCACCTCCTTCCATCGTCATCCAACAAAAACCCTAGTGGGCAATCACAAGCCGGAAGACCGTCGTACGTTGTGATGCACAACTTCTCACACTTGTCCTCAGGGCCGCACTTTCTCTTTATGGGGCACTTCTCCTCATCATCGCCTTTAGGGCAATCCTTCATTCCGTCACAGACGTGCTTCCTATTCACGCAGTTCCTGAAAGCATTGCTGATAAGATTCTCTTGAGATTTACACATGTACTGGTCTTCTTCGCAAAACACTTTGCAGTTTGTTTCGTCTTCGCCATCTAAGCAATCACGAACTCCGTCACATATCCAAGTTTTCTGAAACAATAATTGACTAATTAAAGAATGAGCAATATAAACCAGTAATCATATACATGAGGACAGTAAATACCGGCGCCTCTGAGAAATGTTCAAATGTCTGACAAACCATAAACTGGTTAAAAAATGTAGGCAGGATTTGGTGAACATAGAATACCGCAATAGCCCTACTATTAGGTAGGTATTATAGGTAGGTACTCGTATTTTATAAAGGTTGCAATAAGTTGCGAGGTAGAAATCAAAACGGTAGGTATTGAACTTATGTTGAGATTATACAAGACATGTTTCAAATGTTACTGATATCTAACTAAAATAACACTTTAAATTGATATTGAATATAGAGTCTATTTTTGATAGTATGAAAATCTTAAAATATAATTTTCCATAAGATAATTCACAAAATTTACAGAAACTTTTATTATAATGCCATTATTTTATTATATCTTACTTAAGCTAAACTTTTATTATAACCCATACATTTTATATTTGATTATAGCTACCAAACAAAGTTCTCACGGCAACGGTTCAAAGAGCGAAGAAGTATCTGCAAAGCATTTCCAAAACGTCTAAATATATGTGACTTTCTAACTATTATATCCGAAAGAATTTTGTCTAGAAATTTATTTTTTTCACCAACATTTATTTTTAGGTCTTTCCATAGCAACACGAAGATAATAATGTAAGAATATGAATATTAGGAACTCCACAACTCTTTTGAGATTGTTAATTAAAAGTAAACAGGGACCTACCAGAATGCAACGTCGGTCAGGGCACATGTACTCCTCAGATGTACAGTTGTGCATAGCGTGTGGCTCGCAGTTCAACTCGTCACCGCCATCCGAACAGTCTCTCTCGCTATCACATCTCCACCGCTCTGGGATACATTTTCCGTCGCTACATCTAATGAAAGAAAAAAATCTTGTCATCATTATCGTGTCAATGTATGTATTCCTAATACTGCCTTTTTTTGGCAGTCCAGCATATCTATTGATTAAATCGGCGATTCTGTGTATGATAACGTCAAGCTGTGTCACCGTAGAGAATACTAGACGTTTTCTAAAAATCGATGAATCCAGTTTTTATTTTCTCAAAAATCGGTTACAATGTTCTTTTGTCCACTTCTCTTTCTCTTATCGTTAAAAAAACTTAATTAACCCAGTTCGATGAAACACCATGTATTTTCAGTACCGTAACTAGACTAAGTAGTATTCACCCGGCATCTAGAACCGCACCGTTGATTCTGAATTGATCTGATACGAGTAATTTCTGCACCGCTCCAGGGGTTGTGACCTGGGCATCGCTGGTATCACCGTACTATATATATACCGTACTACCGGCACTGTATATTGTGGTAAGTGGAATAACTTACTTGAACTCCCCAGCATTACAGTTTCCGGGCATCATAGGGCAGGTGTCCTCATCCGTCCAGTCCCCACAGTCGTTGTCGCCATCGCACTGGAAACTCTTGCGTATGCACCGCTTGTTGTCGCACTGGAACTCGTTTTCGCCACATCGCAATATATCGATTGCTGATGGAAAATCATTTATTTGTTATAAGTACTATTACTATTGAAGCTTTGATTCTAAATTGATGAGAAATCATAGTGCATCTATCAGGTATTCTGAAAGAAACCTGTACTACTCTGATTTTAATAAAACTTTCGTTTGAGAGGCTATATTGCAGGTATTTTTTTGTGTTTGTAAATGGCCAACATTGGTGTCAGATTTTCTAAGCATAATGACTGCCATCTAATTATGATAACCAAACCTTTACGTGCTAAGTGCTAAAATGCGTCTGCATTTTAGGACAAAGTTTGGTCAGAGAGGCAATGAGTGACCTGCAACCCGCACTAGTTCTGACACCTGATACCACCTCTAGCCTAGTTGATAAAAAGGTTGCCCCGTGCTCAAGGCTTTGTGTATCCCGAAGTTAATGCAGACGTGGATACTTACGACACTCAGCTTCGTCAGAGCTGTCCGGACAGTCTGCTTCTTTGTCGCATCGCCAGTGCAGCGAGATGCATTCTCCGATGGCACACATGAACTGGTTCTCTCGACATCTGATTCAATAAATATTACTTTTAGGAATATGTGCTTATTTCACGTAACATTACGCCAAACAGATACACACTGGTATTGGTTGCAATTGTTTTAAATTATTTTGAAGTTGATATGTAGGTAGATAGGCATATATTTAATTTCCCTTGGCCACCATCAAGCTAAATATGGCTTTTACATATCATGGTACTGAGTTATATTTTCCCACTCAGGAGGACTTGAATGGTAAAAGAATTACAAATTTTGTGTATATGCGAGTCATCATGAAGTGGGTTAGATGCACAATTGGTTTTTGTAAATTAAGTATTTTATTTGTAGACAAAAGTTGTAGGGTATAACATTTAATCGAATTGTTGCCTTATGGTATAGACTAAAGAGCAAGTGAAGCTTCTCTGGACTCAACATTCATAAAGCTAAGGCCTTAATTTATGCGCATGACGTACTACAAGAGTAAGATAATAGAAAACCGATATCACACATGCAAATGTAGCTCATCGAACGTTTTCCGCCGATGTTAATCACATCGATGATTTTGTTCTATAAAAGCCCGCCCACGGATGTCGGATATATCGGGCGAGTCTCCGGGGCTAGGCTGCGCGTAGGCGCGTTGCCATGGCTACATCTCCGCCCGCCGCCCCCGCCTCGCAACCCCCGCCCAAGCGCGTATTGATCTACAGACCGTTACACGACGTCTTGTATACTTATACCAGTGACAAAACAAAATACCAATGTGACAGAAAGACAGGCAAGCGACCCTCCTAAAGCAGCTCAAGGTTGTTATCACAAAGCCTGGTTATGGTGTTCCACTCTAGCTTGATAAACATTGTATTAGGTACACATAGTAAATTTTTCAATTAAATATTTTTTTAAAACCGTTTTTTGATTCTAACTAATTGACTACCTTTAAATGGTTTAAATTATAGCGGATTCTTAAAATAGCAAAATAAAGTCAGACTCAAAATTCCAGTAACTAAGATGAAAAGTAAGTCAATTTGCCTTTGATATGAAGTCATATCAAGTAAAGTCAGATTTTCCTTCCATAACACAAAATTTGGTTCCCTCATTGGTTTCTGTTAAAATATTTAATTTTATAGTTGATAACATTCTTGGTACTTATATCTTATGTATAATTATTTATGTTTTCATGTATATTAATCTCAAAATTATTATTCCAAATGATAAATATTATTTATACAGGTGAATTTGAATTCATTAGCAAACGTTTAAGGAGTGACTCAGACCACGAATCTGAACAACTTTAATTATGAGACCTACTCCGAAATTGAAAAAAAAAAAAAAACTGTTCCATAGATTTTGCCCAAGTAGATATTCCACTTTTGTTTAAAATCAGTTAATTTTTCGATCACGATGTCGAAGTTGGTCCCATAATGAAAGTTGTCCAGATTCGTGGTCTGAGTCACTCGTTAAACTTTCATCCTTTACAATTTACTAACAATTTCATCCTTTATATTTAAAAAAAAATATCGATACAAACCGGGGCGCGTTGAAACACTAAGCAATACATTGCTCAGTGTTTCAACGCGCCCCGGTTTGTTTCGATATTTTTTTTATTTTTTCTTACCCTATGACAAAGGCAGACTAAAGGAAATCGCATAGCGATAAGTCCGCCTTTGTATTTATTTTTGTAACTTTGTTGTATATTCTTTGTTCTTATTTATGTTATAGTATATTTCTCCGTACTCAAAAATGCTATACTTGGAATTTCTCTCCAAACTGGTAACTAATTGATAGAAACATACTAAAGCTGTTTACAACACTCGATTCACGTTATAACAATTGATGACAGCGAGAGTACTCGTAGAGTAATAGAACCTAAGTCGATTTTGGTATCGTATTTTAATATTTATGGAACATGCTATGACAGGAAAACGATAATGCTACATTGTAAAAACTGGCGTTTGTGCGCTATAATCTTGATTTATATAAGAAAAATAGTGATATTTATGACTGAAACACGAGAAAGAAAAATAAATATATACGGACAAATCACACAGATTGAGCTAGCCCCAAAGTAAGTTCGAGACTTGTGTTATGGGATACTAACTCAACGATACTATATTTTATAACAAATACATATATAGATACACATCCAAGACCCAGGCCAATCTATAAAAGATCATTTTCCATCTTGACCTGGCCGGGGATCGAACCCGGTCACTCCATGTCGCAGGCTGGCGTGTTGACCGCAGCGCCACGGAGCTAGTCTCATAAAAAAAAATAGCTACACCAGTTTTGCGATTGCAGAAAACTATGGATTCATTTCTGGGTCTAGGAGAAGGTAGGTACGTTTCTATAATAAGTTTTGCGATTGCAGCAAACTAGGGATTCATTTCTGGGTCTAGGAGTATGCTTCTATTTAAATAAAATATTAGGTCAGCCTATACTTAAGTTTAAAACTATAAAAAACCAGTTAGTAAAAAGGCTTATTACTGCATTGATGATTATATAATTATCTGTGTGAGAGAGACGCAGAAACTCCTACGGGCTTATGAGAAAGTAATTCACTAGGCGTAATTTTGTGCCAATAGGATCTTGAGTAACGAAACGGAAAAGACAGATTTTTCACTAAGGTGTACGGCTTGTAGAGAACTTCAGACTAGGTTCTACGCAGAATCCTAAGTATCCTGCGTGTACGCTAAGATGAGACTTAGTGTTAGGTCAGGTCTCGGCGTAAACACCGCTAAGAAAAAACAACGGACTAGTGACGTCACTTGTCTAGCCTTTTGTACGCGTGATGTTAAAACTTTATTCGGCGTGATGTTAGAAATTGCGATAATGGAAATGTCATAATAATAGGAGTTGCTATAAATGTTAAAGTCTATCCTATTATTTTTTTAAAATTTCATATTTTTTACTTAAGCCCTAAAATGTAAGTACAGGAGACCCATTTCCTAATCTGAACGTTTTCTCGATTACATCCTTAACTATGGTGCCTCAGACATCCTGGAATCTAATATTATGACAGCATTAATGTTTTCATATGATTCGGTGACGGTGAAAGATTTTATGGTCGGCTGCCGACCCTCCTTGGGTATAATGTGTCTATCTAAAGGAGTTCAAATACATAGTCACGTCTTTTTCCCTTGCGGGGTAGACAGAACCTAGGTCTATAAGACCTGAAGGCCAAGTTTAGCATGTTGATGAACATTAGGTGGAAAACGGAATCAAAATAGTGATAGGGTTGCTAGTCGCATTGCCTAGTAACATGATTCCTCAGATTTTACCCATCCCCTCGATCGGCATTTACGATCTGCTCGTGAAGAGAAGCAGCTGGTACATTCTACGTTTTTCTTTTCTCCGAGACCAGCATCGAATAGCATCATTTTTTACATAAAGATTTTACATATTGAAGCTGAATATAACTGATAAATCATTTATATATTTGAACTATGAACTCTAAAAATACTATACTGCTTTAAGTTCGTGCAAAAATAGCTGGCGACAATCGCATCACGTCCCGCTTCACGTGTTTCTGTCCCTCGTACTCACGTCTGAGGCAATTCTGCGCTTCTCAGAACCCCAATGCGTTATATAATTTGCAGTACTACTCGATAGAGTTACTAGCAATAGTATTTGTTTTATAATACAATCGAGATGTAGTAGAGTTTATGATTACTTAGAAGACATGCGAGCAAATATAATATATCGTTACCAGAATCTGGTCATGTATCAAAGCTATACCTACATTGTTTATACATATATATAGTATCGATACAGCCAACAACAAGTATTGGAGTCCTCTATCTATATTCATAGTACAATTGTACCTAATCCTAGTAACTCGAAAACACTAAACGATTTTTAATGAAACTTTGCTATGTTATAGCTTTGATATTAAATAACACAAAGGTAATGTACGCAAATGAATTTGTGGGAAATCGTAGTTATAGTAAAGTAAATAAATAGGATAAGTAGGTACTGTTTAATTTTTTTTTAATAACAGTATTAATTTACCGTAACTACTTGCTGTAAATTAATACTGTTATTTACAAAAAACTTTCTTATCTTTAAATATTATATTTTGCATCACAATGCTATGTTGATATACTCTTATTAAATTAATAAATAAAATATGGTAAAAAAAATTATATTCAAGCGGACAGGATTTGAATCTGCGACCTTAGGTCTAAGTGGTACGAGACTTAAGGTCGCAGGATCCCACCCGCTTGAAAAAAAACATTTTTCACCATATTTTATTTCTTCATTTAATAAGTAGTACTTAGACGCGTAATAAGAAAATCCTTAGTTTGAGCGCAAAAGAAACAATATTAGTTAAAAAAAATTTACAAAAGTTTTTTTTTTGAGCCAATAGCACTGCAAAATTTGGTGACTGAAGTTTTCAGCATTTAGGAGTCATCATCGTAATACTAATACGGTCGGGGATGTCATCTTTAATTGCTTGCCGCTAGTTACAGGTATGGCAGCAAGTATGCGCGCCCGGCGTCCCGAGCTGCTACATGTTTTTCCCCATTCATCCGGAGAAATATTATCCTTCCCTCCCTTCATTCCCTTCCTAGATGTAACAAATCCTATTCTTCCTCGGGTTTGCTGCTTACGGTGGCAGCAGCATAGGAAGCTAAAGATCTTGCGTTTGCAAAACCGCCGACCAAGCGTGATGAGTATGGCAATATCATCCCATTGAACAAAGAATCCATAAGAGAGGACTTTGTCCATCAGCAGTGGACTTCTTACGGCTGAAGAGATGATGATGATTTACATGTGTAGATAAATATGTCAAGATTTGATAACACTACACTCAGACATGTCACGGGGTCTGTGTGGCTGGGTATCTGTGAGTCATCATCATTTCGTGTAGGCGACATAGTTTATCGACCATGCATATAATAATAATCGACCATATCTGTGAGTAATGTAATGGGACAGGTGAAATTAAATAAGAGCTTATAAAGTCGATAAGTATTTCGCTACAATCATTTTGTAGCTTTGTAAATAAAATCAATAATATGTCTCAATAAACTAAGAGTAATAATTTTGTTATTCATAACCACTATCCCTATAGCAACCGATTCAATTGACAAATAATAATTCTTCGTAAACAGAAAGTGTGACCAAGTGCGAGTTGGACTCGCGCCCCGAGAATTCAATACAAAAAAGTTTTCCTTTACTTGTACGTGAGTAATATAAGACCTTGCTTTATGTCTTTCATGGTTCTAGGGCGACGAGAAGTACCATAACGTTTGATTCCCTTGTGGTTATGGTCAAAGTTGTAAAAAATATCGACATAAGCGGCCGATTCTTTTGATTACGTTGATTTACAAGTTAATTTAACAGCTGCAAGAGAACACAGATTTCAAGATGTGATATTATATACAGCTTGATAGGTCCACGCGTTCTCCTGAGAAAAAGGCTCTTGACACACAAACATATGGAGAAACGAACAAACGAGTGATCCCATAAGGATCCACATTTTTACATTTTGAGATACGGAACCCTAAAAGTTATCTTATGAGGGAAACGCAAATAGCGCAATTATGAGGTATTTAGGGTTTGCTAAAGAGTAGTTACGGTAGGGCAGTACCGGAGGGTGAAATGGGGAATCAGATGAGATCATTATATTGAATTCAAAGGTTTGATATACTCTGATTCTAGTTATGTAACTAATGTATTTATTTTCCAAGGTTACAATTAAGGTAGAGTGTGAAATGAGCAAATAAAATGAATTATAATTGGACTGTGTATTGTTGTGTAGGAAAATCTCGTTATGTTCAGATGTTTAAAAATCTGTCATATCTTATACCTCTAAACGAGCAATTCTTATTTATATGATCTGGGAAATGGCTCTAACGATTTCGCTGAAATTTGTTATATGGGGGTTTTCAGGGGGTAAACAATCGATATAGGTCTTATGTTTGAGAAAACGCGTGTTTTCGAGTTTTCATGCGTTTTTCTTTCCACGCAGTATATGGTTGCTAATTTCGTCCCGCCGGCCACTGTCCGTCTGGTTCAGTGGGTTAAGACACGGACGGCAAAAACTACTGTTACGGGTTCGAATCCCGCTCGGTGACTTACTTTTGTTTTTTTTATATGTTCAAACTTATATATATATTTTTTATTTTTATAGTTTTTAGACAAGTTTAAAAAAATGTAGTTAATGTTTGAGATAATAATATATATTTCTCATAAATATAGATAATCACCTAAAAACCACCATATTACAATAAATAGTAATAACCACGGAGTAAGAGTAATAACTGATACTTAATGTAGGTCTTAAATGACTACATGTAAAACTTTAATTTGATTTGAGTTGTCACCGATGCTACCAAAACAAAAATAACTGTTAGATGTGACACATCATTATGCGATTAATGGCAGGTCTTGCTCTTTCTTTCATGTGTGAAATTAAGAGTAAGTATACAAACACAACAAAGTAGACACACCACAATAGTTGTTTAAGCTTTAAGCTACTTACTTGCCGCGCGTACAGTTGGTTTCGTCAGAGTTGTCACGACAGTCGTTGTCGCCATCACACACCCAGTCCTTGTGGATACAAAGCCCGTTAGCGCACTGGAACTTATCTGGCGAGCAGTTTTGACCTATGAGAAATAGAAGATTTTAAATAGTATTTGGGTGATCAATTTCTTTAAGCTTACTTTTTTGGTTTCAGTTCAGATTCTTGTTGAAGTTAGCCATGCTTTTATTAGTCTTCATTGTTACAAATTTGCAATAAAGAGGGCTTGAAGAAGATGAAACATTCCTTAAAGTGTGTTTCATCGGAAATATCTCCGTGAACATTGTCCATAAACCCCATAGAAATATGAAGATATATTGTACGTTATACCTACCTCTATATATCTACTTGTTGAATGGAAAGGTTACATAAAGCAGGGTATGCAGCATAACACATGTTTGCAGACATTGGGGTTGCGACAGTCCGGCTGTCGCACTTGTCGCAAGTTTTCTGATATGAACAATAATAAATATTTGCCCGGTCCGGTAGTCCTTATCTCATATTCAAGTGTACTGGAGGAAAACGAGAAATGATCTTACTTCCACTTCAGTGCGATGCAAATGACGATGTTGTGCTAATGAATGATCAGGTTGCCACAGAACCTCTAATATTCAGAAATTATCGCGTTACTTACCGCAATGCGTTTCATCAGAAAAGTCCCCGCAGTCATCGTCACCATCGCACTTCCACTCCAATGCGATACACACGTTGCTGTTGTGACAGATAGTCCGATTTTCGCGCTCGTCGCAAGATCTCGCGCAACCGGCCTCGTCTTCGGCTTGGGCGCAGTCAGCTATGCCGTCGCAACGCTTCTCCAAAGGTATGCAGGTGCAGGAGATCTGAGAAATAGTTTCGTATTCAGTAATGAAGAGGTGAGTGTATTTTTCATTATTATTTGTTACGATTTTTCTCTTCTATGCTGGTCTGGGAGAAAAGAAAAAACTTTGATTGTACCAGCTGCTTCTCCTTTAGCGCAGATCGTAAAAGCCCAAGGGAATGGGCGAAAATCTGAGGAATCATGTTAGTAGGCGATGCGGCTAACAACTCATCACTATTTTGAATCCGTGTTTCACCGACATGCTCGCCAACATGCTAAACGTAGCCTTTAGGTCTCTACCTCTGTTTAATTCGGAAGATAAAAAGACATGATAATATGTATGTACGTATATGTACGATTTTTCTGTGAAAAGTATATATTAACCACTGTCTTATTAACTATTTAATCTTTATGACTAGTAGTGTGTAGTGTACAATAATTGTGTTTATTTATTTATTTTTATTATATTGTGTAAACGAAAATAGAAAATCCTGCCTGCATAAAGGAAACACAAAACAAATTTTATGAAGAGACTCTTTAGCTACATAAGCTATAAACCTCAAGTGAAGTTATTTGATTTAATTTGAGATTTAAAGCTAATCTAATGAGATCCAGAGGCATACCCATACAGCACAGCATTATTCGTAACCAAACATATGTTATAAACTTATAACAAAACATAACATAAATTGTTATTTCTAGCACAAATTAAGTATAATTAATATACGAGTAGGCCGTGTGGTATCCAGCAGAGTAGAATAGGACCACTCCAAGTCTTCCCGTGGATGTCGTAGAAGGCGACTTAGGAAATACAAGTTAAACAAAGCTTATTAACATCTAAGAGACCTCTCCAACCCGTCTGGCCAGCGTGGAGAGTGTAGGCCAAGTCCTCTGTCTGCTCTGGCCAAGTATGGCCCTAGTAGTACAGAGAGGGTCGTGCTCCTGTAGTGGAGACTAAAAAGGACCTGATGATGACTAGTAGTGAATATTAAACTACAAGTAAAAAATACTGGTCAATCTTATTTCCTCGCATATCGCAGTTGTAAAAATATTTGTAACTCTATTGAGATAAGTATTCAATTTCAAGGGGTAAAAGCGATATTTTGTATGTGTGTCCCGTGGTAACTCTTGAACCTAGGTAAATTAATGAAATTTAAATTACTTTTTTAACTTGCTTTTCACTGTTTTTCACAATATATATTCAGTCGTAGCACTTGCTACGAAGCTACGAGAGATAAGAGCTATATTTTTTGAATATAGCTACTCAGTTGAGATTCTTGCCATCTCTACAGCTTTCAATCAGGTGAGATGCTTCGAAACACGGCATCCGTTTATATGGCGCGTGTCATCGAGCGGAAAGAAACGTACACAATTACTTTTATTGTCTGATGAATGGATTACAAACGTTGTTACGTAGGGGCACAGGTATGGCGCTTCATACAAGCGGATTCATATTTATGCGTAACACTATTGTTATATGCGTAACATATAAGTTTACATCCGAACATACATCTGTTTGTGCGTTAACAATCAGCGTAGCCAACGCGGAATGAATTCAAGTTTAACCACAGAATAATTAATAGTACTAACGTACAGAAGACTCACTCTCTGGAGTTGATTAAATAGATAAAAACTGTAGCTGCGTACACATAAAGCACAATCTAGCTCGCTCTTGTTATATTAAGCAACAGCGATAATAGCCTACAGACCCACTCCGTCACATTTCCCGTAAAGCATTCATGCACCAATAAACCGTGTTACTACGCGAGAGCGCTTCTTAGTTGAACCGTTTCAATCATGGCCGTTCACAACGTCACCGCGTGCTTATTAGGGTTAGCGATTCGTCTTACGAATTATATTTTGTGCACTGTAGCAGCTACAACGGAGTAAAGCGACTTAATGACAAACCGACCAAAAAAGCAGCCGCTCTAGTGGTATGGAGCGAGTGGAAGACGATAAGTATTATTGAAATAGGTGTGTTGAATGAAATAAGAACAAAGTTATACTATAGTAAAGAAAACCCTGTCCGATGCTTGAAGAGGTGATTCAGCCCGTCGATATGAACACCTTTTCCTATGGGATCGATGCTTGGAACTCAAAAAAATTTTTTGACCTTCGCATCCAAATTACACGGGCGGCAGAACTTTTTTTTTTAGGAAAAGTCAATTTTTTTGAGTTTCAAGCATCGATCCCATAGGAAAAGGTGTTCATATCGACGGGCTGAATCACCCCTTCAAGGATCGGACAGGGTTTTTTTTTACATATTGTATAAAAGAATAGAGACTTTGCAGGTATTATATTTATTAAATTATTCTTACTAACATTACAAACATTGATATAATTATTTTCGCAATTAAAGGAAATAAAATTTTGTTATTCCTAAAAAGAACTCAAATTACGATGATTATTATTATAAATGTCTAAACAACAACAACCAAATGCTACGCAATATTTTTGGTTGCATTTTTGTAATGCGAGAACTCGGAACGCAAATAACGCGAGCGAACTAAGCAGTGCGCGGCGACCCTCTGATTGATTGACCGGGCCGGACCAGCCGCCGCACGTACTTGTAGTTTTATACCTAAAGTGTGGAGTGCGCCAGGCCTGGTTTAACGTACCTATCAGAGACGTCGCGTGATGTGCCATTGCAACTATCCCTGTTTTCAAATCCATTAAGAACACCCGAGAACGGGGTAGAGGTGCGGGGACGCCATATTGTGGTGGGCGCTGCGAGTTTCCGTTCTGTTCGTTAGTACGAATATCAATTCTGTGGTAGATGTCTCACCTGGCATGAAAACTCTTGTTTTTGACATGGCAGATGGCAGCCACCATCGACTTCTTCATCAATGTCCTCGGCCACGACATAGGAGTCCTTGTCTATTATAGGGCGATCTGCGTAATAAATATTGTTATTTAGTTCTCTCTTCGTATGCTACTGTAGATAGGGTGTGATAGTGAAAAATCGTCTTAGGGTTTTTTTTTTATAAATGGTTGTATAATATCAAGCAAGAATGGAGGAGAGATGAATATGATCATTCATCATCTTCAAAATGAAGAAAAATATAATTTTCCTATGTACAATGAATGATATGGTATATAAGTATCTTTTGCGAGGATAATTTTTTTTATGATTAAGGACGGTAAAGGAGAAATCGGGTTACTTGATCTTGATGGTAAGTGATGCGAAATTGTCAATAATGTAACAGTAATACATTGTGACTAAAAGTCAGAAGACGTTTAGGATTTTCTTCTTTCGTACTTAGAAAGAAGGTACTTACTGTGCCAAGGCTCAACGCGAGTGTAGGGGTTGTGTTGTCGGAAGCCTGGGACTTGCATCGGCACGGGTCCAATGGCCGGTGGCTGGTACGGCGGCACCCGGCCAAGCGGCGACCGTGGGTCCGGTGGTTCCGCCGTGTCGTTCGCCGGACGCGGGACCGCGAGTGGCGGCGCTTCGTCCGCATTCACTTTTCACAAAAATGATTATTTCAGTATTAGGTATAAAAAATAAAAATATAAGTATATTGTAATAGTAGTTTTATACTCTTTTCAACACACCGTGTCATAAAGTGACTCTTAATACACCGATGTATAACAAGAGAGCTTTATAACCAACATATTGCAATAATGTACAGTAAAAAGCACTAGTGTGTCTTTTAGCAGAGTTCCTAGTTTTAAAATCTCTCCATCTAGAATACATATAAGTGACGGTACGGAACATTTACTTTGTGAGCAAAACATTGTGTTTATTTATTTATTTTTATTATATTGTGTAAACGAAAATAGAAAATCCTGCCTGCATAAAGGAAACACAAAACAAATTTTATGAAGAGACTCTTTAGCTACATAAGCTATAAACCTCAAGTGAAGTTATTTGATTTTACTTGAGATTTAAAGCTAATCTAATGAGATCCAGAGGCATACCCATACAGCACAGCATTATTCGTAACCAAACATATGTTATAAACTTATAACAAAACATAACATAAATTGTTATTTCTAGCACAAATTAAGTATAATTAATATACGAATAGGCCGTGTGGTATCCGGCAGAGTAGAATAGGACCACTCCAAGTCTTCCCGTGGATGTCGTAGAAGGCGACTTAGGAAATACAAGCTAAACAAAACTTTTAAACATCTGTGAGACCTCTCCAACCCGTCTGGCCAGCGTGGAGAGTGTAGGCCAAGTCCTCTGGCTGCTCTGGCCAAGTATGGCTCTAGTAGTACAGAGAGGGTCGTGCTCCTGTAGTGGAAACTAAAAAGGACCTGATGATGATGATTAATATACGAGTAGTTCATAAATATAAACAAAAAACAAGGAAAACAAAAGTATCATGAAAGAAATATAAAAGAAAACTTGAAAATAAGGAATCATCTACTAAAATAAAATTAACAAAATTATTAAATCTGTAGCGCGTTTAGGTATATTCAGATACTTAAACGCCAATCTACATATTCGCAATACTATAGTCATATAATAGATAAACACTCGATGCATTTAGCACAGTACGCAGCATTGGATGGACGGATTATCTTATATCAACGGGAGGACAAATGGAACAAAGGTCATTGAAAGCTTTACTTACCTAATGTTTAGTTACAAAAGTTGTATTTATAAGTGATAAATTTGAAAAAATATTTTATATTCTTTACAGCTTTTGAATTTAATTCTTTTATGACATTTTTGAATTATTTATAATAGCTAGAAACAATATGTTTTTGTTTTCTTTTGTTTTATTTCGCCATCAAACTTCATATAGAAGCTTATTTTAGCCAGTGTCTAGTTATTCTTTATTGTTGTGTATCAACGAAATGATGGTGTTCATTTCGCTGATTCTACGGAGCCCTTGGTGATAATTTGCAAGAATCCGCTGGTTTGATTTTAAAGTAAATCTCACTACAGCCGCACCATGACACTTTATTTTAGTTATTCTACACATTGTTTATAAACATGGACATCTATAACCCAAATTAAACCAATTTCACATTATAAACTGCACTAGAAACAATTTGCAAAACAATCCAAAACAAAAACCGTTCAGTCCGTCGAAATTCCCGCCAAGAACTCCAACAATATGTTTAGTAGATATGCCAGAGAACTTTTTTAAAGCTGTTCTCTTTATAATTTATTAATGGCCAGTAACAATTTCAATACTATTGTACTTACATCTTGGGATAAGCTTGTTGTACTTACCACATAGCCAAAGTAACACGAAGGAGGTGACGTAAACGGCAATCGGTGCCGGCATGGTGGCTATTTCACCAGCAGTGAAGAGGTCCGCGCATCGCCTAGGTGACTTGCGCGGCAGCCGCGCGCGCACTCCTCAGCCTCGGAGGGTACATGACTCGCGGGGCAATGCACGTGATGCGCACGACCAACCTGAACAGGAAGTGTTTTTAATCGACTTTTGGTAAGTATGTTCTTCACCAACATACTAAACGTGGCTTTTAGGTCTTAAAGACGTAGCCTCTGTCTACCTGGCAAGGGCAAAAGACGAGATACTTTGTATGTATGTTCTTTGACCTGTATAGAGAACCCATTCGCAATAATAGAACAGTTTTTTATAAGCATTTTTATAATATGGTGAAAAATTCCACTATTCACTACTCGGTTACCCAGATACAGACAGATAAATACAAGAACGGCACATTTCTCAATCTCATTCATATGGAATGAGATCACAACAAAGCCAAAGCGAAAGCACAAACCAAAAGCGAAAATATGCTAAAAGACACGAATTATGGAAGTGTAATTTTCCTGCTGGTCTGAATCATGTTAATAGGCGAATTAGGCGATGCGGCTGGCAACCCATCACTATTTTGATTCCGTTTTCCACCTAATGCCCAAAAACCTGCTAAACGTAGCCTTCAGGTCTTATAGACCTAGGTTCTGTCAGGTTCTGTCAGGTTCTGTTAGGTGTCTGTAATTTTATATTGTCCTTTGTGTTTAGTGCAATAAAGATTTTAAATAAGGTATGTAACTGGCAAAAACTTACATTAAGTGATCTGCGCTATATACTTTTCTTCGGAAGACTAATTTGTTTCTCGGTCCACCGTATGTTTACGAGTACTATTTCCTATTACTTCTCTCAAGTGTTTGGATTGAATAATCTGTCGACAATGGCTGCAATTCGCATGGATAATATCATCCAATGTAGAGATTGTGCCTGACAATCGGCCACTAGTATAATCACTTGGGGCCATGACACGAGGTGACCGCAGATATTGCTAAGTCTCAACTGTTGACTACGTACATGAGTCATATGTTATATGTTTGGTTGTTATATTACAAGGTATATTTATCGGAATGCCGTAAATTTTATTGACGTTCTAATTATTAAATTATTATGTAAGTTAAAGTTATTTCATATGTATTAGCTTTGCGATAATTATTGACTAAATTACAGTGATCAAGTAGCTTTGTATTGATATGAGAATTTTAAATACTGTTAAACAGATTTTTAGTTAAACAAACAAATAATTATGAAAACAACGAAATATTTACTCTGTAATATTATTTTAGAGTATTATTATATATTATTTAGAGTAAGGGGTTCCGACTAATATCTTGCCATCAGGAACCCATGGCAACATTACCTGCACGCGATACGGTAGCACCCTGCTAGATAACGGAAGAAGCTCAGACGAAACAAAAACAACACGCCATGAATAGTATAATAGTGAATTAACATCATGGCCCCAAGTGCCCGATGCGGTGGCTCTAGACACTATTCAGGTGATGACTTGCGCAGGGATGGTGCTAAAATCAGGGGTGCAAAGAATCCCCAGGCGGCGACATTCGACCGTCAAACGACCACAGCAAAAGTTATTTATTACGGACTACGATGTGCTCAATATACTAACATACAATGTTTAAACGTTAAGTAGTGATGATAGACTATGCGAAATAGAAAATGCGCTCAAGGATATCAATGAGATTAGTAGAACAAATTTTGAACAAGACGAAAATGTGTTCTACCATTTGGGTGAGACCAACGGTCATCCATCGCGGAGTATGACCTGGTGTCCAAGAAATGGAAGAATAACATCGTGGAATTTGTCGGCTTCTTAGACTCTCGCTCTGGCAAAATATTAAATAGCCCCAAACAAATATATATGACCATAATTCAAGTTATGAGAAAGGCGTGAAGTAAGGTGACACTCTCTCTCTCTGTCTGAAGTATTTGCGAGTACCCTCGAAGAGATATTTAGAAAGACATCGGCTTTGTGGGAAAGGAAAAGCATGCTGGAAGGCACTTAAAGACCCACTAACCTTAGGTTTGCAGACGATATTACTTTTTGCTTCTACTGCACAAGAACTACAAAACGATGTTTACAGAATACAAGAAAAGCTCGAAGACCTCAGCAGGGCAAATCTCGAGATTGGACTTTCAATGAATCGGTCTAAGACGCAAGTCATGACCAATAATAGCACGAGACGTAAGGTTGGGGAAGATGGGCAAGAGATCTGCTATGTGGATGAGTATATTTATTTGGGCCACCTAGTCTCTACAGGCTGAGGAAAGAAATAAGTCCCCGTATAGATAATGCTTTGAGGAGCTACTGGACCATGAAAGAGCAAGGGTGACCTTCCACTGTCACTGAAACACAGACTCATCGACATGTGCATCTTGACCATCCTAACTTACGGTGCCCAAACTTAATCACTCACCGAGGAGCAGAAGTCCAAGTTCCAGATTTGCTAAAGAGCTATGAAACGAAGTATTCTGGGTGTTACAACCTTGTGACACCCAGAATACTCCGTTCATAAAGTGCCGAACACTAGCACTACCGGTTATTAAAGCAGTGCAATAACCGGTATGGCTGGCCATGCTAGAATATTCTCCTGAGGATGGACGAAAGAAACCGCGCAGACCTCGGAACCGTTGGTGTGATGGCATCAAATATTTTGAAAGAAAATTGTCGGAAGTGGCATGAAAGTGAAGGAGGCATGAAAATTAATGGGGATCTTTGCCCAGCAATGGGATAGTACAGGTTAATAAAAACAAAAAAATCTAGAAGACTCAAACACGACACACCGCAGATACATAATATAAATAACATAAAATAGTAATCTTTTGACATTTGAACCACAAAATAAAAAAGCTTGTTACAACTATTCTTATTCTTTCACAAAGATCTGTATTCGGATTCACTGGTTAGTTTATGTACCTACCTATTAGTAGTTATTTACCTTGCTTTTTATTTGTAGCTCACAGTAAAATAATAACACGTCACTACCAGTCCTTCACTTTGTCTAATAATAGAGATTATATCACATCGTATAAATAATTGTATCATACCAGAAATAAAGGTAGGCTTTTAAGCAGCCATATTGGATTGAACTGGGCTGGTCGCGCATGCCCCTAGACATCCTACGGGCTACTTGTTGATCCCATTTTCATTCAACTCTAAGGAACGAGCAACTACGCAGTTAGGAACTAACATGGAAGACCATCAGAGATCTCTCGTATTTGATATTGCAATTTGTTGAACAGAGAGATGGCGAGGAGTGTTTCTTGGAAATTATTGAATTGGTCAATTCATACATTTTATGTATTGAGTATATTCAATTTAATTACTTGTTTTAGGAATAGAGATTAGATAACGTTATTGGTTAAATATCTTTCTAATATTAACAAAAAAACGCTTCTCTTAAATTATCTCCATTAGGAGTATGCGCTATCGGGTATATCTTCACAACATTATTAAATCTGCATTAAATTTTATTAAGTGTGGTCTGAATGAACCCATTTAGCCTTAAACAGCCGGTAATAGATATTCAGTCTTGGCTATAGGTACTTTTAAAACAAATCGCCATAAAAGCAAGACGGCAGAAGAGATGAGAATTGTTTTCTTCTTACGAACTGGTTGGAATACTAAACGTTAGTTGTCAAGGATACTTACTTACTATAAAACTGCATATAAGTACATATTCCCTCCAAATCTTATATAAAAAACTGAAAAAAACTCACTTAACAGATTCTACGCATTTATGTCTGACGACGCAAATTGATGTGTTGCGCCCAATTGAAACTGGTAACGCACAAACAATATTGTTCATTCTATGCAGTTGTACATAGCTGCCTAATTTACTTTTATTTTGACAATATTTAGCAAATACGTATGAAAATTGAGCGATCAATACGGGGAGGGGGTGAACTGCGCGGCTTGCGCCCACGCCCGCCCCCGCCCGCGCCGTCCCCGAGCTCGCCTCTGAAACCCCGAAACTCAACACCTCCAGCCGCCCACGGGTCTGACCATGAAACTCCATTTGACGTCGTCAATTAAGAAATTTATCATATTTTCTATTTCTTTTTGGTTGATGCAATTGATATATCAACAACAATTTCAGTTGTTGTTATCGTTGCTATTATGGTAATTTATTTAAAAATAAATCTCAAATGTTTGACTCTCATGACTTAACAAAGCTTATTAAAGCTGTAACGTTTAAAGTCATAATAAAAATCTAAACGTACCTTAATTCACAATATGTAGCGTAGTCCTCGGATACAGTTAGGTACTAATCACTGAACAAAACTGATCCAACACACCAAGTTCAATGGAATAATTTTCACTAGTCCTTTTTACAAGAATGTGTCTTTCCTTGCTCAGGAAAAATGCATTTATTTGGGAAATTCCCTGCTCTGTTTGGCTGAGGGTGGAACAGGAACACTTCGGGTGTGTTCTCGACGCGGCACTGGGGTAGATACTAGGTGAGCTGGAACCTCCGCCCTTCGCCCCCCGCAGGCCGCGCGCGCGCCCCGCGCAGTCTGCGCCTTGTCGATGAATGGAGCCCGCCGCCCCTGCTGCTTGTCCTGTATATAAATCCCTTTCAACGCTCTCCTACATTTGTATTTTATCGACTACTGTGAATAACGTTCGATGAAAATAGATGAAGGGCTTATAAAAATAGTCGAATTGAACTGATATTTTGATCTATTACGTATTAGATTTTTCAGTTTAATTTTTACCAGTCTTTACATTGTTATTATATTTTTATTTCAAGGAATGCTATATATTTTCGTGTCATTGAATACCTTTAGAAATTACTACAGTTACGACTGTTATAAATTGTTTTACCTACATAAAAATAAAAAATGATTTTTGGCAAAAAGCTTCGATCCAATATAATGGCAAAAAGCAATTATTTAATACAAAGTATTTTTTATGTTGTATTAGTATTAAAAGTAAAATATTATTTTGTAACTTACCTATATATAAATTCAGATAACATTGAAACCACTTATACCATGTATGAATTGATAATTAGCAATATACAAAGCTTCGATAGACCAAACATATCGCGTCTAGATATATCAGAAAATTTGTTTCAGATAACCTTTAGTTTTTTCTCAAAAGCAATGACGCATTCAAATCATAGAAATCTGGTTCTATAATTTATAAGCGACATCCACATCACAGGGTTAAAATTAAATACATGATATGAGAAAAACAAGAACCTAGTAGGTAAGACTTAGTGCTGGCGATTTGGCTACATAAAGTAAAACTTTTCCCCAGATTACTCCAGATGGCGTCACGTTGTTGGTTTAAAACTTAAAATCTCCTGGTAAGCTCTCGTAAACAGGTTGGTTGGTTGCTTTTCCAGCTCATCTGGACAGACATAGATGGCGTCACACATCGCAATAATGGGAAATTATGCCAAATCACGACTAAATACACTAAATACATTACACACAGATCTTTATTAAAATTCGACCAATAAGATGGGTGTTAAGGTGATACCACTGTAAATAAGGTCGTTTATCTCAAACCTTATTTATCTCGCAAAATACTTAAATTAGGAGTTTCAAATCTAAGTTATATGATTTTTGACTATTTCATCTCCAAAAATTGAAGATGAAAACACGTTTTGATAAAATTTTCTCGATAGAAATATTTTTTGAAAAATGGTCTTCGTTCGCAGAGTTTTTGTTATTGTAGCTCAAATGCGACGAATGAAATAATGATTTTTAGACTAAAAGATAGGTTATTAGTAATTCATCAAAATGTAAATATGAAAATACAATTAACCGGTCTGATTTTATATAAAATAGAAATAACGAATTTGGCGCTTACGTTTTTTTCTTTGAGCGACTCGAGACTATCTCCTATCTCATCATTCACGGGCTAAACCGCCAAGCGCTATCCCTTGCGCGCACTTGATCAGTCCTTTGCCGAGCGAAGGTACCAAACATTTGAGGCCTCGCCTTAATAGATTCACACGTTACTTTGTCTATGTGTGTGTATGTATGTGTGTCTGCCATCATTGTAGCCGCCAAACGCTGAATGAAATTAAATAGGGTCTTCTTTATACAGCGTGTAAATTTAACGTTCCATTAACGGGGTGGCTTAACCATTCAATATGAACAACTTTTCCTATGAGACCAATGCTGGAAACTCAAAAAGAAAAATTCGACATTCCCATAGAAACTGGCCGGGCGACATAACTCTTTTTTATGGAAATGCCGATTTTTTTTAATTACCAGCATTGGTCTCGTCGAGGGTCAATTTACACGCTGTATGAAACAAGATTGCGACCTACTTGGTTACCTACATTTAGTGGAAGTTGGATCACCCTAAGTAGTCATAATTAAAGGCATCTAATTAATTATATTTAATACTGGTTTAAAGCCAGGTTCATCAGGTTTTACCACAGTATTAACTTGTAATACGATATATTTAATTGGATGCCTTCAGTTATGACTGCTCTGGGTAGTCCAACTTCCGCTCAATATAGCTAAGAATATAGGCCTGAGTGGCCTATATTCTATCGAATCTTGAACTCAAATCAGGACTAGATCTCTGTGCCTCTAGATGTCTGCGACTCAGTGATACTGCAAGTGCGTTTGAATAGCAGAGCCTCGGGTTCGATCCCCATGGGTCTTAGATGTTTATGTAAGTATATATTATAACATATAGAGTCGTCGAGTAAGTATAATAAATATATAGGGACATATCATATAAATTCAGCTAGCCCCACAGTAAGTTGTGAACTTGTATCGTAGGATACTAACTGAACGATACTATATTTTATAATAGATACTTATATAGATAAACATCCGAGACCCAGGTCAATCTGAAAAAGATCGTTTTCTATCATGACCTGACTGGGGAGCGAACCCGGGCACCCTCATGTCTCAGGCTGGCGTGTTGACCACTGCACCATGGAGCTCACCGAATCCTACCTAGGCTAGCTCAATCTGATTTGACTCTATACATTTATTTATACTTATGTCAGAATGTTTTAACTTGGTAAACAGTATAGTTCTTACTTTAAAACATTAGAATGAAGATAATAAAACAACTGCGTCGATAATAAACTTTTATTTTTACAACGTTTCTTAACTATTGGCCTGCAATCAGTTTCTAATATAAACATCAATTTAACTACTATATCCTCTCTTACGACGTTCATGCTAAAGATATTATTGTATTATTTACAACGAATTAGAACATCTAATTTACACGTTAGTATTATAAAGATAGATTAACCTAATGAAGAATTTCATTAAACTCAGAAATTAGTGGTTTATTTGTATTAATATATTTAGTGGTGTAGATCATTCGTTTTAACGATACTTGTAATTTTAACAAATATTCCAAAAATCATGTTTAGAGCAGCACTTATTAACAAATATTATATTAGTTGCTTTACTTTAAATTACTTTATGGAACGATTGATATTCTAGTAGGACAAATAATTAATAATACAAGCAGCCAAACGAATAATTTGTTACGCTTATTTAACGTTATGATTTTGGCAGTTTCGTTATCATAACCATGCGATATGCTATCCCTACGACATTGAAAACTACAGAAAATCTTACAACTCTTGGCCACGTCTTTGGCACGTCATGTAAAATCACACATAGGATTTTATCATTACTTTTATAAAAATATTTGCAAAGCTCGTCTTACAGGAGGTGTTCAATAAAACAAAGAACACTTTACGGAAATAAAATCTACCTATATAGTCAAAATAGGTAAATGTTAACAAGGAAAATTGTAACTTTTCTGATTCCTTCGTTATTTTAACTGTTCGACACATTTGCCATGAACGGAACAAACTTTTGGAGAACAAATTATTACTAAACCATTATTAAATAGGTTTTGTAAGAGAATGTTGCTACATTTCTAACCTCAGTTACTACCTCAGTTTGCGTTTACCTGTTTTGGCCTTAACCGCCTTCAACGGTCGATGGGACTTATACAAATAATTTAAACCGTATTGCTTTAATTTCACCTTATCGACTGCTTACCACATTACTAACAATTTGTTTAACTCCACCGATTCCTCCTAACAATAGTTCAGTCGAATATGTAGAACACCCAGTAGACGGCGTTGAAGAGCATGAAGCAGACGGGGAAGATCACGCGGGAATACGTGTCGATTACATTGACGTCTCGGATCTTGGGCATGGACGCTTTGATGACGGTGGCGCCGCGGCGGAGCGCGTGCATCATCTTGGGTTTGCCGGTAGAGCCGTCTGGAAAAATAATAACTTGCTTTACTTTTGTCCTTAAATCATTGTTGCAACTTTAAAACAGAACTGGGCAGATGATTTAGCTAGAAGGAACGATGGTAATTGGAGTAAGGCGGTCACCGAGTGGCATCCCAGCAATGGGAAATGTAGTGTTCGACGTCCAGTAGCTAAGTGGGTTGACGACATACAGAAAATTGCTGGAAAGAACTGGATTCCGATGGCTAGAGATAGAGAGAAATGGCGTAGACAAAAGAAGGCTTAGACCCAGCAGTAAATCACAGAAAGCTAATGATGATCATTATATAGGGAACGAGCACGATAAGTAAATTAGAAGCACACCTTTAATTTGAAATAGATACGTTAAATTATGCAAAAGATGGAACAAGTCCAAGTTTAAAAGAATGAAAAAATAAATAATGATATTATAAGATAGCCTTCAAAATGTATAGCAACTTTTATTAAGAAGCCATGGCCATAAAGATATATCATTTCGTAGAGCTACCAAAGAAAGTTCTCACATCACGCGTACGAAGCTAACACATTGAGCCAAAAAAAGGTAACTTTGTAACCTTTATATGTTAGTTAAAGAGATTTTCAGATAACAAGATATTTCTTCATTGAAGATGCCTTTCCATAGCACAACAAAGTATGCTTAAACCCTATTTACATCTGTTATCAAGAACGTGTCACGTGATCAGTTTAATTCATTTTTATAAATAGGTATTTAATATTTAGTAAGTATATAATATATTGGCGAGCCCCGTGGCGCAATGTTTAACACGCCAGCCTGCGACACGAGGGCCCCAGGTTCGATCCCCGGTCAGGTCAATATGGAAAATGATCTTTTTCAGATGGGCCTGGGTCTTGGATGTTTATCTATATATATATTTGTTATATACATAATACAAGTCTCGATCTTATTTTGGGGCTAGCTCAATCTGTGTGATTTGTCCGTACATATTTATTTATTTTATTTACTTATTTATAATACTCAAAGCAGGTAACAGCGCTGTATTTATCAACAGTATCTCATCAAACACCACCACATAAAGGACCGGTTTAAGCATTTCTTGATCCATTGCTCGTGATACTTACTCCTAGAGGTCCTAGAGTGGGGTCGGTTCCGATACCGCAAGTGCGTATGGTCCCGCTGGATACGCAGCGAGGGCGGCGCGCCCGCTGCCACCGGCAGAGGCTTGGACCGCAGCCCCAGCAGAGGAGACACCCTGCCCGTGCTACTGGTGCACTCCCGAAGAGCTATTATCTCCTCAGGTGACCGAGAACCTGTAACGTTACAACAATTTAGTGACTTATTTCAGTGCTTGTAAAGATTGAGTAAAGACATCGTTCAGTGATCGAAATAAATAATACCGGGTGGATATTTTCCCTTGACCTAGAATAGATTTTAACGGGCCATCAAAATGAACAACTTTTCCTATGTGGCCATCATGCTGAAAATCAGAAAAACATTTTGAGGTTCCCAAACAACTTGTGTTCAGGTAATTTGTATGGGTATGAAATTTCTTTTTTAAGTTCCCGGTATTGGATCAGAAGTTTTTCTTATTGACGGGTTGTGTCGCGCATTCAAGGCTACGTGAGGATATGCGAGGTGTGTACAGTCGGGGGCAGATAAAACTGACCCCTCTAACATCAGATTTTAAATTGTACATCCGGTGTATATTACCAAGTTTTTGTAAAATAGTTATTAAGTAAATGTTGACTTTGAAGTTTGGCGGCAGCGGCAACTGCCGCGCATTTTGTATAAAATGACAGCGCGACCAATTACGACGCGACGTGCCATTAAATACAAATACTTTTAAGTTATACTGTAAACAACGTGAGCGTATAGAAAGTAAGGTGGCTTTATTATCGTTCCTAAAAGTTATCATAGCCTGCAATAACTATTTCTATAACGTACCAGAACATTTCATGTCCTTCTCGATGCTCGTGCTTGTAGACAGGTCTCTGTTCTTTAACTTCGCCCGTTTCTTGGCCCTGGCTCCCCAGTATGTGTAGTTAACAGCCGCGTACTCCAACAGAGCCGCGAACACGAACACGAAGCACATGACGAGGTAGATGTCGATGGCCTTGACGTAGGAGATGCGCGGTAGGCTGCTGCGGACGCCGGTGCTGATTGTCGTCATCGTCAGCACAGTCGTAATGCCTGTTTGGCCACGAGCAGTTAACTTCATATTCAATTTCAGGATAGCGTAGATGGCGTGCGCAGTATTAGCGCTTACGCACGTAAAGGATCCCCAGGTGATGGGTGACAACAGCATAAAAAACCGGCCAAATGCGAGTCGGACTCGCGCATGTAGGGTTCCGTACCGTCTAGCTATCACGGTTCATGAGATACAGCCTGGTGACAGACGGACAGACAGACACACAGACGGACAGCGTAGCGATATAAATAGGGCCTCTTTTTACTCTTTGGGTACCGAACCCTGAAAAGTAGCATAAAAAAATTTCGAGTTCCCCGTGCTTTCAAAAGCATGTTAAGACGTTGGTCTCGACAGTCATCATTAGATAGCGTTCGTTAAGTTATGTCAAATTCCTTAAGCAGCTTGATAATCTGACACTAGTGTAACCTTAAACTTAATTTTTTTATACCAGCTACTTGTATATAGAACGTGGTAACTTAAACGTTGTAGCTTAAGTGATTAAAAGTGTGTAATAAAACCCGTGATTTTTGAGCTCTGACTTAGAGAACTTGGCTAGGTACTTAAACGCCTGCTAAATAAATATATCATCTGTCGATAGGGATAGGTAGATTTACACTGAAAGCTTTGACACCAATAATAGTAAAATATGTAAAGCAACTTCAGACATGTTTCGAGTAAGATACTAAACTGAAAGCCAATACTTATTTTGAATATTGGATATTTAAAATAAGTTATTGTCATCTCAAAAATTATTTAATATATGTGATATTTGACTCTCCATATCGATACTCTTATGCTACAACGCTACGAACTTCTACGAGGTTTTCGTTCGTAGCTTCTATTAACACTTTCGCTGACACTGAACTACAATGTCAGCGAAAGTGTTAAACAAGGGATTTCTTACAGCAATCTACATTATGTAATTTCGACATGCTGTTCTTTTATAACATGACCATAAAGCCACATGAAACTTGTTGGTAACTGCAGAGAAGATAAATCATTACATTTACACTTACTTGCACATCCGTAACCGATAAAACTTTAAACAATTCCAATTAGTTGTAACTTACCCAACGCCACCCTCGCGGAAGTGGCTTCGTGATTGATCCAGAAAGACACCCACGACAGCATTACAATTAAAATGCTCGGCAAGTATGTCTGGAACACGAAGTAGCCGATGTTCCTGCGGAGCTTGAAACTCAGAGACAACCGCTGGTACACGCCCGTCGCCAACTTTTCCTGGAATGCGGGTTCTATAGCAGCTCAAACAAATTTACGTCAATTGTTATTTTATATAGTGTTAAAATCAATATTTTCTTGATGTATACCACGATAAAGACAAAATATTTTTCGTCCAACGGTGTTAATACTAGATTTTTTTAATTTTGTAGAATATAAATTATATTTAAATTTCGGTCAGTTCACAAATTAGGTATAGGAACCTAATTCTGTTAAACATTGCGTAAACTCACCACTACGCCTTCAAAAAACTGAAGATCATTCAAATATCTCATTTGAAACACACATAAATAATTTATAAATCTTTAAATGTATTTTTATTGCCATCGTTATTTTTATTTAATTTTTGCCGTTAAATTCTAAGCTGGCATATTTTTTTATGAGTTGAGCACAGTTGAGTAATATTTTTATTATTAGCACTTCCATAATCATTCTAGTGGTGAATGGGACATTTTATAAACTAATACGCCTAAACCTATAAACCCTTTCGTAAAAATGTAAGGCTTTTTCCGAAAGCGGTTTCTCCAAACGTGCACGCATCCTTACTTACTTACGAGAGTTCCCAAGTTTCTTTTGGCATGTAAGCCTATTAGCGATCGTGCCTCGCAAACTTTTGATAAGAAAACATTAAGTTCTGAAGTAAGAAAAATAAGTACACCTAAGTACCTACTTCAACAGATGTACATAATAAAAGTATTTTGGTAAAAATAATGTTTTTTTTTTTAGTTTACATACATAATAAGAATTAAATAAATATTTTATACTCAATCAAAAATACCACCCGGACCATACCTGGCTCTAAAAGGTACCCATCACACTAGCCGTGTTCACTAGCAATGGATATCCTTTGGACCAAGTCTCACCCGGAGCAGTGGTCAAACCCTCGGTCTCTCAAGCGGTCTCCTATTTATTTTACAAATTCCTTGGCATCTGTACACAAAGTGCCAACCGTTTTAGTTCTTTCGGGGTAGTCGGTGAATATACCTACTTGTTTTAAATTATTCATAAATAATACAATCAAGTCAAATTATTTTATGAACGAATTCACGTGGTAGATTGCAGGTAAAAAAAAAATAAGTAAGTTTAAACACGTTGGGTTTATCTTCTTTAGTAAAAAGGTTCCTAAGGCTTGCTTTCAGTTCCATCATCAGAACAACTCATTGACTACATATAATGCAAAATTTTAGTTCAGTCGAAAGCTTTCAAGATTTGACCCACACATAAAAACAGCCTAACAGAGCAAGACAAATAAAAGCTAGTCATACAAAAATAATAAATATATACGGACAAATCACACAGATTGAGCTAGCCCCAAAGTAAGTTCGAGACTTGTGTTATGGGATACTAACTCAACGATACTATATTTTATAGCAAATAAATATATAGATACACATCCAAGGCCCAGGCCAGTCTGAAAAAGATCATTTTCCATCTTGACCTGGCTGGGGATCGAACCCGGTCACTCCGTGTCGCAGGCAGGCGTGTTGACCGCTGCGCCACGGAGCTAGTCAAATAGAATTACCATAGAAAGTAATAGATCTTACCTTTCTATCATTTGTCTCGTGGCCCAGTATGGTAAACTGCGGCAGCTCAGCGTCCTCCACTCCTCGCACCGGCGTCTCCTTCCAGTACATCACCACGTCTGACACCGTGTACCCATCTGTATAGAGATGTCCCAAGTTAGCATGCTGATGTTACTTTCTGTGGCTTGTGGCATTCATTTACTCGTATAATTGGTTTAATTTATAGACATTTACATTTAATAGAGAATAAGTTGTTTATAAAACAAGGCGAAATAAAAAGTTACAATGTCTTATAATTAGCCATATCACCACAAAATATTTGTTCTTATTGTATTTAATATCCTAAGTAATTATATAAAAAAAATTAAAGATTAATTTGTGTTAACAGACAAACACTGAATTGTTCTGTTTTATGAGGCGATGGCAAAGAATAGTGCACTGAATTATGTTTTTAATATTGGCGTGCGCAATTTGGGGCATGAGATGTTAAGAGGACACAGTTTACTGAAAAGCAAATTAACGTCAAAAAGCTTTTAGGGTGAAAATGCGTCGATAACTCAATGGACGCCAACACTCCAATTTTAAATTCGCCGGATGATCCATTCCTGCGCAAGAAAAGGAAATATTAACACTTAGCGGTTATAGCGCGTAGGTAACAAAATGCAACGCATGTCATCGAGATAGGAAATGATTTACAGCCAGGAAATTATAAGGAACATGCAGAACAGATCGCCACAACGCGGGTTCGTCGCGATTACGGCCACAGTGAATGATATGCATGGCCAAGCAAACAAGGAGAAGCCCGGCCTGATGATCTATTACAAGTGTATGAGTCACACAGCTCTCAATCTCGACGGTGCAGTTCTGGCTGTCGAGCGGGTAGTAATGCAGGTCCATCATGCAGGCCAGCGTGGCGGTGAAGCGCATCCCGTACGTGATGCTGCCATCTCCGCCCAGCCGCACCAGCTTGTTGCGCTCCGTCACGTCGTGGAGGAAGCTACAATGGTGAGATTCTAATTTCATACTTTTCTTTTGAGAATTAATCCAAATTTCACCACTCTTGACTTGAAGAAAAAAATGTTTTAGTAGAGTGACTATACGCTACTATATAAATAAATATGTATGTACTATTGAAGAAAAAAATGTTTTTAGTAGCGTATGGTCACGCTATTTTTTTTTATTGATTAATTCTCAAATGAAAAGTATGTATTAAGAAAGTAAATGTTGTTGCTTACATTAAATAATAACAATACAACAAGAATGGTTATACTGTATGCGTATTAACGAGATAATTCTCGCCTACTTTTATAAATCACCTGTGTATGTATACGGTACGGTTGAAATACATGAAGGAATGTGTTTTGATTTTTTTTTTCTATCGAAATTGTATAATAACTAATGCCTATCATTAGGCATGATGATGAAAAGTTGCAATGATGTAAAATGTAAATTTCTCAGTCAGTATTCAGTAGGCCACTACTGAAAACTGATTCAAAGATTTGTGGTATCAAAAACTTAAACAGATAATTCTATTGTCAAACATAAACAAGAATATTTTAATTTGTTAGTAATGGTCGATGATACAATCTTATTTTCACTGACCTATTTTTGTCGTTAGCAAAAAAGGTGTCCGGAACCCAAATCTTATCAGCAAAGTCACCAGATAGGGTGAGAACCTCGTCTGGCAGTCCGAAAGCTAACCTTTCATCCTTCCAATACTGATTCAGATAAAGCGTTATTGTGTAATCCTGGAAGAGAAAAACAGGAGCTAAACAAGTTTTTCATCAGACCATAAAAACGAGTAACCGGTTTGCATTTCATTCGAATGAGGGCAAACTATGAATTCGGAAATTGTTTTTCATAAAAACTTTATTTCGTAAGAATTGCTTAATTTCTTCTCGGTTTCAGAACTCATCATAAACAACGAATTAAAAACTCTGCGCATAACGTTGTCCGTATAAATTTAATATCGTTTTGGTTTATTACTTTTACACTGAATATTACAGTACTACGAGATACGGTACTAGTGCTGGCATGCGAAGTAAAAAGCCTTCTGAATCAAAGACAGCAACTGACGATAACACGTCCCCTTTTTGTGAAACACGACACGACAATTCGAAGCTTTCTCTTTATACATAAAAGATATATACGGTAGTCAGGTATATACGAATAGAGGATATAAGAGGCGAGTGGGCGGCGACCTCAGCAGCGGCAGCCGCGAGTGGCGGTGGAATGTAAAGGCGGCATCGATTGGCAGACTCAGCACGCCGCCCCTCGGTCAACGACGATGTATGTCAAGTGACCACGGCCTTGCTCCCCTTTGTGCTATTAAAAGCTTAATGAATTACCATGGACGACCTGCTCGAGAACAGTCCTTGATATGACCCAAAATCTCGAGATTCTCAAGAATCACAAGGTCGCCTGCGACAATTAAGGAGACAGTGGAGATGGGAGAAACGTTCAATCAATTTTTAATCTTGGCTCTTGAATCACGGGTAACATATCGCTCCTAAAATTCCTAATGTTTTTACTATGTAAATTTATGCTCGCAAAACATCTTATAATAAAAACTAACTATTCCAGTCTGTCTGCCATTCTAAATAATTGGTTGGAATACATATGTAAAATAAATAAATATATAGGGGCATATCACACAAATTGAGCTAGCCCCACAATAAGTTGTGAATTTGTGTCGTAGGATACTAACCAAACGATACTATATTTTTATAAAAGATACTTATATAGATAAACATCCAAGACCTAGGTCAATCTGAAAAAGATCGTTTTCCATCATGACCTGACCGGGGATCGAATTTGGGCACCACGTGTTGACCACAGCGCCACGGAGCTCATCATTGTGTATCAAACTTACCATATTAACTTCTGATATAGCGTCAAAGCTTGCGATAGTTAAATCCATCCCCACGAACAGCGGATCGCCTGCGAAGCAATAACATTTTGTACTAGAGCTCAACCCGTCATATGGGCCTCAAAACGCTGACCAGCCGCATTTGCCTACTAAATTCAATTCATATTATTCTTTACGGCCCAAGACTTGCAGTATTTGCAATACTGAATGCTTTCATATTATGTTAGACGTCGGTCCTCGGTTTCTGAAATAATATCTCGGTTTACATTGCTGAGTGTATGCAGCACAAATACGTGCAGAGGTGGGTGATATGAGCAATATGATTACGACAGCCGTATTGCCTCGTCGTCGGTATCGTGCTTCTCATACCAAGTAACTGCAGCACCACATTATTGAAATAGGTAGTTTCATGAAATCGTGTAAGATATACATACAGGTGAAAAAAGAACTACTTAAAGTGCTTTACATTTTAATTTTAAGTAAATGTAATACCATGCGCTTGACTCATATATTTTGTTGTTAAACCCCACAAGAAGGGCCCGCCTTCTTACCTTGTGGCTGTATAGGCTCCGTATATGAAACTACATACTTTATGGTAGAGGCGTAGAGACGAATTATACGGTAGGCTTGATGACTTGTCATTTATTTTATTGTTCACCCTTACGTTGAATAGAGGGTCTGGTTAAAACACGTAACCAATGCAATCATTTCTCAGAAAAATATTTTAAGACAGTACCCAAATCTATATACATATAATAAAACAGTAAAAATATTTTGTCTGTACATTTAGAATTTATGACTGAAATAGATAGAGAGACACTTAAAAAGAATAATAGAAAGCAAAAAAATTTTTTTCGACTTTTTTGTCTGTCTGTCTGTCTGTCTGTCTGTGTGTATGATCACGATTATCTCCGAAAATATTGAACCGATTTACTTCAAACTTTCACCAATAGCTTTGTTTTTAACTCAGCAAAACATTTAAAGTTTGTTTCATCAAAATAGGTTCATTAAAAAAAAGTTATCGTCATTTAAATGAACTCAAGGCATGAGTTTGCCCGCAAATATATATTAGCACTTAAATAATAAGTGACATAGGAAAATTAAAATCCAAAGTCAATTCATCATCATTATACGACAGCATTATAGCTATCCATACTAATATTATAAATGCGCAAGTAACTCTGTCTGTCTGTCTTCTTTTCACGCATCAACCATTGAACCAATTTGGATGAAATTTGGTTTGGGACAGTTTGAAATCCGGGGAAGGACATAGGGTACCTTTTATTCCGGGAAATTATACTGTTCCTGAGGGATGGACACTAACGGCGGCGTTATAGTTACGGGCAAACGGCAAACCTGACTTATACTTCAAAGCCACCGAAACTGCTGCGCCTAGAAACTTGAAATTTGGTACATAACAGGGGTTCTTTTAATGATGTGAGTCAGCGCTAAGAAACGATTTTTAGAAATTTTACTTCTATAGGGGTAAAATTTATACGGAATTGTCTCATTTCTGGACTTAGAAGTATGAAAGTAGGTATATAAGTTCTCAATTACTATTAAAAAAGATCTGTGTAGGTGAAATAGACAAAATTTTCCCCTTAAATGGCAAAATGGGAGGGGGGTAAAGTTTGTATGGAAATTGGAAATTTTCTCTTTCTGGACTATAAAGTATGAAAATAAATAGATATGTAAGTTCTCGATTACAATTAAAAAAGATATATATGTGGGTGGAATGGACAAAATCCATACCTAAATGGGTAAAATGGGAGGATACATTTTTTTATGGAAATTTTGTCATTTCTGGACTTAGAAGTATAAATAATATCCATACTTCCATACTAATACTTATATTATAAATACGAAAGTAAGTCTGTCTGTCGTCTTTTTACGCTTCAACTATTGAACTGAATTGGATGAAATTTGGTATGGACGTAGTTTGAGGCCCGGGGAAGGACATAGAGTATATTTAATTCCGGGAAATTCTACTGTTCCCGAGGGATCGACACTAACGCGGGCAGAAATTATTTAGCTTCAATAAAGTCAACTACAACAGGCACAGAATTCTGATTATTTTAATTTTGGAAGACGTTTCATCTTCAAATATGATTTAATTAAAGCGTAGATAGGTACCGATTGCTTTACTTTAATAAATGAATGCAAAAACATCCGCAATACAAGCTTTGACGTATCTAAGTAAATCCATTGCTCTTACGAGTAACCTATATTTTATTAGGTAGGTATTTAAGTGGTATTTAAACTGTATGTATGTATATCCTTATATTCCTGATTTACGACTAGAAAAAATATCAGTCACACAAATGGACCACTCATCACGATTATCTTATCTCTATGCTACTCACTGATTAATCGCTATTAATTCCTATCTTATTTTCAGTAAATTCGAAATTTGAATCAGGTTTCAGCTTGAACTAATAAACCAAAATGAACAAAATAAATAATTGAGCCTTTTCAATGGTAGGTAAGCAAATTTGTACAGAATTTTTGAAATTTCTATATTATTATTAGGTACAGACTTGCGACATAAATGCGGTTATTCGTCTGCATATTAGTAGGTATGTGGTATACGGCTGTAAATGAACTCACCACCAAAATTGGGTCGCAGTCGGATGTCGTATCCGTCCAGGATCCGAGTGACGGTGTGTGTGACGTTCTCCAGCCGGTCGAACGTTGCCATACGTTCACTTCTGCCAGAAAATATATAGTTAGACATGTTCTATGCACTAACTGTCACAGAATTCTTTTATGAACAAAGTCAGATCATGATACTTAGAAAAAACTTTCGTAAATGGGAAAATCGACCGCCAAACAACAATAATCCGAAAAATTCAAATGAACAATCTAACTTATTATGAGAGGAAGCTTATTGCTCTTTTTTGACTGGCTATGAAAGTTATAAAAGTTTACATTAAACACAGCAAGTGAAGTAAATAAGAAAAACTGTTTTGTTAAGAGTATACGTTTCAGAAACACTTATTACCTACTATTACTTATAGTAAATTATACTGGCGTTTCAGAAATACTAATTACTATTACAGTAAATGATACTGTTTACTAAACGCAGTTTAATCAAACGTAATCATATTTTTTTTTATTTATTTATTTAACTGGTCATATATATACAACGTGGAAGGGACATACCTGTAATAAATCGAACCATGGGCTGTACTAGATCACTAAATTATAATAACATTAAAATAACAGTCATAAAACCAAAATAAAATTCAACATTCCCATACAAATTGCCCGGGCCTCAGCACACTTTTATATGGAAATGCCGAATCTCTTTTTTGCTATTCGGCTGTTATTTTAATTTTGTTATACTATAATTATCTAGTATAGACCATGGTTAGATTTATTACGGGTATGTCCCTTCCACGTTGTATATGTGGTCAATAAACACACTAAACGACTTTGCTTATCATAACAAAAATGAATCTGTGGCCAGAAAATTGTACATAAAATTATCGTAATTTTATTGTGTTATATCCACATCAACAAAATCGTTTTATCGTATTTTTACATAACAAAGTTTTATTTTCTTTGCAATACATTTCTACTTTTTTCAGTTACCCTCAACCGATTAGTTTGAATTTTGCACACTTAAATAAGTATAGAGTCATAATCTAACAAATCGGTAATCACAAACCTTCACAGTAGGTATTTATGGGAGATGATACAAATTTATCTTCACGATATGATTTCACTCATAATAAAAGCTTGGCACAAAATAAAACTTTTCTAGAAAAGTAAAGCAGTTTGCCTTCAAATTTTATTTTTATTTACGATTTTCCGTTAGTCAACTTGTTCTGCTTCTTTTTGAAACATAATTCCTATGCCTTAAAACTTTGTAAGATCTTTGTTCCCGTGTTCCAAAATAAAGATATTTGATTGATTAATTGATTGATATGATTTTATTTTTGTCCATTATCCGGCCACAGCGAGCTCCTTGTCATTTGTCACCTCCAAATCTTTTTGGTGGTAAAGTATAATTAATTTAATCATGGTACAAAGCATGACACGTTTACAAAATATACCTACTTACATACATATTCACAAGATGTTATGAGCATATCTCTTACATTCCCGAAATACTTCAGTGCATGTGAAACAACAACTAATTTGGGCAATCCCAACAATTTGCTTTCAAGTTTCGGTTGTTATCCCTCTCATTGAGCATTTTAAATTAAATTAAATCAAATTGACTGTGATAATTTATCGAAAAGTGAAATAATGTATAATACTAAGATTAGACTGTTTTAGTCGGAGTTATTCGATTTTTTTATTACACCCACAAAGTTATAAAGATTATTTACTAGTGTCTTCAACGTTAGAAATAGTCAACATAGGCAAGACCTACTTTAATTTTAATATTTCAATGTAACTCTTAAGAACCACCTTAAGTTTTTATGTAGTTTCTATTTTTTTCGATAAACTATTTATTAGTTCTACAGAAATGTGAGAACATTTATAGAATTACAGAGGTAATTCTTATAAGCAATAGTCATTAATATGTTTACAAATGAGCTGGGTGCTTATTTTTAAATTCCTCTTGCGGTTATAATAAGAATAAGTAACACCTATTAGGAGGAAGTAACCCTACTAACGCTCATAATCATAATAAATCGTTTAATTTATTACTTCTCGTTTTTTCTTGTAAAATCCTTTTATTTTTAATTTTACTTACTATATCTTGTAGGTAACATTGTAAGTACCTAATATTAAAAATAAAAGGATATGAACACACAGGAAAATGAGAGTTGTCTGTAAATGGAGTAGAATCAAAGCGAGAATATTTGCGGCGGCACTCGCCATGGCCGGCAACTTGCCGACGGCCGCGGCAGCCCGCAAATATGCCAACTATAACCTTCCTGGAAAACTATGCCCGAACAACACCTTTGTTCATTCTAAAGCTTATTTCCATATTTTTTATTAATATTATGCTTTATTCTAAATAACTTCTTGAAATAAATTATGCTAACCTGAAGGAAAATCTTAAGAATTGGAATATATGTAAAATATATGTACGTCATTATCATAATTTACCTATTACCTAGCTACTCGTATTTTATGAGCTTACCTACAGATAAGCACAGAACTTTGCAATAAGTATTTGAAATTCAAATGTTTGCGCTCCGATCTTGCAGAAAAGTTATAAATTCGTAAATTAGTTACTGATTGAATTTTTAGCATTGCACAAAATTTATTTTTGTTATAAAGTATTGGTTAATGATTATCTATACACACTTCTATTAGTTAACTTGAAGTTTTTAACCGTCGTTCTAAAGAAAGTTTGTTACTTACTGTGCTCGTGCGATTGTGAATACGATGGGAAGCATAAGAAGTCGCGCTACAGAGTGCGCGTGCAGGCGACAAGAACGCGCGCTACGCGTGCGACGCGCGATCATCGCGCGACCGACCGCGGCACGCGGTGCATCGCGCGCTCACCGCAACCGCGACTTATCCGCCACACTCGCCTCTCTGCCGTTTCGCACTAACCACAACATAGTTTAAAACTTTTTCCAAGTAAGTTCTATATCATGATAAGTTGGAGCGGATGTCGAGTTGCCGGCTATCGCGATCGCGATCTCTTATGTTGTCTGTAGGAGTGTGGCATGAGCGGCCGCGGCGGCAGCGTCGCGCGGAGTGACGCCGCGCGTGCGCTACACGTGCCGCTCTCGCGCGCGAATCGCGACTTTCTCGCCGAGTCCTACCGCTGACACTCGCTGCTTTCAAAGCCTCGGACCCTCTTGATTCTCCAACGCCTTAAACGGGGAAATTGTAACGGATGGAACATAAAGTCATGTGATGTACATATCTTCAATCACGACACCCACGAAACGTCTTCATGAGAACTCATGTGCCGATTATGATCACTTGGAAGGTATATTTTTATGTGACACATAATTTTGGTGTGCCAAAGTTGCGATCAAGTTAAAACATAGAACATATAGTTTAGGATTATGTGTACGATGGAATCTTTGAAAATAAAAAATGAAAAATATTTCATATGTTTGTGATCGCTAGCTTATACTGATTTCAATTTGCATTGTTATCCAAAATATAAAAAATTTAATATGAAATATTTACATTACACCACTAAGGGTGATGCAACCCGAATAGTCCCAACATGCACACTGCACATGAAAGTGACGCCGCCTGCCGCTCGGCGTCAGCAGCGGAAGTTATTTGCCGGCGTCCGCACTCCGCCGCGATTACGTTGCCACGCCACTATCCTGCCTGGCTGATAAATGCCCTGTGACCTGTATGCTACCTTGCTTACACAGTCTACATTAAGTAATGTTTAACATTTAAGTATTTATTGAGCAAACGTCCATAATTTCTTTCTATCTATCAATATACATATAATGAAACAGAGGGTCAGGTAGGACATCCTCAACTGCTTGCAACATTGCAATAATTATACGAAATAATGAACTTCATTCTCTTCCCAGACCCAAAAATATCCTATTAGTAGCAGCATCGGAAACACCAAAAGTCAAAGAAAATTAATCGAAAAATCTTTGGGAGAGGCCTTTGTCCAGCAGTGTCCTTCTTGCGACTGTAATTAATTATGATGAATAAAACAGTAGCGAGACTGAAGCTGTTTGTTAAATATATTTCTTTTTTCTTTTTTCTGGGCTGGACATAATTATCGATATGGATGACATATTACATAATTCAGTTGCAAAGGTAGGTTACAGTGATTTCTTTAAGTTAATAAAAACCTATAATAAAAAGAACATACATAAACACACATATAGTAGACAGAACCCTTACGTATACATCCTTACTAATATAATAAAGGCGAAAGTGAGTTTGTTTGTTTGTTTGTTACGGTTTTACGCCGTAACTACTGAACCGATCATCATGAAATTTTGCATACAAGTTCTCTGGAGTAAAGAGAAGGACATAGGCCTTTTATCCCGGGAAAAAGTACTATTCCCGAGGAATCGACATTGACGCGGGCGGAGCCGCGGGCGAAAGCTAGTACACAATAAAAATATGATATGGGTAGAGGAAAGAAAATGAATTTTCATTCAGCGGACAGTCAACGAAACGTGACAAGTTCTTTAAATTTCTTAGCCCTCTGAGCTTTACGCATGTATAATATATGTAAATATAACAAAACCTCGTCTCTACTTATGTAAATAATATTACTTCTAAACTAGTTCGTGTAGGACTAGCAAACTAAGAATTTTTAGGGTTCCGTACCTCAAAAGAAAAGACCCTTATAGGATCACTTTGTTTGGCCGGTTCTTTTTACGTAAAGTAACTAATAAAAATTAAATAAAGTACAATCATTACCGATACTATTCTTTTTTAAACTTTCGCGCTTTAAACACCTAATTATGTTTATAAACGGGACTTAGCACGAACCTTTTTATAAATAATAAGTTTCCGTCGGCGTTTCAATGGAGTTACGTCCTGTTTATAAACATAATTATTACAGATACTATTTGAATACAATTTGGTTTATAACCTAGATTATTGGGCAAAACTGCGAATAAGATGTGAAATGCAAACAAGTTAAGTAGAATAATCGCTGGAGCGCGAGGCAGACTACAAAATCATTGGAGAATTTTTCATATTTCACCAGACATAATCTGCGAGAGCCGACTCAATCCGTTTGATTTTATCTTTTCCAGATCAGTAAATACGCGTATTATAGGATAATAAGATGCCATGAATGATGATCGCATTCACATTTTCTAAGTTTACATTGCTCAAAGACAGATGATTTTGTGTGATTAAAGATGAAAAGGTAATAGGTATCAAGAATTTGAAATATATTTGTTCAGTTAAAATTCCATGTACATATAGGGAGCCCGTCCGTGGTCGTGAGCATTAATAGCAGGAACCATGGACCAAGTCCCCACTGTGATGGGTGACCACAAGTGGTACAATAAATTCTCGAGCTCTTCCGCGCTTCGGAAGGCACGTTAAGCCATTAGTCCCGGCTGTCATCATAGATGGCAGTCGTAAAGCTATGTCAGATAAGAAACCTTTAGGCAGCTTGAAAAATCTGACACCAGTGTTGGCCACTTACTCACACGAAAAACAAAACAACCACACTAAGGGCCAGAGGTGTTCCTCAACTGCTTGGCTGGTGGTAGCAGGTATGGCATTGGGTACGCGCGCCCGGCGTTCCGAGCTGCTACTTGCTTTTCCCCATTCATCCGAGTGAATAGTATCCCAAGACGTTCCTTGCATTCTCAAATCCAACAATTTTGCATCCACCCCCAGTTTAAAATGCTTCTGATGGGCAGCAGCGTCACAAGCACAAGAAGTCAAAGAAACAGCGCTCGCCAACCTACCTGCCAAGCGTGATAAGTATGGTAATATCCTTCCATGGAACGAAGAATCCTTAGAAGAGGCCTTTGTCCAGCAGTGGACTTCTTACGGCTGACATCATGAATGATGATGATGATTTACACAAAAATCATGGCAAGGAACCAATTAAGTAGTTATTATTCTTTGTTACTTACTTGTTTTATTGAGTTAGGCAGTAACTACTTTCAAATTTACAATTCCTGATTTTCTCAAAGATCTACTTCAGACTGCTCTACGATATCGATCGACTGTAAAAAACCAGTTAGTAAAAAAGGCTTATTACTGCATTGCTGATTATATAACTGATAAAAAAGCTTGGCAATTAATATAAATTTATTTAATAATATAATACATGTAAACAATGTAATCGGAGCCCATCAGGCACATAGGGACCAAGTCTGGATTGAGTTTCTTTCGGTGTATACCTCTCACCAGTGGTCGTTCCGAAACGCTAGTAGTATTTCGATTTTGCATAAATTATAAAAAATATAACAAATACAAATATGATGTTCAAAAAGAGATATATGTACCCAATTTTGAATAAAAATCTATGACTTTGTAAAAAGAGTCGACACGTATTATTCAAGAACTGCGTGAAAGCGTTCTACACGGCGTAACAACAAAATAAGCGCGATCATACGAGCATGAAGGCTCATAGGAATTTCAAATGTCGGCTCGGTTAGCACCTCGGAGAACCCTCAGATACCGTAGCGACGAGTCGTTTGCGAGTTATTTATGATTGCTCTGCCTCATGTAGAGCCACATAATGACGAGTAGCGCTTGACTCGATGACTTCGCGAAGTGATGTCCGCCCGGCAATTATTGTGAGTGCTAGTCGTCATTGTCACATAAATTTCGGGACTTTTAGCAAAGTTTAAAAATAGCGCAATGTCAAGAACGATTCTGGTGTATTATCCTTGTGAATTAATGATTTAGGTCTTTTTACTCTTATGTATCTTATACCTTTTTTTAGTTGCAGATATTGTAACATATAAAATTATTTTATAATTCTTCATTGTAGATTACTTGTTGCCTTAGCATCGTTATAATAACAAACAAATTGACCTTCCGCTGCAATATACTCGCGCGCAGGTGACGACTGTTCCGACCCAAGCCGAGTTTTAACGATGTATTCCGAACCTCCGTCCTAATCCTCCTAGCGCGACACTTCGCGGCGAGCCCGGCTGCGGGTCGCCCGCGTCTAGAATTCTTATTATTTAATTCGGAAAACTTGTCACGTATAAATTAACCTATAGGGTAACCTATTCGGACAATAAAGAATACAAATTATTTATGAAAGATACAATTTATTAATATGTACTACAATTAAGATTTAGATTAAGTTAAGTTTAGGTTAAGTTAAGTTTAAAGCAATTATTTTAATATGGATGTATAAAAGTACAAGAAGTTAAACGTGGGTCCGAAGCCTAGATTCTGGGTATTAAGCTGAGAGTTGGGTCGGTTCTTCAGGAAAAAAACCTCACGCCCCTTGGATGCAACCGCGTGGTAGCTCAGGCGGTTGACGGCAGCTCAGCTTATGTCCAACAGGGATGTGGATGACTCAGGCCTCCTCTGCGGCCCGTAGAGGATCAAGCACCAACAGATAATAGACGCAATCAAGTCCATCGTCAATCGCTACGGGTTGAACCCGTACGGTGTTCCCATCAACGGGATAAACACTACACGAGAACTATGTATATTAAGTAAAAGGAAACGCGTCCACACGGGACTCAAAGCGTTCCGAATGAAATAATCAGAATTCTAGACGCGGGCGACCCGCAGCCGGGCTCGCCGCGAAGTGTCGCACTGGGAGACCTCGCACAGTGATGCGACCGGAGGTTCGGGACACATCGTTAAAACTCGGCTAGGCTCGGAACAGTCGTCACCTGCGCGCGAGTATATTGCAGCGGAAGGTCATTTCGTTCGTTATTACAACGATGCTAAGGCAACAAGTAATCTACTATGACTAAAGAATTATAAAATAATTTTATATGTTACAATATGACGAGATTACATTTATTCAACTAAAATGTCACATGAATTTCGAAACTTTTAGCAGAGTTCAAGTAATAACAATTCTAGGTTATGAGTAATATTCAAGTCATACAAACTTTCAGTTGCTGATTTAACCAGTTCAAATTCAATCAATTTCTAATACAATAAAACCTTAATCAATTCGCCTAAAAATATTGTTTTGAAATTTGTATTTAATTTGTATAATATAATTTCGAACGCGGAAATGAATACTATCCTAACATATAATACAAGTATTTTAATACCTCTGAGATTGCACTGAGGTTTTGTGCCTCCACTCGGAAGGATTGAAAAATCTCGCAATATAGAGAAAGCAGCGGTTGTTGATCCGCGAGATTGGGGTGGGTAATGGCGGCAATCTAAAAGAGATGTGCCACTGTCTCCGCGAAAACCCGGAACTTCTTCAAATCCTGCTTTAAACACAGTATTAAACATATCATTTATATCTGTTGCTCTTACTATAAACAGATTGGTTTCTTAATTTACTAGCTCCGTGGCGCAGCGGTCAACACGCCTGCCTGCGACACGGAGTGACCGGGTTCGATCCCCGGCCAGGTCAAGATGGAAAATGATCTTTTTCAGATTGGCCGGGGTCTTGGATGTGTATCTATATATGTATTTGTTATAAAATATAGTATCGTTGAGTTAGTATCCCATAACACGAGTCTCGAACTTACTTTGGGGCTAGCTCAATCTGTGTGATTTGTCCGTATATATTTATTTATTTATTTATTTAAAAAGTAAGTTAGCTAAAACATATACGATATTTATTGATCATTACCGATATGTAACCCGACCCTAAGATATGACTGGATGGATTATATTCTGGGGAAGAGGACTCAAATTAACGGCTTTTTTAAGCACAAAACAAATCTTTACGAGCTATATGCAAGTTAAATAAAATCGTATGATAGCTGCAAAATACACTTTCAGGAACTTTACCAATATTATACATGTATAAACTCAATAAAACTGATTTGTTTAAAAAAATAACGTATTTTATTTCACCGTGTAGAAAGTTAACGCTCAGATAAACTATATTTCTTCACAAAATTGTTTATGCGATGGCGTCTAGACATATGGAATGCCTGGAAATTTAAGAAATATAAGCAACTAAAGCACCTTTAAGAAAGGCTTGTTAAATATACTTATTGAAAGCCTTTTCATATATTATTCAATTAGTGAATACATAAATGTAACTTTCATTGATTAGGTAAGTTGTTTAATTTCCTCATCATAATCCTTTTATCTTTCTATTTATTATTATTAAATTACATTGATTATTAAAACGGCATCAAATTTAAATGTCAGTATTGTAAGAATCATAGTGGGTAAACAACCATTATGATTCCTACGATATTGACATGTAATTTTAATGACGTTTTAATATTTGATAATTGTTGTATGCCTAATGGTTGGATATAGAGAACCTCACTCTTGTAAACCATTTACTCTGTAACCTACGTACATAAAATAAATGAATTGGAAATTGTATCTAGCATAATAATCAAACTGTTATAGAAGTCTTAACAAAGTTTTTTGGGAGAATAATAAAAACGCGACTGCCAAAATATTAAAGCCTTTGTTACTCAGAGTTAGGTAAAGATTCTAATGGCACATAATACATCCAAGTCTGTTTAGATATTTAGAATATGTGGTGAAATAAAAAAACTCATTTACATACTTGCATGCACTCTGAAAACATAACACTGTTTTTTGGATATTCGTGTAAGACCATTTGTCAAGTTGGCATAAACACTCATGAAATATATTTGTGATTAACCTAATAATAACCACATATTTAAAAAAAAATATAATATATAAAAGTTATAAATATAATAAAGAACTCTTTAATCATAACTTTAAATGTAATTTATAATTTAAACAAATTTTAAAATAAAGTAACGCATTATAGTAACTCCTATTACATACACACAAGAACACACGAAAGTGCGAAACAATTTGTAAAGGGCCCCGAGAGCCTCAAATGGAATTTGCATACACAAACGCGTCACGACTACGGCGTAGCACTTCGTAGCGCCGTAGCACCAGCTACGTTTTACGCGACTGCTAAAAGCTTGTACGTATCTCGAAAGGTTTCCAAAAAAATATGCAATAATTCTTATATAAAATTTATTCATAAAATTTTTCAACAACAGTGGCAGTCCAGTTATTATAACAGTAAATAGTTAAACGTAGCTTAAAAATAATTTCAGATGTTTTGTTGTCTCAAGAGGTCAAATTACTAAATAATAATCTCTTCGGTACTCTTACCTTACTCTAACCGCAAAATGACTTTTGTAATAATAATATTCAACATACCCTCAACAAGTTTTTGTTGGCCAACGTTTAAAAAGCTTTTTAAACATTGTCCATTTTCCGAAATAGCCGTCCACTTACTACGAGATTACACTTTACAACCCTTGACAAAAAGCTGTTTGGGTAAATAGCACGCAATAATATGATCATTTGGACTATAGCTCTCGACTCCAGTTTAGTAACCCCAGTAAATCATACTTCAAGACGAAAGAAAAAAACTGACCAATAGGACTTCTACAGTCTGAACTTAATAGTGAAGACGAAAGATCAAAAATCGGAAAACTATTTAATATATGTATCATACAAATATTTAATCAACGGTATAAAAATAAGAATAATGGGCTAAGAATTAGGGTAATATATCTTTTAATTAGTTTTCGTTTATTAATCGGCGAGCTTCGTGGCGCAGTGGTTAACACGCCAGCCTGCGTCACGAGGGCCCCGGGTTCGATCCCCGGTCAGGTCAAGATGGAAAATTATCTTTTTCAGATTGGCCTGGGTCTTGGATGTTTATCTATATATGTATTTGTTATATAAATATAGTATCGTTGAGTTAGTATCCCATAAAACAAGTCTCGAACTTACTTTGAGGCTAGCTCAATCTGTGTGATTTGTCCGTATGTATTTATTTATTTATTACATGGAATGTAATGTAATGAATGAATCGGGATCGGCATTTTTTGAATGAATCGGGATCGTTGTACCAACGAATAACTATTGGTTATTATTTCTTAAATCAAATTTGCTCTTATTCATGCGGTTAATTTGATACGAAGCTCCTATTGAGGGGTATACGTGTATAGTAAAGATACACGTGTTTATACGAGTAATTGATGGGACATAGAATTAACACATAATGAAATTACAATGCCATTTCCTACAGTCCATATTAATATGATTCATATATAATTTGTGCTGCTTATTTGTTGTATTACATATTTTGTCTTATTCCGCCATTCATTTCATATCACAGATTGAAACAATGTTGTACTAAATTATATATACTAAATAATGGTGATGATTTTTGAGACAGAGTTAGAGGTCAGGTAACTTTTCTTTGGATGTTCATCCTTCAAAAATAATTTGATTTTTAGATAAATATGTATTTTAAATATTCAAATTTATCTTAAACTGCTTCGTTTAGGGAAAAAATAACTTCAGTACTCCAAACGAAATTGAGGTCTTGATTTTATGACATTTTGGAGATCTTTTTTTTAAATTGACATATGCTGGCCTTAATCGAGTTGCTGACGACTCGGATATATTCAGACACGCTGTCCCAATTTACACTTTTTAATTTTAATATTTTTTCATTCTTAATAAATATTCCTAGCAAAAAAAATGTCCTGCTTATGCTGCCTACTGCTATATGAAACTAGAAGTATAGGATATGAATATAAGTATGTGTTTTAACAACAATATAGGTATATTTTGGTGCATCCAAAACTACCTGTATCCATACGGATTAAACATAATATAAACATTAGGTAAATACTTACCTAATCGCACTTATAATTAATTTCGTGGGAAGTTACATCTTAGAAAAAAAGAACACATCTTTAACTGTAATAACCAAGTTATATATGTATCTATAATATCCTTTCGTACTGGTTACTCAGAAATAATAGTGATCAAATATTATTATTATAATTCTTACACGACTACTTGTACTTACACGAATACTAGACTTTGAATGTTTAAAGCGACCGTAATCTTAACATATAGAATCAGAGTGAAAATCCAATATAACGAACGCTTAAAATCCAATTGGATTTCGAGTACAGCCAAACACAATCATTTTAAAGGGATTCGTGTAATAGCGGCATCAGTCGGCCTCAGCTCGGCCCATTACAGGAGGGCTCTGCGGCCACGGCGCAATCAGCCGCCTCAGGGATCATGGCGGCATTGTTCTACCGCTCTGTATTCATCCACCTACACGTATTCCACAGTTATCGAATACTCGATTACCACTCCAAGCACTGTCTTTCCAAGGGTCAACTTTATTGTGTTTGAGTGTGTGTGGATCTTTTGATGTGAATGTAGCTGCCTGATTTATTTTAAAACAAGGTATACGACGGTCATACTCAACGCCACTCAAACTAATGCTCTGAAAAACCTCAGCCAATGTAAGATCTATTACAAACTTTACGTATTATATATTAGTATGTATGTCATATAAAATACGTGATAGTATGTATGTATTTTGTACGTATAAATATTTAGGGACAAATCACACAAATTGAGCCCCTCAGTAAGTTGTGAACTTGTGTCGTGGGATTCTAACGTAAAGATATTATATATTATAATAGATAAACATCCAAGACCCTGGTCAATTTGAAAAAGATTTTTTTCCATCATGACCTGGCTGGGGATCGAACCCGAGATCCTGCGAATCAAAGGCACTTGCGATATCACTGACTCTCAGGTCTGTGTGATTTGTCCCTACATATTTATTTATTTATACAGCGTGGTTCTATGTGCTTCCCCGGGCTTCAAACTACCTATGTACCAAATTTCATCCAGATTGATTCAATAGTAGAAGCGTGAAAAGGTAACAGACAGACCGATATAGTTATTTTCACATTTATTTATAATATGTTTTTGGTATTTAGAATATTTTACGTATAGGAAGTATTGATTCTTTCAATTTTCTGAAAAATGACTAAAAGAAAAATAACATCTACGATTTTATGTACTTTTTAAATCTACGAATGAATTCAGTTTCAATGAAGGGCTTTTTTTTTCAAAATCTAAGTAGGAATGCAGGGTTACATTTATCAAAAATCTGTGTCATTGTGATCCTTTTAACCATATTGCTATATCTCCTATAGCTATAAAAACCATCCCACTACTCCTTCTCGCTAAAACTTTCTTTCTTAGATACTACTTTTAGTACATTTAAGAGGGTGCAGCTTTCTCGTATAAGATATGCAAGTCACATAACTGAAAGCCAATAAAGGTTATCTAAACATTCCCGTTACGTATGTCGAGTGGAAAGTTGAGGTTTGTAGATTTTGGATATCGTTCATAAGGGGTGGTACGCATGCGCGCTTGTGGATTCCGAGACAGGCTCACGTCGTGGCGACTGGAGCAAAGCGTCGAACGACTTCGCTGGCTGCCAACAGCGGCGCCACAGCCGCGCGACAGTCCGCGACAACTGTGTGACAACATAAACAGCGACGCGAAACTCCGATATGATACAAGAACACCGGCAATAAAGCTACGATGCTAACTACAAGTCTCGTCGCGATCTTCCTCGGGTGAGTTCCCCTTACTCAATTAACTTCCAAACTTTCTATTACCTGAGTGAACAAATCATTACTTTTATACTCGTACATAGTACATTTATTTCGCGTAGTTTGTTTGACAAACTTTTGAAGTTGTTTATTGCTATTCACTTCATTAAACATAAAAGAAATACACTTATCGTTGTAGCCGTAAGGATTTAAATGGTGTCCTAACGAATGACCCTCGTCAAGGGTCCTGTCGCGGCCGTGATTACTTGTCTCCATAACTGGATGTCATCTAATTGTTTTTACATGTCCCGGGTAACTGTCCCGAATTAAAATAAGTGGACATTTTACAAACCTCAGTCTAAAATATTTTTATGTCATCGGTCATGTGAATCCTGTATAAATTATTTGTACCTGTGTGTTTTGTACCTCAGCTAGTTTCGGAAATATTTAGCACCAGCCTCATTGTTGATGTGCACAGAAATTGCCGACGGGTTAGCATCTTCTTCCTTTACCTCATCCCACTTTTTCAAGTGGGGTCGACACAGTATGTCAGTTCTCTCCATTTCTTGTTCATATTCTCCTTGGCACAATCCATCCATCTTTATTGCAATTAAAAGTGCAAATACCGGGGATTATACGTTCATAGTAGGTACACTTCAAATTAAGTTTGCTGGCTACATTTCATACTATCATGGCTGCTCACAAATTTCTGTGCCTAATAACGTTGATGAGTCAGTCAGACCGGTTGTACCTACGTAGTTTTAAGAAACGATATTTTCCATTTTAGTTTTAACTACCTATTGCAAGCGGCTCCACCCACATTAATGTCGATCCCTCGGAAACAGTCGAATTTCCCGAAATGAAAAGTACACTATGCCCTTACGCGGGCCTCGAAACTACCTCCATACCAAATTTCATTCAAATTGGTCCAATGATTGAAGCGCAAAAGACAGACAGACAGAGTTACTTTCGCATTTATAATATTAAGTATGGATTTGTATATTAGTATGGATTATACTACGGGTATTTCTATTATTTACTGCTCTGAGTATAAACAACCTTTTTATATCGTTTATCTGTGTACATTTATTCACACGGTATGTAAACGAAAGTATAACAAATTATCCATAAAAGCACCCTCTGCCCTGGGAGTAATCAGTTACCTAATTTTAAGCTGTTGGCATAAAAAGGGATTCTAAATATGACTGATCGGCATGCTCCCGAAAGGGAAATCCACTCAAAGATTTTTTTACTGAATCGATTAAGGTTATCAATCGAACTTCTAAACAAAGTTTAAAACAACTGATCATTAATAAATAACTATAGCCCTTTAATAGCTTTATGCCTATAAAGCTATTACAGGGCTATATTTATACATGACATTTATTCAGCGAGATTTATTTGAGTTAATGGACGATCTCATACGTTTTGTATTAAATTTTCTGTTTGTTGCATACATCACTTTAAAAACCTTGCAAATATTTTATCACAAAATTAATATGCTCGTAGATTCCTTGGATATAAAGCTCAAATCATTTACGATCAAATGATTCACATGGAGGATGGGAAAATGCTAGGTTTTCATTAAATACTTTAATTATGTCGTGAGGAGCTTTAATCCTATTTAACTTCAATGTTCAGTTCTTTTGTGCCTTTATTTCCACCAAAAAGTATAATTTATTAGATAAATCATTTTCTTGGTAAGTTACGTGGATAATATTTTAAAGTATTAAATAGAAAGAAATATTAGCACTTATCCCCCTCCAAGCAACTGTAATCAAAACGTGTTCGATTATGTAATATTATTTTCCCGCTCCTGAATCCAGTTGACTATAAACATCCTACGAATTACTTGCCTTACCTTACCTATAAATTCGAGCATCTTCAGTAGAAAACCGTTGCAAAAAAAGTTGCTTCTAACAACGCGCGCGTTTCTGTTTGTTTAGTATTTTAATTTAATTATTTTATAACTTATTATATACCTGTGTCAGTCACAAAGAGTGCATGCCATAAAACAGCTGCAAAATTTTTAAATATAATATGATAGGTATAAACTTACCTGCTGTCTTACTGGCGGTTAGCCTGGTTAAGCAAGCTCGACAGACTGGTATTATTTATAAGTATTTTACAGTGTTGAGCGAGAGCACAATGAACACCCGAGTCGGAGATAAACTTTTAATTACGTCTTTGTCAACGCTGAACACGATAAACGGTAGTTTTATGCCGATTAACTAGGCTTTTGTTGAATTCAAAACTTGAATCTCCTCGCATTCATTTTTCTGGCTTCACGGTAACTTGGTAAATAGAATTAATCTATCATTGCGTGTCGCTCATCACATATTTTGGTTAGGTAGAAAATATTTTAACGACCGTTTTTTCGTAACGCGTGTTCGTGTTTTAAAATACTGAACGATCCTAAAATTAAAAAAATCAATTTGAAGGTCATTGGTAATGTGAATAAAATATGGTGAAAAAATATCATGCAGGCGGGACTTGAACCGGCGACCTAGGTCTATATACGACCAATGCTCTGCCATCTGAGCTACCGCACAATTCAACCTCGGCGCCGAAATTCTCTACCATAACCTAAGAACTAACTAAGGATTTGTACAAAAATTGCATATTGTCGCAAAGAATTTCAATTGCTATTCAGCGGGGGAATGCAGCTAGTGTTTTTGGCACTATGCAACACGGGCAACACCTTAGTTTAGATTTTTAGATTTTAATTCTTTTATTTAAAGTCTTTTTATTTTAGTTTTTAGTATGAATAAAGTTAGGTTTATTTATAAGTAGTTTAATTTAAGTTAGTTTATATTATTCGCAGATAATTATATCTTTATTTTTGTAATAAAATGTAACAATTTTTAAAAATAAATGTTTAGATAAAAATAAAAATTGTAAATTTGCCTATAAACATCATTAATCCGTTACTTAAACTATTCTTGTCCCTGTCATGTAAGCATGTTTTCAGTTACATCCTCACCTAAGATACTTCGGGACCCGGGGGCCGGGGATCAGCTCGAGGGCCCGGATATACTGTGTGATAAATCCGGAACAAACGCAAACAAAGTCGCGAGAAACAAATAGCAACAGAAAAAACCAAAACTAGGTTAAGATTGGCAAACCTGGACAAATGTGGCAATACTAGGGCGAGCACCTGAAATTTTTCAGATAATATATGAATAGCCGATTCCAAAGCCGATTCCAAAAAGGTTTGCTTCTAAAGAGATAAAAGTAATCTCTTTAGAAGCAAACCTATATTCTAAAAAAACTTTATCTTGATAGAAATGGAAATTACTTTATTTAGGATTCGAACCTCGTCCCCTTAGATTTACGCCCTAACTGTGATACGAATTAATATATTGCGACGTGATGATTCGAAGTCATGGTGGTGTAGTGTAGTTGATATTACACTTAGTGCGAAAACCTTTGTCAACGCTGAACACGATAAACGGTAGTTTTATGCCGATTAACTAGGCTTTTGTTGAATTCAAAACTTGAATCTCCTCGCATTCATTTTTCTGCCCACTGATAATAGACGTGGTTCAATATTATATATTCAATATCCTACCAGTGGCCGAGTTCTTTTTCATCATATAAATATTTAATTTCAATAATATACCGAGCATACATAGTAGTGTCACGTCTTTTTCCCTTGCGGGGTAGACAGAGCCTAGGTCTACTTACCGAGCAATGTAATGCTTTATAAAATCAATTTAATTACAACATTTGTAATTATTGCTTTATAAATGTAGTATATACCAAAAATTTAAGGAGAATTTGAGATTTTATTTGCAGAATTGTACAATATAACAATAACTTAAACTACTTATAAATAGAAAACTAAATTACAAATAAAATAGCCCTGGCAACTCATTACCCAGTGGTAGCGTGCCCAGAAGGCAGGATTGCCACGTTGTATGGCAATACCAAATACAGGCCAGCCCTCTGGTCACGAGATACCTCAATTAATAAGAAGAATTCAGGAGAATTTTGAAGGCTTTTTAGAATAACCTGGTGAACTGCAAAACGAAGTCAAAGTTAGGTCCTCGTCTGCCTTAAAATATCAATCGGTGGCCGTAAAATGCTTCACGTGCCATCCCGGGTCCTCCACCCCACTTCAAATATTTCCTTTTATCCCTTATTTCTTAGAATTTCAATCATTCATTATGCTGCCGACCTGCTCTTCGATGAAATGTAGAGTTGGTTCCAATAACTACAACGCGAACACGATACTTCTATTTATTCATAAGTGGTACATAATTTAGTTTTTTATGTTAACATGTGTTAGATATTTATTAAAGTAAACTGATACGATTAGGTTAGTATTTAAATTAAATCACTTAATATGGTTTTATCGCGTTTATTACAACATTTTTACACCTAAATTTTCGAGATTTCATGATCGCCGGGAGAGACATATTAGGTACTCGTAGTTTCGGGTAAAAAATCCAATATTGTCAAAGGGCAGATTTAGCTTTTGTGACATGACACAACAAAAAAAAAGCCTAAACATATTTGCCCTAATAATTGGCTAATCTTGAAATCACTCTACTTTCCAGGTTAAGCTAACTATAGGTTGGGCCACGCCAATAAAAATACGCGTCAAATAAAAAATACTGTATTTTAAACACAATTATCTTATTGATAATCTATATACATATATTTACATATAATAAAACAGTAAAAATATTTTGTCTGTACATTAAGAATTTTTGACTGAAATGGATAGAGGGACACTTAAAAAGAATAATAGAAAGCAAAAAAATTTTTTTGAATTTCTTGTCTGTCTGTCTGTATGTATGATCACGATTATCTTCGGAAATACTGAACCGATTTACTTCAAACTTTCACCAATTGCTTTTTTTTAACTCAGCAAAACATCTAAAGTTTGTTTCATCAAAATCGGTTCATTAAAAAAAAGTTATCGTCATTTGAATGAACTCAAAGCATGAGTTTATATCAATGCATCCGAAACTGCTGCGCCTAGAAACTTGAAATTTGGTACAGGGGGTCTTTTAATGACATGATTGAGCGCTAAGAAAGGATTTTTAGAAATTTAACTTCTAAAGGGGTAAAATTTATATAGAATTTTCTCATTTCTGGACTTAGAAGTATAAAAGTAGGTATATAAGTTCTCGATTAAAATTAAAATAAGATGTGTGGATGAAATTTGCAAAATTCCCCCCTTAAGGGGTAAATTGAGGGTGGGTGGGTGGTATATACTTTGTACGGAAATTTTCTCATCTCTGAACTATGAAGTATGAAAATAGGTATGTAAGCTCTCGATAACAATTAAAAAAGATGAATGTGGGTGAAATGAACAAAATTCACCCCTAAAGGGGTAAAATGGGAGGGTAAAGTTTTTATGGAAATTTTCTCATTTCTGGACTTAGAAGTATAAATAATATCCATACTACTAATATAATAAATGCGAAAGTAACTCTGTCTGTCGTCTTTTTACGCTTCAACCATTGAACTGATTTGGATGAAATTTGGTATGGAAGTAGTTTGAGGCCCGGGGAAGGACATAGGGTATGTTTGATTCTGGGAAATTCTACTGTTCCCGAGGGATCGACACTAACGCGGGCGGAGCCGCGGGCAACAGCTAGTATGAAATAAGAAGTAAAACAATAGCGTATTTCTTACCGCGGACCGTAAAAAATATTACATTTTGTCGCCTTATACATTACAACATTACTTTTTTAAGGTTATAGATAAGTATAAAATCATACGCCACACACCACACCCCTTATTCATAAGTAAATATGCCAAATGTGTTTTTATTTCCAAAATATAATAATACAATATAACACTGAAATTATTTAAAACAGGCTTAAACCTATACTTAATTATGTAAATAACTAAGTAGGTAAATATGAGTGCGTCGCTAAAACTAACGTTACATTATTTGTATTCTTATGTAAATATTTTCTTAACAAAACAAACATTCAGAAATCATCCTTATCCTATTTTATAATAAAAGTTCTGTAATATTGTCTGTCTTTTTTCAAACTCTGTGATATATTCTGTAAGTGACGCATTCATATTATCTGATACAATAATCACAATGGTGCCGTCAAAAATATTTTGCAAAGAAAAGGACCCTGACCATAGAGATAATATAATCCTATGACCCTGACTACACAATGTGACAGAAGCAAAATATTTTACGAATCTTAGAAATTATAATTCAGAAAAATCTTAGTTTTGCTAGTCAGTCTGCTTTTCAGTTGTTGTCATCGTTGCCACGTCATCCGTATTAAGTTAAAGCATTTTTAACGTATTCCTCGCCTTTAGAATATACGGTTACAATGGATGATTAAAATTTTCTGAGTCTCATCTTAAAAATAGGAAGCTTTAGATCATCTCATTATGCCAAATCATTTTTGCTAACCAATTTACAAGCATAGCCTTCATCAATTTTTTTTTAAATCTATGATAGCCTTACAAACAAAAAAAACTTGCAAATCGGTTCATTAATGACAGATTTATGCGGTAATAAATATTTAAAAAACATACAACTTTCTCCTTTTCTATGAAGACGGTTAAAAATATGGAGGACAACCTTGTTGTACCTATAAGTGACAGCCGATGTGACATTTTGTGAGTGTTATGAAGGTCACGCACCCAAGTCAACTCAAAGCGATCGGGATCCCCTCGGAATGACGTCGACAGTAATAATAACACGTTCTGAGGATCAGTTATGAATACAAAATGAAGACAAATGTCGAATTTTAGCTGAAAAGTTAAATGTAAACATAATGATGACTTTGTTAAGGCTGTGTACATAACATTAGGCTGATTGTTTACGCTCAGTTCAGCTGTTTGCTGTAGTCAGCCATTTGTTATTGACTTCGTGCGTTCATCTCTCGCCTTGTTTATATTTAGTATTTGCTACTTTTACGCTTAGGTACTCGTACTTATTGAACACGAAGTCCGACGAAAATGTTCAGAGGCATTAACTTCTTAAGTAGGCCTAAGTTAGGTTGCGTGTTTGCGAGTAAGAATGAAACTTGCAAAGAACTTTGTCAAACTTTTGCCATCATCATCATCATTTCGTGTACATGACACGGTCAATCGACCATGCATATCATAGTGTCAGAGTTTTTCGAAACCGCCTCTCAGCCTGTGACGTGATTCCTTTAATGACCACCAGATGGCAGCCGGGACCAACTGCTTAAGCTCAAGCTGCGTCTTGTTGTCGTGCTCTATTCCATTCACCCATCAAAGTTTAGGTCTTCCAAGGAATCTTGGTCCGTCAGCTTTAGCATTCAGAAGGAGTTTGGTAACTCTTTCGACTTCCATTCGCTTTACGTGACCGGCCCATCGAAGACGCCTCTTGATGGAGTTTACAATGTTTGGCTCTTAAAAGATTTCATAAAGCTCCTTATTGTATCTAGATCGCCAGGTGTCTCCATCTTATATTACGAGAAAATGCGTCTCAGTACTTTTCTTACAAACACCATCCTTTTAGCTCTGTACCCAGGATTCCGACCCATACATTAGAACAGACGTTAAAAGGGTTTTATAGAGAAGAATTTTCGGTTTTCTAATCTTTAATCTTCCATTTTTAGAAATGTACGAGGTCGTCCAATCCCGATCGCGCGCGAATTGTAACACAATTACTTAAAGTTAAACAGTTAAACAAATTTACTTCAAAACGTTGATGAAAGTTAAAATCTTGTTTAAACTCGCGTTTCCTAATAAGATACCATTTTCAAGCTGTCAGTGTCTAATTGGTATTTTAGTTAATTATATTAAACTTAGACGTGTTGTAGCAAGTCTGCAAAGTATGGTCGCAATAAGGTTTTTTTATTTTTGAGGAGAGGACATCGCATCTCATATCGTCGAACAACTAGAAACCTTTTTAGTACCTATGTTTTTTTATTAAAACTAACGTGAGAACACATTATCAAAATGTGTTACAACGTTACTCACGTACGAAGTCAGCTACTGACCGACAGCATGTATTCGACCTCATCCGAAAGCCTTCCTTAGGGCGAATATGGATCGAGACGCGCGTCCGATGTCCCGATGGTATTTCGTTTCTTAACTAAGTGAACGATATTTTTTAATAAATTCAAGGCTTGGAAAGCTTTTAAATGGTTAAAAATATGTCATGCGTGTTGTTCAGAATAATTCAATAAGGTACTTAGTGTTATCATAGGCAGTAACAATATCTTATGCGTAGCAAATTATTTAAAAAAAGACAATATGGATGGCACAGTGCGAGTTGGACTCACGAGGACATGGTTCGTTACGATTAATGTTATTATCTGATTTGTACCCCCAATTTTTAAACTATTTAAGGTAGTCCTCGAAACCTACTTAGTTAATGCTATTATTCAATATTTTACCATCAGTTGGTTCGGAAATTGAAATTATGTCATTAAAATTACTATAAAAAAGATGATTGATTTGATAATCTCGAATTTTCATAAAGGCGGCACACCGGCGGACACGTCACGCATAGTCACCTGACTAGCCTTGGTCCACTGCTGGCGGCGAGCTAGGTTTAGGTAGGTTTTTATGTTTTGCATATTTTACTTTTTATATTCATGTACTCTTCTTATTCAAAATTTATCAATTCTACATGAATTGAAATTTGGCCATTTTGATCACATAAATCGATTCTCTAAATGACAGACGGGCGGCCCTAGGTTCACTGGTGTGAACCTAGGATTCCGTTTGATAATGCTAACAAATTAATAACAAAACTTTGCCAACTTAATTTCCAAAACATTCTTGTACCTAACCGTAATTTTATTACTTTGTAATGAATCGGTCCCAAAGCAGGCCCGCTTAGCAAATAAGACGCCTTTGCGGCGGCCAGCGGACACGGCACACGATCACCGGTAATTAAACAAGATGATACCTACTTAGGCTTTGTAGAACTTTTTTGTTAATAGACAATTAACAAAAAAGTTTAAAACAAAAAGGATCTTTATTTAGTATAGGATCCGAGTATAGAACGACCTTCACCGAACTGGTTAATGGAAGAAAAGTATTTTATATTATAATAAATATGTTAATTAATATATTGCAATTGGGTTGACTAAAAAAATTTAGTCCAAAATAATTAAACTGCATAATGATTTTTTTTTTTTAACATTTTGCCGTTTCGGATAATAGACAAATGACATACCAATCATAAGTATGAAGCCTATATAGTAATATGCAAACGTAATTTTGAAATAAAACTTACTCAAGCACAAATTACTAATATAGATGCTAATAATGATACCTGCCTAATCAAAAGTTATGCCGCGTAAAAAAATTGTCAACCTAACGATTGCTTATTCTATACGCTTCATACTTTTGATTTGTATGTCATTTGTCTATTAAAGGAAACAGGGTTTGTTAAAAAAAACTGGACTGAAATTTTTTAGACAACCTACTTGCAATATATTTATTAACATATTTAATTTAATGTAAAATTCTTTTCATTCATTAAACAGTCCGGTGAAGGTCGTTTTATACTCGGATCTTAGACTAAGTATTTTTACGCGGTTATGTGTTCACGCGTATCACGTTCAGTTAAACGTCAAAAGTAGAGACAATATTTCCCATAATTAGTATGGAAAATTATGACTCCACTTTTGACGCTTGACTGTATATATGTTTGTAAAATTCTTCATTACCTCATGTCTCCCAAACGACTGGATGGACTTTGAGAGTTAAGGTATCGTTAGGTTCGTCTCTAAGATAGGTCCCAGGGTCCCGGTCAGATTCTGAGATAGGTTTTTTTAAAAGGGTGGTGAGCTGGGTTTTAATTTTTGTTACATATTTGTTTTATGCTTTGGTTTAATAAAACCATCTCGTGTTCTCTGGGATACACGCACATGGACTAAGAATATTTTAAAACATTAGCTGAGCCAGTGACTGACAGCAAATACAGATATAAAAATACTCCTAATATTTACTATTCAATAATGGTACGGAACCATTCAAGCGCGCGGCCGACCCGCACTTGGCAGGTTTTTATAAATAATGGCATGGAACCCTTCGGGCGTGAGTCCAACTCGCACTTGGCCGGTTTTTTACTTATTTTTGTGCTTACCAAACAATATTTAAATGTGTACTTGTGAGTTTATTGCTCTTTAACGTTATGTTCTCACAAAAAGTCTAAAAACGATATGAGAGCGCAAACGTTACCCGCAGAAGTAGTGAACCATAGAGTTTTGGCGCCGAAAAACTTGCTTATCTCATCCATCGTCCATTGTCCTACCCGGCGACACGGGGCTTCCTACCGCCGCCACAAAACGTGATAGATCGGAAAATAACATTATCGAAACCTACCTAAACATATCGCCATAACTTATGATATCCATATCTTCGGCACCTCACAATGCGGGGCATTTGCTTACGTCATATTTAAGTAGGCCTCAAAGATATCAGAATGACATCTCAGTGGAAGGCCTATATTATGGTATTAACTGCTTCAATGAAGTAAAGTATTTTTAATATAAAATACTAACAATGCTTTAAATTATGCAAAATTAAATGAAGTTGGTTGTAACGGACAGCTGCGCACCTAGATAGTTTTACAGTTTAGTTAGAGCTTAATAGTGTAAAGTAGGTGTATTTGTCAGGGGGTGCCATTCTCAACTGCCTGTCCGGTGGTAGTAGATATGACTTCGGGTACGCGCGCCCGGCTCCCCGAGCTGCTACTTGCTCATCCCCAATTCATCCGAGTGAGTAGTATCCCAACAACCTTTTTCCTATTTCCCAAGTCCAGCCAATTCCCATCCATCCCTAGCTTAAAACGCTTTCGACGGGCAGCAGCGTTGGAAGTGCATAAAGCCAGAAACTACAACTGCGCTCGCCAACCCGCCTGCCAAGCGTGGTGAGTATGGCAATATCCCCTTAATGAATTTCAAAAGAAGGACCAGGCCCCCAATCTCCGGCAGCCCCGCTATTCCTGACTTAGGTAGCGGTCACGGTAACGGCGGGGCAGGGGGTGCTAAGAATCCCCGGATACGACCCGGCTACCACCCCCGACGACAACTGGCCCTGGTAACACACAATATACGCACGATGAGGCTTGACGAAAAGGTCGAGGAAGTGGAAGCGGAAATGAGTAGGTTACGATGGGACGTAGTAGGGTTGTCTGAAGTCCGAAGAGAGGGAGAGGGCACGACAACCCTAAAGTCTGGTAACCTACTCTATCACCGGGAGGGTGACTTTAAAAAGTCCCAGCATGGTGTCGGGTTTCTCGTCCACAGGTCCCTCGTAAACAACGTCGTAACCATCGAAAGTATTTCTAGCAGGGTGATATACCTTATACTCAGAGTATCTAAAAGATATTTGCTGAAGGTCATACAGGTATACATGCCGACCGGGGAATACTCAGATGAAGAGGTGGAAAGCGTGTATGAGGACATCAGTAGGGCCATACATGCTTCCAAAATCTATTTTACGGTGGTTATGGGGGACTTTAACGCGAGACTGGGCAGACGAAGTGACGGAGAGTTCAGGGTGGGGCGATTCGGATATGGGGATCGAAACGATAGGGGCCATATGCTGGCTGACTTCTTGGAGAAAGAGGGACTCTTTGCGATAAACTCTTTCTTTAAGAAGCCACCACAAAGGAAATGGACCTGGATAGGTCCAACTAGGAAGGGCCAGGCCCCAGTGAAACAGGAGATAGACTTCATCATGTCGACTAGGAGAGAGATATTCAATGATCTCTGTGATCAGCAAGATAAAAATCGGTAGCGATCACAGAATGGTGAGAGGCATCTTGAATATCGATCTTAGACGTGAGAGGGGTCGGCTGATGAGGTCTACGGTCCGACCATCTCATGCCCATATCCAGAACCATGAGATCTTCCAACTTGAGCTCTCTAATCGCTTCAAATGCCTAGACGAATGCGTTTCAGTGGAGGAATTAAACAATGGGTTTGTAGAAGCTGTCCAGTCGGTGGGATCTAAGATTTTTAAGTCCTGCCGTAAACAAAAATCTCAAAAAATCTCTCCTCAGACCCTAGAACTGATGGCTGAACGACGCTCCATGGTACTGCAGACCTCTGAAGATGCTGATGTACATCGGCGGCTCAATAGACGAATCCAGAAGTCTCTGCGGCACGACATTCGCTCCTTTAATACCGAGCGTATAAAGGAGACGATTGAGCAGAACAAAGGCTCCAAAGTGTTCGCAAGAGTGGAGTCTATTGGGCAGAGCCGATTATCAAAGCTGAAGACAGAGGACGGCAAAGTGGCGTCGAAAAGGTCCGAGGTACTGAGGGAGATCGAGAAGTTTTACGGACAGCTCTACACCTCAATTGCTTAACCCATCGATAGCCTGGCTAAAGACCCTAGAGCCAAGCTAACCCGACACCATACCGAAGACATCCCGGACATCAGAAATGAGGAGATCCGTAGAAGAACAAAGTCACCGACATAGCTCAGCGGATTAGTTCTTTGAAGTGGCAGTGGGCGGGGCACATAGCGCGTAGAACCGATGGCCGATGGGGCAGAAAGGTTCTGGAATGGCGACCACGTACCGGCAAGCGCAGCGTCGGACACCCACCGACCAGGTGGTCGGACGACCTGACAAAGGTCGCAGGGAGGCGCTGGATGCAGGCCGCTTCCAACCGGTCATTCTGGAAATCATTGGGGGAGGCCTATGTCCAGCAGTGGACTTCTTGCGGCTGATATGATGATGATGATGATGAGTGTAAAGTAATGTTTATTGATATGAATGACCTATGCTTCAGTATCTACAGTCCGCTCGTGTATCGATAACATTGTTTGGTCTCAGGCAACGGCAAGCTTACGCCCGAATACTCAAAACCGTCTTAAGAGTATCTTAGCCTAAAATCACGGAGTAAGAAAAATCGATCTCAAATCTCGTTCTGTCATTGTCTTGACAGCAAACAGCCTCCGTGGTCCAGTGGTTAAGGCGTTTGCCTGTTGACACGGGGGTCGTGGGTTCGATTCCCACCGGAAGCATACTTTGTTTAGTTGTTTCCAGTTTGGTTAGGACATTGCAGGCTTGAATCACCTGATTGTCTGATAATAAAGATGTTTCCGTGCTTCGGAAGGCACGTTAAGCCGTTGGTCCCGGCTGGCATCTGGTAGTCGTAAAAGGAACCACGTCAGAGGCCGAGAGGCGGTTCCGAAGAACTCTGACACCAGGGTGAGCATGGTCGATTGACCGTGACACCTACTCGAAATGATGATGATTGTCTTGACAACCTAGCAAGGCAAAGACAGCACGAGAATTTGAGTTGTGATTAGTTAAGATTATTTTGAGAATTCGGGGGTTAGTTCCAAAAGTCGTCGTTAAATGTTTAAGCGTGAAAATCGATATAACGCATTTATTTCAATGATAAAAATGTAATCTGAATAAATTGAATAGTATATAAATGATTTTATTGTTATGTAGTTTCAGTATAAATATCTGTTGAATCTAGCTATTAGGACCCTCTGTGTATTGTCGCATTATATGAAACGTAGGTTGCTACTTTTCAAATAATGCGACTATACACAGATACAAGATGATTTCCATCTTATATTAAGATTGATTTTGATCTGTTACGAAGGCCATCATCAGGGTGAGTATGATGTATTATTAGACACATGTTACCAAAATGTAGAGTATTATTTCCTTTTATACTGTGACTTATTTTATTTATTTATTTATTTTATTTTATTTATTTATTTATTGTGATAAAAACGGATTTTAACCAATTACATTTGTCACACATGGAATTTAAACATAATTTAAAAAATTAGAAATTGATTTTAACATACACATAATAACAACATACAAAGAAAATAAAATAAGAAAATTCGATATTCAAAAAGAGTATTTAAACGACAATTTAAACATTATTACAATAAAAAACAAAATAGAAATTAAATTTAACATACAAATAAAGAAAATAAATAAGATAGTTCTATAGTTAAAAAGCTGTCCATCCGATTTATATGATCTAAGGATATTACATACATTAATATCATTCATTGACAATTTCATTAGTATTAAACCATTGGTCACTCAACATTTCACAATAGGCCACTAAAGCCTTTACGATGGTTGACCAGTTGTCAAAACAGAAATCAAAATCAGTGTTGGCGCTACGTAGTGCATTGAGGTGGTTTAGCGGTCGCACTAATGGTGACATTGCGCGTGACACGGAGTGCCCACTGTCAACGTTAAATATATCATGGGGTCTTCTGCGGCCGCGCCTATCCACAGGGGTCTCAAGTGTGTTAGGTACGAACAAAACACATATCAGGTTGTGTAAAAGTAGGCAGTCGACCGAGCCTCTTAGCACCTTAAGGCAGGTGGTGAGCTGTTGTACCATTCTTCGCACTTCCAGTGAGTTATAGCCTAAGTGACCAAGCAGAAACTTTGTCGGATACAAATATGGGTAGAACCCGTATGATTTTTTATATAGAGACCTCAAAAATACTTTTTGGACTTTTTCAAGCATCCTTGTATAAGTTACTTGATGTGGGTTCCATATACACGAACTGGATTCTAATTTGCTTCTTACAAGGGCATGGTACAATGTTTTGATGACTTCTGGGCTTTGAAACTCTTTGGCATTTCGCAGTACAAAACCCAGACGACGATAGGCGTCTTTTGTAAGTGTTTGGATGTGATCGTGGAAAGTTAAACCACGATCAAATACTACTCCCAGATCTTTAATATTGTACACTCTTTTTATTTCTGTGTTGTCCAAATGATAAGCATAGGTAATGGGGTTTCTTTTGCGGTCATAGGTCATTACAAAGCATTTATTTATATTGAAATTCATTTTATTTTTATAGTCCATTCATGGATTTAATTAATATCATTTTGTAATTTGATACAATTATCTGGCGATCCGATTTCCAGAAATAATTTAAGGTCATCAGCATATAGCAGACATTTAGCCATTGTCAAAACTTGAGGCAGGTCATGTATCATTATTAGGAACAGGAGTGGACCCAAGACTGAACCCTGACTTACCCCCGACTGTGTATGATATGGCTCAGAGACGTACGTACCATGCTTAACATACTGAGATCGATCCCTCATATAGTCAGCGAAAAAATATAATAATTTGGTAGTAAAACCAATGATAGAGAGCTTATTAAGAAGAATGTCGTTATGAATTTGGTCAAAAGCTTTCTCATAGTCAAAATATATGACATCCACCTGGAGCCCCCTCTCCATAGCGTTAGAGACATAGTCTGTCAAACATAATAAATTGGTATCTACAGAGCGCCCTGGTCTAAAACCGTGTTGCTCATCGCCTAACAATTGATTTACCTGCCTGTATATCTCGTAGTGGAGAATATACTCAAATACCTTAGCAGGGGGGCATAGAATTGCCACTGAGCGGTGTTCCTCTACCAGGCTCTTGTTTTTACTCTTTGGAATGGGGGTTACTCTTGATATCTTCCATTGAGAGGGATAGGTACCTTTTTCTAATGATAAATTGAAAATATGGTGGAGCGGAACAGCTAACTGCTTTTTGCTATTTTTTAGAATAAAACTAGGTATACTATCTGGACCTGGGGAATTACTCTTTCGTAGTTTGTCAATACCACGCTCAACATCAAGTGGTGTCAAGTTGTGTATATTGACGTAACCGCCTTGGGCGTGATGTTCCTTACATGCATTGGCTTTAAGCTGGGGTAATTCGTTCAGAAAAACGCTAGAAAAGAACACCGCAAATGCACTGGCTGCTTTTACGCCCTCATAGCAATTCCCCTTGTAAGAGACACGCGATTCGAAACCACCTTTGGACTTAAGCCTGTGTACATGATCCCAAAAATGTTGGGGTTGTTGTCTAAGATTATTTTCTAAATTCTAAATTAGATATTTTTGTCTTTAAAATTGCGCGAAACTGAGAAAATCTTAATATATATAAATCTCGTGTCACAATGTTTGTCCTCAATGGACTCCTAAACCACTTAACCGATTATAATAAAATTCGCACACCATGTGCAGTTCGATCCAACTTGAGAGATAGGATAGTTTTTAACTTATGGCGAAACGAAGTTCGCCGGGGCAGCTAGTGTATTATAAGATTGGGCACTTTTTGATTTTAACCAAGCTTTGTGAAGTCGAGTTTTCTTTTTAATATCCTTTATAACGTCAGCATCAAACCATACTGGATATGTGTCGCATGTACTAAAACGTCTTTTCTTTTTAGGCACTGCCGCATCAAATAACTTATATATAATATCGTAGAAAGCTGTGGTTGCTATCTCTACGTCGCGGGCCTTTAGGACTGGCTGCCAAGCGGTCTCGTTGAGCAATAGCTAGTAGTCTGTAGCTTTTGCACATTAAGTAATAATATAAATATGACTAAATTAGATCCTTTAAAATGTGATTTGCCTGCAAAGGCCTATTTTCTGAAAAAACGTTTTGAATTTTGAAAAAATTTGAATTTTGAATTTGAATAATTGAAATTGCTCAGAATCAAATTTGTTAAAGTTCCAATCATGACTTTGATCAATATTACTAGGCTGTTGTTTGTCCATATCCTTGTTATAAGAACGTTTAGTTTTCATACTCACGATGATCTCGAGTGGAGGGTGGTACAGTAGGTCGGGGGGGACGAAACCGGCACTGGCCTCGCTTACGCATACTTGCTTCAACCGTGACTCGATGCACTCGTATACCAACACTACGTCAAGTTTGCTTCCATAGTCATTAAATATTTCATTATGCTCCATTAAATTACAGTATGTCAAAAAATATGAATAATAATTAATAATATTATCTGATGCACTTTTCATATTAAAATCCCCTAAGACAATAAAACTATGGGTTAATTTACGTGACATAAACGACTCGATATTGCAAAAAATGTTCATATAGACAGCATCTGTAGCCGTTGGCTTAATATAGATTACGCACACAATGGCCCATAGGTCCTCCCCGAGTTCCGACTCATCCTGCCGACGTCGCACAGTCACCCCGGGTCTCGCGGCCAGTAGCACTCCGCCGCAGGCTGTGTCGCGATCCCGTCGCAGCAGCGTCCAGCCGTCTGGAATCACTTCGGCGTCCTCCACCGAGCTATCGAGGAAAGTCTCCGTAGCAGTTACGATCACGTGGTCTGATACTAAAAGGCTTGAGTTCCATTTGGGCAACTTTGTCTTCAAGCCTCTGACATTTTGGTAGAATATATTCAATCGTACCGGTATTATACTATTGCGTTGTTTTTGCCCTGTTTTAGGGCTTTGCATGAAAGGGCGATTGACTTAAGGACGAAGGGCGTGGCCTTTCATTACCTGCCTGTTTTGCAGGTCTTTTGTAATTCACCCAGGGCTTGATTTTAGCGTTGACAGGCCAAACGGACGTTGAATAGAGGGAATCATAGTGCATAGCTGAGACACATATTTTATATGATTTATAGTCACCTCTAGCTGTTAACTCTTCAACTGTGCAGGAGCTGTTAGGGCACAGTGACTGTACATAACTCCGTACCTCATCAACCCCTGAAGCCATGTTCCATAGGTGTATAAACTTACGCGTTTCGACCGCTTATAAAGTTGTGATTGTGGGATCTGCAGCACCACGCATATATGTAAGACGTCGGGTTTTCCGTTTCACCTCGGTCCATTCTTGCTCAGGACCCAGAACTTTTGAAGGGACTTGGCTCTGGGCCTGGCCTCCTGTTGACTGTCCAGAAACCAGAAGTTTACGTATTGGAGATCCAGATTTCGGCTCCGTTGTCTTTGGTGTTAATTCATATTGCGCAACAACTTTGCCTGCTTTATTAGAACTAATGTTTAATCCGGGAGTTGCGTCCAACAGCTGACACTGAGGGGGGGTCAGTGCCTGCGTCTTTGTTTCTTTGACTTAGACTTTATCAAGGATTTTTTATCATATTCCTTGAGTACCTCTAAATACATAAACTAATAGAATTACATACCCACTAATCACGACTCGCAAGTTATAAATATTCAATGCTGTAGTGGAAAAGAAAAAACGTAGGATGTAGCTGCTTCTCATCCCGCGCAGACTGTTAAAGCCGGTCGAGGGAATGGGCGAATAGGCGATGCAGCTAGTAGAAACCCATCACTATTTTGATTCCGACTTCCACTATATACTCCCAACTACATGCTAAACGTGGTATTTGCCTTTAGGCTCTTTCTTCTCCGTAAGGGATAAAAACGAGATTACTTTATATGAATGAACTCTTAACTCGGTACGTTAACCTTTGAATAAAACTTTGCGATTAAAATAGGTATTTAAACGATTTTCAAATAGCAGGTGCGGCGAAATTGGTTCACACAATTTGTCAGATGACAGTTCGGGTGGTTTAGGATCAAACTAGATTAGGCGAATCCAATTCCTGCCGCATGGAAACTAAGTTAGACATTACTATAGACACCGCTGTGTGTATACAGTTTAGGAGCAAAACTAGTAGGAGTGCAGTGCACGAGGAAACAGAGTTGCTGATGTTGCAGGTATAAATGACTCACGTAGAGTACTTATTATTTTATTGTTATCTTAATTTATGTGACAATAATAATTTTGCCGCCCTATTATTTACCCTATTATTAGGCCCTTCTCTGACCGTCCATTCGTTCACCGTCCGTCTGTCACAGGGCTTATCTCTCGAACCGTAATAGGTAGAGACTTACATTTTTGACAGAATGTGTATATCTATTGCCGCTACAAACGTGAGTTTTTTACTCGTTTTTGCTCGATATTGATAACGGCAACAGGTAAACATTTGAAATATTCATAGAATATTTAGTTATATATTCACATTAAAAATAAATAATTTCATTTAAATAAAATTACTATTTAAGGGGGCTCCCATACAACAGAGATGTTTTTTGCAGTTTTCATAAATAATGGTACGGAACCCTTCGTGCGCAAGTCTGACACGCACTTGGCCGGTTTTATTAGTCATTATTTCTTTTACGGCAGATTGGAATCTGAGGAATCCATCATTTTAGTCTAGGGAACTAAGTAGACAATATCAATGGTTGAAGAGATATTTTATTGCGAAGCTGTTCCCATTCCCTCTTGACCGATTTTGCTTATATTCAAACTTTGAAATTGAACTAGAGACGAATAGTTTTCTACCAAGTTACTTATATAAAGATCGGCGATCAAAATATTTAAGTATTATCTTCGAACAAACTTACCTACATGAATTTCCGGCCACGCCAACACCATAACTTTGCTTCACTCAGTAAACAAGTATTTTCAATGAAACGAATAAATAAAAGGTTAAGTTTTTTGAATAAAAAATTTACTGTTTTTCTGTAAAGACTGATTACGGGCGATAATTTTACGTGATAATAGTGGATGAGAGATAGATGCATTTCAAGCCGAACGCTTACGCCGATCGTGCCTCTCTATCGCTTGTTCTGCGCTGTCGCTTGCACACGGAACGTGACACATTTTGGCATTCATTGCTTTATGAAACGTAAAAAATAATATTGGAAAATAGACTGAAAATTAGTTTAAACAACGTGTTAATGAAATAGCGCAAACCCCGAAATTCGTTTGTTCAGAACCGAGAGTTGAATCGTTACCACAAATAAAAATAGAGGTCAAATTTTAACCAAAAAGAAAATTTACTTACGCCTCGTTTGATCATTTCTTAAGTCTACCCTCGAGGCGACGCGCGAAGCGGCAACGTCGCCTTAGCTCGCGCGTTATTACCATAGATTTTTTTATTAGCAAACAAGCACAAGAAAACGACAAAAGCTAATATCTTCGTACGTAAATAATCCGCGAAAATTAAATTTAATAATTTATATAATTATTTTATAATAAAAATAAGTTGCGGTGTCGGACGCTTTGCGCTTTTTCATTAACACGTTGTATATTTGAAATGGCGGTAGCGTCTCGTGTCAAGCTCGTGTGACATACATCAGAATCTGTAGCGCTCACCGCACCTGGCTGACACACTTGCCGCGGAGAGTTGTACAGGATTTCCGTTCGGCAAGGAGTGGAAGCAATCGGCGGCAGAGCGAACATCCTATAATTTCTTGTCTACACGGGGCCATTTCAATATTATTAATGTTGACATAATTTAATATTATAATTTAAATCTATGATGATTTAAAAATGCATGTATCTAGTTGACTAGCCCTTTAATGCTGGTCTGGCAGAAAATCAAAAAAATGTGGAATGCACCAGCTGTAGCTCTTCCCAGGCACATCGTAAAACCAGATCGAGGAATGGGCGAAAATCTGAGAGATCGACTTACCCATCACTATTTTGATTCCGTTATCCACCATTACCATTAAACCAACATGCTAATCGTGACTCTAGGCCTTAAGACCTGGGCTCTGTCTACCTCGCAAGGAAAACAGACGTGATAGTATACATGCCTATATGTAGTTGACTAGAATCTTAACACTAATGGAATACGATAAATAATTTTACGTGAACACTGATCACCTAAGTATCTACCTACTTATTTAAAGTTAAGACGCATACATAATACGGCTTTAACTAACAATATTCTTCGAGAAAAAACAAATATTTTGTGATTGCTGTCCAAATGGGATGCCACCGTAATTCATCATCCGCAGATTGCAGAAGAGATTGTATAACAATCAAGCAGGCTGACGTTTTGATTACTTTCTCGTGCTTACAAATAAATACAATATGTTTGTCAGGCTCCGCTCGAGTTTTTGTCGATCCCTCGGGGAGAAGCACTTTTACTAGGATGAAAGTTCTACGTCCTTTTCCGTATCATTACCAATGTGTGTGCAAAATTTCATGATAATCGGTTCAGTAGATCGAGCGTAAAAGCGTAACAAACAAATAAACTCACTTTCGCATTTTTAATATAAGTTGGGGCACGCCTTTGACTACGTTCGAAGCAGATTTAGCTTGATGGGTTGCATACAAATTCAATAAAATGATCGCTAGTCTGTACCGCTATCTCCTCACTCACGTGAAGGGGCGTTAACAGAAAATATCGCATCCCCTACGTGCTTATCGCACCCGAGAATGTCTATAGAAAGGACCTTTCAAGAGTTTCGACCCTATACATTTAAGAATATTGAGATTTACGAGTGTCCTTTGAGTGTTTGCCTGACATGGGCATGACGAGCTTCAGACAAATTTCAGAGAAAGATATAGGTCATAAATTGAACGCCCTACCACTTTGCTTCAATATATTTTTGAACGATGTAGCAATAAACATTTGGACCTATGCTAAGCAAGTTTTTACTGCTCGTAACTTCAAACTGCAAAGCTCATCATACGATTATACTCTGCATATCAAAATGTCGCTAAATCAGTTTGATTATGAAAAGAGGATGTATGTATTCATTTATTACTATGATGTTTATATTCCCACCTGATTAAATCTAAATTCAACAGAATCTGAACTGACCTTAGTAGGTACATTCATTTTCTTTTAATCTGCTTTATTTTTAATATTGAAGTTTCAGTTGGACCTGATTCATAAACAATGAATTATATGGTGTGGACTTCTTTGTAAACATGACAAACTAAGAGTCCTCTACATGTTTCTTTAATACGGGAGCAGCTTGACTCAAAAATTTAAATGCATATGTCACAAGCCAAATGGATTGTGGGCAAATGAAAGGCAAATCTAAATTGAAAATTAAATGGCGAGATGACTTTAAAGTATGAAATATTTTGCTCAAGGTTTATTGAATGAGGAAGAGCAAAAAGGCTTTTGACGTGATAAAGTCTTATAAATCTATGAACGCCGGCTGTTCACACATAAAAGTGTCACGTTCCGAGTGCAAGCTCGAGCGCGGAACAAGCGATAGAGAAGCACGAGCGGCCTAAGTGTTCGGCTTGAGAGGCATCAATCTCACTTCCACCGATATCACGTAAAATTATCGTTCGTAAATCGACTTTACAGACAACCATTTTTTTCCAAACAGAAAGATTTATTGCCATTTTAATGCGAATTAACCCTTGTTAGAATTATTAGAAAAGATATTCAATGACACGAGTGACGCATCATCGAGGCTCCTGAGGAGTGCCATGTGCAAGGGCAGGCCGCAGACTTGACTGGCTGCCAACTATCGACCGAAGATGATGCCCTCAATGTCAACGGCCACTTTCCACGATTCATTATCACTTAACTCTATTATTAGATGTGTTTGATTGATCTCATTTTGTAATTGACAAACTACGATAGAATTTTATTGGCTATCTTACCTGCAAGCCTGCCGGTGATAAGAAGGCTGGCTGCTTTTTCGCCCAACGGATTAGCATCTATCCAGCGGACGAACGCAGCCAGCGTTCTTGCCACCATGCCACACGGGCAAGATTTCGAAAATATTTTTATCTAGTGCTTTTTTTTCACTTCATGTTTATATTGTACACTAGCTGTTGCCCGCGGCTCCGCCCGCGTTAGTGTCGATCCCTCGGGAACAATTAATCCCTCGGGAAGTAGAATTTCCCGGAATCAAACATACCCTATGTCCTTCCTCGGGCCTCACACCTCCATACCAAATTTCATCCAAATCAGTTCAATGGTTGAAGCGTAAAAAAACGACAGACAGAGTTACTTTCGCATTTATAATATTAGTATTAGTATGGAAGTATGGATATTATTTATACTTCTAAGTCCAGAAATGAGAAAATTTCCATAAAACCTTTACCCTCCCATTTTACCCCTTTAGGGGTGAATTTTGTCCATTTCACCCACATATATCTTTTTTAATTGTAATCGTGAATTTATTTACCTATTTTCATACTTATAAGTCTAGAAATAAGTAAATTCCTATACAATCTTTACCCCACTATTTTACCCCTTCAGGGGAAAATATCGTCCATTTTACCTACACAGATATTTTTAATAGTAACCTAGAACTTATATACTTAAACTCATACGTCTAAGTCCAGAAATGAGAAAATTGAGATACAAAGTTTATACCACCCACCCACCCCCATTTTAACCCTTAAGGGGGGGGGGATTTTGCAAATTTCATGTACCCACACACATCTTTTTTAATTTTAATCGAGAACTTATATACCTACTTTCATACTTCTTAGTCCAAAAATGAGAAAATTCCATATAAATTTTACCCCTTTAGAAGTTAAATTTCTTAAAAATCCTTTCTTAGCCCTCACCCACATCATTAAAAGAACCCCTGTACCAAATTTCAAGTTTCTAGGCGCAGTAGTTTCGGTTGGTTTGCCGTTTGCCCGCGGCTACGACGCCGCCGTTAATGTCCATCCCTCAGGAACAGTTTGGACCCTAAAAGGGGTGACTCAGGTCATCAATATGAACAAATTTTTCTATGGGACAAATGCAGGGAACTCAAAAAAAATTCGTCATTTCGATAAAAAAGAGTCCCGCCGCCCGGCCAGTTTGTATGGGAATGTCGAATTTTTTTTTGAGTTCCCAGCATTGTTCCCGTAGGAGAAGTTGTTTATTTTGATGGTCTGAGTCACCCCTTTAAGGGTAACGATAAAAAAATCACCGTGTATATTTGCAGGCAAACTAATGCTTTGAGTTCATTCAAATGACGATAACTTTTTTTTTTAATAAACCGATTTTAATTAAACAAACTTTAGATGTTTTGCTGAGTTAAAACAAAGCAATTGGTGGAAGTTTGAAGTAAATCGGTTTAGTATTTTCGGAGATAATCGTGATCAAACATACAGACAGACAGACAGACAGACAGACAGACAGACAAAAAATTCGAAAAAAATTTTTTTGCTTTCTATTATTCTTTTTAAGTGTTCCTCTATCCATTTCAGTCAAAAATTCGAAATGTACAGACAAAATATTTTTACTGTTTTATTATATGTATATAGATGTTGATTATAACTAACTACTTATATAGAATAATTTTAATGGATATTATTTCTGCAACCTTCTAAATAATTGAATTCCCAATAATCTTTCGTTAGTACCACTTACCTAGATTTCGTTGAACAGTCTTGCAAAATACAAGGACTTACTACAGACAAAACACAGAAAATGACCTGGAAATAGAACTTAAAACTGTTCTGTTCACGTTATTCCAAAAAGATATTTTTCACTATCTCTTATGTATTAATTTAATAAGAGTATGCAAGAATAGCATATTGATAATGCAAAAAAAAAACTTTAAAAATATTGCATGGCTTTCTAAATTTTTGTATTTTTTGTTGATTTTCAACTTAATTGTAAAATGAGTTAAATCAAGTCCTAATGCGTACCTAAAGGAATTAATGTGGTAGATAGGTATATGCGACGAGTAGGATCAAAGCGCGGTTGAGATGGTAAAGCATTGGTCATATAAAGACCAAGCCGCTGGAATGAATCCGGCCCGCGTAGATATTTTTCACACTATCTTATTTCTTAATGTAATGGTGTATGTATGTATTAAAACATATAAAATTATAAATTTACTCTTTTCTGCTATGTTTTTCCATTTCTTTGTGTAACAAGGATATTCGCGAGTCTAATAATAAATATAAAATAAGTATTAAATCCCTGCGATGAATGTTCAGTGCATAGAAAAACTTAAGCTAAGTTATTTTGTACTGTCATATACTGTATTTTTTGTTTTGTTAAATATCAAGTATAAATAAATAATAAAATAATAATAATAATGCAACAGATTTTCCATATTTCAACATGCACAGCGAGAAACTAGTACATGGCATAATATTCATTTGTAAATTTAGTTGGACATTTTAACACGTATTGGTTAGACTATATGAACATCTAATGAAAGGAAGGGTTCAACCATTTTTATGAAGATTCTGCTCGCAGAGCAAACAGGATTCGGGAGAGAATTTGTTTGCACTTCTTCTCATTACTGTCGGACACATCCGGATGCCAGTAGAGGACCTTATTGCTTAACGTTCATATATAGTTTTATAATACCTTTAAGCATACCTACATAAAAAGTCGATACCTTCTTCTTGTACGTAGCTACGTTATCAAATGAATATTTTATGAGTATTCCTGTATTTTCCACTACGAATATCGATGATATATAGTATGTAAGGGCTTTCGAGGATCAAAAATCGATGTAGGTTTATTTATCACGGGAGTACTGTTTTTGTTGTATTGTCTCTTTAGAGTTCCGTACCCGAAGGGTAAAAACGGGACTCTATTAATAAGGATCCGCTGTCCGTCTGTCACCAGGCTGTATCTCATGAACCGTGATAGTTAGACAGTTGCAATTTTCACATTTGATGTATATATAACAACAAATATTAAAAGATAGAATAAAACAAATATTTAAGGGGGCTCCCATACAACAAACGTTATTTTTTGGTTGTTTTTGCTCGATATTGATAACGGCACCAACAGGTAGACGCTTGAAATATTCACAGAATATGATTATATAACATGGTTGTTTTTTTGCCGTTTTTATAGATAACTAGCTTTCGCCCGCGGCTCCGCCCGCGTTAATGTCGATCCCTCGGGAATAGAATTTTTTCCCGGGATAAAAGGTAGCCTATGTCCTTCTCCGTACTCCAGAGAACTTGTATGCAAAATTTCATGATGATCGGTTCAGTAGTTACGGCGTGAAAGCGTAACAAACAAACAAACTAACTTTCGCATTTATAATATTAGTTAGGATGGTATGGATCCTTTCGAGCGCGACTCCTTTTTTTAATATAAGTACCTAAAATCCTAATTTCAAAAGCATTAACACTTAATATAATAATTTATATTTAAATAATTTATATTAAATATAATTCATATTTATAAATTATAATATTAAGTGTTAATCCTTTTTTCATTATAATATAAGAAAATTTGTTTAGTGCAAATTTAACAACACAATCGTATTAATAGTCCGAATGGACTGTCGTAGCGCTCTCGTAGTGGGTCTACGGGATTTCGTAGGCCACGTTGTTAGAGGCCATTATTATTCTGTTGCCGAAAAATCGTGTTTTCGCTTTTCTTGATGAATTTAAGCGGGTCTAGGAAGTAAATGCATGGCCAGTGTCATATAACGGCACGTCACACTAGCTGCATTCCGGAATAATGTTTGTGATAATGATAAAGAATAATGCACACCATCAAACCAACCGTGTGGATCGAGGAGATCTCGCCGGAGAAAGAATTTATGATATTTCGCGCAAAATATATGCATCGAAAATTCGAAATCCAGCTTGGGAATTCAGGCAGCATTCTTGCCAATTTGGCAAGGGCATGATTTTGAATCACGTATTTTAAATGATTTAATAATTAGCTTTTTATATCTGCAGTTCGCGTTTAATTTTTTTAAAGTGAAAACTTTTTTAGCGGCCTTGTGCACTTTTTGGGATAAGTTAAAAATGTTAAACACGTGACCTGATCAAAAATTCGTAAAACGGACACATGACCTGAGAACGCCGGCGCGGCGCAGAAGAGCTCTCTTTCTACCGCGCGGAGTTTTATCTTCTGCCAGCATCCCGGAGTGCAAGTGTGTTTCTCTGAATAAATATGACACTTTCTAATAAATAAATAATCTAAGCATATTTATTGAACATTTCTAAGAATATCTAAAAATATTTATTTCAATCCTTGCTCAATCAGTCTCAGAAAATGTTCTACCTAATGAATGCAGTACACAGCAATAAATAAAGGGCGAAACCAGAATGAAGAACAAATATTATTCATACGTAAATAAAATGGCGGCCTAACGACGGCCATAATGTACCACAGTCGACTTGCTTCGATTTTGCATAGTCCCATACTCGGGTGCGCGGCAGGGACTTTGTTGACACTTTCAATGCCTTGATTTTCTCCTCAGAACAATATTCTCCTTTGCGATGCCGCTCTTGAACGTCATTCCAAGCAGGATAGACCTATATTTGTGAAAGAGCAAACATTACAGCTTTCTATTTTACGTATTTTTTTTTGCAAAAATATTTATTGATAAGTACAATACATGATACTTATGAACTAAAACTTAGGATACGGTACTCGAGGGGCGGAAGGAACCAATCCCAACTAGGTTGAACCTGTATGTTGGTGGAGCGCCCGCACCCAAGTTTTTTTTAATTTAAACAGTGTAAACACACTGTACAAAGCGTAGATTATACATGGGTACTTTAACTAGGATTAAGAATGTGGTTTCCTTATTTATCCTAATCTGTTAGTTGGGTATTTACGCGTGTGTATCTATGGAATAATAATAATATATAATAATAATAATATCGTTTATTTTCAAAGTAATACATTACAAACGTTGACAAGTTTCAAATGGTTACATTTGATTTGACCTTAACATTTGCAATAAACTGATAGTGATTCCCTGGTCCCTAAGCTAGGATTGAACCAGTATTTTAGGAATGAGCGTGTGTTTCTGTGCAAATTACAGGCAAAAGGGAAGACATCATTATAAATGCGAAAGTAATTCGGTGCGTTCGTCCTCCTGTCCGTCTGTGTTACCACTACGTATAGGGTCTGTACTTCTCGGACGGACGTCAAGTGCGGTACCGATATAGAGGAAACTAAGGCATAAGGCTGTACTCAGGTACAGTGCTGCCCCTATCAAAATAAATTAATTACAGGGCAACAAAGATGTCTACTAAACATTGTGCCTTTTGAATAGAAAAAGAAAAAGTAACAAAGACTATGATTTTTACATAGCAACCCGTTTAAGACGTTTGTCATTTCTTTAAGGTTCCGTACCTCAAAAGGAAAAACTAAACCCTTATTGGATCGCTTTGTTGTCCGTCTGTCTGTCAAGACCCTTTTTCTCAGGAACGCGTAAAGGTATCAAGCTGAAATTCATATCAAATACTCAGATCTACTGTCCCTTGAAGCTGTGAAAAAATCAAACTTCTAAACCTACGCAATCATATCTATGTCGAATCAAAACCTACAGGGTACCTACAGAATCTTGAAATTTGGTACGAAGCAATATCCATTTTTAGTTATATAATAAAAATATTTTATTACTTTCAAACTTATTATATATCATGGTACGGATCCCTTCGTCCGCGAGTCTGACCCGCACTTGGACGGTTTTTTAAATTGTAATTTATGTATATAATCATGGCGAAAAGGGATAAACACCTACAGCAGTTGTATGAGAGAAACATCTATTTAGTAAGCGGTTCCTTGAGAGAACCAACAGCGTTACTTTTTGACGTGATAACATCTTATAAATCGCCGGCTGCACACGAAAAAGTGCCACGTTCCGCGTCCAAGCGAAAGCGAGGAAAAACCGACAGAGAGCACGATCGGCCTAGGCATTCGGCTTGTGACGCATCTAGAGATATAATAATTTGAGCGCATTTGACATCTTTCTTGTCTAATGGGAAGCAACGATGAGGTTTAGGGTGGTACACGTAAACTTAAATAATACCTATTCACTCTTTCCTTGAAAATCCCTAAATACGAGTCGGAAAACAGGGAATTAAATGTAGGTCTGTACAATATTCTAGCGAAACTAAATAAAATCGCATTTCAAACAATGATTTTTTTGAGCTCGGTATATACGTCTAGTTAAAAGTCAACGCCTTAAAATCACCAATCCAGTCCAGAAGATATATTAGAACAATACATATAACAAACGGTAAGTATATCATGTTTTTTAGTTGATATAAGTTTCAGTCTACTCTATAAAAATTGAAAAACTTGCACCGTATTTTTACAGATTTTATTCTATCTGCCCACGGTTCTGGAGGTTCCCAAGAAGGGTTGACTTAAGGCAGGCGCGGGGAGGGAATGTAAAAATTGTAACTTTATTAGTATATTATGGTATTACAAATTACGAGAATTGATGATAACGCCAGAGGTAGCATAACTTTAATCTTTGTTAACAACTCTTTTTTTTCTATAATCGTTTTCTTTTGATTGGGGGCAGCACTAAACCTGGGGTAAACCTTGACACGGAAATAAGGCGGTTATCTCGACTAGCTTGCGAGAAAAGATGCATTTTCCTCATAACATCATCGCGCTACGTCGCTCCGGAAATGGCTGAAATTGGAACGCTGTAATTACAGCCTTGTCTTGCAGATATTACCACGTTGCACTAAAATAATGTGCTGAGAATGTATATAACCGATGTCGGGTTGAAAGCAGCAAAGCTAAAGTGGGATTGGGTGAGTCACATTTGCCGTATGCACTCTGAAAGATGGGCTCATATATCAGCTAAATGAGTTTCAACAGATGGCTATAGAAAGAGAGAAAGACCGAAGACCAGGTGGTGGGACGACTTGCGAGCATTCGACAGACTTTGGAAGAAATAGTGGGTATGTCCCACGGCTAATAAAAAAATAAAAAAGTGGATGTTGGTGGGAGGATGGTGTGGAGTTTTATATTGTACTTTAATGGATTAAATATATGTATCTATAGGTCCCTACTAGGGTTTGTAAACCACCAGCCTATAATGAGATTATGTTGTGCGGCTGAGTGCAAAACAATAGATGAATAGACATGCCCAGCAGCATGTGGGCTGAGAATGATAATGGCGATCTATAATATAATGTCTCCTCAAGATGTTTCAGTAAGGAGATCATTTAAACTGTATAGAAGATAGGGAAAATTGGTCAAATGAAACATAAATACCGTTTTCTTGCGAAAATATTAAAAATTGCTATTTATATATATATAGACTCAAAAACAGCCACATCCAAGGAATACGAACAAAAAAAATAAAAAGGTTTTTTTTTACTACCTATTTTATTTTTATTACCTACTATTTTATATATATCAAGTTTTTTTTAATGTATATTTTCTTGTACCAACTTCCAAAATTCTATTTTCTCAGCTGGTGGTCTTTCTCTGGTTAATAAAGCCTATGGCTTTAAGTCCGCCTTTTACATTTGTAAAGAAGTTAAATAAATAAATGATATTCTCTTACTGATCCAGATTTCAAGATTTAAGTATAGAGTCATGCTTTGAAGTCAAACTCTGTATGTAAAAGGTATCTACTTACTCTATTCTCTTGTAGAGATCTTATCAAGTCTCCTTCTTCCTCCCTTCATCCAACTTTATGTGGGACAGCTTGTTATCTCATTATAGAAAGGAAGACCACATCAACAAGTCACAGAGGTATAACACTACTAAATATCAATAAAAGCAATTGCCTTAATTTGGTGCATTTAGTTATTCGCGTTGGATTATAAATCCATTTTTGTAGAATGTATAAATTCATAAAACTGACTTAGAAAGTTAAACACCAAATGTAAGTTTTACCATTTCGTGTTAAGGCGTTTGCCTGTTGACCCGGGGTCGTGGGTTCGATTCCTACCGGAAGCATACTTTGTTTAGTTGTTTCCAGTTTGGTTAGGACATTGCAGGCTTGAATCACCTGATTGTCTGATAATAAAGATGATTACGTGCTTCGAAAGGCACGTTAAGCCGGGGGTCCCGGCTGCCATCTGGTAGTCGTTAAAGGAACCACGTCAGACGCCGAGAGGCGGTTCCGAAGAACTCTGACACCAGGGTGTGCATAGTCGATTGACCGTGACACCTACTCGAAATGATGATGACCATTTCGATCGATTTCGAGCCATCTCCTTTGTTACCTTCTTTTACCCCATATCCTCCCTTCACACACATCCATCCATCTTTTCTCTGGTTTATCTCGATTCTGTATCGCAGTAACTTTCATATCTAACACCTTCCTAGAAATATCTTCCCTCTGCATAACTTACACATACCATTTTCCTTCAGTTATTATACTATCCCTTTTTTTCACTCCACTCATCGATCTTAACGTTCTCATTTCCGCTGCATGCAGTCGTGTCGTGTCTCATCCATATTTTATGTTCAAGTAATTAAAAGACTCTACGTGTAAGACTGTCATAAGTATTTGCCGTTTTTAGGATATCATTATTAATTATTACGAAACTTGATCAAGTTCTGATAGAAACTACGAGTCATCAGTTTTACAAGCTGTTAGTGTCACCGAGTTCGGCGTGACGGCAGCGGCCATGCAAAATGACTCGCCATGACCGATGGCTTCTTGTTTTCGGCGTGTGATGTAACTATCATCAATCTTGCATGAGCGCTTTAGCGAAAATATTGTAGCTCGGCCCGCAAGTAAATTGTTTGATTGGCAAACAGCTGCTTCCATCAATGTTAATTACGAATCTGATTAATATTGTTTACCGCCGCGATAATTTTGGGTACGCGTATAGGAGTATTGTTAATCTATTACTTAGTTTACTTCAGATATAAGTACCTATATTATTTCTCTATGGGAAGATATCGCGTTATGTCTATTTCTGTGCACTTATTAAACTAAAACCGTCTTATTATATAACGAGGACTAACTTTAGTACCTGGTTTAAACCATTATCCGATCAAAATAAGTCGACACTTATTACTTTGACGTTTGATCAACTGTTATTGTCAGGTGATTGTCAGTTATTATCAATTTGTTTTGGGCGGGTAATGATTTAAACCAGGTTCGTACGATTACTTAAGTATAGCCAGAGGAATCCCACTACCCGAACCCTAGAGTGCGTAGAGTAGGATTAGGTCCGATTGCTGGTGACAGCTCGACGGTCCCGGGTGACTTGCATCCAGGATAGGCCCTTCTGGCAACGTAGCTTTCGGCCCATATGGCAAAAGATGAGAGTGGCTGCTCTCCAAAGGCTTTTGCCATTGTTTCTTAGATTGGCCCTTCAGGCTATGCACGTATTCGCGGCCTATCAGGCAATATGAGAGTTTGCTGTCTCTCCAAGCCTTGCGCACACAGGCAACGCCCAAAGACGGGGTCTGTCCCTTTTACAAAAAGAAAATATTCCTCGATTTATAATAAAACTGAAACGGTTTTACTCACGTTTGATTCGTGATTATAAGTATAATAAACTTATCCCGCGTATGTTACAATATTATTACTTATGATTGACATTCATTCATATGATGTGAGTTGCATCATATGAATGAATGAATGAAATATTCTGTATTATACCAAAAATAAGGATACATTATTACAAAATTCAGTATTACAAAAAGCATAAATTTTGCTTAAACAAAATTTTATGATGTTTTTAAGTTCATAAGGGAGCATAACAAAGAAAACGTGAAAACAGACCCACATTCAATTTAACGAATCATCTTAGGTACATTTAGGTACAAGATATATATTTTTTTGGTATCGAATTACAATAACGGAATCATCTTATACATTTGCGCAGAAGTTGTAATTGTTCTCCGGCAATTCGTGCAAAAGTTTTAAAATTCCGTTGTCGCATAATCTGCTTTTTAGTTTTTAGGTAATTTGTTTTTGTTCGAATAATATTCATCAAAACGGAAAAGTATTCGTAAATGTCTATATATTCAGGAGAGTGAAATGCAGTATGCCATTTTATTAATTTGTAAATAAATAAACTCAAGATATGTACTACCAAATTAAAAAGTAACCTAGATACGTAACTAAAAGTTATTTAGGTATCACTAAATTTACTTGATTAGAATGTACTTAGCGATAATAAATCTAAATGAAAGGTTACGACCTCGTTGTCTTTTTAATATTTTATACTTATTTATTTATTTATTTAGTGCGTAAAACAGGTTACAGTCTACTATACTACTATAAATTTATACGTTTATACCTAGCGAATATGTTTTTTTTCCTCCGTGTCTAAGGATACAAGATCGGAGAACAGAAGAAAACGGTGTATATTTATAACAAAGTTTAACTTTCTAATCGAATAGAAGAAACGAATGGATTTTTAGAGCCATTTGCAATTCAACAGCGTAATTATTTCCCTGAGTGAATCAGTGAGCCCCGGGGTAGCTAGGATTCGTTCAAAAATTAAATCTCTGCGGTACCTTTTGCGTCGGCTTTACACCTTGCAATATCATTGCTTAACTTTCAGCAAATTACACATAATGGCTATCTATAGGATAATCTATGAGGATAATAATAGATTTTCAGCTGTCATCAATTTCAAATATTTTTGCCATATATTTATTCCTAGAGATAAAAATAACAAAGAAATATTAATTTACTACTTTGAAATAAATTGCGTAGCCCGGTGGACTCTTTAAGTCTAAATTATACCTAATTTATTTTTGCGACCGCTACACATCTGTGCGTACCGTTTTATAGCAGAAACTACGGTCGCGACACTCCTTTCTCTGAGGAATTTACCCTTTTCTTCACTAAAAACAAATGCCTGCGTCCCCAATGCTACTGTATAATATCCTCGTAATGATTAGGGTGTATTTCACAAAAAAAGTTTATTTCCGTCAAGGAAGTTTTACAAAACAAATCATGCGAAGTTTACGGCGCAAATGTGATTTCTCTCTAGTCATAAATATGAAACTTTGTAAAGATTAGGCGTCAAGAGACACCAATAATAAAATTGTCAAAAGTTTTTTGCGCGAATCTTCAGGCACAAGTTTAGTTCAATTGTATTCTTATTGCAGAAACCTTCATAGTTTTTGTTCTTTATTGGTAGGTACTTAAAAAAAAAAGAAATGTCACCTTTTACCACAGGCTAGTGTGCTTATTGACAATTCAATAACCTTACTTTCACAAAACCATAAAAAATGTAAAAATAGAATCATAGAACATGTACAAAAAGCTCGAAAGGTGACTGAAAATAAAACTGTAATCCAATTAATGAACTGAAGATTTTTAAAATGATATATCCAATTGTATGCTTCAGCTACAATCACGAGGTAGCTGATACTGAACAAGTATTCGCCAAGACATGGAACTCCGACAAAAATGAAGATCTGCATTCCTGAATCGCTGTTGACAAAATGCCACTCCTCAGAAGCTGCCAGTTATCCTTCAGTGGCGAAGTGTTTTATGTCTACCGTCGATTTTTACTTGGCGTTAGTCGGTAACTTTCTAATTCTACTTGGATATCTCTTTGGGAAAGTATTATGTGATGAATCCAGTCCATGCTTTTCTGGAAACATTCTGATGCTTTTTGGACACTTCCTTGCGATGCTATCGGACGCATGCACAGTCGCCGAGGACTTTTTGTACATCAAACACTATCGCCGCGAGTTCAGAATAAATCATTACTTCGCCATAGCTAATATACTGAGTATGTTGGGACAATATAAGGAACTAAGGTCGTCGCTGAAGGAAACATGATGCTGACCTGGTATCGATTAAATGTTGGATTTGGCGAACCTGGGTTCGTACGTGCCGTACGCTGGGCACTTGATCATGGCGGTGGGATACGTGCTGGAGCAGATATATGATATCACACCGCCCGTGCCGAGCGCGGTGGTACTGGTGGGCCATCTCTGCGTGTTGACAGACCCTCGCGCTCTATCTTCAGATAATCCTAATGTTCAAGCTGTAAATATCATATTTTTAATCAGCAATATCTTGATGTTTGTCTATGATATTATAATTTACTTAAATATTCATGTGCCAGCTATTGAAGAAATGAATAGTTATTTGGATTGAAATTGTGATATTGTCAATTAAAAAATCTGGAGAGAAATAAAACAAGAAAATCCCACTTTTAATACAATCTAAACATATTTTTATTGCTTTTACGTCCCATTATACTTAGACATCAAATTATTATAAATGTAAATATTTATTTTATATTGTTAGTTTTATTTGAAGTAAGTTTTGTTTTTGGTGTGTATAAGACAACACTGGTGTCAGATTTTTCGAGCTGCCTAAAGGCATCTGACATAACTTGACGACTGCCATGACAGCCTTAACGTATCTTCCGAAGCACGAGCCCGAGATATTGATACCACGCGGTCACTCATTCCAATGGAGACCGCTCCCGGGGTTGCTTGACATACATAAGCGCTAATAATGCTCAGTCAGAGCACACACAATATAGGGTAATTGGGGTCGGTCGCAGCCCGCAAGTCACCCAAAGTATAAAAACATAAATACACCCTTGCAACGCATAATTAATGAAGGAGGGTTTCTATATAAGACAATTTTAATTGGGTACGTGATAATGTTGGCACAGGCAAATTACAGACCGTCTTCTTTGCCGAGGCTCTTCTAAATTTCATGAAAATTAAGTCAAAAAACCGGCCAAGCTCGTGTATAATCCCGGGGTCCGTGTACGGACCCTGGTTCTATACATACCGTTGTTGCACGCAAATGTAGACTTAGGATACCATTTTTAGGGTTCCGTACCTCAAAAGGAAAAAAAAGTGGAACCCGAGGATCTCTTGGTTATCCGTCTGTCTGTCAAGCAAGACCCTTTTTCTCAGGAATACGTATAGGTATCAAGCTGAAATTCATATCAAATACTCAAGTCTACTTTCCCTTGGAGCTGTAAAAATCGAACTTCTAAGCCAACTCAATCAAAAGATACAGTTGGTTATGCCGCAATTTTTCGTGTTTTTTCAACAATTAAAACCTACAGTGTACTTCCCATGAACTCAGAATTTTTTAATTTGGTACGAAGCAGCGTCTTACAGCACAAATAAAGGAAAAATTGCAAAAAGCATAATTTTTTTGTTACATCATTTAAAAAATATTTTTCGACACTAGCAATCGCAAGGGAATCAAAACCTACAGGGTACTTCGCGTGAACTCAGAATCTTGAAATTTGGTAAGAAGCAACGTCTTTTAGCACAAATAAAGGAAAAATTGCGAAAATCATTAGTTTTGAGTTACATCATATAATAAAAATATTTTAAATTCTTTCAAACTTATTATATATAATGTACGGACCCTTCGTGCGCGAGTCCTACTCGCACGTGGCCGGTTTTTGTAAGTATGAATATATTATTGAAGTTCACGGTTTAACGTCTAACAATAAATTTTACAAGTTGGCCGACTAGGTACAGTACAACCCTGATTTATAAAGCCAACATAGCTGTGATAGTTTCTTCTTCGTTATGTATGTTATGTATATCTACGTTAAGTATATCTACTGGCATGAATATTCTACGTATCCATAAAAAAACCGGCCAAGTGCGAGTCGGACTCGCACACGAAAGGTTCTGTACTATTATCTATAAAAACGGCAAAATAATCATGTCATTTGTATGGGATGACCCGTTAAATATTAATTTTATTTTAATATAATTATTTATATTTAAAGTTAATATCTTACTTAATATCCTGTAAATATCTCAAGCTTCTACCTGTTGCCGTTATCAATACCGATCATAAACGAGAAAAATTGTTGATATAGCGGAAAAAAAAACATCATCTGTAAAAATTTCAACTTTCTAATTATCACGGTTCATGAGATACAGCCTAGTGAAAGACGGACAGACAGACAGGCGGATAGCGGAGCCATATTAAAAGGGTCTACCATTTCCACCACAGTTTAAAAAATGGACTTAGTGCGAGTCAGATTCGCGCACGATGAGTTCCGTACCATAAAAATCACCCAACAACCCTTAAATATTTATTTCATTATATTATTTAATTGTATGTGAAATACAACTTGATATTCTGTGAATATTTCCAGCGTCGTTATTATTATAGAGCAAAAAACGGCAAATAAATTACGTTTGTTGTATGGGAGCACTAAAATTTTTATTTTATTCTTTTTTTAGTATTTCTTGTTATAGCATAACGGCAACAAAAATACATCATCTGTGAACATTTCAACTGTCAAGCTATGACGGTTCAAGCTATGACAGACAGACACACAGACGGACAGAGGAGAGGGATTAATATAATCTCTTAGGGTACGGAACCCTACAAAAACTGTAAAGGAACAAATCTAGAATCTCGAAGAAAAATTCATAGAGATAAGGTAATGGAGGAATGATGTTTTTAGATTGTTCTGAGCATAAATATAAAAAAAAGCACTTCATACTTCTATGGTTCGGAGTGTTTTTAACTCAGAAGAATAAGGTTTTTAAGTCTCGTGCTATCTTTGTCTCGCTTGATAGTTGTCTAGACAGTGACAGCAAATGGTTTTGGGTATTCGGACGTTAAGTAAAAAACTTGAATATCTAACTAAAATCTCTAAATGAAGTAAGAAGACAACAAAGAAGAGCTCCTGTAGTCATAGCACTGAACTCGCAATATCAGAAGTGCGATCGAGACCTGAGTTGACAATTTGGCACATTTTGTAACGAGCGGAGAGTCCTCGTGGCGAGGGCCCTCTGCCTCGATGAGGCCGCACAATCACTTTTGTCATCAGCACAAAGGAAAATAAATTATTGAAGGTCACTTTGTACGGACAACGTCTTTTACATCTAAAAATAAGGTAGTTGCATGATGATACCACAGGTTAAATAAATACTAGGACGTATGAACGTTAATTTTCAACCTTTGCATGCCATATAATAACTACAGGCGCAGCGCGGTGCGTTGCGCGTCGCATTGAGTGGTGATTTAACCCATACGTGGAGCATTTTCTGCTTGATACCTTCCCCCTCCAGACAGAACCCGTTCCTGAAAATACCAAACAAACGCGAATAAACTTATAGGCTCCAAATCAGGACTCCAAATAAACTTGTTGATGTCCATCATTCATGTCATGACCAATGCATGGAAATAAAATAAATCGTTCGACCCTGATACGCAGATACAAATACATTTAAAACGTATTAACACAATGCTATGTGTAAATTCATCTTTAAAAACTTATTGAAAAGCAAACCTTTTCCTCATTCATCCTTCCCTTCGGAGTTCCTTTCGTGTTTGGAAAGAACTTGCTACATTTATTTTGGACGTGATGAATTTCTTTACAAGTCGCTAACCAATGCGAGACAACCTACTCGTACATGTATAAATATGTTGAAATGAAAACAAAATATAGGCAAACACAATTTCTGCCCTCTGCGATACAATCTCCGCTTAGGACAGCTCCCAATTCCAAGAGCGTACAAAAATGATATAAACTTGTTAATCTTACGTTTTGTCAATGTATGTAAATTTTGTTGGTTACTAAGTCAATCAAATAATATCATGCATTTGCATGAATACATCACATACAGTTCTTCATAAAATTGGCGAATCTAATCTGCATGGCAAACGATATCAGATATATACATACAGGAAGGCGTTTATATGTCGGACCATTTACCTTTTTATGTTACGTGTCAATTGAATGTGGTGAGACGCAAGGTTATGACACATCATTTACCCCATAGTTCGGTACGGTGGGGAGAAAGGAATGAATCACAGATTAATAAATACCGTAACTATTGTAACATTTTTCGACAGCCGAAGTAAAATCAGTCATTAAGAGGATGCGTAGGGGTAAGTCGCCCGGGCACGATGGTCTGAGTATTGAACATTTGAAATATGCGGGGTTTCACTTACCGAGAGTCCTATCAATGTTCTATTTATTATGTATCAGTAACGCGTACTTACCACCTGATTTAATGAAAACTATCGTGGTACCAATTATAAAAGACAAAACAGGGGATATCTCGGATAGTGGAAACTACCTACAGACCGATCTCTCTTGCGACAATAATTGCCAAGGTTCTGGACAGTATGCTTGATTCACGCTTGCAACAGTACTTAAATTTACATGACGCCCAGTTTGGGTTTCGACCACAACTGTCCACTGAGAGCGCGATTGTTGCTCTCAAGCATACTGTCCAATATTATACTAACCGTAAAACGCCGGTATACGCCTGTTTTTTGGATCTTTCCACAGCATTTGACCTTGTGTCTTATAATGTGCTGTGGAGAAAGCTGAGGGAAAGGAATGTACCGGTGGAAGTGCTAAATATATTAAAGTATTGGTACGAGCATCAGGTGAATCAGGTGAAGTGGTCCGACAGTATGTCTGAAGCATATGGGTTGGCATGCGGAGTGCGTCAGGGTGGGATTACGTCTCCTAAGCTGTTCAACCTATATATTAACGATCTCATAGTCGAACTCAGCAGTATGCGTGTCGGGTGTAGTGTCGACGGAGTTGTCATAAATAATCTTAGCTATGCTGATGATATGGTGCTGCTGGGTCCGACTGTGGGATCGATTAACGATATGTTAAGGGTATGTGAGAAGTTTGCGGCTAAGCATGGACTTACGTACAATGTAAAAAAATGTGCAGTCATGGTTTTTAAGGCCGCTGGCAAATGTCCTGAAGATACAACTGCTATCACCCTCAACGGCATGAACATGAACAGAGTAACAACATTTAAGTATTTGGGACATATTCTTGCGGACGACCTTAAAGACAATGCAGACGTTGAAAGAGAACGCAGGGCGCTGGCGGTTAGGGGCAACATGCTGGCGCGTAGATTCGCTCGTTGCAGCCAGCAAGTTAAAATAACACTCTTTAAAGCTTTTTGTCAAGGGTTTTACACGAGTAGTCTATGGGTCAGCTGTGCCAAACGATCGTAGGACGCCCTGCGTAACCTATATAATAATATTTTTAAAATGCTGTTGAGATTACCTCGGTTCTGCAGTGCCTCGAATATGTTTGCACAAGCCAGAACGGACGGATTCCATGCTGTAATACGTAAACAAATGGCCTCATTACTGAAAAGACTGAGAGCTAGTCAAAACAGCATTCTAAAAACTGTGGCGGAAAGACTAGACTCGCCGATGATGAGGCATCTTGTGCAGGGAACTAAGGCCGTGGCCTCTTTTGGGCAAATATAATATGCTGGCCGATTCGCTGCACAGGGCGTCTCAATTTAATAAATTTTGTCGATTTCGGTTAAGCTCACACTAACATAGATATAAGTAAACTGTAACTAACAAAATGGATCCGAGTCATCCGAAATAAAGAAATTTTGATTTTGATTTGATTTGATAAGGTTCAGATCTATGTCATTTAACATAAATCGGATAAAACATTTTTAAAGAAAATTATGAAAATATAATGTTACATAAAAATAATTAATTAAAACAACATCTTATGAAAATAGTATCAATCTCAATAATAATGAATACATTATTATTATTGGTCAATAAATATGATTATTATTATATTTGTATCTCCTTTGAATTCACGGATGTTACCCCGGTCCTTTGAGAGGCTTGCGTAGGGATATAGATCAAACACGTAGAGGCTCTTTGGACAAGTTGATGTTAGCTCCAGCCAGAAGCTGTTCCTGAAAATACCAATGTATGATATCCCCTTGAACAGGTCTTGGCTGTTTCTTTTAAAAGAGAATTTTGTCGAGTTAGATTTGAATGTGGGTGGACTTGTGCTGCGGTATCGCAATGGGTCGGACACCTACCATATTTATGATAACTAACTTTAATAAGCACTTTAAGCCGCCCTCTAAATGGGCCCCTCAAGCTAGCCGATGAACACCCCTGTGAGCGACTCACGGGTGTCGTAGTGTGCTGCGCTTTACCGAAGTTACTCGCAGCGTTATGCTCTTCAACACTTCCATCCCTGCAGCAACAACTCTCACGATTCGTCTCTGGACGGCCAACTAAGGCAAGCCAGAGCCAAAAGCCCTGCGAGCCCTCTAAGGTTACCACCTCGACTGATGAAGACACGTCCGGGGCGAGGGATCTGACTCTCTGGACCACTCGGGTCTGTGAGGTCGTTACTTACTAACAGCTCGCCACAAACTGCCCTGCGGGTTTATTATTAATTTAATATGCTGATTAAAGAAAACCGCACAGATTTTTGGAAGCACTTCAGGAACAAGTTGCCTTTCGGATAGACATAGGATACAGCGGAAATCCGCAATTTTGATAACAGACTAATTAAATTAACTCCTCTCGCTTTTGTGGAAAAAGTTATTTTTTAACCTACTTCAAAAAAAGGAGAATGTTATCAATTCGGTTGTATGTTTTTTTAATGTTTGTTAACTCAGAACTACGTCATTTATGAACAGACTTGAAAAAATCTTTTTTTTTTCAAATGGTATGCTTTAAAGTTGTTCCCATTTAAAGTTCATCAAAATCAGTAGTTTGTTGAAGTAGGTTTTTATATGAAAGATTATTTAACGATCGGTTCAAAGGTTAAATTGAGAAAAAGAAACAAAGCTATTTTTAAATTTTAAATATGTATTTATATGCATGTAGATTCGTTGCAACTTATTAGCATCGTAAGATTTTTGTAGCTACTTGTAGACAACATAGTATCTAGTTAATTAAAATCAGCAATGGCGAAAACAATGTATCTCGTAGCTGAAGATCTTGCAGCGTAATATCTCGTAGATACAATGTACTGAACAGTAATTCTCCATTCTTGAAAATACTTCTTTTTTAAATGTGAGGGACTTTTAAATAATTCTCGATAAATTCTCAAAAAGTCTCGCATTTCATAGAAAATAACAAAAATCTAGCGAAAATTTTGTGACACCTCCTCTCCTTTCTTGAAAATTTCGAAAACGACGCATCACTAATAGAAAGATCGAAACATCTTTGTAGAACCTCGTAGACTATATAAGCTCTCGTAGCCGGCAAGTTTGTAGCAAATGCATCTTTTCATAACACCTCGTAGATTTTGTAAGCACCTTCGTAGCACTTTTAAGCTATTGTATCTTTAGAATCTCGTACGTACATAACGTAGTCGTAGAGGGTTCGTTGGACCCGTAACTGGCGATTGGATAAAACTATCAAATGTCTTTTTATACTGCCTAATAGATTGTAAATTCTGATCGTAGTATTATCGAGACTAAAACTGCAACTGGTAAAGGTTTTATATTAAGCTAGCTTTGTTATCACAACAAGATTGTTTCTTAAATAGTACAAGTTTTCCAAGTTGCAACATACGTAACCATAGCTGTCCTGAAGTTGTTTTTGATATCTGTTAGCATAGAAGCGGTATTTAAAACAAGAATCTTTTAAAAATAACGAAACTTCCAATTGGTATGCCACAGAGGCATTGCTAGTAATATGATGGGCCACTCTAATTTTTGAAATGAAAACTTCTTTAGCGGCGTTGTGCACTTTTTGGGATGGGTAAAAATATGTAAAACTCGCGTCAGGAAACGTGACCTGAAAATTCGTTAAATGGACACGTAAGCTGAGACCGCCGCAAAAGCGAGTTTTCACTTCTGCCGGCACAGGGCAACCCGTTGTTTTTTTACAAACGTTTGTAGCTCTGCAGACCGTGCTCGCATGTTGGTTTCAGCAGCATGAAAATTTGGACTTTAGTTGCAGGCGCTATTGGGTACATTTTTGCGTGGTGACACTTTTCGCTTTGCAGCAGCACTCCACCTAGTCGCAATCCCTCATCGTTGGCTCTGTGGATACCGCCATCACGGACTCTCATGCTCCAGAAGTGCCGGCCGTGCTACCCTTTATAATATAATTTACCGTGCTCTTGCCAGCACCTACGTTTGTGCCGCTTTAGAACCAAATGGCTTAACACGGGATGATGGCAAGAACCCAGACGGAATGAATCTGTGCCCTGGAGGATAGGGCGATCGCTGGTATGGGACGCTACTTGCGTTGACACACTGGCACCATCGCATCTCCAGAACACCTAGTCGAAGGCCGGCAGAGCTGCTGTAAAAATATAGGATCGGGGGTAACTAAACATTTCAGACGTGGTAGTAACATTGGGTCCGTGGGATCCAACAGCGCAAAAGCTTTTTAGTTTCTTGGCTAAAGAGCTTTTTGAGTTATCCCGAGACCAAAGGGCTGGAAGCTACCTACCTCAGCGTGTCAGCATTGCCATTTAATTCAGCAATGCAGCCAGCCTTTTAGACACTATGCCCATGGGTCAGCATCTGAAGGATTGAAAATGTACGATTTGTTAACATATATTTTTAGGTAGGTTATTTTATTTCTAGTGAGGTTTTATTTATAAAAATAATGCTTTAAAGTGATAATTAAAACAATATTATTAGATATTTAATAATCATGAATAGCCTAACAGTAAGTAACATTTACAATAAATCATATGAGCACAAGATTGCGGCGGGATTCAATAAGTAATTAGAACAAGGCTTCCATCACATTACCGTCACTTTAGCCAAATTAATGGCTATCGTAAATAAATTGGTGGCGAGCCGCACCGTACGTACAATGAATCACAATTTCTCATTCCTACAACAACCAATACCCAGTGTTAGCTTCGATCCAATAAAAATTTGGCCCCTGCTTTCCGTCTTCCGCAGTAGAGGAGTTGTATTTTTCATGTTTATACGGATATTTGTCATGATACATGTTTATAATTTTTATATTTCTTGTGTGACTAAGTTACTGCACATAGGTACATGATTTTGAACTCCGTGGCAATATTTAATGTCGCATTTGTTTCTTTTGATGAAAACATGCGTTTTCATCAAAAGAAAAAACATGCGTTTTAATCGGAAAATAAAATAAAAATTACATTTCGTCAGGAGTGGAATAGTGGGAATAGTCAAAATTTAAAAAGAACCTCCTCATTTACAAAGAAGATCTACTAGTAACATTGAGTAACGTAAAAATAAGCAGAGAATATTGATGGGTGGTTATTGCGATGACAAACAACTATAATAATAAGTATAATGATTTTCCATGAATTATCATTTATCGCGTAATAAGGTAGAAAAAGGTCCACTTCAAACTTGGGTATCAAACTTGCGACACAAAACTTGGTCACTCGTGTGTGGAGAGGGGGCTAATGGGAGTTGTTCGCGTATTTCTCTATTTGTCCTCCGTGAGTGCTGTGGCCCTAACTTGCAGTTAGTACTACGGGAGAACCGTGACTTGCCGCTACAACTTTTGTCCTTATAAGTACTTTAGTTTTTGGATCATAATGTGCAACATCATGCCCAGTATCATGCATAAACAACGTTATGTAGGAAATCGTACAAAAAATTGGTATAAGTATCTTATGAAGATAATTAGACTTGTTTTAAGTTATGCTTGCATGTTTTGGCTGTAGCATAGGTATAATCGTTTTTTGAGGGTTCCGTATCTCAAAAGGAAAAAAACGGATTCCGTAAAGGATTACTTGGTTGTCCGTCTGTCTGTCGCCGTCTGTCCAGACCCTTTTTCTCAGGAACGCGTAAAGGTATCAAGCTGAAATTCATATCAAATACTCAAGTCTACTGTCCCTTGGTACTGTGAAAAAATCAAACTTCTAAGCCAACGCTGGTAATTTCAAACTAACTATATATAATGTACGGAACCCTTCGTGCGCGAGTCCGACCCGCACTGGCCTAGTGCGGGTCGGTTTTTTCATTAAATAGATTAACTATTACAATGTACTAAATAAAAAATTATCTTTTTTTTACTTTAGTCTTCATTCCTAAGTATTCGTTTCTAACAAAATATACTTATTTAATAAATCGGGGAAAAAGGGTTTTCATATTTTGTATTGAAATTTTATCCGGATGTTTTTTTTATCAAAACTTTGTCATCTAAATTCTCAGACAAAAAACACTTAAATACAACTTTGGTAGGCTAGTCTTAGTGGTACCTACTGTATTGTGGTCATATAGGTACTTAAAAAATAAAGTTTTAAAGATTTATCAAAGATTTAATCTTTACCTCGTCTGAAGTCGCTTAGATCTTTTAAACTACTCAATGGAGTGATTCAAGAGGAAAGTTTATATGTATAATTTACTGCCCCATATTATTGCATCCGTACGAAGCCGGGCGTGTCGCAAGTAGACAATAAAACGGTTGAAAATGCCGTGAAATGCTTTATAACATTTTATAATGATATCAAAACCAGCCAGATACAAAATTCATAACAGAAGATATTTTATTACATCTTTTACATACAAGATACGGAAAAACTTATCCCCGACTTAATATTTGAATCCTCTGATGTAATGAAAAATAAAACCTCGCAAATTGAAGCACTAAGCTGCTTTCAAAATATTTTTAAAAGCTTATCAAGTCCATAGAAAGCTGAAGGCTATTATCTAGACAAATGAGCGAGCATGCGGGAACTAATTTTCATTAATGCCACGAGCAGCTGCCGTTGGAATACGCTGCTTTTCGCATTCAGGACGCGTCATCACTCGGAGACCTGACTGACGGACACAAAATTGGTCAATTTCGCTCTTTATAATTGGGGAGATGAACAGGTTTTTTCCTCGTGCTTTGCAAAGACCTCCCAACACATCAACGAATAAAATACCTTGTTAATCCGACCTTACAGATATTACAATTTTAAAAACATATTTTTGGGCGATACCAAATTTAGGCTATACCAACTTTGTGTGATATCAACTTTGAGCTTTAGCAACTTCGGGTACGAACTTATTTGGGCGATACCAAAATTAGTCAATTTCGCCCTTTATTGGAGAGATGAATAAGTTTTTTGAAACACATCAGCGAATAAAATACCGTGTTAACCTAAAAACTTTTTCAGATATTACAGTTATAAAAGCTCATTTTTTTGGGTGATACCACCACTTCATAGAAAATGCTAGTAAGTTGTTATGAACTACTTCAGCAATATGTAAGAGGCATGTGTGACGTTTTTTTTGGTAGATATATAGAACTTTTTTTTTTAAATTGATTTGCCCAACCAACTTTAAAAAAATCACAAAGCGAAGTAAACGAGTCTATTTTATTCACATAATATAAACATAATTTGATAAGACATTTTCAAAATCTGAACTTCTTCCCATTTTATATATAATAAATAAAATAAAAAAACACTAACAGAATTAATTGCGATTGCTACATAGTTTGGTCCTTTTTTGATTTTTTCTTAACAATTAATACATGCAAACTTACTCTCTTTACTTTGAATTGCCTAGTCGATAAATTAATTACAAATATCTTATAATTTGGCAGTAATTTGTTGTAAAGCTAAAAAAGCATCTCCATATAGGTAGACAATTTATTTAATGCTCCTAATAAATTAAAATTATTTAGTGATTAATTGATTTATATCTCCGGCAACAAGAACTCCGATTGACTCTAAACCACGAGATGAGAAAACTTTGAAGTTATCTGGTTAAAAGAATATTTTGGGCACCTCTCGATATCTTTACGACTTTTCTCATCAATCAAATAAGTATCCTTGAAATGGTACCGCTAAATCAATTGTTCTTAAATTTTTGTTCTTCTATGAACCAGTAGGTATATTTTTAAGCTAGTAGCAAAATACATAAACTTATTTATTACTTGCATTCCCGTATATTTTTATTATTTAACTTCTTTTAACTTTCTATGCCAAGACAAGGCAAATATCTCTCAAATAGATGTATTGTTCGTATTTCTTTCTTAAAAAGACCCAGTAAGCTCAATACAAGTCGAACTAATGAACTGTACTTTGGCGGGCTTCATCCAATAAATTCATCATATACCTAACGAATGCTCTGCCACTTCCTCTGGCCTGTTAGTTTGATATCTCCTTCCATTATAGACTGTCCTCCCAACTATCAACGCGATTTTCTGATGTAAGATAGTGTTTGATGACTATAATATGTGGATGACGACTTCATTGGTGAATATCCAATTTCTTACATCTGGTTAGGAAGCGTATTAGGAGTTATGGAAGCTTGAAAAGATCAAAATTTTGTTAAAAAATTGTAGAAAGTATGCACGAAACTTTTGAAACTTCATAGAATTTAAGAAGGAGAATGTAAGAAATTTCATATTTATAATCATCAATGAAGTGCCCATCTATTTAATACTTTTAGTTTCCAAACACTATCTTATACATTAGAAAATCGCGTTGGGACGAGACGGTCTATTATACGATTATATTCAAACCCAATACATATCAGCTATAGGTATATTAAGCGTTTTATTCCTAGAAAGTTCTTGATACTTATAATACAAAATTCATAGACCAGGAATTCATTACTTTTTTATCCAGACAGAATAACAACATTTTATTATAAATTAAGAACAGATGCTCTACCATATTATTTTTGAGAATGGATAAAAAGTAGAATATACCAGCTACTTCTCTTCCCGCGCAGACCGTAGAAACTGGTCTAAAAAATTTATGAAGACCTATAGAATCATGTCAGTAGTCTAAAGGGCTAGCAAACCACGATTGGAATCCATTTTCCACTATATGCCTTTAATAACGGTACCTAAACCTTTGGGACTTTAGGCCTTAGGTTCTGTTTACCCCGTAAGGAATATGTAGGTACTAAGTATTTATAACAGAATTTTATTAAAATCTAGTTCATATAGACACCGCGCAGTAACTTCGGTATCATAATTAGTTCAAGTTCCAAATAGTGAACGAAACAAGCCTTGCAAGTTGTAAGTGACAGCCTTACTGGATTGCCAATCAAATCACTTCACGCAGAGAAGGCGCAATCATCGCGCGTCAGTTCCCAATCAGAGTATGCATCGAGGATCCTACACGATCGATTAGAACTAAATATTGGAAACTGTCAAGTTTCTCTACGATTACTTATACCTAACAGATATGTATTGACTTGTCGGAGAAAACATGCTTATGGAACTTATGGTTACATCATATTTCTATTACAGTTATTTGTTCCAAAGGAATATCATCAGACTCACCTATTTCTTCCCATTCATATGCTAACGTAATAAGGTTTAATTTATTGAAAGGCCATAAAAAATAAAAAAAATCTTTAGAATGCCTAGGTCTATAAGACCTAAAAACCACGTTTGGCATGTTGGTGGGGTGTAGGTGGAAAACAAAATCAGAAATTAGTTAGGAAATAAATCTCAAACTTAAGTTACGAAATGTGAAATCAAATAAAAAAGGTACCTAATAAGTTTTTTAACTAAGGTATAATAAGTGTTTTATTTAAAGTATTAGTATCAATAAATATAAACTTGTTGAAATTAACACGTAAGATTTCAATAAATTGAAACTTACCTATAACCATTCACAACCAACAAATCCAGTACTAACGTCAGACCCAGATTGTAAATTTTTTGAAGATACCGTCATAGGAAATGAGCCATCTTTCTCGTGCAGTGTACATGAAGGGTGAACCAGTGAGCCCTGATTATATCAGATTAGTGGAGTACGTGCGCCCCTCCCAGCCGATCCACAGGCCGGAAATGGAACCAATTACAGTAACATAGTGAAACATTAGTGGAAATATTGGAGTTTAAATCAATGGCTCTCAAATACCCTTATAAATATAAAAGACCAAGTCCTTGCGATGAATAGAAATGATGTCGCAACGGCATATAGCTATTAGGAAACCCTTTTTAACATAAGCCGAAACAAAAAAATGTGGAATGGGCTCGCTGCCAGGGCAGCTGTCTTGAGGGGTCTATACCGTATTAAATGACGATTTTTAACAGAAAACACGCGGCCGTAACGAGTTGTTAAATATTCAAACAATAACAACGTTGTTATGATTTGAAACTTCTACTGAAGTAACGTTTTAATATTCTGCAAGCCAGTTGCGGTGTGATTGTTATTATGTTATTTACGTGCTTTTAAAAGCTATAACTTTCAACAATTATAAGTAGAAGCTGGTTGTTACATTAGATATTTTTGAAGTGAAAACTTCTTTAGCGGCGATGTGCACTTTTTGGAATAGGTAAAATATCTTAAACTCGCGTCAGGACACGTGACCTGATCGAAAATTCGTAAGACGGACACGTGACCTAAAACCGCCGGCGCGGCGTAGGAGAGGAAGTAATATCCTCCTCTCTTTCTACCGCGCGGAGTTTTCACTTCTGCCGGCACTCCCGGAGTGCAACCCGTTGTTTTTCTTTTACCTAAAGTGTTTTAAGTATTACAGCTGTCTAGTAAATAAAATACATAAATATAAAATTGTCCTTCTGATTACATAGTACCTATGCTAACATGTTAAATTCTTGTAGATAACACAATAACCATGTTTTTCTGCAGCGTTTTAGCAGCAGACGCAAAAGGTGCAATCTACTTGACGACTAAAAATGGAACATTTCCAATAACGCTGACATCCTTGGAGTCCCGAGACGACTCTACAGCGCTACATACTGAAAAGATTTTATCCGCGACCACTAAAAATCCTTCACACAATGCCGTGGAGACGGACCACGACTACTGGGACGACAGCTCGGAAGAATTATTGCTGTCGAGTTATATGAACGGCTCGTACGTGGAGTTGGATGGTGACTGGCGGAGGAACACTAAGAGAAGCATCAACGATGCTGTGTCTAAAAACATCACGCTTGTCTTGGAAAATCTCTTGAAAAACTACGAAAACTCACAACTACCTACGCATGGCAAAGGTAGAGATAATGTTAATATCTGTATTTCAATAAACATATCTTGTATTTATATTGTAAATATTTTTAGGACATACATTTACAAATTAAGCGGAATTACTTTAATTAGCACCGTGAATTAGCACCCATAATCTAGAAATATGCTTTAGAAGCAAATGAAAAAAGAACGACACGCTAGTTTTAAAGACATCTTGACAACATTTACAAACACAAAAACACTTTCTTGTACATCTTTTTACTATTATTTACTATGCATACTAATTCACTGATGTCAACAAACAAACATTGTTGTCCAAGTTCTCTATTTTTTAATTTTATTAAACTAACTAATTTTGAGCTGTTATGTTACGTACATATTTAATTGGTGAGTTAGGTTAGCTTTTATTAAGTATTTGAATGTGTTTTGTAAAAAAATTAACTACCTAACAAACTGTATGTGTACTTGTTAATAAATAAATAAACAGCTGATTTGTTTTTAAGAATAAGATTGTAATTTTGTTTTTAAGATCTCATCTAATAAATTAGCATGTCGATTTCTTAAAATTTGCTTCTAACGCATTTCTGTGCCAGTCCTTAAAATATTTATGGATATTGTTTTTCAGGATATCCTACTGTTGTACAAACAAACATTTTGATAAGAAGTATGGGGCCAGTCTCTGAATTAGATATGGTAATAAATACAATTACAGATACCTCCATAACTTTTCAATCAGAATCTATACTAATTTTATTTATATTCTTCAGGATTATTCGATGGACTGTTACTTCAGACAGTACTGGCGCGATGCGCGGCTATCCTTTCTGGGTCCAATTCGATCATTATCACTTTCAATCAAAATGCTCGAGAGGATTTGGCGGCCTGACACTTATTTCTACAACGGGAAACACTCTTACGTGCACACCATCACAGTACCAAACAAATTGTTAAGGATCAGTCAACATGGCGACATTCTGTACTCCATGAGGTAAACTGCGCAAAATAAAGTTTCTAAGTTATTCCATTGCGGATGTTTGTCTTCATTTGTAGAAAGACAACTTTGCCCCATTCAGCAGGAAGATGTAGAGCTTTGCTGAACGAAATATACTTTCCCCACTTAAAAGTTTAAAACTAGTATTAAGTAAGTATTAAGAAAACAATTTCCAATTAATGTAGCGCAGAGAGGTTCATTAATTTCGTAGTCGCTGCACAAACATAACGTCCACCATTTTAATTGGCAGAGTGAAAAATACCTCGCTCCGATTACCCGCCCAAGTTATTCATGGGACGTAAATCGCTATGAATATTCTTGAATTAAAAACCCACGCACTGACACAATGAAATATTCTACAGATCTATCCTATCGTCGGTCGCATTTCACATAATTTATAAGGCATTCGTATTCTAACATAGGTAGCTATGGTAAATTGAAGATTACGTTTAATTTTATTTTTTTTTCCTTTCATAACCTACCTAACTAGTTATAATTAAATACGCTAATATTATTACAATCTAGCCTAAACACAGGCTAATGAGTAATATTACATTGACCTAGTTTTATAAATTATTGAATAAGAATGTGTCCATCGGCACTTTTCTTACTGTCTCTATTAAGGGGAAGGCACTTTGTTCATGTGTCTTTATATGCACTATCACAATACTTATTTTTATTTATTCATTTTGCACTACACTACACTAATTCAAAAGGTTTCGTTCTTTTGAGACGTCGCACTAGATGTGTGTTGTCTAGGAGCTGGATTGCCTCGACGTTCACATGAAGAAGCAATCTATATATTTGTGTGCTTCGGCATATTTTTTAATAACTTTATCGACAGACTGTATATTAAGGTCCCGATGCAGGTCGTCATTTCTTACATACCAGGGCGCATTTACAACTGCCCTCAGTACTTTATTTTGGAACCGTTGTATCATTTCGATGTTGCTCTTTTTGGTACAGCCCCACAGCTGTATACCATAAGTCCATACTGGCATAAGGACTTGTTTGTAGAGAAGTATTTAATTATGTACTGACAAAGCCGAGTTTCTTCCAAGCAACCAGTACATGTTGTGAAATTTTATTTCAAGTTCTTGTCTTTTCTTTTTGACGTGGGCCTTCCAGCGAAGCTTTGCGTCTAAAGTCATACCTAAGTATTTGGCTGTATTTTCATATGGTATTCGCTTAGCGTTTATGTATAAAGGACTGTATTGGTCTTGCTTGTTGGTAAAGTTAACGTGGACTGACTTTGTTTCATTTAATTTGATTCTCCATCTCCTTGTCCAGTTAAAGATATTGTTTACAGCTATTTGCACTTTTTCTGCTGTTTACGCGTGCGTGTCTCCGACAGCCATTATTGCAGTATCATCTGCAAAGGTCGCTATGCAGTCGCTTTCTAAATGGGGAATATCGCAGGTGTATAGCAGGTACAGGACCGGACCCAAAACACTTCCCTGAGGTACTCCAGCTTTTATTTCCTTGAGTTCAGAATATGCATCTTCTTGTCGAACTCTAAAAACTCTATCAGTAATGTACGATTTCAGAATATCTACATAGCTTTTTGGCAGCATTTTGCGAAGTTTTATGATAAGTCCTTCGTGCCACACCTTATCAAAGGCTTGCGCTATGTCTAGAAAGACAATAGAACAGACTTTTTTATGTTCAAGAGCTTCTTCAATCAAGTTTGTTATTCTGTGAACTTGATCTATTGTTGAATGTTGTTCTCTGAAGCCAAACTGATGGGCTGGAATTACATTTTTGGCTTCTATAATGGGTTTGAGTCTTTTAAGTAATATTTTTTCAAATAATTTTGACATAACGGGCAACAAGGAAATTGGCCTGTACGAGGTAGTTTCGGTTGGCGGTTTTCCCGGTTTTGCTATCATGATTACTTCGGCGATTTTCCATAAATCTGGAACGTATTTAAGTCTCAATGCAGCATTTATGATATTGGTTAATTTAACTAAAGCTTTTCTTGGGAGTTTATGCAGTATTTCTCCAGATATCAGATCATAACCAGGTGATTTTCGGGGGTTGATGTGTTGTTTTATTTCACGTAAAACTTCTTTCGGTGAAACAAGCCGGATCATAGCTTCTTCGTTTATGTCAATGCACTCTTCATCGATTGTGTCATTATTTTCTTCTTGAAGTTCGTTTGGTTTGAAGATCTGCTCTAAGTGTTCAGCAAACTTTGCGGCTTTTTGTTCATTACTAACTGCCCACTTTCCAGATTCCAGTTTTAAGGGAGGGATGTGGTTTATTGGGCGTTTTATGTGCTTGGTAGCTTTCCAGAGAGAGTAATCTGTACTGCGATCACTGGTTAGTTTTTGTAGATAAGTATTAGTACACTTTTCAACATGATTTTGAATAAGCCTTTTTAGTTGTTTCGTTTGATTATTTAGTTTCTTTTTGTCTTCTGGAGATCTAGATTGGTGCCATAATTTTCTTTGTCTTCTTTTTTTAACTATAAGCTCTCTTATTTCCAACGGATAAGTATATTTTGATGTTCTCTTTTTTATCTCAGGTGTATTTTTCCATGCTACCCGTTGTATTAATTTAACAAATTTTTCTAAGTCTAAATTCAGTTGATCCGGAGTCTTTAGAGGTACTCTAAGGTCAATCTCGGCATCTAATTCTATTCTAAAACTATCCCAGTCAGTATATTTGTTAACTAGGGTTAAATTGCTTTCTTTAAGTATAACTTTCTCACTTATTTCTAAATATATGGCTGAGTGATCTGAGTTCATATCATAACTTTGGTCAGTTTTCATAAAATTTGTTGGTAAATTCTTATAGATGAAGAAATCTATGAGATCAGGGATTTTTGATTTGTCGGTTGGCCAGTATGTAGGAGATCCTGTTGATGCAACGTCACATTTAATTTCTGTAATGGCAAACATAAGGTTTCTTCCTTTTGTGTTCGTTAGTCGGGAGCCCCAATACGTATTTTTAGCATTGAAGTCCCCTCCTAAAATAAATCTGTCACCAAGTGAATGTAAAATATTAATATACAAGTCTTTCTGAATTTTGTGTCGTGGTGGGCAGTATATCGCAGCAACAGTAAGCCAATAATTTCTCATCTTCAGTTGTACCGCCGAACATTGCACTTGTGGAATTTCATGTTTGATATGTTCTTGATGTTGAATATTTTCTTTGATGATAATAGCACTGCCACCTCTCCCTTTATTTGCAGGATGCAATGCATAATAAACCTTATAGCCTTTAAATTGTATGTAGGATTGCTTAGTGAAGTGTGTTTCTGACTCCAGGCATACATCAATATTTTCTATATCCAGGATTACTTGTAGTTCATTTTTATGTTGTAGCAATCCATTGCAGTTCCATGCCATAATTTTTAAATGACTTATCATTTTTTGTTTTTAGGAATAGCCAACTTAGTGCTATTTTTCTCGATTTTTTTCAGTCGCTCATCAAATGAAGTCATAAGGCTCAGAATTTCATTCAACTTACTGTCGTTAACATTGTCTTGTTCCTTACGCTGTGAGATAGAATTTTTTGCAGCAGCCTTGGCGTAAGAAACGTTAGTACTCACAGTCGATACAGGCTTATTTTTGGGTTCCTGTTGGTTGGTTGAGACCTTACTGTCGTAGCTGACTACATGTTTTTTGGTAGATTTGTTTCTCATCTTTTGCATCTCTTTGGCTATCATACAACCTCTGTAGTTAGCCGGATGCGCTTCGCCACAATGCACGCATTTTGGTTTTTCTGATGGTGGTTTTTTGCAGTCTTTAGTCAGGTGTTTAGCAGTGCATTTTACACACCTAGGTTCTTTAGCGCAGTACATATGAGTATGTCCATATGCCTGGCATCTTTTACATTGAGGAATAAGTTTTGTGGATTTTAATGGCTGTATATCAACCATGCAACCCAAGATTGAACTTATTTTGTAGATTTTATCTATTTCTTCCTGGTTGCTAAAGGTAAGCATGAACATGTTCAGTGGTTCCTTACTCTTCAAGCTTAACTTATTCACTGCATTTTCAATCTTTAGACCCTTCGATTTAAGATCTTGGATAATCCTTTCTGGTTTGCAAGTAGAAGGTAGTTTTTTTGCCATCACCCTTATTGGCCTTTCTTGTTTATTTTCATACGAATGCCATAGGCAGTTATTTTCTGACAATAGCTTCGATATGGATTTATATGCTTCTTCGCTGGAAGCATTTATCTTCACGTCTCCATTTAATATTTTTACCGTAAAAGTGTTAGCTGGCTGATCTTGTGATAGAAAATCATAAAAGCTTTGATAATTTTTCACACCGTCGACAACGATGGGAGGTGGTGGTGGAATTTTCTTTAAATTCGGTGCTGATTTTGTGCTTTCTTTTTCCTGTGGTAAGAGCGTGGGTGACGTGTTCAATTTTCTTTTCTTCCTACTTTTTGTTCGTATCCACTCTGTCTCTTTTGCTAATTCTTCCTCGTCAGTGCCATATTCAGCATGGGACGTGGAAGTTTCCACATTGGAAGTTGATGGAGTTGTTGTTTTTGTCGTAACAGCGCATTGCAACTGCTGTTGAAGAATTGCAATTTGCTTCTTTAGGTCCTCTATAAGGCTCTGTTGTTTTCGCCGTTCTTCTCTCTCTTCTTTGTACCTGTCATATAGGTATTGTTCCGTTTCTGTTTTTATTTCGATTGATTTAGATGGAGTACTAATTGTTAAGGCAGTTGAGAACGTCGCCTTAACAATTATTCGTCGTACGTAAACATACCGAGCGCAATGACTTACCGATCTAGGTCATCGCGGCCCAGCTGCTCGTGACGGCGGTGTTGTTGTGATGCGTCTGCACTTTTGCACTGTCTCACTATGTGACACAACTGTACTAATCGAAGATTGAACGATCACTGACCGTTACGATTACGTTTATTGACTGTAGGTTTTAACGATAATCTCAAATCGAGTTTCTTAATACAAAAACCAGATTGCTTAAAAAAAAACATGAAAGTGTTTCTTGCTGATAGTGCTATGTGCAGTCCAATTGGCTGCTAATCGGTTTAGTTTAATCGGCACATCGGCAGCAATCCGACAAGACGCGCTAAATGTAGCAAACAGATTGCTGCAATTCAGCTTAGACACAGATGTGAATCTCAAACGGGGAGATAAACAGGCTATGTTTTCTTAAACGCAATCTCAGAATTCTACTAATTAAAACACTGGTACCTAATCTATGTTCTCATGACAAGGCGTTTGCTACTTTTTTTAATTTAAAATCTTTGTAACGCGTTCGTAAAACTAGCTTCTGCACTCTATTATACGAAATATTATTATAATTATATTTTTTTATATATTTTCAGGCTAACTATCAAGGCAAAATGCCCGATGGAGCTTCGCAATTTTCCAATGGATAGACAGTCTTGTCCCCTAATTTTAGGAAGTTGTAAGTATGCCTTGTGTTTTGGCTGATTTAGGTAGTAGGGTATCTAATTGGTGTTCATTTCCAAGTGTACCATTTAATGATTTCATATTTACTAAAGATCATTATGATTTCTATGCGAGTGTAGTGTAATGTAACGTGTACATTTGTTGCCTTATCATGAAGTAGGTAGGTATCTTATACCCAAAGTTAATTATAACTTAAGAAACTTAGTCATATTTCCTTAGATTATAACTTATTTCATAGTTACTAGGAAGTAAGTTTATAAAGTGTTTAGTTAAAATAGGTACCTAAACACGATATTCCAATCGTACCCTAGTAGCGGTCAAAGTTTAAATTCTTCATTTTTCGTCTACTATTTGACCGAAGCGAAAGCAAAAAGCTATCCGCTGTCTGATATTAGGTATATATTTACCTATTTAATTCAGGAAATAGGACTAAATGGCGTGGAACAGTAGTTCCGGCACACGGACTGAAATTTTAAATTTTAAAAAAGTAATTTTGAATGCCCTGAAGGCTTGTTCGTTATTTGACAATACTAACACCTAAATGTATTTCACGATCTTTATGTTTTTTTTTATTAGCTATTTAGGTCCCACTGCTGGGCTAAAGCCTCCCCTTCTGTTTTCCACCTTGTTATATTCATTGCTATATGCTGCCATCCCTCATTGAAAGCAAACAGTCCGTCTCTCCATCTCGTTCTTGGCTTCCCTCTTAAACGTCTTCCATCAGTAGGTACCCATGACGTTATCAGACGTGCCCGTCTTTCAGGGCTCATACGGCATACGTGACCCGCCCAATCCCATTTTAGCTTAGCGGACTTCTTTCCCACGTCGACTACTTTAATGATGGAGCGCAGCGTAGTATTTATGACACGATCTGTCCTTTTAATACCTAGACATACTGCGGTCCATCGCTCTTTGGCAAATCTGCAACTTAAGCTTTTGTTTTTTTGTCAATGACCAAGTCTGGGCACCGTAGGTTAGATGATGTTTATGTAAATGAAGATTATTATTTTAAGTAATTTTATTTGTATCGGCTACTTAGCAATGAAAAAATAATAGTAAACGCTCGTAGTTGTCTCCTGTCAAAATACAGATTCCTTGACAGTTTCGTTTTGTGACCAGATGCTTACTCCAACCAACAACTAGTGTACCAGTGGCAGAACTCGGAGAGTGTGAACTTTGTTCCCGGAATGACGCTCTCACAGTTCGATCTCATCAGCTATCCCTACAGAAATTTTACGTTCACAAGACGAGAAGGTAAGATTTTTACAAGTCTATGTAAATAACTTTAAGGAGGTAATAGAAATTACAATGCAAAAAAATATTCCAATCGCTTCGCCCAGAAACAGAACACTTCTTAAGAATGCCGTGGAATGTGGAGAACGCAGAAAGGACGGGACTGGTATCATGACAACCCATCTAACATGGATAGTTCTTTGATGTTTATTCATACACATGTATCTATTGTAAATATAGTGTCGTTGAGTTAGTATCCCACGACACAAGTTCAAAACTTACAGTAGCTCAATCTGTGTGGTTTATTCCTATATATTTATTTATTTATAATATAATGGGAACTTTAGGCCCATGATACGCGCACTGTAACAGCAAGTAGTTATGATTTTAACCGTCACGATAATCATTACCCCATTTCATCATGACCAATTTCAACTAACTAGCATAAACTTAAGGGAGATTACGTCGTATTGCTAACAAAGAAAACTATCATTGAAGAGACCATTTTTGTCACAAAATAGTCATGAGGACGTATTTTTCATTTCTTAAAAAATAACTCTTGGATTTAAAAAAACTGGCACTTAATACACTGTAATCCGCACAAATAATTTAAAATAGGTAGGTACTGTTAATACGTTTTCCTAATGATATTCTACAAAACGTCAAGACGGTATCATTCAATAACATGAAAAATTGGCTGTCTGTAAAGTCGGTTTACTGACGATACATTTACATGATAACGGTGAGATAGATGCGTGATACTACTGTTGCTGCTCCGGAACGTGACATTTATCGTGCGTGCAGGCGACGTTCCTAGATTTGTAATACGTTTTTACATTAAAAAGTCTACCTTCTGATCAATGATTTATAATTATGATAAATAATTAGCCACGACATCATACACAAATCTAGGAACTTCATATTATTGCTCCATTCTCCGAAAAACGTAGGTCCAGTGTAATCCGACATGCATCATCAAATCGCGATCAAAGTAGGCCGTAAAGGGATTTCTGGCAAGCAATACCCTTAGCAATAAAAAGAAACCTCTAAATCGATATCAAAATATCGTGTATAGTGTGATATGTAGATAGTATTACATGGCTTAACTTCTGATATTGCTTCACTAAATCTATTTAAAAAAACAACGACATGTAATCTTTTTGAAACATATCGTTATTTCATACATATATCGTCACGCACGCCTCTTCACCATAGGGATTCGCAGGGTATTTTAGCAAATGGTGGTCCATAGTCTATAACTATGGACCACCACTTGCTAAAATACTTAAACACCTCTCTCACTTCCACCACGTTTTTCATCGAAGATTTCTGTTTTATAGTTCTCTAAACTTGTCCTTTAGCTAGAACGACGCTTTGGTTACAGCAAAAATGTTTGTTGCGATCTTCTCATAGCAAAGACAATATACTAATACAGCGTGATTTTGAACCCCCTAGCTATATTGAAATCCTGGAATCAGAATCCCTAATGGAATACAGAATTGTAAGAAAAAAAGGTTAAAATTGAAAAAATAAATTTAACCCTTCATAGAAATTCGTCCAGCTGATCGGCGACTTTGTATGGAAAACCTAATTTTCTTTTTCGTTTTTTACCTTATTTTCTTGCAATTCTGTGTTCCATTAGGGATTGTAATTCCCAGATTTCAATAAAGCTAGGGGGTTCAAAATCACGTTGTATAGTTACGAGCATTAGTTACCGCTTAGCCCGCACGCGATTGCTTTAAGATTAGGACCCTTCACAAGCCAAATAAACCTGGAATGAATCTATCTAAACCTAAACAATCTGAATGTGTCAATTACTTCGATCAGTTGCCTCGCTTGGACGTGAGTAGACGAAGGTATACATAGATGTGTTTACCAAGGATGCATCTCGACTCCCACAGAGATAAACGCTACTGAGATACTAAGTACTTACATTGTAGGCTGCAGGCAGTCTTATTTGTTCACAAAGCTTTGAATGCCCGCTAAGCTTGCTGATTATAAAATATTATTGTACCTACTTAAAACTTAATTATACCTATACGAGTACTACCATCATTTGTTCTTTTGAGGTCCAACATACGGAGCTAGACTAGACGGTATATCAAAACCTACAAGTAATGGGTAAGTATCGACCCACATATCAAATGAAGAAATAAAGAATAAGATTTTGATCACGATGATGCGTTCTAACGTATACTTAAATGAATACTTAGTGATACGTTACATACTTATTCATTTAGCCGATTTCTACTTTCTTATATTAAAATTTTTTCTTTATTCGTAAACCAGAGATTTCTACTAATAATACTTATTATTAGAGATCAATCAAAGGTTCGGTTTCGGTATCGGCAAGTTTCGGCAAAAATAGAATTTCGGTTTCGGCCTAAAATCGGCCGAATCTTCGGCGTGTAAATTGGTATCGCGACACGCATATCAATAGTGAGCCAAGTGTAATTTGTATAAAATAAATATATAGGGAAAAATCACACAGATTGAGCTAGCACACTTAGTTGTGAACTTGTGATATCTGATACTATTTCAACAATACAATAAAGACATCTAATATAATACATACTTAAATAAGATAAACATCCAAGACCCAAGCCAATCAGAAAAAGATCGTTTTCCATCTCGAGTCTCGACCTGACCGGGGATCAAAGCCTATCGCGGTACCACCGAAAGGTCATATGAAAGTGTCGACTGTTGATTTTTTATTTACATTATTTAACTCTCTGCGTATGTGTAATATAGTGAATTTTAGTTGATACATAATAATATTGGAAAATTTTATCATTCATGCATCTAAATAAGTTTCGGTTTCAGCAGAATATCCTATTTCGGTTCATACATCTCTGATAATTATTTAAAAAAATGAGGTTTAGAAAAATTTGAAAAATGTGTTAACGCTATCAATATTAGAGGCAGCGAGCGAAAAAGCTCTCGACTCGCAGCGTGTCGTACCGCGCCCGCCACCCCTTATAAGGGCGCTTACACATGGCACACGGCGAAGTGGTCGGGCGCGGTTTTCTTTTATAACATCTAATTTACTTAAAATTTCAACTTATTAGTAGAAAAGAAATACACACAAAAGTGTAGGTAGCTAACAAAAAATGAATGAAGATATGCAACTTTGTTTATTGGGAAATGTAACTACTTATACTATTTACACACTTATACTATTTGACTAAACTTATATTATTTGCATGCCAGATATAGTAGAATATGCGCACTTAATCTAATTTTCCTATTCATCTTTTGTAACATATTTTACGCAAATAAAAGCTAAATATTATTATAGACGAAAACAACTTTTCTAAGAGTTCAAGATGGAAAAATTTGAAACGAATACATTTCCTATTCCTAAAAAGATACTAACATCGTATCATTTTTGGATTTTATTCATAGCCAATCTAAACGAACACTAAAAATATAAATGAAAAGATGCTTCCATCCGAGCATGTTCCCGGTTGCGTCCTCATTCCTCAGCTAGGGTGTTTTGGAACCCGGAGTCCACTTTCCGGCTTTTCTTTTTCACTTGGTACATTCTTCGGCATCGTTGGTGGTGAGACCATTGGCATGCATATCTTCCTTAAAACAAGCCAGCACTTCATGGGTTTTATCCTTCTGACAGGGCTCGGCGGAGGCGGAATAGCCAGACATTTGTTCTCTATGTAATTTGCCGATTTTCGTTAGACATGGCCGTAGCCGCCAGCCCGCTACACTATTGTTCATTAATCAAATCCCACCAATATAGCGGTACGCTTTTCAACAATAACGGTACGTCTCGCCTTCGGAGGGAGTATATGTGTACATGACTTCCGTAAGAGAACCGCACTGGCACAAAGAAATGATGACGTAATTGTCACATTAATCATACGGGTAGCATGGCGACAGTCTACCTAACATCATCGCAGTGGCACGCTTTATGATCATGAACTACCGAAAACGCATCAGCGGGCCGCAGCCCAGCTAGTGTGTTACCCGCCTTACATCTTTCATCTTCACTAATCAGCCCGACCTGCAGTGGCGCGCTTTATCCGCTTAGCGTCTAATGTGATTTCGTACACATGGATTCAGTTATGGAAAACATTGAGATATTTGTGTTGCTGGGTCAACTAATATTTGTAGGTATAATTATTTGACTAATGATAATTTGAGTAATGTGCTACCTTTTTGATCTCAAGCGATTTTCTTATATTTGCGAGTTATGAAAGGCTGAATTTTTTTTTTTAATAACGTAGGTATGATTTTGTTTTAGATCTGTATAAGCACGATCGGCAGTAGGTATTGTTCTGAGTAGTTTAGACCAATTTCTGTCGCGGTTTCAGGAAGCATTTTTCCAATCTTCGATAAAGTTAAGTGCTGTATTTGATAATGCGATGAGACTCATTAAGGACTTAGGACGCCTTTCACAGAGTGATTAAAACTCTTAAGGTATTTCTCATTTCTTACCAAGCTTATAGAAGACATGGAGTTTTACTGTGTGGCAGTAAGCCGTGACTAAGTACGCAATAAGTGCTTCCTGAAACCGTCACAGAAATGAGTCTACTGGCGATCGTGCTAAGAAAGAATTTTAATACAATCAACCTACCTATATTTTTTAATCAATTATACACGCATCCTTACCCGAGTGTGAGAAAATTTTATATTTATGTTTACCGATGTAGAATATCGCATTGAGTGAGACAGTATTGAGTTACAGATAAAGGTCAGAGAAAATTTTGTAGTTTACTCATGAAGCGGTTAAATCACTGCTTATTTCAGAATAGGTACCTATTATATTAGTTAAATCTGGATTATAATATCTATGGATAACCACAATAGAGATATGGTACATTTGCGTCATCCAGTGCTACGAGTGATGACTGTGACTTAAGGAAATTGCTACGACCACGTTTTCGTAGCCGTGCTCTACAACCATTCTACGAGACGGAATGACACGTAAACTCTTGTCTTAATTTAATTGCCCTGACTCTCAACCCCGCATAAGCATTCACTTAGAAAATATAAAATTACCACATAAACTCGTTGCAATCATTGCTCTCAAATTGCCCCAAAGGAGATCTCAAAGTGCTCTTAAACAAATATGCTTTGACATTTCGTGTCTGAAGCAAATACAAAATAATGTCAAACATACGGTTTCGCTTTGCGGCGTCGATGACACGAATCGGCTTTTACGCACCAAGACACATACATTTGCTGGAATGTTCAAGATTTTAGCAAAAGTAAGGACATGCCATGTCGTGAATGAGATAAGGGTTCTCGAGATGAAACGCAAATCAATTTTACATGCGACAGACAGCCACGCAATAATATATCTGATACCGTTGTACAGGGGACTTCTCGGTGCTTCAAGTGTCGTTCAATCTTCAGCGGCACACGGGCTATTTCCTCATTCAAGTGTACGTGCCCTGCATCCTCATAGTCGTCCTCTCGTGGGTGTCTTTCTGGATTCATCGTGAGGTAAACACGTAGTAATAATATTTTCTTTTTTCAACTTATTAATCACAATATAAATACTTACATGTCCTAGCGTAAGCTAGCAACGCAGGTGACGTAACCTAGAAGCTATTACAGGTGGATTTTGTCTGAGTGTTTAGACTCTACGTCTTGCAAATCAACTTGCGTGGATAAGTATTTCATTTCCTTGCAGATCTATACTAATATAATATACCTACTTATAATACTTATTATTAAGAGGAAAGATTTGAATGTCTGTTTGTTCGTAATTGATAAACTCAAAAACTACTGAAGCCATTCATTTAAAAAAATATTTCATCTATATACCTAAAGTTCCATTATTAGCTTTATTATCTATCAGCAGGCTACAATTTACGCGAATGAAAACAGGTAGTTTGTTATAAATTGACGTTTCGTAAAGCCGTGCAGCCTATTTTGAATTTATTCATTTAAAATAAAAAAAATATTCATATATAATTAAAAACCCCCTACGCAAAAAATACTCATCAAGATCAAACCCTACAAGGTTTCGATCTTGATGAGTATTTTTACTCATTGAAACTATTGAACCCAAAAATTTGATATGTCTGCTGGGATTTTTCGAAGATTTAAGTTCTCTAGAGACCATTCTGGTTGCAGCAACAGGTCTCAGTTATCCATGAATTATCATATAGCGATTATACTGGCACGCGTGAAGCGCTTAATCGAGTAAATTAGAAACTAGGTATCTGTATACGAATACCAAAGAGTAACATCACTACGTTTTAACGAATACCATGATCGCACGGCTGTCGACGGACGACGATTGATCAGAGCAAAAATGTTTTCTATAGGAAAACAATTACTACCTATAACATATTTACATACATTGTATTCAAATCATTTCTTAAGAGATCTTTTAATTGCATTAGTAGCTCTATTTTTAACCCCCGATGCAAAAAGAGGGTACGCCATTACATCACGTTTCTATTATATCATTTAGGAAAAGAGCTGATAGTCTTACACTGCTGGACCTGGTTATTAACCAGCTAAGAACCACCGCAAGGAAACTGGCTTTCAAATGAAAAAAACCGCATTGGTCCATCCGTTTGAGAGCGACACACACACACACAAACATCGACGTCAAACTTATAACACCCCTCTTTTTGCGTCGGGGGTTAAAAATAGAGCTACTAATTCAATTAAAAGATCTCATAAGAAATGATTTGAATACAATGTATGTAAATATGTTTTAGGTAAGTAATTGTTTTCATATAGAAAACCTTTTTGCTCTGATCAATCGTCGTCCGTCGACAGCCGTGCGATCATGGTATTCGTTAAAACGTAGTGATGTTACTCTTTGGTATTCGTATACAGATACCTAGATTCTAATAAAACAAATCCATACATATGAACATAACTAAACGAACACGGGTTTACTGCTCAAAAACGAAAGCCGTTTGACCAATGGCTAGTTACCCGAATTCATTGGTTCGAACAACTGATTGACCAACATTCTAAATCATCGATGAAACAACTCGATTCTGATATTTTAAATTAACAGGCTACTTCGGACCGCGTGGGGCTAGGCATAACGACTGTGCTGACCCTATCCACTATAAGCCTGGATTCCCGCACTGACTTACCCAAGGTCCGCTACGCCACCGCCCTGGACTGGTTCCTGCTGATGAGTTTCTTCTATTGCATCGCGACGCTACTCGAATTTGCCGGAGTTCATTATTTTACCAAGGTTAGGACTGATGTTATTATTCTTAATCATCATCATCAGGTCTTTTTAGTCTCCACTGCATGAGCATGACCCTCTCTGTACTACCGGGGCCATACTTGGCTGGCTAAAGCAGACAGAGGATTTGGCCTACACTCTCCTCGCTGGCCAGACGAGTTGGAGAGGTCTCATTGATGTTTAGATATAAGCTTTGTTTAGCTTGTATTTCCTCAGTCGCCTCTTACGACATCCATGGGAAGACTTGGAGTGGGCCTATTCTACTCTGCCGGAAACCAGACGGCTAATATTATTCGAAAGCAAAAGATACATTGCTCATCACGCGCTTAAATTTATCTAAGTAATAAGTGAAAAAAAAATGGCCCTCTTTACAAGCAGGTATACTTTGTCAAGCGCCCGCCAAGGCGGTAACGGCAGCTTCAAAGACTCGGCACGCGCTGTACAGACGCAGGACACGTTGATGCGTCGCGCGGGACGGCTGTTTAATTTTAATTGTGTTACGCAGCGAATTTTTTTCGTCTTTGGGAAGATAAAGGGGCTTCTTAGCAATTTGTTTCATTTTTAATGTTTTGTACTAATACAAAATATTTTCCAAATTAAATAATTTTATTACTTTCCAAAAATCTCTTGTAGATGTACTGTAAATCATTTGGGCGGATAGACTTTATGCCTATCTTAGCAGCTGAAATAATATTATTACTTTCATTTACTTTCCAAAAATCTCTTGTAGATGTACTGTAAATCATTTGGGCGGATAGACTTTATGCCTATCTTAGCAGTAGATACCTACCTACGTGCATACACACTACTCTACATAATATACAATTATCTCGAAACAAGTAAAGAGTGGCGAGGCCAGGAACTTGTACTAATAGATTCAAATGTTTTATCCAGGTGGGTTCTGGAGAAATTGTTATAGACGACTCGGAATGGGAAGAACTAATCGAAGAGGTCGGCGGGGATGCCTTTGCGGCGCGCCAGCTGGCGGTGCGACGCCGCAGCTCTGCGCGATCTGCTACCAACTACGTGAGTTTCCCGTTTGTCCACTAAATTCGCTTAAACCTTCACTTACTGCCAATTATGGTAAAATATGTGGATCTATTTTATGTATATGAAAAATCTTAATGTACCATATTTTAAGCAAATAAATATATTATTATTATTATTATTATACTTTACAACTCAGCAAGCCGCAGAGAAGTTGGAGAAAAAATGTGTTTGTTTACACGACTGCCAAAAAAGCACACAGGCGCAATACAGAGTTTACCACATTCTGAACATCAGATAGGAGTAAATAGGTATACCTACTTTATTTAACAAAAAAGAAGGCTAGACACATACCATGATAAACGCAGCCAACTGCAAGCTCTTGCACAGCTGAAAGTATGGGGAACGTAATATTTATTTTACCTACCTTTCAGATTTTAGGATAAACTTCCTTTTAATATTTTTTGTAGCCCGGCCACTCTCAACCGATTTCTTCATTCGAATCACCGCGTAAATTTACTATCGGTCGGCAGCAAAGCAACACGTAGAGTTTAGATAGTCAGTTACTCGCTCCTCGAGTAGTCTAATACAAAAAAATGTTTTTCATGGTTCCGTACCAAAAGGGTAAAAACGGGACCCTTTACTAAAGACTTAACTGGCCGTCTGTCTGTCTGTCATCAGACTGTATCTCATGAACCGTGTTGAAATTCATGAGACAATTGAAATTTTCATAGATGATACGTGATGTCACCGTTTTTATAAATTAATTAAAATAAGATAAATATTTAAGACTCTAAGCCGATATTTCCCTTTCATTTCAGAGCTTCACGTTGCCAGCAAACAGTGGCTGTCCCGACGACGCCGGCCCAGCCCTGGAGCAGCAGTCTCCTGCCGTGAGACTCACTATGGAACGGACCACGCAGACCGAAAGACGGGTCCCGAGGTGGAGGCAGCTGCTGTACTGCTTGGCGGGCGACGACCGCTACCGTCGGCAGAGACAGGTCGAAGCCGGTATGTCCTTACAAGACATTGGGCCAATTTATTTAAGTATTAAAATTTTCTAGCAAGTGATAGGTACATACTTAACTCTCTATCTCAAGAGCTACTGAAACGATTTTGATGAAACTTGCACTCTTTGTATACTAAGTTCAACTAAAAAAGTTTTTGTTTTCATTCCAACATAGTTTTTGAGATATGTGCGATAAACATACATACACTTGAAATTTAGCACACCACACGTAGATATACAAAAACTGTGCGTCTGTGCAATTCTATGCCAAGCGGCTCAGCTTGTATTACCAGTATTACCCATGGCTACCGCAACAAATTAAGGTGATACCACTGTAAATAAGGTCGTTCTGAACCTTATTTATCTCGCAAAATACTTAAATTAGGAGTTTCAAATCTAAGTTATATGATTTTTGACTATTTCATCTCCAAAAATTGAAGATGAAAACACGTTTTGATAAAATTTTCTCGATAGAAATATTTTTTGAAAAATGGTCTTCGTTCGCAGAGTTTTTGTTATTGTAGCTCAAATGCGACGAATGAAATAATGATTTTTAGACTAAAAGATAGGTTATTAGTAATTCATCAAAATGTAAATATGAAAATACAATTAACCGGTCTGATTTTATATAAAATAGAAATAACGAATTTGGCGCTTACGTTTTTTTCTTTGAGCGACTCGAGACTATCTCCTATCTCATCATTCACGGGCTAAACCGCCAAGCGCTATCCCTTGCGCGCACTTGATCAGTCCTTTGCCGAGCGAAGGTACCAAACATTTGAGGCCTCGCCTTAATATGAATTTTGACAACATTAATACATACGGATCGAATAGATAACCTCCTTTTTTGAACTCGATTAAAAAAATAAGCTAAATTTTAATTCCCAGTTGTCCCCCCTGTAATGGCGAATGGGAATTTCGATTCGTATTTTTCCATACACATCATTATACCACTGAGGGTAGTTGGGTAATGAACAATAGCAAATGAAAAACAAAATATTTCAGGAAGTCGCAGCCACATCAACAGCGTCTCTCACATCGACCGCGCGGCGCGCGTCATGTTCCCCGCGTCGTTCGCGCTGCTTAATCTGTTCTACTGGCTGGTATACGCCTTCTCCAATGACGACTTCGCCTGGAGCGACAACCCGATCAATACTCTTTCTCACTAGATAAATAAATAAATACGGACAAATCACACACACAGATTGAGCTAGCCCCAAAGTAAGTTCGAGACTTGTGTTTTGGGATACTAACTCAACGATACTATATTTTATAACAAATACATACATAGATACACACTCAAGACCCAGGCAAATCTGAAAAAGATCATTTTCCATCTTGACCTGGCCGGGGATCGAACCCGGGCACTCTCGTGTCGCAGGCTGGCGTGTTGACCGCTGCGCCACGGAGCTAGCCAAAGATAGGCTTTATAAACCCTTACCACAGGTGTCAGCACGAAAGCGTCGTGTCTGATGAGCTATTGCCGTTGGACTCATACATAAACATGATACGACGTCGCGTCGTACTACGACGCAGCATCGTTTTACGATACGTTGTCGCATCGCGGAAATTTAGGATGAGCTAAGTAAGAATTCATGAGTTGTATATCGGTATATCGGAGGCTCAGAACAATAACTAAAGATCGGAGGTATGTATATCGCATCTATTTAGTAAGCGGTTCCTTAGCTATATCGTAAATAAAACCGGATAAGTGCGAGTTCCAGATGTCAAACCACAGATAAGTAAGAAAAGTGTCCATGCAAAGTTTGGTGGTTAAACTCCTCAGAACAAGTTATTGTTCTGAGTTAAACTCACAAGACTCACAAGTTAGGTAACACGAAGAGGTTTATTGCGTCCTTATACAATATAGTGTTCCCATACTAAATGCGTAGTTTTTAACAGACTTAAAAAAAGGGGAGGCTATCAATTCGGTTGTATTTTTTTTATGTTTGTGAGCTCAGAACTCCAGAACATATGAACCGATTTTAAAAAAATCTGTTTCAGAGCATATGCTTTCAAGTTGGGCCCATCTGAATTTTATTACATCGGTTCAGTAGTTTTATTGTATTCGGTTTTTTATATGAAAGATTATTGTAGTCAAATATTGAACGGTGCACTTAGTGTGTACCTACAATTAGCACTTGCCCGGTTTTATTTACGGTATACCTTGACACTCGATTTTTACGGTGCTCATCGTAGACCCACGATACGACGTTGTATCGCAAGACGATGCCGCGTCGTAGTACGATCTGACATGTTTCGTAAAACCCTCATTCATTATGCGTATTTTATAAAAGCCAAAACATAATCACGATATATTTACTTTAGTTTCAAATAATTAATAAATGTATTAAAGATATTCATAACTATCGTGTACAAAATGTTATGTACCTACAATTTAGTTTTCCTTTATGATATTATTTTATACATACGTTTTTATTAAAAGTTCTATATAAGTATGTACTTAAATCTACAGTTATACATAGATATGTGTTGCTTGAAATTTATATAAATAAATTAGCATAGAGATTTATAATTCAACCAACATTAGTAAAGTGTACATAAGTAATTGGTTTGAAAAAAAATGTATATCTTTATTAAATAAAAAATGCGTAAAATTAGTCCCTAGCTTAAATATATAATATCTACGTCAATTAAGAATTGAAAATGTGTTAAGTTTAATAGGAAATAATAAAAATACCGAAATCATGTAAGTTGTTTATATTTTAAATCATTGCAATCGTCCAAAACTAAAGCAGGAGACATCATTTGAGCGGGGCATAGGATAGTTCTAAATTATTATCATTAAACATTGAATACATAGGATGGCAGCCTCGGTTAACATTACGTAGGTAACTACCTAAATTATTTACAAACTGGGCCTTGATATACACAAAAACATTCTACATTTTCATGATACCGAGTTATTGACTTGAGCCAAAACAGGACAATTTTACATAAATCAAAAGTATTTTGTCTCAAGCAGTTGACGACTTAAAAAAAACCTCCCATTCGCCCGATTTTATCAGTGGTGGCGATACAATTTCTCTTCCCACGACCTCCGATTTATGACAAACAAGTTTATTTTTGATATACCGAGATTACTGTTTTTGAAATTTATATTCTACAGTCGATCTTTTTTGATACAAATTCTTCAAATTTGATTTGTCAATATTTAGTTCCCATTGGAGCAACTGGGAGCTCTCATTTACCACTAGTGGGTATATCGCCAGTGGTGGCCAACGGGACAAATGTGTTTGTCCCATCGGAGACGAATGGGAGTAACCAAATCCATTCATTCTCACAGTACATCGTTAAAATTGCAAAGGCAAAAAATTCGATTCTTATCAAGCTCGCTATTTATTCAGTCTAGAATAAAAAGCACATAGTAATAGGCAGAGACACTACAATGGACACATTTCTCAAAATCAATATATTTATACATAAAGTTCCAACTACGCGTTTAGTTTGGGTTCCAAGTGAAACAGGTAGCTGTAGATAATTAAAATTTATGGAAAATGATAACGATGATGACGTTGCACTAGTTAACTAATAAAAAACAGGAACGTACTTAGTCACGTCGGGTACACGGTCATGTACCTAAAATTATATTAGCTGGAAATTTATAGGTATAGAATAAAGAGATGTAAATATTTTAAATGGATCAGAATTCTACATATCTACAGATCCAAATTCGTTTATAAATGTATATAATTACGGCTTAATATCAGGGCTATAAATTGGTTCGCCAGCGGCGAACATGAATAGGTAGAATATAAAATCACTGTGGTGGCCGCAGAGAATTTTTATCCCGCCAGCCATCTAAGAATCTGCACATCACGTGATAAAAAACTAGTTACGATAATGTGCCTACTTATTTATACTGGTAATATGGACGCGAATAACTTATGAAAAAAGAGGGTATATTTTCTCCGAAAAACAAAAAATCTACGTTCAGGTCAGGCAAAACTAACAGAGATTCTGCGCATTTTTTTTTCGTTTTTATTTACATTAATTATATACAGGCTGATTCAAATTACATATTATCGGGAGTTTTGAAATCAGCCTGTATTTAACTCACCCACCACAGCAATGCACATCAATAATTTTCTGAACTCACGCCAATCAAATTTTCCGTCACATAAATTCTTATGGGCATATTAAACGAGACCAAAAGCAGAACCAGGCCAGTTAGCAGATACTTCGGCATATAACGATATAATAAAAGCCAGGCCAGCGCCCGCGACGCCGTTTATATCGCGCGATAAACTATCTCCATCTCGCCCTTTAATATTGCGGAAAAAAAGATAACGATACTCGATAAACGTTGTCGCGCATACTATGCTACGGCGGCTGGACATTCCTTCGAATAAAAAGATTTAATCATAATGGCTTAATGGCCTGTAACATGCTGGTACCCTCTTTTTTCTTCCATGAACACAGATTACACCATGATTGTGCATGATAGGATGACAAGTCGACATTTAAAGAAATAATAAATTAATTATGAAAAAAGGAAGTTTTACGCTTTACATACTAAATATGCCGTTAAATTGTTGCAATTAAATCACATGAGTATGTAGGTAAATTAAAAACCCCCTTAACGTAAACAATTTGATATTCAACTTTAATGGTCAGTTAAACGATTATTCATAACTTTTCCGAAAACAGTTTCGGCTAATGTTGATCCTACCTATTAAAATATAATACAATTTGTAAAGAAAACCCTGTCCGATTCTTAAAGGATGATTCAGCCCGCCGATGTTAACAACTTTTCCTAAGGACCAATGCTGGGAACTCAAACTTTATTTTGACGTTCCTAAAACAGTTTGACCGGCTGCCGAATATTTTTGTTTCAAAATGACCATTCTTTTTGAGTTCTCATCTTTGATCCCAGAGGATAAGTTGTTCATATCGACGGGCTGAATCACCCCTTCAAGGATTGGGCAGGGTTTTCTTTACATATTGTATATTATATAGACAAAGAAAACGTCACCTTTCATTGTATTATCACAATACGACCTAATTTACAATACGCAATATTTGTATAAGTAATAAGAAAATTGTATTACCTTTCAGAGAGCTATTTTGTCTATACATATTCCAGTTTTGGTCCATCAATCGGTAAAAATACGTTACTTTTTTCCATTTCAAAATCCACCATATTTATAAATAGAAAATAGACATTTTGAAGGCAAATAGTTTTAAATACAAGTGGAATGTATAGTAATTAAGGCTTTTGTCATAAGTCTGAAGAATCACTAAGTCAGTATTCCATAGGGAATTCTTTACAATATTTAGAATATAAAGTTTCGGCATAAGAAAGTCGTTTTGTAAGTATTACTTCATCTACGGGTATGCTTCAATTAGCTTAAATAAGTGAAGATATACCGCATAATTGTTAACCTAAGAATTATATGTAAATCCTGGCATCAAAATCCCTAATTGAATACAGAAATCTTAGAAAAAAGGGAAAAACGAAAAAATATATTGACTTCCCATAGGAATTTGCCCAGCTATTGTTTGTATGGGAATTCCAATTTTATTTTTCGTCTATTACCTTTTTTCTTGCAATTCTGTATTCAATTAGGGATTCCGATTCCAAGATTTTGATAAAGTTCATAGATACAAAATCACGCTGTATTTTGTATTACTTTCACAAGTAGCGACTTATAGAGAAATAGGGAACACTAGAAATCGTTTAGGAACAGGCGTTTGAGTGATTGAGATGCGAGCTCTTACATTCCAAAAAGTACTGTACATTATGAACTGACAAAAAACTTTGCGTTTTATACCAGTTTCATCACTTCACTATAAGATATTATTGTTCTGTGTATCGGGACACTTTTACTGTTAGTTCAGAAATAAGTAAACGCCCTTGCTAAAAGTTCACCTACGAAACCACATGACTCCAACGGCAGAAATACAAGTCGCTACAATGCACTACATAATATATATTTTTATCTACTATCTACAAATATTAGAACCATTTATTTCGTTACACGTATTTTTATGAATACAAAATAATATTTTCTATCCCAATCGGGTTTTTATATACAAAATATATTTTAGCCTAATTTATTAACGGTATATGATATATTCACAAATAAAATGGGACGACACAATTCACACAATTCCAACTATTCGAAATTAATTACATTATATTATTACCTGTTAGTTTTTCATGCTTAATCAAATTAAACTTTTTCATGAAAAATTGAATCACCCATTTATAGACTAGAGCACTGGTCACAGATTTTTTTTAATTATAAATATAGGCAAGGAGATTTAGCACTTTTGCAATAAATTACTTTTACTCATACCCACACTGTAAGCCTATTCTTAAATAATAAAATAAATAAACTTAAATACTCGGAGTATTTCTGAAACTTATACACGTTATAGTCACTGCACACAATAAATAAGGATTGCATTACATTATCAGTATATAAAATATAATCACAGATTCTACGTTCAATATTTTTAGCTATCTACGTTTTCTTTTTTGCCGACCACGAGATACACGTTCATGTTGTCCTTGCCTTTGACGAACACGCTGCCGCGGGGCTCCAGCAGGTACCGCGCGGCCAGCACGGGCACGCAGGCCTCGCCCACTTGCACTCGCTTGGCTACGCCCGTCGAGTCCATGCGCGACGCGATGTTCACGGCGTCGCCCCAGATATCGTAGTACAGCTTACTGGTGCCCACCACCCCCGCAGTCACATCCCCAAAGTTATACCCGATTCTAAGAATCAAATCGAAGTTAAACAAATCTTGGTTGAAATTATCTACGACCTTCTGCATTTCTAAAGCGAAATCCATCAACTGGTACAGGTGGTCGTATGTGCCGCGAGAAGCGTGCCTCAGGTCGGGGTTGAGGCCACTCGCCGCCATAAAAGTGCTACCTATAGTCTTTATCTTCTCCACGTGCTGGAACTCGGGCCTTTCCAGCAATTCATCGAAATCGGCAATCAGCTCATTAAGTACCCGTAAGTACTCATACCCTTTCTTATAAGATTCGTCATACATTTCGTTGAAATTTATTATACTAGCAAATATAATTCCGACATCCTTATGATTTTCGGAGTATTTCGCCGTGTTCTTCAACTGATCAGCCACATGCTGAGGAATAATATTGTAAAGCAACAAATCCGCTTGGTTCCTCATGTTCTGCACTTTCTGCTTATCTCTGTTCGCTACCACGTTACTGTAGAAGCTCAAGCGGTAACTGATCTCAAACTCCCTGTTGAGGAACCACACCAGCATCAACAACAACGCGACGTCGATATACAACTCCGTCAAATGCAATTTGTGATTTATGCCGTGATAACTGCGCGTACTATTCCCGACCAACAATTCTGACATAACCATTGTCATATTGCTTATAAAATCTGACGTCATATTGTGAGCAAACGTTTGAGGGATAATAATATCACCATCTGTTATTTGAGTATTCGCTTCGTAGCAGCCGAACACGGCGAGGAATAAGAACAAAGCGGCATAAAGCGTAACCAGACTGTTTTTTACGAGCCAACACATCTGGGTGAAGTTACAAAAATGTACAATACTAATACACAAAAGGTACACATAGAATGATTGTTCGCCTCTCAGAATAACCCCTGTGGTATTCTCACAAGAGAAGTTTATTAAAATGGCCATTATAGGCAAACTAATCAACAAACTCCCCGATAAGTGCCAGGGGATCCAGTCAGAGCAGGCCCTAAATATTTTGACCGACTTTCTCATGGTGTCCGTGACGAGTAGAGGATCGTTTTGAGTTTTCCATTTCAATACGTGTCTGTAAATGCAAAGTGACATGGCTAGAACTTCAATCAGAATCAAGCACACTAAGGAGGCGATCGAGTGCCGCCAGTCCTTGTAGAGTATGAAGATGGAGGCGGTGACGGCGGAGAAGATGACGAGAGACACGAGCATGTCGAGCGCCGTGTTGAAACGCGAGGTGGTGAGCGTGGGCGGGAAGTCCTCGCTGTCGTCACTACGGTGAGCGCGCGCCCGGTAGTGCTGCTCCATGGCCGGCGCCCGGAAGAACAGCGTGAACCGATTCAGCGGAGGCTGCACGAAGTAGTTGATGCCCGAACGCGCATTGTCCTGCACGCAGCGGATCAACTGCAGATCGGATTGTTTACGTAACTTTTGCAGTGACTGCACTTGTTGTTCATTGAGCGGAGCCGGCAACCGACATCGCGAAGAGATCTCGTTGATCGAGGACTGGCTGGAAGTGTAATATCCGGACACGCGGTGTTGCATCATATCGGCCTGTGAGGCGGCCAGCGCCGTGTGGTTGAGTGCGTATATCTGAAACGTGCGCATAAACATCAAAGCAACTTGTTATAAACAACATAAAAACTCATCAATGCATTAGTGTTTGCCAGCTAAAATAAATACTGCCGACATCATATTACTTTCTAACGATGTTTACGTGATTGTAACAAATTGCGAAGAGCGTTGGTATTTTTGATTCCGAGTGATTGTGGTTGTCGATTGATATGCTTACCACGTCATGGGACGTGCGGACATGGTCAAGTGCGTCTTGAAATAATTTTCATCCTGCGCACAACGATGTTGTTAAACGACTTCATTGCCATGAATTTGGCTATTAAAGGGCTGATAAATCATTTCGTTAATGTTGGTAACGCGCGTGTAGCATCCTTGAAGTGTCGTACGTTACTGTAACCGCTTTTGGGCTTTGGGGCCTTTCTGAACTGTCATATTGCCACGGGCACAGAATAAGCACTAGTACTTACGTACCGAAATTGCACTCTACAAAGGCATTCAAAGAAATATCGACTCAATGTAGTTAGCAATACGGTGTAATTTAGCTCGCGTCAGAACGTAGCACCATTTAATTTAGTTACCTACAGCAAGCCAATTTTATACTTATAGCTCTGAACATACGATTCGTAGTTCGCTGTATGCGGTGAACACATGTGACCAAACGCGCGTCCGTCCTACCGGATTTGTTCGGATTTTACCATCGAAGGTGTCGCCGCGTGTAGGTATGTTTTCGATACCTACACGGGGAGTGAGACAGGCCTGCCGCGGCTGGGCATAGTAGCAGGTGTAACAAGATCACACCACCTACCAAACACCAAGATATGTAAGGAATAGCTACCTGTTGCTGGATGCTGGACCGTCGGCTGGTGCTCCTGATGCCCGAGTCCTTTCGGCTGTTGACGGAGGGACACAAGCTGACGGCGTCGTCATGAGGGCGCGGAGTCGCGGGCGCGTGGAGGGGCAGGTTCAACTTGCGGTCGCCGGGCCGCAACACCTCGCCCTGAGTGGTGATGGTGGAACTACGCGCGCGGATCACTGGAACCTGTAAAACAGAGAGATCTGATTTTGTTTTCATAATACATCTCAGTTAAATGACCAAACCAGCTGTTGCGTCCTGCGATGAATGATGTTCATATCCGAATTGTTTGGTCTACGAGGGTAGGCGACATCGTAGACTACGTACTGAAGGAGTCCAAAATTTACGCTGCCGGTTGAACGGCTGGCATCTGGCCATAATGTAAGATTTTGGTAAGAGATGCGACCTATCCGACCCACCATCTGGAGATGTTCAAGCTGGACTTCTGGTTGCAGAGAGTCGTGTGCCGGAGGCTCTGTGGTCGGCTGCCTGATGACACCCCACGGAGAAGCTATTTTTTTAAATATGTTTATATAATTTAATATAATTGAATTAAACTATATATCTATGGACCTTTGTAGTATTTGACTTGTTGCATCATTTGTGTCCCTTTTACGATGAAATAAAAATGCTATATAAATTTACTAAGTCGACGGTATGGAATCCTGTTAATATAATTTATATTTATTCATTGTCCAATTCACGACGAAATTTGTAACTACTTGATACACATACGAAAAAGATACGCAACTAAGTTTCAAATTTTTAGTATTCAGAAATGCATATTTCGGCATTATATCAAATTCGTCTGAATGCATTAGACAACAAATAATATTAATAAAAAAACCGTTACATACTTGTCTATTTTTTTAAGATAATACTGATTCTGTTTTAAATTTCTGAATCTTATATTTCGTTATGTTATCTCGCGTAATTGTTATAATAGTTGAATTACCTCAATGTTATGCTGTCTGCCGTACTGTGACCTATAGCTACTGCTTCTAGCAAACGGCGACATGTTACTTCTGGACTGACTCAAGTAGGATCGTATGTCAATGATCTCCCTCTCAAATGACGCCATATCATTGCTCTGCGGTAGATTCAGCTTGCTGCTGCTCTGCATTGGCCTGGTACCCTTATTGTCTTGAGATTCTATTACTATAGGCACTTGCTGATATCCATTGTTAGACGGTAACTCATCCCCACGTTCTAAAAGGTGTATGGCCTTATCATTTAATTCCTTCTTGATTTCGTGTAGAGGCGTATCCGAATGCTTTCTTAAAAATCTAGGCACTTTCCAATTCTTCAATTTGTTTGTGTACTTGCCGTAGCTCCCTGGAAAAGTTGATGACGGTGTTATGATTTGTTTGATTAAATATAGATGTTTGCATAGGGTTATCCAGAAGCGCGCGGTACCGGTAAGCCTGTTATATCAGTCTCTCAATGAAACCGGATGTACTAAGACCTATCAAATACTGAGTAAATAAATAAAGGTTTAAGATAGCGCAAACGGTCTCTTACTCTGACAGCGAAAAGATTAATATTTATCTCCTTTTCTGAGTTGTTGAATTGATAAAGAAAAATAGGTAAGTATTTCTTTTTTATTCAGATTCTGCAATGAGATATAAATATCTACATTAAATGAACTAGGTAGTCCTCTCGGAAAGATAAAAATCTATATATATATATATATATATATAAGCTATATATAAGCGGTGAGTTCTACCGTTACTAACTTTTATTCTACATTCGCCAATTAAATTGCTAAATATAGCTTTTGAGTCCTACGCTTCAAGGCTACACCTTTTATAAATCATGTAGGTATGTAAGTACTATTCACATGAGTCAATGAATTAGCAGTCAGCCAACAAGCACCACATATTTTTAGACTCTCATTAAAACCCCGAGAATCACAGGCGTTCCATTATAGTCGATTAGAACCCATTAGGCGTGTTTACACAACACGCCACAGAAGAGCGGAGATGTCATAGATACTCGTACAGATACTGTTTACCCGGCAATCACTTAGCGAGTGATTGTTGTTTGACCTACCAGTTACACCTAGCCGCGCGAGATAATTTCAGTTAGCACTCTCATGCCACGACGAGCAAATTCAGATCATATTTTATTTGCAAAATAGCTCATACTTTTGTGTCGTGGAGCATAGACCTTAGTTTAGCCTATACTTATGAACAAGCAATGGTCTTCACGTATCTGAACTGATATTATGATTAATTATGATACATGGCATGAAAATATTTACGTTTAAATACCTACTTTGCCAAGAGGGGCTTTACTGAACAATAAATCGGTGCTGAACGATACTTAGGCAGAGATTATTTAGACAAGTACAATTTATATCCTTATCCTTACTAATATTATAAATGCGAAAGTGAGTTTGTTTGTTTATTTGTTTGTTTGTTTGTTACGCTTACACGCCGTAACTACTGAACCGATTATCATGAAATTTTGCATACAAGTTCCCTGGAGTACGGAGAAGGACATAGGATACCTTTTATCCCGGGCAAACGTACTATTTCCGAGGGATAGATATTGACGCGGGCGGAGCCGCGGGCGAAAGCTAGTATTTATATAAATATATAAATTGTGTAATTATATATTTATATAAATTATAGTATAGATAAGGAAATCGTTGGCCGCATCGAAAACGCTTGGCCACCTTCCATAGTCTCTAAAGCGCAAACACCTCGATATGTGTATCCTGCCCATTCTTACGTCTTTGACTAAGAGTCAATCAAAAGTTTCAGACTCAAGGTTTGCCAACGCGCGATGGAGCGCAGCATTCTCGGCATTCGTCAAATAGAGACGGTGAGGAACACTGAACTACGATCCAAAACTAGGGTTTTAGATGTAGGCGTCTAGTCAGCCAAACTTAAGTGGGATTGGGCCGGTGCCGCATGCGCTTAAACAGATGGGCCCAAAAGGTCATCTGTGGGTACCCGATGGACGAAAGCGTAGGGGCAGACCACGGACAAGATGGCGGAATGACTTAGACCGGTTTCGGAATGCCTGGCAGCAGACAGCACTCGATAGGGATGAATGGAAAGGAGGGGAGGCTTTTTCCCAGCAGTGGGACACAAATTAGGCTACTTAAAGAAAAAGTATAAATTCGATTTTAATAGACAAATATATATTATTTCTGAAATTTCTATAAATAAAAAACATTATTAAACCGCAATGAAGCATGTTGGTGTGTTGAAAAACATAATATAAGATGTCATTTGGATCTCGTATAAAATATTGAATAACTAAACTAAGACAGATACCTATATACGTTGTGGATAAACAGATCGCAATATACGCTGCATACCTTCAATTCAACTGCGTTGTAACGTTTTAATTATATCATACATACTCAGTTACCGCTAACTACTTTAAATTGATCGCGATGTCTACCTTAAATATATTAATTGTTATTAGAGAAGATGAGCAACACAACGCCGGCTCCGTGCCATCGGGAGCATCACCTCCAGTCGTTTTATATCTTATCAGAATTATGCCTTGTACCACTGATAACTAAGACTTTTCCACAGTTCAAAACATAATCAGCATGGTCAAGTAAACAAACGAAACCGATATAGAGCGCGCATCAGCGGCGCTTCGGCGGGCTACATGAGTGATGACCCTGGCCGACGGTTAATCTAACTCGCGCGCATTAAATCCGACACACAAATCACTACAACACGAGCTGGCATGAATAAATACACGAAACACTTTCTACTTAAGTACAGATACATATGTATCACGAACATACATTATCACGTCTTTATACTTTACGGGGTAGATGGGACCTAAGGCCACGTTTAACGTGTGGGTGGGCGGTAAAGGTAAAAACGGAATCCTGGAAAACGGAATCAAAGTGCTGGGTTGCAAGCCAAATCGCATCATTATGACATTAGATTTTCGCCCATTCCCTCGACCGGCTTTTGCGGTCTGCGCGGGTAGAGAAGCAGCTTGTATGTTTTTTTACTCCCAGACCAGTATGATAGAACTGATTGGTTGAGTCAGTAGTTACGGCGTGAAAGGGTCATAAACAAACACACTTTCAAATTTATAATATTAGTTGGGATAAGATCGCAAAAACAAGTGCCACGTCAACTATTAAGGGGCTTAAATATGGATATGGCAATAGAAATTGTGCAAAGCAGTTAAACCTTTATAGGTTTACTGTGATTCCTTTGATTGTCGCCTTTATTTCAATAGGTGAAGCAACTTTACATTTTCTCTCCAGACAATTACCTAAGATTTCTAATTTGTTATTTTCGGTCATATTTCGAGCAAAATTATACCTACCTGTCTCATTCATATTGAGAAAATCACTCAAGAGTATTTATAAATTGCCCATTGTCACATAATCAGTCTAGAATTTTATACACATTTAGCATGTCACATCTTTCCAAGATAAACAAGGTATCTTTTTACTCAAAGTTGAGAATTAATTTTAACATTTTGCTTAAAAAGTAACGGGGACAACTTTTACTGCCGTTTTACTACCATTCAGATTATGATAATGTGCAAAGCATGTACTACAAATGACGCATCACTTTACAGACATTCGATATAAATACGTAAATAACTCACCAACAGATGTCGGGCTTTTTGATGATCCGTCCGTTCTCTCGGGAAAACACTTTTCTCTTTTATCATCTAACTCGGCATCGGAATCTAGTATACTAGGCAGGGAACTAGCTTTTGCTCGGAAGTTGAAGGGGTTCGGTGACAAAAAGTTGCTGGAATCTGCCGTGCGCGGGCTGACCTTTCCATCTCTCAAGTGACTGTCTCTTGACGCCAATGGAATGGGGGAGTGATTGAAGGAAAGGACAGACTGTGGCGATGCTGCGGGAGATATAATGAGGCGCAGGTTAATAGGATTGGAAGGTGTTAGGCAGTGGTCGTAGTCGTAGGGGGAATACAGCTGGCGGCCTTCAATGAAGTACGTTTTATGACCTAAACATACACAGAATTTAGCAGACTAGTAACATTGACGAAACATAAATTGTTCAATCAAATTCATAAATCTTTTTATATCAAACTTACCAAAAACTTCTTCGCCTTCTTCCAAGATATAGGAACCTCCAAGAAATTTGCTAGTTTCCTCAGATATGTGAACGCGACCCGGTTTTCCCGTCGACTCCATTTTATTGGCCAATGTTACGTCATTACTCCACACATCAAATTTAAATCTACGCGTTCCTACAAGCCCACAGAGAACAGTACCAGTGTGAACGCCCACTCTCATGTTGATGCCTTCATCTCGCTCTCTATCAAACTCTTGTATGGCATCTATCATACCTAGAAATGAAAACAAAATTAAAATGTTGAAGGTTGGTAAAAAGCAACTGTTTTGCTTAGAGACTTACCACAGGCAAACTCACCTAGACCCATTTCCACGCAACAAGTAGCATGATCTGGCCTTGGCTCAGGGCAGCCAGACACACAGTAATAGCAATCGCCTAAAGTAGAAATTTTTTCACATCCATGATTTTGACATAATTCATCAAACTTCTCAAATAAATCATTTAATATATTCACTAATTCTTCAGCACCTTTGTTACTGGACATTTTCGTAAAACCCACAATATCCGCAAATAGTATACTAACATTGTCCATTGAGTTCATTGTAAATGGTCTGAATAACGTTTTGATATCTGGATTTGACTTTCTTGGGCTGAGGGGGTCATGTGGCCTGAGGTTTATAACGGATTCCAACACCTGCTCCTCCATTAGGCTGCTGGCAATTTTGGGAGGCATCACAGAATGAATCATCTTTTCTTTGAGCTGCTTTTCCATCTCCAGCTGCCTTCTTACTAGCAAACTCTGGCCTACTTTCATGAAAGTGCCCCTCATTCTCACAAAAGTCATAAGATAAATATGAACACCAATTATGTGCACACAAAGTTGAAGTAACACTCTCACAAACATTCCAGGGCCCTGCCATTGTTGCTCAGTCAGATGCAAGAATATATTGAGGATTTCAAACACTATTGAATACAAAAGTCCAATGATAACACAGGCAAACAATGGCAATGGTGTCAATGTATATATAATCAAAAGAATTTCAATGCACATAGTGAAGTGGCCAGATTGGCTGATGTCTGCTGCCTGTGAAGAATCTAATTCTAGCTGCGTGGTCAGTGTCACTAGGGAAAGGCTGAGTGTGCACAGAGCGAGCGCCATGACCAGGGATAATTTGAAAGTGTACACTTTATAAATATTAGTAAATGTAACAAACAACATGACAGAAGTTATCAAGAGTACCCCAGCAAACATGGAACATAGAAATGGCCATTTGACTGTACCACCATTCAAGCCAAGTCCCACAAAGTAGACAAACCATGATATAGAAAATATCAAAATGTATAAAAGTGCAAATCTGAAAAGGAGAAAATAAAAACATCAAATATGGGATCAATGCTTATATATAATTGTATTATCTATGACATTAATCCATGCATGTAATTATAAACATTTAAAAATAGTCTCACCTGAATCTTAGTCTTATTTGCCTAAAGGAACTACTTCTATATTGGCCTTCAAGAATCTCAGAGTCAAATCTAGGATTCCACCATGTGCCGGGAGCTGCTCTTTCAAAAGCAATTGGCAATTTGAGGCCACAGCAGTTGGTAGTGGGGTTGTTGTGTGCCAAGTATGCCTGCACATGCGGTGCCAGCCGTATTTGAGCATCCTCACCTTCTGAGCAATCAACATCATGTCTGGCATCAGATTGAGATCCATCTTGACAGCTCACACATCCACTTGGGGCACTCATTGTTTCAATAAGTATCACATGTTACACAGGTATCATTAAAATAACATACCTACTTGCTCTCCATTGAAAATCTGTCAAAGAAAAATATCATCTTACACTTTTCATATTTTTTTTATGATATATAATTTTATTTTAAAAATTAAAAAACCAACTGCCTTTTTTTAAAAGATCTAAGAACACTTAGGTTTTTGAGATGAACCTAATGATAACTTAACTATCGAAATCCATTCAGCCATTTGGATGATACAAGTTAACAAAGAAATTTACAAACGTACAGGATACGCATGAAACTCATAACGCTTCTTGGCAGTCGGGTAAAAATAGAGTTTAATCTATGAGTTTAATGTGTAATAAACTGTATCCTCAATGTCAAACATAAGACTAAAGTTTTAGAAGAAAATAATTGATATCACACACTGAATTGATAATAATCTACATCATCTCGAAACATAAATAATAGTTTGTTGCTATACCATTTTACAAAATAGGTAGTCAAGGAAAAACACTTATTTTTGGGGATTAAGTACCTATGTAAAATAAAATATCAGATGTAAATGATAAGCTAGCCTTAGCATTCTGTGTTAATACAAAGAAGTATAAAAATGATACTGAATTAATATAATTTAACAGTAACAATCGTTTTACCAAGGGTACATATCAACATAATCACACTTAACATTTTTGCTATCACTGTATCGACGTTTCCAAGTTTTATTTGCACTTCACTCGACATTTAATCATTTGCAATCTTTTACCCATCAATATACTGGGAAACAGGCACGTTTTAAACAACTTTACACAGTTCAATAATTTTTTGCATATTTATGAAAAATATACTCCCAGCTACCAGTATGTACACTATAGACAGAAATTGATTTGAGTTGATTTGATGGCTGATTTTTTTACACGGGCGGGCGACGGACGACAGAAAGAAACGAAATCACCATTGACACTTGACAGTATTTTTTTTTTCATATTTGTTTTACGGCATTTGGCTTTCTATGCCTTTAGCCCTTCATATAAAACGTAGTGATTATATACTCTTTGCTTCATATTTTCTAGTTGTTATCAACGAAATGGTGGAGTAATTCATTTCGTTGATTCAGTGGTTCAATCAACTGACAACAGTCATATGAAGTTCTTTTTGCATAACAATTAAACTAATCAATTTAATTATGTTCCCACTACCGTAGATCATTTGTTAAGTGTTCCCTTAAAGATTACCAAAGTTTTTGGTTCATTTGATATAACACCATATTGTTTTAAACCAAAAAAACATACTCACGTTAAACATATTTTTTTCTAAGCTGTTGCGATTTTTAGGTACCCTATCCGTGAAACTAAACAACCTAAAAACATACCTATTGTTAAGTAAGTAATTTAAGTTTTAATTAAAGAAAAGCCTTTGTAAGTATGGCTAAAAATTAATTTGAACTGTAACAACTATAGAGTCTAGGTAATAATAACTCAATTAAGTCGATATGATAAGTGATTGATAACAAAGTAAATTAATGAATCAAGAACAAAAAATGGGAAATTTACATTAAACGCCAAAAACAAAATCTAAAATAGCAAGTGATGGCATCACACCACGTCTTTTGTGCCTAAAAATTGTCAATAGCACCAAATACAAAAACGGATAAGTAAAAAGGGAATTAAAAGAACTTAAAGTAATTTGAACCGACGTCAAAACTATATTTTTTGGTTAATAACGAATGGAAAGTGCGAAATAAAAATTATATGTAAAACCCGTCAGGATTATATTATCTCTATGTGTAAAACCTCAGAACAATAACTAAAGCATGTAAAACATACATAGTATCATGAACGTCAAAATGACGGGACCCCACCCGGTTTTGCGAATATGATGTGAGTAGGATGTAGTACCATATTAGTGCTATTTTATACTTACATAATAAAATTGTACACTCAAATAATTTAAAGATATTCAACAAAGAAAGTGGTCCCGCTATTATGATATCAAAATGGCGGGACCACAATTCAGTTCTAATAAAACACATGCCGTGGTCGTAAGCCGAACTCACCAAACTTTAATACGATATAGTACGACAAAGTTCCGATTGTTGTTTATCTTGTAAAAGAATAATTTTAATTGTAAAAATAAAAAATATTTTCAACGAATAAGCTCCTGAGGAAAAAGTGAATTTCAAAGCCAAGTAGCATTATACTTACTGCTCTTACAATTTGCTTAGGCGTTTGTTTGACAGTTTTATTATGGAGGATTATTCTACACTGAATTTGTTTTAATTTACCTTTGCCTAAAAATTAAGTGCAAAACCAAAATGTTAAAATATACATACATATTATCACGTCTATTTCCCTTGCGGGGTAGACAGAGCCTAGGTTTATGAGACCTAAAAGCCACGCCTAGCATGTTGGCAGGCGTGAAGGTAAAAACAGAATCAAAATAGTGATGGGTTGCTAGCCGGATCTCCTTCTAACATGATTCCTCAGATTTTCGTCCGTTCTCTTGACTTTGTTTTTAGGGTTCCGTAGCCAAAGTGTAAAATAAGCGTGTCTGTCTGTCCGTCCGTCTGTCTGTCACCAGGTTATATCTCATGAACCGTGATAGTTATTAAAATTTCACAAGAAGAAGAAGAACGGCACGATGCACTTTAACTAAATAGTGAGTGCGCGGTAGAAGCACGGCGTACGATCTGGGCGGGTAGGGATCGGGTGAGGGTGGTAGGATACCGTCAGCGGCCGCTCGCTACTGCTCGTAAAGCCGCGCGGCGCCACTGCACGGGAGTCGTTGGATGGAGTGCTGCGGCGTGCGGCTTTTTCATGTTTCTCAAGCGATACTGTTTTAACAGTTCTTCCATGCTGGTCTGGGAGAAAAGAAAAAAAACCGGCCAAGTGCGAGTCTGACTCGCCACGAAGGTTTCCGTACCATTATCTGTAAAAATTAGCCAAGTGCGAGTAGGACTCGCACACGAAGGGTTTCGTACCATTATCTATAAAAACGGCAAAAAAATCATGTCTGTTGTATGGTAGTAATAATAAATTTATTTTTATTTAATTATTTATTTTTAAAGTGAATATATAACTAAATATTTTGTTAAATTTCAATCGTCTACTCGTTATCAATCATCAGTTTGTCGTATGGGAGCCCCCTTTAGTATTTATTTTATTCTGTGTTTTGGTATTTGTTGTTATAGCGGCAACAGAAATACATAAGCTGTGAAGATTTCAACTCTCAAGCTATCACCGTTCATGAGATATAGTCTGGTGACAAGCGGACGGACAGACAGACGGACAGCGGAGCGATATTAATAGGGTCCCGTTTTTACCCTTTGGGTACGGAACCCTAAAAACTGTTGTATGGAAGCCCCCTTAACTATAAATTTTATTTTTATTTAATTCATTTTTAAGGTGAATATACAACTAAATATTATGTAAATATTTCAAGCGTCTACCTACGTTTGTTAAAACCGGGCGGGGTCCCGTCATTTTGACGTTCATATAGTATCACGTCTTTTTCCCTTACGGGGTATACAGAGCCTAGGTCTATAAGACCTGAAGGCCACGTTTAGCATGTTGGTGGGCATTAGTTGGAAAACGGAATCAAAATAGTGATGGATTGCTAGCCGCATCGCCTATTAACACGATTCCTCAGATTTTACCCAATCCCTCGATCGGCTTTTACGACATGCGCGGGAAGAGAAGCAGCTGGTACATTCTACGTATTTTCTTTTCTCCCAGACCAGCATGGAAGAGAATGTTAAAAATATCAATAAATAAGTACGCTAACTGATTTTCTACCAGCATACTCGTACCGCAAACTAGCCAAGTGTCAATTTTATCCAAATTATTGAGTCTTACACCTATCTATAAAAACAGCTTTAAAGTCGGTTTATTTGTTAAAAGTACTCTATTTTTACATTTTATGTAATAAACTCGTGTGTAATTGCTAATGAAGTCACGTCACGACCACTGGCGAAAAAAGGAGTCAAGGTCGCAAACGGCGCAAGTTTTAGAAGACGAGGCAGAGAAATAAAACATGTCTGTGTTTGCATGCATTTTGTTTTAAATTATCATGCCATTACATACTACACCAGACCCTGGAAAGTATGAACGTCTGGGCTCGTATGTATTTATTTTGGCCAAGTATTTTAAAGCAAAATGTATTTTGATTCAGACACTCTCTGAATAAGTATACTCTTCAACTACAAAGGCAAACTGCGATCGAACTCAGGGCAACCCCGGTCTGGGTCAGTATACAGTTTGGCAATACGCTACCGGGGCCGATGAATCCATTTTTCCTAACCGGCCCATCACCAGGTCACCAGAACACCAGAAACACCGGGGTGGATGGGAGTTACTCAAAACTTACCGTGTCTCACTACTTATGCCCAGAAAAATATTTTATTGAGTGATGTTCACAAATACTCCATGAAATTAGTGATGAAATTAAAGGATATATAAACCATAAGAAAAAAGCAAACTTTTATTACTAGAAATAAGCTTTATTATAAAAAAGGTGTATATTAAACAATGGGTACTTTAGTGTTAACTTGATAGACACGAGATAAAAAGTATATTAGGAAAGATGGAAAGTATATTAAGAAAGATGGTAAGGAAAAAAATCATAATAAGAGTTGCTTGCTACACAAATAAGCAGGTAGGTAGCATTAATCAGAAATTATGCAGTTGAATGTTCGGGAATCACAAACTGCATGGCTGCAGCACATATTTTCTTGTTGCCAGTTGGCTTTTAGCGATAAATTTTAGTTCAGAAGTGCTTAGAATGTGAATGTGCCAATCGCACCTGAAGATCTACCTGATGGGCACAAACTGAATGAAGACGAACATAATCCTACAGGTTTCAAATACTGATGAATGGTGGTTCATTCAAGACGACACTCAAATAAACAACCAGATTGGCACAAACCAAAAGAGTGCAGTAATTGCTTCAGGTCAGCTTTGTTGATCAACAAATACTGCCAAACCTACAATGCGCCTGCTTATGTGTATAGCGATCCTAATGCTATGTATTTGTTAAATAAAATTAGTTTAATTAATTTCTTGGATAATAGGATTACTGGCAGTTATTTTTGTGCACTTAACCAAGAGTACTTTCAGATTTTGTGTGGGACAGTAGGCTACTAATCAAGTGTTACAGTTCACTTCAACTTAGATGCAACAGTATCTGTTAGACACTTTAGTATTACTTTATGAGTGGCCTAGTGTGCCAGCAAACTAAATAGATTGTACAGTCTTATACTTAATGGAATAACAAATATTGGTAACTATGAGAACAATATCATTTTACCAATTAAAACATTAAAATAAATTATATAAATATCACAAAAACATTGTTTCTTGGCATTTAACAATCAATATGTTTTATAAAAAATATATTTAACATCAATTAATATCATCTTTGATAAGGCACAAGGAGCACCAAAGTATTGCTTCAAGTTATTGCCACACAGCAATCTCTCTCTCAAACAATTTGTAATCAACCTCAGGAGTTTTTCACCCTGTATACCTGATTTTGAGAAATGACGATTTTAACTACAAAATTAAATCATCAATTGAGCTTGTAACTTATATCAGCATGTTCAATTGTACTTTTAATTTCTATTTCAATTCATGTGAAACTTTACACTCAAAACATCACTAATTTTTATACAATTACTTAGTCATTGTACATTCCATCAAGTAAAAAGTCCATTCTTTTGTAATGTCTATTTTTCCAGGCTTCTTGTCCACGCCGCAATGCCATATATCCCAGCACAGCAAACAGTGGCACTGTTAATATTGTTATGACAACTGGCATAATCATTCCTGGTTGATTTGCATCAATACTCTCACCTTTCACGTGACCAGCATTGGGATTAGGAATCTGATCAGATATAATTGTTTTAGAGGATGTCTTAGGAGCACTTAGGACATCATGACCTGAACTATGTAACCCTTCATATGACAAAATTGGTGGTTTATGATTTACTTTAACATCTGCATTATTCTTAAGAATTGAAGAGTCAACTCTAGAACTATTTAATATTTTTGTGTCATTTTTCATATTATGTGTGCTATTCAGTTTGTTATTAATGAGTTCATGGTCCATTGATTCTGATGACTTGGTTGTAGCTGCTAAATTGTCTTTGAATTCTTCTGGATTGACACCTTTTCGTGGCACAATCGAAGTATTCTTAGGTTTTCCCAATTCTTTGTCCAAATCCAAAAGAATAGTACTGTTATCTTTAGGAATGGTTAAATTGGTGTCAATTTGTGTAATAGCCCCACCTTCAGCAGCTATTGTTATCCTAGTTTTACTGGTCACATTGTTTGGTGGTACGGGAACTGTAGTCCTTTGCACTGTAGTAGTATTTGGGGGATTTTCCAAAGTTACGTTACTTCCGCAAATTAAAGGTAAAAACAACATTTGCACGAACAAAAACTCCAGTAACATTTTGCCGTAAGTTTGCTCAAACTCTTTACACTTTAATATAAAAAAGTTAAAAACCCTTGGTAGGTAACGGAAAATAAAATATCTTAAAATTTGTGTAAAATGAAAGGAAAATAAAAATAAAACACACCACGATTCAATTTTCAACCATTGATTGACATTGACAAGACATAAAAGCTGACGTTTGACAGTTTCTTTTTTTAAGCTTAGGTACTTGTGCGCTGCACATTATCCTAACTCTATGCGCTGCACTCAGGCGCTGCTGAGGGCGCTGCAGTGCAGTCCTAAGAGTAAGGAAGTATATGGAGAAGCCCTTGTCAACATATATTAATTTTTACTTAAACAAATATCAGGCATTTATGGTACAAAGTGTGAAATATAACTTTGTCTCTTTCTTTCTTCAGTACAATTGCCTTTGGCAAAAGTAAAAAGCTGTCAAAAGTTTAGGTACGTGCCGAAATCCGCAATATTGTGTAACGAGTTTCGTGGTAGTTGTGCTGTCAACGGCTGTTGTTTACTATTTGGAAAAGTTGAGATTTGGGACAAAAATACGCGAAAATAAAGTAATAAATACGTGGAAGTGTGAGAAAACTGTTTATCAAAATGACTTAATGTTGTATTGTGATGTGTGGTGCAAGAAAAAAGATGAATCAACCATAATTGACTCTTCATAGGTTAGTAACCCGTTTTCTAGCAAGAAAGCTCTTTATTGATTCTGATTGAGAAGCAAAACAAATCACGATCTTAAATTTATGTATAAACTGTTGTGAACTGGTCATATTTTTGTAATACAGTCAGTATTTTCATTTATTTTATTCCTCATTTGTTTACATACTTGAATATTGGGTAGGGTTGTGCATTATCTAAATAAACAATAATATTTTTTTTATAGGTTTCCGATGAATGAAGCTTTGAGGAATAAATGCTTAGGGGCTATCCGGTTCGAAAAAATATTAATCCTCGGCAACAGGATTGGTTCATCTGCTCTTTGCATTTTGAGGAAAGCTGTTTTAATAGAACGCTTGAAGTTATGATATGAGACTTTGTGACAACTCATCGCCAACAATAGTTTCATTTCCGGTAATTTTAATGTATACAGTTAATGTCAATGAATAAATGTTTTAGGGTTCGGTACCCAAAGGGTAAAAACGGGATCCTAATGATATGGCTCTGGTGTCCGTCTGTCTCCAGGCTGTATCTAATGAACCATGATAGTTAGACAGTTGAAACTTTAACGGATGGATATATTTCTGTTGCCGCTATAACGACAAAAACTAAACAATAGAATAAAATAAATAATTAAGGGGGCTTCCATACAGCAAGCATGATTTTTTTGCAGTTTTTATAGATAATAGTACAGAACCCTTCTTCGTGCCTCAGTCCGACTCGCACTTGGCCGGTTTATTCGTTTTTTCTGTCAGACAATACTAAGAACCGTTGGGTGATTTGGCAGGAGTAGCCGGCTCATGCATGCAAATGTACGCAAAGTTATGTGATGTGTGTGTGACAACGTATTGTCGAATTATGGATGCGATCATATGATGTGCATACAACAATGCACTTTAGATTATACTTGTACATAATTTATTATAATTGTGTTAATTAGGGCGCACTATAAGTTTCCGGAATGAATATGAAAAAATACTATTAAAGGTACAAAATTAATTTATTATTTTTCAAAATAATCTCCCTTGGCGTCTATGCACTTTTTCATTCGATGAAACCAGTTTTGAAAACTTTTGTGCCACTCCTCTGTGGTGACCTCTGAAACGTGTTTTTCATACTCCTCGACAGCCTCTTCTGGTGATGAAAATCGTTGACCGCGTAATTGGTTCTTAATTTTTGGAAACAGAAAAAAGTCATAAGTGCCAGGTCGGGACTGTATGCAGGATGACTTATGAGTTCTACATTTTTCGCCTTCAAAAAGTCGTTTGTCTGTCTGGCCGTGTGAGAACTAGCGTTGTCGTGGTGCAGGATGATACGGCGTTTACGGTTATTTTTACGGTGTTCGTCAATAACTTCCGGCAAACAAATGGTCGTGTACCAGTCACTTTTCACTGTACGACGATTCTCTAAAGCAACAGTAGCCACGTGTCCAGTTTTATTAAAAAAAGAAGCAATCATCCGCTTAGATGCACTTTTCACGCGCGTCACTTTGGTTGGTTTCGGCTCATCTTGAAAGACCCATACGCTCGATTGCTGCTTTGTTTTGGAATCGTAGCAATAAATCCATGTTTCGTCACCTGTAACTATGTCCCACACCAAATTTGACGCACCTTCGTTGAATCTGGTAAGCATGGCACTGCACCAAGTGACGCGGTCCGTTTTTTGAGCCTCGGTCAAGTTGTGTGGGATCCACCGCGAGCACAGCTTTCTCACACCCAAATGTTTCTGTAGGATTAATTGTATTTGACTCATGCCTATTTCTAAGGATGCGCGAATTTCATGGTAGGTCAATGCCTGTCTGTTTCAATTATACGGCGCACAGCATCGATGTTTTTGTTGGTCACAGCGGTGGACGGCCGACCATCGCGAGATACGTCACTGAGATTGATACGACCACGCTTAAATTCTGCAAACCAGCTATAAACAGTTGTCTTGCATGGTGCTTCATTGCCAAAAGCTGTTTCAAGCCGAGCGATGCTCTGTTGAGCTGTCAAATTACACTTAAAATCGTAGAAAATCATACTACGAAAATTTTCCCGAGTTAAATCCATGTTGATGCAGACACACAATTTTTTAAATGGCGTCACAAGGTAAAAACAAAAGACAGTCAAATGAAACAAACTGCATTCTACAGCCAAAGAGTTCTATTTTCAAATGATGCAATAAATTTTTAAATATTGTTTATGTAAGTGGCCAGTTCCGGAAACTTACAGTGCGCCCTATGTATTTGCACGTTTACTTATCAGCACCGGCTACACAAGAGAAATTTGTACTGCGTGAAACAAGCAATATTAATACTGATTTTGCTAGTACGACGTTTTATTCCTATTACCAGTATCAGATGAAGTTCAGAACGAGGTATGTAAATAAAACATATTTTTTAAATATTTCGATAGAATAATACCTTGTGGCATTATGATCCAACAATAAAAATGATATGCATAATATAATATTTTTTAAATCTGAAATTATAATATTCATTTAAGTGTTGAGATACAGGGCGTATGCATGAACTTGTCAGTAATGCGTCTTACTCATTATCTCAGCTGTGCAGTACAAGTTTCAAATCTTTTCATTGGCTGGAGCTAACTAAATACCTGCATCATCATCATCACCATTGCACGATCTCTGGAGTACGGAAAAGAACATAGACATAAATTACATCTCAGAATAAGGTACTGTTATCGGGGATAGACATTAACGCGAGCGGAGCCGTGGGCGTAAGCTATAAAAACGCCCGAAATTTTTGTTTGTAATATTTCAACTGTCTCACTATCACGGTTCATGAGATACAGCCTGGTGACAGACAGATGGATATCGGAGTCATATTAGTAGGGTCCTGTTTTTATCCTTTGGGTACGGAACCCTAAAAAGAATCGATTTTTACTAATATGAAGAAAATTATTGTTGAAATTTTATTGCAGCTCCCTGAAGTAAAAGGATAAAAAGGTGTGGATCCGAGGAACTTTCAAGCGACATATTGGACATAAAATGTCATACATACTCGAATTTGTTCAAAATATTTTACTGCCGTGCCGATACATTAATTTCGAATATAAAATTAAATGGAAGCGATTGAAACACGATGCTTTACCTACATTTATATTTGCCGAATTATAAATCAATGGTAATAAGAAAGTTTACGGAAACGGTTTTATTATTTATATTTAAAATTATGAAAAACATTTTATTTTGGACAGTATTGAAAGTGCGTAAAGTAATCTCTTGTTTTTCTTCACCTCTTGTTTTTCTATTACCAACACTGTGAATTTTTCACAAATAACACACTGGCACTTTTTTACCCTAGTGTAAAAGTTTTATAAAATAAAAAATATCACTTCGAATTATGTGTTTCTCTTTACCTACCTGATTATGTTTCCTTTACTGACTGTTCCTCAAAGCTAGCTGGGAAAAGCTTTAGATGGTTTTGGAATATGCTGAATGGCCCATTGATCAAGTGAAAAATATATCTGACCTTATATTACCTTTTGATACATGAGCGCCCCATTGCAATTTAGAGTCTATTGTGATTCCTAAGAAGGTGGTATCATTTACAAAGTCTATTTTACCTTCAACTAGTATGTCAACGTTGGACTGCCTCACATTGGGGACTGTAAATCGAATGCATTGGGTTTTTTGCGCATTCATAGGTAAGGTAGGTAAGTAGGCACTGTTTGAATTTCGAAATAATCGAAAATATGATTGACATCATATTAGGTATTCTGCCGTTCGACCAATACTGGGTCAGGCCTAATGACCAGCAGTAGACAGTAGACGCGCGGTGGGTAATGTATGGATTTTTTTTTTACCTATTTATCAGATGAAGCCAAGCGACGCCATGCGATTAGGAGTTATTTAGGTGTATCTTGACGTAACTTTTAAAGTAAAAGCCTCTTTAGCGGCTTTGTGCACTTTTTGGGATGGGTAAAATAGAAAACTCGCGTCAGGACACGTGAATTGATCGAAAATTCGTAAGAAGGACACGGACCTGAGTATGCCGCAAAGGCGAGTTTTCACTTCTGCCGGCACTCCTGGAGTGCAACTAGTTGTTTTTTTTTTATGAATCGTACTCATTTAACGAATCGATACAATCAGAGTAGAGTACATTTATGACTTTCTTAGGACGAAACATTTAGTCGATAAATATATTTCATCGATATAGTACAACCCTGATCACATCAGTACCCCAGGACAACCTGCACATTTACGCAAATGGCATTGTATATGCATCTCTTTCTGATGCTTTAACAATGCCATAAGTAAAAACAGTGTAGAATATTGTATTTTGTTGTTATTTTAACACGGTTTCTATGCTTTAGTTATTGTTCTGAGAGGTATACACGATTTTTTTGTTTGTATTTCCAGTTCTCTTTTTTCTTTGGTCTGAGGTGCAGTCTATGTCTTGCCTGAGGTCCTCAGATAAAGATTAGCATCCATAATTAGTTTGTGAGATTAGCTGAGGTATATGCTATGAACACAAACTATTAAGAGATACTACGTATCAGACTGCCAACTGTAAACAAAAAATTTAAACCATAGCGTTTTTTTTTTAATTTTCCAATATCTTAACTGACATTTTTTTTTTTTAATTTAAGGTTTGGAGCAAAAGAATAAACGTGCACGTGCATTTCCATTGCTAATATGTTATCTATACATAGATAACTACACATATAGATATACAACTGATATACTCATATATATACTTATTGTGCTTTTTAATGCATACTGTATATCATGCATACATTATTTACATGGGGGGGAGTAAAGGAAAATGAATAATACCATTTATCATTATTATTGTAATTTTTATTAACTCGTAATATTTACAAAACAATTATTTAGTTTATGTTTGGCCGATGTTTAGTCTCACTGAAGAACCTCTTCTCCAAATGTTTTTGACAAACCGCTAAGTTTATCTCTTTCTCTAATGGTATAAAATCGTAACGATTTAGGCACTCTAACCTCTTGAGTCTTTTCTCAGAACTTTTAGGTTAACGGTGTAAATAACTAGAGTCCTTTCGCAAACACTTACACACACAACACTTGTAATACGGCATTTTCCAAAACGCAAGGAGCACTAGGGAAATACAAAGGGCTCTATTACTGGTAAAGTGGAGAGGATAAGCACAGGTCTTCACACAATGACAGTAATGCACAAACTACTATGTTTGCGCCAGCGACGAACGTCAGACCATGACGTCAGCAAGGCATCAACCAATCACAGAAAAGATGTAGGATAGTGGGCAAGATGGCCGCTACGCATTGCGTTCCGATATTAGCAGATTGTCGGCCGGAAGTTATAGACTATAGCTTAATGGTCTATGCCGTCTATGCCTCAGGTCTATGCTTACAATTTTTGACAAATATGACATTGAAATGACATACCTACCTATAGTTGTCAAAATAAACTGATCAAAAATGATCTTCCCAAGATCTTCCAATATCATTAAAATTTAATTTGTGACATTGTGATCGGGATGTGAAGGAAACCAAAATATATTTTTATATCCAAGATGAGGACCAGGAGTAATTCTGGTGTTCGTTTAGATTATTATCAAAGAGTGGTACATAAATTAATATTAGATCATCAGCAGCCTGTCACAGGGTTGTTCCCGGCCAGTCCTCACAATGATCATGCCTGGATTCGAGATAATTTATACTGCATACTGGCAGTATGGGGGCTATCAATGGCATTCAAGAAAATTGCGGATCAAGACGAAGATCGTGCAAAAACGTATGAGTTGGAGCAAAGCTGTGTCAAGTTGATGAGAGGTCTGTGTATATATTTTATAACCCTGTATTTTAAGATACTAATTGTGTACATATTAATTTCTTTTTGGTTTACAGGTTTATTGATGGCTATGATGCAACAAAAAGAAAAGGTAGAAAAATTTAAAAGCACCCAGAATCCTTTAGACTCGCTCCATGCTAAGTATTCTTCAACAACAGGACGAACAGTTGTCAAAGATAATGAATGGGGTCATCTTCAAATAGATGCCATTTCTCTTTACTTGCTTATTCTGGCACAGATGACTGCCTCAGGTCTTCAGATTGTGTTCTCCCTAGATGAAGTTGCTTTTATTCAAAACCTTGTATTTTACATTGAATCAGCATATTGTACACCAGACTATGGTATTTGGGAAAGAGGTGACAAAACAAACCATGGTTTGCCAGAACTGAATGCAAGTTCTATTGGGATGGCTAAAGCAGCTTTGGAAGCTATGAATGAGCTGGATTTATTTGGAGCCAGAGGGGGGCCCTCCAGCGTGATCCATGTGCTGGCTGATGAAGCTCAGAAGTGCCAGGCTGTGCTGCAATCAATGCTGCCCAGAGAATCTAACAGTAAGGAATTGGATTCTGGTTTATTGTCTATTATAAGCTATCCTGCCTTTGCTGTTGATGATCCACATTTAATTACGAAGACTAGGGAGACAATAGTGTCTAAACTGCAGGGCAAGTATGGTTGTAAGAGGTTTCTCAGAGATGGTCACAAAACTCCAAGAGAAGACCCAAACAGACTGTATTACGAGCCATGGGAATTGAGAATGTTTGAAAATATAGAATGTGAATGGCCTTTGTTCTTCTGCTACCTTATTCTTGACTACTGCTTTCAAGGAGATAAAGGAAATGTAAATGAGTACATGCAAAAATTAGAAAAAATAATGCTAAGGAAAGATGATGGCATTAAGCTAGTACCAGAGTTGTATGCAGTGCCATCTGACAAGGCCGACCAGGAGCATTGTGAGCCGGGCAGCCAGGAGAGGGTGCCGCTTGGCAGATGCCCTTTTATTTGGGCACAGTCTTTATACATTTTAGGCAAATTGCTTCAAGAGGTAATATTCATTGAGTATTTTATAGTAAAAAATATTTCACATATCTAGATTATGGTTTGCATTATGTATATCTAAACTTTCTTCCATCTGGAAGTAAGAATCCCAGCACAATCAAAGAGTACTTATTCTCATTTTCCCAGTATTTGACTTTGGTTCTGGTTTGAACATATAGTTGACACCTAACTTACTGCTTTTAAGGGTTTCTTAGCCGTTGGTGAGTTGGATCCCCTCAACAGAAGGCTCTGTTCAGAAAAGAAACCGGATGTGGTTGTTCAAATTGTGATACTTGCTGAAGATAACGAGATAAGAGACAAATTGCTAGAATATGACCTTCATGTTCAGACTATCAATGAGGTTGGACCAATTGAGGTTCAGCCAGCCAGGGTGTTAAGTCATCTTTACACATATTTAGGTAATTCATTTTTTTATTTGACAACTAGGTTACTGTATTTTAATGAGACAGCGTATAAAATATCTTTAAACAGATTATTAATAAGATATTTCATTGCTGTTTCAATTTTATAAAAGTGAATTTGAGATATAGACATTATTAAAATATATAGCAATGGGTTATTCAAATACATGTATTTATTTAAAAAAATAATCTTTATATAATATAATAACAACATCATTAATAAATGTTGTGACTGTCACTGTGCATCAATAAAGATTTTCCTCTATCCACTTTTCCAGGTAGAAACAAGAAGTTAGGATTATCTGGAAGAAAGTCCCGTGATGTTGGTATTCTTAGCACAAGCAAACTATACTCACTCAATGATAGAATATTTGCTTTTACACCACAGGTAACATACATATAATCTCATTGATATAACATATCAAAGAATATGATAGTAATAATCATATGCTTAACTTGTTAATATTATTTATTTTATAGCAGTGATAAATTTATAACTGAAAATATAATGAAATTACAAATTGATGTGATATAATTTTATACATGCATTTTCTAAATTATTATTTTAATACATATTTTTAAGAAAGACAGGAGTCTGGATTTCTTTGATGTTGCATTTGTTCTAATTGTAAACTTTCATTTTATTCATAACTGGTTTTGGGAAATTTCTGTTCAACTGACTTCACATTTTATCTGTATTTTTTTTTTTCGCACTCCTTAATAAACATTTCTGCATGTTGGAAAGCTAAACCACAATTTTTTTTATTGAAATGAGTTGTTTATTTTTTTATTTGTTTTATTAGTTTTCTGATATGAAGCGTTTCTACATTGCTTCTGACTATGAACTGATGGTCGATACACTCAAAGCAGAAATTAATTTCTTGAAGTCGTCTTGGCAAAACCTTCTTGGCCGCCCGCTTGTTGTCTTGACATTGAATCAAATGTATTTAGGTATTATCTTGTTTTTAAAAATAATTTTGCTTGCTCGATATATTCATTCATTTCCTTTTGTGAATAATCTGTCTTAGTTTGCAGGTGTAGGTTTCATCCATTTAATTTTGTTGCTTGGTAGCAGGTGGCATGGTATTTATTATATAGATATGTCGTAACATATCTATATAATAAATACCACCCGCACCCGCAATTCGGCTTTTAACCGTAGTTAAAAGCCGAATTGCGGGTACGCCTAGTTTCAGCCGTTTTTAGATGGTTACACTTACATGTGTCATGCTTATCTTCGGCTAGAACTAGGTGCAGCCGGTCACTGATAGTTAAACTTAGGTGTAATATTAGGTTAGCCATATTTTACGTTATAACAGTGATAAAATAAAAATAAAACAAGATATTGAAGTGACGTTTATATAGTTCTATTTATTCAACGCATCTGATGAAGTAGTCAATAAAATAAATTATATGAAAGAGGAGCCCGATGGCCCAGTGGTCGAAAGCATTAATAGCGCTTACGTTAGTTAAGCAACCCTGGGCGCAGTCCCCACTGTGATGTGTGACCGCAAGTGGTACAAACAATTCTCGAGTTCTTTCGTGCTTCGGAAGGCACGTTAAGCCGTAGGTCCCGGCTGTCATCATTGATGGCAGTCCTTAAGCTATGTCAGATGCCTTTAGGCAGCTTGAAAATTTTGACGCCAGTGTTGGCCACTTTACACCACACACGAAAAACAAACAAAAAATGTTAAAACAAATAAAATTCCAAAACATATGTTTACTTATAACCACAGAAGAATTGCATATCGTAAGAAACGCCATTAAAAAATTAATTGCAGTGAATAATTTAATAAAACAGTGATACGGATCACTATTTTATTTACACTTGTAAATTATTCACTGCAATTAAATTTTTGATGTAAACAATAAAGAAAAATCTTGGTACGGATTCCATGATTTGTTTTCAATAGATATTTTGTCTGGCACAATACGAAATCGAATTGATCGGGAAATGCAACACAAGCCTAACAACTCAAAACAAAAATCTAAACTAAACATGTAATTCTAACCTAATGCTGGCTACATTTAATTTATCCTTATGAGACCGGCTGCACCTAGTTCTAGCCGGCTTAAACTAGACGTTTCTAGAGAATTTCGGCTTTTAGCCGTAACATACATATATTTTGTTCACACTCATTACTTTTATGTTACATAAGTTTACTAATTAAACGTTTTTAGATTAATATTTTTGGCAATTGTTTTTATTTTCTTGTTCAGTTATATGTCCATGTGATATTTATTAAAACGTATCGTGGCTTGTACTTACGTAAACAGTAGAAACATTATATCGAAGTGTTACCTCGCCATGGAATCTAGGTGATAAGCGTCAATTACACTTAACTGCATTCAATCACTGACGAGCGAGAGGGACGGTGCAGTTCGTTAGACACGTATGGAGGTATCTCTATCTCACTCTAACTTATGGCTCCGTACCGTTACGAATTCAGCAAAGTGTAATTGACGCTTTAAAAATGATATGAAATGAACATTTCCTAATTTTATATAATTTACTTTCATCTGATATCATGGAAGAACAGAACATAATGTACAAACTCCATCACATTAGCCTTCCCATCACTTAACAGTACGCAACTAGTGTGATATACCTATTCCCGCATGGGTGTGCCGTAGAATTTCGACTACGAAGAATACTACATGTCACGCGACCCGGCTCTGCTTGCGAGTACATTCACGGCCAACGTCGCTTTCCTGGGTATGAGCTGGAAACAAATGCTCGGCCGGCCTACTATCACCCTACTTGCTACGCAGTATCTGTTAGGTAAACATAAATATTATATCACTCACATTCACATAGCTATTCAAAGTGTTTTTACTCTGACTGCTCCAGATCAGCGAGATGAAATCAACTTTATTGCACTTGCTTTAGAATTCACATTACTCATAACTAAAAACAGAGCAAAAGTCAACTTTATATAATAATGCATTTTAGTCTCGATTAGTTGTCCATGGTAGAATCAATTTGAACTAAGGGCAGCTCACTGGCATTGTATCGAGATTATATTCCATCGAATTGAAGCTCGGTGTTGAAGTGGATTCATCACTTTTACGCATAGAATATAAATCGTCTGGATTTGATACACTTCCTTTTTACAAATTGATCAGAATTAAAACAAACATTTCGCAATCTCATTAAAGTCCTTATGTCGCTGCTTCCAATAGTGCCTGGCTCAAAACATCAAAAGCCATACACAGAGGAACAATGCGATCGCATTGGTTAACTTTGAGTCAGGTAAGATTTAGGGTGCATTTTTGTTGTTATAGAAGGTCCATTTAATTTAAGGTCTGGCTCCCATGCTTTAGTAATCCATTTTAAATTTGTTTTAGCTACTCCAACAAAATATTTTTTAAATCGATCGATGTTTTGAGACATCAGTGAATTCGTATCCATAAATTGTAGGTATATTTATTAATAATTATATGTATTACTTGGCGTAAGTTGTTGTACGCCAAGAGAGTGTTTTTTTGTGCACAGGGTGTTTTTATAAAAGTTAAAGCCAAGATATTTCTAAAATTACCGTGTCTATTTTTTCATTTGCGTCTAAAGCATTTTTCTAGCTTAAAGGTGTCTTTAAAATATTTGCGCTTAATTTAAAAGGGACGTTATATTCTTTGTTCAGTTTTGAAACTAGTAAAATCGAGAATTCTCCTTTTTCATTAAGTCTACCGAATTGTTTTGAAATAGTTACGTTATTATACCTTTAAGATGTTGTAACTTTTTTACTTGAATTTAAGTGATTATCCTTCGAGTGTGTAAATCATAGAAATGACGTCGCTGTCGTATCGTAAACGATATTTGCTCGAGTTAATGGCCTTATCATTACTAGATTAAGGTACTTGGCAACCCATTTAACTCTCACGTCATTACTAACAACGAGTTTAAATCATTCATAAGCCTCGCTTTATAGCTACATTTGATTATGGTTATTGTAAATATTGAATTTTAAAGAATATCGCACCATTTCAGACCAAGGAAAGATCCCGATGGCCATGATAACGACCATGAAGAAACTTAAGTCTGGCTATATAAATGGCACTAGGGTGACCCTTGGCAATTTGGGAGAATTTCTGAGTACTTCTGCCATAACGAATCTAAGTTTCCTCGGCAGTCAGGAGGATGGTTATCCTGATAGTAAGTATTTTATAGATTTTTGAACTTTGCTCTTGGTGGAAAGATGGGTAGAGTCTGCTTTAGTCAATTAAATTCGGGTGATGTGTTTTTAGAGTTCCGTAGACAAAGGGTAAAAACAGGACCATATTACTAACCCTCCGATGTCTTTTCGTCCTCCTGTCACGGGGCTGTATGTACTGAACCGTAATAGGTCTTGATATTTTTACGGAATGTGTATATTTATTGCAGCTATAACAACAAATAAGTAGTAAATAATAATAATAAATTCTTTATTTCGGATTATTCAGTAAAAACAAAATAAAATTAATAAGTAAAAGGTAATACAAGAAACTTATTCTTTTTTCGATTCGAGAAGTCAAACTACAGATAATTAAGAAAAAAATAGTGTGCGTGCGTGAAAGAGATTTAAGCGTACATATACATCAGTCCCTTTACAAGAAACTCAGTTTTTGTAAGATGGTGTGGAACCCTTCGTGTATATGCTAATGCAACACTTGGCTTATGTTTACCTACCGCTATATGCATGCATTGTCACCCTCTGATAAATCTTTCAGGTTGGGTTATTTATCTTTTATTTTCAAGTGTTATGTTACCTGTCTGTCCCTGTGAATGTTTGTGTGACTGTAACAAATCTTGCAAGTTCAATTTGATCCATTCCCGATGTCCGATTACACACGTAAAGGGGCAGTTCAAGCAAGGTTAATATCAGCTGTCTTCAGCCACCGACACATGCAATCGTCTTTCATCCGCCACCTTTGAGTCCCCAAGATTCTGAACTGGCAATTTAGACTAATCTCATTAAATTGTAATGTATATTTTTTTCAGAGTTGAACCCTCAAGTGCAGAGCTACCTCGAGGAGCATCTGCTGAAGTCGTTCAGCAACAAGCTGAGCGTGCTGCCGCGGCCGGCGGGCGCCAAGAACCCGCGCACGCTGCGCCGCCGCATGTCTGTGCGCGGCGCCATCAAGAAGACCCGCTCCATCAACGTGGACTGTGAGTTTTTTAGTGTTCCATAGCCAAAGGGTAAAAACGGGATCCTATTAATTTCGCTCCGCTGTCCGTCTGTCTGTCTGTCATGAAGCGTAATAGTTAGACAGTTGAAATTTTCACAGATAATGCATTTCTGTTGCCGCTATAACAACAAATACTAAAAAATAGAATAAAATATTTGTACGGTGCAGGCAATGGTGTTAGGCCCAACACCATACATGAAGAGATGTGCTGTTGGGTTGCAGATGATGATGATGTTGTGGAGATACAAGACCACGTCACATAGTAAACTGCTTTATTGTGTTGTCTTGATATGTTACATCTTGCGGGTTGGGCGTGACGGGTCCTTTCTCGTTGGCTGGCGGATAGTATCTCCCCGTTCGATGTGTGTCTCATGACGCCATCGATATGTATCTCGAAAATGATAATTATTTGATGCTAATTATAGTGTTAAAACAGCTGACACGCGACCCACTTGTATGTAGCCGGGCGCCGCTAATTTGTGCGAAGTAAGCTCGTACATGCTCCCAACGCCAAAGATGATGGACCAAACGAGAAGGGAAACGCCACGAATGTACAAATTTAAACAAAATTAAATAAAATGTAAAGTGTAAAAAAGTACAAAAATGTAAATAAAAATATAAAAACAAGTAGGAAATTCAATGTTTCTTTGTTGATTGGTAATTGTTCGTTTCCTTGGGGATGCTCCATGGCGTCATCAAGGCGTGATCCGTGTCTGCTGCAGCGGCGCTGCTTACCGATAACTCGATCCGCAGGAACAATCCACTCAAACACGACTATGTCATATTATGTTTAAGATGAAATCGTCTAAGTGATATTTAGCTCTGAATTATGATTGAACCAGAGATTGAAGGATGTGATTTGTTGATGTTGATACTCAAATCTCTTGAGTTTGTATTTCGCTGTATCATTAGATGATATTGATCGTGATGCAAAGAAGATATTTTTAATAATTTTAGTTGACCTACAGTAAAGTAGGAAAGAATTTATCACGTAACCGGGTGGTTTTTGCAAACTTGCATTTGTTTCGCACGGCCTTGTTGTCAATGTCCATGTCACTGACCTGCCGATGTGCGTCAAAACATGTGATCCATTTCTTGCAGAATTTACACTTCTTTCATGTCGTATTATATTTTCGTAATATGTATTCTGCAAATTTATCAATTCATAATGATTAAATCATGAAATATGTTAGGATACTTTTTTTTTATATTTTTAATAGCGTCTTGCTTGATGCATGATCTTAGTACCCTTTCTGAGTATTCCAGTATCCTTGATGAATAGTATGACGATCGAATGTCCTTCCTAGACATGTATAATTGTTCTGTAATCTTGATGTAGTGTTGTAGATGTCCAGTGGATGCGAAAACTCTGGTACTAATTGCAGAGAAACAGTGCCTATTGATTCTTGATATGATAGCGATATTGACATCGAGCTAGACGCGAAGACTTCACCGACTTGATAGTAGGGAAGCTTCAATGATTTTTGATATGATTGTATCCAGCTGGAAGCGAAGACTCCACCAATGTTATGATAAAATGTCAATTTTTCAAAGGCGACGTGATGTGGCCCTTGAAGTTAATGTCGATATTTCAAAGGCGACGTGATGTGGCCCTTGAAGTTAATGTCGATATTTCAAAGGCGACGTGATGTGGCCCTTGAAGTTAATGTCGATTTTCCAAAGGCGACGTGGTGTGGCCCTTGAAGTTAATGTCGATTCTCTCCGGGTGCGTTTGCCACTCAATCCACGAGCGAATGCAAGGCACGCAAAGTAGAAAAAATGTCGAGATGAGAAGTAGGTACATGATGCAGCTACTCCTCCGTTTGTCTGGCAGCGAAGCTTCATGAATGCTTGATAGGGTCCATCTGGATACAAGACTTAACCGCCTTGATGCAGCAAAGTCTTAGTGATTGAAATGATGATGATGTCTAGCTGGACGGTGAAAACACCACTTCCTAAAGCAGTGTTTCAATAATGAGTAAAGATCTTGTTGCGATGACTAGGTGGACTCTTGATGGTTATTCAATGATGTTGATATTGTTGTTGAGAGCGGTTTACCACATTTCCAGTGGCTGCTGATTATGTACTCAGTGTGCTCGCACCCTTACGATAAATGCACCTTCTCAATTCACTGGTGAGACCCGCTTGTGGGAGGCCAGTGAACCGATTCGCTGTCGCAAAGGATATGCAAGCAGCACTGATCCGGCTCGAAGGACCATTATGTACGGTGCAGGCAATGGTGTTAGGCCCAACACCATACATGAAGAGATGTGCTGTTGGGTTGCAGATGATGATGATGTTGTGGAGATACAAGACCACGTCACATAGTAAACTGCTTTATTGTGTTGTCTTGATATGTTACATCTTGCGGGTTGGGCGTGACGGGTCCTTTCTCGTTGGCTGGCCGATAGTATCTCCCCGTTCGATGTGTGTCTCATGACGCCATCGATATGTATCTCGAAAATGATAATTATTTGATGCTAATTATAGTGTTAAAACAGCTGACACGCGACCCACTTGTATGTAGCCGGGCGCCGCTAATTTGTGCGAGGTAAGCTCGTACAATATTTTTTTAAGGGGGCTCCCATACAACAAACTTGATAAGTTTGCTTGTTTTTGCTCGATATTGATAACGGCAACAGGTAGACGCTTGAAATATTCACAGAATATTTAGGTACATATTCACTTTAAAAATAAATAATTAAATATAAATAAAATTAATATTAAAGGCGGGGCCCATACAACAGATAGGATTTTTTTGCCTTTCGTGCGCGTGTGCGTTCTTTATGATTTTCGTGCGCGAGTCCCACTCGCACTTGGCCGGTTTTTTTATAGTTTTACGGCCCCCGGAAACGAATCCTTTGGAGCCTTTCTTTATTTATTTCGCTAGTTGCGAGTTATTTTATCAGTTTGTTTATCAACGCAATGATGTTGTAATTAATTTTGTTGATTCGATGGAGCCCCATAATTCCCACGAATCCACGGGATCGATCACAGACGACGCAACGAGGCGGGCAACCACCAGCCCGCTAAATAAATCTCACTACAGCCGCACTATTACAGTTTATTTTAGTTATACTACACATTGTCCATAAACATAAACATAAACATGGGTATTTATAACACCAAATGTGTAATTTGGTGTTATAAATACCCATGATTATGATTTCACATTATAAAGTCCACTAGAAACAAGTTGAAAAAAAAAAAATTCATAAGCCCTGCAGTGCCAAAATTCCCGCCAATAACTCCTGGACTGTAAGTATGGTTTCTGTTAGGCGGGAATTACATGCGAATGTTTTACAATCGCATCGCTTTTCGTTTTGTATGAAGCGGCCCGAACGCCCTTTACATGTTCTCTAGTGTATTATAAAATGACAAACATCGATACCAGTACGTTATAAATTACGATTTAATCTAATTTATTAAAATAACAAAGAACGGTTGCCCGGGTCTTAAATACGTTTTTATTCCCACTGAAGCTGCTATAACAGGCATATTTTTTATGAAAGTGATAAAATCAGAAAGAATAATATTTCTTTGTTCATCGTCTTTTAACATACATTGCAATTAACCAAACAACAAAATATTAAAATTGGTTAAGTTTTACAAGAAATATTGTACCGTACTCTGGCTGTATAAAATATACACAAAAACTATTATAATGCCAAACTAAATAATTTCGATTATTGACCATGAGATTGAAGATGACAACATGTCCTGTATAAACTAGACTCAAAAATTTAATTCCGAATGCTTGCTGCCACAATAATGATTATGAGGCTTCAGAGCCCCAAAATCAATCAATAATAGATTCAGTCTTAATAATGTTAAACCTCTTTATTCTACGTGTGTCAATTAATGGCCAACAATGTTTCAAACTAAGTAAGACCAAATTCTGATATAGGTTAAACACCTCTAAACGTAAATTTATTTCAGCTGAAACGCTTGGTATGGAGGGCGAGTATGTGGGTCCCCCGTTGGAGCGCAAGCCGTCGTGGCTGGAAGTGGAGCCCATATTCGGCCGCAGCCCGTCTCCCGAAGACGCGAGGAAGAAGGCTTTCACCAAGTAAGATAATTATAATTACACTAGCTGTCACCCGTGGCTCCACCTATTTTGATCATCGATCCTTTGAGAAAAGTATTTTTTTCCGGGATGAAAAGTAGTCCGTGTGTTAAACTAGGTAAAAAATTATATGTGTGCAAAATTTTGCTAATATCCGTTCAGCCGTCTTGGCGTGATTAAGCCACACCAACATCTAAACATACAAACTTTCTCATTTTTAGTATCAGTAGGATTCGTATGATACTTATTTAATCTACCTACCTGCTTGTAGTTGTTTAAATTATACGCAAATTAACGTATCAAATTTTTAGGTGAATCAATTATCGGAGAGTAGAAACTTGCGGAATTAAAATCAGTATCTTTACTTATAGAGAGATAAAAAACAGTGGTAGCGTGGCGGTTGATAAAATAACCCGCCTGTCTTCTCACATTAGACTTTCCGTTCCTCAAGTAGGGTCAGCCTACCGACGCTTACTGTCTCTTTTTTTTCTCCTCCCTGTCATCTGAATGTGTTGGTTACATCCATGACTGATTGTATCCGGATCTTTCTTCGCCTCATCCTTGTTTGTGTGAATCTTGGCACGCATCATCTTTGAAGAATAGCCTCCTTTAGATGTAGTTTAGAGAACTAACCATACCCGTGGTTACAACATGGCAGAGTGACTAGTAACGTGGACACTTTACCAGTATTTGATTATTCTACTTAAATGTACGCTTACTAAAGTACGAGTACTAGTGATGTCCGCGGCGTTCTTACTTTACTAATAAAATTAAAATGAACATGATGATTTTATTACGATCCTCGCAAAATATTTTTGATTTCATAATACTGAACTTTTGATCAGAAGTCGTATACGATTCAAACTTTGTGAATTTCAGAGGCACTTCAACAACAAGCTTGGCTGTTGGCACACCGACTATAGAAGTAACGAAGGAAAGCACACCAACGCCTCCAAAGGAAGAAGGTAAACGATCAGATAACCAGTATTTGGAAGTTATTAATATAGGATGGGTATTTAAAAAAATCTCTCATTAGCACATATTACTAGAATAGAACAAACAACTTCATTTTGTTTGGAACCAACTCTAATATTGCAGAAAAGAAAACGGCTCTTCCATACATCTCAAATGGTCTTATCATGTGAATTTACTAATTGTATGCTTTATGTAATAGGAATAAAGTATACCCAATAATAAAATATCGACAACACACGATTTCAATTTTTTTTTTCGAATACACAAGTTCAAACTGCTTGAAGGTTCTATACTCGATTTTTTATCAGCTCTTGGACTTATAATTATGAAATTTAATCATCATCATTTCAGCCGTAAGAATGCCACTGTTGGATAGTCTTCTCCTAAGAATGCTTGACAGGCGGCTTGGGAGAGCAATTTTTTTTTGCTTCTGGTACTTCCGACCCTGCTGTCCATCGCAAGCATTTTTTTAGTGGGGAAGGATAGCAATTCGTTGAACTACTGACTCGGATGAACGGAGGAAAAGCGACTCGCAGCTCAGTAGGCTGGGCACGCGTACCCGATGCCATACCTACAACCGCCGGCCAAACAGTTGAGGATGACCCTTGACCTTATTAAATTATAATAGTGAAAGTTATTCGTTTCGGTGAAGTTAACTGTTTTAAACAACCAACCAGTATCCAGAGTTAAAACATGTTTTAACTCATGATACTGGTATATATCATAAATCATGATTTATATTTATTAAAACAGAATGAGATACCTAATTACTTTATTTATATTGCAGCTACAGTGAACAAGAACATCCAATCGATCATGCGTAACCGAACAACGTCGGAGTCTCAGAACGTGTATGCCGAGACCGAGACCGACGAGTTGCTGGCTATGCTGCGAGAGACCGAGAGCCTGGACGAGCAGGGGGACATTCTGCAGTACTTGGTCGATACGCAAGGACTTGACTTTAACACAGGTCAGTTATAAGAATATCGACAAGCCCTAGGTTCGCTAAATGCTTGATTCCTAGTAATTTTTAACCGACTTTAAAATAAAAAGGTCATCATTTCAGGTTGCATTTTTTAAATATTTGTTACCGCATAACTCGTCTGCCTGTCATTTATGACCTGATTTCATGTTTTTTTTTGTTTGAAAGGGTAATTCAAATTTTATCAGAATCTGTTGAATAGTTTGAAGTCTGTTTTTTATATGAGCTTTTTTTTCATAATGCTGTGTGTGAGTTAACAATCAGGGTCGACCCCGCAGCTATGAAATCAAGTACCGTACGCATAGGATACGTCGAGTTAGCCCTGTTTTTCAAAGCTATCAAATCACCCGAGAACGGGACAGAGATGACCTCTTTATTTTGAAGTCGATTACGCGATGAGATAACACTTTGTTTACAGTTCAATAAATTAAATTAAATTCCATATTATAGAAAAATTACAAATTTACCCATATTTATAAATGTTCACAGTTCACACAATTCAATTTTAATATTAATAAGGGCTTTATCAGCCCTACGACGAATTGGGGTCGGAAGCTGTTGAAAAAAATTGCAGCTTCCACTGAATTTTTTCGTTACTATAAATACAATATAAAAAAATATATATTTAAAGGATTTTATTTTTCAATTTTAATTTTCCTCTAGGCATGCAAGAGAACGGCAAAGTGGTGACTGTAAAAGACTTGCTGAAGGCGCTTTACGAGAAGGCATGCACGCAGAAGCTGTGGGGCCTGGTGCGGCACACGGCCGGCATGCTCGGCAAGCGTGTGGAGGACCTGGCCAAGGCCGTCACCGACCTGCTGGTGCGCCAGAAGCAGATCACCGTCGGCATGCCGCCCAGCAACGAGCACACCATCACCGCGCCGCTGCCCGAGAACGAACTGCGCCAGCTCATCCATCTGGTGAGGCTCTACCATACATACATACATAGTAGCACGTCTTTTTCCCTTGCGGGGTAGACAGAGCCTAGGTCTATAAGACCCGAAGGCCACGTTTAGCATGTTGGTGGGCATTAGGTGAAAACGGAATCAAAATAGTGATGGGTTGCTAGCCGCATCGCCTATAAACATGATTCCACGGAATTTTGCCCGTTCCCTCGTTCGGCTTTTACGATCTGCGCGGGAAGAGAAGCAGCTGGTACATTCTACCTTTTTTCTTTTCTCCCAGACCAGCATGAAAGACTACCATACATATCACAATATTATAGCTCCAAGTCTTCCCGTGGATGTTGTAGAAGGTGACTTAGGAAATACAAGCTAAACAAAGCTTATAAACATCTAAGAGACCTCTCCAACCCGTCTGGCCAGCTTGGAGAGTGTAGGCCAAGTCCTCTGGCTGGTCTGGCCAAGTATGGCCCTAGTAGTACAGAAAGGGGCATGCTCCTGTAGTGGAGACTAAAAAGGACCTGATGATGATGAGATCGGTTCCCGGCCGAAATTACTTCGTACCGATGTCTCCAGTTCAATATCTTTCAAGATTTTGCTCCAAAATGGAGCCTTTTTTTAAACACAATATTATGACACTTGCTTGTGGTAGGTGATGCCATGATGTTTCAGACTCATAATGGAGCTTTAATTTGCACATAATCGCTGCACTACATGGCATTTAAGAAAAAATCCAAACATGTTACACGTATGCACATAAACTCCCTACTTCAAAATGTGGTCACCTTATAGAGAGTTTGTTCAAACTCTCTATAAGGTGACCACATTTTGCGTATGCTTTATGTTCATAAAGCATACGCACCCGAAGGCCCACTCTATACATCTCTGTGGGCTCTATTATAATAATGCTTAATTTTATAGTAGGGGAGCCCATTATGCTAAATATGGATGTATTTGAGCGTCGTGGGGACCCATTGGACTTTAAAGTTTAGGTGGCAAAAGAAAAGAAGGTTATATTATATTTTTCATTTCTCTGGTTTTTTTCTTTGAAAATTTTAAAACAAAAATAATAGTCCCATGAAAATACTCGCGTCTAATTAATACAAATTGCCATAACCCGTCAACGCAGTAAACGCAGACACAATTGACCATATGACAAAAATTTTAATGACCTTTTTTATTTGTTTTTCAAATAGACAGCGAAAAAAGGGAGGACCCGTATATTTTAGGTTTTTTAAATATTGTGTAGTTATTAAAATAAAAATGTTTAAAAAAAATAATTAATTTGCCGGAAGTGTTAAAATATTTGATATTCATACAGTCGAAAAGTCTTCTGTAATCCATCCACTGATATTACAAATTCAAAGTCAAATGTTTATTCAGGAAAAAGACCTTTAAAGGCAACATTAAATCACATTAGTAATATTTATATAATTTAATGTTCTAAATGTACAAAAGCGACAGTTTTTCGTTTCGGAACCGACCACCACAGAGAAGAAACGCCGAAAGAAACTCTTTTCAACAGTACTGGTCGCTTACTCTCCTGAAAGGCTTTTAATTTTATGACTAGTGTTCTTTTTCCTTTTTATTATTTCAAGTCACATAATTATAGTTTGTAGTAAATTACATTAAATTAGTTTGTAAGTGTGGTTAGGTTATTATACAAATTCATTTTATGAACGATATTGTTATTCCTTACATGCAGACCTTTCGTCGCGATAATTCTGAACATGAACAGAAAAAGGTAAAGTTTCATAGTCAGTTAAGTAAATCTGTTTTGTCATAGTTAAAATCAGGTAGATACTGAACATGTATGTTTTCATAGACATTTACGACTTTATTATTTGTTGCTCTTTGTTTTTGTTTTAGATAGTAGGTACACACACAGTAACATAACTGAACACTGTCCGTTGAAAGAATGCGATCCTGACACTGTCAGTTAGTCGTCGCACATAACTAATGATGGGCAAAGAAACCACAGATATTAACGAAAATCAGATCGAGTAACAACTTTATAAAGAATTTACCTTTATAAAGAGAGATTTTTAAAAGCTTTTTAGCAATAGCAAATTGCGTAAATCTGGTGGGTGAACGGGTCGCTGCCGTTAGTACCTACGGTTCTACCACAGAACTAATAAATACATTATTTCAAATAATTAAAAAGAAATACGACGAGAAATAAATAAAAACCGGTAAATAAAAAACATCGTGATATTGTGATAACAGAATATAATAAATTATCTGTTATTTTTGGTCACATCCAAAACCAAGGGCTGACATAACCTTGTAACAGAGCAGCATAGATTTTAAAAATATTGCTCTCTCATTTATTTTAAAAGAAATTTAGTACATGATTATGATATTGATAGTCTGTTCACATAATAATTTTGTTTTATACTTACCTATTATTTGTTATGTAGGATTATTAATAGCCTACATAAATATTAGTCAGGTATGTTTGACGCCGTTATAAAGTTACATCATCGATTCGATTACGACCTGTCAAGATCGCATTCTTTCAACGGCCACACGATAATAGAGATAACGAGACCGACAATAAACTTATTTAAATGTGTTAATAATATCATACATATTATTACGCCTTTTTCCCGTTGGGGAAAGCACAGACTTTGGATCTCTGCTTTTCGCTCTTTCACTTGCTATGATCCTGATAAATCTCTCTAGCTTCATCTTTACACTCATCATTCTCCTCATGCATGCTCTCCGGTTTCTACTTCTTACATCTCCTTAGAACGTCAGCAACCTGATTGCAGTGCTTTCTTTCTTCATTCTTTGTTTGTGAATAACAAGTACTAATATTATTATGTGCTAAAATCCACTAATATTAAACACAAAAATGTCAACACTTTCATATAAAGTAAAATACGAGACAGGCCTGACCAGTAGCGGCGTTAGGCGCGATATCAGGCGGTCCGAATTGTGCAACCTTTTTTAGGGCCGGCCAGTCCATCGCGCCCAGTCACAGTCGGCTAGGTGCCAGGGCCTTGCAGAACGTGACTTGCCTACGTCTAATTTAGGATTTGCCGTAAAATTAAATGGGCCTCGCTAAGCTGATGTTGCCGATGCCCAAGTTTTTTCTAGCGCCGCCACTTGGGCTGATATTACTATATTGAAGCGCGTGTCGCAACACGCATATCGGCCGATTTTATGCCAAAACTACTGTCGCTGAAACTCTATTTTTCTACCGTAACAGAACTCTAATAGCCTAAAACAAATCTTTTTCGTATAAATAGAGAATACATAGATATTTTATAGAATAATATGTCTCGAGCTCCTCTGTGTTTCGGAAGGCATGTTAAGCTGTTGTTATAGCTGGGAGCTATCATCATTGATGGCAGTCGTAAAGCTATGTCAAATGCCTTAAAGACACCAGTGTTGGTCATTTACACACACGAAAAACAAACAATACGCAAAATACAGATTTGTCATATTTTTGCAATTTTTTTGTGCATGTCTTCACATAGCAAATTCTTCGCATTGCATAGTACTTTTTTTTTTGTTTATAAACACGTTGTATTACTCTCTAACGTGAGTTTTTAGTTATAGTCTTTCAATATAAATTTTTAAGTAGCAATCCAAATTAATCTGACAACCATGTCAGATAAAAATATCGTGTAAGAGGCCACCTAGAGCGTGTCGACTCTTATTTCCATCAGACCAATACACTAATGAAAATAAAAATATCTTTCTTGCCTAACAGTTCTACGCCCTACCTACCCCGTAGTTTAAACCCGAGCCAGTATCAATAGTATTTTTTGACGTGATAACGATAAATCGATGAACGCCGTCTGCACGCACGAAAAAATGTCACGTTCCGTGTCCAAGCGATAGAGAGGCACAATCGGTTCAAGCGTTCGGCTTGTGACGCATCTATCTCTCTTCCACCGTTATCACGTAAAATTATCACCTGTTAACAGACTTTACCACCGATTTGTATTTTCGATTCAATGTCCCATGACATTCTGGTAGATGTATCGATCCATTGCAATCAGGCAACCACGCCAAAGTCAGGTCAAGATGAAAAATTATCTTTTTCAAATTGGCCTGGGTCTTGGATGCTTATCTATATGTGTATTTGTTATAAAACATAGTATCGTTGAATTAATCCCATAACACAAGTCACGAACTTACTTTGGGGTTTACCCAATGTTTGATTTGTACATTATATAATATTGATTTATTTATTGCCGGCTGTCTAAATTACAACTGGTTCATTCTTACTTACTACTAAATTAAAATTGTGGCCAATCTGAAACAGGCGTACGGAGACGACGAGAGCACAGCGATGCTGACGCAAGAGTTACTGGTGTACTTGGCCATGTTCATCCGCACCGAGCCCCAGCTGTTCCTGGAGATGTTGAGGCTGCGTGTTGGCCTCATCATACAGGTAATTAACATCGTGTATTCCCGTTGTCCCCATTAAAAGTCTTCGCACATCACACTGCCTCCGTGGTCCAGTAGTTAAGGCGTTTGCCTGTAAACCCCGGGGTCATTCGATTCCCACGGGAAGCATACTTTGTTTAGTTGTTTCCAGTTTGGTGAGGACATTGCAGGCTTGAATCACCTGATTGTTTGATAATAAAGATGATTCCGTGCTTCGGAAGGCACGTTAAGCCGTTGGTCCCGGCTGCCGTCTGGTAGTCGTTAAAGGAACCACGTCAGAGGCCGAGAGGCGATTCCGAAGAACTCTGACACCATGGTCGATTGACCGTGCCACCTACACCAAATGATGATGATGACTGACTCAACGTCGACGCCAACTCAAGTCACAGACCCAGGCAGAAGTACCATTAGTCGCATCGGCATTGTTCGCAGAATAGCGCAGCCTTCCGCCGCCTCAAACCGAATGAAAACAATAGTGGAATAACGAACTTATTGCTACTACGTAAGATTTTAAATTCAAAAACAACAGGACTCGTGTTATCTCGCTTATTATACATGTACGGCGCAGCGCTGCAGCGAACTTCAGATCTGGCACGTACGCATCATCCAATACCGGACGGATATATTTACGCCATGCAAAAATTAGATTTCTGCGCAGGTATACGGTGTTACTTATAAAAGTGATAGTAGGTACTGTAAGCATTTTAGAAACCCTGATTATATTGGATGTTTCTTAGGTGATGGCCACGGAGCTGTCCCGCACTCTGTCGTGTGACGGCGAGGAGGCCTCCGAACATCTGCTGAACCTGTCACCCTTCGAGATGAAGAACCTGCTGTACCACATACTCAGCGGCAAAGAGTTTGCTATCAATAGTGGTAAGTCAACATTATAGTCTGAAATATAAGTATAAAAAAGGGCAAAAAGGTTCTCAATTTACATTAAGCGCAAATATTTTAAAGGCTGACACCCATAAGCTAGAAAAATGCTTTAGAAGTAAAATAAAAAAAATCGACACGCTAGTTTTCGCGATATCTGTACCTGAACAGGTAAAAAAAACAGACGAAAAACACACCCTGTGTACAAATAAACATTTTCTTGGCCAACAACTTTTTAATATTATCTACTATGGATAATAGGTCATTGACCTCGAAAACAGCTGATTTAACGATTTTAATAAAATTAAGAATAAATTTGTATAAAATTAAAAAAAAAAACAAGCTAGCGTGTCGATTTCCTACAATTTGTTACTAAAGCATTTATTTGACCTATGAGACCCAGCCCTTAAAATTTTTGCGCTTAATTTAAATACTTAATTTAAGACCTTGTATATATTTTGTTGAACTCTCAAGGGAATCAAGACTTACCGGGTACTTGCCGTTGGTCTATAAACATGAAATTTAGCAATAAGTAAGGTTTTATTAATCTGAAAACCGCCAATTGGTTGTTACTTCACGAAAAAAAGCTTTTCTATACGGTACCCTCAGTGCTTAAGTCCAACTCTCACTTGGCCGGTTTTCATCAATATGTATATCAATACTTTTAAACCTTCGCGCTGCATATTTAATAAATGCGTTAACGGGAATTAGCGCGAACATACTGTTTTTCTCTAGACGTTTCGATCAGGTTGCACCGACCGTGGTCACTGGATGACTGAGTCCCAGATGACTGGATGACCCAGTGACCACGGCCGGTGCAACCTCGTCGAAAAGTCGGGAGAAAAACTATATGTTCGCACTAATTCCCGTTAATGCATTAAATAAATATGTATATCCATTTAATTGCAAAATCTTACTGGATATTTATTTATACAATGTTTCCTTTTCAGCAAACTCGCTATATGTCATAAAGGAAAAGATCAGTAAGAGTAAAGGCGAGTCTCTTCAGGAAGTTAGCTTTTGTCCGTCTGAGTGTACCCCGACCTGTGACTACATTGTATATTAATTTTTTATATTTTAATTATAATTTAATCTGGACTGAGGCTGCTTTATGTGTCTCTTGTCAGCTAATATTGGCTCGTTCCCTTTAGTATCTAAGAGTTGCTTATTTGTTACTACTTATTTGTTATTCTAATTACCTATTATTATTTTTCGAAATTTTACTAAGATGTAAATACGTAATGTTTGCCTCTGTCGAAGTCAGAAAAAAGGTTTTCGGAATCGGATTTTTCCCCAAGTGGCGGCACTGTGACATGATTGGTGGATTTTGACAGCTGCTGTCAAAAACACCTAACGTCACAGTGCTATCACCTGGGGATATATCTATTACGAAAACCCTCATTGCCTGCACCTATGAAGTGCTGTGGCAATCAGCGTAAGAAAGCGGCGTTGCATGGTACCCGCCCTGGCACGAAAGAATATTAAAAGACTATGATCAACCATTATACATATTTGGAATTCGTCCTCCCCTTGTCTAAAAATAACTTTGTCAGCGCCTATGATCGGAGATACATACTGATTATTGTACAATTTAAAATTGCCATTTGATATGCATCCAATATTTGTTAATAACAATCCTTTTTGTATCCGCCTACGATTAAATATAATGTATGACAAACTGAATAATGATTCTATTATACTTGGAAAGTAATATTGTTGTATGTTTCAGTAGGTCGCGGCAACTTCTCGATCGTCAGCAACAAATCCAATCGCTACGGGAAGAAATCTCAAATCGTGCTAGAAGGCCAATCGCTCCAAGGCACTATGGCTATCGAAGACAGTAAGTTCATTTTGATATTTTCTTATCGGGTCGGTTTTATTAGGTATGTGTGAAATTGGTTGTTTGTAAAGTCGGTTCACGTACGATCATATTACGTGATAACGGTGGAAGAGAGATACATGCGTCACAAGCCGAACGCTTAGACCGATCGTGCATCTCTATCGCTGTCTCTGTTCCGCACTCTTGCTTGCACACGGAACGTGACACATTTTTGTGCGTGCAACCGGCGTTCATCGATTTTAATCATCACACCATTTTCATCACACGTACAATATTTTACAGTTCTTGTCAAGAAGACTAGAGGCCAGGATTTTCCATTCTCTCGTCTCTAGCCGGAGGTGCCCTGTATGACATAAATTGACTGGGTGCCCCAAGCGTGGTTAAATATGGTCAGCATGGTGGATTAACTTAAAATTTTAGCTTTCAAATTTAACCCAAATTACTTTACATAGGTAAAAAATGTGTTTAAACAAATGCGGTTAATTTCCAGCACCAATAGCGGAGCCAGACCGCCAGGGACAGTGGCTGCGGCGCAGGAGACTCGACGGGGCGCTCAACCGAGTGCCTCGGGACTTCTACCCGAGAGTCTGGGCAGTGCTCGAAAGGGTAATGATTTTATAATATTCTTTGCCTTTGCTTTTGCCCGCGGCTCCGCCCGCGTTAATGTCGTATTTCCTTCCCCGGGCCTCAAATTATCTCTATATAAAATTTCATCCAAATTGGTTCAATGGTTGAAGCGTGAAAAGGTGACAGACAGACAGAGCTACTTTCGCATTTATAATATTAGTATGGAAGTATGGATATAGATTTTATTTCACGAACTTAAAAAAATATAATAATAATGAGCGCGTCTGTATGCAACTCTGGACGAGGTTACCACTTCGAGTGGTGACCAGAAGTCATGTAAAATATCTGTCATCATGTTATAGCAGTCGTTAAGTTTACCATTAGGCAACTCGAAATCTCCGATTTCAATTTTGGTCACTAGTTTACAAGAAAACCACAAAGAACATCAATAATTCGTAATAACATGAGGTTTATATTTTCAGTGTCAAGGATTAATAATTCAGGGTAAAGTCCTTCAACCGAATTTGACCCAAGAGATGACGTCTGGAGAGTTGAAATTCGCGCTTGCCGTCGAGACTGTATTGAATTCGATCCCCCAGCCGGAGTACAGGCAGCTGGTTGTGGAAGCCCTCATGGTTCTGACCCTGGTGGTGGAGTACAAGGCCGCCAGTCATCTGGGAGGCGTCATTCATGTGGAGAATCTGGTGCACAAGGCTAATCAGACATTTTTGGAGGATCAGGTAAATGTTTTATAGAATACTTGCTTTTACCCGCGGCTCCACCCGCGTTAATGACGATCCCTCGGGAAAATTTCCGGAATGAAAGGTACCCCGGGCCTCAAACTACCTCCATACCAAATTTCATCCAAATAGGTTCAATATTTTAAGCGCAAAAAGGTGATAGTTACTTTCACAGTAAGGATTTCTAGTGCGACCTTTCTACCCAAGTTCGCCATTATGCGGAAACCGAAAGGCCACTAACCAAGGACGTGGCAGAAATAGGAGATGGTGATATAACTTAATGCACTTAGTGGTAAACTATTGCCTTTAATGGCGATGGCTGGAAACAAAAAGAACCTTTGCAACAGCCGGCAGGCTAAAACACGGGCTAAAATAATATAACTATTTGAAAGTCAAAACAGTCTAGTCAATTGTTGTCTTTTTTTATTCGTTTCGCTTATTTTAGCCAGTGATATCAACGAAATGATGGTGTAATTCATTTCGCTGATTCTACAGAGCCCTTGGTGACAATTTCCATGAATCCACTGGATTGATCATAACCGACGGAGCAAGGCGAACAAACACCAGCCCGCTAAGTAAATCTCACTACAGCCCAACCATGACACTATTTTAGTTATTCCACACATTGTTCATAAACATGGACATCTACAAAATACACTGATTTCCCATTATAAACTCCACTAGAAACAATTTGCAAAACAATCCAACACAAAAACCGTGAAGTTCGTCGAAATTCCCGCCAAGAACACGGCCTCCTTGGTCTAAACACGTACCGTCATATCTTTTTTATCATCATCATCAGGTCTTTTTTGTCTCCACTGCAGGAGCATGACTCCTACCGATACCTATAATTTGGCCTACACTCTCCTCGCTGGCCAGACAGGTTGGAGAGGTCTCATTGATGTTAATAATGTATCATATCTTTTTAAAACACTAATGACCTTCGAACAAGTATAAAAAATCTAACGACACTATTTTTGTAGTCAAAAAAAATAGTAACTGTAGAGCTCGTTTCATAATAATAGATTTATAAAAATTGTAACTATAGATTCATAATCGTAGATAATAATAGATTTATAGAGTGGTACACGTTTGTCAGATGCGCTGCAACGGCGACGCGACGCTGTGCTGCGCGAAGGCAGGGGGCGCGCTGTTTGCGGGCGGTGCGGGGGGTGTGGCGGGTGCGGGTGTGTCGCTGGTGTGCGGCGGCGCGGCGGGCGTGTGCCAGCACCTGTACGACAGCGCGCCCAGCGGCTCCTACGGCACCATGACGTACCTGGCGCGCGCCGTGGCCGCCCTGCTAACGGACCGCCTGCCGCACGCTGATCCCATCCAGTGCGCCATCTCTTAAGCAGCGACAGCTAACCTGCAGCGCCATGACCCTCTACCACTATCTTATACATCGTAGGATCCAAAATATGTACGGTACTACCACTTTAATAAGTCGCGGCTTCGTTCGGCGGCGCAGAATAGCACGACCTACCGCCGAATGAAACCATCATAAAAAACCGGTCAAGTGCGAGTCGACTCGCGCACGAAGTGTTCCGTACCGTTATCTTTAATAATTATTATATGATGCAACTAAAAATGTATGCTTTTCGCAATTTTTCTTTTATCTGTGCTATAAGACGTTGCTTCATACCAAATTTCAAGATTCTGAGTCACGGTAAGTTCCCTGTAGGTTTTGGTTCCCTTGCGAATGTCGAAACAACACGAAAATTTGCGGCATAAACGGCTGTATCTTTTGATTGCGTTGGCTTAGAAGCTTGATTTTTTCACAGCTTCAAGAGACAGTAGACCTGAGTATTTGATAGAGTTTTAGAGTGATAGAATTTTAGCTAGATACCTCAACGCGTTCCTGAGAATAAGACTATCCAGACAAACGGACAACCGAGTGATCCTATAATGGTTCCTTTTTACCTTTTGAGGTACGGAACCCTAAAAACGAATTTATTCCTAGTACATATGATTTTAAATCCTAAAGCAACAGGACTCATGCTATCTCGCTCATAATACTTGTACGGCGCGACACTACAGCGAACTCCAGACATGGCGCGATCGCATCAGCCAATAGCGGACGGATATTTTCGCGCCATAAAAAAATTATTTCTGCGCAGATATATTATGTACATCGGTGTATTACTTATTCGTAGGGTCTAACTTATAAAAATGGTAGTACTGTATCTAAAAATAGAATAGATAAGGCCTAGACACCGGCGACTATTTATATACATGTGAATGACATCAAATATATTAGACGGTGTTGGGTTATGTAGGGCATACCAGAGAAACACAAGATTGTCCATATACTTATTTATTTTCCGTTTAGTAGGAAGGTGTGTTTATGCAAAGAAAGCTGTACAACGAATAATCCACAATGGCTGTGGGAACGTAGTCGGGATACTTTAAGTGGCTTGTGTCGGTTCGAGTTGCAATCATTAAATACAATATTTATGACCAACTGATGACATAGAGAGAGAAAGATTATTGAGTTAGACAGGGATAGAAATGTGATTTATTTTTGCCATATTCCAACACGCCCCCTCAAAAATAAATCCATTATTACTCAACACGCCCCCTCAAAATAAATCCCTTTTACAACAGTATACCTAAGATAGTACATATCAAACAACTGTATACAATAATATAAAATTACACACCTTCCTTTCTGGGGAACAATTATCATGGCCCAACATTTGTTGCACAGGATTAGGGAAACCCAGAAAAACCTAATCAGGCCAATAAATAATATTATCTATCATTACTAGTGTTAATAACTAAGTTATAGATAGTTACTGAAATTTATATGTTCAATCCAAGTTTCAGTCTCATCTCAATCAGTCTCATCAAATCGTGTTGCAGACACTAGTGTCGTTAGTATATCCGCCAGTTGATTATCTGTGGAAATATAAACCATTTTAATTACATTTTTCTCAACCTGTTCCCTAGAGAAATTATACTTTGTATCAATGTGCTTGGACCTCTTGTGACTAGTCGGGTTATTTGCAATACTAATAGATCCATTGCTATCCTCAATACTATTCATTAATGAATTCAAAATGATCAATTTTAACCATAACGTTTCTTTTACTACTTCATAAAAAGACATGTACTCAGCTTCAATGGATGATGTTGTCACCGTCTGTCGTCTTTTTGTTTGCCAACAGATTGTACAATTGTTATACAATTTAAACAAATAACCCGAGGTACTTTTTCTGTCAATCTCATTACAAACCCAGTCAGAATCCACAAAAAAACACTTAAAATGTCTCTATAATCACTTCGTGTAACTAAGTTCACTTAAGATTTATGGTGCCTTTCAAATATCGTAGGACCCTTTTCAAGTGTAACCATAAAGAATGATTGTTTTTGTTTGCATATCGACTCAAGATGTTAACAGTAAACTTGTGCAAAGCACCAGATAAGATTTCGACAAGTTTCACACGAATTCAATGCGTTGTAATCAATTTTACTTTCAAGAGGTGACTTGACAGAATTACAGTCAAACATAAAAAAAAATTGGCTCGATCCAAAGTGGTTGGTTTTCTTAGAAAACATAATCTCCTTTAATAACTATTCATAGTATTTATATTTGTAATACATATTACACATCAACCGAAAGTAATACATAAATATTCTTTGAAATATGCCCTTCATTGAGAATTTAAATGCATCGATCTGCTGATGAAAATTGAAAAAATAACTATTCATAGTATTTATATTTGTAATACATATTACACATCAACCGAAAGTAATACATAAATATTCTTTGAAATATGCCCTTCATTGAGAATTTAAATGCATCGATCTGCTGATGAAAATTGAAAACCACGCACGTAGGCACGTTAAGCCGTTGGTCCGCTGCCATCTGGTAGTCGTTATATCGGGTCGAGAGGCAGTTCCGAAGAACTCTGACACCCTGTGCATGGTCGATTGACCGTAACACATACTCGAAATGATGATGAATTGAAAACCTTTGTTTATTAAAGCTTGTTCAAATATTTTAAACCAACAACGTGTGTTTAATCCATATAATGATGTTTGTAATTTACAGACACCATATTATTTTCACATGGGATACCCTCTGGAATTTTCAATAAATTCCCTTATCCAGTTTCCCGTTCAAAAATGCTGTTTTCACGTCCATATTATGTACATGCTAATTAAATTGATTAGCGAAAGCTAAAATTATTCTAAAAGTTGTGACTCTGGCTACACGGGCAAAAGTTTCATCATAGTCGATCATATATTTTTGACTAAAGCCACGAGCTACTAATCTCGCCTTATATTTCAAAGGTTTTCCAAACTCATTAATTTCCTCTCTAACAGCATTTTTATCACTTCTAGACTGAATTACCTTATATGACTGAGAGACATGAAATATCAATGATTCACTCACACCTTTGATCATTAATACCAACCTCACACATAGTAAATAATTGCAAGAAATACTTTCATCATCGTTTTCATTATATAAAATAGAAAGGATATTGCGGATCCTATTACTTCGTCTCAAATCCTTATCAAAACATTTATTTTTATCTGATAAACTGATACTCTCATTTTGACACGGAGTTTCTGGCATATATTTATTTGGTATCAAATCTAACGAGCCTGGCATTAAAACTTGTTTGTGAGAAACATCTGGTGAACCAGATCCAACTTCAGGGAATTCAACAGATTCGTCAATCTGCTCATATAGACCGCCTTTTCATCGGTCTACAATCCATTTACACATCCCTGACATTTTCAACAGAGAATTCAACAGATCCGTCGATCTGCTCAAATAGACCGCCTTTTCATCGGTCTACCATCCATTAACACATCCCTGACATTTTCCTCAGGGAATTCAACAGATTCGTCAATCTGCTCAAACAATCTATTAATCGGTCTACTGTCAATGAAATAACTTTCATCAACTATCACAAACCTATCTTCTGCCACATGCCATACTTTAAAACCATTTGGTTCGGAACCAACCAAAATGCCCTTTAAAGAATTTTGATCAAATTTAGCTCTTTTACTCTTGTTAATAAAGTATACAGTCGAACCAAAAACTTTTAAATACTTTTGGCCTTTTATTATGCCACAATTCAAAAGGTGTTACTTCAACAATCAGAGCTTTTATAGGGCTAACATTAATAAGTTACTGTTAAGACAGCCTCACCTCAAAACGATTTATCTCATCTCATTAGATATAAATTCACCTCCGTTATCACAATATAAGTTATCAATCTTTAAGTCAAAATGAGCTTCACATTTGGCAACGTATTCTTTAAATACAACCAACACATCTGACTTCCAAGTCAGTAAGTATGTTACACAATAATGTTTGTATTTATCCACAAAATAACAAAATAGTTTTTGCCATCTAGCGACGAAGTAGTAATAGGACCGCAAACATCTGTGTGCACTTTAAATAGAGGCTAGTTTAAATATTTCATCTTTGTTTTATTGAATGGTAAACTCGCTTGTTTCCCATAAATACAAGCTTCACACAAAAAGTCACTTGATACGACATTCTGAATTTTGTCAATGTCTTCAAATAGTACTATACTTTTTATTTCCAAAAACTTAGACTTCCAATATGACTTAGTCTTTTATGCCATCATCATCAGGTCATTTTTAGTCTCCATTACAGAAGCACGACCCTCTCTGTACTACTAGGGCCATACTTGGCCAGAGCAGCCAGATAATTATGCCATAATTCATATTTATTATTTATACCTCTATTCAAAGTGCTTGTGGTGTTAAAAGCATGTTTAGAAAGTGAAGATAATGCCAGTTAGATTATTCAATGACTTACCCTTTATGACCAGCTTACCACTATTTTTGTGTACCTACTCCGACGCCACCCGCCGCTTTTGTCGAAAACAATAGTCATCACGGCATCTTGATTTTTTTATAGATAGTAAGTTGTACGGGATATTGGCGCAGAGTAGTACATCTTGCAGAGTGTCTTGTATGCCCATATTACTCGTGACAGAAGTATTTCCTTGCTTAGTCGCTTATATATGCACTGTTCCTTGCCACAGAAATATTTATTAGATTGTCTGTTTGAATTTTTTTGTGCCAAATCTTCTCGGTTTATCAAGTGGTCAGAAGCTCCAGAATTCAAAATAAAAGCGATATAGTCTCCTTTATTTGTACAATTGTTAGTGTTACTGTCTGTCATAAAAGCAAATCCAGATGTTGTCGCCGGAGCCTCGAGTTTTGAAGTCGAATCCGAAGTTAACAAATTTATTGTTTCGGGCTCCCTTTTTAAGTCCATTGTTTTATGCATGGCAATGTAATTTTTATGTCCCATTTAGTTGCAATAATGATATGTTATCCTTTTAAAGTTGCTGCGTGGTCCGAAATTAGGTTTCTCGTGCGTCGCATAATTTCTACTTGGTCCATTGAATTATTTTTGTCTGAGGCTAGAAAAACCATCCAACTAGTCACGCTCTTCATTCTCAATTTAATTTTGTAATCTAGCAAACGTATTTTCACGAACACTAATGTTGTTAAACTTAGTAAGAAGTCTTAACTTCAGTATAGTAGTCCTAAAACTTCAGTATAGTATTTATTTTTGGCTATATATTTTTCTTCATCCATTCAGCGCTTTGTTCCGCAGGAGTTTCATCAATAATTTTCAAAACGACGAGTTCACTTAATAAATTGTAAATGTAGTACTTCCACACGCCGCATTTGTCACCATCAAATTGTTTAATGTTCCTTTTATATTTCGCACTGTCCATTTTTATCACTTTTTATTTCCTGTCACTAAAAGTTTTTACTTTCAAAGTGCAACTGATAGCCTTTATTAATAACACGCACTGAACTAGTGATCTGGGCCCATAACCTGTTGGGTTATGTAGGGCATACCAGAGAAACACAAGATTGTCCATATACTTATTTATTTTCCGTTTAGTAGGAAGGTGTGTTTATGCAAAGAAAGACGTACAACGAATAATCCACAATGGCTGTGGGAACGTAGTCGGGATACTTTAAGTGGCTTGTGACGGTTCGAGTTGCAATCATTAAATACAATATTTATGACCAACTGATGACATAGAGAGAGAAAGATTATTGAGTTAGACAGGGATAGAAATGTGATTTATTTTTGCCATATTCCAACAGACGGTAACCTTTACATATGCCATACAAAATAAAAACATTGTTGTTTTCATTGAACGATATTGTGTGCACTTTTGTGATTATATTTGTCCCTATGGTCCATGTTAACATAAATAAGGAAACGCATTATTATATTCTCAATACTTATTATTTGTTTTAGAACCAACATAGTGTTCCTATGTATTGAAAAAATATAATAGTGGGCAGTGGTTATATTATATTTTCTTGATAGGAAGACATTCTAGTTCTATTACTGTGTTATTATTATCAGAATGAAAGTAGGTATGTTTCGATTTAACTTGGATTGTTTTTAAGGTCACAAAGTTTTTGTAGTAGGTGGTACTTAGAACTTGTGATTTATTATACTGATTTTGAATAATCCTTATAACATATATCAGATACAATATTATTTTCAATTATAATTAATTGTGCTTATATATATTTTTGATTGTTTTAAATTCATATTTTCTACAAGTACCCGATGTTAAATCTATATCTTTACAGTTAAATAAAATGAGTAAAAATAGAAAATCCATTGCTGTTTTAATTTATATTTAAGAAACTAATGAGCCATCGTCATACTAACACCTATGTACACGACTGGAGTCTATAGTGGTTTATGAACAAATCAAAACGCTACTTCATGAAATAAACATGTCTATCTACTTCAATATTATACTTTGTCTAAAACATAACAATTTTATACATTTGGATCAAACTCAAATTGACTACATAAACACGAAAGCTAAGCTTCATCTTTCTTTCCAAAAGGATTCATCTTGGACAGCCATGATGTGGTGCTCCTGAAATTGAAAATTTACAATATATTTACTAGTTCAAGTTCATTATTATATACGCGGAACAGCAGATCTGGAATGCTCATTATTAAGACCATATGAAAAAAACAAGCAGGAACAGTTATAAGGTCAAAGCACACTTATCAACTCGGGAAGGGATCGGAACCGTCAACCTGACGTAGACTCGGCTACGGCTAGGTGACGTCACGCTCACCGCTCGCCGACCGCTCTGGTCTGGCTGGCACCAGATTAATTGGAAACCAAATATGAAGTGTAGCGCACGGTTATGCCCCGGTTCACAACACGCGAGTTGGCAATCATAGCCATTGCACTTGATGAAGAGGAAAAAATGTTGGGTATACAATATGTACCCAACAAAAGGTAGCTTACGGAGAGCCGTAAGCGCGTGACGATGAGCCATAAACGCGGGGACCGCGAGTTGACCAACCCGCAAAGCGGTTCGTGAGCTGGAGTGCTATTTTTGAAATTCGACTATATAAGTAAATTAATTACTTTCACTGAAATGGACGCTCATATTGTATAGATTGAGGAGCCACATGAAAAGTGTTGTATATTCATGAATATTAACAGTTCTGAACCCAGATTTTTAGTAGGCACTATACACAACTACTACTAAATGTTACTAAATGATCAACAATATTCATTAAGTACTTTCCGTGTTCCAGGTGGCTCCTCAATTCAGATGTTTAGATTGAGGAGCCACTTTTACTTTGATATATCTTTTGATATTTTTAACTACAAATTTCATAATTTTGCCTCCAAAATTATTTGCTTTCCTACTAAATAAGATAAGGTAAGACTTTTTTATAAAATCTGAAGTGGCTCCTCAATCCTTACGGACATGATTTTTTCGTTCAGTTGTTGCACCTATATCTTATTGAACGAAAGCGTATCAACTCAAGCTGTTCAGTATTTGTATGAAACTCCCTACTGCATTGCACACTATTTTCGGATTCGTAACGTAATCGCCCCGCCTCGGGACCAGGGGTACAGGGGTTTTGAAAGTGTGACACTCGTCTTCGAGCGATTTTTGTATGGAAAAATCGCTCGTTTACGAGCGGGTTCATATAAAACATTTAGTAGTAAGTATGTTTGAATTTGTAACACATAGACAAACTAGTTAAACTAAGTGAATTTATTAAATAAACTCATTTTATTTGGCTCCTCAATCCTGACATTCTGCATATAAATAATTTAGTGTAGTTTTATGAGATCACATCGGAATCAATAACCAGTGATACCAATATGTAGTATAAATTTCTACTAAATACTTAGGTACGTATACATAAAAAAAATATACACTTGGTCTGAAAAAAGCTTTTGAATATTCCTTAAGAAACCGCTATTAAGGGTGACCATATTATGTGAATGAAACCAGGATAACTTGTTCTTTTTTAAACTTTCGCGCTTTAAACACATAATTATGTATATAAACGGGACTTAGCTCGAGCCAGATAAAATATAACATATCTCCTAACCCACTCATTTAGAGTTACTGAATCTTGTGCTACAATACTTATATACTTACTACTAAATGATGACGAAATTGCGCTTTAACTGAACAACTGCTTCTTTGAAAATTAGTAATCGCACGTATAGTCTGAGGAGCCATACATACAACGTATGGTAATTTTTTTAATTTTAATGCTATCGTGTTCAAATTTCATTTTGTAACTACTCTCAAATGCTACAATATCATACCTAATTATGATAAATATTTACCGAAAATGTTCACAGATATAATGTGGCTCCTCAATCCAGATTGAGGTGCCACCTTTATGTTCATATAACTTTTTAAGTATTATACTACAAAATCGGGGATCGAACCTACAATATTTTAAAACTTACTACTAAATAAGTATATTCATTTCATTACGATACAAAAAGTGGCACCTCAATTCTTACTGACATAAAAAATCAATGAATTATAATCATTTACAATCAAATTGACAACATCCATTTAAACAATTACTCATTTGAAAACAATCCAGTTTCTCAATAATAGACTTGCCAACCCTGGAGGTGAAAACCACGCTACGCCACTGATTTAACCAAAGATTAGTTCAGATTAGAGAATTTTTAATAAGGAGATAATATTTCTGCCATTTGTGAATTTGCCACAGTTGTACGGTCGGGGGCAGATAAAACCTCCTAACCCCTCTAACAAACAGATTTTAAATTGTAGGGGGTACACATTTATCTGCCCCCGACTGTAAATACTCTTTTTACTACTGTTTTTTTTTTTAATCTTTGGGAGAGGCCTATTATGTCCAGCAGTGGACTTCTTGCGGCTGATATGAAGTACATACTCTTTTAATATTTAATGGCATTCTCTTACAGGTAAATGGTCTAAGTTCTAACTCACGTCAATTCATCAGCAGATGCAGAGTTCCCCTCAATCCCTGCGGCTTTCAATTTCTCCACGAGGTTCTTTCTGTACATATTCTTTAGAGGAACTGGCTTGTTGGCGGCCTCCTTCTGCTTGGCTACTTTGCAAAGTGCTTCATACCAAGTCAGGCCATACCATTCAATTTCCTCAGGTGTATACTAAAAAGTGACAAATATAACAGTAAATAAAACTGGCCAAATGTGAGTCAGAATTGATATTTAACTACAAAAACCTATACATACTTTGGGGAAGAAAACCTTCCCTATACAAAGATTGGGGTTTCGAGGATTTATTTTACAGAATCTATACCAATATTATAAAGCTGAAGAGTTGTTTGTTTGAACGCACTAATCTCAGAAAGTACTGGTTCAAATTGGAAAATTCTTTTTGTGTTGGATAGTCCATTTATTGAGGAAGGCTATAAAACATCACGCTGCGACCAATAGGAGCTAAGCATCAATAAAAAACGTTTTGAAAACAGGGGAAAATTATTTATCTATACTAAGAAAAAACCTAATTAATCATAATAACAGAAATTGCCGCGGACGAAGTCACGGGCGACAGCTAGTATAGATATATTTTGTGGAAATGTCAAGTCTAACCTAGTATGGTTCAATAGACAGAGCCATGTGGTAGAGGGACAGTGGACTATGAAGCTCTAATAAAATGGATACTAACTATAACTACAAGGCAAGACAAATAAGGAAGGAGAGCAAAGACTCCAGAGTAGAAGACCATCTTCTGCTCACACACAATCACAAAATGAAAATCAGTCTTCTGCTCACACACAATAGGCTCATGTGTGGAAAATTGCCCACAAATCCAGGTAAACTAGGTGAAGGCAAAAAAGAAATACTCTTAAAACATATTCAACACAATCATTTGTTAGTATAAATGAAGTCGCTTCTGCTATCTGTTCGCTTAGATCTTTTAAACAACTGTACACATTTTAATACAATTTTCAGCAATATATGGAGTGATTCAAGAGGAAGTTATATATGTATAATACATAAATATACATAGCACTTGTGCAAAGCCGGAGTCCGGTTCGCTAGTCAATGATATAAGTGATCACAGCCTGTGAATGATATTGGGCACCAAATTGTTTTGTCACACAAATCAGAGTGTAGCATTGAACTCATTAATAGTAAAACAATTGAGAAATTGGTTGTATAAAGTTGTATTACTTTTGACTAAATAAGTGCTGAAACTACAAATTCAATAAATAAAAATATTTGAATGACAAGAGAGTATTACAATTTATACCTCAATGAAGTACATACCGAAGTTAAGTAGGTTTTGTATTCTTCATAGATTTCTTTTTGTTTTTGAGTGTCATGGGCATATCTTGGGCATCCATTCATCAATTCAGTAAGAATCTGTTGCTTTAACTTTAATGCTAACATTGACACAAGGTCACAAGCTGGTGTCTTTAACAAATAGTGATCAAAACCATAGTGATCATTGATAAGTCTAATAGTCCTATCAGTGACTGTCACCGAAAGATGGGTGTTTAACACCTCTGACTTTACTACAGTTCTTTTCAAGACTGGAACCCAATAATGAGGCACTCGGCGGCGGCGTGGATCTCGTTTTTGGAACCCTGAAAGTGAAAACTTATATAAATAAAATTCATTTTCGTACAAGTTTATAGGATGATGAAATTTAGACATTACTAACCTTTGATTACTGCCTCTCCACCCCATATTCCATCATGAATTTCAGCAGGATGCTTAAGTGGAATTGAAATATTTTGCAACGGTAGAGTCTCTCCCGTCAGTTCATCACGTTTCCACTTGCCCTCTTGAGGCACGAAGTGTACTGCCGCTGGTTTGAGTACTTTCCATTCACGCCAGAATTTCTTATAAGCTTGAGGTAATTCTGAAGCTATCCCTATTTCAAATCTACCTTTTTTCTTGAATGTTTTCGATAGCTGACGCGCAGTAGCCTGAAAGATTATTACGCATAAGGTCGTCACAATCACAAGGTAAGTTCAGTACATTGCGCGTAGGTTATACAGAAATGTTACAAGTAAAATCTTATATATTATTTACCTGGATTCGCGATGATGCCATTTATTTATATTATATTGCTACCATAAAATAGAAAATAAAACCAATACATAAATTACTGCACTAGGTAATTTCTAAGATATCTTTTTGTATAAAACATTGACAGGTTCCAAATTTGACAGCCAAGTTTTTTAACATTTGTTTTTAGAAATCGCCTCGATAGAGCCAAATCCTATATATATATCGTCATATATTATAAAATGATGAAATCTAAGATTTTTAATGTGCGAAAGATAATACATCATACACCTAATTTCCCCATTATTATTAATAATAAAATAAATAAATTCTATCGCACAAACGAATTAGATGACGTGGACCAAAAGGAATGACAAAAATGACATAAATGGCAGATTGTGGTTTGGCAATAAAGTGCCAAGTGGTGGTGGAATAAATAATGTTTATTTGGAGAATACCTTCAGTTTCTTGTACATATTTAATTATTTTATTTTCAGTTTATTGTATATAATAGCTTTTTTTTTGGTTTAACTATAGAAAGTGTACTATTATCCTTATTCATGTTCGCTGAGTGTAACAAACAATGTCCGATAGTAAAAAGGTCGATATTCCCCTTGAAGGGGATAAACTGGATAATATCGAAAGCAATATAGCAGTATCCACCAGTGGAGTATCTAGTGTAGCTGGAAGTGTTAAAACTGCTAAGGTAAGAAGGTATTTTAATCAGTAAAGTACCATCATACACCAAGGACATAACTTATTTTTCTTACCTGTCAAATTATTGCGAACAATTTACTGCGGAATATATAGAGGAATTAATGGATTTTATGGATTTCTTGCTATTTCGTTAATAATTAGTTTCATCATGAATGTATGAGGAATAAGCCTGAATTGAGCAGCAGGTTTTACAGCCTTACATCAAAAGATATTGCAATTTATTTTATTGACATAAGTGTAATAACATATGGATGGTAATTGCAGACACCACAGCGCATCTCATCATCCTCTGACAGACAAATTAAGTTTGAGCGTGCTCAAAAAGCTTTAGAAAATGCTGCTCTTGTTTCCAAACGTATTAAAGAACATCGAAAAGCAACTGCAGAGTTACTTGGACGTCCATTTGGTAAGAAGACTTTGTTCATGCTAAGATAAATAATTCTGCTTAAACTTAATTTTATTGTGACTTCAAAACATCTATAGGCTTTGACTATCTAATATTTTTTTCCATATCTATACTAATTTTATGAAGGGAAAAGATTTGTGGATTTCTAATGAAAACTGCTTTTACCCTTAATACACTAGGGTGGGTTTTATAATAGCTTAGCATGGATAAAGATATTCCATGTGTTGGAATCTATAGAACTCCAGAATCTTAATTACAATACCATTGCTAAACAGCAGAGTTGTGTCATTTTTATTTTCATGCTTTGGCATTTTTTGCAAAGCACGCAAATTTTTTTTTAAAACCATAGAAGGGGGAATGGGGAGTGCAGCCCCCTCGCTATTCGGAGTTATGGCGGGGAAAGCCCCTGCCCCCGCCGTAACAATAAACTTAACCTTGTGGTTAAGTCTTCACTCATTAGGAGTGCTACCCCAGGTTTAAAAAGCATATTGTGAAGAAGAGCAAACCAAGTTCTATTAGATTCAATCATTTTAATTAGAAATTTGTGCTAAGCTAATCTAAAACTCACCTGAAAACTACATTATATAGCCTTTGTTACCCTACTAGACAAAGGCTATAAATTATATGGATAAAGTCGCAGGAAAATGTCTTGTTGTTAATAAATATGTCATGTCATCATCATCATCATCAGGTCCTTTTTAGTCTTCACTACAGGAGCACGACGAATATGTCATGTAAACTTTATAAATTACTGACACTAATAAAAAAAACAGTTAGACTGAACTTTATGGTGGAACAACAAAAAGTACTTTTCAAGTGCCAACTTTACCAAGAATAACATCTATTTAGTGCAATTATCTTCCAACATGTAAATTCAAATACATTGACCTCTTAACCACCAAGCGGACCGATCGGGTCGCATAACAAAAGAAAATCCATTGTGTCTGCGTTTCTCGGGCTTGATGGATTAATGGCTGACATAGCCATTAATGTTCTTTGAAAGAGCTTCAAACTAATTTCATACTGAAAAATAAAAAAAAATATTATCTTTAATAATTTGTTATCAAAAAGATACAATGAACCAGTTGCTTCTCCTCCATGCAGATCATAAAAAGCTTGAATAGCATTTACCAGCACAGTTTATGTCTCTCAATTAAAAATAACCATATTTACAATATTTACAGAAGAGGATGATGCTGGGGACACTGCTTCAGAAATGGCATCCACCATGAGCGAACGGACTGGCTATTCTGTAGCAACCGATACTTCAACCACTTTGTCAGTTAAAGAGGCCCTAAACAGTAAGTTATTACACTTATAATTACACTAACTTTTGCCTGTGAATCTGTCTGAAGTCTGAACGTGTTAATTTCAATCTCTCAGAAACAGTAGTTTTTCCATATTTCCATTTCCATACTCCAGTCAAAGTGAATACAAAATTATTGATAATTAATTCAGTAGTTTAATTCATAAAAGTGTAACAAACATGCCCACTTTCGCATTTATATTTTAGGGTGTAATGTAGATACTAATATTGGGCACTAAATTATACATGTATTTCAAATAAACACTTTAAATTTTTTTTTTTTTGATTAAAACATGTCAGCCTGTAGCTGACTTCGTACGTGAGTAACCCGTAATTCACATATAAATAACTTTAAATATTTCTATTGAATCACTATCTATTGCTGAAAACTGCATTGAAATCTGTTGAGTAGTGTATTTGAACAGACATTGGTAACAACTTCATTTTATACTAGGTAAAGATAAAGATAAATTAATTTATATTACCATTGAACCAATTATGTTGTAACAATGAAATAAAGTTAATTTTGACCTGAGCATTATTATCAATGTTTGTAATCAAAAAACTTTATTGGTTAAATGAATTTCTTACTATATTTTTTTATAGTACCTGGAATTAGTGAAAGCTTAGCAAATACACTGAAGCAAAAGGAGCTTTTAATGGAAAGAATCAAGCAGTATAAAGAAATAAGCAAAAGACCATCGTTGATAAAGTCAGCTTCCATCAGTAAAAAAGAGTCAATTGCTGATATTAAAGCAGATGTCAAGAAGGTAAACATGCTTTTTTTTATTTATAATGCTTATAGTGGTTGACATAATGGTTGAAAAAAAAAACAGTTTCCATACAAAAATAAACTACTGCACACCATGTATGTGAACGATTCGCGATTTCAGAGTTGGTCCCATAAAAAAAAACATCTTTATGATGTACTGAACTCATTAATTTATTTTGAACAATATTATTGTATTTTGCTATAATAACTATTGTTTTATTTCTAGACTTCAGAAAACACTGATTTGACTCAGCTGATAAATACTGTAAAGGAAAAGGAAAATCTATTAAGTTTAATGCAAGTAAAAATGAAAGCAATGGAAACTACAATATTAGATTTGCAAGAGAAAATTAATGAAAAGGACCAAATTATTGAAGCTAAGAATATGGCGACTACTTTGATGTCTGATAGCTTGAGTAAAAAAGGTGGGTATAAAATTATGATTCCATTAAACCAATAGATGGTTTAATGGAATTATCAGTCATAATTATTTAAAGACATTTATACACAGCAAATAGGAAGACTTTTTTTTTTTTTGCAGATAAAGATTCCATGATTTTACTTGAAGATACAAGACAACAAATGACTAAAATGCAAGAAAATTTCGTATCTATGGAATCTGAATGGAAAGAAGAAAGACAAAAACTTTTGAAAGAAATTGATATAAAGGATGAAAAGATAAAACATCTAGAAGAGGCCAACACGATCCTAGAAAATGCTCGTTTTGAAATTAGTCTGGCTCATTCTAAATTAGCTGAAGAATTAGACCTTAAAAATAAAGAGATTGAATATCTCACAGAAAGCATAGAAAAAATATCTAAAGGACAAGAAGAAACTTTTTCAGTTAAAGAAGCAGAAGACATTGAAGAAGAAAAGGGATCTAAAGAAATAGCAAATATGGTTGAACTCACCAAAAAGATTGAGTTATTGGAAGAACTTAACTGTCAGATTAGGCAGACTAATAAGGAACTAGAGAATAAACTGGCTACAATAAGTGACCAGAAACTGCCTGCTGCTAGTTCTCCAGTAAAGAAAGGCAGCCCCCTGCCCGGCCGCAAAGGCAAAAATGTTGCTACTAAAATGAAGTCACCTTGGAGTAATTTGTCTTCCGAATCATTACCTCAAGAAACAGATAAAAAGTCTAATAAAAATGAAATAACGAAATTAGAAATGTTAGTTAAGTCTTTAAACAAGGAAATTTTGGACAAAGAGTATATAATATCTCAAAAAGATTCTTTAATTGAAGAATTAAATTCATCAAATTCAGAGAAGGAAGCTGTCATAATTGACCTTAAAAATGAGCCTAAGATTGTTACTGTCGATATCGGCACTGAAACAGTAGAAATAATACAATCTCCTGAGATTGTTCCTGAATTGTTAGAAACTGAACTAAGTAACATAAACGTTTCTTTGAATGTAGTTGAACTTCAAGATAAATTAAAAGCTGCTCAGGAACAAATAGATATACTTAATGCAGATATTGACACAGCCAATAAAAATATGATTAAAGTAAAATCAAATCATAAATTGAAAGTCAAACAAATGCAGAAGACAATTGAGAATTTCAGTATGGTATCAGATGCAAATGCTGAAATTGTGAGACTGAATGAAGAGTTACACCAACTATCTCAAAAAGTTGCAGAATTAGAAGAGGAAAAGGGTAATTTACAATTACATCTTGTAGATTATGATAGTGGCAGGCGTAAGTATAGATTTGTATTTTGTAGATTTTCTTATGTAACAAGATATCACTTTTTGTACCAAATGTGATTTCTATTCCCAAAACTGATTTATAATGTCTTTAATTACAGTGACTGACACGGAAATCTACAAAAAAATGGTTGAGATGGAAAACTTGGCAGAATCTAGATTGAGGGCTATAAGTGTGTTAGAAACACAAAAGTTCGACCTTGTGCAAGGTATTAAACAACATTTTTTCCTTCACCAGCACGCTGTTTGACATCATGTTGTGACAAGTGCTCATATCAGTATTGAAGATGTAGGTGTAAGTAGAGGAAGATCACAAAAGATAAACAAATTCTGTATCTGAGTTTAGTTTAATATTTTTGATATCACCATTACGCATAACGAGAACTTCGTGACCTCTGAGTGGGCCAATGAGGTAATCACCATGCGAAATGTCATCATGTAAATATAAAATATTTTTTATTGTTTTCATTTCAGAACTACACGTCCTGCAACAAAAATATGTCGAGATGGAAGATAAATTGGCAGATATTTCTCAATTCCAAAATGATCAAGTGTGCTCCGAAATGAAATCAGTACAGTTGGAAGAACAAATTGATGAGCTAACAGCATCTAGGAAAGAATTAGAACTTATTATAGATAATTTGAAATTGGACAAAGAGCGCTTGAATGGAGACTTGAAAAATCTGCAAGAGGAAAAAGAAGAAATACTTCATAAATTGGAAAATTACATCCAAGAGAACATTGATTTGACAGATAAACTTGAAAAGTTAAGCGCTGAAAAAGTTAGCTCTGCTGAGTCTATTGAAATTGTTGAATCGTTAACCACACAGGAGAAGCTTGAGCTTGAGGAATACAACAAAGGTAAGGTGAAGGAACCTCTTGGAGAAGAATTTAAGGAAGCTGTAGATGAGAACGATGGCAAAAATACTATTCAGAGTTTAATGGAACAAAGTGATGACTTAAACAAAAAAATTGAATTATTTACACTAGAGCGGCAAGAGGTCATGGAAAAAATGTCAAGAATACAGACAGAAAATGAACAATTGCTTGGAAGAATAATAAAATTAAATATTTACTGTAATTCTTTGAAAGCTAACATAGAATTGCTGAATAACGAAAAATGTGAACTTCATACCTTAAACGAAAGTCTAAACCAGCAAATAGAAGAACTAAAGCGCGAACGAATGGATATAATGAAAGAAACTGTCGAATTAACTAAACCTAGAGTTAGTGTGGTGGAGGAATCACCGGAGATTCCAGGAGAAATACAGCAAGATGACAAACTATCAGGTGATAAAGGAAGCAAGAACAAGTCTATGAAGCAACTAACGAAAGAAATACTTAAATTAAAAAATACTATTAAAGAAAGAGAGGCGGAAATTGCCGATTGTCACATGAAAATATTGTCTTTAGAAGAATATCAAGAGAAGCAAAATGAATTAATGAATGCTAAATCGTCTTATGAAGCAAAAATAAATATGCTTATAGATGAAAACCAGCAGTTAAAAGACAGATTGGATGAGTCAGTTAAAGACAAAGAAACCGAAAATGAACATTTGCAACTCAAACATGCACATGAAGAGTTGCAAACAGAATTACTAAATGTTCATCATAAATATACTGCTACTATCAATGTGAGAGATGCTAGAGTTAATGAATTAGAAAATTTGCTAATTGAGTATGAGAAACAAGTATTCAACTACAACAATACATTACAACAAAAAGACAAAGAATTAACTGAATATGTCAATCAAATCACTAAGCTGAATGACGTTTCTCAAAAACTTAAGTCTACAATTGAGTTACTTGAAGAAGAGAAGCAAAAAGATCCTAATGCTGAGCTTGTAAAATCATTGAATAAGCAAATTTCTGCTTACCAAAAGAAATTTGGAGAGTACGAAGAGAAAATAAGGAATTTGGAAGATGAAAAAGCTCAACTTCTGTCATTAAAAGCTGCACTTGAAAACAAAAATAATAACCTAGATGTAGAAATAAAGAAGCTGCAAGAGTCATTGATGGAAAAACAAACCCTAATAAAAGATTTACAAGTGCAGCAAAAGAAATATTCTGAAGAAGTGTCAAGTGTTATGCTAGAAGCTAAACAGCGTGATGAAGAAATTCATGAAATTAAGTTGCAATTGAGAAAAGAATCTATTGAAAATGAAAAGTTGCGCACTAGTTTATCGCAGAAAGAGAAAGACATAGAAGATTTAATTTTAGAAAATGAAGCCGAAAAGAAAGCAAAAGCAGATCTGCAACACCTTTTGTTAGAAAAAGATAAAGTTAAGGAACAACACGACGCGCTTGAAGCTAAAAATAAAGAACTCATGGAAAAGTTAAAGAAATTTGCTATAAACATAAAGAAAAAGTCATCTATGTATACTGAATTGGAAAATCAACTCAACGAAACTCAAAAACAATTGGAACATAAAAATGAACAGATAGAACAGTTCTTAATACAAATTTCAACACTTCCATCCTTACAAGAAAAGGTTAAACTTGCAGAGGAAGAAATAACCAGGCTTCAATCACAGAAGATTTTATTAGAACAAGAAAAATCACAGAACTTTGTACAATTGCAAGGTGAACTTGGAACACTCCAAGAAAAACTGGCAGTAACAATAGAAGAAATGTCTCAACTAAAGGATTCCTTGAATCTGTCACACAGCGAATTACATTTTGCCCAAGAGGAGAACACCAACCTTAAAACTCAAGTTGATGCTTTACAAAACAAGTTAGTCGAGCATGAAATAGAACAAAAGAACAATTTGAATTTAATGACTAAGATATCTTCTCTTGAGTCTGATATAAACATCAAGCAACAAGAGATAAATGAATTATTAAATAAAATTGAAGTGCAGGAACAGCAACTCAATCAAGTGGAGTTCGGACACTCTGCCAAAGTTCAAGAACGTGACTTATACATTGAAACGTTGGAATCTGAAATAGCTAAATATAAAAATCGAATTTGCCGCTTAGAAGAAGGTATTTCAGCAATGGAGGATAGACGACATTCTCTTGAACGCAAAGCAGACCAATTAGACAGTCAGTTACAAGAGAAACAAAAAGCGTACAGTGATTATACAAGCCAAGAAGATCAGTTGATTAGTCGACTTGCTGTGCTCATGGATCATGATAGAGTTGTAGAAAAACAGCTTCACGAAATTGAAAACGACAATAAAGAATTGCATTACAAGATACAACATTTCAATGAAGAAAATCAAAGACTTAAAAAAGCTTTGTCTGATATACAGGATCATTGCAATACTTTAGAGGAAAAGGCTAGTAGAACAGATGCGTTTGAAGCTGAAATAATGAAATACCAAACGCAGGTTCATAATCTAGAAACGAATTTAAAAAAATTAACACACGAACACCAAACTTTATTGGTCCAAAGAAAACAAGATATAGAAGAATTAGAAACAGAATTCAACACACAAATCGAAAATGCTATTAAGGAGAAAAAAGCGTTGAGTGAAAAATATGAAAAAATTAATGAACATGTCACGCGCCTTGAACAGAAACTTCTAGAATACAGGAATAAAATTGAAACTCTGAGCTTAAATCTGGAAGAACTAAACAAATTAAATCAGCAACTCATTGAGAAATCCGCCACTAAAGTACAAGATGTGTCACAAGATTATACAGAGCAATATATTAATGAAATAAACAACTTGAATGCCTTACTGAGCAGCAAAAATCAGGAAGTAAATGAACTTAATAACAAAATCGTAACGTTACAAAATAACAATTTATCAAATGTATCTGCATTAGAAAACAAGATAACTGACTTTAAAACTAGTTTACAAAATGCTTCCACCCAGGTTGAAACATTATGTAAAGAACTAAACAATGTAAAACAATGTAATGAACAATTACAGAAGCAATTGTTACAGAAAGAAGAAATCATAAAAGAATTAAAAGACAAGAAAAGAGTATCATTTGAAATGAATATTCCTAAAACAGAAGGTATGGTGATTTCTTCTACAATCGAAGCTCTAAGTGATGAAGAACCCAGAGGATATGACATGTCATCTATCGAATCCCAAATAGTTACGGATATAATTCCTCAAGTAGAAAGTAAGAATACTGCTATGAAAGTTTCTGAATATTTCCAATCGACGCCTGCACCCACATCCGTAAGTTCCGAAAAATCAATAGAACCGACTATTGTACCAAAGAAGAGTTACCTATGCTATAAAGGAGAAGATAAGCCCGCTGAAGAACCGGCCGATCCCTTTAACTCGGATGACGGTTGGGGTCTAGGGGAAAGTGAAGAACCTGAGGACATCGTTCCAGGATTTTCTCATCTCAACGGGCAAATACTTCAATTAAGGAAGGAAAACGATGCTCTTAAAGCCGATCTTGAAGCAAACAATGTTAAACTTCTGAAGGCGTTGAAGAAACTGAAAGAAATGAAAGCTAGTAATGACACTCTGTCCAAAGAATTAAAGCTGTCTAAACAAATGTCTCAGTCGTCATTCTTGGATTCAGCTATTGAAGATGAGCTGCGTAATAATATTCAAGAACTAGAAAAGAATATTGAAAACCTTAAGGCTGATTTAGCTAAAGAAAATAAAGAAAAAGAAGCAATCAGAAAACAAAATGAAGTGTTTAACAGTGCCAATGATCGATTTATAGAAATGAAAGAAAAGATGGATAACGAAGTTGAGTTATGGAAATTCAAATTTAAAGAAGTTAATGATAAGTTGTCTTCAATGAAATGGGGCAAAGATACGCCAGAACATAAGCCATCTGCAGCTCCCTCTACTATGATCGATTATGTAAATAAAGAAGAAACTGAAAAACTTGAGAAAGAAAATGATGAATTGCAGCAAATGGTTGACCAATTAACCTCGCAAAATAAAGATCTTGCTATTAAGCAATCACAAATGACAAACGAAATTAATGATTTACATAGTCAAATAAAACGAAATTTGGTATGTGAAAATTGTGAAAATCTGAACAGACAGATATCGGAGCTGCATGACAACAACAGTGAATTAATGAATAATAATGAGCAGTTAAAACATAATCTGGATGCTTTAGAATTGCGCTACAATGAAGTTGCAAAGAATTACGATCAACTTAAAAGCAGTAGAAACGAAATGCAGGAAAAAGAATTAAAAGATAAAGCCTTAGAATATGCTCAGTTAGAAAAACGACTGCAAGCTTTGACTATTTCTGAAAATGAAGCGAGAAATAGAATACATGAACTCTCATCTGAAATTGAAACACTCAAATTACAATATAGCCAAGATCTTGATAAATCTAAATTCCAAAGCTCTGACTCCTTACTGTTGTCTGAAAAATACAATGCACTTGAAGAACAGTGTTTACAAGGCCAACATGAAATATTACGCCTTGATGCTACAAACAAAAGCTTATTACAAAAATGTGATAGTTACATAGGAGAGAATCAACAGTTTGAAGAACGATGTAAAGACTATGAGAATAAGATAACTGAGTTGAATTCCATGTTGAGTCAAAATATTGTTAACGACAAATCCACACAATCACAAGAAATTATTGAATTAAATGCTAAGATTCAGCAACTAAACACTGAAAATGACGAACTATTGTCAACTGTAACTGAATTACGATCGTCCATAGCAAGTGCAGTCGATCAAAGAGGCTTTGAAATATCTGAATTATGGAAGCAGCATTTAGCACAGAGAGAGGCAGACTTCCAGAAAACAGAACAGGAACTTCGCGCTGAGTTAAGTTCTGCAGAAACTAAGTATGAACAGCTATTGGATAGCGTTCAATCATCAAGTCAAGAAGAAACAAATAAACTTATAATGATAGAGCAAGTCAATGCCTTACAAAGCAAGTTGCAAGATAAAGAAGAACATTTGCATAATCTTCAAGACAAATACGCAGAAATTGTGAATCAGTTGGATATACAACGTTCAGAACTAGAGGATGAAAAAATAATGCATGACAATAAACTGCTTGCACAGCAAGATGATTATGAAAAGTTGATGCACGAACTAAGAGTGAAACATCAGCAGTCTACAGAAGCATACAATGAGAGCTTCGCTAATGTACAAGCTGAACTTAATGCGACGAAAGCTCAAAACGATTCTTTGAATCAGCAACTGGAAGATTCAATCAACAAAATGATGGAATTGGAAAATAAAATAACGGAATTGTCAAATCAAATAAAAATTAAAGACAGCGAAATATACCAAAAAACATTAGAGTATACACATAATTTATCTCAAAGGAATGAAGAGTTTGAAAATGTCAGAAAACAATTACTTGAATATGAAAAGAAAGTCGAAGATATAACTTACGAAAAAGAATCAGAGCTGGCCATTTTAAGATTGAAAATACATGAAAATACAGATCATTACGAACATAACCAGAAAGAGCTAGAAGCTGACAAAGAAAGTTTAACTGAAGCTCTGAACGAAAAAATCGTAGAGTGCACGAATCTTAACAAGAATATAATAGAATTAAAGAAATTATTAGAAGAACAATCAAATAGATCTGCAGAAATGGAAGCAGCATTAGAAAGTCAGGAAGTAGAAATAGTGACGCTAAAGGATGAGTTAGCTAATTTGCAAAAGACGATGAGAATGTCGGCGAGCAAAATTGAAAAGCGTGTATCGTTTGCATCCGACACGAAACCTGATCCTGACACAGAGACCTCTGAAGGAGAACTGAATAAAGAATTGCTTGATGCCGTCCCCAGAGCAGAATTGGACCTTGCCCTGTACATGTTGCACCAGCGAGACGTTCGCTGTGAAGAACTCACTATGGAGCTCACGCAGTTGTTAGAAGAGAGGGATACACTACAGTTGCGTCTGTCTGACAGCCTTCGTTCTAACGAAGAACTCAAGGCGAGGTGCAAGGCCGCAGGGCTAGACGACTCGTTAAATTCCAGCCAAGAGACAGTCTCGGAACTGCCAAGTTTCTCAGTGGAGAGAGAGCAGCCGTTCGTGGACATTCACCGCAGCCAGTCGTCGCGCTCTAGCAGCATCAGTGACCCGGACGGAGATAAACCAAAACTACAAGCCAAGTGAGTTCAAACATTAATCTTTTTATTTATCAATTATCGTCGACATTGTTGTATTTTTACCTACAGCTTTAACACGTAATATATTTGACTTACGATAGCGGGGGCCTTTATTTTTGGGTGCTCTAAATAACCGTATCAGTAAAATGACGTAGGCCGTATTTAGTCGTTTCAAAAATTTTAATTTACTTATGCTTGGGTCGCACTGCTTTTATAAATAAATTGATTTTTAAAAAAGTTATGAGAGGCGATCAATTATTAAATATAGGTCGATTAAAAAATATACTAATGTATATTATGCAAATAGAGATGTCGCCAAACCTGGGGAAGAAATTTTTTTTTATCGATTCCGTCAACTTGCATAATGGGACCAACTTCGACTTCGTGAAAAAAAAAATATACTCTTTCATACAAAAGTGGAATATCTACTTGGCTAAAATCTATGGAACAGTTGTTTTTTTTTTTTGCAAATTCGGAGTTCCCCTAATGAAAGTTGTTCAGATTCGTGGTCGGAGTCACTTCTCAAACGTTTGCTAAATAATTCAATTTCACTCTGTATTGTGTTTGGTCCAGATTGACGGAGTTGCGAAGCGTCCGGCACAGTCGCGACGTGCGGCTGCGGCAGGACAGCGAGCAGCGGCAGCTCGGGCTGCGGCTCATGCAGCGCGACGTGGCACAACTGCCGCCGGAGGCGCGCGAACAGCTCGCGCAGGCGCACCACACGCTCTGTAAGACACATCTTGTCATTCCAGCCGTAACAAGTCCACTGCTAGACGAAAGCCTCTCCCAAGGATTCTTCGTTCCATGGAAGGATATTGCTATACTCACCACGCTTGGCAGGCGAGTTGGCGAGTGCAGTTTATTTGGCTTTTTGCCCTTCCGACGCTGCTGCCCATCGTGAACATTCTTAAGCTGGGAAAGGATAGGATTTGTTGGATTTGGGAAGAGAAAGAAGGTATTGGAATACTGCTCACTCCGATATTCATCCGAGGAGCAGCAGAGGGGGACAAGCAAGTAGCAGCTCGGGAGTATTCAACGGTATACAGTTCCACTTACAGTATTTAGTACAAGTTTCATGAAAGTTAAACAATATAAAGAAGTTATTACTTAAAACAAAAGTTATTGCGTACAAGTCGACTTGCATTCATCACTTTCACAAAATAGTCATCATTTCGTGTAGGAGACACTGTCAATCGACCATGCTCACCCTAGTGTCAGAGTTCTTTGGAACCGCCTCTCGGCCTCTGATGTGGTTCCTTTAATGTCTACCAGGTGCCTTCCGAAGCACGGAATTAGCTTTATTATCAAACAATCAGGTGATTCAAGTCTGCAATACCCTAACTAAACTGGAAACAAATCAACAAAGTATGCTTTCCGTGGGAATCGAACCACGCCTGAAACACTGGACCAAGGAGGCAGATCACAAAATAGTAAGCATTGCCTGACAAGCACATTGCATCCGTCGGCAAACAGATAGCAAAGATATCCTTTGAGGAGCCCCATAGCCTAGCGGGCGTGAGCATTATTAGCGCTACGCTTGTTGAGCAACCCCCGGGGTGGTCCCCACTTGGATGGGTGACCGCAAATGGCATAAAAATGTCTCGAGCTCTCCGTGCTTCGGAAAGCACGTTAAGCCGTTGGTCCCGGCTGTCCATTGATGGCAGTCGTAAAGCTATATCAGATGCACTAAGGCAGCTTGAAAAATCTAACTCCATTGTTGGGCACTTACACACAGGCAAAACAAACAAAGATATCCTTCCTTAGTAAGAAATTCCACAATTTCTTAAGTATTACTAAGGAATCCTTACTAATACTTAAGAAATTGTGGAATTTGACGTATTTTCAAATCACTAGTACAACGGCTCTGCCTGTATTGGTGAAGATGTACTCGTGGAATCATGGAGTTTCTGCTAATCAATTCCTAGTAGAGAAGATAGTGATCACTAATATGGAAAGTGAGAAGCTTGCTGGGTTTGTAAGAGCCATCAAGAACATTGGGCTAATGTTCCGCCCGCCACTGCTGAGATGTATCATCATCTCGCATATATCTATATTTGTAGTGTTTATGCTATCCCGTGGTTTGTACGTTTGGGTGCCTAAAATCTAGAATAATATTTTTATAAGTGTTTTATTTTGCATTCACAACGCTATTTTGATATACTATGGTGAAAAAACTTCATGCGGGCGGGACTTGAACCGGCGACCTAGGTCTATGTATGACCTATGCTCTGCCATCTGAGCTACCGCACAATTCAATCTTGGTGCCGAAATAATATTTTGAAGAGCAACAGTGAAGCAGCACAACCATTTGTGTAATTAAGCAAGAGAAAAATCAGAAAGACGGAAGTGACATCTTGTACCGTCGAGGTATCAGTTGACGTGTTCCCAATATCCATGGCGATGCGAGCGGTGTTTGCTCTCACCTACTTGTCGATCGGAATGGTTATTAATGGGGTTGGGAAGAAGAGACTTTATCTATACTATATAATAATATTATAAAGCTGAAGAGTTTATTTGTTTGTTTGTTTGTTTGAACGCGCTAATCTTAGGAACTACTGGTTCAAATTTAAAAATTCTTTTTGTGTTGTCTAGTCAATTTATTGGGGCATAAAACATTACGCTGCCACCAATAGGAGCGAAGCATCAATAAAAAATATTTGTAAATGGGGATTTTTTTTCATCTATACTAATAAATCATAATAACAGAAATTGCCGCGGACGAAGTCGCTGGCAACAGCTAGTTGTATTATAATGATTGTATGTGGTACAGCTACAATTGGTGCTGCTTTTATTCCAAAAGGAAGAGCAGCAACTGCTTTCGTGATTCTGGCGCTGTGCTCAGGATGTGCTGCATCTATCTAAGCTGCTATTGCAGTGGACGTTTTCCCTACTTGCCTGAGAGATATGGCCATGTGTGTGATATATAGTCTAAGATCCGGCTGCAAAATCAGTACGTTCATCATGTGGTTTATCAAACTAAAATTTTTACATATTTACATGAATAGGAGAATACACTTTCAACAAGGTGCCAGTCAAAAAGTGCCCGCAAGTACTTTTAATTAAAATAATGAAAATTTATTACTGACATAAAATTTCATTCACTTAATTGTTCAATAAAATATTATCCATTAGACAGCAGTATACGTAAAGACTTTGAAAAACTATGGTTGCCGTTGCCCTTTCGGCCGCAACCTCTTCGCAGCCAGGAGTAAACACGTACCATTTTGTTATAATTATTCGTTCATGACGTATATCGATCTTTTTTATATCAAATTGAAGCTTATTTTTTTCTGAGTATGGTGTTATAAGGTTGCCATTGAAAAAATTGGCCGCAAATAGAAGGTGCCAACGATTAAAGATGCTAGATTTTAAAAATAAAGTAAAAGAGAGTGAGCGCGCAGCGTTGCTTGTCAGACAAAAACAAATATACTTACGGTTAAAGTATTACAGAACTATTCAAATTATTGCTTATCTTTCAGTTTAAGAACTGTAACTTTTACATACCTATACGTTTCAGTTGATTTTATTGTTAAAATAATATCATGGTATTTGTATTTTTTTTTCTGACCAATCATTAACATTGAGAAACACTTTTCGAATGATACATCGTTAAAGTCAAGTAGATTTTTTGGTTTTGTACACAAAAAGCAATATCTCATTTAAAAAAAAATATTAAGGCTCAAATCAACGTGATATAATGGAAAATTAACCGAATCTGTCAAGGCATGCGCAATGGATTCGAAATCTCAAACAGCTGACAGTCGCCAATCTTGTCTGACAATCAACGCAGCGCGCTCACTCTCTTTCACTTTATTTTTAAAATCTAGCATCTTTAATCGTTGGCACCTCCTATTTGTGGCCAATTTTTTAATGGCAACCTTATAACATCACACTTAGAAAAAAATAAGCTTCAATTTGATATAAAAAAGATCGATATACGTCATGAACGAATAATTTAACAAAATGGTACCTGTTTACTCCTGGCTGCGAAGAGGTTGCGGCCGAAAGGGCAACGGCAACCATAGTTTTTCAAAGTCTTTAGGTATACTGCTGTCTAATGGATAATATTTTATGGAACAATTAAGTGAATGAAATTTTATGTCAGTAATAAATTTTCATTATTTTAATTAAAAGTACTTGCGGGCACTTTTTGACTGGCACCTTGTTGAAAGTATATTTTCCTATTCATGTAAATATGTAAGAAAAATAGTTTGATTAACCACACTATGAACGTACTGATTTTGCAGCCGGATCCTGTACTAATACATGATCGGGCGTACAGGAGCCGCCATTGGCTCCTACTTTCTAGGAGCAACCTTGAACATTGTCTGACAGCTTTCAACGTGAAAGTCAAAGATTTTTATTCAAAATTGGATACATGTATTTCTTTTTGAACGTCATATTTGTATTTCTTATATTTTGTATAATTTATGCAAAATTAAAATACTACTTGCGTTTCGGATCGACCACTGGTGGGAAGAATACGCCGAAAGAAACTCCCCTATGTGCCTGAGTTTTTGGAGTATTTACTATAGCATTAACGCTACTGATGCTGTTCTGGCCGAAGCCTGAAGTAGCCAGAGAGAAGGTGGAACGAAGAGGGTTAACTTACTAAGTCTAGTTGTAAGGAAATAATCTCTAAGATACTCCCAAGAGCCTAACTATGTTATTTGTGTTGGTACAAAACTTGTTATATGGTCAAAATGGGGGGTTTAATTCTAAAATGTCAAGACTGACTCATGCTTAGTTTACAAGAATCAAATAGAAAAGCTGATGAAGGAAATTAAGTTAATTTTATATTTTCCAATATAAAATCATGAGGTTATTAAGGACTATATTGTGGATCATCTAAAATCTGCGGAATCATGTCAATAGGCAATGCGGCTAGCAACCTATCACTATTTTCATTCCGTTTGCCATCTACACGTTACCATTTTCAAAAATTCATAAATAATTGAATTTTGGGAAAAAAAATAAAAAAAAATCTCAAATTATTAACATTTAAGGTACTTTCGATTGTATGAATAAAAACCATCACTTCCTGTTTGTAGTATGTTGTCAATTAAAGTACTGTACATGTCCTCTCCATGTTAATTTTTTCTTCATCGACAAAATCATAAAGTTTTTACAAATTGGATATTTTTACAAATATGATTGTTCGTTTTGTTTCTAGCACGAGATTCGCAGAGCACGTCCACAGTTCTGCTGAACTGGCTTCGAGGGAAGAGCACACCAAAGGTTGTCCATATGTGAGTGCTGGAGCTTCAGCGACTTCCAATTTGAGACACTATCCGCGAATTATAAAACGTGTACAAGATATACCTGTAGTCAATCAAACCACGGGCTATACCTATAAGTGTTTTTGTTTGTTTTACGGCCATAGAAACGAGTACTTTAGAGCCTTCCTTTAATTATTCCGCCAGTTGGCGAGTTATTCTTGTTTATCAACGAAATTATGGTGTTGTTCATTCCGTTGATTCGACGGAGGCCCTGGCGTCAATTCTTTACGGAACCACTGGTTTGATCATAGACGACGAAGCAAGGCAGAGAACCATCAGCCCTAAGTAAATCTCACTACAGTTGCACCATGACAGTTTATTTTACTTATTTTACACATTGTTCATATACATGGGCATTAATAACACCAAAATTAAAATGTATTTCTATACAAGTGTGCCTGGGCAATTTATATGGGAATTAAATGCTAAAACACTTCACTCGCGTATTAGTCGGTATCGCCGACAAGTTTCAGACTTTAGCATTTGATTGTCATCTCGCGTAACTTTTAAGGATATGATTGTATGGGATTGTTTTTTTCTTTTATTTTTTAATTTACTTTTATAATTTAATTATCTAATATAACATACCATGCTCATATATAAACCGTGGTTCAATTTATTACGGGTATGTCTTACACGTTGTATAAGTGTATGTTTTAAGTATGCCTTAACAATGTTATTATGTTAATGTGATAATTTACCATCGGTTGTTACTGTCCAAATTCCAAATAAATATATTAGGCTAGAGTGTACTGCATTTAGCGACATTTCCACCACCCACGACGCAATTGTCAAATGTTTGTGCAAACATTTCATGAATTGTGGACATCTTACACTTGTCCAGTATAGACATTTAGCGATAGCCTATTATTTTAATATTCATCTTGATCATATTATTTTTAGTTACAACAATCGAGTTTTTGAATAAATAAACTAACTTGATTATCAGCTTTAAGGGGCTAAGATCAGCGAAATTAGTGCCATATCACTTTTACTCTTATACCAGATCAAATAAAAAAAACGATTTTGTATTGTACTTCGTTAGTTATTTATTTGTAGTATTTTTGGTATTATCGTATTACAAATTAAGAGAATTATTGGTTACCGTTAAAGGTGGCCACTTTTGGCGGTATTCAACAATTATCTTAATTTATCAATTGCATATTGTTCAAAAGTAAAATCATAAGTACTACAAGTACGATACCATTGTATAGAATTTGATCTGATTTAGGAGTAAAGGTATACAGCGTGTAACATAACCAACGACGTTAACGTGAAGGGGTGACTCAGCTCGTCAAAATGAACAACTTTTCCAATGCGTCCAATGCTGGGTGCTTAGAAAAAAAATATATACAAAAGTGTTCGGGCGGCCCGGCAATTAGTATGAAAATGTGAAAAAAATTGATTTCCCTGCATTGTTCCCATGAGAAAAGATGTTCATTTTGACGGGCGAGTCACCCCTTCACGGAAACATAATTGGTTATTTTGCACGCCGTATATAAAATGATATAGCTAGCGCTATATCACTGATCATAGCCTCTTAATATTAGGTTACACTATTTCCCCATTTAATTTTTATCTTACAAATAAAATGTGTAGTTCATAAATACATACATACATATGTAAATATTTAATTGTAATTTCTTGATAACTTTTTCTATGTTTATCCAGATGTTTTTCACTTATATATGCATATTTAACATCTTCAAAATCCAGCTATCGGACTAAATGTCTTTGCCACGAGTACGAACGAACGAATGATAGTAAAATTGATACCGACGCATTCCTACGAGTAAACATATAGTTTAGTTCAATGGCTAGAATGAAACATCTATATGCTTTTATCTATTCTGTTGTTTGCTAAATATTTCCTTATGTTATTTCTAATTTTAACTTTGTACCTGTTATAATTATTGCACACACACCTTTAAATTTTAACTAATATAAAGAGATAACCAAAATATAATCAGCAGACTTCCTACAACTTTCTTTGTGTTTACAATTTTATAGGTTTTCATCTACGAATAAGTATGTGTAATGTTTTCATTTATTTACCTTAGTTCCCGCTGTATGTACTAAAAATATTTTAGTGGTATTATTTAAAATCAATTTGCCGTTTCTTAAATCTTAAAAACGTGGTTTCGAGACGTGCCTTCTCGTTTATTACAAAATGTTAATGTTATTGAATAATAAGAAACAATAATTTTCTTAAATTCATTATTGTTTATTGTACATATATAATTATTGGGTCCGCTGACGATTATGTGATGGCCCCTGTATATGACATTGTACATTTGTTTTTCATTAAACAATATTTCCATGAACAATTGCCTTTTTATTCAAGAAAAATACCATGTTGAATAATACAGTAGGTAGATCCCCTATTTTATTACATTGCTGCCCAAAAAAGGAGTGTACGTTTTCAGAGTTAAATGTATGTGAGTTACTTTACTGCACCATAACTTCTAAAGCTGAAGCCAGACACTGGCGTAATTTTGTGCGTCGTCTATCGCGCAAATTGAATTGGCGCACTTTACGCAGCAGTGGGTTTCATACAAAAGTCCTGGTTGAGCCAGACGAGCGCGATTTTGTGAGTTGTCAATTTCTATTGAATATAAATTTCTAAACCGATTTTAAGTGTCCCAAAACTAACAAAAGTGCGCTCGTTTGGCCTCAGCCTTAATGATTGAACAGATTTGGGTGTGTGTTGTATATTGTTCTTTGCCTTATGATGAGCATATAATATTCATCTATGATCATCATCATTTCGAGTGGGTGTCACGGTCAATCGACCATGCACACCCTGGTGTCAGAGTGCTTCGGAACCGCCTCTCGGCCTCTGACGTGGTTCCTTTTAACGACTAACAGATGGCAGCCGGGACCACCGGCTTAACGTGCCTTCCGAAGCACAGAATCATCTTTATTATCAGACAATCAGGTGATTCAAGCCTGCAATGTCCTAACCAAACTGGAAGCAACTAAACAAAGTATGCTTCCGGTGGGAATCGAACCCACGACCCCCGGGTCAACAGGCAAACGCCTTAACCACTGGACCACAGAGGCTGTTGATCTATGATGACGAGTGTCGTCTGCTATTTTCGTTGGTACGGCGGTCGTATTTATATTTTCTCCCTCAGTATCTTGTATATTTATATGCGTGTTACTTTAGGCGTGTATGCCTAAGTAGAAAACGGTGGATAAAGTTTTATATGAAATGATAGATTTCTTAAATTTTTGATAATTTTATTGTTTCTTTTTTAAATATTTACATCTCAACGTCGTAACTAGCATTTAATGAAAAGACAATCTTAATGTATTAATAATCACAAATCATTCAAAATGTGCTCATTTTGATACTACAGTGTCATATAGTTTCTTATAATCTTATAACATGTATTCGTCTCATATAATGATTTAAATTATACAATAACAAACATCACCTCTATTTAGAGCGAATTTTGCTAAATTGTTTACATCACAGGAAAATCACTTTTTCCCTTATATATTTGTTTTACTTCGTAACAAAAAATCTAATTTCTTACACTATGTAAAGAAAGCCAGTCCAAAAGCCAAAAGCATTAAATAAGACTAAACATGTAATGCGTATATTTTCCCACATAATTTTATATAATATCTAATAAAATGTATAACTTTAATGAAAATTTTCAAATGCCATTACTTATTTAGACATTATATGCCACAACCAACATACCAGAAACTTAACACATTTACAACCACCACAACCATCATTTAATCATAAAATATATCTTATATAATTGTATTCAACAATTAGTTCCAAATATATTTTACATATGATCGTTGGTGCGGGACATTCTATATTATTATCATCTCACGTTAATTAGTAACGATGACGATATGTTTACTCGTAAATTGGCATATGGGTACAAAAATAGGATATTTATATAATATAAATTTTATACATTTTCTATGTATTGCTTTAAAAATACTTTATAGTAGTGTTACTTATGGCACCACATGCATACAGAGCTATTATTCCTATTTACATAATCTTAATATATTTACAAAAGTTGCAGAATACAACTTACTCTATTTTTACTTATAAGGAGAGCCGGGCATGTCATGTAGCTCAGAATATCCGCCCAGCGTCCCTTACAACATGGAAGACAAGGATTCTTGTTACACATCAAGCGAACACCTAATGAACGTCACTGAAGATATGTCCTTACACAACTAAACTTATACATAGCTGAACATAATTTAGGACTGACTTACGATATATACGCCACCCGTACTTATACTACTTAAAAGCATTAGGTACTTAGAAATGAAATTATATCACAATTTGTTAACATGAACTCAAAATTTCTACAAACTGGTCGATATTAAGTACAAAGTAACGGAACATGACTATTGCATATTTATTACCAATGGTTGTAAACATAGGAACGACAATCATGAATTTTAATGACTAAATCCTATCTTAAATATCTTATCCAATACAATCACATTTTTTTCTTTTTTTCCTAGTAATTACTCAAAGAAATCTTACATAGTTACTTCTAAATTAACATATTATGACTGGAAGTGACTATGATACGAAGTTCGAACAACATTTTAACACTATCACATAAAATGTTACATCCTATATTGGTATTTTTGTCAAAAAGGAACAAATTATTTGCCTAATTATAATATCAAACAAAAATCAGATGATTTCTATCTTAAATATAGACATTTATTTATACATATTGGTAGATATTAGATGAGAAGAAAACTTTATTTAGGTATAGCTATCTCTGTAGTAGTGTTACATACATATGCGAACATTATGTTAGTTGTATTTTTACATGTAAAAGCGTAATTTATTGCCTTCCCCCGATATAAATTGAATCTGAATCTAGTATATATCTACATTATAATGTTTATTTCAGAATGTCAATCAAATTTAATGTAATAATTAGTTTTGTATGCTTCTCAAAAAGTTGAAAGTGAATCGAAATGATTTCATACGTATGTCAATGTGATATGCACTAAGTTTAACGTTACGATTAGGAATTCAGTCGACTAAAAATGATAACGTACCGCTATCATACATGCTAAAAATACCTACTTATTATACAAATATGTGAATACCAGAAGGGTTAATTAGTACATTGTTAAAAGGAAATATGTATTGTTAAAAAAGATAACTTTGGTCCCTCGTGGTCTATGTGTTTAACTGTTTAGTCAGGCTTATGTAATATTACTGCAATTTGAACTTGTATATGAGATATAGTATTTTATTAAACATGTTATATAAAGGTCACTTATATATAAGTGAAACTGAAATTTATTTCTTATATGATTAAGAGGTAGATTGTAATTTCTAGAACCGCATTAACTAGAACTGCAGATTTGTATGAAGACAACCTGCCGCTGGTGGTACATGTGTGTTGATTCGGTCAAGATAACTTCAAATACGGCTTTCATAAAACTTGAAACAAGAAAAGATAGCGTATCGTCGCTTAACTAAAGGCAGAAGAATTACAACTTAGTTACTATTTATTGGGCAATGTTGAATTGGCGCAACAGTGGCGGTTGCTATCAATCTTATCACAAGTTATCTTCACCGTATATTAAGAGTAACTACACGTAGTAGGGCTTACTTATCCATATTCGGGCTTATACTACGTACAACAAGTAGTTAACTACTTTAGACACGTATATTTCAGTCTTTGTAGTGTTATCACGGATGCACGTTTAACTAAACGTCCTAGTTTAAAGTATTTTCGTACTGCACCGTAATTAAAGCATTTGTAGGAATAGATCCGGACACTGGCACGCTCGCTCAGAAGTGTACGTCTCTGACGTCGGTGGGGGTAGCGGCGTTACTGTGTACCTTGTCCTGGTTGGGAGGGGGGGTCCATCCCGCCGCCTCCTTGCGCTGACCGTTTGGGTCGGAGAAGCCGCGCTCCTCAATCATTTTGTTGACCATCTGCTCGATCTGTTCGAGGCACGTTTGGAGGCAATCCTGTAGAAATATCAATATGTTAACATTCATTTTATTAAAACATCCATACGGAAATAATATTTCAATAACAGACAGTATCTTAGCAGCAGCCCATTCAATCAAAGTAAAACCTATCTAATATATGCTTTCTTTGGGCGACCACGCTATGAGGAGATATTTTTTTTTTGTTAAATAGTATTTATGGCCAGTAACAAATATGTACATACCAAGTCTATGCGCGTGAGTTCATGCAGCCGCTGAAGCTGGCCGTCCAAGCCGAGCCCGCGCAGTGCAGCGGCCACGGCGCACGCCGCGAGTGTACTCGCTGACTGCAGCGTGAACGTAAAGTCTGCGGAAGAAACGAGCCTTGAGTTTCAACGTTTTTGTGGATACATTTGGCACAGGTACTAAGTTATCACACGTCTCATGCATAATGACGTAGAAATTCGCTGTAGGTGCTAAGAATCCAACCTATTGTACAAATTTATCATCAGCCATATGAAGTCTACATAAATTCCATTCATTATTTAAGTAAGTAGGTAGGACCTAGCGACCACAGCTAGTGAGTGACTCAACGGGTTTATCATAAGAGTAAATTGGATCAGGGCCAGTTATTTACATATAAACAAGGATTACCGTAATCTAATGCAATGGGTACCTACTTAAATGCAATTAGAATAGGTATGTAGTTCAGTCTAGCTCACTGTTTAGGTAGATGAACCATCTCAGAAACTAACGCACCTATTTGAAATTGGTTATAGTTATAATGAATAAATCAACTTTATATAAAGTAAAGTTGGGATGATTAGAGAGAGAGGTACGTAAAATCTGACAAAGAAATGTTCTTTTCTCCGCCGGTCGGCGTTTCGAGAGGGACTCGGGAGAGTTTAGCGCTCGTCAAAGGAGCCGGCAGCCGCCCTCGCCGCCCTCGCGACCGCATTCCAGCCTCCGCAAGCCTGCGCAAGCGCAAGCCCGATTCACTCGAATATTTCTCACGGGCTTTCTTTGGCGAAACCATTACAAGTAGCCTGCTCGATACACCATGCACTAATTTGGACTTGAATTTCTCATTTATTCAAGAAAAACTCTTGAAATGTTTAATTGTGTTGGAATGACGAAAGATCACTGTTTTAATGAGGACATTTAAATAAATGTTTGTGTGTATGCCATAATGGTGTCGGTATGTAATTTTGGAACATAATTCGTGAAAAAATAAATACTATGTACAACAATAGACAGGGTGGGTTTGCACCAGAGATGTCAGAGGATGCGTAGCGAGGGATGCGTTTGATAAAAACCGCTTCAATCCCAGCTACGCTTAGCTCTGCTCAGGGTGAAGGGGGGAGGGGATAGATGCAGCTTAGCTGAGCGAGATACGAGATCTGAAGAGAGCCCACTACGCATTCTCGCTCCGCTGATCTGCTGCAAACCGTTTCACAGCGTCTTTCGCTCAGCAGCCTAGCACATTCTCTTGTGGAAACGCTCACATACTTTTCATATTGGATAGGAAAATAAATAGTACTATGTTATTTAAATTAAACCGATAATTTAGCAGGAAAATAGCTTGATCGACCTTAAATTAATTAATCACAACCTAACCAGATAGGCACACACAGGCCTTACGAATATGTATTATTACTTTTGGAAGGTACAAACATATTTATTATTAGTGAAATGTATTAGCAAGTAGGTGAATTATGTTCCCACGCTTCGAAGAGAATACGCGACGAGACAGTGCGCGAAACCGCAGCCACTCAGACACGAGGGCGCACACAAAACGAAGTAGGCCTTCAAGGGCCCTCCATTCATCATTAAGTAGATCCCATTATACCGACCAACGTATGGATATCGAACACGCTTTCAGTTCAGCTCATTTAAAATATTTTTTTTAATTCTCATGTCGGCATTCCCGAGATAAAGAGAAACGGGCAGAGGAAACGAAAAACGAACGCGACGAGCCAACGAGAGCGGCCGCTCACTAGAAGCATTTGCATAATCTGATGTTAATCAAACAGAGGAGCCCTGGGCTGGCCTCGCTAGGACTTCGCCGATCTGAATCAGAAAGCCTTGGGAGATTCCCCTATTAGTAGAACGTCTAGCTAACCCACTTGTTTTACTAAGTAAAACAAAACATCTTAGGAAACCATCATACATAACCCTACTACAAAACATTTTGAGCACCTACATAATAACCTATCCGGCTAGTTCACACCAACTTATATTTCTCAGTACATATACCGAAAGCTATAAGCAGGACACACACGCAGCGGATGTGATGCTCGTGGAACCTTATTAGTCGTAACGTGACCAACTCTTTACGATACAATGTAGACGGAACACGACGTGGATTTCCATAGGAAATAGCAGGTCCACATGATAATATGTCTCTTGTAATGAGTCGCTTATTGTGCAGTACCTTATTAATTTGAAGAGAAATGTTAAGATTAATTATCTAATCACGCTCTAGTTAGATGATCAGATAAGAGTAGGTAACGAAACATGACGTTTGATTTTATTAAGTGTTCTCAATAAATGCGGGGGAGAATTAGTCTGCGAAGGATCAGGGAAACCGCAATAGGGCTTCACGTCCATCAGCGGTGACATAATCATCGCACTGCCCTTGAACATGGGCACGTAGATGTGGTAACAGACGTGCGGTGCGGGCGGCGGCGCTATTCGCGAGGCGCGAGGTGAACGGTCGGGCGAGGCCGCGCCGCTGTGGTGCCCACCGGAACAAACACCCGGGCGGCCCCACACTGCTGCTGAATCTTTGCTAACGCCGTGCCACCATTGTAGCTTACGTGTGATAACACCTATCGAGGCTCAGGCGTCGCCGTCACATCAAACCAGTTCGACTCCTATAAAAATCTCGATCTCGATAGGTATACCTAATATTCAGTTCTCACTACTGAAAGCACAAGAACACCTCGAAAACAACAATGTTCCATATTTTTTAAAATACCTAGCCATATAATTTATCTCCATTGATGGAACTGTGCGAAACATGTCAGCTTTAAAATAACCCATTACAAATTTAATATCCCAGCCAGTTATGATTCCAGAGTAAATTGTGCCATTCAAATAATGATGTATAATGCGGGTTCGCTCGATACAGCGAATGCTCCTTTTCTACGACACGGTTTCGTGGCTCGAGGGCGAGGAGAATCAGCATATCGTACCTACGTAGCCGCAGACTAATAAACCTATCTTCCTACGATACGAATAAAGTTTATTACTTGTTCGTACGATCGATAATAAATAAATCAATATGCAAGAAAGGATATTTTTTGTTGTAAATGTTGTACTCAATGCTCATTTTATTCCTTCATGGCTTGTAGGTATGATATATAAGACAAAAATTGCATTAGTTATTTGGCTAGCAAGTGAGAGATGATATCTACGGAGCAACTGAAATAAAAGAGCTGGAGCGTGAACTTTTTGAACAAAAAACAACACGACAGCGGCGGCGGCGAACAACAAAAACCGTTGCACAAAAACATATGATCCCATGAGGGTTGCGGGGAGGGGGCCGGAGCAGCGGCGGACGGGGCGGGGAGTCCCGAGGCGTGCTGGAATGCGCTCGGGCGAGCCGCGTGGGAGGCGCCGCCGCCGGCCGCCGGGACACACACAGCCCTCACTCTACCCTCACTGTAAACAAACCTATTCGCGTCTTGCACTCGCAGCCTCCTTACCATTAACTTCGGATATACGAGTTCTTGGAACTCTCCACCTATGCTATTGCAGAAGTTCTATTAATCCAAACCTGTAGCATTCATTACCCAACTACATTTCTGACTGATAATTTAATAAAAATATTACCAGACAGAATTCATAATGGCGCGAGACTAGTTTTTCCATACGAATTAAGATTCGTGTGAAACAGAAGGTTCAGTGACATGTGACGAGGAAAGCGAGCGGACGAGACTCCGCATTGTCGTGACGTGACGTACTATCAAGATGCTAATTATCGTCTGCCTCGGCAAACAAAACCTAGCCAATTGGCGATTTTATTTTTACATACCAAACTACAGTAAGTACCTTAATATAAGAAAAAAAATGTGAATGACAATAGTAAGACTACCAGACAGCTAAAAGAATTACAAAGATAAGAATGGTAACTGTAGTAGATATTCCTTTTTGCGAGGTACAGAATGGGGAGACATCATATGACTAATAAATTATAACGACGATCATTCTATATGAATGACGAATAAACCTTAAAATTACAATTTCCATCAAATAAGATCAATCTCACCTCTGGCTGCTAGCGCGATGAAGGTCTGCGCGTGCCTCTGCACCATGTCGGTGTCGACGAGGCCTCGCAGCGGCAATCGCGACAGCAAAAGCGGCAAGAAATCGTGCGCCGTCACGCCCGCCACGTCCCACTTCAGCTTCGACAGCACCAAAAGCTCCCAATGCTACAACAAACAATACTACTTTTATACAAAGCTCTACATTTTTGTATGCTAGTATAATTATAAGGGGCAATTGAAACTGTTGGTTTGTGTGCCCAATCTGCCAGACTGTGCAGTCTTTACAAATTGGATTACAACATTACTAAATGAAGCTTGACAGATCAAAGACTATAATCTTGCAACTGTCAGAGTTGGTTAAATGAATTGCCCCAAATAGCTGAATGAGTCAAATTGAACTGTCGCAGGAGTAGGTTCCTACTACCCAAAACTGTTAAACTATTGTTCTTATAGTTGTTCTGGGTGGTAGCTAAAGCGTACCTAAGCTTTAGCTACCACCCAGAACAACTATACTACAATTTTAAAAAGTTGCTTTGCCATCATTCCCGGAACGGCCGTTAGGTAGTCCCCCGGTACATTGTTGTGCAATCGGACGTTATAGTCTATTCAAAAACTGACCAACTTACTAAAATATAGAACGTGTTCAGATGCCATAAAACGGTCGTTTGTTTGGCAGAAAAATTTAAAAGCCGTGCCAAAGAGCAATTTACTCTTCCTGAAGATAGACAATAGAGCCTGGAGTTATAGTGCATCTATTGTGATGCCAGCTGTTTGAAAGTATATCGTTAAGTTAAACATAAATAGAGCAGTATATAAAAACTGACGCCAGGCCATTCTACTTTTGAATTAAAAATTGAATTATAATAATAAAAAGTTCTTATCGCGCATTTTGTAGACAACCGCAAAGCTGACCTAGATTAAATTAATCAACATTTAAGAGAAAAACGTAATGCCGACTGATATCTTGGCGGTTAATTTTATGAATAACTTGATTATTGAGTATAGCAAAACACGCATGCATGCCGGTTGACAGATAATACTCCATGTTTACTTATCACAATCGGCGGGGTCGGGCGCGGGCGCGCTGCTCTTCCTATCTCTACCATTCAATTTCATATCGCAGCTGCTAAGATTTAGAGTCTGCTGTTGTGTGACACAAGAACGTATTTAGGGCCTGTCGGTTCCCAACGCGCAGTTAGTGAATGAATGAAGTCTCATCACTGGAAGTCAGAATCAGACCGAGTGTCAGTTTGAGCAACATCATTGTTTAGTCAACACAGATGCAACTCAAGAAGATTATGGAGAAACTCAAGAATATCGTTACGCCGATGGCTATCCATATTCGAGTGTAGAATAGAATATAAATAAAAAGGTAGTGGTGCAGGCAGTTAACGATGTGCCGGTATGCGGGTCGACCGCGAAATGAAAAGATTCGGTCTTTCGTAGAAGTGGCGAGGCGACCGGTTGAAAAGCTCTTCGAAGACAATGCGCTCATAAAGCATTCACCGCAGATGCCGCTGCACGCGATGGCAGACGGATATATATCTGCTAGGTTGTTATTTATTGCGCGTGTTCCTTGCATATATGACATCATTCATTCTCTTATAGCCATAATCAGCTGTTAAGTATAGTTAACGCTGGGAACGTGCGTGGGTATGTATAGAACCTGAGACGGATGGAATGCAGCTCGTAAAATTCCAGGCGGGTGTTCATTAGAAGAGGTCGGGTGGGCCCGGCTGCAGCAGTTGAACCGCGCGTTACAGCCAATAAAGCGAGCTATGCAAACAGCTTCGCGGTGCCTGAACACGCGCGCTGAATTCCTCGCTTGGTTCCCATGCTTTATCCAATTTCAACGAAAGGTGCGACTGCGTCGCTGTTAGAATCAAACAATAAGCTCGGTGTCGCGTGGCCGCTGCGTTCCTGAGACAAAACAACCATGGAATATTCCAGAATAGGCACCAGATGCCGGACTAAATGCACATATTGTATTATTTGCTTTAGTCCTTTAGTAGTCAACAGCATAGCTCTAGATGTGTTACTTATCCGTAACTAGCACTGGATGACATTGATCCATGCACGTTATACGTAACGTATTCTCGTTATTATGATAGTTATCAGTCGGAAACCTAACAAGTAACCGATGAATACTTAAGTTAGCGCGAGCGAACACAACGTGTTAGGCATGCAAAATACGCAAGGGTTACGTAAGACGTTATCATCAGCGAATTCCTGTAAATCGATGACGTTTCTAACGCTCACAAAGTGCAGAGCAACGTGTTACATTGATTGAAATGCAGTTGCTTTGTATAATTGTTTGTACAAGTTTATTGTATCGGTCATCAGGCGAGCAGACAGACAATGGGCAACGAGAAGCTGCCGAGCCGCGTTCCACGCCGCGATTCTCCTAACCACAAAATTTTCATTTTTTTCTTACATCGCGGCCGCCGCCGCCCGCATAGGGCGAGTTGTCGAACTGGTATACCAGTTGGAATTTTATTGCCATCGTTGGTACCTTTCAACGCGAATCCTTCAATTATTGAAGCATTTAATACATTGATGATGTGATCACCGAACAAAATTTATTTCATTGTCTGACTTATTGGATTGATGATCAGTAAAGAAACATCTCTACGAGCTTCATATTGGCTATCTATGTTGAAATGTAATATGAAGAAATGTAATTATGATAGAGCACTAAAATACGGCAAGGATCTTCATTACATTACGTAACTCAAGAAAACCCGATTAACATATTCGTACCTACAAATAACGTACTCGTATCTTCGATTTTGAGTGATGTGGAGGGAATCGTTCTGTGTTTGGTCTCAAGTCCCATGGAAGTTTTCTTACTTGGCGCTGCGCCTGCGCCGGAAACAGCCCGCGCCGTGAGATCGGCAAACAACACGGCGCTCTCGTGCTAATATGCTTATTTCCTCGTATTCTAAACAATCATTTTATTATCCTTTACCACTGAGGAAAAAATATACGAACGTCTTTACTGACACATTATAGTTAAGCAAGCTTTTGCTTACAATGCCGGCTCTATCGCGGAATACTAGACTAAGCACTAAGCCGAATCACACGTAACACTAATAGCTGTACTTGTAACACTGTATTGCGCAAAACAATGCCAATTCTGTTGTGATGTATTGCATACATATGAATTAAATGGAAATTCTTTGGATGTTTTTTGTTGATACATCCATCACCAGTGTCTCAATACATTAGTATAAACTGTGCCAGTGTTGACCACTTGGCGAAGTTACATTATTTAAATTGCTTATTATTGTTAAGATACAATTTTTGACATTCAATTAAAATAATGCTCATACATGCACACGTTTCTGGATGTTGCTTAACCTTAACATTAATCTGCGGTCATATTCGCGTCTCGCGGCGCAAGGATGTTGTTTTTTCAGCTGCTGTGTTGAAGACTCTATACACGTAGTTGCTAATGTCATGCATGTCGTGGCACTCAATAGAAATCTAATAATACTTCGTTAACCCCTTTCATAGTGAAACTTGAGAACACAACATCTAACAGTAAAGCCATATACCTCCCTACTTATACTATACACTTTCTGTTATAACATGATAAGGCGCCAATGAGCGTGCTGTCCTGTATCGTGATCTCTCCAATCCGTCTGGCCAGCGTGGAGAGTGTAGGCCAAGTCCTCTGCCTGCTCTGGCCAAGTATGGCTCTAGTAGTACAGAGAGGGTCATGTTCCTGCGGTGGAGACTAAGAAGGACCTGATGATGATGATGAGCGTGCCGTGTGACTTATTCACAATTGCTTTAAATAAATTTGCTTACCACCCTGCAAGTGAGGTTCGATTTTGGAGTGTTACACGTGTGCTCTACGTGAGAAGTAAAAGAATAAAATGTCGGGTGGAGCTAGTTTCTCCCATCTTAAGCCCCTTAATCGTTATGCTTCAAAATATAAGCGACCTAGTATTGAATCAATTTTCCCGGAACTAATGTTGGTAGCGAGTATTTAACAACCTTTTACATTTATCGGCAACGACCGACAAAGATAAAAACGGGAACGGTACCTAGCTAGCACGCGCACTACTTACCATAGTGCTTCGCGCGGGGCTATAAAATAGTAATAATCGTACATCGTTCGTACCATGACGCCGACACCGCCAGATATAAATTGCTATTCTAAGTTTAAAAAGCGAAGAAGACATATTTTAACTGTCGAGTAATTCGGCAAGAACATCCGCTTATTAAACATTTATAAGTCAGAGTAGATGCAATATTGAATTTTCTCTTTTGACAAACTGGCACCGCGAGTCGTAAACTTATGCTTCAATTATAATAAACGTTTACGTTGGTAGTGTGGATGTGAGAACGCGCGAGGTTTTATGGTCGGGCGGCCAGGGCGACCGCGGGAACCCAATATTAAACTCGGCTCGGTCTCGGATGCCAGAGTTCTTTTTGCTCGAGGCTGCGTGCGCCGCCGCGCCAACCAGACGGCTTGTTCAATCAAACCAATCATTCACTCGTCTACTACATCTATACGTGTCAACATTTGCTAAGGATCCAAAAGGCCTACCTAGTGTTCATCGGTGAAGGACACAATTAGAATATTTGCAAACGAAAACAACGATTACGACAAAATTAACAGAGATAACTTTCCACGAAGACCATTTGTATTGATAACGTTTAAAAGAAGAATAAATAACAAAATAATGCCATTATTATGTTTACTCACACAAGGCAAATTTAAATAATATAATATTCGTCGGTATAGGTATATAGACTAAAACTCATAGATTCTTTCTCCGGCAGCGGAAGTTCGATCCACACGGTTGGTTTGATGGTGCGCATTATTCTTTATCATTATCACAAACATTATTCCGGAATGCAGCTAGTGTGACGTGCCGTTATATGACACTGGCCATGCATTTACTTCCTAGATACGCATTAATTCATCAGGAAAAGCGGAAACAAGATTTTTTCGGCAACAGAATAATGATGGCCTCAAACAACGTGTTCTACGAAATTCCGTAGACCCGCTACGAGAGCGCTACGACAATACATTCGGGTTAAATTTGCACCAAATTAATTTTGTAATATTGAAATTAAGTATTGATGCTCTTGAAATTATGATTTTAAATACTATAAATCGCGTGTCACGATGTATGTTCGGGTTAAACTGTGAAACTACTTAACCAATTTTGATCTAACTTCGTAACTATCTGTAATTTGGTCCAACTTAAAAGTTTTATATTGCCCTTTTTACATAAATATTATTTTATTTCTTAATTCAATAAGAGTATTATCAACATATGATAATACTCTTATTGAATTAAGAAATAAAATACGGATAAAAAATCCAGGCGAGCGGGATTTGAACCAGCGACCTTAAGTCTAATACCCGCCCGCGTTGAATTTTTTCACCATATTTTATTTCTTAATTTACTAAGAGATAGGATAGTTTTTATCTTACAGCGAAACGAAGTTTGCCGGGACAGCTAGTATTATAAAAAAAATATTATTTTTGAAATAAGCGCTCTTTGCTTTTTATATACTTATTTATCTCCATTTACTGAAAAAACAGAGCACTTTATCTTATGTAAAATGAAAAGACATGCCTCTCAGAAGTTTAACACACGTCTATACTATAATAGTGTAGACGTGTGTTATACTTGCTGTTACTTGCTTATACCTACGTACGTATATAATATACGTACGTAGGTATCCAACATGCCTCGAGACTCGAGTGACTCAGGCCGAGAAATATACATATACACGTGGTGCCTAACGTCGAGCATAGCATATACTCAGGACCGCCATTTAGAATCTCCAATCGCTATAAATAGCTGAATCCAATGTGCGATATTATTTATTGGCAAAGTTGAAGAGGCAGTTGACGGCGTGAGAAAAAATAAACGGCGTCGTTTCGCCTGTAATTGGTCTGATTAAAACGCGGGCCTCGTTCGGCGGGTCTTCCGAGAAGGCGGCGCTCGTTAGGGGACAGTGTCCGCGCAGGGTAGGCCTCAGACTGCGGCCTACCGCATTCCTCGCCGGCCGACCGCGGACACATACAAATTTCGAATAATAATATCCAATAATTGAACTTCCTGGACTGATCCAATTATTCCTTTACGGTCATATCGAAAACTGCGTACTAATAAAGACCGAGCGAGCGAAGCGTCTCAGTTTCCACTGGCCCAAAATTCTTTTGTCCGTCTGTCTGTCTGTTCTCGCCTACAGGTCGCATTTTTCAACCGATTCTCATGAAATTTTGTGAGCAGGTTCGGTAATTATATAAAATTTTTTAGTCGTGCCAGATTTTCGAAATTTAAAAAAATGGCGGATATATGGGGGTCTGAAACTTAAAAAAACTCATAGCACAGCTATTTGGAAAAAAAATAAAAAATGTCATTAGACTTTTTTGTTATTCTCATTAAGACGCAACTTTTTTGTCTGAACAACTTTTTTATACGATAAACTTGAACGTGTTTATAGTCGGCAATTTGCCCAAAAGTTGTCTGAAATCGATTTTCTGTATATTTATGAAAGAAGTTGAAGTACGTGAAGTGGGAGAGGGAGTGAAATTGAACAACTTTCCCTAAGGAACAAAAATCAAAATATGAAAAATATTTTTTGGCTTAAAGCATGATACTGCGTATTACTTTTATAATTGAAAACACTGAATAAACTTAGAATCCTGAAATAAAAATTAAAAATAAATAAAAAAGATTCACATGCTATCCTGTGACTTGAACTCAGGGCTTATAGATGAATTTTATTTCAAAGCCACCTTCGCATGTTTATCTGCCTTATTAGTTGAAAATTAGCGTCCTGTTAAAATTTTTACCAATTGGTAACATAACAACTATGAAACCGGGTACTTTAACTTTGCCTCCCATTCACCCATGCCAAGTTCGCTATTCCGATATTTCCGATCTTGAAGAGGATCACTCCAACTTAGTTAATGTGTACAAAAGCATACTAAACATGGTGCTCAAGGGCCGTGTTTCCATACAAGAGTAGTCCCCTGATTCCTCGCCGGATAGTACCAATAGAGTAATGATTTTTTACTAATAAAATCCTTATGTTAATTTTTTTTTCATAATTGAATTATTTAAAGAAATATGAACCTTCAAAAACATGAAAAATTGGTACGAATTTCCGTTGTGTTCAAACATCAAGAAAACAAATTTGGGCAATTATATAAGAAAACGAAACGCAGAAACACAGCCATAGCTTATTTTAAAATTTTAATGTAAGAAGAAATTAAATCGGTTTAGTTTTGGAGAAGAAATCAGAGGACTACAAAGCGTTAATTTTGTGTACTTTTTATAGGTATTTTCCGGCCGAGGTGCAGTTATCTCTATCGCACTCTGCGGGGTTTGTTTGGGCACGCGGCGCGACAGCAATAGATATTATAAATATCTATTTTTCAATTCGCTCGAGCTTAGTGTTTCCTCTTAAAAAAAGGGCCTGGTCGGGTCTTCTGGTAAGGGAATGTAGGTTTAAATTTCCGTTTCCTCTGGTACCTAATTAGGAGGGGATTGGGAAATAGTAACTGAAGGAAATCATCCTTTAGTCAATTAGTATATCAGTAACAGATATATTTTAGAGCACTGAAGAGCAAATGTGGATGTTGATTGTAAGGGCTCGCGAGGTCTACTGTTCTCGCAGAACCACTAGTAACATCTAAAGACCGCAAGCAACGAAGCTTATTGTGACATTTTAAGTAATTCTTCACAAAACTGTTACAAGTGCATAAGAAAGAATGCATTTGTAGGTAAGAACAGGTCGTACATTATGCGGCGCCGAAGATGTGGCGTGCACTTATTATCTACGGGATGAAGGCGTCGCACGGGGCCCCGTCGGGTGGCCGCGCGCGCCCAAATGCAACCGACTACATTACGAGTACAAATGCAAATATTGAAAAATATTTTCACGACCGTACTTTGGAACTGGCAAGCAGACTTATTGACACGAACAGTATAATTAATAAATGACAAATATATCTACCTCGCCTATGTTATTTTTAGGGTAACTCGCCCGGTGATTTCTAGTGCTGATGATGAATGCATGGAGATGCAACACCATACAATATGATCGTTGCTTATAATCGACTGTGTCCATCAGAACCATAGATTTTTATGAAGTCCCTAAGTAACTGATCGGTTAAATACTTAGGTACCTACTTAAATAATTTTGTAACTAAGGGAATCAACTCAAGAAATTGCATAATCTTTACATAAGAAAGTGCATTTCAAACTTTGAGCGTTGTTAGATTTTTATAGAAATTAAAACATTAGGTACCTAAGAACTGAAAATTAGAACTAAAATTTGTTTGTTGCCCTGCCTGCCTGACATATTAGGTAAGTAACTATTACTATTATCTGACATAGGCCTATTTTTATTTAAGTGGTGTAATGCAAAGGGAATATAAATAGATTACTAACGTGCGTTGATGCATATAACACGTGGTTATTTATAGCAGAATTAAACGAACGGACGCTCTTCATGAAAACCCCAAATTCACGTATCTCATGAAATGAACATCATTTTGGTAGATTTCAACCTTGTTGATTCAATCGGGATCACAAATTGTTCCTGATTTTATGTTAGATACGAATACAGTAGTTTTGTAAAACTAAAAAAGTCGCATTAAAAGTTAATAAATTGCAGTCTAAAAACTCAACGTCGTTGAAGCTCCGTCGCATGGAAAACATTACAAAAAGTATTACTGGTATGATTTATGTACAGTCATAAATGTGGATTGCAGCGCGTCGCGGATGTTCGGATGGCGAATGACTAGAAATCAGGTGAGAAAACGATAGGAAAGCTTGCAAAATCATTGCCCGTGCGCAATGCAAAAAGCGGCTGCAAGAAATTGCATGATTAAAGAAATCAGCTGTTTCCGCGACGAAGAAAGTCCATTAAAACGTCTCGTTATCAAACGGAATTCAGCGGAGCGTATGGATGGCGTGCAGCCGCGACCAACAGCAAGTCTACCATGGACTCTTTGTTGAGATCTTAGGACATTAATGTGATTATTTGAAGAAAATAGAAAATCCACGTGCAGGCCACACAGTCTGGATAAAAGATGTCTATAAAAAAACCTGTGTGCGCTTGGTTGGCTTACTGTAAACTTAAAAAAAGGAAAGAAACTTACACAAAGATCTGCCAGAGTGATGCTATTTGCAGTGTAGAAGATCAGGAGGTCTGCTTGAAGACATCGTGAACCAGGCTCTCTTAACTTGGAGGCTAGCAGAAGGCATGTCGTGCCAAGCAGTTGGACTTGGCTCTTGCCCACTTTGCATACGCTCAGGAACCGGTCAAGATATGAAATCGCCAGGGGAAAAACTTCCTCTTGGCAATTCTGGTCTTCGCACACCTGTAAGAGAGAGACTTTGTTAGTTTCAATTGAAACAATGGCCGTTGCAAAGAAAGAAACGCGATACCTACGTACGCCGCACCCAGGCTAACCTAAGTTTATCGTCCGGAATTCCCGATAACCTATATATAAAATTATTGCGATAATACAACGCATTGCTTTCCTGCAGTTGCTTTTCTTATCAGCGGGAATGGTAAACTTACGTTGGTACCGTGACATTTTCTAACTAGACTTGCTTGGATTGAGAGGTATATTTGCCAGTCAATAATTTGTTAGAGACATGGCCATCTAATTATATTAATTTTCCCAGCAAGATCTGTAGATTAAACTAGGTAGGAACCTATCTTGGGAACTGGTAAATCAAATCTGAAAAAGGGGCTTCACGCGCCATGTACAGTCAAGAAACGCACTTCTGAAGCTGACCGTACCTATGTGTCGCCGCCGTTATGGCCGTTTTATCAAATTCGAAGTCTAGAAAAGCGAAAGCAAATGACACTAGGGCAATGAATGGATAGTGCCATGACATGAGAGACGAGCCGTCGAGTCGGATTGTTCGGCGCATAGTTTCGCACGGTGTGGCGCGGTGCTACTGTAACGCGAGTCGCGCGGATGCGCTCATATCGCGTCGCAGCATCGTGAAAACATGTACTTATCGCTGCCTACTTATAGATCCCAGCTGGTCTCACGCTCTTGAGCTCGCTGTCAGCTGATTAACGGATGTAAGCCACGATTCTCATGCAACAATAGAATTGAGCTGGATTGGAAACGATATGACATTTTATGTGTGACTTCCTATCTTTCCTATAATCGAACATTTTTATTACGATGTGAAAACCACTCATTCCTTTTTTGTAATACATTATTCCCTGCTGTTAATGTGGAGTACCTAAATGTTGTTTATCAAATAAACATAGTGGTGTTGAGCAACGGAAATCCGCTTACGTTTTAGTTTAAAATGCGGGCCCTATATCATTGATGAAATCAGTGAATACCTACCTACTTACATTGGTAGGATTATTTCATGAAGATGCCACGTAGGTACGTATACTCCTAGCTCCTATCTAAATTGTTCTTTCAACTTATCTTATTATTAAAATGACCATTCATAAATCTTATTATAATCAAAATAATAAAAATCATATTTTGTGAAGGTATGATTTGATTCGGTGGAGGTACCTGCCTAGGTAACTACTCAGCTTCTATCTGCGCAGGCGCAGGCAGACAACTTTAACGTAGGTATCTACAAGCTACAATGTCATTGACCTTACAGGCGATGGGGATCGTTTCGGTCTGCTTGTGCTGAAATGTGGTATGCGACTGGTTTAGGTGAGGTGTACCCACGAGGTGACGGTGAAGTAGGAACGCATGCGCTGTAGCGATCTACTCGCGATGACGTCAGCCCGCGTCGCCGGCGCGCGCTTTGCCGGCCGGCTCCACGTGGCCCCGTCGCATCTCACAGCTGATTATCTACGTAGGTACCTACTCATCGCCACCTTTACCAGCACTATGCTACAATTACTTAGTCATGCAATCAATTAAAAAAATATAACATTTATTTAAACCATTATCGGTTTTCGTTTTCGATAAAGGAAAAATACCTACTTATACCTAAACTTTACTAAGTTTCCACGTCGTCATCAAAAACATGAAAATATCGTTGAGGTGGTAAATACCAGAAAGCAACAATTTATAATTCAATTGGAATAGTATCTATCTACCTAGTAGCAAAGATAATAATGCGCGTCCGGCCGGCGTCAGCTGTGTGTGTCAAAATCAGCTGATTATTCAAATAGAACGAGCGAGTCACATCGGTCGGCGACCCCCGCCGCCCGCTCCGCCACGGGGCCCCTCGTACTCGCCACACTTGAGGAGCTTAGTAATCTCAACTGGAACTTATGATAACGATCTACCTTCGGCTTCATGCTGCCACCATATTAAGGTTTCATATTTCTTTTTGCAATTAATGAAATGCGGACTATGTTACGTATTCTTATAGGATTCCAATACGTCTAAATATTATGTATTCGTAATCAGCTGATCATGTAAACAGTGCCGGTACGACTGGCTAGACTCCAACACACTTACCTATGGTTGGGATAAAACACTGCTGAGTAACACGGGTTTAACACTATGCACAATTTATACGTCGGGGGTTGGTGCTAGATCATGAATGAGAGTCATGTTCGGTACATCACGTGTGGTCTCCAAGAACTAGCAGTGGCTAGAGCATACAGGGCCACTGGTGCTGCTAGGATCAAGGAACCTACACGTGGCCGGAAAACGCGACAAAATGGCGAACGTTCGGGTCGCGCGGGTGGAGCGGCGGAGTGGGTGCGGCGGTCGGCGACGGCATGCGGCGCGGCGCGGGTGCGCTCACCTCTAACATCCACTCGGCGACCAGGCGCCTCATGTGGGGTGTGATCTCCTGCTGCACGGCGTCGAAGTAGTTGGCGGTCACGGCATAGCGCTCCTCGGTGCGCAGCAGGTTGTCGAGCACTCGCCGCCGCAGCAGTACCGGGTCGCGCGCGGCTGCCGGCGCCGGCGCAGCTCGCGACGAGCCTTCGCTGCTGCTGCTGCCCACACGCTCCGCGCACAGGAGCTCCATGTCACACCGCACTGCGGCTTATTGACGGTTCGCCTCGCGGTGTCGGCAGCGTGTCGTGCGCGTTAACAGCTGATCGTGCGCGAATGGGCTATGTGAAGCAAGGCTACGTTTCGATGCGACAACGGCAAGAGCCCGAGTCGCAGTGAGCGGCTGAGCGGCCAGTGTGCGCCGGCCGCCGAACATATGATCGGCGGGTTGCGGAGGGGCGCGCGGGGAGGCGGGGCTGTTGAGGCCCGCACGCAGGTTTCTCCCGATTCGACGTTCAAATAATAATACATAACACTTACTCGCTCACGCTTCGTTATTTCCTTCCCTTTCTATTTAGGTACAACAATTTACAATGTTGAAAAAATCCTGGGAATCTCGACATATTTAGGTTGGTTCTAAATTATTTAGGTAGGTAGGTTTCATAGTTCCAAAACAAGAAACGAAAGTTATTGTGTCAATACGTAGTCTATTATTTGGGTACTTACCAAATTATTAATTAGCAAGAAATAGGGAAAATGTAGGTAAAAATAGGCCTAGTTAAGCCAGGTGATCTAAAAATAGTTTTGGTAACCTACTCAATTTGACATTATACCTAGATCGGTTTTTAGGGACTGAGTGACAAAGCAGAATCTTGATAGTACCTATAGGATCACTCGTGCGTGTGTCGTTTTGTCCGTCTATCACAGCCAATTTTCTCCGAAACGACTAAATTTGGCACAGTTATACATTTATGAAACGCAAACACAAACATTTTGCGAAATAAGTTCTGTGTTCATTTGATAGATAAATGGTTTATTTGTAGCTGAAGCTCAGAATAATTACTAAAGCTGGAGTCATACACAAACAGAGGAAAAATACAAAATTTCATAACATGAAGGAGAAAAAAACATGAAGAAAAAAAATGTATGGTTCACAATTTTTATATACACAAACAAAATAAACGAAAAGTGACCTGACTTTCGACACTCTGCTCCTAAAAATTAAAAACAAATAAATAATGTAGGGTTTTACTTTTATATTACAGAAAGTCCTCTATGAAATGTATAGCTTTTTATTTATAATAAATTACATTCATCGTTCGGACTCTCGACACGCGATATCGACTCGCACTTGGCCGGTTTTTTAAGTACTATGCTCTGTACCTACCTATACTATGCTCTTATACCTATCTTACTATGCTCTTATACCTATCTTTACAAAATTTCTTCAGGCTAGGTTACCTACTTAGGTATAATATTTCAGAGCCCTCTTGAATGGCTAAAGATAGGATAGGTGATAGCGACAGGATTATCATTTATCACACTTCGTACTTCGTACCAATCACTGCACTGTGGGTAGGTACTCTATGTAAACATCAAATAGGATAAGACCAAGGCATTTTTGAGGTGTCGTCTCGTCATTGATGCACATGCTCCCTCCTAGCTAAAGATTAAAATAAACTTTACCTACTTATGTAATTTTTGTAAATTTGGTACCCGTGTAAATTAGGTACCTACTAAAAATCTTACGTAAATTCGGTACTCTTTAGATTTTTTGGTACAGTTAGTATCGATATCAAAAACGCCAAATAGTTGTAAAAGTGGCCAACACCGGTGTCAGATTTTTAAACTGCCTTGATGCATCTGTCTGACATAGCCTGACGACCGCTATCGAATGATGATAGCCGGAACCAACGGCTTAATGTGCCTTCCGAAACCGGGAGAAGAAATTTAAGTTTATTTATTTTATCACAGCTAAATATAGTATACAGCGTGATATTGAACCTCCGAACTATATTGAAATCGTGGAATCAGAATCCCCTATGGAATAGAGAATATGGCAAGAAAAAAACCGGCCAAGTGCGAGTCGGACTCTCGCACGAAGGACTCCGTACATTCTATATAGTAAGTTTGAAAATATTAATAATATTTTTGTTATATGATGTAATTCAAAATTAATGCCTTTTCCAATTTTTCCTTTATCCGTGCTATAAGACGTTGCTTCGTACCAAATTTCAAGATATTGAGTTCACGGGAAGTACCCTGTAGGTTTTGATTCCCTTGCGAGTGTCGAAAAAGCACGATGCGGCATACTTACCAGTTGTATCTTTTTGATTTCGTTGGCTTAGAAGTTTGGTGACAGACAGAACGACGGGCAACCAAGTGATCCTATAAGGGTTCCGTTTTTTCTTTTTGAGGTACGGAACCCTAAAAAAGGTAAAAAACGAAAAAAAATTGACTTTCCATAGAAATTCGTCCAGGACTTTGTATGGAAAAACTATTTTTTTTTTCGATATTTGGTTTTTTTTATCGCAATCCTATAGGTATTTTATTATGGATTCTGATTCCAGGATTCAATATAGTTCTGAGGTTTAAAAATCACGCGGTATAAATGATTTCAGCATCACCTAAGCTTACAAAAGATAATTAGTTTTGTAATATGAATCACTCTAGTTAAAATTCAACATAAAAAATAAATGACATACAATACAACTAAGTAATAAAAATACGAGTAACTAGGAGATGCTTTGCTCGCGAACGGAGTCACTGACGAAAGCTGGGTCCTCTCCTCATAACTCTATCCTTATCCTTACTAATATTATAAATGCGAAAGTGAGTTTGTTTGTTTGTTTGTTTATTTGTTTGTTTGTTACGCTTTCAAGCCGTAACTACTGAACCGATGATCATGAAATTTTGCATACAAGTTCTCTGGAGTACGGAGAAGGACATAGGCTACCTTTTATCCCGGGAAAAAGTACTATTCTCGATGGATCGACATTGACGCGGGCGGAGCCGCGGGCGAAAGCTAGTTATTTATATGCGAAAGTGTTTGTTTGTTTGTTACGCTTTCACGTTGTAACTACTGAACCGATCATCATGAGATTTTGCATACACGTTATCTAGGGTACGAAGAAGGACATAGAGTACATTTTAACCCGGGAAAAATTACTGTTCCCGAGGGATCAACATTGACGCGGACGGAGCCGCGGCCGAAAGCTAGTATATTTATATATACAAGTACTTACACAAGTAAAGGTGCTTTGAATTTTTAAGTTTTTAATTATTCTAAATTACTGTGAAATAACCAGAAATAAGTTCACCTGAAGTCGTTAGGTTACAGCACAGGTTTTATCTCGTTAATCATGGAGCGTTTCGTGATTCAATGAAATAAAGGATCCGGTGTTTGACCCGAAAAATCGGCTTGTCGTAAGAAATACTTGCAAAAACTCGGCGGTTTTTATATGTCTGCTTTGCAAAGTGTAATTCACGGACACTTTAATAAAACGTGAACGTGATGTAATGTCATTTTGTGAATTTGAACCATTGAGGAAGATTGTGGAGAAGACACGGGAAAGCGCAGCTTACTTCTTCTTTGAGATGGGGATGTTTTGTACATTATGTTTAGTTTAAATCCTTTTTCCTTATTTCTTAGTACTTAAGTATTTACCTAGTCGTTAGAATGTTTATTTTATATTTAACGCTGTAATTCATTTTCATTATCTTTAGGGTTCCATACGACCATGTGCAAAAAAAGGAACCCATATAGGATCCCTCGTGTGTCTGTCTGTCACAGCCGATTTGCTCTGAATCTACTACACCAATTAGTTTCAAAATTTGGTAATTAGTCGGTAAAGCTAGACAGCTTCGCCGACTACGAAAGTAGCCGAATAGACATTCGGCTACTTTCGTAGTCGGCGACGATAAAAAAATAGGGCGTTTAATTCAAAAAGACCATATACCTAGTTTCTGTTTGTGAATATTTTAAATCTCTACCTATTACGGTTCAATAGATGTAACAGACGGACGGACATCGGGCATCCTTATCATTATCCTTACTAATATTATAAATGCGAAAGTGAGTTTGTTTGTTTGTTACGCTTTCACGCCGTAACTACTGAACCGATCATCATGAAATTTTGCATACAAGTTCTCTGGAGTGCGGAGAAGGACATAGGCTACCTTTTATCCCGGGAAAAAGTACAATTCCCGAGGGATCGACATTTACGCGGGCGGAGCCGCGGGCGAAAGCTAGTACAGTTATATTGAGAACCTCTTCAATTTTATGAAGTCGATTAAAATTCCTTACTAACATTATAATATTCTCACAGTAAGTAGTGTAAAATTCCAGTCCTTAGACAATACTAGTTAATGGACATTGCATTGCACCTTTATTTCAAACTAGCTTTCGCCCGCGGCTCCGCCTACGTCAATGTCGATCCCTCGGGAACAGTAAATCTTCCCGGGATAAAAGGTAACCTATGTCCTTTTTAGTACTCCAGAGAACTTGTATGCAAAATTTCATGATGATCAGTTCAGTAGTTACGGCGTGAAAGCGTAACAAACAAACAAACAAACTTTCGCATTTTTTTAAATAATATTAGTAAGAATAAGGATTAATAAAACTTTGGGTAACTTTTCGTTATTGCTTACACTTGTCACTGTTCTAATTATGAGGAATTCAGTTTATAAAAAATATGCTAATATTAATTAATTAGGTATTATAGTGGCCGTGTGGTTGCCTTCAGAGTAGAATAGGACCACTCCCAGTCTTCCCATAGATGTCGTAAGAGGCGACTTAGGAAATACAAGCTAAACAAAGCTCATAAACATCAATGAGACCTCTCCAACCCGTCTGGCCAGCGAGGAGAGTGTAGGCCAAATCCTCTGTCTGCTCTGGCTAAGTATGACTCCGGTAGTACAGATAGGGTCATGCTCCTGCAGTGGAGACTAAAAAGACCTGATGATGATGATGATGATTTATTAATTAATAATCGTAGAGGTTCGTAAAACGCGAAAAAATATTTCCACCGTGGTTATATACATAAAATATAATAAGGAAAGCATAGTTTGTCGGCGCGTTATGTTGTTAAAATCATATACATAGCCATTTTTGAAGTTATGAACACCACTATATTTTGTGTAAATTAAATTTCAACCATTTTATAGCAGTCGAATAACTGAAAAAGCCTGAAAAACCGCCTCTCGGCCTCTGACGTGGTTCCTTTAACGACTACCCGATGGCAGCCGGGACCAACGGCTTAACGTGCCTTCCGAAGCACGGAATCATCATTCATCATCATCATCAGGTCCTTTTTAGTCTCCACTACAGAAGCACGACCCTCTCTGTACTACTAGGGCCATACTTGGCCAGAGCAACCAGAGGACTAATTATCAGTCATCATTATTATCAGTCAATCAGGTGATACAAAGCCTGCAATGTCCTAAACAAAATGGAAACAATTAAACAAAGTATGCTTTCCGTGTGACTCGAACCCACGACCCCCAGGTCTATTTTACCCCTATGTCAAACATTTCACAGATATTTCCAGAATATTGAAAAACTATTTTTTAAACTTTTATTAAGACGTGAACTCGGAAAATATATTTGGCAAAGCGCTGAATGAGCGATAAAGCTAAGTCATTGATTAAATTTGAAGGTAACAAGAAGTGAACAATAAACTTGTAATTGAGTTGCTCTACCGAGCGTTCAGTTCGCTTGCCGACGGAACTATTTACGCTCCTCTGCTTTAATTGAAAAAAGTATAGGTACTATAAACAACACTTCCATTTTCCTCGATCGATCAAGGAAAATAGCAGCAAGTTAACGCTTAGATATTACCGATCATGGTCAATTTGCGTTCCATAGATTTGCGATTTGTTCTCATTGTGCTATTGATGTCAACGGCCATATAAAGTGCTCGCTTGTGGCAATATAACCTGCTAGTCGATCAACTCCTTCGCTTTCTTTTTTGCTATTTCAAATTTGAAATGGGAGGTAAGCTCGGGCGCGGTTCTCACTGGCGCTGGCCTGTGTGCTGCTGTGCCCACGCAGGAAGTGCGCCATAACCGCGCACCATTAATCACTGACTGGCCGGCTTCCTTCACTGACTGCACTCACAAATACGAGGGCGACACTTTTATTGTTTCGCATAATTTTTCCTTTTTGCATTTGAGGTCGAGCGCGCGGCCGGACCACGGTCGCGGTGGTCTCCCAGCAGAGACAAAGTTCGCCCGTTCCCTCATTTGTCATTATTATATCACGCATGAGGTAGAGTAGTGCCGGTGTATAGCAGTTTAGGCCCGGGACTGGATTTTTGATTGCAGCCCTTCTTAGAAACCTAACTATAAAATACTAAATTATGTAGGTACATATTTTCTAGGACGTATTAGAGACCGATCGAAAGAGGATATTCTGCCGAAACCAAAACCGGAAACGAACTTTTCGTTCAGGACTGAGTTTCATCTGAATCCGAAACTGAAATTTATTCATATGTGTGAATAATAACAATTGCTATTATGTACTAAACTAAAATCCACTATATTTGACACTTGTGCAGAGATGTAAATAACATAAAAATAAATAAGAAATAAAATTATAATACCTACCTAAGTATAGACCCACCATAGACTAGGTGCGTGTTGCGACACTTATTAACCCGAACACGTAAGGCAGAAGGTTGGGTCGATTATATGCCGAAAACCAACGTCGACACGACACTCTATTTTTCTGCCGAAACTTGCCGATATCGAAAGTAATTAAGTAGTAGAAACTTGTCCAGCGTCATGGAGCTAAATGTCATACATAGATCGGCATTAGGCTTATCTATGCCGAAATTATATTCAGCTGAGCTTATCACCTGAATATAATTTCGGCATAGTTATGTAATAGGCATAGTCAACTTTCAGTTCATTTTGTTATGTATGTTATATACAGCGTGATTTTGGACCTCTGAACTATAATGAAATCCTGGAATCAGAATCCCTTATGAGGTATACCTAAAACTGGAAGAAAAAAGGCAAGAATAGAAAAAGACAATTAATTAGTCCTCCTATACAAAGTCGCCGATCAGGGCGAATTCTATGGAAGGTCTTATATTTTTTTTCGTTTTTTACCTTTTTTTCTTGCAATTTTGTATTCCATTATGGATTCTGATTCTAGGATTTCAGTATAGTTCAGAGGTTACCGAATTAAATTACTAAATGTCTGGTTACGATTCATTTGCTGCTGTACTGTGAAACCCTGAGGCTGTACTAAAATGTATTTGAACTTTAGAAGCCCCTACGTGTCGGTCTTTCAAATGTATATCAATGAACTTCCTGATTCAATAGATGACAAATGTACTCGTATATTTTTTGCAGATGACATTTCGGTAATTGTGACTAGTGATAAAAAAGAACAAGATGACACACATGAAAATAAGATTAATAAATCTATTATTGATGTATGCCACTGGTTACAAAATTCTAATTTATTGTTAAATTTTACCAATACTAATAAATAAATAAAGGTATATAAAGGTATGGCATTCTGTGGGGAAATTCAGTTGATAAACAAAAGCTTTTTATAGCACAGAAGAAATGCGTAAGAGCAATATGTAATGTTTCTCCACTCACAAGCTGTAAATCTCTTTTTAGAAAACTTGATTTGCTAACTCTGCCATGCTAATACATATTCGAATTATACATCTTTGTCAAAAATAATATTCAGCTGTTTAAAAAACGAGACGATAACTCTAGACATCCACATCGTTTACTTTACCCTGCTAGCAAAACTGTAATTTGTTCGAAAAATTGTAGTACTATTTGTGTGAAAATTTTAAATTGTCTACCTGAAAAATGTTAATGTTTCCCTATTAAGCTATTTAAAAGAAAATTACGTAGCTGGCTTATTGAAAAATGCTTTTACAGCATTGATGTGTATATTTGGTAACCAATGACAGTGAATTTAATTTGACATTATATGACACAATTTAATAATATATTTTATGTTTTTCACTTCATTAATAATATAATTTAATTTAGTAATGTGTAATTTAGTAATAATAAATGTTTTTTTTATTTTAATTCTACATTAATTTGTTATATTGTAATCAAACATTGACCTTTTAAAAAAATATACAAATACAAAAATACAAATTATTAATAATATTTGCATGCTGGAAACATTTAAGTGTGTGATCTATGTTATTTTATTATATCTTTATTGTACCACAATGATTTATGATTTATCCACTTTAATAATTTACAAACTTTCATATCATTCATTATAATGAAAAAATCTTAGGAAGGCTGATAATGTGACATTTTTAAGACTCTTTGTTGACAAGAATCTAAAATGGACTAATCATATTGACAAAGTTTGCTCAAACTTAAATAGGTATGTGTATGTAATAATTAGGTTGAGGAAAATTGCTATAACAGCCTATTATGGATATGTAGAATCTGTTCCCAGATACGGATTGGTGATTTGGGGCAATGGTGTTGGAATAAACACAGCCTTTATTGCTCGGAAAAAATACATCTGAGCTATTTTCGGTGTTCCACCATATAAGTTGTGTAAACCGCAATTTCTAAAATCGAAAATATTACCATTGCCTTGCATCTAGATCTTAGAAATATATAAATTTGTCAAAAATAATATAAAACTAGTTAAACAGCCTCTGAAATGTACTTAAGAAATACAAGGTAAAGAAATAGGCTCGTCCACGATCACATTCCGAGAACTGATATGTACATGAAAAACAGTTAAAGCATGTGTATTAAAATTTATAATAAGTTACCTGAACACGTTGAAGCCCTTCCGTTTAAACAGTTTGAGAAATATATAGTCGAAATGTTGTTAGAAAAAGGTACTATTTGGTAAATGATTTTTTAAACGAATATAAATATATGTGTAATATTTTAAAATGATTTAAGTATAATATGTTATAACTAATTTAATTATTCAACTCAATTTTAAATATATTGTAATATATCACAAAGTAAATTTTGCATGCTATAAATGTAGCTGAATAAGTAGTTAAATCGTTTTTAACACCCTGTATTGTTTTACTTTATTCATAAGCAAATATCGCATTCATTCATTTCTGCGCAGCCGCCCAAATTAGCCCTGCCGTCATATCGAACCCTACCAATTTCTTTGATATGTTTTTTTTTCAGCATACAATTAAGTTTTACTTGCCTTCTCTTCTCTTCTATCTTTTATATGTAATAAAGGACAAAAAATGTCAAAAAAGACAGTCAAGTGAAATACCGACGTTACTCTTTTAGACCTTTGACCGGATACGAGCTTAGCGTTTCCTTAAGTGTATTGAAATGAGCTTGCGCGCAAACAATGAACAGAATTCCAAAACACAGGCAATAACACCGAATGCTTAGTGCGAGTGGGACATCACTCTTTCTCGGAATCCCGAGGCTGCGTAATGAAACACGGCTAAATGGAATGCAACCGGCAGCGACCGGGTCGGGCCGGACTCCGGCAGGCTCTGACGGCGTACACTCGAAATATAAGCCAAGTCGACGCATCCATGCGAAGTGCCAAGTTTGAATCTAACGACCATAGATTAACTGCCTGCTAAGTGATAATAGTATTTCGAATCGGACGAGTATTCCAAGTCGTAAATACCATTAGCGCTTGTGCTGAAGAAGATGGACGGAAGTAGGACATTTGTTGTATGATTGAAGAACAACAACTTTTAAAGACTGGCTGTAAACTAACGGGACTGCAAATGGCAATCAGCTGTATAGATAATGCTGATTGCACGAGGGCAAGCAATTGTCGTCTTGTCCAATCAAATAGTAGATTGTGTCCAGGCGCTTTCGCAGCCTGATTTTTATTGCAATAAATAAAATGCATCGCGGCTAGGCGCAGCTTTATTTATATTCGTAAATTTATGTATAAGGGTCCTCTGTCGTAACTCGACGGGTCCAGCGTCTCCTTTGCCAGCCTTTTGCGGCGTCTATATCGCCCTTACTATCATCCTGTGAAATCTAGAGCACGGCGTGGGGGTTAAGTTTTCGACCTATCCGGTACCCCCTATACCCTTGCAACCCCGGTTTAAGATGGCCCTAGGTCCGCTTTTATGATAGAATGTAAGTATAAGTAATTCATGTTTTAATATGATTTGTAAGTTTTTGTAGCCAACCGCCTGTCTGACACCATCTGTTCTTGGCTATCTTTCGTATTTCGTATTTGAACGCGCTTGGAATCGAACTGTGAGCCTCTCGTGCAGCCGAGCAGTATCTGGGCCATCGAGCAAAGCCGTCAAATTAATTAATTGGTATTAGTAGAGTTTTTCTTTACAATAAATCTAACTTACCAATAAAACTCTATCTAATGATAGCGTCTAAGGAGTTTGAATACAGAGGGGTAGAAAGAGTACCGTTAAATTCAAAAGTAGATTTTTAGTAAAGCGAGGGATAAATTAACTGACACGCGATACTCAAAAGTAATACCATTCGACCTCTTTACCTTAAAAATGTTGTAACATATGTTGTGATTCAAGAAATGTTTGTGTTCACAAATGATTACAACTAATTTTAGAGTCCATTTTCTTTGCACTTCGAATGTAACATGAGGTGTGAAAAATGGGGTGAAAAATAATTACTAAACAATAGGTTCATTTAATTTCGATTCGATGCGATGCGTAAGCAGCAATAAAACAAACTTTTGGTTGATACTAAAATTATGGCACTGGCACAAAGCAATTGTTTCACCTACTGTATTATTAACGTCATTCAAGTAATTGCTTAGTAATAATACTCGTAGTAATAAAGTTATCTTTGTCAAAATCTCATTGTTACCAAAAATCAAGACCAATGTTTACGCAAAATTTGATGCGATGTATCAACAGCTGTTTTATCTGAATTTATTGTGATTGTGATCCATCCTCAGTGGTATTTTCGTGGACCTACCTCAGATTTACACATTCAATTCTCATTGGGTATTAAAGTTTTATTAATTCCTAACTAGGGAGCTTTCATATTATTTTCCGGGATGACAAGTATTCTATATATTTCTCCTTAGACTTCGTGTTCGCAAAATTTTATGAGGCTAGGCATTAGCAACTGGGTGACAGTCTAGACTTGATTAGATTAGTCTAGATTGGTTAGGATATTAAGGATTATGGACCTTTTAGTCATATGGTTTACCAACAAATGGCCGTACCATGATAAACATATTATGGTTATGTACGCATAATCACATTTCATGTATGTCATCATAGAAAGGATGGGGTCTGTGTTGTACGTACGTACGTACAACACAGACCCCATCCTTTCTATGATGGACGTCCAAAAGTACGTGGTTATTCTCATGTTATTTCTAATAGATTTCATCATAGATAGATTTTTTTTAAATGGCGTTTATTTCTCCTATTTTATAATCAGTGTTTTCAATAATTTTTTAACGTTTTTATTTTCGAAGGGAGAAGAATTCGTAGGCTTAATATTGTATGGATTAAAAATAAAGGAAAAGGAAAAGTATGCTAGCAACGAAACAAAGAGCCGTCAGCACGGGATCCGCCAGGAACAGTCGAAGACAATGACGGACGCAATGCCAACCCATTGAAATGCCGATGTATGTACCTATGCTTGTGTGCTTGAAATTCTAACGGTTGTGTATATGTATCTATTATTAGATTCTTATGAAACTGGCTAAAGAAGATACGAAGAATGGGTGTAAGTCATCTTCAATTTAAATATGGATAGATAATATAAGTTTTTTTGGTAGGTAGGTATTTATTTCATAGGTATAGTTTTGTTTTTTTAATTTTTAGTTCGGTTTATGTTGTCAATTTTTATTATTTTTAAATTACTCGTTCTCAGTTAGGTACATTATATTAGTTAAGATATACATGTTAATAATTAAAAACATGGTTATAATCTTCAAATCTATCACCCAAGAATAAGGCGCATCCTGGTTTGATAGCATTATTGAAGTCTGTCCTGCATTTCATCGTAAGCCTTGGCCTGAGTATCCTGGATTTGTCAAATATTGTCCTTATTTTTCAAATAAAATCCAGAAAAACATTTAATATAAGTCCCTTGGAAAAGTATGGGTTATAAATACACAAAGCCATATGTGGTTAAGTAAGCAGTTTTTAAGACGATTTCATATTAAATCTAAATTACTATTTTCAATAAATTACTATCCTTACTAATATTATAAATGCGAAAGTGAGTTTGTTTGTTTGTTTCTTTGTTACGCTTTCACGCCGTAACTACTGAACCGATCTTGTATTCTGGAGTACGGAGAAGGACATAGGCTACCTTTTATCCCGGGAAAAGTACTATTCCCGAGGGATCGACATTGACGCGGGCGGAGCCGCGGGCGAAAGCTAGTTTTCAATAAAAACAGGCCAGTATTAGCCAATTATTATGTATATCTAATCTTTCTTCTAATATATAAAATTCTCGTGTCACAGTTTTCGTTGCCATACTCCTCCGAAACGGCTTGACCGATTTTGATGAAATTTTTTGTGCTTATCCGGTATCTATGAGAATCGGCCAACATCTATTTTTCATCCCCCTAAATGTGAGGGGTAGTCCACCCCTAAATTTTATTTTTTAGACATTATTTATACGGCAAAACAACGTTTGCCGGGTCAGCTAGTACAATATAATAATTAACCAATACCAGAAAAGAAAAAACGTAGAATGTATCAGCTGCTTCTCTTCCCGCGCAGATCGTAAAAGCCGATCGAGGGAATGGGCAAATCTGACGAATCATATTAGTAGGTGATGCGGCTAGCAACCCATCACTATTTTTGATTCCATTTTCCACCTAACGCTCACTTATTTTGAAGAAGTGCGAGCAAGAGTGTGACTGATTAATTATAATTAAAAGTAAACAATATTTGGATTGTTACGCAATATCATTACTTCCAGTATTCGCCTTGTTTCTTTTATTATCTTGATTAAAATAAAATGATTAGGTACTTACTAAATAATTTAAAATTATAAGTTTATTGCTCTCTGCCATGCAAGAATTGCTCTAAAGGTACACTACTTACTCGTAGAAAGTTAGTCCGGAGCAGCAGCAGCAGCATTAGCAGTAGTAGTAGTAACTATTACGCATCTATCTCTTACCGTTATCACGTAAAAATATTGTCCGTAAACCAACTTTACTGACAACCAATTCTTTTTAAATAATAGGTAGAGTGATTCAAGACGAAGGTTTATACATATGTATAATTTAAATATTTAATTTCATTTCATTTCACTGTACCACTGCTGGGCAAAGGCCTCCCTCCATTTCGTCCATTCTGTTCGGTCTTCAATTTACATATTAGTATCTACAATATTGTATTGCACCCGTGCGATACAATATTGTAGATTATTAGATACATTCCCGTAATTTATTTCATTCGCACGAATGTCATTAATTAATTAACAGCTCAAAGACTTGCCTCAACTTTGTTAATTAAATACATTAAGGCAACCGAAAAAAATGTCGCCATAGCTAGTACCCATTTGTATGGGAAAGAAGATTTTTTTTAGTTCCTCGTATTAGTCCTTAGGAAAGTTGTTCATTAGTTGTTGTACAGGTGGAATAGGCTGGAGGTGTGACGCTAATGGACCACATTTGCAATATCTATGTGCAAGGCAGCTTCAAAGTGAGACCCATCCCAGAGAAACTGGCGGAAACGCGGCTGAGATGGTATGGACATGTAATGCGTCGACCACCAGACCATATGACGCGAAGAGTGCTCGACATGAGTCGGCCACGACAAGTACGTCCCGGCAGACCTCGACAGACATGGTTAGCGACTACAACGAGGGATATGAAGCGAACATAGCTTACGCCTGTTTTGGCCCAGAACCGAGTGGCCTGGAGAAGATCAACTAGGAGAGCCAACCCCAAATAATGGTACTAAGGATAGGAAAAGAGAGAGTTGGAGTAGCCTCAAGGATCGGATAGGGTTTTCATAGATTAGTTTGCTGGAAGGTAGTCTAATGTGTAAACAATAGGAGTCACAGATTCTGATATCTATTGAATTCGTTTTCGATCAAGTAGATTATACAAACCAATAGAAAAATTATATGCTGTCCACAATTATTTGTTTTGTAATAAACCTACATCAATGCAAAACCAACCTTACTTTTATGCGATTATGTCAAATTTGAAAGCTAACTGTCGTCACATTTTGAAAATTAAAATTCAAGTTCAAACGACCCATTTATAAAAAAAAATTAAACGCTTATTAAACTTATTTTAGTTAAAATATGTTTTGTCTTGTTCTTTAATGTTAAATATCGTAGATTTTAGTTAGTTTATTTTTTGTTCTTATGAGGGATAAACATATCTATTGAATTCAACAAGTTTGATAAGTGGTTGTTACTTTTTATGAATAAAGGGGTATAATGTATACCTATACGTATGGGGACGCCTTTTTATCGCGGATTGTCTATCTTTTTAAAACTTGGCCGAAGGTCTTAGTGTAGAGATATGCAGCATCCAACAAATGTTACATGTCACGGATGTTGGTTTGTTTACTACGGTGCGCAGCGGCGGGCGGCGGTACGGTATGCGTCGCGCTTGGTTGCCGATGGCGGTCGGTGCAGCGCCGTCGGTGCATCCGAGTGCGCTCCGGCCACTCACCTGCGCAGACGCAGGGCTGGATGTCTAGGGTACCGTACAGACTATGAGGTCGAGGCATTGAACTGCGTTTAAAATTTTAAATTATTCTTTTCTAAGTATGTATTACATAAAAAATGCCAACTTGCAGTTAGAGAGTTATGCAGTAATGTTGGCTGTTGTCTTTGGGGTCTTTCAAAGATTACGTAAATAGTGAAAGAGGGTGGGGTGGTCTAGGCTTGAATTACTGTAGATGACAAGGGGGACGGAGGGTTAACGTGGTGATGTTGATGACGTTAGCGACATTTAGCAAAATAAACATTTTTTTTTAACAATAATTACAATATATACGTAAGCTTGGGAGAGGTGGGACGAGCCTTTCTTACTTGCTGGCTAAGGGTAAAAAAACTGGCTAAAAATAACTAATCTTCTGCTAACGTTATTCTTGAACGGTCTGTTTGCTGTTACTTGGCTCTGTGTTGGCGGGAACAGAGGAGAAAAAGTGGTTTACAAATAGTTTTCGATTACTTAAGTATTTGTTGATTATGCTGGACGGTAAATCAAACCTTTCATAGCTTTCACGGTGTGAGCATGGAATTCTTTGCTAGTCTAGTCTAGACCCGCATCGTTTCTTTGAAAAGGTGTTGCTATGATAGTTAGAAAAAGCAATTAATGTAAAATAAATTATTGCAAGAACATATAAAATACAGAATCTATCAGTTGCCCTCCTTTCCCGCACAGATCCTTAAAATCAATCGGAGGATGGAAGAATATCTTAGGAATCTTGTCAGAAGCGCTGTGGCTAGAAACCCAGTTTGATTCCCTTTTCCACCTTAGTGGGCATCCATAAATTATGGAGGAGGCGGTTGACCCAAATCGAACTCGACACTTGGGATCTTAGCTTGGGATAGAGGGGGTTCCAGGTAATGTCACGTATCTTCTTTTTCAGTTTTCCAACTTGAAGTCGAATCTTTGCGGCCATCTACGAATAAGTAATACTTATTCGTATCGAATCTCTGTCTGTAGACTGCAATCATCTGAATGTATCTATTTAATTTTATACATAATGTTAGGTAAACACTGTTGTCCCGTCGACATACAAAAGTATACGGCCGGCCCGGCAATTTGTATAAAAGGCAGAAGGCCAAGGGCTTGTTGAGACACGCGCAGTGTAGGGTTCTGTATTTGCATGTCATTTTATAAGTTGGTTGACTATAACATACTTTGAGTATTAGAGTCACTCTTCCTCTAGAAAATCAGCCAGCCTACTCCCTACCCCTATCATTCCGTTCTTCATAACTAAACTGTCCCACTACGTACTCTCCATCGATCTGCTTGCGTTGAAGTTTATTCTATATCAAACGGTTGATCCCTATAAAAAAGAATTCAGCTTTGCTTTAGGATCTAATAGGTGTTTAGTTAAGAAAATAAGTTATTTAATATTATTGTTTTTATTTTATTTTGCATTATTGTTTATTTTACTTTTGAACGTTCTTCTTATATTAATAGATGGATTAAACATTTTAAACGACTGACGACGCGAATATCGTTCTGTTTGTAAACGACTGGGCCGATTTTTGATATACTTATTAAAGAGCCATCGCTAGTAAACCTGCTTTTAAATAAAAATAGACATATGCAAAACGGTTCACCCATTTAAGAGCTACGGTGCCACAGACATATACGTAGACAGACTTTCGGACAGAATGTCGAGGGTTAAAAAGACGGCTTGCAAATTGCAAATAAGCAATAAATAGCTTTTTCTCAAACATGCTCGGAAATGTAGGCATTGTTGTAGTAAAATGAAGCCACGAAGTTTGTAATTCTTGGCTCGTCCATTACTTTACGGTAAGGAAAGTAAGTATGAAAATTTATTCCTGGCCGCTGCTCAAAACTTTTTAATTAATCTATGTAACTTGCACTATGTAACTTGTCATACAGCCATGGCTACCACATTATAAAAAAATGCACTCATCGAGCATATAAGTATATGAATAAGAAAATAATTTTATTAAAATGTTGGTATAAAATCAAACAAAAATATACCAATAATAAAAAGAAAAAACGCGGGAAAGTAGATTTTTACGGTATTACATTTTTTGGGTAAAATATGACTGGGCTGTATGGGCTATGTTTCCTTAGCACTAAATGACAATTGCAATTAAAAAAGAAAATGAAGCGGGAATGTACTATTATTTATTTTCGGCGGACTGCAAGGTTGTTGTTTTGGATTGTTTTGCAGATTGCTTCTAGTGGAGTTTATAATGTAAAATCGGTGTAATTTGGTGTTATAAATGGCTATGTTTATGAACAATGTGTGATAGTGCAGCTGCGGTGCTGATTTAGAGATTTACATAGCGGGCTGTTACTGCTTCGTCTATGATCAAACCAGAGGATTCGTGAAAAATTACGCCAGGAGCTGCGTTCAATCAACGAAATGAATTATACCATCATTTTTTTGATAACACGTTGAAAAATATGAAGGTCTAAAAGGCGTAGAACACCAAATGCCGTACAACAAATATGAAAATAGAAATGTACATACTATTATCGTCTTTTTATATTATACTCATTTATTCCCAGTAGTACGTCTTTCATTATTTCCTCGCATTTATTGAGAAAAGCACAATACATGCCTTTGCCGGGAATCGGCTTGCCGGACTCGTATTTATTGCCAACGCCTCGCTGACGCTCGGCCTTGAAAACTCTACTCGTCCGGCAATCCCTTACTTCCCGGCCTCTGCAGTAATGTACTATTTCACCTCATCTTTTCAAAAACAAAGAACGGTTGCCCGTGTACAAGGTCTAAAATTTATTCCCATAGGACGTTTAAATTCCCAATTCAAAATTTTTTTAGTCCCATGGAAATAAAAACACAAATATTGTTTTTCATAGAGAGAGATGAAAATATGATTGTGTTTTCTCGGGGCTACCAATACTTTTACTTCGGGAAACATACTCTGAATCCCTCGCTTCACTCAGTCTACTTTAGGATACCTCGCTATAGGCTCAAGTTTCTATGCTATTACTCCTTCGTTCCGCTCTGGAATCAAAATATTGCCCTCACCAAAAATTTATTAGGTATGTTAGGCCCTTGCGTTATCATAATCCTATACTTTGCGGGGTGTCTTACTATCTTTTTTTACCAATTTATTATTTGGAATACGAGCCCGCTCGGGAAACGAGTAAATGTGCGCGCTGCGAGTGCGCCGCAGACAATCCGAGCACGCATATGCTTCGCAAGCTTAGCAAATAATATGTTACCAATGAAAGTTGTGTTAATTTTTAGCCGACATTGAAAAGGAGGAAATTATGAATTTGGTTGTGTTTTTTTATGTTTGTTCTTCATAACTCCGTCACTTACAAACCGATTTGAAAAAATATTTTTATATTTGAAAGGGTATGCTTTTCGACTTTGTATGGGAAGCAAAAATTTTTTTGATTATCACCTTTTTTTCTTGCAATTCTGTAATCTACGTGGTATCATGTAAATTTATTTTATTAAACATTTTTTTAAACATCAAACAAACAAACAATGAAATCTTTCTTATTTATAATATTAGTGTACAAGTGTAGATGTAGGTAGTGCAGACAGACGGACAGTGACAGACACGAGTGACCCATTCCGTTTTGACATTATGTCGCACGGACCCCAAGAAAATAAAATAGACATGTATCTACCACTCTCAGGAAACTTTACTTATTTTGGGCGTTAAAAAGCTCGTCCAGAATTTGTCGAATAACAAACACGTTCTTTCCGTTATGCATTCGGAACTTCATTGAAACTGTAGTCATTTGCAAATGGCGTCGGCAACGGTGGCAATGTCCTGGTTATATTGTGTGATCTCATTTACGTTTTAGGTCATTTGAATTTTCAATAAAATTCGATATGTAGCAGTTTGTTTTCATATTTACGAGTAAATGTTTGCTTTCATTACATTAGCCTGATAACGTTTTATTAGCTTAGATAAAAAAAGCAGGCAGCCACTATGAATAGCCTTATTACTTACTAGCTGTGCCCGCGAGTCCATTCGCGTACATTTGTATGGGGTCCTCGTGTTATCATAACTGGAGAAAAAAAGTTTAAGTAGCTTATCCTGTGTCCTGCACGTCTAAATGTTTATCTACCAAGTTTCATTAAATTCAGTTTATTCGTTTAAGAGTTATGGAGAGATCATACATACAGAAAATATCTACAAATCCTCAATTTAATTTCAGTATCATATAGCTTATAAATACGATATCTCTTAAAACAAAGGAACTTACTCCATGACCAACCCTTACAGATTTATTATTAGTAACTGATGATGATGATTCAGAGGCAGTCGGTGGGAAACCGCTATTTAAATTATAAATTTTGCTCTAAAAATTCAGCTACTTGGATTGCAGATACTTAAAGATCAACCCCCCATTTAATTGAGCTACCTAATGTTTTGTTGATGATATATAAGGCTTGCCATAAATAGACATATTTAGTTACCTTACGGCTGCGAACTACTTACTTACGTTACATAGTTTAAAATCGCTTCCCGCTGTTTGTCCCTACGTACGAGTATGCTTAGATGTTTAAAACTACGCAACGGATTTTGATGCGGTTTATTTTAATAGATAGAGTGATTCAAGAGGAAGGTTTATATGTATAATTAATTGCACCCGTGAAAAGACGGGGCGGGTCACTAGTTAGTTATGCAGTGTGAAAATTAATTACCGATATTCTCTTGAAGGGGTGACTTAGCCTGTTGAAATTACTAACACTTTTCCTAATGGACAAATTTTATGGAAACAAAATCATACGAATTACAAAATCATACGTTTGAGCAATTTTATAAGAAAATTATGTTCCTAGCATTGTTGGTCCCATAGGAAAATTTTTCATTTTGATGGGCTTAGACCCCCTTCAAGGTAATGTCGATTGTTAATTTACACGCTTTTTTGATAGCTTAAATTTATCTTAACAAAAAATGGCCTATTTCAAGAACACCTTGAGAATCACTTCACTTCACGGCTCATATCATTATTCCGTTTCCGGGTATTTCTAACGAAACTATGTACTTAAGGCTGATTTCAGAGTCGCGTTTGACCAGCGCTGGTCACTTGCATACTAGATAGTAGTTGCGTTTCATAGTCACGCAGTTCAAACGCACCGTCGGTCGCCAGCGCTGCCGAAGCGCGCGCTCTATAATCAGTTTGCAATGTTTTACGGCGTCGCTGTTGCACTTTTCATAGAAAATAAACAACTAATTCTGTTATTATATTTGTCCCAATAATGACGACTATACACAGCTGTACATTGCAACGAAATGCGCGATACCAAAACTCGTTTCACAGTGCAATGCAAACCGGTTAAGGGGATACCACTGTAAATAAGGTCGTTCTGAACCTTATTTATCTCGCAAAATACTTAAATTAGGAGTTTCAAATCTAAGTAATATGATTTTTGACTATTTCATCTCCAAAAATTGAAGATGAAAACACGTTTTGATAAAATTTTCTCGATAGAAATATTTTTTGAAAAATGGTCTTCGTTCGCAGAGTTTTTGTTATTGTAGCTCAAATGCGACGAATGAAATAATGATTTTTAGACTAAAAGATAGGTTATTAGTAATTCATCAAAATGTAAATATGAAAATACAATTAACCGGTCTGATTTTATATAAAATAGAAATAACGAATTTGGCGCTTACGTTTTTTTCTTTGAGCGACTCGAGACTATCTCCTATCTCATCATTCACGGGCTAAACCGCCAAGCGCTATCCCTTGCGCGCACTTGATCAGTCCTTTGCCGAGCGAAGGTACCAAACATTTGAGTCCTCGTCTTAAGCGCGCGCTGTTAAAACGCGCTGGTTAACGGCGCCGCGCCGGTCGCTGGCAGCGTCTCTCTGAAATCAGACTAACCTAATATGTGTTTGACTGAACATAGCATAGTTTTACTGAACTACTTAGCCTGCTTTACTTTGTCGTCCACGCAGAATCGTATTGACTAATAATAATAAATCCAGCGTGTAACATCATCGTCCAGGATATTGAACAACGTATTCGCAAATTAATTAATCGAAGGTTTGTAACACATACATACTAAATATCGCCGGTGGGCCCCGGTTGTGCCTGATAGGTATTAACACTGGCAGGTATAAGATAGATGTCCAATACAGCCTGAATTAGATGTACCTAATATATGCGGAATAGGATGTATTAGGTGGTTAAAATATAATTGTGATAGAGTTACATAGAGTTCTCGTACAGTGCGTGTAATGGTGTAATGCAATTTTAAACGGGCAATGTTTCGTGGAAAACCATACCGGTTAAATATATATATAAAAATAAAAAAACGTAATATATTGTCCGTATAATAGTCTTTATTTAGTAATTTTATTATGCTCATCTATTCTGATTTCGTAATTCAAAGCGACTTTGAAAAAAGAGGATGCTCTCCAGTCGCAGGAATCTTTTTTTTTTACTTTGTTCTCCGATTTTTTTTTATTGGAAAGCGAATACTTTTATTTCTAATTTCTTCCAATTTAATTTAATTAAAATCGGTTAAGTAATTTGGTCAAAATCGCTTATTATCTGAAAGATTATGTAAATTATTAACAAAATATATTTTAACAATAATAATACTTTTTATAACACAAAGAGGGTATAGGTTTTATCAGGTAACTAGCTGTTGCCCGCGATTTCGTCCGCGGCAATTTCTGTTATTATGATTGATTAGTATAGATGAATAATTTTTTCCCGTTCTCGAAACTTTTTTATTGATACTGCGCTCCTATTGGTCGCAGCCTGATGTTTTATAGCCTAAAGTACCAAGGGTACCGTATTATCTATAATAAGTTTAAAATTATGCTTTACGCAATTTTTCCTTTAACTGTTCTTTAAGAAGTTGATTCGTACCAAATTTCAAGATTCTGAGTTCACGGGTTTTGGATTTCCTTGCGAATGTCGTAAATTTGCGGCATAAACGCTTATATCTTTTGATTGCGTTGGCTTAGAAGATTTAATTTTTCGCAGCTCCAAAGACCCGAGTATTGTTACTTCCACGCGTTCCTGTGGAAAAGGTTCTTGACAGACAGACAGACGGACGACAAAGTGTCTGAATCCTAAAAACGTCGATTGTACCAGTTGCTTCTCTTCCCGTGCAGATCGTAAAAGCCGATTAAGGAATGGGTGGGACAGAATGGGTGCAAATCTAACGAATCATATTAGTAGGCGATGCAGTCGCATCGTCTACTAATATGATTGTCAAATGACGGAATCAAAATAGTTATGGGTTGCTAGTCAGCAACCCATCACTATTTTGATTCCGTTTTCCACCTAACGCCCACCAACATGCTAAACGTGGGTTTAAGGTCATAAAGACTTAGGCTCTGTCTACCCCGCAAGGGAAAAAAGTGTTACTATGAATGTATTTTTTCGGAAACTCGTTTAGTATCGTACCTAGTTATTTAGTTCCCATATAAAATCGTCTTATTGTAACTTAGGGGGTGGTCAAGACAACAAATACCAATTTATATTTATTTGACGTTTTATGGATCAAATAATTAAAATACTTATACAAATACTTATCTGAGAGCTGGAGCAATAAAAAGTTAATTACGAAAGTTATTAACCAGTTAATGCGCCAAGTGTAAATATTCAAGCAAGTGTGATAGGTCGTTTATGTCTTTTCGTCATCGAGTCCATGTCGAGTCGCAGGCGCAGGCAGATTTACAGCAGTCATATCGCCGGGCACCGACTTTCAAATGAACCACTTATATATTACTAGCGACCCGTCCCGGCTTCACACGGGTGCAATGTAGATACTAATATGGGGCCGTAAATTATACATATGAACCTTTCGCTTGAATAACTCTATTTTTCGCCTTTCGCTTGATGAACTTGATTGCTGTCCTGAGTCCTGACCCAGGACAGCAATCAAACACCATGTTAGGATAGCACAATCAAACACGGGATTCGGAATGACACTAATTTATTATAAATGAAGGTATAGCACTACAATTGATCACTATGTAGTGAGGGCCCTGTAAGGTACATTACAGGGCCCTGGGCAGAGTATGCTTCGTAGTAGGGCAGTCATGGCCGAATTAAAAAGCGTGTAGAGACAGAAGCGAGCGTTGACCTGGTAAATGTTCACTGTCCTTGATCGCCGGCGCGGGCGGCCGGTGACGGTGACGTCATCCCGAGGGGCCATGGGTTTCAGCGGAGGCCCCACATCTTGGTATCTTCTTTTCACTTCTGTAAAATCTGATTAGTTGTTACTAAAATCGTGATAATAGAATTGCTTTAATCATAATTATACATGTGAAAGTATGTATAATAAATGGGTATCTCTTGGATAGGCATGTGACGTCCTTGTCTTCATCGTCACTTACCATCAGGTGAGATGGGAGGCAAATGCCTAAACCAACATTTAGTAAAAAAAAATTACTTTGGAGCACTAACAGATCTGCATACGAAGTATGGTATGTTTTCCTAAAAAATTATACTTTTTTTAATCTCGGAATTATTCATAGGTTCCCTGAGAGATGATTGAGAACGAAACCGGTATTATTTGTAGTGTGTTAAATAGAAACGGATTTGCATACATTTAGGATCGAACGTAAACGAAAAAGGAAAATACGTCCACAATTCGACATGTTACTGATTTTTCAGATTACGCATCTACGTCAGGGGTAAATTATTCGCAGCATAACATAAACTTGCTGTACCTATATGTACTTAGTACTGTAAGTGTCTCGTAGTCACTGTGTTTTATCATGCTCTACGAACGATATAGGTCTTCGAACCGACCGTAGGACGTAGCAATATCAGAATAGTGGTCGTAGTCTATAGAGTGCGGGATAGTTGTAGTAGTACATACCTACCATTATTACGCCTTTATTTCTAGCCAAGCTATAATACTCGAAAGCATACAGTACCTTCAATAAAAGCGAAAATCATCTCGTCACGAAATTTAGAAAACTACTTAGCCAATGAAGATGAAACTTATAGATAAAGCCAACTGTGTGTAACAACTCTTATCAAATTAAGAAATAAAATATGGTAAATTTTTTAAGCAGGCGGGATTTGAACCTGCGACGTTAAGGGCCCGTACTACCTCACACTGCTTTGCATGATTGTCTGTTATATCAATAATAATGAAATACTCAAGTTGAAATAAAAATGCAGCAAAGTTCAGGACTAACTCTGGTAACTATCAGACTCAAAAACACGATTGCGTTAAATTATCTTCTTAATCTTGATAGAAAAAAATTGCAAAGTTGCCTCCAAATCACGTCTAATTTACTCGGTAAACAGCATTATTCACTACATTAAAATTAACCTTGAAACTTTTGATTATAATTGCATTACAGATAAGGCAGCCATCATGTATTTTTTTTTCGAATAACCCTTGAATATTCTTAAAATACGAAAATATCCAAAGTAGCCAACGCGTTTAGACCATCCGCGTTTGTACCGCCACGCCGCCTGGCCTATGGCGGGCTCTTAAGTCTATGTACGACTTACGCTCTTCCAACTGAGCCACCGCCTGTTCTAACCTCGGCGCCGAAATTCTCCACCATATTATACGTATTAACCCAACTACCCGACTTTTACAAGTGAGGTATTTGATTCAACTCATTATACAATGAATTTTGAATCAACTTATATGTGGGAAGCCATGTAATAATTTAAGTTTTTATATTTTGCATTCACAATGCTATCTATATATACCAATAATAAAACAGTAAAAATATTTTGTCTGTACATTTAGAATTTTTGACTGAAATGGATAGAGGGACACTTAAAAAGAATAAAAGAAAGCAAAAAAATTTTTTCGAATTTTTTGTCTGTCTGTCTGTCTGTCTGTCTGTCTGTCTGTATGTATGATCACAATTATCTCCGAAAATCCTGAACCGATTTACTTCAAACTTTCACCTATTGCTTTGTTTTAACTCAGCAAAACATCTAAAGTTTGTTTCATCAAAATCGGTTCATTAAAAAAAAAGTTATCGTCATTTGAATGAACTCAAGGCATTAGTTTGCCTGCAAATATACACAGTGAATTTTTTATCGTTTTGGACCCTTAAAGGAGTGACCCAGACCATCAAAATGAACAACTTTTCCTATGAGAACAATGCTGGGAACTCAAAAAAAATTCGACATTCCCATACAAACTGGCCGGGCGGCGGGACTCTTTTTTATGGAAATGACGAATTTTTTTTGAGTTCCCAGCATTCTTCCCATAGAAAAAGTTGTTCATATTGATGTCCTGAGTCACCGCTTTGAGGGTCCAAACTGTTCCTGAGGGATAGACACTAACGGCGGCGGCGTAGCCGCGGGCAAACGGCAAACCAACCGAAACTGCTGCGCCTAGAAACTTGAAATTTGGTACAGGGGTTCTTTTAATGATGTGTGAGCGGTAAGAAAGGGTTTTTAAGAAATTTAACTTTTAAAGGGGTAAAATTTATATGGAATTTTCTCATTTCTGGACTTAGAAGTATGAAAGTAGGTATATAAGTTCTCGATTAAAATTAAAAAAGATGTGTGTAGGTAGATGAAATTTGCAAATTTCACCCCTTAAGGGGTAAAATGGGGGTGGGTGGGTGGTATAAACTTTGTATGGAAATTTTCTCATTTCTGGACTTAGACGTATGAAAATAAGTATATAAGTTTTAGGTTACAATTAAAAATATCTGTGTAGGTAAAATAGACGACATTTTCCCCTGAAGGGGTTAAATAGCGGGGTAAAGATTGTATAGGAATTTACTTATTTCTAGACTTAGATGTATGAAAATAGGTAAATAAATTCACGATTACAATTGCATAAGATCTGTGTAGGTCAACTGGAAAAAAATCACCCAGAAGGGGGGTAAAGTTTTTTTGGAAATTTTCTCATTTCTGGACTATGAAGTATGAAAATAAATAGTTATGTAAGTTCTCGATTACAACTAAAAAACATATCTTCTTCTTCCTCTTTATCCTTCTCCCACTATTATGTGGGGTCGGCACAGCACGTCAATCTCTTCCATTTTGCTCTGTCGCTCGTCAAACCCTCTGTTACGCCCTTCCTATCCATGTCCTGTTTCACGCACTCAATCCAGCGTTTTTTTGGTCTTCCCCTACTTCGACGTCCCTCAATTTGCATACCTAAAACCCTCTTAGTCACATGATTCTCTTCCCTCCGCATAACGTGTCCAAACCAGTTCAACCTATTGCTCTTTAATTTTTCTGTCACAGGTGCCACTTTCATACTTTCTCTTACATACTCATTCCTTATTTTATCCTTTCGCGTCACTCCACACATCCATCGTAACATTCTCATTTCCGCAACATGCAGTCTTCTTTTATCCCCTATTTTGGTGGGCCAACACTCCGAACCATAAAGAATTACCGGTCTTATACAACTAAAAAACATATATGTGGGTGAAATGGACAAAATTCACTCCTAAAGGGGTAAAATGGGAGGGTTAAAGGTTTTATGGAAATTTACTCATTTCTGGACTTAGAAGTATAAATAATATCCATACTTCCATACTAATACTAATATTATAAATTCGAAAGTAACTCTGTCTGTCGTTTTTTTACGCTTCAACCATTGAACTGATTTGGATGAAATTTGGTATGGAGGTGTGAGGCCCGAGGAAGGACATAGTGTATGTTTGATTCCGGGAAATTCTACTGTTCCCGAGGGATCGACACTAACGCGGGCGGAGCCGCGGGCAACAGCTAGTTTTGATATAAATACTCTTATTAAATAAGGAAATATAATATGGTGAGAAAAAGTAACTCGTACATACATTTTTTTGGAAGGACTATGTAGCTAGTTAGCTGCAAGTGAGCTTTCGCTACTTCACCGGGCGTTTGAGGCTTAGGTCGCAGGTTCTAATCCCGCTCGCTTGTAAAAAAAATTTCACCATATTTTTTAATTTAATTAATTAAGAGTATATTCACTTCAAAAACAAATAATTAAATTAATTATTATTATAATTCCATACAATGCACGGGAAACTAAAAAAAAGTTTGTAATATTTGGTGTCTAATGTTCTTAGATGGTACGGAACCCTCCGTGCGCGGGTCCAACTCGCACTTGGCCGATTTTTCTTATTGACCTGGGTCTTAGATTTTTCTATATAAGTATAGTATCTTTTATAAAGTATAGCATCGTTGAATTAGTATCCCACAACACAAGTTCACATCGTGTTCACATCTTACTGTGGGGATAGCTCAATCTGTGTAATTTGTCCCTAGTATATCTACGAGTACAATTGAAGTATGTGAAGTAATACAAATGTGCAAATATCCCGGCATCATTGCGTCTGCAATCTCATACTTATGTAAATCACGACGTAAACTGGATCTGGCTTTCAAAAAAATCCGTTAAATTCAAAATGGGTTTTCTGCCTAACGACCACCGAATATGCCTGATGATACTGGTTTCGGTATCGCTTAGCTATTCTGTGAAATGTGGCATCGGGCTATAAACATTTATATAGCGAAATAAATAATGAGTGGCTCGGCGATGGAGTGTAACGTCCTGTAGGAGCCCTGGACGGGTACTGGTATCCGGTACATCCACATTGCTGGGCGAGCCCCGCGATGGCTCACACACTTTTTGCGGATCCGTTGCGAAGGTCGGTCGAGATCCACGAGCGGTCTAGCAATCCGACCGCTATGAATGAATAGTCGCTCGACAGGTCTGTGGCGCATACTAAATAACTTCAGATTAATTTGACAACAAACATTTAAGTTGGCAAAAACCGGAATGTTGCCGGCACCCGCCCCGTGGGAAATGACGGCCCAAACGTTTGTCTCCGATCAATAAGTACCTGGTGCCCATTAAGGTCTCTCTTATTTTACGCTTTTTGTAGCGTGATGTGTGTGCGGCCAATTGCTTTGTAATTTTTTGGCACGACATCGATTTTGGACACGCGATTTCGCTTTAAAACTTTTTTAAACCATATCGGTCTCTAGATCCACTTTGCCATCAAAGCTTTCGGTTTTATACCTAAATTTGTGACTTTGTTCTTTGAGGATGGAAATTCAGAAAACGATTTTTTTTCCTCTGTGATATTACAAAAGTCAGCAGAAATAACACAAACAAGCTACGACACTCAAGGTTTGATATTCTTAGAACATAGCGAAGTGCTGTCATCATATTTTGAATATTTAAATGAAATAACTTATACCTGCTACTGTTAAGTAGGTATAAGTTATTTCATGTAAATATTACGTAAATATAACGTTTTACAATGTCTCAGCGAGATGGGTCAGCGGGGACCAAAGAGAATATATTCTCCATGGCGGGGAGAGATTTTATATACACCTCCTGTATTAATCAATAGAGAAATATGGTAAAAAGAACTGACATTTAAGCTCAGCATTTAAGAAAATTAAAACTTTTTCAGTTTGATCAAATTTAATTTAATGAGAGTAAATTAAAACTTCCTTAATATAACTTTAATTTTTACTCAAATTTCGAATTACGGCCTTTCTAATAAATTGGTGCCATGATTCCTTTGACCTTTCTCTACTTTACTTCTTTAATAATCCTAACTAATATTCAAAATGCCAAAGTGAAATGAGTTTGTTTGTTTGTTTACCTTCACGACCTATCTACTGAATCGTCATGAAATTTTGCATACCCGTTGTCGGGGCTACGGAGATGGACATTGTGTACATTTTATCCCGGGGAAAAGTACTTCCCGAGGGATCAACATTGATGCGGGTGGAGCCGTAGGTGAATGCTAGTCATATTATAAAGAGTAATGTTTTTTTTTGTCTTTTTGATTTTTATAAGCAGCAACATATAATATAATTTATTCAGACGAAATCGCGGGAAAGCAGCTACTTTCTTATATTTAATAAAATCCTCGCTATCGACACCCTATGCTATGTGAGGCCGTAGAATTGGTAGGAAAGTAAACAAAAGAAGATTTTTCAAAGACTAATGAAAACATATCTGCCCTGTCCACGAAATTATAGGCTTTGTAATTCGGGAGAGCGTAAGGAATCTAATGATACCCCATAATGTCTAAACCCGTTTGCAAGTTATGATGAAATAAGGAACCTCGCATACATAGGTACCTTTAATTAATTACACAATTACATACATAGGTACATGCCCTCTTAAACAATAAAAAGTAAGTAGGTACCATACAATATTTAAGCGCAACCAATAATTTTAAAGAGTGTAGAAAGAAGTGTAGTTACAGAATATTAGGAAGCTTTTCCTTAGACTATTTACACGACTTATAATAGTCGTGTAAATAGTCTAAGGAAAAGCTTCCTAATATTCTTGGTGACGCTGAAATATTGTATGATTACTTACTTACTTTTTATTATTATACCTTCTCGTGAAGCTTCTCGTATATGAAAATAAAATTGTAGTTTTTTTTATTTTTTTTCATTGAGAACCGTAAGTGAAGCTTTGTCCAAAATTTTACTTTTCCTGGCTGAAATGTGATGTCATGATAGTATATTTATTTTCCAGCTTAAGCTGGAATTTGTAACCACAAATTAATGTGTGGTTACAAATTTACTCAGGCATTTATTAATAAAAAGTCAAGGTAGGTATAATTATTACTACACGCCCAAAAAAGGTAAACAGCTCATAATGTGTATATGGGAAGCTAGTTCTAAGATGTTGCCGATTCGATACGCGTAATACCAATGACCAAAGTTGAAAATTAATTTTAGAAAGAGCGATGTGAGCTTTAAAATACGTCTGAATATTGCTGTTCCACCTGTGTGCGTAGTGCCATGATTGGCAGACGTACAATACGTGATTAATGGTCGTACAGCAATGTTTCATCAATAAGCCACGCATGAGTAATGTTGCAGGTCCATGCCGCAATATTTATCTTCATTCGATCGGAATATTATCTTGGTAATGAGATACTTCCCTACTGACATTATAAATTAAGTCTTTCGGCGAGCTCCGTGGCGCAATGGTTAATACGCCAGCCTGCGACCTGCGACACGAGGGTTCCCGGGTTCGATCCCCGCCCAGGTCAAGATGGAAAACGATCTTTTCCAGATTGACTTGGGTGTTGGATGTTTATCTAATATAAGTATCTATTATAAAATATAGTTTCGTTGAGTAAGTATTCTATGCCACAAGGTCACAACTTACTGTGGGGCTAGCTCAATTTGTGGGATATCTCCCTATTTTTTTATTTAATGTTTCAGTTTAAAGTTATCTTTTAACTTGCTTTGCTCGTGGGTCATGACGTGGCTTCTTTATAAAAACCAAGGCAACATGTTGGTCGTTTTTCGTCAGAAAATGAACATAGCCTTTTACTACCTAACCTTATATTGTAAAGGACTATACGAGGAATCAATAGCAAAAAGCCGGTCTATAAAGACTGGCCGATGGAAGATAAAGAAGGAACTATTTACTAGTTTCTTTTATACAGGCATTTTTCTTATTAATCAGGTGAGTCAATGGGAATATATTTTTATTTATAAAAGATAGAACAAAATGATCAAAATAATTTAGAAAGAAAGAAATATATTTATTTGGCAACATTTGTCGTAACACTTACACATACATAGGTACTAGCACGTCTTTTTCCCTTGTAGGGTAGACTGAGCCCCAGATTATAAGACCTAAAAGCCACGTTTAGCTTGTTGGTTACTTATTTGGCGGAAAACGGAATCAAAATGGTGGGTTGCTAGCCGCATCGACTATTAACATGATTCCTCAGATTTTTGGCCATTCCCTCGGTCGGCTTTTACGATCGGCGCGGGAAGAGAAGCAGCTGGTACATTTTACGTTTTTTTTCTTCCGGACCGCATGGAAGATGTCGATTTAAATCCTGAAATTAATTTTAGGGTTCCGTACCTAAAGGGTAAAAACGGGACCCTATTAATTTCGCTCCGCTGTCCGTCTGTCTGTCTGAAGATGTCGATTGAAATCTTGAATTTATTTTAGGGTTCCGTACCTTAAGGGTAAAAACGGGACCCTATTAATTTCGCTCCGCTGTCCGTCTGTCTGTCTGCCTGTCTGTTCGTCTGTCACCAGGCTGTATCTCATGAACCGTGATAGTTAGACGGTTGAAATTTTAACAGATGATGTATTTCGTTTGCCGCTATAACAACAAATACTAAAAAATAGAATTAAATAAATATTTAATAGGGGGTCGATATCCTTCCCCCATTTTCTTCCCCTATGTCCTTTTCCCAACTCCTTGAAACGCCGACAACGCTCCTGTGCAGTTGTCCATGGTCGCTCACCATCAGGTGACTCGCTTGCTCGTTTGCCGTCCTATATCATAAAAAAAAGCTCAATCTGTATGATTTGTCCCTATATATCTATATCGCATAATTAACGCTGGAAATGGCATTTTTATATATTTAGTTTGGGTTAGTGCAGCTATAGTTATACAGTTACTGTATGAGGTATAATTCCGATTTGAAATGCTATAAATGCATGGTCTCTGACAACCGAGTGCAGGGCAATATCACAGAGGAAAAAAATACTACGTACTAGTAGTACACAATACTTACCTTAAACAATGATGGATTTTATACCATACTCGTACTTATTGAAGATATGATCAGTCAGACAGGCGTATCAATAAACCTATATTATTCTTAAACATAAACATATTTTCCTAAGATCCACGTTATTCTAATGATCAAATTAATTAATGCCTTACTGTAGTTAACTTTGATATTATTAGCTGACTATTATATGTGGCTTCTTGAAATCATAGGATTTTAAAATATATGGGTACCGGAAACGAGTCACTATAAATTCTTGACATACGAGGTGTGATTCGGCCTTGAGCCAAACCCATGGCTCAGTGATTATGTCAGGCAGCGGTAAGATATGCCACAGACGTACCGCAGTAAAAATGTGTCGAAATTTCGAAAGACCTTCGTGTCTTCCTGGAGTACATAGAGATGTTTCGAAGGTATTCGTCGGTTTATTTACCGATAGTTTTATTCGGAACTCCAGGATTTACCGGAGATAAAAACCTATTGAAAAGAGATGCGTGCTGAAAAACACACATGACAGTTATCAAAGTACAAAACATACATATATGTTGTGAATAAGTTCACTTAATCGGCGAATTTTAGCAATAGATAGATAACACACTAAGTACTACTAGTATACTGTATACTGGCTTGTAGAGCTTTAATATTTTTTTTACTGTTTAACAAGGGTTTGCAAGACTGCACTGCTCTACTGATTTCATCATAAACTCCGACAAAAACCTGCTATCCAAATCTGTAAGTTCCGATTTTTTTTATTGTTGTTTGGAGTTCCGTAGCATCTCTAGTGAGCCATCGTGATGTTTCGCCTTACGGCGGAGACTATGCCATTCATAGAGGCCACAAAAGTGGAACACTACTCCTTTACACTACTTTACCTCCGTGTGGGGACGGAGTAGAATACAATTCCCCACTGCCCGTCAGGTTGACATCTCGTAAGAGGCGAGTAAAATACCCGACATGCTCGGTGGTAGGACCTCGAGGGTCCGACTGGCTGGCGACCGACATGCCGAAATCTATCGTAAAGCACCGTTGGGTGTGTTTCGACGGTTGCGCGTGAGAGCCAATCCCCATTCCCGATTCCCGTAGTTTCGACAGTTTATGGTCCCTTAGGGGCTGGAGTCTTGCACTGTCTGATTGGGGGTGCGACGTTGGCGCGGGGGCCAGGGAGACCCGATGAAACGGTTGTCCGCTGGCCGCCCGCTGGTACGTAGAGGACCCGAACCCTGGCTGTCCCGGCTAGGGAGGCTGTCCTGCCGCCAGTGTCAAAAGCTCGTGATTGGTCGTCGTGCCGGCCTGGGAGACCGGAGTGGAACACGGCGGCTGATCATTGTGTTGGATCGGGGGCCCTTCCGTCCCCCGTGCCAGCAGCGCACCTCACTGGTCATTCATTGCGGGCCATCATTCCTTAACTTTGCCTATGTAACTGTCGTAACTACGGCAATCCTCAATTTTTTCCCTGTTAACCACCTTTTTATGGCAAGATCGAAAAATAGAAAACATGTTTCTACAGCGGCACCCCCTTCCACATTTAATGTGGACTTCTTCAACGTCAGAGGAATGCATTCCAACCTCAATGTCGTCCATCATCACTTGAAGACGACTAAGCCGGCTCTATTTTTCCTGACTGAGACACAAATTTCCTCTCCTACCGACGTCACATATCTCTTGTATCCCGGTTTCAGCTTGGAGCACAAGTTTATGCCCAATGCTGGGGTGTGTATGTACGTACGGGAGGATGTATGTTGTCGACGTCTCAGCAGCCTTGAAGACAGAAACCTGTCATTGTTATGGGCGCGCGTAGATCACGGTGACCGCATCCGGTTCTATGCGTGCCTTTACAGGTCCCATAGCGGTGATGCCGAAACAGACCGACTTCTCGGGCATGTACAGAAGGGCATAGACGAAATTCTCCAGCAGCACCCATCGGCGGAGGTAGTGATCCTAGGGGACTTCAACGCTCACCACTTTGAGTGGCTAGGATCACTGAAGACCGACTACGCTGGGAAGGCTGCATACAACTTTGCTGTAACAAATGACCTCAACCAGTTAGTTGATGGTCCTACCAGAATACCTGATATTGAAGGACACAACCCTGCTTTGTTGGATCTTCTGCTGACCTCACATCCAAACGATTACCAGGTATTCCGTGATGCCCCTCTAGAAACCTCGGATCATTGCCTGGTACGTGCTGTGGTTCCATCCGGTCAGACCACGCAATCCAGACCACCTGGTATGCGTCGTGTGTGGCATTATAGGTCAGCAGATTGGGATGGATTGTGAGAGTTTTATGCATCCTACCATTGGAGACGGTTGTGCTTCTCATCAGAAAATCCTGACATTTGTGCGAAAGCTGTCGCCGAAGCGATACTGCTGGGCATGGAGTGCTACATTCCCAGCTCGGCGGTTCGTATCGGAGGGCGGTCTCAACCTTGGTTTCGTTGCTCGTCTTTGCATGCCGCCCACCTCAAGCGCGAAGCCTACGAAGCCTGGGTTGCTGCGCGAAATGTCAAGGATCGTAATACTTCTGATTCGAAGAAGCGGTTCAACGCAGCTTCAAGAGCCTACAAGAAGCAGATCACTGCAGCAAAGTTTGCGCACACTGCGCGCATTGGTAGGAGACTGGTTGGCTATCCCTCCGGGAGTAGAGCATTCTGGTCTCTTGCTAAGGCAGCGCAGGGGAATTTCTGTCACCCTTCACTTCCATCTCTGCACAATCGTCAGGACTCGCTGGCTCACTCCGCAAAAGAGAAGGCCGATCTCTTGGCTACTCTCTTTGCGTCAAATTCTACCCTTGACGACGGAGGAGCATCGCCGCCCTTTTTACCGCGATGCGAGCACTCAATGCAGGAAATTCGGTTCACTCAAAGTGCAGTGCGACGTGCTCTGTTTTCCCTCGACGTCAGGAAGTCCAGCGGGCCTGATGGCATTCCAGCAATTGTGCTCAAAACATGCGCCCCTGAGTTGGCTCCGGTGTTAGCACGCCTATTCTCGCTGTCTTACACCTCAAGAAAAGTCCCGTCTTCGTGGAAAGTAGCCTACGTTCACCCTATTCCTAAAAAGGGTGACCGCACAGACCCGTCTAACTATCGGCCTATTGCGATAACCTCCCTGCTCTCTAAGGTGATGGAGCGTGTGATAAACATCCAGCTCCTTGGTTACCTTGAAGATCATCAGCTAATTAGTGACCGTCAATACGGGTTCCGCCACGGGCGTAGTGCTGGTGATCTTCTTGTGTACTTAACGCACCGATGGGCAGCCGCCATCGAGAGCAAGGGAGAAGCACTGGCATTTAGTCTAGATGTCACAAAGGCTTTTGACCGGGTCTGGCATAAGGCTCTTCTCGCGAAGTTACCATCTTTCGGGCTTCCTGAGGGACTATTATTGTGGGTCGCTAGTTTCTTATCCGGGCGAAGCATTCAGGTCGTTGTAGACGGATTATGCTCCGATATCATGCCCATCAATGCTGGCGTCCCCCAAGGATCTGTTTTATCACCTACGCTGTTTCTTCTGCACATCAACGACATGCTTAACACTAGTAGCATCCATTGCTATGCAGACGACAGTACGGGTGATGCATATTATGCAGGTCGTGCAAATATCCCTCAAACACAGGTGGAGGAGAACAGAAAGAGACTTGTGTCTGACATTGAGACCTCTCTGGAGCAGGTCTCTGAATGGGGTAAACTAAACCTAGTTCAATTCAACCCTACTAAGACACAAGTCTGCGTGTTTTCCGCTAAGAAGACCCCATTTAAAATAGCACCGAAGTTTCGGGACACCTCTCTTACCATTTCTAAGAGTATTGGGGTCCTTGGCGTCGATATTACGAAGGAGGTCCAATTCCGGAGTCATCTGGAAGGTAAAGCCAAAAAGGCTTCTAAAAAACTTGGGGTGCTCAATAGAGCGAGGCAGTACTTCACTCCGGGTCATAGACTTTTATTATATAAAGCTCAAGTCCGGCCCCACATGGAGTACTGCTCTCATATCTGGTCTGGTGCACCTCAATACCAACTCCTTCCTCTTGATTCCATCCAACGCCGGGCAATTCGTATTATCGACGATCCCACACTCACAGACGATTTAGACACCCTCGGTCTACGGAGAGACGTTGGCTCTCTGTGTGTATTTTACCGTCTATACTATGGGGAGTGTTCTGAAGAACTTTTTGAATTGGTGCCACCGTCACCTTTCTACCACCGCACCGCTCGCCACAGGAGTAAAGTCCATCCCCACATCCTTGACACTTGGGTCTCCAAAAATGTCAGAGCGTCACGTGGTTTTTTTCCTCGTACAGCAGGATTGTGGAATGGACTCCCTCCCGAGGTTTTCCCTGTGTGCTATGACTTGAGGTCCTTCAAAATGCGTGTTTACAGGTATCTTAAGAGTCGGCAACGCATCAGCAGCTCCTCTGGTGTTGCAGATGTCCATGGGCGACGGTGACCACTTTCCATCAGGTGGCTCGTCTGCTCGTTTGCCGTCGGATATACATAAAAAAAAAAAAAAAAAAACACTGTTTTAGGACAGCGATGCCAGCCTTGCTCACGATTCGCGAGAAAAACGAGTCATAAAAACACGCCCGGCTTGTTCTGTTTATATGTAATATGTAAATGACTGGGGATGTAATACTTGTATCTACATTTTTTCTACATTTGAGGAGCCCGATGACTCAGTGGTGGTGCGCTTTAATAGTGCTTACGCATGTTAAGCAACCCCGGGCATAGTCCCCATATGGATGAGTGATCGCAAGTGGCATAAAAAATAATTCGAGCTCCTCCGTGCTTCGGAAGGCACGTTAAGCAGTTGGTCTCGACTGTCATCATTGATGGCAGATAAGCTATGTCAGATGCCTTAATCTTACACGAGTTAAAATCTGACACCAGTGTTGCAACTTACACACACAAAAAGCAAGATCTACATAAAAGTCTTTCTCCATACGTTGTGTACTGGGCAATCTCGTCATAACTTTCTGTTTTGAAAAACTGGTGCTTATAGTTTATCGGACCTTTTTTCTCTACGAGTATGTCCATTGGTCCAACTAGTACACAGCTTAGGTAATATTTATGTTAAATGTACTAAACGCTAGAACTTGTTCTTGTGAGGAAAAGGTACCTAACTAAGCACTGTTTTAGTCACTTATTTTATGATAAAAACCTAAAATATTCGCAAGTAGACTACGCTAAAACCAGTTGTCCACCTTTAAAAAGCTTACCGATAAAAAGAAGTCTCAAACTTAGAATAATAACTCTAAAGCGTCTCAAAACATGTGTAACTAAATAGGTAAAATATGTAATAGTAAATACCTGCTATAAACATAAATAATAAATCAGCTAGTTTATTTTTTGGAAAGAAATAACATTAAGTTATTTCTCAAAAAGCAATCGATTTAAGGGTTGCCTTAAATCCTCGGGTAAGGAGTTCCAAAGTAGTATAGCATTGAAAGTAAAAGAGTTTCAAGTACGCTGGACAATGGGGACTTTTTGATTTTATATTGAAAATAGACAACTAAATAAAGGTAAGTAAAGTTTGTTGCAAATTTTGAGATTTTAAGAAATTGAAGTTTCGATTTTAATATTGAAGTAAATCCAAATGTGAACATTTGTAATGCTCTAGGACTAAATTTTCAGTTTTATACATTCAAGTAGGACTTTATTTTCCTCTTTTTTAATTCATGAGTAACATGAAGTTTTTATTTTAAAACACTAAATCCGCATAAATGCACTCATTGGTTGAAATAAGCTGCTCGCCTTTTCAATTTCTTTATCGTTGACTTTTAATTTCAGAATGTGGACATGCAAGATTAGATCTAGACATTAAATTGGATATGAAAGTCGTTGATATGTATAAAGAGAAGAGAGTTATCAATTGGCCTGTTTATTGATGTGTCGGCAATCGGCACTGTCGGCAGTACCCGATCCGATCACAAAGGCGGATGACTAGACAAGCCATTACGACCGGCCGCTCAGAACACGCCTCGTGGGAAAAAATTAACACTTCTTAATGATTGCTTCGATTCTGACGTAAAATTTACTACCTATACCTTTTTATAGTCACGATCGAAATAGAATTGACGAGTCCGCGATGGACTAACTCCGTCGGCATTTTGATTCAAAATAAACAACGTCTAATAATGAACTAACCTATAAGAAGGAACAATTCAGTTAAAACTATCTTGGCACAAAATAAAATAAAAACAAAAATATGTACTAGCTATCACCTGCGGCTCCGTTCGTGTTGATAAGATCCCTCGTAAAATGTTCTTTTTCCGGGATGAAAGGAAAGCTACACATGTCCCATACACGTTAATTATGCCAATATTCATGACGATATAATAAATGTATTAAAAAATAAATAATAATTTTGGGCCTGGAGAAGGATATTCCCATATCTTTCTCCGGTTATAAAATTTAATCAATATCTATCTATCATACAGGTAAAACCCAAGGGAGCATATTAATGCAAGCGGAGTCGCGAGAATGATGTTTATTAGTTGTCTGATTGGTATCCTTAGATTATACGTACTATTTTTTTAACAGTATATAAAACGCAGTTGCATTACCGCTGTAGCGGCAATAGAAATACACATTTTGTGAAAAATCGAGCCTCTATCTATTACGGTTCAATAGATACAGTCGACAGTCCTGTGACAGACGGCCGGACATGGAGGCTAAGTAACAGTATTCCTTTTGGCACTCCTTAGGTACGGAATCGTAAAAAGCGGCATGAATGGCGACGAATATGGGTAGGAAATTGAAAATACTGTGTTAAATTATCTTATTAGCAAACAAGCTACCAACACAGCCTGATAAATAAAGGTCAACGTGCAGTTTGTAATAAAAGCATGGTTTTTGCGAGTGCGCATAAAGAGAACACATGTGAGACAAGGGAACATTTAGCAGATGATCAGCATGCCCCCTGAGCGCGGCCGTGAACCCGAAGGATAGCTTATCTGTCGCTGGGTATCAGAGCCCAGTTTCGGCAGATGCTCGCAAACGCCGCTGATAACTCCGAGCCTGTATAACTGGGCGGCCTCTACGAGCGTTACGACTGTAGATACGCACATACAACATCATTGACTCATGGCGACTTTTCAGTAGGTATATTTACTTCTAGATTATATGAACTTATCTTTAACCAACCCAATTTAATATTTTTATCTAACATAATCTTTTATATAAAAAACAGACTTCAGTAAAATTAATGAACCGATTTTAAGAAATTTAAATGGGACCAATTGGAAAGCATACACCAATTCAAACAAAACTAAATAAATCGGTCGGTTCGAGTTATGACGTAACAGGAACAACCGGTCATTAAAAAAAAACATATAACCGAATTGATAACCTCTTTTTAAAGTTGTTTAAAAATTAACAGAAACAAGGTAAACTAACAAATAAATGTAACTACTAGTTGTTAATATTTTTCTTTGTGCGATGGACCTTTATTTTTTTGATTTTATTTCGGTATAAAATATTAGTCAAAGTAAATAATAAGGACAGTACACGTTTGTTTGCTAATTCTTGACCCAATAATGGTCTGCCTATGGCCTAAGCTATCTAATCTAAACTACTTGTATATTTATTTAGTAGTTAAGTAGGTAACAGTTATTAGGTATCTTACCTACAAGCAATGACTGAATCATCAATATTGTATTGGATAACTTTAAAAAGTTTTAATTTGAAGTTGGTTAAATTTGTGGACGCCAGTGCTAGATCTGAGGTAATAATTAGAGACAATTCGCTATGTTAACTTTTTTTATGACTGGCTGAATCCAAAACCATTTTGAGGTATACACCCAAGCAAAATTTTCGATATTACAGATTTTAAAACAAAGGAATACTCAGACACTCAATTAATACCTTTAACGTATTGTGTCTTCGTTTGTAAATAAAAAAAATGTTTATTAGTAAAACATTGTCTTCGTTTGTAAATAAAAAAAAATGTTTATTTTTAAAACATTGTGTCTTCGTTTGTAAATAAAATAAAAATGATTACTTTTACTTTAAAAATGTCTATTTTTACTTTAAAAGTGTTTATTTTTAATATAAAAATGTTTTATAAATATATTTTTTTTTATTTATTTGTGGACGCAGTTTTGCTAACCCCGATTTAACTCTATTTATGCAGACTATTCTGTCGAAAAATAATTTCTTACCTATCTCTATCAAATATGTCGTCAAGTTACTTTTGTAAGAATGTTGACTTTCTGCCTAATTCCATTATATAGAATGAAAAGTGACCGTGAAGATTACTTCAGTTTCAGAAAATTTATAATATTTAGGTTTATGAATGTAAACTGCGATGAATCTTGCAAATAAAAATATGTTCCTTAAAATAAACATTATTTTAAGATATGATATACATAAAATACCATGACTATGACCAACACTTTTTTATTTACGGATTATATGCTGTAAGAAAAGTATTGAGTAGTCACAGAATGAGTAACGTTATTTCGCTTTTTACAATGTTTTATTTAAACAATTTTTTTTTTTATTATAACAAACACAACACAAAGCAATATATTAGAAAAGGAACAATATATATAGCATATAGGAAAGGTTTCAATATTGTCAGAAAAGGTGGCTTTATTCAATTTTTGTATCGATATCTGTTTAATCAAATCTGGCACGTTAAATTAAACCGACTTTCCGGAGTTCAATTGAGCTTTATTTGCTTACCCATGAGAATTAGATAATGATGATTATCACAGTTAAATGATGTCAAAGATCAACAGGCCAACTCACAATCTTTTGAAAACTATGGTGTATAACGTTTTGATGGTCACTTCTACATCCATTATGGTTTATATATTTTAAATAAAAATAGGCAATAATACGAAAGCACTGCAAGTAGACTAGGTCTGACGTTGAAAAGATCAGATACCTTTTGCAGTACTATATGGCTCACTATAAAAGCTAGCCCTCGAAAACTAAATTATTGACAATCTTGTTGAGACGACGTTGATATTATGCAATTTACTCGTAGTAGGTAGGTACTTGCAGATATTTTATTAACTTTCCAGAATTGAAAAAATCAGCTTGCCTGCCTTTTTTTAAGTACGATTTTGTTTAAGTACGATATATAAATCTATGGTTTACGTAAACAACTTTGATTTGTGTACCTTATAATTTAAAGCACTGCAATTAGTTAAGTAGAGTTTATAGAAACCCCTTCCTCAAACAGTTTCATCTTTCCAAACATTTAAACCAGTACCTAAGGTCAAGAACCGTCAGTAGAGTTTAGAATATCTTATCACAAAAACAGTGATTACCGATATCATGGAATTTAAAACGTCAAGAATGCTGCAAAAACAAAATGACGAAACCAGTCGCTAATTACGTGGCAACTATTTTCTCCGCAACGGTTATTTCGGGAGAAATGTTAACGCCTTATTTCGGATTAGGCGCCTTGTCGCCCATAAAACCAGTTCTGCGTTCTGCCGCGAACAATAAAAAGCTTTATTCGGGAAGCTGCCTCATCGGGCCGTTGCGCAGAGTTCTCCCTGACGGACCCCAAATGCAAGCGGCCCCGTCTAGATTTAGTTAGACTGAGTTTCCATTCGGGAAATCGGAATTTCAAAAAGCAACCTGCTTGTCTGTGCATTTGTGATTCAAATGGCGCACGTCTCCGTCTCCTTCACCTAATTTCATAAGTGTTACTACCTGGTCTTTATTTCCTGATTGGCTTTATTTAAACGAATAAACATACCCGTTACTAGTAATGGTCATGAACAGGACGCTCTCCCTGACAACAAACTTTGAAAATTAACACTTAAGTTTTAATAACCGCTACTAGAATAACTTATATTCCCATTAGTGTAATTTTGTACATCCGATGGTATTGTCACAGTTAAGGTATTGTTCTGTGATTTCTCTAAGAATCGATACAATTTTATTGACTATAGTATAGTCATTATGTACTTATTTATGGATAGGTTTCAAGTGATGATTATATTTGTATAATTAGATAAACATACTCGGTTTTACAAGATTACACGTAAATAAATATATCGGGACAAATCACACAGATTGAGCTTGCCCCACAGACTTCTAAACTTGTGTTGTAGGATACTATATCTCAACGATACTATATTTTAAAATAGATACATAAACAAACATCTAAGACTCAGGCCAATCTGAAAGAAATTATTTTCTATCATGACCTGGCCAGGGGAGGGGGGTACCACTGAGCCACAGAGATAGTCAGAGATGTCAAGATAATAAGATGCATTATAACTAGGTACTCTTCTGCCTGCAGCTGAATTAAATTTTATTTTTATCACTAGCTTGTTTTGTTTTAGGCAGAAATATCAGTTCTTCGAATAGGTTTTGAATGTCAAGTGCCTGCTATTCGCGTGAGCCCTATGGACGTGTCATTTGGCGGTCGGCGGTCGGCGCGGCGCGGACGTGGCAATGACTCGCGGACCTTGAAGACTGGAGCCACCACGGGCAGACAGAATTCGCGGGCCCCTGCGCGCTCGCTTCACTCCATCACAAAAATACACGACACGTACTTATTACGTTACTTATGAACATTTTCAGATTTGAGATCCAAAATATATCATATAATTTTATTTCCCTGCCCTGTCTTGATATGACTATAGAGTCATATCAAGACAGGGCATTAGAGTAGGTCATTTAAAAGAATATAGTTAGGTATGTATTCTCTTGCAGTATGCGGGAACCGTCGAAACTCGACATATCGTAAACCAATTCTATACTACAGAATATATTATATAGAATATATAGAATTGTTATCAATTCTATACTATATAGAATTGGTTTACTGTCTATTGTTACCAATTCTGTAATATAGAAGACTTATATTTATTCTGTGGTAGTGTCTAAAGATGGTTTTTATTTTATAACCCCATAAGTATCGAGTTTCGTCTAGATCGGATGAAAATGCAATTTAATGGCATGGCTAGTTGGCCTGACGATAGAGACCACCTCAAAGATAAATTATTACCAGACGTTCACAAATTGTTAAGTCATTTACCAACAGTCAGACATAACAATAGTTTATGTCTACAGAAAGGATTTCCCCGGGAAATTTTATAAGGGTACACATCATCTTTAAGTCATCTTTTTGTGTCTGGTTCTAAATTGGCGAATATCGAGAATGCTGTCAAATACAGTCCAATCAATTTTATTTGCGAAGTATTTGTGCTCCTGATAACGCCCCCATCAGGTATGGGGGCGTTATCAACACGCGGCATACCGAACTATAAGTATTTTAAATTCACTCATAATTTACAAATATGCGAGGCATATTTTTAACCTGTAATTACCATTTTTATGCGATTGAATTAACAGTTAACAGCCAGGCGTGCGTCACTTAACAATGGGCAGCGAACGAGACGCTATATTTGGGGTTGTTTTCGTCTCAATAGGCAATGGAAGTACGCAAAAAGCAGCAATAAAGGCAATTCGTTCAAGGCAATTAAAGAACTATTAATCGATGATTCCCCTTAAACATTCTGCGTGGAGTATGTGCCGTGCGACGGCTCTAAGGGCATTCTTCTCTCAAGGATGCCACGCGATTAATGATATCGATATAGGTGGGTAAGTATTTACGGTGTGTCCTGAGTCCTGCGACGGCGATACGAATGGAAATTCATTTTTTTACGCTACGAGCCGTCTACACACCTAGGGCTGCGAATAATGAATACAATGGACTATCACTTTGATCACCTAGTTGATATCACTAAGTGAATAACTACTTATACTCTTATAATATGTTTTGTTCTCCTTACATCACCTAAATTATCAACGTCCACTCCTTTCTTCCACACTAGTGAAATTTGTTCTTGTATAAAATGCGATTTTCAAATGAAAGCTAATTCAAATTTAGTTAATCAGACCTATCTCTACGAGCAAATATGTAGGTATATATTTGGTTAATTTTAATTTTAATAAGAATTCATTTTTTACACTTAATTGGCTTTTATTTGATTTCTAGTATTTTATGTAGGTGAACAAATACCACGGGCGTGGAGAAAAAAGCCGTTGTTCAACTGGTAATATAATTCCGAGGTGAATAAAGTATCTAACAACACTAAAAAGTCACCAATATGCGCCCTAGTGTAGTAGTAGTATTACCTAGGTGATCAAATTTAGACGCGGTAAACTTTCGACACAGACAGAGTGTATTTGATTCACCCAGGTAATATAACCTAGATGACCAAATTGGAATAGACCAATTCTATACATACATGTGAGTGAAATGTATTTAAAGAGAGTAATTATTTTACAGCTAGTATCCTAATATCTACCTACCTAGCCTAACCTTTGTTTATATATTTTATCGTTAATTTCAGATGATAAAATCTAAGTATTGTTCTAAATCGTTTGTATAAATATCCATCTCCTCGTAAAATAAGATTTGGAATAGGTTCCTACAATATTAGTATTTCACGGATGCTGCGATGACAATGAGTGACCGTTTTATTTATATTTTAGCCAGCGACAAGAAGAAATAGGTAAGGAATTGAGGATACATTATAGAGTTTATTGACCGAAAATGCGGAGATGAGTTAGACAAGCACTATTTCCTGTAGGGTAGGGGACAGTCGCGGACGGCGCCGGCGCAAACGGTCGGTTCGCACGCCCCCGCAATAAGTTTTAATTGAGTGCGGCCGTCCGGCAGCAGTTACAGCCAGGATACGATGGCTACGCCCGCCAAAAAGGTCACCTCTAGCATCAACTAATACCAAAGAACCTCATATAGCTAGTTCTGAATCTCGTCCATGCAGTGGCGTATTAACCCAAGTCTGGCCGCTGAAAGAATGCGATCCTGACACCAGTCATATAATGATGGGCAAAGAAACAGTTATTACAAGGACTAAAGCCCTTGTTCTGAGACGACAGCATTTAGTAAGTAGAGTTATTAGATCGAGTAACATATAAGATAAATGTAAATATATAGGGACATATCACACAAATTGAGCTAGCCCCTATTGAGCTATAATATCAGATAAAATGTCAAATATGCATAAATTTGACATTTTAAGTAACTAATTATCAGCGTATGTCATTTTGCGTATTTGATATTTTTCGTTTCTGACGATTTACGGATATGACATTTTGTGATGAAGTCTGCCATTTTCTCTGGCAATTTGCGTATCTTTTAATCTGAAGTGTAAATCAGGCAAACTAGGCACGTGCCTAGCCAAGGGGCGCAAAGTAAAGGAGGGCGCGAAAAGTTGATGCAAGGCGGTATAGATAACTTAGCAAAGCCAGCCCTTATCACATTGACTAAAGAACCGCTGTGTATACACATCAATGATCGTGACTGGTACAGAAACGAGTACTTAAGATAGAGAAAACTCTAGAGAACTTATCAATCGTAGCAATTCGGTGACAGTCGAGCTGGCGCGACAGCTACGCGCGTAGCATGAAGCGTAGCAACAACCTGATTCTGTCCGGACGGCGCGTTCCAGTCACTGGCTCTGGCTTTATACCATTTATAACAATTCGGTAATTGAAAATGGTTTTTCGTTTACTCATTAAAAAGATTCGTTTATTTTAGTGACTGGAAAAGAAAAAAGTGGCCAAGCGCGAGTCGGACTCGCCCATGAATTGGTCCGTAGTATATAATAAACTAAATTAGATGTCCATGTAGTATATATCATAAAGTTATAATTACGGTTTTTGAAAATGTGCTATATCTCCTTCAAAGCAATTTCGAAATTGCTCAGAGATTTACAACACTACTGCTGTAGTGTTCATTTTATGTACATTTTCTGAAATCGCATATATAACTTTATCATTTATGATTATTTACAATGATTTTCACCTATATGTAGACAGCCCGCACATATATGTATGTCTGATGAAAAACTTTTTTAGGTTCAATTCCATAAATGGGAATCCATGAATTGCAAAATACATCTACCTAATCTACTAAATTGCATTTAACCGCAGTACTAGACGCATTTTTTAATCTAATAGTTGACTGTTGCATGCGGACAAACATGACGAATCTATAAGTTCCGTTTTTTCCATTCGGCTATGGAACCCTAAAATGCGTTGGGGAATGCAGCAATGGCGACGGTCGAATGGAAATTGACCTCGATACATTTATTGGATTCAATCTTAGGTAAATTAGAACTAATTAGATTAGAAGTTAAACTTATTTGTCTAGTTTATAATGCACGACTCTAAGGCAAATATTTTGGCCCTATTAGATCAGTTACTACATCTTTTGTAATTAAATAACCTTTATTTATGCAAATAAATGAATTGCGTCTAATCTTTACTCGCTTCTTAACAAGGGGTATCTGTTCGAGTTTAAACCGATGTAAGAGTTCTGATCAAATTAAAGTGACTGATAAATTAATCATCATCATCATCAGCTCTTTTTAGTCTCTACTGTAGGAGTAGGAGTCCTCTCTGAACTACCGGAGGCATATTTGGCCAGAGCAGACAGAGGATTTGGCCTACACTCTCCTCGCTGGCCAGAAGGGTTGCAGAGGTCTCATTGATGTTTATGAGCTTTGTTTAGTTTGTATTTCCTAAGTCGCTCCTTACGACCTCCATGGGAAGACTAGGAGAGGTCCTATTCTACTCTGCCGGAAACATCACGGCTAACTAAACTAATAACACATTTATATTATGGATATGATACTTGTGGACAATCCATCTAATATTATAATTGCGAAAGTAACTCTGTCTGTCTGTTTTATTTTCACGCTTCAACCATTGAACCAATTTTAATGAAATTTAGTATGGAGGTAGTTTGAGGCCCGAGGAAGGATATAAGTACTGTTCTCGAGGGATCGTCACTAACGCGGGCGGAGCTGCGGGCGACAACTATTTTACATTATGGATCACATTCAAATTCGAAAAAAGCTCGATAGTTTCCGTTCGTAAACGCAAAAATTTAGTTTCAGATAATTTTTGTTTCCGATCACATTTATATGTTTGTTAAATAATAAAAGAATCTATACTTGGTTTCACACTAAAATATTTATGCAAAGCTTGACTGAAAAAATGTCCTATTTATTTGGAAAATAATTTGGGGTCAGGGGCCTCCACTCTTCGTTTCCCCGAGGCCTCCAGCCAGACTTCTAAATCCAGCATTGGACGACAATTATCAGAGTCAAAAATAAGTAAATTGCCAGCAGGTAACACTAATGGGGCATTGACTCTATTCTGAGTAAACACATGGTGAACAGAGTTCACATATTTACTAATTCTATTTTAATACCTAAATATAGTGGAAACTAAAAATTTACGCCCCTGTGCCAGTTATTATTATTTCAATGCACAACTTAGTCAACATACATAACAGTCGGAATTTACTACCAAATTAACGTACCAATACATAACACCAATCGACCTAAGTGAATTATAAATACCAATATATTTAGTATAAGAGCGTAAATGGTAAGGTTAGTGAGCCCCTCAATTATAAAGATCTTGATAAGATAATCTCTATTTATCTAAGAACTGCTATAGAATTTGATACAATTTGTGTACGCTTCGTAACTAATCAAAACAATTTGTCATATAACTATTATGTAAATTATGCACCAATAAAGAAATCGCACAAAAGGTCAACATATACACAGCAAACGTCAAACACAAAGTTCGTGAAAGAAAAATAACTAAATTATAAACTGAATACATAAGTTACCTACTATCTTTATAATATGAAAATAAGTCTTGATCTCACCACCGAAATGATTCCGTACCACCATACAATATTTAATCACGAAAACGCTGCAAAAACTCTATTGTCCATATAAAGTTATAAATTTTGAAATCTATATCTATAGTTATAATATTATAAATTCAAGTAACTCTGTCTGTCTGTCCCGCTTCGACCATTAAAACCAATTTGGGTGAAATTTGCTATGGAGGTAGTTTGAGGCCCGGGGAAGGACATCGTTACCTTTCATTCCGGGAAATCTTTATTGTTTGTTTTATTTTTTGTACTAGCTGTAGTAGATATACACACTTTGTAATAATTTCAAGTCTCTACCTATTATCGTTCAATAGATACATCTCTGTGTCATACAGACGGACAGTACAGGCTTAGTAATTAGTGGTACCGTTCTTATCTCTTTGGATACGGAACCCTAAAAACAGTCATCAAGCTTCGCAGAGCTGACAAGTCGTAGCCGAGGGCGGTTTGTAATGAAAATAGATCCCATTATAAGAATTGCCATAGGGCAAGATTGGATGATGGTGACTTCAGACACGAACTACCCGTAGGCACTCTTTGCTTGGCTTTTGCATGCCTTTGAACTTTGACGATATATAAAGGAAAAAAAGAATTGCCTATTCATTTATTTTGTTAACATTCAAAAAACTTCAATTCATGATATTAATTTGACAACGCCAATTTCAATTAAGCGCAAATAATATTTTAAGGGCTGGGTCTTATAAGGCCAAAGAAATGCGTAAGCAAATTTAAAAAAATCAACATCATCTTTATTATTGAAATCGGTAAATCAGCTGTTTTGTCGACGTCAGTGACTTAGTATTTATATTATAGATCTTAAAAGATATAGATAATAGTAAAAAGTTGTTGGCCAAGAAAGCGTTTTCTGTATATAGGGTATTTTTTTCGTCTACTTTTCTAAATGTTCTGGTCCAGATATCTCGAAAACTAGAGTGTCAATTTTTTTTATTTTGCTTCTAAAGCATTTTCTAGCTTATGGGTGCTAGCCTTTAAAATATGTGCGTTTAATTTAAATTGACCTTATACACCTGTATACATGTCTATTGCGAAGCAACATTCTTCGTTTCATGAAGCCAAGTTGAGAAACAGATATCATATGTTGATCTGTGTAGATCAGGTAACCGGCAGAAACAATTGTCTGGCCTTAACCGTTTATAATTTTGAACACGTTTTGCATGTTATATTTGATATGGCTGATAGATGATTTGGAGTTGCGGCGTTTGCAGCGGAGCCTGCGTCTCGGGCGGGCCCCAAGTCGTGACGGCCGTTCGTTAAACTAATGGCGAACAAAAAGAAAACGCTCTTCCATTCTCACATTAACTTTGTCCAAGTGTGCGACTGTTGACTCGGGCAATTTGCACGCGCGAATGGAATTCATCTTAAGTACTTCTATTGTAACAGTTTTTATTTCCGGCTAGATACAGCATGGTCACTGTTCGAGGTGTTTTTTCAATGTCGCCTATTCGTATTGTTTAGTCTCGGCTCATTCTCGGTCTAGCAAGTTTCATTATATCTTGATTAGATACGTCTGTTCATAGCTGAGTTCGGACGGGTTAAGGAGGTGATTGCCACGATGAAGTAATTAGCGAAGATGGCGCCATATGTTCCATCGCGGGGGTCGGAGGATCGGCACATGTAGCCCACGCGACACGACGCTCCGAAACATAGTCGCGATAAAAAGCGATGTCGGCTTGTCGGCAAGCGCAGGCGCGGGCGTGAGAACGCCGACACGTGGCGGTGCCAGACGAGTTCATTCATGCATTTGATTCATAAACTGTTGTTAGGAAGGGCACATGCAACCGTCGCACTTTCATTCATTCATAGACATCTTCGGATGCTATTTTTGTACAATAAGTGATTCATAAGGACTGTCAATAAACACCCCAACCATTTAAAATATAGCTTGATAATTGCGAGATAACTGTTGAAATATTAGCTAGAAAAAGTAAAATTCTACCGTTTGATTTAGAGAAAGGACATACATTTCGCACACACTGACAGACATCACAAAGGTATTGGTTGGTTCGAGTTGTGAACACAGCAACATACAAGTGACGCAACATAAACGCAGAATACATAGGTATAGGATAGGTACGAACTACGAACTTATCACTGCAGGGACCAACTTTGATTTGAAAATATTTTTTTGACGGTTTAGCCGTCAACCGCACATGTTAACTCTTACAGTTGGTGACAAATGTCTATCCGTAGTTCTGCAGTTACTTAGGTATTTATTGTGAAGATTAAAGTGTTATTTTGATTAAAGTAAATATGTACTTGATGCATAATCAGAGGCAAGGCAGAGGAGGTTCATTCGTAGGTACATACCTCCAGGGATCCAACTTAAATCGTTCGTTTTTGGAGAGAATGCAATCTTTCGCGGGCAATCGGCAGCGGGCAGCGGCGGCGCCCGCTATAAATCAAGCCCATCGAGGTTTGGCCGGACACGAGTTATTTTTTAAATTGCGTGCACAATATTATGTGTTTAGGGGGAATATGATAATTGCGGTGAGAGGCGCCGTAAGCCGACACCGACGATGGGATTACAGAGCGCTCGCCGCACTCGCTCTCCTGGCCTCATCACGCCTCGTTACATTTTGTTCACTTTACCATGTCCAATCTTTTTGGATTGATGATATTAAAGCGCAGGCCACACTGCGCGATAAGCTAAATTATGTAGGCTTCGGTTCAGTTTGTAGCTCACAGTATGCAGTAATCCGGAAGACTCATCTAATGAACGTGATACTTAATAAGATGTTATTACAAGCTGCTTTTGTTTTTTTTCGTTTTGATATGAAATTTCCATTATCAAATGCATCTAACTGCAATATATATAATACAAAACGAAAAAAGAGAACTATTAGAGTCTTATTCAAAGAAATAATTATACTCGTATTGACTGTAACATCATAATACTTATTTGAAAATATCATGTAGGTAAGGAAAAACATTTCGATTTCACACATAGACCCATACGTAAAAATAATCTTTTATATAAAAAATGACTTCAATCAAACCACTGAATCGATTTTGATAAAATTTAAATGGGACCAATTACAAATCAAATAAAAATAATATTCAAATCGGTTCATAAATGAAATAACGGAGATATGAGGTAGGTAACAAAAATGTAAAAAAGGAACATACAACCGTATTGATAACCACCTCAATTGTTACTCCCGCGTTATCGGATTAGCAGTGTTAGTGATTTTTTTCTATGGAACTGTATACGCTATTGTAATAAGTTACTAGTACTTGATATTCCTAACGGACCGCTTATTGGAACTGACGATTACCTTAATGACAAACATATCTGGCTTGAGCCTGGCGCAAGACCCTCATCATTATGCATTTTGAATTATTTTAAATGTCATAATTTGGTTTACTTCGAACATTAATAATTTTACATTTTATTAAATTTAAATAAGGCATGACAATGTATTCTCAATTAAGTATATCTAGTTTTTAGTAATATATAAATTTAAATGATTGTAAGTTGACTGTATCTACTGGGAGAAAATGCGCTGCGCCGTTTGTTGCTGCTTCTTCTGCACTCCGCTTCCAAAGCGGAGTGCTTTAATTGACTTGTAGCAGTTAACTAATTAGTGACGTTGACAATATTTTGTTGTAAAATATATGTTAACGTTCAACGAATGATATGTAAAGTATCTTATGATGAATAAATTAAATAATAATTAGAATACGGAAGACTTGTGTATGTTTGTTTGTAATGGATGAACTTAATAACTACTGGATCGAGTTTGAAAATAATTCCCCAATACAAAACTGCATTAGCAGAGATTAACATAGGCTACATTATATTTAAAAAAAAAATAGAGATCTGGTTGAAAAGTGCATATTTGTGGGAATTAAAAATTTGCCTATAAGCTTCATTAATGTGTAAATGCTAAGCAATTAACACAGTCATGGTGAATTTCTGATTCATGTTTTGTAAATTTCGGTAAACAATTAAGTGCTGCGTACTTACTTACTCTACGTCGATAAATAAAATGTAATTATTCATTAGTATGTATGACTAACGTACAGTGATAAATTTATGTAACAATGGAGAATTAGAGCAGTTTCCGAATAAATTAATTCACATTACCCATAGGTCCTTCAGCCAGGAGTCAGGACCCTAAGAAGCCTCGCCGCCAACAGTTATTAAGAATGTATGGAATAATGACAACAATGCCATTGTGGCAACTATGAATAATGCCCTAATATTAGAAATTAACATAGTGTTTTTTGTCGCCTCCTTTGGAGGTGGCCGCGGGCAGGTACACGCTGAGGATGCAGAATTCTTTGAATGGGTATTCTATTCAATGCGCTGCATCTCAACATTGCGTCTTCGGCCAATACAAGAAGAACTCAAATTAGTTTGAAAATAGTTAATCTTATTTAGAAACAGTCCGATAAGTAACGAAAGCGGCAAATTGAACTTTCCACAAGAGCCTTTAAAGAACAAAGTGCATCGGGACTGAGGAGGTGCGAAGGTCGGCTCAGCTACTATCAATCAGCGAGGCGCCATTGAGGGTTGGCCAAGGCTCGTGAGAAACCGTAAACACTTACCCGCTTTATCAGATCGAGGTTTTTTTCGCTCAGCAGCGGGTCCAGTCAATTAATGGATTGCGCCGTTACTTACTTTATTTTTGGTACAGCGATACTGCTTAGCATTAGAAGCGACTAATTTATTTAGAAGGGTTTGACAGGTAAGGTATTAGGATGATGCAGATCGCCACACAAAGGAATGCACCAAATCTTATCATTGATTTTATTATAAATGGATGCCGCGCTGCGGCTTACGGGGGGTTATTATTGCTCAAAGTTATAATTCTGACACTGTGAAAGCAAAAAAAACGAGAGTGGCAGACCTAAATAAATTCCAAAGTGAAAATTAATTGTTTTTACCTGAAGGAAGAAATATTCTGGTAGATTGACTTGTTCCTTAATATTGATTTGTAGATCTGTGAGGCTCTAAGCATTTTTGAATTGAAGACAAATATTTGTCAGGGGTTGTGGTCTGGGCGGTCTGCCGACGCATATGTGCGCATAAAAAATGTGTGTAGTGTGCGCAGACACCGTGTGTTGACAATGCGCATAGCTGCGGCGAAGCAGGCTGCGGCGACCACCCTCAAGGAACATCTCGCTCAACGACATTTCAATAACTGTACTTACCTGTTATAACACATAAATACATTTCTTTGTGTATTTTACGTAATTGTCTAACCTTGCTATCATTTTAATCTCACTTTAAATAAAAGGCTGTAAGATCGACCATAAGAGAGTATTATCAGGGGCGAGCAATTTTAAACTGTATTAAAACTGAGGTCATGTTATAATGGCATGTGCCGCGAAGGCACAGTCCTCGCGGCCGCACTGTGCATTGCGCGGGAGTATGCGGACGCAGCTCGTGAGAAGTGTCTTATCTGAAGGAAGCCGTCTCCTATTTTAATAAATATTTAATTTTGTCGGGAAAGGCGTGAGAGACACCCTATTCCAGGGCATTAAGCCGCAATCGTAATGACGTGTAAATCTCACTGATTAGATACCAGTCCTGGGAACTGACAACAATATTAAATAGAGTCCCGCATTTCGCCGGTGCTCTACATTCCTTTGACATCCGTATCTGTGTGAGACACGCGTAGGTACCGCATGACAACTAATCTAATATGGCCAATGTGTAAATGATAAACAGATTTGAGTTTAAACACCCTCCGCGGAGCACGACTCTGTTATTAGTTAGATATGGTATTGGTGGCGGTAGACAAACACACCCTAATTCTGTTTACCTAATGAGATGTGTCGACTGCACGCGATCCATTCTCACGACCCGACCGCGAGAAAAAAAGAGATTCCCAAAATTTTAACGCAATAGATACATTGTCTCTACATAAACAGCGGTTAAATTTCACCGGGAAAAAAACAAAGCTTACATTGTATGGAAATAGACTTAAGGGCCAACGGGATAGACAAGTTATTTTTGCATGAATTACAAATAAACGCCACCAGTTAATGTAATTTTTCATAGTTTTTAGTGTGAGTAGTTCGGGGAGCTAAACTATCAAGAGTATGTTTGACATTTAAGCACGCCCACCTACATTCACGCTGAGGCCACAACATCTTTAATCGAGTTCCGGGATCGATTTCCGCAGCGTTTTATTTGAATGGTACATGTTTGACTTTAAGGCTGATTGCATGATTAGGGAGTCACTAACTTTAAAAGGGGACTCTCTTTTGTAAATCAGATGTTGCATGCATGTACCCCACATTTGTTTTTCTAATAGGATGCGTAAGCTTACTGTAACTGATTCAAAATGCTACGTTGATATCCATCATTGACTCCAAAACTTTGTTCCAATACAACGATTTATTAATACAACGTTTATTTAATTTCTGCCAAAAAATATAAATGGCCTCAGATCCCTTTAAATAAACATTAGTAATCGTTACTATGATAGTAACAAGTAAATAATAAAGAGCAATCGTAAAAATATAGAAAAGCCGCTTCCATAGCCGCTCAGCCACCATTATCTTAGGAATGCTCATTCGTCGAGCCGGCTGCACTTTGCGCCTCCTTTAAAAATTGATCGCTCCTTCTTTTGGCTTCGCTCTCTTAACAAGTGCAAGTAAATTGTAATGTAACGTTTGATTATGACGGGATAGGACAATATTTTGCTTTCACTAAGGTCAACACATAAAAATATAATATCTCTATGGGTTTGATTTCCATTTCTGTCTATATAGTTCCACTGTAACACCAAGATCATATCAAAAAATAAACGACTATAAATAAAAAATTGCTTAATAAAAATGTACTTAATACAGATTACATAATAGTGTTTCACCCCTTAGTGAATAAAAGTAAACAGTACGTAAGTAATCCTTATTTCAGATTGTCTCTCTCTCTAACTACACAACACGTTAATAATCAATAGTCGTATTTATATATAGTTTCTCTTAACCTTTGTGCGACAAATTAAGCTAATAGTATGATGTTATTATCCATTAAGAGCAAGTAACGTATGTGTCCGCAAAAAATGCCATCTGCTGGTTCTGTACAGCGAGGATGAGTCAATGTTTGGCTGGAATTAGTCGTGGCGTGGCCCCGACTTGACCCTCACTTGGATGACTACAAATTTATTAGCGACGCTCGTTTTACTTTAATGATGGAGTTTATTGTGCCCATTTAATGTAGATTTTGATATCATTAAATGTAAAAAAAACTGACATTTAATAGATAATAATTTTGAATTCGATGTAGGTATATGTATGTACGAGTAACAGATGATTGCTAACACAGACTATTTCAAAGTCTAAAGGGAGGCTTCTGCCACTATTACTTACGAACAAAAAGTTATAGAAATATAAAAAAAAATTACGGCTTATTGTTTCATATAACTTATAAATAAGGTTGATTGAATAGTTTGATGGAGATCTTTAATGATAAATAGAGACCATCTACATTGATAACAAGTACACGAAATTAGATTAAAAGGAAGGATTACGTTCTATTTGCACTTTCAAATATCGACGACATCAGATTTAATTCTAAAAAAAGAATTTGTAAAGGTTTGTCGCCGTTTGTTTTATGTCCTATGAAACAATGTTGTACATGCTCAAAAGGAAAGGACTATGTGACAAAAAGAACAAGTCCCGCGGAATCCTTGGCTTGTGCTGTATTAATATTTATCAGAGACAAACTCTACATGCATTTTTGTAAAATATGTCCTGCTGCAATAGGAATAGAGTTTTCTTTGCGACAGTAAGTTGGTAAGTGAAATTGATCGCACAATGTACAATGGATACAAATTCGCTTAGCAGCGTTGCGTCGTGCGTAATGCCGCAAAAATGTCGCCGGCGTGTAATTAGCACTAGACTCCCAAGACATTACACAAATAGAATGCTCTCTTTATATTTCTTACTACTTGTGACAATAAGGGCAACGGTCTGCGCTGAAGCAGATACCTACCGGATGTGGAATAAAGTGGCAGAGTCGTACGTCTTCATTGTGCCTTTACATGTGTGTGTAAAACTTGTGTAAGACTTATTATGAAAATCGGCCGATATTCTGAGAAACCCATAGTTTGTACATTATTGGGGTAGATTGGCGGCTATTTGGAACTGAGCTATAATAACGGTCAATAGAAAAAGTAGGCAAACTACGAGGTTTCCGAAACCTGGTTACGTTGCGCGCGGATGTGTCAGTTTAACACTAGCTTTTGTGCTGTTCTCGCCACCACATCAAACATTCTGGCCATGGCGATAAGGCAGCATTTATTTATTTACTTACACAGTCGCTCATAATAACGGAACAACAAAGATCAATAAATAAATCCATTCCTTGTAATTCTCACAGTTCGGGCCGAGGCCGGCGCGGGCGACTCCGCTGAACCTCATTCCATTCAGCGCGCCTCTCGCTCGGCCGTGCCGGTCGCCGCGTAACGTCATCTCTGTCTTCGACTTTGAATAGAACCGCCCTCGGTACAAGATTCTGAGAATTGAGCTCGTGGCATTTTTTAGAACGCATAATAATTTGATCGGGAAATATTTATGGAAGGGGTGGCCGGACGCGGACTAGTCGGACGAGTCAATTATCAGTGTTGTGGCACTCTCCGGCCTGAAACCCGCGCAATGGGTGGCTGGGCCTGCTTATCCGCTCCGACCTCAACCAAATTTATGGCGTCGATGAACCTCCCGGGGAATTTCACATGATTTCGATCTTTTTCACCATTTGTAGTCTTTTTTAAATATTATGGTAGAACTGTGCCTGTGGCATGCTGGTAAGGATATTGTTACACTACTATAAATGCAGTTCTTTTTTACACGAAAGTTTGCTGAAATATGTTAAAGTAAAGTACGCCATATTCGTTTGACTATAAAATAAAATTTGGAAAATATTATACTTTGTCTCCTACACAGGTAACCAGTGCACCTCTGCGTCGTAGCACTTGCGCTACGCCGCGCGCAGCTACGTAGCTCGTAGCGCTACGAGACGAGAGCTGTAGATGGTAGTTTATGTGCGACAGGTACTGGACCAATTTGTAAAATTAACCTAATTCAATGTTAACATATGAATATTATTTGGTTATTGTTTTAGGGGCGTGGTACTGATGTTTATAAATATACTCGTATATGTTAATAAAAGGTTAATAGTTAACCTTCTTCTTGTTGAGTAGAAATGGCTATTTTCAAGTGTTAACTGTTAACCAATATACGACTACTCCGAGTGTACAGTGTGAGTGATTGGATATCGAAAATACTTTTAGGGGATCTGTAGATACAGCAAAATTAATAACTTTATTATAACTTCAAATTTGAAATATACTTAACAAAAATAACACATTTCTTTTTAAAATACAATAAAAACCTCTGCCCTGCATAAAATAGCCTAGGTAATTCGGGATAAGGCGAGGATTCTAAGGATATCTCTTTTACAGGCATTGAGAAGTTATAGTGGAATAAACTTACATACATGATTAAATAAATATGGACAAATCACACGGATTGAGCTATCCCCAAAGTAGGTTCGAAACTTGTGTTATGGGATACTAACTCAACGATATTTTATTTTGAACTTTGGAACATATCACTCCATTTTCGGGTAGTCGTGTACAAATCAGTTATTTATTTTAAATATAATAATAATAAACGTTTATTTCAGGTGAATACCCATATTACAGCATTACATAGCAAATGTCATTCTATCTCGACCATATGACTGTATTTTCCTTATTTCTGAGATGGACCCAAAGCACAGAATAAGTAATAGTACTAACGCCCAAAGAGAAAGTTGTACGTTTTGATGTAGGTTCTAAACTTATCATGTCCTGAAATCTTGACAACTCAATTTATTTTTTGACATTAATTCCCATAGAAATTGACAGGGTAGAAACGCTTTTTATGGAAGTTTTAGGGAAATGTCCATTTTTGTTTTGAGTTCCCATCATTGGTCCCATAGGAAAAGTTTTTTTTATCGAAGGGCTGAATCACCACTTTCAGGGTCCAAAAAGAAACAAACTGCGTATATTTATTTACTTTGCGTAATTTACGTAGATGAAAGTATCCTAAGCCCTGCTATGAACATATTGTAAAACGTTGATGCAACATTTCAACACGGTGGCTAAGTTTTTGTATAAGTATAATGTTAATTAGTTGGTAGTTGTGTTACAAATAAATTAACTTTCGCTCTATTCTATTTTTGATGATAGTCAATAATCTAGTATGCAGCCGTTCTTCCTTCCCATGTCCTTTACCCAACTCCTTGAGGCCTGCGCTGGTGATATTGTCTATATCTGAGGGCACTCTGCCCTCGCCTCAAACGCCCGGTGAAGTAGCGAAAGCTCACTTGGAGCTAGGTACATAGTCCTTCCAAAAAAAAAATGAGGCCAGCACTCCTGTTACACCCTGGTTTTGCAGTTGTCCATGGGCAGCGCTGATCGCTTTCCATTAGGTGACTCGCTTGCTTGTTTGCCGTACTATAATATACGTATATGTGTAAAATACATGCATCATTTTGTTTGCAGTCAAGTATTAAATACTTGTATTGATATGATGTAGTAATGAAATCTGGCAAAGGAAAACATCGTGTGGCATCTTGCACATTACTGGATTGTCCCCACTAGTGTGTGAAATAGGCAATGGCAGACCACTCCATTATTTCCTGCCAAAAATCATCATTGCGTACTTTCTTTCCACACTGACAACCGATTTTGATAAAATCTATACTAATACTAATATACTAATATTATAAAGCTGAAGAGTTTGTTTGAACGCGCTCATCTCAGGAACTACTGGTTCAAATTGGCAATTTTTTTTGTGTTGGATAGTCCATTTATTGAGGAAGGCTTTAGGCTATGAAACATCACGCTGCGACTAATAGGAGCGAAGCATCAATAAAAAATGATTTTAAAACGGGGGAATATTATTCATAGTTGAGGACATCCGACGCGTGCGATGCGTAAACGGTTCAAGTTACCCAAAAAATGTGTATTAAAGAAATATTCCTCTTTGAACAAACTAAAAAAAATGTTCGCGACAGTATATGTCTATAATAACAGAAATTGCCGCGGACGAAGTCGCAGGCAACAGCTAGCATCAGATATATGTCAAATGCTAGTAGGCTGTCAAATGCTAATATTTTGTGCTGATATCTGATATATAGACAGTAATACAATATAAACCATAGATTTAAAAAAAATTATATAAACGAAATTATCCGATATTTTTAACAATTAGTCATTATAAAGTCAAATCTTTATTCCTATAATCTCTCTTTTTCATCTTTACTTTTAAAACAGAAGCGAACTTCATGAACATATAATAATTAAACATTTGCATAAACAATATGAGTGAGTTACGCACACATTGCAGTAATTTCTGCTAATTTGATGTAGTGTGATCGCTGAGTACGGAGGCGGGACCGTGGCGATGCGTTTCCGGTGCATGTGCAAGACAATGCTGTTGAATGGACCCATTAATAGCACAAGTGAATGAGTGCGTAAAGACACATGTGCCGGTTACGAATCCACTACCCCCACGGTCGCCAGCCGACCATATGGCGGACCGATACATTGTCTTATGCAAAAGGACGGGGCGGCTTTACTTTCATTCATTAATTTGTGTAGGATTTCGAGGAATCCCCTTTTTACGAACCGAAACGATTCGCCGAAACAACATATTTTTATTTCCGTGGACGGAAGTACGAGTTGCGACAACAGCGAGTACTCACGACGAAATAACTGAAAGAGTTTTTATGTATATTCAAACTCAAACAAAAGCAACTAAGAAATTGTATTTAGATAAAATCGCAGTAGACTAAAGATATACATACAGCTATTGTTCAGGCCATATACTCAGAGCCATGACATCACCAAGCATAGTAGTGATAAAATTGAGAGCTAGCTAACTCTTCTCGGCATAAATTACTTGAAAGATATGGACATAAAATTATTCGTCTTCAAATATAAGTTAATAGACAAGCTAGACCTTAAAGCATGTAAGCATATTTATGTGTATAGTATGTGTGTAGGTATAGTATGAATGTGTAAGCTATGTTTATTTATCCTTATGCTTCCTAACTAATATTATAAATGCGAAAGTGAGTTTGTTTGTTTGTTTGTTACGCTTTCACGTTGTAACTACTGAACCGATCATCATGAAATTTTGCATACACGTTATCTGGGGTACGGAGAAGGACATAGGGTACATTTTATCCGGAAAAAAGGACTGTTCCCGAGGGATCGACATTGACGCGGGCGGAGCCGCGGGCGAAGCGGCGCTAGTCCTAATCCTAACTAATATTATAAATGCGAAAGTGAGTTTGTTTGTTTGTTACGCTTTCACGCCGTAACTACTGAACCGATCATCATGCAATTTTGCATACACGTTATCTGGGGTATGGAGAAGGACATAGGGTACATTTTATCCCGGGAAAAGGTACTGTTCCCGAGGGATCGACATTGGCGCGGGCGGAGCCGCGGGCGAAAGCTAGTAATATTATAAATGCGAATGTGAGTTTGCTTGTTACTCTTTCACGCCGTAACTAATAAACTGATCATCATGAAATTTTGCATACAAGTTCTCTGGAGTACGGAGAAGGACATAGGCTACATTTTATCCCGAGAAAAAGTACTATTCCAGAGGGATCGACATTGACGCGCGCGAAAGCTAGTACACAATAAACGGTAAAGATGAGTTTATATATGAACTAGCGGCCCGTCCCGGCTGCGCACGGGAAGATGTAGGTATTTAAATAGCCTATGTTCATAAGTTATAATGTAGGATTCTAATGGAGAAAGAATATTACAAATCGATCCAGTAGTTTCAGAGCCTATTCGATGCAAACAATCAAATCTTTCCTCTTTATAATATTAGTATAGATATAGATATGCATTTAGTGGAATTTCAGTTTCGAATTATCAAATGTGTTAAGAAAACACTTGAGAGGATATTGTTGTAAAACCCTTTCCCGGGCGCATACAATGGCATCGCTACGTGAAGCGAACTGTTATTCCTGGATTACTGACAATTTGGATAGATAGTATCGCTTCCTGTACTTTTTCACTGTTTATTGAGAACATAATAAACGCTCTGTGGTACCTGTGGCACAATAGGCTGGTACCGAGCTCACAATTGGTCGCGTATCCGTGACCCGTTAGGCGGTTGTGTTGCAGCGACGCACTGGCGCCGGGTATTCTTGCTCTATTGTATCTACGAGTCGCCTATTACCAATTCTGCGTAGAAAATGCTCAGCGATTGTCCTTACATCCTGGGAGGCACTTTGTCCAATCTTGGAACAAGCAATTGACTTGGTGGCGCTTCCCGGGAATCCCCCGTATCTATTATAACTAGATCCATTGAAATATCCATTAGTTCCTTTGTCGTATTCATTTGTTTTGTACTTAATGCCTGTTTTATTTAAGCTGCCTTGGAAATGTTGAATGTTTTCTCAGAGCTGATTTATTGATAACAGTGCTATTAATGTTTGCTTGCCGTTTGGTAGTGAGTTTATCACGATATCAGCGGCCGGATATGAACCGTCTCGCCGCCTTCCCGACTCTTATCGACGCAAACTCAATAAAGTCTATTCATGTAAACGATTTCTATGTATACTGCACTTCATTTTGCCAATAGTTAGGTACAGTGACGTAATTGCTAATGGAGGAGCACCCGCATGGGGTAGAAATGAGATGGCTTAATTGTGGGCATAAATAAACTGGCTGTAATGAGCGGTGGTGATACTTTTACGCCGTCAAATAGTGGTCACGTGCCGGGAATTCGCCACAATTGCCTCGTCATGCGAAATTAGGGGACCCTAATCAGCTCAATGGGATTCTATACGATGTGATTATTATGTTACATTTAATCTGTATTTGGAATTGGAACAATTTATGACTCACTTCATATTTGTACTTTGTGTGCGAGTTTGAATGAATTTACGTAAATTGTAATAAGACAAAATTTTCATGCCAATTTCTCCCAAAGTGGTGGAGTGGAGTGGAGTGGATGGAGCAGGTAAATTACTTTCAAATCTACTAACGCAGAATTTTTTCTTCTATAGAAGAGTTCGATAAGGGGAAAGTTGTGTTCAGAATTTAAACTCGTTGGATATAGAAGCTAGAAGTAAATATTCTCTACATTTTAACTTACCAAAAAAAGGAGGCAGTTCTAATTACATCGGAATATTCTATGTGTCCTTTTTGACCGATTTGGAAAATTCTTTGTGTATTTGAAAGGGTAGGTATACTTATTGTAGTGGAGATACTCTTCTACTAATTGGTCCCATTATAATTTTATCAAAATCGGTTCAGTTATTTGATGAGATCGGTTTTTTTGTTTGAAAGATTAACAATTACTCACATTATAAGACCCGAAATTAAAAAAATACTAACCCGTTCAACTATAGCTTTACAGACTAGAAATTACTTTAAAAAAATTGTCTCACAGGTCTGGTAATTGATAAACAAAAGCAGATGCGCCAAGAATCCCAAATAAACGCCCTTCCGTGAAGGACCGCATAAACTAAGACAGTCATACGCAATTCAGATTTATCTCATCGTGGGAACATACAGGCTTATTGACTATGATAAAATGAATATGATAAATAGGACGCAGATACTACAAATGTTCATACAAAGGCTCCAAGCGAGTAAAAACCAGTTCGATTACGGTGAGCCTATCGAAAGTGAGGGAATCGGGTATAGGCGGATTCACATCACCTAGTTCCCGGCGATGTATTCTCATGCAGCACCTATCATACTCGTCACCGGCAGAGCGGTACATAGGTCAATGAGTCTTGATAAACGATCGCCGAGTTCTGCGTGCGACTGTCATGTCATACTATGCCATCACACGGAGTTAGTAGGGCACGCGTAATTACAGATTAAAAAACCGGCCAAGTGCGAGTCGGACTCGCGCACGAAGGGTTCCGTACCATTATCTAACGTCTAAAAACGAGCCCACAAAAGACGGTGGTAACTGAAGAAAGATTTACAAAGTCCTACTTCACAAGGCAAATTAGAAAAAAATATTATCTACTAGCTTTCGCCCGCAGCTCCGCCCGCGTCAATGTCGGTCTCTCGGGAATAGTACTCCCGGGATAAAAAGTAGCCTATGTCCTTCTCCGCACTTCAGAGAACTTGTATGCAAAATTTCATGATGATCGGTTCAGTAGTTACGGCGTGAAAGCGTAACAAACAAACAAATAAACAACCAAACAAACTCACTTTCGCATTTATAATATTAGTAATAAAGTAATAAAGATTTGAGTACAACCACGAGTAGAGGCAAACGCTGGCTGTTAACAAGATTTCGTAGGTATATTACCTACTTTGATTCCCGAGCGCAATAGGTACCAATCGGCCTCTCATCGTTCCGCCAAGCGCCGCGCGCTGTCGAACGTAAACACATTGCTATTATATTATTAAAACTGCTATGATTTCATATTTACTTGACTTTACGTGGTTCAAAAATTATATTCAGTAATTGTTTTACGTAATTAACAACTGTGTTAACTACCTAATTTTTTTTTTACTTTACCTTGTACATTTATAAGTTGGTCGATTATAACTCTATAATATATAAACTCTACTTAGCTCTGATAGTTTTCCTTTAAACTTCGTTATATATACTACTACCGTGAATTTTTTCACGTGTTTATATACAACCATTTAGTAGATAGAGGGGGGGGGGGGGGGGGGAAGTTCTTTTCAAGATTTTATTTTACTGTTTTATCGGCATGATTAATATACATATCCATACCAAATGACAGCTCTATAGTACTTATAGTCTCTGAGTAAAACCGACAGACGGGCAGAAATGGCGAAACTATAAGGGTTCCTTGTTCGGAACCCTAAAAACGGTGCAAGTGCAAGTCTGACTTACATATCGAGAGCTTAAATATTTATTTTGTTCTATTTTTTAGTATTTGTTGTTAAAGCGGCAACAGAAATACATCATCTGTGAAAATTTCACAGATGATGTATTTCTATCACAAACAGACGGATATCGAAGCCATATTAATAGCGTCCTGTTTTTACCCTTTGGGTACGGAACCCTAAAAAATCGATATCATTATTCCCTAATTATTTGCATTAATATTGCAGTATAAATAATTATTAATAAATAAAGTAACTATGATTACTTTATAAACTTATAACAAGATAAAGTTTATCAACTAAAACCTGACTACTATCTATGACATTTTTATTATTGTTATAAATAATATATTAATAATTAAATATAGTTATTATTAGTTAAAGTGCCAATTTTTAAACATGATTAAATAGGTAGGTGTCCTTATAGTTGCCGTGTGGTATCCGGCAGAGTGGAATAGGACCACTCCAAGTCTTCCCGTGGATGTCGTAGAAGGCGACTTAGGAAATACAAGCTAAACAAAGCTTATAAACATCTAACACACCTCTCCAACCCGTCTGGCCAGCGTGGAGAGTGTAGGCCAAGTCCTCTGGCTGCGCTGGCCAAGTATGGCCCTAGTAGTACAGAGAGGGTCGTGCTCCAGTAGTGGAGACTAGAAAGGACCTGATGATGATGATGATGATGATGATGATGTCCTTATAAAATCAAATAATTTGCCAATAAATAAAAAAATAAGGTGCAAATACAGGATAGTGGTTTTAATTTTATTTAAAAAAAATATCTAAATTTCATTTGCTATGTGATTCAATGGTGAAGATTTTTTTGGGCATGTACTTGGTGTCCCGAGGCCTATCTAGCTATAAGCACCAAAGTCGAGACTTTAACAAGTTCAGCTTTTATTGTGTCAATAAGAAGCACACACTTTCGCAACAAACCCTAAAGTGGAGTTTTTAGCGGGAATTTCGTTGGACTGCACGGCTTGTGTTTTCGATTGTTCTGTAAATTGTTTCTAGTGGACATTATAATGTGAAATCGGTGTAATTTGGTGTTATAAATGCCCATTTTTATAAACAATGTGTGGAATAACTGAGATAAACTGTCACAGTGCGGATGTAGTGAGATTTACTTAGCGGGTGGTAACTGGTGGTTATCCGCCTTGCCTCGTTGCTTCGTCTGTGATCAAGCCAGTGGATTCGTGGGAATTGTCGCCAGGGGCTCCTTAGAATCAATGAAATGAACTACATCGTTTCATTGATAACAAGACTTAGAAAAAGCGCGGGAAAACTGAGTTAAACTCGATACTGGCTAAATACGTAACGCGTGAAAGGCATAAATAAAAGTAAAAAATATCCTAAAGTGACAGCGCAAGGTTTTGTAAGATGATGAGCGTAAGATAAAAATGGAAATCAGAAGTATTGGCGAGCGGGTACATTGCGTATCTATAAGTTTATCCCCAAGTTATTTCAAACGAAACAAAGTTTATCTTATTTTAGATCTGGTACACGTACGCCACGATACTTGCATTACATACATTTAAATTATTTTCTTCAATTAGATATTTGAAAGAACGATGACCAAGTGGGCAACCCCGAGCGTGGTTCCGACTGTGATAATGACCACAATTGGTAAATATCTTAAGCTTCTTGGTCTTTCGGAAATCACGGTAAGCCGTTGTTCGCGGCTGTCATCATAAGATGGCAGTCGTTATGCTAGCCATAAACACCAATGCTGGGAACTAAAAAAAATTACATTTTTGAATATGTTCGGCCGGCCCGGCAATTAGTATGAAAATGTAAAAACATTGACATCATTATTTATTTCCATAGCATTAGTTCCATAGGAAAAGTTGTTCATTTTAACGGGCTGAGTCACCACTTCACGGAAATGTCGTTGGCTATGCTATGTTACACGCTGTATGTAAACAATCTGACACTACTTGCCTCTAACACACACGACAATCAAAACAAGGTATAAGCTATGAGAGATGTGGCTAGCAGCACGGGTCGCTAGTTGATTGATAAAGTTCACTCCATTCATGACGACTGGCTTGAAATAGATATTGGCCAGGGAAACTGCAATTACGAACAAAAGGTTATCATGAATTGTGTCAGTAAACTCGGCGAACTATTAACCTAGTAACGCAAAGTTATACGAATAAAATTGTTTTTTCTTTATTATAGGATATCTACCTACCAAAATGTCTTACATAGTATATTGCGTATGCATGAGATACTTATCTATACTAATATTATAAAGCTAAAGAGTTTGTTTGTTTGTTTAAACGCGCTAATCTCAGGAACTACTGGTTTAAATTGGAAAGTTCTTTTTGTGTTGGATAGTACATTTATTGAGGAAGGTTTTAGGCTGTAAAACATCACGCTGCGACCGATAGGAGCGAAGTATCAATGAAAAATGTTTTGAAAACGGGGGAAAATTATTCATCTATACTAAGAAAAAACCTAATTAATCATAATAAAAGAAATTGCCGCGAACGAAGTCGCGGGCTCCAGCTAGTGAGATATATGTACAAGACCAGTAGAAAAAATATTTCTTTGCACAAGCTTTCATGAACAAAGTTGTATTTTTTATGATATATGATTATTATGATATAGGACGGCAAACGAGCAAGCGAGTCCCCTGATGGTACGTGATGATCTGATTAAGTTTGTAGCACTCCTGTCAAAATTTGATTCTCAATTTGTGTGGCTAGCAGCTCTGGAGTTACATATTATTCATCTAGCAATAGTAATAATCTGGTCAGCTAACCACCGAGGCACCAGCACAGGATGCAACCGGGCATGAACTCGGATAAGAGAGTCAGAGACGGGTAGAAATAATTGGGTACTTAGTGTGATTGGTTATGACTAAAATTTATTTTTATCACCATGATGATGATGATATCATCATCAGGCCTTTTTAGTCTCCACTGCAGGAGCATGACCCTTTCTGTACTACCGGAGCCATACTTCGCCGGAGCAGACTAAGGATTTGGCTTTCACTCTCCTCGCTGGCCAGACCAGCTAGAGAGGTCTCATAGATGTGTATGAGCTTTGTTTAGCTTGTATTTCCTAAGTCGCCTCTTACAACATCCATGGGAAGACTTGGTGTGTACTCTGCCGGAAACAGTTGGTTTTATCTCTATATAACGCAATTACAAACACATATAACCTAAAAGCTACTGAATCCTGCCTTAAAAATAAAAGAATGAATGAAAGAACTAATATTTACATAAATATGTTTTGATTTCCAAAAATCTCGGATAAAACTAAATAGTTGTTTTTGAAATAATAGTTTTTGTTTATAAATGTATTGTAGTATAAATAATACTGGCGTCAGTCCATAGGAGGCACAATGATGTACCTTACAGGTACAGGTGCCTCCCATGGACTGCTACCATGAGCTATATTATATACAAGCTCATGTAGCAGAAATGTAAGAATAGCTTGCGGTCAATGTAATTTTACGTGCGTAAGGATGATTTGGTTTAAATTGCGGTAAATAAAGTGCAGTATTGCAAAAACTAAAGGCCACGAAAACAAATGATGAACAATTAGGATTATTACAGCCTCCGATGAAAACAAAGCGGGCGCGGCTTTCTTGTGCGTGCAGCGAGTGCGGCGGCGCAGACACACGTAACAAAATAAAACGCCGAACAACATTCCCGAGCCGCCGTATATAATACCTATATTTGTGTTATAAATTTTACGCGCCACGGCCACGACAAGTGTTTGCGCAGTCACTTGGAATTTTGTCAGCACGTTTGACTTATCTACCGAACAATACATTCTTATGCGCTTCTCCTAATCCTAATAACGCATACCTGAGAATCTTATCAGTGTTTAGAGCTCCGCAATATTCATCCTTCATTACTAGTTTTATTAATGTAAAGTCATTTAAATATGATAATAAAGAACAAGCTTACATGGAATTTATTACAAATGAAATGAATGTCAAAACTGCAGGAGGTCCGATGGTAGGGATCGTCCACGTAAATCGAATACCATCGGGATAAACTATCTGATCGTTTCTAGATTTCCAACATTACGGCGACGTGAAGTTATTATTAGTCTTTTAGGAGAACACGGTAGGTGGTCATCACGCTTGCCTCGTATTGCACTGCATATTCGCACAAGATTAGGAAGTGATCCTATTGCCTATCGCTTTCAAGCTCAATAGGGCGACGGAGGCCATTGAAGTATAGAAAACACACGCAGGACAATTGAGCGTGGGAGCAGCCGCGGTGGCATTCACTAATGGACGTCCTAAATCATCTTATTACGATTGTATTATTGTTGACGGCGTTTTTTGCATTCCGCACAATGACACTAACCGCGTTGCATAATGGTGTGCACGACAGTTTTAATGTAACATAATACGCTATTGCACATTTTTCAGCCGTCGAAACTGTTTATATTTTTATTGGGTGCAATCCTATCGGATTACACATCAATTGTTGTCGATATCATGATATTTTTCATTAAAACATCTTATTTTTATTTTTGCATCGTTCTGTAATAATAATTTAAGGTGAAATGGTGACAAAGATCAGGCAGAAGAAGTGATGATGATTGCAAAAAAATACCTAGGTATTCTACCAACATTGCCAAGATCTGTTCTTTAAGATTCAATAAAGCTGCTACAGGAAAGAAACAAGAGGTGGCGACGAGTTTGCAAATATGGGCATCTCTATTGCCCTGCGTCCCGCTTGAGCCTGGAGAAGGCGCCGCAGAGGCGGCCAGCGGCGCCCAGGGCGAGTGCGCGACGGACCTGCAGCAGGAATGCGAGTTCGCCAACTATCACACGCCCAGGATGAGTTGGATATTTTTTAAGGGCGCGATTCTTGGAAGTATCTGTCGAGCGGTCGGAGGCTGGCGCTCGAAGTCCATTGTGGCGCGCGGCTAGTTTTGATCTTATTGTTAATGGGACGCCAAGTTTTTTCAACGGTGCTCGGAAAAAAGGTATCATCGGACCCCAGCGGAAACGTTACGGACCCTTCTGAAGTAAAATGGATATACGTTCTACGAAGGAGGTGTTATTTTAATCGTAGGTCGGCTTTGTTGTTCAGGAATGTAGATGGCCTGTCATAATTTTAATGGCCAGTTTCTCAAGCGTTCTGAACCTGATGGTGCACACGTCCTGAATATTCAACGGGTACCGAGACGGATACTATCGTGCGAACCTGCATCTACCTACTACCATCAGACTGCAATTCTCGGTAAAATGTTACTTGTTACTATTATGCGGAAGATTATTTCCAACGCATTGTTTCTTTTTACGACCAAAGCAAGGCGGTACGCATTGCTTTTTATTCAGTGACTCGAAAGAAGTGTCCTACAGCTTATTTTGCTAGTTTCAATAACAATTATTTCAATGTAGAGGTAGAATCGGATGTTCTTCAGTTTTAATTTTTGTTTGTATTTAACTTTTTGACTTGATATGCCGTTTGTACAAGTACAATATCTATCATATAACGTTAGGTTCGATCAGATAGCTCCAGTGATTTACAGAACAGTATCTTCAACTTATTTTACGCCTTCAATAGATCTTTTAATATCAAACAAGTACAGCTTTCATGAAAGTAATAAACGCATAATACTGCATTCTTTCTTTTATAATGCACTATAAAGCTTGATTCTACTCATCCCAAAAGATCAGGTATAATGAGGGCATATTGTATGTTTACCTACAATAAATAAATTAATGCCCGCGCTTCCATTATTTACCATCGTAAGACAGACGATAATGAATAAACCACACACGAAGATCTTAGTAATGGATTGATAACGGCATTAATATCGACCCAATGCAAAAATCCACACACAGTAATTATGCGTCTTTAATTATGTCATGAAGTGCTCTCTGATACCAAGACAAAGAGTCGGTCGAACATGATAATGTTATAAAAGTTGATATCACTTTAATCACAAAGAAGCCGCAAATTGTGAGGTCTAAAAGCTTTTTTAGCCGAGTCCCTCAGGGCCTCCTTCCCATCTCGCTCGCTGGCAGAGCATAATGAGAGGTTGTTAAAATTATGAATGGAACATCTTCCGAGGAAGTTCATTGTGTGCGTCGTGGGCCGCGTACCGACAGCACACTGGCGGCCGGCGGCGTGTTTAGTCAATGGTGCATGTGTGCTCTCGGGCCCGTTGGTGCACTTGTTCGCTGAGGAATTTTCTGTTATTTTCAAATTTACAGACCTTTTACTTTGTTTTCGTTTGGTCGTTTTAATAATAAGAAGATAAGAGAAAGTATCATTGTACCATCTCATGGTGAAAGATCAACTACTTTACCGTTTTTCATTGCAAAACGAAATTTTCAGAAAGAAGATTTATTTATATCTACATATTATAATGAAGTCGTTTTTATGTCAAAATTTTATGCATCTATTAGTCAGAGTCTATACAGGTTTTTGCTATGCCATACACATTATGACATTTCTAAATATTTAGATTATTTTTTTAAACTTTCACACCATCATCTCTTAAGAAATCTTGTTTTCTCCTTGCTGTCGCGCCAGGGCCAAAAGAGTTATGTTTACGACCACGCTACATGGGGTTTATGAGCTCTTTAGGCACTAGACACTCTTCAGGGACAAAGATGAGATTAGTATGTATTGTATGTATATCTCTTACAATAAAGACTTGACGACTTGAACTTAGAACACCACTACGCTTGTAGGCGCTTGTCTATAAATAAAATTATTTCGTGGATGTGTGGCTCCAGATCAGATAAACTGTGGATGGTATATACTGGTCACCTCAAGGACAGTCAATCCAGGCGCGCTAGTCGCGATATTGCCCTATTTGGCATATACTAGAACACATCCTAGTAGGTATGTAGACTAGATTTATTAAAGTAGCCGGTTTTGTACATAACTGAAGCGAATACCAAAAATGTTTTCCAAAGTTCATTATTTACAAACGATTAGAAAGGATTAAGCGCGATACCAGCAGGCGGCAAACAAAGGCCCTGCCGTCGCTTGTGTGAGCTTATTGAAAGAATTTTAAGGTCCAATTACTAGTGAGCCGTCTTCCATTAACAACTTTATTTATAGTGAGATGAATAACTTGCGGCTTTTAATCAATCATGTGAACTACCGAGCTACGTCCGGTGGCCGTGACAATTGGCCAATGAGTGCTGATCATTCTGCTTCACACTATATTGTGTGAGCTCCAGTCACCACAAAATATATTTTTATAGCGGCCGCATAACACGCTCCATTGGACGAGAGGAATGTTGTTGCCAGAGCCTGCCACTTCATTATTACTGCACACAGTATTATATCTTACGGAAAACGGCTCTAACCTAAAGTTTACACAATAGTTAATTAAAAGTTATACAAATTAGATAAATATATTGAAGTATCGAGTTTCCTGTTTGTGTCCATTACGACTGAGAGCACCTAATGCAATATATAATGAATAGCTGCTTATATTGTTTTGGGTCACCCAGTAGCAAAGGATTTCAATTAAGTGATGATTAATAATAGGGAAACTGATAAAATATTTTCATATTAAAATAAAGATCAGAGAATGTCATTGAGAAAGTATTGACTTGATCTGTAATTCTTATTTAGAATTGGTACCTATATGACTTTGCTGCGAATGGACTTGTTGCGATTCTTTTTACAGACCGACTGCATGGGACATGTTGTTTGTTGATTTTCGGGTCTGTAAGTGGCCACACTGCTGTCAGATTTTTCAATTTTAACAGACACATTCATGGGGCATAAATCGGCAGGATACTGTGGAAATGCACACGTATATCTGCACTACACTTTCAAACTTCAGTATTATTAGGGTTCCGTAGTAAACAAGGAACCCTTATATTAAATTACTCGAACTGATTTAGACCGTGCGGAAGGAAATTATACTCACTACCTATTTAAAGATTACATTTGTAGGGTACAATGGTCTATTACCTTACCGTCTATATTGGCTTTTTTGTTCCAGTGTAGGTATATGTGATTTGTGAAAATAAGTGTACGTATCAGAGGTACAATCAACAACATAATTAAGAATGCAGGGTCGCGGTATATATGCCGCAGCCAACTAGTTTAATCCGGAATTTAGTTAACAGCCTAGGCCGTTAACTAAATACCGGAATCCAGTAAAATGGCTGAATAACAACCAGCCAATCATTGCGCGCAACGTCAGATGCATGAACGTCGTGTAGTCATTTCGTTAAATTATATATTGATGATTTTACGATATTTGGTTAGGGTGACCTTGAGTTCACAAATTATGTAGGACTACATTTTGACTGGGTTAGTAAAAATAAGTCTTACATAATTTGCTTGTATATGTAACAGTAGGTAAATGTTAAATAATTATAAATAAATCATCATCGTTTTGTAAATATGTACAAATAAATCATCATCGTTTTGTAAATATTTACAAATAAATCATAAAGTAAAATAAAAATACGAAAATAAAGATAAATACAGTTTTATTTATAAGTTAAGTTGAAGATTTTTATGCAGTATTCAGCAATAGATAGAGTGGTTCAAGGGGAAGGTTTTATATGTATATTTTACTGCCCCATATTAGTATCTACATTGTACCCGTGCGAAGCCGGGGTAGGTCGCTAGTATGAAATAAACTAAAGCTACTCGGCATCGTATAAGCCTGACTTAGGGGAGATAGATAGACAAGAGCGTAATAATTGGTATTACAATTACTAAGTAATAAAAGATTATATACAATTAACAAAAATTAAAAAACATAGGCACAAATAAAATCATATTTGATAGGTACTTATTATTTGCTGTCGCAACTCTGTGTGGCATTTAGACACGTAAAGTACATTTTTTTTAAAACGGGCATCGTTTTATGTGGCACTGTTTTTTTACCATATCTCCTTTTATTTTTATTCAAAATGCACCAACTGAAAGAAAACAACTACAAATGAAAGAAAAATAATACACTTGGCTGCGCTGTTGAATTGACTGACTAATTTTAGATGGCTGCGACATACGAGTATACTTATATTAATATTCTTAACAACCAAAAGATTGATCTAAATTGAATGCTAATATTTTAAAGATATTACTGAGACCTATCCTTCTCTGAAGTTTCATTGGAATTCAAATATTATTTTCTGAATAAATCTTTGTTAAAGTAGCGGCCCTGCATACTTAATTATGTTGTTAACGTCCTAAGTAATTTTGTGAGTAATAAAGTTATATTAGGCAAGTCAAGGTTTAGAGTAGAGACTGGCAACAAGTCAATCGTTAAGTTGGCCACAAGGCCGTAACACTTTGCTCGCAACATATTTACGTCGGAAACCGTTTTGTGCTTATTCACTTCATTATTACAATTAACACTGCAGTACACGCGCGGGGTGAATATTCGCCCCAGACCAACGCTTTCATCAATACTTTTTTAATTACTTGAGTACGGACTGTGTCGCCTAGTGTAATCCTCGTCAAGTAAACAAGCTTCAAGGTCAGTACGTCACCGGCACTCGTCGCGGACGCTAGTGGCAAAAAAAAGGGGTGAGAAAGTGTTTGGGACGGAATTCCACCCCACGCGACTATCGGCGTTACAAAAACTCTCGTTCGATTCTGAAGTGTTTCATGTAAGTATCCGTTTTACTTTTTCTTTTATTCGAGATGTTCTCAGTTTCTATAAGACTTTTGTATATTTAGCTATGTTAATTGTGTTGTTCATTACAGATTTGTCGCCATTATGGACGAACGTCAGTAAAATATGATACGAAGCTGGTTAGAAGATGTGGAGGTTGAGAGTGATATTGCACCTAGTGATACAGAAGATAATGAAGAGGAATGAGTTGCAGAACTTAAATGCATGACTCAGAAACAGAGCAAGAATATGAAAGTAGCACAGAAGAGATGGAAGATAGGAGCACAGAAGAGATGGAAGATAGGAGCACAGAAGAGAGGGTAGACGTAGATAAAGATATGGAAGAAAATATTGAGGATAGCTTTTCAAGCGATGACAATATTCCTCTGAGTACTTTTTCAAACTACTACCAATCTAGAAATGGCACTCGTTGGTTCAAAACACCACCACCGTCATCAAGAACGAGATCCCACAATATTTTAGTGCAACAAATTTTTAAAATACATTTTTGTTTTTGTTTATTTAATAAACATTCAAAATTGCTGTAGGAGTAAGAATAAATAATAAATACTTTTCACAATTTGAACGCATTTTATTTTATATTATATTTTATTTACCTAAAATCGATCAATGAAATTGGTCTGAATATTCACCCCACGCGAGTAAAATATTATAAAATTAGGGCGCGTGTACTGTAGTGTTAATGTTCAATTTATCCACGGAAATTTGTAAAAAGTACACATGCATATTACATAGTATTTCTTCATCTTATAATGAACATATCATCAACAATGATAAATAAAAAAATGTTTTTAAAATTAGATAAAAAATACTGTGCCAAGTTATAATATTTTTTTAAATTCAGCAAATGTAATTCCTGTCAAACAACGACTGTAACTTTTTAGAGAAGTTGGAAAATGGTTGTAGTGTAGATCTAGAGTTTGATAGCCACAGTTAAAAAAAAATGGGTGTGAGTGTTATAAGCGCTTACGTATGAAAAGCAACCCGGGCGCGGTCCCTAATGGGATGGGTGACCGCAAGTGGCATAAAATATCTTGAGCTCCTCCGTGCTTCGGACGGCACGTAAATAATAAGACAGATGGCAGTCATTAGGCCAGCCAGATAAACAATTTGACAGATATTATTTCCCCTTCCCACGTGATGTGGTTTAAACCGGGTGTCTATTAAAATACAGATTTTTATGACATCGATTTTCATTTCCCACAAAACTATTCCACGTTTTTTAATACATTTTTTTCTTAACACATCGATAACTTATCATTACAGTTTCATATTATCGAATAACATTTGTAAATACAAATGTTTCAAAATTGTTACTAGTGCTAGAAAAACGATATATCGAACGAACATTTCACACACTTATTAAGATATCGATAAAACCATTTATAAAAACATGTTTCAATATGTAACGGTGCGCATCATAACTTTTAACCGCTGTAACGTTTCATCGAACGCTGCATTCGTTTGTTGACGATAAAATGTTTTGCGGTCAGTTCTATATTAATATATTTTGCTTTACCCATTATAGAGTTATAATGATATATACCCATTATAGAGTAAGCATGCATCAAGCATTTAGCAAGCATGCAGCTAGCATGCTTGCATTCGTTTTCTGGCAAGGTCACAGTTCTAACTTAACCTAACCTATTTTTCTGGTAGCAGCTCGTTTTTAATAGCGTTTCGTTTTCTGGCGGGGTCACAGTTCTAACTTAATATACCTACTTTTTTGGTAGCAGCTCGTTTTTACTGGCGTTTCTAGTATGTGAAAAACTTGACAAGGTACACACCATTAAATATTTGGGTGTAATAGTCGACTCACATCTAAATTGGATTTCTCAAATTGCAACTCTATCGACGCGTTAAGAAAACGTATCTATGTGTTCAAAAATCTTAGAACTATTGCTATAAACTGCTGAAGCAGACGTACAAAGCTCTATGCGAGAGCAATATCCGATAATGCATTAGCGCTTGGGGTAACGCGGCCAAAACACACCCTATTAACGTTGAGCGTGCACAGAGAGCGGTACTTAAAGTACTCCTATAACTCGGAAACCAGAGGCGTCATTGAAATTTTTAAAAACAAAATATCAATAAACGTTATTATTATTAAGTACAATTAGTACAAATTAATTGTTAAACCATGATTTCCAAACTAGGTGGACGGACAGACCTGTATTTCGGAAGTCAGTGTTCGACTGTATTATGAGGTTTGTGGAATACAACTCAAGTTGAACAAGCTTAGGTGCTAGGCTAGGAGTGCTAAAAAAGAGCTATACATAATAATATATCTTTTATCTTTCTCCCTTCAAAAAAATAAGTAAATACAAAACAGATAAATGGTGCCAGAAAAGAAAGAAACACATTTGTGTGTGAGGAATGTGTGTGCAATTAAGAGTGTTTTTTTTTTGTCTGCATATCATTATTTTTAATCAATACTTGCTAATAATAAATCTATAAGGATTGGTCATAAAGTAAGTAACTTTGTTTTCAGAGATATCGTGTTTATAAGCTCTATTCATGATACTGAAACTCAATTTAGGATTTTTAATTTTATTTTTGTGTGTATGTATGTTCTTCCATACATAACTCTTAACCGAATTAACTGAATTTTATGGAACTGGGTAGATAAACATTTAGACGTACAGGACATAGGATAGGCTGTTGTTGACTGTGATACGTTCATGTGTCCTTATATATTATTTTAAATTGTTTTTTATTTGTTTATAAATGTGAGAAATCACACAATTATTGTCTAGCCACTATTGTGATTAAATTTGAATGCCTATCTATACATATATATACATATAATAAAACAGTAAAAATATTTTGTCTTTACATTTAGAATTTTTGACTGAAATGGATAGAGGGATACTTAAAAAGAATAATATAAAGCAAAAATTTTATTTTTTATTTTTTTGTCTTCTGTCTGTATGTATGATCACGATTATCTCCGAAAATACTGAACCGATTTACTTCAAACTTTCACCAATTGCTTTGTTTTAACTCAGCAAAACATTTAAAGTTTGTTTTATCAAAATCGGTTCATAAAAAAAAAGTTATCGTCATTTGAATGAACTCAAGGCATGAGTTTGCCTTGCCTGTAAATATATAACAAAAAAAAAATGAGTAACAGGAAAATTAAAATCCAAAGTCAAATAATCATCATTATACGACAGCATGATACCTATCCATACTATCCACAGTAGTCCATACTAATAAAAAAGGAGAAGCTGACTGACTGACTGACATATCAACGCAAGGCCTAAACTATAAGGGTTAGAAACTTGAAATTTTGCACAGGGGTTCCTTTTATAACGTAGGGGAGTACTAAGAAAGGATTTTTGGAAATTCATCTACTAAGGGGGTAAAACGGGTTGCAAAGTTAGTATGAAACTTTGCCGTTTATGAAGATATTGGACTGAAATTCAGCATGAAGGTTCTTTACTGAAAGGTATGAAACACGAGTAAAATATTTTACCCAAAATCATTTCTTAAGGGGGTAAAATAGGGGTGCAAAGTAAGCATGAAACTTTGCCATTTTTGAAGTTAGTCGAATGAAATTCAGCATGAAGGTTCTTTACTGAAAGGCATGAAACACGAGTAAAATATTTTTCTCAAAAATCATCCCTTAAGGGGTATAACGGGGATGCAAAGTTAGTATGAATCTTTCCGTTTTTGAAGTTATTCATTTGAAAGTTGTATGGAAATTTTCTCATTTCTGGACATAGAAGTATAAAAATAAGTATATATGTTTACATTACAATTAAAAAGATCTGTTTTTTTTTTATTTTTAGTCTTAGAAATATGACAACAGGTATATAAGTTCTCAAGAGGGCAAAATCCCCTCCTTAATGGCTAAAGATCTATGCAGGTGAAATGTATTAAATTCCCCCTTAAGGGGAAAAGCAGAGGGGGAGGGGTTTGTATGGAATTTTTATCATTTCTACTGTTCCCAAGGGAACGAAATTAACGCGGGCGAAGCCGCGGGCAACAGCTAGTGTTATAATATAACATTGTCAGATACCGAAGAAATCTAAAATTAGCAAAACAAGCGTACATTCACAGGCCATTAAACGAGTTATGCGACTATCTCCTTTTACATGCTGGTGCCTGGTGAAATCCGCCCCATTTGCGGGCTCGAGTGGGCAAAGGCGGCCGACCACCACCGCCGCACGCACTCGCCCAAAAAACACCCCGAGACGTAACATAATATTTCCCAAGCAGCCTTTTATTTATTAGCCGGGCAGCAGCGGCGCCGCGACATCTCTACTTCCCAGAAGCGAGTCCACGCGCCGGCCCGAAGCCGTTACATCTATGAAAAAACAATATTTATGTCGATGAAAAAATCGGGATACGAGTCTTAGTTATCTAAGCACGGTGAGCTATGCGCTTTTTGTTCAGGACCGATTTGCAGGAATCCGCAGGTACCGCCTGGCGTTTAAAAATTTTAATTTGTTAATTTGGCTGGGTGTGGCGCGCGTCGGTTAGTGGCCGCTCCGACAGGCGTGTCCTTATTACGCCACAGATTAAATCCGCAGCCTCGTTCGTTATGTTACAGTCGTCCTGCTGAGAAGATCTATTCACCACAATCACGTCGTCCCAATCCTTCTTAAAGTAATATAGCAACAAAGAGCTTTTGGGCGAGGTTTCTTCTTCTAACTCTCGCCATCCACGCCATCCATTCTTTAGGGTTCGTGATAAAGTATAAACCTGTGTTAATTTACGAAACAAAATGACTTAATTTAAGGAATAGAAAAGTTATTTTTCTCAAACATGCTCGGAAATGTAGGCATTATTGGAGTAAAATGAAGCCACGAAGTTTGTAATTCTTGGCTCGTCAATTACTTTACCGGCCTAGGCCAGGAAAGTAAGTATGAAAATTCATTCCAGGCCGCTGCTCAAAACTTTTTAATTAATCTATGTAACTTGCACTATGTAACTTGTCATACAGCCATGGCTACCACATTATAAAAAATGCACTCATCGAGCATATAAGTATATGAATATGAAAATAATTTTATTAAAATGTTGGTATAATATCAAACAAAAATATGCCAATAATAAAAAGAAAAAACGCGGGAAAGTAGATTTTTACGGTATTACATTTTTAGGGGTTAAATATGACTGGGCTGTATGGGCTATGTTTCCTTAGCACTAAATGACAATTACAATTAAAAAAGAAAATAAAGCGGGAATGAATGTACTATTTATTATTTATTTTCCGCGGACTGCAAGGTTGTTGTTTTGGATTGTTTTGCAGATTGCTTCTAGTGGACTATTTAATGTAAAATCGGTGTAATTTGGTGCTATAAATGGCTATGCTTATGAACAATGTGTGATGATTAGAGATTTACATAGCGGGCTGATGGTCGCTCGCGTTACTGCGTCGTCTATGATCAAACCAGAGGATTCGTGAAAAATGACGCCAGGTGTGCCGTTGAATCAACGAAATGAATTATACTATCATTTTTTGATAAAACGATGAAAAATATGAAGGTCTAAAAGGCGTAGAACAACAAATGCCGTAAAACAAATATGAAAATAAAAATGTACATATTATTATCGTTTTTTATATTATACTAATTTATTCCCAATAGTACGTCTTTCATTATGTCCTCGCATTTATTGAGAAAAGCACAATACATGCCTTTGCCGGGAATCGGATTGCCGGACTCGTATTTATTGCCAAGGCCTCGCTGACGCTCGGCCTTGAAAACTCTACTCGTCCGGCAATCCCTTACTTCCCGGCCTCTGCAGTAATGTACTATTCGTTTATGGCTTTATCGGTTATTTTCTAACTTGATTTGGTTCGTTCAAAAATGTTTTTTTGTTTGTCCTGATCTATAACCCTTAATCCTGATTTGTTTTTCCTACAGTTTCGACTTTAATTCATTTGGACCTGGCAACACTACTTGTTGCATAGACATTATAATAATGTGTAGTACCTACTTGCATTTAAACGAATCAAAACTTCGTCTGACAAATAATCTAACAAATCAAAATATACCGATCGGTTCCACTTTTCAATAATATAATAGATTTTTCCAATCAATTAAGTTCTATAAAAAGGGCAGGTAAGCGCTTTAAAAGTTATCTTAAATACAGGGTGTCCATAAACTCTATTTTATTTTATGCATATTGTTTTTATACATACCCACCATCATATAAATCTTAATTAAAAAAACTGCTCTTTATTTACTCCGTGGTTGTTTAAAAGAAAATCGACGCTTTATTTTGCAAATTTTGAGATTGATTAGAAATAAAGACGAAGAGAAGATAAACAACGAAGACCCTACATTATGTAAGAAGTAGAATAATGTAAATCTCTCTCGGCTGATCATCAATGAATAAGCTTAAAGATTTTGATAGTTTAATACTTATGTAGAGAGTTTCAGAGTCTTAAAAATTGATCTAGCTAGGATTCAGCATCCCTGATGAACTTATACGAGCTTAAAGCTGTTATATGAGAAATTAATAAAAAGTTAGTTAAGTAGATTTTAAAATTCTTAAAATGGTTTTCTTTTTATTGTTCAGTAAATTTGACCGTTGACAGAGAGGTTCTGGGGTTCGTTCGATTAGCAGCGTTGGTAAATAAAGGTCGGCTGTAAAAACATTTTAAAACAATAATAAAGCGGACCCGGGGTTCCGATCCGACTACACATGAGGTTGCGATCGGGAACACGCTCAGATAAATACAAAATACCTACATATCAAAAGACAGTTAACATAATTTTTCAATAGATTTGTTATTACGAGCTATGAAAATGGAATGCGCAGTCACATCTATACTAATATTATAAAGCTGAAGAGTTGGTTGTTTGTTTAAACGCGCTAATCTCAGGAACTACTGGTTCAAATTGAAGAAATATTTTTGTCTAGGATAGTTCATTTATTAAGGAAGGCTTTAGGCTATAAAACATCACGCTGCGACCAATAGGAGCGAAGTATCAATAAAAAATGTTTTGAAAACGGGGAAAAATTATTCTTCTATACTAATAAAATAATGAATTAATCATAATAACAGAAATAGGTCTAAATAAAAACCTGTAGAATCCACCTGTATACAAATAGAGGACCGACGGAAACAAGAAAGCGCCGCGTAAACCCGCTGCGTGAATGCACTTGACACCATAATAAATGGAAGTGGACGGACAACAAAGGGCGCGATCGACGCCCGGAGGAATTTCGGCGCTTCCATCGTCCGTTAAGCCGATTGTCGCGACTCTCACGGCCTATTATGTTTTTGATACCAATACAGAAAACGCGTTAAAATAGTTTATACGGCGCGAAAATTTCCTTTTAGTTTAGATATTCTTGCTAATAAGTATTATCACGCGAAAGTTTGTAAGTATGTTAGATGTTTTGATTTTTGTTACTTAATCACGCCAAAACGGCTCAACGAATATTGACGAAAGTACACGCACAGATAAGTTTATTACCTGGTTTAACCATAGGCTTTCATCCCAGAAAAAAGTACTGTTCCCGTGGGATCGACATTAACATGAGCGGAGCCGCAGGCGACAGCTAGTAGTACATTTAAATATACCTTCAATAAACAAAAAAATCACAAGCCGAACGCTTAAGCTGATCGTGCCTCTCTATCGTTTGTGCCGCGCTCTCGCTTGCACACGGAACGCGACACTTTTTCGTGTGTGCAGCCGGCGTTCATCAATTTATAAGATTTATCACGTCAGAAATATAAAATAAATAAATAAATATATACGGACAAATCACACAGATTGAGCTAGCCCCAAAGTAAGTTCGAGACTTGTGTTATAGGATACTAACTCAACGATACTTTATTTTATAACAAATACATATATAGATAAACATCCTAGACCCATGCCAATCTGATCATTTTTCATCTTGACCTGCCCGGGGATCAAAACTTTCGTGTCGCAGGCTGGCGTATTGACCACTGCGCCACGGAGCTCGACAAAGAAAAAAATAAAAAACGCCCTAATTGGTTTTCATAATTGGAGAAGCGACATATATTTGTATGTATGTTAACGGGGCATGATTAATAATAAAATAAATAAATAAATAAATAAAAATCACAAAAGTGAAAAGGAATCCCTTTGGTTGATGTCTGACGGAGCATAGAATTAATGCGGCTTTATTTGCGGTTACTTTTTACGCGTAATTCAGGAATAAAGATTCTACTTAAGTAAATATTACACTGATCAAGAACAGCCAGTTACATAACCATATAATTTACATTGTGTGTCATCTCAGTCACTCTATAGTAGTCACTAAATTATACTCATCATTTGCCCTCACCTAGGCTGTTTGCTGGAAAAATATGTAAGGGCGTGGTTAGACAGGTAGTTCTGTATCATCATTATCATTTCAGCCACACAAAAGCCTATCTATAATACCAAGGGTTGCAAACGGACGGCAAACGAGCAGACGAGCCACCTGATGGAAAGTGGTCACCGTCGCCCACGGACGGACATCTGCAACATCAGAGGAGCTCCTGATGCGTTGCCGACTCTTAAGATACCTGTAAATACGCCTTATAAAGGACCCCAAGTCATAGCACACAGGGAAAACCTCGGGTCCATTCCGGCCTATTTCACAATCGCGTACGAGGTGTACGAGGGAAAAAACCACGTGAAGCTCTGATATTTTTGGAGACCCTAGTGTCAAAGATGTGCGGATGAACTTTACTCCTGTGGCGGTCAGTGCAGTGGTAGAAAGGTGATGGTGGCACCAATTCAAAAGGTCCTTCAGAACACTTCCGATAGTATAGACGGTAAAATACACAAAAAGAGCCAACGTCTCTCCGGAGACTGAGGGTGTCTAAATCGTCTGTGAGTGTGGGATCGAATGTGAATTGCCTGGATTGGATTGAATCAAGAGGAAGGAGTTGGTATTGAGGTGCACCAGACCATTTATGAGAGCAGTATTCCATGTGGGGCTGGACTTGAGCCTTATATAACAAAAGTCTATGAACCGGAGTGAAGTACTGCCTCGCTCCCTTGAGCATCCCAAGTTTTTTAAAAGCAATTTTGGCTTTACCTTCCAAATGACCCGGAATTGGACCTCCTTCGTAATATCGACGCCAGGGTCCCAATACTCTTAGAAATGGTAAGGGGGGGTGTCCTGGAACTTCGATGCCTTGTTAAATGGGGTCTTCTTGGCGAAAAACACGCAGGCTTATGTCTGTCAGGTATTATGTCTTAGTGCTCCAAGGAGGTCTCAATGTCTCTTCGACCGCACATAGTGTGATGAGGAGAAAATACATATAGTTTTTAATCATAAGTGTAAATTAAACTGAATAGGTAACCAAATATTTAAGAGTAACGAATGATCGCAAAAGACAAAACTGCGAACCCAACAGCGCGCGAGCCAAGCGGGCGAAGCGAGCGTGTCGCGGCAGAGGCCGGCGAAGTTATTATTTTTTTTTTGTTATCATTAATGAGGAATTAGAATAATTGTCAGTTATAAAGGAAACTGTTCTGAAAAACTGCACTATGAGTATAGTATGTTATATATTATATACCGCTAACAAGAGCTGTTCGCATGTTAAATAAAATCAGCGAAGAATACTCGGATCTTGACATTTTCACTTGTCCGTTGATGAAGTTCGCAGATACTGCGTTGAAATGTATTAGTTCTAAGTAGTTATAGGGTAAGTTTACATTGTCGCATTAGTGAAAACTGTAATGGCTATGTAAATGGATTAAATAAATAAATATTCTTAGTAATGACGTTAATAATTAAAAAACACGATCACTGACTGCTATAAAGAAGAGAGACAGAAAAAAAAGTTGATACATGTTCTTAGTAATGACAGTATTCATAAAAAATATGATAACTGTCTGTTATGTATGACTTCCGTTGTAAGAACTAACAAAAAGTAAAAAAATATGAACACAAAAGTATAAGGAGAAACATTATGAAGAGTGATCATTATGAACACAAATCGGTAGTAAAACAAAAAATATGAATAAGATTTTTATGTAAGCCAAAATGGACCCAGAAATTATACTTTATAGGTTATTGATATCTACACTACTACACTGATGATCATCAAAACTGTTAGGGTACTTCCTAAAGTCATAGAAAGCTGAAATTTAGTGTAAAAGCTAGGCTGGCTAATTAGCGCACAGTCAATACTCTTTCGTTAGGTTAGGGCGGGTAAACTGCATAAGATTTGGTCAGCATTTGGTTTTTTTTTATGCAAGCATCAAGCATTTGTCATGGTGTTACTTGACATGAAAATGATTTTGGTGGGATTAACTTGACCCTACTGACCAAGAGTCTTGTTTTTGAATGGGCGACTGCATTAAACGAGATATCCTATCCTAACTAATATTATAAATGCGAAAGTGAGTTTGTTTGTTTGTTCGTTACGCTTTCACGTTGTAACTACTGAACCTATCATCATGAAATTTTGCATACACGTTATCTGGGGTACGGAGAAAGACATAGAGTACGTTTTAATTCTGCAAAAAGTACTGTTCCCGAGGGATCGACATTGACTTTTTATATAAAAACATCGAGTGTTTATGTGCGGTCACCCGGTTCATAATAGAATGCCTGAAAAGCAACTACTTATCTTTACTTCCTTAACGGGAATTATTATAGGAGACACTGTTTGTACGCTTGGTGACACTGACAGCGCTCGCGAACCTATACGTGTTTTTGCACGAGATTTGCACGTACACACACTATATTGGCTCTCCCAGGGTTGTGAGATAAAAATGTTAACAAAACAAACAGATTCAGAGTAAAGCTATCCGGTCACTTTCCTATCTAATGAAGGCATCTCGGTAGACCTTTAGAGCGGCCACTGATTTATTCCAGCAATTTAATTAACGCGCTCATCGTGCCAAGGTTACCAAGCCACAAAGAGATTAACGTGAATTTTATAGCTTTTAGAGAAAATATCTTTTATTTTTCGCGTGCAACACTAGTTTCAGAAAAATGTGTTTAGATATCATAACACATAGTATATCATGATGATGATAGTACTAGTGATTTAAAAACACGTATTTTTTTTACAATTTTGTGCAGTACCGTCTTAATTTAACAGTATTGGCAGGAAGTTGAATAATTTATCGGCGGCTAGCGCCATCGGGTACGAATGTGTGTGATTAGGAATATAAGTGAACAGAAGCGAAGTCTGAATCAATATAATTAATAAGAATAAGTAACTACCCGCCTTGTTGCAAAACCGGATAAGTCCGGGGCTAGTATAGCGAATCGTGTATGTGGAAAACGAAAATATACTATTTTGTTGCTCCTATTCATTAATCGCCGCTCCCTCAGAATCTGCCCTCAGGCTTCATGTTATTCAGCTAGCTGGTATATCCGCCACTGTGATTGGCCCAGCGTGTTGGAATATTGCCGTCAAATACTTGGGAAAGTAAGAAAGGCATACATCTGGAGGAAAAAACAACAAATTGACTTGGACTTGCTGAGCTTACTCTACGAAATTTAAATGATTTGTTGTTGAAGCTTATTCATACCATGCTGTACAATAATTTCGCAGTTTTTATGGCCATTATGCATAAGATCAGCCCTCTTTTAGTATGCCTTTGCCCACGAGAATCAAAGGGTGGTCTTTTTTCCAGATAGGAAACCACACTTTTGGACATAAAGGCAGTCAATGTACACGTGAATGCCTCTGTTATAGGGATACAAAAGCCATGGTGCTGTTTATCATCAGATAGTATGCTGTCCATATCATGAATAAATACATTATGTGACACATCAGTACGCATCTGACAGAATTTAAATAAAATCACTTTAATACGGTATATTAGCGTATATTACATTATTTTTACACCTAATGTTTCAAAAACTGCGTTTTATTGTAGGCGGTAGTTTTGTATGGTGATGATGATGTCGAAAAGACAAATGTCAACTTAGTCTACCTGCGACCACATATTAAGGACTAGCTGTTGCCCGCGGAATTTCCCGGAATCAAACATACCCTATATACTTTCTCGGGCCTCATACCTCCATACCAAATTTCATCCAAATCAGTTCAATGGTTGAAGCGTAAAAAAACGACAGACAGAGTTACTTTCGCATTTATAATATTAGTATTAGTATGGAAGTATGGAAATTATTTATACTTCTAAGTCCAGAAATGAGAAAATTTCCATAAAACCCTACCCTCCCATTTTACCCCTTTAGGAGTGAATTTTGTCCATTTCACTCACATATATGTTTTTTAATTGTAATCGAGAACTTACATACTTATTTATTTTCATACTTCATACATAGTCCAGAAATGAGAAAATTTCCAAACAAACTTTACCCCTCTATTTCTGGGGGATTTTTTTCCAGTTGACCTACACAGATCTTTTTCAATTGTAATCGTGAATTTATTTACCTATTTTCATACTTCTAAGTCTAGAAATAAGTAAATTCCTATACAATCTTTACCCCGCTATTTTACCCCATTAGGGGAAAATATCGTCCATTTTACCGACACAGATATATATAATTTCATCTACTTACACACATCTTTTTTAATTTTAATCGAGAACTTATATACCTATTTTCATACTTCTAAGTCCAGAAATGAGAAAATTCCATATAAATCTTACCCCTTTAGAAGTTAATTTTTTTAAAAAATCCTTTCTAAGCGCTCACTCACATCATTAAAAGAACCCCTGTACCAAATTTCAAGTTTCTAGGCGCAGCAGTTTCGGTTGGTTTGCCGTTTGCCCGCGGCTACGCCGCCGCTGTTAGTGTCTATCCCTCAGGAACAGCTTGGACCCTTAAAGGGGTGACTCAGGTCATCAATATGAACAACTTTTTCTATGGCATCAATGCTGGGAACTCAAAACAAAAATACGTCATTTCCTTAAAAAAGAGTACCGCCGCCCGGCTAGTTTGTATGGGAATGTCGAATTTTTTTTTAGTTCCCAGCATCGTTCCCATAGGAAAAGTTGTTCATTTTGATGGTCTGAGTCACCCCTTTACCGTTTTGGACTCTCCAAAACGATAAAAAATTCACCGTGTATATTTGCATTCAAACTAATGCCTTGAGTTCATTCAAATGACGATAACTTTTTTTTTAATGAACCGATTTTGATGAAACAGACTTTAGATGTTTTGCTGAGTTAAAACAAAGCAATTGGTGAAAGTTTGAAGTAAATCGGTTCAGTATTTTCGGAGATAATCGTGATCATACATACAGACAGACAGACAGACAGACAGACAGACAGACAGACAGACAAGAAATTCAAAAAAAAAAAATTTGCGTTCTATTATTCTTTTTAAGTGTCCCTCTATCCATTTCAGTCAAAAATTCTAAATGTACAGACAAAATATTTTTACTGTTTTATTATATGTATAGATATAGATATAGAAGATAATACCGTATTAAAGTGATTTTATTTAAATGTGTAACAATCGCGAAAACACTAGAAACCATCTAATAGAATGTTGAATAATAACATTTTATGTGTATTAATTCTATATTAAGTAATTATTTGCCTTACTATAAATTAATAAACAAAAAATAATATCACTCACTATGAATCACTGTCACTTCCCGAGTAATCAGCCAACAATGATAGTCCAGAGGGCTTTGAAGTCTGTTCAGCATTTGTACCATTTACATTTTCACTTTTACTAGTCTCCGATTTTGAGGTGGTAGCAACATTTGTTGTCTCAGCTTCTGTCTCTTTCTTCTTACTCCTAACCAGGCTGGCTAGTGCTGGCTTTTTTGACAATACTCCAATACTTCTGTTCCATGATTCAGCTTTCTTTACTCCACTGCTCTTTGGGAGCACCATCTCAATTTTAGAAGTTTTTGCTGGAGGTTCGTCTTCGTCAGGTACATCTTCTATTATTTCTTCTGTAACTACTTTGTGTGTTGATGGATTATTGAATTTCACTGACCTGTAATATACAATTTTTTTTAATGTTAGTTGTATCACATAAATGGGAAACGTAGTGTTAGGCGTACGGCAGCTGGTACCGTCATGTTAACGCGATAGTTTGGTAAGAACGGGTTTACGAAGGCTAGGGAAAGAAAAGGATGTTGCAGACAAAAGGAGTAGGTACCCAGCAATGTGTCATGAAAAGCTGATGGTGATGATGATGTCGAAAAATCAAAACAATAACCCATCAATATAATAAGCTTTTTAACTATTAGCTTTTATTCTATTTATACTCTGTTCAGGCATTTAGGGATTCATACACACATATTATTCATTAACTCTAATATGATGTATAAAATATCAGTTAAAAAGTTTTTATACAGAGAAACATCGACTTTATCATCACCTCTCAGTTTGACACTAAAGTAACATTCAATGTTTGGATGGTTAATTCTAGTGTGACATAGTTCTAATATTGCTCATACAACTGAAGCACAAAAAAGAAAATAGAGCTATGAGATAAATAAATCTACTTATTACATACTAGCTTTCGCCCGTGGCTCCGCCCACGTTAATCCTTTTTTGCGGGATGAAAGCCTATCTGTTAATTCCGTTAGTAAAATAACTGTGTGACAAATTTTTTTAAAATTCGTTCAGCCGTTTTTTCATGGTTGAGTCAACAGACATCTAAACATCCAAGCCTAAAAACATACATTTTGCATTTTTAATATTAGTAGGATAACACTCCGGTCATCAGATGCATAATAATAAAAATATGGGGATACATACTATACGCCTTTATCCCTTATGGTGATCTATTAATCAAATGTTAATTGAGGACTAAACAAAGAAAGAAGTCTGAGGCCTACATTTTTATACAATTGTATAGCCTAAAGTACAGTCTAAATATTTATTTAGAAGAAATATGGGACGCTTACTTGATAAATTCATTGTCCTCCTTCTCCTCGCGGGCTCTCCTTTCGTCAGCGGTCTCTGGCTGGTACTGCTTCAGCATGCCCTCATAGTCAACTGCTCTCTGTCGGCGGTTCAACTCCTTTAACTCCTCGAGGCTCTCGAGAAGCTCTATTTCTTGCCTGGACTGCTCTGTTCTATATTCTGTAAAATGTGGTCACTCATTGAACCTATATTTTGTTTTGATACAGCAGTTATTAAAATAATATATCTTTATTCATCAAAAAAAATAATAATTGTATTAGTTTATGTGAAGACTTCTAGTCCAAGCAGATATGGAATGGTTATCCACAGTACCCTGAATTGTCAGTCAGTGTTTCACAAATGTCAAGTAATACATGGGGTATTCGATACAATGTTAACTCTATACATAGTCATTTTAGCTGAGTACCGGCTATTATAGCGTTGGATCATAAGCATGCAAAATATATCTTTAGGTAATTTAAGGTAATGAATGTTACCAATAATAAGAAGTGTAGATAATGATCTTTTTGCTCCATCTTCACCCTTTAGCGGATGTGGTAATCCTATCAATATCATAAATAATAGAAGTCCGTGAGGATGTTTGTTATGCCCTATTTATTTTTATATTATGCACAAGTATTTTTATACAGATTTAAATATTAATCATGTCTTTATCGCTTACAGGTAGACAAAACCCAAGTCCACAAGATCAAAGGCCAGGTTTACTGTGGTGGTGGATTTATAGGTAGAAAACGAAACAAAATAGTGATGGATTTGCAAACTGCATTGCCTATTGACATCATTACTTAGATTTTCACCCATTTCCCCAAGACAAGCAGTTGGTAAGTTCTAAGTTATTTATTTTCTTCCATACGAAGCGAATATTTTAAATGAAGGGTAATATGGTTGAAATAGATAGGTATAATGAAATTTTACCATGAAAAATACATTAGAATAGCATATAGGCTAAATTACAAAGTTGTAGTAACAATATTGTCAATATTGATACTTACCTAACAACTTCATGGGGTTATTGGCCTCTTCTTCCTTCTGCTCCTCCTCCTCCCGCTTGGCTTGCTCCTCGGCCAACTTTAGAGCCATGAAGTTCCTAGTAGCACCCGCTTCTATCTCATAGTCAGTGTTCTTGGGGTCTGTCTTGAAAGATATCTCTTGCAGGCAGCGAGTACACTGGAGTTCAAAGATTATTTTATTTCAGCAGAAGCTTTACATAACGATATGGCATTGGATATGTGTGCCCGGCCTACAGAGCTGCTACTTGCTTTTCCCCTATTCATCCGAGTGAGGAGTATCTGAATACCTTCATTTCCCTCCCAAATCCAACAAATTCCTATCCTTTCCACTTAAAAATGCTTCTGATAGGAAGCAACATCGGAAGTACAAGAAGCCAAAGAAACTGTGCTTGCCAACTAGCCTGCCACGTGTGGCAGTATATCTTCTAATCCTTGGAAGAGGCCTTTGTCCAGCAGTGGATTTCTTATGGCTGTAATGATATTTATTTCTTCATGCACATGATCATATTAGCTGCCTTAAGTCTCACTTTTTATGCTAATATTCATATGTTTCTATTTGAGAACCATTTAAACTGTATTGTGGAGCACATGGTTTTGTTTAAATATGAAATTCTTTCTTAACGTTTATTTTTTGTTTGGGTCTAAACCGGCAACTGAATTTTAAAGTACTAAATCTTAGGCCCATAAGGTTCTTACTGTATATTCTCAACCTACTGAGTAGGAATTTTGCATACTTGTGAAAGTTGGATGACATTACAATATTATGATGTTGTTGGGCTGAACATAAACTGAACCTTTGACTTATCTTCTTTAACGAAAATTAAATAGGTTGTGTATTTACTTAGGTACCTTTATGTAAAACCTGTATATTCTTATACCAAGGTAGTCTTCATTTTCGACATCTTCTTTTCTAGCGTTAAACTTCTTTCCTTTATAAATATACTCGCCACAGGTTGCACAACGCATGTTGAATGGAGCCATAAGACGCACTGTGTATTGGCGGTTTTTCGCCAATTTCATGCGGGGGATCTTTGACGGATCGAAGTCCGGCGGGTAATATTTCTGGAATATACAAATATTATGAAGATATCTTCAGCCAATAACCAATATGAATAATATTTTTAACCCAAGTGATATCATAGGTTATACTTACGTTTAATACTTTTCTCTCAGACATTTTGGGTTAAATATATACAAAGCTCTGAATTAGAGATTTAACTGATAGTATTTACAAGAAATTAAACAATTATATCCTACTGATTTCACCCAAAAAGTGCAGCAACTAGACAACAAAATCGAAAGTGAAAATAGTAACATAAAATGTCACTTTGACAATGACGTGTCATGAATTTTTAACGGCTTGTACGCGTAACGTGATTAGCTAGTATCAAAATTGAAGTTGGCCCGCGCTTTTTCTTAAGTGTTTTAACTTGCTCACATAATGATGAACACGAAATAATCGTTTAATTAATTTCGTTGATTCAACAAGCCCCAACAATTTTAATGCGAGTCTCCCATGAATCCACTGGTTTGATCATTGACGATGCAGCAAGGCGGAGAACCACCAGCCCGTTTGGTAAACACTAAACGTCCTCCTTTATACCTACTAAACTGTTATATATATATTTTTCTTTTGTTCTTAACCCAGTTGGTGCAATCAAGATTTTTTATGATTTTTATTATTCTTCTCTTTATTCAATATTAATCTTAAACCTAAGTTTTATAATATTTTTATAAAAAGTAAAATATAAAAAAAATATACAAAACATAAAAACATTATAAAACCTTAACCTAGCTGGCCGCCAGCAGCGGGACAAAGCTCAAGCTACGGTAGTAGCTTAAACTTTGCTCTGCTTTCTCTGCAGCCTTAACCGCCGGTTAAGGCTGCAGAAAATGCAGGGACGAAAGAAAAATGAAGTTCTGCAAAGAACCCTCCTGCCTGACTATGCGTGACGTGTCCAGGAGTGCTGCCGTCTGTATCTGGCCCTTGATCCAGCCATCCAGCGAGTCTCTTAAGGTGTTGGTTGAGAGTGTTGAGACTCTTCGCTATAAGGCCGTTTGCAGATACAACTATCGGGACAATGATCGTCGAATCCACATCCCACAGTACTTGCTGAGCTTGTCCTCGACTTTGACGAGGTTCTCGTCATGCGGGATGGTGATATCGAATGAGCATTGCCTGGCGCGTCGATCGATCTGTCAACAGTCAACACGATATCAGGCTTATTGGCAACAATAGTCCTGTCCGTAATAACAGATCGATCCCAGTAAAGCGTGACATGACAATTTTCGAGAACTGGCGCCGGCGTGTACTTATAGTACGGTACTTCGGATTCCACAAGACCATATCGAAGAGCGAGTTGCTGATGGTTAATTCTGGCTACAAGGTTAGGTCTGTGCAAGTACTCACCGTTGGCCAGATGAGAACAACCGGAGCTACTAGCACGAGTCATTCGTAGCAAACTGAACATGTCAATTACCTTAGTATCAAACGTTTAGTTTTGCTTAGAGGCACCTGAGCCCGATTGCCCGCTGACTCCCATTACCCCTTTCTCCCCTATATTAACTATTCGAGCTCTAAGACTAATGTTTTCCAGAGTGTAGTGACAGTCAATGTGCCTCGGATAAGCTTATAAAGGAAAATCTTGTCTAGCATACTGCGGCGCTCAGATATCTTAAATTTCATCAAGCGGTCACTGTATTCGCTTCTGTCACTAAAGTTAGAAGTCTTGTAAGCCAGATGTCGTGTGAATGTTCTTTGGACCCGTTCAATATTGTCAGCGTGCTTTAATTTTACTTAATTATTGATCGTACGTCCTGCACTTCGTGAATAAAAGGATTTACTGGAAAACTTTCAGGTTGTCAGATGCATCAGTTAACAATGCCAGCTCAACGTCTGGATGCACGAAAAGTGCAGTTTTTAAAAAACAGGCTAGCTGCTTAAAATTCAGATTAAACATCTTTCATCAGCAATTTTCATTGTTTATTCTATGTGCCAAGTTTTGACGAAAAATGTCGTTAAGGTACGGACAGACGTGCTCAAAAAAAGTATGCTCATAAGTTTTTTAAAAAAATAATTTACATTTGCCAGCAATAATTATACTTTTTGTTACATATTGTGGGGTAAATTAATTTTTATATTAAATTGACGCAGCGACTGTTGCGGATCAAGATCGAATCGTTAATAGCATGCTCATAAGAAAATCTATTCAGACGTGCTCAAGCACGTGACCCGCGCCTCAGCACAGATTACTAAATAGTTACTACGTGCCTCAGGCAGCATGCTCGAAAATCAAACGGCGGTAGATTTTTTATCACGCTCTACTTAAGCATGCTCATTACTAGCAATGTTGTTACACACACACGTGCTACAAACACGGATCTAAGGCTACAAATGAGTATTTACTCAATAAAAGCAAGCTTTCGTGCTAGTAATGAACACGTCTGTCCATATCTTTAGTTATAAAATTATCCTCGGTGGGATGGGATTGGTGTGCATATGCAATAGTTTGTAATGACGCGAGTTTACCGATGTCGCACAGACGGGAGCACTATCAGCATTGCATTAATTTGCTTTTTTATTTGTTTGAATTTGGTTGAATTCATAAAAACCAGCTGCACTATTTTTATTTGACTAATTGTGATATTAATAAATTTCTTATTAAGTAAATATCTCATGAAGATTTAATTTTGAAGCACTGATTTTTATTTTCCTCACAATTATTATAATAAAAATTCATAATTTTTCACTAATATTCCTTACTGTTCTTTCGATTACCATTTATGAAATAGACTGACGCCATATATTTTGGCCGCAGGATGAATCACAAAGCTTTTTTAAATAAAATACTATTTTTTTTTATACTTTAATCAGAAATAAGGGTACAGAATTAAGAGGCACACGTGAGACTAACAAGGACATTTACGTATCATGACAATTCAAAGTCTATGTCCAGCAAATTTGAACATTTTACATTTCTTGTCTTCTTGAAGCCTATCTGGTGAGTATAATCCTAAGTTTCTCGGCACCATATTTTTCTTTAGGGATACGGCTGGAATCACACCTCGGAAAGGTTTAAAATCCTTATCTACCGGAGCACTACTATACGGTTTCATGCCAATTTCAGGTGTTTTATTTTTTTTAGGGTCCATATTAGTAATGGCTTTTTTACGATCCAGATTATCACCGCTATAATTTTCTTCCTTGTGTAGGAAGTGGGCATGCTTTATAAAATTGCCCATTGCTGTTTTTATTGGTATTGGTTCAGTTTCCATATAAATTGGAGGCTCTCCATCGCAGTCATACATTTCACGCTTTTTGCGGTCACCCGAATGTATCCTTTGTCCCATATATTCCCTGTCTTCAAAATTTGAATCCGACTCTAAAGGCATTCCAAGTTCATTCTCAAGAATTTTTATTAAATTATCTAGATTATCTGGTGGTGAATCTATCTCTTCATTTCTCCGTTTATTTTTTATGCAGTAAGATTCATATTCGTGAATTTTGTTTTCCAGTTTACCTATCTTCTCCTCGTATTTTCTTTTTTGTAAACTATCTTTTTGTGATTGATCCTCTAAAGATAGAATTATTGTTTCTAGTTGTGTAATTTGATCATTAGCTTTATTTGTTTGTTCTTCTAGAGTTATAATAATTTTTTCGAATTCTGATATTTGTTGTTTTCGTGTCTCTAAAGATGTTATAAGTTTGTTTATTTCCATATTCTTTTCCGAAAGTTGTTGTTGCAGCTGAAAATGAAATAGGTAACGCATAATTACTCTCCAATATTTATAAAAGATGGCGGCTTATAAATGATGGATGGATGGTAATAGCTAGACAAAATACATACAATTGTATTTATTTACTAAAAAAAAATGAAGGTTTTTACGACGGTAATTATTTAATTTATCTAGAATATTGCTTACTTCAGAGTCAGCAAGAGATCTCAACTCCAAATTGTTTCGTAACAATTTAATTATGTTCGCCTGTTCCTCATCTTTCTCCGAGAGCATCTTAATGACGTCGTTCTTTTTCTCCAGCATCTGCTCCTGCGCTACGAGGCTGTCTGCATGACGTTCCAACTCTGCATTTTTATGCTGCAATAAGTTTGTCAATTCTTCGTTCTGGTGAGTTACTTCTAGTAACTTTTCTTTTTGTTGGGTCACCTGTTATTATCAAAATCAGTTCAGTAATATACAGCCTATAAATTATCCCTCGCCGTTCCCTTAACGGGTTCACTCAGCTCATCAATATGAACAACAATTCCGAAGGGAACTGGCCGGGCGGCAAAACTATTTTGTATGGAGATGCCGACATTTTTTATTGAGTTCCCATCTTTGCTCTCATAAATGTCGTTCATATTGATGATCTTAGTCACCCCATTGAACGAAAGTCAAGGGTATATTTACACGCTTTATTGTTGTTATTATTGTTTTACTGCATGTACCTAGTTGTAACCTTGAAAGTTATTAGTGGATAGGTTTTAGATTAGTAATTTTAAGTAGCTAATAGAAGGTATCAAATTAGAAATATTACCATTTCACACAAATCACTGATATTTTCGAAATCTCCAAATTCTTGCTGTACACTTTTAAGGTGAGTTTTTAGAGATGAAAGCTGTTCTTCATAAGATGTCAGTTTCGTTTTACTGTAAACGTAATTAACATGAGATCATTTAGTTAGGTTAAGCCAAGGTGTACATTGAATCGCAATGTTAAAGCGCTAGGGTTGACACCACGGAACAAGAAAAAAAGAGGACGTAGTAGGATTGATGACTTAATATTTTTTAAGGTAAAATTAAAATTAGTTATGAAATTCATTGTTTCTATGTAGTGTAGCAAATGATTGTTTGTTTATTTGTGTGAGTTATTTACAATGGTTCCTAAGTAATTTTTCTTAACATGTCCACTCTTTTTTCTTGTTCCGTGGTTGATACAGAACCGAAAGGGAATATGAACTTTTGCCTAAAGAGATTACGCATAGTATGTTACGCAATGTAACCTTACGTAAGGACATTTATAGGTAATGAAAAATAAGTTAAATTTTATTTATTTATTTTATTGTTATATTTATTTTATTCCGTTTTTAGTGTTTGTTGTTATAACAACAGAAGTACATCCATCATATGTAAAAATTTCAACTGTCTAACTATCAAGTTTCATGAGATTCAGCCTGGTGACAGACGACGGATGGACAGACAGACAGACAGGCAGACTGACAGCGAAGCTATATGAATAGGGTCCCATTTTTACTCTTTTAGTACGGAACCCTAAAAACAGTACTGTTCCTTCCGATAGCTGATATAAGGTTGAGATTTGAGTGTACTGTAGGATGCTAAGGTAAACTGCGTGTGGCTATCTCAATATTTTATTGCAGACTGAATTTTAAATGCATGCGAGGATGCTTATAAACGAAATAACATAATAGATCGAACATGCCGCCTGCCGAAAGGGGCTACGACCCTTGAACTAAATACAAAAACAGCACTCATCATTAATTGCATTTAGGTAAGTATTACCAATGAATAAAAAAAGAAATATAAATCAATCGTGAACATTAATCGAGTATAAGCGTGAGGGGTCGACGATTCCTAAGCAATTACAATAAGGCATGATTCGATTGAAAATTGAATTAATGAATATAAAACAAATTATGTGTTCTGTGAATCAGTATGAGGCAAGAAACACAATTTGGACACACATCTTTTGGTAATTATATCTCCACTTTTAACGCTATACACACGCGTGACGTTATCAGGGCCTGGATGCTTCGCGATTACTCGACCCAATAACCATTTGCCTGGAGGCAAATTGTCTTGTTTAATCAGTACTATGTCGTTAATTTGAAATTCCTCTCGTTTCTTGAGCCATTTTGGCCTTTGTTGTAGCCTGGACAGGTATTCCTGCTGCCATCTTTGCCATAAATCTCTCAACAGCCTCTGAGTATATCGCCAGCGAGATAGGTAAGTGACATTGACGTTTTTCTGCGCTGGTGTGGGGACTGCCGCAGGTGACTCTCCAATAAGGAAATGGCCAGGCGTAAGTGGATTAAGATTATCGACATCGTCATCGTCAATGGGACATAAAGGGCGCGAATTCAGACAGGCTTCGATTTCGCATAGGAGTGTGGACATTTCTTCATATGTCAGATTCGTCGTTAGGACTCTCCGCAAATGGTGTTTCAGGGATTTTACACCCGATTCCCACAGACCCCCGAAGGCTGGGCTATAGGGGGGGATAAAGTGCCATTGCGTGCCTTCTTGTGCGAGCGAATCTGATATTTGACCTTTAAACTCCAAGTTAGCTTCGTTCCAAGCGTAAAGAAGGTCCTTATTGGCTCCGACGAAGTTCCTGCCTTGATCACTCCATATGTGAGCGCATCTGCCCCGTCGAGCAACAAAACGCCGGAAGGCTCCAATGAAAGCTTCGGATGTGAGGTCACCTACAAGCTCGAGATGTATGGCTTTCGTGCACATACAAATGAAGATGGAGATGTAGGCCTTCGTAGTTTTTCCTCCTCTGCCCTTGGAGAACAGAACATTGTACGGGCCGGCGAAGTCAACGCCACTATGTAGAAATGCGCGAGCGGGCGTGACCCTCGCCTTCGGAAGGTCGCCCATTATTTGGGATCTGGTCTTCGCTCGGAGTTTAGCACAGACCAAACACTTATGAAGATGCGATTTGACTGCTCCCTTGACTCGAACAATCCAATATTTGCATCGTAAGTGACATAGCATGAGTTGTATGCCTCCATGTAGGGTTTTTTGGTGAGCATCAGCGATGATAAGTGAGGTTAGAGCATGTTTATGATCGAGAATGATGGGATGCTTGTTGTCAAGACTAATATTTGCATGTCTGAGCCTACCACCCACTCTTAGAATTTTGGCGTCATCAAGGTATGGATTTAAAGCCTTTAGGTTGCTTGTTTTCTTCACTTCCTTATATTTCGTAATAGATTCTATCTCAGTTGCAAAACTTTCTGCTTGTGATTTTCTTACGCATATCTTAAGTGCTTTGTCTAACTCTTCTGTCGTGATACTTTCTTCCGTGTTGTTTAACTTCTTGTAATTTAAAAATCTTCTACAGTATGCTATCGTTCTTTGTAGTTCAAGTAAGTTGTAAAAATTATCAAAAAAATCCAAATTTTCTTTTACATTTAATAAGACTCTTGTTTTTCTTTTCTCTGTATCAGTTTCCTTAATGTGAGGTCTTTTAAATTTAATTTCCTTGTTGGATAGAAATTTCGGGCCGTACCACCATAATTGACTGTTCTGCAATTCGGATGTAGTTGCGCCTCGCGAGGCAATGTCAGCTGGGTTGTTTTCAGATTCAACGTGATGCCACTGACTGGCATTAACATTTTCTAGGATCTCCACCACGCGGTTAGCAACGAAAGGCTTCCATCTATTGGGTTCGCCGAATAGCCATGACAGTGTGATCGATGAATCAGTCCATGCGTAAATTTGTGTTGATGGTATTCTCATAGCATGAGCAGCGTGATTTAAAAGTTTTGCAACCAGTACTGCGCCACACAACTCTAAACGTGGGATGGACACTGGTTTCACTGGGGCAACCTTCATTCGTGCAGCCACGATGCTTATTCTGATGTGCCCATTGGAGTCAGTAGTTCAACAGTAGACGACTGCTGATATGGCATGTATTGAGGCGTCGCTGAAGCCATGTAGACTTGTGTTGTTCTTAGCAGCGCCTAGTGTATTAAGCCAACGTTTGACTTTAATATCGTTCACATTAGAAACGTCGTTGCGTAGCTCTCGCCATTGCTTCTCCAAATTTTCATCGATAGGTTCGTCCCAACCAACACCTAGCAACCATAACTTCTGAACGAGTAATTTGGCTTTAACAACAATAGGAGCGATCCATCCCAGTGGGTCGAATAATCGTTGCAGATCGGCTAAGATAGACCGTTTCGTTACGTTATTTGTAAGAGTTGGCATCGTCAGATTGAATTGAAATTCATCATCCCCTAAATTCCACGAGAGACCCAAAGCCTTTACTGTGCCATCCATCTTGAGATCGAGGCTGGCCTTAGCTGATCGCTTGTCTGGTTCTATGGATGTGAGAAATTCTGCGTTGTTTGATGTCCATTTTTTTAGTGTGAATTTGCCTTTGCTTAAAATGGTCTCTAGTTGCTTGCTTATTTCAATGGCTTCTGAAACTCTGTCGCAGCCGGAAATGACGTCATCAACGTAACAGTCTTCCTTTATTATTCTGGCAGCAGCTGGGTAACTTTCACCTTCGTCATGGGCTAATTGTATCAAAGTGCGAACCGCAAGGTATGGTGCCGAAGATGTACCGAAAGTTACAGTGAGGAGCCTGTAGTCTTTGATCTCATCAAATGTACAAGTATTCTGTCGCCATAATACTCTTTGGAAATCAGAACTATCCTTCGTGACTAGTACCATTCTGTACATTTTTTCAATATCACTCGCAAAACAGATCTTATGAAGACGCCATCTCATTATAATGCTCCTTAAATCTTCTTGCAAGACAGGTCCGACTAATAACTCGTCGTTGAGAGATATACCGTTCTTTCCTTTGCAAGAAGCGTCAAATACTACACGAGTACGAGTTGTCTCTTTGTCAGAACGTACAACAGCGTGATGTGGCAGGTAAACAGCACTGTTAAGAATCTCGTTTGCTGGCACTTCTTCCATGTGCCCCATTTTTAGATACTCTTCCATTACCTCTGTATAGGCTTCTTTTAATTCTTTGTTGTTGTGTAGTCTTCTTTCTAAATACTCTAATCTCTTCATCGCTATGCTTCGTGTATCTCCTTCTATTGATTTTGGTTTGTCTGTTTTAAAAGGTAGTTTCACCAGAATACCAGAAGCCTTAAAAGAAAGTGTTAAAAAGAAATTAGATGAAATGGAATATGATAAAATTATTTCCAAAGTAGAAGGCCCAACGGAATGGGTGAATAGTATGACTGTAGTTAGGAAACCCAACGGTGACCTTCGTATATGTTTGGATCCTCGCGACCTTAATAAAGCCATAAAACGTGAATATTTTAAGTTACCAACATTGGATGAAATCACTGCAAAATTAGCTGGCTCTAAATATTTTAGCACAGTTGATGCAAAAAATGGATTTTGGCAACAGAAACTACATAAAGAAAGCACTGACTTGTGCTGTTTCAACACTGCTTATGGTAGGTATAAATTTCTTCGTTTGCCGTATGGAATTACTTCAGCATCAGAGGTATTTCATAAAAAAATGTATGAACATTTCGATGATATAGAAGGAGTGAGCCTATTTATTGATGATTTATTAATTTATGCAAAAACAAAAGTGGAACACGATAAAATACTCAGAAAAGTATTAGACAGATGTCGTGCAATTAATCTAAAATTAAATAAAAATAAGTGTAAAATCGGACTGAACGAAATTAATTACCTGGGCCACAGAATAACACCAGTAGGCATATATCCTGATGAGACTCACACATCTGCAATATTTAAAATGGAAAAACCAAAAAATGTGAAAGAGCTCGAACGGTTTCTCGGTTTAGTTAATTATATAGGTAAATTTGTACCAAACCTATCTGAAAAAACGCATTGTCTTAGACAATTGCTAAAAAAGGATGTGGAGTGGCATTGGATGCCCTCACATCAAAATGCATTTAAAAATTTAAAAAAATGTTTGATAAATGTACCTGTTTTGCAGTACTATGTTCTAAATAAACCAATAGTTATATCTGTTGATGCAAGTAAGCATGGACTGGGTGCTTGTTTATTGCAGAATAATCTTCCTGTTAGTTATGCATCTAGATCACTCACAAAGGCGGAACAAAACTATGCTCAAATAGAAAAAGAATTGCTGGCTTGTGTGTATGCCTGTGAAAAATTCTATACGTATATATATGGTAGAAGTGACATAGTGATAGAAACGGATCATAAACCGCTCATTAGTATCATTGATAAGCCAATAGCGAATGCCCCAGCGAGATTACAAAGAATGTTAGTGCGTCTACAGTTATACACATTTAAATTGGTTTATAAGCCAGGGAAATATTTATTCATAGCAGACACTTTGTCTCGCGCACCGGAACCAGTTTCTAACAGAGAACAAAATATGCACGATCGTGATTATTTCGATGCGCAGGCGCAAGTGTGTGCTGTCACAGCCTGCAATCCACTCATGGATAGTCATTTCATACGAATACAAAAAGAAACCCAAAATGACAATGAATTACAATTGTTGATTGCGAACATTAAGAATGGCTGGCCTGAACATAAACTACAAGTGAGTGATGAAATTAAATCATACTGGTGTTATAAGCATGAATTATCTATAGCATATGGCATTGTTTGGAAGGGACATCGTGTAGTGATTCCAAAACATATGAGGGGTGAAATGTTAAAAAAAATACATGTAGGTCATTTAGGAATAGAAAAATGCAAGTTAAGAGCGCGAGATACAATGTTTTGGCCTAATTTAAATACTCAGTTGGAAGATTATATTGGTAGGTGCCAAGCATGTTTAACTTATAAAAATCAAAATAGAAAAGAAACAATGATTTCTCACGATATTCCTAACAGGGCTTGGTCAAAAATAGGAACAGATATTTTTCATTTTAATGGCAGGGTATATTTAATTGTCATTGATTATTATAGTAAATATATTGAAGTAATAAAACTCCAAAACGCGACATCTGATGAGGTAATTAAGCAATTGAAAATAATTTTTTCTAGACAGGGAATTCCAGATATAGTCATGTCTGATAACGGCCCGGAATACACCTCGTATTCCTTCAAAATATTTGCTCAGCAATGGTGTTTCAGGCATGTAACCAGCTCGCCAGGATACTCGCAATCAAATGGCCAGTCAGAAAGAGCAGTGCAAATCGTTAAAAAGATGCTTAAGAAAACTCAATATGACAAAACTGAATTCAGGCTTGCTTTGTTAGAATATTTAAACACGCCCATTAGTAATAATCTGGCTTCACCAGCGGAATTACTGAACAACAGGAAATTAAGAAGTATTATTCCTTGTTCCCCAAAATTACTGAAACCAAAAATTCAAAAAAAAGTAATGAGTGAATTAAATTTAAAACAAATAATACAAACTCGCCAGTATAATAAAGGCGCCAGGGACTTAGAAGCGTTAAAACCAGGGCAAAGTGTTAAAGTTAGGATTAACAAGATATGGGTTAGTGCAATTGTTAAATCAAAAGTTGGAATACGTTCTTATTGTGTTAAGCTGAATAAAGGTGGTACATTAATAAGGAACCGGAGACATTTGATTGTAGACCGGGATTCAGACACCAAAACAGCCTCTGCTTGCAATCAGTCCTATTTGCCCTATGATGATGTCATTGCTCAGAATAATTCTATGCCTCAAGAGTCTAGCATTGATAGCACAAATGTTAATCAACCCTATATTACTCGTTTTGGCAGGATAGTGAGGCAACCTGATCGGTGGGGCTTCGGAGAATCTGTGGTATGAAAGAACTTATTTCATATTTGTTAAATTATCAGTTACATACACCAAATACAATATTCTAAAGCCAAGAATTACTAATTTAATTTATTGAATATCATAATGGTAAATTATGTGATTTTGTTTGATATCTGAAATTTTTTATATATTTTAAGTAAGGTTTATATAAGATTCATTTCAAACAACTCGACTGGTGTTAAAGTTCAAAATATCATAATGGTAAATTATGTGATTTTGTTTGATATCTGAAATTTTTTATATATTTTAAGTAAAGTTTATATGAGATTCATTTCAAACAACTCGACTGGTAATATTTGTGAGAGAAGAAATTAATGTTTGTAAGATACAAACTTTATAGTAATTTCGTATTTATACTTAATGTCATTTGATATGGAATATTGAATAGAATTAACTTAATTAAATATTGAATAGATTTATTAAAGGGTTAATGTTATTAAATTATTTTTTGTTAAAGGTTTAATGTTAATAATTTAATGAAATTATTTCTAATGTTATTATTACTTACTTCAATGAAATTATTATGTGTTCATAATTTGTGTACTTCTGAGTTCTGTGTAGATCTGAGTTGTAATTTTCATTTAAGGTGTTTATTAAAATTTTCTATTAATATAGAGGAAATATTTATGTATTGCATAAATTATCTCTGCATAGGAAGCATGAATAATCAACGAATGTGTATGTACTTTCAGAAAATAATCAATTTGCACGTCTTTATTTTTTATTATTTAATTTTATTTAATTAAAAAGGGGGTTGTCGGTATGATTATTGTATGATGGGGGTAGGTGTTTGGGTCTCAATAAATAGTTCGTATCTGGAAGTCTTGTTTCAATGACGTTTCCACATCTCTCCACAATAAACATTCTGGTAACTTTCTAGGAGCATGCACTGTAGGTCTAATATTTTCATCTATACCTATCTTATATTCGCCTGGCATACAACCAATACCCTCAAAAACATCTGAGTATTCTTGAAAAATATTATTTTGCAACGGATCACTACTCTCTTTACTAATGGCAAGAATTAATTTCACTATATTTAATTCTTGGCATGATTGCCTGCCTAATATGGGAGGTGAATGTACATCCGCTATTATGAAGTTTAAAACAAAATAATTCTCCTTGTACTTCACTTTTATATTGCATGTGCCAATAACTATGATGTCATTACCAGAATAACCTCGCAACTTAACAGTGGTTGAGATGAGATCACTTTCACATATACCTATACTTTTCAAATAACTACGAGGCAAGACATTTACGTCGGCACCTGTATCAACTTTAAATGAAATATCCTTGTTATTTATCTGCATTGAAACACACCAATCCCTACAAGAATTAATGAAGGAATGATTTACCTGATCGGAAGAGCTGCCGGCTTGCATCTCATAAATATTACATACTTTGGAAAAGTGATTATACTTGTTACACTTTAAGCACCGTTTTCCGTAAGCTGGACACTTAAACTTATTATGACTCATTCCACACTTTGTACACTTTTCAACATTTTGAGCATAATTGGAAGGTTCTTGGCGATTACGAATTTGAGATTGAACGGTACGTGACGTTGTTGGTGCCTTTCCACGAAACGACCCGCTTCCTTGACTGGTACCGCGGCCTCGCATATGCTTCTGTCTATTTCTGGAGATCCAATCCACCTTGCTTGAACCTTCTTGGCAAACACATATGTTCTTTGTAATAGAATGCGCGTGATGTTCAACATATTCATTTTTTATAGTGCCCGCATGAACTTTTGACAGTTGTGCCACGTTACAAATGTCCAGTGATTTTTGTAGTGTTAAATCTGGTTCTCGTAACAATCGCTCACGGAGTGCTGCCTCTTTTATTCCACAGATCAGTCTATCCCGTATCAAGTCATCACAGAGGTCCTTAAATTCACATTCCGATGCTAACTTACGGAGTTCGAATGAATATTGTTCAATTGATTCACCATCAAGTTGATTGCGTATAAAAAATCGATGCCGCTGCACAGTTATATTTTTCTTAAGTAGAAAAAACTTATCAAATCTTTGTATTAGAATTTTCAAATCAGTAAAGGTTTCTTGAAACTGATCATACACTTCCCGGCATTGTTCGCCCACTACATGTAGAAATATGCTGATTTGAACTTTGGCATCCTTTTTCGACATCTCGCACGCATCAAAATAAATATTAAATGCATTTCTCCATTTTTCCCAATCCTTTGACACATTGCCCGATGTGACATTTTCCAAATTTTTTACAAAGGCAAATGGCGGAGGCGGTGGCAGCACAGATTCCATTGTTTACGGCTTCAATCCGCGTACATCAGATCCAATTTATTTTTATTTTTACTATATACACACTTATTTTTACACCATCTACGCACTTGACTCGCGTGTTTTATTATTATTATTCTTTAGACCGACTGCGCCATGTTTATTATGTTTATTGTGGAGAGATGTGGAAACGTCATTGAAACAAGACTTCCAGATACGAACTATTTATTGAGACCCAAACACCTACCCCCATCATACAATAATCATACCGACACTATGTAGCGTCCCTCTTCGGTTCTAGTATGTGTTTCTTCGTAAATCTTTTCACAAGTTTCTTCTTCTTTCGTAAGCTTTCTACGTGTGTTCGTGTCTATTTCCCATAATACCTTTAACATGTCTTCCATCTCTATTTGATTGTGCATAACCGTGATGCTGCGATTTTCTTCTGGTTGTGTATCATGATCGACTCTTCCAAATAAAATCCACCCCAGGCTTGTATTTTGCGCGCAAGGAGAGCCTGGAGGACCTTTGATTAGACCATCTTGAAGTATCTGTGCGTACTCATCGTGACCCAGAAGTAAATCTATTGATCCAGGTTTGTAGAAGTTGGGGTCTGCTAAGCTGAGACCTGTGATGTGAGGCCAGTTGTGATTTGTGATTGTACGTTTAGGGATCTCAGTAGTCAGATGTTTGTTGATTACATAAGCTTTAATATGGAGGTTGAATTGAGAACATCTTGATGATACCTCGACCTGAACTACTTGTGTGATGCGAGACTTCATTGAACCCATCCCTAATATGCTTCCTTTGACTGGATGTCTTCTGACCCTAAGCAATTGTGCAGCTCGTTCGGTGATGAAACAGATTTCTGATCCAGGGTCTATTAACGCCCTTAACACAGTAGTGAATCATTCTTCGCTTCGCACTGAAACTACTGCGGTCGCTAATAGTGCTAATTTTTTCTTGTTTCCTGTGTATTGTTGTGAGTGTGGCATCATCACCGTGTTTACTCTAGTCTCGACTTCTGTTTCTTCTACTGTTGCATTTGGAGATACCTTAGGCTGATTATTGGTACTTGAGGAGGCCTGGGTATTTGTAGTTGATCTGGGTGTATGTAGAAGAGTGTGGTGACGTTTGCGACAGATCCTGCATGAAGTTGATAGCCGGCAACTCTTCACAGAGTGTCCAGGAACCAGGCAATTATAACAAATGTTTTTATCCTTGACAAATTCTCCTCGTTGCACAGGTTCCATTTTTCCAAGTTCCTTGCAGTGATAAAGTGCATGATTGCCTTGACACATTATACAATTTCTCTCAGCAGTGGCCACGTGCAAAGAACGTTCTCGAACAACCTTATCTTTTGATGAAGCTGGTGTTAGTAGCTCAAGCATTCTAAATCTCGATTCCAAAAACTTCATAAGCATTGACAACGTGGGCAGCGTGTCACTGTCTTCCTTGCTGACGCGATCTTCCCATTCCTTATGTGTCTCGTTATCAAGCTTCTGCACGACTAAGAATACGACCAGTGGATCCCAAGTGTCGGTGTTGATGCCTAAATTCTTTAGACTATTTAAGCATTCCATGGTGGTGTCATGCAGCGATTTAATTTGAGAAGCGGTTTGATTGACTATTTTTCGTTGACTGACCAAACACTTGAACAGTGACGCGACGATAACACGTTTGTTACTATAACGCTCCTTCAAAATATTCCAAGCGAGATCGTAGTTGTCTGCTGTGATTTGCACGTGTTTAAGCAACGCTTCTGCTTCGCCCGTAACGCTAGACTTCAAATAATGAAGTTTCTGGACTTTGCTGAGTAAACTGTCTTGATGCACCAATGACGTAAACATATCTTGAAAGTTTGGCCATTCTTGATAATCAGCTCCCGAAAATGACTTTAATTCGATTCTGGGAAGTTTGACTTGCGAAGTTTGTGTAGTACTAATAATCGAGTCATCTTTCCTGGATGTCCTAACTGGTGAAGTCGGTGACAGCACAGACGACAACGCATCCTTAATGTCGGCCTTAGTTTGCATAAAAATCTTTTCGCAAGAACTGTACTCGTCGTTCGCGAAATAGTCGAGTTGTTTACGTTTATCCCTGGGCACTAACTTCAATAAACTTCTGTGAGCGTTTCTGTATGAAATCCAATATTCATCAAGACACTGAATTCTGGCTTCCAAATATCCTTTGGTTAAACGTGCCTTGGGACACTTCTTAAAGTTTTCATTTACTTTAACTATGTGGCTATACAAATCGTCTAATTCACTAAGAACTTGATCACTTGTTTCTTTTGCTGAAGTTTCCATGGTTCCCGTGAGTCCTTATCGTTAAATTTTATACCACTGTGTAGGGCACGAACCGTAGAATAAAGTTTGATAACACTCGACACTTCAACTAGACCGCAAATGTCCAAAAAACGATGATTAAATGTCCAATTCCAATGCACGTAACTTGTTTACGACGACTTTGCAACTCTTATCTCTGTGATGTACTTAGCGCCCTTTGTTCTCGGCTCGCAGGTAGCCGGTCCCACGATGCGGCTCGACAGGCCACTATGTTCCTTCCGATAGCTGATATAAGGTTGAGATTTGAGTATACTGTAGGATGCTAAGGTAAACTGCGTGTTGCTATCTCAATATTTTATTGTAGACTGAATTTTAAATGCATGCGAGGATGCTTATAAACGAAATAACATAATAGATCGAACAAGTACAAATAGTAGTAAGACAACATCAGTTGGTATTATCTTAGGTATTCGGTACTAATGCTTCTGAATTCTTTAGCAATTTATGTTACGCGCCAAACATCTCCGATAAGGTTGAAAATCTTGATGACATCTTTCATTACGCCGAGACGACGAGATAATCTGTTAATTCAATCTGCTCCAGGAGGCCCCACTGACGCGGGCACTGCGCTATCTAAATCAGGTAGCTGAGGAGATCGACCTATTTTGTTGCACTTTGAGTGAATTTGCAAGGATGTCATTATTGGTAATTTGCTATAGATTGAAATAGCTACACTATCGCATTAGGTAGCAAATCCTGTAATGATAGCTGTAAGAAGAAGTAAATAAATAAATAAATAAATAATAACTTGATAAATGATCAAAGTGATAATATGAGTACCTACATACCTATTTAGGCTACTTAGAGGTAGGCAGCATAATCATGTAAAACGACAAAGTGATTTAGGTGTTAACTACGTGTAAAACGGACGGTACGGCACCTACCCCGTACCTACTACTAGGTAATAGAAAATACATATTAACTAGGGTAGGTGCTTAATTTTCAGGTTCGCTAGGCAATGAGACGAAGCTTTTATCATTATTGCCACAGCCATATATCTATACATATAATAAAACAGTAAAATTATTTTGTCTGTACATTTCGAGTTTTTGACTGAAATGGATAGAGGGACATTTAAAAAGAAGAATAGAAAGCAAAAAAATTTTTTGGAATTTCTTGTCTGTCTGTCTGTCTGTATGTATGATCACGATTATCTCCGAAAATACTGAACCAATTTACTTCAAACTTTCACCAATTGCTTTGTTTTAACTCAGTTTAACATCTAAAGTTTGTTTCATCAAAATCGGTTCATTAAAAAAAAAGTTATCGTCATTTGAATGAACTCAAGGCATGAGTTTGCCTGCAAACATATAGCAAAAATAAAATAAAATAATAAGTGACATAAGAAAATTAAAATCCAAAGTCAATTCATCATCATTATACGACAGCATTATAGCTCTCCATACTATCCATAGTAATCCATACTAAAAAAAAGGAGAAGCTGACTGACTGACTGACATATCAACGCAGGGCCTGAACTATAAGGGTTAGGAACTTGAAATTTTGCACAGGGGTTCCTTTTATAACGTAGGGGAGCACTAAGAAAGGATTTTTGGAAATTCTTCTCCTTAGGGGGAAAAACGGGTTGCAAAGTTAGTATGAAATTTTGTTGTTTTTGAAGTTATTCGAATGAAATTCAGCATGAAGGTTCTTTACTGAAAAATATGAAACACGAGTAAAATATTTTATTTAAAAATCATCCCTTAAGGGGGTAAAATAGGGGTCCAAAGTAAGCATGAAACTTTGCCATTTTTGAAGTTAGTCGAATGAAATTCAGCATGAAGGTTCTTTACTAAAAGGCATGAAACACGAGTAAAATATTTTTCTCAAAAATCATCCCTTAAGGGGATATAACGGGGATGCAAAGTTGGTATAAAACTTTCCGTTTTTGAAGTTATTCAATTGAAATTCAGTATTAAGGTGTTTCATTGAAAGTCATAAACTAATGTTTTCAGGGTAATTCTACTGTTCCTGAGAAATCGACACTTACGCGGGCGGAGCCGCGGGCCAAAGGCAAACCTGACTTATATATCAACGCACAGCCGAAACTACTGTGTGCAGAAACTTGAAATTTGGCACAGGGATTCTTTTTATGACGTAAATGAGCACTAAGAAAGGATTTTTAGAAAATCAAAGGGGTTGAAGTTTTATGGAATTTTCTCATTTCTGGACTTAGAAGTTTGAAAGTAGGTACGCAAGTTCTCAATTAAAATTTAAAAAGATCTGTTTTGGTGAACCAGACAACATTCTCCCTTGAAGGGGTAAATAGGGGGTAAAGTTTGTATGGAATTTTTCCATTTCTAGACTTAGAGGTATGAAAATAAGTATATACGTTCTAGGTTACAATTAAAAAAGATCTGTGTAGGTGAAATGTACAAAATTTCCCCCTTAAGGGATAAAGGGGGGGGGCGGGGGATTGTATGGAAATTTTCTCATTTCTGGACATAGAAGTATAAAAATAAGTATATATGTTTACATTACAATCAAAAAGATCTGTGTAGTTAAAATGGTCGAAATTTCCCCTTTAAGGGGTAGAATAGGTGGGGTAAACTTTGTATGGATTTTTTTTATTTACTTAGAAATATGACAATAAGAAGTTCTCCATTACAATAAAAAAATATCTGTGTAGGTGAAATGGGCAAAATCCCCTCCATAAGGGCTAAAGATCTATGCAGGTAAAATGTATTAAATTCCCCCTTAAGGGGAAAAAGCAAAGGGGCAGGGGTTTGTATGGAATTTTTATCATTTCTACTGTTCCCAAGGGAACGACATTAACGCGGGCGGACCCGCGGGCAACAGCTAGTACAACAATAAGTCCTAACAGCGGGCATGATTATTGATTAAAACGCGTAGTACTCAAATCACTCTTTCTTTACTCACTTGCGTGCTGCAAGACGTGTGCGAGACGCAAACACAACCAACACTTCTAACCCTCGACTAATTCCGTTCCGTGCCGGCTCGTTCACCGCCCCGCGCGCCTCACGATGCCCCCGCGCACCACGTCCAGACACCCACACATAGCCCCAAGCGCTTTTACGTGCACACATGCTTAAATGTCGTTTCTTATCGCGTAGTGTATATATTCTTTGCCCCCGTAGTGTCACAGAGGGCACAGCGGCATAGCTGCGACACTCCCCTGTATGTACGTGTGATTCGAATCTCGGTGATCTTGAACCGCAAAGGTTGACACCACGGAACAAGAAAAAAGAAAGTAGGATCGATTACTTAATATTTTCCATGTACGACCTACGGTCCAGCATTTAAGCTGCATCTAATAAAAGCGGCCACGTGCGAGTTGGACTCGCGCACGAAGGGTTCCGTACTATTATCTATAAAAACGGCAAAAAATCATGTCAGTTGTATGGGAGCCCACCTTAAATATTTATTTTATTCCGTTTATAGTATTCAGAATTCAGAATTCAAAACGTTTATTCAGAAAATAGGCCTCTGCAGGCACGTCAAATCACATTTTAAAGGATCTAATTTAGTCATATTTATATTATTACTTAATGTGCAAAAGCTACAGACTACTAGCGTTTCGGAACCGACCACTGCAGAGAAGAAACGCCAAAATAAACTCTTTTCAACAGTATTGGTCACCTACTCGCCTGAAGGGCTTTTTTATTTTATCATCTATCTTTATCATTCATCATCTAATTTCTTCATTTATCATTTTTTATATTTGTTGTTATAGCGGCAACAGAAGTACATCATCTGTGAAAATTTCAACTGTCTAACTATCACGGTTCATGATGTCCGTAAGGATTGAGGAGCCACTTCAGATTTTATAAAAAAGAATCATCTCCCTATTTAGTAGCAGAGCTAATAATTTTGTAGGCGAAATTATGAAATTTATAGGTATCAATGTAAAAGTGGCTCCTCAATCTAAACATCTGAATTGAGGAGCCACCTGGAACACGGAAAGTACTTAATGAATTTTGTTGATCATTTAGTAACATTTAGTAGTAGTTGTGTATAGTGCCTACTAAAAATCTGGGTTCAGGACTGTTAATATTCATGAATATACAACACTTTTCATGTGGCTCCTCAATCTATACAATATGAGCGTCCATTTCAGTGAAAGTAATTCATTTACTTATATAGTCGAATATAAAACATTTAGTAGTAAGTATGTTTGAATTGAGTGAATTTATTAAATAAACTCATTTTATTTGGCTCCTCAATCCTGACATTCTGCATATAAATAATTTAGTGTAGTTTTATGAGATCACATCGGAATCAATAACCAGTGATACCAATTTGCAGTATAAATGTCTACTAAATACTTAGGTACGTGTACATAAAAAAAATATACACTTGGTGTCTGAAAAAAGCTTTTGAATATTCCTTAAGAAACCGCTATTAGGGTGACCATATTATGTGAATGAAAAACTTGATTTAGAAATTTAATTTGCAACAAATGCGTACCTATAATAAGTCTGAAATAATTAAAAATATTTTGAATATATGATATACTAGCTGTTGCCCGCGGCTCCGCCCGTGTTAATGTCGTTCCCTTGGGAACAGTAGAAATGATAAAAATTTCATACAAACCCCTCCCCCTCCGCTTTTTCCCCTTAAGGGGGAATTTAATACATTTCACCTGCACAGATATTTTTTTATTGTAATGGAGAACTTCTTAATCCTTCAGCCCCCAGGAGGCCAGATCTGGCCGCATAACAATTAAAACTCCATTGTGTCTGCGTTTCCGCGATTGATGGGTTATTGTCATATTTCTAAGTAAATGAAAAATGCTATACAAACTTTATCCCACCTATTTTACCCCTTTAAGGGGAAATTTTGTCAATTTTAACTACACAGATCGTTTTAATTGTAATGTAAACATACATACTTATATTTATACTTCTATGTCCAGAAATGAGAAAATTTCCATACAATCCCCCCCCCCCCCCCCTTATCCCTGAAGGGGGGAATTTTGTACATTTCACCTACACAGATCTTTTTTAATTGTAATCCAGAACGTCCAGAAATGAAAAAATGTCCATACAATTTTGATATGAATTATAGCTTGATATCTCCAGGCATTCTTGGGTCTTGACAGACAGACAGACATACGGACAACAAAGAGATCCTATAAGTGTTCCGTACCTCAAAAGGAAAAACACGGAACAGTAATAATATAAAATTAAAATAAAAAATAGACTAATTTGTTTTTAAAGGCTAAGAAATAAAAAACATATTATTCATGGACACCCTTTAAATCACATATTAGGAAATCAAAGAATAGCCATTTATTTCGTATATATATAGTTTTTTATGGCTGGTTTGTACGTACATTTAGTAGTATTTATTTTATACTATATAAAGATGTATTTTGTTCTAAATTTCGTCGCACGTATATGTAGATAAGAGGCAAAACGATTTGCCGAGACATCTTAATTGAGGAGCCAGATAAAATATAACATATCTCCTAACCCACTAATTTAGAGTTACTGACTCTTGAGCTACAATACTTATATACTTACTACTAAATGATGACGAAATTACGCTTTAACTGAACAACTGCTTCTTTGAAAATAATCGCACGTATGGTCTGAGGAGCCATACATATAACGTATGGTAATTTTTTTAATTTTAATGCTGCCGAGCTCAAATTTCATTTTGTAACTATTCTCAAATGCTACAATATCATACCTAATTATGATAAATATTTACCGAAAATGTTCACAGATATGATGTGGCTCCTCAATCGAAACATTTAGATGGAGGTGCCACCTTTATGTTCATATAACTTTTTAAGTATTATACTACAAAATCGGGAATCGAACCTACAATATTTTGAAACTTACTACTAAATAAGTATATTAATTTCATTATGATACAAAAAGTGGCACCTCAATTCTTACGGACATGGTTCATGAGATAATAATAAATATATTATGTATGAGTGATAGATAATGCTTTTAGTTTGGTAAATTTTAAACATTTGACTTATTTAACGACGTATTTTATTTATTAATGTGACATAATTCTGATAGTATTATTATTTTTTTTCCATTTTAATTAATTGATCACTTGTTTATTATTTTATTTAAAATGTAATGTAATGTGTAATGTTGTTATGTTTATATTCAAGACCTACCATAAAAGATATTATTAATGTTTGACGTGTAATAAATTATCTATATCTATATATATACATATAATAAAACAGTAAAAATATTTTGTCTGTACATTTAGAAATTTTGACTGAAATGGATAGAGGGACACTTAAAAAGAATAATAGAAAGCAAAAATTTTTTTTTTCGGAAAACGAATTTCTTGTCTGTCTGTCTGTGTGTATGATCACGATTATCTCCGAAAATACTAGACCGATTTACTTCAAACTTTCACTAATTGCTTTGTTTTAATTTGGCAAAACATTTAAAGTTTGTTTCATTAAAATCGGTTTATTAAAAAAAAAGTTATCGTCATTTGAATGAACTCAAGGCATGAGTTTGCCTGCAAATATATAGAGCACTTAAATAATAAATGACATAGGAAAATTAAAATCTCAGGTCAATTCATCATCATTATACGACAGCATTATACCTATCCATACTAATCCATACTAATATCATAAATGCTAAAGTAACTCTATCTGTCTGTCTGTATTCTTTTCACGCTTCAACCATTGAACCAATTTGGATGAAATTTGATTTGGGGGTAATTTGAGACCCGGGGAAGGACATAGGGTACCTTTTATTCCGGGAAATTCTACTGTTCCTGAGGGTAGACACTAACGGCGGCGGCGTAGCCGCGGGCAAACGGTAAACCTGACTTATATATCAACGCAACCGAAACTGCTGCGCCTAGAAATTTGAAATTTGGTACAGGCAGGGGTTCTTTTAATGATGTAAGAAAGGATTTTTAGAAAAACTTCTAAAGGGGTAAAATTTATATGGACTTTTCTCATTTCTGGACTTAGAAGTATGAAAGTAGGTTTATAAGTTATCGATTCAAATTAAAAAAGATGGGTGTAGATGAAATTTGCAAAATTCCCTCTTTAAGGGGTAAAATGGGGTGGGTGGGTGGTATAAACTTTGTATGGAATTTTTCTCATTTTTGAACTTAGACGTATGAAAATAAGTATATAAGTTCTAGGTTACAATTAAAAATAACAGTGTAGGTAAAATGGACGATATTTTCCCCTGAAGGGGTAAAATAGCGGGGTAAAGTTCGTATAGGAATTTACTCATTTCTAGAGTTAGATGTATGAAAATAGGTAAATAAATTCACGAATATAATTAAAAAAGATATGTGTAGGTCAACTGGAAAAAAATCCCCCGGAAGGGGGGTAAAGTTTGTATTGAAATTTTCACATTTCTTTCTAATTTCTGGACTATGAAGTATGAAAATAAATAGGTATGTAAGTTCTCGATTACAATTAAAAAAGATATATGTGGGCGAAATGTACAAAATTCTCCCCTAAAGGGGTAAAATGGGAGAATAAAGTTTTTACAGGAATTGTCTCATTTCTGGACTTAGAAGTATAAATAATATCCATACATCCATACTAATACAAATATTATAAATGCGAAAGTAACTCTGTCTGTCGTCTTTCTTCGCTTCAACCATTGAACTGATTTGGATGAAATTTGGTATGGAGGTAGTTTGATGCCCGGGGAAGGACATAGGGTATATTTAATTCCGGGAAATTCTATTCTGTTCCCGGGGATCGACACTAACGCGGGCGGAGCCGCGGGAAACTGCTAGTTATGAATAAATGAGTATTTGAGTATTTGAGATACAGCCTGGTGACAGACGGACGGACAGCGGAGCCATATGAATAGGGTGGGTATGAAACCGTAAAAATAGTAGTAGGACAACATCAGTTGGTATTATTTTAGGTATTCTGTACTAATACTTCTGAATTCTTTAGCAATTTATGTTACGCGCCGAACATCTCCGATAAGGTGCTAGTAACTAGTTGAAAATCATGATGAAATCTTTCATTAAACGACGAGACTTCGAGATAATCTGTTAATTTGATGAAAGATGATAGTGATAATATGAGTACATATATATCTACTTTGAAGTAGGCAGCATATCATGTAAAACGACAAAGTGATTTAGGTGTTTACTACCTGTAAAACGGACGGTACGGCACCTACCCGGTACCTACTACTAGGTAATAGAAAATAAATATTAACTAGATATTTACTTTTCAGGTTCGCTAGGCAAAGAGAAGAAGCTTTTATCATTATTCTGTTTTTTATTATTGCCACGGCCATATCAGAACAATAAGTCCCACCAGCGGGCATGATTATTGTTTAAAACGCATAGTACTCAAATCACTCTTTCTTTACTCACTTGCGTGCTGCAAAACGTGCGCGAGACGCAAACACAACAAACGCTTCTAGCCCTTGACTCGACCACGCCGTGCTGGCTCGTTCACCGCCCCGCGCGCCTCTCGATGCCCCCGCGCACATCCAGACACCCACACATAACCGCAAGCGCTTTTACGTGCACACATGCTTAAGTGTCGTTTCTTTTCGCGTAGTGTATATATTCTTTGACTGCGGGCCGTCTCGCTCGTCATATTTGACTTGAATAACCCATAAGACGTACATATATTTAGCTAGATCCTTAAGTATATATACTTCTACTATCCATTATAATCATATTAAGTGTGAATTACAAATTCATAAGATACATACATTTCGTTTTATAAATGGTGTAGGATAAATTTGCAAGTACAAGTAACTAGGTAAGTAATTACGGTCAAGTCAAACTCAGCAACTAAGTAAGTCTATCTCAACATTAGCAGCCAAAAAATTCATGTAGTTAATTATAGTCAGGTATTATTTGTTATTTATAATTTCTTAGTTATGATTAACTTTGACAGTTAATGCTTGATATAATAAAATGATTATTACTTACCCATTTTGTAATTGCTGTTCGAGTTGAAGTTTCGTCTTTCGTAAATGGGTAACGGACTCTTCTTTGATAATTAAATCGCGTTTCATACTTTCTTGCAATTCTAGAGAGTCTTTACATTTTTGCTGCAATAATAATATTTAACTCTTTGGTCGCGAACGCTTTAAATAAAATTTAAAGCTTTAAATTTACCTATAAGAAAATACTACGACAAACACATTATCTCGACAAATGAAAACGTGGTGAAAATATAGTGGCGTAACTTGCTCTAGGACCTCTACTGGACCGACTGAGTTAAAATTTAGTAACTACACTTATGTTAAAACGTCACCCTTACTAAGGTAGAGACCAAAAAGCTTAATTACCTCTAACACCTTTATTTGTTCCTTATGCTGTATGAGTTTGGTACTGTAGTCATTAATTTCTTGATTCGCAATATGTAACTCACGCTGTGCGGTTTCCAACTCCTTTTGGCAAATATTTAATTTACCTACAATGAAGAAATTACAAAGTCGTCAGTCATATTAGTATATACAGGCAATCTTGCTATACCCTGACAAGTGCTAGGCCGCACGCTGGAGTAAGTGATAGTCGAATTTTACGTCGTCTATTTTATTTTTTTTCCACTTTATATTTCAAGTTAAATCTACTGGGATTCATATAAAGTGGACTGGAGCCTAAACTAGGTTAGACCGCTTTACTTTAGGCTTTTAGGACAGCCGCTCGCAGTGTACTGACTAAGGAAAAAGGACAAGAAGGAAAATGGGTAGGAGGAGGGTAGAGGGAAAGGAGATGCATTTGTTTCATTGAGTGTGATGTGTGGACGTGTGAGTGAGTATCTCGCGCTTGGCTGGCTTGTTGTCGCCACCAGAGTGACCATAATGTTTAATGAGATAAGGCCCTTCGATGTACTCTAAGCCCATCAAGAGAATGCATACTTTACTTATAACCGGTAACTGGAAGCAAGTTCATCGTGGGCTGCTAATCTGCGCTGTATATTCGTAGTGTGCCAAAACACTTGACATTTAATTCAAAAAAATTGGAATAATATACCAGTGGTCCTACTTTATGTGATACTAGCTGTTGCCTGCGGCTCCGCCCGCGTTAGTGTCGATCCCTCAGGAACAATAGAATTTCTCGGAATTAAACATACCCTGTGTCCTTTCCCGGGCCTCAAACTACCTCCATACCAAATTTCATCCAAATCAGTTCAATAGTTGAAGCTTAAAAATACGTCAGACAGAGTTTCTTTCGCATTTATAATATTAGTATTGGTATGGAAGTATGGATATTATTTATACTTCTAAGTCCAGAAATGAGAAAATTTCCATAAAAACTTTACCCCCTTTCTGGGTGATTGTTTTCCAGTTGACCTACACAGATCTTTTTCAATTGTAAATTATTAACCTTTTTTCATACTTCTAAGTTTAGAAATGAGTAAATTCCTATACGAACTTTACCCCCCTGAAGGGGTCAGGGGAAAATATCGTCCATTTTACCTACACAGATATTTTTTATTGTAACCTAGAACTTATATACTTATTTTCATACATCTAAGTCCAGATAGAGAAAATTTCCATACAAAGTTTATACCACCCACCCACCCCATTTTAACCCTTAAGGGGGGAAAGTTTCTTAATTTCATCTACAAATATATTTTTTATTTGGAATCAAGAACTTATATACCTATTTTTATACTTCTACGTCCAAAAATTAGAAAATTTCATGTAAATTTTACCCCTTTAGAGTTTAAATTTCTAAAAGTCCTTTCTTAGCACTCACTCACATCATTAAAAGAACCCCTGTACCAATTTGAAGTTTCTAGGCGCAGCAGTTTTGGTTGCGTTGATATATAAGTCAGGTTTGCCGTTTGCCCGCGGCTACGCCGCCGCCGCCGATAGTGTCCATCCCTCAGGAATAGTAGAATTTCCCGGAATAAAAGGTACCCTATGTCCTTATCTTTCATTATTATTTATATATATTTGCAAGCAAACTCATGCCTTGAGGTCATTCAAATGACGATAACTTTTTTTTAATGACCCGATTTTGATGAAATAAACTTTAAATATTTTGCTGGGTTAAAACAAAGCAATTGGTGAAAGTTTGAAGTAAATCGGTTCAGTATTTTCGGAGATACTCGTGATCATACATACAGACAGACAGATAAAAAAATCGAAAAAGGTTTTTTGCTTGCTATTATTCTTTTTAAGTGTCCCTCTATCCATTTCAGTCAAAAATTCTTAATGTACAGACAAAATATTTTTACTGTTTTATTATATGTATATAGAATAGAAGATATAGATAGATATATAGATATTTATTATACATTTAGATTATTAATAATATGTGGCTTATAACCTAAATGTGTACCAGTTGGTCTGTGTAGAAGAAAATGGTGTGGGAACTGGCTAATGGATCACGAAATTAATAAGGGCTTGTATAGATGTCCATATCATTTTTTGTGATTGAAAGATAAACAACAATACTCATTACTAACATATAAGGTCCTCTTTATCACGTGACTGTTTCTGCAGGTCCTTGTATTTCAGTTCAGATTCAAGCAGCTGGGCACAGAGGGACTCGATCTTGTCTTCCAACTTCTTCTTTTCGTTCACTTCCAGTTGACACCTTTCGTCGCATTCTATTAACTTGCCCACATTGGTGTTCATTTCAGATCGCAAATGATCCATCGACTCGTTGTAGTAAGCCGACAAGTCTTCAAGGCGCTTTTCTAATTGTTCTTTCCTAAATGAACAATCATATTCTTATATATATTAGAGGGTTTCTAAAGTTGGTTTCACCTACACCTGGGCCCTGGGCCTACGCGATTAAAGTTACGTAATGGGGGTTACTTATTAGCGTGCTCGTTTTATTTTATCTAGAATAAAACGAGCACGCTAAGTAAGTCCACAAAACAATAGAAAATCCATTGTCTGCGTTTCTCGCTCTTGGTGGGTTAAGCGCTTTTCAAATAGTAATGGGTCATACTCACTAAAGTGTACTTTTTCAGTTTGTAACAAAACTGATAAAGCAACGATACTGAGAATCTCCACAACGTAATTGATGTCTCATAAGGCGTGGTACTCATAATACCTACAGTTATAAATACACGTACTGACATCTACCCAATCTTTTGTTTTTGTTTACTAAGCTTTTAGTTTTTTAACGTAACGTATTAAAACTGAAATAAAATCTGAGAAATTGTATTTTTTTTTACAAAAACCATGTGCTCTACATACGTGCTCAAGCAACTAAGAAAAAATACAAAAAAAATACAATTAGAAAACCAAAATTATAATACATATAGTTACCAAAATAATAGTTGTTTATCACCCTGAGATATTTTTTATAAAAATTAATTTTCAAAAAACATCTCAGCGTGATTAAAACATCAGGGTAGTGGTACATGAGACATGGGGATAAATCTTTGAGAACAAGCAAGCATAAATGTATTTAACACTTAATTTTTTAGCTACATATCTTTTCATTTAATACTTGCACACTTGAATATTCTACTATCCCTATTCTGTTATAAGTATAATAGTTTGTGATTGTTACCTAATTACAAACTAACTTTCTTAAGGATTGTACGCCTATGGTGAAGCGGGATAAACTCTTTTTTAATTATCTATCAGTAAAAAGCGTTTAAGGAATGTTGTAATTGTTTTAAATAGCGTACTTACTCTGTCTGAAGCTTTTCTCGTGCGTCGGCTATTTCCTCTAAATGTGATGTATTTTCTTTGATTGATTCTGTTAATTTGCCCAATTCCTTATCGAAATCAACTTGTAACTTTTGATTCTATAATGAAATTCAATAATAATCAAGTCATTACAAATAATTTGATAGTTCATTGTGATATTCTCAGCGCATTTGTGAAATCGTGACATGTAAAATTACCCTTACTGGTATTATATTCTTTATAATTGTGGCATTGATACTCTCAAGTAGTTGACAAACTCATATATAATGCCTTATTCAGTGTATACGTTGAGCACTTAGGATACCTTATAGGTATGTAATTTTTTTAACTATAAATATTTTTATTCAACAAAGTACTAAACTAAAATTATACACTTTTGTTAAATTAAATTAAAAATTAAAATTAATTTATAAAAGACATCAAATTAAATAAAATATAGATGCCGAATCGCTGCGGTCAGCTGGCAGGGTGCCCAAAAGGCTGGCGGCATTTCCTCGCTGGATGGCCAGACTCAATATGTACATTTATGGCACACTAAGAAGGAAGCAGTGCAGGCGTGATTTTGTTTCAAAGCACAACTTTTTTGTTTGGAATTATTTTGAATAGTGCTATTTATACATTTAGAATATTATCTATTAATATATTTAGAATCATTTTTTTGCACCGAGACAAGAGTTTGATACCCGGGCCGAAGAACGAGTTTATAACAATCTGTTTATACCTAATACTAATATTTTCTTACAATCTTCTGTGTCTGAATATTATTCTTTATCTTCAAGTAAAAATTTTAAAAAGCTGTCCGCAACATGTTTCGTCCAAAATATCAATCTAAAAGACCACTCCGTGTCGTTCCCGGCCCAAAGGTTCCCATTATACTTGCTGCATTTCCATGTTGTATAGCGGGCATATGGGATATACTAACATTGTAAGTTTCTGTGCTACTAACAAAATTGACGTTTTTGTCTGAATAAATAAATTTTTATTTTTATTTTATTTATAGCGAATAGCGATGGAACCTTTGAGTAAGGTACGACAAGGAAAGACCTTCTTTTAACCGTTCGGAAATATGATGACCCAACTCTTTCACGAACGCTTTGTCTCAGATCCCCCTGTAGTCTCGAAAGCAACGGGAACAAAAATATATATACGCTGGTTTCAGACAAAAATATTTGGCGTGCTTTTGTCTGGCAGCATTTTCAGCAGCTGATCCCGCAGCCCTGACTGTGCCTTTGAGATATGACGCAAGTTGAATACGCAAATCTTTGAATCCTTACTAATATTATAAATGCGAAAGTGAGTTTGTTTGTTAGTTTATTTGTTTGTTTGTTTGTTACGCTTTCACGCCGTAACTACTAAACCGATCATCATGAAATTTTGCATACAAGTTCTCTGGAGTACGGAGAAGGACATAGGCTACCTTTTATCCCGGGAAAAACTACTATTCCCGAGGGATCGACATTAACGCGGGCGGAGCCGCGGGCGAAAACTAGTAGTTTAATAAATTTAAATTTAATAAGTAAAATCTTTTTAAAAACGAGCTTTTATGTACATCACTTTATTTTTCAAGTTATTTTCAGCGAGCTCTTTAATTCGATATCCATATTGTTGGATTGCATCAAATCTACGCATCAAATATAGCTAGTCCGACATCTTGTTGGATTCACAATGACGTCACACAACTAACCATGCATTGTTATCCAAACTAAATGAGTTACAAAATTTTAGCTCAATCGGTGGAAGATATCTGCTTCCAGATTGAGTTGCACCACATACATACTCGTACATAGCAAGTTAAATTTTGAGGAGCCCGCTGGCCCAGTGGTCGTGAGCCGTGAGCATTATTAGCGCTTATGCATGTTAAGCAACCCCGGGCGTAGTCCCCACTGGCATGGATGGGCAAGTGGCATTCAAAAATATATCTCGAGCTGCTCCATGCTTCAGAACGTTAAGCCGTTGGTCCCGGCTGTCATTATAAATTGCAGTCGTTAAGTTATACCAGATGCCTTTAGGCAGCTTTAAAAATCTGATACCATTGTTAGCCTCTTACACACACGAAAATCAAGCAAGTTAAATTGATTAAATTTGTAAAAAAGTGTCCCGACTGATCCATCTCGATAAGACACCATTATACCTGTTCATGCAGATGCTGCACCGTCCTCTCCAGGGACCTGTTCTGCGACCGCGACTGCTCCAGCGTGGCCTCCAGCTGGGACGCCCTCTCCGCGTTGATCTTCACCTGGCCCTCCGCCCGCGATAAGCGTTCTCTCATCATCATCTTTTTGCATTTCTCCTCTTTCAGTTCCTTCTCTAGCTCCTATGCGATTATAATTTTATAAAAAAAAAATAATAATATTAATATGTTTTTTATAGTTTGTACGATATTTTCATGTTTTACTTTATATTGAAATATTCAAAAATCCTAGAATTATAACTTATTCAGTACCAGATTTTCATGTTCAATTTTTCTTTAAATATAAATTAAACATGAAATATATTTATTCAATAATATATTTAATAGTAACACATTTAAATAAAATTACTTGTATGCGGAATAATATATTTATTAAAAAAACAAAAAGAGAATAATAATATCGCAATACATTCAAGTTTTGGGTGAATTGCGAAATTATACAAAACTTGTAAGGAATGTCAGTATTCGCAAGCCTCCGATAACCAGTAATTTTCAGCTACAGTAGAAAAAATATAGTAAGTATATGATGATAGCAAAATGTTTATTAATAACTGTTATTTAAATTTATATTGTATATATTAATAAATATTTATTGATAAATATTACCTCTAAAATATTAATAATAATGATAGACTCAGTGGCGCAGTGGTTAATACGCCATCGAGCTACATGACGGGTACCAAGTTCCTTCCCGGCGCGGGCAAATACTTGCGACCTGCCGGCCTATTTGCTAACTTAGTGTACAACGTTTTAATGGTCACTTTAAGATACATTGCGTTTTATATATCTTAAATAAAAATAGTTAATCATACTGAAGTGTCTATCAATCGTTGTACACCAAGTTAGCAACGTCGCCCGACGAGGTCGTAAGCATTTAGCAGGCTAGCCGTAAAAACTATGCCAAATCATATTACAGCATAAGTACTGTCATAATAGCGGTACCCGGGCCACGGTAAAGATATCTTTTTATCTATCCGATATCTATACGACCACAGCTAAGGATGCAACCAGGAAAACGCTCAAACGATGACAACCTCCGTGATGACAACTATAGAATTTAGTAATAACTATATTCCTCTATATATATATTTATATTTGAAAAGAACCTCATAACTCAAAAAGTAAAAGGATATTAATTATTGGTCACGCATTTTGACTTTTACAACGCGTTGATGTCTTTTCTACCAGGAGTTTATATGATAATCTCTTATTTTTTTTATCCGTTTACGTCACTGAATCATCAATTTACAAATGATACATATATTTTACCTCGATCCTGTATTTATTGTTTTGTGATTTGAGATGGTCAGCGGTGTGTAACTTTTTGCTGAGGTCTTCGTTCTGCGAATTTAACTCGGAGAGTTCATACATCAAGTCCTCTATTCGCAGTTGCATAGTTATTGTCTCATTTACTCCTTTTCTGTAAACAATTAGTATATTTATTAATATTGTATTCGTTCTACATGGTTCATAGTTAAAGGTGTTCAGTGTCATTGTTTGAACTCACTGTATTAATAATAGGTTTTGTAAGATCAGTATAATAGCACCGACCTTATGACATCCATAATATCATTGAGTTCGGTATAGAATTCAGATTTAATTTTATCTAGATTGCAATGAAGCATTTCGTTCTCTGCATTGAACTCGTTTATCTTCTTCGAAAGTTTGCTAATACTTATACCCTGCAAATGATAATGACAATATTTACATTCAATATAATATGTATAAAAGTAACTACATTTATATAGCTCTTCATATAAAATCTTCCATATTAAATTTCTTAATTTAAGAACAAATAATTGCCTTTTCTTGTTTTTTGAGATTTTCAAACCAATCTATAATTTCCTTTCTCTTCACCAAGGTTTGCTCACAGGTTGCCACTAGTTTCGCAGGCATATTGTACAATTTATTCATATCGATGGCAACCGGTGCTTGAGCCAGTTGTTGACTATCTGAAAGTGTGATTAGGTTAGTTATCTATGTTTTTTTTTTTAATTTATCTGCGAGGGTCTTATCGTGAAGTCTCTTGACCAACACGTCAAGAGGTTCCCTCTTTTATTTTTTTATTCCATACGAATGGGCTGTCACTGGTGTTGGCGGACTGTTTGTTTCTTTGGTGCGATAAATGAAAGATGGTTTGCTGTTAATTATTAATTTTATTTCTCACCACACGAGGCACTTTAGCTCAAAACGAAATAACAAAAGAAAGGAAACCGGAAAGAACCAATAATGACAACATAACAAAAAAATACTTGTGTGCTTTGTGCCAGCAACGGCTGGGACGCCGTATAGCCCTTTTAGGCCTTTATATTGGTAGGACAGGAGTTAAATTAAAACATTAACTGCTCTCCTACCACTTCTTTAGGCCTTAAAGTTATATAGTCAGTTAAATTTAATCAGGGTAGATACCAAAAACCGCTAAACAGTAACGAATTTGATACAGATTCAATAAGTACTACATACTTGGGCTCTTTCCCTCCGCCCGCTGAGTGTTCGCACACAGCTGTAGCAGCTGTCCTGGGGTCAGGTTGGACACGTTCATGATGCGCAGGTCGTCAGCTGGTGGCAATTGGACTACGTGCCCCAGTAATGACAACTTGTTGTGGATGGCCCGCAAACATGCGTACACTTCTAACAAGTCTCTCTGTGCAATATATTTATTATTTTTAAACTATAATATAATGCAAGTAAATTAACCATACCGAGTTTACTTAATCAATGTAAGTTTTTGTACCTGTCGCCCAATTAATTCATCTCTCATATTTTCGAACTGAGCCATTTTCTCTTCCCACTTAATTTTCAGCTGCATGTTTTTATCACTCGGCGATGTAACGGATTCTAAAATTATTGAAGAATATAAAAGAAATTCGGACATTAAAACACAGCCATTATTTCAAAATAAAACAAGTTAATGTAAAATTATTATTATTAATTAATATTAATTATTTATTTATAACTATTATCGCTAGAAAACCTTTAAAATAAAACCGCATCCAAATCGGTTCACCCGTTTAAGAGCCAAGGACCTTTTTTTCGGGGGTTAAACACGGAGTAAGAGAGGAGTAGGTAAATCTTACTCCGTGGTTAAAAACATTAATCTGTATTGTTACCTATATCATCACAATAATTTAATGCGGCATATTCATTTTGTACTTCGAGGTCCTCGTGTTTTTTGATTGTCTCCTGCCAAAAAAAAACAATTTTTTATCTTATGAATACTTACATCTTACAAAATAGGGACAGGGCTAATCCAACCATATGTGGCCGATATTCCTGCTTGTGCATCGCACCTCTAAATTTGCGTCCTCTTTTATTACGCGAACCGCATAGGAATGGTTTTTCCTACCTGCGTCGCTGTTTCCCTACTCGTTCAATTTAGGTATTGAAGGCAAGAAGGAATAGGCATTATTTGAGTTTGCGTGTACCACCCTAGACCTTAACGTTGCTTCCCACCAGGCAAGATAGAGGAAACCTAAACGCACTAAAATTCTTCATAAAAAAATCCCGTTGCAATTCTTTGGGTACGGAACCTAAAAACCAACTGTGACTGTTTAAAACTTGGGTTGGATCACTTCGGTATATCATCATGATTGAACTTAACCCGTCTTAAATCGGGGGTGCAAAGGGTTCGGGGCAAACGCGCGCCGGGTATTAGAGTGTGACGCTAAGGCGATATATGGAAACAAATGGATAAGACGAACAGAAATGTATTAGCTAATTTTACAATTATTTATAAAGGATGCATCACAGCAAGAGAATAGGTCGCGGCCGACCCACTCGGGGCTCTGAAGTTCTACGGCTACGGCGAAGTGAAAGGAATCGACACAAGAGGGCGACGAAACCGTCGTAAATTTATGATATTTATTGCGCAGCCTCTTTTGCTAAATTTCTCATTTCCGTTTAGTTTTATGATTCCGTGAAGACCTGTTTTATTTTTCCTTAATCATAGCTTCGACGGCGAGGGGATAGAGGGAGGCGAGGTCCGCCGGCGTGGGGATGAAAGGAGGCGAGTTCCGCCATCGTCGAGAGAGGCGACATCTAGTCTACCGCACTCATGGTGCCTTTCTCTTTCCACCTGGTTGCCACGCAAATTGCTAAGAGCTCCGACTGATAAACCGTACAGTACGAAGACAGATGAAGCTTTATGCCTTTTTTAAATACCTACTCTCGATTAGTTCTGTTGGACCTTGACTATATATGAGGGCTGCTGATTTTTGGTCACTAGTTGGTGCCACTAAGGTCATGAAAAAGTTTTCTTTTTATTACACGCGAGGAAACAAAGCACGTGCAGGCCGTAGAAGACGCCGAGGGAATGGATGGTCTCACGCGACATATCTTTGAACTAACGTTTGGTACGTATGGTTCTAAATGTGAAAGAATTCCGAAATTATGTACCTATTTGAAAAAAGGTCAGGGATGTCATCCTCAACTGCTTGGCCGGTGGTATGGCATCAGGTACGCGCGCCTGGCCTCCCGAGCTTGTATTGCTTTATTATATTGTATTGCATTCATACGAGTGAGTATAGTATCCTTATACCTTCATTCCGTCCCCAAATCCAACAAATTCCTATCCTTCCCTTAAAATGCTTTCGATGGGCAGCAGCGTTGGAAGCACAATAAGCCAACGATACTACGCTGGCCAATCCACCTGCCAATCGTGGTGAGTATGGCAATATAAGGATATTCCTGAGGCCTGATGGAAGGCCGTGGAAAGAAGAATCCTTGGGTAAAGCCTTTGTCCAGTGAATATCTTACGTCTGGAATGATGATTTAAAAAAAGTAAGCACTTACCTGATCTGGGAGGTCCTTAAGATTCTTATGACCTGTATTTCTACTATGTGTCTTCTGAAAATTTAATTTTAAGTAATTTAAAGTAAGTATAGCATGGTAAAAAAAATGGTCTTTAGAAAAATATTAAAATGATCTAACCATAGCAACTGGCACCATTATTATTTGCCTATTCTTGTTTCCTGGAACAGGTTCGTTCGGTACTCTTTTGGGAATCGTCGACGGTCTCTAAAAGTAGACAACTTATATGTATTGATATCTGCCCACACAATATCCCATAGCAATAAAAACAATTAACTAAAGCATACTTTGAGGGGTGGCTTATCTCTGTCAGGACGTATCATGCGGGGTGAACCGGCGTGGGTTTGCCTGGTAGAGGCCAGGTCGTCTCTTACTCGATTGGCAGACTTCGGCCGTGAAGGCTACGAAAAAAAAGTAGTGTAATTAAAATTGGTAAAAAAATCTAATAAAGACTCCAAATAACATATACCTACTTACCATATTATCTGCGTTCTGAGGTTTGGATCTACTTAGAGATGTCTTTGTCCTGTTCGGTGGTAGCCTTTGCGGTATGCGACATTTCACAACCCCGCCTCTTCCCTCCATAATCTCTAAAATATACACATAATATTATAAATAAATAAATAAATATATACGGACAAATCACACAGACTGAGCTAGCCCAAAAGTAAGTTGAGACTTGTGTTATGGGATACTAACTCAACGATACTATATTTTATAATAAATACATAAATAGATAAACATCCAAGACCCAGGCCAATCTGAAAAAGATCATTTTCCATCTTGACCTGGCCGGGGATCGAACCCGGTCACTCCGTGTCTCAGACAGGCGTGTTGACCGCTGCGCCACGGAGCTAGTCAAATATTATCTAAAAACTCTTTCCGAAATAGTATAGGTACCTACTAAGTTATGGCATACCTACTAAGTCGAAATCGTGTTGGTTCTATTTTACTCAATTCTACGTAGATATTGTGATCTCGAACCGGTGGTAGTGGGTAATACTCGCAGTGTATCGAATCGACCGAGTAAAGACTGTAGGTATAAGCTAGCAAGTCGATACCCAAATTTACGATTACACATGAACAGAACACTACAATATCGATTATATCGTTTAAGATGATGAAATATTGAATTTTGTTAACGATAAGAAGTCAAGACTTGCAAGACTGAAGTAGCATACCTTGCATCCTCGGTTCTCCTGTTTCTAAATGCGACATCTATGTATATAAATGCGAAATTTTGCGTAAACAATACAAACAATTTAAAGTTTCTAGCTGCTAGCATATAATCGTTACAAATGAGTCATGAAATCCAACAATCGGTCAGTACTGCTGAAATTTTATTATTTATCATTAAATGTTCCAAAAAGTTAGGATGCATAATAATTATTCTGTATCCTGTGCTGTGACATATGAAGTGTCAATTTCTTTAAGTCACAAGTAGTCAAAAATCTTGTAGAAAAATAATTAAAGACCAATACCCGCCAGTACTTGTATCCAACTAATATTCTATTTTTCACTTCCCTTTTTGCTTCCCTTCCTGCCCTCTACTTTCCTACATAACCGGTTGCATCTTCATCTGTGGCAAAGAATATATACTCTGTGGAGCGTTTGAGCCCGGGATGCGCTAATGTCAGTTAATACTTTGAGCAAGGTTTCTGGCAGCCTATTTGACACCAACCCCAATCCAAATGACTGCAAGAATTATCTATTTGTTCGCAATGAGAATGAAACCCAGAGCCTCTGATGTACCTCTGGACGTTGAATCGTTTTCTATTTTATTTTGATGAAAACTTTACAATTGTAAACTTTTTCATAAAAAAAAACTTTCATGTTTATTTTTTAACAATTTATTTCAAATATAGAATCTCGGCTAAGTCAGACATGTCACTCATATAATGTAACAGGAATTTATAAATAACAAAATTAATTACGTTTTTGGTTTAACATTTGATTAAAACAGGTTAAGATATTTGGATTCGGATTGATAACATGACGACTACTGCCAAAGCGCAAAAGGAAAAACCTGGTACGTAATAATAATCATTAAAATAATTAATGCCCTTTTGGAGGTCGCATGTGTTGCAGCCACCACTTGTATCGTTGCAAATATGTGCTAAGGTCAAAGAACCAAGTAATGAACCAAGTAATTCAAGTACAGTTTCAGTAACAGTTGCACTGCTATACTTTAGCCCTTGCCAATAACACAGACAGGTTTCATGCTAAACTATTCCCCGTGTCGACCTCTGTGGCTCAGAGGTAGCGCAAGTGTCTCTAAATCGTAGGGTCCGATCTCCGGTCAGGTCATGATGGAAAATGACATTTTTCAGATTGACCGTCCATTGACCGTATTCATTATAAAATATAGTTACTTAATTATATAATTATAATAAAAATGAAATGAAAAAGTTAAAATATTAGGTCAGGCAGAAAGTTTTTTCATATTATGTATAGACTTTATCCGTTCATACAAAAGAGTTGTAACTTTGGTATTTAAATTCACAGACAAAAATGCTTAAATCGACTTAATGTTGGTTTTATAGGATTGCAGGAGGTTCATGAAAATCGAAATTTTATTCGCTGCGTTTTGCAATTTTTCCCTTATTTTTAACAAACTTTTGAAAATGTGTAGAATTCCTTTATCAATCTGATTTATCGTACGTAACCGACAGAAATATAATTGATAAAATGCTGGAACATATTTTATACCGTTTCATATTCTTTTTAAAATGTCACCTTTCTAATGGTATTAAAATCACTCAGATACATAGGTATCTGACTGGTTTTAAAGACAGCATAGGTAACCAAAGATATTTTGCTACAAATTTAAACATACGTATTATCGTCTTTTCCCTTGCGAGGTAGACCCCGGAAAGGCCTTAAAGCTCCGTTTAGATTGTTGGTGGGTATTAGGTGGAAAACGGAATCAAAATAGTGCTGGTTTGCTAGCCCCATAGCCTACTAACATGATTCCACACTAACGGGAATTCCCAAAGTTGAAAGTGAGAAAACCATCCAGCGACCCTGAAGGCACGCATGTTCAATATGCCAAATAGTTTCTTTAGGGTGCTAATTAAACAGGATTCTTTTTAAAAGCATTATCCGCCTCTAAAAATGTATGTTGCCTTCTAAATTACTAAGTCAGCCACAATTAACGAGCATCTAAATAATACCATCTTAGCCACTAGATATCTTCTATGTAAACCACTCTAAATACAACTCAGCATTATGGTTATTATTTAGCATCTAAATTTGTAACTTGCATTCTAACAGTAAACTTCTAAAATACTAATATTTGACATCAAAAAATATATTTATTTAGCTTCTATTTTTTTAACTCAGCATGTTTAAAATGTAACTTATCCCAAAATAATTGATCGTTAATATTTAGCTAAAATTGTCATCAAATAGTATATTATGGCCACTTATATTACCAGTAGCTATTGAGGAGAGACAAAATAAGACTTTATTTTTGAAAAAAAAAATGTTTATAGTAATTTATACCATAATTTTACTAATAGTAATAGTAGGAGAGCTGGTACAAATTTTTGGGTAAGTATTTGAAGCAAGCTGAAAACTTGTCACATACCTCTCCCATTATAGCCCAACACGGAACTGCAGACCTGACTGGTTAGTGGTAAATAGCTAAATCAACCCCTAATTTTTTGGCAGCGTGGCAGGTAGAAAGTCCCACCAAAATAGTACCCTATTAAAATTTCAACCTGCCTCAAATTGATTTTTTATATTCTTTTGCACGCATCTGGTAATGTTAAAACCCTGACTAAATCGTCGGGCTTATATTTTTTATACATAAAACATAAAAAATTGCATATTGCCACAAATATCTATATTTATGGTAATGAAAAAGAATATTTAAAAAAATAGGGGTTGATTTAGTCCCGCTACTCACCAGCCAGGTCTGTAGTTCCGTGTTGAGGTACAGGTATGTGACAATTTTTCAACTTGCTTCAAATACCTACCTACCCAAAAATTGGTACTAGCTCTCCTGCCTATCGATACATGAATCACGCCATATCATATAGTGGCTGTTTTTACGATAAAAGAATATGATGTATTATTTTACATGCTAAGTTATAATAAATGATGCTGACTGTAGAAGCTAAAATTATATTTTTTTGAGGACATAGTTTTGATGCTGTAAAAAGGAAAATGGTGACGAAATATAAAATCCGTGGCCGAGTTAGTAAATTAGGTGGCAACATATAAATAAGAAGGACAAGTCATAATAATTGATGATCTTTATTTGACGCTTTCTATTTAGTCGGCGGTGTAAAAAAGACGAACTAGTTTATTAAAGGCTATGTAACTTTCCCGTTGCTTAGTTATGAAATTAGAAGTTTGCTCACGTGGCCAATAAATAATTTTGTGGCTTGATTTATTATTTCCCGTTTCTTTATTCAGGACTTTTCGTCGAACTTCACATCCTGTTTTCAGTCTTTGAACACCTGACCGTCCTTCATAAGGGATTCTGATTCCAGGATTTCAGTATAGTTCAGGGGTTCAAAATCAAGCGGTATGATAACTAAGCAGATACAACATGTGAGGTTTATGGCGCTTCAAAATTGAATTGCAAATTAGTTGGCAAGGATGCAAACATACATTGCAAGTTAAATAAAAGTTTGTAAAAAGGGACTTATTATGAATTGTCCTAATTTTAGGTTCTACTGCCCCTCGCCTGACGCCTCGGCCCACTGCAGCGTCTGCCGCGCGCGCCGCCCGCAATGCCACCAACCGCAACCTCACGCTTCTACCCTCCCAAAGAATATCACCCCCAAGGATAAACCCCACACCTTCGAAGGTATCTTGGCTGCCCTAGGCCAAATTCAAGTATTTGATTTTACTCAAATTTTACAGGAGAGTAAAAAAACTTAATTTAGAATTTTTATCGTTAAAAAATTGAAATTATAGCCACAAAAACATTAAAAGTTAATTAATTCATGGTAAAATTATATGTACTCATGCAAACATATATATACTTAAATATCGTAAAATTGTTTATCAGTTTATAAAAACAATTCTACGAAAAAAACAAGTATCTACTTATAACATTTTTTTCATTATTGTTTGTATTTATCTCGCTTTATAAATATCCTACTAAATCTAAAATTGTACTATTTTATACTATCTTTAACGATAATTTCTATGTGGAAAGCAAGTATCTTTTTAGATACTTGCTTTTTACACACTTTTTTTTACCTTAATTTTTATATTTTAGTTAACAAGTATCTTTGTAAGATTTGTTTAATGTAGATTAGCAAAGATTATCCAAGCAGAAAAAGATACTTGCAACAATTATTTTATATGTCCAAAATAAGGTAAATAAAAATATTGGCAGATGCATTTGAACAGAAAAATTTGCAATATTTTTTCATAAAATTGGGATACTTGATTTCTGCAGCGGATCTCATCCCCTAATACATAGTTTGTGATCCTAGACTCCTTTTAGTTTCATTTTATGTATAGTCATTCATACATACCTACCTATACCCTTATTGTACAAGCCTTAAGTTTCACCTATCCCGATGTTTGTCTGTAATCAAATCTTGCTAGTTATTCCCGGTTACCGATTGAGCTGAAATTTTGCATCATGTGTAAATAGGAGGACAATACAGTCGGAAGGTTACCATAGGATTAAACATGATACACCAATCGTGTTTGGGCTCATTTGATTTGTCTTGGAAAGCACTTTACAGTGTGGATTCGTTTATAATAAAAGTTTGTCATAAAAATACTTTTTCTGTTAGTCTAGCCTCGCAAGCACGCTTAGTTTCTGTTTAAAAATGTATATATTTACAGGGGAAAACTCCCAATCAGCGCCCTCTGCGTTCAGATTCGAAAACTGATGTCAAGGTGATGTATTTTTTATTATTAACTAGCTGTTTCCTGCGTGGGTTTTGCCTCATCAGTCTGTATCAAAGCCTATTACACACCTTAGGGCCGACCCTGATCCTAGGTTCCGAAGCATAGGTATCAGTTGAGGGTGTTATGTGACACGAGACATAGTTTTCGCAGCGCTAGCAAAATAACGACGTTTGGCAAATTATGTACATTTTTGATACCTTGTGTTACATTCATGCATTTTTCGTAGGAATCCCTGATTTTTTAAATTAGATATTTTACTCCTCGCTGATAATACAGCTTTCCCCATTTAACGGAAAGGATTGACGTAGTGGAAAAGTGAATTTTTCTTTGGTCCATGCATGGATAAAAGTAAAAGTTTTGAAAAACTATTTGAAAAAATCTTTCTTGTTTGATATGCCATCAGACACGAAAGAATTTTTAGAATCAATCTATTCGTTTTTGAGTTTATCCATTACAAATAAGTACTTATACACACACAAATCTTTCCTCTAATATTAGTCTAGATAGATTTTACTGTACTTTTTCTCTAGTGACGAGCTTAACTTTTTCTATTGCTTTCAGATTAATCCAAGCTCAGAAAGTGTAGTTCCTTTGGATCTTTATGCTGTGAGTTATGTTCTAATTAGTTAGGATTGAAGGTAAAAAATATTTACCTACCTTTTTATATGCCTGAAAAATAACTTATCATCAATCAAACTTTCAGGAAAATGGTTGTAACATGCAAAAAGCCTCCGTGGTTGTAATAGAAGATTCAAGCAATGATCAAGTAGATTATAAGAATTATGTCAACATACAAAGGAACAGCATGAACGTCGATTCATTAGGTATATATTAAACAATTACATTCTTTGGGGCTAGCTCAATCTGCGTGATTTATTTGTTTATATTTATTTATTATTATTTCATATTGCCGCTTTCATTCATCCTCATAGGTATATTATTTGGTTTACAGCAATAAAAATCATTCATACAATCGCCTTTGTCTGCACCTATCATAATATTTTTGTCTAGATCGCGCCACCATATCGTTCAATTTTGAATTCTTGTTAAACGTTAACATTTTAATATCGTCCAAACTATTAGTATTTATTTATTTATTTAAACTTTATTGCACAAAATACGTACAAATAGGTGGACTTATGCCAATCCGAGTAATATTATTAGGTGGTGCCATAAGGAATAAATGAATGAATGAATGAATAATGTGTCATGAGAAATTAATAAAACAATTTAATAATACATACACATTAGTATTCTATTTCATGATTTTCTTCTTTATATTTTAAATCATAAAGATTCAAACCAAGTATCCAAATAACTTCACTAAAATGGCGTCATCAAAAATGTACGAGCCATCTATTTTTGTGATCTTAAATCCAATATACTTTAATAACTGTCATTTTAATCATCATCATCATCAAACTGGCCGGGCGGCGGAGCTCTTTTGTATGGAAATGACAAATTTTTTTTTTTGTTCCCAGCAAAAATGTTGTTAATAATGATGGTCTGAGTCACTCCTTTAAGGGTCCAGAACGATCAAAATTTCACCATGTATATCTAATTCTCATGAAAAAAGTCAAAAGATGTCGTTATTTTATGCTATCTACACCACAAAATGCCTCAATAACGACACCACTATAATTTTTTTACGAATAGAAAAGAATAGAAATATTTATTTGCATGATTAACATATATCTTAAATCTAAAGTATGCAATCAGCCTGCATGCAGGCGTGCAAATTTAATTATATATAATTTGTGAATTTACAATTAAAATATTAAACAATCATCTTATTTTCATAGCGTCAAGAGATAATTTTCCATATTTAGTCGTCAAAATACTATAAATACATTATTAGTCATATAAATTCAACGTTTGCCATCCATAAACTCTTTAATGCTATAAAACCTTTTTCCATGCAACCATTTCGATAATGTGCTTATAATTTTTTTATTATCTAATGTTTTTATGCTATTTGGTAGTTTATTAAATATTTGTATGCACATGTGGTACACATTTTTTCTGTAAATATATTTGCATCCACTTGGTTGATACAGCTTATTAAATATAGGTGCTTCTTAACTGTCTTTTGGATTCCTGCGAGAATAATTTAAAATAACACGGATGCTCTTTTACAAAAAAAAAACTCTTTTACGAAAAACGTTACTCACATCTTAGATTCTTAAGTTCATGCTATTTTCACTGTCTACACCCAAAAATACCGGGGTGGTGGAAGGTAAGGATTACTATCTTGATTATATGTCAAGTTTGTGGTAAATAAATCTTTGTTCAATCCAATAACTAAGATTTTGCTATATTTACAGAAAATGCACACCATGAAACTCAAGAGCAAGACCAGAGCGGTATGTGATTAATACGTATTAGATACGTTTAGAATATAAAGCTGCAGCTTTATATTCTAAATGTATGTAAATAGTGAAATACTGTATACAAGTTATATCATCTAAATACAATTTCAGAGTCTCAAGCGAAAAGTCATCCGCCATCTCCAGCGCTTACACGTAGTCGGCCGCAAACCCCTAAGAGTCTGCCGTCGAGTCGACCACAGACGCCGCGTCTGCGGAGCCGGCCCACCACGCCCTTACCTCACGCTCCCGGCAGCCGCCCCAGCACACCACGCCATGGCACAACGACTCAACCCAAAATACCCACGATACACCAACCTCCTAATACTCGGGTTTTACCGCCAGTTTCAAACAACCAAACCGTTGCAATTAAAGGTGACGAAGATATAAAATCTCTTTATACCGTCAAACAGAGACAGTTTCAGCGCATGAAAAAAGAGTTGGACATGAAACAAGTAAGCATCACGGTAATATTAATTACACCAAACGACGCAATAATTTCATAACATCGTCAGGTATTTCTAGTCTCCACTGCAGGAGCTGACAGCCTCCGTGGTCCAGTGGTTAAGGCATTTGCCTGTTGATCCGGGGGTCGTGGGTTCGATTCCCACCGGAAGCATACTTTGTTTAGTTGTTTCCAGTTTGGTTAGGACATTGCAGGCTTGAATCACCCGATTGTCTCATAATAAAGATGATTCCGTGCTTCGGAAGGCACGTTAAGCCGATGGTCCCGGCTACCATCTGGTAGTCGTTAAAGGAACGTCAGAGGCCGAGAGGCAGTTCCGAAGAACTCTAACACTAGGGTGTGCATGGTCGATTGACCATGACACCTACTCGAAATGATGATGATGATGATGATGACTGCAGTAGCATGACCCTCTCAGTACTACCGCAGCCATACTTGGCCAGAGCGGACAGAGGATTTTCACATGACGTAATTTTTTCACAACGTGCAAGAGAAAATATTGTAATGTACTTAGTACAAGACTTAAGACAACATTTTTTGGGAAGCTGTCAGTTGGATCGGTCTAAAAGGTGTCATGTTCTTCAATTTTTTGTTCAATTAGTTACTATTTACAATAATAATACATACATACATAGTATCACGTCTTTTTCCCTTGCGGGGTAGACAGAGCCTAGGTCTATAAAATTGTATGGCCATATATAAATGTTGCCATCCGGCAACATTTAGCATGTTGGAGGGCGTGTAGATTTAAAACTGAATCAAAATAGTAATGTGTTGCTAGCCGCATCGCCTATTGACATGATTCTGCAGATTTTAGCCCAATCTCTTGATCGGCTTTTACGATCTGCGCGGGAAGAGAAGCAGCTGGCACATTCTACGTTTTTAGGGTTCCATACCTAAAAAGGAAAAACTGAACCCTTATAGGATCACTTGGTTGTCTGTCTATCAAGACCTTTTTCTCAGGAACGCGTAGAGTGGGGGATATCCAGCTGTACCTTCTGATTGTGTTGGCTTAGAAATTTGATTTTTTCACAGCTCAAAGGGACAACAGACCTGAATTTGATATAAATTTCATTTTGATACCTCTACGCGTTCCTGAGAAAAAGGTCTTGATAGACAGACAACCAAGTGATCCTATAAGGGTTCAGTTTTTCCTTTTTAGGTATGGAACCCTAAAAACGTAGAATGTGCCAGCTGCTTCTCTTCCCGCGCAGATCGTAAAAGCCGATCAAGAGATTGGGCTAAAATCTGCAGAATCATGTCAATAGACGATGCGGCTAGCAACACATTACTATTTTGATTCAGTTTTAAATCTACACGCTCTCCAACATGCTAAATGTTGCCGGATGGCAACATTTATATATGGCCATACAATTTTATAGACCTAGGCTCTGTCTACCCCGCAAGGGAAAAAGACGTGATACTATGTATGTATGTATTATTATTGTAAATAGTAACTAATTGAACAAAAAATTGAAGAACATGACACCTTTTAGACCGATCCAACTGACAGCTTCCCAAAAAATGTTGTCTAAGTCTTGTACTAAGTACATTACAATATTTTCTCTTTGCACGTTGTGAAAAAATTACGTCATGTGAAAATCCTCTGTCCGCTCTGGCCAACTATGGCTGCGGTAGTACATGCTCCTGCCTGCAGTCATCATCATCATCATTTCGAGTAGGTGTCATGGTCAATCGACCATGCACACCCTAGTGTCAGAGTTCTTCGGAACTACCTCTCGGCCTCTGACGTTCCTTTAACGACTACCAGATGGCAGCCGGGACCACCGGCTTAACGTGCCTTCCGAAGCACGGAATCATCTTTATTATGAGACAATCGGGTGATTCAAGCCTGCAATGTCCTAACCAAACTGGAAACAACTAAACAAAGTATGCATCCGGTGGGAATCGAACCCACGACCCCCGGATCAACAGGCAAATGCCTTATGTCCGTAAGAATTGAGGTGCCACTTTTTGTATCTTAATGAAATTAATATACTTATTTAGTAGTAAGTTTCAAAATATTGTAGGTTCGATCCCCGAATTTGTAGTATAATACTTAAAAAGTTATATGAACATAAAGGTGGCACCTCCATCTAAATGTTTGGATTTAGGAGCCACATCATATCTGTGAACATTTTCGGTAAATATTTATCATAATTAGGTATGATATTGTAGCATTTGAGAGTAGTTACAAAATGAAATTTGAGCTCGGCAGCACTAAAATTAAAAAAAATTACCATACGTTATATGTATGGCTCCTCAGACCATACGTGCGATTACCAATTTTTAAAGAAGCAGTTGTTCAGTTAAAGCGCAATTTCGTCATCATTTAGTAGTAAGTATATAAGTATTGTAGCACAAGAGTCAGTAACTCTAAATGAGTGGGTTAGGAGATATGTTATATTTTATCTGGCTCGTCAATTAAGGAGAGGGGAGAATTTTGGAGAGAGGAGAAAAGAAAAAATCGGCCAAGTGCGAATCGGACTCGCGTTTGAAGGGTAAGAAAGAAAGAAAGAAAAAATGTTTATTTGGCATTATACAACAATACAAACAAATATACACATGACAAATCAATTAAAAAAGAATGGAATACTCTTTACCCCAACCAATTGTCCATTCCAACTTCCCGCAGTTCTGACGGAGAGACCTTTTTGTGCAGCAAGCTGTGCTTGAAGTATTCGACTGCCTTCGTGGTTTACGGGAGCGCATGACACGCGAGGGCATCATGGGCAGCGGCGAGAGTGCCCAGCTGCAGGAGCTGGTGGTTTTCAACGTGGCGGACTGGGCGGCGGACGAGGTGTCGCAGCTGTGCCGCGACGCTGCTGCCTCCTCCATGTCAGACGGTGCCGTTGAACTGATCAACACTATATTACCTATAGGTGTGTTGTTTGATATGTCGCTTGAGTAGCTTTCTTAAAATATTATAAATACCTATTACGTCGGGAAGGAGAGCACGCACACCGCACATCTATTTGTAGCCCATTGCGTCGTTTTTGTCTCAATTTAGTCGTAAAAATGTTGGTACTTACTTAATTTCTTATAAAAATCGTTAATTATGGAGAATTTAAATAAAAAATATTAAAATTCCTTATTTTTTGCTCTAGTAACAATATTAATGAAATATCGTAGGTACCTACTTGCCAGAACTTTAGGACATTATAGTATGCTTTTGAGTGAAGATAACAAAACAGATTTTATTGACTATAGGTATTGATTCGCGAAAAGTTTGATTGTGTGTGTTTGTTAACCTACTAAATTGCTTTCAGATGATGCCGCTTTCGGAGACCTAGAGATGAAAGTGTTGAAAGTACCAGCCCAGTTAGCTGATCTATGTCTGCAATCATTTACAGCACGCCAAGAACTAATCGACTGGGTGAAAGATCTAATAGACAAGAACGTAAGTCTTGTCTTTAAGAAATCAATTAGGACGTAAAGCCATGCCAAGAATGTATGATTGTGCTCATTGCAATTTGTAATAATTTGACTTCTTCTTCTACATCTTATCCTACTTATTTCAATCGAGGGTCGACACAGCATTTTAGTATCTTCTATTTCCCTCTGTCAGAGGTAGATATAATTTGACTTTAACATTGTCAAAAATATAGTTTAACTTTTTATATCCATAGGAAGATGGAAGTGGCGAAGGCTTGGAACGGATAGCTCGATTCAACGCTCAGGGGCTCGAACTATGTGAAGCTCTTCGCGACTACAAGAGTCGGGCCGACAGCGCCTTGGATACTCTCACCCAACTTTCCAAGTATGTTAAAGATTCTAATGGAAATATCCAAGTATTTGAAAGCACAATATAAAACTATGGTGATGATTAGTAACCTATATGTGCATAAACATTTTATTCCCAAAATGTTGCGTGCAAAACCTTGAATCATAATCTTGAATTCTCATCAATTAAGGATCCTATGTTCTTATTTATAATGGGGATGTTATTTAACAATTTTCGGTGTACTTCTTGATCTCATTTGGTCTTCACTTAACACATCACTTTTTCTCCGTCTGGACCTCAAGATAAATTTTATTCTTCATCAGGCGTGCATGCAGGGAGCGCAACATATTAATAGCCATAGGAGAGTCTCTGGTTCGTGAGACTGCACGCTTGCGTCAAGATCTAGAGTCCCGTGCGACGATTGTCAGTGAAATGCGTGAAATTCGAGCCGAAACTGATACTGCCCGGATTTTAGAAGTAAGTCTATCTCATATTAATATCGGTTACAAAAAGTTTACTGCTGAGCTACAGCTCCTTCCTGGATTATCAGAGCTATTATAAAATTATAAACCTCATTAATTCTGTAGAAGCTGAAGGCAGTTTATCACGATCTCTTCAGGATCATAGGTAGTCATAACTTTGCACACACTTTGGACTTAAAACCTATGTATGTCATCAGGAAGCACGGCGTGAGTTGGAGGACGAGCGAGCCGCGAAACAAGTATTGAAAGAGAAGCTAGCAACTTCCGAGTCCCAACTCCGGCAAGTCCGCATTCGCGTTACCAAGATGGATAGGCAACTGCGAGAGGCCGAAGCCAGCATATCTAGTCTCACAGGGACAGTCAAAACTTTGGAGGATCAGGTATAAAATCTTGTGGTTTTTCTGATGGTTTTACTTTGCCTGGACGTACGGTGGTACGCCCACCAAGACGAGACAACGGAAGCGCAGTCCTACTTAAATTTTTTTCGAAGTGTATCGTCGTACATTTGTACTCTTATTGATTTGTTCTCGACATTGCTAGGGTATTTATTTTCTTTACTACTTCTCTACAAACTCTACACTACAGTTGACTCAAAACGTGTGGCTTGGCCGTTTCGTTGCTCATTGACCTATTGGCACAAAATAAACGCCTATTTAGTGAATAAACTGTTATTTAAGCCACAGGTAGACACTCCTGTCCATCACTCTTACGAAAGACCAGACTACGCATTTTATCTAAGGTGAGAAGACATAGTCTTACATAGTCTTCTCACCTTACATATAATTTAATGATTTTTTTCTACTAGTGTAAATAAAAATATTTACACTTGTATTCTTACCTTTTAGAGTCGACAGCGCGAGGTTCAACTGGAAGTTAGAGCAAGAAAATTAAAAGAATCTCTGAAGACAGGTGAACTAGCTAGCAGTCAAATAGCGCATCAACGGGATTTACTCCAGACAGAGTATGTTACTTGTTACCAACAATAAAGTTTTGCCAATTTAGAATTAACATAACTAATGTAACATATGTTTTATATTGTAGAATAACGGAATTGAAAGAACAAATTGAAAATATGACCACTCAACACAAATCGGCTATACAAGACTTGAAGGAACAAATAAAAACTTTAAAAGAAGCCTTAGACGAGCAGAAACGCATAACGCAAGCAGAGTCTGAACAAAAGGAAGATGCTCAACGGTCTCTTGAGGAAAGCAATAATAACATAGAAGAACTGAAAGCAAAAATAATTGAACTGGAAAATAGTAGACCAAACCCAGGTATATATTACTCGTATGCCGATGTCATCATCGCTATATCCACGTTCACGTTCATACGTGAGCCAATACTGAGTACCTACCTACTGTTATCTACATAACTACTTTTTTTTTTCCTAATCTCTCTCAAAACTTAAAACAGCCTCCGTGGTCCAGTGGTTAAGGCGTTTGCCTGTTGACTCGGGGGTCGTGGGTTTGATTCCCACCGGAAGCATACTTTGTTTAGTTGTTTCCAGTTTGGTTAGGACATTGCAGGCTTGAATCACCTGATTGTCTGATAATAAAGATGATTCCGTGCTTCGGAAGGCACGTTAAGCCGGTGGTCCCGGCTGCCATCTGGTAGTCGTTAAGGAACCACGTCAGAGGCCGAGAGGTGGTTCCGAAGAACTCTGACACCAGGGTGTGCATAGTCGATTGACCGTGATACCTACTCGAAATGATGATGATCTTAATCTCTACTCTACAGATTTACCAACGGAAAGAGAAATGGATTTGTGGGCAGAACTTCAAGCGACTAAAGATACGTTACGATTAACAGAAGAAGAAGTCACTGTTTGCAAACGAGAAAAAGTCAGATTTTTGGAGACCCTCACCAAGATAGCGGTAATTAATAATAATTTCTTTCATTCACATATTTCGGTGTTTGACATTATAATTATTCTTCTTTCCCTTTCAGTCTCACATACCTGATGTGTTTTTTACTTCATCTTCAAGGTAAAATAGTAACTGACACTAGTAAAATCATTCGCAGGAGACCGACAACAAAGTAGGCATGCAACAAAAACTGGCTGCCGAGCTACTGAATAAAGAAGAAATAATCTCCAAGATGCAGGTTCAGACTAGGGAACTAACGAAAAATATTAAACTGAAGTAATTATCTGTAAAGTCTTATTAGTATTTTTATTATATTTTTACGTTAAAGCAATGACTAATACTATTATTATTCGTAGCGAACAGAAGGTAATTCAGTATGAACAGTATGTGCGTGATCTGCAAGCGCATAGTCGGTCTATGGTGATTTGTCAAGATGGTAACACTAATGGTGTAACCTTCCAAGATTTACAACAAGAGGTATTTGAAAATTTATTTTTAGGCTTATTCAATTGAAGTACGATTCACACCTACAGCCGCTCGTCGGGCCGCGTTGGAGCGCATTTTACAATTTGACTGAAACATCCATAAAGTACGCAGGTTTGAACCTGACAGGCAGCGCTCCTACTCTGCGACCTGCTTGCGTTCATGATCGGCTGCTCGTCGCGGTTCGCGGCTACTAACGCGACGACGTTGTTATCGTCGCCAGTTAGCAAGTTCATGTAATGTTTTAAAAAATGGATACCGATGAAAAACGCTTTACAAGTCCAAAATATGAATGTCCATTCATGCCTTCGGATGCACGCGGATTATATCCATCAGCCAGCTTCGTTGGGTTGCTGGTGTGTACCCATGCATCCGCAGCGACGCGCTCCACTGCGGCAAGTGTGAATGGTACTTTAGATATTTGTTGGTAAGTAAACTAAAATATTTTTGTGTTATTAGATAATGAAGCTCAGGATGGGCCTTCTCGATGCTGTTCATCAGAAGGAGGAATTATCTGAAATGTTAATGCAGAAGGAGCAGCAGCTTGAAGAACAAGACAAGACATCACGTGCCCAGGCAAGATTCATAAAGGTTACTTAGTCCTTTTCGTATCTGACGCACTGAGTCCATATTTCAAGATTGTTACTATATACTTTTATTTTACCATCTTCTGTTTGGGTATGATGGCACTTCAAAACGTTGAATTGCTTCATCTAACTAACATCCACGAATAAGATAATTGTTTTACAGACGGCATTATCCTCCAGTCACGAGAAATCGCCTCGTGTAAACTGCTAAGTTGCCGCAAGCCCAATTCGTTAATTTTAAGCGCTTATTACACTATCCAATTTGTAGAAAATCTAATTAGGAACGGTTAGGAACCTAAATTGGAAGCTAGTGATCACACACACCACACTAAATTGTTTCCTAAATCGGAACAACGCACAGTCCATCGACCGATTGCGCTGGGGTTGCACGATCCTATAAATTACAGATTTGAAAGAGTATGTATGGCGCCGTATTTATCAAAGCAACAGAAAATAAGTAGGGCTTGCCATAGCCGTAGCAGTGGGAACAAAAGATATAAAAAGAAGGAAAAAGAGAAAATGCTGGGTTAAAGAAAATTTATCATTAAGAAAAAAATTGAGCCTGACGATTTGTTATGTCTGGTATCCAATGGCTTATTAAAAAAGGTTTTGTCATTTTTAGGGTTCCGTACCCAAAGGGTTAAAACGGGACCCTATTAATATCGGTCTGCTGTCCGTCTGTCTATCTGTCTGTCTGTCCGTCTGTCACCAGGCTGTATCTCATGAACCGTAATAGTTATACAGTTGAAATTTCGCAGCTGAATTATTTCTGTTGCCGCTATAACAACAAATACTAAAAAATAGAATAAAATAAATATTGAAGGGGGCTCCTATACAACAAACATGTTTTTTTGCTTGTTTTTGCTCGATATTGATAACGGCAACAGGTAGACGCTTGAAAAATTCACAGGATATTTAGTTAAATAAATAATTAAATAAAAATAAAACTAATATAAAAGGGGTGCTCCCATGCAACAGACATGATTTTTCGCAGTTTTTATAGATAACGGTACGGAACCCTTCGTGCGCGAGTCCAACTCGCACTTGGCCGGTTTTTTTATTATAAAGATAGGGCATTTCAATATACATTTCTATCATCTGTAACAACACTTCTTTTTCGGTGGGCAATGCCGCCGGTTCTGAGACAGTCGCCATTGCATACGTCCACTTCGACCAAGCGCGGGCCGGCAAATAGTCGTCCTAAAGCGCCTATTACACTATCAATTTTTTAGAAAATCTAATTAGGAACGGTTAGGAACCTAAATTGGAAGCTAGTGATCACACTACACTAAATTGGTTCCTAAATCGGGACAACGCACAGTCCATCGACCGATTGCGCTGGGGTTGCACGTCCCTATCAATCACAGATTTGAAAGAGTATGTATGGCGCCGTATTTATTAAAGCAACAGAAAATAAGTAGGGCTTGCCTTAGCCGTAGCAGCGGGAACAATAGATATAAAAAAAGGAAAAATAGAAAATGCTGGGTTATAAAAAAAAAATATCATTAAGAAAAAAATTGAGCCTGACTATTTTAATTCCGAGCAATTTGATTATTTGTTATGTCTGGTATCCAATAGCTTATTAAAATAGTTATTGTCATTTTTAGGGTTGCGTATCCTAAGGGTTAAAACAGGACCCTATTAATTTCGTTCCGCTGTCCGTATGTCACCAGGCTGTATCTCATGAACCGTTGTAGTTAGACAGATGAAATTTCAAGCTGATGTATTTCTGTTGCCGCTATAACAACAAATACCGAAAAATAGAATAAAATAAATATTGAAGGGGCTCCCATACAACAAACATGATTTTTTTGCTTGTTTTTGCTCGATATTGATAACGGCAACAGGTAGACTTTTTCAGTGGGCAATGCCACCGCTTCTGAGACAGTCGCAATTGCATACGTCCGCTTCGACCAAGCGCGGGCCGGTAAATAGTCGTCCTAAATCGTAGCGTTGCGATAACACTGTCCTAAATCGTAGACAATTTAGGAAACAGAGCGGTCGGGACCTCCGATCTCGACTAAATCGGATCCAATCTATTCTAACAGCGATTACATATTCCAATTTCCTAATTAGATTTTCTAAAAATTGGATAGTGTAATAAGCGCATAAAATTATATAATAATTCCAAAAGTGCCTGCTGTAGGCACATAAGGTAGGTAAGGAAAGTCTCGTTTTTAGGCCGTCTCGTTGTCCCCGGCTTTGTTCGTAGAAAAAATGTTTTATTACCAAACTAAAATCTAGTAACTTGATCGAGTGTACAGGTCCGTGAGGAATTGATCAACATGTTGAAGAACAAGGAAACTGAGCAGAGTCGTGAGTTGACTGCGCTACAACAGGATCTTGAGCATCGAATGAAAATTGTAGACGAAGTGAGACCTCAGTTTTTTTTTTTGCTTTTTATATATTTATTTACTATTTAGAGAGTAGGAAATTAAAATATATACGAGTTACAAAATCTGATCAAACTCAAGACCAGCGGCGTGTTATCACTGCCATACGCTGTTTACTGTTTCAAAATTCTGTTTTGTTAATTTGCTTTGTTTTTAAAAATTTGTCTTAAGTACCAAATAAATTATTTTTCATTCTTTATTTTTCAACTACCGACCAATTTTTTTTTGCAAAATTAACCGGTCACGATATTTTTCAGGTAAACAAACAAATAGCCGCTAAAGCCGATGAGATCCAGGAGCTATTCACTACGCTGGAGAATAAGCAGCAGCAGATCCACCGGCTGGAAAAGATTGTGCTGGCGTTGGAGGAGCAGCAGCGGCGCGCGCAGGCGCAGCGCACGCGGCACGAGGAGAAGATAGCCGCGCTCGAGCACGAGCTCGCGTCGGGAGTCAACAAGCGGGAGCGGTGAGTGCTCAATCAAACCATAGGATAGGAAAATTAGTAGGACCCATACAAATAACTAGCGTACGTAGGGGAAGCTACTTTTCAACATTATTTGTTTTTGCGACCTTTTGGTTTTCCAATATCATTTATTTTCTTGACACTGTTTTTTTTACCTTCACTTGTTTTCTTTACAATGATTTGTTGAAAACATTCATTGGGCATATTTGGTAATTTTTTGGTCATTTCTCGTGGATTTGGAAAGTCATTTTTAAATTCTTGACAGAAGTCGTTGAAATTTACTAATTTCTTTCTTTCGTTGGTACCTGCACTAATAGACCGTCGTCCCAATGCGATTTTCTGATGTATAAGATATTGTTTGGAGACTATAATATATGGATGAGCATTTCATTGGTGAACATATATACCCAATTTCTTACATCCGGTTAAGAAGCGTAAGAGCTACGAAATTTTAAAAGTTCAATAAGTAAGTGTTTAAAATAAATGTAGGTGTGATTGTGTTAAAATAAAGCATGACTGGCACTATTGTTGAGTAGTTTAGACAGATTTCTGTCACGGTTCTAGAAAACATTTACCCTAACTTTGTCACAGCTGGCAGCTATAATGTCCAAAATGTATGTACATACTTGATACCGTAATGGAACCAGGAGTTACGACTCCTTTTATATAGTTATTTAAACATTATCGTAAGAAACAATAAAGCCTTTCTCATTTTTTGTTACAATGCTTTCTCAAGGTGTGAAGTTTTATATGTGGAAGTCAGCCGTGAACCAGTGGTAAGCTTCCTGAAACCGACACAGGAATTCAAATGATCAAAGCTGTTTAGAACAATGCTGCCGACCATAAAGAATTTTATCACAATTACGCTTACAATTTATTTAGCAAATTTTGAACTTTTAATTCTTCTATATCTCCTTTACGCTTCCTAACCGGATGTTAGAAATTGGATATTGTTCACTAATAAAGTGCCCATCCATATATTATAGTCCCCAAACACTACCGTATACTTACATCAAAAAATCGCGTTGGGACGACCGACGGTCTATAAGGAGTTTATGGACTGCCAACCTAAAACCGCGCAACCTAAAATAGCAATGAAAGACCAAAAACCTGCTGAATAGTCTATTGATATTGTATGTACTTATCTTATTGTTTCAGCAAATTCCTCTTCTTCTAAATTGGGTCTGAAGTAATACCGTTATCAAGCCTCCCTAGAATGGAAACAAGCTTAAATTTCGTCAATGTGGTCTCTATGTGAAAAGTGCCGTTTGTTGACTTTTTGTGACGTTTTGAATTAAAAGCATACAAGGATATTTATATTTTTATTTTCTGCACGAACAGAAAATGACGCGTAGATGCAGTAACCAAGAGGCAGCCGGCTTCCAAAGTGATGAACTTAGCCTGGACCGGCTTTGGGTACCCTTTGGGTACGGAACCCTAAAAAGCTTAAATTTGCAAACAAAAATTTTCGGCCTCTAGATCATTTTGTGTTGGGTTGTAACCCCACAAACATGGATTTACCTTACACTACACTTACACTAACCTCCCATCTATATCTATACATATAATAAAACAGTAAAAATATTTTGTCTGTACATTTAGAATTTTTGACTGAAATGGATAGAGGGACACCTAAAAAGAATAATAGAAAGCAACATATAATAAAACAGTAAAAATATTTTCTGTACATTTAGATTTTTTGACTGAAATGGATAGAGGGACATTTATAAAGAATAATAGAAAGCAAAAAAAAATTTTTTGAATTTTTTGTCTGTCTGTGTATGTATGATCACGATTATCTCCGAAAATACCGATTTACTTCAAACTTTCACCAATTGCTTTGTTTTAACTCAACAAAACATTTAAAGTTGGTTTCATCAAAATCGGTTCATTAAAAATAAACAAGTTATCGTCATTTGATTGAACTCAAGATTGGCCGTGTGGTATCCGGCAGAGTAGAATAGGACCACTCCGTCTTCCCGTGGATGTCGTAGAAGGCGACTTAGGAAATACAAGCTAAACAAAGCTTATAAACATCTAAGACACCTCTCCAACCCGTCTGGCCAGCGTGGAGAGTGTAGGCCAAGTCCTCTGGCTGCTCTGGCCAAGTATGGCCCTAGTAGTACAGAGAGGGTCGTGCTCCTGTAGTGGAGACTAAAAAGGACCTGATGATGATGATGATGATTGAACTCAAGGCATGAGTTTATGTCAACGCAACCGAAACTGCTGCGCCTAGAAACTTGAAATTTGGTACAGGGGGTCTTTTAATGATGTGAGTGAGCGCTAAGAAAGGATTTTTAGAAATTTAACTTCTAAAGGGGTTTATATGGAATTTTCTCATTTCTGGACTTAGAAGTATGAAAGTAGGTATATAAGTTTTCGATTAAAATTAAAAAGATGTGTGTAGATGAAAATTTGCAAAATTCCCCCCTTAAGGGGTAAAAGGGTGAGTGGTTGGTTGGAATATATACTTTGTATGGAAATTTTCTCATTTCAGATCTATGAAGTTTGAAAATAAATAGGTATGTAAGTTCTCGATTACAGTTAAAATGAACAAAATTCACCCCTAAAGGGGTAAAATGGGAGGGTAAAGTTTTTATGGAAATTTTCTCATTTCTGGACTTAGAAGTATAAATAATATCCATACTACTAATATTATAAATGCGAAAGTGACTCTTGTCTGTCGTCTTTTTACGCTTCAACCATTGAACAAATTTGGATGAAATTTGGTATGGAGGTAGTTTGAGGCCCGGGGAAGGACCGAGGGATCGATGTATATTTGATTCCGGGAAATTCTACTGTTCCTGAGGGATCGACATTAACGCGGGCGGAGCCGCGGGCAACAGCTAGTTCATGTCTAAAAAATAAAATAGCGACCTTTGTCAGACCAACGCAACCCCAAATGTAACTTTTCTTTGGACTATACCGTAAAAGGTAAATCCAGAGCGGAACCATCGTTCGCTTAGAATCCGGTGCGTAGCGAGGGATTCAGAGTACCTCTACCTACCTATGTTAATCCCGTCCCGAGCTGACACATTCTGCTTTTCATCTCCAAGAGAAAAACGAGAGAAACAAATGGTAGGTAAGTATTTATGAATCCTGATTAGAAAGTAAGTAGCAAAACGTCCAACAAAGCAAAACATCTATTGAGCAATCTGCCTAGTGAAGTAATCGCCATGTAGCAAAACGTCTACCAAGATAATGTATACCTAACAAAACGTCTGTTTAGGAAATCAATTTCAAAAAATAAAAATTATAATAATGTGAATACAAACTCCAGACCTTCAGTCTGATTTATTTTCTTTTAGCTTAATCTTTTTTAACAGTGACATTTGTTGTCATGTGCGATATTTGATTGACATTAAGAACTCATTCCGGTACCTATCGAATATTCCCTCAGAATATTCACATTCATATGGCTTTAGAAATAATTTTAGAAATAGATGAAAAACAAGCATTTTCTTTTATCGAAAGTCAAAAGAAATGGCGTGTGCTGTTGTTGAGTGGTCATAGGTACAATTTAAATGTAATGAATAAAGGAGGGTCGACTCTATGGAGATGTTCCCACTGTAATGACTTTAGTGAATCTGTTATTATTAATAAAACTAGATTTATATTCAGTGTAACGAGATTGCAAAAAGCAACCCTGAATTTGATATCTTCAACCCTAAGGTTCAATGTTATAAAAAAATAATCAGGGATATTCTGTATATTAATAATAATACTAATAATACTAACTAATGTTTAACACCTAGATGTAAGAAGATGTTATATTTCAAAATTGATTTATATTTATTTTATTTTGTTTTACTTTTATCTACCTATGCCTATATGTCGTCCGATACTTCTTAAGTGATTTTGTTTTAGCCACACATGTTTTGGATGGCAACTAGATTCACAATCTTGTGTATTTTTTTTTGTATATTCTTGTATGTGTTGTTATCTGTTTTGTGTGTTAATAAAATAAATAAATAAATAAATATTATCTCTATGATTAGGTACGACTCATCACAAAGTTATATATAAGTTACTAGCGACACGCATGAATAATGAAGTCCAGAAATATGAGGCGTTATACCAAATTGAACATACAAGGAGCTTCTAGATATTTCACAATTTGTTGTGTTGTGTTTAGGAATGGGATGTAACCTGTTCAGACACGCTGGCCCCTTCCCATCTACATGGAACCAACAACAGAGCTGGTGCGGCTTGTGAAGCGGCTGAAAAAGCTAAAGCATGAAAATGCAGGGGTCCCATTCGGTGTCGAGACCAGAATCGGACCTACGGTGGGGTCCTAGCACTATAAGGCTGTAAATTTGCTGCATGCCACGTGCAGTCTCTTCCAACCTAATTTTTTCTCATCCTGTCCACTTTTCATTCCTCATTTCACTTAATTTTTTAAATCATTTCTCTCTCGGTCATCTCTCATTCTACCATCATCTCTCTAACTGTTCACTTCTGTTCCTACGTTCTATCTGATCTGTTATACCTTATTGACCGAGCGAGCGAAGCGAGCGAAACGTCTCAGTTTCGACTGGCCCAAAATTGTTTTGGCCGTCTGTCTGACTGTCTGTTTGTCTGTCTGTCTGTTCTCGCCTACAGGTCGCATTTCTCTACCGATTCTCCTGAATTTTGTGAGCAGGTTTGGTAATTAAATAGAATTTTTTTGTCGAGCCAGGTTTTCGAAATTTTAAAAAATGGCGGAAATATGGGGTCTGAAACTTAAAACAAACTCATAGCACAGCTATTTGAAAAGAAATTCAAAAATGTCGTTAGACTTTTTTGTTATTCTTATTAAGACGCAACTTTTTTGTCTGAACCATAGAGATAAGATAATCCTGACGGTCTGAACAACTTTTTATACGATAAACTTGATCGTGTTTACAGCCGGCAATTTGCCTTATTCTATTGTCTGTATATTTTTTGTATTACTGCATTCAGTATGATGTCGTAAATACAAATCTATGGTATGACAAGTATGAAAATGGTGCAAAGTAACTGTGACGTCGGCGATACAGAGAAAAAATGTTTTTTATATCAACATTTTGTGTACTTTTTATAGGTATTTTCCGTGGTATTTTTCGGCCGAGCTGCAGTTATCTTTATCGCACTCTGCGGGGTTTGTTTGGGCACGCGGCGCGACAACAATAGATATTTAAATACCTATTTTTCAATTCTCTCGAGCTTAGTGTTTCCTCTTAAAAAAGGGTCTGGTCGGGCCTTCTGGTAAGAGGAATGGAGGTTGAAATTTCCGTCTCTTTTGGTACCTAATTAAGAGCAGTGGGGATTGGGAAATAGTAACTGAAGAAAATCATCCTTTAGTCAATTAGCAAAATAGTAACAGATATATTTTAGATTATGTTGGTTGTAAGGGCTCGCGAGGTCTACTGTTCTCGCAGAACCACTAGTTATAATATAATATATATATAGAAGTTTATAAGTTGTGTGACAAATAAATTTAATCTTACTGTTGTGTCGAGTCTCTGTTCTCCACTCCATCTACTTCTTTATATGTGGGGACTCTACTAAGAGCGCCGGGACAGGTCGAGGTCTTACAACGCTATTTAATGAAATAGCAAAAAGGTTAGTCGACATCACAGGAGACCGAAGAGCTGGCAGCTGCCTCGGACAAAGAATATGTCTAGCCATTCAAAGGGGGAACGCTGCCAGGACATTCTATCTTCGGAACCTTGACTAAAGGGACTCCTCTTAATAATTTATTTTAGATATATTTTTTAAGGTTTTTAGTTTTAGGTTCATTGTTATATTATATATATATTTATTCTATTTCTGTATGTTTATTGTTATTATCAGAATGTATATCAAAACTATATGTTAAGTAATATATATAGAATAGTATATTTATGTAAATTTATTTAACACAATATATGATTTTATTTAGGTCTTACGTACTTACATTAATTTGACAAAACTTATTTCCTGACAACTTATGAGTAGCTTTCTGAAGTTATACTAAAAATCAACATGCTAAATGTCGCCTTCTCTTCTACTCTTCCTACCTGTCTACCCCGCAAGGGAAAAATACGTGATACTATGTATGTATGTGTGTATGATGTGTATACTTTAGTAAGAGAGGTCTAGTCCCTAGATTAGGTAACTCACATAAAGTTATACATATAAGTTACTAGCGATACGCATGAATAATGCAGTCCAGAACGATGTTAACTATGCACCAACAGGCGTTATTCCACAATTACCGAATTGAACATACAAGGAGCTTCTAGATATTTCACAATATATTTATTTAGGTAACGTAACGTAACTTACATTAATTTGACAAAACTTATTTCCTGACAATTTATGAGTAGCTTTCTGAAGTTGTACTAAAAATCATTTTACTATATAAATTAATACGACGTAGAATAAGGAGAAACTAAAGTCCGTTATTGTTGAAATGACCAGTTGAGGTTTTTCCTTGAGGAGCAATGTTCAGTAGAGGACGAATGGCGCGTTCTGAGGATCTCCCTCTCCAGCATAGCGCGCCGCCGTTCCAGCTGCGCACGGACACGTCCTTCCCTCTCCAGCTGAAGGCTTTGAGCCAGCACAGCGCTTTCCAGGCGAAGCACTCGCGTACGCTCGGCTTGCAGGGCGGTCCACGTGTCTGCAGCGCTCGCACATACCGATGATAACGATCTAGAGACCTGAAAAAAAGAATTTTATTTGCTTTATACTCGTAGGGTTACATAATATTGCCATCGCGATTTTACAGCATGTTGCTCAATATTTTGCCATATAATAATAGCATGCAAATTGCGTTTAACATTTGTCTATGCATACGATTAAAATTGATTTTATCCACCACATCCAAAGACATAATAATTCTATAAACTAAATCACTCGTCGCAATCGTCTGGCCAGCGTGGAGAGTGTAGGCCAAGTCCTCTGGCTGCTCTGGCCAAGTATGGCCCTAGTAGTACAGAGAGAGTCGTGCTCCTGTAGTGGAGACTAAAAAGGACCTGATGATGACTCGTCGCAATATTTCTAGTAATATGTGCATCTGATATCATGGCGGCGCCGGCGTTTTATCTATATAAGTATGATTTAAAAACTCATCCACGATGTAAAAACTTTTTTCTAAAAACCATTTATAAAGACTGGCTTTAAATTTATTAATGGCAGCTCTTTAAACTTTGAGGGTATTTTATTGTAAATATATTTACACACTACAGTAACAGCTTTTAAGATATTTTTCATCACTATATCTAATAAAAGTCTATGACGATTTCGAGTCGATCTAAGGTAAGCGTCTGGACCAATACACATTTTTGATGTTTTAAAAATACCAATACCAAAACCTTCTCGGTACTATTTGATACCTAACTTCAAAATGTTGGTACTTCATTTGACAGCAGAAAAATGCACTAAGTGGCCAGACATTCTGACGTCAGGATGTCTGGACCAATTTTTTTTTCATAGTTTGAGACAACACAACTATATTTAATGTTTACTACCTTCTTAGTACCTCAACATATATTTTTTCATTTGTTTCTGACATAACAATACAAAGTTACGCAAGAAAGAAACTTTGCTAGCTATCATCCGAGCGCTTTTGCCCGGTTTCGCTCTCAGCCGTGAAGCGACGGAGCCCGGGGTGCGCTATAGACCGTATAAGACAGTGTTTGGGGAATATAATATATGGATGGGTACTTCATTAGCGAACATAAATATCCATTTTCTTACATCCGGTTAAAAAGCGTACAGAAGCTAAAAGGTGTAAATTTTTTTTTAACAAACGATCTAAGGCATGATTATCTTATCTCTATGATCTAAGGTAAATCGATCTTGTTTGTGCGAATAGATGAATATTTCATTTTACAAAAAAAGTTATATAACTCAATAGGTATACAAGCAGGCTAGGGATAATACCTAAGTATATTTTAATATTTAAAATACGACCTTCACGATGTATATGTATAGGTGGTGCTAAACTAGTTATTCGTATATGAATATTATTTTCGTGTTTGTACCATTCCCCTTCGTAGCAGTCCCCCATATAATTAAACCGTACCTTATAACGGATTCAACCTCATAATTCATAAGATACAGGTACCAGTACACCAAATCATATCTATATAATAGCGAGACAGCGATGCGTTCAGCTTTACAGCACTTAGTAATTTTAATGTTACCTACCTCTGCATGGTTGCTGTCGTCTATAGATAGCGCCGCCGATTCCGTCCCACCGCCTTCGACAAGAGCGCTGAGGTCTCGCCGCGCCTTCAGGATCCTCGCGAACAACGAGGCAGCCCGCTCGTGTCTCTCTAGCATCAGCGCCCGAGAAGCTGCCGCTGACACCAACGCGCTGCGTTCCCGCGTCAACGTGTCCACTTGCATGTGTAAGTCTAACAACTAATAAAGTAAAGAATCATTATCACCGCCGTGTGGTATCCGGCAGAGTAGAATAGGATCACTCAAAGTCTTCCCATGGATGTCGTAGAAGGCGACTTAGGAAATACAAGCTAAACAAAGCTTATAAACATCTAAGAGACCTCTCCAACCCGTCTGGCCAGCGTGGAGAGTGTAGGCCAAGTCCTCTGGCTGCTCTGGCCAAGTATGGCCCTAGTAGTACAGAGAGGGTCGTGCTCCTGTAGTGGAGACTAAAAAGGACCTGATGATGATGATGATGATGATGATTATCACCGCCTTCAACATCCCACTGTCTGGGATATGCCTTTGCTGTCGATCTGCGCCACTCTCACCCAATCTGCGAAATACTGCTGAAGATTTATCTATACTTCTATACTAATATTATAAAGAGGAAAGATTTGATTGTTTGGTTGTTTGTTTGCATCGAATAGGCTCTGAAACTACTGGACTGATTTGCAAAATTCTTTCTCCATTTGAATCCTACATTATCCCCGATGAACATAGACTATTTAAATACCTATATTTTCCCGTGCGAAGCCGGGACGGGCCGCTAGTGTAAAATAAGGGCATACTAGTACGAATTCGAGTGATCTAAATAATTACTTAGTTGACTTAAATAAACTAACATTATGGATTATACTATAAAAAGAAATATAGTTGCCTGTAAAGTCGGTTTACGCACGATAATTTTACATGATAACGGGGGAAGAGAGATAGGCGGCACAGGCCGAACGCTTAGGTCGATCGTGCCTCTCTATCGCTTGTGCAGCGCTCTCGCTTGCACACGGAACGTGACACTTTTTCGTGCGTGCAGCCGGCATTCATCGAATTATGGGACGTTATCTCTTCAAAATATTAACATAGAACATTGTTACCTCCGTCTGCAGTTCCTGATAAGGAATTTCTTTTGAGTAACAATTATAATTTCTCAGGCGCTTGACCTCCAGCCGCAGTGCCGCTAAATTATTTTCATACTGAGCTATATTCTGTTCCCTAGAATAGTAATAAAAATTAATTACTACGCCATGCATTAGTATAGATGTGGACTGAGTTGTTTGCATCCAAGTTTTCGTTGCAACTTTAATTATTTTATGTAACTATACAGCCCAGGTTCGATCCCCGGCCAGGTCAAGATGGAAAATGATCTTTTTCAGATTGGCCTGGGTCTTGGATGTTTATCTATATATGTATTTGTTATAAAATATAGTATCGTTGCGTTAGTATCCCATAACACAAGTCTCGAACTTACCTTGGGCTAGCTCAATCTGTGTGATATGTCCGTATATATATATAAAAAAAAAATGTAGCATTACTATACTTTGTATACATATTTTCCATTTTACTCCTTTTTTTCTTATTTTACAATGGCATACGAAAAGACGAAAAAGTAACAATGCCGTCCTAATAACATACTATGCACCAACAACATCTGGTCTGGTGTTAACTTGGCTCTTGATCAAAAGTCATCATATATGTCGGAACAAAAAGGGTTCTCTGATGGTAATCCACCCCGGCTCTCGCTCGCTACCAATGAGAATACAAGCTTCACTATTTATTATCTCTAGCCCACCTCGGCTTATCATCAGAGAAGAAGTACCTGTAATTTATTGTCATATAGTCTTGGATATGTAAAACATCACTTTCAATATCCACAATCTCACACTACACTAAAAATTAGATACTTTAAACTGTCAATATGTCTCACAACACCAATTATCACCATTATGACTCCACACTAACTACACACTACTTAGAAATACGCCCAACATAACAAATCTAACACTACCACCAATATTTATAAGTAAACCATCGTTTTGCCACCCGCGGTGAAGCTAAGAGGAACCGGACGGAAGGCGCTCAAGGAGGGATTGGGCACCTACCTTGGAGTTGCCTTACAGAGAGGAAGACAACCTCTATAAAAAAATTACAGGAGGGCCCGCTCTCGTTAAGTAGCCTGGCTGTGGGTGAAGGGGGTGATCTCTCCCTACACTCACAGTCGTGGTAGGGGTCGCGGGGGAAGAGGAATACCGGTGATAAGGTGCGCCGTTCTCCCTGTCCGCCGCGACCAAACGCGGCCGTGGCGCTTGACACGGCATCGGGGTGGTCGCAGGGGAAGAGGAGTGTCGGTGATAAGGTGCGCCGCACTCCCTGTCCTCTGCGGCCGACAACTGGTGGGCCTCTGTCACTTTTTTGGTTCACAGAGGCCAAACTGAGAGCTGGTTGAGCGGCGGAAACGGGATTCCGTCTCGCTCGACAGACATCCCTCCGAATTGAAACGTCGCTGGTGCGACCAAGACGTCTACCCGTTAGGGCCAGATTAGCTGGCCGAGGGCCGCCTCCGTCCGACCCCTCTCATTAGAGAGGGTACCGGAGCTAGACGGGGCTGCTGAATAGCGGCCGCCACGACGGGGTTGTGGAGCATATGGAAGCACACGGCCCCGGCATTATGCGGACTGGATTATGACACCGTGTGGTTTTAGTGGGTTCGAGTCCCACTTACCTGTCTGGCTTCCCGTGGCCGGATATATGAGACATGAGTCTTTCCACACGATAAAAAAAGGCTATCTTATCCGCACGAGGTCTATCTAACAACTGGTTTTAATTCACTGTATTTAAATAGGATGACAGTTAACCCTACTACAATAAATCGTTCACTGAATGAATGAAAGATAGGCAACTTGAAACCGTTATGACTTGATATCAATGACTGACCGTTTACAGTGCATAATGTATTCGCACCGTCTATATAATTATAAGCTTTCGCGGTCACAATCACTATTATTTTCACAACGGGACTTACCGCAATTCGTTTCCAGTTTCGTCTAAGACGAAACTCGAAACCGACCTTTTCATACTATTATCTACTATTCTATGACTCACATTGTTTTTTCATTGTCTTTTAACTGCTGAATCATATTTTGTAATTTCAAAATCTTCTTTTCTCTCTCTAGAAGTTCTGTAGCCATTTTATCTTGCAAACTATCATCTCCTTCACCTTGCTAAAACGCCCGTGAAAAATGTTGTTTAGTTAGCTAATTTGTCATATATTTAATGAAACTATTATTTAAGAAGGTCAGTCAACCAGGTACTAACCTGGGTGACCGACCTTCGATTCCCTAGGGATGAGACCTAACTAGATTAATATATAATTTGGAGCAGTTTCCGAGATTTAATATGTATGTATAAATTATTATAATAGGTTTGCTCATTTAATTTAGTATAATAGGAGGTATAGTAAGCACGCTATACCTACAAAACTTACTGCAATTTTATTCAAAGAATTAAAGAAGCTCTCTTTGTCTGCTCGAGATTGTCTAAGTTCTTCTTCAGTTCTAGCCAAAGCAGCTCTTGTGCATTGCAGCTCTTTCCAGATCTCTGTTTCTCTGTCAGAAGGCTCCGTCTCTGTAAATTAATAATATAAAATGAAAATAAAAAACTATAATAGTGAGTAATTAATACTGATTGGTATGTTATATTTTTTTTTGCAGATACCTATGGACGGTAAGAATTCGACGCAACGTTTTCGTTCTATGTCAACTAGTTTAGCTGATCTTTCGTGGTAAACTTGCAACTGTTCTTCCAATTCCTTTATACGATTTTCATATCCTGGTATCCGACTCTCCGCTAATACCCTGCATTTCTCCTATAAATAAGTTACGTGTCAGCATAGAGAACAATAAACCAAATATTGAAGGAGGTTAGAAATGTTTCTGGCACCTGTTCTGCTAGCTTCGCCTGCAGGGAGTCGGCTCGAGCGCGCTGCTCCGCGTCCCGCAGCGACGCCGCTTTCTCCGCCATGTCGGCTTGCTCGCGAAGTTCCTTCACCCTTAAAATATTTTGGTAGTTTCTTAACTTCCATAACTGTCGGTATAATAATGAGACAAAAATAAATTTAAAAAACCTAAGCTCAAGAGCATCCCGCTGCCGAGACAGAGTCTCGATTGTCATTTCTCCAGTTTTGGACACCTCGATCAACTTCTTTGACCGCGCATCGTAACTCGTCTCTCGATGACGATACTGCAAAAGAATTATTTAAGGTCTTTAAATAATATCGATAGTGAAACCGTAACGCAATAAACCTACTGTCTTTGAAATTTTTGTTCTCATTTTATGATATACTTAGGTACGGTATGCAAAATTTAACCGATCTCCTCAAAGTCTACGTTTGTCGAAACATTAAGCATTGAACATGAAGGAGAAACAAAAAGCAAGAAAAAATGTATGCGATATCAGAATTCGATAGATCGGATTCAGATCGCAATGAAGATTGGCACAACTTCACTGCCTTCTGTGCGGATTGATGTGCGAGTCTGTTTACGAGTTGCTCGAGGTCCTTGTGCTTGCGGCGCGCAGCGTCCAGGTCCGCGCGCGTCTCCTTGAGCTGGCGCTCCAGCGTGGCGATGCGGCCGCGAGCCACCCGCAGCATGCTCTCCGCTGCCGCTACCACTTCCTTCAGGGACTCGCGGGCATTACGCTCTTTGATCAAATCCTCGACGACTTTCTGTACAATCAGAAATTATTACTGCGATTTTATATATCTTTCTATATCAGTAAGAAAGTTAAAATTAAATTCAAAATTAAGCCGCCTTTCTTTAATCAAAACACGCAAGAAAGTGTTTCTTGCGTGTTTTGTGCTTTCCAACACCTCTACCCTAATCATCATTAAAAAAGGCTTATCATATTCTGACGAACAACGTGTGATACTAAGTGCGGAAATGACACGGCAATATAGCCATCAATGGCCCTCAATTTATAAAAAGCCCTTATACGGAACACCAAAAATTTTCTTGTATTCGAAAAATCTTTGGTTTTTTATGAATACTTTCTATTATTTATTAATAAAGACAAAAATAAATTACATGATATGAAGGACCGCCTTCGGGTATGCGATCTTTAATATCTTCGCCTTCTTTTTTGCCTATTTCGTCCAATTTGTGTTGCAGGATTAAATTATCTTTTTGGATTCGATCGATCTTCTTTACCATCGCTTCTCGATCTAACCATGGGATCCTGTTAAACAACAATTATTGCAGAAATCGAATATATTATCCCATTATGCAGTCTTATTTTCTCTTTACCAAACATATAGGTACAAACTGTGGGTCAATATGATTATTAAATTTGCTTAGAATAAAACTAAAACTCTTATAAATTAAAAAAATATAAATTCAGATGAAAAGGTACTTACTTAGCTAAATCTATACAATAATTTACTTTTGACTTTAGATTTTCTGCTATTCCCGCCAACAGTCTATGCAATTTTTCAGTATCAGTGTCCCATTCTGCACATTTCGCATTCTGTAATAAAGGAACTCATCTCTTTGTTTGGTAGTAAAAGTCCACAATTAGCCATATCAAATGATCACTTAGGTACTGCGGTGTTTTCAATAGAAAACCACATTAACAATCCTACTATTTACATGAGCCGCGTGTGATGTGAACTGTAACTTGCGAGTCTTATCACAGCGAAGTTATAATGGCCCTTAGTACCACAGAACCCTAATGACGCTTAGGCATTTTGTGCAAATGCTACCATTTTGAAAATTCCTACTGAATTGCCAATAAAAATCCACACAATTAACGAACCACAAATTCGAAACGTGACCTGTAAAGTACCGAAGAGCCAGACAAACATACGAAAAAATCTGTAACGCTTCAATTGTGCATAGCACTCGTACACACATAAATGTAGAATGTTCAGATCAAATGAATTTAAATTAACCGGATTAAAACATGGCATAGGTGTATATTATCGTTTATCGCGGGCAGAACAAAACAAATAAAAAGCATTATTAATAAATGATATGTTACTAACATTCCGATATTTAGCACGTATCAAATTGAGGAGCTCTATGCGTCGGGCCATTAATTCTGCGCCTACTCCCAAAACTTCCTCGGGAATCTGGTTCAATTGTGCGCTCAATTGCTGTAAAATTTGTAGACCTGTAGGAAAAAGGATATTGTTAATAAATCTAAAACGCTTTTTTTATCGATCGAACTAAAAAGTAAAAATAATCTATAGGTATATATAAAAGGAGAAGCTGACTGACGGACTGACATATCAACGCAGGGCCTAAACTTGAAGGGTTAGAAACTTGAAATTTTACACAGGAATTCCTTTTATAAAGTAGGGGAGCACTAAGAAAGTATATTTGGAAATTTATCCCCTGAGTGGGTAAAACGGGGGTGCAAAGTTAGTATGAAACTTTGCTGTTTTTGAAGTTATCCTAATGAAATTAAGCATGAAAGTTTTTTACTGAAAGGCATGAAATATGAGTAAAATATTAGTTTCAAAATTCATCTCTATTCTTCTTGGGGGTTAAACGGGGGTGCAAAGTTTGTATGAAACTTTGCCGATTTAAAGTGATTCGAATAAAATTCAGCATGAAGGTTCTATATTGAAAGGCAATCGGCAAATCATCCCTTAGGGGGGTAAAACGGGGATGCAAAGTTAGTATGAAACTTTCCGTTTCTGAAGTTATTTGATTGAAATTCAATATTAAGGTGTTTCATTGAAAGTCATGAACCAAATTTAGTATCATATTGTCTTTGAACAAATGTAAAATATTTTTTCTAAATTAGGATGGGAGTACCAGTAGCGCACCATGTACCAGTAGTTGACTACTTAATAGGCAAATCAATGTATGAAGAATGTCTGCCTTTGTCATACCAATATGGTTCACTACTGGTCCCAACTGGTCATAGATTATAAATGCGGAAGTAACTCTGTCTGTCTGCCTGTCTTCTTTTCACGCTTTAGAACCATTGAAATAATTTAGATGAAATTCGGTATGGAAGTAGTTTGAGGCCCGGGGAAGGACATAGGTTACCTTTCATTCCGGGAAATTCAACTGTTCCCGAGGGATCAACATTAACGCGGGCGGAGCCGCAGGCAACAGCTCAAAATCAAAAATCCTTATTTTCTTTAACATAAAGTTATATACAAAACAGATGGCGAATTGGAGTCCCAACAGCTAGTTCTAAAATAGGCAGAAAATAATAATCAGCGAAAATTATAACCATAATTTTAAAAAATTAAATCGTCCATTTGCAACGGTAATCGCTAACCATCAGGTGACTTGCTTGCTCGTTTAGAGTTCTTTATCATACAAACATCTCGAAAATTGAGAGCTACATACTGAAAACTCCGCTTATATCTTGGTTGAGCGGCAGTTCGAGGTCTTCTCGTAAAAGCAGCAACAGGTCGTGTGGCGGCCACCCCGTTACGGACACCACACGTAGATCGCCCAAAGTATCGTCTTTAGTGCTTAATTTCGCTTCCACCTCCCTTAGAGCTGCATACAACTCTATCACAGCGTTCTGTATGACACAACCAGTGTTATTAAGGTTTCTTTTTCTGACTACTGTAGTAATTATTAAGTTAGTCTGAACAAATAATATACAGTCATTACTTATTACAGTCCACGAGGCTTAAGCTGACCTTTGCATTTGTATGAGTGTACATAAATAGTGTAGATGTGATGTCGGCCTAAGGCGCAGTACGTCCCTCGCATCAGGCCGGTTCCTTCTCCACATCACCTCTTGTACTGGTAGCAACGTAACGTGTTTAATTCTTTTATTTTATTTTTGTGTTTGATTATTACTATTAGTGAAATGGCTGCACGTACAAGTAGGTAAATTAAAAATACGGAAACCTTTAAATAAATTTTGTTGAATTCAAAGTGTTATTTTAAAGACTTGAACGATTAAGTCATGTCAAATTTAACTACGTTAGCCCAATTGGTAGCCACATAGACGAGAAGTCCGTTGTTCACTGTCAAACGAGTTTTGTTAAATATATACATTCCGACAAATCACACAAATTACACAAAGTAAGTTCGAGACTTGTGTAAATACTAACTCAACGATACTATATTTTATAAACAAAGACATATAAAGATAAACATCCAAGACCCAGGCCAATCTGAAAAAGATCATTTTCCATCTTGACCTGACCGGGGATCGAACCCGGGGCCCTCGTGTCGCAGGCTGGCGTGTAAACCACTGCGCCACGGAGCGCCACTGCAAACGCATTTGTTGGAAGGTAAACGTCTTTTTCGGAAGTCGGAAGCAAATTTAAATCTCCGAAAAGGCTAGATGTTAAAATAAAGACAAAGAAAATGATGAAGATACAATGGCCGGGATAGAGACAATTGCTGTAATTTTTAAATTATAAAATAATAAAAAATATTTTTTAAGCTTTTTGTCTGATTCTACTTTTGGTGATGACTCACAGAAATACAAAGCTCAGCAGACTGTACCAACAATCATTTTATATTCATGACAAACATAAAATGTGGAATCATACTTGTTGCGGAATTAAAGCTTTTTTCAATTTGAGGAATTCTCTTTTCTTAGCAGCCGCTGTCCGTGAAACTTTTCCTGACATTGCCTGTATTGCCACCTTTTCTGAAATAATTATTGCATGATTAATTCAAGCTCAACCATTGGACTTACTTAGTATTTTAATGAGCCTCGTCTCTACCGTGTCATACCAACCTTGTTCGAAACTCATGTGACTGTGATCGCTACCGGTGCTTTGTTGAGTTTCAGGTGAAGATACACTTGACTCAGCCAAAGTCATTTTGTCTAATGATTTTCTTGATTGTTCCTAAATGACAACAATAAAACTTTTCATGTTCTAGTTTTAAAAAACTGTACTAAGAAAAATTGTGCTTCTCATAAAAGTTGATAATCTTTCAGAAGAAAAAAAAAAACTTCAACCAACCTACAAATGGTAGACCAGAGCCGATAATTTATGAAACATACTTAAATGATAGTAGGATGAAACCCATTACAAATGGAAGAGAATACACCAAAAATTCAACGAAAAATAAATTACGGGCGATCTGAGGTTGGGAAGGGAGAGGGGGTGAGTTTTTAAGGTTAAAAATCGGTTTATCTCCGGATTTTCCGGATTTCCGGAAAAACTACAAGTCCTGTGGAAATACGTTATATCGTAATTATATAGGTAATAACAAGTTACAACTTCTACGCCTTTTGTATTTACACTTTTTTCACATAATCTCAAAATGTAAGTGAAAAATTCAAATAAGCAAGTTTTTGTTTTTTTATTTTGATCTTTTACAATAATTTATCTTTTTTCACAAAATTTGGTGAAAACTTTCCTTTTTATGCCCCAAACACATTGTATTTTTTTTTTTAATATTTCTTTTTTTCACCTTTTTTAACTTGAATATCGGAAAACCACCCTAATTATCAATCAAAAAATCTGACGTCACAATATCTGCTTTTTTTAAAAAGTCGGTGGGTTTTTTGTTAGGTAAAATCTCTATTTTCTGATGGCGTAATAAAAATTATACATTTCCATTCTAAATGTTCTTAGAAAATGCAAAATGCAACGAAACAAAGAAACGAAAAAAACCTCGAAGCCGAAATAATATTTTTTAGCATTATGTACAATTTTTAACTACTTACTAAAATTTACACTTTAATTATTCGAAAAACGTAAGATGCCATGTAAATAAATTTGGTTGATATGTAAATTTTAACTAAAAGCTCAAAATTGTACATAATGATAAAAAATAATAATGGCGGATTCTATTTTTACGTTTCTTTGTTTCGGTTCTTTGCATTTTCTGAGAACATTTATTATAGTAATGTATATTTTTTTACACCTTCAGAAAGTACAGATTTCAACGTACAAAAAGCTTACCAACGTTTTAAAAAAACGTTATTTCGACGTCAGAATTTTCGATTGAAAATTAGTGTGCTTTTTCCATATTTAAGTAAAAAAACCGGTCAAGTGCGAGTCGGACTCGCGCACAAAGGGTTCCGTATAGTTATCTATAATAAGTTATAAATTTCTTGGACTCTTGCACTGTCTGATTGGGGGTGCGACGTTGGCGCGGGGGCTAGGGAGACCCGATGAAACAGTTGTCCGCTGGCCGCCCGCTGGTACGTAGAGGACCCGAACCCAGGCTGTCCTGCCGCCAGTGTCAAAAGCTCGTCGTGCCGAACTGGGAGACCGGAGTGGATCACGGTGGCTGATCATTGTGTGGGATCGGGGGCCCTTCCGTTCCCCGTGCCAGCAGTCATTCTGGTCATTCATTTCAAGCCATCGTTCCTTAACTTTGCCTATGTTACTGTCATAACTACGGCAATCCTCAATTTTTCCTGTTAACCACCTTTTTTATGGCAAGATCGAAAAATAGAAAACATGTTTCTACAGCGGCACCCCCTTCCACATTCAATGTGGACTTCTTCAATGTCAGAGGAATGCATTCGAACCTCAATGTCGTCCATCATCACTTGGAGACAACCAAGCCGGCTCTATTTTTCCTGACTGAGACACAAAATCCTCTCCGACCGACATCACATATCTCTTGTATCCCTCTTGGATCACTGAAGACCGACTACGCTGGGAAGGCTGCATACAACTTTGCTGTGACAAATGACCTCAACCAGTTAGTTTATGGTCCTACCACAATACCTGATATTGAAGGACACAACCCTGCTTTGTTGGATCTTCTGCTGACCTCACATCCAAACGATTACCTGGTATTCCATGATGCCCCTCTGGGAACCTAGGATCATTGCCTGGTAACGTGCTGTGGTTCCATCCGGTCAGACCACGCAATCCAGACCACCTGGTATGCGTCGTGTGTGGCATTATAGGTCAGCGAATTGGGATGGATTGCGAGAGTTTTAAGCATCCTACCATTGGAGACGGTTATGCTTCTCATCAGAAAATTCTGACATTTGTGCAAAAGCTGTCGCCGAGGCGATACTGCTGGGCAAGGAGTGCTACATTCCCAGCTCAGCGGTTCGTATCGGAGGGCGGTCTCAACCTTGGTTTCGTGGCTCGTCTTTGCGTGCCGCCCACCTCAAGCGCGAAGCCTACGAAGCCTGGGTTGCTGCGCGAAATGTCAAGGATCGTAATACTTCTGATTTAAAGAAGCGGTTCAACGCAGCTTCAAGAGCCTACAAGAAGCAGATCACTGCAGCAAAGTTTGCGCACACTACACGCATTGGTGAGAGATTGGTTGGCTATCCCTCCGGGAGTAGAGCCTTCTGGTCTCTTGCTAAGGCAGCGCAGGAGAATTTCTGTCGCCCTTCACTTCCATCTTTGCACAATCGTCAGGACTCTTTGCGTCAAATTCTACCCTTGACGACGGAGGAGCATCGCCGCCCTTTTTACCGCGATGCGAGCACTCAATGCACGAAATTCGCTTCACTCAAAGTGCAGTGCGACGTGCACTGTTTTCCCTCGACGTCAAGAAGTCCAGCGGGCCTGATGACATTCCAGCAATTGTGCTCAAACATGCGCTCCTGAGTTGGCTCCGGTGTTAGCACGCCTATTCTCGCTGTCTTACACCTCAAGAAAAGTTCCGTCTTCGTGGAAAGTAGCCTATGTTCACCCTATTCCTAAAAAGGGTGACCGCACAGACCCGTCTAACTATCGGCCTATTGCGATAACCTCCCTGCTCGCTAAGGTGATGGAGCGTGTGATAAACAATATCGACGCCAAGGATCCCATCCTTGGCGTCGATATTACGAAGGAGGTTCAATTCTGGAGTCATCTGGAAGGTAAAGCCAAAATGGCTTCTAAAAAACTTGGGGTGCTCAATAGAGCGAGGCAGTACTTAACTCCGGGTCATAGACTTTTGTTATATAAAGCTCAAGTCCGGCCCCACATGGAGTACTGCTCTCATATCTGGTCTGGTGCACCTCAATACCAACTCCTTCCTCTTGATTCCATCCAACGCCGGGCAATTCGTATTATCGACAATCCCACACTCACAGACGATTTAGACATCCTCAGTCTAGTGGTTTATGGGATTGAAATTAGCTGTGGACTTGAGCTGGATTATTGTAAAGGGTCGGGTAACTGCCATGATCATGATAACTGACTATAATTGGCAGGTTGTGGATTGCGGCCCACTAGATGGGCCCCTCAAAATAGCCGACGATTAATGCCGGCAAAAGGGGCAACTCCGGTGTGGGTGATTCAGGGGTGTCGAGAGGCGTGCTGCGGTTTCTCAGAAAATAATCGCGGTGTTATGTCCTTTAACATTTCTACCCATAGATTTAAAAAAAATTGCGTCTCTCTGAATAGATGTCACATAATGTCATTTTTGTATGGGAACCTAGTGTGTCATAAGCGGGGGTGTGAGGCAGAGGACAGGGAGGCGTGGTTTCAGGAGTGCTATTTGTGAACGGGCGATTCGATAAAGACCTACAAATTTCCATATAAAAATCTGTCATTTAGTAAAGTCGACGTTTTGAAAATAGCACACCTGACTTTTGACGCCGCTGTCATAAGAGATGTATCAATACAGCGTAATATCAATATCGAAAAATACACATGAAACCTCTTCTACGCGATTGTGAGGTGCAAACTCTTACTTGTAAAACACTAGGTATTTTTCCTGATTTTCTGTGTTTTGAACTCTCAGTAATAAATGAATTGCTACTTCGCAGAATCGAGAAGTAACACAATAAAAAAAGTTTCTTGTATGGGAAGGGTTCCTTTAGTTAAAGTTTCTATTTTTTTAAATTTTGTATTAGCGGCAAAAGGTATACAAAATCTGTGAAAAGGACAATGCCGATGCCGATGGGAAGTGGCGACTTCTTTTTTTCGCGCGGCCACCGACCCCGCTTTTTATTTTTTAGCAGGTAATAGCGTTATTAACAAAACTTATTATGACATACATAACTGTAAACTCAGTCTAGAGAGAGTTATCAGAACTAGAAATTGGTAATTATTATAATTTTATTTAAGTGCCAGCACAGTGAAATCATATATTTATATGAATTTTATTGTTATTTATATATGCATACATGTATAATAATTACTAATCACGTCTTTAGCTATTACGGGGTAGACAAACACCAGAGCTATATGATCTAAAGGGTAAGTTTGGCTTTGTTTGGTTGACGTGTAGGTATATGAGGGAATCCAATAGCGAAGGGTTGTAGCCGCATCGCCTTTGACATAGTCCGAGATATTCATCTGAGACATTTGCTTGATATTTTAGATTATTTTTTTATTATTAATACCCGTGAATGTCTTTTTCGCTCTGCTTTTACACAGCACATGGTTTTTGCTTATGTCGTAGACCAGCATGATAGAATTAGATTTTAATTGTTTATGACATAATAACAATAACCCTTCTGTACCCCTCTCCACCAAACTGCATACGATTCGAATTTTTTTTTTTTTTTTTTATGTATATCCGACGGCGAACGAGCAGACGAGCCACCTGATGGAAAGTGGTCACCGTCGCCCATGGACATCTGCAACACCAGAGGAGCTGCTGATGCGTTGCCGACTCTTAAGATACCTGTAAACACGCCTTTTGAAGGACCTCAAGTCATAGCACACAGGGAAAACCTCGGGAGGGAGTCCATTCCACAATCCTGCTGTACGAGGAAAAAAACCACGTGACGCTCTGACATTTTTGGAGACCCAAGTGTCAAGGATGTGGGGATGGACTTTACTCCTGTGGCGAGCGGTGCGGTGGTAGAAAGGTGACGGTGGCACCAATTCAAAAAGTTCTTCAGAACACTCCCCATAGTATAGACGGTAAAATACACACAGAGAGCCAACGTCTCTCCGTAGACCGAGGGTGTCTAAATCGTCTGTGAGTGTGGGATCGTCGATAATACGAATTGCCCGGCGTTGGATGGAATCAAGAGGAAGGAGTTGGTATTGAGGTGCACCAGACCAGATATGAGAGCAGTACTCCATGTGGGGCCGGACTTGAGCTTTATATAATAAAAGTCTATGACCCGGAGTGAAGCACTGCCTCGCTCTATTGAGCACCCCAAGTTTTTTAGAAGCCATTTTGGCTTTACCTTCCAGATGACTCCGGAATTGGACCTCCTTCGTAATATCGACGCCAAGGATCCCAATACTCTTAGAAATGGTAAGAGAGGTGTCCCGAAACTTCGGTGCTATGTTAAATGGGGTCTTCTTAGCGGAAAACACGCAGACTTGTGTCTTAGTAGGGTTGAATTGAACTAGGTTTAGTTTACCCCATTCAGAGACCTGCTCCAGAGAGGTCTCAATGTCAGACACAAGTCTCTTTCTGTTCTCCTCCACCTGTGTTTGAGGGATATTTGCACGACCTGCATAATATGCATCACCCGTACTGTCGTCTGCATAGCAATGGATGCTACTAGTGTTAAGCATGTCGTTGATGTGCAGAAGAAACAGCGTAGGTGATAAAACAGATCCTTGGGGGACGCCAGCATTGATGGGCATGATATCGGAGCATAATCCGTCTACAACGACCTTAATGCTTCGCCCGGATAAGAAACTAGCGACCCACAAGCATAGTCCCTCAGGAAGCCCGAAAGATGGTAACTTCGCGAGAAGAGCCTTATGCCAGACCCGGTCAAAAGCCTTTGTGACATCTAGACTAAATGCCAGTGCTTCTCCCTTGCTCTCGATGGCGGCTGCCCATCGGTGCGTTAAGTACACAAGAAGATCACCAGCACTACGCCCGTGGCGGAACCCGTATTGACGGTCACTAATTAGCTGATGATCTTCAAGGTAACCAAGGAGCTGGATGTTTATCACACGCTCCATCACCTTAGAGAGCAGGGAGGTTATCGCAATAGGCCGATAGTTAGACGGGTCTGTGCGGTCACCCTTTTTAGGAATAGGGTGAACGTAGGCTACTTTCCACGAAGACGGGACTTTTCTTGAGGTGTAAGACAGCGAGAATAGGCGTGCTAACACCGGAGCCAACTCAGGGGCGCATGTTTTGAGCACAATTGCTGGAATGCCATCAGGCCCGCTGGACTTCCTGACGTCGAGGGAAAACAGAGCACGTCGCACTGCACTTTGAGTGAAGCGAATTTCCCGCATTGAGTGCTCGTATCGCGGTAAAAAGGGCGGCGATGCTCCTCCGTCGTCAAGGGTAGAATTTGACGCAAAGAGAGTAGCGAAATGAGACGTATTTTAAATTATCCCTAATTGTGCAAACAAAGCACATTGAGAAGGCCCTTCCCGGCCCGTTGAAAAGCTTGTTGTTTCATACAATTGACTAACAAGCAAGTGAGAATGTGATAACATTGAATGAAAAACTTGTTCCAAGTAATACGTGTTTTTCAGTAAGCCTTGCAAGTTAGTGAAATAAATGTTTTTCATTTAGAATGTTTATTACATTTGCAAGGTTTATATAAAAACATTTTTTTTTTTAACTATTTATGAGTACTTTGTGAACGGCCAAAGTTCAGGGAAAAATTTGTACAAAAATAAGATTTTTGGAGGCTTATACTGAATTTATTTCTCATATTTTTTTTATTTCAATAGAAATCTAGAAATAGCGCACAAGATACCTGTAAGTTGAAAAGATTTTTAAAAAAGTCTGCTACAACGCCATAATCACGTACGAGCGTTTGTATGAAAAGTAAGACGGGTTAGGCTCTCTTAAGTCCTGTATGTATTGGGGTACATCTCTTATGGAGTTGCTCAGACCGCAAGAGTTCAAACACTTTTGTTATAACCAAAACCAGGATGATTGACGAAAGCCTACTTCCATTGTGTTCCAAGTGCAACGCATGGTCTGCCTACTGAATAAGGTAGTTCGCTATCTGCTGAAGTGACCCCGCGGGTCACTGTTGGGTCATCATGCTGCCCAAGCGCTGAGCGGGGTGCCACGAAAGCTCTCACAGGTGTTCATGAAGCAGATCAACTACTAATGATGGCAACTAATGAAGTTGCAGTTGCGCTGTTAGTATATGGGGGTGAACATGGGCAGCAACAACAACTACAGTTTACGGTACTTGTTGTGTTGCCTCGTACCGCACCAAGGGCAGGTCAAAGCTGTCGTCACTATGATATCGGCTGCACCAGTACTTCAAGAGTGAAGCGAAACAGTGAAGACGACGGCCAAGCAAAAAACAAAAAGACCTACCTAATACATCAAGTATCTATCAAAAGCTACTTCAGACTGCCCCAATTAACAGTTACTATATAGGTACTCTTCACCTCAAGGAGGTAGCAGAGAAGAGCCTGCTGCTGCTGTATCGTTGATGAAAAAGGCTTCAAAGAAGTATAGTAGTTATAAAAATGTCCAAAATAATTTTATTTATTATTTAATTGCAACTTTTAATGAACTTAGTGAAAAATTGTGCAAAAACCTATAAATATTTAGCAACTTCTAACCCTTATAACTCAGTTCGGACTGAGTTTAGGGGTATGTCCTTATGACTTTAGTTTATTATGTTATTGACTATCGGGACAACAAGGTACGGTTAGTGGCCGCGCGAAAACAAAAATACGCCAATAACCGGCATTGTCCTTTTGAAGTATTATCTATTTCGGTTCAATAGATACAGTCATGTGGCAGATGGACTGACGGATGGACGTCGAAGGCTTAGTATTACCTTTCCGTTTTTACTCTTAGGGAACGGAACACTAAAAATAATAAATTTTCGGGAAAAGCATGGAAAGTTGTTATTATTTATTTCTTGGCATTAACTTTATTACTTGTACACTCATCTGTACCTATTCATGTTAATTATCGATATTTGTCAAAAAATAACTAAGTGCATCACTATGCGTCTTGCCGCCTTTCACTGACAATGGAATTTGACGTTTTTAATGGAGGATAAATATGTTTATAATATTGTAAATGAAATGAACTTGCATTACTTAAATGTAAAAAGTGCCAGCGCGATAGTTTTCTTTAATATTCATTTTAGTATTTTAGAAGGACAGAACTTCAAAAATAGGCATGTTTATAATTTAAAAAATTAAATTTCACTTTGTTACATACCCCTCGACAGGCGCCAGAGGACTGAGGCGGAGTGTATAGCATACGCTATTTTTAAGGGTATATGTAACAAGACGGATCAAGTAATGCGCTGCTTCTAGAGACTTCATACTTCTATGCTTCTACCCCTGGAGCAACAGTTCTGACGACTCCTCTATGGACGGTCAACTAGGGGGCAAGCCAGAGCCGAGAGTCCTGCGCAGCCTCTTGATTTTCCACCTCAACCGATGAAGACACGTCGAGGCGAGGGCTCTGACCGAGTCGCTGAAGCACTGTGGTGTGGTTACTCACCAACAGCTCGCCACAAGCTGACCTGCGGCCTTTATTATTTTTTTACTATAATTATGTTTATAATATACTTAGGTATGTATTTCTTCAAAAAGTACTATATTGGGATATTTTTGCTTTCCGCGTGTACCAAAGGAATAAAAAGCTTACAGACAATGTGTATATATAATGTGTGAATAAGTATAGTCGGCAATTCCGACAAAATGATGATGAGTGGTTTCCACATTCTAAGAGATGGGCGTATATTTTGCATGTCAAGTAGGTCTAGCACAGGTTACTTATTAATGTGGTTCTAGATATAAGTATTTTTTTAACGTATTGTATTACTCTCATAAAGGGTATCTTATTGAGAGTAAAATAACATTATTAGATATGTAAGGTCAACTTAAAATGTGAAGTTAAATAAAGATTTATTTATTTATTTATTTATGTTATAAAACAATAGATAGAAGACTATATTAACTGTCAATGAAAATTACCTCAAACATTTTTATTGGTAGAGAAACAGCCGCTCAAAACTACATCGTCGTTGACCAAAGAGTGAAAAAATATTATCCGCCTTTCTAATTAATTTTCGATGTCGATATTAATTGCCTTTTAAATTAAACTTTTCCCTCCATGAGCCAGTAAGTAGTACCTAATACTTCAGAAAATATTTGTATATACATATAAGTATTAAACAATGTTATATTATAGGCGTTAGGTATCGCATATAGGTACTTACCATCGAAGGAGATAAGCTCTGACATCTTCTATCAGTGGCGGTATTTCTTACAAAAGGACTCTGAAATAAAAATAAACGATCGGAAAAATATATTCGCTAACTTTTATATTGGAAGGGACAATGGGGAAAAAACCTCTACAGAATTTCTTAAGAAAGCTCGAGAGGATTGGTATTTGTAAAATCTATTGCTGTCGCGCCGTGTACGTAAATACGTATAAAAGTACACAAAATTAACGCTTCGTAGTCCCCTGTTTTCTTCTCCAAAACTCAACCGATTTCAATTCTTTTTCATAAAAAAATTAAAACAAGCTATGGCTGTGTTTGTTTGTTGCTCTTTCTAATATAATCGCGTCAAATTTGTTTTTTTTTCATGTTTGAACACAACGGAAATTCTTACCATTTTTTTTAGGTTTTTGAAGGTTCATATCTCTTTAAATAATTCAATTATGAAAAAAATAATATAAATATGCCAATATAAAAATATTGCTCTACTGGTACTATCCGGCGAGAAATCAGGGGACTACGCTTGTATGGAAATACGGCCTCCAAGTGGGTAGGTATATTTAGGGTATGTAATGTCAAGTAATTCATATGTAACTGTCGCAGGCAAATTGTATGATTCCGCGTTTTACAAACGGCGTCGTCTGTATATAAACGCTCGCTCTTTTGGAATATGCCGAAGGCAAATTGACAACTCGTTCAATTGTTAACATTTCAACATTGATGGTTAAAGTAGGGTGGCTATCATAAAAAAACAAATTGGACAAATCACTGAAAAAATCAGCAATCACGTACCTATTCAAATAGGAATAACTTAAAATACATGTTTAGGCACTCAAGTAATTTAAATATTGGAAATGAGTAGGTTACGATGGGACATAGTGGGGTTGTCTGAAGTCCGAAGAGAGGGAGAGGGCACGACAGCCCGTAACCTACTCTACCACCGGAAGGGTTACTTAAAAAGTCACAGCATGGTGTCGGGTTTCCCGTCCACAGGTCCACACCATGCTGGAAATACCGCCATCGAAAGTATTTCCAGCATAGTGACATACCTCATACTCAGAGTATCTAAAAGATACTCGCTGAAGGTCATACAGGTGTACATGCCGACCGGGAAATACTCAGATGAAGAGATGTATGAGGGCATTAGTAGGGCTATACACGCTTCCAAGACCTATTTTACGGTGGTTTTGTGCCAACAATATTTCGCAGGAGTCCTCCGAACACCAGATTCCATGGACATCTTAGCGTTTTCTACGTGCCGGATAACCTCAAAACCTCTGTCCACGGCTCAGCACCTCCTACTTTTCAGCTCCTACTTGAGAATCATAAAATTTTCTTAACTTACTATGATAATTTTTGTAAATTAACAATCCTTTTTTGTAAAAAGTCCTTTGAACACGCAGGATTTGCACTGTTTTCAATATTTTTCTGTTTTACAAAATCGACGCCATTATGTATGATTGTATTGATTAGCAGCGCCGCGTCATTTTGTAAACGGCGATTGAATTGTCTATCAAATATTAGGCATATTATATACTGACAAGGCAATTCACAGTTTGCCTTCGGTATATTCCAAAAGAGCGAGCGTTTGTAAACAGACGACGCCGTTTGTAAAACGCGGAATAATACAATTTGCCTGCGACATAACTACTCTTATACTAGTGCAAATCTACTTCTTTATACAATCTTTCATACTTTCATGGGTCAAATATTGTAATGTTCATTACACTCTGATATATAATTACTGTGGTGTATAAGTCACAAATTTACTCTCGTTACAAGCATTAAGCATACCCATGTCAAGATTAAAATGATTCATTATTTAAGAGGCAGACTTCTCAGAACACTGACCAGATCCATTATCTGAACGGAATCAAAATTCTTATAAATATACGTACACATTAACTAAGTATGTCGTTGTCATCCGAGCGTTTTCCCGGTTGCATACTCAGCTATGGTGTTGCAGAGCCCGGGGCAGTGGTATAGCGAAGGGGAGCATGGCCCCGACGGCATACGAACGGGGCGGTGCGGACGTTATTTTTAAAAGATTAATAAAATGGCTCCTCCAGGATACGGCCCCAGCCAGCAGTAGGGACAGCAAGACCGGATGTTTCGATTTGCCAACAAACCACATCCTACAGGAAGCCAGAGGGTCCTATTCTCAACTGCCTGACCGGTGGTAGTAGATATGACTTCGGGTAAGCGCGCCCGGCTCCCCGAGCTGCTGCTTACTTATCGCCAATTCATCCGAGTGAGTAGTATCCCATCAACCAACAAAACGCTCGCAGCTGGAAGTGCAGAAAGCCGGAAAAAACTGCGCTCGTCAACCCTAGGCGGGTTGACGAGCGTAGCTAATATAGCAATATTCCCTCAATAAGAAGGAAACGATAGACCAGACTCCCACGTCTCCGGCAGCCCCGCTATTCCTGACTTCGGTAGCGGTCACGGTAACGGCAGGACAAGGGGTGCTAAGAATCTCCCGACGACGACTGGCCATAGTAACACACAATATATGCACGATGAGGCTTGACGAAAAGGTCTGAAGTTCGAAGAAAGGGAGAGGGCACGACGGACCCTAAAGTCTGGTAACCTATTACCGGGAAGGTGACTTATAAAAGTCCCAGCATGGTGTCGGGTTTTTGTCTACAGGTCCCTCGAAAGTATTTCCAGCAGGGTGATGTATCTTTATTTTTATCCTGGTTGACTGATAGAGAATGCTATTAGCATGAAGTCCGCCTTTTATACCATTGTATTTTGGTAAACAACGTATAAATAAATTTAACAATTAATACTCAGAGTATCCCATAGATACGTTGAAGGTTATACAGGTATTCATGCCGACCGAGGAATACTCAGATGAAGAGGTGGAAGTGGTGTATGAGGACATCAGTAGAGCCATACAAGCTTGCAAAACCTATTTTACAGTTGTTATGGGGGACTTTACCGCAAGACTGGGCAGACAGAGTATCCAGGAGTTCAGGGTGAGGCAATTTGGATATGGAGATCGAAACGATAGGGGACATATGCTGGCGGACCTTTTGGAGTAAGAGGACTCTTTGCGATGAACTCTTTTTTCAAAAAGCCACCACAAAAGAAATGGGCTTAGATTGGTCCAACTAAGAAAGGCCATGGCCCAGTGAAACAGGAGGTGGACTTTATCATGTCGACTAGGAGAGATATATTCAATGATGTCTCCGCGATCAGCAAGATAAAAATCGGTATTGATCACCGAATAGTGAGAAGCATCTTGAATATCGATCTTAGATGTGAAAGGGGTGGACTGATGAAGTCTACGCTCCGACCATCTTACGCCTATATCCAGAACCACGAAATCTTCCAGCTTGAACTCTCTAATTTGTTAGGTCTCTAAACCAGATGGGTTTGTAGTCCAGACGGTGAGATCAAAGATTTTCATTCCCGCCGTAAAAAAATCTCTCTTCAGACCCTAGAACTGATGGCTGAGCGAAGATCCATGGTACTGCAGTGTAGTAATCCGAAAATGCTGATGTACATACGACATTTGCTCCTTTAACACTGAGCGTATAAAGGAGACGATTGAGCAGAACAAAGCCTGGCTAAAGATCCTAGATGGCTAATCCGATACTATACCTATTAGGCTCGACCTAGTTTGGACTCGGTGCTGTCAGTTCGTCAAGTGCTTCGCGTTCCACCACTCCTTGTTTTTGTAGTATTAAATACTTCTTGTTACATCTCTCTGCATATGTATATTGTCTTATACTTTAAGTATTTTGTATGTTACCTTTATATCAATAAATATTATTATTATTATTATATTATTATTATTATACCGAAGACAACCCGGCAACCAGCCTAAACAAGATTAGGATTGCCCTCAAACTGCTACCCTCAAACTATATAACAACAAAGCACCGGGTGAAGATGGAATAACAGCAAAGCTTCGGAAAGCGGGCGCAACGCCAGTACTGAAAGTCCTTCAGAGGCTCTATAATTCCATTTTGCTCGAGGGCATGACGATGTTCTTTAAAAATGGTGATAACACAAAAGAACTATAGACATCATGATCCTGAGCCAAGTCTATAAGCTGTTTTCGAGGGTTATCACGAATCGTCTCGCTAACAGACTTGATGCCTTCCAGCCTCCCGAACAAGCCGGATTCTGAAGAGGCTTCAGCACCATAGACCACATACATACGCTGCGGCAGGTTGTACAGAAGACCAAAGATTATAACCGGCCACTGTTTAGCGTTTCTGGAATATGAGAAGGCCTTTGATTCGATCGAAATATAGGCCGTGCTTCAGTTTCTCCAGCGGTGCTGCATTGACCATCGGTATATCGAGGCATTGAAGTTTTTATACAGGAATGCCTCTATGTCTGTCCGAGTACAAGAGCGGAGTACGAGGCTTTTCCACTGCGGAGAGGCGTCAGACAGGGAGACGTCATTTCTCCGAAACAGTTCACCGCTGCTTTGGAAGATGCCCATTAAGCTCCTGGCATGGAAATGATTAGGCATCAACATTAATGGCGAGTATATTACTCACCTTCGATTTGCCGACGCTATCGTTTTCATGGCGGAATCGCTGGAAGACTCAATTAGCATGCTCATAATGACCTCAATGGAGTTTCACAGCAGGTGGGCCTTAAAACGAACATGGACAAAACGAAGATCATGTCGAATGTCCATGTTGCGCCGTCACCGGTTTATGTTGGAAACTCCACCCTTGAAGTTGTAGACAAATATGTCTACCTGGGACGGTTGATCCGGGCAGGCAGTTCCGGCTTCAAGGACGAGGTCTTTCGGCGGATCCGACTCGGCTGGGCAGCGTCTTTTCATCCGCAATACCTCAGTGCTTAAAGACAAAAGTCTTCAATCAGTGTGTGTTACCAGTGATGTCTTACGGCTCATGCAGAGACGTAGTCCCTTACTATGAGGCTCATAAGAAAGCTCAAGGTCACCTAAAGAGCTAGGGAGAGGACTATGCTCAGTGTTTTTCTACGAGACCGCATCAGAAATAAAGAGGTCCGTAGAAGAACTAAAGTCACCGACATAGTTTAGAGTATTAGCTCTTTGAAGGGGCAGTGGGTGGGGCACATAGCACGTAGAACCGATGGCCGATGGTCCCCATCGGTCACCAAAGAATCAGAAAGGTTCTGGAATGGCGACCATGTACCTGCAAGCGCAGCGTCGGACACCCACCGACTAGGTGGTCGGACGACCTGACCCAGGTCTGTATGCAGGCCGCTTCCAAACGGGCATTCTGAAATTGCTTGGGGGAGGCCTATGTCCAGCAGTAGACTTCCTGTGGCAGATATGTGGATGAAGATGATGACAACCTTCAGCATTTATTATGCAATTTAGCATAGTTTTTACAACCTGTCGCCTGCTTGACACCAACCCTCCGTGGGTTTCTACCCACGGAGGGTTGGTGTCAAGCCAAAACCGCAAACAAATACGCGCCGGGAATCGAGAATCGAACGCGGTACCCCTCGTGTAAGGCTGGCATACAACATTTTTACTATTATAGTTAATTTGACTCGTAAAAAGAAGAAAGCTGGCATATTAACCGCAGTAATTGATGGTTGGTTGCACAGAGTCGTCGCTACCTTTTTTTCTGTTATAGGGCGGCAAACGAGCAAGCGAGTCACCTGATGGTAAGCGATCAACGCTACCCATCGACAACTGCAACACCAGAGTGTGACAGGAGCATTAAGCCTTTTAAAAAGTTGGGGGAGGACATTGGGAGTAGGGAAAAATGAGGGACATGGGGGAAGGGGGAGAAGGATAGGCCTCCAGCTCGCTCACTCACCGAACGAAGCATAGAAGCGATAAAGCTTCTACTCAAACGTCGATTTCCTGTGAGAGTGGCCCATGCATGAGAGGCCCGTGCATGCTACTAACAAAAATGAATCTTGCCGGTAGCATGGCTCTACCACAACACAAAGTTACACCTATGCAAGTTACAGGTTATACCTACTCAATTCCAGTCCAATTTAATGAGTAAATCATTATATTTACCTAATCTCAACTTTTACTCATCTAAGTTACGGCTAAGAATCGGACGTCTTTGTCATACGTACCCGTGGTCTGCCAATTTGAGGGTTTAGCGAATGTGCCCGCTTGCTGATGGCGGGCCGTATGCGTTTCTTCAATATTGCCGCCGCATCCGTTTCTAAATTAAAATATATATATATATATACGTTATTATTATTATTATTACGAGCCGTTAATGTCCCAATATATACATTATTTCTTCATTTTTTAGACCTTGACTTTTATTGTTAAAGCACGTTTCTTTGATAGATCCAGGTATCTATCAATACTTACGAATCTATATCAAGTTTAATATTCAGGACATGGACAACCACGGAATGATCATCATTAATGTACTTTTCCACTTGGATTGTAGTAATCTTGGCCGTGCCCTCTTTATTGGCTGATATGATAAACATACAATTTGAAGGGCAAACGTAAACTGTAACCATAGGTATATACTTATATGTAACATAAATTGGGGTTTACTGATATCTTGTTCAAAATCTTAATAACGTGGTATATTGGAGTTCTTGAAGGCCTTAACAAAGGAGGAAAGCCGAGCCAATCCAATTTGTAGAAAATCTAATTAGGAACGTATAGGAACCTAAATTGGAAGCTAGTGAAATTGAATTCTAAATCGGGACAACGCACAGTCCATCGACCGATTGCGCTGGGGTTGCACGTCCCTATCCATCACAGATTTGAAAGAGTATTTATGGCGCCGTATTTATCAAAGCAACAGAAAATAAGTAGAGCTTGCCTTAGCCGTAGCAGTGGGATCATAGATATAAAAAAAAAGAGAAAATGGTGGGTTAAAGAAAATTTATCATTAAGAAAAAAATTGAGCCCGACGATTTTAATTACGAGCAATTTGATTATTTGTTATGTCTGGTATCCAATGGCTTATTAAAATAGTTTTTGTCACAGACAGACAGACGGACAGCGGAGCGAAATTAATAGAGTCCCGTTTTTACGGGTACGGAACCCTAAAAATGACAAAAACTATTTTAATAAGCCATTGGATACCAGACATAACAAATAATCAAATTGCTCGGAATTAAAATCGTAAGGCTCAATTTTTTTCTTACTGATAAATTTTCTTTAACCCAGCATTTTCGCTTTTTCGTTTTTTTATATCTATTGTTCCCAGTGTTACGGCTAAGGCAAGTCCTTCTTATTTTCTGTTGCTTTGATAAATACGGCGCCATACATACTCTTTCAAATCTGTGATTAATAGAGACATGTAACCCCAGCGCAATCGGTCGATGGACTGTGTGTTTTCCCGATTTAGAAATCAATTTAGTGTAGTGTCATCACTAGGTTCCTATACGTTCCTAATTAGATTTTATACAAATTGGATAGTGTAATAAGCGCCTAAGTATCCCACGACACGAGTTCACAACTTACTGTGGTGCTCGCTCAATCTGTGTGATCTGTCCCTATATATTATTTATTTATTATAATGATGGTGACCTGTACGCCAGGACTGTGGAGAAGTTGATTTAAACAATAGTACCTATATTTATTGCACCCACCATGTTGTAGTAAACATCAAATCTCACAATCAGAATATACTTGGAAGTGCATACCCGAACGGCCGGGGGGTGGGCGCGGACACGGCATTAGGCCAGATTTCAGCATCTTCCTGTCTGTTTTCACTTTTTTTTTATTAATTTTGTAATAAAGTTAAAACGCAGAATTTCGTAAATATCGTCTATTTTGACATATTTAATTTTGAGAAAAAAGGAGAAGAATAGACGAAATAAATCTATCAATCTTTGGTTACAGTGTGGAATACAAACTATTTATTCAGTTTTAAGTGAAAAAGAATATCACAGACACAAAAAAATAAAAACATCTGGAAAATGGTGACTTCGGGTTTAGCCATTATCTTATCTCTATGGGTTTAACCTCAGATTACTGAATCGCCAAAAAAAACATCGGGTTATTCATTAAACATTTGATTTGCCCAATGGCTGATGCCTCAGATGAACAACTAGTATTCTACTGAGGCTGATACCCTCTGATACCAAAGCATGACGTGACGTCGGCAAAGACGTTTGTATGTACATATGTAATACATTCAGCTGAGTGTAATACTATCAAGTCTTTCACCCTTGCGGGGGTTGACAGACCCGAGGTCTTTAACATATAAACTAAAAATCACGTTAAGCATGTGGTGCCCATTAGGGGCCATTAGGTGGAAAACGTCTGTAGGAATCACAAGCATGAAAAAAATGCGTTGCCGATACGCAGTAGAAAATCGCAATAGACCAAGCACTCTGTTTCACTCGCACCCGTTACTGCATTATGCAGTAACGGTAGCAATATCAAAACTCGCGTTGTTCATTTCCAGATATTTTGTTCCAAACCCTTGCCAGACACCCAAACTATTATACTTATACTACTTACTAAATTTTATATAGTTTAGGGTGTCTAGCAAGGGGTTGGAACCATACTGTCTGGAAATTAACAACGTGAGTTTTTATATTGTTACAAATGAAATATAAAAAAAAAAGTTTTATACAATAACAAATTTGAGACAGAACTTTACCTGTTATTTTGCTACCATCGACTACTCGTAGACTCGTAGCACACACAAGGGACCCAAGGAAAAGAACCTTTGCGTAATTTATTAAAGTAAGTATACTTATATACACCATATTACTAATGATATTCCCAACCTTGAGATTTGAGACATTTTTTATTTATAATCATCATCATCATCATGTCTTTTTAGTCTCCACTATAGGAGCTACTATTTATAATGGTTATTTTTAATTAAGTAGGTAAGGTTATTTTATTTTTAGTTACTTTTAATATTAATTAAATTTTGTAATCACCTACTAGTACAAAATATTATGTAAATTAAAAATATAAAAAAAAAGTCACGAGCATTGATATATGTAAGTATATACATTATGTATTCAATTTTAAACCTTATTACATTGGCTTAAGAGCCGGCAAAAACACCGGCCAACTGCGAGTCCGACTCGCGCACAAAGGGTTCGGTAACTGAAGAAAGATTTATAAAGTCCTACTTCACAATTGAAATTAGAAAAAATATTATCCATTTGAGTGCCACCACGAGTAGAGGCAAGCGCTGGTAACAGATTTCGTAGGTATATTACCTACTTTGATTCCCGAGCGCAAACGGTACCAAGCGGCCTCCTATCGTTCCGCCAAGCGCCGTGCTGTCAAACATAAACACTTTGCTATTATTTCAGGTATTATTATTATTATAACTGCTATGATTTTATATTTACTTGATTTTACGTGATTCGACAATTTATATTCGGAAGTTGTTTTACGTAACCAACAACTTTCTTTACAAATTTTAATTAATTTGTATGAAATTTTACTTTGCCGTGTACATTTATAACTTGGTCGACTATAACTCTTTAATTTATAAACTCTACTTAGCTCTGATAGTTTTCCTTTAAACTTCGTTATATATACTACTGCCGTGAATTTTTTCACGTGTTCATATACAACCATTTAGTAGATAGAGGGGGGGGAGGGGACACTGGGCTCTAACAAAAATTTGGACTATAAAACCAAATAGGTACTTATTTCCAAAACAGATAAGTGAATAAAAATTATATTTCAAAAGCTCACAATATTTTTCAAAGACCTCAACCACACCCCACACGTTGGGTTAGTCGCGAAAAACAAAATTAACACCCCTTTACACTTGTAGGGAAGCAATAGCAAAAAAATGTTTTTTTCAAGATTTTATTTTACAATTTTTTCGGAATGATATACATATCCATACCAAATTACAGCTCTCTAGTACTAATAGTCTCAGAGTAATACCGCGGACGGACAAACAGGCAGACATGGCGAAACTAAAAGGGTTCTTCGTTTACTACCGAACCCACTCCAATTTCCTAGAGAAAGAAAATTTACTACCAGACGGCGGAATAAGATCGATATACTTACTAAATTTTTTTATCGATACGTACAATTATACCTATTTGACAATTTAGAAATATACACTAAGGTCTTTATCTGTTAAACGATACTGATTTCGTCGATTTGCTAGTTACATGTTGTTACAATTTTGTGTATATCTCATATCCGTTCTTCTCCTGTCCAGTAACATTTCGCAAGGTTTTAGTTACTTTGATCAGGGTCAATAAACGGATTTGTCGTCATAAAAAATCAAACTAAACAGAGGTCTTAGCTTACTGAAAATGAAAAGGTTCTATCTACATAGTACTCGTAAGTTATACCGCGTAAATACCGTTATCTCTATCAAGCAGGGTGTGTCAAGACCAAGAACTGCAGTATCATAATAATAAATGACCTCGGTTTTACTGTCCGCCAAATAATCGCTGTTTCTTGATAACAAAACTCTTCCGTAATATTTGCAAAACAACCAAAATATAAAACACCTGATAATGCGCGCTATGTTGAGCTGATAAGAGAACGCAATCGCTGAACGTCGACTTTGCTCTATAAAATACTAGGCTACACACAGCGGCGGACTTACCAGCAGGCTGGGAAGGCTGAAGCCTAGGACAACGTATTTCAGGCTATACAGCGTGTTATAGGTATAATTTCAATTTATGTCCATATTTGTTATCTATTATAAAAATATAATTTTATAAACATTTAAAAATTATATAATTAACATTTTCTATTAAGTATTTTTATAACTTGGAAGTAACAGCTGAAACGCAAACGGCTACTTTATGGGGATTGCCGACTATAGTTTCGTTCGGAAGGTTTTTATTATAACTAGGTATTGCCCACAGCTCTCGTTAATATAATTATGTCTATTTAAATATGCGCTTCCATGCTGGTCTGGAATAAAAGAAACAAACAGACAGACGGACAATCCTATAAAGATTCCGTCTTTTCCTTTTTGAGGTACGGAACTCTAAAAACGTAGAATGTGCCAGCTACATCTCTTCCCGCGCTGACCGTAGAAGCCGGTCGAAGGAATGTGCGAAAATTTAAAGAATCATAGCAATAGGCGATGTGGCTAGCAACTTATCACTATTTTGATTTCGTTTTTCACCATTACGCTCAACGACACGCTAAACGTGGCATTTCGGTCTATGAACTTAGGCTCTGTCTACCCCGTAAGGGATAAAAACGTGATAATATATGCTTTAATGTATGCTCTTTCCTAAAGTCCCTTTCTCTACACCTGACATCCTGTATCCTTATCATTTATACGATAAGTGAGGATTAGGACCTAGGTCTATTGATTTAGATGGTCTAAGCGGAGCACTGCTACTTCTTGGAACACATCCGTCGCGGTTCACGCAACAGCTCCGTGTAATACAGGAGTAGGTATTACACGGAGCTGTTAAGATCTACATAGTACAGATCTACGGAAATAAGCAATTTGGCAACAGTGAACGTTTCGATATGATTTCAAAAAACCGTGACAATTACTTGAAGTAGCTTGAGTAAACAATTATTGCCAAACAAATCTGTTTATTGAATCAGTTCAGGTTTGAATGCATTAATAAGTAACTGTTAATGTATTAATAAGTAACATTGCTATGAAGATAATTATGCTACTGAGGGCAGTAGCTAGGTACTCTACCACCATGAGACTTTCCGTTTACATCCCACTTTTTCATCCGAGTTTCATAAAATTCCGCTTTCATACCAAAACCTTTTCCACTTTCACCCTAAGTATAAAACAAAATATTTTTTAATTCCGTATTCTAGCCCTGGTATAAGAGTTTCTGCGAAGCGCTTTCCGCACTGATCTTGACAAAGTCCAGACTCTCGACGTGTCCTAAATTATGATCAGCAATCCCGACGAAAAAAACGCGTCATACTTTCATAATTCGATAAAACCAGAATCTATGTAGCAAACTTTGACTAAGTATATTAAGATTGATAATGTAACAAGAGATGGAAATAAGAAACAAATTTAATTTACACTCTATATTTTCATCCCATGGCGTTTCAAGCCCAGAATAAGAGCAGTCTGTCTCTTCCTCCATGTCTAAGGTGAGGTGGCTAAAAAGGACTTGTTAGCATTAGTATTTCATGCACAACCAAAATCGCCAAAATCTAAGGAAAGTTTGCATAAGGCAGGTAGCAAAACACAAATATATTGCCCAATAAAGAAATAATATTATGTTGTCCATTGTTTTCCCCATTTTTAGGGTTTCGTACCCAAAGGGTAAAAACGGGACCCTATTAATATCGCTCCGCTTTCCGTCTGTCTGTCTGTCTGTCTGTCCGTCTGTCACCAGGCTGTATCTCATAAACCTTGATAGTTAGAGAGTTGAAATGTTCACAGATGATGTATTTATGTTGCCACTATAACAACAAATACTAAAAAATCCAATAAATTAAATATTTAAGGGGGCTCACATACAACATACGTAATTTTTTTGGTTGTTTTTGTTTAATATTGATAACGGCAACAGGTAGGCGCTTGAAATATTCACAGAATATTTAGTTATATATTTACTTTAAAAATAAAATTAATATTAATGGGGGGCTCTCATACAACACACATGATTTTTATGCCGTTTTTATAGATAACGGTATAGAACCCTTCGTGCGCGAGTCCGACTCGCACTTGGCCGGTTTTTTATTAAATATTTAAAGTATATTGATCCGATATTGTATTGTGCTGCAGCTGTCATGGAGTCGACTTTTCACGGCAATTATCCAAGAAAGCCGTGCTAAATGATTCGAGCAAGAGCCATCATTGTTCTCGGTTCGTTTCAGCCGCGCCGCTGATACGCTGACAATAGGAATTCTTGAGAATGTCTCATCTCTGCTCACCTGAAATAATACCTGCGTAAGAACTCCGTTATTGTATTGTAACACGTCATAACAAATGATCAATTGACATGTTAATTATATTCCTTCAAAATGTTTTTCAGTTTCTCTGATGTATTATCGCGTTTAATTTTGCTTTTATAAAATAGGCAGCAGACTGAGTCGGATTTACCAGCCGGCTGAGTAAGTAGGCTGAAGCTTAGGGTATTTTAGGTGGCAGGCAATGATTACATAGCCTCAAGTAAATGAAGCCCCGAGGCGACAATAAAATCCTCCACTGATATTCCTCAATACCTGTCAATCATTGCCGTGTGGTATTCGGCAGAGCAGAATATGACCACTCTAAGTTTTCCCATGGATGTAGTAAGAGGCGACTTAGGAAACACAAGCTAAACAAAGGTAGAAAAATGAATGAGACCTCTCCAACCCGTCTGACCAGCGAGGAGAGTGTAGGCCAAATCTTCTGTCTGCTCTGGACAAGTATGGCTCCGGTAGTACAGAGAGGGTCATGCTCCTGCAGTAGAGACTAAGAAGACCTGATGATGATGATGATGCCAATCATAATCAGTCATCACGATTATGGCAGCTGTCCAACCCTTGGCAATAACCTAGTACAGTCGGCCAAGCAGATACCTGACCCCCTGACTTTTAAAACGTAAATTCACACTTTGCTGTGAAGCGCCACCTACCGTGATTTTTGGCAAGTAGACAGACAACTGCTGGTATAAACTTGTTTCTGATAACCTGCTCAGTTGCAAATTTTGTATTTCTAATAATCTCAGCTAATAATTCAAGTAATCATCAATGGTAAGAACAAGAAAGAATCAAAAACAATCTTACGTAAAGTTCGATTCGAACCATGGACCCACGACTTGAGAAGCTAGCGCTCATCTCAATACGCCAACCGACGATATTACGTCTCGGGCGAAATTGGCTATCTATTTCTACTGCTATGACATCATTGTCACCAACTGCAACGCATTGCTTTAACAAATAAATTGAGGGTAATCTATCAGATTTATTTATACCTGATACCAACTAATCAAAAATATTGTTCACTCGCGTCACAATTAAGATACTGCGATTACTGTGTAGTGATCCAAAACCCCACCAGTTATTAGGCATCCCGTTTCATCTTATATAGCAGATTTTGTGAAAGCTAATATTGTATTGTAAAGACAACCACAGTATTTAAAGTATCTATATCTAGAGAGTTAGGTATCGCGGTAAGTAGAAATTATAAGTATTTAATATACTTACTTAATTGTCACACTATTTTTTGTTCCGTAAAACATAGGGTTTGTGATAAATGTCTAAGATAAATATATCTCTTACAGAGAAACACCGTCCGTTTGTGGATTCGGAGTCAACTGGCGTAACATATACACTACAATATTTCAATTGAAACAGTGAGGAAACATTCAACAAGAACGAGATCGTATTTTATTCTGATGAAAAAAGTTTTAAGTCTGATGATGTTGGCAGAAAAATATTGCGGAGAAGACATGGCCAGCGTATAGCCATCAAAATAATTTGCCTTTGAGAACAGTGGCAGGATAACATTAGGTAAAAATATTCATTAAATAGTGAAGTAAAATAATAATAATATTTAATACCTAGTGTATTACGCAGTGTAGAATAATAGGTAACTGATCGTATTATTGTTTTGCAGGTTATTGGGGACAGATGTCTTCAATGGGCCCAGGGGAGCTGGTAGAATTCGGCGGCCGGATGAATAAAGAAAAATACTTGGAAAATTTATGAGATGTGGTGATTCCAACAGTTTGCAATGTAGAATATATTTTATTTAAGACAATTGTTCTGTGATCTAACTGTTATTGAGTGACCAATTACAATCCCAGATTGTAGGGTCAAATAGTGCTTAACTGGGACACGAGACACGAGTAAAGTTTGATTTAAATCAATTTAGACAAAAAGGTTATACTAAATTAATAAATATGCGCATAAGTGATATGTGATCTGATCTAACATGGTAAGTGAAATGACAAATAGACTTAAACAAAAGCTTCAAAATGGGGGTTACCCTCTCCCATATTAAAATTCATTTAATGCCATAGGTTTATATTCATTCTTATACTATTATCGAAGCAAAGTTATTCACATAGCACTATTTGACCCTACACATTTAAAAAAATATAATACTATGATTAAAAAGAAGTTGAGAGATGTAAATTGTTACTTATTAAGTAACATGTTGGTTCTCTCTACAGAAGATTAATCATAGTTTGAATTAAGTAGGCAGGTATTTATTTCACTGTTACATTTTTTTGATGTAATAAAGTAATTAAAAATTTAAAATGCTTTTTATTCACAGTAATTAGCTCGGTAACATTATGTTAAAACAACCAAAATTACACCAACATCACAATACGAAGTTGGTGATATTTGTAAAAAAATAAAAAGCTTTGGAGGATTTGAACCTGTTCATTCATAATCACACTAACTATTAAACCATAGTGCCTACCACTTGCGCCACATCTAACTATTGAAGTATCTTTGAAATGAGCGTATCGTATGCTAGGGCTTGTTTTATTTATCAAAAATCGAATAGATGGCATTAGTCGTCAAGGGTATCAGATTTCTGCTTATTAACCTTATTTGTTCATTCACAATTCAATAGATGGCACTAGTCGCAAAGGATATTACACTTGTATATTTTTATCTTTGGGTTTAAACCACGGATGTTTCTTTAGTTTGCGAAAAATGGCGCTGTTGTAGGGGGTCAGATATCTCATTGGCTGACTGTACAAGTCCAGCTACATTTCAATCCCACACAGCCCTTTATAACTTGGCAGTAGTCAAAACGCAAAGTTTTATTTCATAATTAAAAATTGGTCTCTCACAAGATGTTTTGTTGCGATTGCCGACCATAGTTCCGAATGCAGTTGTCGCGTTTAATTTTTTTATGTGATTTTACTTATTTTGCTAGGAAAATCCCTGCGAAATTAATACAATTAGATACTACTGGCCTAGTAAGTTGTAGACTTCGCGAGTTTTGTCACAGCGAAATCACAATGCCACGTGCTAATTTCGGCATTAACAAAAATATGTAAAAATTTAATCGACCAAAAATCTATGTTATAACTGAACCTCCTCATTTTTCAAGGGAACAACCGGATAGCGGGACCCATGAGCAGGACATACTGAAAGACTTTTTATTTTACCCAAGTTAAAACAAAGACGGTTCGCGCTCGCACGGTCAGTTATGTATGACTTATGAGATAATATAAATGTATGTAATGAATAGGTAATATTATGTCACCAATAAATAAATAAATTATCGAAGTCAACCTTTGTCCGCGCCTACGTGAATCGTAGATAATTCAGAATAGTCTTGTATTGTTATAATTATTTTATGAAATTAATACCTATACCACCTACGTGAACTAAAAATTTACGAATCCTATCTAAACTACTTACATTTTATTTCTTCTTTTATTATGGTTAATCAGTATTTCTACTCTATTACTTTGCTCTATATCTATTTGTCGTCGCGAATCATACAAGGGAGATATTTCCGGACATGCGACTGCGCAAATAACGCCGTTCGGCCGTGACCCTAATGATAGAGCTGTGCGCCCGCGCTCCGGGACTTCGGGTAGGTAAACCAGAGATAGCTACTTCTTCTTCTTATCAAGCCGTTATGGTTCTTATAAATACCTTTTCACCAATATTCACTGATCGCCTTGTCGTTTGTCCTGAACTGCGTAAGTAGTGGTGTAGTAAGGGCAAGATTGCTACTGTAAACCTAACAGTAATTTCATGATAATAACCTAACATTATCTCATATATTTGGATGTTTTTGTTTATTTATTCCATATATCAATTCCTGCACATAGCGTAAATTGCGTCCCAACAAGATTTTTAATTAGTATATAAAATAGACTAGAATAAGCAGGGCTCACTCATCCAGAACGAGCTCCGCACGTAGAGTTCCCCAGTTATGAGACTCTCCCGAAACCCTCTCACATACAAAATTTTATCAAAATTGTTAGAGCCATTTAGGTGCCTTCTCTTATTTTGGGCAAAGATGCTTACTATATACAGCCTTCTCTTTAGGCAAGTAAGTAGTTTCGAGAAACTTAGATAGTAATGGGTCAAAGCAGATCAATTTCTTTTATTTTTTTTAGTTCTATGCGATATGTTAAATAATAATTTTAATTAAGTCGATTACTTATTAGAAATAAACTTAAAACTTCATCAAGTAATTTGTTTAAAATGTTCCCAAAAGTGCACATTCTAAATAGTTGTTATACTCAACACGGTATAGTAGCACGAAGTAGAAGCGGTAGGGCTCAATAAACTAACTAAGAGCACGACCTATAAGCGAAAGGTCGCGGGTTCAAAACCCGACCTGTACTGAGTTTGTAGACCAATCTGTTTCAAGTACGGTCAATTTCATCGTCCAAATATGACAGTACTTGAACCTCACGAAGGTTTCCTTTACCGAAAGCAGATGTTCCGGTTAAGGTTAACATCGCGAGACAACCTGCACACTAGATTTTCACTTCACTTCACTAGTGTGTAAAATGTAGAAGACAATGGCAAACCACTTAATAATTTCCTGGTAAAAACAGTCACTGTGTGCATTTCTTACTACACAATAACACCGACGAGAGCCTAGCTCTTAAATATGAGAGAGATACCTACACAAAACAAATTTGTCTCCACCGCGAATAGCAGAATAACTATTAAAACATGAGTAGGAAAAGAAAAATATAAGCTGAATAAAGTTCGCCGGGACAGCTAAAAAAATTAGGTCCGAAATAAAGATTAGATACTGAATACTCGACTGGCAAGCTATCAATCAACCTTTGTTTAAATTCTGACCGTAGCCCAAATAAAAATGCTAAAACTTGTTTTGATCAGCTTTATATGCCTGTTTTAGTCAGCTTTATAGGAGACAAGAAAAATTTGTTAAAGCTTGGATCTACGCTTCCTAATGTAATGGCAGTCCAAAGCGTGGGTGCAGATATCGACGGAGGGCGATGGGCTTAGCGGGAGCAAGTGCCACCGCCTTTCTCAAACCAGCATCATTGCATAATTAGAACTGTCAAAACTTCCCTGCCTGCATTCCTTTTTACTCAAGAACGTTCTGTTTTCAGGTTTCCGTACATATATCTATTACTAAACCTCTGCTTTCTGTCCGCTCGATACACGACTGTATCTATTAAACAGTAATGGTAGAGACCTGAATTTTTCTCAGAATTTGTACTTATATCTACTCGTGAAACCTAACACTCAACCATCGTGACTCCCTGCATGTCCTCATGCACGAGGTGTAAGCAAGCAGGACGATCTTCGTAACCTACCACTCAGCCGTTTGCTTATCGGCTGCGAAAGGCTTGTCGATAAGCCGGTAGTGCGCGCGCGCAACCCGCCAGTGCCGCGACCGACGCCGCACCAGCTCACCGTTCGCGCTGCGCCGCCGTCGATCAAACATCACTATCGTACTGTTTCCAAACTAAACAATATTATACAACGGCTATGAGCCTGAATTGCAGCCGTCGGCTAGTGTTTAATAAACTTCGGTGTTGTGGCCAGGGTTGCTTTACTTTAACTTGTGCGGCTGAACAGAAGCGAGATCGTGAGGTCCGATAATAAGGTAAGTGTACGATTATTATTTTATTTCTATTAAAGAATTTTGATTTAAAAATAAGTTGAATTATCACAGAGAATAAATAGGAATTCGTAGGAGTTTGCACGTTTTTCGTGAGGCTATTAACCGAATGCGCTGGGCCGATGGACAAAAACAAAAATAAACCGGCATCGTTGTTGAGCAGCCGTCACGAGTTCATGCGGTGCCGGGATGTTTGTTTATTTGTGCTCGTGGCTGTACGCACGTCTTGTTGTCGCCGTCGCACATGGTGCTGTGTTGTGGTTGTTCTGTGCCGTGAACATCGTGACACGGCGCGTGCTGTGCACCCGACCGCAGCAAACATCGCACGTTTATTTTCTCTGACCTTTCTATTTTCACTTGTCTCGATTTCAATGAAAAACGGCGCTGGAGGTACTTTCCTTCATATCTGAAAAGTTAATTTGAAAAATTATGTTTCCTAGTAAGAACACTGTTTATCGATATTACTCTATTCGGTTGATTGTAATGTAGATAGGCATAAAAGTTACTGATTATTAGGCAAAAACTGAATTGACATTTAATATAATAAAGTTAAAAAGTAAGGTCAGTCCTAATTATGCGTTTCATACAGATGCAAAGATCTCAGGAATAGCATCTTCTTCAACATCAACTTACCTTTTTGCCTAGGCATTTATATATTTTTCAGAAATGTGTAGGTCAGCGAACTATGTGTCAGTCAACAACTTTCTCAGGTCACGCGGCCTCTACATTTGAAATTGTGGGTAGGTTGGTTATAGAGACTATTACTATTGCTATTACAGTTGTGGTGTGGAAGCGTTTGGGATCTCAAAAACATTGATCTTATATACCACTTCCCATACCTATGTTAAAAGTGGTATCATTATATTTTTAATAATAAAGCCAGACCAGCAGTGTCATTGTTATTGTGAACGTAGAATATATACAATTGCATGTGAATTAATCAATATGAATGCAAACAAATTCCTCGACTTTATCAAAGATGGTTTTACCATTGCATTGCATAAAAGAACTATATTATTTTCTTCTTAAAAATATACTTGGATAATGTCCCGTTCTTACACGTTATTACGTTAATTTTATACTTTTATAAAAGGTAACCTAGACTGTCCTAGTATGATTTACCTTTATCATACAAAATACCTCATAAGTTATTATATACTTAGGTAATTTTATACTGCCCAGTATAAAAGTACCATGTCAAAATCGATTCTACGGTATTTGTCAACGCCTGAGTTCTAATTTACCCCATCATAGCATGGGCAACGATGGGTACTTCCTTTAATTATTAAGTATACTAAAAATATTCTATAACTATTTCTGTTATCTATATGAAAAAGAAAAAACAAAGAGTTAAGTATTCTCTTTTTAAATTAAAGATAGACAAGTAAAATCGATAATTTTCGTGTCTTGTTTGTAAGGTCATGTTGGTTGGTGACTCACATCACAATCTTTTTATTTCAGAGCAAAGAATGTGGCTCAGTGAATCAAAACAAAATAGATTGGGGTCAATGCTGGCCAGAGATAGATCAGACTCTTCCTCTGTTCTTATTATCCGACCGCCAAGAAGGGTTATGTGTTTCGTGCGTATCTTGTATATTTGTAAATTATTATCGTAATTTCTTTATTAACTTGAATCTTCCAAGCGGCTGTCTGGAATTCGACAGTTAAGATGTCAATATTTAGTATATTACTTTTTAGTTCTCTTACTTAGATCGGTATTTTAAAAAAGTCGAGCAGACGGGGCTTTTTAATTTTATTTAATTTACTCCATATTCCACATACAAACATTACTATTTTTACAAAAGGTAATAACTTAAAATAAGAGATTTAGAAGAAAATATTTCTATAGATGCAATTCTTCCTACAATTTATTTCTGATAATCGTATGCCTACCTAAAAATGTTTACAGAATTTAATTATTTTTTGCTTAATTAAATATACGCTTATCAACGGTACCTTCATTAGTAATTTTGACTGACTAATCCTCATCACTTTTTAGTCTCCACTGCAGGAGCATGACCCTCTGTACTACCGAAGCCATACTTGCCTTGCAACGATTTGGCCTACACTCTCCTCGCTGGCCAGAGGGGTTGGAGAGGTCTCATTGATGTTTATGAGCTTTGTTTAGCTTGTATTTCCTAAGTCGCCTCTTACGATATCCATGGGAAGACTAGGAATGGTCCTATTCTATTCTGCCAGAAACCATCCGGCCATACCTCATTAGTCAGTCACAGTTAGCCGTTTGACTGACTAATGAGGTAGTCTAATCCGGCCCTTAAATGATATAGGTAATCTCGCATACACTGCATAGATAGATATAAGGCACAGCTGCACTACAATCTAATCGCATTGTGTTGAAGTAAGCAGCCACAAAAACTGTTCTCTGTCACAGCTAATGTCGTCGTAAATAGAGCGCGAAGTTTCACTAGAAAAGAACCTACGCTGTATTTATAAGGTTCTTTTGGAATGTACCGTTACAAAAAGTCGAACCATATTTTAAACGAATTTAATATTTTCTTCATTTTTGGTCTGTGAACAAAGAACGGAATGAAGTTTTGAAGCTTTCTCTTCACGCGCAAACCGTAAAAGGTGGTCGTGGGAATGGGTGAAAATCTAAGGTATCATATCAATAGGCAATGCGGCTCATGGGGCTACCAACCAACCCGTCACTGTTTTGATTCTGTGTTACACCTAAATGCTCACCCACGTGCTGACCGAGACCTCTGCCCTCTGGGTCTTATTGCTCTATTACAGGGTTTCTCAAAGTATGGTACGCGAACGCCTAGGAGTTCGCCAATCGACAGTAGGGGGCTCGCAACAAGATTTACGCAATGATCGCCACAAGACTGGCAGGCGCGTCCGTGACGTATGTAGTGTACCTAGGTACGAGTCTGTGGATCAGCCTGACCTTTAGTCCTTGTTCTGAGCCTGACATGCAGCGGCTAAATACGTTGTATGTTTATAATTCGAGTAAATACTTCTTAAATCACGTTTTAATCAGTTCCAATCCTTAATTATTTTCCCATTATCTTATATCTGTGTAAATCGCGTCATTCAGTAAATCTTTTAATGTGATTTTATCTGTCACTTAATTTAAGTTTTCGGTTTCAATCCAGTTTCGTTTTGATTAATATTCCTACTCATATTTTTTTATTTTAGAAAATAATTAACATCTAAATCTTGTATACTTACCTAATATCGACATTTAATAACCTGAAAAGATTACATGATTTATAAAAAAAGTATCCGTATATCATTGCTTTTTTTTTTTTTGTGATATGTAAGCGTCGATCATAACATACATAATACATACATAGTATTAAGTATTTTTCCCTTGCGGGGTAGACAGAGCCTAGGTCTATAAGATCTGAAGGTCACGTTTTTTTTTTTTTTTTTTACTAAATATTGAATTAGGCATTTGTCTCCCATCTCACCTGATGGTAAGTGACGATGAAGACGAGGATGTTACATGCCTATCCAAGAGATACCCATTTATTCTACTTTTGAATGTCCCGGGACTGTACTTGTTTGGGAATATAGACGCAGGCAGTTCATTCCACACCTTAGCTACTCGAACCAAAAAGGAACTGTCAAAGCGTTTAGTTCGACTCTTTGGTATTCCAACGATAAAAGGGTGAAATTTCTGTCTGCGCCTTGTAGTCCGATGGAGGAATGGTGAGGGTTCAACTAGCTCAAAGAGCTCCTTCGCACACTCTCCAAAATGGATCCTATAAAATACCGATAGACAAGCGATTTTACGGCGATGCTCCAGGGATTGCAATTTCCTATTTGAGACCACGTCGTTGTTTATGAGCCTGCGGGCTCTTCGGTCAACAGAGTCCAATGCTTCAAGCTGGTATTTCGCTGAGCCATCCCAAAGGTGACTGCAGTTTACCATGTTGGTGGGCATTAAGTGGTAAAATAGTGATGAGTTGCTAGCCGAATTGTCTATTAACATGATTCCTTAGATTTTGCCCAATCCCTCGATTGGCTTTTACATTCCGCGCGGGTAGAGAAGCAGCTGGTACATTCAACTTTTTTCTTTTCTCCCAGACCAGCATGCAAGAGAATCGATCGTATCATACATAAATAACCCATATAAGCAGCCACAGTTGGAATCGGTTCAATTGGCGGAGGTTACCTATTAGCCATGACTGCTATCTTCCTGGAGTCATACACTGAGCGAAGTCCGCCGTACACTTGTCTACAATATCCTTACTTATATTGTACACAAGTGTGGAATCCACCTTCGACGGCTTGGTACAATGTGGCTATACAAATATATAAAAAGTCATACACCGTGTGTCAAAGGGGAAAGAAGATAAAACGCGGTTTATGTCGCTTTCCTAATAAGTATTAATCTTATTCATTTAAACGAACAATTCTTGTATATTTATATGATAATTTATTTTTATGATCTCTGAAACGGCTCGAACGATTTCCCTGAAATTTGGTATGTGGGGATTTTCGGGGGTAAACAATCGATCTAGATTAGAATTATGCTTGGGAAAACGCGTGTTTTCGAGTTTGCATGCGTTTTTCTTTCCACGCAGAATAATGGTCGCCAATTCGTCCCGCCGGCCACTGTCCGTCTAGTCCAGTGGGTTAAGACGCGGACATATAATGTAGTTAATGTTTGATTTTAATTTTTAAGTTTATGTAGATTATCGCCTAAACACCACCATACTACAATAAATAGTAATAACCGATCATAGCTCGGTCGCCCGAAATCGCAAAAGACTAGATTTACAACGGAAAATTTAATGGATTACCTTTTTATTTGTAATTTTTGGGGTAATGAAGTAAAAAAAATATAGTAAATTAATCCCATTTCGGCCAACATTTCTTTTTACCAATGTCTTAACATGTGTAATTATAAATAAACCATGATCCACATAAATCGTCATCACCGGTTAAATATTAAGGCTATTTTAATACTTCGTCAAAGTCAAGGTTATTTATAGGTTGACATTTGGTTACCTCGAAGTTTCTTGTTTTTCCTCACGAAGACGTAATATATAGGACGGATGCTAAACAAATCACTATAGTTTTGTCCATCCAAGTCAATCGTATACGCGGAGATGGTGTCTATATAAATGTAATGAAATATCGTAAATCGTGACAAGTAGTTCTTAATATCAGTCTGTTCTTACGTAGAAGTAATATTGAAATAGTTAATAAGCACACAAACAGGTAGTCTACTACAAATTTCTAGCGGGTAAGTAATAAATTGTAGATATGAGTAACATACAAAGAAATATGTAAATATTATTTAACTCTGATCTTCTAAAATGGACGAATATCTACTGCATATAATAATTTAAGCTCAAAAGTGGTGTCAATGTAATGCTACGATTTAATAATAAATCAAGCAGTTGTTGACCTGCAGACTGAGTATTTACTAATGCTAGTTTGTGCAAAATACAACTTCAATACATATTATGCGTGAGTGGGTGACCTACTAAAATGTACAAAGCAATAAAAGATGTGGTCTTTTCACAGTCAGTTGAACTCAGACACCACAAACCAGTCGGCAACTCCCACTCGATGCGGCCACCGTTAGACGCATGTGACCGTGCCATAACAACTTTCGTTTACTAGAACTTAAACTGCCATTATACCATGCGCATCCATGTGACTCATTACTAAGAGAGGTCCGGTCTGCTGTGCACGACTGGCCCTCACTTTACACAAAAATTGATTTCGGTACATAACATAAATTAATTTATTACATGCATCTCTGCGACTAGGGATTGCAATTCTGGATCCAGTGCATTTTTCGTCTTGCTGGATCCCGCATCTGGCACTAAATCCAATCTGGCCAAATCCGAATTTAATTGATAAAAAGTATGTAAATAATTATCTCTCTGCGCTAAAACACCACATGAACAACATAAGATTATCAAACTTTAGTTGTAAAATCTCTAGCAGTTGAATCCGCGCTAGATCCAGCTGGATTTGCTGCAATCCAGCTAAAATCCGGCTTGAAAAATCCGGCTGCTGGATAGCAATCCCTATGTGCCTCCCGGGCCCGACATCATTTCCTCTATCTTGAACATAAAGTTATTTAGATTACAAGGTATAAGGCACCCAACGCACCTCAGCTGAGAATGCAACCCCAACCCAGGAAAAAGATAAAGAAAGCTCAGAAGATGGTAATTAAGTACCAAGAACATTTATTTAAGTATTATCTATAGTTTTAGCAATGTATATTAGTATGCTTGGTAATGTCATTTCCTATTTTGAGTACCTTATTCTGACTTTTTGTTTAGGCTAAAGCCATTGTAACAACGTTTTCTCTCCAATACTTAAATATCACTATTACGAGAAGGACTTCAGTCGATGATAACATAATTTACAATATCTAGTATCTAACGATGTATCTACATATTGAAATGATATCGCGTTTTATCGCTATTTTCGAACAATTACTTCCGATAAGCTACTCGATGCTGCAAAGTGCCTTTGATATAAGTGCTCAGTTTTGCCTTCAAACAAGTTATTTTGTGTAATTTCATCACTAAATTAAATTATCATTATCACATAATTATGATTAAAGCATGTTTATATATCACTAGCTTTCGCCCGCGGCTCCGCCCGCGTCAATGTCGATCCCTCGGGAATAGTATATTTTCCCGGGATAAAAGGTAGCCTATGTCCTTCTCCGTACTCCAGAGAACTTGTATGCAAAATTTCATGATGATCGATTCAGTAGTTACGGCGTGAAAGCGTTACAAACAAACAAACTCACTTTCGCATTTATAATATTAGTAAGGATTATACTGAACTTATAATAATCGTATCTAAGTACCTTTTAAATCTAATAAATGTTGCGCTAAGCCTTAGCTTCTGGTTTCTCTAAATAAATTACATGTACTGAAATGTAGAACCATTTAAGTAATTTGTTTACTATTTCGTCACACATTAGCTAACGAGCTGCTAGAGCATCTATTATGGCCTTTATTGTACACTAATCTCATAAATTAATGTGAGCTGCGTATCTGCTAGTGCTAGCAAGTCTATATAGATTATTCTCTCTGCAGGCGTAGAAGCAGTCGAGCATGGCGATGAAGGAGTGGCTGCAATGGCTGCCGCCGCCGCGCTCACTGCTGGCGCTGCTTCTGGCGGTGGCCGGTTTCAGTGGCCGGCTCTTTGCCTCCCATTTCACGCATTCACCGACCCTACTCGTTGATGCCTGCCATTCTCTCTGCAGGCTGGTGGGATTAATAACAACTCTATTAGCGTATAAGGTAAGTTATTATTAACTTATGTTTGCTGTGAGGAAATTAATTTCTATCAATTTAATATTGCGTCATTAAGAATTTCTTTCGGAATATGATTTAGACGTTACTATTTAATGTGAAATAACTGCAAAGTAATTTTTATGGAACTGCGAGATACATCAAGTTATACATTTCTCCATCTTATAAAAATACACAATATTAATGGGATTAAGTGTAGTAGTGTATCATTGTTTCTCGTGCTACGGAACAGTAGTGCTGGTTCAAGCAATATATTAGAGTAAAGTTCAATATATTAGCATACCGTGTAGTTTAATTTAATAGGATGTTTTCGATATGGTGATTTTATTAGGTACGATTATTTGAATATGTTGAACATTAATATGTTGTGATCTCATAACTATAGAAAAATATTTTGATTGAAACGAGTAGTCGATGAGTCTGGGTCCTCGCTGCCAGGAGTGAATGGGCCCAGTTTACCCAAACATTTGCATTACCTAAACCAAGGGCCTATATATACTATGAGTAGCTTAAACCTAACCCTGATACTAATAAGCGGTATCTTACCCGATATTATTGACTGTTAAGTCCCTTATCTACAGTACGTTCATATCCTTATGTAACCCAGTATGAAAGAGCCGACGAAGGAGCAGGTCGAGAAGGCCGCCTCCGGAACACCTTCGGCTGGGCGCGCATCGAAGTCGTGGGTCGACTGTCGGTCCACGTGCTGTTCGCATCCTTCGCGCTGGCGCTCGTAGTCAACGCACTACAGCTGGGTGTCCACTCCTCGCACGGACAGCCTCCTCGCTACCCGAAGGTCATCGTCGCATCTGCAGTGATTGGACTACTTCTGAATGCTATAAATTACATGCTCCTAGCTGGTAAGCTCAAGCAGATATAGCCTTTTCTGTGATTTGAAAATTATAAGACACAAGACCATCTCGCATAACAGCCGAGGTCTAACCGTAGGTATTAAGTAAACGTTAAGGGCTCTACAATGACATCAGTTTCGAGGAAATACATTTATAAACCATATTATACGTTTTAAGGGCCAAGATGACCTCGTTTTTAATCGAATAAAAATGCTTAATGATTAGTAGGAATAGCAAAATTTAAAAATCATATTAATTAAGCAAGTTTGTTGGTATAAGTATAATTAATGAAATGAGTCTGTGAATTTGTCAATGGTATTTTGAAAAGGTCTTTATTCTAGAAGACTCCAGTCTTCTAGAATAAAGTAGATCGTAGGACATCAGGTACTTACCGCATGGAAATTGCTGGCAAGTCTGTCACTGTATAGGTAAATGGGCGATTGTTTTTGATATCTGTTACGATCGCGTGAAGCGAGCCGGCTGCCGGCAATACAGTGACTTATTTTCAAACAAACCGCTGTTCAAACCGCGAGTGTGTGAAACAAAACATATAATAATTTCTGGGGGAGAAATTCCTATTAATCAAGCATACACTTATACTGCTTGTTTAGTAAATTATAGAGAGGTATGTTTCAATTGTTGAAATGGAAACAGATAACTTTTATAAAAAAATATTTAAAATAAAAGATCTAAATAACTGACAAAACAAATTAGTAGGTACCATATAATTTACTTAGAGAAGTACGATTTTTATCTAAAGTTGTCCCAAGAAAGAATTCAAGCAGACTCTGCTTGAATTCTCTGAAATCTGAGAGTATAAAAATGTGCACCATATTCAGATTTCTGAGAATAAAGAGAGGTCTTAGCTTCCGAAGATTAAAAAAAAACCGGCCAAGTGCGAGTCGGGTTCGCGCACGAAGGGTTCCGGTTCCGTACCATTATCTATGATAAATAAGTTAAATATATTTTATAAATTATTAAATATATTTTTATTGTATGGAGTAACTAAAAATGTATGCTTTTCGCAATTTTTCCTTTATCTGTGCATATCGTTGCTTCGTAAAAAATCTCATGATTCTGAGTTCAAGGGAAGTACCCTAGGTTTTGATTCCCTTGCGGATGTCGAATATTTGCGGCATAAACGGCTGTATCTTTTGGTTGCATTGACTTAGGAGTTTGATTTTTTTCACAACTCCAAGGGCCCTGAGAGAGAGACCTGAGTATTATATATGAATTTGTATTGGTACCTCCACGCGTTCCTGAGGAAAATAATCTCGACAGACAGACGGACAACAAAGTGATCCTATAAGAGTTCCTTTATTTCCTTTTGAGGTGCGGAAACCTAAAAATAATATTTTTGGACGGTTTTTGGACAAACACCGGCTCTCTGCCTTATCATGGGACATAATATTCAAACGCGAATATCTTAATGAGCGCTTTACAGACTAACTTTACTATATGGAACCTAAGTGAAAGTTTACTTGCAGGTCGTGAACTTAGTTACAGCCGTCGCCTGAGCATGACGGAGGGCGGAGGAGTGGTGTTGAAGACCGGCGCAGGAGAGCCTATCCTAGCACACGCACCTACTGATATTGCCAGTGAGTTTCATTTATAAACATGTAGTAATATAACTAAAAAAAAACCGTTAAGCGCCGGCCCATATTTATTTATTATTATTATACATGCGAAAGTGAGTTTGTATGCTTGTTTGTTTCTTACGCTTTCACGCCGTAACTACTGAATCGATCATCATGAAATTTTATCCCGGGAAAAAATACTATTCCCGAGGGATCGACATTAACGCAGGCAGAGCCGCGGGCGAAAGCTAGTCTATAATAAGTTTAAAATTATTAAAAATATTTTGATTATATGATGTCACTAAATGTAAGTCTGCTTTTCGCAATTTTCCTTTATCTTACTTGAGACGTTGCTTCGTACCTACTTTCAAGATTCTGAGTTCACGGGTAGTACCCTGTAGGTTTTGGTTCCCTTGCGAATATTGAAAATTTGTGGCATAAAAGCTTCAAAGTTTGATTTTTTCACAACACCAAGGGACAGAGATCTCTCAGACAGGCAGACAACAACAAAGTGATCCTATAAGGGCTCCAATTTTTTTTTGCTTTTGAGGTGCGGAACCCTAACAAGTGGTTAATTTCAATAAATAAAAAACCCGACTGCCTTTTTGACAGTTTACGTCTGCCATATGGGTGCGTATTGTTTGATATAATAACAAATTATATATTTTTATTTCAATAATGTTCAAAAGATATAATGTTTACTTGACATAATCATTACCGATTATATTCTTAAAAGCTATAATATACATGAAATTTTTATGAACACTAAATATCACCTGTTATACAACTTGTGCAGTATACATGCCAAAATGTATACCATTCAAAAAGTATACTATTTAAAATAAATATCAATCAAAATCTATAGAAATCAAAATGTATACCTATTAAAAATATATATCTGAGAAAATATACCAGCTAATAGACCCATGTCTATGTTTCGAATTTGAATTATTTCAGTAATACCAACGAAATAATTCAAGTTCGCGCAAGCTCATAAACTCGTAAAAAATGCGGAGTAGCTAGCAAAAGTGCAAAGTGCATCATTCAAACAAAGATAAAGGTAATCGATTTTATTAGTAAAGCAAACGGAGAGTAAAACAAAAAGTAATGAACATCATAGGATTCCAAAAAAAAGAACTATTACAAACAAAAGCACTTATTACAATATTTTATTGTATGTTAATATTAGGACAAAGTATGAAATAAATAAAAAAATTGTGATACATACAAAATGCGGGCGCATTTTGTATGTATCACTATTTTTTTCATACAAAAAGTATTTCATAAAAAAAGTAATGAACATCATAGGATTCCAAAAAAAAAAGAACTATTACAAACAAAAGCACTTATTACAATATTTTATTGTATGTTAATATTAGGACAAAGTATGAAATAAATAAAAAAAATTGTGATACATACAAAATGCGCGCGCATTTTGTATGTATCACAATTTTTTTCAAGTAGAAAGATAACTTGCTATATTTTATTGTATATTTAATGTATTAATAATGTATTACAATTATTATTAATAACACCTATTTTATCTTATTTTGTTCAAACTTATATTAGAGGCCATAGCTCGAGGAAATTCACGCTGGGAATATTCATATTTTCGTTTAATATATTGCAGTCTTTCTTTTTGTTTTATTAATATTGTAACACTTTACATTATAACTACTTTAAGTAAAATAAGTATACGATATCTTCGCCAATTGTGAACCGATATTGATGTTTCTTTTTTTATTTGAAAATCCTTTACTGGTAGTAAGTTGGTCCCATTTTAATATGGTGAAGATATGATGAAGAACTTTGGAAATATGGAAGAAACTCCTAAAATAAAATTTAATTCGGGTGTTTTTTTTTTTTAATTTTAATTATTAGTTATGTATTGAGAATCTTCTACCAATTAATTCGTATAACCAATGATTATTATCCGTAATAATATGTATATATAACGTTTATTATACATAACAACTATTCGATTTTTTTAATTTTTATAATAATAAAACGGTATTATAAGGGTTTGATATGTTAAATAATTGTTATAATAAAAGATTTTAGGTTTTTTAAACTTATTTCTTTCGATTTTTATCTTACTTGATAATTATACTGACCAAAATTATATATTTCGTTGTTATATATCTTAAAAGATATAAATTTTGTGTTTATATGTTATATTACTTACCCCTGCCATATAGATGTTTTGCTAACGTCACATAGCCTGTGCCACTTCAGGGAAGAATACGAATCTAATGGTACTCAACACTTCGAAATCGGTCAAGCCGTTAAGTTTAGGCTACAGGGGACAACATAGGAACAGACATACATACAAACGCGACTGATCTCCCTTTTACCATCTATCTAAAGACACTTGGGTTTTTGAAACAAACCTAACAATAACTTAATTGTAGTGAACATCTTCCTTACTATGCTTTTATCGCTAGATCGATTTTTGTATATGAAACAAATGATACAATAAATACGGTGCGTAGGTTAATCATTATTAATTTTTCAATAATGATTTGGTTAAAGATGATTTCTTAAAGATGTTGGGTAACAAGTAGTCAACCCTATTGCAAAAATTAAAAACTTAACGTTCTACCTAAGGACTCTTGTGTTTTTGAGACGAACCTAACAATACCCTAACTGTAGTAGAAATCCATCCAGCAGATTTAGAGATACAAGGCAATAAATAAATTTACAAACACACATTATACGCGCGAAACTCATAATCCTTCTTAACAGTCGGGTAAAACTTAACATATCAACTTACTAACGATCAATCAGATATCTGCGTCACAGATAACTAAACCGGGTACATGCTCAGGTAAAAGAGAGAGAGAGAAATCAGTCAGGTATCTACCACGGAGGTATCTACTGACGACGATACCGTCAAATGCCATCAAACGCGGTGAAAATATAAACGAAAGCCGAGAAAATCAACCGGATAAACAAGTTTAAGTATCTATAAGTCTTGAAATAACTACAGAGAGCTACAGAACAAAAAAGTACGAAATATCATACTTCGCAAATAGTGATCTTCAATCAGTTTTAGACATTTAGTACCTTCATACATACTACAGACGTAATCAATTTAATTAAGGGCAAATATTTTAAGGGCTGGCACCCACAAGCTAGAAAATTACTTTAGAAGCAAAATAAAAAAAATCGGCACGCAAGTTTTCGAGATATCTGGACCTGAACATTTAGAAAAACAGACGAATAATTCACCCTGTGTACAAAAAAACAATTTCTTGGCGAACAACTTTTACTATTATTAACTATGGATGTCACTGACCTCGATAATCAACAAAAGATAACAGCGGATTTATCGACTTTGCCTAATAAAAAAAAATGGAAACACAAAATGTAAAATTAGCGTGTCGATTTCTTGAAATTTGCTACTAAAGCATTTCTTTTACCAGCCCTTAAAATATTTGTCGCACATATAAATGAAGTTACATTCCCAACGAATCAAAGGCATCGGCACTTACCAAGCGTAAACGTTACCGCTCTATCGTTTATCGCCCACGGACTCGGGGCGTCTGCTAAACTTGAATTAATGTTACTAGGTTACGAGTTTCTAAGCTAAGCGATAGAAGTTAATAACTTTGTACATTGTGATCTTGTAACGCAGGTCACATAATGACCTTTCGCCTTAGATCGCCTTTACACCTAAGTAAAATCTCTACTTTCACGTTTAATTCTTATTAAAGCAGATTTTAAATTATTTTTAAAGTAACTTTTAAAAGTTTCTTGCCAAATGGCAATTCAGGAGTACCCGAAACCAGCTAGCATGTATAAAGAGATTGATGGACTTTGTAAGGCTCGTAACAAATGGAGGTCCTTAGTCTCTACCTATTACCCCTATGAGAAAGAGGCGTGATAATAGATGTATTGCACAGAGTGTTATGTTTTAAAGTAACAAGTAACGAAATTATGTATTAAGGTATAATTATAAGTGCACATCTCTTTAAACTTAAACACAGAATAAGTAATAGTACCTAAGTACTTAACTAAATACTTTTCAAGACTTTTTAAGAATAGGTTTGTTTGAATTTAGGTTTTAGAAAATACTTACAGAAACAGAAATAATGGTTATAGAATATTGTTTGTAACGCTTTCACGATATAACGACCGAACCGATCATCATAAAATGTTGCATACAAGTTCTCTGGAGTACGGAGAAGGACATAGGCTACCTTTCATTCGAGGGAACGACGTTAACACGAGCAAAGCTGCGGGCGAAATGTAGTCTCCTATAAATAAATATATCTCCCCACTGACCCATCTCAGTAAGATGCCCTGCATATTTTTGAATGAGATTCATTCAAGTAAGGAAGTGCTAACACTGATATACGATTTTTAAATCTCAATGTAAGTTAACAACTGCTGTGTAAAGATGCCAACTGAGATCACTGAGTTTTAACATGCGTTCCTTTCGAATCGCAATCACATGACAACAGTGTGCTGACTGGTTTCCTACAATGTTTTCGTTCACTGATAGCAGAGCAAGTTTTGAAAAGGACTGATTCGTCGCCAAACTCCGGATGTCAATTATCCCCCGACATAGCCTTGACGAAGCGACTCAGCCCATCAATTGGAACAACTTTTCCGATGGGACCAATGCTGGGAACTCGATTTCTTTTATACAATTCCGTAGAAGGCCCATCCGGCCTTAATGTAACACCCGGTATGTACGAGTATAACATGTCGCGCCGCACCGAGTAAAGACTACCAAACTTACTAATGAGTTACCTCATTTTTGATACTAAGAATGTATTTGTGAACATTAAAAATATCTGATATCAACATCAAAAACTCTAATAACATTCTACTGGTAGCTGAGTCAGTGGAAAAATAGCATAAAAGTGCGAAATAAAATAATTTCTATTGTATAATAAACTAATAAATATTTAAGATAATACATGAGTATAGTGGTTACATAGGTAATACAATGATAATAAATAATTGAAGTAGTAAACGACCCATAAACGTGTCCGTCACTTGATAATCTCCATATGGTATAGCCCATTGTTACCGTCAATGGCAATTGTACTAAAATATAATGAGATGGCCTTACATTACAACATTATCACACTGAACGTCGCTGATAGCGATTATAAAACTTGAGCAGCAGTTATCATGTCCGATAATGAAGCAAAAAGCGGTTGTGCTTTAGAATAGCTTAGCACGAATTTGTATTATATGAGGATTGTGTCAATATCCTTGCGGAGATGTTATTTAAATTTTCATACATAATAGCACTAAAGTAGCATCCAAACGAGAACTTATAAAAGTTAGATGAGCCAAAGAAATAACAATAATATTTCATACAAACTAAAATAATAAAAATAAACTACTGAACTGATTATGATGAAATTTAAATGGGACCAACTTGAAAGCGAACCCTTTCAAACCTTAAAGAATTTTAAAAAGAGGTTCATAAATTACAGAGATCTGAGGTAAGATACATTTTAAAAAATACAACCGAATTGATAACCTCCTCCTGATGTCGGTTATACATATACATGAACTATGGAAATTACAAATTCATTTTCTTGCCAATTACACTGCCGCACGGGTTGCGTACAATATTTAACTACAAAGCCACACCTTTTGTATGTAGAGTCTGGTGATACCTATAAGTTATGTATTCTCTATATCTATCTCTTCCAATCCTCTCTTGTGAGGTTAACCAAACTTTTCCTTGCTTATAACACAATTTGTCTTAATGATCTGTGGTTTGACGTCTCAGTAATAAAGTCCTTATTCTGAGGTAATAAATGAGTACAATAGAAACTTAGAACTTAGAATTTAGAAATTATAACATCTTTACTTTTTAATTTTATTTTGTTGTTGTTATAACGAATAAAGTTATTAATATTCTGTAAAAAGTCAGGTCTCTACCTATTACGCTTCAATAAATACAGCCCTGTAACAGACGGACGGATGGACGTCAGAGGCTTAGTAACAAGGTCCCGTTTTTAATCTTTGGGTACGGAACATTAAAGAGAGGCCAAATGACCAAGAGAAACCGGCCCTACTTAATCAAAAGACATCACGTGCGCGCTTGAAAGCTCGAAATTGATATCTCGGTCTGACTACCTACTATGAAAGACAATTTTGACGAGGTCAATAGTACGAGGGGTGATCCAAAAGTAATGATAATCGGTTATTTCTAGCCAGCATAAAAATCTGAAATATTTTTTCCTGGTTGCTTATGTAGTTACTAGTTGAGCATAAAAAAATCATATAAATAGGTTACGATTTCTGGGAGATACATTTATTTGAAAACCAACCGTCGCAGTGAACACATCAAAATGGAGAACAATGAAATCAGGGCTGTCATCAAGTACCTCTGTCTGAAAAAAATGTCTACCAAAGACATACACAGCGACTTGGTGGAAACATTGGGGGAGTCTGCTCCTCCATATTCTACAGTTGCACGCTGGGCCAAGGAGTTTAAGCTGGGCAGAACATCGACTGAAGATGAACATCGAGAAGGACGGCCATCCACGTCCCTAACCGAAGATAACGTGAAAAAAGTCGAAAATATTGTATTGGCGGATAGAAGAGTGACCATCAGGCATGTAGCTGAGATCACAGGGATCTCATATGGCAGCATTCAAAGAATCTTTGCAAACGAATTGCATATGAAGAAGGTCTCTGCGCGTTGGGTACCAAGAATGTTAACCGACGAGCAAAAGAAAAAACGTGTTGACATTTCGAGGGCCAATCTCGAAAAGTTCCAAGCAGATCAAGAATGCTTTTTATCTCGTTTTGTGACTATGGACGAAACTTGGATCCATCATTTTGATCCTGAGACCAAACAACAGTCGAAGACTTGGAAGCGAGCCTCCTCTCCGACACCGAAGAAATTCAAAGTGTCAAGCTCTGCGGGCAAGGTTATGGCGTCGGTTTTCTGGGATGCCAAAGGAATCATTATGATTGAATACTTGGAGAAGGGAGCCACTATTACTGGGTACTACTACGCTGACCAAATAAGAAGACTGCGGGAGGCGATTAAGGAAAAAAGACGCGGCAAACTGCGAGCTGGAGTGCTGTTTCACCAGGACAACGCGCCGGCTCACAAAGCCACAGTTGCGATGGCTGCTATTCAAGAAACGGGATTCGAACTGCTAGAACACCCACCCTATTCGCCAGATCTAGCTCCCAGTGACTTCTACCTCTTTCCTCGGCTCAAAGAACACCTCAGAGGCGAAAAATTTGAAGACGATAGCGCAGTGATGGCTGCTGTTGAGGCGTTTTTGGAAGGTCAAGACAAAGAATTTTTTTTAAAAGGAATCGTGGGTTTAGAAAAAAGATGGACTAAATGTATTAACTTATTAGGAGACTACATTGAAAAATAAAATGTTTTTTTCGCTTTCATCACCGTGTTTTATTTTCATTATCATTACTTTTGGATCACCCCTCGTACATTAGCTCAAGTATTAGAGTGGTTTACAGCAAACAATTTGCTGTTGAACGCTAAAAAGACGAAGTGTATTAAATTTTGTTTACCGAATGTTACAAAAGTACCAACACGCATAGTGGTCGAAAACGAAACGATAGATTTGGTAGATAAAACAGTATTTCTTGGGATGACAGTTGACTCGGGACTTCAATGGGGTGCCCATATCACATCCTTAGCGGGTAAACTTAGTTCTGCTGCTTACGCTGTTAGAAGAATAAGACTGACGTTGATACTGCGCGTTTGGTATACTTCAGCTACTTTCATAGTGTCATGTCGTATGGGATATTACTATGGGGTAACGCAGCAGAAGTTAATACCATATTTGTCCTTCAAAAACGCGCTATCAGATCTATATATAAACTAGGTGCTAGAGAATCTCTTAGAGAATTGTTTAAAAATATAAATATTTTGACATTCCCCGCGCAATACATATTTGCAAATATTATGTTTGTTCGTAATAATCTTCATCTTTACGCGAAAAATAGTGATATCCACAACAGGAATACGAAAAATAAAAATAAATTAGCGATACCAACTTTGCGATTACAGAAAACAATGAATTCATTTTTGGGACTTAGTATACGCTTCTATAATAGAATTCCTGAATAAATATTGGCTCTGTCATTAGGTAAGTTTAAGACTGCTCTTAAAAATCAATTGCTTAAAAATGCCTATTATTGTATTTATGACTATTTATCAGATAAAACTCCATGGAAGTAATATATTCAATAAATTGTACATCGGTGATTACTTAATGTAAAATAATTCAATTTGTTATAAATATGTGAAAGTGTAGCCCTTCAGGCACGTAGGGACCAATACTGGACTGAGTTTCTTTCGGCGTATTCTTCTCAGCAGTGGTCGTTTCGAAACGCTAGTAGCTTATCGATTTTTCAAATATTAAAAATAATAATATGACGTTCAGAAAGAGATACATGATATCCAAATTTGAATAAAATTCTATTTCATTTCATTTCATTTCATTTCATTTCATTTCGACTTTAGTACAAGTAATGTTAGCTGTAAATATGTCGCGATTATCGTTTATCTACACTTCTACACTAATATTACGAAGTAAACTAATTATTTAAACTAATATTATGTAATAAAGAGGAAAGATTTGATCGGTTGTTTGCATTGAATAGGCTCTGAAACTGCGGATTAATTTAAAAGAAGCTTTCACCATTAGAATCCTACATAATCCCTAATGGACATAGGCTATAGACTATATACCTATATCTACCCGTGTGAAACCGGGCGAGCTGCTAGTATTTTTATTTTTTTATATTATAATGAAGAGAGATTTGATTATTTGTTTGTTTGCTTGCATTGAATAGGTTCCGAAACTGCTGGACCAATTTGGAAAATTCCTTTACCATTATCCCTAATGAACATAGTCTACCCAGGGGAAGCCAGGACGGGGCGCTTGTTTTAAAATTAATAACGAGACTATGTAGCTTAACTTTTAGGATTATCAACATTAGTAGTTATGAAATATTATATTTACTGTGTTTAGCGAGTTTTCGATATTTCGTTCCAGCTTCAAGGACCATAACAGTTCATTCATGATCATAATAACGAGAGGTATTTCTCATATTAAATTAAGAAATAATAAATACTATTTGTCTAGGCAGCCTATTTGTGATCGGTGCTGGGCTGACGCTGGAGTGGGAGCCGGAGGCTGCGAAGATCGCCGACCCCGCGCTATCGGCCTTTGCTGCCATCGTTCTGGTCATCTTTAATTATCCCTTCTGTAAGTTACAACTACAACAATCTCTTTAAATTGACGAGTCAAACCCTCAAGATACTCGTTTAGCCGACACTTCTTTAATGAAATTAAGTCCAATCCAGAACGAATGGGTATTAATTCAAATAAGTATATGCTAAATATGTGATTTAGTAATTTATACTACGTATTGATGTATGTTTGAAGTCACATTATTTTGCAATAGATTTGTAACAGATTTAAAGAGGAGGAGAGAGGTGGTTTGAGAGAGTGGGTAACGTAACGATAAATTACTAATGTAGTTTTAGGCATGAATTAATGTGAAGTAAAAATGTACACTAAACAATTTGTGTCCCCAGTGCGGTCTGCGGGTCTGGTGTTGCTACAAACAGTCCCCGAGGGACTGGGCGCCTGCGAGCTGCGCGCGGCGACGCTCCGCCTTCCAGGAGTGCTGGCCATCCACGAGCTGCACGTCTGGCAGCTGCATCGAGACAGGGTGGTCGCCACAGCTCATGTGATCTACGCCTCACACAAGGTATGTAATAATCACATAATAATGTTTACGACGCTTTTACAAACAGTTTCCGTGTGAGTGTGAATTAAGTACGTTGGCCCTGCATCTGGCTACTGCATCCAAACCAGTTGTTAGCCAGTGATCATTTGACCTGCATCACTTGTGGTTGCGTTCTTGCACCCTATCAACAGGAGATTAAAAGTGCTTTTGAAGGAAAGTATGACCACAAGAAAACACTCAAGTTATCAACGAAAACATTTAATTTGCAATGTTTCTATTGGTATGTCCTTAGTGGTTTACTCTTACTTCATTCCCTCCTAACAATGCATTTTATTTTAAAGCGCTGCTTACCTATCGCCAATCTTATTTAATTTTGTTGTTTCCAATTTAATGGAATTATATTTAACAACGCTTTTAATAATTAAAATTAATTACACGTGTCCCATCTCAATTGTTTACTTTTGATTGTTACATACAGTAGATAAGATAATCTTCAGCACCAATTGTTAGAACAATTGAACTGTGAACTGACACCGTTCAGTTATATGAAATTAAGCATTATGATAAGCATGTAAAGAACTTTATTTTATTTCTAGGATTACTTGCATAGCTCGACGCTGGTGTGCGAGCTCTTCAAACGACATGGCATCGGTCTAGTCACCCTGCAGCCAGAGTTCAACCTAGTTTCGTTTGCTGGTAAGAATATTTTGATGAAATACACGAGACGGCTAAACTAAACGTCTGTGCCAATAAGTAGTTCACTAATGCGAAACAACAATGATCGCGCTACTATAAATAGCTGGAACTAAACTATTCGATGAAACCACGCCATTTTGCTCTTGCTTTATCGGTCTTAGAAACGAGAATATTTTTTAATTGAGTAACTTTGACTAAAGAAAATATCAGCACCACAAAATGTTCATAGTTTGCACCACTGAATTTTATTGTGTGTTTGTATATCAGGTACAGACGAAGAGAAAAAGGCTAGCATAGAGTTCGCGAACATCGCATGCTCCAGCCCCTGCGCCAAGGAGTGCACGGCTCGTCGCTGCTGCGAAGCGCCCAGGAAACCATCCGTTACACAAGCGTAGACTGACACTAAATGTTGCTTAACCACAAGTGTGCGGTTCGGAAATATTACACCCTTCTATAAATCCTTCTCTCTAGATACAACGTCAAACTGAGAATATAAGTCATCTTTCAAATAAGGCATTTATCTACACAGTTCAAGCGTATTAAATAGTACATCGTACGTGTGAGTTATATTATGTTGACTATATAGGTACGTGTGACATCGGTGATCAGGGTGCATTGTAAATATTATTGTTAAGTGAATCGCATTCGTTAAGACATCGAGTTAATAGTCTAGTATAAGTGCAACCAAAGAAGCATTATTCAATCGCTGCCGTGAATTTTCTGATTGAGGTTGATAATGATACAGCAATCAACTGCAAGTGAAAGTGTGCATGAAGACATGGTTGGAGTTACCTCATTATGTCACTTGACTGCACCTCGTATGGTGGTTACAAAATGACGCGCAAACGAGCAGCGGCAACGTAATGACAAGGAACTATTGTAGCTATTGTTGGGACAGTCATTGTCAAGCTTTTGGTGATTGAAAGGAGAAATCTTGCGCGAACGCTCCATGATGTATGGAAGACGACAACACACACCAGTAAAATACACAATATTTTGCAGTAGAAGTAATTATTGTTTTCACATTCAATACAACTTGCGTCATAATGAAAAATATACAAACAATAATCGTATAGAGAAATATTATGAGAGATGGATCGAAACATGATATTCCTACCTTTATTATACCTCTTAGAAATTATTGTTCAAATCTTTTGCTCAATCTACAATTAGTTATATAATTAGTTGCCTTGCCGTAATGTGTTTTATATAAGTACCTACCTACGTACTACAAATGACTTTCTGAGAAAAAGAAAATTTTCAGTAAATATTTTTATAGCAAGTTCTGCAGGATATAATAGACGTAAGAAAAGGATATCAGAAAAACAAGAACAATATGTCGTTACAAATTAACGTGAGACCCATTAAATCGGTTGTTTACACAGAAATAGGTGGTTTTTTATGTATAATGTTTTAGTTTAGTGGCTCGGACTTGAGAAGCTGCATTGTGCTTTGACAATAACGTTGAGTGGTGTACAAAGTGACTGTGATGTTCCTAGACAGTATTATCGTAGGGCAGCTAGTTAGGCAGGGTCAATATTTGCAATTCTACGTAAATTATATTATAACATTATGATGATAATAATTTAGATTTAAGTGTTTTCTGTACAGTTTTGTTGACAAGTGATTGATATATTAAAATAAATATATTTTAGCAGTAACATTGTTGACTTTATGTTGCGAGAACAAATATTATTGAAACGTCAATTGTAGCTAATGAGTTTATTTCCAACTGGCTACAAGAACAATCATATAATAGACATTTGTATATAAAAAGTAAGTAAATACCTACTATTTCAAATATTACTACAGATATATAATATTTTTTTGGGAAAACACCAAATAAACTACTCCCTATTAAACTTGTAGTAAATATCTATTCATTGAAATTGCTACAAAAATTATTGAAAAGTCGATAAAATATCACACGAAATATTAGACTCATGAGGAGGGGGTCCTAAAATCCAATTATTATCTAATCATCATCATACTCGTAATTCGGTTGTTCAGTGCTAGAAAGGTGTGTAGTGCTGCTGGTCAGCCGGCAGACGGCGGGGCGACAGGCGCGGCTCTTCACCAGCCTACGACACGCTTTTCCAGCCCCAGATGCCGGTCGCTGAAAGAGATCGACAGTACACGTGTTTAATTTGCCAGGACCAGCTACTTAGCATGCGAACCACAGATGTAGATGACCATAGATAATGCAAGTATCACGATTTGTAGGAAAGCTAGCGTGCCAATTTTTTAACACCTACTAAGAAATATTATGTCCTTGCCTTTGAATGCTTTAAATTTTTGGGCTATTGCAGTTAATTATCACGCAACGAGGCATTACAGTTTTCGCAGCCTTCCGGGTGCAACAAAAGACGCCCGCGGACTGTCAGTAGCAGCGACCAACCATGACGGTTGGTCGGGGTTCGGACAAACGAAGTAGGTGCATTAACGTCATCTATGTACATCTATATCTGTGATGCGAAAAAGTACATCACACGTAGTTGTATAAATGTAACTTGCCGAAATTGTAGATAAAATAGTATTAAATTGAATTCTGTACACAGCCCATATATTTCTAGAATAACAACACATCACACTTTACCTAGACCTAGAAATACAGCTAACTAAATACATTTTCTTACGATTTTCATGGTTAATTAAGTCATACGTTAAACCAGCTGTTTATTATTTGTCACAATTTAAATAAGAATGTAATTAAAACGTCGAAGACAGTCAGAGGTTCTGTTTCTTGACTCATCATATTTTCAACAAGCAAATTTAACAAACGAATTGAAACTGAAAACTCACTAGGCTAAAACTTAAAGGCACCGTTGCACCCGGCACAGTTGGTGCAGTTAGCTACTGGACTCACCAAGACCAATCGATAGTTGAGTTTGAATGCGACGTCACAATCCCCCACACACTCGCTCCACCCAAGCCACGGGCCCGTCTCGCAATTCGCATCCTCTACTTTCAGTGATAATTGAAAATAAAGACATGTTATCAAAATAATCGGAAATTTCAAATCAATACATTCAGATCATGCATAAATAAAGTACTAACAATAAGTTATGCCTATACCTACATGATGTAAAGTCAACGTCAGGTTATATTTGAGTAATAAGATAGGTAGGTAGTAGGTAACAGAGGATCTAGGTCACTATATCGCCGGTCCCTGCATCGAACCCGTTCCATCGACGGTGTAATGTAGCGAAGGTTCACAATTTCGCTGGTACGCCACTTCGACAGCCCACCAAATTGATGGTAAACTGCATTGAAGGCGCAATAACAGATACCTGTTCTGACTGTACGTTTGGTCAGAACGTCTGGTACGTTTCATTTACATCTTTTACCTATGATCCATTGAGTCTTTTAGAAGTTAATAAAAAAGTATAATTTTAGGAGCAATTTTTAGTAACGTCTGAGACCAGTACCTTGTTCAGTAGGTATATCATTCTGAATGACCTCGTTATCATCCGTCGGCTTTACTGGCTTCAATTTTTTTGTGGTCGTGGATTCGGCGGCAGGCGTCGGACCTGTTAAATAAACATCTGTTAAATGAGTATCGGCTGATATATCGACGTCTCTATTAATTTTAACTACCCAAGTACCAAGTCCTAATAATGCTAAATGTAGACCTTACATTTACGCCCTAGGCTCTGTCTACACCGCGACGGTTAAAGACGTGGTACGTTATAGGTACCACGTTATAGGTATACATACATACTAATGGATTACAATTATCAAAATAGTAAATACCTATGTATCTAATGTATATTTGTTTGTTGAAGGGCATAAACGATGGAAAGATTCAGTTCAATGACACTACAATAACTGATATGTAGTGTTAACGATATTATTACATCAATATATGATAAATGTTATCGATAGAGATATATTAAGTCTAATTTCCAATAAGCACATAAGAAACTTATCAGTCTTACAATTTATTACTCGGATAAGTAAATAAGAACTCATAGAAGAAATAATCCGTAGAATTATAAAAGAAGTTAGGTCTAGGTCGCGTATAACGATGGACAGACAAATCTCAAGGTTCACAATTACCGTCGTGTTCATAAGGACAACAGTTGGACATCAGCAACAGTAGAAGCTAATTTGATGCCAACCTAGTAAACTACCTATTTTGTTGCAATAGTTTCACTAAGTTCATATTGTCACCTATCCAATGGAAATACAACAGAAGTCAGATTGAACGGTTAAGGATTTAATAATGAAATATAATAACACTTGCTAAGTGCGAGTCGGATTCACAAACATACACACACTAAGAGTACATACACACATAATGAAACCTCTCCCATGCGTCTTGTTAGATTAATTATCTAAACTCTTGCATATACACTATTGTTCCTCATGAACTGTGATTTTGTTTGTTTTTTTTTTTGTGTGACAAAAGGCTGAAACTACATATGGCTTGACTGTATGCTTGAGCCTTTTGCCTTTCTTATATAAAGGAAAAAACCTTAATTTTCTGTGATTAGATGCCTCAGTAACAAATTAACAGAACATTTTACAGATTAAAGAAAGACGCCCCCCTCCCCCTTTCTTTTTTATTTTATTTTGCTTTTATTATTTGTGTAATAGCGGCAATAGTTCTACATACAAGGCTCTACCTGCAACGGTTCAATAGATACAGCTCTGTGACTGTGACAGACGTACGGATGGACGGACGGGCATCGGAGGCTTAGTTACAAAGTCCAGTTTTTACCGTTATAAAAAGTACCAAACAATAAAAATATTTTATATGGTTTCGTACTTTTTATGTATGGAATATAATTATTTTCCGAGGTAGTTAAGGTACTGCTGTTTATAAGCTTATATGGAATGAGACTTCAGGCTTACTGCCCATTTATACTGCGTATCTAAATCATATTACCGTTATACTGATGTAGGTAATAAGATAGTGCTTGTGGACTATAATATATAAAAGGGCACTTTGTTAGGAAGGGATGTTTAAAAATTTCAAAATTTGTTAAATAAAATTGTAAGCGTGATTGTGTTAAAGTTCTTTATAAACACGATCGGCAGTATTGTTCTGGGCAGTTTGGATCAACTTTAGTGACGGTTTTAGGTAGCACTTAACCTGACTGCCGAATATTAAACTTCATAATATTTTCAGAAAGCCTCATAAAAAATGAGAAAGAAAGGGTTTAAATTACTGTCTAAAAGAAGTCCTAACTCCTGAATATGGTTTTATTACGTATCAAGTTCATTAATTTTGGTCAAATGGCAACCAGCTGTGACAAAGTAAGTGCAAAGGCTTCCTAGAACCATGACAGAAATCGGCATAAATTGTTCAAACCGAAGTATACTGCCGATCGTGCTTATACATTTTTATCATGATCACTTCTACAATTTTTTATAAATATTGAACATTTGAATCTTCCATAACTTCTATACGATACCTAACCTGATGTAAGAAATTGGATATTTATATTCACCAATGAAGTGCCTATCCATTTATTATAGTCCCCAAACACTCTTTTATACATCCCGGGAAAAAGTACTATTACCGAGGGATCGGCATTGACGCGGGCGGAGCCGCGGGCGAAAGCTAGTAACTTATAATTTGAAGGCAATATAAAAAATACGCAGGTTTTGGAACCCAGTTAAAATTACTTGCCAACCCCTGGTATAGGCGTTCGTTCGTTAGAATTCAATCAAAGTACTTTGTGTTTCTCGAAGACTGAAAGGTCTAAAATACGTTTTTATTCCCAAGGGAATAAAAAGGTTTTGTATTGTGAACACAAATATTGTTCCGAAAATATCCATGACCAAAAAGGTCGAATCATATTGACGACTGACAGACATTTATTAAAAAGAAAAATTAAGGAACTAAAAGAAAAATAATATGTATGGTTATTTAGTTCGCGCGCTAAAAGTGCTTTATCAGGTTTATTTTTTATGAAGGAGAAAAATCTGAATATATAATATTGCATCGTAATATAATATTTACCTACATTTCAATTTACCAACCAACAAACTGTTTCAAAATTTATACAGCTTAACAAGAAATAATTTCGCGCTCCACGTAAGAAAATATAATGATATAGGTATTTAATATTAATTCTTTTGTTTATTTTACCAATTAATTCAGATTATTTAGCTATTATTCATGATAAAATACTTCAACATTAGAGTTAACTTAATTATATAACAGCTTTGTTTTTCTCATTAAGGAAGATGAAAAGCAGAATATGTGTTCTCGGGACTAACCATGCCATGGATCTAAGAATTATTCCTAGGTCCTTGGGACTAACATAATAATTTTGCTCGGGCAACATATTTTCCCTCGCTTCACTCAAGAGTCTAGAATCCCTCACTACGCTCGGGATTCTATTCTATTCTAGCTCGTTCCGCCCTGGATTTAAAATAAAACCCTCACCAAAATTATTATATTAGACCCTCGTGTCACGATCTATATTATACTTGTTTTATTTTAGCTGAGTTGTTATTTTTGTTAATTGCGAGATAGTCATTTCTATGTTGAAATTTATATAGAATAGATTCTCATGTTTCTCGCAGATTTGGAATACTTCTTAAGACAATAAATTACCTCTAGAATGAGTATATAAGTTGCGATACTTTCCACTACTATTCTTACTGATTACCACTGGAACTATTGTCACTACAAATCGAGTTAATGTTTCTCGAGAAACACATTAAGCGTTTGTTTTATCAGCTTATTGTCAAAAACATTATGAAAATGGACAATAACTAAATCGTAACAGTAGAGAAAATCTAAGTAAAACCGATAGCAGGGGCGATGTTTTTTCTACACATGCCGTGGCTAACATATATACCACTTGTATGCAAGTGAATCTGGTATGTTACTCGTCACGTTCTCAAACAAGATTTCTTCAAAGCCAAATCCATTTTATTTAGCTATTAAATAACAGTTAAATTATATATCTCACTGGCAGTTATGATTGGTTTGATGTCCTTGCAGGCGGCGATGCAGTCTTCTCTGTTTCTAAAATTGTTGGCATTTCCCCCACAGCCTGTGTATCCGAACGGTTCGCATGTGTTTCTCGCCGCATCAAAGAACCAACGTTCGTGGTAGGCGCGACACGGACCCACCATTAGCGGCATTTTGCAAACCTCTGGAATAGGCAGACATGACTTATTACAGTTATTGAGATACAAATACCTAATGCTTACACATGTAAAGCAACCTTGGGCACGGTCCCTACTGGGATGGGTGACCACAAGTGGTATAAATTTTTCTCGAGCTCCTCCGTGCTACGTAAGGCACGTTAAGCCGTTGGTCCCGGCTGTCATTATTGATGGAGTCATTAAGCTATGTCAGATGCATTTAGGACAGCTTGAAAAATATACTATCATACTCAAAAAACAACAAACAACTGTTATAGCCATAAAGGAAGACATGAAAAATATATATTTAATTTTTTAAACAAAATAACGGACTACCTCCAAGTGCTCACGTTAGTATCACAACACACGTTACCTGGCGGCACGGCGCCGCAGCTTCCGCCGTCGCTGTCACATAGAGCCTCCTGCTGGCTCAGCGTGTACTGGCAGCGGTCGATATGCTCTTGCGCCTGACGGAGCACCTCTGAATCGTTGGAGGTTGCATCCTCCGGAACAGTGGTCTTAAAAATTTTCAATATAAAAATGACTTGTATAAAATCGAAAGTTCACGACGTGCTCTAGAGAGCACGTCGTGAAGTTTAAGTTGCCTACCCTAGAGGTAGGCAACTTAAAAATGGAACTGAACAGGACTTGACTAGAAGGAACGATATAGGTAGAGTAAGACTGTGTCACCGAGTGGTATCCCAGAAATAGGAAACGTAGTGTAGACATTCGATAGCTAGGTGCGGATTGGCTGAAGATAAAGAGAGGATGAGCGCTGATGATGATATATAATAATAATCTACAGAGATGTTTGAAAAAGCTTATGTAGAATCCTATGACAAATTATAGCCTTGATTATTAAAATATCGCTCATTTATCTAGACAATACCATGTTCTGCAGCTCACTGAACCGGCGCTGCCAGGTATTGATGAGCCTGCGTATGATCTCCCGCTGCACGGGGAACTCCCGCACGATGTAGAAGCGCGTGCGCAGCATTCGCCCGCGACCGCATCGTGCAGAGCACGGAGACCAGTCGCTCCACTGCGACACCCGGCACTCGCCGCGGGACTCATCCTGATGAAATATATGTCGAAGTCGAAAAACATACATATTCACACACCGAACGCATATGTCTCAGTAGATTGGTTCGATTCTGCCAACACCTGCATGCTAAATCACCAATACTGGTATGTCGGTGACTTGTTTAGGCTTAATTGTGCCGTCGGTGTGGCATTCAGTGACCGTATACTTTTATTTGGGAACTAAAGCGCATGTCGCCGATAGTTTCCCGTGGGCGATATGCTCGTTCAAGGTTAACCGCTGAACTCCGATGCCGCCTGAAGAACGACAGTGTGCTTGACAAGTAGCGTACAAAGGTACTTAGTGTATGTTACTTGCCACATTTGTCACTCTCCCTTTTTTTTCAATATTCCTTGAGCAGCTTATAGATTATGCAGACAAGCAATAATTTCAGAATCTTACACTGCATGATAAACCTTGCGTAAAATTATTTTATACTAGCCCTAGCCCGCGGCTCCACTCGCGTTAGTGTCGATCCCTCAGGAACATTTTTTTTTTCTGGGATAAAAGGTACCCCATTGTCCTTCTCCGTACCCCAAACAACGTGTACTTATGCTAAATTTCATGTTAATCTGTTCAGTAATGACGGCCTGAAAGCGTGACTAAAAACATACTAAGAAAAGGATAGGATAGATAGGATTGTGGTAACTTACTTTGAAGAACCAATCCAAGATCGCGGATGTCGTATTTACCCCAGCAGGCCTGTAAAGTACACAATAATTAGTTTATCTAATAATAAATCAGGAACTGGGTTGGTGTGTCCTAATATGGCTAATGTAGCCTATCTTCGCTGCAAATGTACGTGAACAATGTGGAAACGTCAATGAACCACCAACGTAGGTAATTACAATGATTTGTGGAGGTTAGCCTACCGCTTACCAAGCGTGATGAGTATGATAATATCCTCCTACGGAACGAGGAATTCTTGGGAGAGGCTCTTGTCGTGCAGTGAACTTTTTGTGGCTGTAATGATGATGACCTTCTTTTGACGAACATACTTGTTGCAAGGGCCAGCTTCACAAGGCAGGGCCTGGCTGAGCACGGTAGAGGCGCGGAAGCCCACGTGGCAGCGCTTCTGTGCGCGAGGCACCACGTAGTGCCGGGTGCGCGCGCGCACTCCGCAGCCTTCGCACGGAGACCACGCTGACCACGGGGACACGGCACAGGGGCCCGTCGACTCAGCGGGGTCGGGCTCGTACTCGGACACGGCCCTGAAATTTTACCGCTGATGACATTCAAACTATTCTCAATAGTGTCTTCTTCTTCTAATTAAAGAAGCTAGGCTCTTGTTAGAGAAGTAACATTTTTAAAAAATATATGTATTTAATGTAAACACAAAAATAGATAACTTATTTTGGAAATATTTTACCATTCTTTCAACCCGACTTCTAGATTCATAGTATCTTTAAAGTTACAAAACTATAAAGTTCTATAACTCATCTTCTTACTAGCGCCCTAGCTTCGCATGAGTAGATTACGGATAGTGTTTGGATTTTCTTTATACACATCGCTTTGACATGGATGGGGAGACCAAGGTGGTAGTACATACTACCACCACCTGGTAGTGGGTGGTAGTAGGTGGTAGTAGTAGGAGCAGCAGCAGTAGTTATCGTAGTAGTAGTATCTATTACGCATCTTCTTTTCCACCGTTATTATCGTCCGAAAACCGAATTTAATGACAAACAATTTTTAAACCTTCAGCATTATATAGTCCTTAAATACATAGGGCGCACTGTAAGTTTCCGGAACTGGCCACTTACATAAACAATATTTAAAAATTTATTGCAACATTTGAAAATAGAACTCTTTGGCTGTAGAATGCAGTTTGTTTCATTTGACTGTCTTTTGCTTTTACCTTGTGGCGCCATTTAAAAAATTGTGTGTCTGCATCAACATGGATTTAACTCGGGAAAATTTTCGTAGTATGATTTTCTACGTTTTTAAGTGTAATTTGACAGCTCAACAGAGCATCGCTCGGCTTGAAACAGCTTTTGGCAATGAAGCACCATGCAAGACAACTGTTTATAGCTGGTTTGCAGAATTCAAGCGTGGTCGTATCAATCTCAGTGACGAATCATCTCGCGATGGTCGGCCGTCCACCGCTGTGACCAACAAAAACATCGATGCTGTGCGCCGTATGATTGAAACAGACAGGCATGTGACCTACCATGAAATTTGCGCATCCTTAGAAATAGGCATGAGTCAAATACAATTAATCCTACACAAACATTTGGGTGTGAGAAAGCTGTGCTCGCGGTGGATCCCACACAACTTGACCGAGGCTCAAAAACGGACCGCGTCACTTGGTGCAGTGCCATGCTTACCAGATTCAACGAAGGTGCGTCAAATTTGGTGTGGGACATAGTAACAGGTGACGAAACATGGATTTATTGCTACGATCCCAAAACAAAGCAGCAATCGAGCGTATGGGTCTTTCAAGATGAGCCGAAACCAACCAAAGTGGCGCGCGTGAAAAGTGCATCTAAACGTATGATTGCTTCTTTTTTTACTAAAACTGGACACGTGGCTACTGTTGCTTTAGAGAATCGTCGTACAGTGAATAGTGACTGGTACACGACCATTTGTTTGCCGGAAGTTATTGACGAACTCCGTAAAAATAACCGTAAACGCCGTATCATCCTGCACCACGACAATTCTAGTTCTCACACGGCCAGACAGACAAACGACTTTTTGAAGGCGAAAAATGTAGAACTCATGAGTCATCCTGCATACAGTCCCGACCTGGCACCTTTTGACTTTTTTCTGTTCCCAAAAATTAAGAACCAATTACGCGTTCAACGATTTTCATCACCATGAGAGGCTGTCGAGGAGTATGAAAAACACGTTTCAGAGGTCACCACAGAGGAGTGGCACAAAAGTTTTCAAAACTGGTTTCATCGAATGAAAAAGTGCATAGACGCCAAGGGAGATTATTTTGAGAAACAATAAATTAATTTTGTACCTTTAATAGTATTTTTTCATATTCATTCCGGAAACTTATAGTGCGCCCCTATATGTTTTCCATTGCTGTATATTTTTTTTATTATTTGTTAAAAATTTTCTTTGGTCATCTTACATACTACTTTTAGTTTAAGCGGGTGCCGCGCGAACGAAAAACGTCGCTACTGCGCAAGCCATTAGGCTGCGCAGAACCATAAGGCAATTATGAAAAAAGATGAAATGTCTTAATATTTTTATAAAAAAAATAAGAAAGGGTGCGACCTCCAAGATGTAGGTACATATAAATATTGTCATGTGAGAATTATTTTCTTATTTCAGACGTAAAAATTACAAAGTTTTCGAAGAAAAATGTTTTTAGAAATCATATCTTATACTTATTATCATTTTTAAATTTCATATCATCATCATCATCAGGTCTTTTTTAGTCTCCACTACAGGAGCACGACCCTCTCTGTTCTACTAGAGCCATACTTGGCCAGAGCAGTCAGAGGTCTTGGCCTACACTCGCCAGACGGGTTGGAGAGGTCTTACAGATGTTTATAAGCTTTGTTTAGCTTGTATTTCCTAAGTCGCCTTCTACGACATCCACGGGAAGACTTGGAGTGGTCCTATTCTACTCTGCCGGATACCACACGGCTGTGGTGACTCGTGAAGGAAATTTCATATGTAGGTATCTATTTCAAATTCCAACAAGGGGGCGATCTTGTTCAAGGATCGATCTATTTTATACAAATACTTTTGATGTATTTAATTAATTTAGCACTTCACTCACTCTTATTACTTCACTAGTGTGTATTTGAAAACACGTCTTTTTTAACATATTCGTGCAGTACCGTCTTAAAGTTTCTTTTAGTCTTGTATAATATTGTATGTTACTGTGAGGCTTGATTCGACTTTTTTTAAATTTAACCCTATTTAACCACAATATTTTTTTAAAGATTCTTCTTTTTATTCTCTACACCGTCACCTCAATGAATCGTCTAAGTTTTATGCCCGAAATTATTTCAAAGCAAAAAAATACGTTAAAACTATCGTTCGACAACGAAATCTTTTATTTAAAAAATCGTTAAGTATTATGTAAAGATAATTTATTTTTTTGTTATTATGATGACGGGCCTCATTGATAAATAAGTAATGTTAGAATCACAAGCACCCTATATCTGCGCACGTGTATCTGCACGCACTTATTTACTGCACACGTTTTTACAAGAAATAGTACGTACCTTTAAGTATAACATATAGATTACGTTTATATTTTACATGTTGTTGTTTTCGGTGTGTGTTTTTTCAAGCTGCCTTAATTCATCTGACATAGCTTAACGACTGCCATCAATGATGACAGCCGGGACCAACGGCTTAACATCCCTGTCGAAGCACGGAGGAGCTCGAGATATTTTTATGCCACTTGCGGTCATTTAACATGTGTATCGTAGCTTCCATGCAGATCTGGGAAGAAAAAACTATAAGAGGGAATGGGCGAAAATGCAGTGCATCCTGGGCAAAATGTAGTCCGTGTGAATTAAACTATTCATTTTTTTATTAAACTACTAGCCCGCCCACGTGGTGTGGATGTGGTTGTGGTACGTGTGAAACAAGCCTAAAATGCAGTGCATCCTGGGCAAAATGAAGTCCGTGTGAATTAAGCTATTCATTTTTATATAAATTAGCAGCCCGCCCACGTGGTATGGATATGATTGTGGTTGTGGTACGTGTGTAACAAGCCTAAAATGCAGTGCATCCTGGGCAAAATGTAGTCTGTGTGAATTAAACTATTATTTTTTTAATTAAATTACCAGCCCACCCACGTGGTGAGGATGTGGTTGTGGAACGTGTGAAACAAGCGTAACCTGCAGTGCATCCTGGGCCCGTTGCACCGGCGGTAGTCGGTGAGCTGCACGCGGCAGGCGTCGGCGTAGGCGCGTGCTGGCCACACGTAGTGCCGCTGGCGCGACGCGCGCCCCGGCCCGCACGTCACGCTGCACGGGCTCCACGGGCCCCACGCGTACGTGGCGCACGAGCCCCCAGGCACGCTCGCTTCTTGAATGCGCTCGCTTTCTGGATAACCAAACTTATGTATATTTCTTTCTGTCTCGTCTTCATCGTCACTTACCATCAGGTGAGATGGAAGACAAATGTCTAATTCAATATTTAGTAAAAAAAAAAGGCATCCAATGTCAAGTTAGTCGCAGCGCGGACACACTTATCAGGGTATACATTCATCTCCGCGAAAAAGGGAAAGTATTATGACAGATGACGATGACCATCGATTCAAGAAAAAGATAGAGATCCGAACTCTCGCTCTTGGCATGACAATCGCGTTTTTATTTTAAAAGGAGCTCGATTGCCACTAGGATGAGTGACCACAAGTGGGAAATAACATCTTGAGCACCGACGTGCCTATACCGGCACGTTAAGACGTTGGTCCCAGCTAACATTATTGATGACCTTCGTTAAGCTATTTCAGATGCCTTAAGGCAGCTTAAATATCTGCATTCATTTGCATTCACTTCTTTGCATTCGGCATTGACAATCATCATCATCCATCATCATTATCATTACAGGTGCAAAATGTCTCTCCCAAGGATTATTCATACCATGAGAGGATATTGGATTCACCACGCTTGGCAGGCGGGTTGCATTGGCTTCTTGTGCTTTCCACGCTGCTGCCCATCGCAAGCATTTTAAGCTAGGGAAGGATATAAATTTCTTGGATTTGGGAAGGGAATTATAGGTATTGGAATAGTACTACTCATTCGGATGATTGGGAGAAAAGCAACTTGCTTTTTCCCAATCCGGTGTCCCGACCTGCTACTTAGCAGCTCGGGACACCGGGCGCGCGTACCTGATGCATACCGGCAACCACTGGACAGGCAGTTGAGGATGACATCCCTGACCTCACAATGCTATTCTGATATGCTCGAGTAAACCATGACTTACCTGCAGCGTCGCAACTTTTCTCATAGAGACGAAGCCTAGTCAGTCTCAGTCGGGCATACGGCCGCATTTCGTGGTTGGCGTTGAAGAAAGGCGACCTGGCGTCTTTCGGCCAGTCCGGCCGGAGCGCGCGCACCGGTGCCGCGGGGACTGTCGGGTGACGACGGGCCTGGGTGATAACTACTCTTCAGAAACTTGTATAAGGTCTATTTAAATTAAGCGAAAATATTTTAAGGGGTGACAAAAATATTTTAGGTGGTCAAAGATATGCATTAGTAGCAAATTTAAAAAAATCAACACGCTATTTTATTTTTCTCTTTTCAAACAAAATAATTCTATTTTGTATCCATAGTAGGCAATATAAAAAGTTTTACGCTAAGAAAGTGTTTTTTATGACACTAGTTGATTTTTGTGTCTGTTTTTCTTAATTTTCAAGTAAAGATATCTCGAAAACTGGCGTGTATATTTTTTACATTTTTCTAGCTTGTGAGTGCAAGCCCTTAAAATATTTGCGCTTAATTCAAATGGATCTTTATACCTTTACTGTATCAGTACTTTATTAATAGTATGTATTTGGATACGTTCACTGTACTGACTGAGTATCTATTTACGACGTGCATGACGAATGTAAGTACGAGTACTTCTGATACAAAGAATAAGGTTTGTTTGTACCTGAGAGTTATGTAAGATGTAGGTATGTTCCGTTGAAACTTATGCGCTAGGATCCTATCTGCCTATTGATACTTAAGTAGGTACTCCTAATAGGTATTGTACATATTTTTTTGTGTTGCTACGGAAAGACCTTCCAGAAATAAACTCGGGTGCGGTGTGAACTTTGTAAGCTTATAGTAATGGCCTAATAATAAAAGTTGCTTTACATTTTGTGAAATATCTACCCTGTGGGGTTTTTATAAAGTTGGGGGATGACATGGGGGGAGGGGCGACAATGGGTCTCCGCCTCCTCTAATAGGGATATTTACCGTATATGTAATGCCATTATCAGTCCCTGCGTCATACGGATAGAGAGGCAGAGACGCAGAGCTACTCCAAGTGCAATTAGCATTGCACAATTCCAATGCCGACACTCCCACGAACCAGTCGGGAGACGGCGCCAGCTTCGACGCCAGCGACACCAGGTGGTTCTTGGCGTCCACCCGGAATACAGCGAAGGTATTCGGTATGCCGGAGCCGGCGACTTGCTGCCACGATATGCCACGAGCTTTGATTATGGTGCGGATGTGGTCGCTCTGTAAATTTTACTGTTACGTAAAATAAGAGTGTTAGAAGTAATATTACATTATAAATTGCGCAATCAGTATGAGAGTCAGAGGTGTCATGGAGTCAGGGGTGTCATCCTCAACTGCTTGGCCGGTGGTTGCAGGCATGGCATCGGGTACGCTCGCCCAGCCTCCCGATCTACTACTTGCTTTTTCCCATTCATCCGAGTGAGTAGTATCCTAATATTTTAATGCCCTTCCCAGATCCAACTAATTCCTATTCTTTCCCAGCTTTAACATTCGTCCGATGGGCAGCAGCGTCGGAAGCACAAGAAGCCAAAGAAATTGCGCTCGCCAACCCGCTTTCCAAGCGTGGTAAGTACGGAAATATCATCCTATGGAACGAAGAAACCTTGGGAAAGGCCTTTGTCCAGCAGTGGAAATCTAACGGCTGTAATGATGAATGATGATAAAATTTCGCAATGAATAATAGGACCTTCTTCTATTATTACCTACCTTCGAAGGAGGTTCTTAGAATACTCCTAAACTAGTACAAACATATTGCTAATACCGTATCCTACGACTTGTGGCCAGGTTACTCTGCTTCTGTCCGTTGCGCAATGGAAACGCTGTCATTAGACAGTTTGTATAAACTGTAACGTTGCACGCCTTTACCGCAATCCTTTACTAAGCGATGAGAAATGAAAATATCCTGCCACGATCGACTGATTACTGTACCTCTGCTTTGAGTTCTTTCTCCAGCGCAGTCGTGGCGCCGTCGTCGGCCAGCCGTCGTAGCCCGCTGCTGGCCACCCTGCCCTCTTGCCACACCCGGTACTGCGCAGTGTGGGACGCGCCTATCACATCTCCGAAGTGCGCCCGCGCACTCTCCGGAGGAAACTCTCGTGGATGCGTATTCCTTGACCACATACCTTCAAATACCACCTAAGAAATATATGAAAATATGTGTAAAGTTGTAGTGGTCTTCTTGTTTAAATAAAGTCAACGTACCTAAATATAGGTAAAGCCTATTTTTTTTACTCCAAGAAGACATTGTACGTAACACTCCGAGGAGTCACGGAATATGTGAATAGAGAAAGACACCTTAATCACTCATTTTGTAACTGCTAATAATCATGAATTTTCCATTTTTTTTATTACTATAGTACGAGTGTACGATATAATAACAACCTGAGGACATCCTTAAAAACTAGCACACCTCGTATTTAGCTTCGTCACAGGCGCAGCAAGGTTCCACAATAGGCGGCTGCCTTGCGAAACTGGCAGGCGCGATGGGTGTCGGGCAGATTTTGCGCGCCAGCACCGACGGCGAGCCGGAGCCCACGGCCGGACTAGTCCGCGCGCACAGCCGTATACACGTGTCCGAACCGTTTGGCGGAGCACTCCATATAACCTATATGAACAAGTATGGCCTGCATATACGATTTAAAAAGAATTTATTTACTATGGTGCTATCTTTTGCTTTTGTCATTTAACATTATTTAATTACCGTTTTAATTCTACCCGACCTGGTCTTCCACTTGATTCGGAATATACCTAATAGATAAATATGGAGTATCCTCATCCAAAACAATCATTTAAAATTAATCCTTCCTAACTAATATTATAAATGCGAAAGTGAGTTTGTCTGTTTGTATGTTTGTTACGCTTTCACGCCGTAACTACTGAACCGATCGTCATGAAATTTTGCATACAAGTTCTCTGGAGTACGGAGAAGGACATAGGCTACCTTTTATCCCGGGAAAAAGTACTATTCCCGAGGGATCGACATTGACGCGGGCGGAGCCGCGGGCAAAAGCTAGTATTAAATAATTATTTTGAAGTTTTGAAGGCTTAACTTCAAATTGTCGACCAAAATTACCTTTTGCTAATTTCAGTTATTTCATCTTAACTCCGTTGAGATACGATAATTTGTATGCAATACTTTTTGTTGCTAAACCGAGGAGGTTATCAATTCGGTTGTATGTTTATTACGTAGGTAGATACTATCCAAACCTCTTATCTTTCTCGGTTCATTTGCATTTCTAACCCGTGTTTCCGACGTAGGTAATGACTATTAGTGGGGTAAGTGTGACGCAAGCCTAATTAAGTGTAAGAGGAAAAACCTCAGAACAATAACTAAAGCATAGAAACCGTGTTAAAATAACAACAAAATACAATATTCTACACTGTTTTTACTTATGACATTGTTAAAGCATCAGAAAGAGATGCATATACAATGCCATTTGCGTAAATGTGCAGGTTGTCCTAGGGTACTGATGTGATCAGGGTTGTACTATATCGATGAAATATATTTATCGACTAAATGTTTCGTCCTAAGAAAGTCATAATATACTCTACTCTGATTGTATCGATTCGTTAAATGAGTACTATTCATAAAAAAAAAACAACTAGTTGCACTCCAGGAGTGCCGGCAGAAGTAAAAAATCGCCTTTGCGGCATACTCAGGTCCGTGTCCTTCTTACGAATTTTCGATCGATTCACGTGTCCTGACGCGAGTTTTCTCTTTTACTCATCCCAAAAAGTGCACAAAGCCGCTAAAGAGGCTTTTACTTTAAAAGTTACGTCAAGATACACCTATATAACTCCTAATCGCATGGCGCCGCTTGGCTTCATCTGATAAATAGGTAAAAAAAAATCCATACATTACCCACCGCGCGTCTACTGTCTACTGCTGGTCATTAGGCCTTACCCAGTATTGGTCGAACGGCAGAATACCTAATATGATGTCAATCATATTTTCGATTATTTCGAAATTCAAACAGTGCCTACTTACCTACCTTACCTATTACCTATGAATGCGCAAAAAACCCAATGCATTCGATTTACTGTCCCCAATGTGAGGCAGTCCAACGTTGACATACTAGTTGAAGGTAAAATACTAGACTTTGTAAATGATACCACCTTCTTAGGAATCACAATAGACTCTTAATTGCAATGGGGCGCTCATGTTATCAAAAGGTAATATAAGGTCAGATATAATTTTCACTTGATCAATGGGCCATTCAGCATATTCCAAAACCATCTAAAGCTTTTCCCAGCTAGCTTTGAGGAACAGTCAGTAAAGGAAACATAATCAGGTAGGTAAAGAGAAACACATAATTCGAAGTGAAATTTTTTATTTATAAAACTTTTACACTAGGGTAAAAAAGTGTCAGTGTGTTATTTGTGAAAAATTCACAGTGTTGGTAATATAAAAACAAGAGGTGAAGAAAAACAAGAGATTACTTTACCCACTTTCATTACTGTCCAAAATAAAATATGTTTTTCATAATTTTAAATATAAATAATAAAACCGTTTCCGTAAACTTTATTATTACCATTGATTTATAATTCGGCAAATATAAATGTAGGTAAAGCATCGTGTTTCAATCGCTTCCATTTAATTTTATATTCAAAATTAATGTATCGGCACGGTAGTAAAATATTTTGAACAAATTCGACTATGTATGACATTTTATGTCCAATATGTCGCTTGAAAGTTCCTCGGATCCACACCTTTTTAATTTCCTTTTACTTCAGGGAGCTGCAATAAAATTTCAACAATAATTTTCTTCATATTAGTAAAAATCGATTCTTTTTAGGGTTCCGTACCCAAAGGATAAAAACAGGACCCTACTAATATGACTCCGATATCCATCTGTCTGTCACCAGGCTGTATCTCATGAACCGTGATAGTGAGACAGTTGAAATATTACAAACAAAAATTTCGGGCGTTTTTATAGCTTACGTCCACGGCTCCGCTCGCGTTAATGTCTATCCCCGATAACAGTACCTTATTCTGAGATGTAAGATATGTCTATGTTCTTTTCCGTACTCTAGAGATCGTGCAATGGTGATGATGATGATGCAAAATTTCATGATGATCGGTTCAGAAGTTACGGCGTGGAAGCGTAACAAACAAACTCACTTTCACATTTATAATATTATGTGTAAGGATGGTACGGAACCCTTCGTGCGCGAGTCCGACTCACACTTTGCTGGTTGTTTAATTACCATGATGGTTCAATTTGTTACATTACTATTGCATGGCTCAACACTAACAAAAATATCCCTGATAGCAAGACCGTCATAAAAAATATCGATATACTCGTAGATACGTGATTTTACCACATCACTAGCAAAAAAACTAACCTAATTTGAAATAAGGAAAAAACGATTATTTTAAGCAAAATACCTATAAAAGTTGTCATTTATACAATACGTTATATAATTGACAATATTATTGTTGTATTTTGAGGTATTTTGGGTTTTAATTATGCACTTTTAACTGAAAAACTTACCGAAGAAAATTATGTTTTACAGAATTTATTTCTGTTCGTCCTGAATGGGATTTACATCGCTCCATTGCACAAGACATTGTTTAGTATAATGGTCATTTGATAACGCACCAACCCAACACCGGTTAATACTTTTTTCCGTGAGAATTTTAGCACAATCCTATATTTAATTTGCAGACATCACAATTCCGCCGCAATGTTTTTGTCGATATATAACCCGATCAAATCGGCAAGATGCTAATATTACAGACGTTGAACTGTAATAAGTTATTTTGAATTTAGTCGGATTTAATTGGAGTCCAATGGAGTCCATTGACATTTCAAGTCGGGACAACCATGAAAATAATAGAAACTGACTGAAGTTTTTGTCTCATTCTGTCATAAGCGAAAGCTCATAAGAAAAATACAGTGTCAACTATCTGTTTTCAGTTTCTATTTTTATGCGGCTTCTATGTATATTATTCTTCTGAGGGAAAAAACGATGTAAGTAGTGGAAATTTTTGACGTACAGGATTGAAGCACGGTAACTCAATTGGCAGAATGTAGGTCGTATATAGACGTAAGGTAGCCTGTTTAAGCCCTACCCGAGTGTATTTTTTTAAACATATTAATTCTTTGTTTATAGGTAAGACTAAAAGTTACTTATCGCAGTTTGTAATCATTTCTACACATTTCTAAATTTAATGAAGGTTTGAGCCCTGCCCGCGTATATTTTTTTAACTCTATCTCATTTCTTTGTATACCTAATTAATTATAAATTTAGAATCATTTCTACACATTGACGACATGACGACGACAATGGCATACATAACTAACGTGAGATACTGACATACATTATGTACTAAAAACGGGCCACTCACGTGCTATTTCGTCGGGATTGCCGACTAGGTATAGTTTCGGATTTGTCAGGAGCCCATTTTCAAGGCGAGTACGAGACGCGCGAGTTCGGGACCCTCCGCTGCGCGTCTCGGCTATCCCGACGACATAGCACGTGAGTAACCCGTTTTTAGTACATAACATTTCTACACATTTAACTATAATAATTTCTACACATTTCTAAATGTAATTAAGGTCGCAAATGGAATCACCTGTATCTCTGTTTTGGGATGCGCCGTGGCGTTGCTGACCGCCGGTTGGCAGCCATCGAACAGCTTGGTCTGGGCGTCGTAGGCCTGGAAGCCGCCAAGCGCCTGGCTGACGGGGGCTTTGGCTGTTGTATCATCGCTATCCGCCTTGGTCTCCTCGTCAGTTTCCGCCCATATCGTGAACCCGACAAATGGCGTAAGACCGTGGCCGACGTCAACGCCTTGTAGCGATACTAGTACCCAGATATACAAATTAGGAGAGATAATTTAGTGCACTTTTTGTAACCACACTTGAAAAAAGTATTTATACTTTTATATATAGATTTTAATATTAAACCGAGCATTGTAATGCTATTAATATAATTAATTGAGAAAGCTTTCTCCACTTTAATCAACTTTCAATTTATCTGATATGAATTAAGTTGGATACCACACTTCTAAATAGTGGGTAGTAGGTAATGGAGATTACGCATGCTTCGAATGCGTGTAGGTACCTATAATATGTGATGAACATATTCGCCGTGGTGATTTGAAGCTACGGCAGCTCAGTGGTTGAGAGCATCGACGGGCTAGATGTCGAAGGTTGTAGGTTCAAATCCTACCTGTGGCGAAATTTTTTCATCACATATTTTCGATTTTAGTATTTATACTTGTTGTAGAGCTCATAGAAATCTAAGCATATAAATCACCCGCGTAAACTCCTATGTCGTAGGACTTTATAGACAGATTGCTACGAAGAATATTAGAACGCCAATTGAATAAACAAAAAATAAAGGTCCTAAATCTCATAGCAGTTGTGACGAATAAAAGTAAAACAAAGCCCAATTCTTTGTAGCATAGCATGCTGTAGACCGTAGATGGACGTGGATATGTGCTGAAACATTGTTTTTCGTAGGCTGAAACATTTTCGGCGGCGTACGGCGTAGCAAGCAAATCTATCCTCCGTAGCACTTTGTAGCTCGTACGTAGCGTCTATTAAAACTATCGTATACTAAAACCGGTTTTATAGAATAGTTTTCGAACATGAGCATATTTTAGACTGTGAACCCAAGTGGGTCGCTGTAAGGACAATCTGTCCAGGACCAGGGGGAACAGTGGCCAGTTCGCAGAACCAGTGCGATTCCTAGGTGGTATATAGATGTCCTGCCTAACCACCTGTACCTTGGAAAACTTGTATTCCGCCTCCGAGAGAGGTACAGGAGTGGCCCAATACTGGGCCAATAAAATTTGATTTTTGTTAGAGCCCTCGCGCCGCGGCTTCCGGAGCTACTACTTGCTTTCACAATGAATCCAAGTAAGTAGTATGCCAGTACCTTCATTTCTCTCCCAAATCTAATAAGTTTCTATCCATTCCTATCTTAAAAATGCTTTCGATGGGCAGCAGCGTCTCGAAAGCAGAATAAGCCAATGAAACTGCGTCCGCCAACCCGTCTACCTAGCGTGGTTACGGCAATATCCTCCCATGGAACCCAGAAGACTTACGTCTTATTGCTGAAGTGATGATGAATGATTTGTAATATGTATGTACCTCAGTACTACTATTTTTTACCGATATCGATTATGATGTAGTATGTCTAGGTACGACGTTGGTAGCTAAAGCTGCACTGGAAGGTCGCTTTAAGGCACCTCGTACACTAGATGGCCACGACTACGACTACGACCAGAGGTCGCAACGACTAGATTAACCAGCGCGGCCAAAGCAGCCAAGTTCGCGATTTTAATATGATATCTTTAATTAATTTGATCGCGGTCGTGGCCGGTTAGTTCCCATGATGTCTGACACTTAAATCATATAGTTATTTGAATATACTAATTTACCAGTGTATAACTCTCCAGGTAGGAACAGATCGGGTTCCCCGGACACGGCGAGGCGGTAGGCAGTGTCTGTAGGCTGCGCGTGCGCCGGTGCACGTTCACACGGCGCCGGCGCCGTTGAGACGGTCGCAGGTGAGAGAGTGGCCACCATCGCCAGTATAAACATCATGTCTAGTAAAACCAAAACATCTGTACTATGAAGGTATGCAGCCTATTAATACTTACTTACACTATACTAAGTACTTATTACATTTAGAAAACTTAGTTCTATCGTCGTATCAGGCTAAACCCTTTTAAAACTGGGCGTAAAAAAATGTGAAACACACCGTGCAATGCACGATTGTTACGACGTTCATTGCACGACGAACTCGGTTTAAGTAATTTTAATCCGTTGTAGCATTATCCACTAGTTACATTTTTGGGTTGAGTCCGCTCTCATAACACCTATCTCAGAATGATGTTTCAGATTTTTATCTTATACATTGTTATTAAAAGCGCATATTTTTTTGCAAAGCTCAAAAATTCCGTTCACAGTTCCGTCAATTATTTTATAGTGGACAAACAACTACTTATTCGGAGTTTAATAAATATACCTATTTTAGGCTATAGCAAAGAAAATAATACTAATCTTTGACGAGAGGACTACAGGATCTACTATACAGTTGTATAGGATGCTATATTACACTTGTAATTGTGTATAAAGTTAAATAAATAAATAAAAATAAAGATATACTATAAAGGTTGACAGCATAAAAGGAGTCTAAAAATATTTACGATAAAATAAAAAAAGATAAAATAAAACGAAGAGAATATAAAGCTATTACGGCAGGCGCTCCCTTAGAGAAAACCCCGGGAAATACCGCGCATTCCATCCGCTTCCTTGAATCGAGAATAATAAGGAAGCAAAGTTTTTTTCAGCTAAACAGGCCACGAGACGCAACTAGTGATTAAGTACGAGTACTTGTCAAGTTTTCAACAACTATTCTCTCAAAAATTGCATTTCCTTAAAGGTTCGCATTATCTTAATATATATAAATCTCGTGTCACAATGTTTGTCCTCAATGGACTCCTAAACCACTTAACCGATTATAATAAAATTTGCCCACCATGTGCAGTTCGATCCAACTTGAGAGATAGGATAGTTTTTAACTTATGGCGAAACGAAGTTCGCCGGGGCAGCTAGTATACTTATATAGGACTTTGTCTTGGAATGCCTTAGAAGGTAGAGCATACAAGAATCCTCCAACTCTCCAACAAGTCAAGGTGTATTCTGACCCTTTACGACGAGTGTATTTTAATTTAACCTAACTAAATACCCAATTCGACGAAGTATTCTCGAATGTGTGTTTGGCGAGTAATGAAAGATCTCGAAAATGTATAAAAAAAATAGGTTCTTCAAGTAACTACATCGCCCTATTAATTTTTTGCTTTTAATTTGTTGCTTTTAATTTATTGAGAAGCCTTGTGATATATAAGTACATAAGCTTATTTGTAGTATAGTATGTAGTATACTTATATGTAGAATAGTCTGTATTGCAGAAACAAATACCTACAAATACTTATTACAAAAATGATTTTAAAAATATAATTAAGTAACTAATAATAACTATAAATATATGTACTAAACTAAAATTAAATTAATAATATATAAAATCAGCGGCATTTCCCCGTTTAACGTTCGGCCGAAATACGCGCCAGGCGCCAGCCCTTGAGCCCTGAGGCGTCGATGAGTCGTGCGGAAATCTCCTTGAACCACTATCAATTAAGCAAACGCCTCCAATATGCTAAATGGGGCCATAAGGTCTAATAGACCTAGGCTCCGTCTACCCCGCAAGCTAAAAGGACGTGATACTATGTATGTATGTTAAGCACATAAAAACAAAACTTCAAATATAATACCAAATTTGTTAGTATTCTTTCTACTCTACACTACGGCTATCCACCAAAACTAGGTCACACGGTCACACGATTCGCACTCAGATTCAAGTGCCAATTAATTTGCGTACCTAGGTAATCTATCTACGAGCGCTGACTAGGTACCTATATCTAATACAACAAGATTCTTAATAATTTGATTCTTAATTCAACAAGGTTTTTAATAAACACGACTGTCCTGTCAAAACTTTATACCCACTGTCAATTCTAATGATACCTGATACATCAAATTTTGTTAAATTATTTAGAAGTTCTGGTGAATTTAAGCACCTCACATACATACATATATAGCCCGAAAACATACTGCTTTTTGTGCGGTTGTAAAAAAGCTAACTATGTGGATGTGTTTGAATAAGATTGAAGGCTAATCTGATAAATTACATTTCCACTTTATTATTAACATGTATAATTTTTCGTTAGGTATTCCACGTGCATGTTTGTCACGGAAAAGCCAGAGAGGCGTAACTTTCAGTAGGTACCCAATAATACTTATGTTCCGAAACAAAGGTCGGTCGGTTTGTACGCAAATTCTTTTAAACTGTGTAGTGAACTCCGATGTTTATCCTAGCCTAGCGTTGCTGAAGGGACATTCACCCCGGCAGGAGCAACTTTTTGCACTGAACAGATAACAGGATAATTATCTATTAAAAAAATAAAGACAAAATCTTTTATGCCCGGACAATTAATATAGATACTAAGTATAGATACATGTTTTTTTTAAACCTAGAAATCTAATTTGGAACCTACAATTAAATCAAAAGTAAACAAAGAAAGATCACTAACCTAAACGTTGTATATTCATATCGTTACTTTAGCGATTTAACTTCTACAAATATGACGAGCTTTCCACGATATAAGAATATTTTTTTATATTGTCATTTATTACGGATTTATGGGAATAAGTATAATATGCAAATGATTTGGGCGCCGGGTAAGGTGACGGCCGCCCGCCCTGCGCGCCGTGCCAGACTGGCTAGGTGTTTCAGGGGGCTACAGGACACGCCGGCTCGGGTTACCCCGCGACCCCTGCGATACTGGACACGCTCAATACTCGCTATACTAAGTTTGCATGAATTGCACTTGCAATTCGCTTGCAATGTTTATTGTACGTGCCCCGATGCACTTCAAACTTACAACTCTGTACACTTATACTGTTTATGGAATTGATGTACTTAGTATGTTTCACTAAATTATTGCCATCAGGTAAGGAATAAAGGGAGAGGAAAAAATATGTAAAATCCACCTTATTATTACTCATATAATTTATTTTAGGGAATTAATACTTATGTAAACAATCATTTCTGACATGTTCATAAATATTAACATTTAATAATAAAGGCAGCGTACTAGCACTTAACATAATATTGGTTCATAATAATATATAGATAGTTAATCTTTTATAAAATAAATACTTAAAGTAACAAAAGTTACGTCTAATACGATTTATCGTCTCAATAAAAAATAATATTTGGAACTCTTACTACAGAATCAATCAATAAAAAATACGATCTCCAGGATCCTACAAATTCCGTCCTAGGATATTGCGAGCCAAATGACTAGGAAACGTGAATCACTTTCATCAGATACACCAATGTCTCTACTCTAGCGTCCAATTTTCCAAACACATCTAATTGTAGTTTACCTACGCTTAAAACTTTCGAAGGAATTACAAGTATAGTATACCTATTAGTTAAAAAGTAGTGATGATACCTACCTACTTCTTAAAGTATACAATTCAAATTCACTAGGTTCGACTGAACTACCTATAATTTTATAAATAATCGTAAATATACATAAATCTCACTAGCATTGTACTGAATCTTCAAGGATTATAAAAATCTACGCTGTATAGTGAAACCTTTAAAACACGTACAATAAATTAGTAGGCACACTTGAATGTTTTAATATTAAAATTAGTCCATGAATTATTGCTATACGTATCATTGTGTATTTACATTATATTTTTAAAGAGTGGAAAAGGGTAACATTGTCCGATTAAAAATAGAATATTAACCAGGGAAAGCAAAAGCGAACCCCATATTACAAAAACGCCTTCGCCGAATGTGCTAATATTCAAAAAGATTCGACTTGGGTATTCACACTGTCTACTCATTACCTAATACTACCAAAATGTATGAGAACACTATGGAAAAAGTTCTCTACTCTATAGTTTCGGATAAGGAAGTACAAATTCAATGATATTGGCCAACGTTTCTGACCTGAGCGTCGAAATTACAATCGATTTGAAAATCGTTCAATTTGCGACTCGGAGCGCTTGATTTGGAATCCAGTGGGGCCTCGCGAGGCCTAGGACTGCGGGCGGTTGGGCGGGTGGTCACGCAACTCCAGCACGTGGTCCACGGCCTGCGGGCGGCCGTCGGGCCCCACGCGTGCCGGCTTCATCACGCCCTCACACACCATTTTGTCGAACAGATTCACCAGCTTCATCGCCTCGTACTCTTTCTGCAATGGATTTATTTGTTATCACAGCATATCTGTCAAGCACGAGTATCAATAGAATTTACCATAATACCATGAAGAAATTTAAAAAGTATAAAAATGACGAATGCTCTTTTAAAAAAATTTAAAGCCTATGTCACTCGGGCACTCTTCCCGAGTTCCCTTTATAAGTATTCTAACGTTGCCTCGCACATACGACACATCCAAAATTTGGATACTACAGTAGAGGAGTTGGAACGACCATCCAAAGACGAACCCTTTTTAAGAACAGTTTTGTGCTCCGCGACGATAGAACCGTTTTACATTTCGTTTTAAAGCAATCCTCATCGCAAAACCAGTCCTCGAAACGTTTCACGCGAATTTGAACTTTCCTGCAATGTAAATACAAGCTAGAATGTAATGAGACCATTGCGATTTCATGTTTCGTCTCGTTGGTCATTGCTGCGATCCTATAGAGATTAAAATAGGGTACAAAGTCGCTAAGCAATAAAACTATAGGTAATACCAGTAAACTTAAGTCCGCAATAATTGCCGAAACGAACGAACGTTGGCGCAACGAGATTTCGTTCGATTTAGGAGACTGTTATAGATCCGTTGCGTTCGTTAGGCCGCCGCCGTCGCCGCACCGTCGGCGTCGTCTTCCGCCACCCAAAACCGTTTCGAACGAGAACCGTTTCGAAGACTGGTTTCCGTTCTTGAAAAAACAGTTGCGTGCGACTCGTTGTCGAAAAAACCGACGACGACCCACCTCTAATCCAAATTTCAGGTTCAGGTCTATAGAAGTTTTGGTGGTATACATAAACCCAGACATACTTTACTTATGTAAATGAATCTTTATAACATTCATCCTTTTTGGGCAGTCGTTAAAAAATCACGATTGCCCTCCTCTTTGTTCTAAAAATAATAAAGATAGTATCCTTAGATAAAAGGATTATAGCAATCCCTGTCTATTCAGATTTATTTTGAATTTATAAAACTGTATAGGTCATAATTCCAATCATATACAGGATTTACTATATTGATTTTACTGAGTCCGCACGACTCGCACTTGCCATTTTTTTTGTATCAGTAGAATACCTATGTTATATAAATTTAGACATGCGGCTTGCAGTAAGAGTTGACTGCTAGAAATCGTCACGGAACGAGACAATGCTTATGCACTGCCGTAATGTACTCCCTCTGTCTAGTTTATCGGGATGAATGACACATTAGTGCGATCTCATCTCAAGGATCAGTTTTCACCATTATACATATCCTTTCACCACTGTATTCCATTCTGTTTATTCCTAATACTCCTCATTACCTAAAGGAACGCTTCACTTTTCTCAGTGAGATTAATAACCGCGAATTAAGCAGTTCTTCCTCCCTCCGTCTCGCCACCCCTCCTCATTTCTCGAATTACTAGAACCATTTCTTCACTGTTTAGGCTATTCGTTTGTGGAATGTTACGCCTGGGCTGCCGAAGGTGCTGAGTTTGCCAAACGACGTAGATTACATATATTTGTGCCGTTTGGGGGTGGAAATATTTAGACCTTGCTCAACGAAAAAGACTATCGGCATTTTTCTTTCCGAGTCCGTTCCGAAACGTTACATAGTATGTAGCCTTTGAACAATAATTATTAATTTGCATATCAGTATTATTAATAAGTATTGCCTGAAATGGTCTATTTTCTGAATAAATCTTTGAATCCCACTAATAAATTTAAAGCATTCAATTGAAACTGGATAGCGGCACATCGGTATTATTACAATCCTAAAACCACAATCTGGCCGTCTACTAAAGATATCAATACACATGAGTTGTGGTTGCTTAGTAAATAATATTTATGATGCTTATGTTTATCACTTGTATATTTAGTTTACATCGACACTGGCATAGAAGCAAATGTAAAACATAGAATGTGCAAGTGCATGCAAATTGTAAATTTCGATCAAATTAATAGAATTATAGCAAATGATTTTTTTGTTGGAGTTGAAAACGTGTGTTTAGTCATTTGCTATGCAAAAGAAACCATTTCGGGGACAACACATAGCCCTGCAGGACACCAGCGTCTAGTCTATCAGAACGGCTTCCATCAACTGCTTTAATGTTTTTTTGGGACAAAAAACTCAAATTTGCAATCATCAAATTTACAGTCCCTCGGGCAGCCCGTAAGATAGCAACTTCGATAGAAGACCCCGATGCCAGACCCTATCGAACGTCTTCGCCATATCTAAAAAGAGGGAATCTATCGTCTTTTTTGGACATCGGTGCACATCAGTGCAGTCTTCTACGACGTTGGGACTTGCTAATTGTGGTACGAAAGCGCGAAAAGGACCGTTAAGATTGGGCACTCTGGGCACAACTCTGAAGTATACTTTTTTGCACCACCGCTGGGATGCCCTTCGGCCTACTCAACCTGTGAACGTCCAGAGCTAGCATCTCTCGCCGGACCATTAGCTGTTATGGAAATCTTGGAAAGTCACACTTAGTGATGGAAGGGAATGGGGCAGCTTGCTTACGGATCTAGTTTATCTGCAGGGCAGATTAAATCACGTTTAAGTCTAAGTGCCGAAAGGCACCAGCTGGTTTGGGTTGGTCGGTCGCGTGGCTTTAAACTCATTCCACTTACCCAGAAAAACTAGTAGTGAAACGAAAGACGTTTCGTCGGCCGCTCAACTTCCAAATATACCTTAAGGGTTTTCTTTAACCAGGTAGTCAGAGCCAGAAAGTGATACTTCATCTATATATGTATATGTTATAAAATAAAGTCTCGAACTTACTTTGGGGCTAGCTCAATCTGTGTGATTTGTCCATATATATTTATTTATTTATCTAAGTATTTACTTGTACTCAATATAGATAGGTATGTGGAATCATAAAAAAATTGCTTGAAATTTCTTATCACTACATAGAATAAAAAAAGTCTCTTCCCACCTTCGAATAAGTAATAAGCCGCTCTCTGTCTGTCCCTATTAATGCTAAGATCTTTAAAACTACGCAACGGATGTGAGATGAGGCCGTTTTTTTACATTGATAAAAAGAAGGTTTATATGTACTAGAGGAGCACAACCCTCTCTGTACTACAGTTGGCCAGAGCAGTCAGAGTATGACATAATTTTGGTAATATTAAAAAATGTGGCGGTGCGTCCCTACCTGCTCGTCGGTCATGCCCTCGAAGGGGTTGGCGCGCGGCGGGCGCGTGCAACCGACCACGGGGTCGATGTGCGGCTGCGCGCGCAGGTACTCCTCGGTGTCCGAGTCGTCGCTGCTGGACGAGTAGTGCGCGCCGCGCCCGCCGCCCAGAAGCCCCTTCTGCGCCAGGTGCCCCGCCGCGTTGCCGAACCCCGTGTACTTCACCATGCGGCCCACTGCAACACAGCGCTTACGCACGTTAAGCAACCCTGACCGCGGTCCCCAATGTGATGGGTGACCGTAACATAACAATTTCTCAAGCTCGTTCGTGCTTCGGAAGGCACTTTAAGCTGTTGGTCCCGGCTGTCATCATTAATGGCAGTCGTTAAGCTATGTTAGATGCGTTTAGGCAGCTTGAAAAATGTGATACCAGGTTTGACCACTTATACACACGAAAAGAAACAAACTGCAACATACAACTTAATTACAGGTAACTCTTATTCAATGAACCCTTTGAATGCCGTGAACACATTTAGGAGTCCATCGGAAACTGCCTTGAAACGCCAAACGTCAACAAAGTTGTCCGAATTAGTATGACATTGAAACTGGTCGCAGCGTAGTAGGTGACATGTACATGCTGCAAATAGCTCACTTGACCCACACATATATTTTTGTACGATTTATTTCATGTCTCTCTCTGCGGCTCAAAAATTTCATTAATATTTATCATCACATTATAAACTAGTTATCACCTGCTTCCCTGCTCGCGTTATATTTAATCCTGGTAAAAGTATTGTTCACAAGATGCTATATGTACCTCATATCCTTCTCAGTACCTCTTAAAATGTGTATTTGGCGAGAAAATAAGTAAGTACGTTTGTTCTTGCCGCAGGGGTATAACAAAACGTCATAATACCAGTTTATCAGTGATTTAAACGGAAAAAATATTACCAACAGAGTTACTTAATTATTTACCCTCTTGCGTCAAAACACATTATCACCTTTTTCCTTGCAGAGGACAAACAAAAATTCTGCCACCAGGTCTCTGACAGATGTGACAGGCGTGGTGAGCAGCCTGCACAGCTGGTTACGGAGCGTGCTGCCCTTCTCAGGCGGGCGCGACACGTCGCGGAGCGGCGGTAGCACCACCTGGCGCAGGTACTTCCGCTGAGAACGTGAACCACGAGCACTTTTCACCAACACTGTCAAAACTGGAGACAAATTTTCATATTGGTTTTTGGCATTCTGGAAAAAAATACACATCATCAACATCATTCCTTAAATTTACTATTTTATGATGAAGCAGACATCTGTGAAAATATTACCATTGTGTTTGTCAGTTTATATTGTAGTAATTGCACAAGAGATTGTAATGCATCCATGTTCCTTCCATCATATACATTTTCAGCAGATTCATTCTTATTTAACTCTGGAGTGAGATATGGGTAAAACATTGGTGGTACACTGGAAAACAATATCACTGTACTTAATACACAATAAACAATGCTTTAGAGGATCACTATAGTACAATGAAGAAAAAACATTTGCATACAGATTGCCTAGGCCACTGCACACTTTTGTACGGGAATGCCGATTTCTTTATGTTTGTGACCTTTACAACTATATTTTTACTTCATTATACTATTATGGTCTAGTTTGTGTATCCTGTAGTTCAATTTATAACATTTGTCATTTAAATATTTTGTAATCAAATTTAGTTCTTAAAAGGTGAAAAATCTCCGAAATTGTGTGGTTCTGAAAGACTTACCTAGTTAATAAATTAGCAATATTACTGTGCAACTCAACAAGTTTGCTTTCAGTGGATGTGCGGGCATGTAGCAGTCCAGTGAGAACCGGCATTAACTTTAAATACATTGCTTCCTCTGCCTCACTGGCTGGCTCGTCAGGGCCAGACTGGATGATCAAATTAAATTGGGTCTTCAAAATCTCACAAGAAATTGCTTGCTGGTTATCCTAGAAAGAGTGCAAATTGGAAATATTTAAATAAATAGGTAAATATACAAACGTGCATAGTATACTTATTTATACAAGAGTAGGGGATTGCATATCTGATACACATCATCTGCTAAGTGGGATGCCACAAGGATCAGTGTTAGGACCAATTCTTTTTGGAATCTATCTTATGGACCTAAAAAAGATAATAAAATCCAAATTATCCTTTTTCACAGATGACTCTAAAATAATGGATAATCCACTTATAACCCATAATGTAATTCAAGATGTTTTAAACCGTATTCTTGAGTGGACTAAAGATTGGTGATTAATCTTAATATTGATACATACACTGTTTTGCATATTGGTAAAAACAACCCTAAATTCACCTATGCAATTGCATCGCAAACACTAATGAGCAATACCAATCAGAAGGACCTCTGTATAATAATTACCTACAACCTTAAATGTGACAAGCACATATTGGGCGCAGTGAAAATTCAAATTCTCTAAACAACGCTAATTCTCTTCTCTACATAAACGGATAGGTGTTCAAACACATTGATAAATTTCTGTTTAAAAACTAAACAAGACATATGTGCGTCCATTACTAGAATATGGTTTCCATAGTTCCAAAAAGACATAAACCTACTAGAGGTGCAAAGAAGAGCAACAAAAATGGTGTTGAGTATTTGCAACAAGGATTGTGAAGAATGTCTCAAAATACTTGGCCTAATATTTTTGAAGAGAGAAGACAATTTGGAGTTCTTATTGAAACCTATAAAATATGGACTGGTTGCCACAATGTCCTAAAGCTGAGTAACATCTTTGTTATGAACCAGAACAAAAATCTGAAAGTACACTTGTTCAAAACTATCACAATTCCTAAGTGCAAGCAATCCTTGTTATCACTTCCTAGCTAACAGTGTAGTAGATGCTTGAAAGAAACTTCCATAGACAGTGAATGCTTTTAAAAACAGACTAGACAAACATATAAAACAAGCACCTACTACAGTGATGTATACACGCATCAGTTTAGTGCTCCTAGTGTATCAATATAATAATAATCAATATATAATAATAATAAAGCTTACTTGTAAAAAACAAAAGTCCTCCACTGAAGCTTCATTACTTGCAGTAGCTTGGCAGTCCTTTGTATGCTCTGTAGCTTCCAAAATGAGCTCATTCAAGCAGCTTATAAGGTAGTCCATGCCATGCAACTCATTCTTAATTTTGGATTTGATGTCATGTCTTAATGCAGTCAATATAAAAAGTAATTTCATGTCGAAGAGCATTATTTCATCTTTGAAGGGTATGTCCTTGTAAACTCTGAGGCGGGCAACCAAACCCTGAGCAATGCTGGTGTGGGCACAGAGAGCCCGTGCTACCTCACTATTAAAGGCCAAATTGCACAAGCACTTGAGTGCCTCTACTGCCACATCCTTTTGTGGCAACTCCAAAGGCATCATAGACTCATCCTCCAGCCCGACTAAACTGTACAAGCCAGCTCTTTCTATTAGAACCGTTATCCATTTTTCACAGATTAAATTTTCCAGATCAGATTTGTCACGACTGAAACATACATTTAAAATTAATTTTGCACAATTAACTATTTGTCATGTGGCTTAGTACACTGACTCAAGATGGACTCTGAAAACAACACAATGGACAGGCCCCCCTGTAAAAAGGAACAGAGGAAGTCCAAAAAAGCGATGGAGGGACGATATTGTAAAAATAGCTGGAAAAAACTGGATCCAGAAAGCAAAAATCAGAGAGGATTGGAAGGACTTCGAGGAGGCTTTTACATGGATGGGATCCGAACTAGAAGTTCTATACCTATATAATTAACAGACTTGCTAACCTAGAAATAAGAAATACTAACTACTAACAACATAATGTAAATTTAATTCTTAGTTTGGAAATAAAAAAGCTTTATTATTATATTTATTTATTTTAACTATTATGTTTATCATTTAATATTGAAATTGCAAAGCAAAAGTAAAAAATAAAAAGTCAAGTGGACTCTTTATCACCATATTTTTTGCTGTGCTTTACATGTGTGCCAAGAAATTAATTCAAGTGTCTTGTGACTAGAAAGCCTATATTTAGGTTAAAAGATAAGCATTACCATACAGTATGGCAATACTGCCAGAACTCTGGGCACACTATTGCAGGGCAGTGATCTGCCTGTTTGGTTTGTAAATAGTTGTTTTAGTAATTACTTTATTATTATAATAAGTTCCATAAGACAAACAAAAGATTTAAGTAAAAAGAAAATCTGCTCCTCGAATAAATCATTCTTCAAAATTTAAATTAACAGATATTAATATGTTCTGTCAATGGCAACGTGAGGTTTTCCTCACGTTTGTCGATTTCGAAAAAGCTTTCGATACTGTACATTGGCCTAGTATTTGGTCTCGTCTGGATGAAATAGGAGTCCCGCCGAAAATTAGGGACCTGCTCAAAGCCGTCTACAAGAAATACTCCTGCAGGGTAACTCACGACGGTTTGTTATCAGCAGACATCCCAGTTCACGCAGGTGTTAGACAAGGCTGTCTGTTATCGCCCCTACTTTTCCTCATCGTGCTGGATGGTGTGCTGCATCAAGTGAACGACGGCAAGCGACGTGGCATAGAGTGGGGGTTGACAGACCAGTTGGACGACCTAGACTACGCTGATGACCTCTGTCTCCTTAGCCACAAGCACGGTGATATGCAAGCTAAACTGGATGACCTCCAGCGTGAAGCGGGAAAAGTGGGCCTTAAAGTCAACGCGCGGAAGACCCAAGAGATGCGTATAAAAGGAAAGAACCTGCTGCCGTTAACGCTTGGCACAGAACAAATTCAGCGCGTGCAGCGGTTTATGTACCTGGGGAGCATAGTGTCGCAATGTGGAGGAACAGAAGAGGACATCACTTCTAGAATTGCTAAAGCTCGAGCCACCTTTGCGCAACTCCGCCCCATATGGCGGTCTAGGAAGCTTACTCGCAGAGTAAAACTCAAAATCTTTCGCTCCAATGTAAAAACCGTTCTGCTATATGGGTGCGAAACGTGGAAGGTGACCAAAGGCATCACGCAGCAGATCCAAGTCTGCATCAACCGCTGCCTTCGGCAGATATTGGGTATCTTTTGGCCTGAAAAGATATCCAATGAACGTCTGTGGCAGCTTTGCGGCGAGACACCGATCGGTCACCAGGTAGCGCGTCGTAAATGGATATGGATTGGCCACACGCTCAGGAGGGAGCCTTCTCACATTCCGAGACAGGCAATGGAATGGACTCCTCAAGGAAAGAGGAAGCGTGGTCGACCAAAGCAGACCTGGCGGCGATCGGTAGCGGCGGAGATGAGGACAATCGGGCTGTCTTGGCCCGAAGTAAAACGCGTTGCTCAAGACAGAACGAGATGGAGAAGTTCTGTAGCGGCCCTCTGCCCCACCTAGGGGACATAGGAAAATAAGTCAAAACTAAGTCAATATGTTCTGTCAACTTAAAGTGGATTCACTGTAGAGCCATGACCTTCCTCTTCACTTTTTGTCTTAAGCGGGTGCCGCGCGAACGAGTGACGTCGTTACTGCGCAAGCCATTAGGCTGTGCAGAACCATTAGGCAATTAGGAAAAAGGTGAAGTCTTAATATTTTAATATTTATATTTTTATAAAAAAAATTAGAAAGGGGGCAACCTCCGAGATGTAAATATACATATATATTGTCATGTGAGAATTATTGTTTTAGACTTAAAAATTACAAAGTTTTCGAAGAAAAATGTTTTTAAATATCATCTATATATATAATAAAACAGTAAAAATATTTTGTCTGTACATTTAGAATTTTTGACTAAAATGGATAGAGGGACACTTAAAAAGAATAATAGAAAGCAAAAAAAAATTTTTCGAATTTCTTGTCTGTCTGTCTGTCTGTCTGTCTGTATGTATGATCACGATTATCTCCGAAATTACTGAACCGATTTACTTCAAACTTTCACCAATTGCTTCGTTTTAACTCAGCAAAACATTTAAAGTTTGTTTCATCAAAATCGGTTCATTAAAAAAAAAGTTATCGTCATTTGAATGAACTCAAGGCATGAGTTTTCCTGCAAACGTATAGCAAAAATAAAATAAAATAATAAGTGACATAAGAAAACGTAATATATATAATGATGATGAATCCAAAGTCAATTCATCATCATTATACGACAGCATTATACCTATCCATACTATCCATAGTAATCCATACTAAAAAAAAGGAGAAGCTGACTGACTGACATATCAACGTAGGGCCTAAACTATAAGGGTTAGGAACTTGAAATTTTGCACAGGGGTTCCTTTTATAACGTAGGGGAGCACTAAGAAAATTATTTTTGGAAATTCATCTCCTAAGGGGGTAAAACGGGTTGCAAAGTTAGTATGAAACTTTGTCGTTTTTGAAGTTATTCGAATTAAATTCAGCATGAAGGTTCTTTACTGAAAGGTATGAAACACGAGTAAAATATTTTACTCAAAAATCATCCCTTAAGGGAGTAAAATAGGGGTGCAAAGTAAGTTTGAAACTTAACCATTTTTGAAGTTAGTCGAATAAAATACAGCATTAAGGTTCTTTACTAAAAGGCATGAAACACGAGTAAAATATTTTTCTCAAAAATCATCCCTTACTTATAACGGGGATGCAAAGTTAGTATGAAGCATTCCGTTTTTGAAGTTATTAAATTGAAATTCAATATTAAGGTGTTTCATTGAAAGTCATTAACTAATGTATTCCGGGAAATTCTACTGTTCCTGAGAAATCGACACTTACGCGGGCGGAGCCGCGGGCCAAAGGCAAACCTGACTTATATTTCAACGCACAGCCGAAACTACTGTGCCCAGAAACTTGAAATTTGGCACAGGGATTCTTTTTATGATGTAAATGACCTCTAAGAAAGGATTTTTAGAAAATCAAAGGGGGTGAAGTTGAATAGAATTTTCTCATTTCTGGACTTAGAAGTTTTTAAAAGTAGGTACACAAGTTCTCAATTAAAATTAAAAAAGATCTGTTTAGGTGAACCAGACAACATTCTCCCTTGAAGGGGTAAATAGGGGGTAAAGTTTGTATGGAATTTTTCCATTTCTAGACTTATAAAAATACGAATATAAAAATAGGTATGTAAGTTCTCGATTACAATTAAAAAGATCTGTGTAGGTGAAATGTATAAAATCCCCTCCTTAAGGGGCAACATTTGAGTAAGTTTTTATGGACATTTTCTCATTTCTGGACGTTCTGGATTACAATTAAAAAGATGTATGTAGGTAAAACCGACGAAATTTTCTCCTGAAGGGATAAAATAGGGGAGTAAAGTTAGTATGGATTTTTTTTCATATTTAGACTTAGAAGTATTAAAATAAGTACATACGTTCTAGATTAAAATTAGAAAAGATCTGTGTAGTTGAAATGTACAAAATTCCCCCCTAAAGGGATAAAGGGGTGGTATTGTATGGAAATTTTCTCATTTCTGGAAATAGAAGTATAAAAATAAGTATATATGTTTACATTACAATTAAAAAGATCTGTGTAGGTGAAATGGGCAAAATCCCCTCCTTAAGGGCTATAGATCTATGCAGGTGAGATGTATTATTCCGCCTTAAGGGGATAAAGCAGAGGGGGAGGGGTTTGTATGGAATTTTTATCATTTCTACTGTTCCCAAGGACGTTTCCTTGGGAACAGTCACGACATTAACGCGGGCGGAGCCGCGGGCAACAGCTAGTAACACATATATATCATTTTTAAATATCATATGTATCTGTTTCAAATTCCAATAAGAGGGTGATCTTGTTCAAGGATCGACAGCACATAGTACTAGTGATTTGAAAACACGACAATTATCAGAATTTCGTGTAGTACCATCTTAAAATTAACACATGCATTTTAAGGGCAGGCAGGTGGACTAGTAATTCAATGTATTTGACTAACAACAAACACAAACCTACCTAAGCACTCTAATAGCAGCCAGACATAAGCCGTGCACAGGCGCCGATGATGGTTTCTGGAGATGCTGAAATAGTGCTGTCCACAATATCACGCGCCTGTTGTTCTCACGTAAATACGGAAACGAAAAGACATTTTCGTTCTGAAACAATAATAAGTACAATGTAATTGTGTTAATGTTTATAACATTGTATCAGCTCGTAATCTCGTAGATTCACAAAACAGTGGTTTAGACAGGAACTTACATTACTTAAAAATTCACTCAAGACTTTAGATACTTGCTCTATATTTTCACTGTTGGTAAGAATTGTTATTTGAATTTCATCCATGATTACAGTGATTAATTTCTAATTATATTAATTAATCAACAAACATTCGATGATACGATCATCGACAAGTTTGACAACTAACTTAACTACCATAGAGTACTATAATACAACTGAAATAGAGAGCCCTCTCGCGTCATTTTCTTGCCAACACTTTTAGCTGCAAATATAGCGCCATCTATTAATCTTAATCCGAAACTTTTTACAGGATCACGCACACATCCATACTAATTCACACGCACACACAGTTTTTAATACTTATACAACATGTAACAAAATGGGGGTAACAATACTTAAGGGGCATGATCAGCCCATTATATTAAACAACTTTCGTCAGGGGATATAAGTCTATTATTTTTATTCGTATTTGCTGGTAGGTCTCCTGGTGAAAGTTGTTCAATATCTATCATGAACTGTTCATGCCCCTTAAGTATTTTTACACCCATTTTGTTACATGTTGTATGTTAAATATATCAAGTTCGAAGCGAATGTATTGAACATTGATCATTCAATTTAAAAGTTTTAATTAACAACTTCCCTGTCCCATAAGTCATACCTATGTAAAAATTTCGATTGTTTTACTAGGTATGGTGTCTTATATAAGGACATGGAAGCTGTTAAAGTACCAAAATATGAAATAAAACAGGTTTTTAAACTTCAATTTATTTTTTTATTTTATGTTTCTTATGTTTATTATGATATATTTGCGCATACAATTTAATTGTGTCATCCCCGTTATACGTTATTTTTCCAGTAAGAATTCGATTTACACATCGACACCAGCTGTAAATCAAAACATTTATTGTTTTATCAATAAACATTGATCTTAAACGGTCTTTATGCTTAATACAATTTAATTCTACACTGGCGAATACATCTACAAAAAAACGTATATTTTGTTTTATGTCTCGTTTAGGAACATCATTTTTCAAAACATTTTCAGTGATGCTTTGTATTTCAAAAAAGAAATTCATTATTTTAGAAGATGGATACACGAGCCATTTGGAATTTATTTTGAATTCTTTTGCCAATATAAAACTATGTTTCTCGTTTATATTTTGCTCTATTAAATCTTCTTTGCATGTTTTGCAGGATTTACTAACTTGTTGGAGGCATTTTTTTAGGACCCAACCGCAAACATAATTTCTTTGCCCTTCTCCATCGGTTTCATTCAGGGTGTCAGTAACGGAAAACATATTTTCATTTAATCTGATTTCTTGTAAGTCACAATCAGTTTTAGATTCCTGATTTTCATAAATATTTTCTTCAAGTAAAAAATCATACGATTGGAGAAAGGCGTCCATATCCTCTTCACAATTTGCTTTAATAGAATGAGCAGACGTGTAATTATTTAATAAAAGTGACTTATAAGCGCCCTCAAAACCTATACTATTTGGAGAAACATTTCGCGCTCCCGCGCTTCTAATTCCTCCAAAAAAATTTTCGATTGGGTCTTGATTAAAATTCCTGCAAAACATAGTATCTACATTGTAAGATTTTCTTAATAATTTCCAAATGGCTTGGAATCCTTCAATCGTTTTTATAAAATTTTTTACTGATGGTACAGTTTTCTCCAATATTTGTACTTTGGTGCCAATATGCTTAACTTCTACAAATTGTAATTTTTTTAAAAATAATTTTGCCTCTTGCCACAGCTCATGATGGGGAGAATTTGGCTTTACTCCGGCTCTGTAAATTTTCCCACTGTCAACATTAAAGCCAGAGCAGTTTAAAGAGTCAAATAATTTGTCGAACATCATAACAAACGGAATGATGTTTTTAAACACTCCTCCTCTAAATCTCCTTTTGCAACTAAATGCTTTGCAGCTACAGCTACACTGCGACTAAGCAACTGAGTTGCAATTTTCACTCGCATTTTATTAATTTTATCTCTGTTAATATGCTCTTCTGTTAGCTTTGGAGCCATGTTTAATTCTCCATAGGTTTTGTCAGCATTGTACAATTTTTCAAAAAATTCCCACTTCACAATTTTTTCTTTATTATTATCGGTTAAGTCGATAAATCTTGCATTTTTATTCATGAGGTTGTTTCTTATGCCTTTGATAAGATGAGGAACATCGTAAATTGGGATTATCGATTTGTTATTTACTAGAAACATATCGTGTCGCCAAACCTTTTTATCTTTTATATACTGTGTTCTTGTATCTTCAATAAGACTTTCAATAGCACCTACGTTTACCGTGCTCTGGTCACAAACCGTAGCTACAATTATTAAACCCGTCTCAATTACTTCAGATATTACTTTTTTAATAGTGCTCTTTAAATCCAATTTATTCAACCGTTGTGTAAAATAATAAGCTACGGGCTGTTTAAACTTTTTAATTATCCCCCTAATCATAAAAACTAACACGTGATCTCCTATGTCCATGTGTCCGAACGAGTCAAACCCTTTCAAAGAGTCCTCTTTTGCGGAATAATTGACTTGTGGGCTGACATACATTTCGTCAAACATTAAAACACATAATTTGTCAGCCACGCAGCTATCTTTTAGGTTAAATTGAATTTTTTTGAAAATTGTTTTATTTATGCCTTCTCGGACGACAATTTTACTTAATAATGTCTTCAAAGATTTAGCTGAAGGCAACACAAAGCATTTTGATAGGAGCCCGTAACTCTTTGGACTCTTTTTATATAAAGAAAGGGCCAACATTTTTTCATTTGTGGAAAAACGGTGTCCTTTTGGTTTTTTCCCACTTTCTCTTACTTGGATTGTAGTAAAAATCTTACTAGGGAGCGACATTTTTTGCGTTAATTTCTGTAACATATTTGTGTTGCTAATACGTCGGGCATTGAAAAGCCTTTCCTTGAATGTTTGTCCTCGTTTCCTTAATCGGCACACTTCACGCTTCAAACTTCTAATTTCACTGCGTGTTTGACGATAGTATGCCACGCCGGGTTGAGAAGACTGCCTCGAATCTGTAAGGTAATAAAAAATACCATTATAATAAAATAACATCTCTCTTTACATTCAACAATGATCTTGTAGATTAAATAGGTACAGACTTCAACCAAACTCCTGAACCAAATAAAGCAAAATTTAAATGGGACCAACTGGATAGTAGTTATATTCTTCCAAATAAAAAAAATATTTTCCAAATCAGTTCAATAATGACTGAGTTATGAATAACATATATGAAAAGGAGTGTCATTCTAAATTTCAACAGTTAACTTCTAAAAAAAACTACTTCGACAAGACACAGTTTCGAAGAACACTACTTCGGCAGAACCTTTTCGAAATACACTTGTTCGGCGGATCTCTATTTCGACAAAAGTATTTTGTCTGTCACTATGTCTATTTATGTTTTATTTTATACGTAAACCATAAAGCAAAACATAATTTTAATTGTCACATTTCAAGGCACTAATCTGCCGATGATATTTTTTGTCGAAAAAGAGATCTGCTGAACATGTGCATTTCGAAGAGGGGCTCTGGCAAAGTAGTGTTCTTCGAAGCTGTGTCTTGTGGAAGTAGGTACCGTCGGACTAATGCTAGTCGAATATATATTTTATCATAGCAATGAATGAAGAACTATTCGTTTTCGAAATGAAGACTGTGTCGAAATAACTAACTGTCGAAAGTTAGACGACTTTCCATAAAAAGATCACATACCAAATGCAAGAACAGCTTTTTTACATGTAGATGTAGATGGTTCAGGATCCCCGTGAATTTTCTTTGGTTTAGTCATGACTTGACTTTGCTCTGGTGGCAAAGTTGCAGTTTCTGAAAATTAACACAGATTTGATTATAATTACTTAAATATTACAAAATATAGAACATGTATTAGACATATCCTTATCCTTACTAATATTATAAATGCGAAAGTGAGTTTGTTACGCTTTCATGTCGTAACTACTGAACCAATCATCATGAAATTTTGCATACAAGTTCTCTGGAGTACGGAGAAGGACATAGGCTACCTTTTATCCCAGGAAAAAGTACTATTCCCGAGGGATCGACATTGACGCGGGCGGAGCCGCGGGCGAAAGCTAGTACGTAATAAATACATAATGTTACTATAATTTTACGAGTAAACTAGTGTATCCAAACTGAAGAATAAAAGATCTTTTCCACGGAATCTATCCGAAGGTAAGAGGTATAACAACGAAAAATGTATAACAATACTTTTATCGCAAAAATATAATGTTCCTGTAACTTAAGATTCATTGTAAGCTAGCTCACCCGGCGAACTATTGTACCGTCTCTTTTTTGGGTACTCGGGTATATAATAAGGTGTCAGCTAATTCTATATCAAATTTCATCAAAATCTGCTCAAATGGTTGCCGATGTAATCTAGTAGAAGATAAAATACATAAATATTACCTCGCAAAGATGTCAGTTGAGATTGAGGGGCAGCTGTTGTGGCAATTGTGTCTGATATTGCTGGTTCTAGAACAATAGAAATCATATTATTTTATATAAACATTTTATTATGAGAGATTGAGATTTATTGACATTACTTCAGAAAAGAATATCCATAAAATTAATGTGTGTATCTTTTGTTAATTTAATACATACTAGCTGTACCCGCGACTTCGTCCGCGTGGAATACTGAGTTTTATTTATTAATAAATTCAGCTTAAATAAGACAAAAAGAGCAAAGAGTCGCATATACATACTTTATATTTATATTTACTTATTCGTCTTATTTTAAATTATTTTTAAGATTAACTACCTAAGTATTATAAAAACACAGCCAAACAAATTACAAAATTAACGATATTTAACAATTTCACACTTAGTAATTTAACTTATGAACATACAAATTATGTAGGTAACTATTATAAACTTATATTTTTTTTAAGTTTGAACTAAAATACGACTACGATTACAAAAATTTATATTTTACAAATATTTTACAAATACTTCAGACAAAGAAAAAACATGTCGGCCTGTAGCTGACTTCGTACGTGAGTAACCCGTAATTCACATATAAATAAAGAAAAAAGCTATTTACTTGAATGTTGCAGTATATTTACTTAATTGAAATTTACTTAATAGATATTCTATTGATATTGTTCTTTGACACACTACCGTTAAAAGTAACCGTTTTCAAAAACAACAAATAGTATTTAATGTAGGTACCAACCAACTTAATGATAAGATACAATACAATGCCCCAACCACGGTAATTCTAAATATTACCGTGCCTCAATTTACATCCTAATTAGAACCATGGTTAGAGTTGCTTAACCTACGTTATCGAAATCAAAAGTAGCTTATGTCCTTTCTCGGGCTATAGCCTATCTGTGTGCCAAATTTCGTTTTAATCTGTTCAGCCGTTTTAGTTTTGGCCACCCATCCTAATTTGAACCATGGTTAGAGTTGCTTAACCTACGTTATAGGAATCAAAAGTAGCCCACATCCTTTCTTAGGCTATAGCCTATCTGTGTGCCAAATTTCGTTTTAATCTGTTCAGCCGTTTTAGTTTTGGCCACCCATCCTAATTTGAACCATGGTTAGAGTTGCTTAACCTACGTTATAGGAATCAAAAGTAGCCCACATCCTTTCTTAGGCTATAGCCTATCTGTGTGCCAAATTTCGTTTTAATCTGTTCAGCCGTTTTAGTTTTGGCCACCCATCCTAATTTGAACCATGGTTAGAGTTGCTTAACCTACGTTATCGAAATCAAAAGTAGCTTATGTCCTTTCTCGGGCTATAGCCTATCTGTGTGCCAAATTTCGTTTTAATCGGTTCAGCCGTTTTAGCGTGAAAGCAAGACAGACAGACAGACAGACAGACAGACAGAGTTACTTTCGCATTTATAATATTAGTATGGATTAACACTACTTGTAGGACCTTTTAAAGTGTAAGTTTGACTCGCAATTAGTAAATTCTATAATATGTAGTTATTTTGTTTTTACCTAAAAGAGAGTGTATATGTTGTTGAACTTGTTGATGCCCAAATTGTTCCCCAGCTGATGGATTTATAAAGTCTTCTAATCCTGAAATAAAAAATATATAATTTATTGATATTAAAAAATTATTTATTTATATATTGCTTTCACGTTGTCTGGGAGAAAATAAAAAAAAAAACAGAATGTGCCAGCTGCTTCTCTTCCCGCGCAGATCGTAAAAGCCGACCGAGCGAATGGGCGAAAATCTCCGCAATCTGTTTTGATTTCGTTTTCTACCTACGCACCCACCAAAATGCTAAATGTGGCCATAAGGCCTTATAGATCTAGGCTCTGTCAACCCCACAAGTGAAAAAGACGTGAAACTATATATGTTTGAAATAAAAATATATTTACATGTATCAATATAAATAAATGAATAAATACATAGGTATAAGCCACAGATTTATGTCAACATACTATTTAAGCTTAAATTCTTTGTACTGACTGAATTCGAAAAAGCAAACTTGAAACTTTTAATTCACTTTTACCTCACAAGTGGCAATAATTGAATTAATGCACATACAAAAAAAAAATAGATGTTTTACCTGGATGTGATGTAATATGAGCTTGAAGTGCAGGCAATGGCTCAGCAGTTGAATCACTTAAAGCGGATCCTGAAATTGTTATTAAAGTTAGATAACTATATGTATTATAACCAATAGAAAACTATATTATCATTAAGTAACATAGGCTGTAGGTAGTTTATTTACAAAACAATTAGGGATCCATATGAAAATTGCAATAATATATTATTAAACAAGGTATCACAAATTTGCCTAGAAATGTCATTATTGGGCGATGGCTGTGAAAACTAATGATAGTACTTAATAAGAGCATATTTCCGGTTGCATTTTCACCTGAGATGGTTCAGAACTCAGGGTCTGGGGGCTCGAGTCTACCCAGGGCCCCGGTAATTTGCATGATAAAAACCAACACACCGGACATAATTGTGGGAAATAGTAATTAATAGATAAAATAAATTGATTTCTTAAAAATATGGCTACCAATGCTAATGAATCAACCTGAGTTACCCATAGAGATACTTACTAATATTATAAATGCGAAAGTGAGTTTGTTTGTTACGCTTTCACGCCGTAACTACTGAACTGATCATCATGAAATTTTGTATACAAGTTCTCTGGAGTATGGAGAAGGACATAGGCTAACTTTTATCCTGGGAAAAAGTACTATTCCCGAGGGATCGACATTGACGCGGGCGGAGCCGCGGGCGAAAGCTAGTAGAATATATATCCTGATGGATCGCCTTACCTGAGGAAGTTGCTATTTGAGGTTGAATAGCTGCCAATATTTCTACTGTAGGGTTTGGCATAGGTGCATCTGGAAAACAAGTGATGTACATTAAGAGCAAATAATGATTATATGTTGTGAGTAATAAATGTCATATTTAAAATTATCACCCCATTACCCGCCTTAAGGTTTCATTAACAAATACTAAAAATAAATTTCAAAGTGAGTTCGTTTAGATTTTTTTTATTTATTATGCTTTCACGCCTTAACTTCTAAATTGCCTAGGGAATAAAAAGAGTGTTTTCATCTCAGGAAAAGGTATTGTTCCTATGAAATGAATATTTACACAAGCCCCAAACGAAAGGAAGTAATCCTCATTTAAGGCCTTCAAATCTTAAATAGTCCTATAATGAACTGTCAAAATCTTTCTTAAAAGTTCAAAATATAGTCTTATGAAAATGACTCTGACCAAATCATATGTTATCAAATTATTCCATTTTCAACTTACTTGGTATATGCAATCTGGGTACTGCTAATGCATTAAGTCGGTTGTTTCTGTTGCGATCTGCTTCAGTAAAATGAATGTCACACACTTTCTTTCGCTTGTATATTACATCATCAGTAAGGCCATGTAGAGGTTCACCCACTAGGTCCACCCAAACCCTAAATCTTTCTGGGAACTTGGCAGGATTTGGAAAGTTGTGAATAGTGACACCTGAAACAAGTAATAAATTTATAATATTTTAAGAATAATATGCTAATATAATGAGTTAATTTAAATGTATTGTACAGTTTACTATTAGTAAATTAAGCATAGTGATAATTTTCTGATTTTGGAGGAGATATAATAGATATATATTATCCGGTCCTGGTATATAATAGATATATAATTCTCAATTTAAAATTAACACGTGATTACAGAGAGTCATTAGCCTGGAGAGAAAAATAACATGTGCATTTGGCGTCTTCATTAATATTACCACGTGGAGGGTACTCCTTATTAGTATCTTGTTTGAGTAGGTATCCATGTTAAAAATAAAATTTACGGTTAGATGGATAGCATTAAAATAATGAGACGATAACGAAATAAGTCTTACCGATGGTATCACATCCAAACACACATAATCTGGTAGAAGGCATAATTACACAAACACCACACAAAATTAAGTTTAAAAAGCGTCCAGCGTCCTTTTCGCAAAATAGTTTAAAACTGCAGTGAATATAAGCGGAGTATACACTCAACACCAAAAACACTGAAAAACCGTAGAAACTTAATGGATAGTAGCAAAGCCAATCGAAAAACACTTAAGTAACTTCGACGACCACTGATAACAACAGCAAAAGTTCTACAAGTTTTGAAAATGGAAAATCCAATCCGCCATTTTCATTTGACACAATAGTGATGTATGTCGACTAAGAGATAAATCGATTATCGACTGAAGCTACGTATGAAAACTGAGAAAATATAATCATATAAATTAATTGGATTTATGTAAATTTATTTTCTCTATCTTCTATCTTGATATAAACTTATCCAGAATATACCGGCTATCAATACGATACTTGTTTTGTTTTTGACGTAAGGTGTACTATTCATTTTTAATTATGTACTTCTTTGTTGTTTTATTTATGTTTATCTAACTATTATTTTATTAAAACTGCGTTTGCTGATCTTAATAAAATAGACTATAATAGCATAGGTACATGAAGGAAGACGTATAAATAATCTTTATATTCTATTGTAAATTGCATAGGTACATACTTACCAATTAATTACACCGTCTTTATCATCCATTCATCATCATTATTTCGTGTAGGTGACACGCTCAACCTACCATGCACACCTTTATCCATTAAGAGGTAAGTAGAGCCAGTAAGGCCACAAGACCAAAAGGCCACGTGAAGTATGTGAGTATTCGAATAATAGGTAAAAACAGAATCATTATAGTAGTGGGTGTGTAGCCGCATTGCCTATTGACATGATTCCTAAGATTTTCGCCCCATATCCTCGGCCGGCTTCTACGGGAACAGAAGCTGCATGCAGCTGATACACTACCTACTTTTTCTTTTCTCTTCGATCAACTTGAAATGTTATATAGGTATAATATAAAAAAAGATATAACAAATTATTTAGCTTATGCTTTCAAAGAATAAGAGGTTTTTAATAATCTAAAAATCAGACGTCAGTACGTAAATTATTTAATTAACATAATTAATCTAAATTATTACGTTGTATATGTTTGTGTTATCATAATAACTAAAAATATATGCAACGTATTACTTAAATTACAAAATTTTAATAAATAGTCGATAGATGGATACCAAAGTCGATAGATTATATTTGAGAATCAATTATTGAGGTAATCTCTACTTTGAACGTGCAGTGAAATAGAGCGACATCTACCCAAAGTCCAACAAACTAAAATATCATTGTGTTTTTATATTTAATCTTAGAAGAAGATTAATAGATGGCGTAATTAATAATAAAAAAATCACGTTCTATGCGACTTTCACCCCCGACAGACAGGACAGACAGGACAGACAGACTATAGATGGGACAGACACAGACAGACACCTTTTTTTTCTTTTATTTTATTTGGCAACCAAACTTCATTCAGAAGCTTATTTTAGCCAGTGTAATCTTGCTGGAGTACTATTTTTGAAATGATGCCGATCGTAAACGAGCGATTTTTCCAAACAAAAATTCGAAAGAAGACGAGTGTCACACTTTCAAAAATTGTACCCCAGATATTATCATCATCAGCCGGCCTATTTGCTAACTCAGTGTACAACGTTTTGATAATCACTTCAAAATACATTGCGGATATCCTATGATTGACTATTTTTATGAAACTTTGAAATGACTATCAAAACGTTGTACACTGAGTTAGAAAATAGGCCGGCAGGTCTTTTTAGTCTCCACTGCAGGACCATGACCCTGAGGCATATCAAAATATGATGGACGGGACGGCGGCTTGATGGAGTGCTAGTTTTGAAATGACGCCGTTCGTACACAAGCGATTTTTCCGTACAAAAATAGCTCTAAGACGAGTGTCACGCTTTCTAAAATAGTAACCATGTTGACCGACGGTCTCGCTCCCGCACTGTTTACGATCAAGTTCGATTCGAAAGTATCCATTTTTGAAAGTGTGACATCGTTCTTCTCTGTGTGGGGACGGAGTAGAATACAATTCCCCACTGCCCGTCAGGTTGGCATCTCGTAAGAGGCGAGAAAAATACCCGACATGCTCGGTGGTAGGACCTCGTGGGGTCCGACTGGCTGGCGACCACCCTCATGCCGAAATCTGTCGTAAAGCACCGTTGGGTGTGTTTCGACTGTTGCGCGTGAGAGCCAATCCCCCATTCCCGATTCCCGTAGTTCCGACAGTTTATGGTCCCTTAAGGACTGGAGTCTTGCACTGTCTGGTTTGGGGTGCGACGTTGGCGCGGGGGCCAGGGAGACCCGATGAAACGGTTGACCGCTGGCCGCCCGCTGGTACGTAGAGGACCCGAACCCTGGCTATCCCGGCTAGGGAGGCTGTCCTGCCGCCAGTGTCAAAAGCTCGTGATTGGTCGTCGTGCCGGACTGGGAGACCGGAGTGGAACACGGCGGCTGATCATTGTGTTGGATCGGGGGCCCTTCCGTCCCCCGTGCCAGCAGCGCACCTCACTGATCATTCATTGCGAGCCATCGTTCCTTAACTTTGCCTATGTAAATGTCGTAACTACGGAAATCCTCAATTTTTCCCTGTTAACCACCTTTTTTATGGCTAGATCGAAAAATAGAAAACATGTTTCTACAGCGGCACCCCCTTCCACATTCAATGTGGACTTCTGCAATGTTAGAGGAATGCATTCGAACCTCAATGTCGTCCATCATCACTTGGAAACGACTAAGCCGGCTCTATTTTTCCTGACTGAGACACAAATATCCTCTCCGACCGACGTTACATATCTCTTGTATCCCGGTTTCAGCTTGGAGCACAAGTTTATGCCCAATGCTGGGGTGTGTATGTACGTACGGGAGGATGTATGTTGTCGACGTCTCAGCAGCCTTGAGGACAGAGACCTGTCATTGTTATGGGCGCGCGTAGATCACGGTGACCGCATCCGGTTCTACGCGTGCCTTTACAGGTCCCATAGCGGTGATGCTGAAACAGACCGACTTCTCGGGCATGTCCAGAAGGGCATAGACGGAATTCTCCAGCAGCACCCATTGGCGGAGGTAGTGATCCTAGGGGACTTCAACGCTCACCACTTAGAGTGGTTAGGATCACTGAAGACCGACTACGCTGGGAAGGCTGCATACAACTTTGCTGTGACAAATGACCCCAACCAGTTAGTTGATGGCCCTACCAGAATACCTGATATTGAAGGACACAACCCTGCCTTGTTGGATCTTCTTCTGACCTCACATCCAAACGATTACCAGGTATTCCGTGATGCCCCTCTGGGAACCTCGGATCATTGCCTAGTACGTGCTGTGGTTCCATCCGGTCACACCACGCAATCCAGACCACCTGGTATGCGTCGTGTGTGGCATTATAGGTCAGCGGATTGGGATGGATTGCGAGAGTTTTATGCATCCTACCATTGGAGACGGTTGTGCTTCTCATCAGAAAATCCTGACAATTGTGTGAAAGCTGTCGCTGAGGCGATACTGCTGGGCATGGAGTGCTACATTCCCAGCTCAGCGGTTCGTATCGGAGGGCGGTCTCAACCTTGGTTTCGTGGCTCGTCTTTGCGTGCCGCCCACCTCAAGCGCGAAGCCTACGAAGCCTGGGTTGCTGCGCGAAATGTCAGGGATCGTAATGCTTTTGATTTGAAGAAGCGGTTCAACGCAGCTTCAAGACCCTACAAGAAGCAGATCACTGCAGCAAAGTTTGCGCACACTACACGCATTGGTGAGAGATTGGTTGGCTATCCCTCCGGGAGTAGAGCCTTCTGATCTCTTGCTAAGGCAACACAGGGGAATTTCTGACGTCCTTCACTTCCATCTCTGCACAATAGTCAGGACTCACTGGCTCACTCCGCAAAAGAGAAGGCCGATCTCTTGGCTACTCTCTTTGCGTCAAATTCTACACTTGACGACGGAGGGGCATCGCCGCCCTTTTTACCGCGATGCGAGCACTCAATGCACGAAATACGCTTCACTCAAAGTGCAGTGCGACGCGCTTTGTTTTCCCTTGACGTCAAGAAATCCAGCGGGCTTGATTGCATCCCAGCAATTGTGCTCAAGGCATGCGCTCCTGAGTTGGCTCCGGTGTTAGCACGCCTATTCTCGCTGTCTTACACCTCAAGAAAAGTTCCGTCTTCGTGGAAAGTAGCCTACGTTCACCCTATTCCTAAAAAGGGTGACCGCACAGACCCGTCTAACTATCGGCCTATTGCGATAACCTCCCTGCTCTCTAAGGTGATGAAGCGTGTGATAAACATCCAGCTCCTTGGTTACCTTGAAGATCATCAGCTAATTAGTGACCGTCAATACAGGTTCCGACACGGGCGTAGTGCTGGTGATCTTCTTGTGTACCTCACGCATCGATGGGCAGCCGCCATCGAGAGCAAGGGAGAAACACTGGCATTTAGTCTAGATGTCACAAAGGCTTTTGACCGGGTCTGGCATAAGGCTCTTCTCGCGAAGTTACCATCTTACGGGCTTCCTGAGGGACTATGCTTGTGGGTCGCTAGTTTCTTATCTGGGCGTAGCATTCAGGTCGTTGTAGACGGTTTATGCTCCGATATCATGCCTATCAATGCTGGCGTCCCCCAAGGATCTGTTTTATCACCTACGCTGTTTCTTCTGCACATCAACGACATGCTAAACACTAGTGGCATCCATTGCTATGCAGACGACAGTACGGGTGATGCATATTATGCAGGTCGTGCAAATATCCCTCAAACACAGGTGGAAGAGAACAGAAAGAGACTTGTGTCTGACATTGAGACCTCCCTGGAGCAGGTCTCTGAATGGGGTAAACTAAACCTAGTTCAATTCAACCCTACTAAGACACAAGTCTGCGTGTTTTCCGCTAAGAAGACCCCATTTAACATGGCACCGAAGTTCCGGGACACCTCTCTTACAATTTCTAAAGGTATTGGGATCCTTGGCGTCGATATTACGAAGGAGGTCCAATTTCGGAATCATCTGGAAGGTAAAGCCAAAATGGCTTCTAAAAAACTTGGGGTGCTCAATAGAGCGAGGCAGTACTTCACTCCGGGTCATAGACTTTTGTTATATAAAGCTCAAGTCCGGCCCCACATGGAGTACTGCTCTCATATCTGGTCTGGTGCACCTCAATACCAACTCCTTCCTTTTGATTCCATCCAACGCCGGGCAATTCGTATTATTGACGATCCCACTCTCACAGACGATTTAGACACCCTCAGTCTACGGAGAGACGTTGGTTCTCTGTGTGTATTTTACCGTCTATACTATGGGGAGTGTTCTGAAGAACTATTTGAATTGGTGCCACCGTCACCTTTCTACCACCGCACCGCTCGCCACAGGAGTAAAGTCCATCCCCACATCCTTGACACTTGGGTCTCCAAAAATGTCAGAGCGTCACGTGGTTTTTTTCCTCGTACAGCAGGATTGTGGAATGGACTCCCTCCCGAGGTTTTCCCTGTGTGCTATGACTTGAGGTCCTTCAAAAGGCGTGTTTACAGGTATCTTAAGAGTCGGCAACGCATCGGCACCTCCTCTGGTGTTGCAGATGTCCATGGGCGACGGTGACCACTTTCCATCAGGTGGCTCGTCTGCTCGTTTGGCGTCGGATATATATAAAAAAAAAAAAAAAAAAAACTCGTCGTCGAGCGATTTTTGTATGGAAAATTACTCGTTTACGAACGGCATCATTTCAAAAATAGCTCTCCTGCAAAAAAAAGGGATAGCAAGAAATGCTGTCGGGCGTTCTTGGCTGAAATTTTGGCGGAGAGCACGGCTTGTGTTTTGGATTGTTTTGTACATTGTTTCTAGTGGACTTTATAATGTGAAATCGGTGTAATTTGGTGTTATAAATGCCCATGTTTATGAACAATGTGTGGAATAACTGAAATAAACTGTCACAGTGCGGTTGCAGTGAGATTTACTTAGCGGGCTGGTGGACCGCCCCGTCTCGTTGCGTCGTCTGTGATCAAGTCAGTGGATTCGTGGGAATTGTCGCCAGGGGCTCCATAGAATCAATGAAATGAACTACACCATCGTTTCATTGATAACAAGACTTAGAAAAAGCACGGGAAAACTCATTTATACTTGATACTGGCTAAATACGTAACGCGTGAAAGCCATAAATAAAAGAAATGCTGTCAGTTGTCACACGTAGTATCTCTTAGTAGTTTGTGGTTGTCACCTCTATCTCAGAAGAATAATATACATAGAAGCCGCATAAAAATAGAAACTGAAAACAGATAGTTGACACGGTATTTTTCTTATGAGCTTTCGCTTATGACAGAATGAGACAAAAACTTCAGTCAGTTTCTATTATTTTCATGGTTGTCCCGACTTGAAATGTCAATGGACTCCATTGGACTCCAATTAAATCCGACTAAATTCAAAATAACTTATTACAGTTCAACGTCTGTAATATTAGCATCTTGCCGATTTGATCGGGTTATATATCGACAAAAACATTGCGGCGGAATTGTGATGTCTGCAAATTAAATATAGGATTGTGCTAAAATTCTCACGGAAAAAAGTATTAACCGGTGTTGGGTTGGTGCGTTATCAAATGACCATTATACTAAACAATGTCTTGTGCAATGGAGCGATGTAAATCCCATTCAGGACGAACAGAAATAAATTCTGTAAAACATAATTTTCTTCGGTAAGTTTTTCAGTTAAAAGTGCATAATTAAAACCCAAAATACCTCAAAATACAACAATAATATTGTCAATTATATAACGTATTGTATAAATGACAACTTTTATAGGTATTTTGCTTAAAATTATCGTTTTTTCCTTATTTCAAATTAGGTTAGTTTTTTTTGCTAGTGATGTGGTAAAATCACGTATCTACGAGTATATCGATATTTTTTATGACGGTCTTGCTATCAGGGATATTTTTGTTAGTGTTGAGCCATGCAATAGTAATGTAACAAATTGAACCATCATGGTAATTAAACAACTGCGCGAGTCCGACTCACAAGTGTGAGTCGGACTCGCGCACGAAGGGTTCCGTACCATCCTTACATATAATATTATAAATGTGAAAGTGAGTTTGTTTGTTACGCTTCCACGCCGTAACTTCTGAACCGATCATCATGAAATTTTGCATCATCATCATCACCATTGCACGATCTCTGGAGTACGGAAAAGAACATAGACATAAATTACATCTCAGAATAAGGTACTGTTTTCGGGGATAGACATTAACGCGAGCGGAGCCGTGGGCGTAAGCTATAAAAACGCCCGAAATTTTTGTTTGTAATATTTCAACTGTCTCACTATCACGGTTCATGAGATACAGCCTGGTGACAGACAGATGGATATCGGAGTCATATTAGTAGGGTCCTGTTTTTATCCTTTGGGTACGGAACCCTAAAAAGAATCGATTTTTACTAATATGAAGAAAATTATTGTTGAAATTTTATTGCAGCTCCCTGAAGTAAAAGGATGAAAAGGTGTGGATCCGAGGAACTTTCAAGCGACATATTGGACATAAAATGTCATACATACTCGAATTTGTTCAAAATATTTTACTGCCGTGCCGATACATTAATTTCGAATATAAAATTAAATGGAAGCGATTGAAACACGATGCTTTACCTACATTTATATTTGCCGAATTATAAATCAATGGTAATAAGAAAGTTTACGGAAACGGTTTTATTATTTATATTTAAAATTATGAAAAACATATTTTATTTTGGACAGTAATGAAAGTGGGTAAAGTAATCTCTTGGTTTTCTTCACCTCTTGTTTTTCTATTACCAACACTGTGAATTTTTCACAAATAACACACTGGCACTTTTTTACCCTAGTGTAAAAGTTTTATAAAATAAAAAATATCACTTCGAATTATGTGTTTCTCTTTACCTACCTGATTATGTTTCCTTTACTGACTGTTCCTCAAAGCTAGCTGGGAAAAGCTTTAGATGGTTTTGGAATATGCTGAATGGCCCATTGATCAAGTGAAAAATATATCTGACCTTATATTACCTTTTGATACATGAGCGCCCCATTGCAATTTAGAGTCTATTGTGATTCCTAAGAAGGTGGTATCATTTACAAAGTCTATTTTACCTTCAACTAGTATGTCAACGTTGGACTGCCTCACATTGGGGACTGTAAATCGAATGCATTGGGTTTTTTGCGCATTCATAGGTAAGGTAGGTAAGTAGGCACTGTTTGAATTTCGAAATAATCGAAAATATGATTGACATCATATTAGGTATTCTGCCGTTCGACCAATACTGGGTAAGGCCTAATGAATGACCAGCAGTAGACAGTAGACGCGCGGTGGGTAATGTATGGATTTTTTTTTTACCTATTTATCAGATGAAGCCAAGCGGCGCCATGCGATTAGGAGTTATTTAGGTGTATCTTGACGTAACTTTTAAAGTAAAAGCCTCTTTAGCGGCTTTGTGCACTTTTTGGGATGGGTAAAATAGAAAACTCGCGTCAGGACACGTGAATTGATCGAAAATTCGTAAGAAGGACACGGACCTGAGTATGCCGCAAAGGCGAGTTTTCACTTCTGCCGGCACTCCTGGAGTGCAACTAGTTGTTTTTTTTTTATGAATCGTACTCATTTAACGAATCGATACAATCAGAGTAGAGTACATTTATGACTTTCTTAGGACGAAACATTTAGTCGATAAATATATTTCATCGATATAGTACAACCCTGATCACATCAGTACCCCAGGACAACCTGCACATTTACGCAAATGGCATTGTATATGCATCTCTTTCTGATGCTTTAACAATGCCATAAGTAAAAACAGTGTAGAATATTGTATTTTGTTGTTATTTTAACACGGTTTCTATGCTTTAGTTATTGTTCTGAGACCTCTATTCTAAGAGTAAGGAAGTCTATGGAGAAGCCCTTGTCAACATATATGAATTTTTACTTAAACAAATATCAGGCATTTATGGTATAAAGTGTGAAATATAACTTTGTCTCTGTCTTTCTTCAGTACAATTGCCTTTGACAAAAGAGACATACATATTTTAGTTTTTGCTAATTTATGGTAAAAGCAATGACCAAAGAAAAAAGTGGACTGGAAATACCTACAAAAAAATCGTGTATACCTACATCACAGAATCGTTACATAAAATGGCTGACATTGCCTAGGGTTGTCACTTCCATACTATGTAATGATCTACTTTAAACAGTACTCTTATTTTGTACACAGAGCCGACAGAGCTTATAAAAACATTTTGGGAAAGGATAATAAAATGACAATTTATTTTATAACTTTGTTTACTTAATCATTCCTAAAAAGTATTTATTTGTTTAAAAACCATCTATCTAAAAGATATTTACATTGAATTTCACCGTGATATTTATATGTAACATAATATCTTTCAAATTGTAATTTCTTCTGCTGGTTCAAACGTTTATCTTTTACAGCCTTTATTTTTTTCATTTCCACGACCTGAAATTTCAATATACTTAGTTAAATTTAATAATATTTTATTATTAAATTTAGTAAGCTCCAGCCAATGAAAAGATTTGAAACTTGTACTGCACAGCTGAGATAATAAGTAAGAAGCATTACTGACAAGTTCATGCATACGCCCTGTATCTTAACACTTAAATGAATATTATAATTTCAGATTTAAAAAATATTATATTATGCATATAATTTTTATTGTTGGATCATAATGCCACAAGGTATTGTTTTATCGAAATATTTAAAAAATATGTTTTATTTAGATACCTCTTTCTGAACTTCATCTGAAACTGGTAATAGGAATAAAACGTCGTATTAGCAAAATCAGTATTGATATTGCTTGTTTCACGCAGTACAAATTTCTCTTGTGTAGCCGGTGCTGAAAAGTAAACGTGCAAATAATTAACACAATTATAATAAACTAGCTTTTGCCCGCGGCTCCGCCCGCGTCAATGTCGATCCCTCGGGAATAGTAGTAATTTTTTCCGGGATAAAAGGTAGCTTATGTCCTTCTCCGTACTCCGGAGAACTTGTATGCAAAATTTCATGATGATCGGTTCAGTAGTTACGGCGTAAAAGCGTAACAAACAAACAAACAAACAAACTCACTTTCGCATTTATAATATTAGTAAGGATTATGTACAAGTATAATCTATTATGTGCATTGTTGTATGCATGACATCATATGATCGCATCCATAATTCGACAATACGTTGTCACACATAACTTTGCGTACATTTGCATGCATGAGCCGGCTACTCCTGCCAAATCACCCAACGGTTTTTAGTATTGTCTGACAGAAAAAACGAATAAACCGGCCAAGTGCGAGTCGGACTCAGGCACGAAGAAGGGTTCTGTACTATTATCTATAAAAACTGCAAAAAAATCATGCTTGCTGTATGGAAGCCCCCTTAATTAATTATTTTATTCTATTGTTAAGTTTTTGGCGTTATAGCGGCAACAGAAATATATCCATCCGTTAAAGTTTCAACTGGCTAACTATCACGGTTCATGAGATACAGCCTGGTGACAGGCGGACACCAGAGTCATATCATTAGGATCCCGTTTTTACCCTTTGGGTAACGAACCCTAAAACATTTATTCATTGACATTAACTGTATACATTAAACTTACCGGAAATGAAAATATTGTTGGCGATGAGTTGTCACGAAGTCTCATATCATAACTTCAAGCGTTCTATTGAAACAGATTTCCTCAAAATGCAAAGAGCAGATGTACCAATCCTGTTGCCGAGGATTAATATTTTTTTCGAACCGGATAGCCTCTAAGCATTTATTCCTCAAAGCTTCATTCATCGGAAACCTATAAAAAAATATTATTTTTTATTTAGATAATGCACAACCCTATTCAAGTATGTAAACAAATGAGGAATAAAATAAATGAAAATACTGACTGTATTACGAAAATATGACCAGTTAACAACAGTTTATACATAAATTTAAGATCGTGTTTTATTTTGCTTCTCAATCAGAATCAAGAAACAGCTTTCTTGCTAGAAAACGGGTTACTAACCTATGAAGAGTCAATTATGGTTGATTTATGTTTTTTCTTGCACCACACATCACAATACAACATTTAGTCAACTTGATAAACAGTTTTCTCACACTTCCACGTATTTATTACCTTATTTTCGCGTATTTTTGTCCCAAATCTCAACTTTTCCAAATGGTAAACAACACTCGTTGACAGCACAACTACCACGAAACTCGTTACATAATATGGCGGATTTTGGCACGTACCTAAACTTTTAACAGCTTTTACCATAAATTAGCAAAAACTAAAATATGTATGTCTCTTTTGTCAAAGGCAATTGTATTGAAGAAAGAAAGAGACAAAGTTATATTTCACACTTTGTACCATAAATGCCTGATATTTGTATAAGTAAAAATTCATATATGTTGACAAGGGCTTCTCCATTCTTCTCCAGACTTCCTTACTCTTAAGCCTCAGAACAATAACTGTTTTGACTTTGGTCTTTGACTGACATTTTCTCATTGATTTGACCTCAGACCAAAGAAAAAAGAGGACTGGAAATACCTACAAAAAAATCGTGTATACCTACATCACAGAATCGTTACATAAAATGGCTGCCATTGCCTAGGGTTGTCACTTCCATACTATGTAATGATCTACTTTAAACAGTACTCTTATTTTGTACACAGAGCCGACAGAGCTTATAAAAACATTTTGGGAAAGGATAATAAAATGACAATTTATTTTATAACTTTGTTTACCTAATCATTCCTAAAAAGTATTAATTTGTTTAAAAACCATCTATCTGAAACATATTTACATTTAATTTCACCGTGATATTTATATGTAACACAATATCTTTCAAATTGTAATTTCTTTTGCTGGTTCAAACGTTTATCTTTTACGGCTTTTTTTTCATTTCCACGACCTGAAATTTCAATATACTTAGTTAAATCATAATATTTTATTATTAAACTAGCTTTCGCCCGCGGCTCCGCCCGCGTCAATGTCGATCCCTCGGGAATAGTTCTTTTTTCCGGGATAAAAGGTAGCTTATGTCCTTCTCCGTACTCCAGAGAACTTGAATGCCAAATTTCATGATGATCGGTTCAGTATTTACGGCGTGAAAGCGTGACAAACAAACAAACAAACTCACTTTCGCATTTATAATATTATTAGTAAGGATTATGTACAAGTATAATCTATTATGTGCATTGTTGTATGCATGACATCATATGATCGCATCCATAATTCGATAATACGTTGTCACACATAACTTTGCGTACATTTGCATGCATGAACCGGCTACTCCTGCCAAATCACCCAACGGTTTTTAGTATTGTCTGACAGACAAAACGAATAAACCGGCCAAGTGCGAGTCGGACTCAGGCACCAAGAAGGGTTCTGTACTATTATCTATAAAAACTGCAAAAAAATCATGCTTGCTGTATGGAAGCCCCCTTAATTAATTATTTTATTCTATTGTTTAGTTTTTGTCGTTATAGCGGCAACAGAAATATATCCATCCGTTAAAGTTTCAACTGTCTAACTATCACGGTTCATGAGATACAGCCTGGTGACAGACGGACACCAGAGCCATATCATTAGGATCCCGTTTTTACCCTTTGGGTACCGAACCCTAAAACATTTATTCATTAACATTAACTATATACATTAAACTTACCGGAAATGAAAATATTGCTGGTGATGAATTGTCCCGAAGTCTCATATCATAACTTCAATCGTTCTATTGAAACAGCTTTCCTCAAAATGCAAAGAGCAGATGTACCAATCCTGTTGCCGAGGATTAATATTTTTCCGAACCGGATAGCCTCACTCAACTTCATTCATCGGAAACCTATAAAAAAATATTATTTTTTATTTAGATAATGCACAACCCTATTTAGGTATGTAAACAAATGAGGAATAAAATAAATGAAAATACTGACTGTATTACAAAAATATGACCAGTTAACAACAGTTTATACATAAATTTAACATCATGTTTTATTTTGCTTCTCAATCAGAATCAATAAAGAGCTTTCTTGCTAGAAAACGGGTTACTAACCTATGAAGAGTCAATTATGGTTGATTTATGTTTTCTCTTGCACCACACATCACAATACAACATTTAGTCAACTGTATAAACAGTTATCTCACACTTCCACGTATTTATTACCTTATTTTCGCGTATTTTTGTCCCAAATTTCAACTTTTCCAAATAGTAAACACCACCCGTTGACAGCACAACTACCACGAAACTCGTTACAAAATATGGCGGTTCTTGGCACGCACCTAAACTTTGGACAGCTTTTACCATAAATTAGCAAAAACTAAAATATGTATGTCTCTTTTGTCAAAGGCAATTGTACTGAAGAAAGACAGAGACAAAGTTATATTTCACACTTTATACCATAAATGCCTGATATTTGTATAAGTAAAAATTCATATATGTTGACAAGGGCTTCTCCATAGACTTCCTTACTCTTAGGGTACAAGCTGTCCAAAGTTTAGGTTCGTGCCAAGATCCGCCATATTTTGTAACGAGTTTCGTGGTAGTTGTGCTGTCAACGGGTGTTGTATACTATTTGGAAAAGTTGAAATTTGGGACAAAAATACGCGAAAATAAGGTAATAAATACGTGGAAGTGTGAGATAACTGTTTATACAGTTGATTAAATGTTGTATTGTGATGTGTGGTGCAAGAGAAAACATAAATCAACCATAATTGACTCTTCATAGGTTAGTAACCCGTTTTCTAGCAAGAAAGCTCTTTATTGATTCTGATTGAGAAGCAAAATAAAACATGATGTTAAATTTATGTATAAACTGTTGTTAACTGGTCATATTTTTGTAATACAGTCAGTATTTTCATTTATTTTATTCCTCATTTGTTTACATACCTAAATAGGGTTGTGCATTATCTAAATAAAAAATATTTTTTTTTTTATAGGTTTCCGATGAATGAAGTTTTGAGGAATAAATGGAATAAATGGAAAAAAGGCTATCCGGTTCGGAAAAATATTAATCCTCGGCAACAGGATTGGTACATCTGCTCTTTGCATTTTGAGGAAAGCTGTTTCAATAGAACGCTTAAAGTTATGATATGAGACTTCGGGACAACTCATCACCAGCAATATTTTCATTTCCGGTAAGTTTAATGTATATAGTTAATGTTAATGAATAAATGTTTTAGGGTTCGGTACCCAAAGGGTAAAAACGGGATCCTAATGATATGGCTCTGGTGTCCGTCTGTCACCAGGCTGTATCTCATGAACCGTGATAGTTAGACAGTTCAAACTTTAACGGATGGATATATTTCTGTTGCCGCTATAACGATAAAAACTAAACAATAGAATAAAATAATTAATTAAGGGGGCTTCCATACAGCAAGCATGATTTTTTTGCAGTTTTTATAGATAATAGTACAGAACCCTTCTTCGTGCCTGAGTCCGACTCGCACTTGGCCGGTTTATTCGTTTTGTCTGTCAGACAATACTAAAAACCGTTGGGTGATTTGGCAGGAGTAGCCGGTTCATGCATGCAAATGTACGCAAAGTTATGTGTGACAACGTATTATCGAATTATTGATGCGATCATATGATGTCATGCATACAACAATGCACATAATAGATTATACTTGTACATAATCCTTACTAATAATATTATAAATGCAAAAGTGAGTTTGTTTGTTTGTTTGTCACGCTTTCACGCCGTAAATACTGAACCGATCATCATGAAATTTGGCATTCAAGTTCTCTGGAGCGGCTCTCTCGCGGCTCCGCCCGTGTCAATGTCAATCGCTCGGGAATAGTAGTAATTTTACCCGGGATAAAAGGTAGCCTATGTCCTTCTCCGTACTCCGGAGAACTTGTATGCAAAATTTCATGATGATCGGTTCAGTAGTTACGGCGTGAAAGCGTAACAAACAAACAAACTCACTTTCGCATTTATAATATTAGTAAGGATTATGTACAAGTATTATCTATTAATTGTGTTAAAGTTTGAGTTGTTTACAATATGACAACACACTTCAAATCTTAGTAAGTCATATTTGAATGTGCTTGACCAAAGAGTTTAGCAGTAAGTATAAAGGAGGTATTACTCCTTAACATCCGGCTTCGTTTTTAAGCCAGACATCTTGCTCAATTCAGCGATTCTGGGTCCATAAAGTGGCTTTGTCAGCATATCTGCAAGTTGTCTTGATGCTGGCACCTTGCTCACGCTGAGAACATCAAGATTAACACACTCTCTAATAAAGAACGATCTAATTCTAATGTGTTTCGTTCTCTGGTGGAATTCATATGGTGGATGTTTGGCTAGTCTTATTGCCGATTCATTATCAATGTATAAAGTTGCCAAACATTCTTTATCTGTTATGTCTTTCAGTATTCTCTTTAACCAAATTATTTCACGGGCAGTTTCACTAGCAGCTACTATCTCCGCTTCTGTTGATGAGATCGCAACAGTAGCTTGTCTTTTACTCTGCCAAGAAATTGGTCCTCAAGCAAATAGACACAACATGCCAGTGGTAGAGCGGCCTGTGCTGTAATCACCGCCGTGATCAGCATCACTGTAGCTCTCTAGGCCGGGAGCTTTGTCACATTCGTAAAGAATTCCTTTGTCCATAGTTCCTTTTAGATAGCGCAAAATTCGTTTGGCGGTTTGGATATCTTCCTTGGACGGATTTTCTAGATTTCGTGATACGACACTAATAGCATAGGCTATATCTGGCCTTGTCCCAGTCATAAGATAAGCCAATGCTCCCACTGCTTGACGATAGGGGAAAGATGCAGAAGTCTCCGTCTCTTCTTTGTTATCAGACTTTAAGATTGGTGTTGCAACGGCTTTACAATTCTCCATGCCAAATCTTTCTAATACACGTTTGGTGTAAGCTTTCTGATGAACGAAGATAGAGCCATCTGTCTTCCTCTCTATTTCCATTCCTAGGAAATAGTTGGCTGGCTTGGTCATTATTTTAAAACGCTTTTCCAGCTCTTCAATAAACGTTTTTGTTTCGTTTTCGCTTGAAGATGCAAATAAGCCATCATCAACATACAAGGCGAGAACGATTTTATTTTTGCCTCTCTTCCGAATAAACAGACACGGATCCGCTTTGCTTTGTTTAAAGCCAATTTCTACAATGTAATCTGTAATACATCTATTCCAGCATAGCGGCGCCTGCTTTTATCCGTACAGGCTCTTTTTAAGCTTGAAAACTTGCTTTGGATTCGTTGCATAGCCTTCAAGGTTTCATAAAAATCTCCTCGTTTAATTTACCATATAAGAAGGCAGTCGATACGTCAAACTGTGACAGGGACATCTTTTCTTTGGCTGCAACACTTATAAGCGCTCTTATGGTGCTGCTTCTTGCCACGGGGCTAAAAGTTTCGTAAAAGTCAATTCCTTCTTTTTGTGAATATCCCTTGATGACTAATCTGGCCTTATACTTGTCTATAGTACCATCAGGGTTCGTTTTGATTTTAAATATCCATTTGCAAGGAATAGCTTTTCTTCCTTTTGGCAATTCTCCAAGCTCCCAAGTTTCGTTGTCTTTGAGGGATTTAATTTCGCTGTTGATTGCCTCTTGCCATTTATCCCTATCTACACTATTCATAGCTTCCTTGTAGCTTTTTGGTTCAATAGTATTCAATGTCATATTGATGTTGCAGATTTGATCTCTGTATCGACTTGGAGGTCTAAGAGTATTCCTGTTTCTCAGAGTCATTTGGCTTTCTCGCTCTATTTCATTTGCAGACAGACCACGGTATTCGGCAGATTCTGCTTCTTCATCATCAGACTCCACAGTTTTATACTGCTCACACTCATTCTCTGTCTCAATTTGCTCTGATTGAATATCTTCTACTCTCTGGACTTCTTGCTCTACACATGCTTGCTCATCGACTTCGTTAGATAGCGATGGTGGATTTGGAGTAGATGCTTGTCCATCTTGATCATAAGTATCATCCTGCTGTACAATATCAGTTGATTTGGCTTCTAGATCTGGTAGCTCGAATATAGGACTTTTGTTGGTAGACGTTGAAGGTTGTGAACTGTGATTGTCATCATCGCCATTAAAGCCTTGTAGTGGTGTTTCTTCAAACTTGTGATTGACTTTATCCCAAATTCTGTAGCCTTCATCGCCTTCATAGCCAATCAATATTCCTTTTTGAGCTTTCTTATCAAGCTTCTTACGGTTGGGTTTAGGAATATGGGCATAGCATTTGCAGCCAATGATTCTCAGGTGTTTGATACCAGGTTTCTTTCCATGCCATAACTCATAGGGTGATTTTCATTTTACGCTTGATGTACCGGTGCGATTTAGGATATACGCCGCTGTGTTAATGAGTTCTGCCCAAAGACCTTGTGGTATCTCCTCGTGAGCGTGCATCATTGCTCGTGCTGCTTCAACTACGGTCCTATTCTCTCTTTCCACGCATCCGGCTTGTTCGTGCGTGTGAGGCATTGTCAGTCTCTGTCTTATGCCATGTGCTGTTAGGATTTTCCGAAATTGTTCGTTATCAAACTCGCCTCCATTATCGTTTAATATTTCTTTGACAGTGTGTCCTGCAACTCTGGCTTGTGCTAGCATTTGCTCAAGCTTCATCCATGCCTCAGATTTCTGCTTTAGGAAATATATGCATCGATAGTGAGTGTAGTCGTCTTTGAACATCAGGAAATATCGAAACTTCTGGATTGAATATGCGAAAGGGCCGCATATGTCAGCATGGATCAGTTCTCCTGGTTTGGATGCTCTTATCCTTATGCCAAACTGTTGTTTGGGAGCCTTTCCATAAACACATCCTTCGCATAGATCTGACTTGCTGTCCTCTACTTTTAGTCCGAATTCTTTTTCAATGAGCTGTTTGACATGTCTTTTATTTTGATGAGCTAGCCTTTCATGATATACTTGTAGTGGATTTGTCAATACCACATTGACATCTGGTTTAGGCATCAGGGAACTGAGGTTAAGTTTGTACAGTCCGCCATTTCTTTGTCTTTTTCCGACCAGTCTTATGGTTCCAGCTACTTTCAAAGTACACGTGTCTGGCGTCGACTCAAAGACTGTATTGTACTCATGATCATGTGCGGCAAGAACAGAAAAGAGATTCATCTTTATGCCAGGGACGTACCAAACATCTTTAAGTGTAATTTGCTCTCGTCTTCCACAAACATCAGCTTCTACACGGATATTTCCTTTTCCAAGTGCTTCAATGGTCTGACCATTCGCTGCTGTGACTGTGTGTTGGCCCTTGAAGTGCTCAAAAGTCTCAAAGAGGTCACCCCTATTCGTAACATGGCTAGTTGCACCATTGTCTACGAACCAGTGTTCTTTGTCTGCAACTATGTTGTTCAAGGCTAAGACGGGTAAGGTTAGATTTACTGAAGTCGCCTCTTTAGGGGGTCTTCCATCAGCAATCCATTTCTTGCATTGTTTTACTCGATGTCCGCTCAATCCACAATATTTGCATTTCCATTCTTTTTCTTGTTTCTTTTTGCCTTTTATAGTTTTCACAAAAAATGCTTCTGATATGCTTGCAGTCTCAGGTTTGTTCATCAGGGATTTTTCATGGGCACATAGCTGAGTAGTAAGACTATCAACCGTTCTGTCTTTCTTTGTCATAAGTAGCCAACTTGATTTAAAGGCGAAATATTCTGTCGGTAAAGTGTCCAAAATCTTGCAGATCAAGAGCATGTCTGGTAATTTTGAATCTATATGGCTGTTCAATTCATGCCAAATATTCTTTAACGCAGAAGTATGACTTGCCATATCATGTTCAGGTTCCTTTGTGTAACCAAAGAATCGTAGACACAGATCATAGCTTTTATCTTCACTACTCTCTCCATATAATCTATTTAGTTCTTCCCATACCTCTCGTGAACTTGTCAGACGCATGACATGATTTAATATTTCATCTGTCATGTTGGTCGTGATGAGAACTAAGACGGCACTATCAATATTCATGAATTCTTGTAAATCTTTATCAAACTTTGTTTTTACGACAGAATCGGCGTCTGCCGATGGTTGTTGTGGTCTACATCTCCTACCTTCAATAACTTCCAAGGCTCCAGGGATGGCCTTTATCACAACTAGTATTCTATACTTCCATGACTTGAAGTTTTTCGAATCCAGGTGTCCTATCTGCACCCTCGATGCTTCTACGATCGCCCTATCCATAGCGGTAGACAACTGGCACAGATTTCACCGTATGAATTTTCGTGTTTTGTTATTCACAAATTTTACGTAAAATTCTTTCCTAGAATTACACCTCGCGTCAATGAATTATATTTTAATATTTGTTTTGCTCTGCTACCATGTTAAAGTTTGAGTTGTTTACAAAATGACAACACACTTCAAATCTTAGTAAGTCATATTTGAATGTGCTTGACCAAAGAGTTTAGCAGTAAGTATAAAGGAGGTATTACTCCTTAACAAATTGTACATAATCCTGCATTGTTGTATGCATGACATCACATGATCGCATCCATAATTCGACAATACGTTGTCACACGCTACTCCTGCCAAATCACCCAACGGTTCTTAGTATTGCCGACAGAAAAAAACTAATAAACCGGCCAAGTGCGAGTCGGACTCAGGCGCGAAGAAGGGTTCCGTACTATTATCTATAAAAACTTTTTCCCCCCCATAATTAAGCCCCCTTAATTAATTATTTTATTCTATTGTTTAGTTTTTGTCGTTATAGCGGCAACAGAAATATATCCATCCGTTAAAGTTTCAACTGTCTAACTATCACGGTTCATGAGATACAGCCTGGTGACAGACGGACACCAGAGCCATATCATTAGGATCCCGTTTTTACCCTTTGGGTACCGAACCCTAAAACATTTATTCATTGACATTAACTGTATACATTAAACTTACCGGAAATGAAAATATTGTTGGCGATGAGTTGTCACGAAGTCTCATATCATAACTTCAAGCGTTCTATTGAAACAGCTTTCCTCAAAATGCAAAGAGCAGATGTACCAATCCTGTTGCCGAGGATTAATATTTTTCCGAACCGGATAGCCTCTAAGCATTTATTCCTCAAAGCTTCATTCATAAACCTATAAAAAAAATATATTTTTATTTAGATAATGCACAGCCCTATTCAAGTATGTAAACAAATGAGGAATAAAATAAATGAAAATACTGACTGTATTACAAAAATATGACCAGTTAACAACAGTTTATACATAAATTTAAGATCGTGTTTTATTTTGCTCCTCAATCAGAATCAATAAAGAGCTTTCTTGCTAGAAAACGGGTTACTAACCTATGAAGAGTCAATTATGGTTGATTTATGTTTTTTCTTGCACCACACATCACAATACAACATTTAGTCAACTTGATAAACAGTTTTCTCACACTTCCACGTATTTATTACCTTATTTTCGCGTATTTTTGTCCCAAATCTCAACTTTTCCAAATAGTAAACAACACCCGTTGACAGCACAACTACCACGAAACTCGTTACATAATATGGCGGATTTTGGCACGTACCTAACTTTTGACAGTTTTTACCATAAATTAGCAAAAACTAAAATATGTATGTCTCTTTTGTCAAAGGCAATTGTACTGAAGAAAGAAAGAGACAAAGTTATATTTTACACTTTGTACCATAAAAGCATGACAAATTCATATATGTTGACAAGGGCTTCTCCATAGGCTTCCTTACTCTTAGCCATTGTCACATACCTACTTTTTCAAATCTGTGGTCGGTCACTGTCAGGTAGGTATTTGCGGGACCTATCCTATCTGTCAGTCGGTCGATCAAATCAAAAAATTGTGGTTTTTATTTTTGGAATTTATCGAGATTTTGCCATAAAATGGCTACAACGGCTTTGACGGGCCATTTTGCTACTAAAATAATACGTAAGTGTAATACGTATTAAAACTATATAAATTGATAACATATACAAATTCACATCTCAACAATTACATAATTGCATCTGTTACCAATCGCCAGTTTTTATTGATAACTTCACAATATGTATAGAATAAATATACATAAATTAGTCAGTTCTAAATACCTACTGTGTGCCTAAATTACAGCGAAACATGGCTCTATGGGTATTGTTTACATCAAGTCTGCACAGTACAGTTCCGATGGCAAACCCAACTTGGCAGCCTACAAGCGCGGTACCGGTGGCCGCAGCAGCTTCAATGGTATCGTAGCCACTGTGTTCGGTTGTACTGGATTTGTTGGTCGTTATGTTTGCAACAAACTGGGCAAGATCGGCACTCAGGTATTTCTTTGTTATGTTGGTTTGATAGCATTAATCAGGATAATCCTTATATCTGAAACTCTCATAATAGTACAGTAATTGTTCAAGATATCCCTGTGGTAGGGATTATAGTGTTTAACTATAATCCCTACCACAGGGATATGCAGAAGAGAATAGTCAAAGGATTCGATAGTGCTATTACCCCTTAAAACCATTAAGTTTTGAATAAAAATCCTAACAAAACTACATAACACTTATGGATTCAGTATCAAATATCCAAATCATATTGTTGCATTAATTTGGTATTCTAGTGACCAACCAAAACAAGTAATTCTGACGAAATGAAAAATAAACTTTCAGTATAGATCTCAGTTGCAGCTGAATCTGAAACTATAACTTATTTAAATGTGTGTGTGAGTAAAATCAATAATGAATATTATATGGTACTTAATAACCTCTATTTTGTTGACACATATACTTAGTTAATTACATTAATAAAAAATCAACACTTCCTTGTAAAAGAATCAACTAGACTGGGCTGACTATGGATACGCATTTCGTTACACAGATTCAATGGAACACTTGTTTCGGGGTGAAACTCGGCAAAGCCATAAATCCTCCAAAACTTAATTTTTCTGTCAAAAATAAAAAATGAACCATTCACCAGCCTTTAATTTGTCGGTCACTATTAGCAATAAACATTGTCGTTCCACCAGAGCATAGGTTGTGCAATTGGAAACTTGAACTTAATCATATTAAAAAACACAAACAACGACAGTATGCAGTACTAGTATGTAGTATGTATATAAATTTTATGTATTTACAGATGATTTTGCCATACAGGAGTGATTTCTATGACGCCCAGAGACTAAAAGTCTGTGGAGATTTGGGACAAGTGCTTTTTACACCTTTCGACATTCGTGATGAAGAATCCATTGCTAAAGCAGTCCGCTACTCCAATGTTGTCATCAATCTTGTTGGAAGGGACTATGAAACTAAAAACTTTAAGTACATGGATGTCCATGTAGATGGACCTCGCCGGCTTGCAAGGTTCTTGTTTGTTTATTTTTATGGTGACTCTATCAATGCTGTTATGGAGCCATTAATTTTTTGCCTAAGACAACCTTTTTACCAGTATTTAAACCCTCTCCTCTATGCTTCTTAAGAAAAAAATAAGAACAGGCTGACTCCCTCTCCCTTGTTTTATGTTTTTTAATATGAATCCAACATCAAAATGCCAGCAATCTTGTCACACCACAGGTGTTGGAGTTGTCTATGGACAGAGGTGATCACTTACCATTAGGTGACCCACTTGCTTGTTTGCCATCCTATGTCATAAAAATCTAAAGTCAAAAGGTAGCTTTTCAAAATAGTAGATTGTGACACAAGGGCCTATAATAAACCTCTCAGTGAGGGCATTATTCTGGATGGAATGGAGGAGTGTCAGAATCTCAAACATAGTGAGAGATTCTGAAGTAGACTTCTGAGTGAAGCGGGGGATTCAGAGTATGTGGCCCAAAGTAAAACTTTTATGTTAGTTCCGAGATGACACATTCTGCTATTCATCTCCCTCTATGAGTAAAACAATATTAATCAAGATTAAAAAAAAGTTTAAATTGAGAATTAATAAACTTTTTAGTCCTACTGGAATTAAAACGTATTTTAGGCCATTTTACTGTGCTTTGTTTTTTGAATAGATGAGAGTGATTGTGATAAGCTTTTACAATGAGGGATTCATGCTGTAAACTGCTAGCCAAGCAAGACAAATCTATTGAGCCCAAATCAGATGGGTTATGTTCCTTAATTTAGAAGTGCCCACCTTTTGATTCCATCATCAGATTAGGTCTATGGTACGATAATATTGCATTGTTATCAGACTTACATAAGTATACAAAATTTCAACTTTATCAGTTAGGGATAAGTGCTTCAAAATTTTGTTGCAAGATTTCTCCATTTGGCATAGGATTTTGATCAGTCCAGGGCCTCAAAACTCAATCTGAAAGTAGATGTGCTACTGGAACACGGCACTTGTTAAATTAATAATCTTAATTTTGCACATTTGTGTGATCTTCTACATAAGAATGGGGCTCTTGTAAGAGCAAATAAGACATATTTTACTCTGCATCGCAAAAGTAATGACATGACAAATCAGAGGCCGGCGGCCAGCCTCGAAAAGCGGACGGGTTGCGTAGGCATCGCTGCATAAACACGTCACAGCGTGGATTCTAGAGAAAGCGCAGTAAAAGCAACCGAAGTTCGGCCGAATTTTATATTTTTTACCGAATTTTCGACCCAAGTTTGTATTCGTTTCAAGTCACATTCGGCCCGTCTCTATTAATAAATGAATGTACTAAAATAGGAGCACTCCATCTCTTCCTAAAGAAGCATCTAAAGGATAAGGCAATTACATATCTTCTCATTCTTATCTGTACAAATAGGTACTAAGTAAGTGTAAATCTTTTGTTGAAATCTATTTCCTTCAATACAAACTCCTTAATTTTTTTGCAGGATTAGCAGAGAAATGGGTGTAGAAAGATTTATTCATCTATCCTATTTGAATGCTGAGGAGAACCCTAGACCCCTCGTGTTGAAGAGACCCTCCATGTTTAAAATCAGCAAATTCCTGGGGGAGCGTGCTGTGCGGGAAGAATTCCCAACAGCTACAATCATCCGTGCTTCTGATATTTATGGCTCAGAAGACAGATTTCTTAGGCAAGTGTTTTTTAACATTTTCAGTTTGATTTATACTTGTAAATTTGGTTTTACAGCCTTGCTTATCTGTGAGAAACCAGCAGAAACCGATACTAAACAATTTGGTCTCTCCTTTATAATATACTAGCTTTCGCCCGCGTCAATGCCGATCCCCGGGAATAGTACTTGTTCCCGGGATAAAAGGTAGCCTATGTCCTTCTCTGTACTCCAGAGAACTTGTATACTAAATTTCATGATGATCGGTTTAGTAGTTACGGCGTGAAAGCTTAACAAACAAACTCACTTTCACATTTATAATATAAGTTAGGATTAAGATGTATACATAAACAAATAAAGAGTAGTTACATATATACGCGCTGGGGGACTTTTTTTATACTATGTCATCATCATCATCAGGTCCTTTTTAGTCTCCACTACAGGAGCACGACCCTCTGTACTACTAGGGCCATACTTGGCCAGAACAGCTAGCGGACTTGGCTCACACTCTCCACGCTATACTATGTATTGATAAACAATAGTCCATAAAATAGCCTTAAAAAATTATCTGGGCTTCACAAGAGGAGTCACTTCAAAAGAAGAGGAGATTTATAATTCGGTATTATATTCACGATTTTGCAAAATGTTACTCCAGCAGGAAACTCATCTTAAAAACCTAAATAATCACAAATTATATTTTCGGCCTATATTCCAGCACAAATATAAGCTATCTGCTCATGCACAATTTTTATCGCTCCAATTATTCCTTTAGAATCTTCCTGCTGGCTGTAGCAACATTACCCAAGCAGGAATCGCTTTTCCGTTTTTTTCCAAAATTACAAAAGCCACAATTTTTTGTTCAGGGCACATTTACAGCATATTGGGCACTTATTATTCGTTCTACTCATATTACTCTACGTGGTACTTTCATGCTGGTGTTACGCACACCCTATTGCTATTTATGTTTGTTGTATGGGAGCCCCTTAATATGTTTTTTTTTTCTGTTTTTTTTTGTATTTTTTGTTATAGCGGCAACAGAAATAAATTCTCTGAAAATTTTTACTGTCTAACTATGACGGTTCATGAGATACAGCCTGGTGACAGACGGACAGTGGAAGCATATAAATTGGGTCCCGTTTTTACCCTTTGGGTACGGAACATCATCATCATCATCAACTTCAGGTTATGTTTGGTAATATATTTCCAGGGCTTTCGCCTCTGCTTGGCGCGTATGGAGTCAACGATTGCCGTTGTACAAAAATGGAATGGAGACCGTCAAACAACCAGTATTTGTCTCTGACGTGGCGCAAGGAATAGTGAATGCTATGCGTGACCCTGACACCAGGTGTCAGATCTACAATGCTGTTGGGTAAGAATTCGTTTTTAATCCCAGAAATAGAATTGGACAGGTCATACGTAGGTATAATGGACTCAACTAAAAATAGACTCTTCAATAAATTTAATTTCCGAACAACAGAATCGAACTATTAACCACTTTACTATACTTTAGGACCACTTTTCTATCTTTCTGTCCGTCAATCTGTTGAAAACTAAAAAAATGTATTACCATGTATAGTAACATCTCCATGCGATGGTAATTCGCACATGTATGATTTTTTATGGTTGAGTATCTCAAAAGAGGAGGGGATCTGTCAGTCAAAACTGTTTTAATTTTGTATCAAGTTGAAATTAAGTATCAAATAGTCAGGTGGAAAAAAACAAACTTCAGTCGCAATCTAAAAATATATTATATGCATATTTCCTACATTCGCTTAGGAAAAAGGATTCTTCTTCTTTTCTTAGTTTATGGCTCCATCGTTCAGCCAAACGATGATTTTGCCAATGTTAAGGTTGGAGATGACACAACAAACTATTACAGGCAATTGATCGGTACAAGAGCTGAGTGTAACCTAAAACAAACACAACACAAATAAGTTAGTAGTAGTGTTAGTAAGCTATAGCTACATAAGATCAATTGATCAGTAAGAGAAGATTAGTAAGAGAAGGTGAGACCAAACAATTAAGGAATTAGGAAAATGATAATAATGGGAAAGGGAGTGGGCAGTATATATATAAAATAAGTTTATAAGTAAATATTATTATTTTTTATAAATTTAGCTAAGACATTTACAAACGAAGAAAATATTAAAGTTAGTAAGAAAGAGATATTGACTGGTCGTGGAATATTACAAGGAAGTGAGTCGTACAGAGACACAGACAATTTGGGACATTCAAAAAAAGAGGTGTTCCAGGGTACCCTCGTCCAGGCCACACTCACACAGCGAACTGTCTTTCACTCTGATTTTTGCTAGAAATACCGGAGAGCATACATGTCCTAGGCGTAATCGAATAATTGCCGATGTAGGGTGTTTATGGAGATTTCGGTATTTATAAAACCAGAGTTTTACGGGGATATCTGGTTGGATTTTAAAATAATGTTTTGCTGCACGTGTGCCGTTAGAAGCCCAAAACGAATTCCAGTCCTTTTTAAGACGAGTGTGAGCGGTTAATCTGAGGTCCCGTGAAAGGCAAAATAAGTATTTGTCAGAGCCCTGTTGAATAGCGTCTTTGGCGAATGCGTCTACTGTTTCATTACCTAGTATACCAGCATGACCCGGTATCCAAGCTATGGCTACCTCAATTCCAGCCTCATGACATCTATACAAAGTGTCTCGAGTAGACAAAGAGATGGAGAAGTTGTCTTTAGCGTGAAATGGGAGCTTAACTAGATCCTGGAGGCTACTTTTAGAATCCGAAAGGATGAGACTTTTGTTTAAGCAGTGGGTTTCTACAAACGTAGCTGCTTCTAGTAAGGCGATAGCCTCCCCAGAGAATACAGAACAATATGGGGGACATTTAAAGCTTAGGAGAACTCTATATTTGGGTATCCATACGGCTATGCCAACATTACCTTCCTCTGACAACTTGGAGGCGTCTGTATATATAAGAAGCCAGTCCGTCCATTTTTCCTCTATAATTTGGTTAAATTGTTTGTTTGCTTCAAATGAATATTTATTAACTCCAAAGTCTAAAATTATATGGGGGTGAAAAATAAGGGCTGAAAATTTTGTGTGGTACAGTGGATGACTTGTAAATTGTTGTACTGGGAAGTCAAGGTTTTTATACTTTTGATAGCTTTTAAGAAGCGGGGAGGGGTCTTTATATACAGTAGTTTGTAGTGTTAAGGGTTTCAGAAAGAGAATCAAGGATGTTTATAAGAGGGTGGGTAGAATTTTGAACCACTTTATAGAAGAAACGATCTGCCAGATATTGTCTCCGGAGACGAAGAGGAGGTTCCAGACATTCAGCTTGTAGGGCCAGGGTAGGGGAAGATTTCATGGCTCCGGTGACAGTGCGTAGACATTTGAACTGGATTTTATCGAGTTTTGCGAGGGCTAGCTTACTACAAGGTTCTAGCAGGAAACAACCATAGTCAAAGTGACTCCGTACTATAGCCTTATAAAGTAGTAGTTGGCTATATGGGTGCGAACCCCAGCGAACGCCTGATAATGCCCGAAGGACATTCACGCCCTTTTCAGCTTTCTGTGACACAAAATTTAGATGTGGCATGCCAGTCATTTTGAAGTCCGAATAGACTCCCAAAAATTTTATCTTGTCTTCAAATTTGATGGGGGTATCATTAACAGAGAGATTTATAGGAGGAATAGATCTTTTACGTGAGAAGACTACTGCACGGCACTTATTTATAGAGAGTGAGAGTCCATGTCTATCTAGCCAGTCATTTAAGTAGTACAGAGCTAAATTTAACCGCAAGGATATATCCTCAAATTTTTCTGCTTGTGCATAAATGGCAATGTCATCAGCATATTGTAAAACTTCACAGAAGCTGGAAACGGTGAGGTCAAGGTCGTAGGTGTATATATTGTAGAGGATAGGACTGAGAACCGAACCTTGAGGAAGACCTTTCCAAATTTCACGAGGCGGGGGAAGGTTGCCGTTGACTCGGACAGAGATAGAACGAGACATGAATAGGTTGCAGATAGCATTTATGAGTCTCTCCGGAATGCTCAGCTGTAGCATTTTTTGCCTGAGCAGTGGGAGCAGGACATTGTCATAGGCAGATGCTATGTCTAAAAATATTCCAATAATATTTTCATTTTTAGAAAAAGCTAACCTAATCGTTGAACTCAGTATGCTAAGACTGTCAACAGTGCCTTTGGAGCGTCGAAAACCAAACTGTGATTTCGATAGAAGGTTTCTATTAGACGGTTTTTTATGAGGTGCTCCATGATTTTGACTATTACTGAGCTCAGGGCAATAGGTCTGTAAGAAGAAGGGTCTGAAGGATCCTTCTCTGGTTTTATAATTGGAATTATTATTTGGGTTTTCCAGGATTCGGGGATATTTCCATACAGGAAGAAGGAATTTATAATATTGAGAAGATATCTTTTAGTAGAAGAAGAAGCTTTACAGATAAAGGAGTATGGGATTCCATCCAAGCCTGGAGCCGAGTCCTTTAAATGGTCTAAGGCACTGGATAGTTCTGCAAATGAGAATTCTTCATTCATCATGTCGGAAGAGACATGGGAATAGAAGGGAGGATGGCAGTCCAAGTTTGGTACAAAAGGTGGAGCTAATCACAAATTGGTCCAACCATGGGGCTGAGTCATTTGAAGTACAGCTACTCTCGTTTAGACTCCTGCGGAAGGATTTAATTTTTTTCCATACCGAAGAGGGATGCGTCCTAGGAGATAAAGTTTCACAATATGTATTCCAACTTGTCTTCTTTTTTTGGCAAGGAATCTCTTGGTATGGGCACAAACCTTTTTGTAGTTAAGGTAGTTGGACATATTGGTCTCAGAAAGAAACTGATCCTCAGCGTCCTTGCGTTCATTGACACTGATTGTACACTCATGATCCCACCAGGGAGGTGACGGGATATTCTTTCTAGGGGGGGACTTAATTGGAATTGTTCTACTAGCGGCTGTGTGAATACAAGCTATGAATTGGTCGTAGACTGTTTGAGCGTTTAAATTGTTTACATTTGGAAGAATACTTATTTCGTCATCCAATGATTGTGAATATTTAGACCAATCTGCCTGTTGGGTACGGTATTTAAGAAGAGGCTGTATGGGGGGAGAAGGTTTGAAAGAAGAACAAATGGAAGTAATAATAGGCATATGGTCACTCCCAAATGTATTAGGGAGAACATACCAAGAGGTAGAGGGGGCTATGGATGGGGAAACTGATGTAAGGTCTGGAGCGCTCTTTCTCTGAGAAGGGGATGTTCTCCTGGTTGGAGAGCCATCATTTAGGATACACAAATTTTGTGAGTCCAAGAAGTCAAGGAAAACAGGAAGGAAGAGGTCATCATCTTCATAACCCCAGAGGGTACTGTGAATATTAAAGTCGCCAAGAACTATCATGGGTTTGAGGATATTAGAGAAAAAAGAATTTAAATCTGAAATGAGTTGGGAATTAGGGTACGGAATATACACTGATACAAAACAAATACCTATACAAGTAGCAGCCACCAGATGTAGATCAGGGCTGTGATTAGGTATAGGTATTTGTGAAAAGGTGTAGGAGTTAGAGATGAAAAGAGCACAACCTGCAAACCCGTCATCCCTGTCATCACGAAGACAGGAGTACCCAGGAACTCGAAAACGAGAACCAGGGCACAACCATGTCTCAGAGATGGCAGCAACAACGGGCTTATACTGGTTGAGAAGGGAGAGGAAGTCATGTTTTTTGTGGCGGACACTCTTACAATTCCACTGTAGGAGGTCCTTTTGGGTGTGATCCATCATGGGATACTAGAGTTTGAAGGAGCTGTTGTAGTAAAACATTGACATTGGGCGGTAGTGCGTCGGAGAATTTTGAAACTATATTAATAAAGCATACTAAAAGTTCTATAATGTTGTCGTTGGGGGTAAGTTTAGGGGTGGGGCTGGTAGGATTGTCTATCAGAGCACATCCGTTGGGTTGTGATGATCTAGGGGTACTTGTTAAGAAGTTATGAGCTTCATAGTCATATGATTTTCCGAGGGCTGGAGTGGGTTTTGGAGATTTAAATACAGTTTTCCTGTACGATGTTTTCTGTGGAGGATAAAGAGATACATATTCAGGAATCTGGGTACGTGGAGGGGTCATTTGGGGTTGGATGGTAGACTTAGTGGCTGTTATATCAGCATAGGAGGTTTTGGTAGGGGGGAGTCGGCGAGCAGCCTCTGTGTAGCTCACATTTTCCTGAGACATTATCACTTTTATAGATTTTTGCCGTATATGTTCTGGGCATCTACTATCTGTAGCCAGATGTCTTCCACCACACAAAAAGCAGATTGGGTCTTCTTTTTCACATTCATCACCAGTGTGGTTTTGACCATAGGAATAGCAACGGGGTTTTGAACGGCATTGACTTTTAATGTGGCCAAACTTACAGCAATTACGGCACTGGATTGTTGGTAGTTGGTAGATGTCTACATCAAGGGATGTACAATAGCAGTAAACTTTTTCTGGTAGTGACTGCCCAAGAAATGTAAGGACGACAGTGGTTGATGGGACCCATCTTACCCCAGACTCGGTTTTCTTTTTTATGTTTAACCTTCTAGCTCTAATTACTAAACCTGTCCCTCTAGAAACCTCAATTCCATGGAGAAGTTCTTCTAGCGTCCAATCTGTAGGGATATTACGTACAACTCCCATACGGGATATTAAGAATTTGGGAATTATAGCATTTAAATTATTTTCGTTAAGGAATGTATCATTTTTTTTTAAATTGTTAGCTTCAGAGGCTGTATTAAACGTTACGGCTATTTTGCTTCGGCTAATAGCTTGAATGCCACCTGACGTAATTCCGCCTACCTTACTTTTATAAATTTGTTGTGCGAATTTTAGAACGCGGATTGATAAACCGGCTGAGTGATCTGGTTCTGTACGGCTCACGTGTACTATGTATGGTCCAGGATCGGATTCATCGTATAGGAAGTTGCTGTCTTCCTCGTAACCAGGTCGTATATAAACGGATTGGATTGAATCTGAACTTTTTTTTTGCCTCTTTTGGGAGCTCGGATTCCGCGAGGCGCTTTGCAGCGCGTAGAATGGACTTTGGTTGTGTGGGCAAAGGGGGATTGTCCATAGGAATATCAGGAGGAGAGTTACCTCCCCCATCCGGGGGCTCCTCGTCCATCCTCAATTGGTTAAAACTAAATCACTTACCTTAACACCACCACCAGGACAATACAAACAGAAGTTTTAAGAAACACAAAGCACTAAAGTAAAGAGATCGCGATTTTATCCAAAACACGTGTGATCACCAACACAGTGACGGGCAAAAAAACTAAGAAAAAGGATGACCAATGACTTCTCGATGACATTTGATTGTGAGTTTGACAGTAAACAAGATCATACTCGTATAGCAAAACAAAGGGAAAAATCAAAAATCCGTAAATTTATAATTCATAATAGGCAACAAAAACACTAACATCTCATAGAAAGTCCAAATAGACAAACTGAGTCGCTGACCCAGGAAAACGGATACTTTTTGTTTGCCATGTTTTTTTTTTAAATGTATATAGTACACGGTGAAATTTTAATCGTTCTGAACCCTCGTTCTGAACTGAAGGGGTGATTCAGCCCATCAATATGAACAACTTTTCCTATTAGACCAATAATGGAAACTAAAAAAAAATGGGCAACAGCCCATTTTTTTGTATGGACCTCCATACAAAAAAATTCGGCCGCCCGGTCAATTTGTATGGGAACGTCAAAAAAATTCTTGAGTTCCCAGAATTGGTCTCATAGGAAAAGTTGTTTATATCATCCCTTTAAGGGTCCAGAACGATCAAAATTTCACCGTGTATGATGGCAAACGAGCCGCCTGATGGAAAGTGGACTCTTAAGTAAGATACCTGTAAACATTTGTTTGTCATTCTGCAGTAAAGTCATAAAATACCAAATCAATTTTCAGGCCAAACAGGTACCTTCTCGCTGATTTGGTGGACTGGTTCTTCAAGCTGATGCGCAAGGATGAGAAATGGGGCTACAAGCGCTATGACATGAAGTACGATCCTGTCTTCCCTCTGAAGGTGGCGTTTGTTAACTTAATTTCCCCGGCATATCCTTTCGGATCCCTCCATTGGGAAGGACTTGAAAAGGTATAATTAGAATTTTGTTATATACTCGTAGTTATAACGATAAGTATAGTATATATAATAGATAACATACCTATTTGAATGTGGTGGCGTCAGGCAGTGAGCAACCAATTTGACAGTAAATCAGGGTAATTCCAATTATATCTACCCAAGCATTGATTATCACCAGTGATTTTACTGTCAGCATCAGCATCACCAACAATCTATGCTGATATTCAAGTGAATACTTGTTTGTTCAGTCACTCTCAAATCAGCCTTAAAAGGAGTGGTACGTGTGCGTTACCCCAGCAAAAAAGTACAGATAATCTGTGCGTAAGGTCATGTAAATGTGTGTGATAGTTTGAAATTTGTGCGTCCATTAATTTTTGAGATATTAATTAAAATCTGATTCTGCCAGGATGACATTTCAAACGTTACGCCAGCAGAAAATTTTCTCGGATCCGAGTGAAAGTTAAGAATCGGCACGACGTAGGAGCATGATTTTTTTTAACACTCTGGTATGAATTTGTAAGTCATGTCTTTAAAAACAAAATTTCTAAAAATGTTACCATTCAGGGATTAAAAATGAAAATATGAAATCAGGTATTTTGACTCCAGTACTTTTAATATGGGACCTAGAGACGAATTGTGGACGTTAGTTTGTACCTTATAATTGCCTACAATACCTAGGTAAGTATCAATACGATATCTTTAGTATTAAATAAGTTATGAGAAAAAGTACCATAATTCGGTCGTCAGGAATTTCGACCGATTTGATCAGTTTTTCTATTAGTTCGGAAGTTGATAGTTATCGCACTATTTGTAAGGGTAAGTTAACTATTAGTTCGCAAAAAATACACGCAGTAGTTTAAGAAATATCATTAAATGTCCAACCGTAGGTGAAATACCGTAATAAGCCGACCATTTTCGGGAGTATAGCAAAAGATGTCCATGGGCGACGGTGACCACTTTCCATCAGGTGGCTCGTCTGCTCGTTTGCCGTCGGATATACATAAAAAAAAAAAAAGCGTCGCTGCAGTATACATTGCCAACCATCCTAAATTAGCAGTTGTATTAACGTAAAATAGTACAGTCGTGTACATCATTGAATTCAAGCTATTTTAACTTATCCAAAACTGTTGTTTGTTTACAACCACATTTTTTTATATCGCACTTATGATACAATCACAATTGGAATTTGCTTAAATAGTAGTAGTAGTTAACCAGTCAATCGCGGAGATGCAGTCACAATCGAGTTTTAATTGTAATGCGACCCAATCGAGAGTGCCTTTTTCTCAATTTCGTCGTTTGTAAACGAGCGATTTTTACATACAAAAATCGTTCGAAGACGAATGGTCATACCTTCAAAAATAGTACCCCGGGTTTCTTGGGAGCTGAAGCTGACAGGTTAAAATAAAAAATCGGAGAATTGTGAGCCAGACTCGCGCACGAAGGGTTCCCTACGATTATCTATAAAAACGACAAACATGTTTTTTGTATGGGAGTCTCCTTAAATGTCAATTTTATTTAATTATTTATTTTTAAAGCTAATACATAACTAAATAGTCTGTCAATATTTCAAGCGTCTAACTTTTGCCTTTATCAATATCGAGCAAGAAAATCACGTTTGTAGTATGGGAGAACCCTTAAATATTTATTCTGTTTTTAGTATTTGTTGTAGTTCTTCTGTTTATAGCCGTAATAGAAATATATCAACTGTGAAAATTTCAACTGTTTATTAATCACGGTTCATGAGATACAGCCTGGTTACAGACGGACGGACAGATAGACAGACAGGCAGACGGAAAGCAGAGCTATATGAATAGAATTCGGTTTTTACCGTTTGGGTATGGAACCCTAAAAATGAGTGAAAAAATTATCATATTTTTACAGGGTATGGGTGAGATAAACTTACAATTGTTTAGTCCAGAATTAGATATTAGAGTCTGGCCTTCGAAACGTCATACTGAGATTTTGTTTTTAAATTTTAAAAATGTAGATATGGTAATACCTTATGAACTAGGAATAAACAATCTTGATAATATAATTAATTGATTTAATTCTTGTACACTAAGACAATGCAAGTACTATATCATACGTATACACAATACTCAACAAAAAAAGAAACAACAGTTCTGATTGTATAGTACCCATCGTTTCTTTTTAAATAAATATTAAAAATAATTCTCTAAATGAAGAACTTAACATAGCTTAGGTATCATATTCAAAATCAGATTCCCAAAATTCGATTGGCTCCTCAGAAACACTGCTCGAATCACTATCATTGATTACATTTATTATAAATGGCTCTAATGTTGTCATGATTCTATCTAGTTCTATATATTTCTGTTCCACATGCAGTATATGATCAGTGCATTTTTTCCAGTCGTCTGAAGTTACAACAGTAAAGGGTCTTTACTGTTACCTAAGACAAGAAAAAGCGATTTCAGACGAATGGGACCATAACTTCAGACGACTGGAAAAAATGCACTGATCATATACTGCATGTGGAACAGAAATATATAGAACGAGATAGAATCGTCACAACATTTATAATAAATGTAATCAGTGATAGTGATTCGAGCAGTGTTTCTGAGGAGCCAATCGAATTTTGGGAATCTGATTTTGACTATGTCTTTGTTTATGCGTATATTTTTGCTGCCAACTTTTCTTTTAGCTAAACTCCATATTTGTTCCATGGCGTTAAGGTCGCAATAGTATGGGGGCAACGTAAAATTCATGACCATTTTCTTTTAAAATTGCATCGACTTCATACTTTGGGTCGGTCTTGTGTCAGTGTCTTGAGTAAAGTCTTGACAGCATTTATGTTATTTAAGCTGCTATCATCGTTATAGGCTTTGTCTCTCATTCTCTCTGAAATTAAAACACACGCAAAACATACAAATATATATTTTCCAATACCATCAAAACATAACCTCTATACGTAGGGAGTGGTTACTCTTTCGCCAATAATAAAAGCACAATTTAACAAATAATATTTCGAGTCCAACGAAATATGTCTTCTAACCATGGAAATTACAAACTATTCACCAAATATGTATCAAAATCGTTTGAGTGCACTAACCTGTCGCAGAAATGATTTCATGGAAATATTGTTTTATCTCGCGAAGAATAGAGGCTCGTTCTTCTTGTTTCGCTTTTTATTTACACACCATTGTATAAATTAACTTCCTCGCTGAACTTTTGATAGGTTTCGACATATTAACACAAAATATCCGTTTATTGTTCTGAAAATTGACACAGCGTGACAGCCAACGTACAACGGTTTGACAAGTGCTGCGTATTGCCATATAAAGAGTTCTGTTTCAAGGTCAATATCACGTTTCGATGGCCAGACTCTAAGATGGCGCTCCTGCAGAGAGGTGTTCCCACGGAGCAGATACAGAGAGGAGTTGCCCTAAGGAATATTTTCTATGAAACAATACGTGGCACTTACAGGGGGTGAGGGGAGTATTATCTGTCTCACTCTACTTGCTCTGTGTCTCACTCATCCTTTATATCCATCTAGCGGCGAATAGCCCAACTACTTAATAAGTTCTATGTTGATCTTTCTTTTTAGTTTATCTATCCGTCACTAGATGTCCCTAACACCTACTGACATCTAGTGTCAGATAGCTGAGTAATTAGGGTTGCCAACCAGACTGTTAAAAACAGTATAATACTGTTTTTGCTAGTTAATGCTTTTTACTGTTCTATTATAAGAGAGTTTGCAAAACACTGTTTTCACGACCGCTGGTAAAGCTACGGTTAGAAACACATAGATGATTTTAACAAAAATTTAAAATTTTGCATAAATTAATATTTCTTCAAAAATAATTTTAATAACATAATATTGTAGTATATAATATAGTTCTGTACCCGTTTAAAGCAATCGTTTATTTGGAGACTACACCATCACAGCCACAAAAACAAAGAATCAATATGTTTTATGTAAATTATTTCCTTTTTGTTTTTTGTCATAGATAATTAATTAAATTCCATAATAAAACGATAGTGTCAGTGACCATATCATGTAAAAGAGTAGTCAAAATCCAGGCAGCATACGAGTTGACGCACGGGCCACCCAAAACTTAGCCATACTAGAGGTGACTTGAGCCTGCCTTCGACGCCGCCACCAGTTTGTATATTTTTTTGACCCACATGCTCAACCTACATGTTAAAAAAATATACAAACTGTTAAAATGGGCAGAATAGATCTTTGTATATTTAGTCGTAGTCCAGTTATTTCTATTGACTTTTGAAATCCACTGTTTCTTAAGAATAAAGTTGGATGGAAATCTATATTTATTATATGTGTTCTACATATAATTTACAATTTTATTATACATTTAAATGCAATAAGTTCACTGAAAGTAGTTTTCTTTGATGAATAATGCTCTCGGGGTCAGTCGGGGTGCTCAGAAACATCTTTATGTCCTTATTCTCTCATATTCTAAGTAACTTTTTATGAAATTTCAAAATCCAATCGTAGTTTTACCAGCGGTTGAGAAAACAGTATTTTGTATACTGTCTTTTGATAAAACAGTAAAAAGTATTAACTAGCGAAAACTAGGTGGTTGGCAACCCTAGACATTTTGCCATGTTTATGGCTATTATTCAACGTTGACGACAGGGTGTGCGCTATTCCATCCAGATTTTGTTAAAAATTTACGAAAATCGACATTGAAGTGCAATAGATAATTAGATATAGAGCTTCTGTAAATGGTAAGCTGATTTTTAAATTTGGTAAGCGTATACTTTTTTAATTATTTGATAAAAACAGTTCCGGCTAGAGTAACGTTACCGTAGCCAGATCTTTTTTTGTTTAACGGGAATGTTGAAATAAAAGTTATGTAAATAATTAGATATCAATTTGGTATAAATGGTACAACTTAAATTGTATTTGTATTTGCTTTGGTTGCGAAGATATTTGAAATTCTGCTGGAGTAACGGTTTGCCCAATTGTTGTATCTTGGAATTGACTAAGCAGATGATGATGATTTTTGCACAGGACATCTGGCTAATTAGTTATAGTTTATAGCGCAATAAAGGAATTCACAGTAATTAACCGTTTAGAAGTTATTTTCATTAAATAGAAATATGCTTTAATAGGTCCTAGCACTTCCAATAAGCGCTCCAAAGACTAACTTTAAACGTTATTATATAGTGAAATACTGTCTATAAATGGTACCAAAGTTTCATTAGTATCCTATACGTAATTAAAAAGTTATGATGAATCTTCGATTTGTTTCGGCCATGGCGCGCGGCGGAGTTATTTAACGACCGATTAACCGAGTTTCCTGTACGAGTGGTCACTGAATCTTTTGTAAATAATTAGATATACATGTCAATTTAATACCTAATAAATTTCAGACTTATAGATTAATTAATTAACGAAATAATTGAAAAAATGATGTTCGCGTGGTTACCCGACCAAATCTAGAATGTTATGAAAAAGCGGCCGCGCCATACATTATACCAACCTTCTTAAACTTACTAGATAATTTCATACTCGTACGTGTTTTGTACAGACGAGCTACATAAGTGATATAATAAAACTTAGATATAACTAATATTATATTAATATAAAACATTTTTGTATCTTTAGATAGAATATTGTTGACTAGCTCCGTGGCGCAGCGGTCAACATGCCAGCCTGCGACACGGAGTGACCGGGTTCGATCCCCGGCCAGGTCAAAATGGAAAATGATCTTTTTCAGATTGGCCTGGATCTTGGATGTGTATCTATATATGTATTTGTTATAAAATATAGTATCGTTCAGTTAGTATCCCATAACACAAGTCTCGAACTTACTTTGGGGCTAGCTCAATCTGAGTGATTTATCCGAAAAAAGGTAAGTAAGTTTATAAATTAGCTTCAAAAATAATCACAGGTTTTTTCTTATGGACCAATATGCAACGTCGCATGCTTATCTGAAATTAAAAAGAAAGAATTTATAAATACCTATATCTTTTTTATGTTATCGTTCCGAATAAGTTAAAGTAAAATACTTGTAGTCATATATAAAGTTTTATTGTATAAAATCACAGATCAACAAAAATAAAATGTAATAACATCACAGTGTAGTATGTACTTACATATTGTCGCGAAGCTCCCAGAACAGAATAGTCTAGAACTTTTCCGAACATCGTCTGTCGCGCTCATACATCTTCCATCCTGCTCACACATATGTATTCTATCCCGCTCATACACATACTCGAATATTCTGGGATGTTTTAGTTATCGGCCGTCGGGACCGGAAGTATATGGAACTTTCTAGAGACCCATAAGTCAGTATATAAGGGAGCGGACGTGGCGATCGTTAATCAGTTGACCGCGAGTGTTCTTAGTGAGCGATACTAATACGAGTGATTTGTGTGCGACTGATAAGTGATAATTTCTACGACCACAGCAACGGACCAGGACTAAGAGTGCTTTGCGTTTTGGATATTCGAGGTGTTGGAAGACCAGTCAGTGTTGGGATTCCGTAGTGAATAAATTCCCTCTGAAGAGTTTGGTGTTTTACTCCAAATCCTGAACCCTAACCACGTAACAATATTTTATCTACAGTAAGTATCTACTTCCTATTGCTTTCTGTAATCTGATTAAAAAATCACAAATGTCTTAGACTAGCTGTTGCCCGCAACTTCGTTCGCGGCAATTTCCGTTAGTATGATTAATTAGTATAGATGAATAATTTTTCCCCGTTTTCAAAACATTTTTTATTGATGCTTCGCTCCCATTGGTCGCAGCGTGATGTTTAATAGCCTAAAGCCTTCCTCAATAAATGGACTATCCAACACAAAAAGAATTTTCCAATTTGAACCAGTAGTTCCTGAGATTAGCGCGTTCAAACAAACAAACAAACTCTTCAGCTTTATAATATTAAGTATAGATAAAGATGCCGTATTCTTAAATTACGTTTTTAGTATAAAAATCAAAATACAATATTATAAATAAACGACATAACAATGCAGTTTACTTCTTAGGATACGTAATTTTTAAAACAGTACAAGCTAAAGCTTTGGTTTATAGTAAACACTAGCTTTCGCCCGCGGCTCCGCCCGCGTTAATGTCGATCCCACGGGAATAGTACTTTTTCCCGGGATAAAAGGTAGTCTATGTCCTTCTCTGTACTCCAGAGAACCTGTATACAAAATTTCATAGAGATCGGTTCAGTAATTACGGCGTGAAAGCTTAACAAACAAACAAACTCACTTTCGCATTTATAATATTAGTAAGGATAACGCAGATTAACTACGAGTAAATTATCAAGATGCTTCCACTACTAACTGCTAAGCTGTAACTGGTAGCTAATAGCTATTTTAAAATAAATGTACCTACTTTTATAAAAATAGCTCGTCTGTACAAACCGCGTATGTATTATCCTGTAAGTTTTAGAAGGTTGGTATAATATATTGCGCGGCCGCTTTTCTATAACATTCTAGATTTGGTCGGGTAACCACGCGAACATAATTTTTTTCAATTATTTCGTTAATTAATTAATTTACAGGTCTGAAATTTAGCAGGTATTAAATTAACATGTATATCTAATTATTTACAAAAGATTCAGTGACCACTCGTACAGGAAACTCGGTTAATCGGTCGTTAAATAACTCCGCCGCGCGCCATGGCCGAAACAAATCGAAGATTCATCATAACTTTTTAATTACGTATAGGATACTAATGAAACTTCGGTACCATTTATAGACAGTATTTCACTATATAATAACGTTTCAAGTTAGTCTTTGGAGCGTTTATTGGAAGTGATAGGACCTATTAAAGCATATTTCTATTTAATAAAAATAACTTCTAAACGGTTAATTACTGTGAATTCTTTTATTGCGCTATAAACTATAACTAATTAGCCAGATGTCCTGTGCAAAAATCATCATCATCCGCTTAGTCAATTCCGAGATACAGCAATTGAGCAAACCGTTACTCCAGCAGGATTTCAAATATCTTCGCAACCATAGCAAATACAAATACAATTTAAGTTGTACCATTTATACCAAATTGATATCTAATTATTTACATAACTTTTATTTCAAAATTCCCGTTAAACAAAAAAAGATCTGGCTACGGTAACGTTCCTCCAGCCGGAACTGTTTTTATCAAATAATTAAAAAAGTATACGCTTACCAAATTTAAAAATCAGCTTACCATTTACAGATGCTCTATATCTAATTATCTATTGCACTTCAATGTCGATTTTCGACAATTTTCAACAAAATCTGGCTGGAATAACGGACACGACGACAGGTGGCGCATTGCTGAAAAGAGAATTATGAAACTACATAAACATAATCTTTTTGTCAAGGTTAAAGTCTTAAGGTATAAATTTAGAACAAATTTCAGTACTTATGGTTATTAGTTATTACGATAATTAGCTTTAATCTATTTTTAAAGTTCTTACGTCCCATTACGCAAAGTGGTGCCATCTAACGATGAGTAGCACGGAACGTCAACAAAAGATTTTTCTAGAATAATTTAAGTAAATTACGAATTAATATACTTACAAATAAAATGTGATTCCTTCCATAGCATCTGAACGTTTATCGGAGTAGTTTTTACATGATATAATACAACACTTCATGATTTTCTTCGTAAAAAAACAAGAAAAGACCGAAAATCTAACTGTGTGCACAGAACGAACCACGTACGAACATTGACAGCTACAACAGCAGACTAATAGGCCACGCCTACTCTCGATGTTAACGTGATGACGTCAGGACCTAGTTGGAATCACAGTGCACAGTAGCTAACGCCGTCTCCACTCTGTATCTACTCCGTGGGTGTTCCTGTGGGGTCGACCAAATGCCTAGAGAATGAATAACACGACAGTTATCTTTTTTGTGTTGACGTCTCGGTCTCGCACTTAGTCTCAAAACAAGGACTTAGTACATAGATGTTTTATATATGTAGATCTCTACTCTCGACAGCGTCAGATTAAAAAACTTAAACTTTGATTTTGATCTCCAAAACTATATGCAATTTGAGAGTGCGTTACCCCAGCCGACTAAGTGCTCCTTTTTAAGAATTGATAAATGCAAATAATTAGATCATTACTTCGTGTAAATGTCCCCGAAAGTAAATAATTTGACACCCCGCCGTTTCAGAGATAATGATGAAAATAAAATTCGGCTGGCGTAACGTTACCCCAGCCGACTTTTTTTGATCCCGTCGGTTTATCTGGATAAAAAGTATGCACAAAGATAGATTGAATTTGCTCTCAAATGTCCCCGATTAAATTAAATTTGACACCTTTATGGATTTCGAGTTATTTCATTTTCTGCTGCGGTAACGTTTGGTCAATCTCTGTATCTCTGAAACCGTAAGACGCAGAATCATGATTTTTTTTATACGTATAGAACGGAATTTGTCTCCATTTGACACCTAGTTATCTTAAATATTAATAATATGGTTTGCGAGTAATAAATATTATTCTGAAAACCATATTTTCGGTTCTAGTTATTAAACGAGGGAACCCTGAAAATTCAAACTAGTCCTAATAGATGCCTCTTATAGAGACATACAAAACATCAAAACTTTCATCAGCCTAATCCAAAGCATTGGCAAGTTATAATGATATTACTGGTTCCAGAAAGCCAGATTCTGGGCTCTCGATTTAAATGAGGAAAATAATACTTTCCTTTTACCTGGCTGATTCCATATTTAAACAATAATTAGACACTTTAACCAAAAATATACATACCAATTTTCAGCTTGATATACTTTCGTATATAAGAAATAATAATTAAAAACTAAACCTAGATAATTTTTCCCGATTACCCGACCAAGTTCAAATGTGCATCTAAAAGCGGCCGCACGATACATAACGTATACCTTCTAAAATCTGCACAATAATAATAAGTGGTTGGGTATATTCAAGTAGAAAAATTGTTAGGATTAATTTTAATATTATAAAGACTCGTATTTAATAAATGAAACCTTAGGGTCAACCGCAGAAACAGCCTCCGTGGTCCAGTGGTTAAGGCGTTTGCCTGTTGACCCGGGGGTCGTGGATTCGATTCCCACCGGAAGCATACTTTGTTTAGTTGTTTCCAGTTTGGTTAGGACATTGCAGGCGTGAATCACCTGATTGTCTGATAATAAAGATGATTCCGTGAAGGCACGTTAAGCCGGCTGCCATCTGGTAGTCGTTAAAGGAACCACGTCAGAGGCCGAGAGGCGGTTCCGAAGAACTCTGACATCAGGGTGTGCATGGTCGATTGACCGTGACACCTATTCAAAATGATGATGATGATGATGATGATGAATGAAACCTTAGGGTGACTTACAGATTTTCCCTTTCAGCAAAACTATTACTTAAATGGCAATGTCTACATACTAAGAATGTAAATATATCTTTTATGCTTTTTTTGTTTGAATGATTTTAAGGCAGAACTCTTAAATAGAGGTCTGCCGTCTGCATAATAGTTCAATCCAACTGTCACCGAAGTTGGTAATCAAAAACCAACGCAAACAAGGTTATATTCTATAATGTAAGACTATCAAGAGATAAATAAAAAAAATCTTGAGTGTTATTTATTTTTGCTGCTCTCGCGTAGAAAGTGACAGTTTTACACATTGGGAGTAAAATGTGTATCCATCAACTAGGAAAACGCGTCGTTATTAGCTAAACAAATGAACTAGAAGTCCGTTTTCTTTTTCTATATTATGTACTGCTTGTTTTATTCTGCATTGCTTTATGCGAAGATGTAGGGGACATCTTACAAAGATTTGTTCGAAATCAAAAGTAGTCGGTACCACAGTACAGAGTATCAATACTTTTTTGTGTCCTTCTTTGAAAAAATATATATATATATATTTGTTATTATGCGCGAGCAAAACTAGGGACGCTCGCTGTTCCGCTCGCGCACATTAGCGCCAATGAAATTGCAGTTCCGAGCAAGTGCAGTTGTATTTTTTTCTAATTCTATCTAACAACGCAAGTATTACATACTCGTATTTCCAATATTGCCTATAGCTGCCTTTGGTCTTGTAATAATAGACTTGGTCAATCCCGTTAGGAATCAATACATTATAAAGTATAAGTATGGAGGAAATAAGTAATTCCATTATACAGGGTGGCGCAAAAGTAAAGACCCTATTTGGTTCAGCTATAACATTTTTTCTAAATTAGAAAACTAGATTTAGGTTTTTTTAAATGTATATTTGTGCCATTAAATTTCGTACCATTAGGATTTAAAGATGATGTCTTTTAAATGGTGACCTCCAGAGTTGATACACATTTGAGCCCTATTTATGACATTTTGCATAACTTGCCGTAACACTTCCTGCGATATGTTCGTTATTTCTTGACGAATGTTTTCTTTTAGAGCTGCGAGAGTCTGTGGCTTGTTCACATACACCCGAGATTTCAAAAAACCCCAAAGAAAGAAGTCTGGACTGGTCAGATCGGGTGATCTTGCAGGCCAAGGCAAATCGCCAAAACGAGAGATAACTCGGCCTGGAAAAGCGTCCCTCACACAATTATTCCACGTTCTTGGGGAGTAAAACGGTCCATGTTTATTTTCAGTGTATTTTACATTTGTTCACTACACAATTTTCAAAAACAGAATGACAGAAAATGTCATATAAAAAAAATAAAAGTATTTTCTTTAGTGCCAGTACTTTTGCGCCACCCAGTATAAGGCATATATTTTTTTACTAAAAAATTTCCACTCGCCTGTACCATCCAATTTAGAATACAATGCCGTCGAATATGGAAGTATATCTAGTAGTATGCCGCAGCCGCTTTCAGATGCACATCAGAACTTGGTCGAGTAATCGGAAAAAATATCTAGGCTTAGTTTTTAATAATTATTTCTTATATACGAAAGTATATCAAGCTGAAAATTGGTATGTATGTTTTTCGATAAAGTGTCTAATTATTGTTTAAATATGGAATCAGCCAGGTAAATGGAAAGTATTATTTTCCTCATTTAAATCGAGAGCCCAGAATCTGGCTTTCTGGAACCAGTAATATCATTATAACTTGCCAATGCTTTGGATTAGACTGATGAAAGTTTTGATGGATTGTATGTCTCTATAAGAGGCATCTATTAGGACTAGTTTGAATTTTCAGGGTTCCCTCGTTTAATAACTAGAACCGAAAATATGGTTTTCAGAATAATATTTATTACTCGCAAACCATATTATTAATATTTAAGATAACTAGGTGTCAAATGGAGACAAATTCCGTTCTATACGTATAAAAAAAATCATGATTCTGCGTCTTACGGTTTCAGAGATACAGAGATTGACCAAACGTTACCGCAGCAGAAAATTAAATAACTCGAAATCCATAAAGGTATCGAATTTAGTTTTATCGGGGACATTTGAGAGCAAATTCAATCTATCTTTGTGCATACTTTTTATCCAGATAAACCGACGGGATCAAAAAAAGTCGGCTGGGGTAACGTTACGCCAGCCGAATTTTATTTTCATCATTATCTCTGAAACGGCGGGGTGTCAAATTATTTACTTTCGGGGACATTTACACGAAGTAATGATCTAATTATTTGCATTTATCAATTCTTAAAAGGAGCACTTAGTCGGCTGGGGTAACGCACTCGCAATTTGATTCGCAGTTTGCAATTAAAATAAATATTATATACTTATTTAACAAAAATTAAACAAGAAGGAAATCCGGAAGCCTCTAAAAAGTAATGATTTTTCCTACTCGTCTAAACAGGCATTTTGTAAACGCGAAGCGTATTACTCGAAAGAAATAAGATATGATGATTGGTTACACATATTTTATACATGAGTACCTAGGTATAAAATATATCTCATATAAATCCTGCGTGGCAGGCATCAGCAAGCCTCCTGAGTGGCATAAATTCAATATGTTCTTGTGCATAGTAGATTATTTCGTATGCATGCGAACACTTCAGTACACACATGTACCGCAAAAATACAAGGAGTAGACGATCAATTTTAGTAACACAGCCAAATATACGGTACCGTCGCTTTTTGCTATACTCCCGAAATTGGTCGGCTTATCATGGTATTTCACCTACAGTTGAATATTTAATGATATTTCTTAAACTACTGCGTGTTTTGAGCTGATTTTTTGTGAACTAATAGTTAACTTACCCTTACAAATAGTGCGATAACTATCAACTTCCGAACTAATAGAAAAACTGATCAAATCGGCTGTCGAAATTCCTGACGACCGAATTATGGTACTTTTTCTCATAACTTATTTAATACTTAAGATATCATATTGATACTTACCTAGGTATTGTAGGCAATTATAAGGTACAAACTAACGTCAACAATTAGTCTCTAGGTCCCATATTTAACGTACTGGAGTCAAAATACCTGATTTCATATTTTCATTTTTAATCCCTGAATGGTAACATTTTTAGAAATTTTGTTTTTAAAGACATGACCTACAAATTCATACCAGAGTGTGTAAAAAAAATCAAACTCCTACGTCGTGCCGATTCTGAGATCTAGCAATCGGCCAAACGTTACCCCAGCAAAAATTTGAATATCGCAAAAGTCTGAAGACGCTCAAATTCTATTTATACAACTACATTTACTACACATCAACTACTAATTATTGGATTAACTTTCACTCGGAACCGAGAAAAATTTCTGCTAGCGTAACCACGGTAAAGCGTTTGAAATGTCATCCTGGCAGAATCAGATTTTAATTAATATCTCAAAAATTAATGGACGCACAAATTTCAAACTTTCACACACATTTACATGACGTTACGCACTGATTATCTAGTAATATTACGTTTTAATATTCAGTACTTTTTTGCTGGGGCACACGTGTGGTACGGCATAAAGCATGCCTCCCTTGCTTACCAGGAAATAGCATAATTTTTTTGTCGTACATTTAATAATAGTAATAGTTTATATGTTTGTTACATATTTCAATATTATTATTTATCCAGCTTTCGCTTTTCAGGAAGCTACAAGTGATGTCATAAAATGTAAACTTCCAACTCTGGAGGATTTGGGTGTCAATCTCACACGTATTGAGGACCAGGCGCCCTGGGAGCTCAAACCTTTCCGTGCCTACCAGTACTACTATGATCAAGTTGGAGAGTTCCCCAAACCAGACCCACCCCGAGTATACTGCGGCTAAATAGTAAAAATGTGTACAAAAATCAAATCAATCATTTACCATCGAAAAAGCATCTGTACTTGCGGTGTGACAATGTAGAAAGTTTTCAATAAATTATTTTATGTTTTATTGTATTTATTTTTACTACCTCTTACTATATTTCGTGTTATTTCTCTCTTTCATCTGAGCGTGTTCCCGGTTGCATCCTTGGCTGCTTTGTAGCCCGGGATCCGCTTTCCGGCTTTTTGACGTGAAACGTCTACAAATATGTAAATGCAACGAAATTTGCTGAGTGCGTTACCCCAGCCGACTAAGTGCTCCTTTTAAGAATTGATAAATGCAAATAATTAGATCATTACTTCGTGTAAATGTCCCCGAAAGTAAATAATTTGACACCCCGCCGTTTCAGAGATAATGAGGAAAATAAAATTCGGCTGGCGTAACGTTACCCCAGCCGACTTTTTTTGATTCCGTCGGTTTATCTGGATAAAAAGTATTAAAAGTACAATAGATTGAATTTGCTCTCAATTGTCCCCGATATAATTAAATTTGACACCTTTATGGATTTCGAGTTATTTCATTTTCTGCTGCGGTAACGTTTGGTCAATCTCTGTATCTCTGAAACCGTAAGACGCAGAATCATGATTTTTTTTATACGTATAGAACGGAATTTGTCACCATTTGACACCTAGTTATCTTAAATATTAATAATATGGTTTGCGAGTAATAAATATTATTCTGAAAACCATATTTTCGGTTCTAGTTACTAAACGAGGGATCCCTGAAAATTCAAACTAGTCCTAATAGATGCCTCTTATAGAGACATACAAAACATCAAAACTTTCATCAGCCTGATCCATAGCATTGGCAAGTTATAATGATATTACTGGTTCCAGAAAGCCAGATTCTGGGCTCTCGATTTAAACGAGGAAAATAATACTTTCCTTCCACTTGGCTGATTCCATATTTAAACAATAATTAGACACTTTAACCAAAAATATACATACAAATTTTCAGCTTGATATACTATCGTATATAAGAAATAATAAATAAAAACTAAACCTAGATAATTTTTCCCGATTACCCGACCAAGTTCGAATGTGCATCTAAAAGCGGCCGTACGATACATAACGTATACCTTCTAAAATCTGCACAGTAATAATAAGTGGTTGGGTATATTCAAGTAGAAAAATTGTTAGGATTAATTTTAATATTATAAAGACTCGTATTTAATAAATGAAACCTTAGGGTCAACAGCAGAAACAGCCTCCGTGGTCCAGTGGTTAAGGCGTTTGCCTGTTGACCCGGGGGTCGTGGGTTCGATTTCCACCGGAAGCATACTTTGTTTAGTTGTTTCCAGTTTGGTAGGACATTGCAGACGTGAGTCACCTGATTGTCCGATAATAAACATGATTCCGTGCTTCGGAAGGCACGTTAAGCCGGTGGTCCGGCTGCCATCTGGTAGTCGTTAAAGGAACCACGTCAGAGGCCGAGAGGCGGTACCGAAGAACTCTGACACCAGGGTGTGCATGGTCGATTGACCGTGACACCTATTCAAAATGATGATGATGATGATGATGATGAATGAAACCTTAGGGTGACTTACAGATTTTCTCTTTCAGCAAAACTATTACTTAAATGGCAATGTCTACATACTAATAATGTAAATAAAATATCTTTTTATATTTTTATTGTTTGAATGATTTTAAGGCAGACCTCTTAAATAGAGGTCTGCCGCCTGCATAATAGTTCAATCCAACTGTCACCGTAGTTGGTAATCAAAAACCAACGAAAACAAGGTTATATTCTATAAGGTAAGACTATCAAGAGATAAATAAAAAAAAATCTTGAGTGTTATTTATTTTTGCTGCTCTTGCGTAGAAAGTGTCAGTTTTACAAATTGGGAGTAAAATGTGTATCCATCAACTAGGAAAACGCGTCGTTATTAGCTAAACAAATGAACTAGAAGTCCGTATTTCTTTTTCTATATTATGTACTGCTTGTTTTATTGTGCATTGCTTTATGCGAAGGTGTAGGGGACATCTTACAAAGATTTGTTCGAAATCAAAAGTAGTCGGTACCACAGTACAGAGTATCAATACTTTTCTGTCCTTCTTTGAAAATAAAAAAAATATATATACTAGTTTTTGCCCGCGTCAATGTCGATCCCTCGGGAGCAGTACTATTTCCCGGGATAAAAGGTAGCCTATGTCCTTCTCCGCACTCCAGAGAACTTGTATGCAAAATTTCATGATGATCGGTTCAGTAGTTACGGCGTGAAAGCGTAACAAACAAAGTCACTTTCGCATTTATAATATTAGTTAGGATTTGTTATTATGCGCGAGCAAAACTAGGGACTATCGCTGCGCTGTCCCGCTCGCGCACATTAGCCAATGAAATTGCAGTTCCGAGCAAGTGCAGTTGTATTTTTTTCTAATTCTATTTAACAAAGCAAGTATTACATACTCGTATTTCCAATATTACCTATAGCTGCCTTTGGTCTTGCAATAATAGACTTGGTCAATCCCGTTAGGAATCAATACATTATAAAGTATAAGTATGGAGGAAATAAGTAATTCCATTCTATAAGGCATATATTTTTTTATTAAAAAATTTCCACTCGCCTGTACCATCCAATTTAGAATACAATGCCGTCGAATATGGAAGTATATCTAATAGTATGCCGCAGCCGCTTTCAGATGCACATCAGAACTTGGTCGGGTAATCGGAAAAAAATATCTAGGTTTAGTTTTTAATTATTATTTCTTATATACGATAGTATATCAAGCTAAAAATTGGTATGTATGTTTTTCGATAAACTGTCTAATTATTGTTTAAATATGGAATCAGCCAGGTAAAAGGAAAGTATTATTTTCCTCGTTTAAATCGAGAGCCCAGAATCTGGCTTTCTGGAACCAGTAATATCATTATAACTTGCCAATGCTTTGGATTAGGCTGATGAAAGTTTTGATGTTTTGTATGTCTCTATAAGAGGCATCTATTAGGACTAGTTTGAATTTTCAGGGCTCCCTCGTTTAATAACTAGAACCGAAAATATGGTATTCAGAATAATATTTATTACTCGCAAACCATATTAATAATATTTAAGATAACTAGGTGTCAAATGGTGACAAATTCCGTTCTATACGTATAAAAAAAATCATGATTCTGCGTCTTACGCTTTCAGAGATACAGAGATTGGCCAAACGTTACCGCAGCAGAAAATGAAATAACTCGAAATCCATAAAGGTGTCAAATTTAATTTTATCGGGGACATTTGAGAGCAAATTCAATCTATCTTTGTGCATACTTTTTATCCAGATAAACCGACGGGATCAAAAAAAGTCGGCTGGGGTAACGTTACGCCAGCCGAATTTTATTTTCCTCATTATCTCTGAAACGGCGGGGTGTCAAATTATTTACTTTCGGGGACATTTACACGAAGTAATGATCTAATTATTTGCATTTATCAATTCGTAAAAGGAGCACTTAGTCGGCTGGGGTAACGCACTCAAATTTGCTTTGCATATAGAAAAAAAAAACTTTACCTTTGTGACCGTAAATATTCCCTAAAATTGCCAACTTCGGGAAAAATTCCGGAAACCTACACGGGAATATTCCGAGTTTCCAATATTCCCGGGAATGGCACGTCACTGTCTACCCCGCAAGGGAAAAAGGACTATGTATGTATTATTATTATAAAAGCGACATATACGTTTCCGGTTAAAACTAACGGCCGTGTGAACCGACCTACACAGCCCCACCCGATTTTTCGTCACCACTTCGCATGATCTTTCGTAAACCATTGGCACGCATATCCTCCTCAACGACATCAAACCAGCAACCCACCTTCGCCGGGCCCGGCGCAGGTTGCATGGCCAGAAATTTGTTCCCTAATTCAATTGTCTTTTAATATAGTACTAGCTGCCCCGGCGAACTTCGTTTCGCCATAAGTTAAAAACTATCCTATCTCTCAAGTTGGATCGAACTGCACATGGTGTGCGAATTTTATTATAATCGGTTAAGTGGTTTAGGAGTCCATTGAGGACAAACATTGTGACACGAGATTTATATATATTAAGAATATTCAATGTTATTTATTATAGTCATATTCTTCAGATTCAGAAAGTATTTTCCCAGTCCCAGTCATCCTCAGATCTGTTGCGTCTGGGACCAAGATCCGCTATTGTGACAGCATTCATGCTTTTATATGATTTGGCAAAGTCTAAAGCCGAATCTTGCCTGACAGTTTAGAAAATGAAGTATTTGCCAGCGTGGGAAATCCAGTGCTCCTCGTGTAGCAGGCTGATGTATTAATCACAGCGCCAGGAGGCCAAGCCGGGGCGGGGGTTGTTAGTTTAAAATAAAGTGGCTTATGAAATAAAAAATAATTAGTTATTAAAATTTTATTTAAACTTAGGGTGCAGGCCTGTTGCCTCGTCCGAAACCTCCTCTCTGTAACAAAATAAGCATTTTTTTATTTGCTTACAAATTTTGTTAAAAACTGTCATTGATGTGTGGCAGATAATTATATGATTTGAGTAAACACTCAAAATCGATAAATACTAGTAAAATACCCTTTTCTAGCAGTATTTGTCATACCACGATTAAAAATTATTTCTAAACACACATTGAATTAGAAAAACTATGGAAGCAGCATTGCGCTCAAAAACTGACACCACGCAAAGTATATCAAAGCGGGCGGGGCTTAATAAATTATATCTGTTTGCGAACTAGTCTGCCACGCGCTCCGTGACGGAAGGACGCGTCGATAAAAGTATTTAACAACAGATTTTTTGTAAACATGGGCGAAATCTTAACGAATTAAGAAAAAAAATACTTCTTGTGTAGTAAAGTGGTGCAGAAAACGCAAGGAAAGACGGAAAAGTGACACTGGAGAAAAAAGGCTACCTACCTCCGCTATGTTGACACCATAGCGTTCATTAGATATGTTGACACGGCCCCGTGACCTTGACGCAGCCAATCGCAAACTACCTTCGTCTATAAGTGCGTCAATTTTTCGTTGTGATTTAAGTTTGTTTGCAGAAATAGGACTTATATTGAATCGTTAGTTGTATGAGAGTTACGCTTCCATTGTTTTTCTAATTCAATGCATACACATAAGATGAATTTATACATGAACTAGCCAGTTCCCGAGAAAGATGATGACCATATTAGGTGAAGCGCGTGTTAGCGATTTTTTTGTAGTAAATACACGTGTTGTTCTCACAAACATAGCTCGTGGTGTAGTTATTTAAGCCGCTAACTGTATAACAATAAAAGATCACAAAAGTACAATACTTACGAATTCAACATCAGCAGAGCCAGGCCCGACGTCTGCTTTCTTGTCGTGCGGGGCGCCGCCGGGCGCGGTGGGCGCGCGGCGGTACGCCGAACGGTCCTCTGCAGAGCGCGCGGGCGCGTCTGGCCGACCCACGGCACCACGTCTGACTGTCTCTGTCCTCACTGAACGCTTCAGAGTTGCGGGCACGATTTCAGGAGGCAGGTGGAGGAAGATTCGCAGATACTCAATACCCTCATTTGTAAGGTACCTGAAGAAAAGTTAATTTCGTTTGATCTTCACAATTGTCTACTAAAGGTACCTATCGACCTATATGAGTATGTTACCCCAGCAAGAAAGTAGTTCCTAGAGAGATATGAGGCAAAATTAATATTCTCCTCCTAGCCTCTTATAGGCATAATAAAAATTGTGCAAAATGATTCCCAATAGAGTAATGTATTTGCATGCATTCTTTTAGAATTTTCCAGCAGGAAAATTCTAAAAGAATGCATGGGCAAACGGTGCATGGGCAGAGGGCTTAAGTATGAAGAACAATGTGCAGTGAAATGTAATTTGTGATAGTTCAGGTTTTCGACATACTGAGTTTCCTGCTGGAGCAGTGTTTTGCAAAATTTACTTGTAACATGTAGAATAAATATACACAAGCAGATCTTAATTCGGACTCTATCATTTTCAGTAATCATGCTATCTTGAAATCCTATTATATAGTCTAACTTTGGATTGTTAGTATTATTAGATAACATGTAAGCATGACAGACATTGTTTTTCTTTGGATATAGGTATCTGTTTTTCATAAATTATAGTTGCCCTACAATGCTTCTTTCTAACAATGAAGCTTTCATTCATACAATGTATCACCATCACAATCTGGCTGCAAGTGAAGTATCCACATGTCAATACAGCAATGTTAATCAATCCAGCGTGCCCATTTCTAATACAGCTTCTTAGATATTATAATCTTTCTACAGGAATAGATCTCATCCAACGTCATGTGCTTAGGCATGCTAAGTTCCAAAAGTCATTATTAGATGGCATTAGGTCCACAGCTAGATAACCAGACTATTTAGAATGTGTTAAACCATAAAAATAGATATTTCACATTTATTTTTAATATTAAAATGTCTAAATAAATTTATTAGTTGTAATGTAAATGATTTTTATTGTTACCTCTAGTATGAATATCTATTAATTGTTCCACCTAATGCCCTATGTGTATAGATAGTTGCAACTCTAGTTTGTATGACATTACCTATAAAAAAAAAACCATCAAAGATTGCCAAATACCACCATGATGGCCTGTACTACATTTATATGTACTGCCTGTACATATAAATTCTTAGGAACGATGTGGTAAATTATATAAAGAAAGTTGTTAAAACTAAATGAAAACTAATACAAACATTGCTAGTGCGTGTAAATAGTAGGATCCCAGGATCAATCCCTGCTCAGGTCAAGATGGAAGACAATATTTTGTCAGATTGGCCTGGGTATTGGATGTTTATCTATATATGTATTTATTAATTAACTATACATATAATAAAACATTAAAAATATTTTGTCTGTACATTTAGAATTTTTGACTGAAATGGATAGAGGGACACTTAAAAGGAATAATAAAAAACAAAAAAAATTTTTTGGAATTTTTTGTCTGTCTGTCTGTCTGTATGTATGATCACGATTATCTATGAAAATACTGAACTGATTTACTTCAAACTTTCACAAATTGCTTTGTTTTAACTCAGCAAAACATTTAAAGTATGTTTCATCAAAATCGGTTCATTAAAAAAAAGTTATCGTCATTTGAATGAACTCAAGGCATGAGTTTGCCTACAAATATATAGCAAAAAAAAATTAAAATAATAAGTGACATAAGAAAATTAAAATCCAAAGTCAATTCATCATCATTATACGACAGCATTATACCTAGCCGTACTATCCATAGCAATCCATACTAATAAAAAAGGAGAAGCTGACTGACTGACTGACATATCAACGCAGGGCCTAAACTATAAGGGTTAGAAACTTGAAATTTTGCACAGAGGTTCCTTTTATAACGTAGGGGAACACCAAGAAAGGATTTTTGGAAATTCATCTCCTAAGGGGGTAAAACGGGTTGCAAAGTTAGTATGAAACTTTGCCGTTTCTGAAGTTATTCAAATGAAATTCAGCATGAAGGTTCTTTACTGAAAGGTATGAAACACGAATAAAATATTTTACTCAAAAATCATCCCTTAAGGGGGTTAAATTGGGGTGCAAAGTAAGCATGAAACTTTGTCATTTTTGAAGTTAGTCGAATGAAATTCAGCATGAAGATTCTTTACTGAAAGGCATGAAACACAAGTAAAATACTTTTCTCATCATCCCTTAAGGGGGTATAACGGGGATGCAAAGTTAGTATAAAACTTTCAGTTTTAGAAGTTATTCAATTAAAATTCAATATTAAGGTGTTTCATTGAAAGTCATGAACTATTATTATAATGTATTCGGGGTAATTCTACTGTTTCTGAGAAATTGACACTTACGCGGGCAGAGCTGCGGGCCAAAGGCAAACCTGACTTATATATCAATGCACAGCCGAAACTACTGTGCCCAGAAACTTGAAATTTGGCACAGGGATTCTTTTTATGGTGTAAATGAGCACAGAGAAAGGATTTTTAGAAAATTAAGGGGGTTGGAGTTTATATGGAATTTTCTAATTTCTGGACTTAGGTACACAAGTTCTCAATTAAAATTCAAAAAGATCTGTTTAGGTAAACCAGACTACATTCTCCCTTGAAGGGGCAAATAGGGGGTAAAGTTTGTATGGAATTTATCCAAAAACACAAGTTCACAACTTTGTGTGTGGCTCAGTGTGTGTGATTTATCCTTATAAAAAAAAAAGATAAGAAGGTAAAAAATATTTAATGCATTATTTCAAGCTAATTTGTAGCCAAACCAAGCACACTAGAGAAATATTGGAAATACTAAAATACATTCCTTTAGATGCCTATTAAATATGTATTATAATTAATAAATATGTATTAAATTACAAAGAGACAAAATAGATTTAATTATTTTTCTAAATGCCCATTGGCATTGTTTAAAGAGCACCATATCTACATTTAAAGATAGATTAAAATTATATATACATATTTTCAGTTTCAATGTTTTTTCTGTTAGATATATAAAAATAATTTAAATATTAAGTTAACTGCTAATATATAATAGATGTAAGTTGAGAGTTAGATTTTTATTGTTGTTAATTATGTAATATAAACAAATTTTCTTTAACTTTAATCACAAAATTCATTCAATATGCAAAAGGAAAATAATGATACCGAAAAAATCGTACCAAACTTCACAGTAAATATAATGTACAGCAAGGCCCTATTCAATATCTAATTTAGAAATATTTATAACGAAACAACTGAAAATATCAACTTACCAGTAAAAATGCCTCCATGCGAACTGTTCTTTGACATAACCTCTTGATTTGAGGGATTGCATTGCTTTGATAACTTGAAGGTTAGGAATCTTCTCAAGATCGGGATGCTTAGGTGCATGGTAGTCTTTCTTGGCTACCATGACTCCCTCTTTAAAGAGGAACTCATAAATAGCGACACGATTCTGTTTTGGCATCAACATCTTGAGCCCCTACCTGTAAAACAAGTTGAATGTATTGAGCAGAGGTTATCACCATAAACATAACTTATTTACACCAAAATTTCAAAATAATTATATCACACTGCTCGCCATCAATAAGTAATTATCCAATATTAATGAGAATTTACCACAACACAAAGATTATTCAAATAAAAATAGATTTTTATCAAAGAAATAATACCTTAGCGCTACTTTGACAATTCAAAAAGAGTTGGAATCGTATCTGACAGATGTCATGTCACAAGCACAAGACATCTGACAGATTACTTTTTATTATGGCTTTAAACGTACCATATTTAGGAAGTTGGAATTGCTATTTCGAAGATTTTAGAAAAATATAAGTTGGGCCTTGGTTTTTACTGCGGTTTCGCACACCGCATTCCGTTCAAGTAGGTAGGACAGACATATTACGAAAACAGAAACCCTTATAACCCTTATCTTTCTCTTTCCCGTACATAGGTCTGGGGTACTATTTTTGAAATTGTTTCACTTGTCTTATGGCAATTTTCGTATGGAAAAATCGCTCGTTTACGAACGGCATCATTTCAATAATAGCACTCCAGTTCCTATAATTTTGTTTTGTGGTTTGGGCAGAGTGCAGTGGCCGCGCTTTTTGAAGAAAAGTTTGCATGTAAGTCTGTTCAAGATGTTCCTTATTTAAAAACTTTTTACGATTCTCTATTATTCACATTTTTGAAACCTACACTGAATAAGGAAAAGAGTGAATGAAACGCATTATCGAATCTTCCATTTTTTTATAAAGTGGTAACGTATAAGATCGTCCTCTTCGCCGGGATGGGTCAATATTGAATTATTGACATGCATTCAAATCTAAGGCATCAGCCGGTTAAAAAAATTGTATTTATTTTTGAAAGTGTCTTCAATAGTCAAGCGATTTTTGCATTGAATCCTTATGATTATGAATCATACGTTTGTAATCGGTTGTTTGTCTTAGTTTGAATCGTACTAGGGGTACTATTTTTGAAAGTGTGACACTCGTCTTCAAGCGATTTTTGTATGAAAAAATAGAAAAATATACGTCTGTGGGAAAAATCACTGGTTTCGGAACGGCGTCATTTCAAAAATAGCACTCTAGGTGGGTTTTGACTCAGGGTTTTGAAACAAATCAAACAACTCCTGAATATAATTTAATGGCCTAGGCTAGGATAAAAGATTTCAACTGTCACCTATTGAGCTGTCACTGTCAGTTAATTATTGCTTGCCTGCGGAGTCGTCGCGCTTTGCCTTTGATTTTATTGTAACTACTTTTAGACGTAAATGTGATTAATGGTACCATTTTTTAATTATAATTGAATACATATAAAAAGCAATAATGGATTTTCAAAACCGACCGGGTGGTAAAACAGGAGGAGGCGGAGTAGCATCATGGTCGGAAAGCAACAGAGACCGTCGGGAAAGGCTTCGTCAACTCGCATTGGAGACGATAGATTTAAACAAGGATCCCTATTTTATGAAAAATCACTTAGGTTTGTTTTAAAAGACCTTTGATATCTTAGTTAACTTTTTTTTTTAGTTGGTTAATATGCTCAACTAAAGAAGATAACCCTATCTTAAAATATAGGTCTTCTGAATCGTATCATAGAACTTGTTATTCTTTACTAATAGAATATCATCAATTTCGAGTTCAATTACCATTGATTCAAACTGTACAATATTTATACTTTTCAGGCTCCTATGAATGTAAATTGTGTCTTACGTTGCACAACAATGAAGGAAGCTACTTAGCTCACACGCAGGGTAAAAAGCATCAAGCTAATTTGGCAAGAAGAGCTGCCAAGGAAGCTAAGGAAGCTCCTCAGCTGCTTGCTCCTGAGAAACCCAGGATCGAACCCAAAAAGTTTGTCAAAATTGGACGTCCTGGCTACAGAGTTACTAAACAAAAGGACCCTGAAAATGGACAACAAAGTCTACTTTTTCAAGTCGATTATCCAGGTGATTGTTTTATGTTTGCATAATTTTGTTATAACTTTTTATTTTACAAGTTAGTGGAAGCTTTGATATGTCAAATTTAGCATTAACTAGACGAAGAAAGATCCATCATTCAACAAGTTGTTAAAATTGTTCCTTCAGAGTAAAGCAAGCAAGAACATGTGATTTTAACCAATTCATATTTTTTACAGAAATTGCTGAGGGAGTGCAACCTAGACATCGTTTCATGTCTGCTTATGAACAGAAAATAGAACCACCAGACCGTAGGTGGCAATATCTGTTATTTGCAGCTGAACCATATGAGACTATAGCATTCAAAGTGCCAAGCAGAGAAGTGGAGAAACATGATTCCAAGTTTTGGACTCACTGGAATAAAGATACCAAACAATTCTTTTTGCAATTTGCATTTAAAATGGAGGCTTTAAGAATGCCTCCGCCTCCTCCTAAGATGTGGGAGGGGCATGGCATGCGACTGCCGCCTCCACCGGGCGCACCAATGCTGGGCGTCCCGCCGCCGCCGCCGCTGCTGCCCGTGCCTCCGCCACCTCCTTCCATGTAATGATATTTAAGTCAACTTGATTGAATACAAATTAATAAATAAATCAATTTTGTTTTACTCTACACTCTCACCTCAGAAAATTGAAGTTATTTTCAATAAATACTGCTTATTATATTACAGTGAGGCAAACATAAACATAGGTTTCATATGCCAGGTGCACTCACCATGAATATAAATGACAATAGAATCAATATGAACTGAGCCATCGACACAAGAACAAGAACACATGATGATATATGGTATTTTACTAAGCATTTCCTACTCTTGGCCTAGAGTCTTACAGTAGCACCAAGCCCTAATAATATTCATTAAGGGATGTCTAACATGACCTCCATGTCATGGGCATCAAACAAAAAAACAAGCTAGTTATAAAAAAAATATTTATGTAAACAATATTATGATCCGTGTGGATGATAATAAATATTATTTTATACATAAAACATTATATAACAGTAAAACCTGTAAATAAAAAATAATCATTATTACATTTTATACGTCAAAGCTATACTCTTGTTTGCGTGAAACGAAACGTGAAATAACGGTCGCGCGGCCGTTACTCAATCATCCATTCAGAAAAAGTTTATTCATTCAGTCAACAATAGTACACAACACATATGACACTGAGTGGCTCTGTTTTCGCGCGCGATTTTATAAGTGTTTATTATTCTGGTGATTATTCATACATATTAAATTAAAAATAACGCAACAATGTTTTCTAAAGCGAAGCGTTTTGAAGTTCCAGGTAAGTTAATTTCATAATCTTTAGTCTGCTAAAGGCAAATTCATCAAATGAATTGAATTGTATTGAAACTAGATGAAAATAAGTAATACTGTCTCCTAAAATAAGACTTTTTAACTGTTTATAGTTCCTGTAAAGATTCAATGTTCCAAAGAAGTAAAGAAATCGGAAAATGAGAAACAAAGGGCCATCAAGACACCAGTTCCCGCTCAGAAGGCCAAACCAAATTGTACCACCAACTCTAAAGCTGCAGACACCCAGTCCCAATGCAGTTCAATACACAGCACCAAGTCTCTGGTCACGGTTGGTACATACTCGTATAACTTGACACTTCTTTTTCTTTCCTTTTGTACCTCATTCATGCCTTTCCTGTATGTTGACGACTAACATTCCTGTCAGATTTTTCATGCTACCTAAAGGCATATGCCATAGCTTAACAACACGCATCTAATTATTAACATTGTCAATCAATCAATCAATGTGATTGATAGTTTAGTTTATTGTGTGTGTTAACGACTGCCATTGATGATGACAGCCGGGACCAACCATTTAACATGCCTTCCGAAGCAGTGAGGAGCTCAAGGTATTTTTATGCTATTAAAACCAAATAAATAACATTGTGTAATAACTAAAACTCATTGTCTATTTGCAGCCATTGAGCTAATTGATCTCTTATATCTTTACCCTTGTTTCATTATGAATGATAAGTACATACACAAGTTTGTACCTGGTACTTTTGTCTGTGTTGTTAAAGTGTCTTTATTACTTTGTTACAGCCTAGGGCTACAAAACCTTTGAGACCACCAGTTATCACAAGCAGTACAAAAAAGCCAATAAGTTCCACCACTAAAATCTGTAATAAGAAGGATGAAAAAACACGGGATGAAATTATTAAGGCTCAAGAGGTTGAGATCAGGTAATTCATTATGATGTTCTATGGGCTTTGTCCATTTTATAGCTCTTTCTTGATTTGAAATAATGCTTTTATTTGTTCATGCTGTCTTGCAATACTAGCAGAACAAAGTCCATTGGGTTCACATATGAATATTACTAAACTAATATGTGTACTTTATTAACTTAATATACATGCTGTTTCAGGAATAAAGATCATACTATCTCAGAATATAATAAGCAGATAGAAGATTTGAAAAATGAGATAGCATCTCTCCAAAAACAAATTAAAGAAACTTTGACTCAAAAGAAAGAGTTTGAAGAATTGGACAAACAACTCTCACAAATATCGTTGAGCGGGGTTACAAAATTGACTGAAGAAAAAGATAACAATGATAATACCCCTGATGCTATGAAGCGCAAAATATTTGAATTAGAACTACAGTGCGACAGACTGGAACAAGAAGTAAGCAGCAAACAAATGGAACTGACATCACTTGAAGAAGTTATTGCCATCAGGGATAGTTTGTGCCAGGACCTGCAGGCTAAACTGACTAATGTAGAAACCAACCTTGATGAAACTCGCCAACGCCTTGAGATGGTTAAAGGACACCATGCTCTAGCACTTGAAGCCAATGAGAGCATTAGGCGAGAATACAAGGCCGAATTGGAGACACTTAAAACTAAATTGGAAGAAGAAAAACAAGTTATTATGAACAAAAATAAAGTAGATCAAGAGAATATTAAAACTAAATACAATGAACTAATTGAATCTATAAAAGGACAGTTAACAAAAGAGAGAGATAACACTGTAAGTGAATTACAACAGGAGTTGGCATCAAAAGAATGTGAAATGAAAGCCAAACTTGAACAAATCCATGAAGCCACCCATGAAAAGTTGAGACTGTGTGAAATACAATTTGAGGAACGCTCCAGAAGCATCCAAGAGCACTGCTCGCAACTACAAAAAAAAGTTCAGTATCTGGAACAAGAAGAAAAAGATTTAAAATATAGTCTTAGCTTGGCTGAGGAGCAAAATCTGACATTGCAGAGGGAATTGAAAAATCTACAAAATGAAAATGAACTGCTTAGGAAAGAGAAAAATCATGTATCAAAAGAAGTGGAAGAATTGAAGGAAGATTCCAAAAAGAAATTGATAGATTTTGAAAATGAAATCAATAAACTTACAGTGGAGATTGATAAGACAACCAAAGAAAAAAATAAGTTTGAAATGTCCTTGTCTGTTACAAGAGACATTGTGCAAGTGTTGACTATGCGCCTCAGGGAGTCTGATACTGAGCTGGAACATCTGGAGGAGACTATTCAAATACTAACCAACTCAAAGGAAGTGCTGGAAAATGAACTGGCTTCATACAAAAATACTTTGAATAATACAGTCTTGGAGTGTAATGAATATAAAGAGGCCCTTGTCAATATTTTAAAATCCAAAGCAGCCCTTGCCAAAGAGCACAACAGAATCATGGAACATAATGTGTCACTGATAGAAAGTCTGCAAAATGTTGAAAAAGAAGCTTATAGAGAGCTAGGTTCCATTAAAAATGAACTCATTGAAGATGTAGAGCTGATTAAAAAGGAGTCCAAGTCACAAATTCAAATGCTTCGTGAAGAGGTATATTGGTTTATTTTCTCTTATATTTCGTTTTCTTAAGTCTTTACCTTTGACGATGGTAGTTTACATGATTAAATGATGGAAGACTTGTTAGTGTGCGTTACCCCAGCAAAAAAGTACTGAATATCAAAACGTAATATTGCTAGATAATTAGTAAGTAACGTCGTATAAATGTAGTTGAAAGTTTTAAATTTGTACGTCCATTAATTTTTGAGATATTAATTAAAATCAGATTCTGCTAGGATGACATTTCAAACGTTACGCCAGCAAAAAATTTTCTCGGATCCGAATGAAAGTTAATACAATAATTAGTAGTTGATGTGCTGTAAATGTACTTGTATAAATAGAATTTGTACGTCTCCAGACTTTTGCGATATTCAAATTTTTGCTGCGGTAACGTTTGGTCGATTGCTGGAACTCATAATCGGCACGACGTGGGAGTTTGATTTTTTTTACTTACACTGTTATTAATTTGTAGGTCATGTCTGTGAAAACAGAATTTATAAAAATGTTACCATTGAAGGATTAAAAATAAAAATATGAAATCAGGTATTTTACCTCCTGTACTTTAAATAAAGGCCTAGAAACTAATTGTTGACGTTAGTTTGTACCTTATAATTGCCTACAATGCCTAGGTAAGTATCAATATGATATCTTAAGTATTAAATTAGTTATGAGGAAAAAGAACCATATCTAGGTCGCCAGGAATTTCGACAGCCGATTTGACTAGTTTTTCTATTAGTTCGAAAGTCGACAGCTATCAAACTATTTATAAGAGTAAGTTAACTATTAGTTTACAAAAAATCAGCTCAATACACGCAGTAGTTTAGGAAATACCATTAAATATCCAACTGTAGGTGAAATACCATGATAAACCGACCATTTTTGGGAGTATAGTAAAAGGCGACGGTACCGTATATTTAGTTGTATTACTGAAATTGGTCGTGTATTCATTTATTTTTGCGGTACATTCGTGTACTGAAGTGTTCGCATTTATAAATATAATCTTTATTTCTTCATACGAGAGTGTAGAATACAGTTTGTGTACGTATGCAAACATGAGGATGAGTTTTTAATGCACAGGCATATATTCTTGGTTTTATGCCTTGGTTCTATACATAGGTAGGTACAGATATATAATATATATTATCACCATATTTAATTTCTTTCGAGTAATAGGTACGCTAGGCGTTTACAAAATACCTATTTAGATGAGTAGGAAAAATCTTTTACTTTTTGAAGGCTTCCGGATTTCCGTCTTGTTTAGTATTTGTTATGTAAGTTTAGGTATAATATAAATTAATAGTTATTTCATTTGCAAACTGTAAATTCAAATCTCATTATTGGATAACAAAATCAAAGATTTTTTTTTAAAATCTGACGCTGTATACATTTGGTTTACATCATTGTATTATGTGCGCGACCGAGACGAGACGAGACGTCAACACAAAAAAGATCAACTGTCGCAGTATTCACTCTAGACATTTGGTCGATCCCGCAGGAGTTGCACAGACCGCTCTGCAGCAGCGCCATCTAAATATCAGTTTCTGAACTAAACACTAAGTTTACTCCACTCATAACTCTGTAAATACACAGCAATTTTTAACTCATTATTTATTTTAAATTAGGACTTTTAGTTAGTGGTAAATAATATGCTAGTATTTCATACTATGTCTCATTCATAATTGGCGGTTTTAAGTGTCAAACGGAAAGATAAAGAATGAGTTTACCACTCAAATATATAGAGGGCGTTTACTAATATTGTAAAGAAAGTATCAACCCCATGAATGCACTCTCCTGATCAGCGTTGCTAAATGCTGGTCAGTGACTCATTCTTGTCATGGCCACAAACTAGTTAGAACTTGAGATCCCTGTCAAAGTAATATAAATGTACAGATCTATAATTTTATTCTGTGTTCTGAGAAGTGAAATATGAGCTTTATCGTATACCTATATGTGGTGTGCATTCGGCCGGGTGAGTCGTGGACCGGGGGCGTACGGCCGGACTGGCTCATGGATACCGGTATTCTGAAATACCGGTGTAGTGTATCGGTAAACATTTTCTGTATTTCGATAAAGTGATCTATTTTTGCAAGGTTGTTTAAAGTCTAAGAAAGCCCGATTTCTTAATGCCGTTTATACTGCTGATGAGTTTTTATATTCATAGCGTAGAAAAGCTGCCTTAATCGCTCTCTGCAAACAAGACTTCCTCCTCCTTCAGACGTTTGAGCATCGTGATGCCCTCGACCTGAACAATACTTACCAATCGTTATTGGAATTATTTAAACATTAACGGCCATACAATAAAACTTTACATTTACTTTTTTACCTCCCTGATTTCTGATCAACTGAGTTGGCAACCCTAGTGGCGCACGCAACTAAGCGCGCGAAGCGCATAGTCGTGCACTTTGTCTTGTAAAGCACTCTGCCCCACGTCAGAGGCCGAGAGACGGTTCCGAAGAACTCTGACACCAGGGTGAGCATGGTCGATTGACCGTGTCACCTACTCGAAATGATGATGATGACTCGTCATATAAAAAAACCAATGAGACATCACATGATAACCTGTTCTGTTAGGGAACCACCAAATAAACAAATATATAAATCCAAAACGATATCTACATAATGAGTGTAAGTGCAGTGGCCCGGTTGACGGAATGAGAATAGTACTCTCTAGTATTCCAATTGAGATTGTATCATAAGTACAATATAAAAAATGTGGTCCTAAGCAAACAATAGTTTTGTAGAAGTTAAAAAAAAAACTTGAATTTAACGATGTACTCGACTGTACTATTTTACGTGAATACTATTGTTAATTTAGGATGGTTAGCAATATATACTGTAGCGTCGCTTTTTGCTATACTCCCGAAAATGGTCGGCTTATTATGGTATTTCACCTACGGTTGGATATTTAATTATATTTCTTAAACTACTGCGTGTATTAAGCTGATGTTTTGCAAACTTATAGTTAACTTACCCTTACAAATAGTTTGATAACTGTCGACTTCCGAACTAATAGAAAAACTGGTCAAATCGGCTGTCGAAATTCCTGGAGACCTAGATATGGTTCTTTTTCCTCATAACTAATTTAATACTTAAGATATCATATTGATACTTACCTAGGCATTGTAGGCAATTATAAGATACAAACTAACGTCAACAATTAGTTTCTAGGTCCTATATTTAAAGTACAGAAGTTAAAATACCTGATTTCATATTTTCATTTTTAATCCCTGAATAGTAGCATTTTTAGAAATTCTGGTTTTGCAGACATGATCTACAAGTTCATAACAGTGTAAATAAAAAAAATCAAACTCCTACGACGTGCCGATTATGAGATCCAGCAATCGACCAAACGTTACCCCAGCAAAAATTCGAATATCGCAAAAGTCTGAAGACGTACAAATTCTATTTATACAAGTACATTTACAGCACATCAACTACTAATTATTGTATTAACTTTTATTCGGATCCGAGAAATTTTTTTGCTGGCGTAACGTTTGAAATGTCATCCTAGCAGAATCTGATTTTAATTAATATCTCAAAAATTAATGGACGTACAAATTTAAAACTTTCATCTACATTTACACGACGTTACTTACTAATTATCTAGCAATATTACGTTTTGATATTCAGTACTTTTTTGCTGGGGTAACGCACACGACTTGTTACACGTCTCGTTGGAATGTGGTCAGTGCACTGCCCTGTGGGACAGATTCTTGGCTGGGGTACCTATGAAGAATGGAATGCTAAACGTAGTGTTGAGCAGTCCATTGTCACATTCAGCACAATCAGTATACCTCTTATGGAGGCTTATAATGAATCTAAGATAAATTTTATATTAGAGGTCCCCCATGAGGCTGGCATAGTCACACCAAGTGTACTGAAGCCTCGAAAAAATTATTAGAATAAAAAAAAATATTAAATTTCGTATAACTTTTTATTATGATCTCTGATGTAAAATTATTAATTTAATATTGTGTATCCAGGTGGAAAAGAAACGCGTGCTATGCGAGCTAGCGACGGGGCAGGCGGGGCAAGCGGCGGCGGCTGCGGAGCAGGCACGCGCGCTGCTGGCGCAGGCCGCCGCCGAGCTCGCGCGCCTCGAGGCCGACAACCAGCGCTACCAGCAACAGGTCACTACACTACTATTTTGCGAGAGTCAAAGCAGCGAATGGGGCGTGGGGGGTCTGGGCTAGGCTTATTTTTGCTGACAAAGGGGATGGAAGGGTCTGCACGGTGATGACGTCAGCAACATTTTGCAAAATAAACATATTTTGTAAAAATTATAGTCATGTTTACGTAAGCTTGGCGGGAGAGGAGAAGAGCTGTTCTTACTTCTGCTGACAAGGGGGAGGAGATAGTGCTTACGTAATACTTGAACGGTCCCTAGGTGACATTTTGCGATTGAGCCATTTAAAAGTTACACCGAAATACCTGCGCCGAAATCTCATTTTTGCATGGTGCGAAAATAATCCGTCTGCTATTGGCTGATGCGTTCGCGCCATGTCTGGAATTCGCTGCGGCGCCACGCCCTAAAAGTATTATGAGCGAGACAGCATTGCCCTGTTGTTTTTGTATTTTAAATCTTGTGTAGTAGAAATAAGTTCGTTTGTCTGTCTTGGTTTGAGTCGGCGGTAGGTTGCGCTATTCTGCTCCAATCGAACATAAATTAAATTTACCGAGGCGACTTATAAAAGTAGTACTACTGTGCTTTGTTTCTTCATCATCATCAGGTCCTCTTTAGTCTCCACTACAGGAGCACGACCCTCTCTGTACTACTAGAGCCATAATTGGCCAGAGCAGCCAGAGGACTTGGCCTACACTCTCCACGCTGGCCAGACGGGTTGGAGAGGTGTCTTAGATGTTTATAAGCTTTGTTTAGCTTGTATTTCCTAAGTCGCCTTCTACGACATCCACGGGAAGACTTGGAGTGGTCCTATTCTACTCTGCCGAATACCACACGGCTTTGTTTCTTATGTAAATATTAATATCTCAAAATACGTGCTCAATGCTCACGTCTCATTCAGTTTCATTCACCTTACCTATTGCGTTGCGATCGCGCGCGACAGAGACAACACGAGACTGTTAAGTTTATGCTATCACTACACTATCCTAAACGCAATTGGCCCAAGGCAATGCCAACCTATGTGAACCCCTAAGATGGAAATCAAATTAGATTCTTACATCTCCCTGTCTCACATAATATTATTGTTGTTACAGATTCAAGATCAACAGTCCCTTGTTGTGGAATTATCTCTCCTCCGTCAAGAAAATGAAGAATTGTCGATGACCGTCGCAAAGCAATCTTCTCTCATTGACAAAATGAAGAAAGATATGGAACAAACCCAAACAAAGCCGAAATCGCCATCAGTCATGAAAAAATCGTTAAAGATTGGAAAAGAAAATTTGCAGACCGTTATTTCACCTTTGCGGGAGCGTAATCATTGATAAGGCATAGGTTATTGATAAATATCAGGTCCGTTTCAGTTTAAAGTTTCGATATTATTGAATGTTAGTATAGTACTGTGAGTACGTCATAAATTGAAAACCCTGTGTGGGTTACCAATGTTGTAATCAGTTTTTTCTGAATCGTGTAACCATTGCTAGAGCTAGAGAGTTAGCTACTTTTGCCAAAAATCTTGTTAGACATTTGTAATTTATATTAATTTTCTTTTTGCTTGTTTATTTATTGCATTTAATTTTATTGGTTTGTGTTTTGATGAGTCAATTCCAAATGTTGTGCATTAACATGATGAAAATAAATTATTTTTATATGAAACACATTTTGATTTATTTGTGTTCTTCTAGAGAATGTGTTCGGGTATTTTTTGTTTTACACTTCTTTTTGGGGTTCCGTACCCAAAGACTAAAAAGGGGGCCTATAATACTAAGCTTCCGATGTCTGGCCGTCCGTTGGCACGGACGGAACCCTTTGTATGCAATTCCAACTCGCACTTGGCCCGTTTTTACCCGACTACGACGAAGCCCTATGTGTATATGTTCGTTTGTCCCTCGTAAAAGGAAGTGTGACACTTTCCACACTCTGGCTTTGCTACCACCATCACCGGTTGAAATTCTGACCATGCCGATATTTAGTCGAAAATTAGTGCCTTACCTATTGCGATGCATAGGTAATGAGAAAGGTCGGTTTGTTCCCATTGAGTCAAACCCGCGATGAGTAACGTAACTAACACTGTTACTCATTGGTATTCTGTATTCCCGTTCAGTAACAGGCAGAAATGTTCTAATAAAAGCATTTCCAATGGTGTGCGTTACCCCAGCCAAAAAGTACTGAATATCAAAACGTAATATTGCTAGATAATTAGTAAGTAACGTCGTGTAAATGTAGTTGAAAGTTTTAAATTTGTACGTCCATTAATTTTTGAGATATTAATTAAAATCAGATTCTGCTAGGATGACATTTCGTGTGCGTTACCCCAGCAAAAAAATACTGAATATTAAAACGTAATATTGCTAGATAATTAGTAAGTAACGTCGTGTAAATGTAGTTCAAAGTTTTAAATTTGTACGTCCATTAATTTTTGAGATATTAATTAAAATCAGATTCTGCTAGGATGACATTTCAAACGTTACGCCAGAAAAAAAATTTCTCGGATTCGAATGAAAGTTAATACAATAATTAGTAGTTGATGTGCTGTAAATGTACTTGTTTAAATAGAATTTGTACGTCTCCAGACTTTTGCGATATTCAAATTCTTGCTGCGGTAACGTTTGGTCGATTGCTGGATCTCATATTCGGCACGTCGTAGGAGTTTGATTTTTTTTACATACACTGTTATGAATTTGTAGGTCATGTCTATGAAAACAGAATTTATAAAAATGTTACCATTGAAGGATTAAAAATAAAAAATATGAAATCAGGTATTTTAACTCCTGTACTTTAAATATAGGACCTAGAAACTAATTGTTGACGTTAGTTTGTACCTTATAATTGCCTACAATGCCTAGGTAAGTATCAATATGATATCTTAAGTATTAAATTAGTTATGAGGAAAAAGAACCATATCTAGGTCGCCAGGAATTTCGACAGCCGATTTGACCAGTTTTTCTGTTAGTTCGAAAGTCGACAGCTATCAAACTATTTGTAAGAGTAAGTTAACTATTAGTTTACAAAAAATCAGCTCAATACACGCAGTAGTTTAGGAAATATCATTAAATATCCAACTGTAGGTGAAATACCATGATAAACCGACCATTTTTGGGAGTATAGTAAAAGGCGACGGTACCGTATATTTAGTTGTATTACTGAAATTGGTCGTGTATTCATTTATTTTTGCGGTACATTCGTGTACTGAAGTGTTCGCATTTATAAATATAATCTTTATTTCTTCGTACGAGAGTGTAGAATACAGTTTGTGTACGTATGCAAACATGAGGATGAGTTTTTAATGCACAGGCATATATTCTTGGTTTTATGCCTTGGTTCTATAGGTTCATAGGTAGGTACAGATATCTATACATATAATAAAACAGTAAAATTATTTTGTCTGTACATTTCGAATTTTTGACTGAAATATATAGAGGGACACTTAAAAAGAATAATAGAAAGCAAAAAAATTTTTTTGGAATTTCTTGTCTGTCTGTCTGTCTGTCTGTCTGTCTGTCTGTCTGTCTGTCTGTCTGTCTGTCTGTATGTATGATCACGATTATCTCCGAAAATACTGAACTGATTTACTTCAAACTTTCACCAATTGCTTTGTTTTAACTCAGTTTAACATTTAAAGTTTGTTTCATCGAAATCGGTTCATTAAAAAAAAAGTTATCGTAATTTGAATGAACTCAAGGCATGAGTTTGCCTGCAAACATATAGCAAAAAAAAATACAATAAAATAATAAGTGACATAAGAAAATTAAAATCCAAAGTCAATTCATCATCATTATACGACAGCATTATACCTATCCATACTATCCATAGAAATCCATACTAAAAAAAAAAGGAGAAGCTGACTGACTGACTGACATATCAACGCAGGGCCTAAACTATACGGGTTAGGAACTTGAAATTTTGCACAGGGGTTCCTTTTATAACGTAGGGGAGCACTAAGAAAGGATTTTTGGAAATTCATCTCCTTAGGGGGAAAAACGGGTTGCAAAGTTAGTATGAAACTTTGTTGTTTTTGAAGTTATTCGAATTAAATTCAGCATGAAGGTTCTTTACTGAAAGGTATGAAACACGAGTAAAATATTTTACTCAAAAATCATCCCTTAAGGGGGTAAAATAGGGGTGCAAAGTAAGCATGAAACTTTGCCATTTTTGAAGTTAGTCGAATGAAATTCAGCATGAAGGTTCTTTACTAAAACGCATGAAACACGAGTAAAATATTTTTCTCAACAATCATCCCTTAAGGGGATATAACGGGGATGCAAAGTTAGTATGAAACTTTCCGTTTTTGAAGTTATTCAATTGAAATTCAATATTATGGTGTTTCATTGAAAGTCATGAACTAATGTATTCCGGGTTCAACTAATAATTCTACTGTTCCTGAGAAATCGACACTTATGCGGGCGGAGCTGCGGGCCAAAGGCAAACCTGACTTATATATCAACGCACAGCCGAAACTACTGGGCGCAGAAATTTGAAATTTGGCACAGAGATTCTTTTTATGATGTAAATGAGCACTAAGAAAGGATTTTTAGAAAATCAAAGGGGTTGAAGTTTTATGGAATTTTCTCATTTCTGGACTTAGAAGTTTGAAAGTAGGTACGCAAGTTCTCAATTAAAATTAAAAAGATCTGTTTAGGTGAACCAGACAACATTCTCCCTTGAAGGGGTAAATAGGGGATAAAGTTTGTATGGAATTATTCCATTTCTAGACTTAGAGGTATGAAAATAAGTATATACGTTCTAGGTTACAATTAAAAAAGATCTGTATAGGTGAAATGTACAAAATTTCCCCCTTAAGGGATAAGGGGGGGGGGGGGGGGCTGTATGGAAATTTTCTCATTTCTGGACATAGAAGTATAAAAATAAGTATATATGTTTACATTACAATTAAAAAGATCTGTGTAGTTAAAATGGTCGAGATTTCCCCTTGAAGGGGTAGAATAGGTGGGGTAAAGTTTGTATGGATTTTTTTTATTTACTTAGAAATATGACAATAAGAAGTTCTCCATTACAATAAAAAAATATCTGTGTAGGTGAAATGGGCAAAATCCCCTCCTTAAGGGCTAAAGATCTATGGAGGTGAAATGTATTAAATTTTTCCCCTTAAGGGGGGAAAAAGCAAAGGCGCAGGGGTTTGTATGGAATTTTTATCATTTCTACTGTTCCCAAGGGAACGACATTAACGCGGGCGGAGCCGCGGGCAACAGCTAGTATAATATATATTATCACCATATTTAATTTCTTTCGAGTAATAGGTACGCTAGGCGTTTACAAAATACCTATTTAGATGAGTAGGAAAAATCTTTTACTTTTTGAAGGCTTCCGGATTTCCGTCTTGTTTAGTATTTGTTATGTAAGTTTAGGTATAATATAAATTAATAGTTAGATCAACTGTCGTAGTATTCACTCTAGACATTTGGTCGATCCCGCAGGAGTAGCACAGACCGCTCTGCAGCAGCGCCATCTAAATATCAGTTTCTGAAATAAACACTAAGTTTACTCCACTCATAACTCTGTAAATACACAGCAATTTTTAACTCATTATTTATTTTAAACTAGCTGTTGCCCGCGGCTCCGCCCGCGTTAATGTCGTTCCCTTGGGAACAGTAGAAATGATAAAAATTCCATACAAACCCCTGCCCCTTTGCTTTTTCCCCTTAAGGGGGAATTTAATACATTTCACCTGCATAGATCTTTAGCCCTTAAGGAGGGGATTTTGCCCATTTCACCTACACAGATATTTTTTATTGTAATGGAGAACTTCTTATTGTCATATTTCTAAGTAACTGAAAAAAATCCATACAAACTTTACCCAACCTATTCTACCCCTTCAAGGGGAAATTTCGACCATTTTAACTACACAGATCTTTTTAATTGTAATGTAAACATATATACTTATTTTTATACTTCTATGTCCAGAAATGAGAAAATTTCTATACTATCCCCCCTCCCCCCCCCCCCCCCTTATCCCTTAAGGGGGAAATTTTGTACATTTCACCTACACAGATCTTTTTTAATTGTAACCTAGAACGTATATACTTATTTTCATACCTCTAAGTCTAAAAATGGAAAAATTCCATACAATCTTCAACCCCTTTGATTTTCTAAAAATCCTTTCTTAGTGCTCATTTACATCATAAAAAGAATCCCTGTGCCAAATTTCAAGTGTCTGCGCACAGTAGTTTCGGCTGTGCGTTGATATATAAGTCAGGTTTGCAATTGGCCCGCGGCTCCGCCCGCGTAAGTGTCGATTTCTCAGGAACAATAGAATTACCCGGAATACATTAGTTTATGACTTTCAATGAAACACCTTAATATTGAATTTCAATTGAATAACTTCAAAAACGGAAAGTTTCATACTAACTTTGCATCCCCGTTATATCCCCTTAAGGGATGATTGTTGAGAAAAATATTTTACTCGTGTTTCATGCGTTTTAGTAAAGAACCTTCATGCTGAATTTCATTCGACTAACTTCAAAAATGGCAAAGTTTCATGCTTACTTTGCACCCCTATTTTACCCCCTTAAGGGATGATTTTTGAGTAAAATATTTTACTCGTGTTTCATACCTTTCAGTAAAGAACCTTCATGCTGAATTTAATTCGAATAACTTCAAAAACAACAAAGTTTCATACTAACTTTGCAACCCGTTTTTCCCCCTAAGGAGATGAATTTCCAAAAATCCTTTCTTAGTGCTCCCCTACGTTATAAAAGGAACCTTTGTGCAAAATTTCAAGTTCCTAAACCATAGTTTAGGCCCTGCGTTGATATGTCAGTCAGTCAGTCAGCTTCTCCTTTTTTTTAGTATGGATTAGTATGGATAGGTATAATGCTGTCGTATAATGATGATGAATTGACTTTGGATTTTAATTTTCTTATGTCACTTTTTATTTTATTTTATTATTTTTGCTATATGTTTGCAGGCAAACTCATGCCTTGAGTTCATTCAAATGACGATAACTTTTTTTTTAATGAACCGATTTTGATGAAACAGACTTTAAATGTTAAACTGAGTTAAAACAAAGCAATTGGTGAAAATTTGAAGTAAATCGGTTCAGTATTTTCGGAGATAATCGTGATCATACATACAGACAGACAGACAGACAGACAAGAAATTCCAAAAAATTTTTTTTGCTTTTTATTATTCTTTTTAAATGTCCCTCTATCCATTTCAGTCAAAAATTCGAAATGTACAGACAAAATAATTTTACTGTTTTATTATATGTATAGATTAGGACATTTAGTTAGTGGTAAATAATATGCTAGTATTTCATACTATGTCTCATTCATAATTGGCGATTTTAAGTGTCAAACGGAAAGATAAAGAATGAGTTTACCACTCAAATATATAGAGGGCGTTTACTAATATTATAAAGAAAGTATCAACCTCATGAATGCACTCTCCTTATCAGCGTTGCCAAATGCTGGTCAGTGACTCATTCTTGTCATGGCCACAAACTAGTTAGAACTTGAGATGTCAAAGTAATATAAATGTACAGATCTATAATTTTATTCTGTGTTCTGAGAAGTGAAATATGAGCTTTATCGTATACCTATATGTGGTGTGCATGCGGCCGGGTGAGTCGTGGAACGGGGGCGTACGGCCGGACTGGCGCATGGATACCGGTATTCTAAAATACCGGTGTAGTGTATCGGTAAACATTTTCGGTATTTCGATACAGTGATCTATTTTTGCAAGGTTTATGTACTAAAAACGGGTCACTCACGTGCTATTTCGTCGGGATTGCCGACTATAGTTTCGGACTCGTCAGGAGCCCATTTTCAAGGCGAGTGCGAGACACGCGGCGGAGGGTCCCGAACTAACTGCTCTCGACGCACCGCTCGTGCGGCGGCTCGTGCCGCCCTTTTGGAGGGGAGAGCCAGGTCGGTCGCAGGACCCTGGTGATGAGTAGTCACGGAGGTAGTGGATCCCATTTCTTCCTCGTCGGTGTCTGGTGACGGTACGTGTGTGTGGAAAGAGCTAATCGTATCGGCCTCTACTGACTCTGTGTGCTTTAAGTTACGAGTATCATTCCCTTGAAGAATCAGTTTCCAGGTTGCGGGTAAAGTCCAACCTACATCCCGATTGAAATTTGGGCGTCGACTTATTTCTATGGCCTCTCTTATTTTTCGGGGAGCAAATGCCTTTTCTCTAGAAAGGACTCTGGCCTTGTCAAACCGGATATAATGGGTGACGTCCTCTTCCAGAGTATGTACGGCGATGGCCGACCCGTTCCTGTCCAAATTCTTCAAGCTTCTGATGTGCTCCTTCAGCCTGGTGGATACATTGCGGCCAGTTTCACCAACGTAACTCTTCCCACAGTCACAAGGGACTTCGTTTACTCCCGAGACATTTAATGGGTCTCTATCCTTCGGAGAGCGAACCAACTGCCTTATTTGTGTGAGAGGCCGGAAAATGGTCTTAATGCAATATCTACGGCGTACTAATTGTCCGATTTTGTCTGTAACCCCTTTCACAAATGGCAGGTATAATAATGCTCTATCCGCTGATGGTATGTGCATGGCTTCATTTGCGGTTATTCTCCAACTTTGCCTCCAACCATAACCATTTGCTTCTAAAACGTGCCTCACGTGAGCTAGTGCTGACCCTAGAAACCGAGGGTCACATAGTCTCAGCGCTCTGTTAATGAGAGAACGTGGTACCGACGCTAAGTGGGCTGGATGGTGGTGCGAATCTGCTCTTAGGTAGCGATCTGTATGCGTCGGTTTCCGATATACAGTATGCGTCAACACTCCATCTAGTTCTCTCATTACTAAGACATCTAGAAAAGCTAGAACGCCATCTTTTTCTTGCTCCGTGGTGAACCTTATTCTTGGATGGATAGAATTAAGGTGCTCCAGAAATGGCGTTAAATGGTTTTTATTGAGAATTGCGAAGACATCATCTACGTACCTCCACCAATGTCTCGGTCTATCCTTCGCAGTGCTAAGTGCTCTCTCCTCAAACCATTCCATAAATATATTTGCCACTACTGGCGCTATAGGTGACCCCATTGCTACTCCATCGATTTGGGTGTAATATTCGCCTTGCCACACGAAGAAGCCGCTTTTTAAACAAAATTCAATGATACGCGTGTACTCAGTAGGTATGTCAGCTGCGTTTGCTAACTTTGAAATCATCTCTATGGTGTCCTGTACCGGTACATTTGTAAACAATGAAGTCACATCGAAGCTTACCATGAATTCTTCGTCGGCTAGCCGGACCCCTTGTAGCAAGTCGATGAAATGGGCCGAGTCCTTTACGTAACTTCCCGTTTTTCCCGTTAGCAGCTGTAAAATATCTGCCATAAAACGAGATGTTTTGTACGTAGGTGCATCTATTTGGCTCACAATAAGTCTCAATGGCCAGTTTTCCTTATGTACTTTAGGAAGCCCGTAGATTTTCGGCGTGGTGGGGTTTTGTGGACGTAGGCGTTTTCTCAGGTCGTCGTCCGACAGTGATCGCAACAGCTTATCAAGACCAGCTGTAACTCGTGAGGTAGGGTTATAATTGACTATTTTATAAGTAGAAGTATCACTCACCAGTTGTGTCAACTTTTCTCGGTAAACCGCTGTATCGACTATGACCTTATAGATACGATTAGCTCTTTCCACACACACGTACCGTCACCAGACACCGACGAGAAAGAAATGGGATCCACTACCTCCGTGACTACTCATCACCAGGGTCCTGCGACCGACCTGGCTCTCCCCTCCAAAAGGGCGGCACGAGCCGCCGCACGAGCGGTGCGTCGAGAGCAGTTAGTTCGGGACCCTCCGCCGCGCGTCTCGCACTCGCCTTGAAAATGGGCTCCTGACGAGTCCGAAACTATAGTCGGCAATCCCGACGAAATAGCACGTGAGTGACCCGTTTTTAGTACATAATGTTTGTATCTCACGTTAGTTTCAATGATATAATTTTGCAAGGTTGTTTAAAGACTAAGAAAGCCCGATTTCTTAATGCCGTTTATACTGCTGATGAGTTTTTATATTCATAGCGTAGAAAAGCTGCCTTAATCGCTCTCTGCAAACAAGACTTTTGTAACACATACATTTATGCAAATAAATTGAATTGAATCCTTCAGACGTTTGAGCGTCGTGATGCCCTCGACCTGAACAATACTTACCAATCGTTATTGGAATTATTTAAACATTAACGGCCACTTTACATTTACTTTTTTTACCTCCCTGATTTCTGATCAACTGAGTTGGCAACCCTAGTGGCGCACGCAACTAAGCGCGCGAAGCGCATAGTCGTGGTCTTGTAAAGCACTCTGCCCCACGTCAGAGGCCGAGAGGCGGTTCCGAAGAACTCTGACACCAGGGTGAGCATGGTCGATTGACCGTGTCACCTACTCGAAATGATGATGATGACTCGTCATATAAAAAAACCAATGAGACATCACATGATAACCTGTTCTGTTAGGGAACCACCAAATAAACAAATATATAAATCCAAAACGATATCTACATTATGAGTGTAAGTGCAGCGGCCCGGTTGACGGAATGAGAATAGTACTCATTGAAATAGGACTGTTGGGCACATTCCAATTGAGATTGTATCATAAGTACAATATAAAAAATGTGGTCCTAAGCAAACAATAGTTTTGTAGAAGTTAAAAAAAAAATTGAATTTAACGATGTACGCGACTGTACTATTTTACGTGAATACTACTGCTAATTTAGGATGGTTAGCAATATATACTTTAGCGTCGTTTTTTGCTATACTCCCGAAAATGGTCGGCTTATTATGGTATTTCACCTACGGTTGGATATTTCATTATATTTCTTAAACTACTGCGTGTATTAAGCTGATGTTTTGCAAACTTATAGTTAACTTACTCTTACAAATAGTTTGATAACTGTAGACTTCCGAACTAACAGAAAAACTGGTCAAATCGGCTGTCGAAATTCCTGGAGACCTAGATATGGTTCTTTTTCCTCATAACTAATTTAATACTTAAGATATCATATTGATACTTACCTAGGCATTGTAGGCAATTATAAGATACAAACTAACGTCAACAATTAGTTTCTAGGTCCTATATTTAAAGTACAGGAGTTAAAATACCTGATTTCATATTTTCATTTTTAATCCCTGAATAGTAGCATTTTTAGAAATTCTGTTTTTGCAGACATGATCTACAAATTCATAACAGTGTAAATAAAAATAATCAAACTCCTACGCCGTGCCGATTATGAGATCCAGCAATCGACCAAACGTTACCCCAGCAAAAAATCGAATATCGCAAAAGTCTGAAGACGTACAAATTCTATTTATACAAGTACATTTACAGCACATCAACTACTAATTATTGTATTAACTTTCATTCGGATCCGAGAAAATTTTTTGCTGGCGTAACGTTTGAAATGTCATCCTAGCAGAATCTGATTTTAATTAATATCTCAAAAATTAATGGACGTACAAATTTAAAACTTTCAACTACATTTACACGACGTTACTTACTAATTATCTAGCAATATTACGTTTTGATATTCAGTACTTTTTTGCTGGGGTAACGCACACTGACATTTCAAACGTTACGCCAGCAAAAAATTTTCTCGGATCCGAATGAAAGTTTATACAATAATTAGTAGTTGATGTGCTGTAAATGTACTTGTATAAATAGAATTTGTACGTCTTCAGACTTTTGCGATATTCGATTTTTTGCTGGGGTAACGTTTGGTCGATTGCTGGATCTCATAATCGGCACGGCGTAGGAGTTTGATTATTTTTATTTACATTAATATTATTTACAATTTGTAGATCATGTCTGCAAAAACAGAATTTCTAAAAATGCTACTATTCAGGGATTAAAAATGAAAATATGAAATCAGGTATTTTAACTCATGTACTTTAAATATAGGACCTAGAAACTAATTGTTGACGTTAGTTTGTATTTTATAATTGCCTACAATGCCTAGGTAAGTATCAATATGATATCTTAAGTATTAAATTAGTTATGAGGAAAAAGAACCATATCTAGGTCTCCAGGAATTTCGACAGCCGATTTGACCAGTTTTTCTATTAGTTCGGAAGTCGACAGTTATCAAACTATTTGTAAGGATAAGTTAACTATAAGTTTGCAAAACATCAGCTTAATACACGCAGTAGTTTATGAAATATAATTAAATATCCAACCGTAGGTGAAATACCATAATAAGCCGACCATTTTCGGGAGTATAGCAAAAAGCGACGCTACAGTATATATTGCTAACCATCCTAAATTAACAATAGTATTCACGTAAAATAGTACAGTCGCGTACATCGTTAAATTCAAGTTTTTTTTTTTAACTTCTACAAAACTATTGTTTGCTTAGGACCACATTTTTTATATTGTACTTATGATACAATCTCAATTGGAATGTGCCCAACAGTCCTATTTCAATGAGTACTATTCTCATTCCGTCAACCGGGCCGCTGCACTTACACTCATAATGTAGATATCGTTTTGGATTTATATATTTGTTTATTTGGTGGTTCCCTAACAGAACAGGTTATCATATGATGTCTCATTGGTTTTTTTATATGACGAGTCATCATCATCATTTCGAGTAGGTGACACGGTCAATCGACCATGCTCACCCTGGTGTCAGAGTTCTTCGGAACCGCCTCTCGGCCTCTGACGTGGGGCAGAGTGCTTTACAAGACCACGACTATGCGCTTCGCGCGCTTAGTTGCGTGCGCCACTAGGGTTGCCAACTCAGTTGATCAGAAATCAGGGAGGTAAAAAAAGTAAATGTAAAGTTTTATTGTATGGCCGTTAATGTTTAAATAATTCCAATAACGATTGGTAAGTATTGTTCAGGTCGAGGGCATCACGATGCTCAAACGTCTGAAGGAGGAGGAAGTCTTGTTTGCAGAGAGCGATTAAGGCAGCTTTTCTACGCTATGAATATAAAAACTCATCAGCAGTATAAACGGCATTAAGAAATCGGGCTTTCTTAGTCTTTAAACAACCTTGCAAAAAATAGATCACTGTATCGAAATACCGAAAATGTTTACCGATACACTACACCGGTATTTCAGAATACCGGTATCCATGCGCCAGTCCGGCCGTACGCCCCCGTTCCACGACTCACCCGGCCGAATGCACACCACATATAGGTATACGATAAAGCTCATATTTCACTTCTCAGAACACAGAATAAAATTATAGATCTGTACATTTATATTACTTTGACAGGGATCTCAAGTTCTAACTAGTTTGTGGCCATGACAAGAATGAGTCACTGACCAGCATTTAGCAACGCTGATAAGGAGAGTGCATTCATGGGGTTGATACTTTCTTTACAATATTAGTAAACGCCCTCTATATATTTGAGTGGTAAACTCATTCTTTATCTTTCCGTTTGACACTTAAAATCGCCAATTATGAATGAGACATAGTATGAAATACTAGCATATTATTTACCACTTACTAAATGTCCTAATTTAAAATAAATAATAAGTTAAAAATTGCTGTGTATTTACAGAGTTATGAGTGGAGTAAACTTAGTGTTTAGTTCAGAAACTGATATTTAGATGGCGCTGCTGCAGAGCGGTCTGTGCTACTCCTGCGAGATCGACCAAATGTCTAGAGTGAATACTACGACAGTTGATCTTTTTTGTGTTGACGTCTCGTCTCGTCTCGGTCGCGCACATAATACAATGATGTAAACCAAATGTACACAGCGTCAGATTTAAAAAAAAAATCTTTGATTTTGTTATCCAATAATGAGATTTGAATTTACAGTTTGCAAATGAAATAACTATTAATTTATATTATACCTAAACTTACATAACAAATACTAAACAAGACGGAAATCCGGAAGCCTTCAAAAAGTAAAAGATTTTTCCTACTCATCTAAATAGGTATTTTGTAAACGCCTAGCGTACCTATTACTCGAAAGAAATTAAATATGGTGATAATATATATTATATATCTGTACCTACCTATGTATAGAACCAAGGCATAAAACCAAGAATATATGCCTGTGCATTAAAAACTCATCCTCATGTTTGCATACGTACACAAACTGTATTCTACACTCTCGTATGAAGAAATAAAGATTATATTTATAAATGCGAACACTTCAGTACACGAATGTACCGCAAATATAAATGAATACACGACCAATTTCAGTAATACAACTAAATATACGGTACCGTCGCCTTTTACTATACTCCCAAAAATGGTCGGTTTATCATGGTATTTCACCTACAGTTGGATATTTAATGGTATTTCCTAAACTGCGTGTATTGAGCTGATTTTTTGTAAACTAATAGTTAACTTACTCTTACAAATAGTTTGATAGCTGTCGACTTTCGAACTAATAGAAAAACTAGTCAAATCGGCTGTCGAAATTCCTGGCGACCTAGATATCGTTCTTTTTCCTCATAACTAATTTAATACTTAAGATATCATATTGATACTTACCTAGGCATTGTAGGCAATTATCAGGTACAAACTAACGTCAACAATTAGTTTCTAGGTCCTATATTTAAAGTACAGGAGGTAAAATACCTGATTTCATATTTTTATTTTTAATCCTTCAATGGTAACATTTTTATAAATTCTGTTTTCACAGACATGACCTACAAATTCATAACAGTGTAAGTAAAAAAAATCAAACTCCCACGTCGTGCCGATTATGAGATCCAGCAATCGGCCACGGTTTAACGGGAATTTTGTAATAAAAGTTATCTAAATAATTAGATATCAATTTGGTATAAATGGTACAACTTAAATTGTATTTATATTTGCTATGGTTGCGAAGATATTTGAAATCCTGCTTGGGTAACGGTTTGCTCAATTGCTGTATCTCGGAATTGACTAAGCGGATGATGATGATTTTTGCACAAGACATCTGGCTAATTAGTTATAGTTTATAGCATAATAAATGAAATTCACAGTAATTAACCGTTTAGAAGTTATTTTTATTAAATAGAAATATGCTTTAATAGTTTCTAGCACTTCCAATAAGCGCTCCAAAGAATAACTTGAAACGTTATTATATAGTGAAATACTGTCTATAAATGGTACCGAAGTTTCATTAGTATCTGAAATAAAATTATCCAGTAAGTTTAAGAAGGTTGGTATAATGTATGGCGCGGCCGCTTTTTTACATCTATTTAGTAAGCGGTTCCTTAGTACCCTGATAGAACTGTTTCAGATTTTGATATACGATATTAACCCTTAACGCTTCAAGAATAGAGAGAATAATGCTGTGCAAAAAAATCTAGGGTAAAGTGAGACGGAAATACCTCGGCATTTTTTCCCTCTCGCACCCTTGCCATTGCATAAAAATGTAAATAATGGAAGAAAATGGTAGTAAAGCAAAACAGCAATATTTAATTAATAATGAAATAATTCCTGTTTTATTTTACATGGAATAATTAATTTATTAACTAAACTGTATGTTTACAGTTAATTATGAATTTTTTCTTATTCAAAATAAAAGAGCAATCTTAATATAGTATTAAATTTAAATTTAGTATAGCAACCCTAGTACGATCTTAACATTGCCGCCATATTATTAATAAAAAATCCCGCAGCCTTCGAATTTTTTAAGCAGACTGAAAGAGTAAAATAATATAACTTGTTGTTTCAAGAGATCTCGAAGCGACAGTGCAGTGCATTGTGCATTATCCTTTCTCAGGTAAATAACATAACCGTTTTCAGTTAGTAAATGTTGTGCCTTGGCTAGGGTGTCCATCTTATCTGCCGAGTTTGTTGAATCTGATTTATCAGTAATGTGTACATATAGGTACTTCGTACATAAAATCCATATTTCCATACTAATATTATAAATGCGAGAGTAACTCTGTCTGTCTGTCTGTCCCCTTTTCACGCTTCAACCATTAAACCTATTTGGAAGAATTTTGGTATGGAGGTAGTTGCAGGCCCGGGGAAGAAGTTCTACTGTTCCCGAGGGATCGTGAATAAACTCTCCTTGAAAGGGTAAAATAAGGGGGGTAAAGTTTGTATGGAATTTTTCTCATTTCTAGACTTAGAAGTATAAAAATAGATACATAAGTTCACGATTACATTGAAAAAAGAAGAGGTGAACTCTGTCTGTCTGTCTTTTGCATTTTCACGCTTCAACCATGGAACCGATTTGGATGAAATTTGATATGGAAGTAGTTTGGGGCCCGAGGAAGAACACAGGTTACCTTTCATTCCAGGAAATTCGACTGTTCCCGAGGGATCGACATTAATGCTGGTGGAGCCGCGGGTAACAGCTAGTTATAGAATAACGTTTCAAAGGCGTACTACGAAAATCTCTACTGTTGCTTTTCCCTTCTACAGTGGCTATTTGGCAATAAATGATCATAGCATAGGGTTTTATCAATGACACCGACATAGGTACCTACCACACAAATATATCAGGATAGAATGGCTACGCGTGGACTTTGCAAAGGGAACGCGTTTGTCAGTTTTTGCATAAACTACGCCACCACCATTACGTCATTACTAGCGAAGTGTGTAATAACTGCCTTCGTGGTCCAGTGGTTAAGGCGTTTGCCTGTAGACCCGGAGGTCATGGGTTCGATTCCTACGGGAAGCATACTTTGTTTAGTTATTTCTAGTTTGGTTAGGACATTGCAGGCTTGAATCACCGGATTGTCTGATAATAAAGATGATTCCGTGCTTCGGAAGGCACGTTAAGTCGTTGGTTCCGGCTGCCATCTGGTAGTCGTTAAAGGAACTACGTCAGAAGCTGAGAGGCGGTTTCGAAGAACTCTGACACCAGGGTGGGCATGGTTGATTGACCGTGACACCTACTCGAAATTATGATGATGATGAGCGAAATAGTAATGTGACATCCACAGAAATAAATCGCGTCATTTCGATAAACAGTCATTTGTATTTGTCGATTGGCTTTTCATTAATGTACATCAAAACGCGACTTTGATGTATTTTAACTTTTTGTATGCCAAAGTTCGAATACTTTTCGTAACATGCATTCCATAATAGTTACTGATAAATATTTTAATCAACACATAGGAGCAACCTAAAAAATCTGAGATAATAATGTTAACTATTAAATATTATCGATAATATCAGTTCGAGTGCAACAACGCAAGGCTAATGCAGCTTTCGTGCTGCTATCACACAATTGAATTTACATTGCGCGTTCTCCTTGGAACGAGCTTTATAAAATGTTTTTAGAACGCGTATTGGATGTGAATTAGTTGTATTGTCGTTTTATATTGAAAATCGTGATAGGTTTTTTTTTTTTTGTTAATCACGATTTTAGTTTAAAAAAGTATTGATCCATGAAAAAAATACCTTGTTTCGACCTTTATACTTTTATGCTTTTGTTTTTATAATTAAATACCGATTAATAAAGCATATGTTCAAGTTGGGACGTGCGCGCTGACTGAATGAACGTTTAACGAATCTCGTACGATCGTACAAGATTGAGAAACGCGTGTACCACCCACTTAGCCGTTCTATCCTGATATATTTCTGTGGTACCTACCTATGTACTTCATGTCCGAGAAATCTATTCTATAGTTGGTCACCCTACGTTAGAGCGAGATAGAATTCCGAAGTTTGTCCTTGCTTTCTGCTCCAATTATTACTATGAGAGCTCAGTCCTTCTACTATAACGTCCTTGCTTTTTTATAACATTCTAGATTTGGTCGGGTAACCACGCGAACATCATTTTTTCAATTATTTCGTTAATTAATTAATCTACAGGTCTGAAATTTATCAGGTATTAAATTGACATGTATATCTAATTATTTACAAAAGATTCAGTGACCACTCGTACAGGAAACTCGGTTAATCGGTCGTTAAATAACTCCGCCGCGCGCCATGGCCGGAACAAATTGAAGATTCATCATAACTTTTTAATAACGTATAGGATAATATATTGTCTTTGGTATAGGATACTAATGAAACGTCGGTACCATTTATAGACAGTATTTCACTATATAATAACGTTTCAAGTTATTCTTTAGAGCGCTTATTGGAAGTGCTAGGACCTATTAAAGCATATTTCTATTTAATAAAAATAACTTCTAAACGGTTAATTACTGTGAATTCCTTTATTGCGCTATAAACTATAACTAATTAGCCAGACTTCTTACTTCTTAGCGGCCACACCGTAAATATAGAGATCAGATAAGATAATCCATGATTCATGAGATAACATGAGTTTAGGGGACGAGAAAATGCCAGCTACTACTCCTCTTCCCTTGCTTAACGTAACAAGTGGGTATTTAATTTCTAGGAACGTTCATCGGGATTAGAAAAAAATATTATTTCAAGGAGAAAATTAAACTACTATTTTCAGTCTTACATTTATTTTGACCAATTTACAAAACGATGCAAAGCTGTATCTAATAGTGCAATAACTTAAAAAGTACATAAGCATTTTTGGCAAGACAACGTGAACCAGGAGTATACCGAACTTCAAAAACAGATTGATAACACTCAATGAAATTTTGTACACCGTGATTACTATATGCACCCCACATGAAAAAGTGGGATAAGATAAAGGAAGAAGATCATGGTATATCAGATGTTCAGGACAAAATAATCAACTGTTTATAAAGTTCGTGTAGCCTACAGACTGACTCACACCTATTTCATAAACAAGCGCAAAACAATTCTTAGTTATTTAAATCTTAAGAATTACAAATACAAAGGGGTTTTACAAAATCACTCTTTTTGGTAGATCAGACTTAAAAACAATCACAATTAATTTGAGATTCGGACATCAACTTACATCTACGACTTACCTATGACAATGTTGGTAAATGCAATCCCACAAACGTGAGGATCAAAATCAAACACTTGAGAACTTAGTTCAAAAATACAAACAAAGGTAACTAAGGTTCCTATCAATTTGGTATAGAACATCTAAAGTTATATTCGTAACTTATTAATTTCACATAAATTCAGTCTTTGGATAAATATTGGGGACAGTTATGACAACCTAATACAAAGATACAATTCAGTCTTCATTAAAAAATATTTTGAGATTCTAGGTAGGTAGTGACTAATTTCTTTTTATTTTAAAGTACGTTTTAGGCGATATGATAGTTCATTATAAAATAGAGAATACTACAAACAAAGTATAGTTTCTAACGAGTTGTTATTTCATTACATTCTGGTAGTTTTCGGGAATTAATGGTGGTCTGATATGTATTTATGACACATTTAAAAATAATTATAACATATAATTGAGTATTCATCTTAACGATCACGGTGGGCTGACGTGGCCATAAAAAACGAACACGTGCGAAATAAAAATTGTACATAAAAAGTGGAGCAACTAGTGTAAAATTAGAGCTGCATACATTTCCAGCAATATCCACTATTTATAAGCATACACATACAACCATAATCCTAAATTATGATTAATCAATGTGAGCATATCGCGGCACGATATCTTCGCGAATGAGCAAGTCGCAAGCAGGCAGGCCGTGAAGGGGAAGCAAATCTTGCCCTACAGCGATCAAGGCGCTCTCTGGTCCAGGTAAACGGCCGTGCCATACGTAGTAATAAAACAGTTGTTGCATTGCTGCCATGAACCGACGCTGCTCAGGTCCCTCCGAATCAAATGTGCCCAAGATAGCCTCTACATCGGCATTGATCCCTGCCATGCCCGAGCCGATAGCGCCGCCGCCAGCGCCCGAACCCATTACTACATACATAGGAGCCGCCAGACGCAGCCTAGCGAGGCTTACCAGTGGGCACAAAGTTCGAATAGACGATATTAAACCTACTAACCCCTCGTACGTCTTATTGAAATGATTGAAAATAGATTGAGTCAAATTTTTCTCACCTATTATACTATCATTTATCATTTTCTCAACTACCTCCAATGTCCAATTCAATGTTTTCATTTGAAGTAAATCTGAATGGCCTGAATGTTGTGTGGTTCCAAACACCATAGGTTTGAAGACCTTTTCTTTGCCCAAGTCTTTTGCTTCCTTTTGTGCATCCCAACTTTCATATGCATGCTGCCTCAAGAGATCGCCATCTAATACTAGCCAGGAATATTTGAATTCCCCAGCAACTGGTAATAGTCCAACGGTACTACCGAGCCATATGTCAGGGGTGGCAGTGAGAATTTCCAATGCAGTAATATTTCTCAAACAGTCTATATCAGCACAATTGATTCTTTGCTGAAATTGCTCATTTGTTTTCTGGGACTGTTCCAACGGTTCGCCGGGGAAAATTACGGACGCTGAGGACAGCCAGACACGCGAGTACAGCTTGTGGGCCTTGGGGACTGTAGTCAGAGCGGCGGTGAGGGTGGCGCCGGCGCGATGTCCAAAGAGAGTTACTGATTCAGGATCTCCACCAAAATGTTTGATGTTATACCTCACCCATTGCAAGGCTACCAATAGATCGCTAAGTGCGTAGTTTCCAGATGTTTCAGGATACTTGGACTTTGATAACATGTCGAGAGCAAGAAAACCAAAGGGACCAAGTCTAAAATTAGGTCGAACGAAAACAACCTCTTTTGTTCGCGCATAAAGTGCTGATGGCTCGGCTGGGCTTATTCCTCCTGCTAGCGTGTTGGCGCCAATTAGCACCACCACTGGCAATGGCGAGTCGTACCTCACGTGTGGCGTGACAACGTCTAGAGTTAGACAGTCCTCCTCACCAATGATAGTGCCGTTCTCTACAAATTGTATGCACCGTGAGCCTGGTTTGTGAGCTTCTCTAGTTCCATTCCAGCAGAGTGAGATGTTGTTTAATGGCTGGGCGTAAGTGAATCGTTTTTCCCGAATTGGAGGAACTGCGTATGGTATGTTGAAGTATTTATAAACACCTTCATCTAGGATCCTGAAAAGTAAATGTTTTTAAGTAAATTGTTTAACAGACGTTGAAATACTAAAGCCACCGAAATGAAGTCTTACCCTTCAATATGGCCACAAGTGGTGAGCGTGGTCATGTATCTGCCTAGTCGCAGAGGCCGCTCCGCAGGAGGTCCAGCTCGGGCCCCCACTATTATGCCCACAATCACCACCAGCAACACTAGTAGTACTAGTACACAAACCACAATGTCATCTGCAACAAATCAAATATTTGGTTATACGTTATAATGAAAAACCGGACAAATGGGAGTCGGACGAAGGGTTCCGTACATTATATATAATTCCAAGATTGTGAGTTAACGGGAAGTACCCTGTAGGTTTTGATTCCCTTGCGAGTGTCGAAATTTTTATATGATGTAACTCAAAGTCGAATGCTTTTCGCAATTTTACGTTGCTTCGTACCAAATTTCAAGATTCTGAATTCATGGGAAGTACCCTGTAGGTTTTGATTCCCTTGCGAATGTCGAAAAAGCATGAAAATTTGCGGCATAACCAGCGGAACTTTTGATTGCGTTGGCTTAGAAGTTTAATTTTTTCACAGCTTCAAGGGACAATAGACCTGAGTATTTGATATGAATTTCAGCTTGATACGTCTACGCGTTCCTGAGAAAAGGGTACTCAGGGTCTTGACAGGCAAACCGACGAACAACCAAGTGATCCTATAAGGGTCCCGTTTTTTTTCGTTTTGAGGTATGGAACCCCAAAAAGCGCAAAATCTCAGACTGGGTGTGTTTGAGGTTTTGGGTTTGTTTTTTTATTTTGTTGTGTTAGTTGCTAATTAATAAGCCTGTGGTAATTACGCGCGATGCAGGTCGGCTTTTTTTCTTATTGGCGATTAACTAACACGGCGTGATTAAAATATATTTTTGTGAAAACATGACCCCTATATTTTATTTGTGGAATCGATTCTACTCTCGATTCTGAACAGACTAATTTCAGGTTTTGCATTTTTCATTAACATATTGTATATACATAAAACTACCATCTTCTTGTTCCTTTTCAAGCATGAATGTGTAACTTTCCAGGTCCTAAAATTTTCGACTCTCTTCTTCAACTTCGGTTAGAAAATAATTAATTTTGTCACAATGCTCCCAGAATGGAATGTTCCAGGCTATCATGAAAATTGTCTGTCCTTGTGACATATCTACCATCCTGCTTACACATAATGTATTCATACCGTCTCGAATATTCTCGATTGTTCTGGTTGATGGAACTTGAAACCAGAAGTAGGTATACAACCTTTTAGAAATCCATAACACCATATATAACTTAAAAGAGACTGTGAATTTTCCTAAAGTTAACTTCGAACAATATGTGTAATTAATAGTGTCCAAGTAATAATAGTCATTGCATTACATAATGTCTACGACCAAAGCAACAAACCGGGGGGCCACAAAGTTAACTTCGAACAATATGTGTAATTAATAGTGTCCAAGTAATAATAGTCATTGCATTACATAATGTCTACGACCAAAGCAACAAACCGGGGCCACAAAGTTAACTTCGAACAATATGTGTAATTAATAGTGTCCAAGTAATAATAGTCATTGCATTACATAATGTCTACGACCAAAGCAACAAACCGGGGCCACAAATGCTTTGCGTATTGGGTATTCGACGTTTCGGAAGACCAGTCAGGTGTCAGTGTTTGGATTTCACAATGAATAAATTCCCTTGGAAGAATTAGGCGTTTTACTCCAAATCCTGAACCCAGATTATATATTTCCATATTATATACTATACTTTATTCTTTTTAACATAATTTTACTTACCAATAATAAACTTCTTTTGTCGTATCCTCTCTTTCAATGGAAGTTTCGTGGCAACTTTGCCATCCTCTCCCTCCTGTCAAACAACAAAAAAACAAATGCAATTCCTACCAGACAGAACAGTTTTATACCTCATTTAATATGGAGATTTTATAACAATACATATTAACTTTAAATCACAACTAAAAACGTCTATAACCGAGCCCACATAGGATTGTGGTACCTGGAGAAAGAGTTATAAAATCCTTCTTCACAAGGGTAATTAGAAAAAATATTAAATCGAATCTTCAAAATTTTCATAGCAAATGTTTCGACTAGCATAATATTATGAGAGCCCGCATATGCGTTGCGGTTGCCGCTAGATTCGTTTTAGTAGGTATATTACTTTGACTCCCAAGTGAAGTAGGTATTCTCCTACATAGTCCTCGTATTGTTCCGCCAAGCGCCGCGCGCCGTCAAACGTAAACACATTGCTATTAATCTAGGTATTATTATTAAAGCTGGTATGATTTTATATTTGGTGACTTTACTTGGTTCGTAAATTTATATTCAGTCGTTGTTTTACAAACTAGCTAGTCTTAACTAGTTTTCAATCAAATTTGTATAAAATTTAAATTTTGCAAGTACATTTATAAGTTGATGACTATAACTATTTGTAAACTTAACTTAGCTCTGATCGTTTTCTTTTAAACTTCGTTATATTGACTCATGCCATGAATTTTTTCAAAAGTTCATATTTTAGAACACGTGAAAAAATTCATGGCATGACTAACAAAAATTGGCATTTTTGCATATTTCATATTTCAGAAATGCATAATGCATAAAACGAAAAATTATGTTTACAAAGTCATTTTAAAAGATCTATTCAACAACACCCTTCTCATTGGGTTAGTCGAGAAAAAGAAAATTGACTCCCATTGTATGGGAGCCACCCTAAAAAATTTTTTTTCATAAATTTATTTTACCGCTCTTTCAGCATGAATAATATACACATCCATACCAAATTAGAGCCATCAAGTACTTAGTCTCTAAGTAAAACTGGAGACATCAGAGGCAAGACTATGGTTCAGGATGTAACCCTGAAAGTAAGGAGTCAAAAGTGGAAATGGGCAGGCCACATGATCAGAGGGACGGATAAATGGAATAAAATAATCACACAATGGTACCCAAGGGATGGAAAACGAATGAGAGTTAGACCACAAAACACAAGAAGGTGGGATGACGACATTAGACAACTAGCAGCAACAACATGGGTAGAGTGGCCATAGAAAGGTCAGAATGGAGAAGACTGGACTGGAGGAGGCCTTTGCCACCTGGCAAAGGGACACACAAAAGTGGAAGAAGAAGGCAATATACGAGAATTCAAGGAGTTGTGTCCAAAAGAAGGCTTATATATAAAACCGGAGACAGACATGGCAAAACTATAACAGTTCCTTGTTTACAAGGAACTCTAAACAGGAAAATTGAGGAAAGATTTGTTACTTTGTTTGTGATGGATAATTTAAAAAAATTGCTGGTTTTAAAAAATCTTTCATCACTAGAAAGCTACATATCAGCAAGTAGAAGTTTTGGCCCTGACCTGAAACCGGAACTCATATAAATAATGTTATTATTATGTGCTGAAGTTCACTATATTTGTCAACACAGTCAGAGGTAAATCATGATAATAAAATACGAGGGGGGGTCAAAAAGTTCGCGGAATGAAGGGGTTAGCGGGGGTGGGGACCTGCCGCAGGTAGTAACTAATGAGCAACTCTTTGTGAGTATATATGCCAAGTTTGAACCCGATTGTGTCAATGCCTCAGGGCAGCTGTCTCTCCCCAGCCTGCTACGCGTGGTACACCGACGACATCCCCGTAGCCGGTCAGGCCGAGTTGGCATTATATGCCGACGATGCTGCGTACTTCGCCAAATCCATGAACGCGAAGCACGCCGCCAAGAAAGTCCAAATGGCCCTTGATGCCCTGCCTGACTGGCTCTCCAAATGGAGGTTGTCGGTCAATGCCAAAAAAACGCAAGCCCTGCTGGCGGGGACCGCCCGCATACTCCCGCCGCCGTTAACGCTCTTCGGGGAAAAAGTGCCGTGGCAGCCACACGTCACATACCTGGGGGTGAAGATAGACAGGCGCCTCACTATGCAGCATCATGTCGACGCGGCTGTGTCAAGCGCAAAGATGGCCCGGGGGAAGCTGCGCCCAGTGCTCTCCTCCCGACTCCCGCTGAGAACGAAGCTCGGGATCTACAAAACATATATACGATCCCGCCTCACGTACGCGGCCCCTGCGTGGTACGCATACTGCTCGGAGACGAACCGACGTCGTCTCCGGGCCCAAGAGAACCTATGTCTCCGAGCAGTGACGGGGGCCCCACGCTACGTGAGGAACGACGTCATTCAGCGGGACCTTAAATGGGAGGGCCTGGACACATTCGTCTCCCGACTGGCGAAGGCCATGTACTCCAGGGCGGACTCTTCGGCGCACCCCCATCTCCGAGGGATCGCGCCGCTACACGCCCGCCCACCCGACGGAAAACACAAGCCTTCGCCCAGAGCTGCCATCTTAGCGCCGACCGCCGACATAGGCGCCGCTTCAAGTGCGGCGCTTGCACAGCATCCCCAGTAGTCAAGACTTCACCCGACGTGGCCGCCACGGCCACAGCTATGTGACCCGCCTGTAGTTGCAGGCGGCGGCAGCATCCGCTGAAGAGGACACGGTCCTGCACAGCATCCCCGACTCTCCAACGAGAGTGTGAGAAGAACCCGGAGATTGTGTCAATAACTTTTGACCTGTCGTCGATCAAACAAGTGAATCCGGAAGAAAAACTTGAACATGGAAAAAATCGAGTTTCGTGCCGTCATAAAGTTCCTCACTAAGCAAGGAAAACCACCTCAGAAAGTTTTGGAAGAAATGTCATCAGTATACGGGGACTCTTGCCCTGGGAAAATCATGGTGTACAAGTGGAATAGCCTTTTCAAGCAAGGCAGAGAGTCTCTTGAAGACGACCGTCGCTCAGGACGGCCGATTGAGGCCACCACCTCAAACATCGTTGAAAAAGTGAAGAATCTTATACTGGAGGATACTCGTTTGAAGAAGAAACAACTTGCAGAAATGGTTGGAGTATCACCTACAACCATTTTAAATATTCTACACGACAATCTTGGGATGTCAAAAGTCAGCGCAAGATGGGTGCCAAGAATGCTCACACCACCACAGAAACAGCTGCGCGTCGAGTATTCAAAGGAGTTTTTAGACCTCTGTAGCGCCGACAAGGAAGGAATTTTTGCAAGACTTGTTACTGCAGATGAAACTTGGGTTCATCATTATGAGCCTGAGTCGAAGCAAGAGTCTATGCAGTGGCATTAAAAGGGTCAGCCCCCCCTAAGAAATACAGGGTGTCACAATCGGCTGGAAAAATCATGGCAACTGTTTTTTGGGATACAGAGGGTATTTTACTAATAGATTATAAAGATAAGGGTGTTTCTATAACGGGAGAATACTACGCTAATCTACTGAGACAATTAAAAGAAGCAATCAAGGAGAAAAGGCGGGGAAAGTTGACAAAAGGTGTGCTGCTTTTGCATGACAACGCACCGGTACATAAGAGCCGCGTTGCGATGGCTGCCCTTCATCACTGTGGCTTCAAAATGTTAAACCATCCTCCCTATAGTCCAGACTTAGCCCCTGTGATTATTTTTATTTCCGAAATTAAAAAAAGAGCTTCTTGGGAAGAAATTTTTCGACGATGAAGAAGTCAAGTCGGCGATTTCGGACTATTTTGAGGACAAAGACAAATCATTTTTTTTCGACAGTATTAATAAGTTAATAGAGATCTGAAAAATTTATTCGACTTAAGGGGGAATATATTGAAAAAGAAAAATAGTACAGTATTTATTTCACCTCCCTTCCCCTCCATTCCGCGAACTTTTTGACCCCCCCTCGTATCAATAAAGTCAACACTTTCATATAAAGACCTACTAGACTGAGCTCACAATAGACAACTTTTGGTCAGCTGGAATGGGTGTGCTAAAGCACATACACACATAATGCTCTTGGCAAACTCAAAAAAGTTGTGCCTTTAATGTGAACACTCCATTTCTTCTTCTTTTCTGTCGCATCCTCATGTCTGAGGGTCATGACCACCTAAAGTAGCTCTTCTCACTACATCTTTCCAACACACTCCATTTAAATAAGGTCAAACATTTAGCCTTATATGCACAAACCCTAAGTCACGTTTTTAAGGTTTCATCAAGTTAAATATATTGAAATCTATTGTATGAACTTACAGCAACATCCAACTTGACATTTTCCATTCCATCATTTGGAGTGTCCAGCTTGTCTTCCAATGTTTCCATGGACGCAAGAGTGGCTTCATTGTTTGCAGTGCGTCTTTGGAAGACTTTTGGATATTTAAGGTTAAAAGGACCAAAGCGTTTTCTACCTTCTGTAGCTTCATCTAAAAACCAATCAAAAGTACATTTTAAAATTCAGTATAAAGAAAGTGGACTGATGACAGAAATATATCCATTAACTATTGTGAGATTATTGAGCCTTTATTCTTAGTTATGATATATGTAGTACTTGAAAAATTACCATTATTGTGCTGCGGCCTGTGTAAGAATTGAGTAAAGGGGCAGGTGTGTAGAAATTGTAAACGATTGTGTTTAATTTTGGAGCCCTCATCAGTCTTCTCATTTTCTGCATCTTTTTCAATTGCTGATTCATCATCCTAACAAAAATAAATTTAAAAATTAAAACAAACAAATGCCTTTGCAAACACACGTTATAAGAAAACAAATAATTAGTAATTTTCTCTATTCAGTCACCAAAAAGCTAGTTGACAGATCACCTTAGATTTTTCTGCATTTCTAGTAAAAAATCCGGGCATTTTGATAGCTCCTATGGGAATGAATTTTGGTTTCACTTCTCTACCCTGCTCAGTGACTTCTCCCGAAAGGGCCGCTTTGACAGGCCCTTCAGGATCGGTCTTCGTATCGTCACTGGCTTCCATGTTTTCGGTTTCAGCTTTTAGCATCACCTCCTTTTCCTCCGCCTCTATTTGCTTTTTATCCGGTGTTTTATTCTCTTCCTCGTTTTCAACTTTGTTTATATCCATTGCGCTCATGGCCTGAACAAAAAGAAAGAAATTAAAAACACTGCATGCTTCTATGCTAAAATATCATGACTTTTATAATAAACTATAATATATACTGACTCTTCTAAATTTCCACTGGATTTTAATTGAAATTATCGTTCCTTTACACGTTGTAGCACTTCTATAATAACATTTATTGCGCGAAAATACCGGGAACGCCAAACACCGCCATTCCCGCTCGCTTCGGTCGATGAATTTTTTGTTGTGTCAATGTTGCTAGTATATTAAATTGTAGGGAGGATCATTCATTCCATAGAGATAAGCATTCAAAGCAAAGCATAATAAAAATGCTAGTGCCAACCATCTATTTTTAATAATAAAGGGGGCTCCCATGCAAAAGACATGATTTTTTTGCCGTTTTCATAGATAACGGGACGGAACTCTACGTGCGCAAGTCAGACTCGCACTTGGCCGGTTTTTTATGTATGCAATCGAAAGTACCTTAAATGTGAATACTTCCAGATTTCTTTAAATTTTTTTTTATCTAAAATACAATTTCTTATAAATTTTTGAAAAAATCCCAAATGTAGGATTTATAAAGCATACATTACACACAAAGCATACATACATTGTCATGTAATTATGCATGGGAATCTTCCCATGCATAATTACATGACAATGTAAATGTCATTGTCAATCTGTCAAATAATGATGACGTTGACAGCCAAACTCATGAGTTGTACTTTCTAGGAATAAAAAAAGTCAAAAGTCAAAAGTCAAAGATTTTTATTCAAAATTGGATACATGTATCTCTTTTTGAACGTCATATTTTTATTTCTTATATATTTTTTTATATATGCAAAATTGAAATACTACTAGCGTTTCGGAACGACCACTGGTGAGAAGAATACGCCGAAAGAAACTCAATCCAGCCTTGGTCCCTACGTGCCTGAAGGGCTCTGAATACATTGTTAACATTAAATACAATTTTTCATACTATAGATTAATTTTAACATTTAATAATTGTTAACATTAAATAAATTTATATAAATTTCCACGCATTTTTATCAGTAATATAATCATCAATGCAGTAATAAGCCTTTTTTATTAACTGGTTTTTTACAATCGTTTTGAACTTAAGTAAAGGCAGACCTAATATTTCTGCAGGAATTTTATTATAGAAGCGTACTCCTAAACCCAGAAATGAATTCATAGTTTTCTGCAATCGCAATACTGGTGTAGCTAATTTATTTTTATTTCTCGTGTTTCGGTCATGGATATCACTATTTTTCTTATATAAATCAAGATTATAGCGCACAAACATAATATTCGCAAATGTGTACTGAGAAGGTAAAGTTAAAATATTTATATCTTTAAACAATTCTCTAAGAGATTCTCTAGCACCAAGTTTATATATAGATCTAATAGCGCGCTTCTGCAGGACAAATATGGTGTTTACTTCTGCAGCGTTACCCCATAGTAAAATCGCATAAGACATAACACTATGAAAGTAACTGAAATATACCAAACGCGCAGTATCAACATCAGTCAGTTGTCTAATTCTCCTGACAGCATAAGCTGCAGAACTAAGTTTACCCGCTAACGTAGTAATATGGGCACCCCATTGAAGCCCGGCATCAAGAGTTATTCCAAGAAATGTTGTTTTATCAGTTAAATCTAGTGGTTCATTATCCATTACTATTTGTGTTGGAATTTTTGTAACATTTGGTAAGCAAAATTTAATACATTTCGATTTCTTAGCGTTCAACAATAGATTGTTCGCTGTGAACCAATCCAACACTTGAGCTAAAGTACTATTAACCACGTCAAAAGAATTAGTTTGTCTATCAATTTTGAAGACAAGAGAAGTGTCATCGGCAAATAGTACAGCCTTACATGTATTGACACAGTAAGGTAGGTCATTGATGTAAATGAGGAATAACAGAGGCCCTAGGATAGAGCCCTGGGGTACGCCCATCTTAACCGATGATCCGGAGGATTGTACCCTATCTAAACTAACTTTTTGAGTTCGGCCACTTAAATAAGATTCAAGTAAATCGCGAGATTTACCTTTTATTCCATAGTGCTCCAGCTTGGAGAGAAGGGTATTGTGGTCTACGCAATCAAAGGCTTTGGAAAGATCACAAAAAACACCAATAGTTCCGGACTGCTAAGATACTCGAATAAGATAACACCCGTATTCTAAAACATTACCTCAAAATTTCCTTGACTTGACTCAACCTTACTAGAACGATTTGGCATTCTTGGTCGGTAAAATCTTCCTCAAATCAAGGTAGAACCTTATTCAAGGCAAGGAAGCAAACGTCAAACATAAGGTAGGTCGCGAGGTACCTTAAGGATCCCTTGAACGCCATTAACGACGCTTTACGTGTCAGAAGTTGTTGTGGTTGTGAAACTTTGTAATAATGTCTTCGAATATGTTCGATTTTGATTTTGATGAAACTTTCACCAAGTCGAATCAAATATAAAACAACAATAAATATTAGTCTCAATACAATTGACAACATACTACAGGACGGAAGTGATGTTTTTTATTTACGCAATCGAAAGTACCTTAAATGTAAATAATTCAGAAAATTTTCAATTTTTTTTTAATTAAAAATTCAATTTTTAATGATTTTTTGAAAATAATCCCAAATGTAGGATTTATAAAGCAATATTCCCATGCTTGACCACATGACAATGTCAATGTCATTGTCAATCTGTCAAATAATGATGACGTTGACAACCAAGTCTTATGAGTTGCCAGGTTGAGGAATATATTTCCCGAAATTCGTACAGCGTACAAGGACCGTCTTTTTTTGGAAACTGCACCATAATAAATTCACTTGGTGACTTTGTGGAAGTGAGATTTACTTAGCAAGCTGGTGGTTGCCCGCCGAATGAATAAATTACGCCAATTGCTTTTGAACGAAGTTTGAGGACCTAATAGTTTATGCTACCAATGCACACCCTGGTGTCTAGAGTTCTTCGGAACCGCCTCTCGGCCTCTGACGTGGTTCCTTTAACGACTACCAGCTGGCAGCCAGGACCGACGGCTTAACGTTCCTTCCAAAGCACGGAATCATCTTTATTATCAGACAATCAGGTGATTCAAACCTGCAATGTCCTAACCAAACTGAAAACAACTATACAAAGTATGCTGCAGCTGGAGCTGGAGGTCGTTATGTGTCGTATGTATATTTTTGACAGTTGTCTGAACTGAACCTCTCAGTGCTGCCGCCTGGTTAGCGACATTTCAGAAAACCCTCAATATGGCAATAGTAGGTATTCAATAGTAAAATAAATTTTACAACAATAAAAGCTAAGCAGTATCACAAAAAAAAAAATTCCATGTACACTTCCAAATTTCGGGGAAAATATTCCCCAACCTGGCAACTCATAAGACTTGGCAGTCAACGTCATCACTTTTTGACAGATTGACAATGACATGACATTGTCAATGTGATGAAGCATGGAAACATTGCTTATAAATCCTACATTAGGATTTTTTTCAAAAATTCATAAAAATGTAGGAAGTGTAAATGGAATTTTTTTTTTAAAGTCCATTAAAAATGACTCTACCATCGTAACCATAGATTTAAAAAAAATTGCGTCTCATCGTTTAGAACAATAACTAAAGTCTTCTGAGTCTCATCGTAACCATATGCAGCGCTTTTGGATATCGATTTTTTTAATACTTTAATTTTCAAATTCCACATTTAAGTGTGTAAACAGAAAAGTGGCTAAACTTGGACTTCTTCCAGGGTTGCCGCAGGCAACCTTAGGTGGTTGGTCTCCTATCATAAGGATCTCGTTTACTACGTCAAACTCTCGTTCGAGTATCTGATGAGAAAATTTTTGGCCAAAATTGACGTTTTCGACTTTTTTTTTTATGGTTCTTCCAGGTTATGGAGTGGCAACCCGCCGCTCCATAACCTGGAAGAATCACACCACACACGGCCCCCAGCCCCCACCTCCAAAACACCTACTTTCACTACATATTACACCTATATTCTTAAACATTACCTTATGATTCTCTTGACTCAAACTTACTGAAGGTTACCTTAAGAAAATCCTCAGTGTCACCTTTGTATTTGTATTCTCAGTCGCATACTCAACCTTATCTTGAGGATCCTTCAGTGAGGCTGAATTTGAGGAATGACGTCATTGTTTCGTTTTATTATGTTTGCACACCTAGGCAACCTAGGCAATATTTTACTTTTTAATTTTCTCTTTGGCTCTGGATGGAAGTCCTTTTAACAAGATATTTGATAGATATAAACAAAAGTTGCCATTGTTAAAAAATTGTCTTCAAATTATCTTCAATTTGTGATTGAAAGCAAATTAAAAGTGTATTAAGAAGTATTTTTTTTACAAAATAGTACATGCTACGTTACATAAACAATGACATAGAATATTGCATAGCAAAATATTTTTTACAGTCAACTACGTTAAACTTGAAACAAAGGTGATCCACTTATGTCTATGTAGCTGCTGGAGCTGGAGATGATTTCTTCAATTGATTTATACTTTTTTGTAAAAGTACCTAATATACACACATACATACCGCAATATTTGGAATACCCTGGCAATTTTTAAATATCGTAAACACTTGGAATCAGGCTTATAAATAAATACAATAGTACATAATCGTAACAAAAAAAACCGGCCATGTGCGATTCGGACTCGTGCACGAAGGGTTTCCTTCCGTTATCTATAAAAACGGCAAAAAATCATGTCTGTTGTATGGGATATATCCCTGTTTAATATTAATTTTATTTAATTATTTATTTTTAAGTGAATGTATAACTAAATATTCTGTAAATATTTCAAGCTTCTACTTTTTGCCGTTATCAATATCGAGCAAAAATAGGCAAAAAATCACGTTTGTTGTATGGGAGCCCCCTTAAATATTAATTTTATACTATTTTTTAGTATTTGTTGTTATAGCGGCAATAGAAATACATCATCTGTGAAAATTTCAACTGTCTTCCTATTACAGTTCATGAGATACAGCCTGGTGACAGATGGACAGACAGATAGACAGACAGACAGACGGACAGTGGAGCGAAATTAATAGGGTCCCGTTTTTACCCTTTGGGTACAGAACCCTAAAAGTCAAAATAATAAAATCAATATGAGTCATACAATTATATAATATTATTCTCTTCCAACTTAATTGTTAAATTATGTGAAGAACAACATTCTTCCTAAAGCGAAATCTATCACGGAATTGATCTTCGTCGGGATACATAATCGTAACGATTATCGTAAACATATTCATAAAATCTTCAAAGTCGAACATATTCGAAGACATTATTACAAAGTTTCACAACCACAACAACTTCTGACACGTAAAGCGTCGTTAATGGCGTTCAAGGGATCCTTAAGGTACCTCGCGACCTACCTTATGTTTGACGTTTGCTTCCTTGCCTTGAATAAGGTTCTACCTTGATTTGAGGAAGATTTTACCGACCAAGAATGCCAAATCGTTCTAGTAAGGTTGAGTCAAGTCAAGGAAATTTTGAGGTAATGTTTTAGAATACGGGTGTTATCTTATTCGAGTATCTTAGCAGTCCGGAACTATTCCTAGAAAGTACAACTCATGAGTTTGGCTGTCAACGTCATCATTATTTGACAGATTGACAATGACATTTACATTGTCATGTAATTATGCATGGGAAGATTCCCATTTGACAGATTGACAATGACATTTACATTGTCATGTAATTATGCATGGGAAGATTCCCATGCATAATTACATGACAATGTAAATGTCATTGTCAATCTGTCAAATAATGATGACGTTGACAGCCAAACTCATGAGTTGTACTTTCTAGGAATAGTTCCGGACTGCTAAGATACTCGAATAAGATAACACCCGTATTCTAAAACATTACCTATAAATTTCCTTGACTTGACTCAACCTTACTAGAACGATTTGGCATTCTTGGTCGGTAAAATCTTCCTCAAATCAAGGTAGAACCTTATTCAAGGCAAGGAAGCAAACGTCAAACATAAGGTAGGTCGCGAGGTACCTTAAGGATCCCTTGAACGCCATTAACGACGCTTTACGTGTCAGAAGTTGTTGTGGTTGTGAAACTTTGTAATAATGTCTTCGAATATGTTCGACTTTGAAGATTTTATGAATATGTTTACGATAATCGTTACGATTATGTATCCCGACGAAGATCAATTCCGTGATAGATTTCGCTTTAGGAAGAATGTTGTTCTTCACATAATTTAACAATTAAGTTGGAAGAGAATAATATTATATAATTGTATGACTCATATTGATTTTATTATTTTGACTTTTAGGGTTCTGTACCCAAAGGGTAAAAACGGGACCCTATTTATTTCGCTCCACTGTCCGTCTGTCTGTCTGTCTATCTGTCTGTCCATCTGTCACCAGGCTGTATCTCATGAACTGTAATAGGAAGACAGTTGAAATTTTCACAGATGATGTATTTCTATTGCCGCTATAACAACAAATACTAAAAAATAGTATAAAATTAATATTTAAGGGGGCTCCCATACAACAAACGTGATTTTTTGCCTATTTTTGCTCGATATTGATAACGGCAAAAAGTAGAAGCTTGAAATATTTACAGAATATTTAGTTATACATTCACTTAAAAATAAATAATTAAATAAAATTAATATTAAACAGGGATATATCCCATACAACAGACATGATTTTTTGCCGTTTTTATAGATAACGGAAGGAAACCCTTCGTGCACGAGTCCGAATCGCACATGGCCGGTTTTTTTTGTTACGATTATGTACTATTGTATTTATTTATAAGCCTGATTCCAAGTGTTTACGATATTTAAAAATTGCCAGGGTATTCCAAATATTGCGGTATGTATGTGTGTATATTAGGTACTTTTACAAAAAAGTATAAATCAATTGAAGAAATCATCTCCAGCTCCAGCAGCTACATAGACATAAGTGGATCACCTTTGTTTCAAGTTTAACGTAGTTGACTGTAAAAAATATTTTGCTATGCAATATTCTATGTCATTGTTTATGTAACGTAGCATGTACTATTTTGTAAAAAAAATACTTCTTAATACACTTTTAATTTGCTTTCAATCACAAATTGAAGATAATTTGAAGACAATTTTTTAACAATGGCAACTTTTGTTTATATCTATCAAATATCTTGTTAAAAGGACTTCCATCCAGAGCCAAAGAGAAAATTAAAAAGTAAAATATTGCCTAGGTTGCCTAGGTGTGCAAACATAATAAAACGAAACAATGACGTCATTCCTCAAATTCAGCCTCACTGAAGGATCCTCAAGATAAGGTTGAGTATGCGACTGAGAATACAAATACAAAGGTGACACTGAGGATTTTCTTAAGGTAACCTTCAGTAAGTTTGAGTCAAGAGAATCATAAGGTAATGTTTAAGAATATAGGTGTAATATGTAGTGAAAGTAGGTGTTTTGGAGGTGGGGGCTGGGGGCCGTGTGTGGTGTGGTTCTTCCAGGTTATGGAGCGGCGGGTTGCCACTCCATAACCTGGAAGAACCATAAAAAAAAAAGTCGAAAACGTCAATTTTGGCCAAAAATTTTCTCATCAGATACTCGAACGAGAGTTTGACGTAGTAAACGAGATCCTTATGATAGGAGACCAACCACCTAAGGTTGCCTGCGGCAACCCTGGAAGAAGTCCAAGTTTAGCCACTTTTCTGTTTACACACTTAAATGTGGAATTTGAAAATTAAAGTATTAAAAAAATCGATATCCAAAAGCGCTGCATATGGTTACGATGAGACTCAGAAGACTTTAGTTATTGTTCTAAACGATGAGACGCAATTTTTTTTAAATCTATGGTTACGATGGTAGAGTCATTTTTAATGGACTTTAAAAAAAAAATTCCATTTACACTTCCTACATTTTTATGAATTTTTGAAAAAAATCCTAATGTAGGATTTATAAGCAATGTTTCCATGCTTCATCACATTGACAATGTCATGTCATTGTCAATCTGTCAAAAAGTGATGACGTTGACTGCCAAGTCTTATGAGTTGCCAGGTTGGGGAATATTTTCCCCGAAATTTGGAAGTGTACATGGAATTATTTTTTTTGTGATACTGCTTAGCTTTTATTGTTGTAAAATTTATTTTACTATTGAATACCTACTATTGCCATATTGAGGGTTTTCTGAAATGTCGCTAACCAGGCGGCAGCACTGAGAGGTTCAGTTCAGACAACTGTCAAAAATATACATACGACACATAACGACCTCCAGCTCCAGCTGCAGCATACTTTGTATAGTTGTTTTCAGTTTGGTTAGGACATTGCAGGTTTGAATCACCTGATTGTCTGATAATAAAGATGATTCCGTGCTTTGGAAGGAACGTTAAGCCGTCGGTCCTGGCTGCCAGCTGGTAGTCGTTAAAGGAACCACGTCAGAGGCCGAGAGGCGGTTCCGAAGAACTCTAGACACCAGGGTGTGCATTGGTAGCATAAACTATTAGGTCCTCAAACTTCGTTCAAAAGCAATTGGCGTAATTTATTCATTCGGCGGGCAACCACCAGCTTGCTAAGTAAATCTCACTTCCACAAAGTCACCAAGTGAATTTATTATGGTGCAGTTTCCAAAAAAAGACGGTCCTTGTACGCTGTACGAATTTCGGGAAATATATTCCTCAACCTGGCAACTCATAAGACTTGGTTGTCAACGTCATCATTATTTGACAGATTGACAATGACATTGACATTGTCATGTGGTCAAGCATGGGAATATTGCTTTATAAATCCTACATTTGGGATTATTTTCAAAAAATCATTAAAAATTGAATTTTTAATTAAAAAAAAATTGAAAATTTTCTGAATTATTTACATTTAAGGTACTTTCGATTGCGTAAATAAAAAACATCACTTCCGTCCTGTAGTATGTTGTCAATTGTATTGAGACTAATATTTATTGTTGTTTTATATTTGATTCGACTTGGTGAAAGTTTCATCAAAATCGGTTCAGTAATTTTCGAGATATATACTAATACATATAGGTGTGCCATTTTTTAATATAGTACATGAATGAAACTAATGCAGGTTGTTAGCTCCGAGACGGTCTTCTTTATGAATAAAATGTGAATAAAATAGGTTGCCAATCCGTAACTTAACCTAGAAAAAAACAAATTCAGCCGCGTTTTATATATGTGGAATTTGAAAATTCAACATTTGAGAAAGAATTCGGAACCATATTCAAAAGCAATGCGAGTTTAAGATGTTTTTTAACCGACTTCAAAAAAGTCAGGTTATCAATTCGATAGTCGCTATTTTCTCCATAACTTATAGTTAAATTCATGGTTAAATTGTAACAATTATTTCTAATTTATATTTACATCCACTTGTTGCCAGTTCCATTGAATCGGCGACGGGCGGAACGCCGGTACTGAAAGTCCTTCAGAGGCTCTTTCATTCCGTTCTGTTCGAGGGCATTACACCTGAGGCGTGGAACAGGTGTGAGGTGGTTTTGTTCTTCAAAAAGGGTGATAATACTCTACTGAAGGAACTACAGGTCCATCACACTCCTGAGCCACGTCTATAAGCTGTTTTCGAGAGTGATCACGAATCGTCTCACGAATAGGCTCGATGCTTTCCAGCCTCCCGAACAAGCCGGTTTCCGAAAAGGCTACAGTACCATAGACCACATCCATACGCTGCGGCAGGTATACAGAAGACTAGAGAGTATAACCGGCTATTATGCTTAGCGTTTGTGGACTATGAGAAAGTCTTTGATTCGGTCGAAACATGGGCCGTGCTTCAGCGATGCCGCATTGACCATCCGTATATCGAAGTGTTGAAGTGTTTATACAGAAACGCCATCATGTCAGTTCGAGTACAGGAGCAGAGCACGAAGGCTATACCATTGCAGCGAGGCGAGAGACAGGGAGAAGTGATATCTCTGAAATTGTTTACCGCTGCTCTGGAGGATGCCTTCAAGCTCCTGAAATGGGAAGGACTTGCCATCAACGTCAATGGCGAGTACATTACTCACCTTCGATTTTCTGATGACATCGTTATATACTTGATATCATATCAGCATATCAAGTGTTCTCGTATGGCGACCACGTATCGGTGGGCGCAGCGTCGGACATCCACCGACCAGATGGTCGGAGGGTCGAAGGGTGCCAGTGGGTTCCGCGGGCAAGCATGTTATTAGATTCATATCACGCAATAACATGCTTGCACGCGGAACACACTGGCTGGGCTTTTGCCGTCCCTGTTACGACTACTTTGGCCCATTATTGATTTTGCCACCCGGAATCTATCTATATCTAATATTTCATTTCATTTCATTCAAACAGGCGTGATCGAGTTCACAATCATGTACGACACTTTTACGCTAATTGAACTTGTTGAATCTAAAGATAAACCCAATTTTTTTTTGTCTTCTACATCTTTGCACGTAGAGTAATAAAGCAAGTAACTGCCGACGTTCTAGCTACTTTTTACTGCGCTGCACCTCCCGAGTTATTATGGACAAATGCACAAGCCCATTATCCGTTTTTTCATGCCAGATCGGACCGTAAAATACTGCCGGACAGTAAATTTCCGTGTATTTAAGAGCACAAACGCCCTATTACAAGTATTTATTGCATTGCAATTAGTTATAAACTAAAGTTGTGTTTTACGAATCAAACAAAAGTAATTCACATAACAGAATTTATTGTAAGTAAATTAAATAACATAAAATGTAAATATTCAATATCAATTAATGTTTATCTAAAGCTTTCACCAGCAGCTCATTAATATGTGTTATCAGGTTTCTAGGATCAACGACGAGGCCGGCCGTGACCATAGCGTTTGAGAATAACTGTTGGGCGACCATGTTGGCTAACTCCTTGTCGGATGAAATAAGTTTGTGTAACTTTTTGATGATAGGATGCCTGAAATTGGAAAAAAAATAATAAATATATACGGACAAATCACACAGATTGAGCTAGCCCCAAAGTAAGTTCGAGACTTGTGTTATGGGATACTAACTCAACGATACTATATTTTATAACAAATACATATATCATCGAGACATGAAAAAGAACATTTTCCATCTTGACCTGCCGGGGATCGAACCCGGGCACTCTCCGTGTCGCAGGCTGGCGTGTTGACGTGTTGAAAAATAATACATAAGTACTCTTATATACTTCATTATAGATATGCGTTAAGTCATAGTATGATCGCGTTTCAGAGAAAATGTAAAACTAGCTTTGCCCGTGACTTAGATGCATCAGATTAACACAAAGGCTATGCTATATGCGATATTATATAGCCTTTGTGCTATTCTGATATCTTCTTTTTTAATTCTAATACGGATGACATGAAATATTTTTGAACGTTGTATTTAGTTTTTCGGTTTTAATATTTGCAAAACGGACTAACAGCTAGAGCACATATTTACTGGAAAAGCACAGATATGTAGTACAGTCGGGGATTATTCCAACAATTTAAAATCTGTTGTTAGTGGGGCCAGTTGTGTGCGTTACGCTAGCAAAAAAGTACTGAATATCAAAACGTGATAATACTAGATTATAACGCCAGAGGCCGAAAGGCGGTTTCGAAGAACTCTCGACACCAGGGTGTGCATGGTCGATTGACCGTGTCACCTACACGAAATGAACAAATGAATGAACTAGATTATCAGTGCGTAACGTCATATAAATGTGTGAACGTGAGATTTGTGCGTCTATTTATTTCAATTGGAAACTGTGAATAAAACTAATCGCAATAGATTTGGAGATCAAAATCAAAGTTTTTATTTTTAATCTGACGCTGTCGAGAGTCGAGATCTACATCTATTAGACATCTATGTACTAACTTTATTCCTGGTTCTGACACTAAGTGCGAGATTTAGACGTCAACACAAAAAAGATACCTGTCGTGTTATTCATTCTCTAGACATTTGATCGATTCCACAGGAACACCGCTCTGCAGAAACGCCATCTAAATATCGCCATGTAATTCTGAACTAAACCATTTAAGTTTTTGCTTGAAATGTTTGTAACGTTTGAAATGTCATCCTGGTAGAACCTGATTTTATTTATAAATTTTAATAATTAATGGACGCACAAATCTCAAACTTTCACCCACATTTACATGACGTTACGCACTGATAATCTATAAATATCACGTTTTGATATTCAATACTTTTTTGCTGGCGTAACGCACACGGGCCAGTTTTATCTGCCCCCGACTGTATGGGCGATGAGCAAGATTGTGTTGCCGTGAGCTCGCATCATCTTAAACGTATTTACAAAGGCGTTACGTGCTACATTTAATAGATATTAATTCTAGAAATAACAATAAAAAGCATTTTCGATGTAAAATTATTACAATTTTATCATTTAAACAAATGAGTTTGATCTTTTTTTACGCTTTAACTCATACTACTAGTAAATATTCTAGTAATAACTAGCAATGGACCTCGTGCTTTCTAACAATGACTCTTGGAACTAAACTTGCCAGAGCCTTTGGCAACCGCGTGCGTCTGGATGAGATTTCTATTCCTGTAGAATTACAAGACCTACGCTATAACTACTTACTTTGTATTAATTTCTAGCTGTGGCCTCAATAACGCAAATCTGTTTTCTTCACTGAGACTTTGCGCCTGTGTCCGGATGAAGTGCCGAGCGGCTGCCATCTCCTGCACGGTGATCACACAGGGATGTGTGTCCAGTTTCTGTGTTGTGCGAACTTCGAAAACTTTGCCCGTCAAGTGTGATTTCAAATAAGAAATCAATTCATCTACTTGTGTTTGTTGAAGGCTATCGCTACCTGAAACGGAATAATCTTTTATATAAAAAACAGACTTTCAACCGTACCCTATCAAACAAAAAAGATTTTTAATATCAGTTCTGAAATGACCTACTCCTTTTTTTAAAGTCGGATAAAAATATACGAGGAGCTTGATGGCCCAGTTGGCGTCAGCATTATTAGCGTTCATACTGGGATGGGTAAAAAGACCACAAGTGAAGTTGCACACAAATTTCTCAACTGTACTTTGGAAGCCAGGTTAAGCTGTTGGTTCCGGCTATCATCATCGAGGGCAGTCTATAAGCTATGTCAATTGTAGATGAGTTCCCGAATAGAAATCAAATGACAAATAGGTATTGATATTTGAAGCACATTGTAGTTTAGCTTAAGCAAATATTATATACACTACGCGAAATCTATACATATAATAAAACAGTAAAAATATTTTGTCTGTACATTTAGAATTTTTGACTGAAATGGATAGAGGGACACTTAAAAAGAATAACAGAAAGCAAAAAAAAATTTTTGGAATTTTTTGTCTGTCTGTCTGTCTGTCTGTATGTATGTCTGTATGTATGATCACGATTATCTCCGAAAATACTGAACCGATTTACTTCAAACTTTCACCAATTGCTTTGTTTTAACTCAGAAAAACATCTAAAGTCTGTTTCATCAAAATCGGTTCATTAAAAAAAAAGTTATCGTCATTTGAATGAACTCAAAGCATTAGTTTGCCTGCAAATATACAAGATGAATTTTTTATCGTTTTGGACCCCTAAAGGGGTGACTCAGACCATCAAAATGAACAACTTTTCCTACGGGAACAAAGCTGGGAACTCAAAAAAAAATTCACTATGCCCATACAAACTGGCCGGGCGGCGGGACTCTTTTTTATGAAAATGACGAATTTTGTTTTTTGAGTTCCCAGCATTCGTCCAATAGAAATGTTGTTCATATGGATGACCTGAGTCAGACCTTTAAGGGTTCAAACTGTTCCTGAGGGATGGACAATAACGGCGGCGTCGTAGCCGCGGGCAAACGGCAAACCAACCGAAACTGCTGCGCCTAGATACTTGAAATTTGGTACAGGAGTTCTTTTAGAACCCCCGTACCTTAAGAAAGGATTTTTAAGAAATTTAACTTCTAAAGGGGTAAAATTTATATGGAATTTTCTCATTTTTGGACTTAGAAGTATGAAAGTAGGTATATAAGTTCTCGATTAAAATTAAAAAAGATGTGTGTGGGTAGATGAAATTTGCAAAATCCCCCCCTTAAGGGGTAAAGTGGTTCATAAACTTTGTATCGAAATTTTCTCATTTCTGGACTTAGACGTATGAATTTAAGTATATAAGTTCTAGGTTACTATTAAAAATATCTGTGTAGGTAAAATGGACGATATTTTCCCCTGAAGGGGTAAAATAGCGGGGTAAAGATTGTATAGGAATTTACTTATTTCTAGACTTAGTAGTCTGAAAATAGGTAAATAAATTATAACAATTGAAAAAGATCTGTGTAGGTCAACTGGAAAAAAATCCCCCAGAAGGGGGGTAAATTTTGTTTGGAAATTTTCTCATTTCTGGACTATGAAGTATGAAAATAAATAGGTATGTTCTTGATTACAATTAAAAAAGATATATGTGGGTGAAATGGACAAAATTCACCCCTAAAAGGGTAGAATGGGAGGGTAAAGGTTTTATGGAAATTTTCTCATTTCTGGACTTAGAAGTATAAATAATATCCATACTTCCATACTAATACTAATATTATAAAATGCGAAAGAAACTCTGTCTGTCGTTTTTTGACGCTTCAACCATTGAACTGATTTGGATGAAATTTGGTATGGAGGTGTGAGGCCCGAGGAAGGACATAGGGTATGTTTGATTCCGGGAAATTCTACTTCCCGAGGGATTAATTTTTCCCGAGGGATCGACACTAACGCGGGCGGAGCCGCGGGCAACAGCTAGTATAATATAAGAGCCTCCGTGGTCCAGTGGTTAAGGCGTTTGCCTGTTGACCCGAGGGTCATGGGTTCGATTCCCATCGGAAGCATACTTTGTTTAGTTGTTTCCAGTTTGGTTAGGACATTGCAGGTTTGAATCACCTGATTGTCTGATAATAAAGATGATTCCGTGCTTCGGAAGGCACGTTAAGCCGGTAGTCCCGGCTGCCATCTGGTAGTCATTAAAGGAACCACGTCAGAGGCCGAGAGGCGGTTCCCAAAGACTCTGACACCAGGGTGTGCATGGTCGATTGACCGTGACACCTACTCGAAATGATGATGACTACGCGAAAAGAAACGGGGACTATACTTTTTGTCACCAAAGTTTATATTAATCATCAACTTGTGTCACCTAATAAATAGATCTTTCGCCACAAAACAGTTTCGTTCTCAAATAAACAAAAAGTGTTCCCAGGTATGAATTGTCAAATGATTGTTAAAATATTTGTAAAATAAGATATAGATTAACAATAAAGTTGTAGTTCATTAGATGAATATTAACTTCGTTATTTTAATGATAGTTTTATTACTTTATAGCCGATGGTAGGGGATTTGTTTAGAGACGCTAATTAAATAATTTGGTTGAGGAAATATTTATTTCGCAATACAGTTTTTGTAAGACAATTCACATTTTTTATTTGTCATAAATTTTCTGACGTAATGTCATATTCAAAATCTTCTTTATGTCCGCAGGGGCGTTACCATGAAGGTTCGCCACATCACTCCCCTCCAGAGACCGGGTTACGGGCAATAATAGTCTGGGAAGCGAACGTGGCGTCCGTATCTTGACTGTTTGTCGGCCCCTTGCGTTTGGTTATTTGAGTTTGTACGCTCAGTATGCTCTGCAGTTCGCGTTTGTTGAAGAATATATGCTGGTTTAAGACGATCGATGGAAACGTTAACAATTTTGTTGTTCTTTTTAATTTTGAAAGTTTTGTCGCCTCTTTCTAAAACTTCATACGGTCCTGTGTATGCAGGCTGCAATGCACCTCTTACTGCATCTTCGCGTAAAAATACGTGGCTGGCATCGGCTAAATCTTTAAAAACAAATATGGCTTTCTTGCCATGCCGCGAAGTCGGGACCGGTTTGAGATTCTGTGTGATTTTCTTAGACGAGCGGTAAAGTCTGTCAAATCTTTCGACGCGTTCGCAGAATCGAGATCAAAGAATTCTCCTGGAAGCCTTAACGGTTCACCATAAAGGATTTCTGCGGATGATGTTTGTAAGTCCTCCTTGTAGGCACTTCTAATTCCCATCAAAACGAGTGGGAGAGATTCCGTCCAGCTCGAATCGGCATGACACATGATTGCAGCTTTTAATTGCCTATGGAACCTCTCGACCAACCCATTACAAGCAGGATGATATGCTGTTGTTCTTTGATGTTTAAAACCTGCAATATCTACGAGGTGCTTAAATAACGCCGATTCAAATTGTCTTCCACGTCTGTGACAATATCGACAGGACTGCCAAATCGAGAAATCCACCCGCTTAGGAGAGTTCTTGCTTCTGTTTCTGCAGTTATATGTACCATAGGTATCGCCTCAGGCCATCTAGTAAATCTATCGACTGCGGTGAGGCAATACTTGTAACCATGTGATAGTGGCAGCGGGCCTACTATGTCAATATGTACTTGTTTGAATCTTATTCTCGGCAACTCAAAAGTACCTAAAGGTGCTGACACATGTCTAGTGACTTTGGATTTTTGACACGCTATGCAAGTTTTAGCCCAATCTCGACAATCCTTTCTCATATTAGGCCAAACGAAGCGCTCCGCTACTAATCTGGCAGAAGCATTTATTCCAGGGTGGCTTAATGAATGAAGGCTATTAAACACTTGCTGTCTCAATTCGAGGGTGACGTATGGCCTGGGAACCGTTGTACTGGTATCGCAATACATATCTATATCAGTTCCAGGTATCAGTACCTTTTTAATTTTTAATGACGTGTGTTCAGTGCCGTCAAGAATTTCCTTCAACTCAGTATCATTTCGCTGCTGTTGGGCCAAAATAGTTAGATTAACTGGTTGGTGCAGTTCTTCAATTCTGGAGAGTGTGTCTGCAACAACGTTATCTTTCCCAGATATATGTCTAATATCTGTAGAAAATTGTGAAATAAAATCAAGGTGTCTAAACTGACGCGGCGAACAGTTGTCTTTTCTGATGTTGAAAGCGAAACAAAGCGGTTTGTGATCAGTAAAGATTGTAAAAACTCTAGCTTCTAACAAATGTCTAAAATGTTTTATCACACTGTAAATCGCCTGGAGTTCGCGATAATATGGAGAGTACTTTCTCTGCGCGTCACTCAGCTTTTTAGAATAAAATGCTAAGGGTTGCCAAGCCTTATCCTTATACTGTTGTACGATAGCTCCTAGTGCCGTATCTGAGGCGTCTGTGGCTAAGGCAAGCTTAGCATCGCAATCAGGATGAGCTAATAAAGTGGCTTCGCAAAGGCTTCTCTTACATTTCTCAAATGCCTGCAAAGCTTCTCCGGTCAGGTTGATTGGATGAGAACCTTTAATTTTATCAGTCAGGAAGCTGTTCAACGGAGCTTGGTCTTCTGCTGCTTTTGGAATAAATCTTCTATAAAAATTGATAACGCCCAAGAATATTCTGAGCTCCTTGGCAGTTTTTGGTGTTGGAAATGATTGTATCGCTTCTACTTTTGAATCTAAGGGCTTCGTTCCGTTTTTAGAAATGAGATACCCTAGAAACTTTATCTCAGATGCTCCAAAGACACATTTGGCACAATTTATGACAAGGCCATATTCTTTTAATTTAGCAAACACCTGCTCTAAATGCATTTGGTGAGTGATTTCGTCCTTTGAAAATACAAAAAGGTCATCTAAATAAACATATACAAAATCCATACCACGTGTGACTTCATCCATGAAACGCTGGAATGTTTGGGCTGCGTTTCTTAAGCCAAAGCTCATGAAAGGAAATTCATACATTCCAAACGGCGTTGTAATAGCAGTTTTTTGGAATATCTTCCGGATTAACGGGAATCTGATTGTATGCTTTTACCAAATCGATAGTTGAAAATACGGTTGATCCTGATATGTTGTGAGCGAAATCATGTATATGTCTGATCGGGTATCTGTCCGGCATGGTTCTCGAGTTCAACATTCGATAATCTCCACAGGGCCGCCAGCTGTTATCTTTTTTTGACACCAAGTGGAGTGGGGATGACCAGGGACTTTCATATGGTCTAGCAGTTCCACATTTCAGCATGCTCTCAAACTCCTGCTTCGCAATCTTTAACTTCTCGGGTGCCAAACGACGTGGGGTACAATGAACAGGATGCCCAGGTGTCGTTCTAATATGATGCATGGTCTGATGACATGATTTCTTCGATACTCCAGAAGGACGAGTGATCTCGGGGAATTTTCTCAGGATATCATGGTATTTAGATTCACCACCTAGTGACTTGACAGAAGAAATCGCTTCTGATGATCTAACGGATGAGGCAGATGACGTTAGAGTAGTCGTGTTATCAATTAGACGTTTATTGCGGCAGTCGACGGCTAAATTGTAGAAACATAGAAAGTCGACGCCAATGATAGGCTTTGTCACATCTGCTACAATGAATTTCCAGCCATAGTCTCGCCGTAGTCCAAGATTCAGATGTAGATGGATGTAGCCGTATGTAGTTATGAGCGATCCATTTGCAGCAAACAGTTGATAATTTGTTTTAGGTCGGCGTTCGTGAAGCAGTGTTTTCGGAAAGACACAGACATCGCTTCCAGTATCAACGAGGTACTGCACCTTTGATCTTTGATCCGTAACGAACAGGCGACCTGATGTTTGGCAATCATTAGTCGCCATTAACGACTGCCATTGTTTCCCTGATCCGCGTTATAATCGCAAGGCTTAATGCATCTGGTTGATTTTGCTCCGAATTTCCAGTGGAACCAGCATTTAGGATATTTGCGGTAACTAGACTGCGACCTTGTATTGCTATTACCGCGACGTCGGCCGCCCTCATGATGACCTCGAGAGCGGGAGCGGGAACGGGAGTTTGAGTTGACTCGCATCATCAGTGCTTCGACCTGCTTTGACAGCTCTGCAATCTGTTTCGTCATTCCTTCTATTTGTGAAACATCTCGTGAGGTACTCTCAATCTGCGGGCCAGTAGGTACTATCTCTCAAATGCGGTCGGCTAGGTCAGCTAGGGTTTCAAGAGCAGCTTCAGGCTGAGCGGCAATCACAGTTTGAATGTTCCGTGGTAAACGGCTTGTCCAAATTGTTTTGAGAAAATCTTTTGGCACGTCAGGTCCGGCGTTACCATGAAGGTTCGCCACAACTTGATTAATAACTTTGTGCTCAGAATGGTATATCTGTCACCAAATAAATCGATTATCGTTCCCAGACTGCGGTTCCTTTTGATTTGTTATTATGTCACCAATACAGTACAGTACTTAGCAAAATTTTATTTCATTTAGTTATTAAAATAATAGTGTTCGTTACCAATTTAATATTTCAAATTAAAATTTTAATGAAAATAAAAAAAAATGTATAAAATATCCTTATCGGCCAAAAAAGAAACAGGGGGCACCCTTCAAAGTCAGTGATTGTTATTTATCTATACATATAATAAAACAGTAAAAATATTTTGTCTGTACACTTAGAATTTTTGACTGAAATGGATAGAGGGACACTTAAAAAGAATAATAGAAAGCAAAAAAAAAATTTTCGAATTTCTTGTCTGTCTGTCTGTCTGTATGTATGATCACGATTATCTCCGAAAATACTGAACCGATTTACTTCAAACTTTCACCAATTGCTTTGTTTTAACTCAGCAAAACATCTAAAGTTTGTTTCATCAAAATCGGTTCATTAAAAAAATGTTATCGTCATTTGAATGTACTCAAGGCATGAGTTTGCCTGCAAACATATAGCAAAAATAAAAATGGGTTAGGAACTTGAAATTTTTCACAGGGGTATCCTTTTATAACATAGGGGAGCACTAAGATAGGATTTTTGGAAATTCATCCCCTAAGGGGGTAAAACGGGTTGCAAAGTTAGTATGAAACTTTGCCATTTTTGAAGTTAGTCGAATGAAATTCAGCATAAAGGTTCTTTACTGAATTGCATGAAACACGAGTAAAATATTTTTCTCAAAAATCATCCCTTAAGGGGGTATAACGGGGAAGCAAAGTTAGTATGAAACTTTCCGTTTTTGAAGTTATTCAATATTATGGTGTTTCATTGAAAGTCATGAACTAATGTATTCCGGGTAATTCTATTTACTTAGAAATATGACAATAAGAAGTTCTCCATTACAATAAAAAATATCTGTGTAGGTGAAATTTATTAAATTCCCCCTTAAGGGGAAAAACAGAGGGAGAGGGGTTTGTATGGATTTTTTATTATTTCTACTGTTCCCAAGGGAACGACATTAACGCGGGCGGAGCCGCGGGCGACAGCTAGTAACAATATATATTGATTCTTTTTATTTTAATTATGTTTTATTTACTATTCTATTAGAAATTATTACTGAAATATATTTATTCTACCTGTGGAAAATAAAAGGCCTATATCCAGCAGTAGACTCTTTTGACTGAAACGATGATGACGACAAACCTGAGTATTTTTTGATGCTTTATAAATTTTTAAGTGACATAATATTATGATTTATTGATGATCTCTTTAAATTAGTTTGGTTAAATACTTATTAGGACAAACCTATTATAATACATATAAAACATGTATTTGATACTAGATCCTAAATCTATATGATTTTAAGTGATTTATTTTGGAATTGATTTTTTATTGTTTGGTGACAAATCTACTATTTTGCGGGCAAACCCCATTATTTAGGAAACACAAAACTAATTAAATTGGCAATAGCTTAAATGATACCCAAAAGATATGACCTTTAAGCATGTGCACGTAAAATCGCTTGCGTCTATGTGTAGGTGTCTGAATGTGCGCGGGGGCATCGAGAGGCGCGCGGGGCGTGTTGTGTTTGCGTGTCTCGCACGGCTCGCACCGGCAGGCACGAAGTGAGTAGTGTGTGGTATCAACCCTAGCGCTCACACGCCTCGGCTCAAGATCACCGGTGCCCGAACTCTCATCATCAGGTCCTTTTTAGTCTCCACTACAGGAGCACGACCCTCTCTGTACTACTAGGGCCATACTTGGCCAGAGCAGCCAGAGGACTTGGCCTACACTCTCCACGCTGGCCAGACGGGTTGGAGAGGTGTCTTAGATGTTTATAAGCTTTGTTTAGCTTGTATTTCCTAAGTCGCCTTCTACGACATCCACGGGAAGACTTGGAGTGGTCCTATTCTACTCTGCCTGATACCACACGGCTATTTGAACATATGAGAGTTCGGGCACACGGCCCGAACTCTCACGTACAGGGAATGTCACCATTGTGGCTTAAGTAAAATGTGTTACCTATGACTGTTTCATGAGTATCTGAAGATTCTTTTTGCATATCATTTTCAACAGAGACAAGCTGCTTTCCTCCGAATTCCTTTAACTCTAAAAGAACTAATTCATCATACATTTCGTAACAGAACAAAACTTCAAGATTTCGCTTCTTGAGAGACTCAAAGTATGGCGAGGTCTGTGCCAATTCACGGCTGAAAAGGAAAATAGTAATTATTAATGAATAGTCAGCAGCAAGGGACGCTTCTTAGCGACTATAGTCTTTAACTTTGCGTACGTTGAGTGAGAGAGCCGGAGGCACATGCCTCCCCCCAACTCCTTGAAAGGCCGGCAACGCTCCTGTCATACCCTGGCATAGCAGTTGTCCACGAGCATCTTTGCCGTCTTGAAAAGATGCCCGCGTCACTTGCTCGTTTGCCGTCCTATACCATAAGAAACGGCCAAATGCGAGTCGGACTCGCACACGACGGGTTCCGTACCAGTATCTATAAAAACAAATTCTTGTCTGTTGTATGGCCCTTTAATATTAATTTTATTTAATTATTTATTTTCAAAATTAATATATGACTTAAATAATCTGTGAATATTTCAAGCGTCTACCTGTTGCCGTTATCAATATCCAGCAGAAACAAGAAAAATTATCACGATTGTTGTATGGGAATCCCCTTAAATATATATTTTATTCTATTATTTTTTAGTATTTGTTGTTATAGCGGCAACAGAAATACATCATCTGTGAAAATTTCAACTGTCTAACTAGCATGGTTCATGAGATACAGCCTGGTGACAAACGGACAGACAGACAAACAGACTGACAGCGGACCGATATTAATAGGGTCCCGTTTTTACCCTTTGGGTATGGAACCCTAAAAACAATAGTCAGGTCTTTGTTCAGTGGCATTATTGCCAGGCGGTTGGGTTTTTTTATTTTGGTTTAATACTTTTGGGGTCGGGGCTTGGATGTGTCGGCGTCGGCGTCCAAAGACCATCTCTGTAAAAATCAGTAACAGTAGCAATCCCTGTGCGTACTTCAAAACTCTATGTAGTTTAAGCTTACTCAAAAATCGGTGTCATAGTTTTTTTTTTTCACTTTTCTCTATCTCCTACCTCACTGATCCAGTTCGATGAAACACCTGTAAATGTGTTGGGAGCCAAAGTTGATGTCGAGGATTGCTTATCAAGGAATTATTGATTATTTGTACTTCTTTGCATTAACATAGTGTTTATTTACCTTGGAGCAGCTAAATAGTAAATAGCTTTCTGATCGTCTTTTTGTCTTTTACTGTATTCCGAAAGCGATGTTCGGACACCGCTTCCTAGAGTTGAAGATTCGAATCGCAACAACTTAGCGATTTCCTCCTGGAACATTAAAATAATGTCACAATATATCTACAAACATGTAGGTATATGGTAGAACGCTTTGCTAATTGTGAATAACTTTTCTATAGATAGCAAACTAACAGAATATGAATAACCTATCGTCTAATTTTAGCACCAGATAATCTCAATCAGAGTCTAAAGACATTGAGTTACTTGTCTTTACATTAAATGAACTTACTTCTGCTGTCTGTTCGCTTAGATCTTTTAAACTACTCAACGGATTTTAATAGAGTTTTCAGAAATATTTAAAGTCAATTTAAAATAAGTTAGAATATAAAGGGTATAAGTATTTCTTAATATTGAAGGAGCATGTAAATTTCCGCATATATGTTTTGCAGTACCACGGGCAGTACCTATACTAGCATTCGCCCGTGGCTTTGCTTGCGTTAGTAATCCATCGGGAATGCTTCTGCTGGAAATTTATCTGAAATGTACCCTATGTATCTCTAGGTACCCTTGTCTACAATACTGATTTTTAAAGCCATGACTTGATAATTAATTCACCCCTATTAGATCCCTTTAAGGGATGTAGTTACAAAAATCGTTACTCAACTTAATTTTAGAATTCATTAAGATATTTTATATTGAGTGAATACTACACAGACTTTCATAGTGATGACTAAACTTTTAACCCCCATTTGACCTCTTTATGGGACGTATTAAAAAAGTTTTGAGCGGGTTCTTATTGATTTATAATAAGTAAGCCTTGTCCACAATTTCATGTTGCTATCTTCAACCTTTAACAACTTGCTTTGCATACAAATTAGTTTCCCCAATTTAATCCTTTTCGGGCATGATTTTTCAAAAACCCTTCCTAAAATGGCTTCCTTACATTATAAAAAGAACTATGCAGAATTTTAGATTCCTAGTCCTTGTAGTTTCGGCTGTACGTTACCATGTTAATCATTAATCAATGTTTCTTTATAGATTTCTTTAAATGCAAGTGAATACCTTCATATTTTGTTATTGAAAAATTGTAAGTTACCTTCTCAAGGGGATTTTGGCTCGTTACAATCCCCTCTTTCAAGAATAAGGAGTAGTCCTTGTAAAATGCATCATAACTAACCAAGTCCTTTTGAGACATTTCAATCATGAATTTCAAGAATCGGTTTGTTAGCACTGTCTTAAGTTTACTGTAACAAAAATAAATGAATTGGGTAAATAGTAAAGATCTATGAGACCATACCTTCTTTGAAATGTTTTAATCGGTACAAGAGATATATATATACACTAGCTTTCGCCCGCGGCTCCGCCCGCGTTAATGTCGATCCCTCGGGAATAGTACTTTTTCCCGGGATAAAAGGTAGCCTATGTCCTTCTCCGCACTCCAGAGAACTTGTATGCAAAATTTAATGATGATCGGTTCAGTAGTTACGGCGTGAAAGCGTAACAAACAAACAAACAAACAAACAAATAAACAAACAAACAAACTCACTTTCGCATTTATAACATTAGTAAGGATAAGGATAAGAATATTGAAATCTACTTACGCGATCAAAGCGCTATTCTGTAATAGTTCTCTACTAAGGTTAAGTGGAATGTCTTCCGAGTCTACAACTCCTAGAAAAAAAAGAAAGGAATTTCAGTAAATAAATAATCATGCATAATTTTAAATTAAAACTTAACATAATAATTAAAAACACGAAGATTTATTACCCGATTCACCCACCACCATGCGTTTTATGTGCATGTAAGTATGTTTGCGGGTATGCCAGTATGTCTATAAACGGCTTGCCCAATTATAAAGTGTGACATGTCATTAGATTAGTACGCTTCCCCGGACTGATATAAGCTTAACAAATACAGACGTAGTTTTAAAATTGTTGAAATAATACCACTTGTTGGTATATGGACCTCTTTAGCCTTTGAACGTCGCAAGAAATGTGCTTTCTACGCTGCGGCCACTGTGAATGTAATTCTAATTTGGACAACTAAGTTTTTGAAAACTGTTTTGAATGGTATTTCAAAATAGTTTCTAATAGACGCCTTAAGGTATCCACAGCATTTAAGTATTATTACTACAAAGTAGACTGCTATTTCGAAAAATATATTTTATTACGTAGTATCTGGGTGACAAGTTTACAAGACAACACATTTAGATATTTTTTGCCATGTCCGAGATTCCTATATTGTACATTTTTATATCAATTACAGCTTAAACTAATAGATTTTCAACCTCTTTACCTTTAACGAAGCGTAGCCACTTGGGTAATATATTTTCAGCTTTGCTCTTGATCAATATTTTTCTAGAATACAAAGCTACTCCAACGTCGGAATCTCGAGACATTTCAAACAGTCCAGGCTTTCCTTCAGGCACGTACAGTATGGATCTGATGCTGAGTGGGGCGTCTGTCTTGTAGTGGAGAGTGAAGCGCGGCTTGTCGTATGAATTACTTATGAATCTATAGAATTCTGTATGCTGCTCTTGAGTCACTTCTTTGGGCTCCATTAACCATATCGGCTAGAACAGTACAATAAATATTACTCACATGCACAGAAAAAAAGAAAAATACCATATGTATAACTAGCTGTTTTTTGCGACTTAATATGTCGATAATTTTTTTATTTTGCTTATTACAAACAAAAACACACACAATCATTACTATCAAAAATTGAAAATTACGGTGTTAGGGGAAATGCATACGAATAAATTAAATCTTATATAACATTAAGGTCACAGTGTGTAGAAATCTCACAAATAAATAACAATAACGAAGAAATGAAATACAAATCGCAATATAAGCTAAATAACTACGGTGTGCCACAAGGAATCATATTAGGACCTCTTTGCTTTCTAATATATATCAATGACCTTCCTGATTCAATAGTATAGTTAGTTAATTAAGTTGAATGAATAAATGAATATACAATTTATTGCACCATTATAACAAAACATAAAATAGAAGAAGCAAAAGACTTAAAATGAAAACATACTGGGTACAAAGGCTTATCGCAATATACAATTTCTTCCAGCCAACCTTGGGTAGGAATAATTTCAATCATCAAATGAGAGTTATTACCTTAATAGAATTAACTTGTTCACCATTCAATAAAATAGGACTGCTGATGAAGTTACTGTACTTTTTTATTATATCTGTAAAAATGCAATATTTAAAATAATTAGCAAAAGTACACAGTGCACATAAATAAGAATATCAAACAACAAGCATAATCTAACAACATACTTTGTACAATGTCATCATCGGCAAATTCCCTGCAGTCAGTTTTAAGGTGAACCACAATCTTGGTTCCAATTGGTACATCTGCTGCTTCTTGAATTTCATAAGTTCCTGAGCTGAAACATTGATTAAAGCGGTGAGTAAAGATTTTTCAAAATTGTCCAAATATGCAGGTTGGATATGACAAATACGTAATAAATTAAACCACGGGCTATATTAAATCACTATCGAAAAGTGAAAAAAAAAACAATTATAAGAAAATTTTCATACAAACTGCGTATGTAGAGTCATTTAATCTTGATACACTTTTCTACAGCATTTTTAAAAGTGATTATCTCTACATACACTGGATGGATCTTGATGAGTTTTTTACGCCATTATTATGTATATTATGCCATGAGTATGATAAACAATTTATCACGCATATGTCTTATCCACCTTGAATAAATAATTGTTATTATTTATAGGAGCCTAAATTTATTTAATACTAGCTGTGCCTCCGACTCCATTCACGTACATAACGATTTCTAAAGTAAGAAAAAATTAAGTAGCCTATCCTGTGATGTGAAATTCAGTTAATTTGTTTAAGAGTTATGGACTAACATTCATACAGAAAAAAAACGAAAAATCGTAAATTTAGTTTCAGTATCATGTATTAAAGCTTATACACACAATATCTCTGAAAACAAAGTAACTTACTCCATGACCAACCAATACGTAGTAGTAAACTACTACGTATTGAATGATTATTTTATTGTTAACAGGATTGTTTAAAATATCGGCCAAGTGCGAGTCGGAATCGCGCACGAAGGTTTCAGTACTAATAAAAACGGCAAAAAAATCACGTTTGTTGTATGGGAGCCTCCTGAAACATTTATTTCATTCAATTTTTTTTAGTATTTGTTGTTATAGCGGCAACAGAAATACAGCATCTGTGAAAATTTTAACTGTCAACTATCACGGTTCATGAGATATAGCCTGGTGACAGATGGAAAGACCGACAGACAGACGGACAGCAGAGCGATATTAACAGGGTCCCGTTTTTACCCTTTGGGTACAGAACCCTAAAAAATCATTAAGTTATTTAAAGCAATGAACAAAAAGATATTGAGATATCAATGAGAACCTACCCATCAGACTGCCATTTGTAACCAGCAGAGCCAGACTTGCTGCTGCGTGTGTACACCTCTAGTTTTTCAGCCACCATGAAGGCAGAATAGAAGCCAACGCCAAACTGGCCAATGATAGAACTAGCCTCATCTGCGCCCTTTTTTTTTATTTCCTCTATGAATGATTTTGAGCCTGATCTAGCTATGGTTCCTAGATTTTCAGTTAATTCTTCCTTTGTCATACCAATACCAGAATCCTAGAAAATAAATACATTCAAATTAAAAAAAAACAAGGACTTCTTCATTAGAATATATTTTTTAGTAGTATGTCATTCCTAAAGTCACATATGTGTAAAAACACAATATTTTTTATAAAATACTGACCTGTATTGTGATTGTTCTATTCTGTTTATCTGTACTGATTTTTATTTCCAATGGCCTGTCGGTCTGCTCCAATTTTGGGGCATCAGGTCCTGCACTTACACTTAAGTAACGGAACTTCTCCAGTGCATCACTGGCATTCGAAATTAACTCTCTGATAAATACCTGCACACATTAAAAACACAGAATTCACATTAATGCAACATGTTAAGTCAAACTGTTTAATAGTTTAGGCATTCAGAAATATAATACAATAGTTTATGCTTGTGGCTTTCTGCTTGCATTTAATGTAGGTCTTTAGCAAATTGTTTTTGTTTTTCTGGAAGAAAAGTATCCTGCCTGCCCAGTCTTCAATCTTAATACCACTGACAATATGTAAGCACTAATTTCATAATGATTGGTTCAGTAGTTAGAACGTGAAAGTATAATAAATAATATACAAACATTTTAACATTTTATAATGAATCTAAGATAAATTTTACACTAGAGCCCTCTAGCCTCATGAGGCTGGCATAGTCACACCATCTGTACCGAAGCGTTGAAATAAAATTATGAAAAAATATAGATAAAGAAAAATCAGCCAAGTGCGTGTCGGGCCACGCACAATGTAGGGATCCGCAAAACCTTCGATCAAATATAATGGTAGATACACGATTCGCGCTCGAAGTGGCACCAGCAAAACAGCGCCCCAATCGATTTTCGGAGCTGTTTTGTATACAGTCTCAATAAATCGCGCTAGCACTTACACGTCTCGCGATGACGAAAGTACAGCAAAAGATGCAAAAACTGCATCATCATCATCAGGTCTTTTTAGGCTCCACTGCAGGAGCATGACCCTCTCTGTACTACCGGAGCCATTCTTGGCCAGAGCAGACAGAGGATTTGGCCTACACTCTCTTCGCTGGCCAGACGGGTTGGAGAGGTCTCATTGATGTTTATGAGCTTTGTTTAGCTGCAAAAACTGCATATTAAAAGTTTAATAAAAAGGTGAATTTTTAGTATGTACCGTTTTTGTCATTGTTTGTAAGTATGCATGATGTTTTGACTCAGGGACATTAAAGGCTTCGTTTTATATGAGACTGTGTGTCTACCATAATACTTGATCGAAGCCAAAAACGTCTAAAAACAAGCCCACATAGAAGGGTGGTAGCTGAAGAAAGAGTTATAAAATCCTACTTCACAAGGGAAATTAGAAAAAAATATTATCTATTTGATTGAGTTCTACCTCAAGTAGAAGCAAGTGCTGGTAATATATTACTCCGCAGTGAGCAGGCACCAAGCAGCCTAGTATTGTTAAGCCAAGCGCCATGTGCCTACTAATGTGACATTGCTATTAATTTAGGAATTATCTATATATATAAAAGGAGAAGCTGACTGACTGACTGACTGACTGACTGACTGATTGACATATCAACGCAGGGCCCAAACTATAAGGGTTAGAAACTTGAAATTTTGCACAAGGGTCCCTTTTATAACGTAGGGGAGCACTAAGGAAGGATTTTTGAAAATTCATCCCCTAAGGGGTAAAACGGGGATGCAAAGTTAGTATGAAACTTTGCCATTATTGAAGTTATTCAAATGAAATTCAGCATGAAGATTCTTTACTGAAAGGCATGAAACATGAGTAAAATATATTTTTCAAAATCCATCCCTTAGGGTGTTTAACGGGGGTGCAAAGTTAGAATGAAACTTTGCTGTTTTTGAAGTAATTCGAATGAAATTCAGCAGCAGCATACTTTATTAAAAGGCATAAAACACGAATAAAATATTTTTCTCAAAAATCATCCCTTAAGGGGGTAAAACGCGGATGCAAATATAGTATAAAACTTTCCGTTTATGAAGTTATTATATTGAAATTCTATATAAGGTGTTTCACTGGAAGTCATGAACCAAATCCATACTAATATTATAAATGCAAAAGTAACTCTGTCTGTCTGTCTGACTCCTTTTCACGCTTCAACCATTAAACCAATTTAGATGAAATTTGGTATGGAGGTAGTTTGAGGCCCGGAAAAGGACATAGGGTACCTATCATTCCGGAAAATTCTACTGTTCCCGAGGGATTCACACTAACGCGGGCGGAGCCGCGAGCAAAAGGCAAACCTGACTTATATATCAACGCACAGTCAAAACTACTGTGCCTAATAAATTAAAATTTGGTACAGGGATTTTTTTATGATGTGAATGAACAATAAGAAAGTATTTTTAGCAATTCAACCATTAAGAGGGTTAAGTTTATATGGAATTTTCCCATTTCTGGACTTAGAAATATGAAAGTAGATATATAAGTTTTCGATTAAAATTTAAAAAGATCTGTGTAGGTGAACTAGACAAAATTCTTCCCTAAAGCGGTGAAGTAGTGGTAAAGTTTATATGAAAATTTTCTCACTTCCAGACTTAGAAGTATAAACATACGAGTAGATATATAAGTTCTCAATTACAATTAAAAAAGATCTGTGTTGGTAAAATGTACAAAATTCCGCCCTTAAGGGGTAAAATAGGGGGTAAAATTTGTACGGATTTTTTCTCATTTCTAGACTTAGAAGTATAAAAACCGTCCAAGTGCGAGTCGGACTCACACACCAAGGGTTCTGTACCGTTATGTAACGTCTAAAAACGAGCGCACATAAGACGGTGGTAACTGATGAAAGATTTATAAAGTCCTACTTCACAAGAGAAATTAGAAAAAATATTATCTATTTGAGTACCACTACGAGTAGAGGCAAGCGCTGGTAACAAGATTTCGTAGGTATATTACCTACTTTGATTCCCGAGCGCAATAGGTACCAAGCAGCCGCCTATCGATCCGCCAAACGCCGCGCGCTGTCGAACGTAAACACATTACTATTATTTTAGGTATAATTATTATTAAAACTGCTATGATTTCATATTTACTTGTCTTTACGTGGTTGGAAAATTTATATTCAGTAGTTGTTTTACGTAATTAACAACTGTCTTATTTAACTAACTTTTAATTCAATATGTATGAAATTTTACTTTACCGAGTACATTTATAAGTTGGTCGATTATAACTTTTTAATTTATATACTCTACTTAGCTCTGATAGTTTTCCTTTAAACTTCGTTATATATACTACTACCGTAAATTATTTCATGTGTTCATATACAACCATTTAGTAGATAGAGGGGGGGGGGGGGAGGGGGGACACTGGACTCTATTACTTTGAACAGATATACTCTTAATAAATTAAGAAATAAAATATGGTGAAAAAATTTCATGCGGTTGGGACTTGAACTGGTGACCTAGGTCTATGTACGACCTATGCCAGTGAATACCATCGACCATCTACGGCAGACCATCTGAGCTACCGCACAATTCAATCTCGGCGCCGAAATTCTCCACCTTATCCCATTTCCCGTTATACGTATTAAAGCTCACCTACACAACTACCTGACTTTTACAAGTGAGGTATTTGATTCAACTCATTTTACAATGAATTTAAAAATCAACTAATTAAACATGGCTTTCTACACATTAGTTGATTAAACACTTATAAAATAACTTTGAACAGATATTTGGTATGGAGGTAGTTTGAGGCCCGGGAAAAGACATAGGATACTTTTCATTCGGGGAAATTCTCGGGAAATACTTATCATCATCATTTCGAGTAGGTGTCACGGTCAATCGACTATGCACACCCTGTTGTCAAAGTTCTTCGGAAGCCTCTCGGCCTCTGACGTGGTTACTTTAACGACTACCAGATGGCAGCCGGGACCACCGGCTTAACGTGCCTTCCGAAGCACGGAATCATCTTTATTATCAGACAATCAGGTGATTCAAGCCTGCAATGTCCTAACCAAACTGGAAACAACTAAACAAAGTATGCTTCCGGTGGGAATCGAACCCCCGGGTCAACAGGCAAACGCCTTAACCACTGGACCACGGAGGCTGTAAATACTGTTCCCGAGGGATCGACATAAACGCGGGCGAAGCCGCGGGTAACAGCTAGTTATTAATAAAGCTGCCATGTATTTATACTTTCTTAACATGGTTTGTAAATTTATATTCAGTAGGTAGTTTGTTATAAGTAACTAAAGCGCCTATTAGACTACGCGTTATTCAGCACACGGTATTCAGTCTGTCTTCGAGTCTAATTAGACCGCTCGCTATTACACTAGACTGAAAAACGCGGGCTTGCTCATTGGCACGCAAGACGTCGACGTTGGCGGTTGTAATGGCACCTGCAATTTCTAAGCCCAAAAAATTTGCCGTAGCAAAAAAACATGTTTCTTTTGTAATTATTTATTCAAATAAGATTGATGATTTATTTTGTCATAAACATGGCATCTCATGGTACAACTCTAGCATGCAATCATGCTTAATAATAATTTTCTACCAATTTAAAAAAAAAGGAGAGGTTAATATCAATTTGGTTGTATTTATTTTAATTTTTGTTACCTCAGAACTCCGTAATTTTTTAACCAATTTTTAAAACTGTTATTTGTTCTTTTTTTTAAAGAGTACCTATGCTTAAAATTTGGTCCCATTAAATTTCTTCATAATCGTTTCATATGAAAGATTATTTTTCTTTACTTCGCGCCATTATTGTAAAGGTAACGCAAACAAGACAAGACACACTTAATATGAATAAAATATACGTGGCGCACGCGCACGTCTGCTCCCTTGGGATGCGAGCGCAGACTGAACGGTCTAACGCTTATTACACTACTCGATATTCAGACTCTAAGCCAGTTAGCCTCGCCGAGCCCGATCTTGCTGACTGAATTCAGAGTAAGACGGTCTAACTCTTATTACACTACGCTAGTTAGACTTAGTCTGACTGAATACCGTGTGGTGTAATAGACGCATCACAACTGTCTTAACAAATTTTCAATTCAATTTATATGAAATTTTACTTTTCCAAGTACATTTATATGTTGGTTTACTCTCTTTACACTCTTTAGTTTGTAAACTCTCGTTATATATACTACTGCTGTGATTTTTTTCACATGTTCATACACAACCATTTAGTAGATAGAGGAGGTGGGGGGAGACTGGACTCTTAACAAAAATTTGCAGTATAAAACCAAATATTTCAGAAACGGATAAGTAAATCGAAAAATGATGTTCACAAGCTCACAATATCTTTAAAAGACATATTCAACAATTTCCCACAATTTCGCGCCAGGACCAGACTGGTGGAGAGGGTCAAGGACGCCCTTGAAGAGGAAGCAGCCAGATCGTGGGAGAGCCATCTCCTCACGGTGGGCGATCACGTCCCCTCCGTGCATCGCCTATGCCGACAGCTGTCGCGCGAGCCCCAACCCGTGCGGCCGCTGCTCGGCCAGGATGGCCTCCCACGATTTAAAGCCCAGGACCGCGCCGACATCCCGGTGCAGCACTTGGAGCGTCAATTTACGCCGAACGCCGTCACCGACCAAGCCCACAATGACATGGTCGTAAACAACGTGCGAGAGTACCTCGCAGCGCCGCTAGCAGCCGATGAAGACTCCATCGTCGTCTCGCCGGGCCAGGTGCAGCGGGTGATCCGCCGCTTGAAGCCCAGGAAAGCCCCGGGCGAGGACCGTATCACGAACGAGGCGCTCCGCCATCTGCCGCCGCGAACCATCGCAGCGGCGACGCGCCTCTTCAACGGGATACTTCGCTCGGGACACTTTCCTTCAATCTGGAAGGACGCCCGGGTCATCATGCTGCCCAAGCCGGGCAAGGATGCGAGACGACCCGAGAATCATCGGCCCATCGCGCTGCTGAGCAAGCTCTCGCAGTTGTTCGAACGGCTAGTGCTCCGGCACATTGCTCCGCACATCACACCCCGTGCGGAGCAATTTGGCTTCAGGTCGGAGCACTCGACGACGCTCCAGGTGGCAAGGATGCTGCACAGGATGTCGGAGAGCGCCAACAAAAAGGAGTGCGTGGCTGCCGTACTCCTTGACTTCGCCATGGCGTTCGATAGAGTGTGGCACGAGGGGCTAGTGCACAAGCTATCGACGTCAACAATGCCCAGAAGACTGGTCAGGATCGTGGCCTCTTTTCTCCAAGACCGAAGAGTCCACGTGGCGGTTGAAGACGCCGTATCGGAGGCGCGGCCCGTCAGAGCGGGAGTGCCGCAAGGAAGCTGCCTCTCGCCGGCCTGTTATGCCTGGTTCACTGACGACATCCCAGTCGTCGGTCGGGTAGAGCTGGCGCTGTATGCGGACGACGCGGCATACTACGCGTCGTCCCTGAATCCGCTGCACGCCTGCAAGAAGCTGCAGCCCACCCTGGACGCTCTACTTGACTGGCTCTCCAAATGGAGACTGTTCACTATCAGTGAACGTCAGCAAGACACAGGCCATTCTGACGGGTGGCCGTCATCAACCGCCTCCTCTGCAGTTACTCGGCGAGCCAGTGCCGTGGCAGCCGCACGTCAAGTACTTGGGGGTCACAATCGACAAAAGATTGACGCCTCACGTACGCAGCCCCGGCATGGTACGCGTACTGCTCGGAGTCTAACAAGAAGAGGCTCCGTGCACAAGAAAACCTCAGTCTCCGAGCAGTCGTCGGGGCCTCACGCTACGTGAGGAACGCGACGATATTCAGGGACTTGAAGATGGAGGGACTCGACGCCTTCATCGCCCGCCTGGCCAGACAGCTATATGCAAGTGCGGACGCGTCGGCGCATGCCCATCTGCGTGGCATTGCACCTCTACATGCCCGCTCGCCCGACCGCCGCACAAAGCCTTCGCCTCGAAACGCCATCACCGACGTTGCCGCTGCCGCGGACGCGTCGGTCGACCCTCCGTGACCCCCAAGGACACATCAGGGAAAACCGCAGGCCGCCACGGCCACCCCAACGACCTGCCCATAGTTATGGGCAGCGAAGAAGTCACTGCAGAGGACAAAGTCCTGACCAGTCACCTCACCGCCTCTCAACAGAGGAGGTAGAGACGGCCATTGCTGCTGCCCCACAATTTGGGTTAGTTTAGAAAAAAAATTTACTCCCACGCCCACGATACTTGTATGGGAACTACCTTAAAAATCTGAGTGAAACCACAGATGGACTTACAGACACATGGTGAAACTATAACTGACGTATTACTGCCTATTCCTACTAGGTTCTCCTGCAGGACACAGGTTGTAGTAAAATGAATAACGGACTGTATATAAAAAGGTATAATGCTGGTATTATAATTACAAGCAGTCTAATGGTACACGTGCGGTGCCTAGTGATTCGCTTGGCCGAGTGTCGTCGCTCGCCGATGGTCCGGCGCTCTGCCGCCCCCGCGCCCCTCGCCTCCTTCGCAGCTCATCTCGACAATAACGGTTCCCTGTTTACTATGGAACCCTTAAAAAAAAAGACTACTTAGTTAACAGTACCTCTTTGTCGGAATATAGTGATCTTGCTACAATATCCAACAACATGCGGGTCTCAGCCTGGAATTCCCTTTTTTCCGTCTCTCCTGTGAGAGTTTTCTTCTGTTCCGTTGCTGTAGTGTACTGTCTACTTTGAAACAGGGCATTGTTATTGCTCTCTAAAACGAAATACAGTTTTGTTTCATTAAGTATAATAATAATAATTAGGTTTAGGTTTTTATAATGTTTTTATGTTTTGTAATTTATTTTTATATTTTACTTTTATATAAATATTGTAAAAACCTAAATCTAAGAAATAAATTAAATAAAGAGATAATAATAATAGCCTTTATTTCCAAACATTAGGGTACACTTGCAATATGTATAGGTATATATTTATTTTATTATTTATTTATAATTAAATGATGTCCCTAAACTCGGTGTGCCTCTTGGCATAGGCCTCCTCCAACTCCTTCCATTGTGTCCTGTCCTGTGGTAACCTGCTCCAGTATGGCCCCAAGGTCAGGCAGATGTCATCTCTCCACCAGGTTTTTGGACGTCCCTGCCCCCTTATCCCATCCCATGGGTACCATAGAGTGACTTGTTTGCTCCATTTCTCTTGTTTACACCTCAGCATATGCCCCGTCTAGCTCCATTTGAGATGGTCTATCCATGTCAGTATGTCTACCAGTTTAGTTCTTGATCTTATTTCGGAGTTTCTCATTTTGTCACTTTTTTCATTAAGTATAGATAAGTAGAACTAGAGATATATACTTAAGAATTAATATGACAACCAACTTGAGATCAATAGGCAAATATTTCAGTGCATGTAGCACTTTCCACCAGATAATATGAGTGATATTGCATGTTTCATCACCCATAGTGGTAACCATGGCAGTTAGTGGAACTAACTGTCAAGGCCTTCTGGCATGCTTGCCAGACACCTTGTATGTGCTTATTAGTAGACCCTTCTTCTTCTTCTTATTGTGTCGACTCAGGTGAATTAAATTTGAGTTTATTGTATAGGTTGTTGAATAGGTCCTTGCGTGTGCAGGGGGTAGGACACGCAGGGCAAGACAACAGGTGAGCCATGGAAGGAGGAGTAGCACCACATGGACAGGATATATCAGAGCTGTAACCCCACCTATTCATGTTCTCTTTATTAGTAGACCCTAAGTTTGGCCAATATTTATGTATGAGGTAGGCATTCTGTATAGAATGCCCACCTACTACACCACATAATGTATATTAGTATTTTATTGTCTTTGGTATATCCCTTTAATATTAATATACCTGTGGTATATTATTAAAATGAACTACACACTGAATAAACCTTATTTTTTAATTAAATTATTCGAATGGGTTATCTATATTTAATAATATACGTATGAATTTGTATATCTATCCATGTAATTGTAATGTGTGAGCTCAGACGCTTCTCACTCTGTTTCTAAATACAAAATATAATAACAGTTTCTGTACCTACCAATATTTAACTTGACAGAGTTCACAAGAACTTTACAATTGTTTAGGACTGGAATATGTATTCTTCTCGCGGCAATTGCTGAAGACCGAAGTTTTACTCTCCAAGCAAACATATTAACACTACAAATCACCAAACTGATAAAACGATATAATAAGTATATGAAAGTTATAATAAGTATCACTACTATTTACTGCAAAAAAATCGATTTTTAAATTATAACCTCTTCTTGAAACTTCAATCTGCGTGTTTTTTAGAATTCGAATGTCAACATGTCAGAAAAATAGTGAAAGAATGAAAGAAGAAGTTCAGTAGGGAAGCGACTTCCCTATTCACCCTTTCTTTCATGGGTAGGGGTAAATCGGGAATTTTGTACTAGCCACTTGCACTAGTAACGGTTTTTAAACGATACTGTCACTTCATCGCGAATCAAATATTGCCAGTATGAGAATATATAGTAATTACAGGGGTAAAAATATTTAAGGCAATGAAAAAAAAACACTAGAAGAAAAATATTTCATAATTTCATTCAATGGTATGGGCACTTTTGAGCCAGACACTCTGGGGCGGGCTATTCAATTAGCTTTATACTTTTTATTCTCTTGTTATTTTTTCTTTCTACGTAGTTTTAGTCATATTCTGAATTAAAATTGATAATACGATAAGGCGGCAATGCATATTTTGTCATTTTATATAGTTTCATTAATTGGTACTAAAATGAATTTTATTCAAATCAAGAAAAACAATAAAAAATACTAGGCTTATTAGCTATTTTGCAATAGCCAAGCGATCGCGAAATCCAGCACAAATCGCGCAAACAAACCCTTATTACGTATCAGCAAAAACAAAACGATTGCCACGCGAGCAACAGTGCTGCCTCTGTGGTGTAGTCTTTAAACTTAAACTGCATTCTGGAAGTTCATATATCCTCGGATTATTTATGAGTTTTGACAGCAACGTGATAGCAATTAAGCGGCGAAGTCTGTTGTCAAAACGTGATGGGTGGTTGTTTAGTAATCGCTCGCACCTTTTCATAGGAATTTGAGCTGTAGTGCGTCGTTCGCTATCTTTAATTTGCATTGTCTTCTTAGTCGGTCACTCTTGACAGAGTGGTCGTGGTTGTGTAGATGGCCCTGGTGCGGGATCTTGTATACTGCCCGTCCCTTGGGCGAGGGCTGCTGCTTTTGCAATGTCTCTCCACCTCTGCCTGTTGGTAGCATTTCTAGCACATTGGACTATGGAAGAATGGGTCGCTGTTTTTATTATGTCTGTCCAACGAGTTGGAGATTTGCCTCGAGCTCTTTTGCCTTCTACTCGGCCCTGGATCACAAGTCTCTCCATCGACGACTCATTTCTACTAATGTGTCCAAAGAACTTAAGTATTCGTAGCTGAACAATCGACGAAAGTCTTTCTTTTATATTAAGTTCCTTGAGGATCGAAATATTTGTGCGAAAAGCGGTCCATGGAATCTTTAGTAACCGTCTCCAGCACCACATCTCTAGAGCGTCGATTTTTCTGCGATCTTGTAGTTTAAGTGACCAGGTTTCGGCGCCGTATAATAGAATTGGAAAGACTAGGCATTTCATGAGGCGAACCTTCGTTTTCTTGGTTATCCTTTTGTCCTTCCAAATCTTGCCCAGTCTTTCTACGGCAGATCTAGTGATAGCGCATCGGCGTTTGATCTCGTCTTCACAACTTCCTTTATTGGATATAGTGGAACCAAGATAGATGTAACTTGGTACAACCTGGCAGTTTGCTACCGTTACCAATTCCGGTCGGTTATCCTTTGCTCGGTCCACTATCATCACCTTTGTCTTGGTCCTATTAATGGTCAGTCCGAACTGGAGACTGGTTGCTTCTAGACGAAATAGCATCTCCGATAGATCTTCTTCGGTCTGAGCAAGAAGCGAAGTGTCATCAGCGTAGCGAAGATTATTTATGATTCGACCACCAATTGATACACCCCTGTTCCATCCGTCCAGAACGATCCGCATAATGTACTCTGTATAACAGTTAAACAAGAGCGGTGACAAAATGCATCCTTGACGAACACCAGATGCAGTCTTGAAACTGTTTGAAAGGATGTTATCCACCTTCACTACTGCACAGCCATCTTCATACAGTCGCCTTAAGATAAATATAAGGTGTTGTGGTACACCCATCTCCTTAAGAACATCCCATAGTTTTTGCCATATGACTGTATCAAATGCCTTATGAAAGTCCACGAAGCAAATGAACAGAGGCTTGTTAAATTCTCGGGATTTTTCAACAATTTGTCGCAATATGAGCATTTGTTCTCACGTACCTCTACTCTTTACGAATCCCGCTTGCTCCGGCGCTATTTGCGGAGAGATAAAGGCTTGTAGTCGGGTGTTCAAAATGTGAAGAATAACTTTACTCGCATGGGATATTAAAGATATTAATCTGTAATTGTTGCATTTTTTCGTCGACCCTTTCTTATGAAGAGGTATAAATACAGAATGGGACCAATCCTCAGGCCATATGCCTGTATTCCATATTTTGCAACAGATGGTGTATAGAATGGTAACTCCGTGCTCTCCCATGGCTTTGAAAACTTCAATGGGGATTTCGTCAATTCCTACCGCTTTATTGGACTTTAGGTGTTTTATAGAAGCACGTATTTCATCTTTTAGAATAGGTGGTTCTTCATCCGACTGATGAGGTGTTAGATACAGTGATGAGGAGTTACTATCATTGTTAGTGAAAAGTGATTCACAGTAGTACTTCCAAACATTAACAATATCCTGTATTTCCGTAACTGTTATTCCACTGGAGTTCTCTACTGTCCACGTCTTAGGTTTAAATTGACGAGTGATATATCGTACTTTATCATGAAGATCTTTAGTTTGATATGTGTCAGCATGTTTTTCAAGTTCATCACAAATCTTTACCAGCGCATTATTGCGATCTCTTCGACATGCTGCCTGTATGACAGCCTTCTTAGAGTTTAATTCGGTAATACTCGCGCCAGTAGCTTTCAGATGTCTACGCTCTTCTACTAGACTCCACGTTTCTTTCGTCATCCAGTGTTGTCTTTTGTCAGGAGGATGTCTAGGTTGAGATTCTTTTATCGCCTCTATTACCATAGATTTTGCGGTATTCCACATGGTACTAGGATCCTGGTTTTCAGATAGCACACTCCAGTTAGATATTTTATTCTTCATCGTATTCGTAAATGATTCTACGTTTGTTACCTTATTTTTATTTGTTCTGATATTAATTTTTCATTTTGTAATTACTCTTATCACTGAAAATTGAAGGTCACCAATGACCGCGTTTGATGTGATAGCGGGCATGTACTTGGAAAAGAGAATCGAAACATAGTGGTTGCTGGCCATGTCAGGTCTATTGATATGATTTCTCAGATTTTCGCCCATTTACTATTTTAAGATGTAAGCAGGAAGAGGAAAAGCTAGTACATTCTACGTATTTTTTTTCTTAGATCGATACGCAACCTACAATTTCTTCTTCTTGGCTTCCTATGTCCCCCGTCGGGGCAAACTACAATTTAGTATAACTTATTCCTTGGATACTAAGTGTCAAACTGTGTTTTTATCATGAAGTTAAAGTTTAACTAAAATATGGTTTTATCAGGAAGTTAAATTATGTTTTTATTGTATGGTAGTGACACATAAAACAAAATCTGGGATACTATTTTGGTACAGGCGACTTCATTAAACGAGCGATTCCGTAAAGAAAGTGAACGTGTTGATGAAGTCACCCATTTAAAAATAGTAACCTTATTATTTGATTAATTCCTACTATTGCCACTTTACATCTTTAGCACCAGCGTCGCAACAAAAACTAAGCAATTCAGCATTGCATTCAGTGCGTCAGCGAGCAATTTAATCAAAATCGTAATGCCACCAAAAATTGATAAGTTGCGATCGGTCGCGCAGTCTCTGTGCGATTATCGCTGATTGCTGCAAAATAGGTCTTCGATCAAATATAATGGTAGATACACGATTCGCGCTCGAAATGTCAAAAAAAAAGACCGGCTAAACAGCGCACTAATCGAGTTTCGGAGCTGTTTTGTCCACAGTGTCAATAAACCGCGCTAGCACTCACACGTCTCGCGATGACGAAGGTACTGTACCTTCGTCTGAATAGATGCAAAAACTACGCATCAAACGTGAATAAAAAGATGGAGTTATACAAACAGTATGTACGTTTTTGTCGTTTGTAAGTATGCATGATGTATTCTACTCATAGAGATAAGATAATCCTGACGGATAGAGACACGAACGGATGCTGTCAAACGAGACCGATTTTGAAATGCAGTTGTGGGTGTGATTTTGCATATGTATTCAATAGTGTTTGGCTCAAATTTACCTGGTGTATGTCCATGTATCGATATTCAAATAATTATAACTTCCCTTTGAGAAAAGAAGCAAAATAATACAGTCTAGAAAAGATATTACACCTTGGGAAAACTTTACATTGAATAAAAGGCAATGAACTTCTATAAATCATTAATTTACACTGAATTACAGCAAATAAAACAATGCATACCTTTTTCATTTCTTCATTGATACATAAATAATAGTATAATTATATAATCTTACATATAAAAAATAGTTTCAATCAAACTACAGAACTTATTTTGATAAAATTTAAATGGAAATAATTTGAATGTATGCCGTATGAAATAAAACAAAACGATTTTTAAAATTAGACGGAGTAATGCAACAAACAAATCACAAACAGTTATGCGGTTAAAAGAGCGTACAGCCGAATTCATAACCTCCTCCTTTTGTGAAGTCGGGTAACAAATCAGCCCGTTTTTGAATGGTCAGCTAATAATATATAATAACTAGCTTTCGCCCGCGGCTCCACCCGCGTCAATGTCGATCCCTCGGGAATAGTACTTTTTCCCGAAATAAAAGGTAGCCTATGTCCTTCTCCGTACTGCAGAGAACCTGTATGCAAAATTTCATGATGATCGGTTCAGTAGTTACGGCGTGAAAGCGTAACAAACAAACAAACTCACTTTCGCATTTATAATATTAGTTAGGATAATAGCTGATAATAATATAAGGAGAAAATCAATAGTTTTTGCAATATATTTTAACCAGTATTGCTGCTATAGGGAAAGTTTGTCAAATGCACAGACTAAGAGAACTCACCATGGATAAATAATGCGTACATATATCAAAACATTTTACGAAAAATAAACCATAAGCATACAAACATATTTGACAGAACAGCATTTGTTCAGTTAGTCGTACTAAATAAACTCTATGATGTTTATTATTTAGCTTACTGTGTTTAAAGATTCGATGTATGATTTTTAATGTCCATGTGAATAGTTTCACCCGCGATTCTGCAAGAATAAGAAACATGCATAACAAATAGATTCTAAAAAACAAAAACTGGCGACGTAAGCTTCTAACTGAAAATACTCATAAGCACACTTTTGTTAGATATCGTTACGTGAAGTGGCAGTGGGAGGATCATATAGCGCGTAGAACGGACGGCCGATGGGATAGAAAGGTTCTCGAATTGCAACCACGTACCGGCAAGAGCCGACCAGGTGGTCTGACGACCTGTGTTGACCTTTCTAATTATAGTATTGGAAATTCTTGGAGAAGGCCTATGTGCAGCAGAGGACTTGTGTGGCTGAGGTGATGATGATGACGTTAATTTTGGATTAACTTCAATAGGCAAAGAAATAATAGAACCATGACACTTGTTATTCATAGCCATTTTCATAAACGCAATATTGACCAAATTGGTAATCGTACTCAAAGTATGCTAATGATGCTCTACTAGCTCTATGGTAATGTGGAATGTAAAAATATTTTTGAAAAATGTTAAGCAATAAATAAAACACAAACAGTTATGTTAGTTTGGACTATGGAGCGTACCATAAAATACATAGATACAGCCATACTATCACATTTTATTCCCTCGCGAGATAGACAGAGCCCCCAGGTCTAACCTAAAAGCCACGTTCAGCACGGAATTAAAATATTGATGGGTTGCTAGCTGCATCCCCTACTAATATGATTTATCAGATTTTTGTCTATTTCCTCGGTCGGCTTTTACAAGACTTTTTGGAAGAGAAGCAGCTGGTTCATTCTACGTTTTATTCTTTTCTACCTGAGCAGTATGGAAGAGTGATATAGCATACCATACATATAAGTACGTGAAAGCCACAATAAACCTGCTCCGGGCGCAGTCTGGTAAAATATTAAGTAACAATATTTCAGTGCGTGCAATCGAAACTTTTGTCGATGTCGATAAAATATGAATAACTTCAAGCACTAGTGTAAACGTGTGCGAACTTTCTTTACATAATATTTTCGCTAATCCTTATTTATGTTTAAATGTTTTAGTTTTCCTATCGATTAAGAAGCATACTTAACAATACTATCCTAGTAGAAATCAGAATTGTTAGTAGTTTTATACCGAAATTAAACCGGTTACAAAAATGTATACTTACTGATGAAATGAATGTTTGCTAGGATTATCCCTACCAGTTGTAGTGCACTCGACAACCGCACAACACATCATGTTAGTATTTACCTTATTTTATGTTGTACGATAAAATTATCAATATTTTAGATAAAATATTTTCTATTTGAAATCCAGCTGCCCTAGTTGGGCACACGTAATGTCAAATGTCATCAAAAATGGGCCTGCTGTCAATTTCCTCTGTCTTATCTCTCTTTCTAAAGCACAGTGAAGCCGGATAATGACGTACTACTCATTTTCATTTTGAAAGTCTAAGGTATGTCTATGATTCTACTTAGGCTTGGGGACATTATTATGGCTTCATTTTCTATGAGGCGTTGTTACCATTATATTTGATCGAAGGTAATAGCCCTGGAATTTGCCAGCAGCCACTGCGAATGTTGATAGAACTCATGACGACAGAGTTAATAGCACCGTACTATTCATGAATTCCTGACAGCACCATCCGCAATCAAGTTATAACGATATAGTCTCGGTGCGAAAAGCCATACACTACGTTGAAACATGGGAAAGAGTGTGTAACTGGCGATATTCCAACCCGCGGCTGTGTCCTATAATGCTATAATAAAAGTCAGACAGAGTAATAGTTAATGGGTGGGCTGTGGTACCATTGTATCCCTGAAATGGTATTTAAATGATATGATCTGGCAACACTCTCGCAAATTTTGCGTCATCGGTGGCTGCTGTCAACTCACCTCGTCCGTCAAATCGCTAACCCAAGCAAAGCAAGCAAGAAAGCGTCCGTCAGTTGAAGTTTGAGTACATACTGTTTGTGATGTGATTTCAAAATAAAAAAATGCAGAACTACGAATTTCTGAAACTGCTTTCTTAATTTTACCATTTATTGTGTATATAATTCGAACATTATTTTATTATAAGTAGTACTGTTTATGGTGTGTGGTAGAGTCCATAGCGATAATTTCATAACTGTCTCAAAACATTGACGTGTTTCTATAATTACAAAGTTATAGCAAGCTTTAAAGACTGTCATTGCACCTGTGAACAAATGGATTATGTAATTTGTTATTACAAACAAGCGAAGGCACTGTTTACAAAATTTAAAAATTGAAGTGGCCAAGTGACTCAGTTGGAAACTGTCAGTGACAACATGAATATTGTGCTCAAAGAATTCAGGACGAGTTGTAGTTATTTCTTAATAGTGTTGGTGTCGCATCTCCGCTGCAGTACTTGAATGTTGGAGCCCCAGAGTTTGATCTTTGGCCACAATGAGGAAGCAAAGATAAGGTGTTAAATAAAGCACCGTGGAGCACCTGGTGGGAGGCGGAGGCGCGGGCGGCTTGCTGCCCGGCGCCTCGCCTGTGCAGCACCCGCCCAGCATGCTGCAGCCTATGGAGGAGATGATCTTGCCGCCCAAACGCCAAGCTGTGGTGGATCGTTTGAGGTATTCCTTTAACAAACTACTTACAAACAGTCTTAGTAGTTAGTAATCATCACAATTTTATCAGCTAATTCGAAAAGTTGTAAATCATTTTATGATTGTGTATTTCAAGCGTAATTTTTTCTTCAGAGTCTTGAATGTCTTTGAAGAAAATCTTTATTCTGGCATAGCCAATTGTATTGCCTCTGCATGAACATGTTTAGTTCTGCTATGATAATACTTTTTGAAAGTTGAATATTATATTTATTGTATGTTTGTTTGTTGTGTGTGTAAGTGGCCAACATTGGTGTCATCATTATCATTTAAACAATATTTGTTATCAATTCTTATTTGAAAATAAAAAATACAAATTGATTTCAAATATTTGATTATTATTTTCACCAGTAGAAGTATTTGTACACTGTTTACTCTTTATCTTCTGGTATGAGAGAGAGAGAGAGAGAAAATAGAGTACCTATGTATGTTTCATTTTGCCTAAGCTGTCACAAATTAAATTCACAGAGTTGTGGTCATCCACACAGGCATTCTTATTTGATCTTCTAAAGGGTTTAAAATGTCCTCTTATATGATTTTCTTTTCCTGCTGGTTGAGTGTAGTATGCAAAGATTGGTTGGTTGGAGATGTTAGAGGTTTATAGTAGAAAATCTTACAATCTCTATAACAAAGCCCCTGAACTTGTTGCTAAAATTGTATTGACTATCTACAAATGTGAATAAGTACCCATAGGCAGATAAATATTATAACACTATTGTACCATCTAAACTCAATTTCTCTGTTTGGTCCTAACATTGACTGACAGAAAATGCCTTATGGCATTAATTCCATTTGCAATGTTTACTTAAATAAAAATGACAGTGCTGTTTTAAAAATACCTAAGAGATTGCGCCCCAAGAGATAACAACTATTGAAATAATCAAATTGTCAGGACATTAATATGTATTATGCTTATCATCTATAGGGCAGAGTATTTTACTGTATATATCAAATTCTTATATAGAGTTGACATTTGAAGGCAAATCAATTCTTTGTTTCAATAGCATAAAAACTTTAATTAGGTAATTGAATTTTACCATATCAATGATCAGAATTTGTACTAAGTATATAAATGAATCTTTGGCCAAGTATGGCTCCGGTAGTACAAATAGGGCCATGCTCCTCCAGTGGAGACTAGAAAGACCTGATGATGATGATATAAATTAATCTTATCCAAAAATATTGTTCAAAGTCAAACTAAAATAACCTGTCAATCGTGGAAACGCAAATACATAGGAGTATTCATTGTTATGCGACCCAATCGAGCCGCTTGCTAGCTGATAGGTTAAAACAGGTTTCTTCTGGCACATAAACTCACCTTAAACCTAAAAATATGTATGTATTTCAAAATGCTACAGTCCAGATTCACACCCAGGGGTGATGCCCTTGGGAATCGAGCCCAAAAGTTGGCAGCATTAGGTTAATTGGCAATGCTAATACACTGAGCTAGTAAGCTTGCAGTAGCTCTGGCCCTTTGTTTACGGGATACCTTATACATAAGACATTTTTTTTACCAAAAAACTAGAAAGTTTATGGGCTGAAGAGACCCATATTTCTATCAAACGCAAATGTTATTACCTGTGATACATACATATTAATGCCTATTGAGGGTTTCTACTCCTGCTGAGACTGTCCCGCCTTCGACTTGGTCCTCTGGAAATATAGGATGACACCAGTGAGTTGGTACAAGTATTAATATGGTTGTTTACCATTATTCTGTGTTAAGGCTGTTAGTTAGAAAACAACAAGAACGTGGATACAAAAGCAATGTCAATTATATTATTTATGGCGGTATAGTACCTTAAATGGCTAGTACTTCTGGAGTATAAGACCGTTTTGCTCCCTGAACCAGGTTTAATGTGCCTGTGTTATCACATTATGCAAAGACCACATGGCAATAATCATAATGTCCAGACATTATGATAAATCATAATCATTTCAGCCGTAAGAAATCCACTGCTGGACAAAAGCCTCTCCCAAGGATTCTTTGTTCAATGAGAGAGAGGAGCCATACTCACTACACATGGCAGGCGTGTGACGAGCGCAGTTTCTGCAACCATATACCTGATAAATAACAAAGTTTTAATTATTTACTTTGCCCTGAGAAGTTTTTTCATATTTAATTAAATAGTTTTTAACAGCTAAAGGAGCTGTTTTAAAGAGCTTATGAAGAAGTTGATATCATGTAAGCTGAAGTCCAATCTTGGAAATACCTATTATGATACAACTTTGAATAACTAGATGGCCAGAAGTTCAGAAGAGTAAACAGTATTGCATTTAATAATTTTATAAAGAAATTGCCAGTTAATTTAGCAAGTTCAAAAGGATAGTTAGTAGCGATCTTTTATATATTTTCTATGTATGTGCCCTAAACGCATAATGGCACTTGATTCAATATTTTTTTTATTTATAAATATATAATAAATAACATATCACATAAATTGAGCTAGCCCCACATTAAGTTGTGAACTTGTGTCGTAGGATACTAACTCAATGATACTGTATTTTATAATAGATTTTATTTATTCATTTTATCTTACAAGGTAACAGATGTGACATCCAAAACGCTTACAAGATACTTATATAATAATAAAAATAATCTTAATATCGGTCATAATCCATATTATGTTAGTAATGACAAAAGTACTTAATCTAGTGTTAGTAACAGGAAACACGTATAACACACAACACAACAAAACAACAATACTTACTTACCCACTGGTCACCGGCATCTGTATATTCACTTCAGTATGAAGGCGCATCCAATGGCCCAGTAGTGGCGAGTCCCATCTGTCAGTTAACTTATTATATAGCAGAATACTATTTGAGCTAGCACGTAGGCGAATTAATAATGCCGCACACCTCTTTCTTATAATTGCATAAAAGCAGTCTGTATTGGCGGCGGCAAACATTGCTGACGCGCTACAAAAACACGGCAGCCCAAACAATATTCTGAACGCATCATTGTATCGAACGCGCAAAGCGCTGTATGTGCGCCGCGAATACTCAGCCCACAAACCGCACGTGTGACTTTAAAAAGTGTCACTTTTACTTCTTTGCTACATCGTGCAAATCTGCGGGACCACCAAGTGATGAATAATTTAAGGAATTATGATTAAAGGAAGTCACTGCCTGATGCTGCTTGTTGGCCAAATTTTCTAGGTACTGCATGCGTTAGGTCCCTGACAACGCAATGTGATTTATTTTCCTGTTTTGTAACGTAAATGTAAGTTAACATCATTCTGGCTGATAATGATAAAGTATTTAGCCCTGGTTGTGATGCGGCGGCGGACGTGACGTCCATAGTCCATACCAAACATCGCTTGTTGCTGCGACAATATTCAAACTATTTTTGATTATTGAACTTCTTCTTATTTATTTTACTCTCGTAGTACCTATAGGGAAAATAATTGCTTCTCACGTTATAGAATAAAATGCCGACTTACGTTCTGGAAATATGTCTTAAAAAAAACAACGATATATAATCTGGCTTTTTAGGCTGCGCTCTCTGCGGCCTCCAGGCTTAGAATTCGCTCCTAAAATCTGCCGCACTTTGTAATGATAGGATATATTAGGCTACTGCGTTGCGCCCCACTAGCCCTAATGGCCAGCATGATAATACAGTACGCCTATCGATCCTCGTCCTGCTTGCAGGAGAGAGATCGTTCAAGAAAATTACACAAAGGTGTGAAATGGTCGATCGTAGTTCGAAAGGCCATTCGCCATCGCGATCAGCCGGCCTATTTGCTGACTCAGTGTACAACGTTTTGATAGTCACTTCAAAAAACATTACGTTTTACATATCTTAAATAAAAATAATCAATCATACGAAACACGCAATGTATTTTGAGGTGACTATAAAAACGTTGTACATAAGTTCGCAAATAGGCCAGCATGTCTTGCCGCCTGAGGTCGTCGAGGTATCATCAGAGGTGGTGGTGGTATTGGAGTATGGGATGGTATGGCCGTCGTCCATAATTTAAAACAGATGATGTTCGGATCACCAAAAAACTACTCTATCAATATAACTAAAGTAAGGGCAATGAATGGCTTTTTATTATTTTTCATTAATGATTTTTCATTAGATAGTTTTTTTTATTAGATAGTTTGAAGTTAAATAAAAACTAGTGTACTAGTGTACATATGCAATATCACGCAAAACAGCAAAAGCTATTATGTTATATTGCACACATAGTGCACCGATATTGTAGTGATGGGCATAGCTTGCAATAGCGCACCGTAGAATGCAGCGAGTGAAATTATGCCGGTGCCAGCCGCAGTATGTAGTGTATCGGCGCTAAGCTAACGGTACTGAAAGGCCAGTTGGCGGTGCATAAACGCTCCACTCCGATTTGTTTGTGTTGCAGCCTTCTAACCCTGTTCTATACTTGTTTGCGATTGAGCCTAAATTTTGTGATATAGCGTTAGTATTGCAGTATGTTTCTGTTCGCGCTACTGTAGCCTGTAAGTAAATGTAACAAACAAATTCATAATGACTTAACATCATCATCATTTCGACTAGGTGTCACGGTCAATCGACCATGTACACCCTGGTGTCAGAGTTGTTCGGGACCGCCTCTCGGCCTATTTCTGTTCGCGCTACTTGATGCGGTCTAAAGTCTACGGCGAATACAGTTTGCATTTTGTAAAAATATAGAAGTTTGTGATAAAAATTGGTTGCAATTTAGTTTTAATATTTTTACTGTTCACTGACGAATATAAAAAAAAGTATGTACCTGCCTCTTTAAATACCATTTAATTGACTGAAGTCAATGCTAAATATTAAATATTTTATAATGTACCTACTTATATTTTTTTATTTTTCAAAAAGATCTCAACCTCAAACGAACGCAAGTAAATGGTACCTATACCGTTTAATATACCATAACAATAGGTACTTAGTAGCTAGCATTATTGAACAATTAGTGAAATAAACAATGTCAAAAACATACACAAATAACAGGCGGGGGAGGTTTAAGATCAAGTATGTGAACAGAAACGGCGATCAATATTGTTGGCGTGGGCAGAGGGAGTCAAGCAATCCCCTGTGCTAATGGTTTAATTTGTAGGAAAATCCCCTGGTCACTCGGGCTGCCCTTTAAACATATAAACTTGTTAGTAATAAAAAGTAATAAAAAGGTTGTACATGATCCTTCAATTTATCAATATGTAGAGTCGTTTATGTGCAAGACGTATGAACTCAGAACATAACAATACCCCGTGCCTAAAAATCTGCAACAGTAAAAGTATTTTTAAAGAAAAATAAAAACACTACTGCTCTGTCAAAAATTAGCCTGTGGCACTCGGTTAGAGCCACATAGGCACGACGAAAACAGAGGTTTTCAGCACTCAAATCGCGGTCCCAGTTACCAGATTTTATGTTAATTATTAATCTTCTTCAGGCGACTGGGACCGCTCATAAATTAAGAAAATAGTGTTCAAGCCAAAAATGAATTAGTCAAACAAAAAACTCTGTCAATATAATGTCGATCTCTCGGAAATAAAAATAAACTTTTTTTGCGAGACGAAAGGTAACCTATGTCCTTTTTAATACCCCAGATAACGTGTGTACAAAATTCATGATGATTGGTACAGTAATAAAGGCCTGAAAGAGTAACAAACAAATAACAATCCTTTTTGCCAGTATAAAATCAAGTCGCTTCCGCTGTCAGTTCGCTTAGATCTTTTAAACTACTTAACGGATTTTAATGCAGTCTTGATTCTTGAACAATATATAGATTGATTCTTGAGGAAGATTTATTATGTATAATTTACTACCCGTGCGAAGCCGGGGCGTGTAGCTAGTGTAATACTAGCACTCACCTAGTATGACCCTTCTAAATAATTCATTTGTCAATTTTAACGTTTTCTATACCCCTAATGTTTTATAATTATTGCGCAGTTAACATTTAACTATGTCCTTAAAGTAATTGACTTAAGGCCACATGACTTAATATTACAAGTGAACTGGTTCAGGTTTATCACCTCTTATAAATATAAGTGTTATGTATGATCTAGGCCAGTGGACTTTGATCATAATCAATCCGACCGCAAACACTCCACTGTTGGACATAGCCCTCCCAAAAAGGGGGGTTTTGCCATACTCACCACGACGACTGCAGACGAGATTTTTCAATAGTCAATAAAATAATGCCTACTAGATACAAGCATGTCAGATATTTGTTGTAGTAAGTGCGATAGGCTATTATTTGATTTTATAACAAATTTGAATCGTCCAAAACCGTATTGATATTGTGTCGGGCAAACATGAGACAGGTTTTTGGTGAATGACCGTTGTGTGCGCGACAGACGCACGCCAAGGGCATTCGGCGGATAACCAGAAGAGGTGTAAAATTGAAATCACAATTGAAACCTTTCTAAGCTGTGATTTAATCTGATCTTTGTTAAAAGATTTTGTTCAGCAAAATACCTACGTCACATTCACCAACAAACACAACATGAATAGCCAAAATATTTTGACTTTCACATGATGAGTTAATTTTTTGCAATATTTCGTATTTTTATTGAAAATAATGAATTTACTATATCTTATTCTTTGCAAAACTATATCTTTCACCATTCTATGATTGTGGTCACGCTTACTGCCCATTATTATTTTACAGCCCACAATTACTACTAGCGTAGATCGTAATCATAAACACCGATAATGTCATCAATGGCAAAGTACCATATTTATTTATTTAAGCTTTTATAGTGAGCAAATAAATCAATTTACTACGTATAATTCTTATACTCTAACTATTGCACAATATTCCAGCTGTATTTGCTGTCCAAATGGGATTTATCATTGTGTATTCTATTCTCTATGATTATTATGTGGTGGTCTGTGGTGGGATACTGATAATGATGAGCCGAGTGAGTGAGATTGTTATGAAGACAAAAATTTATCATGATTTTTATGAAGTTACATTAAATCTATACTAATATTGTAAACCTGAAGAGTTTGTTTGTTTGAACGCGCTAATCTCAGGAACTACTGGTTCAAATTGGAAAATTCTTTTTGTGTTGGATAGTCCAATTTTTGAGGAGGGGTTAAGGCTACTTAAAACTTCACGCTACGACTAATAGGAGCGAAGCATCAATAAAAAAATATTTGAAAACGGGGGAAAATTATTCATTCATACTAAGAAAAAAACTAATTAATATACCGCGGACGAAGTCGCGGGCAACAGCTAGTATATGTATGTAAGTATTGACGTACAGTAATATAAACTTAATATTAGGTATAATACTAGCTATTGGCGGCGGTGGCTCCGCCCGCGTTAATGCCGATTCCTCAGGAACAGTACAATTTCACGGACTGAAAGGTACCTTATGTCCTTCCCCGGGCCTCAAACTAACTCCATACAAAATTGGTTCAATAGTTGAAACGTGAAGTGATGACAGTGACAGACAGACATAATTAATTTCCCATCATAATATTAGTATGGAAGTATGAATATGGATTATAAAGATTTGTGTGTGTGATTATGGATTGGATAAACTAGAAAAGTACAGGACCGATTTGAAAAATTATTTCACCAAGAGTAATCTAATTATCAGCGACAGCGAGTAAACATGCTATATGTTTTTAATTAGGGATCCGTACGAAAATTATACACAAGGTATCAAAAATATGCCTAAAAGACGTCATTATTGGGCAAATGTTGTGAAAAGTATTAATGTCTCTATCATCATGGGATATTCAAATATTACGTAAGCAGCGAATGGGGGTGGAACTGCACGGTGATGACGTCAGAAACATTTTACAAAAAAAAAACAAACATATTTTATAAAAATTATAGCAATGTTTACGTAAGCTTAATGGTTACATAAGCTTAGGGAGCGGGGAAAAGCTTTCCTAATTTTGCTGACAAGGGGGAGGAGGAGGTTGAAAATAACTGATATAGTGCTTACGTAATACTTAAAAGGTCCCTAGTGTCTTACTGGTTACATCCTCAGAAGTCAGCTAAGATGCTTCGGTATCCAGGGTCCGCAGGCCGAGGGTCCGGATAGACTGTATGATAAAAGCTCAATAAAACTTTACTGAATTCATTAAGTGTCGAGTGTCGCGAGGGACGCTGCAGTACGTTAGACACGAATGGAGATATCTCGTATAGTGTCTAACGTACTGCGGCATCCCTCTCGTCAGTGACTGGATTCAGTAATTAGTGCAATTGGACTTTCAATTGATATCTCTATCATCTGAACGTGGTCCCGGTTACATCTCGACCTGAGATGCTTTCCAACCAGGGGCCAGGTGGTCGGCCCGGGAGCCCGGATAGACTGTGTTATAAAAACGGAAACTACGCGAACGAAGGCGCGGGAAACAGCTAGTTCTAGAAAAGAGTCATTGCATCTCAATTAATAATAATCTACGTATCATTAAATTAATTTTCATTTAAATTATTAATATTTTTCAGTTTTTACCTTCTCAAAAACATCGATCTAATCCAATCTGATTGGTTTATATCGAATCGGGACTGTTTTTATGCAAGTAAAATATTTAAATACATATACAGGCACAAGTGTAGCCGAGTTTCGTTTTCTCTAAGAGAGTCCAACTGTTATATGGTTCGTGCACAGTCGTGTATGTTGTGGTGAAAGCTGTAAATAGTGGTATTGAGATAAGATCTAATGTCCCTCCTCACGTGAAAATGGTGCACAACTGTAAATGGAATGTCGTCCGTTTTAATGATGTGCGTAAGCGGCAATCAAAAGTAATTTTATATTTCCGCCATTTCATAACAAGCAATTCTTAATTTTTGGCATACAGTGAATCACAAATTCTAAATGAACAGCATGTGACAGAATGCGAGGAACATTCCGTACTTTTGCACATGGATCTAGGAAACCTAGATCCATGCCTTTGTTTCAAATTTAAGACATTTTATTGTAACTAAATTAATGACGAAATTGACAGTGTAGTTACGAGTATGTCTAAACTAAAACATAATAAGTTGGAGGCATTTTTTATATCACTATACACAATAAACTGTTTTTCGCATTATCCGTCCAACAAGCCTGATTCGAATGCAATACATCTATCAGGTCACGTTAAGGTTCGGTAGAGTTCATGCGACCGAAATGATGTTGGTATTTACAACACACGTGATAATTGAAAACTCGCGTTCTATTTAATGTTTACTCCGGAATAGATATCGTCGGGAATCTGGAGGGGCATAGCGGTGTCAGTGACATAGCGTGACACACAATCGGGACTTATCGAAGGCGTTGTTTGCGTAGCGCGACAACCGGCGGCTGGTCAATGAACTAAACAAAAACACCTACGAGGCAGTGCACGGATCGGTGCGGTGCCGGTAAGAAGCCGGTGATGCAGACCGGTGGCGTGCATGATTTCGGCAGCAGACTACCGGGCAGAGAGTATTTGACTGCTGTGATACGTTCGAAGGGCTTTCAATGTATTCTAGGTATTCATATAAAAATCGGTACGATAGAATATTTTTTAATGTAAGTATACCCATAATACCCCCCACAAACTTACGTAAACATTGGTATCCTTTCACAAAATATATTTGTTTATTTCGCGAAATGTTGCTGACATCATCTGCGTGTAATATTTAATGACCCCATAACCTCAATACATTTATGCATTTATTGCTACCTTAAATTCTTGGACGTCAGGAAATAGATTTAAAGAATAATGAAATAAAACGTAACCGTACCGTACGTGGCCGTGGCATATGTATATGACGTCACACAAATTTTCGACTTTTTGAAATCCCCCTTTGTCTCGCGTTTTCCTATCTCTTCAACACGTACTGCCATGTTCGACGTCTGGATTTTGCTTGCGCAAAAGCATCCATCTGCATATCCTGCGGTTATAGTTTCACGTTTATTGTGTACATCAGCAAAATTCCTTTAGAATCCCAGAGTTTGTTGCCATCAGCTTTCCGGCAGAAGGACTGACATAACGTTTTAAGAGTCCGCACTCTTCTTATGCAATTGCATGCATACCTGGGTACTTTCAAGGTCATAATAATGAACCCATGTTTCTCGTCCATCGCCGTTAATTACGGTCGAAAATACTCGATGGATTTCTAGCGCAGAGCTCCAAAAGCTCTACAGCAGTCGGTTCTCTCTATGGCACCGCCCGCACATTAACATTCGCGGACCCATCTTGTACAGCACTAAGACTATTATGAATTCATGAATATAGTACCAACGAACAGGTTTGTCATCTCTTCTAACAATTTAACCTTCGGGCATATTCCAGTACACGTTTCTCAGCTTTTTACGTTTTCATCAGTCGTGGCAACAACGACGCCGCCCGCACAAGGGTTGTCTTCAATGAGTGCATTGAAGACGAAGAGGCAGTGGCTTATCCGTTTTGAATTCACTTTGGAACAAAAGATAGAGAAGGTATAGGAAGGAAAGTCCTGGTAGATAGCTAGGTACTATTTTTTCATGACTTAGTTTTTTGATGTTTTGCTTTTTGTAAGGAATTTCAATCATAGCGCTGTGTCGATTTTTTCAACTTTATCGCGTCAACCAGTCATTAAGGTAGTGGTTGGCGGAATATTATTAAAGAACTACTGACCATGTACAATTTTTTATATATATTACCTCATATAGTTTAATTTAATTAACTAATGAGCTCATTAGGAAGACTTTACTGTCTATTTTTGTATTTTTTTTTTATGAAAAATACCCAATTAATTTGATTTCTTTATTATTCACACAAGTTCAAGTTCAACAGAAATACATCAGCTGTGAAAATTACTACTGTCTAACTATCACGGTTCATGAGATACTGCCTGGTACTGCCCACAGACATACAGAGAGATGGACATCGGAGCCTTAATAAGAGGAAAATAGGAGGGCCGTATTTCCATACAAGCGAAATCTCCTGATTCCTCGCCAGAAAGTTCTAGTAGAGCAATGATTTATTACAAAAAAATCTATGAATATATTAGCATGTCCCATGTTTTAATTTCTTTCATAATTGAACTATTTAAAGATATATGAACCTTCAAAAACCTTAGTAAGAATTTCCGTTGTGTTTAAACATCAAGAAAACCTTGACGCGATTATATTAGAAAAAGAAAACATAGAAACACAGCCATAGATTATTTTAAATTTTAATAAAAAAAAAATAATCGTTTAATTTTGGAGAAAAAATCAGGGGACAACGAACTGTTATTTTTGTGTACTTTTCATAGGTATTTTCGGTCTCTATCGCACTGCGGGGGTTGTTGGGCACGCACGGCGCGACAGCAATAGATTTTACAAATACCTATTTTTCAATTCCCTCGAGGTTAGTGTTTCCTTTTAATTATGGTATTTAGTTTTAGGCAAAATGCAAAATTTGTGTTAATTCAGTAATTAGGTCACCGTCGGTCGTACCGTGGGCCCAATTTTATTTTCGTTCATTCGTTTTTGAGTAAAAACATTTAAATATTTGATCTTTGACATTTCACATTATATATATGTGCTAGAAGGCAATTGATAGATATTAAAGCATAAAAAAAGAGGAAAGCAATTTTTGTGTTTAACATGCTTGCTACGAGCACGATAATGTTTATCGCAAGCTACCTTATCTGTAGTGTGACGTAGCCACGTAGTTATTTTCTTTGCCTAACTAGAGATGATTATTTATTACTATTTAGTACATTGTAGAGTACTTATATTTGTTGTTTATAATAAGTTTGTGTGTGCATCGTTTCTTTAGCCATATACACTCAATTTTTAGCAATAGATATTTTAATTATTAATAAAGAATTACCTAAAATACTTTTCTGTACGATATAGCTATTTAATACTTATTGCTATCAGTACTCAAACTTTTTATATTAAGAATTGTTTAGTTCCATATATGCTCCGTAGTTTTTTTCGACAGCTTTGTAGTTTGCGTAAAAAATAGTACTTAGTGCGTTTTCTATATATCTATACATATAATAAAACAGTAAAAATATTTTGTCTGTACATTTAGAATTTTTGACTGAAATGGATAGAGGGACACTTAAAAAGAAAAGAATAATAGAAAGCAAAAATTTTTTTTTCGAATTTCTTGTCTGTCTGTCTGTATGTATGATCACGATTATCTCCGAAAATACTTAACCGATTTACTTCAAACTTACACCAATTGCTTTGTTTTAACTCAGCAAAACATTTAAAGTTTGTTTCATCAAAATCGGTTCATTAAAAAAAAGTTATCGTCTTTTGAATAAACACAAGGCATGAGTTTGCCTGCAAACATATAGCAAAAAAAAAATATACGTGACTTATGGAAATTAAAATCCAAAGTCAATTCATCATCATTATACGACAGCATTATACATATCCATACTATCCATAGTAATCCATCTAAAAAAAGGAGAAGCTGACTGACTGACTGACATATCAACGCAGGGCCTAAACTATAAGGGTTAGGAACTTGAAATTTTGCACAGGGTTTTCTTTTATAACGTAGGGGATTAGAAAAATAAAGGATTTTTGGATATTCATCTCCTAAGGGGGTAAAACGGGTTGCAAAGTTAGTATGATACTTTGTTGTTTTTGAAGTTATTCGAATGAAATTCAGCATGAAGGTATGAAACACGAGTAAAATATTTTACTCAAAAATCATCCCTTAAAGGGGTAAAATAGGGGTGCAAAGTAAGCATGAAACTTAGCCATTTTTAAAGTTAGTCGAATGAAATTCAGCATGAAGGTTCTTTACTGAAAGGCATGAAACACGAGTTAAATATTTTTCTCAAAAATTATCCCTTAATTTATGTATAACGGGGATGCAAAGTTAGTATGAAACATTCCGGTTTTGAAGTTATTCAATTGAAATTCAATATTAAGGTGTTTCATTGAAAGTCATGAACTAATGTATTCCGGGTAATTCTACTGTTCCTGAAAAATCGACACTTGCGGGCCAAAGGCAAACCTGATTTATATATCAACGCACAGCCGAAACTACTGTGCCCAGAACTTGAAATTTGGCACAGGGATTCTTTTTATGATGTACATGAGCACTAAGAAAGGATTTTTAGAAAATCAAAGGGGGTGAAGTTTTATGGAATTTTCTCATTTCTGGACTTAAAAGTTTGAAAGTAGGTACACAAGTTCTCAATTAAAATTAAAAATGATCTGTTTAGGTAAACCAGATAACATTCTCCCTTGAAGGGGTAAATAGGGGGTAAAGTTTGGATGGAATTTTTCAATTTCTAGACATAGAATATAAAAATAGGTATGCAAGTTCTCGATTACAATTAAATAGATCTGTGTAGGTGAAATGTATAAAATCCCCTCCTTAAGGGGCAACATGGGGGCAGTGGGGGGGGGGGGGGGGGGGGGTTAAGTTTGTATGGACATTTTGTCATTTCTGGACGTTCTGGATTACAATTAAAAAGATGTATGTAGGTAAAACCGACGAAATTTTCGCCTGAATGGATAAAATAAGTAAAGTTGTGGATTTTTTTTCATTTCTAGACTTAGAAGTATGAAAATAAGTACGAGTATATACGTTCTAGATTACAATTAAAAAAGATCTGTGTAGGTGAAATGTGCAAAATTCCCCCCTTAATGGATAAAGAGGGTCGTAAGGGAATTTTCTCATTTCTGGACATAGAAGTATAAAAATAAGTATATATGTTTAAAATAGGTGGGATAAAGTTTGTATGGTTTGTTTTTATTTGCTTAGAAATATGACAATAAGAAGTTCTCCATTACAATAAAAAAATATCTGTGTAGGAGAAATGGGCAAAATCCCCTCCTTAAGGGCTAAAGATCTATGCAGGTGAAATGTATTCAATTCCCCCTTAAAGAGAAAAAGCAGAGGGGGAGGGGTTTGTATGGAATTTTTATCACTTCTACTGTTCCCAAGGGAACGACATTAACGCGGGCGGAGCCGCGGGCAACAGCTAGTGTGAAATAAAAGTAATATCGCTCACTTGAAGGTACTTTTGCCGTCTGGTATGGAGAAAGCGCGTAGAGTGGAGTGGAGTATCGGTAGCCGCGTAATTAGCCGCGGCTGCGGAGGCGGGCGGATTGAGTGCAGCTCTTGTATTAATGCACTCCTAAGGGAAAGTGCAGCTTGCGTACGGTTAGCTAAAAAAATGTTGCTGCAGATCATAAACATTACTATGGTCATAAAGATATATTGTATTTTGGTAAAAAAACTGTGAAATGTAATTTATGTTATGCTCTACTGGTCATTCTATTCTGCTCCTGAATGGAAAGGAGTAAATTAATCAAATGTAATGAATACAGCGTTGTTGTCATGGTTTTTTTATGTTATAATAATGATGCATTTTCAAACAGTAATGAGAAAAATCTAGTAAATGTTGTATTTAATAGTTTTTTTAACACCTCACCAGTGGCATAGGTTACTTAATAGTTGGCCTTCATTTTTATTTATTTTAATAGTCATAATATAAATACTTAGGTGACCGAGCTCCGCTCGGTAAGTTCCCTAGGGATAACCTAGCGAGATCGATTTATTACGCTAATATAGGTATTTATAATATAACAAATACACAAGAAGTGCTAGTTAAATAGTAAAGGAGAATATAAAATACCTATATGTAAACTTGTTTTTACAAGATCGGGCTGGCTGTACCTAATTACAACGGCATGCTCCACCCAGCGGACGGGTCGCACTCGACTCGCTACTCCTCGATATGACTAATTAGAAGCCAGCAGCATCGCATGCTGTATTTGTTATGTTGATTCGTATGGCGAGTTTATATTCTTGATATCGAAACACCGGGTGACGTGAACGCTTGATACTAGTTATGTAACACTTGATGGTAGTTGCAAGCCGATTTGATTACCTAACTCTGTACTCGTAAACTGCTAGTATTACAATTGGTAATATTGTTACAGTATTAAGTATATTGTAATTGATCAAACATTACTATTAACTGAACAAATAATTATTAAAAGCTGCACCCTGTATTAGTCTTAAAAAATTTATTGTTACTAAGCAAACTTGCTAAGTAACAGGAATTTAAATTACATAATAAAGCGAATCTATTAAAAAAGTCTAAAGTCGAACTATCCGTCAAACGAATTTTAATCCATGAAAACGAAACCATCGAAAATACAATGAGATTGCGTTTATTTTCCATATTTTAGTTGTATGATCAAATCTTTAAAATTGTTCTAGTCATGAACACTTGTCATTTCATTAGAAGATGAATCCTGATTGTGAATCCTACCTTGAGACTCTCTGGGTTGGTACAAAGGCTTGGCTTATCCTTATTGTGTAGTTGTTGTTTGTTTTTCGTGTATGTGAAGGCAACCTGTGTAGTATTCATGTCAATTTGGGTTTCCTGGTAAATTTTCTCTGCTTAGTGCCGCAGCTCTTTTAAAAACAAGTGAAAGTTTCATTAAAATCCATAAACACATTACGTATACATACGTGAATTTGACGCGTTTGAAATACAAACATGGCTGGCCTGGTCACAATGATTCGGAGTATACCTACTTACATATATCGCAGCGTTATAATGGGGTAATGTGTTTGGCATGATCCCAGCCTGCAGAATTGCCTCCGGTTAACCTGGTACATCCTACCATAAGTGCAGGTACAGCTACAAATAATGATCGCTATTTGTTTGTCCCTTAGAGGTAGAATTTAGAGTTATTCAAAGCTGTAGTTTAGTTATTATGCAAGCAAGACGCTACTACGATGATGTGACGCATTGTGTGGATTCAGAATTGATAATAACCTTGGCTGTTCCATCGCCAGAGGTAGAGAACGATATTGTTGAATAAATGAAAAGCTGTAGTAATGATTTTTTATGTAGCAGACAGTGTCCGCATTAACATTTGCTCAAGGTGACCGCGCTCGGAGTTGCGGCTGACTGAGCATTGATTGAAACAGTTGTTTGTTACCTGTGTACATCACCTTGTTTTTACATTAATAACTGCTTGTTTTCAGACACTCGTAGATATGGTTTAGAGGACAGACGATGATTCGATATTATTATTCCTTTGTTTGTAGGTGTAAAATTTCATCGAAATCGTTAGAGCCGTTCAGAAATGTAATGCATTTTTAATTCTAATTTATGCAAAAATAAAACGACAAGGCTCTCTCTTTTTAGTCAGTATTAGAAATTGTTTTTGGATTGTAATTTCGAGGTGCGCAATGCTTTTAAAGTAGAAGTTTATTAAAATATATTTTTTAAGCAACCCCCGACGCAAGAATCCGTCTATCTTGTAAAAACTAGACAGGTCAAATTTTGGTAAACCATGTCTAAGAAGCATCGCTAGAAAACCTGTTTTCAAATTAATAATTTTTTTATAGTTCACTCTCATAGCGGTCAAACTTATCTTTTTGCGTCGGGGGCTAATAAAAAAGCAAAGTCTGTTTTAGAGCGCCTAGGCCTTGTCATTACCAGACTGCCAAGAATGGATATGTCTTTTGCGCGTATCTTGTATGTTTGTACATTTCTTACAATAATACCTCGTATCTTCCAAATGACTGCTTGAATTTCGACACTTAAGGTATCGTTAGGTTTGTTTTAAAAAACCTTAAATACCTAGGTTTTTAAAGAAAAAGGGAGGGCAGTCGGTTTTTTTTAATAATGCAATTTGTTTAACGAGTGTTTTCTTGTTACAGACGGCGAATCGAAACCTATCGTCGACGTCAGTCAGAGTGTGTGCCGAGGTTTGACCAATCGTTCACCGGTGCCTGCGAGCAGCAAAATTTGGAAACAAGTGCGCTGCAAAAGCGGTTTCTAGAAGGCAAAGCCAAACGACATGCCAAGAAGAGTGACCGCAAACCCGACTTACCGGCCATCAGCGGTGTTCACAGCAGTGTTCATGTGGTAAGTTCCATATTTTATTTTCCTTTAATTATTCTTTATTAAGATTCGAAGCGCTAATAATAAAGAGACCTTTGCTGAGCAGTGAGACAAAATAGAAAGGATATTTTGCTTTAAAGTCAATACATATCTTACTTACCCAACTGATTGGTTTGAATCCTGCGACCGCGAATCGGCCCCGGCCTCAGAGTTCCTAGCTCTTTGTATGACTTAGTGCTTTACGTAGGGAAGTTTCTTCTATTACGGTTGTGTCATCTTGTGATTTTTTTTCCTTACACCTATAGTTGTGGGGTATCTATGAATAGGTCTTCAAAAATGATATTGGGGTTTCTATATTTTTTCTAAACTGAATAGTATGCGCGGGAGACACTTTCAAAGTGGTAAAATGAGTGTCCCCCTTCTGTAATTTCTAAAATAAGAGAATGATAAAACTAAAAAAAATATGATGTAATTAATTACCATGCAAATTTCCACCGAAAATTGATTTGAACAAGATCTAGTAAGTAGTTTTTTTAATACGTCATAAAACGTAAATCGCAATTTACCTTTCATTCAATCAACTCAAATATAACAATAACTTTTATATTACGTTACTTGCTGCTACGGAACCCTTCATGGGCGAGTCAGACTCCCTTTTTTGTTTTAAGGCATTGTGTTAAATTGCCAAGGACTATAATACTTCTTTATCAAAAATTGTCTGCATTTGCCCGACTTCTTCCGAGTTTTGTACACAACGCGTATGTTTATGGAGTCAACGTTTTAAAGAATTCTCTAAGGCATCTTGTTTAAAAAAGTTTATTAAATTTTGCTTTACTTGCATTGTAATTATATTTCTTGTTCTTGAAGAGCTTTTACACAAAATAATTTAAATTTTTAAGAAATACTAGGAAGGTTAAGGTTGGTTAGAATGTCGATACTGCTTTTGTTAAGGGGGCGCCCATTAATCGCGTCATACGTTTTTGGCTTGTTTTAGACCCCCCCCTCCCCCATGGTGATCTTTGGTGATATTTTTAAGAACCCCCCCCTCCCCCGTCCAATATGACGTGTATTTTTTTCGCTAACTAAAGAACATATTTCTAACACATAAACTTACGTACACGTGAAGGGTAAAAAAAACACACTACATGTATACATATCTTCGTATTTTAATTTTCTCCCCACAAATTTGTGAGAAATTGTTCAATAGTGACAAGGTTTGGTATGGATGAATCGTCCGCAGATTCTGGGATCCCGTCGGTATATTCGATGTCTTGCTCGTATTGCCACTTCGCGTCATCGTTCTCTCTCATAACGCACAGGACTTCTCTCCGCTCACGCTGAGCTAATCGAGCACTACGGCGCGTTGCGAGCACCCGTGATGGACAGGCAAGAGCATTTTCAAAACTTGTATACCTCATTTCTGTTGTCTTCCGATGCATTTGACGGTGATTTTGCAAATTTTTTTTATATCCGCGCGCAAGTTTTAAAAACTCTGGTTTTGAAAGTTTGGTTAGCTGAAGGGTTGATGATTTAAAAAATAATAGCGAACTAATATTTTTATTTTATTGACTACTAGCTGTTGCCCGCGGCTCCGCCCGCGTTAATGTCGTTCCCTTGGGAACAGTAGAAATGATAAAAATTCCATTCAAACACCTCCCCCTCTGATTTTTCCTCTTAAGGGGGAATTTAATACATTTCACCTGCATAGATCTTTAGCCCTTAAGGAAAGGGATTTCGCCCATTTCACCTACACAGATATTTTTTTATTGTAATGGAGAACTAATATACTTATTGTCATATTTCTAAGTCTAAAAATAAAAAAATTCCATACAAACTTTACCCCACCTATTTTACCCCTCCAAGGGGAAATTTCGTCCATTTTATCTACAATCTTTTTAATTGTAATGTAAACATATGTACTTATTTTCATACGTCTAAGTCCAGAAATGAGAAAAATTACATACAACCCCCCCCCCCCCTCTGCTTTTATCCCTTAAGGGGGGAATTTTATATATTTCACCTGCATAGTTCTTTTTAATTGTCACCGTGGACTTCTATACCTATTTGCATACTTCTAAGTCTAGAAATGAAAAAAAAACCATACTGACTTTAATCCCCTATTTTATCCCTTCAGGCGAAAATTTCGTCGGTTTTACCTACATACATCTTATTAATTGTAATCCAGAACGTCCAGAAATGAGAAAATGTCCATACAAACTTTATCCCCAAATGTTGCCCCTTAAGGAGGTGATTTCATACATTTCACCTACACAGATCTTTTTAATTGTAATCGAGAACTTACATACCTATTTTTATATTCTAAGTCTAGAAATGGAAAAATTCCATACAAACTTTACCCCCTATTTGCCCCTTCAAGGGAGAATGTTGTCTGGTTTACCTAAACAGATCTTTTTTAATTTTAATTGAGAACTTGTGTACCTACTTTCAAACTTCTAAGTCCAGAAATTAGAAAATTCCATATAAACTCCACCCCCCTTAATTTTCTAAAAATCCTTTCTTAGTGCTCATTTACACCATAAAAAGAATCCCTGTGCCAAATTTCAAGTTTCTGGGCACAGTAGTTTTGGCTGTGCGTTGATATATAAGTCAGGTTTGCCTTTGGCCCGCAGCTCCGCCCGCGTAAGTGTCGATTTCTCAGGAACAGTAGAATTACCCGGAATATATTAGTTCATGACTTTCAATGAAACACCTTATTAAAGTACTTGACCGTTATTTGAAACTGTACATATTGAGATAGGCCCTGTGTTTTCTGCTTTCTCTTTCTACCTATATAGTGCTGTCTCGCTCGCACGATCCCACCATCTCATCTCACCAGGCACGGTGGGGGGCCCTTGTGGGGGCGCCCGCCATCTTAGAATCATTGGCGTCCTGTTTTCTGCGGTGCACGGTCGTGCTAAGGACTGCGTAATATTCTGGTAAAATGAATTACATTTTAATTTAACCGTTTTTCTTTCTCATGGAAAATTACGGATAACATTTTATAAAATTATTACTTAAATTACTAAATTTACAAAGTCATGTAGTGACTAATATAGTAATAACGGAGTTTCCGTTCGAATTTATTACCATTTATTTTAAATTCTACCTTTTTAATTAAAGTGTTTGTCTTAACCGTGTTTTAACACGACTTTTTCCACAGATAAGTGAAGTGAAAGTGTTGCGTGTGATTTATAAATCAATATGGAGTCTTTTGACAGTAATAAAAATAATTCCCCTCGAGCGGGCCCATCTAATGTTGAGAACAACAGTTGTAGAGGAAACGTCGCGCAGTACTTCTGGTAGCAAGTTTACAAGTAGTTATTGTTCGTCGTCTAGTTCTAGTTCCTCCGATATTAATAGATATAAACGAAAGAAAAGGGGGGGCAAATATCGCAGGCGCAAGTCACCTTTTATGAGGGAAACAGCCAAAATTGTGTAAACAAAATGACTGTTGTTCATGGCAATTTAGTGGCGAACTGTATGTCAATAAAAGTCCGCCCAAATCGGTTATACGTGATTCAAATTTAATTTTCGAAATTTATACACTTTAAGTGGAGCCTGCTGAGCCCAAAACTTTGGTTGAGTATTTAAAGGACATGCAACATTTTGATAAAAGTGAATGGTGCGAAGTCCGTTACGCGGACACGCAAAAAATATATAATCCTACACCGGGGTTTGTGGAACTAGAAGTAAATGACGAGCTAAGAGCTTATAATTCATTACGTCATTTCGCAAATTCTGAAATAGCCTACGCTTCTTTAACATGTTGTGTTCTCAAACAACGCGATGTCTTATAATCATCTATTCGGGATCTTTTGGAATGGGCCCAAGAATCTGAAATTTCTTTTGACGGTTTACGTGGAAAATAGAGGAATTGTTTTTAAAGGGTGATGTGTTCAAGTTTCATCAGAATTACTTCAACTCATTTGTGGCCACAGAGCTGAGGTTATACAAATGAGTAGACATGGAATAATTAACTTTGTACGTGACCCACTTACCAAAGTAGCTTTGCGTAAAATTCCGCCCTCATGTCAACATTTATTTAATGCTAAGTCTTTGACTTCTGTCCTCAAAAAAGCTGGAGGAGTAAGGGAAACATTCCTACCCCCACAAAAATAACAAAACAACACTAATGCTCCAGCTGCACAAGCTGGTACGAGCAAGCAAACTTGCCACCCCCCGCAGGGGCAGGCAACTTTTAATGGACCCTCGCAGGGTACCACACACTCACATGGATGTTGTGCGACGCACATTTCCCATGCTAATCAACCCCCACAGGGTTGTTGTCACTCATGGCCTCGCAAGGACATGGTAATTATAACGCTGACTCTTCGATGCTTCAGCTGCACAAGCTGGTACGAGCTAGCAAACTCGCCACCCCCCGCAGGGGTAGGCAACTTTTAATGGACCCTCGCAGGGTACCACAGACTCACATGGATGTTGTGCGACGCACATTTCCCATACTAATCAACCCCCACAGGGTTGTTGTCACTCATGGCCTCCGCAAGGACATGGTAATTATAACGCTGACTCTTTGATGCTCCAGCTGCACAAGCTGGTACGAGCAAGCAAACTCACCACCGCCCGCAGGGGCAGGCAACTTTTAATGGACCCTCGCAGGGTACCACAAACTCACATGGATGGTGTGCATCGCACATTTCCCATGCTAATTAACCGCAGGGTTGTTGTCACCCATGGCCTCCGCAGGGACATGGCAATTATAACGATGACTCTCACTCAGCGCCTTCTAACTCTAGAGGTTCCTTTCGACCCAGAGGAGGTCGGCAGACCTACAAGTCCCAAGAGTATAATAAGCGCAAGTCATCGAGACCAACCTCAGATTTCAAGATGCGTGGGAAGAAACGAGGCAAGTATTGACAACCAATTCAGAGCGGGGCGACTACTTTTATTTCACAAAAGGTGGGAACGGCTCGGTGCTCTACCGTTCATTTTAAAAATAATAAGACGATAAGTCTGGAGCATAGGAGGGTAATCCTCTTCACCAAAACTACCACTCTCGATGCCTCATCGGATCGAAAAAAGACTCCACACTTCTGTATCAGAAGCTATTACAACCGTGTTGTCACAAATGAAATAACAACATTTCTTAGAAGTAGTCAAACCGTCTCCAAGCTTTATTTCGACTATGTTCCTTATACTGAAAGGCGACGGCACTCACCGTCTCATTTTCAACCTTACGTCTCTGAACGATTATGTAATAACTGAAAAGTTTCGTCTTATAAAAGTACAACGCATCCCAGATTTTTTGCAACCGAGAAACTGGCTATGCAAAATCGATCTATCGCAAGTCTATCTTCATCTTGGAGTCCAACCTTTTCAAAAAAACCTGGTTTATGCGGTTTCTTTATAAAGACCAGCTACTAGAAATGACGTGCCTGCCATTTGGCCTAAGCACGGCACCGAAAGACTTTGCCTCCCTTACAAACTAGGTGGCGCAAAGCCTAAGTGAACTCTGTTTACAAATTACAGTCTACTAGCTTTCGCCCGCGGCTCCGCCCGCATCAATGTTTATCCCTCGGAAACAGTACTTTTTCCCGGGATAACATACGTCCATACCAATGGAATGTACCATATGTCGTACCCCAGATAACGTGTATACAAAATTTCATGATGATCAGTTCATTAGTTACAACGTGAAAGCGTAACGAACAAACTCACTTTCACGTTTATGATATTAGTTAGGATTTGGACGATTTCCTGCTGGTCCAAGACCAAGACCGACAGGTCCCAGTTCACATGTCCGCATCCTCCTAGAGAGACTGCAGTATCTGGGTTGGCAAGTGAATATGGAGAAGTCAATCACAACCCCTCAGCAGAATCTAGTATTCCTGGGTGTGAATTGGGACACTTGAACCAACAAGAAAACCTTACCCAAAGAGAAGTGCATTACTCTCTTTGCGAAAATAATGCATATTTTCAATCAGGTTGCAGTCGAGCTGAAAACCTTACAAAGTTTTGTGGGCTGTCTCACTTTATGGTGACGGATGCATCCGATTTAGGTTGTGGAGCCCAATTGGACAACCAGTCTTTTTCGGGTCATTGGACCAACCAAGAACAGGGATTGCAATGCAACCAAGAAGAACTCCTTGCAGTTCTAAAGGTCTTGGAAACCCAAAATCAGAATTTGGGCCAGTCCACTCTGTTGTGGCAATGCAACAACAAGACAGCAGTTGCTCACGTGCGGAACGAAGGAGGACCAAGTCAATGCTGATGAACATAACAGCAAGAATTGATCAAATTGCTAGATTACTCTCAGATTCAGATATCTGCTAGTTATATTCCAGGCAAGTACAATTGGCATGCAGATCATCTGTCTCGCTACCGTCTACTCCTAGAACGGCATTTATTGCCTCTTCGAACAAAAATATATTTATTATTTTTTTTAAATACGGTGTTCCTCTCATGGACCTGTTTGCTTCAAAGAACGCACAAGTTGTCTGCAATTATGTCTCCTTGGGCCGAATGTTCAGTCAAGCCTTTTATCACGATGCATTCTCCCGGACTTGGGACTACAACCTAGCGTGGGTATTCCCTCCCCATACCTGATACCCAAGGTATTAGCCAATCAGGCTCGAGATGTATTCTTGCTAATAGTCCCACGATGGGAAAGAGCATTTTGGAAAGCAGACTGGAGTCCCGAGCGATAGCGGCTGGATTCACAATCCACAACCTACACCAGTATCTAATCGATACTTCAATTGGTCTGCCTCCACCCAAACTCCAGGACATGACCCTGGAAGTATGGAAATGTGGGGGAAGGCAGATAGCCTAACAACCTGGAATGACTCGCAGATTAGTTTGGCCCTAAGTTCCTGGAGAGCTTCTACTAGGAAAACTTATAAAGTAGTCTGGAGTAGGTGGCTATCTTGGTGCAATAAATCGCATTAGAGTCCATTTCATCCTGATGGCTCGATTCTGGCTAAATGTTTAGCTGACTTACACCTAAAGGAAAAATCTTTCCTTTTACAATTTTGCTTCATATATCAGTAGTTTTCACACTATGTGGTACTGAAATTTCTGGTCAACTGAGTTCTTATATACTGGTCAAGCATAGATTGATATGTACTGCTTTAAAAAAAAAAAAAAAAACGATTAGTTGTCATGGTCAATCGACCATGAACACCCTGGTGTCAGATTTCTTCGGACACGGACTGCTAGGTGGTACCCGGGACCACCGGCTTAACGTGCCTTACGAAGTACAGAATCATCTTTATTATTAGACAATCAGGTGATTCAAGCCTGCAATGTCCTAACCAAACGGAAAGCAACTAAACAAAGTATGCTTCCCGTGGGAATCGAAACCACGACCCCGGGTCTACAGACAAATGCCTTTTCTCTTGAAATATAGTTTACACATAAACGATTTATTTTCCGCAAGTAGACACACAGCCATATTATGCTTTCGGCTTCACGTACTTTGATTGGTACGAAAATTGTAAAATATACCTAAAGACGACATCTTATCAAGAGGTAATTGGCAATCTGGTGATACATTTAGAAAATTTTACAGGGAACAGGTCATACCAACTCCCGTTAATAGAAACATCACTAGTTGTTTATTCCAATAAGTTGATTGTGTATTTTAACTACAAAAGTGATTCAAATTGTTTCATTTTCTTTACTTTACGCATACTTTGTGATGTATATGAATCGCATTTATAAAAGTTTATTTTTGAATTAACTTATCATATTTTTTTTGTTAAACATATAAGAACTTATTTACTCGCACTTCCCACTTGTATATCATCTCAATTATTATATAATAATTGAGATTATTATATTTGGTAAATTAATTTTACCATGAAAATGATTACAAATGATACAATCGTATCATTATTTAATCTTATTCGTCTCACATTGGCGTCCATCTCACCCAGGCGATAACAAACACGTCTCAATATGTACAGTTTCAAATAACGGTCAAGTACTTTAATAGAAGCGTTTTACCTGAAATAAAACGCATATTAAATACTTACCTTATTTGAAACTGTAATTTCAATTCCTGCCTGGGTACATATTTCGTCTCAATGATTCTAAGATGGCGGGAGCCCCCACAAGGGCCCCCCACCCTGCCTGGTGAGATGAGATGGTGGGATCGTGCGAGCGAGACAGCACTATATAGGTAGAAAGAGAAAGCAGAAAACACAGGGCCTATCTCAATATGTACAGTTTCAAATAAGGTAAGTATTTAATATGCGTTTTATTTCAGGTAAAACGCTTCTAATATTGAATTTAAATTGAATAACTTCTAAAACGGAAAGTTTCATACTAACTTTGCATCCCCGTTATACCCCCTTAAGGGATGATGAGAAAAGTATTTTACTCGTGTTTCATGCCTTTCAGTAAAGAATCTTCATGCTGAATTTCATTCGACTAACTTCAAAAATGACAAACTTTCATGCTTACTTTGCACCCCTATTTTACCCCCTTAAGGGATGATTTTTGAGTAAAATATTTTATTCGTGTTTCATACCTTTCAGTAAAGAACCTTCATGCTGAATTTTATTCGAATAACTTCAAAAACGGCAAAGTTTCATACTAACTTTGCAACCCGTTTTACCCCCTTAGGAGTTGAATTTCCAAAAATCCTTTCTTGGTGTTCCCCTACGTTATAAAAGGAACCTCTGTGCAAAATTTCAAGTTTCTAACCCTTATAGTTTAGGCCCTGCGTTGATATGTCAGTCAGTCAGTTAGCTTCTCCTTTTTTATTAGTATGGATTACTATGAATATGGCTAGATATAATGCTGTCGTATAATGATGATGAATTGACTTTGGATTTAAATTTTCTTGTCACTTATTATTTTAATTTCTTTTTGCTATATATTTGTAGGCAAACTCATGCCTTGAGTTCATTCAAATGACGATAACTTTTTTTTTAATAAACCGATTTTGATGAAACAATCTTTAAATGTTTTGCTGAGTTAAAACAAAGCAATTGGTGAAAGTTTGAAGTAAATCGGTTCAGTATTTTCGGTATTATTATACATACAGACAGACAAAAAATTCCAAAAAATCGGTTCAGTATTTTCGGTATTATCATACATACAGACAGACAAAAAATTCCAAAAAAATTTTTTTGCCTTCTATTATTCCTTTTAAGTGTCCCTCTATCCATTTCAGTCAAAAATTCTAAATGTACAGACAAAATATTTTTACTGTTTTATTATATGTATAGATATAGATAATACAGTATAGCACAGAGGAACAAAAAAATTACACGTGATACGTGTCCATACCCCCCCCCCCTCCCCTGTGGTGATCATTAGTGATTTTTTGTTGACCCCCTCCCCCCCCTATACAATATGACGCGATTAATGGACGCCCCCTAACAGGATTAAAGAAGAATATTGTAAATGTACAATGGTATATCCATGTTTGTATACATCTGGGTATATATTCTATAAGGGGTATATTCTATAGGGCGCTATAATAATAATAATAAAGCCGTTTATTTCCAATTCATAGATATAACTGAATTTTCAACATGTTGAAAATTCAGTTAGGGCGCTATACTATGGATGTGCTATATTTTTTTTATGCAGATGATTGATATTCATAGTATAATTGCCAAAATATATTTGCAATGACCCAATAAAGTGAAAGCTGGAATTGAAGCAATAGTAGGTAAAGTGCCGATCAATGTGCAGTGTGTTGTATAATAAAATTGGCAGTTCATATTCAATAGAAAGTGTCCAACGATCGACCGCTCGACTGAAGTGCACGTTGCAATGCTGGCTGCTTGTTTTGCGTCGCGCTAATGTGCATTGATCCGAAACTTAGCAGGCGACCTTGCAAATCCCATCCTTAACCAGTTATCTGCCACTATTACCTAGAATATTTTGTTGAACCCATATTTCTGTACGTAATTTAGCTTTTTGTTAATTTTCCACAGAGATGATTTCGTTGCTAAGCTTTCTTTACCATAAATGGATAAAATCTAGATTCATGTACTTAGTACTATTAGCTTAAAATACTTTGATTAATACATAAACGTAGAATCAATCCAGCTGTGTGGAGCATATTATTTCACTCGTCATTACACAATACAAACTAATTTGTTCGCTACTTTTGGTAAAAAAATATGTATTGTTGTATATCGGAAGCAAATAGCTGATATTAAATTCAGAGAAGGCAGTGCATTGCGACCCTGATAACAGTAAGTACACGGGAGCATTTGACGCAATAATTATTGCAGCAATCGCAGGTGGTAAGAAAACATCCTTGTTACACATCACGTGTCGCTTCAAGTGTGCAGTGCTGTCACACGTGTAGCATTGCACTGCAATCATGGCAAGCTTCACTTGATGATGTGAGATGATTTTGGGGGTAGTTTCCAAGAAAGGCTTGGTTTTTGAATACATGTATAACAAACAATGCATTTATTTGATCGTGAAATAGAATATTTAAAAAAGACTAGCTTTTAACGGCGTCTTTTGCTCTTGCGATTGTAGATCTCTCGGGAACAGTTTTATTTTACCGGGATAAAGTTTTTGCAAACCCGGGGTCTTTCACTACCTATATTCCATATTTCACCAAAATCAGTTTAGTGGTTAAAGGCTGTAACAGACTCTTGTGACATACATACAGTTACTTTTGCATTTATAATATTAGTATTCAGAAAAACCCCATATTCAGGCCCGTCTTAACATATTGGGCTCTCGGGGTGAAAATGTTGCTGGCGCCCCTTAACTGCCGCTCTATGGCTCAGTGGTATCGCAACCGCCTTTGAATCGCAGGGTCCCGGGTCTCGACTTCTAAACAATGTTTATTTCAAATGAGCGAAGTGTACAGCATGCTAAACCAATAGAATTTAGAATTTCTTTGAAAATCCGAGGGAAAGTCTATGTTCAGTAGTGCACTTCATACAGTTGATATGATAGCGATTGTTCTTAATACATTTTCATTCCAAATTCTACTATTCGCACGATACTACCGTAGTGTTTTGTGTATTGTGCTATATAAATGTCTTATTGATCAAATCTCTCTTTCTAAACTTACATCCCTTCATCTTTTCAACATATCCCTAAGGTCGATTAATAGCACGATGGCGCTAAAATCTCGCAAGCATAGAATGTGACAAGACGTAATAATTACATTGAATAAGTAACGAGTGGTTAATTGTAAGTGTATAATGTAATTGTCGTAGAACACGTGTTGAGCAGCCGCCCGCGCCGCGGCACCGGATGCGCCGACGTCAATTGAGTTCACCCTCTGCTTCTCCCGTGCCTCGCGCCCGGATCGCGGACTCTGCAGCTTGACACAGTACAGATTATTAGCGAGCACGCGACGATTGTGTTCATTTACTATTGTTCTATGTTTAGTATACGCATACGCACTGTGACTATGCGGTGAGCAGATTTTCTTTTTTCGCATTAAAGTAATAAATAAGATGGGTGTTGTAACATTAATGCGTTACAGTCCGTTGCATCGTAGCCGTCGAACGGGTAGACAGATTAAAATGCGGTTTTCATCATTTGAAACTAGATCTAGTGAGCTTTACACGTATCGATAGTTGATGGAAATTTGAACAATCTTAGCAGCCAGGTTCTTTCTCTCCGTCGTGTCCTATGATTAGAGAATACAATCCCGGGATCCCGAATCTCGGGATTCCGGGATCCCGACCGTTTTCTGGCCCCGAAAATCCCGGGACTGTACTTGGCTAATCTCGGGATTTTCGGGATTGCCACAAACAAGTCTAGTTTGTATTCCGTAGTCCGTTGCGCCTTGAAAATAACCTTGCCTAGATTATTTTAATACATTACGACAAAAAGCAACGCGTACAATACGTAGGTACCCACTATTTACTAAACAGGTACATTCCTAATAAAATGTTTGTCGTAGAACTTAGAAGGAACTTCCCCACTCGGAATACTTTAATACAATACTCTTAAGGTAATTCCTCAACGAACCACAACAGGGGAATCACCCGATCATCTCATATCATAATATTGTTGTTGGTATTTCCTGTTGGGGATTCCCTGTACGAAAGTATAAATATGCAAATCAGGTTATATTTTTTTCATTTATTGTTCTGTCAGTGACGGGTTACGTAGGCTACGTCATTAAAATTTAAAAGTCAATTATCTGAAATTAAGTATTTCAAATGGCGGGAGACTTTGTTAAACATAAAAAAGACAGCGATACGACGTATACATTTGTGTTGTGCAAAGACATTAAAGACATTTTTTTTAATTACTCGTGTTTTTTTTATTTTAGCCCAATTAGAAACCACATAGTCTAATCCCGGGATAGGCCCAGGATCCCGGGAAAAGGCTTCAAAAATCCCGTAAGCCCGGGATTGAAAAACATGCTCGGGATTGTATTCTCTACCTATGATTCGTTTGTTTTCTTGTATCTCCTAAGCCTCTCAACGCAGCTTGACAAATGACATATCTTAAATGCCTCTTGAATACAGGTATTTTTATGTATACTTACATCAAAAAAAAATAGTCTCTGGTTTTAGTTTTGATAATTTAATTATTTATTACAAAAATAAACGATGTATTATTTTTACAAAGCATTTATAGCACTAGGTGTTCCAAAAATATTCATTTACAGTATGGATTCATCATGAAAAATAATAAAAACTTACTCGCATGGCGACAGTAACTCTGCGATAGCATGGTTAAAATGCCAGTGCCTGGATATAGGAAATAAACTGAAATTATCGCTCGTATTGATAGTCCTGTTTGCTTTGTCACATCAACATTTATAAAACAATTGTGTACAATGTCGGCTATCGGTATGCTCTCGATGATGAATCTTGCAATCATAACATGCGAATGAGTCACAAACAAATAAGTTTTAAATTATCAGGACTGATTGAGTTTTTATTTTCTTTACGTACTTACATTCGATATCTATCATACATTCTTTACATGTGCGAAAGATATTGCGAGGCACAAAGCATAAAATTACGCCCGCATACAACTAATGCGTCAAACTGTTGTGCTCGAGTGGATTGTTGTGCTTGGAAATAAATCGGATTTGGCAGATTTTGATACCATTCAGTCTTGCTTAGTGACGTATAGTATATAAAGGTTCCGGCCTCGGAGCACAATTTCACGTAATTTGTTTCGTGGTAATGCCAAAATAAAGATATATAAATCATTCATTATAGAATCCAAATATTTTATATTCATTACAAAGTTCTAAAATGAAAAGTATTCATTATTAAAAGTGAAGGACTGGAGAGCCGTGATCGATTGTGTTCATAAACAGCGTTTGGATTGGCCCGCGATAGGGCGAGCTGAGATTGTGCAAACTGCAAGTTCGGTTTCACAACAAACGCCTCGCATTGTCTCGCGCCGCTCACTGCGACGACCTCCGCGAGTGCCTGCGCTGTTTCCTGACACATTTTATAATTATATCTGTACTTGTGCTTGCATAGCGTTAATATATTAGTTCCATTTCCAACCCAAAACGTCTGATATTTTACGAGCATTTTTCCATGATGATCCGATGTCTGTCAATCTCAGATCCTGCAACTTAAATTTAACCGGCTTTCCGTCTAATCGTACGTATGACAATACAATAAAATTATGTCAATGAACTGGTCTGATGATGGAGAACTCCTCAACGCTGGCTCCCAATGAAAAATCTCCCAAAAATGAAAGTATTGACAAGTCGTTTTACAATGTAATGAATCAAATCCTTCTGATTTCATTGTACCCATTTTGTGTTCTTTTACAGAATTTGCCGCCCCCTCATCTTGTTTCCCTAGGCACGTAGGGACGTTTTCCATCTCGTATGGGCACCACACCGCATATCTGCGTTAAGAATGCGTTTAGTTTCGCTTCCACGTAACAATTTGTTTTAAAACTATATTTTTTAAATTTTGTTACAGTTAGTTGTACATAATCATCATATTATAGTGTCTGAAACTTATCGTTAGTTTCCTTAATTGTTAAAGACGATTGGCGGTCATATGTTATCTGTTTGTTATACAGTCTCTGCCTGAGTAAGATTTCCAAGAAGGATAATGTCATATATCTATGTATAATGTTTGTTACATGGATCCTGTTACCAACTGTCTGTAGTTATAGGTTATACCGCATACAGACCTACATTTTAGGAGCAAGTTTATTTTTCTCTATTAAAGTTTTTATGTATGTCACAGCCGATTTGCTCCGAATCTACTGGACCGATCAAGTTGAAATTTTAAAACATGTTCGATACTATTTAAATAAATAAAAAAACGGGCTAGTACAAGTATTTACTCGCCCATTAAGGGTTCCGTAGCAGCATAATATAAAAGTTGTTGGTGTATTTGAGTTGATTGAATGAAAGGTAAATTGCGATTTACGATTTATGAGGTATTAAAAAAACTACTTACTAGATCTCATTCAAATCAATTTTCGGTGGAAGTTTGCATGGTAATGTAGATCAAAAATTTTTTTTAGTTTTATCATTCTCTTATTTTAGAAGTAACAGAGGGGTGGACACCCATTTTACCACTTTGAAAGTGTCTCGCGCAAACAATTGACTTTAGAAAAAAATATATTAGAAACCTCAATATCATTTTTGATAACCTATCCAAAAATACCCCACACTTTTTAGACTATAATAAATAATAAATATATACGGACAAATAACACAGATTGAGCTAGCCCCAAAGTAAGCTCGAGACTTGTGTTATGGGATACTAACTCAACGATACTATATTTGATAACAAATACATATATAGATACACATCCAAGACCCAGGCAAATTTGAAAAAGATCATTTTCCATCTTGACCTGGCCGGGGATCGAACCCGGTCACTCCGTGTCGCAGGCTGGCGTGTTGACCGCTGCGCCACGGAGCTAGTATACCTTACCGAATGAGTTAACCTGTTTTCAATTCGCCTAGTTGTTGACAATTTATACTCAATGTTGCACGTGATACTTCTGACATTATGCTACGTAGTACACGTGATGCGAATGCGACCATTTAATCATCAACACTACTTTGTTGCACGACAATGATGAGCCACTGAACAAAAGCCAACATTCATGCTTGAGTTCTTCTCATCAGCGAAAATTTATTTCCATTAGGGACGAGTAATGCACTTGTAATCTCTCTATTTGTCACATATAATATATCTTTGTTCGGTCATTTAGCAGAACATCTATTACCACGATATATTTTATTTCCAATCGTTTTGGCTGACGTAGTTATGGCTTAGCGGAAGAGAACCGCACCGGCCGGATATTAAACGTTCACGTAGTTTCCACTGGACTACGGCGCCACACCCAGGCGGATCTTGAACTTGTCACGGACATTTTAATAAGGCAAATAGTAAAATAATGCTAGTATCCTTTAATTATCCAGATTGCTTATTACCTGACTGCCAAGAAGGGTTATGTTATATGTTGTGCGCGTATCTTGTATGTTTATTTTTTTAGTACCTCTATCTTACAAACGACTGGATGACTATTGACAGTTTAGGTATCGTTAGGTTCTTCTCAAAAGCCCAAGTGACCTTTGATAGGGTTTTTAATCTTTTAAATAATACTACTTGTTTTATATGTGAAATAATATAGATACATATACCGCATGGATGAACACTTTTTGATTTCAAATTTTGTTTCAGCAACAAAAGTTTGGATGTGGGGACTACGAGCCGCCAGCTAAGATACAATGTGGAGGAGGAGGGGGAGGAGGTGCAGGAGAAGCTCTCACCAAGTTCTCAGTTGAGATCGTTCAGCAGCTGGAATTCACCACCTCAGCTGCTGACTCCCATCCTCAGCAAATTTCTACGAACGTCACCGTGAAGGCACTAGCAAACGCGGTTAAAACCTCTAACTCCCCACCACCACAGCAGCCGCCGCCGAGAGCACCTTCTCCGTTAGACTGCGAACGAGAGTGCAAAGCTGAGTGTAAATCGGAGGTACCCGATGACGAATTCGTCGGACTCGACGAATGCGCGGCAGCTCTCGAAAGAGACGCCGCGTCTGCGTTCTCGAGCTTAGCCGATCTAATCGGTGGCGAAGAAGACAACGACGATGCCTTCGAGGATTTGATACATGAGATATCGGGCTACCCAGAGTTTGACTTTGATCTCGATGGCAGCAAAGTGAACGGCGGTGCGGCGGGCTTGGAGCCTCCAGAAGGCGAGCCCGCGCCGAGGCCGTACGGCGGTGGAGAGATGTCGCCGGCGGCTCAGACGCTGAAGCACATGGCGGAACAGCACCAGCAGGCGGCGGGTGGCGACTGGGCGCGCTACCGCGGCTACGGCGGCTACCGGCCGCGACCTGCGCCGCCGCCCATCGACCACTTACACATGTCGCAGCAGCAGCAGTTGCATCTATCGCAACCACACCACAACCTACAGGTAAATATACATTATGAATTAATAGTAAACATTTCATTCATCAGTCAACACTCATAGGCGAGAGGTGTTCATTTGTGAAGATGGTCTGCATACTCAACTCTCATCGCCGAGACAGAACGTATAGTAACGGTACACGGTTATTAAAATCAACAATTTGTAGCACTAGCAACACCAACCTTATAATGAGTTATATGACTTTGTTTTTGTTATTGATCTTTTGCAATGATATTCATAATAACTTAATTTAATTACGTAACCAGTGCGTTAATGATTTAGGACTAATACTAATTACCAACCACTACTTATCATATAAGTTGATTGATATTATACACAATATTCATTAATGGAGTCGCTTAAATATGTTCAACATCATTACGTCCATTATTTGGAAGTGGCAAGATTTCAGTCGTCTCGTATACTGATAAAGTTTCGCAACCGCATTTGCCCGCGAAGTTTTTATTGTTTCAAACTAGTTGCGTATTTAAATTACGTTCTACAAGATCAGTTTATTAATAGAGATTTTCAAATTCGAGAGTTATGTTCCACGGTTTGATTTGTAGCATCCTATAAAAATAGTTTGTAAATTGAGTTTAGTAATCGGAGTCTACTTTATTGGGTAATTCGTGACGCGAAAGGACATAAAAAACATGGGAGTCTGGGGTAGTATCGACCGGGGCGAGAGTGCGCGCGCTGCCCGCCCGCGAGGGTCTCGCGAAGGGCTTCGGCGAACTGCGATGTCTCTGCTTGTCGTCTCCTTCTACTGTACAATACATAGCTCCATTTAAACAGAACGGGTTGATGCTATTGCACGAGCAATTTTTAATTAAACGTTATCTGTGAAATACATTATTAAATTGATAATACGTATGATATGATAAATCAATAGAATGATTACATAAAATAAATTATTAATGAATATTAATCTATCTGGCCCAGAAAAATTAATGTATTGCTAAGGAGTTGCATTATACATAGCATTAAGATACTTTATTTTTAACTAGCTTTCGCCCGCGGCTCCGCCCGCGTCAATATCGATCCCTCGGGAACAGTACTTTTTCCCGATAAAAAGTAGCCTATGTCCTTCTCGGAACTCCAGAGAACTTGTATGCAAAATTTCATGATGATCGGTTCAGTAGTTACGGCGTGAAAGCGTAACAAACAAACAAACAAATAAACAAACAAACAAACAAACAAACAAACAAACAAATAAACAAACAAACAAACAAACTCACTTTCGCATTTATAATATTAGTAAGGATAAGGATTTTTGATTTTCAGTATTATAAATATTATAACGTCAAATCGCATTAAACGACACCTCAGTTGCTCGTTTGTATTATTATATAACAATAAAGCCATATAATCTCAAAACGCATCGGTGCTGCTGGTGTACACGCGCCCTTATTTCCCGTAGTTAATCAAAATCGCGCCATTTTTATTAATTTGTTATGTCTTTAATTAGACCGTATTGTAAAGCTAATCTACGCAACCCGTATCGTAAAGAACTACTTATACGTATGGTGTATTTAAACACGTGCGTACAGTAGTCGAGGTTCTCCGAACGCAGATGTGCGAGATACCACATGTTAGACTTTATTAAAACTGCGACAAACAAGGGCATGGCAAAAAATAATATATGGACATGGCTAACTCTTTGCGCATTTTAATTCGGCTACGCGTCGTGTCGTGTAAGCCAAATTATCATCTAGATAAGATTATTCAAATTAATGAAATACTTACGTGGCGTGCAATACCTGTTTAGTGTATGGACGCGGTATAAATATTAAACACTCATGATACAACAATTATTATGATCGCTTGCATTGAATACATCATGTCTTCAACCGCTTGCTGTACTAGTACTATGCCACTCGGTTAAATGAAGAACTTGAAGACATAACGCGCAATAAGTTGGAATGCAAAATGGGTAGAGTCGGAAAACAGAATTAGTTTTAGAATGTCACTTTTGAAGTTATACAAAACTAGCTGCCCGCCCTGGCTTCGGACGGACAGATAAAAGTATTTAATCTATAGTCTATGTTTATCAGGGCTTATGTAGGATTCTAATGGTGAAAGTCTTCAAATCATGAAGGTCTTCAAATAGGTCCAATAGTTTCGGAGCAAACAAACAAACAATCAAATCTTTTTTCTTTATAATATAACAGTGAAAGTGTAGATGAGTATCTCAATAACAATTGGTCATGAACTTCGATCGAAACACGTACCTGGCAGCAGATGTCCCGTTCAAGAACACAATTTTTAAGCTATCAGAATTTCCCCAATTCCGCTATCGTACCGATAGAAAGAGGTAATCAAAATGGTATGTACTTCCAGTAATATTTATATTTGCAAGTAGTGTAGTATCTAAGTATCAGTCACTTTCAGTGTCATTGGTGGGTTCTGTTCCCTCCCTTAATTTTGAGCTTAGGGCATGGTTCATGTCTGCTGCTTCCTAGATACGCCACTAGCTAATTAATTAACGCTAGATCATTTGAAAATAATGCCTGATCTTTTTATTTTATGATGTAGCACGACAAACGAGCAAAGATGGTAAGCGATAGCGCTGCCCATGGACAACTGCAACACCAAGGTGCAACAGGAGCGTTGCCGGCCTTTGAAGGAGTTGGGGAAGGACATGGAGGGGGGAGGGGAATGACGGGCCTCCGGCTCTCTCACTCACCAAACGAAGCATAGAAGCGATAAAGCTTCTACTCAAAAGTCGATTTTTTGTGAGAGTGTGGTACTTCCGCGGACGGGCCGGCCCATTCATGCTACAAGCAAAAATTACTTTTAGCGTGGCTCTACCACAACTAAAAATCTAATAGCGTTAATGATACACTGTAATGCGCTTTCAAATATAATCTTAGGCCGAGTGTACACTTAGTAACAAAGTGATTCTACACTTAATGGTAAAATCTGTGAAGAACTTTAATGTTAATCACATGGAGCGTTCTAATCTCGGTATCAGAGCAAGCAGGGTGACACGGCCGATGACATTAGAAGTGTTGAATGGAATAAAAAGAGTTCTCCCGATTGCTTCCTGTGCTGGGACCACGTGTCCCTTTCACCCACACGCCCACCGTCGCGCTAGCGCTAGTCTCCTTGGAGCCGTATTTATAAGGCTCTATTCCACTTGTGTCTTTCATTGTGCGAACTGTCGCAGATTTGTTTAAAATAGAATATATGATGCTTGTTTTTTGAAGTAATCTTATACATATCCTAACTATTATATTATAGAAGCGAATATGACATTGTTTGTTTGTTACGCATTCACGCCGTGACTACTAACCCTATCATTATGAAATTTGGCATATACGTTCTCTGGAGTACGAGGTATTTTCTCATAGGCTAAAAAAGTACTTTTCTCAAGCGATCGACATTAACGCAAGCGGAGCCACAGGCGAAAGCTTGTTGATTATATGAGACACGAGGAAGAAATTGTATGTCTAAAACAATATTTAATAAGATTTTTTTAAATAATTTATTAACCTGAAGAGAATACGGAGAGCCGACCCCAAATGTCATAGGAATATGGCTAGGATTGATGATGACAAACTTAACCTACCGAATTCTTTAAAGAAATCTTTCTCCTAAACAAAGTTGCCTATAAGTTACGTAGGACGGATTTTTTGCAGTAGAGAAAAGAGAATCTAGTATCTAATATATTACAACAAACGTACAAAGAACAATTTAAACTGGAAATAACCTTCGTCAAGGTTCATTCTTAAACATAGTTTCTTTAAAAAGGTTCTCTTATTGTTGTTACGCTTATTGTAGTATTTTTCCTGTGCGTAATAACGCTCATTGACAAAATATAAAATTAAGTGAAACATTACCGTTAAAAGCTTTATTTCTGTTTCGTTACCTTTGACACCGGTAGCTTTCCGAGGAGTAGGCGGGTAGTGATGTCGGTACGTGGGACGACGTGCTATTTTTGTCTTTCGCAGGGGACGAAACTTATGTCAGGATCCGTGTACGTCATGACTTCTATTACCAACAGTCGATTGGGAAACTTGAGCGGTTCTGTGCAGACGTTTCGTTAGAAATTCATAACCGTTGTAGGTTGAAAACATATCATTGACAGGAATCTTGTAGGCGTCTAGGCGTATTCAAATGCCGGGGGCGGCTGGGGTGGCGGTGGCGGCTACGGTCGATTCCTTGTACCCTTGTGCCGCAACATTCGCTTTTCCCGGTATCTCATTTGTAGCTAAATGAAACTCTTCGAGTCAAATTCTGCGTAATCTGCTTGGTAATGGTTAGCGAACGGCATTCACCATTTGTTGTTGCTGGTGCATGTATTTTTTATGTTGATTTTCGGCTTATCTTATACCTAAACGAGCAATTCTATATTTATTTATTTATATGATGTATATAAATCTATTTCTATGATCTCGGAAACGGCTCTAACGATTTCGCAAAAATTTGGTATATGGGGGTTTTCGGTGATAAACAATCGATCTATATTAGTCTTATGTTTGGGAAAACGCGTGTTTTCGAGTTTTTTTACTGAATGTTGAATTAGGCATTTGTCTCCCATCTGACCTGATGGTAAGTGACGATGAAGACTAGGATGTTACATGCCTATCCAAAAGTTTCCCATTTATTCTACCTTTGAATGTCCCGGGACTATACTTGTTTGGAAATATAGACGCAGGCAGTTCATTCGTTTTTTTCATGCGTTTTTCTTTCCACGCAGAATATGGTCGCTAATTTTGTCCTGCCGGCCACTGTCCGTCTGGTGAGTCCGAGTATTATGGGTTCGAATCCCGCTTGGTGACTTAATTTTGTTTTTTTTTGTTTATATGTTCAAGTTTATATATAATTTATGAATTTTTATTGTTTTTAGACAAGTTTTAAAAAATGTAGTTAATGTTTGAGATAACAATATATATTTCTCATTAGGATCACTGAAATCAAACACCTGATCTACATAGAAATCGATTGTCAATAATAATAATTGTCAGTTCACATTTAACTTTTTAAGTTTATGTAGATTATCACCTACTTATATAAACACTACCATATAACAATAAATAGTAATAACCGAGCAAAGCTCGGTCGCCCAGGTACTTATCCTAATTACGACGTGGGTTTTGAGCTTTATGAATGTCGAGTCACATGATAGATTTACTCGAGAAATATCAGACTTTGCTTTTCAAAGTAATCTAATCAATGAATACTGGTATGTCCGCTTGGTTATTGTCCGGATATTACTTAAGGCGCTGTGCATCAGAAGAGTATCGTAAAACGTGTATTTTTTTGTCGCGTAGTTAGCCTTATTTTTCAAAGAATACCAGCATGAAAAAAATATGAATTACAGTTCAAAGGTCAAAATAAATGGTTACATCAAAATATGTTCAAAAAAATATTTAAAATCGAACTAAATAAAATAGCAAAAAAGCTATATCCAGATAAATTTTCGTCGCGAATTACTTGATATTTTCAGCGACAACTACCAACTTTTATACGTCTATAAAAAGTATAACTAAATGAGCAAGATGGATACCTACAAAAAATACAATATTTGCTTATAATTATTGAATTGTTAAATTAAAAGTGAAAATTAACACGAAAAGGCAGACACGGATTTGAACTGAGATTGAAGACAGGTATGACGCGAATATATAAAATATCGCGCAATGTCCGCTACAAACGGTTGAGGGATACAGCGCCTTAAGATTACTTTGTGTTAAAGAGTATACATATTTATAAACTTGATAAACTGATTTTATTATTAATCATTCATAAATAATCAGGTCTTGATCTTGACACTGTAGCGATCAAAAGTAGAAAATTATATCGACGTAGTATGTCAAGATAACAAAGTTGCCGTGACGATTGAATTCTTGTGCGTTCCTTACCTGCGCGCCAGCAAACCTCGGATCATTTGAAAAAGTGATGTGCGACCAGATAACCGAGGTGCCGTTAGTCCGTCTGGCTTTACAATACGGTTTAGCGGCCTAGCACGCATATTCCACTTGTATTGACAGAGAATAACAAAAATCGCGGGTGAACCGGACGGAGTACGGGAGGCGCGCGGTGTGCGCGCATCGAACAGGTTTTAGGCACGACGGATGTAAGGGCCGCCGCTCATGAGTCCATAACGCTGAACCAACCCATTAAGTTTGTTTATAAGTCTGGTTCATTGCTTCATTTGTTGATTGAATTATTTTCATTGATCAATTGCTGATTTGACGGCATATGATAAGAGCGAAATATCGTAACTAATAGAAACCAATGGCGCCTAAGAGGGCCTTTGCCCAGCAGTGGGACAGCATATGTTAATAAAATAAAACAATTAAGTTTTGATTTGCATTTTTTTTTATGAGCTGATAATAAATATCATGAAATTTTATTGAAATTTATCTGATTTCCAAACATCAAATCAAAAACTCGGATCTAATAAAAAATATATATCATTATGGCACCGGTTTTACGTTAATGGTAGAATGCAATTAATGACATAGTACACACACACACACCTAACTAATATGTAGTGTGAGTAGTTACAGTGCGCTTGTTTCATCTCGCGTAGTTGTCATGCAAGGTATTCCGTCCCATCACTAACGTCCGTCCAAGCGAGCCTGGCATTAAGTAGCCTTTGTCCTGGTTACTCTTGCTTATCTTCGGTAAATTAGAGCACCACGGCTACGTTCATTCAACTTTACATAGGTAGTAGTCCAACTGATGTGACTTGTGGGTATGTGATATGAAATTATGAAGGTATGTTTAAGGGTGATCTTGCAATTAAATCGTCCTACTTTAAATACTTTAGTTTTAACATTTATAAAATTATATTTGAAATGAGAAAGAGACCATTGTCGAACAATGGGAAATTTGTTAATGGCTCGTAATAATAATATTAAAATTAAAAGTTATATTTACTTAGGACAAAAGTAAGTAAACTTAAACTAAGCAGATAGGTGTACAAAATCTTATTACACAACTATTGACACCGTTGTACCCGTTACAGTACATGCCTCTGATTTTGAATATAAAAATATAGTAAAATAACATGAAATCCAAATTATCTAACTACGTTTTCATATACTTACGCTTAGACAAAACTGGTTTTATACGTAACATGGATTTTGTGTTGAAATAACAAAAGATTCCGTTGGCACTAATTAAAACAGGCGAATATTTACCGAAAGCAGTCTAACAGATATTACAACAATGGAGGCGATGTGTCGTTATGGCGCATTTTAGACAGGTTTAGCCATTTAAGGTCGTGAGCGTTGTTGCTAACTATTTGAAGCGCGATTTACTACAAGGTTATGCAGCAATCTGATAAATGTCATATGAAACCATAGAAAAACTGCATGCGAAATGTGTAGAAGCGAGATTGTACGAGACCGGTTTCGGTGTGTGCATACATTATACATAGTGGTGTTGATTGTATCAGGTGTCAGCGGCTCAGCACATGGCTGTGAGCGGCGCGGCGGGCGGCGGCGGGCACGTGTCGGTGGCGGCACAGCAGGGCATGTACGCCAGCTTCCAGCACCAAGGCACGCCCTCGCCGCAGCATCATCAAGGTATCTTCTTCTTTTCGAGTCGAAATGGTTCCATTTAATCAAATTTATTTTGATTAGTATTTCGCTACGCTGAACGCCTTATAATTAGACTCGTTGAGGTCCAGTACCGTGCAAGTAGTGAAGCAGTTAGGGCACGACAAAAGGTGGGACATGGATTGATTGGCACCAAATTCACATAGATTGTTGGTAGAGAAACCTAACTCTGTTTTCTCGACATCTCCCAACACCAGCCCGGAGTCGGTTAAGGGACTTCCAGACTGCCCAGGGAAAAGAGGTGAAAGCTTCTCAGCAGGTGGAATATCGGATGGTCTGGGTGGGTGCTTTGAAGGTATCTACACTATAGCAAGCCGCGCGTTGCGTCACTCGCCTCTGTGTAACAAACTTACGCAACCGTCCCGCGTATAATTACGTTCCAGTTTACTTGTTGTTTATAGGTTTTTGTACGAATTCGTCGTTACATATGATTACATTTATTTGTTGAAATCTATTTTAAGAGCGATAATTCCGCCCATTATGTTATCATCAATGTTCATAAGTTCTATAGACGGGTACTACATGGCGATTTTATCACCGTCATGTGCCAGTGTTATTTGCCTAACAACGTGTAAATTTCGCCATAGACATTCCCATGAAAAATGTACGTTTTCATTACTAGCCTGCCGATCACTTGCATACTACGAATAAGTCTTATATAGAAATATCAAGTTCCCAGCGTTAGTCCCATAGGAAAAGTTGATAATTTTGGCGGGCTGAGTGTCGGTGGTTAAAAGAGAGATGGGTCTTATGGCCCTAGGCTCTTTCTACTTCGTAAGTGATAAAGACGTGAACAATACGTAGAAACCTTTGACTCGCATTGAGTAGCACTGAACTGTAAACTAATATTGCAAAAAAATATGATGTGTTTTTTTGTAATGAGAAAAACTACTACTTTCATTTTTAGAATTTCATTATCAGCGAGTAAAATATGATACGCGGGCGGAGTCGCGGGTAAAAACGAGTGTGTGATAAAAATGTAAACAAAAACAGAACTGAGACAATGTTTGACATTGATAATACAATACTTTGCTTGATTGGTACGAGTGCGGCCAGCAGTCAAACGCTGCAAACAAGGTTGCGATGCGAGTAAGAATAATTGAGTTGCGATTGCGGGAGAGAAAGGCTGGGATCGATATGCTGAAATTATCGGGTGTGGTGTGGAATACTAGCAGTATCCAACAAAATAACCTCATTATACCTACGATATCTATTTATTCAGTATTAGCTTTCGACCGCAGCTCGCTCGCGTTTATGTCGTACCCTCGGGAACAGTATTTTTTCAGTGATATAAGGTAGTTCCTTTCTGTGTCCCAGACAACGAGTATGCAAATTATGATCGGCTCAATTCGTTAAGCGTGAACGTGTAACAAACAAATAATGAAACAAACTCACTTCCATTTAATATATGTGTTAGGATATAGTAGATATTTATTTGTAGGGTACTAGTAACTTATAAATTACTAACGGCTCTCCCCGGCTTTGCACGAGTAGATAAAGGTATTTAATCCTAAGCCTATGTTTATCAATGATAATGTAGGAATGTAATAGTGAAAGAATTTTTCAAATCTGTCCAGAAGTTTCGGCCGATTTTTTCAAATCTGTCCAGAAGTTTCGGCCCATATTCAATGCAAACAAACAAATCTTTTATCTTTGTAATATTAGTGTAGATCTATTACTTATTCTGAAGAATAATGGTGATAGTAACGACTATTCATCGCGTTTATGCACCACGTTTAGTACCTACTATTTTAGATAAAAATATTCCAAGGTGATGCCTGGAGTCTTAAGCCATATGTGTCTGTGATTTTAGATCGCGCATCTTACTGTGTGAATGGAATGTGTATGTGTGAAAGTGTACCAACTCCGCAATATCGCTACAGCGATGTAGATAAGTCATTCCAATGAAATGCTGATGACTCAATTCCGCTGCGGAAATATTTTCGTGCTATCGTGTGTCGTTGATACATTTACCATTTTAAAATTACCTGAAGACAGTTGACCCGTTGATTTTGTTCATAAACTGATCGCGTTTCAGGCCTATTGGAATTTCGGAACTAAACTAGGAACTAAGACTACCAAAAAAAGTAGGGTCTATTTTTCGGCAACTAGGTAATCGTTGTTTCTCGAATAGATGAGACGAGAAAAGATACTTTAAACTATATTGACAAACAATTCAATATAATAAGATATAATGATGTTTACACTACAAATAAGTCAAGAAAATAGTATCGCGTGCAGAGTTTATTTTTCATACACCGTTTTGTTACAACGTTCTCGCATGTACTGTAACCCTAGCATGTCGCGTGGAAATTGGTGTTGGAATAAGATCTCTATGTCGTCACGATAAGAGGGAGCCGAGGCGGTGCTATAAAATTGTAGCGGTGTGTGGCATGAGCGAGTGTAGCGAGGGGAGGGTGCTTGAGAGGTTGACGATCGGCGAGAATGCGCCAAGTCGCGCGCCTCGGGGATGGATGACATAGATTGACGTGCATGATGCTTGTTTCGCGCATTGTGTATCTTGTCATTTATACGACTGGAATAAGTCGTTGGATGCCAGATTACAAGTACTAGTAGCATTTTAAAGTACATATTAAGTGGAGTAGTAAAAAAGTGGAGTAGTAAAAAAGCGCATTGTCATTTTTTTCTCGTATTTCGTCCCTTTTTTTTGCTCAATTTACAAAATACTTATTCACCTCAAAGAGGAGAATTATTTTCTGCAATTAGATCATTATATCCGCAAATGGTTATTCATAATCCAACGACCTTATACAGATTAGGTTATACAAAAAAAAAATCTCTTAAACTTTGGATGTGATGGTTAATCACAAGGGCAAAGAATAGCCATACACTAATGCGAACAAGGGACAAATTATAAGAGGCGTACAAGTGCGAACGCGTAATTATTTAGTTAGTTGAGAAACATGCCAATGTGACTTTTTTATATATTTTTGAGTTATTGCTCGCTTTTTTAAACATTGTAATTTATTTGCAGGCAGCGGTTGCGATACGTACTCGATGTCGCAGTCGCAGAGTATAAACTTCTCGGCGGGCATGCGGCCACGGCCGCAGGGCCCGGGCGGCGCCCCGCAGGCGCCCGCCGCCGGTCCGGGGCCGCAGCCACCGCTCGGTGAGTCATCCAGATACACCACATGCAATGCTGACCCTCATCTTCTTAAACCTGATTTTCGTTGCTCTAATGTTTTGAATCAACATTTAAATTGACTATTTATATCATTAGAAATGTTGCTATTGTTTGAAAAAGAACAATCATAAACTTACCTAACATTACAAGAACCATTTGTGAAATATGTACACATTCTTATTCCTCGGTTTATTAGAAATCCTTAATTATAAATTATAAATGATCAATTTAATACAGGAAAATTTCTGAAGTAATTGTAGAGCATGAATTGAATGTTTGATTATCTCTTAATCTCTAGGAGTCGCAGCGGCGGGTCTCTCAAGAGAGCAGCAAGCAAAGATGCTGCAACAACAACAACAGCACATGTTGCGGGCGCAGCAGCAGCAGATGCGGCCGCCCCCTCCCGAGTACAAGGCGCGGTTCGTGGGTGCGCCAGGTGTGGGCGTGGGCGGTGGTCCGGGCGGCGCGGGCGGCGGGGCGGGCGCGCGCCGCCCCGCGCCCGCGCCCCCTCGCCCCTTCCCCCCGCACGCCCGCCAGTACTCGCCCGAGTGGCGACACGTGCTCATGCAGCAGCAGGCCGCGGCCAGGCAGCAGTTCCCGCACCATCACCAAGGTATGTTTTCTTCGTTGATTTATTAGCGCATGATCATGGAACACGAAAATTGTCCTACTATAGGACCGGCCAAATATAGAAAATGCCATTTAGAAAAACGTCCGAAGGCATTCGATAGTTCATACAATAACAAATTCATGAACATACGATCCCTCTACATACGAGCTTTAGGACTTTGATCTCGAAACGTCAAAATACGACACTCGCCGAGTCTACTACATTCACTTGACTAATAGCTAAGCATAAAGCTATAACGGGTACATCTCGCTCTCTCGTATAACGCCCACATGTTACGCAGGTGAAACAACAATACTCCGAACAGTCGTTCATTGTAAAGTTCGGTCGACTTTATAGGCAACACTTAAATTATTAAAATATGTAACAACGGTTTACTCACGTACGAAATCAGTTACTGGCCGCTACGTTTCGACCTCATCCGGAGGTCTTCCTCAGGGCATATATAAATCGAGACGCGCGTCCGATGTCCCGAGCTGACTTTGCACGTGAGTAACGCGTTGTTACATATTTTAATAATGTCTATATCTCACGTTAGATTTAATAAAAAAAAACCCCTTAAGTTATAAATTTACTATACCTATTTGTTAAGTTTGGAAAAACTATTATTTTTACAACGTAATTCCACTTCGCTCGCACATATCTATACAACAATCACAATCCATACAATGTAAGCCATTTGGTCAATTTCCATAGAAAATTAATCAGCCTCGTGTAGGAGAGAGTAGCAAAATATAATAATCGTAAATATTGCAGGCTTTGGCATGGACTCAATGTCCTTATGTTGCCAATCGGCCTCGTGTAGGAGAGATAAAAACCAAAATATAGTCGTAAATATTGCAGGCTTTGGCATGGACTTAATGTCCTTATGTTGCCAATCACCCTCGTGTAGGAGAGAGAAAAGCAAAATATAATAATCGTAAATATTGCAGGCTTTGGCATGGGGTCGATGGGCGGCGGCGGCATGTCGCAGCAGATGCAGCTGCAGCAGGCGCGGCTGCAGCAGCAGCAGCTCATGCAGCACCAACAGGCGCAGAGGTAAGGACGCTCTGCTGACAAACCAGGCCTGTCTCACTCGCCGTGTCGGTATCGAAAACATACCGGGCAAATCCGGTATGGACGACGCGCGTTAGGTCACATGTGTTTACCGAGTTCAACGAGTTATGAATAGTTTGTTAGCTATAAGAATAAAATTGGCCTGTAATGGGTTCTGTAGGTATCTAAACAAAAAGGTGCTGCGTTTAGGCGCGAATTAAATTACACCGTATCACTAATTACATTAAGTTGATATTTCTTTGAATACCTTTGCAGAGTGCTACTTCTGTAGAACTTAGTCTGTGCCAGAACCTAGTTTCCGTATACTCAAAAACATTCCAAATTTTAATTATAATTGTAAGTGACCACCCATCGCTGCCCATGGACAACTGCAACACAAGATCGCTGGCGGCCGTTCAAGAAAATATACTCGTATTTTAAAGGTCCCCATATCGTACCGCTGCCATAATTGTTGGAGGGGGGGGGGGGTGATACTAACTCAAAGGTAATGAACGGACGAGCCGGCCAATTCACCTCGTGCTGAGACACAACATTACCCTCCTGGGTGGGTCAGTTGGGTAAAAATAGCGCTGTGTGTTTGCTACAGTAAAAATTACAAAATCTTTTAAAAAAAACAATTACATAGTACATATTACTCTTATAGGTTTTTAATACCGATGTAAACAGTCCTATATTCATCATCATCATTTCGAGTAGGTGTCACGGTCAATCGACCATGCACATACCCTGGTGTCAGAGTTGTTCGGAACCGCCTCTAGGCCTCTGACGTGGTTCCTTTAACGACTACCAGATGGCAGCCGGGACCACCGGCTTAACGTGCCTTCCGAAGCACGGAATCAAATTTATTATCAGACAATCAGGTAATTCACGCCTGCAATGAACACACGCGGATACGTCCTTGACCGCGTTATTTTATTAGTTACACGTGTTAGTGGTCGGAATAACCTCGTAAAATACTACATCATTAACATTTTGTTGTTTTCTTTCAGAACTTCAAATCAGCAACAGTCTCCGATGTCACACCTAATTATGCAACAGAATCAAATGATGAATGTGCAAGGGCAGGTACGTGTTACATCACTCTTCTTGCACATATTTTTTCATTATTTGCTGTTTATGTCCCTGCGTACAAAAGTCTAATTTTTACTTTCTTGTTTTTACTTATGCCGTTATTTACCATTGCGGTGCCGCACTCGGACAGATCTACATACGTAAAAGAGAAAGTTGTAAGGTTTTCTTTTTTACGTAGATCTTCTTCCTAGATCTTTTTCTATCAGTCATCATCATCGATGATTTCTGGCATCGTCTGAAGATTTAAATTCAATTCAAAGAATTAAATTCAATCGAAAATTATACTTTTCGATCTTTGAAGTCTGCTATAATTTGGCTTACATTATATCTATCTTGACCATCTATCGTTATCAAAAACATAATGCCCTTAAGCGAACGGAACATAGATTAGTTAATCAATTCTCACAGACGATATGCATACGTAAATTTATAAATGCAGTCCACCAATAATCAAAAGTAGAGATTATTTTTGAAGCGACTAACAACATTATTATTTACAGATGCCAAATATCCACATGAGCCAGTCGCAGAGTATGTCGATGCAGCCAGGCGGCATGGGCATGGGGCACCAGGGCAGCCCCATGCAGGGCCAGGGCGGCATGCACCAGAGCAGCCCCATGCAGCACAGCATGGTGTCGCAGAACGGCATGGCCGGCTCGTTCCCGTCGCTGCACAATACGTCCTCCTTCTCGGGACAGACGGCGGAGTTCAACCTCGACTTCCTCGACAACATGCCTTCCACCGACGCCAGTAACCTCACCGCACAAGAACTACTCAATTCCCTCGACAACTCCTTCTTGAATGACATACTTTAACTCTGCAAGATATTGGATTTGGGAAAAGTATTAATATGACTGGAATGTCTACGTTAGCCCGTTCGCAGCGGGCCGCTTGGGAGTCAATGAAGTTGAAACTGAAGTGCGACCAATTCATGTAACGACCAAAGCTATCAAAGGAATTTAACACCAGAATTTAATGTGACTAAAGACATATACAGTGTATCGTCAATCTTCCGATGTCTTTTATCACTTTCGAATGCATTGTTTTATAATAGACTATTTATTGTGGAAATATTCATTTCATAGTATTTATAGCTCTTACGATTGTTAATACTTCTTTTGTAAATATTTTATCGTAATTTTAAGACGTTTGTTTAATATTATGATATCAGTGAGTATCAGGTCAGTCGGTTTGTACACAGACTGAATAACTATCGAGATGTGTGTAGACTTATGCATATTTATTGCTGACACGACGATAAGTAGCGGAGAGGGATAAGAAAGCACAAAAGACATTATTATCAACAATTTAATAAATCAATGAATTTTATTTAATAATATATTTAAACGAGTCTTGGCCAATAAGTAATTTTAACGAGTTTACGACGTAATCTTCCAACGCTCGACTGTATGTTTGTCTGGCCATCCACTAATGCCTCGCCGCAACCGTCGTCATCACGAGCTCGCTCGTCATGATGGAGGTTGCTGGCGAGGTCTGCTTCCGCCTGGGAATGGCCATTATCCATTTATCTTAGTTCCCCTTTGTTATAGTTCAAATGTACATTTTATGTGTTATAGTAACATCATTCCTGTACCTAAGATAAATAGTTTATACTGTGATGTCGGTCTCAATGGTCAATAGATAATATAGAATCAATTATAAATAGAAAATAGATAGACTATTGTTATTGTTAAGGATCTCATGTATCATTTAGAAGGTTCGGGGATTCTGGAAGTAAATTGGTTTTTATTTTAATGGGGCGAGAGTTACAATTGTAGCATGCCTAAAGAAATTCCTCCACACAGTTTTTTCTTATAATTATGGGCTTCTATTTACAACAGAATTATACAAAAACAAATTAGTTGTCAAACAACATAAAAGCTTCCTTTACGATGTTTGTTATAAGTAACCATTATGTAATCCGGAAATTAGCCATATGACCCATGTAAGTTACACTCAAAATAATTCAAAACAATTTTATATTGATTTACATAGCATTTATAATTGTTGGTTGGGACCATATTACTATACGAAAGAATAGTTTTGGAGTGCGTTACCCCAGCCGACTAAGTGCTCCTTTTAAGAATTGATGAATGCAATTAATTAGATTATTACTTCGTGTAAATGTCCCCGAAAGTAAATAATTTGACACCCCGCCGTTTCAGAGATAATGAGGAAAATAAAATTCGGCTGGCGTAACGTTACCCCAGCCGACTTTTTTTGATCCCGTCGGTTTATCTGGATAAAAAGTATGCACAAAGATAGATTGAATTTGCTCTCAAATGTCCTCGATAAAATTAAATTTGACACCTTTATGGATTTCGAGTTATTTCATTTTCTGCTGCGGTAACGTTTGGTCAATCTCTGTATCTCTGAAACCGTAAGACGCAGAATAATGATTTTTTTTATACGTATAGAACGGAATTTGTCTCAATTTGACACCTAGATATCTTAAATATTAATAATATGGTTTGCGAGTAATAAATATTTTTCTGAAAACCACATTTTCGGTTCTAGTTATTAAACGAGGGAACCCTGAAAATTCAAACTAGTACTAAAAGATGCCTCTTATAGAGACACACAAAACATCAAAACTTCCATCAGCCTTATCCAAAGCATTGGCAAGTTATAAAGATATTACTGGTTCCAGAAAGCCAGATTCCGGGCCCTCAATTTAAACGAGGAAAATAATAGTTTCCTTTTACCTGGCTGATTCCATATTTAAACAATAATTAGAAACTTTATCCAAAAACATTTATACAAATTTTCAGCTTGATATACTTTCGTATATAAGAAATAATAATTAAAAACTAAACCTAGATATTTTTTCCGATTACTTGACCAAGTTCCGATGTGCATCTGAAAGCGGCTGCGGCATACTACTAGATATACTTCCATATTCGACGGCATTGTATTCTAAATTGGATGGTACAGGCGAGTGGAATATTTTTTAGTAAAAAAATATATGCCTTATATAATGGAATTACTCATTGCCTCCATACTTATACTTTATCATGTATTGATTCCTAACGGGATTGACCAAGTCTATTATTGCAAGACCAAAGACATAGGTAATATTGGAAATACGAGTATGTAATACTTGCTTTGTTAGATAGAATTAGAAAAAAATACAACTGCACTTGCTCGGAACTGCAATTTCATTGGCTAATGTGCGGGAGCGGGACAGTGAAAATCCCTAGTTTTGCTCGCGCATAATAAAAAAAAATATATTTTTTTTAATTTTCTAGGAAGGACACAAAAAAGTATTGATACTCTGTGCTGTAGTACCGACTACTTTCGAGCAAATCTTTGTAAGCTGTCCCCTACATCTTCGCATAAAGCAATGCAGAATAAAACAAGCAGTACATAATATAGAAAAAAAATAGGTACCGAGTTCTAGTTCGTTTGTTTAGCTAAAAACGACGCGTTTTCCTAGTTGATGGATACACATTTTACTCCCAATTTGTAACTGACACTTTTTACGCGAGAGCAGCAAAAATAAATAACACTCAAGATTTTTTTTTACTTATCTCTTGATAGTCTTATACATACATTATAAAATTTTTGAGTACCAACGATGGTGACAGTGGGATTGAACTATTGTGCAGATGGCAGACCTCTATTTAAGAGGACTGCCTTAAAATCATTCAAACAAAAAAGCATATAATTATTTTATTCTTTTTTGTATTCATTCTTAGTATGTAGACATTGCCATTTAAGTAATAGTATTGCTGAAAGAGAAAATCTGTAAGTCACCCACCCTAAGGTTTAATTTATTTAATACGAGTCTTTATAATATTAGAATTAATCCTAACAATTTTTCTACTTGAATGTACCCAACCACTTATTATTATTGTGCAGATTTTAGAATGTATACATTGTGTATCGTGCGGCCGCTTTTAGATACACATTTGAACTTGGTCGGGTATCCGGGAAAAATTATCTAGGTTTAGTTTTTAATTATTATTTCTTATATAGGAAAGTATATCAAGCTGAATATTTGTATGTATATTTTTGGATAAAGTGTCTAATTATTGTTTAAATATGGAATCAGCCAAGTGGAAGGAAACTATTATTTTCTTCGTTTAAATTGAGAGCCCAAAATCTGGCTTTCTGGAACCAGTAATATCTTTATAACTTGCCAATGCTTTGGATAAGGCTGATGAAAGTTTTGATGTTTTGTGTGTCTCTATAAGAGGCATCTGTTAGTACTAGTTTGAATTTTCAGGGTTCCCTCGTTTAATAACTAGAACCGAAAATATGGTTTTCAGAAAAATATTTATAACTCGCAAACTATATTATTAATATTTAAAATATCTAGGTGTCAAATTGAGACAAATTCCGTTCTATACGTATAAAAAAAAACATGATTCTGCGTCTTACGGTTTCAGAGATACAGAAATTGACCAAACGTTACCGCAGCAGAAAATGAAATAACTCGAAATCCATAAAGGTGTCAAATTTAATTTTATCGGGGACATTTGAGAGCAAATTTAATCTATCTTTGTGCATACTTTTTATCCAGATAAACCGACGGGATCAAAAAAAGTCGGCTGGGGTAACGTTACGCCAGCCGAATTTTATTTTCCTCATTATCTCTGAAACGGCGGGGTGTCAAATTATTTACTTTCGGGGACATTTACACGAAGTAATGATCTAATCATTTGCATTTATCAATTCTTAAAAGGAGCACTTAGTCGGCTGGGGTAACGCACTCATAGTTTTGTTCAATATTTAGGCATGAATGGAGATCTTGTAAAGGAAGCTTTTAATGAATTTGTATTAAAATTTATAGGAAATATACATGTATATATAGAAATAAACGTATATATTACCAGCTCTCTGTTAAATAATAGCTATAAAACCAATTGTGAATGATAGCAACATTCCAGAGCCATTGTTAACAATGTTTTTAACTTTAGGACCAATTTTTGATCATTCTTTTGAAATAATATTGCATATTGAGATATCGAAGTTTTATTTGAAATTTTACCTATTTAACTAATTAACATCAAAAATAACTTATTTACCTAAAAATACTACATACGCAAATGAAAGCTCATGAGATGAACCGGAGTTAAATACTTCAGAGAACTAATTATGTTTGTGAGGGTGAGGATGAAGTTATGGCACATTATTTCATGTGATAATGTAACGAAATTTCTACTTATTTCAACATTTTATTGAATGGCATCAGACACGGTCTTAACTCATATTGCATCAAATATGCGCGTGATCTTATACACTTTCCTCCGCACGTCAAAATGAGTCGTTGTCATATAGTTATTTAAACGTTAGTGTATTGTAAATACACAAAAACATTCACCACATAATAGAATCCGCTTGATGTTTGTATAAATAATCAGAAAATTTCTCTAATTTTCTCTCTAAAGCATTTATCTCCGATGCTAATTCTCATACCATTTCATTGGGCTTGCTGTGAAAAATCCTAGGATTTCGTACTCGCGGGCTATAGAAGTTGTTAGGTTGGATGTATTTGGCAGTTATAGGTTCATCGTGCATCCCGATCTTGCTTTCGTAAATGTTCTCGTTGGTTTTGTTGTCGATGGACTTCATGACGAACGAGTGGATCTCCTGCCTGCGCTTGCGGAGTCGGATACAAGAGAACACGGTGCTCAGGAGAATTCCAAGTTTGAACACAGCTGTCACAAATAACCCCAGCATGAAGATTAGGTATTGTTGTTGATACCAGTCGTCGAGTTTGTCCAAGCAACCCTGAAAACAAAGACAAATTTGTTGGAATACCGCCCAGACTTGAATAAATTGATTTGCGGCATCCATAAGTACGAGTAACTTATAGCTCCAATCTTTTTGGCCGAGGCTAGGTCGAGGAGAAAAAACTTATATCAAAGCTCCAAGGGTGGAATGTTTTAGAATTGTCCCGAACATTGTCTCTCACCCCTCATACATCTTCCGTTCTGCTCACACACTTTTTTAAAATTTGTTTTTATGGTCAATTTGAGACCATGATGGGAAGCAACGATGAGGTCTAGGGTGGTACATGCAAACTCAAATAATGCCTAACGCATGTTTTCCATCCCACTATGATATGGTTTTTTAAACCGACCATGAAGTACGGAGGTGGAAGCAGAACGTATTTCCCTATGCGACCAATTCTGGGTTTTTTTACATTTTCATACAAGTGTTCAGCAGCCCGAATAATTGGTATGGAATTTTCGATGTTTTGAGTTATCAGCATTGACCCATAGGAAATTTTTGTTCATATTGACAGGCTGAGTCACCCCTTTAAGGAATTTGAATTTAAGGGTAAATTTGCACACTGTATTCGCTATACAGGATAGCGAGAATCCATTACAACTTCTCTTTTATTCTGAACTCCCTAGCAATATTTCAATGACGAAAGCGGAATCCCTAAATAGAATATACAACCGCGAGAAGTAAAGGTAAAAAATAAAAAGAAAATCAATACTTCCCATAGAATTTGACCACCTGCAGCAGACCAGAGTCCTGCTCGCTATCTTTTGACAGCTACGGTGTACAAATCGTCTCTTCAAAACACATTGCAATTTTCGTATGATTGACATTTTGAGCTTAGATAATGTAATGGAAAGAAACTGTAATGGATGTTGAACTGATCATCAAAATGTTGTATACCGTAGTTGCCAAAAGTTGAGAGTTACAGATTAGAGTATGTCACTGCTCGGTGAATTTGTACGGCGTTCCAATTTCTTTTTACTTTTTGAACGCGGCGTTGTGCACTTTTTGGGGTGGGTATTAAAATGTCAAACTCGCGTCAGGACATGTGACCTGATCGAAAATTCGTAAGACGGACACGTGTCCTAAGACCGCCGGCGCGGCGTCGGAGAAGAATATATCTTTTTCTACCGCGTGGCGAAGATGTATGCCTACTCCTGTTGTTTCGTTTTATAGGGAAATTGAGAAATAGGTATTTGAAAAATCTATTGCTGTCGCGCTGTGTGTACAAACAACCCCCGCAGAGTGCGACAGAGACAACTGCAGCTTGGACCGAAAGTACCTTTAAAATTACACATAATTAACGCTTCGTAGTCCCTGATTTCTTCTCCAAAACTTAAAATATAATCGCGTCAAATTAGTTTTCTTGATGTTTGAACACAACGGAAATTGGAATGGAAACTGATTGCGACTTTAAAATATTGCCAGTGAGTTCAGAATTATCAACGGTCGGAAGCCATAGCATTACACACGGAATCAAAATCTCGACTGTTCTGTTAGTTGGAACCGGAAGTAAATGGAACTTTCTAGAAACCCATATCACCGTTTATAAGGGAACGGACGGGTCGATCATAAATCTTTTTTCAAACCTACATTCCCAATGAACATTGGCGTTTTATTCCAAATCCAGAACCCTAATCAAGCAACAAAACGAATTTCATTAAATATTGTACTTAGATAAAAACTAGTTAAATCAATTAAAAAAGACGTAAAATAATAAAATGCGTCCTGTCCTGTCGTCGGTATCGCAATATTTCGTTTTGTTGGAACTGGGTTTACACTACTTTTGAAACATTCAAGCTCGAATTATGTAGCTATCTATTCTATTTTTGACATACGCAAGTCATGTGAATATCAAATTGTATGTTTATGATGCAAAGCATTTAAAAGTAAAATTAAATTCAATTTTCGCGGCCTATTTGCAATATTGTGAGCGAAATGTGAATACATATTGTTACGTGGTTAGGGTTCGGGATTTGAGGAACCAAATTCTTTGCAGGGAATTTATTTAATACGGAATTACATCACTGACACCTGACCTGACTGGTCTTCCAACACGTCGAATATCCAATACGCAAAGCACTTGTGGTCCTGGTTCGTTGCTGGCTTCGTAGAAATTAATAATTGTTATTAATTGTAACGAGCGATAATAATAAAGAGTGCTCCAATTAATCACTCTTTATTATTATCGCTCGTTACGAAAACTCGCGGTCAACTGATTGTCGAAGTCGAACTTACTTCCCGTCCGATCTCTTACATACGTCTTATGGGTCTCTAGAAGTTTTTTTTTTTTAGTTTTTCTCTAGAATTTTCGGTCCCGATAGCCGAAAGTCAGAATATTCGAGACTGAGCGTGAGCGAGATAGAATACACATGTGTGAGCAGGATTTAAGATGCGTGAGCGCCGCAGACGTTGTTCGGGAAAGCTCTAGAGTATTCCATTCTGGAAGTTACACGACAATTTTTTGGTTATAATAGCCTTTTTTCTGATATTTATATGCCAGGTTCAAGTTAGAGGCATCTAGGCGAATAAGCGTTCAGTACTAAATGCATCAATTATGAGCTTTCGTTAAATCTATCGCAAAGTTGATACAAAGAGCGCAAGGTATATGTATACATTATACCAAAGACAATATATTACTAACGTATAGACTGCCAACCTCATTCCAAAATATTGGCCCAACTTAAAGCCTGTTAAAAGCACCAAAGCAACTGGCAAGCATCTGCCGGCAGGCTGTGTTGGTTAGTTCCACTAACTGCCCCTATGGGAAAGGGCGCTAGATGGCATTAGCCTAAACTTGGAAAATCCAAGTAAAACTGAAAAATATTGTTTTAATATAAGCCAAAAATATTTTTTCATCTTAAGTAAGATATTTATCGTGAATATTTTTATATTCTCATTATATAGTGAAAACCTAGTTGTGAATAAACCTTTGGCGCCATCTATGCGACAAGCCTGATAAAAATCACACGCAATAGGCATATACAGGTTCTGCAGATCGTATCAAATGCGTTTATGAAGTGCGATATGTACCGGGACATGTCTGAAGTCGGGGTTGGGCGTGAGCTCCTGGCAGCGGCTGGCGTTGGCTGGCGTAGGGTTGAGGTATGAGCGCGCGCGCTGCACACAGCAGCTGGGCGGCACGGACAGCCCGCGCGGGCCCAGCCGCCGCAGCTGCCACAGCGACATGTCGTAGTTGCGCGCGCCCGTCATGCCGCAGCACTCCAGCTGAAAGTACCAGGACATTTTTTTTTCTTTTCTTCTATTCGCGGGTGCCGCGCGAACGTAAAACGTCGCTACTGCGTAAGCCATTAGGCTGCGCAGAACAGAGGCGATTAGGAAAAAAGATGAAAAGTCTTAATATTTTCATATTTATAATTTTATAAAAAAATACGAAAGGGGGCGACCTCCGAGATGTAATTTTTTCGTCGCTCGCAGCTAGTCGTTCACTCATTATTTTTGTAACCCAAGTTAGTATTTCTTGAAATTTAAAACTTCAATTTACAGTCACTCGTTTAAATACTACCCAATATAATTTATTCAAAACACCACTTAAGTATGTGCTAATAAAAAATGTCATCTTACCTCAGTCTGCGCAAGATCGACGGCGGCAGTGAAGTGCTCATAGTCAGGCAACGCGTAGTAGGCTTGCAACGCGCCCACAGCGCCGCCGTGCGCGTTCTGCAGCCCGAGACAGCGCGGCCACAGCGCCGCCAACACGCCGCCCGCGCACTCGCCCAGCAATAACGACAACACCACCAGGAAATACTGCAAGGGCAACTTCACTATTGGCACAGTGGAGACACTCCCTGTACGTGAGAGTTCGGGCACCGGTGACTGTGAGCCGGGGCGTGTAAGCTAGGGTTAATACCACGGAACTTTTCACTTCGTGCCTGCGGAACCCTAAATACAATAGCATATAATTGCAATGAAAGATTTTTAAAAAGTAAAACCCGACGCTTGAATCGAACTAGGCACTGAGCCATGTCGATGAAACATCTAGTATGATGTAAGTTCATGCATTTCTTACGTATGTACATAGTAAGAACAGCATTTTCAGTATAAAATCAATAACGCGAAGAAGTTGGTAAGTGGGATTTACGGGAAGATTAGATTAGTCGATCACATAATGTGCTTCTTGTCATGCTCAAACAACGAGAACCAAAAAGGCATACGTATAAAATGTACGATTTCTAAAGTAAGAAAAAATTAAGTAGCCTATCCTGTGATGTGAAATTCAGTTAATTTGTTTAAAAGTTAAGGACTAACATTCATACAGAAAAAAAAACGAAAAGTCGTAAATATAGTTTCAGTATCATGTATTAGAGCTTATACACACAATTTCTCTGAAAACAAAGTAACTTACTCCATGACCAACCAATACTGAATGAATATTGAATGATTATTTTATTGTTTACAGGATTGTTTGAAATATCGGCCAAGTGCGAGACGGGCTCACGCACGAAGGGTTCCGTACCATTAGGTATCTATACAACATAGACAGTATATTAATATATTTGAATTTTATTTTGGAGTTAATGTACAACTAAATATTTGTCTAGCTGTTGCCGTTATTAATATCAAGCAAAAACGGCAATAAAATCATTCGTTTGTCGTATGGGAGTGGACGCCCCCTTTTAATATTTACTGTTATAGCGGCAACACAAATAGATCATCTGTGAAAAATTCGTCTAACTATCACGGTTCATTAGATATAGCCAGACAGACGGACAGAGGAGTCATAATAATAGGGTCCCGTTTTGACCCTTTGGGTACGGAATCCTAAAAGACGTAAGTCAACATCGCTCACCAATGTCAAAATAACGTAACCCGGCATATAAGTAGCCCAGCAGCCGAGGGCGGCGGTAGCGCACATGAGCAGGCCGGCGGCCAGCAGCGCCAGCGCCAGGAAGTAGAACGGCGGCTGCTGCAGCCCGCCCTCGGGCGACGCCAGCAGCCGGGACAGCAGCACGCGCTGCGTGTCGCTTAACAGCAGGAAGCCGCACACTACTTCGAAAAATCCACATGCCTGCAACACGTTCACGTTACGGTTCTTTAATGATGTGATATTCACTTGTTTTCCCAATATTCACAATTTTTTTCGACTTATACGGGACGGGGTGGGACTGCGCTTGTAGCGAGACCACGAACCCTGACTAGTTGGGCTACGAGTCCGGTGGGACAAAATTGGTGGGACCACGAGTCAAGAATCGAAAGAAGGTAAAGAAAATATAATTCAATAATATGTATTTATAAAGACTAATTTTAGGCATTTTGACGTGTAGCGTATATCACTATAATTATATCATCATCATCATCAGGTCCTTTTTAGTCCTCACTACAGGAGCCCGACCCTGTCTGTACTACTAGAGCCATACTAAATATATGCTTAATTACTACTATATAATTATATACTTACAAAGAAAATGGTATTGAAACATCCAAATAACACTTTAGCACTTCCCATTTTACTGCAATTCATAGTCAATGCGCGTTCATACACTTATGTTAATTATGTCATCTGAAGAGCCAAGTTATTTCACTGTTACGTTTATTTTCACCAAGAAATGGACGCGGTCACTACGAGTATTGCGAGCATGTGAACAAACAATATACAGTGAATAGATTCGCCGGTTTTAGGGAGATGCGCTCTGCTGAGCAGGTGGGGTGACTAATAATTAAGGCAGTTTGTTTAAAATTAATGCATGAGTTACTCCGACATAAAAATGTGTGAATGTGAGAGCTGGATCCGTTCTATTTTAGCGTTGTGATGGCGTAATGGGAGCAGGTAGATAACTAGTGTAAACTCAACGTTTATTCAGAAAATAGGCCTTCGTAGAAACTTTTTTATGACAAATGATTATAATATTTTGCTGTGTCAAATCACATTTAAAATGAGTTTATTTAATTAAATGATATATGTATCAATTATTGTTCAAACGCTACAGACTAATTGCGTTTCAGAACCGACCACACTGCAGAGAAGACACACTGAAATTCTTTTTAACAGTATTGGTCGCCTAGTCGCCTGAAGTGCTTTGTATGATTGTTTTTCTTTCCTCTTTTTGTATGTTTTCGTGTGATCCAATTTCAATATACATAACTGCATATCTCAGTACATTATTTATACTATACTCTAGGTTTCATTGAAAATCAACAAGTCCTGCGTACATGTGTAGGTATGACACAAAATACTGAATGAACATCTTATTGGTTGCAAATATGTCTATATTTGTTAATGCCTATGCTATACTTTTTTTATTATTTAGTACTTGTTCTGAGATTATTTGTAAGATTATTTTTGTAAATTTTTAGCAAGAAATAAATTATTTTCTATTCTTGCCGTTTAGGAAAGACAATTTTTATACATAATTAGGAATTATTCTTTAAAAATATATTTTCAACTGGCAACAGATACAGGTAACATCAATATAAATATTCAAAAATCAATGTCTTTCTTCTTGAACCCCCCACAGGTCGGGGCCGGTGGCGTTGCTGTGATGTCGTCTTGTTCTCTTTCACTGCTTTCTTGAAGCTCTGAAATACAAGACAGGACCATTATTTAGAAGCTTATATATTTTGAATATAATTGATTGCTATTTAGTAAGTTACATACATTTGCGTCTGAATAGGCTAGTTTCCTAAAAAATATAATTAGTCCGTCAGTTAGATATTCAAAAGATATTAGACACGTATTTTTTCTTTTGTCGATTAAACAAAAAATTATAAAGATATAGCCCTTTGAAGTTCCGTGTTACGTCATAGTTTGCTACAATTTTTAGCAAACTTTGACGTCACGAGCCCCCACTCCTGAACTTTGACGCGCTTTATCTTTATTATTTATTGTTTATTTGACAAAAGAAAAAATACGTGTCCAATATTTTTTGATTATCTAACTGACGGACTAATTGTTATGTTATTTTTACGACCCTGGCAACTAGCCTAAAATTTATTGACTACTACCTTATCCCGCGACTTCGTCCGTGTAATTAATAGCACACCTATATGTGGTGATGTATAAGCCATAACAATATCATCAAAATTCATCCAGCTGTTTTTGCGGAAGGAGTTACAAATATCAATTATACAAACTTTCATATTTATAATATTAGTGAGATATTATATTAAACAAGTCATCCGATTACTTGAGAAAAAATATGTAGGTACATACATACTTATTAACAATATAGATGCAAGCACAGAGGAAGAAATACTACATACAAATGCAGGTCTATCTTAAAGCACAAAAAATACTCTTACAATAGACAGTCATTTGAAATTGTCACTATATATATTTATTCCCCTGTGTGCAAACATAGGCGCACCGTATGGCGCTGTTCCTGCATGCTTATAGTTCAAATAGCATAGTCATAAGATTAAAAATGTAGTGAGTAAGTATATGTCAAAAAAATAAATTTGCTTGACTTATTTACCTGGAGGCAAATGCAATTTTTCAATCATGAACTTCTTTCTCTTGAGTTTGAAAGCCAAATCCAAACTTGGAGGTACAAAAGGCACCAGTGAGAATGGGGTAGATAGTTTTGTAATGTGAAAAAGACCATGGTAGTCTTTGTAAACTGGGTTTGTCTCTTTGCTGGACCCTGTAAATGATTCTATCCTCACAGCATTATCTATGGAATACAGCAGTCTTTTCATGACATGTTCATCCTGTAAAAAAATAAATTTAACATTTCCACACTAACATTCCAAAATCCTTACAAAAATTGTAGCCTACTACTAAATCCCACGACACTATCACAAGGAATGTATTGGCTATTCATCAGAAGTAATTAAAAGATATTTCAGCATTAAATGTAATTTAAATGCCAACCTAAAAAAATATTAAGTTTAAACTGCTCTGCACCTGCAAGTATGGTGAGTATGATATAAATGTTTGTATCAGGCGACGACAACTATTTAAAACTGTTGACAAAATGAAAAATCTTACATCAAATAAATGTGAAGGTAAAGTAACAAGTGCAACAGAATTAGTGTCCCTCATCATTACTCGGAGGCAGTACATGAACTTTATTAAATCTCGGCCATATTGACTTCTTTCAGATCTCTCTTTACAGTCCATTGCCATCCAGATTGGTGATCCCAGGGATTGGATGCTAATCCTTAGCATGTTCTTGTTATTCTTATTGCTATTCTTATAATCCTCTTTAGATATAACTTTTTGTAAACTGTTTAGCAGTGTACTGTAAAGGTTGTTTTTGAAACCTGTAAAATAGAAAATATTGACATGATATAATATCAGCTTAGCTATTATAATAATATGAAAACACTATTATAAAATTTAATTCTTGTGTGAGCCAATTTTTTTTTCTTTTTGTGTGGCATTCCACTTCAATAGCGAAATACAATAAAACAAAAATTAACACGCTTAGACAATTAAATAGCATTGCCTGAAAGCCAAATGTCCAAATCTGTATTGTATAAAATCACAGATTTAATTTGGCTTCGATACACAGTGTAGATGTATCTTAAAAAAACAATAACTTTGCAACAATCATAAAAAAAGGGTTTAAACTACATTTTAAGGCAAATAAGTAAAGCATTATTATAGTTTACAAGATTTTTCTCCTTTCAACTAGGCCATAGCGCATGTACAGTTGGGGGCCGATAAAACTGACCCCTCTAACAACAGATTATAAATTGTATTGTGGGGTCACATTTGTCTGCCCCCGACTGTACCATGGAAAAGCATTTCATATCTTATAAGATAATTCAAAGAAGTTAAAATAGTCGAAGTTATAATAATAATAATAAGCCTTTATTTCCGAACCATTTGTTTACAGTTTAACACAGGGCAAAGTTTGTTTTATAGTATATCTCTTAGTTCGGTGTGCCTTACGGCAAAGGCCTCCTCCATAGATTTCCATTGTTTCCTGTCTGCTGCCACCCGTAGCCATAGGGGACCTAAGGTCCTTATCAAGTCGTCCTCCCATCTTAACACTTTACGGCCTCTGCTCCTAGAGCCGTCTCTTGGGTACCAAACTGTCACCCGCTTGCTCCATTTTTCATAATTGCAACGGAGCATATGCCCAGTCCATCTCCATTTGAGCTGGTCAATACGTTGCAAGATATCTGTTGTTTTTGTTTTTTCTCTGATGTCTGCGCTCCTGACCTTGTCCTTTAGTTTTAATCCCAGCATACTCCTCTCCATGGCTTTCTGGCATTTTGCAAGTTTGTCCCTATGCCTTTTAGTCAATGCCCAGGTTTCGCAACCATATGTTATACAGGGGAGAATACAGGTATTATAAGTTTTTTTTCTTGACTTTTATGCCTAATTCCTTGCTCTTCATAATTTCTTTCAAGGCCAGAATTTTCTCCATCCAGTAGCAATTCTTTTATCTATTTCTTTGGTCATTTGATCGTTGGGTGATATAATCTGGCCCACGTATACATATTCCGTTACATAGTCAAGTTTTTTCCATCTATGCTTATGGCTGCAGCTACGGAGTTTGTCATTACCTTTGTCTTAGTTGAGTTCATTTCCAATCCTATCTCCCTACTCTTGTCTGCTAAAGTCTGTATCATGGATTCCAGTATTTTTGGGTTCTCCTCTAATATAACTATGTCATCGGCGAATCGTAGATGGTTCAGTCGCACACCGTTTATGTTTAGTCCCTGATGGTCCCATTCTAGTTTTCTAAACATTTGTTCTAGTACTGCTGAGAACAGCTTTGGCGAGAGTGGATCGCCTTGCCTGACTCCCCTGTCGATTGGAAAAGCATTTCCCAGAGATTCCAGCTTGACACTAGCTTTACTTTCACAGTAGATGTTTCTCATAATGTTCACATAAGCTTTTTCTATTCCCTGCTCTGCAAGACTTTGCCATACTGCTTCGTGCTTGAGGCTGTCGAAGGCTTTTGTATAATCTATGAAAGCCAGGTAGATTGTCTTGTTATACTCGTTGTATTTTTGTATGAGCTGTTTAATTGTATGTGTATGTAAAATAGTCGAAGTTACTATATTAGAAATTAAAGATCATTTTAAAGTGTCTTCCACAAGTCACAAAACCCTGCCAGTCATAATTTAAATTATTACTGAGCAATTTTTTTTTTATGCAAACAGAGCGTGGTATCTTAGAATACATCAGAGAAAAAACAAAAATATATGCATTGCATGGATAAGCTGAGAAAACAAAGGCTGATTCACTCCTGAGAAAACAAAGGCTATTCCACTAGTCACAATCACTCAATATTGTTTCATGGAAAGTATAAGTTATATATACTAAACAGCTTTTCTAAATAGACAGATAAAAAAGCAGTTTTACTTTAAAAATTAGTTCACTGAAAGCATTTACACAATCTATTGACAGACCAAAGTTTGTTAAATTTTTGGGTTCCACCAGGTACAAGAAATGCCATTCATAGAAATATACAAGTACACAGTAAAACTGTGGAGAAATCAGTAAATATTGATTTCTTTACATACCTTTTAAGCTATGTTGATCTTTGTTCAGATCACAGAAAGATATGTTGCATGTTTTTATGGTTGCTTCATCTATGTGCTTGCTCAAGTCAAAATGGTGTCCAAAATTGACATGACTGCCAAAAGAGGACTCAATCCGGCTCAGGCCCTCATATCTCCAAGCTATCTTCATCTTGTCCACATCCTCACTTGCAGAAGTCACATCATCATCTATAGGTGTTGTGGTAGGTTGAGGCAATTCATTTACCTAAATTAAATATTCTAGGTATAAATATAAATTAAATACCTTGTAACACACTGATAAATAATTGTTGTTTTGGTTTGTTCATTCAACATAACAAATATCAATTTAAAGACAAAAAGCAAGAAGCAAGAAGTAATTTTGACCATAATAACAATGAATGCTACTGTTATGATAACACTATATTTTTTTATTTTAATATTATAGTGAGTTTGTTTCTTCAACAAATAATCAATAAATTGTAGATTTACATTGTTAGTTGTACAGGATACTATCTTGAGAATCTTTCATTCAGTTAATGATTATTATAATGATGATATAAAATAAATTGATATATTTACAATGTTTTTGGGGTCCTCATCTGCAGATGCAATAAACAGGTCATGTTTACAAACAATGCCTTCAGCCAGGAAATATTTAGTAAGCACTCTGCTGTAGTTGCCCAGCACATCTTCCTCTAAAACAGAATTATGTTTTGGATTAAGATCTAGACATAAAGGTATATTTCCGGATACCAGGCCCAAAGCAGCACAGCTGATGGTGTAACCAGAAATATGCAGAGGTGAAAGAGAATTATAAAACATTCTTTTTCATCTTTAATGTCATACCAAATTATGAATATATATTTTTTTTTAATATGTATAAGATTAAATTGCTTGGTAGATTAATGGAGACCAGTAGGCATACTCATGGTGTACAATGTTAAGCGCAAAATACACAGAAGAGACGTAAGATTTGGAGACGATGTGGATCCGCGCGTGTAATTTACGACGTATCTCTTTCATTTTGTATGTGCAAGATTTGAAGGGACAACAAAACCAATCTCTATGCTTATTTATCTATACCTACTATAAAACACTTCATGGGTGACACCAATTCACAATTGGCCACTTTCTTAAATTTGGAAACTATATAAGTAATGTTTCACAAAACCTTTTGATAACATTCAAAAGTGCAAAAGAGCACTCTATATCCTTGATATATTATTATGACTGAAAGTTTATTAATTAAATCAAAATGAAGAGGGAACGTCATAAAAGTTTTTGCTTTCATTTAACCTTAAACTTAAAGAAACAGCTGATTCAAAGTTCCAGTCAAGATAATAGAAGTGAATGATTAAATTAAATTTTAGAGTTATTCAAAACTAATTTTAATGGGTTAGGAACTTGGGGTAATATATAATTTTCTTACCAACTGCAAATATACTAGTTGCTGGTAATCCTCCACCTGTAATATTTAAGGTATGGATAAGAACAGCAATTTTTCGAAGTCTGTATAAAGATCAAATAATAAACTGTCATATGTTAAAAAGTTACCTATAACATGATCTAAAGATGGTATTCCTGACGAACAGAAAGGTAAATTATTTTTTAATTTTGTTCCAGCTATGCTACTTTGAGATACATTATTTTTATGAAAACTCATGATTTTCAATTATTTTACACTCATTAGGTATGTAAGTTATATTCGCATTACACTTCAATCAAGTGTTTTACACCACGCGATTATTTACCACAAGTCTACAAAATAAACAGAATTTGCGCGATTTGCGCCAGCACCATTGTGACAAATCTGTCAATGTCAGTAATTTTTTTTCCCTGTCTTCTATACTTTTGGTCATTAAAGTTCATTCAGGCGTACTATTTTTTAAAGTGTGATACTCGTCTTTGAGCGATTTTTGAATGGAAACATCGCACGTATAAGAATGGCGTCATTTCAAAAAATGTTATTTTTGAAATGATACCGATCGTAGACGAACGATTTCTCCATAGAAAAATCGCTTGAAGACGAGTGTAACACTTTCAAAAATAGTACCCCAGTACCTTATTTTAGCTAGTGTCTAGCTAATCTTGTGTATGTATGAGTATGACCTTTGCTACATGCACGCACGACTAAACTACTAGTACGTTAGTACTTATATTAATTCTGTGCTACTAGCTTTGTGCAAAGTGCAAAACTATTTCAAATCTGCCGGCCTATTTGCTAACTCAGTGTACAACGTTTTGATAGTCACTTCAAAATACATTACGTTTTATGTATCTTAAATAAAAATAGTCAGTCAAACGAAAGTCGCAATGTATGTTGAAATGACTATTAAATCGTTGTACACTGAGTTAGCAAATAGGCCGGCTGTGCTGCAAACATACATGGGTGCAAAGGTGGCTTAAAAGACTTAACATACATGACCGTAAAAAAAAAATTATATATCTGACATTCGCATCGCATAGATTATAAAACTAAACACGTCCTTTTGAATGGAATTTCTATCACAAATTTTGTGATTTTGTTTATTCCTTGCACATGTTTATATTTTTAATATCTACAGCTCTTTGTGACGGCCTCTAAACAATAATCAAAACAAGATGCAAGGACCTGCAGTGTTTATGGATATCTCCCTGGAGGATCAAGTTAGTTAACAGTAATACTTATAACCTATAAATGTTGTTTCCCCTTCTACGCTAAAAATTAAGTTATTTACCTGTATTCTTTCTTTTCAATATTTCATATAATTATATTACTTTCATATTTAAACCATAGGCTCTAGAATTAAGAAGATATTTCAAGAGTTTGGGCGCTGAAATATCAGAAGAGAAATCTCCCAAAGGTATTGAAGATGATTTACACAAGATAGTTGGCGTTTGTGATGTCTGCTTCAAGGAACCGAGTGAGTCCGATATCGAAGCTATATTGAACAGCATAGTCTCTATTATGGTATCGGTAAGTAATATTGTTATCTGCTTAAAAAATAATTTCGCCAGTTTTACATTATATTGATAACAAAGGGCATAAATTAAATATGCAAATGGTTTTATTACAGTACTAGTCTATCACAGTAATACAATTTACAGATACCATTGGACAGAGGAGAAAATCTGATTCTAGCATTCAGTCAGAGACTCACAAAAGCACCTGGACCTAAGTTAGGTGTAGTGGCGTTACAGTCGTAAGTTTAATATGTCTTTATATTAATAATAATCCATATTTTAAGTTTAAGCCTATAAATTTTTAAATTCAATTATATAATAGTATTTCTCATGTCGTTAAGTAATGTGTTTGATTGTCAAATATGTTTTCTTTAATAATTCATAACTCTTTGTCATATTGCAGCCTATGGCGACTATACAACAACTTAGAACCCAACTCACCATTGAGGTATCATGTTTACTACCATGTCATAGAACTTGCGGCACGTGTGGGCTCTGTGCGGGAAGTATTCTCTGGTGTGGAACAACTCAGGAAAGAGTTTACCACCTGCCCACCCTCCAATGAACAGATGCAGAAACTCTACAGATTGCTGCATCAAGTATTAAAAGATCAGAACAGGTAAGAGTTATGTTATTGGCTATAAGCATGTGTAAATTGAAAGGATTTTTTGGAAGGAACTAAACACACTTAGTTAAAATCTTCAATAATTCCAAACCCCAAATATTCAAAAACAAAAAAAAATTACGCTGTTATTCCAGGTAATTTTTTCTTATAATCAAAAATTCTGGATCATTTATACACTTATTTATGAATTTAATTTAAAAGAAGTTATTTTTATTTATATTAACATAACATATGTAATGAAGAAAAAAACAGCAAACTCTTGGGACACAACACTCACTAAAAAGCACTTCCACTTTAATGAACTGGAGTGGTAAACAAGTACTCATATCATATGACTGAAACAAATGGAGCGTATTTTTTACAATGAAATCCCCAAAATTGTAAATGTTAGGGTTATACTGAATAAAGGCAAATTCCGGTCAGAGTAGGCATAATAATTTCCTATGTTTGTGCAAATAAGATGTTGATAGATTTGTCTAAGGTATTTTTTTTTTAATTGACTATGTAGCTAGCTCCAAGTGAGCTTTTGCTACTTCACTGGGCGTTTACCTTGTCTTAGGTATGTATGAGTAGAGGTTGCATCTGCGGGCTGCCGAAAATTGCTTGGATAAATCAACTTTATTTTGCTCATTTTCATTTTTTACTGTTTCCAAACAGCATCTAAAGCTCTACCAAGATTTAAGAACCTGCTAAATAAAAAATAGTTATAGCAACACTGTATTGTCATAACCATGCGTTATGTCGGCAACAACATCCGTGATGTTATAGGAATAGAATTTAGTCCTTTAATATGTTGAATGACTTAATTAAACATAATGTGCTTCGTGAATCTTCTTTCTCAGCCCGTGTTCACCCATTGTTGGGTATAGGCCTCCTCATGGCTTTTCCACTTGACCCGGTCTTATGCTGTGCGCATCCAGGTCTTCCCTAATATTTTTGTACTGTACTATAGTAGTTAAGAAAAATCCTATTGTAGTTATCTACTACATGATTTAATAACAAAGATTTGAAATTCCATAAAATCACACAAAATAAATCAATTGGTTTGCTATCCTATTAGAATAGGATAGAAATATTCCAAATTTGATTGAACTAAAGCAAAACATAAACAAAAACACTAATCATTTCAGTGAACTGGCTGCCAAAGTGATGATTGAGCTGCTGGGTACTTACACTGATGAGAATGCATCCTATGCCAGAGAGGATGCAATCAAGTGCATTGTAACTGCCTTAGCAGACCCCAAAACTTTCTTATTGGACCCACTACTGGCCCTCAAACCTGTGAGGTTCCTAGAGGGAGAGCTGATCCATGACCTGCTCAATATCTTTGTATCTGAGAAGTTATCCAGTTACCAGGCCTTCTATAATAACCACAAAGAGTTTGTACACTCTCAAGGTATTTGTAATTTCTTATTTGATTTACACATAAACTTATTATGAAATGTGAACTAAGATTCTTACTTGAAATAAACTTTTCTGTCTGCTCAAAATTTGTTAAACCAGCCACCACTCATCGGCCATTACTTACCTTAGGGAGTATTCTAATTGTGCCTAAACATGCAAAATTGAAGATCCTAATGAGTCAAACAACAAAGGATTTGCTGTTAAAACAATATAAAAATTGAATAAATATAACAATTATTGTGCTAAACAAATAAAGAATGGAGTTATTATATAATTTTATTTTGCATTCAATAAAACAGTTTGAGGTGAAGGGCAATTTATGTATATAATACATCATTAAACCAAGTGTAGTCAAGACCAACTTGCACCCATTGTTATATAGTTATTCAATGATTAATTATTTCTTATGTGACTAGTTGCTAGTAGAAGCTTCCACAATATTATGATTGTATGATTCTTTTTTTTATTTTAGGTCTCAATCACGAACAGAACATCAAAAAAATGAGAATATTATCCTTCATGCAGATGGCTGAGTCTAATCCTGAAATCACCTTTGATGAGATGATTTCCGAACTACAAATTGAAGAGAAAGATGTTGAAGCTTTTATTATTGAAGGTAAATATTAAAGATCGGGTAATATTACAGCACTCACGCTGGGATATGATTTGGGAAAAGGTTTAACAGTCTCGGCTGCCTATCTGACGTCCTTGGGGTCTCCAGAAACACAGACAAATAAATGTGAAAAAAGAACCCTATGGCCCTCATGTCGCAGGCTGGCGTGTTAGCCACTGCGCCACGGAGGCCCTCTAAGATGTATTATAATAAAAAGCAGCATACTAGCGCCACGGCCTGGCTTCCTGCGGGTAGAAATAGATATTTAATCTAGAGCCTATGTTCATCAGGGATAATGTTGATTCTACAAATCATATAATACTTTAAAAATATAGTGAAATGAAATGAAATGAAATAGAATTTTATTCAAATTTGGATATCATGTATCTCTTTCTGAACGTCATATTATTATTTTTAATATTTGCAAAATCGATAAGCTACTAGCGTTTCGAAACGACCACTGCTGAGAAGAATACGCCGAAAGAAACTCAGTCCAGTATTGGTCCCTACGTGCCTGAAGGGCTACACTTTCACATATTTATAACAAATTGAATTATTTTACATTAAGTAATCACCGATGTACAATTTATTGAATATATTACTTCCATGGAGTTTTATCTGATAAATAGTCATTAATACAATAATAGGCATTTTTAAGCAATTGATTTTTAACAGCAGTCTTAAACTTACCTAATGACAGAGCCAATATTTCTTCAGGAATTCTATTATAGAAGCGTATACTAAGTCCCAAAAATGAATTCATTGTTTTCTGTAATCGCAAAGTTGGTGTCGCTAATTTATTTTTATTTCTCGTATTCCTGTTGTGGATATCACTATTTTTCGCGTAAAGATGAAGATTATTACGAACAAACATAATATTTGCAAATATGTATTGCGCGGGGAATGTCAAAATATTTATATTTTTAAACAATTCTCTAAGAGATTCTCTAGCACCTAGTTTATATATAGATCTGATAGCGCGTTTTTGAAGGACGAATATGGTATTAACTTCTGCTGCGTTACCCCATAGTAATATCCCATACGACATGACACTATGAAAGTAGCTGAAGTATACCAAACGCGCAGTATCAACGTCAGTCAACTGTCTTAGTCTTCTAACAGCGTAAGCAGCAGAACTAAGTTTACCCGCTAAGGATGTGATATGGGCACCCCATTGAAGTCCCGAGTCAACTGTCATCCCAAGAAATACTGTTTTATCTACCAAATCTATCGTTTCGTTTTCGACCACTATGCGTGTTGGTACTTTTGTAACATTCGGTAAACAAAATTTAATACACTTCGTCTTTTTAGCGTTCAACAGCAAATTGTTTGCTGTAAACCACTCTAATACTTGAGCTAATGTACTATTGACCTCGTCAAAATTGTCTGTTGTCCTATCAACAGGGAAAATAAGAGAAGTATCATCGGCAAATAGTACAGCTTTACATGTGTGAACATAGTATGGCAGATCATTAATATATATAAGAAACAACAAGGGGCCTAGTATAGAGCCCTGGGGTACGCCCATCTTAACAGATGATCCCGAGGATTGAACCCTATCAACGCTAACTTTTTGAATTCGGCTACTCAAATAAGATTTGATTAATGCAATAGATTTACCTTTAATCCCATAGTGTTCCAATTTGGACAGCAGGGTATCGTGGTCTACACAATCAAATGCTTTGGAGAGATCACAAAAAACACCAATAGCATTTTGTTTTCTCTCCCAAGCACAATATATATGTTTTAAAAGCGCAACACCCGCATCCGTAGTTGATCGACCCTTCGTAAATCCGTATTGTTCACTATGAAATAGACCATTTAGATTAAAAAAAGAAAGTAACTGATTAAAAATTAACTTTTCAAATATTTTACTTAACGCTGGCAGAATAGAAATTGGACGGTAATTTGTTGGATCATTTTTATCACCCGATTTGTACAACGGTATAACTTTACTTAATTTCATTAGATCAGGAAAAGTCCCTGTATCTACACATTTATTAAAAATAGACGCTAAATAAGGAGCAATTATTTCTATAATATTACTTATGACTGATACTGAGATGTCCCACAGGTCTCCAGTTTTTTTATTATTCAAAGTCTTGAACGTATCAATGATTTTTTGAGGGGTTACATGTTCAAATATTAGAAGACTGTTACATTCCGGTATACAACTAGTTAATAACTTTTTAGATTCCACAGATGATGAAAGTAAGGAGGCAGTAGTATTCACGGGAATATTTGTAAAGAAGTCTTCAAAATATTGAGTAATCTCCTCGCTAGTACTGAGGACCTTATTATCTATTTTTAATTCAATTGGAATGGCGCGTTTTTTCATTTTTCCTGTTTCTGTATTAATAATTTTCCACGTTGTTTTTACTTTGTCACTAGAATTTAAAATAGTCTGTCTGGTATATAAAGATTTTGCACACGCACATACCCTTTTAAAAATTTTTGAATAATTTCTAACAAATTTAACAAAATCAGGATTCTGATTATAGGCTTTAATGGCTAGTAATTCATATAATCTATTTCTACTGACGTAAATACCTGGAGTAGCCCATTCACTAAACCTTTTACGATTACGTTTAATGTTTGTTTTAATTTTAAACGTATTGTTAAATTCCGATTCAATAACATTAAACATTTTGTTATACAGTATATCTGGATCATCCCTAGTTTCCTCAATAAGGGGCATTATTTTTGATAAATTATCTTTAAAAACTTTGATTTTGTCTTTTGTAATAGATCTAAAGGTGATCTGTTGTAAATCTACTTCGACGTGGTTTGCGAATTGTACGGACTGACCAAAGTGATCAGAGGTAAGGTTTTTAATAATAACTTTGTCAACAGGAGTGCAATTACAGTATGTGTTAATAATTCCTGTGCTTATGTTATCCAAATGTGTTCAGCTTTTTTCGGGTGATTGATTGATAACCAACAATACCTATACCAATACAAACTTTCTCGTTTTTATTTATAAGGTATTTTGACTCCTAAAATATACCAAATAGTAAATAAATTATTTCTTGCTCCTCATTTCGTCATATGAAATTCTATGTCAGGCATTAATTTAAATATTGTATTCGATGCATCAGCTCAACATCATTCAGGTCGTCTCTTGAATGGCGCCGTTTACCAGCTAGGCAGTAAATTAAACTGCTGATTAAGCGGTTAAATATGCGACATTATATTATAGTATATTATTACTTACTCTGCTGGCTCAGCGACCCGAAGTGGATCTTGGCCTCTGATACGAAAGAGCGCCAGAGTATTATAGTATATTATATTATAGTAAAATGGTTGCGACATTATATATTGTCCTACACATAGATATAATAATCATCTTTCATCAAACTCTCGAACCACGAGATTTAAATGCCTGCAATACAAATAATGCCCTGATATTAACTTGGCTTTATTCGCAGATTTACCAGCTGAGAACCGACATAACTAAAAAAAAGTAGGTTAGAGTCAAATATCTTTCAAGTTTTTGCTCCAAAATGGTAGGTGATGACATGTTGTTTCAGATTCATAATAGGGCTTCAATTTTGCACATAATCGCTGCACAACATGGCATTTAAGAAAATATCCAAATGTGTTACGCGTAGCACATAAACTTCCTACTCTAAAATGCGGTCACGTTATAGAAAAATATAATCAGTTTGAACATAAAGTGTTCGCACTTGCCACGCCTGCAGGCCCACTCTATACATCTCTGTGGTTCCACATAAATAATATAGTATCCTTATTAATATTATAAATGCGAAAGTGGGTTTGTTTGTTACGCTTTCACGCCATTTCATTCATTCATTTCGAGTAGGTGACACTGTCAATCGACCATGCACACCCTGGTGTCAGAGTTCTTCGGGATCGCCTCTCGGCCTCTGACGTGGTTACTTTAACGACTACCAGTTGGCAGCGGGGACCACCGGCTTAACGTGCCTTCCGAAGCACGGAATCATCTTTATTATCAGACAATTAGGTGATTCACGCCTGCAATGTCCTAACCAAACTGGAAACAACTAAACAAAGTATGCTTCCCGTGGGAATCGAACCCACGACCCCCGGGTCTACAGGCAAACGCCTTAACCACTGGACCACGGAGGTAGTTACCGTAAGTATTAGATGATTGGTAAGTAGTAGTTCGCCGTAACTACTGAACCAATCATCATGAAATTTTGCATACAAGTTCTTTGGAGTACAGAGAAGGCTATAGGCTTTTATCTCGGTAAAAAGTACCCGTGGGATCGACATTGACGCGGGTGGAGCCGCGGGCGAAAGCTAGTTTATAATAAGACATGTTACTAAGCATTACTATGGTTCAATATATGCTATATGGGCAAAGTTTAAAAGTTACATAATGATGTTTTGTGTTGCAGTTCTAAAAACGCGTCTGGTGCGCGCGCGCATGGACCAAGCGCAGCGCACGGTGCGCGTGTCGAGCACGATGCACCGCACGTTCGGGCGCGCGCAGTGGCAGCATCTGCGCGGCGTGCTGCTGGCCTGGCGCGCCAACGTGCACCAGGCGCACGAGGCCATGAAGTCCGTGGCGGCCGCGCAGATCGAGTACGCCACGCAGCAGCAGAAGGCTTAGGCTCTGGCGCGATCGGCCACTGCGATTATCGTGTACAGCCGTGCTAGAAGCCACTCATCCGATCAGTAAGAGATATAGACTCACTTGCATATTTGTGGCGCGCCACGCTCATACAGCATAAGGCCGCGTCTCCACTGTCGCGGAGAGCAGCTTGTGGACCAGTTGACGAATCACAATGTTCGAAATCTCCACTCCGATTCAGGAGAAACGGTACAAGCGGAGTAGATCAGAGTTGATCGGCTCTTCTTCAGTCTTCCGCTCCACTCCACGTCAGTGGAGACGCAGCCTGACCTGATAGCTGGTATACTTTGAAATGTCTAGTTATTTAAATTTAATATTTTGTGGATACATTATATTTCTTACAAACCATGCCGTCAGATAATCGCAGTTGCTCATTGTGATTTTTCACTTAATATAATAAATGTATGTATGTACGAAATTTTGTTTTATTTTTATAGTTTATGCCTTTGTAAAGAGTCACCGCGGTCCAAGCCCCTTGTGCTGTTTGCTCACGGGATCTAGCTTCTCTGCAGGACCGATTAAACCGCGATTCGGTCTTAATGAAAGGCACCAGCATAATTGCGATTAATCAGTCCGTCATTCTTAGTACTTTTTGAGTCAACATTTGTAGGTGCTCATCTCATTATGTTCTGAGGAGCTCTTGCAGTTCAATTGTACTCACGTCATCACCGTGAAGTTTGTGTAGGCACGCATAGACACAGTTGTGGCCTCCGTGATGTATACGCCCACAGGGTGGACTGGCCTTTTTATTCCAAGCGGGCATACATACCGCGGCTTTAGACACAAAATTGTGTTCAAGCATATAACCGGGTTAGTGCAGATGAGGTATCGGCCTGACAGGATATCAGTGTCTCCGTCAGAAAAACTTGATGGAAATATTGATGGATGCTAGAGTCCCAAAACTCACTTTTAGTCTGGAGGGCTGCCGCTGTAAACATTTTATTTATTAAATTATATTAATCATTTCACTTGTTTTTTTTTTTATTTAGGTACTATTTAGTTTCAAGTGAGCTTTTGCTACTTCACCGGGCTTTGAGGCGAAGACAGAGTGCCTTCAACTTGTATAGGTAATATCACCAAAGGGCCCCCAGGAGGGACGGACCTCGGCTATGGGTGTTGCCTGTGTCTGTCTGCAAGGCTTGGAGAGAACAAGCTCACCTATGGCCTGATGGGCCGCGATTGTGCACGCATAGCCTGAAGGGCCAATCTAAGAAACAATGGCAAAACCATGAATGTCAAGATGACGGGACCCCGCCCGGTTTTGCGAATATGATGTGACTAGGATGTAGTACCATATTAGTGCTATTTTATACTTACATAATAAAATTGTACACTCAAATGATTTCAAGATATTCAACAAAGAAAGTGGTCCCGCTATTATGATATCAAAATGGCGGGACCACAATTCAGTTCTTAAAAAACATATGCCGATGTCGTAAGCCGAACTCACCAAACTTTAATACGTTATAGTACGACAAAGTTCCGATTGTTGTTTATCTTGTAAAAGAATAATTTCAATTGTAAAAATAAAAAATATATTCAACGAATAAACTCCTGAGGAAAAAGTGAATTTCAAAGCCAAGTAGCATTATACTGCTCTTACAATTTGCTTAAGCGTTTTTGTTTGACAGTTTTATTATGGAGGTTATTCTACATTGAATTTGTTTTAATTTACCTTTGCCTAAAAATTAAGTGCAAAACCAAAATATTAAAACATACATACATATTATCACGTCTATTTCCCCTACGGGGTAGACAGAGCCTAGGTTTATAAGACCTAAAAGCCACGCCTAGCATGTTGGCGGGCGTGAAGGTGAAAAACAGAATCAAAATAGTGATGGGTTGCTAGCCGCATCTCCTACTAACATTCCTCAGATTTTCGTCCGTTCTCTTGACCGGCTTCTACGGTCTGCGCGGGAAGAGAAGCATTCCACGTTTTTGTTAAAGTATAAAAAAGATAAAGAGATTTTGTGATGGAAATATATTATTGTGATATTTTCTTTGAGTGACATGTTAGTTTTTCTATTGCTATGGATACAGTATTACAACAAGGTTACTGCATCATACGTTCTACTCTAACATCCCCTCTGCTTTCTTCAAACCAAATTGGTTACATACAATACTTCATAAGTTTTGGTTTGAATATAGGCTTTGACTTTGGCTTTTTCATCAGATCTGCCAATTGCTCTTGTGTAGCCACATGTTTCACTTTAACACTGCCTTTAGTTATACATTCTCTAATGTAGAAGTGTTTCAATCTGATATGCTTAGTTTTTCTGTGAAACTCATATGGCGGATTTTGTGCTAATTTTATAGCTGATTCACTGTCCACGTTAAGTACTGGTGTTTCAACAACTATATTACACAAATTTTGAAATAGTCTTTTCAACCAAACAATTTCTCTGCAGGCTTAACTTGCCGCCACAATTTCCGCTTCGGTAGAGGAAAGGGCTACTGATGCCTGTTTAGCACTTCTCCAAGAAATGGCGGTTCCAGAATAAAGACATAATATTCCAGTAGTGGAACAACCACTCTCACTGTCTCCTCCAAGATCTGCGTCACTATAGCATACAAGTTGCTTCTCTTTGTCTTCTCTTTTGTATACTAGACCAGTTCCAATGGTACCTTTCAGGTAACGAAAGATTCTTTTCACCTGTATAACATGCTGTTTTGTTGGATTCTGCAAATTTCTAGACACAACGCCTACAGCGTATGCAATATCCGGCCTTGTACCAACCATAAGGTAACTCAATGCTCCAACAGCTTGTCTATAAGGGAATTTTACATTATTATCATCTTCCACCAGTTCACTTTCAAGTATGTCTTTTATAATTGGCGTACCGACTACTTTACAATCGCTCATTCCATATTTTTCAAGAATCTTTTTTGTATAATCAGTTTGATGTACTTTGATACTACCATCTTTCCCACTTTCTAATTCTAGTCCGAGAAAATATGATGGTGGCTTTGTAGTTATCTTAAATCTGCCTTTTAATTCACATTCTATGAAATTTTTAGCGTCTAAATCATTTGAAGAGGCCAATAATCCGTCGTCAACATATAAAGCTAGCAGTATCTTTGTTTTTCCTCGTTGTCTAACGTATAAACATGGATCTGCATCACTCTGTTTGAATTCGGACTCTATTAGAAAACCATGCATACATTCGTTCCAACATTTAGGTGCTTGTTTCAGTCCATACAAGCTTCTTTTCAGTTTGCAAACTTTGTTAGATCCATCATTGTATCCCTAGGGTTGATGCATATAGATTTCTTCTTTGACTGTCCCATAAAGTAATGCTGTAGAGACATCAAATTGTCTAAGTGTCAAACTTTCATTAGCAGCAATACTCAATAATGCTCGAATCGAACTCATTTTGGCTACTGGACTAAATGTTTTGTCGTAATCTATGCCCTTTTTCTGTGAGTAACCAACAGCCACTAACCTTGCTTTGTACTTATCGACTGTACCGTCTGGGTTCCTTTTTATTTTGATTACCCATTTGCAACGAAGGGCTTTTCGGTACTTTGGCAACTTCGTCAAATCCCATGTGTGATTTTCTTTTAATGAACTTATCACTTTATTCATAGCCTCTACCCACATTTGTTTATCAGAGCTTTTCATTGCTTCTTGGTATGAAGTTGGTTCAGAATCAGAAATGATTTCATTAATGAAATTTTCAAAAGCAAACCTTTCTGGAGGTCTTATTATATTTCGACTATAATTATATTAGACTCTATATCCATCATCACCGTCATATCCTATCAATATACCTTTCTGAGCTTTTCTGTCAAGCTTCCTTACTCTTCTTTGTTTAGGTATATGCACATAGCATTCGCAACCAATAATTCTAAGATGACTAATTTTTGGCTTTTTACAGCACCATATTTCGTAGGGTGATTTCCCTTGTTCTGTCGTAGGTCCCGTACCATTCAATATGTAAACTGAGGCATTTGCTATTTCAGCCCATAGTCCTTAAGGGATCTCATTGTGTGCGTGCATTAGTGTTCTTATCATTTCCACTATTGTGCGATTATCTCTCTCAACACACCCATTTTGCTGTGGCGTGTACGGCATTGTCAGCCTTTGTCGTATCCCTTGCTTCCGTATAATAGTATGTATTTGTTCGTTATCAAATTCACCTCCATTGTCACTTAATATTTCTTGTATAACATGACCAGATGTTTTACATTCAGCTAAGAAATCTTTTAATCTAGCAGCAACTTCTGATTTTTGTCTTAGAAAATAAATGTGACGAAATCGGGAAAAATCATCTTTAAATAGAACGTAGTATCTATAATTTGAAATAGAATAAGGGAACGGTCCACAAACATCTGTACTAATAAGTTGTCCAGGATGAGTAGCTCTTTGTCTTGTTCCAAATTTGTGTCTATGAGCCTTTCCATAAACACATCCTTGACAAAGTTGTTCATTATCTTTGGATTTAATGTTAATTCCAAATTCCCTTTGAATAACTTCTTTCACATGTCTTTTGTTTTGGTGGCTGAAACGTTCGTGGTAAAGTTGAAGTTGATTTGACATAGTCAGGGTATTTATCTGAGCTTTGGGAGTTACTATCTCGACATTTAGTTTATACAAACCTCCGTATCGTTCTCTATATCCCATTAACTTTATTTGTCCATTTATCTTCAACGTGCAAGACTTGGTTCTAGACTCAAATAAGCTTTTCTCACATATATCTTGAGCAGCTAATACAGAAAACAAATTTCGTTTTATAGAAGGGACATACCAAACATTCGACAGAATACAGATCTCCTTTTTGCCATTTTTGTTTGCTAACAGGTGTATAGAGCCTTTTCCTATAGCTTCAACGCTTTCACCATCTGCTGTAACAACCTTATGAGATTCGACAAAATATTGAAAACTTTCAAAAATATCTCCTCTATTGGTCACGTGACTTGTCGCTCTATTATCAACGAACCAAGAATCTCTATCTTCATTATTATTTATGGTATAACCTAGGCTCATTAACATAGTCGTATTGCATGTAGATGAGATGGTAAACCTCCTAAACCTACGCATAAGCGTAGGTTTAGGAGGTTTACCATCACATATCCACTTAGTGCATTTTTTGACTCCGTGTCCTTCTTGTCCACAATAATTACATTTAAACGATTTGTTTTTCATTCTTTTTGCTTTCTCCTCTCTACTAACAATGCCTCTCCGCTTTCTGGTGAGTCTAGTGAGTCTAGGTGGTCTAGGTCAACATTACTATGCTTGTTTGCCAAAGCCCTTTCATAAGCACACAACTGCGTGGTTAGATTTTCGATCGTTCTTTCTTGCATTGCAATAAGCATCCAACTTGATTTAAAACTGAAATAGTCGATGAGAAGAAATTCCGGTAGTTCTTTCCCGTCTGCTGACAGCATTTTATTCAAATCGTGCCATAAATTCTTTATTACCGATAAATGTGATCCCATGTCATGTTTTGGGTCTTTCCTAAGCAAACATCATACGATCTATCCTGTGACGAACGCTCATATAACCGGTTCAACTCATTCCACATATCTTTTCTTTTTTTTCACTTTTGTAAGCATATCCTCCGTCATATTAGTTGTTAGTAGTAGTAAAGCAGTGCTCTCAATCTTAACGAATGCATCACTTTTCTCTTTATATAATTTAAGATCTTCAGCAGAAGCTTTCTCACCTGGGTGCTGTGGCATGGCTAAACTCCCATTTAGTGCTTCTATAGCTCCAGCGTGAGTTTTCAGAAGCAAAACCTCGGCCAGTTTGACCCGTCGAAACGTCCTATTTCAATTTTCATATTTGTTGACATGATTTTTAAATACCCGACGTTTCTCAGATAAACTTTAGCATTTCTTGCTTTTTAGATCCTTTTATTTACGCTCTGCTACCATATTAAAGTATAAAAAAGATAAAGAGATTTTGTGATGGAAATATATTATTGTGATATTTTCTTTGAGTGACATGTTAGTTTTTCTATTGCTATGGATACAGTATTACAACAAGGTTACTGCATCATAGGTTCTACTCTAACAGTTTTTAGGGTTCCGTAGCCAAAGTGTAAAATAAGCGCGTCTGTCTGTCCGTCCGTCTGTCACCAGGCTATATCTCATGAACCGTGATAGTTATTAAATTTTCACAAGAAGAAGAAGAACGGCACGATGCACTTCAACTAAATAGTGAGTGCGCGGTAGAAGCACGGCGTACGTTCTGGGCGGGTATGGAGCGGGTGAGGGTGGCAGGATACCGTCAGCGGCCGCTCGCTACTGCTCGTAAAGCCTCGCGGCGCCGCCACCGGCGGCCGCTGCACGGGAGTCGTTGGATGGAGTGCTCGCGGCGCCGACGGCGGGCGTGCGGCTTTTTCATGTTTCTCAAGTGATACTGTTCCATGCTGGTCTGGGAGAAAAGAAAAAAAACCGGCCAAGTGCGATTTGGACTCGCCACGAAGGTTTCCGTACGATTATCTGTAAAAATTAGCCAAGTGCGAGTAGGACTCGCACACGAAGGGTTTCGTACCATTATCTATAAAAACGGCAAAAAAATCATGTCTGTTGCGGTAGCCCCCTTTAATAATAAATTTATTTTTATTTAATTATTTATTTTTTAAAGTGAATATATAACTAAATATTCTGTTAAATTTCAATGGTCTACCTGTTGTCGTTATCAATATCGAGCAAAAACATCACGTTTATCGTATGGGAGTCCCTTTAATATTTATTTAATTCTGTTTTTTGGTATTTGTTGTTATAGCGGCAACAGAAATACATAAGCTGTGAAAATTTCAACTCTCTAGCTATCACGGTTCATGAGATATAGTTTGGTGACAAGCGGACGGACAGACAGACAGACGGACAGCGGAGCGATATTAATAGAGTCCCGTTTTTACCCTTTGGGTACAGAACCCTAAAACGGCAAAAAATATGTCTGTTGTATGGAAGCCCCCTTAAATATAAATTTTATTTGAGTTATATTCATTTTTAAGGTAAATATACAACTAAATATTCTGTAAATATTTCAAGCGTCTACCTACTACTACATTTGTTGTATGGCGGCAACAGAAATACATTATTTGTGAAAATGTAATAACAATCACGGTTCATGAGATATAACCTGGTGACAGACTGACGGACAGACAGACAAACACGGTAGATAGACATGCTTTTTTTACATTTTGGCTACGGAACCCTAAAAACGTAGAATGCTTCTCTTCCCGCGCAGACCGTAGAAGCCAGTCAACAGAACGGACGAAAATCTGAGGAATCATGTTAGAAGGAGATGCGGCTAGCAACCCTGCCAACATGCTAGGCGTGGCGTTTAGGTCTTATAAACCTAGGCTCTGTCTACCCCGTAAGGGAAATAGACGTGATAATATTTATGTATGTTTTAACATTTTTGTTTTGCACTTAATTTTTAGGCAAAGGTAAATTAAAACAAATTCAGTGTATAATAACTCCATAATAAAACTGTCAAACAAACGCCTAAGCAAATTATAAGAGCAGTATAATGCTACTTGGCTTTGAAATTCACTTTTTCCTCAGGAGCTTATTCGTTGAAAATATTTTTTATTTTTAAAATTGAAATTATTCTTTTACAAGATAAACAACAATCGGAACTTTGTCGTACTATATCGTATTAAAGTTTGGTGAGTTCGGCTTACGACGACGGCATGTGTTTATTACATAGACATACCTTAGACTTTCAAAATGAAAATGAGTAGTACGTCATTATACGGCTTCACTGTGCTTTAGAAAGAGAGATAAGACTGCTGGCAGCAGGCCCATTTTTAATGACATTTGACATTACCTGGTCACAACAAGGCCCGCTGAATTTGAAAAGGAAATTATTTTACCTAAAATATAAATAATCTTTTAACTTACACAATAAAATTAGGTAAATACCAACATGGTGTCTTGTGCGGTTGTCGAGTGCACTACAACCCGTAGGAATAATCCTAGCAAATATACATTTCATCAGTAAGTATACATTTTTGTCACCGGTATAATTTCGGTAAAAAAGTCGAATAGTTTTGATTTCTACTAGGATAGTATTGTTAAGTATGTTTCATAATTGATAGGAAAATAAAAACATTTAAACATAAACGAGAATTAGCGAAAATATTATGTAAAGAAAGTTCGCACACGTTTACACTAGTGCTTGAAGTTATTCATATTTTATCGACATCGACAATAGTTTCGATGGCACTCACTGAAATATTGTTACTTGATATTTTACCCGACTGCGTCCGGAGCAGGTTTATTGTAGCTTTCACGTACTTATATGTATGGTATGCTGTTTCACTCTTCCATACTGTTCAGACAGAAAAGAATAAAACGTAGAATGGTTCATTCTGCTGACTGCTTCTCTTCCAAAAAAATCTTGTAAAGGCCGATCTAGGAAATGGGAAAAATCTGATAAATTATATTAGTAGGAGATGCAGCTAGCAACCCATCAATATTTTTAATCCGTGCTGAACGTGGCTTTTGGGTTAGACCTGTCTACCTCGCGAGGGAATAAAAATGTAATAGTACGGATGTATCTATACATTTTATGGTACGCTCCATAGCCCAAACTAACGTAATTGTTTGTGTTTTATTTATTGCATTACAGTTTTTAATAAGAGCAGAGCTAGTAGAGCATCATTAGCATACTTTGAGTACGATGACCAATTTGTTAAATATTGCATTGTTGTAAATTCCTATGAATAACAAGTGTCATGGTTGTATTATTTCTTTTAATTTTTAACTTGCCCATTGAAGTTATTCCAAAATTAACGTCATCATCATCATCATCACCTCAGCCACAAAAAGTCCTTTGCTGGACATAGGCCTTCTCCAAGGATTTACAGTACTATAATTGGAAAGGTCAACTCAGGTCGTCAGACCACCTGGTCTGTGGGTGTCCAACGCTGCGCTTGCTGGTACATGGTTGCCATTCGAGAACCTTTCTATTCCATAGGCCGTCCGTCCACTTCACGTAACGATATCTAACAAAAGTGTGCTCAAAAGTATTTTCAGCTAGATGCTTACGTCGCCGTATTTTTTTAGAATCTATTTTTTATGCATGTTTCTTATTCTTGCAGACTCGCGGGTGAAACTATTCACATGGACATAAAAAAATCATACAGCGAATCTTTAATAAACATCATAGAGTTTATTCAGGTACGACTAACTAAACAAATTATGTTTAGAGTAGCCTGAGCCTGTATATCAGGTGTGAAATATGTTTGTATACTTATGGTTTATTTTTCGTAAAATATTTTGATATGCATAATGAAAATGTACGTATTATATATCCTCGGTGGGGTCATTTAGTCTGTGCACATGACAAATTTTCTCTATAGGCGCAATACTAGTTAAAATACATTGCTAAATCTATTGATTGTCTGGTTAAATTATTATCTTTTTATCTATTATTATTATTATATATTATTAGCTGACCATTCAAAAATGGGCTGATTTGTTACCCGACTTCAAAAAAGGTGAATACTAGAAATACATACGACTACGAATTCGGCCGTATGCCTCTTTTAATCGCATGACTGTTTGTGTCCTCATAACCGCATAAATCTTTTTTTATATAAAACGGTATGCTTCCAAGTTTTTTCCATTTAAATTTTATCAAAATAAGTTCTGTAGTTTGATTGAAGTCGGTTTTTTGTATGAAAAATATTTAAACTATTATTTATGTGTCAATAAAGAAATGAAAAAGGTATCTATGTTTTATTTGCTGTGTTTCAATGTAAATAAATTATTTATAGAAGTTCATTGCCTTTTACTCTTTGTGAAGTTTCTCTTCGGAAAATGTATATATCCCTGTAAAACTGTATAATTTTGCTTCTATTCTCAATGGGAAGGTATAATGATTTGACTATCGATACATTGACATACACCAGGTACATTTTAGCCAAACACTACTGAATACATATGCAAAATCACACCCACAACTGCATTTCAAATTCGGTCTCGTTTGACAGCATCCGTTTGAATCTCTATCCGTCAGGATTATCTCTATGGTTTATTAAGAACTGAATTGTGGTCCCGCCATTTTGATATCATAATAGCGGGACCACTTTCTTTGTTGAATATCTTGAAATCATTTGAGTGTACAATTTTATTATGTAAGTATAAAATAGCACTAATATGGTACTACATCCTAGTCACATCATATTCGCAAAACCGGGCGGGGTCCCGTCATCTTGACGTTCATGCAAAATCATTTGAAGAGTAACAACTTTCATCTTATGCCTTTTGGGCGGAATGCTACGTGGCCAATAGGGCCTATCCTGGGTGCAAGTCAAGTGCAAGATTGAGACACGCGTGTACCGCCCACTTGGCTGTTCTATCTTGATATATTTCTGTGGTCCTGGGTCTTGGATGTTTATCTATATTATTATTTATCATAAAATAGAGTATCGTTGAGTTAGTATCCCACGACAAGTTCACAACTTACTGTGGGGCTAACTCAATCTGTGTAAATTGTCTTATAGTTATTTATTTATTAGCCTTCATTGCGCCGTCACGAATATTTGACGTACGTGTCATTGTCGCATGACATGTAAACATATATTTATACATCTTCTGAAGACTTTGGGTTTGCTTCGAGGGAGACAAAACTTTGAATAAACGTTAAGAGAAGACTGCGTAGCAATGCATTCTCGGCATCGAGAGGATGTGCTTTACGACCATAACACGTGTCTCCGGAATCTTTTATACATGTTCTGTACGTTCGTGTGCGTGACGCTCAGCCTGCTCCTAGGGCTCCAAATGTATGCGAATTTTTGGGGACCCTCGCAAGCAGCACTGGATGGAGATTTATCTGATATTGGCAATGTTGTATTGCAGCTTACTCATGGACTGACAGAGGTACCTATCCGGTTCCCCGACTATATTCTCGTGACATAGCAACTGGGTTTCGCAACCAGTTAAGTTAGTTATTATTAATACTTTGAAAGATTGTTGATGAATTTTAACATCATCATCTGATGATGATAAAATTCATCAACAGCCGCAAAAAATCCATTGCTGGACATAGCCTCTCCTAAAGATTTCCGAAATGACAAGCGGCTTGCATCCAGTGTTTCCCTGCGACCTTGGTCAGGTCATCGGACCAGCTGGTAGGTGGGTGTCCGACGCAGCGCTTGCCGGTACGTGGTCGCCATACGAGAACCTTTTTGCCCCGTCGGCCATCGGTTCTACGCCTTATGTGCCCTGCCCACTGCCGCTTCAAAGAGCTAATCCGCTAAGCTAATGTCGGTGACTTCCGTTCTTCTGCAAATCTCCTCATTTCTGATTCGGTCTCGTAGACAAACACCGAGCATAGCCCTATGCCAGGAGTTTGAAGGCATCTTCCAGAGCAGTGGTGAACAGTTTCGGAGCAATTACGTCACCCTGTCTCATCCCTCTCTGCAGTGGAATAACCCTCGTGCTCTGCTCCTGTACTCGGACTGACATAGTGGCATTCCTGTATAAACACTTCAACACTTCGATATACCGATGATCAACAATGCGGCAGGCTGAAGCACGGCCCATGTTCGATCGAATCAAAGGCCTTCTCATAGTCTACAAACGCTAAGCATATGTAGTGGCCGGTTATACTCTTTGGTCTTCTGTATAACCTGCCGCAGCGTATGGATGTGGTCTATGGTACTGTAGCCTTTTCGGTAACCGGCTTGTTCGGGAGGCTGGAAGGCATCAAGCCTGTTCGCTAGACGATTCGTGATCACTCTCGAAAACAGCTTATAGACGTGGCTTAGGAGCGTGATAGTTCTTCAGAAGGGTATTCTAACCCTTTTGAACAGGACTACCACGCCCCTATTTCACGCCACCGGGGGACGCCCCGGACACCCTCGAGCAGAACGGAATTAAAGAGCCTCTGAAGGACTTTCAGTACCGGCGTCCCGCCCGCTTTCAGAAGCTCTGCTGTGGTTCCGTCCTCGCCCGTCTTGTTTTTGAGCTATTTGAGGGCAATCCTAATCTCGTACAGGCTGATGTCCGAGATGTCTTCGGTATAGTGTCGGGTTGCTTGACTCTATGGTCTTTAGCCAGGCCTTCATTGGGTTTGGCAACTAAGGTGTAGAGGTGTCCGTAAAACCTCTCGATCTCTTAGTATCTCGGTCTTTGTCGACACCATTTTATCGTCCTCTGTCTTTAGCTTAGGCAATCGGGTCTGCCTACTAGACGCCACTCTTGCGAACACGCTCGGTAATAAAGGAGCGAATGTTGTGCCGAAGAGACTTCTGGATTCGTCTATTGAGTTGATGAATTTGCTGGCACTTATTTATCAAAAAGCCTTTCCAAGAGCTCATGCTGAAAAAGCAGCCTTATCCTCTATTCGAGTGTGTTCCCGATTGCATCCTCAGCTGTGGTGCTCTGGAGTCCGGGGTCCGCTTTCAGTTTTCAGGAAAAAATTACGGCTGGTTGCGTGCTTGTCGCCAACTCTCCTTCGTGCACGACACGTTAAGGTGATACCACTGTAAATAAGGTCGTACTGAACCTTATTTATCTCGCAAAATACTTAAATTAGGAGTTTCAAATCTAAGTAATATGATTTTTGATTATTTCATCTCCAAAAATTGAAGATGAAAACACGTTTTGATAAAATTTTCTCGATAGAAATATTTTTTGAAAAATGATCTTCGTTCGCAGAGTTTTTGTTATTGTAGCTCAAATGCGACGAATGAAATAATGATTTTTAGACTAAAAGATAGGTTATTAGTAATTCATCAAAATGTAAATATGAAAATACAATTAACCGGTCTGATTTTATATAAAATAGAAATAACGAATTTGGCGCTTACGTTTTTTTCTTTGAGCGACTCGAGACTATCTCCTATCTCATCATTCACGGGCTAAACCGCCAAGCGCTATCCCTTGCGCGCACTTGATCAGTCCTTTGCCGAGCGAAGGTACCAAACATTTGAGGCCTCGCCTTAATAGTGCTTTTTTCTTTTAATTGCTTTGCACACATTTCTTAGGACACCACAATGAATTCCTTACAATGGGAAGTTGCATGATGAGTAAAATTCGATGAATGTTTCTGTGATTATGCTAGTATTTAGAGGAAAATACTGTTAAGGGCTTTAGAGGAAAAAGACTGTTAGGAACTTTTAATTTGATATAGAAACAAAAAAGTTTTGTTAAAGTTATTTGGAAAGTCCATTTCAAAAGTGATAAAATATAGAAATAATAATATTTCCATAATAGTCTTCATATATATAGCAACTTTTACTATGTGGTCCCCATAATCGCCATTTGACATACCTATCTGCCGAACAAACAACATCATCACGTGTACAAAATGCAAAAGTTGTGTCGACACCGCTCTGTAGTATGTGCAAAGAAAATTTTAGGCCGAGACAAAAAAATGTGACTTTGTAACTTTTATATCTTTAAGACATTTTGGCAAAGTATTTTTATTACTGAAGTGCCCATTTTTAGAAGGTCTATACTTACATAGCGCAAAGAAAAAATGTGTACAAGTTGATTCTGATGACCGTTTCCACCAGTCAGTTACCCCATGATGATGGGTTTAGGCGCGGTTTGAATTTCGTGGTCCAAAGTTTTAAATGAGAAAACATGGCTAGATTAACAACTTTATTATTACCGGGATTTAGGAGAATGGTGCATATAGTTAGCATTTCAACCATTACTGCTAATTGTAGGAACAAATGTAGCTAATTGACGACCTTTGACGACCTCTTTGCTCAGTGGTATCGCAAGTGCCTTTGAATTGCGGGGCCCTGGGTTCGATCCTTGGGCAGGTCAAGATGGAAAATGATCTTTTTCAAATCGACCTAGGTCTTGGATGTTTATCTATATATGTATCTATAATAAAATATAGTATTGTTGAGTTAGTACCTTCCCCACGCACGACACATGTTCACAACTTATCTACAGTGGGGCTGAGTCAATCTGTAGATATTATTTTGTTCCTATGAACTTATTCATTTATTAATATTTAATTCTGAGATATTGTTTTATAATTATTGAGGTGAATCGTAAGCATGAGAGGCTGCAGAACGAAATCCGACGAATATCGTCAGCCCTGCCGGGCGTGGCGGCTGCTGCGGGCCGCGCCAAGGAGGCGCTGGAGCCGGCGATACGCCGCCACAGCGACCAGAACCTAGGCTCACAAGATTATGACGCGCAGGTATCGCATTATTCAAAACTATCCTGTGCCACAATTCGTTTAAACACACTACCTTGCGGATTTTATGGTGCACTTACCCCTGTGGAATATTTGGGTATGTTTCGGATCAAAAATCTGTAACTCCGACTTTAAAGATAGAGTTATCAAATTTTGCAGTAATATAAAGTGATATAGGTATAAGGATTAATATTACCTATACTTATTACTTTTGTATAGTATGTAGTAATAGTACTGTTCCCGAGGGATCGACATTAACGCGGGCGGAGCCGCGGGCGAAAGCTAGTACGTATATAAATTCAACATGGTCAGTTCAGTGCTCATTGTCCCCTTAGGGCTGATGCCTGGATGCCACAAAATTTTTTGCACCCTTGGTCAACAAAACCATGGGTGAATCGTTCGGCCTGTGTATACTATAATTTTGCATTATCAGCGGCGCTAAACCGGTACACCTGCCATGCAAAAGGTAAAACACAAATTTCAGATAAGATATCTATAGTAGGTGAGCTTCTTCCAGGCTGTTGTAAAACCGCACCCCACCCGTTGTTTTACTCATAAGTAATTACCAATGTTCGTTAGTAATTCGCTTTCTATTATTCAGTTATTTAGCACCAGTATTTAGAACTGCCTATCCACGTCCTTTAAAGCTGGGAAACTAATGTTCTTAATAAGCATGCAGGTATTTTTGCTTAGATGGTTGACTACGCCCTTGAGACGGCTGGTGCAAAGATCATAGATACCGGTGACACGGTCGAGCACGTCATATACGAGTCCCCGGTGAGCTGGGTGCTGCATCTGCTGACTTCTATGATGTGCAAAGAGTGCCTCGGCGCCAGAGCCATCATCAGGCCCGAGTCGTTACCCGGGCAATGCTGGGCGTTCAAGGGCTCCCGAGGAGACGTCACCATACGTCTGCTAGGCAACGTTCTCGTGTCTGGCATCAGTATGGAACATATACCTCGCCAGATAGCACCCACGAGGTGATTGTTTGAAGTTGTTGTTAGTTTCTAGGTAAATCTGACCTCCTTACTATTTGTTGTAATTACGTAGATACTTTAAACCTCTTTCGCGATTTTAGATATTATTACCTCCCTAATATGTGTCCATGGCTTTAGAAATATTTACATAAACCAAGCATTATAATGATCTTTCCCTTATTTTATCATCAGAGAGATATCATCTGCTCCACGGCTGTTCCAAGTTGAGGGTCTAGAATTCAGGACAGACCCGTACCCTCACGACTTCGGCACGTTTGAATACAATCGAGAGGGCAATCCTATTCAATATTTCGACGTGCGGAATTCTGCAAACAAAGGTTACAGTATAGTGCGAGTGCGCGTGCACTCCAACTGGGGACACCCAGTGTATACCTGTGTGTACAGGGTGCGGATACACGGAGAGCTTGCAGTGCGACCAGCCGTCACCGATGACGCGGAATCACGAGTCGATAACGAGTAAAGTTACAATAGACACCTACCTACTTACCGTAGGTAGGTGTCTATTGTAACTTTACACAACGTAGGTATTTCTTGTTGCATAGTGACGAAAACAGATGGAAAGTGACTATATTTACCTCTCACACAGATGGTTGTAATGTAAGGTCTCCCTTGAATATGTATAAATACTAGCTTAGCTGCAATTAAAAATGTATAATAAATCAATCAAACAATAAAATGTATTTTGCTGAATCACTATTCAAAGATTTATGCATCGACATCATTCAAACAGAACCCCTTTTGCACAAATCACCAGTAGCTTCGCATTTTTTCCGAAATATCCATTACTTATAGGCAGCCATTAATGCCAGGTGCCTGCCGGTCATTGTGCCGCACAAAACAAGAGAAAGCCAAAACCAACTGATGTTAATCTGGGTGTCCGGCAGCCGAATACTATAAAAATGCACGCATTGTGCAGTGGACAAAGCGACAAAGCACATAAATTAACATGAGCAAAGTGATCATGAGCCCCCGCCGCGCGCGCTCTAATGGGTTGACCGAGCCAACTCTACCTCATTGTCATGTGATCACGCCGCCGGCATATGCCACATATTTCATCTATTCATTATTAAATAATCTCTAGTCTAGACTCAAGACATATAAATTTCAGCGTTATAGATTTTATATCTTATGTAGGTATAAGTAGTACAATGTAGTAAAATGTACATCCTTAGGCTATGCCATGCCTGTGTTTACTTATTTAGATACTAATGAGATACATGTTTATTATAAGAAAATATTACTAGAATATGTTTTGAAAATTCCCTAGCACAACTACTTATTAGGCAATATTATTTTATCCTCTAATGCTTGTTGTAGAGCCAACTTTTGTGGGTACCTATATCTGTTAGAGATGGGGTGACATAAAATGCGATTACATACCTGCCGAATTACATAGCTGACAGTTATTTGTGGTTTGTAATGTTGTATGGAATGCCAATATTTGGCTATAAATAATGCTTAATAGGAAAATAAAGGAAAACGGATGAAGATTTTGTAAGAATAGTCTTTGAGTAAGTCTTATATATAATTTATGAAAAAGTGTGCTTGTTAGTTTGTTTGAAAGCGAACGAAATGTTTGAAAACAAAACGAAGTGACGAAACGATTTTAATAATTGCGTCAGGTAAACACTTATTTTCTTAAAACTCCGTAACGTGACTTACCTTAGCATGGTTAATATTACTTTGGATACATTCGTTAGATATAGCCCATAATCTACACGTATTGTCCCAAGATTTGCTAGTTTCGAGGCTGCCCTGGCCCGCGGAGAAAGATGGTGCCAGGGATTCCCGACGCCTCAGCACTAAGTTGGTCGTCGATACTAGTGTCGTCTTGTGACTATGCTTAGAAAATGTTACCTTTGCGGAGAACTAACAATAAATACACGCTACTGAGCACTTGAAATAAAATGCTAAAGTACTTAAATGTTCAATCGTTTTTTAGAATATACATATGATGTTATCATTATAATTTAAAATTGCGCCCAGACGAGCGTAAAATCGCGATCATTATTACCTTCTGACAGTAGCATCATTAAGTAGGTAGCTGGAAAGTACAATTAGGTGAGTGAAGAGGCTTTTTCTGACTTAATTCAGCAAGGGCCCTTCTCTTTGACAAATAGATAGAAGTCGTAAAGGGTAAGCATTCCTCCATGAAAGTATCCTTTTGTGCCGGCACCGCCTACGTGTACTACTCAATATTAATGATGTGATCTTAGTTCAAACGTCTCTGGCAGTCTTTGCCCGACACGTATTAATGACCGGCATTTGTGACCAGAGTTTGTTTGGTCACCCTGTATTTGTAAAAACCTCGTGAATAAGTTAAATACGTAAGCAGGTAGGCGTCGAGCGAAATTAAGGTGATACCACTGTAAATAAGGTCGTACTGAACCTTATTTATCTCGCAAAATACTTAAATTAGGAGTTTCAAATCTAAGTAATATGATTTTTGATTATTTCATCTCCAAAAATTGAAGATGAAAAGACGTTTTGATAAAATTTTCTCGATAGAAATATTTTTTGAAAAATGATCTTCGTTCGCAGAGTTTTTGTTATTGTAGCTCAAATGCGACGAATGAAATAATGATTTTTAGACTAAAAGATAGGTTATTAGTAATTCATCAAAATGTAAATATGAAAATACAATTAACCGGTCTGATTTTATATAAAATAGAAATAACGAATTTGGCGCTTACGTTTTTTTCTTTGAGCGACTCGAGACTATCTCCTATCTCATCATTCACGGGCTAAACCGCCAAGCGCTATCCCTTGCGCGCACTTGATCAGTCCTTTGCCGAGCGAAGGTACCAAACATTTGAGGCCTCGCCTTAACAGCAAGGCCACGGAGGTTTATGAAATGTTTTACAGAATGTAACTGATATGAGTTAAATATGTATGTTAATAATAAGTATTTACTTACAGAATCTTATATTCATTTGGTTAGCTGAATTAATACTATAGACACTTTAATTAAAACATACACATTTACACAGGTACACAGAAGAAAAGTAATAAAGGTACTTATATCCAGAGAATGAGTACAAGGATACTTATACCTAAAGAAATTTCTTCCAGTAGCCCCGAGAGAGGAGAGCTTAATAATAAAGGCAAACTGCCGTGTCCATAAATCAGATATTACTTATCACGTCTTTATTCCTTTCGGAGTAGACAGATCCAAAGGACATTAACCCTGGAGGCTATAACAGGGTTATTAGTTGTTTTGTTTTTAATGTGTGTACAACACTGCTGTCAATATTTTCAAGCTGCCTAAAAGCATCTGAGGGCTTAATGATTGCCATTAATTATGACAGCCAACGGCTTAACGTGCCTTCCGAAGCACGAAGGAGTTCAAAATATTTTGTGTGCCACTTTCGGTCACTCATCCTAATGGGGCCTGCGTCCAGAGTTGCTTAACATGAGTAATCGCTAATAATGCTTACACACACTGGACCATCGGGCTCCTCCTAGTTGTTATGTTAGCTATCTAGCCCTGAGAGGTTATTATTGTTTTTCAGTTAATCTATTACTTAGGTATAGCGTGATGGTGGGCGTGTTAAAATACTTAACACTAAGGAGGTGAAATACCCGCATCGCCTATTTCTGAAATGTTCCAACTAGCTGCTATGATCTGCGCGGGCAAAGAATCAGCAGCAGTAAAAAAATCATATGTAATAATACCTCTATCGGTTGTTCCGCGCTCTCGCTTGCACACGAAATGTGACATTTATCGTGCGTGCCGCCGGCGTTCATCGATTTATAAGAAGTTATCACGTCAAAAAAGGGCTCTTAGAAAATGCTTGTTCCGTATGAAAAAACAACAGTAATATATTAAAATCATTTTTTTTTTAGGAATTAAAATATCCTCTTAAAAAAAAAATTGATTAATTGACTGCACCCTCTTATTCGTAGCTACCTATATGATTTTTTAGACGTAGTATATCTTCATATATGTAATGGATCTTTAATGTTACAATAATGTTATGTGTAAAATGACGATAATGATGACATTATCGTCATTTCCAGCCCACAACTGGGAAAAGGCCTCCCTTTTATCAAAAAATATATTTCATGTTACGTACTGTTGTTTTAATTGATGTAAAGTAATGTGTGTATGTATACTCGTGGCGTAAGTAAAAAAAAAAAAAATCGTAACCACCGGCATAAATATATCTATACTTATTTTTTGTATAAATAAGTAGCAATTTAGTAAAAAAGGTAAGCTATTCGCTCTACTTCATTTGTGCTACTATCACAATGAGCCACCCGCCAAAATATTTGACAATATTAATATAATAAATATTTCTGGGCTGTCGCTTGTGAAAGGCTTGCATCGGGAAAGGATTAGGGCGAGAGTTTAATGGTTGATGTGCCGCGATGTCTGCCGCCGGGAGCGCTGAGCGGCGCGCGGTGCAGTGCTGCGGTAGGGTGTGGGACGAGTGATAGCCGGTAGCTGCTGACGCTCACAGACACAAGAATAAAATTTTAAAAATTCAGCAACTTTCGACTCAGCTTTCAATTCTCATAACTTTCAGACAGTTTAACTGATGTAACTTAATGTTTTGAAATGTACAAATAATGTTCTTTCCTTTCATTGGACACTCCCTTTGGGTAGTATTTGAAAACATTTGACTGTTCATTCCCTCTTTCACCTTCCAAATCTTGTTTAAATATGTAAGTATAGCTGTAACAGGCGATTTAAATTACTTTTAAGACTGTTTTTGCGTGGGGGTTAATAATATATTATTATCCCTTGCCTACGTACATACTTTCATCACGCACGTTTGTGTGTTAATATGATGGGGTTATATATGATACGTATGGAATGGGGAAAGATTTTCAAAATTTTTTAGTCCAGTGCCTGTCATAGAAAATTCTTTTGGTTTGTTTTAACAGTGTACAAAGTAAATTAAAAGACATATTTCTTTCTCAAAAAACTTTGTGACGTCTTGAGTTTAAGGACTGGACAGGACTGACAAAACAGTTACAGCGAGCGCATTAGATCATCAATGGAGTTTTCACTATTATAACAAACGGTTTCACTCACGTATATAAATATATATATATGTTAGTCAGTATCGCCGAAAAGTTTCAGCCAATTCTTAAGTGAAGCCGTTTGTTATAATAGTAATTATATCTCGCGTAACTTTTAATATTAGTAATAGAGTTCTTTTTTTATAAACACCCTTTTATTTTTATTGGCTTTGATTTTAAAAATGGTTAGGTATTATTTTTAGCTCTGTACCTTACCAAATGTACTTGTGTAAAATTTAAAACAATTATTTGTAAGAAAAGTGCATGACACAAAAAAAGAAAACGACTCTCTCGTGAACTCGAGAGATTTATCTATAAAAGAAATCATACTGATACTTGCACCACATGCCATCTACGAGCGTCGAGCGTAGGTGTCGTTAAGGGATTCGTTTTAAATAGTCTCGGAAGGTATTGTCTGCGAGACGGGCTTTGTCCGCCCGGGGCTCTCGTGCGCGCTCCGATGATTTCGCTAAATGTTCAGGAAATGCGATTTTAACAGCGAAAACATCAGAATTACAAGTCATCACGATGCACTCCATTGCCTCCGGGCAAAAGGGTGTTGTCATCCGTCACCCTTTCTTCTTGTGATGTTTTATATAAACAACCAAATACAAGTTTAAAGACTTCTTCTGACAAACGGCCTTTGTCCCTGCTACTTACGCACATTTTTTACTCGTTATACTCGCTGTCAAACAAAGGAATGAAATTGTATACTTCTTATTGAATGTTCTCGGATTTATAAATCAGCAGGACTCCATATAAAACTTATCATTCATAATTTCAGCTGTAAGAAGTCCATTGCTGGACAAATGCCTCTTCCAAGGATTCTTCGTTCCATAGGAGAATTTAATATAATAATAACGAAACGTGACATTTTTGTGTCATGTTTTGCATCCAGCCGGTGTTCATCGATTTATAAGTCGTTATCACGTCAAAAAACGAATTCTACGTTATACTAGTAGCATAGCTACGATCGTAGACTATGTTCTACGAAACTGCTACAAAAAAGTTCACACATACTTTTTAAGCGCTTTTTTTTGTGTCTTCTATAGATAAAACATATAGCACTGAAAAATATGTCCTAGTATCGTTGAATCAATACCAATGAAAACAATTAATGAGAAAAACAATAGGAAATTGAGAAAAATAATTTGTTTTGCAAAAGAGTTCAACGCATTGCATTGTGCTTGGAAATTGTACATGAAGGGTGATGCCTTGCATCACATATGTGATAAAGTCCTTTTTATACTCGACTGCTAAAAAAGGATTGTATTGTTTTTCGAGTTCATGAATGGTTGTATGCAAATATGTGTGTATGTGAGCTTCTATGCCATAACTTCTAAACGCCTTAACGGATTTGTACGTTTGGGCACAGAATAAGTACTTTGTTTGGTAGCGTTAGAATACCCTAAGAAGACATAGACAATTTTTTTGTCAAGGCAGATAAGTTTTTATTTATTTGAAACAAAAAGGCTTGTTTATGTTTGTAGTAAGGAAATTATAATTTTAAGTTCAACTTTACTTTAGACCAGAAACTTATTTTCTAATACATACCTATCAGGGTAGTAAACTAAATGGTATATGAAAAAGTAGAAGGCAAAATACCTATAGACAACTAATTTGATTCTAGCAAATTAGTTTATTTTTGTGTAACGGGACCCTAATACCTATGAGAGAGAGTGATGCTGTATATATAATCACATTACAGCGCGATAACGAAAGCTCACTTGGAACTAGCTAAATAGTCATTAAAAAAAAGCGATTGCTATCATAGAAGCGGACCCCGGGTTTCGACGCACCTCAATTGAGGATGCAACCGGGAAAGCGTTCAAATGTGGAGGTGTATTTCTATTACAACCATTACAACAATACAATTTAATATTAACCGTATGAGAATGTAGGATTATGACGTATAGGCATAAAATTTACACAGAGTTGTAAAAATTAAAAATAAAATAAAATATCGGAATAATTTAACCCTCTAAAATACGTGGGTTTTAGGGTTCCGTAGCCGAGTGGCACAAAACAGAACCCTCATTGTTATAGGTAGGTATCGACGATAAGCACCGAGCTTCAGGTCTTGTTTTATAATACGCGACAGAGTCCTAGTGGATTTTTTATATCGCGCGATAAGATTTTTTTGCTTCCTAATGGGATTTAGACTTTAATAGCATTAACAGCTTTTGTAGTTCTAACAGCAAACGGCCGTCCCGATCTTTTATGGTCTTCGACAGAGGAACTGTTGTTGTATCTGTTGATAGTATGATATTCGAACATACGGCTGATACCAAGCTTTCTGGAATATGACCGACGGCACCATACCTACTTTATGCAAGACGATCACCGCAATTCTATTTTCTTTAACACCCCATTCCATATTGATTTGATAATGAACACGAAAAATATGTGAAATGGCGCGAATCGAAAGAACTTTTTATAATAATAAACGCGTTCCAAATTTTAAATAATTAAAATGTTGAATGTGAGTTTTTGTGCAACATTTTTTTTTTTTTTTTTTTTTAATTTATTTGGCCCTCAAACTTCATTCAGAAGCTTATTTTAGCCAGTGTCTAGTTATTTTTCGAGTAATTCTTGCTTGTGTATCAACGAAATGATGGTGTAATTCATTTCGCTGATTTCGATGGAGCCCTGGTGACAATTCCCATGAACCCACTGGCTCGATCATATACGAGGCAGTAAGGCGAGCAAACACCAGCCCGCTAAGTAAATCTCACTACAGCCGCACCATGATACTTCATTTTAAGTATCACACACATTTTTCATAAACATGGGCATTTATAACACCAAATTACACCGACTTCACATTATAAACTCCACTAGAAACAATTTGCAAAATAATCCAAAACAAAAACAGTGCAGTCCGTAGAAAATCCCGCCAAGAACTGTTGTGTAACATTAAGCGTTTATATTTTATTATATTTTTTACTGGAACTGAAACTAAAATAAAGTTTTTATGATACTGAAGTTCTTAAAATCATTTTTCTCAATGTCAAGCGTTTGACAGATAGAAACTTCCAAAGTGGTAAAATGCGTGCTAAGTTTTATGTTCATCATCAACATCATCATCATCAGGTCCTTTTTAGTCTCCACTACAGGAGCACGACCCTCTCTGTACTACTAGAGCCATACTTGGCCAGAGCAGCCAGAGGACTTGGCCTACACTCTCCACGCTGGCCAGACGGGTTATAGAGTTTTAAGTTATAAGTGTAAAAAATCTATAAAACACCGGTCAAGTGCGAGTCGGACTCGCGCACCAAGGGTCCCGTACCGTTATCTATAAACTAAAAAATTATGATTTTCGTAGTTTTTCCTTTATCAATGCTATATGACGTAGCTTCCTATCAAATTTCAAGATTTTGAGTTCATGGGAAGTACCCTGTAGGTTTTGATTCCCGTGCGAACGTCGAAAATATGCGGTATAAAAATTAAAAATATTTTTATTTTATGATGTAACTAAAAATTTATACTTTTCGCAATTTTTCCCTTATCTATGTTATATGACGTTGCTTCATACCAAATTTCACGATTCTGAGTTCACGGGAAGTACCCTGTAGGTTTTGATTCCTTTGCGAATATCGAAGAAACACGAAAATTATCTGCATTAACGGCTGGATCTTTTGATTGCGTTGGCTTAGAAGTTTTCACAGCTCCAAGGGACAGTAAATCTGAGTATTCGATATGAATTTCAGCTTGGTACCTCCATGCGTTCCTGAGAAAAAGTCTTGACAGACCGACCGACAGACAGACAGACAAGCACACAGACGGAGAACCAAGTGATCCTATATAAGGATACCTTTTGAGGTACGGAACCCTAAAAATACATATATTACAACGAATTATAGTCAGAAATATTTAAGGAATCGGCAGAACATTTTCAAAAACCTCAATTAAAACTTTGTCATTTATACAAACACTGAAAAACAAAAGTATTTTTTGCTGGTGAAAAATAATAGTGGTACTTGGTTAGGTGTAGGTGCGTTAAGTGGATACCTAATTTAGTTAATCATATATCACTAATCCATACTTGCTAATAAGGAACCCTTCATGGGTGAGTCCGACTCGCACTTGGACACTTTTTGGCGATTTGTGTAGTTAAATACTGTACAAGATATAGGCAGATACATACCGAATGGAACCCTCCATGAGCTATTTTGATTCGTACTTGACCAATTATTGTTGAGCGATTTACGTCGTACTACCTACTGGGCCAAAGTCAAAACCCCATTTTATGTAGATTATATTAGGTACAGTACAATTCTGCATTATTTGCTGAGCCTCGAGGTATTGTTTGTTTAAGAGTAAATACGTACATACCTATAAAACATATTTCTTTCGTATTGGTGGTATCCGGCAGAGTAGAATAGGACCACTCCAAGTCGTCCCGTGGATGTCGAAGAAGGCGACTTAGGAAATACAAGCTAAACAAAGCTTATAAACATCTAAGACACCTCTCCAACCCGTCTGGCCAGCTTGGAGAGTGTAGGCCAAGTCCTCTGGCTGCTCTGGCCAAGTATGGCTCCGGTGGTACAGAGAGGGTCGTGCTCCTGTAGTGGAGACTAAAAAGGACCTGATGATGATGATGATGATGATGATTGGTCAGCATAGCTTAGACGTGCTAGGACCCCCCTAAGACCTAGAGGCCACGTTCAACGTGATGGTGCGTGTAGGTTGATCGCCTATTGACGCAAATTTTCAAATTTCATCCATTACTCCACCGGCTTTACTAGTAGTATATCAAATTATCTAAAAGCATTAACACATGATGGCTCTTCTACTTTGTTGCTTCAAAATTAATCAAATTCGAAATAGATAGAAATGCAAAAGTTATGGCGAGTTCAAGTCATTATGTGAGTGGCGAAGGGTTCGGCAGGTACGTCCGTATGGCGCGATCAGCCCTTCATAATTTACAAAAACAACCATTTATTAAAGTAGAGCCCTTAGTAATTATCGGAGTCCATTCCAGCATATTCGCTACCTGCGGACAATTTGCCATTCGGCTCTTTGTCTGCCGGCGTGGCGCCCTAAAGGGTTCTAATTTTAAATGCAGCGTGTAACGATTCCACCCTTTATTCGTAAATTTCTTTTTCGCGGTGGTTAGCTCGCTGGACGCAATATGGCGCGCTTTTTGTGCGGCAAGGGTGAGCAATTAACTGCGCACAACACTGCCATTGTTCGGCATTTGCGGCTCATCACAGATCCATTTTGAAATTAACTAAATGATTAATTGTAGATATTCTAAGTACTTGCTCAAGTATTAAAATTAATGCAGAATTATTTACTTTTAAAGTTATTCGTGGTCTGGCTAACATTAGGTTCGATAATTGTCGCCTCGTAAAAATACCATTCTAAAACAAGGCACTACGAAAAATCATCTATAATGAATCATACTGTCGAAACGAGTAGTGAAGAGTGATTAAATATTAAGCCAGATTTCTTAATAACTTGTCGATTAGGTTGTCTGTTCAATACATACATAACTGAGACGTAATATTATCATGAGGAATTATACGAGTAAGTGGTAGCCAGTGGCCGGTGACGAGCCACGAGCAAACAGTGGCGCGGCGTCCATCTCGCAGTTTGTGCGCAAACAAGGATCGAATGAATACGGACAAGCGTGTTTGCGGCCACGGATCGCGTTACAACAACAAATATTCTTGTTTTATTTATATAGCATCGGCAACCGGGCGGCCGCCCCCGCTCGGCTAATGCGATGCAGTTGCTATGGCGACGTTGCAGCCGCCCTACGCACGATACATATGAGAGACCATAAAGAACAAAAAAAGAAAACTCACTCGCTCACCCCGGTTCCTGTCGACGTGAACGTCCGAGAGTTCCCTTCTTTCAAACATAATTTATGGTCTCGGGGAAATAAACATAAAAAATAGAAAAGGAAAAACGACAGCACGCACGATAAAAAAGCTCGTCGTAAAAGTGCGGAGCGGGCAGAGCTCCCCGCGCCCTGCGCGCTCCCCCGCGGGCGGTAACCCTTCCGCTGCCCGCCTTCTCCGCCCTGCCCCCACACCAGCGCGGTAAAGGGTTAGGGCGACTACGCTTACCCTCGCCGCGCCGGGCTCCTCGCCGTCGCGCTATGTAAGCACTTACATGTGAGTAGTTTTGAAAATGCTTTTATCATGGCGCAGAATATATTTTACTATGACAAAATCTGACGGCCTAGGTGGTGCACTGATTAACGCGCCAGTCTGCGACACGGGCAACGGGTTTGATTCCCGGCGCGTCTGCCGTATGGAGTTACCCAAAGAGGGTTGGCGTCAGGCAGGCAGCCAAGCGTTAAAACTTTCGCTAAATGATATTACAACATGATTCGGTGTCATAATTGTGGACCCCGGGCTCGAATGCCTCACAGTTTAGGCTGCTGTGAAGACCGGAAAAACGCTCGGATGATGATGAATATGACAATATCAGCAGTAGGTACTTTATGTAGGTATATAAATGCAAAGCGAATTGTACTCGTTCATAAACGTAGCCATGTCAAATATCTTTACATATATCTTTGTACCTCTATATATAAGGAATCTCACGACAAACTTCCAAAGGTATGAATTTTCAGTATATATTTTTCAAAAATTGATAGATGCTAAAACCTGATTGCATGTGTGCGTAATCAAACATATAAAAAGTCTTAATCCCCGAAGAGGCATCGCGCGGGTAGCGTTGCTTGGTGTCGATGGCGGAGGTCCACGTAACGAGCGTTTGATGTAAATACGGTCCCCGGACAGTCGTCGGCGCGCGGCCGGCGGCGACCATCCGTCTCGGGCGGCCGCCGGTCGCCGGCGCCCTCATCCTGCCCTGCATCACCCGCGCCCTCCACGCACTAAAGAACCACATACAAATACGTAGTTAAGTTTGGACTTTTCTCTAGAGACTGGATTTGTCGATATAAACAAAATTGTCTCGTTCGTAATCCATTTTACTTACCAACTGTGCTTGAATTTTTTGTAAATTTCGTTCGTTCTTGGGTTTAGGGCTTGATAAACATTTTTCTGTTTGATTTTTGATTGATTGTTAATTAATTTGCTATCGATGGCCGTTTGTTGTTATTCTCGATAAAAAGCGTCTATTTGCACTATGGTGTCATATTTATTGAACTGCTAAAAGGCATCTGTTGTTACTTAATGGCTACGATCAAGTGAAAACAGTCACTTAACACAGTAGTGAATAATATACAAAAATATGCAGATTTTCTAATGATATTTTCCTTTACCGGGAAGCAGGTAATGATTAATGAAAATGATCGTACATGAGTTAGATTTTACTACAAAAACCTCTTAGTTATTAGTTGTGCTTTTAGTTAGACTACAGGCCCTACCGGTTCACATGACTGCCAGATGTAACGACAAACGACCTTACCTCTTAACTATCTATGATGTTTACTCGTTATTTGTTTCATCAACCAGTTGTTGCATACTTATTTAAATATGTTTATATACATCAACATACAGTGTCCCGGTAATCTCTTGATGAAGATATTCATCGATATCGACACGCCGCGAGCCTTGCCGCGCGATCACTTGCTGGATGATTTTTTTACTTTGTTTCCGCCCACTCCCGCCGCTGTGCTTTTTGGCAATCTTATTTATTGCTGATATCCAACTGCCCAGAGGAAAACTCGCATCATGTTAATTTCCTGTGCGAGCGCTATCACACTATATTTTTTGGGAAGGCGGCGAGAGGGTCAATATTACGTATACTTCCTAAGTACATAAGTATATAGATAAGTAGACTACCGTTGAATAAAAGGATGTTGTCATTAAACTATTGATCAATAGGTGGTTATGTGCCTACACGGACTTCAATTTGATTTATTTATGTAAATTTCATTTAAATCTTTTTTTCGAGTGTGTCAATACCATCGAGATAAAATAATCATGGTTTAACACCGCTGTATGATTTTTGATGCTGTATAATGAACCCAGAGGCTTTCATTGGCTGCTGCTGCTGCACAGCTGTCTACTACTATACTGTCTACCTATTGAACCTTCAAAAAGTAGCTTGCTTAATGACTGTCATCTACTGAAAGTACACAATTTTTAATAGTATTAAAACTTACGCGAGATAAATCATTATAAAGACATGGTTTCACTCACGTTTATTCAGTTGGAATCGCCAACTAGTTTCGGTCTGATACGAAGACCATCATCAGGGTGAGTGTTAGTGTTAGGGGTGGGAAACCTCAGCCGTAAACCGCCCCATACTATGCCATATGTTTGAGATTTTGACAGCACGCGCCGCTGCACACACCGCACGACGCGCCGCCTCTCCGTTAACAAGCCTTTACACCGTAAGCTTACAGGATCTTAATATTTACAAGGACAGTCCCGGGACATTCAAAAGTAGAATAAATGGGTATCTCTTGGATAGGCATGTAACATCCTCGTCTTCATCGTCACTTACCATCAGGTGAGATGGGAGACAAATGCCTAATTCAATATTTAGTAAAAAAAAAAAAAAAAAAATTTAATAAAACCTAAATAAAGTTCACATGAGCTGTAAAGTCTGATATTCTGGTATATTTTGAATTTATTAAAAAGGGAAATGGAGCGAAATATCTTTCACTTTTAAATAAATTAGGAAAGTAACTGAAAATAAAACCATCGAGTAAAGCTAAAACAGTTACAAACATGTCTGCCTTGCCGGAGCACTCGCATGTTTTTGTCGTCGCAGGGCCGGCATTAATAACGTCTGTTTTTATGCGAAGGGCTCTTTTCAGGGGCACTACACTTATTTAAATCCCCGTTTTTGTAGCAAATTTACATTAAATTCCACACAAGGCGAGATGTCAAGATACTGCGGGGAGAGGACGTCATGTCCCTTCTTGTGTTGTAAATTGGGGGTCACACAAAAACCGTTGAGCCCTTACCGGACCCATAACGTCCAGCCGCTCGACCATGATGACGGCGAAAAAGTTCGCCTTTGCCTATTTTTTTATTTCTTTGATGGTCGCTGATCCGCTCGGCGTGAATAACAATTCGCAATTTTTTTAGACCTCGATCGCCAGTAACCGGTGTACTGAATGGTTTAAAATTTTTAAAAAAACATAAAATTACGAGGGGACGATTATAAACATATGCGCCGGCGCATCAAATCTTCAGCCGGCGCGCGCTCGTCGTATTGGGACACATTATGGGTTTTTTAAACCGACAGTAGCACGGTGATTTTTTAAAAATAAAATTCACTTTTTAAGCCAAAATCGTGTCCCCACAGTGGAGTTCAATTGTTGCGTGTCGGATGGGCACGAGTTTGATTTTATGTGTCGAAGGGATTTTTTATCGCGTGGTGTGTGCCATGCGCAGGCTGGGCTGGGGCAGATAGCATCGTCTCCGGTGCCACTCGACACACGTCTTCACGCACAAACCCTTTTGCATGTATTTCTTACTTTTTGTCACGTAAATTGCCGTAGGCGTGACGAACAACATGAAAGGGTGCTTTCAGCTATGAGGTAAACGATCATTGTACCCATTTATGTTTACATAGAAGCTTAGCGTCAGCATAGATTGGTATATGAAGTAGTTTTGTAGGTTTTTGTCGCAAAGATATCACTTTTGTTACTTTTAACTATTGACATACTATAAAAGTATTGAATTTATATTTTACCAATCTTGCATCTTTTTCCATGATATACAGAAAAAAAAGTTTTTTTTATTATCGACTTGTTCTTGTTGGTAGACTTATTCTCTACTACTTATAATATTGGGCAAAGGCATCGTGAGATACCTAATAGTTTCTTAGGTCATTTTTATTATTTGCCTATTGTATTTCGAGGCGCTAGGAGTATTTTATAACACATAAGTTTCGCTTCTACAATATGTATAAGAAAAAGCACATGAGGTTACGGAGGGCGACACCGAAAGAGGTGAACAAGTCACAACTAGTTTTTACTCCCTTCGAAGGGAGGGCCGCCCTCCCCCGCACTCGCACACATCCAGCCCTCCAGAGATGAAAGTTTGTGGGGTTACGAACAACACACACGCGCGTGACAACAAACCCAGTAGTTACCTAACTCTAACTTTAATTGTGTCTTTTCAATCGATACTTTATCTGTACGCCGAGCACATCTTTTATTTATCCTCGTCTGGTATTCGTGTCTCAGAAATTAAATACGAAGAGAAATTTCATTTATTAGTGAAATGCGAGACTGAGGATGAAATATGCGTAAACTTTGTTTGATTACAGCTACACATATAGGAACTGGGCGTCTATAGTTTTAGAAATCGAAACAGATGGTTCTTTATTTAAATAGTATTGTATCCTAATCCTACTAATATTAAAAATATGTGTTGTTACTAAATCATTAAATTGACCTAGGTATTTGCCAAATCAACATATTACAGCATATTACAGCATGTATGCTGACATCACAGCGGACTTACACCACAGTTGAGGATATGCAACCGGGAAAATGCTCTCATGAGACGGATTACCTGCCGGCCTATTTGCTAACTCAGTGTACAACGTTTTTATAGTCACCTCGAAATACATTGCGGCTTTCGTATGATTGACTATTTTTATTTAAGATATATAAAACGTAATGTATAGTGAAGTGACTATCAAAACGTTGTACACTGAGTTAGCAAATAGGCCGCTGATCTGACGACGTCGCAGGCAGAGGTAGGAAGAAGTATTATGTAGATATCTTTAAACGCAATACACTGCCTAAGTGCCTCTAGGCTTTGTAGCTCAATATGTGTGATTTGTCCCTATATATGTATGTATTTGTAGTTATTTTTAGGGTTCCTTACCTCAAAAGGTAAAAAGGAATCCTTATTTATAAAGAACATGTGAAATTCGTTCACATTTTCAAGGCAGTCAAAATGTATGGGAGTGGTTTACTTCCCCGTTGGCCTAGAATCAGGAAACTTGGGAAGAAGCGAGGTAGCAAGGTAATACCTTATAAAGCAAATATATTAAAACCGTAAATTAAGTATAGTAAGAGTTTTAAAACTACTTTTTTATATGAAACCCTTAGTGTTTTTAGTAAGTTAAATTCGCACTTTGCAGCTTATTTTTTTAAGTTGAATTTGTTGCAGTTTTGCGTCTTTACGAGTATAAAAAAATCCAGTAAATTAACTAAGATGGCTCCGCGTAACGGCACAGGGTGAAGGGATAATAAATAAAAATAAAATCATACCCATACAGACGAAGCTGCGCATGTAGGCGATTGTCGTCACAGGCATGTGAATGCGGCCCCATGCGTCCAGCGACCACCCTTCGCCGTCCCTTCTGCAAAAAGCGGACAATTGCATCCTCGCTCGTTGCTTTGCATAATCAATAGCACCAGCATTATTGTAGACAGCCGAGGGTGCATTACATAAAAAAAACTCGTTAGAAATTATATAAGTACATGCTTTAAAAATCAGTAAACTGTAGATATTAATTTGAGTGTGAATAATTAGGGAAACCTGTAAGCAACTGTAAATCTGTTAATGAGTTCCCGTATTTCCAAACTTGATTTTTAATAAAATTATGTAATGTATGACCTTTATTATGCTCATTGCTTGTACAGTGGTTAGATTAAAAAACAAATTATTTTGTGAATCATTGTAATTGATAAAGTCATTTATTGTGTATGGTTTATGACTTGTTTATAAACAGTATATTAATATTCATCATACATTAATTAAATCTATTGATTAAGTACATCAAAATAGTTCAAAACGGGTTCTCGCTACCAGCTATAATTATATTATAATAAGGTAACTGGCCCGAATATAATTCGTGACATTTGTCAAGTATTTTCCATACCTGAATGCTTACGCAATATGAGTATTGAAATGAGATGATTTCTCAGAAATACGATCGGATGTCGCGATAGCGTCCGTCGAGAATTTTCCACGCATTACTATTCGATTGAACATGGCTTGTTCTAATCTCCTGATTTATTATACTCGATAAAGGTCTTTTTTCTCAAAATGTTATAAATTAGATACAGGAGCTGACTATTTTTATCTTAACAATGCCTTATTAAGACCTGACACTTCGACGAAATGTAGTTTGTTATTTACATATTTATTTATTTGTCATCCAATTGATGACTGTATAAATAAACTGAAATCATTATTGCTAGATAAATGTTATTATTCAGTAAATGATTATTTAAATGATAAATTGAAATAGATTGACATTCATTATTATTTATATCTCTAATTGTATATTATTTTTATTTTATATTTGTAATTTTAATGGCATGTTTTTTTTATGTTTTAAATATTGTACGTTCAACCAAGGACAGGACATGGAGAGACTGACAATCTATAAAGTGTTACCGATTTATACCTATGTTTCACAATAAAGATATTTGTATTTAATAAATTAGCCGAATTTTTAAATTTTTTAAATAAATTAATATCATTTAAAATCATTAGCTATTGGATTTCATTTTCATTTTAATGAACAGCGTATGCTTTCCTAATACGATCGCTCCTATAACCGGTTACTGAAGTATCATATTGTAGAGTCGTGACGGTACATTTTTTTTATTATTCAAACAAAACAGATTTCTGGTTCTCCAAAAATACGGAAATCATCGGGCGGAATATTTAGTTTTGTCATCGATTACGCAAACTGTTTCAAGGGTGCGCTGCGCTCGTTCATTGTGAAAAAATATGAGAGCATATATAAAAACAGATGCAGCTGTCGGGCGGCGGCACACATGCGAATTGTAGCGAGAAGTTGCGAGACGAAACGGCGTAAGTGACATGTGTGGGCTCGTCAGAGCTGACGTTTAGGAGCTGGATCACCGCGTGTATAGGGTGACCCTCGCACATAGCCGCCGGAGAGGGAAGGGTTCCGAGTTCAATCCGAGTGCTGGGAAGGGTTCGCACGGTCGCCCGCCGACGCGCAAGCGCACGCGAACTTGCAAAAAACGTGAACAAAGCACACATCGCTGTTTTTGTTGTTAATACAGCAGATTGTTCGTAAATTTCCTTTCTTTCCAAAAAAATGTAATATCATCAACTCGTTCACGCCCGAGCTTTCAAAGGGAGCTTTTGAAGAGGGAACGAAAAATTGTTAAAAACTGGTAAAAAGTGGGTCAGAAAGGGGTGCTTTAGAAACTAGTAATCACTACCTCGCGTCTATCGATTGCCGTTATTATGTGAAAAAATCCTTTTTTGAAATCGACAGTTGTGAATTAGGATCTTTTATTATAACGGATAAAATAATAAGCGAAACTATTCACAAGGAATCATGAAAGGGTCTGATCGCTTTGAATTACTTACTACGGATTTGTTCGTAATTCTCATATCATAGTTTCTATAATTATTACGTATAGATTTGATAAAAAAGTGTCTGTTTTAGCTCCTCTACGTCACCAAGGTATCGCATTATTACGTTTTTCTATAAGTCGGTCAATATTATTGACCGACGACCGAGCAATAATCAGTATGTAATTCCTAAGTAGCTGTTTCAAAATACCAACATCAAGGGATCAAATCCCACACATCGCAAGATCGGCGTAGAGGTGCAAAAATAAGTCAGGGTACTGTCAGTTTTCTTGACCATTGCCTATTTAGAAGAATCCCATATATAAGCCAGTTTTTGTGATCAAGTTCTTAAATGAGTGAACTGGGGCAGATAGCATCGTCTTCGGTGCCACTCGACACACGTCTTCACGCACAAACCCTTTTTCATGTATTTCTTACTTTTTGTCACGTAAATTGCCGTAGGCGTGACGAACAACAAAATAAAAAATCTCCAGGTCACCACCTGGAGTTTTTTTTATTTTAGTTCTAGTCTCTCTAATGAACTCGTAGCAACTAATTAGAACACCACGACACATTCATGGTGTACTGCGCGTTCTATAAAATCAACGCTGCCAACATCGATAGCGATCGCTATTTTTCACAAAATCGTATAAAAAGTTCAGTCTCAATTATTTATAAATTAGTTCCGCGGACAGCTACGCCGTTCATCCCTTTATCGCTGTACAATCGGCCGCAATAAAAGGGTACGTGTGGATTGTTAGTAGGTAGCTTTTTTATACTTTTTTATATATTGTCACTGAACGATTTATGATCTATTCTGAAAGCAGATATAGACACACCGTATTATGATAATGGCCCTTGAAACCGCTAATAAAAGCAATTTGATAATGATTGAATGCTGCTTTTTGATGTTATAGAATTCTCTATCTAAAGTAAACCGAACATATTTGCACACTTTATACATAATAACATAAGTACCTACATAATTACAAACTTAAAAAAAAATACCTTCCTCGTTGTTGTATTTAATGAATTTGTACAAGTCCAGATATGAATATCTGGACTTCTCTCCTCAAGTTACTCACATATAAAATAATACGAGCCATATGCTTATACGAAAAATTGTGTAATCATCAAATCATTAGTGAACATGTAAATCTAATAGTACTCTTAACTTAAAGTGAAAACTTATTCCATTTTGCTTTTTCTAATCACCTCGTAGGTACTATTCAATATTTTTTGTCATCCCGGCGTGGGCAGGGGAACCCTTTACCTGTTGTGTGCAATTACACGATGTTTACACGCGCATTATTCTCTATAACCCTTTCTATCGCAGCCACGTATTGTGCGTTTTTTACAAGCCTACGCTGCACTTGCTGCACTTGTACGGACGTTGACATTGTGCATTTGATTGAAAATGCTATTTAAATTCATACATACTTCCATACACGCTATCATGTATTTTTCCCTTGCGGGGTAGAGAGAGCCTAGTTCTATAAGACCTTCAGACCACGTTTAGCAGGTTGGTGGGTCTGTAGGTGGAAAACAGAATTAAAATAGTGATGGGTTGCTAGCCCCTTCGCCTATTGATATGATTTCTCAGATTTTCGCCCATTCCCTCGATCGGCTTTTATAATCTGCGCGGAAAGATAAGCAGCTGGTACGTTCTAAGTTATTTTTAAGCTCCTAGACTAGAATAGAAGTTGTAAATCATGGAAGTATTCAATTAATGAGAATAGCTGTTACATAATTGTTTTTATGACTGAACGAATTTTGGACCGCAAGATAATTAATATTGCAAGTAACATTTAAATAATAGTTGACTGATTTTATAATTACAATTTTCCATGTATTGGAATAACCAAATTTGAAATTTTGGGATATATTGTAAAATGTTATCAAATGTATTATGTTAATATTGTAGTTCCTATTATATATATACACTTAAATTCCAAATAATAATTACATGCCATATTTCTGGCGAAGCATGTAAAGTAACATTATCTAATCTTTAACACCTGTTTGTACCATTCATATAAATCAATATATTTCATTTAACTCAAGTAACCCAGATAATGATACGGAATGTCCGAATGTATAGAGTCATTACGCAAGTTACCCTACAACGTCTAACATTATTGGTTGAAACCGTTGACATACAGGAGGAAATTGAATTCATTAGCAAAAGTTTAAGGAGTGACCTAAGGTCACCATAACTTATTTCTATATTAATATATTATTATTATATTATATTTCAAAATTGGATGACGAACATCTACATTAGATAGCAAACCATGAACAAATAGATTTATAAATAAAGTTGTCTGTAAAGTCGGTTTACGGACTATAATTTTACGTTATAACGGTGATAGATGCGTCACAAGCCGAACGCTTACGCCGATCGTGACTTTCTATCGCTTGTTCCGACTTTCACGGTCTCGCCTGCACACGGAACGTTACACTTTTTCGTGTGTGCAGCCAGCGTTCATCGATTTATAAGACGTTATCACGTCTAAATACACGTTTAATATAAAAGTCATAAAGGCTTGATATTTATTGAATTTGATAAAAAAAGGCTGGATATTTTTTTTGTCTTAGCTATCTGGAACGAAGGCATCAGGTGACGGGAGTTTCACTTTCAAAGTATTATAGAACCCTTTTTTACCCGAGACACGCGCAGCCAAAAAGGATTATAGTGTAAGAATAGATATTAATAACGTTTATGAATAAAGTAAGGGGTGGGTTTTTTGTTGCACCTAAAAAATATCTGATAACTGTGACAGTTGAGGTACCAAAACAACTTTCAGTGGACACGGTTGGCTTTTTATACCGGCACCTGTCGAATGAAGATTATTTAATTTATAAACACAATATATTGCATTTTAATACAAATAAAATATTCTTTATTAGAGACTACATACAAGAGCACTGTATTATACTTTACTACTGAGTCCAGTTTTAAAAACCAGTGTCAAAGTAAAGTCAATTAGGATAGGTATTTAATTCAAAGGAATATTTTTTGCTATGTTAAAATAAGGCAAAACCAAATACGTTATTTTTTCTTCAGACGTTTCGTTTTATATAAACCTAACAGAGTAAGTAACCTCCACATAACATTCATAGTTATGCAACGTAATGTCTTCTGTCAATAACAGAGGACATCTTTCTTGCTATATCTGTACTCTGCTCAGATTCGCCTTGTTGCAAAAGGACATATACGTTTAAGATGTGGAACATTAAAATATTAAGAAGAAGTTTTCAAATATATACAAAGAGCTTGCATAAAACCCAATCACCCTTTACTGGGGTGCCGCAGTACGTTAGACTCGATGCCGCAGTACGTTAGACACGATACGAGATATCTCCATTCGTGTCTAACGTACTGCGACGCCCTCTTGTCAGTTACTGAATTCAGTAAAGGTTTTAGTAAGTACCTAAGCCTTTACCTTCAACCCAATCTAGTCTAACATAGACAGGAAATATTTGTGTGAACTGAATCACTCTTTTTTTAATATTAACTGGCTGTTAGAAACAGGATAAAACATTAAACATTTTAGTATAAAAGAACCTAACAGTTTATCATTCAAACCACGGATCAATCAGTACACTCCATGATGATATTTCATTTCTTTGCAATCTATCTAAGCGTGACCCCGGTTTCATCTTCAGCTGAGATGCTTCGATACTCGGGGTACGGGGGCCAGGATAAAATTTAAAAAAAGGATAAAGCTAATCAAGAGCAGAAATAAAATCAAACTTCAAATTTTCAATTTTAGGGCAAGCTTTCAGTCAACTAGTACAATATGTGGTGACCGACTTTTGAGCTAATGATGTCGATGAAATTTATATATAGAAATTCCATAATCTATCTTTTTTATATCATAATATTATACTGTCCGTCGATTGACATTTAAATGCACAATTTGAGCTCAATTTGAAACCGGAAAATTGTTCAAATTCTCCAGACATGAAAGATTGTAATCATAGCAGATTTTAATAAGATGACCATTTAACTACGAATAAGTAAGTAATAAGTCCCGTTTAATTTAAAAGATATTAATCTTTAAAAAACAAAATCTGACGTCCCAACGTAGTACTAGAGACGCATCAAGGTGATGGCGCACCTAGGTAAATAATTATAAAATAAAAAGTAATATTTGGCTTTAAATATGAATAAAACACCGATTTTATCGGCTACATACACCGCACATAGTCACTCACTGTCTTAATTGATACTTCCCCAGCTACTTCTACTTCTACGCAATCTGCTTACCAGAAGGAGCTAGGAAGCAGACACCTATTCGGTCGTTCTCTACACGCATTTCATATAAACACGTAAGTATAGATTGTTAATAAAGAGCATGTTTTTAACTATATTAACGAGTGTAGAGAAGCTGTATTAATATGAAAACCAAAGTTCTACGACTGCTTCATTCCTTATTTTGCAAACTTACTAGCAGTGCCCGCGATTCCGTTTGCGTAGGACATTTTATGTTACGTTTGTATGGTGGCTTCTGGAGAAAAAACTAAGTAGCCTATCCTGTGCCCTGAACTTCTAAATGTTTATCTACCAAGTTTCATAAAATTCAGTCAAATCGTTGAAGATTTATGGAGGAAGGGTATGTTCCTCCATAAATCGTGAATACATACATACAGAAAAAAAATCTAACAATACTCAATTTAGTTTCAGTATCATGAATAAAGCTTATAAACACGATATCTCTGAAAACAAAGTAACTTACTCCATGAACAACCCTTACAGATTTATTATTAGTATAGATTAATTTCCATTTATAAACTCTACTAATTTAGAATCTAATAATTTTACTAGATTTTGGAAAAAAAAAACATTTTACCATATTATTATCTAGGAAACGGCAGATGGAAATACACGTTGCGTTAGATAGGTTATCGATTACCGCATGATTCAATTAATCGATATGGAAACAATCGACCACTTCGCTCTTAACGGCACAAATAGCTCTATCAGTATCCCTTCAAATTAGGGTTATACGATATCTAACGTTTTTCTTAAGGCGCACGTCTACCCCTTTTTTAATCGGATTTCGAGGGCGCGTGTGCCGCGTTTTTTATGTTTCTCAATAAAAAGCTAAATCCACCTTATTGCAGCCGTTGGGGTCACTTTTTTCTGGTTTCCGTCGAACCGCGGTAGGTGAATGTTTTAATTAGATAGTTCTCTTCCAAGCCTCTAGGGCGTAATAATTGTAAATGTTCATTTATAACTTTGTTAGCATAATTTAACAGCGGCCGGTGTAGATAGTATCATTGCTCGATGCATTTGTGTTGTGAGTGATTTATTATTTTAAGAGTGATCGTTCACCGAACCTTAACTAATGATGATTCGTCAAAGTTATTGCTTTTTGAAGAATTAGTTTAATGGTACCTACCTACTCTTCAAAGTTTTAACTTTTACGTTAGTTTATAACAATCACAACGCATACCGTTGAACACAGCGTACTACGAACACTTCAAATGTAGGTAAAAAACAAATGTTTAATACAATCCGTGACTCGCAGATCGGTCAGGGATTCTACCTATATAAAACAAGTGAATAAATTCATTGTTGTTTAGTTTTGCAGTTATTTTACATATGCTGTGCGGCCAATTCGTCGCATTGAATTTCTGATATTAAAATTTAATAAAGACGCTCTTTTATAGTCGAGTGCAAACTTAGTTGATAAAATTCCTCACAAAGATAAACTTAATTAATTACATTTTTTAAGCGATAAGCTCACATATTATAATGGAAGCGTTTAGCATTGAGACTGTAACGGAAATTCGTACCGTGAAATGGATCGCCGGCAAGAAAATGCCGTGGAATGTCATTAATATTCAAAACGTAACTAGGAGGGATTATAAAATAATAGCAGTAATTTGGGCCGGCACGCGTACCCCACCCGCGCGCCGGCCGCTTCTCGCAGGAATTTCTTGATAAGATATGCTTGGAAATATGTCTCCATTATTACATTTTTTCAAGTCACTCTTTACATATAAGTGTATGAGCTTTGTATGAGTAAGATTTAATCCAAGTTGATGACACCATTTTGAGCCGAATATAATTTTACAAGCTTTTATTTAGTTTCACCTGTGCTGATGTTTCGTTCTTGTGAAATCTTGCAAGTGAAATCTTGCAAGTTAAATTTGATCCACTACCCCGTTACCGATTGAGCCCAAATTTTGCAAGCAAGTGTAAATAGGACAATACAATATTATTGAATTTTTGCGCTGGACTGATGGTGGAGTCAGAAGATGGCTATAGGAACTTTTAAAATAAACAAGGTACACCGATCGTGTTTGGGCTCATTTGATTTGTCTTGGAAAGCGTTGTGTGGATTCATTTATTGTAAAAGCTTGTCACAAAAATGTAATTTTTGCAAACAAACTAGTTTATTTTGTATTTAGTTGGAGGATTTTATTTATTCGTAGCTGAAAAGTTTATTTATTTATTTAAAAACTTCGTTACAAATAAGTAATTGGCGGACTTAAAGCCGTAGGCTTTAAGTCCGCCAAAACAGGTGATACCGAGAACAAAATGTAGAAGTAAGTGCAAAAAAAAGCTAAAGTTAAAAAATCCATAGATAAATAAAATCATAATAAACTGACATACCAAAATACATATCCATCGAAAGGTCCATCGAAAACATGATTGAAATACATTGAAAATAGGTATTCTTAAATCTAGGTTTTTTGGTAAGTTAATTTTCAAAAAAAAAAACAAAAAAAACCTACCAAAAATATACTTATTCTGCATAAGGTTGTAATTTGTATGCTCAGCGTGCCCACCATATTGGATCCGCGCCTGGATAAGGTTGAAATGACCAAGAACATCATCAAGTTAGTAATTTTATGGAGAAATTAATTTAATGGAAAAAGTAATCCAACTCGAGAAAATTTCGGCCATATAGTGTTAATAACATATTAGACTATGCCCCAATTGATTAAATATTGAACATCTTGCTTTACATGGTAGAGTTTTTTGCTTGTAAATCTACTTTAGTACTCACTCACTTATATAGTTCTAGTAAAGCTGTCAAATATATATTTAGACAGAAATGATGATGACGAATATTTGGGTATTTTAATCAGAATGTTTTTTAACCCTAGATTTTAAAGTAATGCTAATTGCTAATTAAATGCTTATTCATTATTAGACGCCATGTTTTTTTAGACGATCGATACGCTTTGCGACTCTGATTTTCTGATAACAAGTGTTTTAATGACCATACATAAATAAAATAAAAATGTTACTACATATAGCTACTCAGTACACAGAATAACAACCTACAAACTAAAGGTGATTGGTGGGAATGGTACATTTACTTGTCGGTGTGTTGTGAGGATATGGCTTACAAGTTGAAAATGTTTACATTTTACGTACTTCAAGAATATTTTTTGTACAAATTTTCTTAAGTTTAAGTACCTACCTAATGTATTCATAATTCTTCTTTTAATAATCACTACCTAACCATCTACAAATAATATGAATATATTTATATCAAATATGAATGAATGTAATTGGTAAACAATACGGACATCTATTGTCGTGATGATTTGTTTTAATCGTGCAACATTACTCTGACACAGCATAGTTCATATAGTAGTAATTCCGAGGTAAGTAGCCCTATTTTTTTGTCGAAGGGTAACCCTATCATTAAATTCAATTAAAGAAGTCGTTTTTCGGAAAAAGGATGTCAAATGCCGCAATTAGGCCGGTTGTAATTACAGCTTGTTAGTTTTCCCTTCTTGTGGGTAATTAAGGAACTCTACCGGTCCAGGTAGGTAATGTAAATTAATATTAGTCCTGTTTAAAATTCGAATTTTAAAATGTAATTACATATCGCATGCATTTTTTTAAAACATTTATTGTATTGTTTTGGTTCGTGCAAAGAACCACAGATTTTTTGCTGTACTGACTAAACTATTTCTTGACAATGGTTTTTTTAAAACTGTTACGTAAATTTGGGACTTTGATTGCGAAACTTCTGCGTATTCAAATATATTGGCGCAATAAAAAAATACAACACGTTGGACAATTTAAAGCCGATCAAAAAGGGAGCAATGTTTAAATGGTTACTCGGTTACTACAAAGGCTCGCCAATTTGACAAAAAATATGACAGAACAAAGGCGGGAAAACTAGTCCTTGGGCATATTTTTTCATAGAGATCGCACATTAAAAACACGTATTTTGATACATTTAATATTTGAGTATATCTATAATTATAAAAATGTGTTGTGAGACGCAACTCAGTACGTCACGTAGTTTAATATATAAGTTAATATTAATTAATAAAGTGGTGTATTTTGCAAAATGTTGGTTATATAAAAAATAATACAGACCCAAATATAAAAAATATTATAATAGTTGAGTACAAGAGGCGACCTTATCGCTTAAGCAATCACAAGCAGTCCTAAAGAGATATGAGAAATAAACAAGTAACAGGAACAGGTGGCGTAGTTATAAATAACATAATTTATACAACAATGTAATAACATATATATATACGTATGCGAAATATAGGTGTATTAGATATACGTATATTTCGCATACGTATATATATATATATGTTATTACATTAGTATATATTTTAATACGTCTTAAGTAAGTATAAGCTCTTACCAATCACGACGTAATCGAATAGGGTTGCACTTGAGTACGAAATTTGCGAAACAAGGTCTTATTATAGGAATCCGAATATAAACCCAATACATAAATTTAGGGGGCGTTCATGCTTATTTAATTGGTGGCCAAAGTAATCTTGGTACCCATCGGCAGAAATTTTTGTAGTGTCTTAAAACAGCTAAGTAAATGTTGCAAAAAGCTTCCGGCTAACCTCGGAGCCCACTCAATACTAGGAAATTACTAGGAAAATGCGCGTGATCATCGTGTCCCTTTTCGTTTATGTATGTAACATAGACCTACAAAGGTAACAACAACACTTTAAAAAAAAATTACAATCATTTTCATTTTATTTGTCAAAACTCGTAGAACAAACGTCGGTCTTTATAATATAAGCCACGTTAGCTACGAGCAAATACGAGTATCTATGCGAGGTTATTAGCGTTTTACAAGTTACCTGTATAGTTAACGTATTGATTACCTACACCTAGCAAAAATACTACTATCAATTTTAAAAAATACTTTGTTTTCGGAATGGGCATTAAGTACCTTAAAAACTGCTGACTATATCTTGTTCTAACTAGTTTTTGTTGAAAGTATTTATTGAGGTCTACAGCATTATTTTGTAGGTCTTTTCAGTGTCTTATTTTAAAAGTTAGAATGGGACACATTGGATACGCATTTAACTACTTTGATAGTGTCTACCTTTCAAAAAATTTCATACATTCTTCAAATAATTGTTTTAGGAACCTCAATGTAACTTCAACCTATCTATAGACTATAAGTTTGAAAAAACAATTTTTTTTTAAGTATTTTTCAATTCTTAAATACATCTACTTACAAAGTTTCAACTGTACACTCCTAATAGTTTCAGAATAAAGTGGCTGTTACATACGGACGTACAGACAGACGTGACGAATCTATCAAAGTTCCGTTTTTTGCCACGTCTTCGGCATTCGACTACGAAATCCTAAAAAGCATAGCAACTTTAAAAATACCCTTCTTGCTTGAAAACTTTTTAAGAAGCATAAAAAAATAAAAACAGTACACGAGCAATAAGGAAACGGCCAGACCATAAAGTAAACAATAATAATGTGGTCGAAACTTTAAGGTCGCTTGACGTGCAAATGAAATACTATTGGCTTTGCAACGTGGCATTGTTAAAACATGCTTAAAATATATTGTACCAGGAACCCAGAGAGCAGACCAGGTTACTCCAACAATTTAGTGTAATAACTGTACTTAAATTATTTTAACAGTTTGCAATTTATTATTTATGGTATATTTTTCATCTTGGGTAAGTATACATTTTTTCCTAACTAGTTGTGTTATGAGCCTAAGACAAGCTACAACTTAAGAATGGAGCTAAGAGCTTATACTTAGACGATATATACTTAGTTATACCGACATTTCACATACGTACCGAGTACATACTCTTATAATATAGATACTATGTCATTTCAAAATATTTACTTCTCTAAAAAATATCTATTACAATTTTATCACAGTTATATTTCTATGGTTCTACCCAATAAAGGCATTTTGCAATTAGGTATAAAGATATCGGATTTATCTTTTGTTAGCTAAATACAAAGAAATGTATACTTTTCAAAAAACATTTCTTATTTTTTGACCTATCCACTTTTTCACTTTTGGCCGAAGTATTCCATACAAAGTTGTTAACGCAGAAGCTTGTTATCTGAACGGAGCCCTTTAGCTGTAGGCATTCGGTGGCGGGATAGGCTGATCAATCATGGAGCCTACCCCTTCTATCCCGCCCAGTGTCGGCTGTGCGCGAAAACAAACGGTTGCCAGGCAACGGGAGGCGGGGGCGCCCACACACGGCCCCGGCATCGCATCACTGAACCTCACATATGACACAAGAGCTCTCTATGCACGAAGCGACGCTATTATTTCTTTATTCCTGCCCTTTGTAGTGACAGTTTATATTTTGACTAGCTGTTTCCCGCGTCTTCGTCCGCGTGTGTTTCTGTTTTGTCACACTTTCTATCCGGGCCCCCGGACCAACCCCGGCTTCCGAAGAATCTCCGGAGAGGATGTAACCGGGAACACGCTTAGATGACGGTGACATCAGAAGTTTTCGCAGCGTTTGCCCATTAATGACGTTTATGGTTTATATTAATGCAAATTTAGTACGGATCCCATTCAAAATGGTTACATTTTGAAAATAAAATACAGCTTATGTTTTTTATTGGTGAAAGAATAAAAAAAAGGAAATGTAAAAAATTTTTTTTTAAAAGCAAGCTTTTATGAACATCACTTTATTTTTCTCTTTCATTTGATACCTATCTATATGGTGTTCCGCCATGTTGGATTTAGAATGACGTGACATGCTATACAACTATGCATTGTCATCCAAACTATACGAGTATACACAAAATTTCAGCTCAATCGTTGTAAGATATCTGATTCAATCAAAATTGAGTTGCAAGATTTCACCGCAAAAACATACACGTTACATGCACTCATTGCAAGTTATATAAAGGTCGTAAAAATGGATCGACTAGTTTTTTAGTGTATTCATTACAAACAAATAGACTCATATTTTTTTTTTAAATCTATGCACTCATCTTTTAATGCTGCATCAGACGCAGACAGGTCAAAAATTATTACTTACCAAATCAGAAAGAAATATCTGGTAACTTGAGTTGATGTATTATTATGAATAAGTTATTTCATATCTCACTTTCTATGACATAAGAAGACTCAAATCAAAATAGACTTTTAACAAAGGGCTACCTTTGTAACATGGAATTAAAAAAAAAAATTGCGCTTCATACTTCTATGCTTTGTAAGCTTTTGTAAGTTCGCAAATCCTCCAATACACTGATTTTTTTTCTTTCATTTCGTCTGAAAAAGAAACTTTAGTGAATAAAAGTAGCTGTAAGTATTCGAACAGTATTTACACATCTGAAATGAGTTGTTGTATTTGTAGGTACATATAATTGGGAAAGAAGAAAAGCGAGGTCCTCGCGGTGCGCGGTGATCCATCATCCCTCCGCTGACCGCTGCCCCCACACTACCCCCTCTTACTTTTCACTTTCTCTACATATTTTAAGGAGAATAAAACTTTCCCTTCGCCCCCATCGCTTTTATTTTCTCGCCGGAGTTGTAATAGAGTCGCGGCCACAGAGCACGCTGCTGAGAGTTTTGCGACACTTTCCGAATATTAGTTGTCTCGTTATCGCGCATTGACGACCGCCGTCGGCGGCCGACACCACTAATGCAAATCTCTTTTATCTTTGAGATTTCCATTCAACTGGGACTCAAGTTTTCGGCGATCGGCCAAACTCTTACTTATCTCGGGCCCATCTAAATGAAATTCTGCTTACTTCAATTGTGAGGTCGGGTTTTAATAGCATTAGCATCAGAAGATAATGTACTATATCATTGGCACTGATTATGAAGTAGCAGTACATATACATACAAATTATCACGTATTTATCCTTTACGAGACCCTAAGGCCATAAGACCGAAAGACCTTGTTTAGCGTGTTGGTGGTAAAGGTGGAAAACGGAATCAAAATAGTGATGGGTTGCTAGCCGCATTGCCTCTTGACATGATTCTTCAGATTTTCCCCCAATCGGGGACATGTAGGTCACCTCGGGATTATTAAGATATATTAAAATTATTTTTTGGGACAGCATAACCTAATGAAAAAATAATAATTGAACGAGTAATTTTAATGCGCGCTAGTAAGTAATATATAAGTCAATGGGTAATAGGGATTATATCAATATTAAATGATTATGTGGGTTATGACTTTGCTTAAAGTCAATAATTTTCGGACGGAACAATATCCTGGAAACACAAACCATTAAAACAACTAAGATAAAAACCAATATAAGATATGTAGCATGTAATAGGTCAGGGATAATAATACATAGAAATTGAATATGACACGTATTTTATGAAATGTACCTATCAAGGATTAGTCATGGATTAGCATAGGAGATGTCCAAGCGCTACATACTAAACTTAGAAGTTCAGTATATTAAGTAAGTGTCTATTGCTAGGGTTGTCTAAGCTTCAAAAGAAATACACGGTAAATAAATGTGAACGTTGCATTATTATGACTGGTGAGAATGGGTTTGATCTTGAATTCGATCGCGCCGGATAGTGTAGCAGCATCGCAGTGTCTATAATAAATGAACGGGCGCGGGGGACGCTGACCAATGGCAGCCCCTCCCTCAATCAATATGATGGACTCGGCCGCGAGGGGACGATCGCTCACTGATTTTTTCCCTCGCTGACAGGGCTCCGGAGGACGCGTTTTTGCTCCCTCCGAGCTCGGTACACGAGAAGGGAGCGAGCAATTAATAAGTCCGCTCGATGACCGGCGTCGCGTCTATCCTTTCAGTTGCTGCAGTAGTCTGCCGCGCGACAATTCTCCCTACTAAATAACTATGAAAAACTCTTGCATACCGAGGTAGATAAAATTTTATTCATCTAACCTACTCGTATTCGAAAAACAAATAACATAATCGTTTCTGATGTTTTCGAGATCGTTACACATTTAAATAAAATCACTTTAATACGGTATTATCGCGTATTTTACATTATTTTTACACCTAACGTTTCGAAAACTTTACAGTTTTCATGGTCGCAGGTAGACTAAGTTGACATTTGTCTTTGTGTTATAAGAACTATACAAAACTACCGCCTACAATATTTATTGATAACGTTCCGGATGTACACAGTATTGGCTCACGATGCCTGAAGGTCTTGCAGTCTTGTGAACAGCTTGAGATTTTATTAAATTGATGACAGGATCCCAAGCTGGTGGTAACTGCCAACCATCCTCTCTATTGAAATTAGCATGTTTCTTAATTTCAATAGCCTCACGAAGCATTCTTGGAATGTATCTGTTATTTTTTGCAAGGACTTGAGGATTATCAAAACGCATGTAGTGGTTGGGTTTGTCTAAGGCATGTTCACAGACTGCAGACTTGGTTGAGCGTCTATTCTTCATGTCAGCAATATGTTCTTTAATTCTGTTCCCGATGCTTTTCTTTGTTTGCCCAGTGTATGATAAACCGCACTCACAGTAAATTTTATATACTCCTGCATCTTGTAATGGGATATTAGATTTTACAGGTCTTAAAAGTTGGTTTATTTTCTCGGACGTACGACTCGTACGGATTGTAATAGGTTTCAAGAGAAAAAATAACAAAAGTATCATCTACGTACCGTTTGAACATCTTCGGCACAGCTACGGTGGTAGAAAGAGCCTTCTCCTCAAGGTCTTCCATAAATATGTCGGCGACAATTGTTATTCTTCCTAAAACTCAAATCTCTGTCTTACTAAAAGATCTTAATTCTATTAATAATAAAATTAAATTCACAATGGAATCTGAGACTAACAATTCATTAGCCTTTCTTGATGTTTTAACTATAAGAAATCCTGACAGTAGTATTAGTCATACTGTGTACAGAAAGCCTACACATACGGACAAATAATTCAATGGCAAATCCCACCATCATCCATGTCAGTTGGCTACCGTTGGTAAATCTTTGTTACAGAGAGCACACGGCATCTGCGATACCCACCATCTCAAGGAGGAGCTTCAACGAGTAAAATCGGTGTTAAGAAGCAACAATCTCAACCTCCCAAGAACACATCGCAGAAGTCGGCCAAAGCATCACACCGTCGATCGTTTTCCTGCCATCTTGCCATACATAAAGAGGGTCACAGACAAAATTGGTAATATTTTGAAGCGAGCTTCAATTAAGACCTATTACAAGCCACACAAGAAAATAAACCAACTTTTAAGACCTGTAAAATCTAATATCCCATTACAAGATGCAGGAGTATATAAAATTGACTGTGAGTGCGGTTTATCATACATTGGGCAAACAAAGAGAAGCATCGGTACCAGAATTAAAGAACATATTGCTGACAAGAAAGAATAGACGCTCAACCATAGACAAACCCAACAACTACATGCGTTTTGATAATCCTCAACATACATACATACATACATACATACATACATACATACATACTATCACGCCTGTTTCCCATGGGGGTAGGCAGAGACTAGGGACCTCCACTTGCTACGATCTTTACAAACCTCTCTCGCTTCGTCTACATCCATCACTCTCTTCATGCATGCTCGTCGGTTTCGGGTACTCCTAACTTGCCCTTTGGCCAGAACGTCAGTAATCTGGTCACGGTATGTGCGTCGAGGCCGGCCCTGACCAACTCTTCCAGTCACATCTGAAGTATAAAACTTCTTTGTAAGTCTTCTTTCATCCATCCTTTCTACATGTCCAAACCACCTTAACATTCCTTTTTCAATTTTTGTCACTACATCCTCTTTCACTCCACATCGCTTTCGCACTATGTAATTTTTCACCCGATCTCTCAAATTTACACCACACATACTCCTAAGCGCACGCATTTCTACCGCATTTATTCTACTTTCATGCTTTTTCTGCCAAACCCAACTTTCACTTCCATACATAAGTGTGGGCAACAACACTCCCTGATGGACAGCAAGACGTGCCTTGTTGGACACCTTCCTACTGTTCATAAATGAATGCAATGCTCCATTCACTCGATTACCAGCAGCCACTCTTCTTTCTATATCCCTTTCGTGCCTTCCATCTCTCGTAAACACACATCCTAAATAAACAAACTCTTTCACTTGTTCCACTCTTTCTCCATCTATAACAATATTACATTCTGTAAAACTTTCATCCCTTTCAAAAACTATCACTTTCGTCTTACTCACATTTATTTTCATACCCTTTCTTTTAAATGCATCATTCATACATGTTACCATCCTCTGTAAATCCTCCTCAGACGATGCAAGTATTACCTGGTCATCGGCATAGAGGAGGCATTTGATAAGTAACTCTTTCATTCTTAAACCACATTCATTTTCTTTCAAATCTTTCAAGCAACTGTCCATAAATAAATTGAACAGCCATGGCGAAGCTACACATCCCTGTCTGACACCTTTGTCAATGTCAAACCAGTCTGTGTAGTCCGCGTTAATTCTTACACAGGCACTGGAATCCTTATAAAGAGATTTCAGCGCCTGGATAAGACAGCTGTTCAACCCATATGCAGACAGCGTCGACCACAATTCTTTCCTTATCACTCTGTCATGTAATCCTCAAGTCCGTGCAAAAGAAAACAGATACATTCCAATAATGCTTCGTGAGGCTATTGAAATTAAAAAACATCCTAATTTCAATAGAGAGGATGGTTGACAGTTACCACCAGCTTGGGATCCTGCCTGTCATCAATTTAATAAAATCTCAAGCTCATCATAAGACTGCAAGACCTTCAGACACCGTGAGCCAATACTGCGTACATCCGGAACGTTATCAATAAATATTGTAGGCGGTAGTTTTGTATAGTTCTTATAACACAACGACAAATGTGAACTTAGTCTACCTGCGACCATGAAAACTGTTAAGTTTTCGAAACGTTAGGTGTAAAAATAATGTAATATACGCGATAATACCGTATTAAAGTGATTTTATTTAAACAAATAACAGTTGGCCCGAAAACAGGATTCAAATAAAATACGATTTTATCTCTGAGGGAAACATTTGGAAATGCAAACTACTTAATATTATTCCAAAAGTATCAACCCGTTGCATTTGAAATTACCTATGTGTGTAGAAACTAGCTTTTGCCCGCGGCTCCGTTCTCGTCAATGTCGATCCCTCGGGAACAGTACTTTTCCTTATAAAATATGCCCTATGTCCTTCTTCGTACTCTAGATAAAGAGTACCGGTTGAGTAGTAAAGGCGTAAAAGCTAACAAACAAACAAATAAACAAACTCACTTTCGCATTTATAATATTAGTTAAGATTAGTTAGGATTAGGATAATAGAGTTCATACATATGTAAATAAGTATGTGATTAAATAATGAATATAAAATTCATTTACGCATTTGTTTCACTTGAACAAATATTTATCTTCGGACAGCGTCAAATGTTTCTCAATATCTTAGTCCAATCTCGCCATTCATAAAAAGTAATTAAAAAGCAATTAGAGTTGATTGCTTAAAATTCATACTTACTTTTAGTCAAAGTAAAGCAACTCTCGAAAACATCTCACAGTTTCAAACACCGAAATCTTAATCTAAGTTTAAAATTTCTTCGAGAATCGGCAATTTTGCACTAAGTCATTAAAGTATAAAACTTCGATCATTTCACTGGCGTTGCTTAAAAGCCTTTTTAGGCGGAGAAAAGTAATCTTTCATTAGGGGGGGAGGAGCTAAAACGGAAGTTCTCTTTGAAAGGAAAATTACACGTCGGATGTGCCAGCGCGGCGTTCAGGCTCGGGAGATGGATTTTAATTACGTCAAACAAAGTTGTGAGGACGAAAGTTCGGCTGCTTGCCGCTACGGCCGCCGGCACCGCTGCCGACTGCCCGGCGTGAGCTCGTTACAACTCGCTAATGATCACGCACACTTGATGTTCCGATGTTTCATTTACTTACTCATGCTCGTTACCAACTTGTACATTAACGCTCTCGTGATGAAAACTCATCTCCATCAGATACAACAAACTTCAAAGTCCATTAAAGCAGACTTAGCTGTTCGTAACAACTTTGCAAGTTAACGATTAAAAAACAACCATTACGATAATTTATTTGATGCCAAGAAAATTAATTTAAGGCAGTGTAACGACATGTGTTACTTATTTAAATAAGTATAGAGAGGTATAAAATTAGAACATGCGTTGATGATGCTTTGCCGTTAATAGGAATAGCATTCAAATAGAGCCAATTAAGTTATTGGCTACACATTACCAATGGTGGCCGCGGAGTGGCTCTAACCATAAACGATGGCAAGAATGGGCTAAAAGGTGCGATAAATCGGGCGCGCCCGCGACTCGCTCTCTATGGAAATGTATTGCGCGCCCACTGGCGTTAATCAGAGCTCAGTCGCCATTAATTTGATTAGGGTTAGTGGGCGCGGGCCTATCAATCCGCCACATTACCATGTCGCCTTCGCAACCAGGGCTACGCCGCCAGCGGCGCTATAGCTCTTGCGGCTGACAGCATTATTATTCTTACAGTGTTTCGCTGCTGGTTAACAAACAACGACTACGGTACGGCATTGAAAAGTATTTTAATTTTTCGCTTAGATTAGATTGGATTTAATAACAATACTTTTCTAATGGCTTTGTTTTGGATATAATCTGGCGATGTAATAACACAAATATAATTACTTAAGCTGGTATGCTAGCTAACTGCTTGAGTGATAGTTGATGAGTTTTTGGCAGCCCTCGTGCCTTGTAAAACATAATTTGGACCGATTCGTGTTCAGCACTTTTAGGTCAATTAGGCAGAGTCGCGCCCGCGCCACTGTCGGCCACTAATCAGTGGGCACGCCAAACTTTATGCCGTGTTAATTTGACTAATGCGTCTCGGATTACACCGTGATAAACTGCCCGACACGGGCATAAACCGGTGTATATCCATCATTCATTAATGCTTAATTTTCTTTGTTTATGACCTACCTACGAAGTCAACATAATTTTGCATGGGTTAAGTACCTTGTACTTAGTGCCTGCCTGAAATTCAAAGCACTAATTTTATTAATTAATTAATTTACTGATGCTTACTTAATACTAACTTCAACTTTTAGCCGCAATATTAAATTAAAAATTTGATGTCAACGATGTATCAAATACATTACCTAATGGTTAACGATGCCATGGTAGAGTTGCCGTCACAAATCATTGAAGACAGTTTGTATTTCTAGTAAGAGTGCTTTTGAATGAGGAACAGAAGTGTCGTGTTCAGAGCCAATTAGGTCGTGCTACTTAACCAATTAGGAGTGAAACAATCGCCCTCATCGTGTCGTGACCAGCGCGTGAATACGCCCCTATCACAGAACACAAGTCGCGCTTTTTGTACACCACTCAATGATATTTTAAAAGGCACCTCATTACCGGCTCGATTATTTACAAAAAAGGAAAACTCTGTAACAATTCGTCCGCTCATAGGGGACAATTTTAGTTTCCCATATCCACGTTATTGTTGTTTAGGAACTGCATGACGTGTCGCTGCGACATTACTTATTCAGTGTATAGTTTGACGCTATCGTTACCTCTAATTTATCAGTTTGGGGTTTGAAACAAATTAAAGTACGTAATTTCATAAAAGTATTATTATGATAATAGCTGTTACTTGTGTTACGTTCTACTTTGAAATAATCACTATGCTACATGTTTCATCTCTCTATCATCTAACAGGGTTAAAATAAAAGTTTTAATTAGGAATAAACTAAAGTATTATAAAGTATGATATGCGTTTATATTATTCCCGCAAAGGGGTGACTCAGCCCATCAAAAGTTCAAAACGAACAACTTTTATATGCGCAAGCGGAGCGCGTCGTTGGTGCGCAGGGTGTGGGCCAGCTCCAATGTCAATGTCGTCCTTACCTGTGGCATTGCTCTGATAGACATGTCTCAGTATCTATGCCGCAGAGAAGGTACTAAATTATAATTTTTATTATTATTTTAATGAGTATTTTATATGTATATTTATTGATATTTAATTTGATTTGATGAAATTTAATATAATTTAATTCGATGCAATTCAATTCAATTTAATACAATACAATACCCTTTATTGCACAAAAAGGAACAGTTTACATAATTTATATTAACTTAAAATATAAGCATTGTGCAAAAGGCGGCCTTATCGCAATGCAATTTCTTCCAGGCAACCTTTGCAGAAAAAGAAAACAATGCGAGAGAAATATTATGGTGCGGGGTAGAAAAAACAAACCAAATGACATAGTAACCTACAATAAACATACTTAAATACAATAGCATAAATAAACATACACAAATACCATACATAAATACATACAACCTACACAAAAGCAGCAGAAAGTCATGGTGATAGCCAGAAAGCCTACGTTGGAAAAATATCATAAAGATAGAAAATGCGATTTTACTTGGGATTTGAAGCTGGCTAGCGTTTGAGCACACCGGATAGTAAGTGGTAGTGAGTTCCAAAGAAGTACAGCTTGGACAGAGAAAGAACGTGAGAAAAACTGAGTAGAATGTGCGGGGATTTTAAGGCGAAGGTTTTCGCCGCTACGCAAAGGACGATTTTGAACATCTCTGATTTAATTTAATTTTATTTGATATTATTGTACTTAATTTTATTTGATATTATTTTATTCTATTAGTTTAGTTTTTATAAATGACTATATGGATCTTAGCTGTTTGAAATAAATTATTTTATTTTATTTATTTATTTTCCAACCATTGCTAGGAACCCAAAAAAATCAACATTGTCAAAGAAAGTGTTCGGTCAGTCCAGTCTAGCCCAAGAATAGGTGGTGATAATATATCGGCGTCCGATATTTGAGATAATTCTTCTACTTACAGTGTAAGAACATCTCTGCTGTAACTTACATTATTAACGGACATATTTTGTCAATAACTGCGGCGTAAAGCGATAATTTGTAAATGTATGTTCACAAATTGTAAGTACACTTACGCACGCAAGTTTCATTGCACAAATCAATAAATTGCCTGAGCTTTTATGCAAATCACAACACAAGTTACAACCCCCAGTGCAACGGTATTAGAAGTTCATGATTGTAGATCCTGTTGGAACAGTACTTTTTCTTTCATCATGATCTCTCTCTCTCTCTCTCATCTGAGCGTTTTCTCCGGTTGTATCCTCAGTTGTGGTGCGACCATGGAATAATGAGACTAGTCTCTTTATTACTTACTAGCTTTCGCCCGCGGCTCCGCCCGATCCCTCGGGAATAGTACTTTTCCCGGGATAAAAGGTAGCCTATGTACTTCTACGCACTCCAGAAAACTAGTATGCAAAATTTTAAGATGATCGGTTCAGAAGTAACGGCGTGAAAGCGTAACAAACAAACAAATAAACAAACAAACAAGTTACGCAAAGCGCATCCACGTAAATCGCACCGCAAGCATCGACCCCGATGCGCCGCCTGACGACAGTCGCTTACACGTGCCGCCGAGTCAGCGCAACGTGCCGGCCGTTTCCCGGAGTCACCGAAGCCCCGCGCATCGTCACTTTTGGTATAGACATCGACCATTAGGCATCATTTACATAGTTCATATAAATCTTTGTAATTTTATTTTAATAAAGTAGTTATCAAATTTTGTTTTTTTTTGCAATCTTCGGCTGCAGATCTTTTAACTGGCGCAGTCTTACGGATTTATCTCGGGTTAGAGCGCGCGCGTAAGAAGATTTCCGAAAAAACTCAGTTCGAGTCCCGCGTGGCTAACTGGTTTTCAAGCCTTCACCGAGAGCTCCGAACCTACAGAAGCTGCAGTCCGGAGGTGTATCCGATCATTGATACCGCAGAGAAGCCGAAAATGCTCATGTAAGTACCTTTAGAATCGTTCTAGAGTTGCTTTCCCTTATTTTTCCTGTGTAACTATAATTTTCCAAGATTTTCCATCCGAGGCAATCGAGGACCCATAGAAATAGCGATAGTAGAAGTAGAGAAATAGACCTTAATAGAAATTTAGATCAAAGTAGCGATAGTGTTAGTTCATTTGTAGAAATGGCGGAACTCGACACCATTTGGAAGGCCCTTCGACTGGTGCCTGAGTTTGACGGAAACCCCAACGTCCTAACCAGATTCATAAGCTTATGTGACCAGTTGGTAGAGCAATTTGTAACAGGGGCCAACGCTCTTGCCACTTCGGCGTTACTTAATGGTATATTGAATAAGATTACGGGTCCTGCCGCCCGCCTTATAAACTCTAACGGTGTACCGGAAAACTGGCAAGGTATCCGGAATGCTTTAATTAATAATTTCGCTGATCAGAGAGACGAAACCTCTCTCTATAATGACCTCGCCCTCTTGACTCAAGGCTCATGCACCCCGCAAGAATACTACGAGAAATGCCAAAACTTGTTTAGCACCATCATGACGTATATTAGCCTACACGAAAACATTCAAACTACTGTTCAAAGTAAACGGGAACTTTATAAGAAACTTACTTTACAGTCATACTTACGTGGTTTGAAAGATCCCCTGGGATCACGTATAAGATGCATGAGGCCTGAATCCATAGAGAAGGCGCTTGAGTTTGTACACGAGGAGATGAATACTTTGTATCTCCAGCAGCGCAATGAAGGTATACCCGAACGCAAAGTTAACCCTCAAATGCCTAGCAATAAAACTAACTTTGGTCAGCCCTCACAACCACAGCCAGGCTCATATAATAAGCCCTTTACTTTTAACATGCCCGGGCCATCTCGTGCTCAACCTCAGCCTATGCAAGTAGCAGCACGTCCTCCTATGATGTGGAAACCTAACTTTGGTAGTAACTTTGGTAACCAAAGCCCTCAGTACCGCGGACCCTCGCGAACCCAACAGATATTTAGTGCACCCCCTCCTAATTATAACCCACGCAGCAATGTATTTGCTTTACCCCAAAGGCCACATAACGCGAACACTACACCTCGCCCCATGAGTGGTATCAGCCATTTCGCACCTAAACCGTTGCCTCCCTCTGGACATGACTGGAGAAAATTTGGTAACCCTCCACCTACCAATTATTTTAAGACCCGCGAAATGAATGTTAATGAATGTTACGACTACCAATATCAGTACGATACCTATAATGACTCATACGACAACCAACCGTATGAAGTAGAATATTATGACCACGTTGCCAACCCATATGATAATAATGAGGAAGGTTACCCCTCCTATTTTGAACATCAATCCCAGGATACAAACCCCATAGAATATCTGCCTAGTAATGACCAGCAGGATTTTCACAAGGGCAACTCTGCAGACAAACAAAAATAGAAGTTAATCTGCAGACCCAACGACAGCTTCCCTATATAAAAATATCTGAACCACCCCTAAAACTATTAATTGATACAGGAGCCAACCAATCGTTTATTAGCCCTGAGAGCATTGAGAAATACTACCCCACAGTGCCTCTAACCTACGATCCTCTAGAAATTACTAAGGTACATGCGACAACACGTAGTGATTATTCGGTGACATTACCTTGCTTCCCTGAAGTCGGTGATAATGACGCAATAACACTATTTCTTTATAGATTTCATGACTACTTTGATGGTTTGATAGGGTTAGATTTACTAAACAAGTGGGAGTCTAACATTGATTTAAAAACTAAGACTCTTAACACTAAAACCTCAGTAACTCCTATACATATGTATGACTCGCGAAATTGTAACTGGTACGAAGATATTATACCGGCTAATACATCTAAATTAGTTAAAGTCCCCATTAATACCAGTGATGGTGATGTTTTAATTCCCGAACAAACAATTTCTAATTGTCTAGTGCATGAATGCGTTACTAACGTACAAAATAATCGCGGTATAATAGAGATAAGTAACCCAACTAGTAACGATCTAATTTTCTCAATGTATAAACCAATTAATGCTGAAGTTTTTAACGTAGATTGCATGCATACCGGACAGCCAAATTCTTCGCGCGCAGATAAAGTCCTTTCCCAGTTACGCACCGATCATCTTAATGACGAGGAACGCATAAATTTACAAAATCTGTGTTCTCAGTATGCGGATGTATTTTATATTGAAGATGAACCTCTAACCTTTACTAATAGGATAAAACATCATATTCGTACCACTGATGAAGTGCCCGTTTATACTAAAACGTACAGGTACCCTTTTGTTCATAGACAAGAGGTACAACAGCAGATTAGTAAAATGTTAGAACAGGGCATCATTCGTCCATCTGAGTCTGCATGGAGTTCCCCGATTTGGGTAGTCCCCAAAAAGGCAGATGCTTCCGGCAAAACCAAGTGGCGTATAGTAGTGGATTTTAGAAAGCTGAACGAAAAAACAATTGATGACAAATATCCCATCCCAAACATCACGGATGTTCTAGATAAACTCGGTAATTGTCACTACTTTACGACCTTGGACTTAGCGAGCGGATTTCATCAGGTCGAAATGAGCCCTGAGGATATCCCCAAGACAGCGTTTAACGTGGAACATGGCCATTTCGAATTTTTGAGAATGCCCATGGGGTTGAAAAACTCACCCTCCACGTTTCAACGAGTCATGGATAATGTGCTCAGAGATCTTTTAAACACCATATGCCTGGTTTATCTCGATGACATCATTGTCTTCAGTACCTCGCTACAAGAACATATGGTGAACCTGGAGAAAGTATTCGCACGACTAAGACAATCCAACTTTAAGATCCAGATGGATAAGTCTGAGTTCTTAAAGCTGGAAACATCTTACCTTGGTCATATTATTGGCAAGGATGGCATAAAACCTAATCCCGACAAAATAGTGGCTATTCAAAACTTTCCAATACCCAAGACAGCAACGGAAATTAAGCGTTTCCTTGGTCTACTTGGATATTATAGAAAATTTATTCCCGATTTTGCCCGGATTACAAAGCCTATGACGCAATGTCTCAAAAAGGGTTCAAAAATCAACCTCAACAACCCTGAGTACATAAATTGCTTTGAGCATTGCAAGACCATACTTACCAATGATCCGATTCTTCAATACCCGGATTTTAATAGGGAATTCGTCCTCACAACGGACGCATCAAATATAGCTATAGGTGCTGTACTGTCGCAAGGCCCAATAGGCTCCGATAAACCCATAGCGTACGCTTCTCGTACGCTAAACGACAGTGAAACCAACTATAGCACCATTGAGAAGGAGCTATTAGCGATCGTGTGGGCTACTAAGTATTTCCGCCCTTATTTGTTCGGCAGGAAATTTAAAATAGTCACCGATCACAAGCCCCTCCAATGGGTTATGAGCTTGAAGGAGCCCAACGCTAGATTGACAAGATGGCGGCTAAAGTTAAGTGAATATAATTTTACCGTAATCTATAAACAAGGCAAGACTAATCTTAATGCGGACGCTTTATCCCGGGTTGAAATAAATAACGAGGAAACTAGTTCGATAGCTGTACAGCCATCTGAAAAACCGCCATCATTATCCCGATCCACTACACTTACAGCTCACACTAGTGCAGAACATCCTATTTTAGAATTTCCAATTACTGATGACCCTCTCAACAAATTCAGTAGACAAATCTGTCTAACTGTAGTAGGTGATATAAAAAAACGCCCCGTTGTTAGTAAGCCCTTTGAATCACACATTAAAACAACAATCCAACTATCAGAATCCAATCTTGAGACAGATACAATTAATGCCATAAAGGAATACGTCAACCCTAAAGTGCGGACAGGCATAATAATTATTCCACCCCTAGCTATGTACAAAATAATTCCTGTAATACAAGACAACTTTAAAAGCTCGGCTATGGAACTAATGTTAACTAAGGTAGAAGTCGAGAATGTCAAGGACTACCTGAGACAACAAGATATCATTCTGAACTACCACGAGGGTAAAACAAATCACCGTGGTACTAACGAATGCTATCTAGCATTAGCACGTAGGTACTTCTGGCTCTAAGATGCGGGACCATATAGCAAAATATATAAATGAATGTAATGTCTGTGGGATGGCGAAATATGATCGCAATCCTATAAAACAAAGATTCGCTATAGTACCACCCCCATCCAAACCTTTTGAGACCGTACATATCGATTTATTCACCACTGAAAATGAAAAATACCTAACCCTTGTTGATGCATTCTCCAAATATGCCCAAGCGTACCATCTTCGAGACGGAACAGCTTTAAGCGTGGTACAAGCCCTTCTTAAGTTCTTTACACATCATGGTGTACCCACAACTATAGTATCTGACCAAGGCCCCGAATTTACGAATCAGATGTTTTTAGAATTCACCAGATTGCATAAAATACAGCATCATAAAACTTTAGCTCACAACCCTAACAGCAACGCAATTGTCAAGCGATTTCATTCCACTATTCTTGAACATTTACGAATACTTAAGTTAGAACATCGCAGTGAACCCGCTTTAAATCTCATGCCATACTCCGTGTTAGCATATAATAGCTCCATACACAGTTTCACGAAATGTAGACCCCTCGACGTTATCACAGGACACTTTGACCCCCGTGACCCAGTAACCATGGACATGAGTGAACATCTGCTTCAACAGTATGTCCTGGATCATAAGCAACGTATGCTTAAGGTATATGACATGCTGAACGAGACTTCACTTCATAATCGCACTGAACTTACGGAGGCCAGAAACAAGGACCGTGAACCCGAAATAGAATACACCCCTGACCAACAGATATTCGTTCGTAACCCTCTAGCTAGTAGGCAAAAATTAGCACCGCGTTTCACCCAAGATGTAGTACTGGCTGATTTACCCATTCATATTTACACGAAAAAGAAAAATGGTCCCATTGCAAAAACACGCCTTAAACGAACACCTAAAACACACTCATTGTTGCAGAATCCTCCTGATCATCATCCTACAACAGACAATGGCGCAAGAAGTGACGCTTAATAGCCTCGACCATGGACCTGGCATCCTGCCCTTCAAATTGGGACCCACTAGATTGATTACCCACTATCATTCCTTTCTTTATTCTATAGACTTCGATGATATTTCGCTAAGAGTCAATTCAGTCAAGTCTTAAATAAATGCATTTAAATCAGACCTTCAAAATAAAACTTTGTCCTTGTATGAACCCCATATATCTTATCTCTCAAATAAATTAGATTTGATATTAGAGCAAATTCTCAGCTTCCAACAAACTCGCAGCAAACGAGGTCTTATAGATGGGCTCGGCTCGGTCATAAAAAGCATTTCCGGTAATCTCGACTATACCGACGCACTAAAATATAATAATGCAATTAAACTACTCGAGAATAACGAGCATAAATTAGAAACAGAATTAAATGAACACATAAGTTTAGGTAAGGAATGGACAACCAAGTATTCAGTAGTGTTAGAGAATATAGTGGCGAACCAAAATAGGATAGCTAATTCCGTTGATCTAATATTAAAATCAGACGCCGATAGAGAAACTGATCTAATTAAGTACGCGCATTTAACTCAGTACTTGCTAATTATATCCGATAATACTGACAATCTGTATGAAGAGCTACATAATCTTGAGAACATGGTAGCCTTCATTCATAGCAGAACTACTGCTCATTATATGATTAATATTAAATCATTGAATAACACTTTAGGTAGGTTAAGACAGCTTTATCCCGAGGAGCAAATTATTAATATTGATGTAAGAGAATACTTTGATATCATTAAGACAGGCTCTTATTATGTAGGAAATAAATTAGTTATAATTTTCATGGTACCGATTGCTGCCCCTCTCACTTACATCCTGTATAAACTATCCATAGCTCCCAATCAATATAGGCAAATATTCATTCCTATCCAACCCTTTGTGGCAACTCAGGAAACTGATTCTAGGTACATTGCGACAGAATGTCCGAAGATCAGCACCTGGTACCTCTGCGAAGAGAAGCCGCAACAGAAGATCCAAAATAACGAAGACTGTATCCAGCATCTTATTCTGGACCAATCAATTAGCTCCTCTTGTCGTTTTACCCATGTTAATCTCACCAGGTCAGCTTTCGAGAAACTAGATGATCGCCACTACACCATCAGTCTGCCGACGCAAACCAAAGTACATATATCCTGCGGACAAGAGTACTATAAAAACCTCAATGGAAGCTACTTAGTATCCATCCCAACTGGTTGTACATTGAAGACGGCGGAGTTCACCATCTCAAACACACAGGATCATGTTAAAGGTCACGCTATACAAATTGCAGAACTACCAGTTAACGAGATCCTAACATCAAAGTTCCAGCCAACAGTAAGATTAAATTCTATCAACCTCGAGCATCTTCATGAGACAAATGCTAAGATATCACTGCAACATCCGGTTGACTTAGAAAAAACCAATTTCAACAGCCTTTACCATACTACGATTCCGGTATACATCATATTATCCGGTGCATTCGTACTAGGCTTGATTCTTACATTTTGGAAGTTTTCGCCTAAATGTTCGAAATCCAAAGACAACTCTACTCCGATTGAGCATCCCGATGGACACTACTCATCTATTCAAGATATTAATCCCAGAGAAGTGAAGATTAAAGTCAACAGCATCCCGGCAACATCCTCAGTAAAACTTACGAATAGTTGCCGATCTATGAGGGGAGGAGTTACGCAAAGCGCATCCACGTAAATCGCACCGCAAGCATCGACCCCGATGCGCCGCCTGACGACAGTCGCTTACACGTGCCGCCGAGTCAGCGCAACGTGCCGGCCGTTTCCCGGAGTCACCGAAGCCCCGCGCATCGTCACTTTTGGTATAGACATCGACCATTAGGCATCATTTACATAGTTCATATAAATCTTTGTAATTTTATTTTAATAAAGTAGTTATCAAATTTTGGTTTTTTTGCAATCTTCGGCTGCAGATCTTTTAACTAACAAATAAACAAACAAACAAATAAACAAACAAACAAACTTACTTTCGCATTTATAATATTAGTAAAGTAATAAGGACTTAGGTGCGACGGGACCCGGGGTTAGTTATTGTAATAGCCTTAATATTGTGTGAAAATGCAGAACGAGTATTTGCCCGCTCCGGGAAGCGAACTCGGTGCCCCTAGTGTAGCAGGCCTTCAATGCCGGTGGCTACTTGTATTATTATCTGTATATTATGATGATCGGCTGAAAACAAAGAATGTATTAGTATTTAAGAATCATAATGACCCAAAATAACGCATAATCCATCTTAACAATAAAATAAATTAAATTGCATGCCTCATCATATTTTTATTAGTTCACTAGTTTTCGCCCGCGGCTCCGCCCGCGTCAATGTCGATCCCTCGGGAATAGTACTTTTTCCCGGGATAAAAGGTAGCCTACGTCCTTCTCCGTACTCCAGAGAACTTGTATGCACAATTTCATGATAATCGGTTCAGTAGTTACGGCGTGAAAGCGTAACAAACAAACAAACAAACTCACTTTCACATTTATAATATTAGTAAGGATTTGAATCCCACCTAAACCATGCAAACATTTTGTTACAGAGTGTACCTACTACGTATAAAATATGGGCAGTCGTCTTCAATTGAGCTGAGTGAGGGTGATATACTTAATTCGTTTGTTGCCGCGGTGTATGCGGGAGCATTTTGTCTGACCAGCAACTATTGAAAGCCGTTGTATCCACTGCATTTACGCTGCGTTCTTGCGGCGACTGCAGACGGCCGTGGGTGTGGCTTGATGTCAGCCCAAATGCGCTTGGACCAAAGGGAACCTTTACTACTAACAGTGGTTAACATGTATCACTTTAATTCAGTTCAATGTTTGCAGTTATGTTATGCAATCTGTTCAAAGGTATTATATGAATTTGCATTAATTAGTGGAGAATTAGTTGTAAGAAATATAAATGATTTATGAGATTACTTTATCATCATCATTACTTATTTTATACTCGTTATTCCTACTTGATTATAAAAATGCAATCCGACGGTACTGTCTAGGTAGCTCTCTTTCACCCTAACTAAAAGTTTGAATACTGACTAAGCACTATAATAGTTGATAAAAAGGGTATATAGCTGGTAAAAAAGTTCTTGTGTCTTTGACCGCAATATTAAATTTACTTATGATTTGAGAAATAATAGTATATCACTTCATCTCCCGTCAGGTCAAATTGGAATTAAAAAGAGACGTCTTCTCATTATAGATGCGCCCCGCCTTGCCTCTCATTGGCTGACTTAACCCTTCACCGCCAAAGGGTTATTATTAGATCCCTACCAGAGCCGCGCTCGCGCCGCCTCGCTCCTCTGCTTTTTATGTTTTTTTCGGAGCTGTTTATTTATTTTTTGCTCCATAAGTTTATACACGTTTTGATTGGAGAAAGGGTTACCGTATAAATAAATCTGACGCGTCGTCAGTGACGCTACATAGGCGGTGCCCTTTCGAAAGTGAAAGGGTTGGGTTAATTGTTAGCGCTTTATATACAGGGGTCATGACTGGGGTTAAGTAGAAAGGGTTTATTCCGTGACAGGGCTATATAGGTAGTATATTATTAATATGCTCATACGTTGGTATAACACGTACAAAGTGAGTTCTATGCCCGTATATGTGACACCGGTGACACCGTCATATTTTTCACTTACACTTTCAGCCGAATATAAAACATTATTGATTATCTTTGCTTCAAAATGCTCGGCAACAAATTTACAGGGCAATAATTTATGGGATTTGTGTATAATTTTGCGAGGTTGCACAACAAGGGTTTGTGACACCCTTACGTCACCCTTAATCTGATGAGTTTTTAAATTAACTTTTGTTGCTTTAGGCGTGCAGGATGGCCGCGGGTAAAGCACGGCACGCGTGGAGGCCGCCGACGTGCCTGCTCCGGCGCGCCGAGGATTACCACGCGACACCTTGCCCGCTCCATTCATGGTTTTAATGTTGTCAGCGGTTATAATACCACTACACGTCTACATCTCACAGGATTAACCGGTGACGTTAACGCAATACTTAACTTGTTGTTAAAGTGTTGTAATAAAAGCTTGAGCCTCAGAATAACATTCAATTTATTTTCTTGTTACTTTTGTCAGGATGGAAACGTAAATTACCAAGTACCAATAAAAAAGGTTTTAAATTTCAATCTACGACGCAGGTAGTTATAATTTTACTTCAAAGTAAAAACTTCTTTCTAAAACCTTCGCTTAAAGAATGAAGAATACGTTAGGTCCGGCAGCTCGGTAGAAAATGTTAATAGTATCGCATATTTTGTTGCTTCAAAAATCGATAAACTAGAAAGGCGCCGCGCAGCAAATTATCTTGCCAAATCTCGAAAAATTAAATTCGAACGATGCGTTTCGGAGACCCAAACAACCCTAATATTTTAAATTCTGTCTCATCGGAGACTGGCGTGTCTTGCGGCAGCTTCATAAATTATCTATTAGCTGAACATCACTTGACGTTTCCACAAAGGTGTAAAGTTAACTTTTGTGCAACCGGAGCGAGCCGAACAAAGCACGGCGAGTCGGAGGTAGAACCCTTCCCCACCTGCATTCCCACGATGTAGCTCATGTAGAAAGTGCAACCACGCATCGCTCGTATGCAAAAAATTGCGCAAATAAAATTTGCTGTCAAACATTGAATTTTCACCGAAAAGGGTCCGAGTATTAGTGATTTAAATAAAGAAATAGAATTGCGTGGGAACTAACCCGTGTGAACGATTACGTATTTGTGAGGTTACTTTCACGCTGTTGTACTTTAATATGTTATTCGTATCTATTAATGTACCTAGGATCATTTATTTAATATATTGTACCTAATACCTAAGTACCAAATTTTTTGTTTTTCGTGACTGCATGTGACCATGTCTTGTAAAAAATGAAAATCATTTATTTATATTTAAATTAGGATAAAGGTATCTCTGTTTGAACTGAACTAAGATGGCGCAGTGACCCAAAGTGAGTCTTGACCTCTGATAAAAGCTTCTCCACTTCAATCTGTCCTGCGCAAGGAGAAGTTATATTCTTTTTGGTCCTGCGCCACCTCTTGCCAGTTATCGGAATTTAGTTCGCGCAGGTCTTTCATAACCTTAATCTCTGTTTGAACGTATACTTATTATTTTTATTTGCAAAATTGACAAACTACTAGCATCTTGTGTCAGGCATGTTAGATGCTACAGGCATCTAATATGCCTGACACAAGATGCTAGTTAGCAGCTTGAAAAATCTGCTGTACGACTGCAGTCTGATGATGGCATCTGGGGTAGGTACGGTCACCCGTTTCAGTGAGAACCACTTATAATGCGCACGCTCACTGGGCCATCGAGCTTCTCTTAATACTTATTACACATCATTAAGACTTCTAGCGACCTGATCTTTTTTTTAAATAAAAGGCCATACCCAGTAGGTAGGTAATTCCAACATGTATAAGTATTATATCGGACATGGATTTGGCATAATTTGTAAAAAGGACTTGAATTTTCTAAATCGTAGATAGTTTTCGTTTCTATTTAGTTAAAGTCAAGATTTATTTATATTTACTCTACGGGTAGGCTTGCATCAGATTTATGTAGGTATACGTTGTAGCATTGATAAAACTGGCGCCGCGTAGAAAATATTTTGTCAAATCTCTAAAAATTAATTTTGGACGATGCCTTTCGGAGACCTAAACAACCTATACATTATATATTAAATTCTGTCTCATCGGCAGTTTTGCGTATTTTGCAGTTAATGGGTGTTTAATTTATACACGTATGTAGGTACTACGTTTAGTTACGTCTACGTTTTTTATCGCTAAAGCCAGAACACTATAAAGCCAGCCCTAACTATGGGGTATATAGCGAAGGCAAACACTTTGAATACTTATGTCCCAAAAACTATGTTGAAACCTGTGTTAGGCCAAAGATAAAGGTTACAAGTACAGACACTTCAGTGTTTAATCGTAACATATACAGGAGTATAGTTAAAGCCTTTATGAAGAATAGTATGACTAAAATGGCATCAAATTTTTTTTAGTAATGGTACTAGTTTTACTACCATTAGGGTTAATAATAATATATCGAACTTATAAGAACACAAGCAAACAGCGCATTTTCCATTTCAAATGCAATAAAGGGTTAAATAAATTAAGTTAGCATTACGAGATCAATCTCTCAGATCAGTAGAGCTAATGTTACAAACGCGGGTTCCGAGAAACGGGCAGATAAGCATCGGGCGCTGAATCGACGCCGATCAACTGCGAAATACGAGCAGAATTAGTGTGGATGTGGAAAGCAACGCCTCGTTGCATGTCAATGCTTTTTAACATTCTACTTTTTTATTTTTTCTTTGTAAAAATCTTTGAAATGTTCGGACTCTGATAAATTACCCATATGCAAGTGTTAGACAAATAAATACCTACCCTTGCAAAGAAATAAAGAACTGTATCTGATCTGTTTTAACCATCTAGGCGGATGATCGTGGCTGCATATTTAGGTAAGTCTTCATATCATCATCCTTACTAATATTATAAATGCGAAAGTGAGTTTGTTTGTTTGTTTATTTGATTGTTTGTTACGCAATACAAGTAAGTTTGCATACAAGTTCTCTGGAGTGCGGAGAAGGACATAGGCTACCTTTTTTAAATTATAAAAATTATAAAATGAGTTTATTTGTTTCCTATGCTTTCACGCCTTTAACTACTAAACCAATCTTTATGAAATTTTGCATATGCACGTTTTCGAGAGTACCTACGGACTGTATTATATTTATCCTGTATAAAGTACTATTTTCGAGGGATCGACATTTACACCAGCGTATATAGCTATAATGTATATTTTGAAAACCACTGTCTTAGTGGTTATCATGCCAAGTTGTCACAACGGAGGTCCCAGATTCAATCCCCGTTAAGGTCAACATAGAATATTATTTTTATCAGATTGACCTGGGTCTTGGATGTTTATCTATATATGTATTTGTTATAAAATGTTCGTATCCCAGAACACAAATTTCGAACTTCTTTGGGGCTAGCTCAATCTGTGTGATTTGTATGTCTGTATTTCTTTTTATTTATAATGAAATGTAACAAAATTATGTAAATTAAATGAGTAATAATATACTTAGTGCTAATCAAGTAAGTTTCTATATTTGTAATACTTTTACGCTAACGACTAAAACTATCGAACTTTACAAACACACTGAAGGATATTGATTTCTTTATCCATAAGAAGAAATCTTCTAGTGGCATTTACCTACAATAAGTTCGTGGAACCGCCAGAGATATCGAATTGAAAAATAAATTATCATTATAAAATAAGCTTTTAATAATCGAATACGTCCATATATGAATACTTACAATAAGTAAAAACAAACGAATTCCGAAACGTATGCATTACAATATCAAAGAGCGTAAGAGCTACCTTTCTCATTTAATCTTCATCGGACCTACTTATTCCAATTTCTATGCTCCTTTATGATGTTTACTATTACCGAGAAAATGGAAGAATGAGACGATTTCTAAATCCTTAATGCAAATAATGCAGTATCGAGCCATCCATCGAAAGGGCAAATTCCCACGTGTTTTGGTTGCGCTGGCAATAGGATCACTGCGGCAATCAGTGGCACATCTGATATGCACAAAAACGCAAGGAAGGTCAGCAAACGACTCAGTGAAACTGGGCTAGTTCTCGAATTGCATCGACCCTTTCACTCTCGACGTATACCTGCGCTTTTTACTTGGTTCCCGGAATCACCGTCCGTCATGGGACCATATGGCACCCGGTACTCAAACTTCTGTGTGAGATATTTAATTTTGTTTCGTGTAGATTTATTTAGTTTCTTCTAATTTTATTTGATTTGCATAAAGATGCAAATCAAATAAAGCAAGTTTATATAAAGATATAAACTTGCTTTTTTGGAATTATAAGGACAATACAAAAGTATTGTCCTTATAATACTTATTGGTACTTTGTAGCGTGTATATATATTATTGGAATATATAGTAACAACGTGTGGCAACCTGTATAGCAAGCCTTTGAAAAGAAAAACATGACTGCATCGGTAAAAAAAAATTGCCCTTGTCACCCTGGATAATATTATCTATACGATATGTCGATACTCAACGTCCAAATCCTTTGAAGCATTTAGAAGTTATGATGGAATAAACAAATTCACAGGGCACATACCCATTTGTTCTCGAAAAACAATACACTCATTTTTAAGCAGTCGTGTCCTGAATAGTTTTTCTCGACGAGTTCTTTCTTGGTCTACATTAACAATATTTTTATTTTATAGTTTGAGAAACATTGTATGTTGCACCAATGGGCTGCAATATTTCGCAAATTCTTCTTTTACCAAAGGACCTTAAAATAAATCAAATGTATATGGGACGGTCACAAAAAGCGGGTTAATTACTCCTTGGAAGGCTTCCATGAAAGGATGGATAGTTTTAAATGTGTTACCGTTGAGTGGATCTGTATGAGTATCTTGTGTAAAATGACACCACACATCTCAGATTTATTTTTATGAGAAGGTAAACTACCTACTCATAGACTAGACAAGTGTTGTGCAAGGCACTTTTCTTTGTGCAAAAAGTAAAAGATTTCAATTGAATCTCCGTTTTATTATATATATTGTTTTTAAATAATAAGTCCTATAATTTAATTACATTATATGATGCCTGATTTTAAAAATGACTATGTTGTTAAATTTTCTATGATGTTATCAAGGTAGATATTTCGCGAATGTTAGTTAAATTCATTGAAGTAAAAGTGTTTTGGAATAAATAACCTTATTTTATATCTCCTTATACTTTTTATTTAAATTCAAATCTTACATGCAGGTAAGAAGTTTTTTTGTTCGTATTTGGCGAATACCTCTCTGAGATAATATAATATGTGGCATAAAATGTACAAAATAAGGTCTATTCTCGTTTGAATTTAGTATAATAGATTGGCGATTTTGTAATGAAAATCGATATCTGGGTTTCAATCATTTATAACTCGCATGTGACGGCCGAACAAAACGCAGTGGATAGAAAAAAATATATAAAAAAATCTCGGAATTCGAAGCGAGAAGAGTGGAAATGAAGTATTATTGCAACACTTGCACTTTCGAGGAGCGCGGATCCAATTGCAGAATGGCTCTGATTTCTGCCTTATCATAATGTTGGTTGGTTCGAATGTGGTTGCATTGAACTTTTCTCAGAAGCCTGTTATAGACGAGGAAGCTATCATTACTAGGTGTTTCTTGGTGTATTATATGACACCATTTGATAATGAGGTATAAGTATCTATCACAAAGAACCACACTAAATTCATAATTTATCTTAAAAATACCATTTTACTATTTTGATTCGGTTTTTCACCTGTAGATACGCCCAACACGCTAAACGTGGCCTTTCGGTCTTATGACCTTATTACCGTGCCTTAGGCTCTCTCTAGCTCGTGAGGGATAAAGACGTGATAATATGTATGTTTAAATAAATTTTGATTAGAAAAAATATATCTTTGACATAGGTTCCTTGACCATATCGAGTAGTGTAAAGTGTAAATAGCATTTAAGGCAATTCAAAAGTATTTAATCAACAAGCTCAGTAATAGTCTAGTTTCCTGGGTCGTAATAATACCATAACAATTAGTCCGTCAGTTAAATAATCAAAAAATATTGGACACGTATTTTTTCTTTTGTCAGATAAACAATAAATAATAAAGATAAAGCGCGTCAAAGTTCAGGAGTGGGGGCTCGTGACGTCAAAGTTTGCTAAAAATTGTAGCAAATTATGACGTCACACGGAATTTCAAAGGGCTATATCTTTATCATTTTTTGTTCAATAGACAAAAGAAAAAATACGTGTCTTATATTTTTTGAATATCTAACTGACGGACTAATTATATTTTTTTAGGAAACTAGCCTATTTAAAAAGGCAAACATGCTAGAGATTCGTTTCCGAAACGTTAGCCTTTTTTCTCTTCCGCTGTTCAATTTTATCTTTTCTGTAACCAATATAGGTGAATTGCTATTTGATTTGGAGTGGATAAATGGACAATTATTAACGTATTTACGTTTTCGCGGCTGCTCTATGTCGGCGGGCCAGGCATCAAAGGCCGCATTTGTCGGTACTCGAGTATGCACCATACAATAGTGAACGGGTGATTTTGCAGTCGAGTGGTTGCGAGCAACGCAAGCAAACTATCGCATCGCTGCACCGGGGACCGCAGAAAATTACTACAACTTGTGAAAACACAAAGAAAGCTTATATTTGGATAGTATTGCCGGCCAATGGGTTCAAAACGTCTTGTTTTAAATGTTATGTCCGCTCGTATGGAATGTAAAAAAGTTATATAAAACCGTATGTATATACAAAGTTATATAAACACATATGCTTTGATTAATAAACTAATAAAACCTTTACTAGTATTATATAAATTGTGTAAGTTAGTATGGATCTACTACAAACATCTTACATAATGTTTGTACACCGCAAAAACTAGTGCATAATATGATAATTGACGGATTTTTATAAAGTCAGGTATAGAGGACAAAGTCGCAAAGCTAGTTTAGGAATATATACTAAGGATTTATAAGTACCATTACACTTTCAGATTTCTATCCTTTTCTTCTTCTTGTCACATAAATAAATAAACGATAATTCATATTGAGTGCTCTCGCCACATTAGTCATGAACTTGTGTCGCTGAACACTAACTCAACTGTACTTTATACTCCAATTTAGTTTTTTTTGGAAAATCTCTACCTAGATAGGTACCTACATAATAAGTAACGTAAATAACTAGTACATTGCTCAATAATAACAGTAGGTAACGTCCTTGTACATCGTTGTATGGTACCATCGCGTTGTTCTGTGGATACCATAATACCAGTTTACCAGTTTACCTTGTACAAAATGTAACTATAAAACAAATTTTATTCATTAATGGGTGCCGTACCGAAAAAAATGTAAACCTAAAAGAAAAAGTACTAAAGGAAAAAAAGATTAAAAACAAATGTATACTTTAAGACGTGAACACTTGAAATAAAAATAAAATTGCAATTGCGAGTCGCCGCGTCTGGCGCAGGCCGCTGCGGCTTGCACCGCACGCGAAGACTTTCGCTCGCATGCACTTGAGGAGCGCACACGTGCAGATTATGCCTTTCAAAGGATTTTTTACAAGTAAAACATATGTTGCTTTTTGCTTAACCCACTTTCGGCTCGATTATAACCTTCTTACCTACATTTGCTCCGGTCTTTGTGCAAACGAAGCCGACGGAGTGGTTTAGGTGTATACATTACTCGTATTTGTTACATCACCTCGTAGTCGCACACACATGTCTTACCTATTACATTTCAGTACTTTTTCCCTATTACATTAATTAAATCCATACTAATATTACGAGTATAAATGTAGCACTGTCTGTTACATTTTCATACTGTATCGATTAAGACTTTTATGAGTACCGAGTACCTAAAGGTAGTTTGGCAGATTGGCTCAAAGACTGAAATAACGGACCAGTGAGACCATTTTATAGATCTTGGAGATATATTTTGGAGATCTTGTGGCCTTTACCCATTTTTAATATTTGTCGAGATAAGAGATACAGTATTAAAAAAATTGAAAAAAAAATGGTTTGTTACAAAGTCAAGCTCAAGCACAACACTTATGTATGTTTATAAATAATCAGAAAAACCTTATTTTTTAACAAAATAAATTTACGAGTTTCATGTGCGCGAGTTCGAATCGCGCTGGGACAGTTCTTTACCATATATATCTAAATCGGGTAGCTGAGGCGATCGACCTATTTTGTTGTACTTTGAGTGAATTTACAAGGATGTCATTAATGGTAATTTGCTATAGATTGAAATAGCTACACTATCGCATTAGGTAACAAATCCTGTAATGATAGCTGTAAGAAGTAAATAAATAAATTTAAAAAAAAAGAAAATATTCCTTGAGAAAAAAACTACGGCTAACTAAGTTAAGAAAAATATATATTTCGACTTTGTCGAATAACAAAACGGAACAAGGATCACTCCTCTGTCTGCCTCAGCCGATTTGATTAGAACCTACTGATCGATTAAGATGACAGTAGATTAACGTGACTCAAGTCAGAGTCAAGAGAGAGAAAAGCTCAGAAAAATAAAAGTAAATAAATATTTTTCTCAACTCATCTATTCAAAAAACAAAGAACGGTTGAACGAATACAAGGTCTAAAAATGTTTTTATTCCCGAGGGACTAAAATATTATTTTTTTAATTTACAATTTAATTTTTGGGAATGAAAACACAAATATTGTTTGTCTCATAGAGAGAGTGAAAACTTGAAAAGCAGAATGTGTCTTCTCAGGAAGGACTAACATAATATTCATATTCATTTATTTCAAAGAACAATACAACATTGTGTGAAAATATTATAAGACATACATTGTTACATAAATTACATGAAAAGTCAATCAATAAAAATTAAATTAAATATAAGTTACATCATCATCATCATCAGGTCCTTTTTAGTCTCCACTACAGGAGCACGACCCTCTCTGTACTACTAGAGCCATACATGGCCAGAGTAGCCAGAGGACTTGGCCTACACTCTCCACGCTGGCCAGACGGGTTGGAGAGGTCTTATAAGTTACATAATTAAGGTTAAATAATCTTCCAATGAGTAGTAACATTTCTTCAATTGATACATTTTTATTCTTATACTGAAGTCTCTGCTGTAAAGTAAATCTTACATACTCTGAATTCCTCGCAATACTTTACATACTCTGAGTTCCTCGGTTCACACAGGAGTCTACTATAATCCCTCGCTACGGTCGGGATTTTGTGCTTGACTCCTTCGTTCCTGGATTCAAAATATTGGCCTCACCAGAAAGTATTATGGAAGGCACGTGCTCACAATCTACTATTTTTGTTTAGGGCAGTTATGAAGATCACAAATCGGAAAAAAAAAAAAGGAATTTGTATACTATGCAGTGTTAAATGTCAAATGAAAGGGCTTGTTGCAAGGATCTCTCATATATTTTTATCATAATTCTTAAATAAACAGTTTTGAAGACCTCCAGATGAGATTGAAACATGTCGGCCTTTAGCTAATTTCGTACGTGAGTAACCCGTAATTCACATATAAATAATGTTAATTATAGTCGATTTAATAAATAATAAAATAAATATATACGGAAAAATCACACAGATTCAGCTAGCCCCAAGGTAAGTTCGACACTTGTGTTATGGGATACTAACTCAATGATACTATATTTTATAACAAATACATATATAGATAAACATCCAAGACCCAGGCCAATCTGAAAAAGATCATTTTCCATCTTGACCTGGCCGGGGATCGAACCCGGGCCCTCCGTGTCGCAGGCTGGCGTGTTAACCACTGCGCCACGGAGCTGTTACCATTGCGCCACGGAGCACGGAGCACGAATTTAATGTTAGTTATTTTTATTTTAAGTATATAACATTTATTTTAAGTATATAAATTACTTTCAGGCATTTATCTGCCACAATAATGCCAAAATGAAATATCCACAACATACTTATTGAAGCATTTAATGAAATCATTCTAGTTTTAATTTTTGTTCATTTTATAAAAATTGAAATAATTTTGATAAAGAATGTTTAATAGACGTATTTTGAAGGAATTCATATGCATTGTTTTATACGAAGCTTTAATAAATCTAATTGATATAAAATTTAAAATCCTTTGAACTAAAATATTAGATGCGGGCGCTTAAAACGTATCAAACCGAATGCGAACTTTCGCTTCGCAGGCAGTGAATCGGCAGACCGAAAGGAATCAAGAGTCGCGCAAAAAATCCTAAGTCGTGTCGTGTGAATGGTTTTTGTTTTTGATTACACATCCATCTATGGATGAGATGGCTCGCATATGGACGACAGGAAGGCCTCGCCGAATATCGCACCTACTTTTGTGCAATAATAACAGGGTTGAGACAAAATGTTTTTATATTTATTATTTCTGGTCACTTAAGAGTAGACTACTTTTTTATTTTATTTTACTTACCTTGTGGATTTCGAAATAAAAATTTTGCATGGTGTTTTATAACCAAAGTTAAAAGTTTAAATAATGAGCATTAAATTATTGTTGGGCACTATGTCCAGAAAACTAACAAGGTTCGGTCTTGTCAAACGTTACCAGGAGTTTGGCCACATGCTAGGGCGACCCGTTGCAAAACGGTGCGCATGAGCTTTGTCCCACGCCTGTGGAAAGTCGGGGCAGGCAGGACACAGCTAAAGACGAACGCTCCAACCCAGAACTGACTGGATGCACGAGGGAGCTAGCCGACGACGTACTCTGCAGCCGCAGGGTGGCCGTGGCGTTCCTGGTTACCTAGGTGGAAACTCAGCAGACCCTGGTCCATCGATAATGGCTATACAAGCTGATCTACAGTGGTACCCCTGCAGGTGGTAACAGGGTCACTCTCCGAAGAATTTCAGACAGTGTTTTAGAGAAAATTAATCCCACAACGTGTGCGGCTGCAGACCGTCCGTCGCCGTCGTAAACACGTTCTTCAAAAAGAGATCCGAACACCTAATTATCTACAGGAGCAGGAGGCACGCCATCCAATTCGATTACCTAGTGAACAGACGCCTACTGCAAAAACCTGGTGAGAGTCTTACTGCACAAAACCGTCTCCTTATCATAGATCTCCGCATAAGACCCAGTGACAAGCCCATCGAGCGTTGCCGACGGCAAATCAACTGACGGCAGCTTGATATGTACAAGTCCTAGGAAATGGCATCGCTTCTTTTGCCAGAAGAACTTTCTAAATGAATATATGCTTCTTTAAAAAATGATGTAGGTATTGATCAGAAATAATTAAATCTTTAATTAAACAATTTCATCATATTCATCACAAGTAATTCTACCTGAAATTTTCTTAGGTCATACATCAAGCTAGTGAAAACATACACATAATATAATATGAGCTTAATGATGTTGTCACAGTGTTTGGTAGCCCTGAGTGTGTTTGCAGCGGGTCCCACGGTTGCTGAAACCGGAGTCGGGTGTCCGCAGCTTCCGTCCGGCTTTTAGCGCCGTCTCATCGGTCACCGCGCCCCACACCCCGCCCACACATCCATCTATCCTCCACCACTATATATTTATATCTATACATAAGTCATATATGTCGTAGTCGGCTACAATGGTAGAAAAATTAGACAATATAAACAGGCACCAAAGAAACACGTGTTAAACCATCAGAGGGAAATTAACGCCTCAGTTAGGTGTTGGATGTTGGCGCGACCCGCGAGGCGGCCAGGCTGGAGCGGGCGCCTCCCGGGGTCATTAATATTAATTAGGCTCGGTGGAGCCACCGCTCAGGCTCAATGCGCGGCTCTTTGCTTCTGACTCGCTGCGAAAATTAATTACTCGCAATCTTTATGTTCCAATTATAAAGGCCTTCGCAACAAATTAAATCTGTCCGGAGCAGGCATCTTTTGAGAGAGGTTTCACTCTCTTTGTGGGCTTGATAAATGTTCCTTTGCAAAAATTCTTTGAATTCAGCGAAAATGTAGATATTTCAGTTAATACGTTAAATTATGAGCGAGTTTCTAAAGTCTTTAATAAAACCATAGCGTCGAAAAGTTTCAACAATGAAGCCGCAATTACGGCCGACGATCGTTACTCTTTTAAAAGGAGATGTGTGTAATTGTATGTTATTTGCGACTCGCGGCTTGCGAACATAAAAGCGAAATCGATTCCGAATTTCAGCTTTTGCATAAACGTACACGACTTCCGCATTTAGAGAGCAAAAACGAAATCTCACAGAAAAAACTACCAAGTTTCCCTTTCATCCAGAGGCAAAATATTTAACGGCTGTAACCGGATATCTTGGCGTTGCTCTTGGAAACAAAGAAAAAACCACCAACGTGTTATTACACGAAACCAACATTTAATAAGCCCGTTTTTTATTTTGCATTGGTTTTGGTTATCCATTAATTCGTTCGATGTGCAAAAAAGCTTTTGGGTTCGCCAACGCCTATACTATTTGAATAGTCGGATGGCGCACTCATTGTTGTGGGAAGATGCGGAAATGGGATATTTTCTTTCGAGAAATATAATATTCGGTTTTATGTTGACCCATTGCAAAAAGTTTCCATAATATGCAATTGTACAATTTTTATACTTACCTACTTATGGTTCGTATATACTTGACGCTAGTGTAACCATTTCTAAGCAAAAGGTACCTAAACATGAAATCGAATCGGATAAAATATTACTAGGGTCAAAATTATAGTCTTGGATTATTGAACAACCATTTGCATTGATTCAGAATAGCCGCATAGACGTCTACCTAATTTCATATAAAAACGTACAAAAATACAGGGGAGACAAGAAAATATCTAAATATAAAAGGGGCATAGTATAAACGTATGAGCAAATTCAAGAACCTAGGTTGCACTGTGAGGTGACGGATATATAACGAATCCACAATTCCCTCAGATACACAGCAGCGCTTTATAAAGTTCTGGCGACTTTAGCTTGGAACTAAAGAGAAGCAAAACCAAGAGCCGTGTCTACCTCAGATCATAAAAAATGTTTTATGTTCTGACATGTCAACATAACTTTCATAAGATCAATCTTGATGAACGGTTGTGAAGCTTAGATACAAAACTTGATGGGAGAAAATAAGCTTTTAGTAGCAGACAGGAAAATACTCAATAAAATTGAGGCGCCAACGCACTGGGAAGATGGGAACTGGGAATGAAAATAGGAGTATAATTGGCGAAATCAAGGTAGCTCGCTTTAAATGGTTTGGGCACCTAGAGAGAAATAATCGAGCTGTGAAGAGTGTACGGTGTCGTCCAAGTGGTTGCTGATCAGTCGATTACCCTAAGTATCGCTGGAGCGACAAAATACGAGTGTCAGTACGTAGTTAGCGATCGTCGATAGCATTAAGTTCCATTTCTCAAGAATATCACTAATATCACTAATAGGGCTTTTCAAATGTTTGGGTTTACCCTCAGAAGTACTGCTGACTTCAAAAAGCCCTCTACTTTCCTCTATCTCTACAAAACCCTTATTAGATCCCAACTGGAGTATGCGGTACCTGTCTGGAACCCCTTCTACAAAAAGTATGCCCACACGATTGAGAACATTCAGAAAAAAATTCTGCGTACCATGCATTTCAAGTGTTTTCGTCATTACCTTGGATACCCCGAGCTTCTTACTAGGTATAATTTGTTGTCTTTGGAGTCTAGGCGAAAGTATCTCGAAGCTGTAGTCTTATACAACATCGTTCATAACAAGATTGACTTCAACACTCTCACTAGCAGTTTATATTACTCTGTTCCAAGAAGGAATATCCCTCGTGCAGTTCGTTCTCGTACTCTCTTTGCTGCGTTTACTTGCCGAACAAACTCAGGTTTACGTGCTCCTATACATCGTATGGTTGAGTCCCACAATAAATTATTTAATGCACATTTAGATATTTTTGAAAGCAAGCCTTATTATTATAAAAAGACACTATGCAAATTACTGAGTGAGCTTGACACAAAATCTTTCGTTTCTACTCTTAATATTTATGATTAACTATCAATCTACCTTCCGTCTTATTATATAAATAATTTTCTTACTAAGCATTAATTATACGCATACCTATTTGTAATGTAATATATGACTTCTTCCTTGTTATCTCTCTATTAACTACAATAATTAATACTTCTCTTTTGTTATCTACATATTTAGGTACTCTAGTGGCAACAATTTCACATAATATGTATCAAATTAAACTGTGAATAACGTTGTTGGTTGCATAATTAATAAGAAATGTTATAATATGGTGTTAGATATTTAATATATATTATGTAACTGTTTGTTATTCCATAATAAAATAAATAAATAAATTTCTCTCATAATGTTGGATTTCTTAAAATCCTTACTATAAATTGGTTACTTGTTAAAAATAATATACCTACCTAATTGTTATCTTTGTATGTGTCCCAAATGCAATTTCAATGTAAGCACACCGCGGTGTACCTATTTCATTTTACCCATTATACGGTATTGATATGATTTTGAGTGACGGACGCCCACACAATACTAAATCTGTATTAAATGCTCTTTTTGCCACTAATGTTTTCTATGAGTTTCGGTTTAGTGTCATTTTGGACAGGATACGCTGTTATTAAAAACCCCAAAAGATTCGAGATGTCAATTTTACGCATTCGTGTAGTTATTTTTTTATAAATCCATTTTTGCAGATTTTATACCGGAAAATAAAATTTTAAGGCAATACACAATTTATACCAATTCGAGTAACTTTAACAGTTTTGGAAAAGTAAATGTTTGCACAAACATTTGTATTTTGTTTAATTCGCCATTGGTACTAGGGGTACTTTAGTAAGTGAATACATGGGTAGAGCACCGGGGATAGAGTTACCAAACATTAATGGAGTTAGAGATATAGTAGAGTTGCATAATCTTGGGGAATGCAAGATTTAGGTAGTCCGTCCACGTCGCTGATCGCAATGTAGATTACATTGCCTTGGTTGAGTAGAGTACCCAACCAAGGTAGATTACATTGGTATATTAAGGACTCTACTCTCTAACTTTACTGTTACTTTCCGAATATCGGAGGCTTTAGCGTGGTAAAAAAGTATACCTATTATAATGATACCCTCATATTGAGTTAATATTTATAGTGAAATCTAATAAAACATAGAAAAATAAACCTTTCTGTTCAGTACTTCGTCCATCTGTGCTGCTACCTACATTTTTTCAGTATCATTAGCAAAAAATATAATCAATTTCCTGTCAACAACTGACCATGCACAAGTGGATGCGAACTGATCTCCTGTGGCGGAGATTAATGAATTTTGAATTAGATACGTCCGAACTGAATTGAAATTAGACTTAGCAGTCGGAAGTGTGGAGCATCCTTCAATGGCGCAATTTGAAATAGATTGTTGCGAATTGCAAAAAAGTACATCGTCCGCGCGCTGCCCGCAGCTGGCCTATCCATTCTGGAGCAATATTTTTGCTAATCCGATAAACATTTTTTTCGTTTTGAACTTGAGATATTAAAAAGATAAAACTGTGTTGAAAATTTAAAATACTTAGAATTTGCTGTGCAAGCACGATAGTCCGTTGGTTCCGGCTGTGGTCCTGGCTGTTATTAGCTGGATGGCAATAGTCCAGTTAAAAGATCACAACTGATTTCAGATTTTTAAAGCTGCTTCATCTTCGGACTCGGACTGCATAAGCAAGAAGGTGGACTTACGTCACAGAATAAGTAATAACTGAGACAAAAATAATTAATATGTATAATCTATAAATATACTAAAAATATATATCGTGACCAAAATATAATAAAAAAATCCATTTGAAAACACATGATCATGATATGTCAAAAGCGATTGATATCAAAAGGTACACCTATCTCAGAATACAGATCTAAATAAAAGAAAAAATTGCAAATAGGAGCCGTCAATAACAGTTGATTGTACGGTGATTTGTGTACGAAATTCGACGTCAGGTCAGAAGAGGGTTTGTTTGGAGTAAGAGGTTACGCAAGGGCTATTCTGTAGATTGCGTCAAAGGTGTTGTCAGAGGCAGGAGGCGGCACAAAGGTCGGCCGCCGCCACTCACGCCGCGTCAACATATCGGAAACTACGGAAAGGATTTGCTGTGTCCAACACTTACGCCGCGTTCACGCTGTTGTTCGTTTTTATGAAATACGCTTTATATGAAACTAGCCTTTGCCCGGGGCTTCGCTCGTATGCTTACACAGGAACTTTCGGGATAAACTATGTATAAAATTAGCAAGCCTCTGTACTAAATTTTAAGTTAAGACCCGTAGTACTTGCGTGATAATAATACAGACCGACAAATGGGAATACCTACAAATCTCTCCGAAATAGATGATTTCTTAGCTATATCGATAGTTATGTCCAGTCCAGTAAAAATTACCAAAATTTTTTTTTAATGTACAATTTCCCTACTATTTTGTTATATACATATATAGATTTGTATTTTATGAACTATAAGTCTCAATTTTAACTTTACCTTTGTATATACACGGTGAAATTTTAATCGTTCTGAACCCTTAAAGGGATGATTCAGCCCGCTGATATAAACAAATTTTACTATAGGACCAATGCTAGGAACCCAAAAAAAAAATGGGCAGTTCCATACAAAAAAATTCAGCCGCCCGGTCAATTTGAATGGGAACGTCAAAAAAAATTTTTGAGTTTTCTGCATTGGTCCCATAGTAAAATTTGTTTATATCACGTGCTGAATCATCCCTTTAAGGGTCCAGAACGATCAAAATTTCACCGTGTATATATCACTACAATTAACCTTATCATATTCCTACTAGCAAAATAGATTGAACTATAGGTAAAGTACAATTTTGTAAAGACACAGATAGGTATACTTAACCTATCTGTGTCTTTACAAAATTGTTAATGTTTCCTATAGTCTGACGTCAACATGACGCTTCCGTTTTGAGCGTTTGAAGAATTCATAGATAGGTACTTACTTATTAAATATTTAAAACGAACAACCCAATTTTGTTTTGTGATGATATAAATAAAATAAAAATGATTATTTTAGTCAGATTCCTTTGGGTATGTTGAAAAATCTGATTCCAGTGTTGGCCATTTAGTTTGACTCACACGAAAAACAAGACAAGATTATCTTATGCACCTATTAAATATTGTGGTACCTTAGTTCCTTAAAAAAACAACTGGTTGCACTCCGGGAGTGCCGGCAGAAGTAAAAAGTCCGCGCGGTAGAAAGAGAGATGATATTACTTCCTCTCCTACGCTGCGTCAGCGGTCTCAGGTCACGTGTCCTGACGCGAGTTTAACATTTTTTACCCATCCCAAAAAGTGCACAACGCCGCTAAAAAAGTTTTCACTTCAAAAATTCTTGTGACCGCGTCTTAATCTCCGCAGGGTGTAAATTGCTTCTACTCGTATGTGGACCGTACGCACAGAAATTTAAAACATTTTGTTTAGCTAAACCATACCTCTATAAAATAATATCATAATAAAACTTATTTGTCTAAATCATTCGCCACATTTTAAAAATAACAAAGATCACACTTTATGGTCACTTTAAAAGTATTACAATACAAAGCGCACGAGCTTTTTACTAAAGCGCCTAATCTTATTAACAATACTTACTATTTTTAATAATATCTTTTATGATACGACGCACCTGGACGTATTTTATTTGTTGTTCGATGTCCACGGGTCAAAAAACATTCAATAGATATCGTCCTATGGATTCCCGTTACATAATCGATGTGCAGGTCACTTTTTACTGACATTTTTAAAGTAAAAAATAGGCATGTGCTCGACAAATTATGCATTTCGTTGCATCACAATGGCTCGCGTCGGCTGCGGCGGCACGGGTGCACATTATATTTTTTAAAAATTGCGAATTGATGTCAAGTCGTGCGTTCTTTGTGATATTGTGACGTGTGGCGTATACGCGCCACACTAGAGCCCTTTAAATTGTTTACGTATTTGAGCAAAATCTAAACATATTAATAGTAGTACACTTCTTTTAAATCTACCTATAAATTCTTATACATCTACTATATTATACACACATAGTACCTAGATGTATTATTTTCTGCATTAATTTATTAAAATAAATACATCAACAGATAGGTACCTAGGTATAGCTCACTGATTTCATTAACAGTTTTTTTTTAAATTACAGAACCATATCAATTTTATTCGTAGGTATAATTGTTTTCAATTTAGCCAATTGCAAGGCAGATGCTGTGAACGTGCCATCTTAATTGGTAGTCTTGTCCCTGAGAAAAAAAATTATGCGGTCCAAAAATGTCGCCTAACTCGCATTAATTTGTAAAAGTGAATATTTTTAAATGACTTTAACTTATCTGACTTCCCTACATACATTTGTGATTTCATTAAAATTACCTATTCTCAAAGAAAGGACGCGCCGTGTTTGTATCGAACAAAAAATCCTATCGAACGTTTGCATAGGGTACGGACCTTTACAAAAAATGTATATCGACGTTATTTTAGAATTTGTGCAAGCCGTTTGACAGCCGACGAGACGAGGCGCGGGACGGACATTACAAAAGGTGACAGATCCAGCGAGCTGGGAAGGAGTGACACAAAGACCGCGAGACGTTTGAAAGACGTTATGAATGGGGATAGAAAGAAGGAGTGATCGAGCTGCGTCCGCCGTCAGCCGCCGGCCGCCGGACCGTGCCGCAACATTAATCCATTGTGGGGTAAACGCTGAAAAGAATCAGTATATAATATATCTACATGAAAATATTTATGATGGGTAAATTACCTACACCTCCCTACAACATAATGTTCAGGTCAGTAGATATATTGAACCTGCCTATCACAAGCGGCCCAAACATTATTCAAAATCGAAAATGTTGAAAAGACGAAATAGCCACTGTAGGCCTGAAAATAACATAGACATTACATGTGCTCTGATAAATAACGCCCTGATAGTTCATAATAAACGTGAAAAACATTAAGGAAACAAAACAATTAGCTGAGGAAATGGAAATTTGGAAATTACTACACTGACAAGAGTAGACTTAGGTACTCTTAAGTAAGAAGATGATTAAGATGATTATATTGGTATAAAACACTTATTAACAATAAATGAAAAAGAGTATTGCGTCACCAACCATGTACAGTAAATTATAATTCGTTTATGTAGAAAAAACAAGTATCGCTTGCAGTAATGTTCACTTGGGAAAAACATTAATCCAGCTTTAGCGTTAAAATAAAAGAGGAGTTCTGTAAGTTGGATAGTGTAGGATATAATTCACATTTATGCGGAGCGGCCGGCCAGCGGTGCGTATCGAGTCGCCGGGATAGTTCGTAAGGACAATTCTTACCCGGAGAAAAGGGAATTATTCATCACACCCGGAAGGGGAGAGTCCGTGACGCAAGCATAGAATGGCCACTAGAAAACTAGATAACGTCGTAACCAACAATGTTTTGATCTTCGATAAAAAGCTTTGAGTTCTATCGCGTAAGGTTTATTTTGAAATCTCTCCAAATTATTTTCGAACATTTCAATCGATTGTTAGGGTCCAGTTGACTGTTGCCAGTTGCAGAATCAAAAGTTTAAACGGCCGTCGAGAACAAAGGGCGCTCGGACAGGGCTACGCGGCAGGGATAAATATTCAATGCGAATCCTTTGGAGGCGATATTTTATACTTTATTTTGTACGATTGTCGCCGGCTCTCACCTGCGCGATGTAGCGGAACGATATAGACATAAAAAAATATTAAACCCCAAATGCCGTTAGTTTACTCCACAGTAACTTTTAAATAACGGACAATTCGAACCTGATTGTTAATGAATGGTACAGAATTAGTAATAAAGAGACCGTCATTTTATCTGACAAAAATTGCACAAATTATTTAGACGTCATTGAATATTATGGTTGTAGTGTAATTAAACATATTGCAAATTCCTCGCACAAAAACGTTATAATTAAAGCAACAGTCATTTTCCACGGATCGTCATAGAGACGTCAATCTACACAAACTAGTTTGTAATCAATCACAAGATTGTTATAAACGTTATTATTGATTCTTGATCAACCGCCCTTCCGCTACATACAATGATGTAAACCCAGACTTCGGCAAAGTGTACCCAAAATTTACATTAAAATCGCAAACAAATAAAAAAAAACTGGCCGAAACTCGAGTTCATTGTGTGCGATTGATTCGTAACGGCCGAGTGAGCAATTATTTGAATGAAATATTCACATTTTTGTAATTTTCGGCGCTACCGCACATCTGTCGTTCTCACGGAAGGGACGCAATCTCTATTGTGCAAAACAACAGTTTAGGTAATACCGCTTTTTGATAGAAATTATCAAGTTCTAAAATGTTACTTGAGGACTACTAATTGGGAGTCTTTTCCACGTAGTCACTGGTCGTTATGTAATATAATGTATCTGTCCTACAACAGGGTGCCATTTATTTTGCTTCATTTATTCAACACTAATGGTTGACGTGGCCTCGCCTTTTTACGACGGCCTTAGTGATTTTTCTTGGCATTCGCTACCTATTGTGACTACTGCTGCAAAAAAATTTGCAAGGCTTTATCATTATCAGACAATACATCCGACACTGTCATAAAATCGGGTTGTGCTCCAATTTGCGAAACGGCCCAAGATTCCTATTGTTTCAGATAATAACGCAATAGGGTAAATGGCTTGCGCATGTCGGCACGCTTTGTCCCTTTTGTTCACTTTCGCTTTTAATGTTTTGTTTTGTGACGTTTTGACTTTAAATAAATGAGGCGCAATCCTAAGACTTAGTTTTCCTAAAACTAAGTCTTAGGAGGAGCACCTATATAAATATTTATGGTAAGGCATTAAACAAGTAGATAATCGAGTGATGTCAGTGTAAGAGTGTGGAGGTACATTTATTGATTTTAGCTATAGGTAGGTATATGTCAAGAAAGTGTAGAAAACCAAGGAAAATAAAAAATTCGAGATATTTTTAAGACATAGATAACTATGTCTTAAAAATATCTCGAATTTTTTATCACGTTTTTTACTTTCATTATTAGAGTTCTGTCGTTAAACTATGTTAGATGGCTTTAAGCAGCCTAACCAATCAGATTGTTATATTGGTACACGCATAAACAATAAAACAAAATTGATAAAATTATATGGTTCCATATATTGGATTTTCAGCAGATAAAAATGGCGAAATAGGTCAATCCAAATTTACCACTTGCTTGTGATTTCTGGACATAAATCTTTTTTCAGATCTCTGGCACCATGTCCCTTTCTGTAATTTTGTATACAATATACATACCAATATAAGATTTAATGTTCGATTTAGTAAGACATAAAACCTTAAAACTCAAAATCATAAAGAAGGTCACATTGGAATCTTTTTCAGCTTGCTGACATATGAGAAAATGTTTGCCAGATATATTTATAATCATATCTGGCAAACATTTTCTTTGGTAGATATAATCATAAGCGAAAAGGTGTGTCGTAATCATGTAATTAGATGTGAATTTTCATTAACTGACCAATAAGTTATTTAAGTCATTTTGATGATTCTAGGACTGTACTAATTCTCTCTCCCATCTGAGCGCGTTCGTGGTGAGCATCTTCAGCAATCCACTACTGCTCTAATTAATTCCTCACATACACTTTAGTCTGACCTTCGGTCGGTGATAATTTGCAAATAGTTTGATGAAAGCGTACCAAGAAAATTCAAAATCACTTTGACTTTTATACGGCATTTATATGTATGTAGTTTTATCACAAATAGTTTTAGTATCTACAAAAGGAGGCAATTATGTAAGGATTTGACCTGACTTACATACAACTTGCGTCGTAAAACAATTTGTAAACAGTGAAAGGGTTCAGTCCTTTTTTGTGAGATGAATGCTACCAAACAATGTAGGTACATTCGCAAATATCTAGCAAGTGAAAAAAAAGTATAAGTGTTGGCGAAAATCAATGATTCCTTTCATTTGGGAGCAAAGTGATGTGTCCTTGAATTCGTTTCGGCAAGGCTTAATTGTGGTTTCTCGTCTTCAAAGAGTTGGCTCCTTTGAGCGGACAGGGGGAAGCGGGGGCGCGTCGCAAAACAAAGAAATATCCAGCCTTCACTTTCATTAGACACAGAAGCTCAATTTCGTATTGTGATTTGCTCGTCTTAAGCGAGCGAGGTTAGTTGTCCTTGTCCCTAATTTTGATATTACATTTTCTGTATGTTGGAACTTTTTATTTAGAAATAAACTATAACTAAACTAACACTACGACCAATAAATTACAAATGATGTGAATGTTGGTGAAACTGCTTAGCACAAGCTTTGAGCTGTTGCCTATTACATTTTAATACACCAACAAACTTTTACAGAAAGGTGTTATAAATACACACATACAGAATAACGTGTGTGTTTATGTCACAGATATACCTACTTATGATAAGTAACCTGCTGATAAGTAACATCACATGGAACTTATTGCGTATCGATTTCAGAATCTACAAAATCTCATTTTTACATACATTTCAAGGGTTTTTTTATATTGATATTTATTATTGGTCCGTGTTAAAAATACAATCCCAATAATATATTTGTCAATATCTATTATGTTTACGCTTATTTTTAACACAATTCTAAATCTAGTTTTTCTTCATGACTTCAATATTTTACTTACCGATGAAATGATATTCCTTTAGTATGTTGAGAACTGAAGGCACAACATTTCCCACGTTTTTAAAATCGTTTATCTCGTGGTAAGACACAACTTAAAAACATTATATTAAAATATTTATTACTAGGAAATGGGTTGAGCTATGCAGCACAATAAAAAAAACTGTCATAGTGTAAACGTTATCAGTTTATATGAAAATAAAGGTTTATGTAAGATCTGTTCAAAGCCAAAAATGTATCTGTGGTGCGTGTAAAAATGATTGGCTTGTGCTGTATGTACTTCGGTATACTTTATCGGGTAGACAGAGCATGAGGTAGACAGAGCCTCAGGCTCTGTCTACCCGATAAAATATAAGTACATATATTAAGTTTCATTAGCGAAGTAAACATAAATCAACGTTGCGGGTGAGATGCCATCGGCAAGGGCGGCGGATATTCTCTAATTAATGGCACACTATTGATTCAAGATAACACTGAGGCGGCACCTGCTTTCTGGCAAACTTATTGTTTGTCTGCGAATATGTGCACTGCTGCGACAAGATCTCCTTGTTGCCTAATTTATAGATATCGCCGTAAAACACCGAGGGTGCTCCCGAAACCGAGGCAAGGTGCGACCGCGTGCGCAAGATAACAGACCAAACATCCTGCTGAACAGAGATGATGCACTACAAGGGAATGAGACGATGAATGACTTTTTTACTTAAAAAACTCCTTGGACTTTTATTGTTGCAAGCAACTTTCAACTTTGAGACACAGTTATTAAAACCAGAATTAAATGTCAGCAAGAGGCACGCGACAGCAGCAGGTGGGAGCAATGTTCTTAAAAAACTAACAATCTTTTTTACCCTGCATTGTGAAAAGAACAGCGTTGTTTTCATCTTTAATAAGGTCTTGTTTGATTTATTGTTTAGAAAGACTACCACTATCTTAACAAAACACACACTTTGTTCTATTTTTGATTAAGTGAAATTATGTAAAAATTGTTCTGTAAAACCTAATTATTTATTTAATAAGGATTAGTCATTGATCTCAGTTCTGTTAAAATGGTGTTCCGGAAAAGATGTTTGATTGATACTAAATTGAATACACTATTCGGGCTAAACCTAACGCACGTTAGTTTCACATAATCTTGTAACTAAGTAGTTACTACATATACCATTCAAAAATGGTCTGAGCCTTGGAAGTTATTTTAAAATATCTGGCAATATAGGAATTTAAATGGAACTTTATTATTAAATGAAGAAATAAAATATGGTGAAAAAATTCCGCGCGGGCAGGATTGAACTAACGAACTAAGGTCTATGTACGACCTAAGGTCGCTGGTTCCTACCCGCGTGGATTTTTTCACCATATTGGTATCATTTCTTTATTTAATAAGAGTATATAAGAATAGCATCCTGAAAGCAAAAAATACGAAAATAAATAAAGCTTTATAACGACATATTATAGTGAGCGAATTAATGGTTACAATTTTGAGGCCGAGCAATCAAGTTAAAATTCAATACCTTTTTCAAACTCACCACACGTCATCAAATAACCTATTCACAGTTCTAGATTTATATAACGTATTTATGTATCCAAGAAAAATATTGTTCCCGAGGAATCGACCATAACACGAGCGGAGACGCGGGCAAAAGCTAGTCAAAAATATTTGAATACAGCACTTCTGAAATGGTACAGTATCTACAGTAAAACCGATAAAAAATATCAATATATTTTATGGACGCCTAAATTCACGATACATATATAACTATTCTATTATTGGTGTGTCATAAGTTTTAGAAGAGGGATAAAAAGCATGTCGCTGAGGGCGGCGCGTGCCCACTAAAAATGGTAAAAATAGGAAACGCGGTAAAAATAGCGGAGCGGTGCACAATAAAAACGCTTAATTTACGCGCAACGCCGCGCCGCGACATTTGTGCTCTTTATGCGTGTTGTCTTTGAACCAATAATTGCCTCCAGACCGTTGTCTGAAGGCCGAGCTAGAGTCGGCGGGTCTGCCGCGGCAGTGACACTTCACATTCACCGATCAATGGGATTTTAATTGCCCTTTGTTTGTACGGATATACCTAATTAATATATAATTATGCTGTTCAAATAAAGACGCAACTTTTCCTCGCTGACAGCCTCTCAACTGGTTCCGAGCTGTTATACCTGTTCAAATTCCTGAAACTATAGTTAAAAAATAATTTGCTAATTAGTAGTACCACTGGCGTACTGCCATTTGCTCATACTTATTAGATAAGTAATGATTACGCGCTTTATCCAAGAGTAATTTTAGCAAGAAATCGGTGATTATGGATGCACGTCATTACTGTAATTAAAAATAGTACAATAGTATGATTGGCAAGACATAATTAGGATTATGATTGTAAATATTCCAAAAATAAGTAAGTAAATATAAATTTTAAAAGCTAACACATAACTTGTTAATTATGTGACTACGTTATAATTTGTAAATTAATTTAAAGTAAATTTAAACAGATTAAGGCGCAAAATATTAAATATATACTTATTGTACTAGCTTTCACCCGCAGCTTCGCTTGCGTCAACGTCATTCCCTCGGGAATAGTAAATTTTTCCGAGATTAAAGGTAGCCTATATCCTTCTCCGTACTCCAGAGAACTTGTATGCAAAATTTCATGATGATCGGTTCAGTAGTTATGGCGTGAAAGCGTAACAAACAAACAAACTCACTTTGGATGCACAAAGCAGGTGTTTTTTTTTTCCAATGCTGCTGCACTGACCAGCACTGACTAAAATTATATTTTATGGAAGGTAACAAATTAAGACATGAATCAATTTTCAATGTTAAGCACAATCTAAATTACATACTTCTAAAGTTGTGTTAATTTATCAGTAAAGTGTAGATAGTGGAATAGTGTTAGTGATTAAAATTAGGAGGAAGCCTCACGTGTTTTAGAACACTGCGTGTGTGATTCCGACTCGCAATTTTATGCTAATGTTGTAAACTAATGATGGGAACTACAATAAGCCTATTTTAATCATTTTATTCATTCCTATTTTAATAATTAATTTTTGGATTTTATTTTATATGTACGAACATATAAGTTTGAATTTGAGTTTTATGAAACAGTCATAACATAACAGTACCTAATCATAACTGTTTTTTTTAAATTATGTTTTTTATTAAGATAATAAACTCAATCCAAGCATTGCATAATGCATCGATGCATTTTTTTTTGTTCTTTGTTTGTTCTTTTTCATTAATGTAAAAATATTGATGTCTTTGCAAAACTAGGATGATATAAAGAGAGAAATAAGTGGAATGACAGGTACAGTCAGAACTGCAAGTGTTAATTAAAATATGGTTATATAATATTGTTTTAACTAGTTTTTTAATGCTCAGCGACTGCAGTTTCTGACATTGTTTGATCTGGTATTCACAATAAATATCGATTCAGGTCAGTGTAATCTGTGAATTATACCGCGTGATTTTGAATCTCTGAACTATACTAGAATGCAGGAACCAGAATCCCTAATGAAGTATGTATTAGAATTGCAAGAAAAAAGTGAAAACCAAAATAAAAATTTAGGCTTTCCATACAAAGTTACCGATTAGCTGGGCGAATTTCTATAAGATTACTTTTTTTTTAGTTTTTTCTTGCAATTCTGTATTCCATTAGGGATTTGAATCCAGGATTTCAGCATAGTTCAGACGTTCAAAATCAGGTGGTATGTAGGTATTATTATAAAACTCTTATGATAATAAGTAAAAGATGTGATAATATAGGTAACATGTGATAATATCATTACTACATCTCACTCTCTCTTTTGAGCGTATTCCCGGTTGAAGTCTCACCTGAGATGCTTCCGAGGTATTCAATTCAATTCGATCTTCTGCATCCTGGTGTGACTATAGACACGCATATCAGATACAGTGTTGATATTAACACGACACGCTAATGAGTGTTAACTTGAACTCTATCTTGTTTTATGTAAGTCTGGAAGAGAAATACGAACATTTTTACATATTTACTTTACACCCATAACAACACTGGGCTCACTTCTTGGGTTCACCGAGAAAAAGGCATAGCCAAACATTTGTTCCCCGTGTAATTTGCGCATTGCATGAAAGTGTTTTTGACCTTTACGTATCCTCAAAACTTGTATGAATCTTTCTAATGATATCAAAACCAGCTAGATACACACAGCATAACCCAAGATATTTTATTGTAACTTTATTTAAACGATATACGAAAATGGGTTTCCCAGACAAATAATAACAAATTGTGTAAATAAATGTTTTAATTGTTACGAGTAGAGGTATAATTCAATTCCATACTAATAAAGATAAATGGAGTGAAAGACTGATATAGAGTTCAAAAGAACTCTACGATACTACCTAGTGTAGTACAAAGTATTTGACTTCTCGTATCGGTTAGAAGCAATAATGACTACAAATACAACAGAGATAGTAAATCTTGTATGTTCTCAAATTAGTTCTCGTAGAGAAAGCGCCGCCCGCCCCGAACAGGAGCCGTCGTAAACATAAAAAGTGCTTATGTGGCGCTCGCAGCGCAGCTAAAAAACTGCCCAGGAAGGAACATAATGTAGTAGCGGCCATAAAAAGTGAATGCATTGCGTGCACACGTGGAGTGCACCGGGGGCGGAGCGGAGTGCGGGGGGCCCCGGTCGCCGGGAGGGGCGATGGGGTGTGTTTACTGCGCGGAGGGGCGGCCGTCGCACGCTGCCGCTCCGCGCCGGACAGCCGCCAGTGTTGTGGTAGGTCACAGCGAGCTAACTCGTACCGCGCTCGCCGATCATTCACAATCGCGACTCCGCGCCGACAGAACATGTCATCGGCCCCAAAAGGCATATTTTAATTACTGGTTACTCGATTTAAATATAAAGTTTGCTATTTACCGGAACGCCATCAACTAAAACATTCTACGAGTGGTGCAAATAAATGCATTTTCCGTGAAATTGATGTGAGATGGCCTTGTCGCTACAGTCGGCGCAAAATTCCAGAGGTTTGTGGAAATTTTATTTGGTGTTCAATGTCACCCCGGTTTGTTGAATCTGAAGGAAGTGCATGCATGAAAAAGTTTCGAAAGTTAGCGGCACGCGACATGCGTGTAGCGAGCGCCGCGATTGGCCGCGTCGCTGCCATCGCACACATGTTTATTTGCATTCCAGCCGAGCTTTTGCAGATTCAGTGAACCGTGGGCGGCAGCGAGCGCGTAGCGCCTTGCTACGAAGCCGCTACGAAGACTACGGCTCGTAGCACGTAGCTACGCGACTTGTCTAGAAAACAGCTTGTTTATAAATTTGATATATTAGTTGTAGTGATAACTTGTAATTGAGAAGCTACATGACTGAAGATATTTTCTTGTAAGTAAAGCTCAACTTGCAGATCAATGTTCAAAGTTAATTTTAGTAATAAGTATTATTTTTTTGAGAATATTTTGCTCCATTCCACCCTAGATGTTAGTAATTTGTTAATGAATATCACATCACATCCCAAACTTATTTTAAATATATAAACTTATTTTCAAACTTATATTAATTATACAATATATTATATGTATAAACTTTTAAAAATCAACATAATGTCGCACAAAATTATTGCCGCAATATTTTGTTATGTTTATAATTCGATGGCTTTTTTCTTATATATTTTGCACTAATTCTTGGCGGTGACTTGGTCCGCATATATTATAGCCTATGTAACCCGGTAATAATGAAAATAGGTGAAGATTTCAACAAAGTAAATATCTTTTCGATTTTTCTATTACAAAAAAATAATGAAATCTTTGTTCTTTGTAACATAAGTAGATAAAACATATGTTGAGTTCGTATTGTGCCGTATATTATTAATGTCTAGCACCCAAATTAAAAAACATAAGGCATAATATGATTGCCTTAAATATAAAAAAAATACACTTATTTCATGTCACTGATCTATATTAGTTATGTAATTGTGATGCGCAATCTCGTACGGGCATAACAATTTTATAAAATAACTAGCGCGTTCAAACACACAAACTCTTCAGCTTTATAATATTAGTATAGATGTCTTTATGATGTGACTAATATTGCTCCTTAATGTTTAGGGCTGATATAAATCTTATTTAAAGATGCCTAAATTACGAAGAAAGAGGTATCAAAATTTACCTAGTTTAGTATGACTTAAAGATAACTCGGTAAATGAACAAACGGTGTCTTTCTATTTTACTGCGTATGTAAAGATATTGTTTATTCCGATATGTATTATTGGGTATATTTTTCTTTATTGTTGTCCACTATTTAACAAGTTTATATGAATATTTGATTTTTTAAATTAAAAAATATTATTACCAATGCAATTTTCTTATATATATCAAATTTTTATTTGTTATACCGACCTAAGAAACATTTCACTATCAGTGAAAACTTTATAATTATTGTGACAAAAGTACTATCATCAAGTAGCATATTGTTACTCAATAGCCAGGGCCGATTATATCTTATTAAAAGAAGCTGAGGTAGTTCAAGAAACCTCACAACCTCCACGCTTAACCCTAAAGCGCCGAAACCGTAGCAGCTCTGTAATCTGTGCGAGTGCGTGGTCGGTATAGTACCCGCCGGTAATCTCATTATATGCCGATTACCAAAATTAGGCCACAGAGGATCGCCGTCGCAAGCCCTCGTAATTTAACTCGTTTACTCAATTACCATACTTCTATTAAAATAATCTCTTATCTCTATTGCTTAGTCAAGCCCTTATCTACGACATATAGTCAGTCATTATGATATTACATTAATTCGGAGTTAACTAATAGACAATAATGTATTGAGACTAGTAAAGTTAAAAAACAAAGTATTCTTATAGCTCAACATATAAGATTCAAAACAATGTTTTAACAAGAACAACAATTGCATTATAAATTTAAAAAAAAAACCTTCTTCTATAAAACGTAAAAGAAAATAATCGATAGACGGAAAACAGAAGGCGCGACTCTTTAACAATAAGGACGTCATTGACACATCGGTTATCGGCAGAACCCTTGCGCAATAATGAGTTATGGAGTGGCAGCCGCAGGCGAGTCCATAAAAGTATTGAATATGGGTTATTGACAAATATTTATGGCGTATAAAGAGGGATAATTACAACTCTTTAGCACATAAAAAGCGGCGCTGGAAGGGTGCGGCGCGCTGTAAAATTTTATCAGCTTCATTGTTACCCGCCGCCGGTGGCTGTAACTTGTGGAGTCGAACGCACTATAAAATAACAAGCCTTTTTTATTTATCAAGCACATTTTACTAAACTTACAAATTAATTAGCGTTTTATTTCTCAAGAAACAAAAAATAAAGAAGAGAGCATATTAAACTTATTATCGTCGTGTCGCAATTTATATTTACAGTCCTTAATCCCGTATTTACTTGTTTCAACTTTTGCATTAGGGCTGGTATTACAATTCTGGGCACATCACGAGTGCGGTTCGCTGTTCGTCCTCGAAACAGCGAGAGGAATGTTATTAAAAAGTTATGGGATAAGCCGGTGCTACGTGCCGCCCGACGCCTCCGCCTAATCACAAACTTTAAAATTATCTTACGCTCTGTACTTTGAATAACATCATCTGTCTCGATAAGTTATTTGCCCCCTCATTAGCCTATTTTCATAAAATAAGATTATTTATTTTAATAAAACCGGTCTTAACCTTAAATATAGAACTTGGAAGTGTCTCGAATATTTACCGTATACCTGAGTTATTTTCCAGTGACCAAATATTTAGCTACTTTCAATTAAGCTCGCGCCGAGCCCAGCGGAATTAATTCCACGGCTAAGTAGATAATGTAAAGAGCGCCCCGCGCCGCCTCTTCACGCCTCGAGGAGAACTTTCAATTATGATTTTGTCTAATTTTAATTAAGTGCTCTCAAAAAGGCTTTTCTCCGTCGAAATTAATATTTGAATATAATTTGGGAGGAGCGGGCAGGCGGAGTTTGCCGCTATAATTAATTCCATTATATAGGTAAGTGGTCCGGTGGCTCGCCGCCCGCCATCTTTAGCCCCACGGACACTATACTTAATTTTATTACTTCTGTAGGAATCGGAAGCATTTAAGGCGTAGTCTCTATTTTAAATCATCGAAACTGAAGTGCCTGATTACATAGTCACATAAAACTGAAATCGAAGAAAGAGTGAAGTTAGGAGTGTAGAGGCAATTTGCGCAACAGGTCGGGGCGGAAGCGACCTGCAGCGGCGTGATTGCGACCAAATGTTTCCTCCACAGCGTCTGGCTCACCGTTTTTGCCGCGTTTTTTGCCCTCTCTGCTGATAAGTATGCTATCGATAGGTTCGACTTCGATATTTGTTTAGGCCAAAGCTAACCCGTGACGGAAGTGATCGCAACGCTCATGTCACTTTTTATTTTTGTGCAAGTTAGTAAGTTTTAACAACGACTCACTTTATCCTTAAAATATAATGGGTTTTTTAAAAATATAATGAATAGAAATTTTGAATTCGGTTAAAATAATGATTCCTTTGTTTCAGGTGTGTCGGTAAGGCCGCTGTCAACAATGCGTCAAGAGTCACTTCCAATGCTAGCGGAGCGACTGCTGGCAACACGCGCCGCCGCGCTGGTCGCGGGGCTTCCAGCTGAGCTGTACTCGGGCGCACTGCTAGCCGCATGGCCGCCATCGCCACCGGCGCCGCTGCTACCGCCCCCGGAACTTGAGCGCTCTCGTAAGAGACGTCGCACTTCAAAGCTAGATGATACCACGGCTACCGCTCCGCCCTCTCCGCCATCTTCGGGGTCATCACCCGGCGCCACAGATCCACCGCGAGACAAACTTTTCACCTGTAAGGTTTGCTCTCGCTCGTTTGGGTATAAACATGTTCTACAAAATCACGAGCGTACCCACACGGGTGAGAAACCTTTCGAATGCGGTGAATGCCACAAACGGTTCACGCGTGATCATCACCTTAAGACCCATCTTCGTCTACACACTGGAGAAAAACCATACAGTTGCCCACATTGTCCCCGTCATTTTGTACAAGTCGCTAATCTTCGGCGACACTTGCGCGTCCACACCGGAGAGCGGCCATATGCCTGCGCTCGCTGTCCAGCTCGTTTTTCGGATTCGAACCAACTAAAGGCACATGCTCTTGTTCACGAAGGGGACGCCCCATTCGCTTGCCGCTGCGGTGCTAGATTTAGGCGGCGGCAAGCGGCAGCCTTACACAGGTGTTCGGGTACCGGCTGCGAGCCGGACACCCCGAGTCCGCCGGCCGCGGCCGCGCCGGACTGGCGCTGGGACGAGTGGCCCGAGCAGACGGAGCCCGAGGACCTGTCGCTGCCCCGGAGGCCGGCCACGCCGGACTCGCCCACCGACCTGCGCGTGCACTCCGCGTAGTCGCCGCGCGCCAAGCGCCGCTGAGCCGGTATACGAGTTCCTCCCGCGTAGAGCCGCGCCGCTGCCGGCCGTCGCCGTGCTTCGCCCATCCGACTTCGCTTACGGTGTTCGCTCGCTCCAAAAATTCCAAACACCAATCTTTTACAATAACAATTATTTTTGCTCTACTAAGCATTGTTGCAATTTTTTCACCTATTCTCAGTAAAACTACTGACGCAGACTCGTTAGGCAGTAGTCTTTTCTTTTTTTACAATTTTGCATTTGCAACGATCGTCATAAAAAGCGCTTTTTTTCATCCATGTTACAGTTTAGAAGTTTATTGTCGTACCATTTGCATAATCGCAAAGCGAGGTGAGGCAAAAACGTGCCCGTTTGTTCTTTTGTTTTCGGACTTGCAAAACATAGAAAGAATATATTGCACAAAAGATATTTTTTGATTTATTGGCACATTCTATTGTCTCCTGATACTGACAAAAACTTTTCGTTATGCTTGACTTTCTTGATCTCCGACCAGCGTCCTCCCATAAGTTGATGAGCGGGAACTAGAATATGGCACAAGAAGGCCGCGACATTGGCTTATTATTTCAACGACAAAGGCTAGTTCACAATCGGTAATTATAAAGTATTGATTCAGAATCGAGTTCCGCGTGAACACAATGCCGACGTCATTGTGCGGGCCCTGATCCGACGCTCCTTCGCGACAACCGGTTCATAATCACCTCTTTTTGTACAAATTCTGGAGTTTTTATTCAATATCCATTTTGCCGTAACCGATATCCGACTTACATTGCTATAGGGGAAGATTGTTTGGCGTTTTTGGAGATTTGTTGAAATTTTAGTGAATGTTTAAAATAAAGAGCACCAGCTTGGACCGCGGACGGCGCCGCACGGCCCGCGCTGACCGGCAGCCAGCGCCAAGTGCTTTTGTACATAATGCTATCTTATTAAAGTATTTATTGTTTAGTTAGGTTTTGTAGATGACATCAATTTACGGTATCCATCATCGATGCAGTCGGTTATCTACTGTTAATATTGTATGTAAATATATATTTATTATGTAGTAATTGAGCATTTTATCGTGGTGACGTTTGGGCATGCACGCGCGCATTTGCCGTATATGTCGTAATGCCTAATAGTCTCACAGAGAACTATCTAATGTAAATGTTTAAGATTGGGTTATGTACACTTAGGATTTGATTGTGTTAGGTAGTATATTTCGAATAGGTTAAGCAGAAAGTCAAAATATTTAATATAGATATTGTAAATACATAATATAATTATATGTAATGTAATGAATCTCTTCTCGGTGTACATAGTCCCGATGTCAGGTGGTGCGAGTGGACGGTGCCGCGAGAGCGCGCCATGTGAACATTACTGCAATTTGTTCTACGGGTATTAGTTTCCTACTAGGTGTAGTGTGTTTACTTTCTTCGTTTATGATCTTATTTAATAGCTTAGTAATTGTTCTGAATGTTAGCGCACATGATTTTATAATGATTGTATCTATTTAAGTAGAACCGATTGTTGATTTATTATTATTTTATTTTTCTTAGATGTAAGGAATACGCGTGTAGGTTCTTCTCTTAACGAAATCTAAGTGAAGTATAAAAATATACGAAATATTTTCCCAAAGAAATTATTGGTACAAAAGTTAATGTGTACAAATTTAAGGAGAATTTCAATTAGAAGTCGTAAATTCATGTTGCAATGTTGTATTATTACCGTAGTTAGTGTAAAGTAAGGCAAACTGTGCCATTATCTACCTCAAACGACTATGGTTTACTACGCCAGGGTAAAAAGCCAAAGTGGAATATTTTCTATTGTTTATCCTTGCTGAGATAACGTACAAAATGTCAAGGGTTTACTCGTCTGCGAGTAAATATTACTGGACAATTACTGTTTGAGACTGATTTTAGTTGATCTTGTTTAGAAAGCCACGAGTTATGGTTATAAACCTATTGTGCTGGCGAACTATTGAGTCCCATATGGCATTGTAAAGGGCCTGCTGCCGCGGCGGCTGAGCGTCCTCGCTTGTGATGAGACTCAGTCGCCGTGGCTTGCAATCATCTTAGTTCCTATTTTAATTATGCACTTTAAAATTTATTGTTTGCTTACATAAATATTTGTTTATTTTCATTTGTTAGTCAATTTATGTATTCCACAAAATCTGTGCCATTTGCAGCAGCGTTTCAACAGTAACCATTACGGGGAACTGCCATTTAACTTATCTACCTCAAGCTCGGAATACAGGTGTCAGTTTCATCGACAATTTGACGAATTATTCCGATGTAACTGTTTTACTTGTACAAATTATATTAGGATAACCTCAATGTGAAATAATTATGGTACGATGAATATAAATGTATTTCTTTATCAATGTCCAGTACATTATTATTAAATAAAGAGATGTTTGTTATTTATTTCCATCTTTTATTACAAACCCTACCCCCACTACAAATCAGTACAGAAAATTAGAACAGGGACTGACAGCTCCGTGGCGCAGTGGTTACCACGCCAGCCTGCGACACGGAGTGCCCGGGTTCGATCCCCGGCCAGGCCAAGATGGAAAATGATCTTTTTCAGATTGGCCTGGGTCTTGGATGTTTATCTATTTATGTATTTGTTATAAAATATAGTATCGTTGAGTTAGTATCCCATAACACAAGTCTCGAACTTACCTTGGGGCTAGCTCAATCTGTGTGATTTGTCCGTATTTATTTATTATTATTTATTATAGTTCTACCAAGCAAGATAAAGCCGGTAGGTACCTTTCATTCCGGGAAATTCTACTGTTCCCGAAGGATCGACAAAAATGCGGGCTGTACCGCGAGCAACAGCTAGTTCTATATAAAAATCTATACATAAAAACTACTTAGAAAGAAAAAATACAAAACAATAAAAAGTTCTTAATGTGCCAAAAAACGTCTCGTGATGTCATCATACTTCACGAAGACATCATAAACAGTGATTACCCAGTGGGCGTACACATTACTAGCGCTTACACATGTTAAGCAACCCCGACCGTGGTCGTTCTCGAACACTTCCGAGCCTCGGAAGGCATGTTAATCCGTTGGTCCCGGCTGTAATCATTAGATGACAGTCGCTTAACTATGTCAGATGCTCTTAGACAGCTTAAAAATCTTACATCGACATGATGTTTTGCAAGAAAATTAACAGCAACTATTTTAAATATATTTATTTTATCAATCTCTGTAATGGTTGGTCATGGAGTATGGTACTTTGTTTTCAGAGATATCGTGTTTATTAACTCTATACTTGATACTGAAACTAAATTGTCAATTTTCAGTTTTTTTTCCTGTATGTATGTTCCTCCATAACTTTTAAACGAATTAACTGAATTTTATGAAAATTGGTAGATAAAAAATTTGAAGTAGATACAGGCAGGATCGGCTACTTATTTTATACAAACATAACATAATTAATTAGTAATGTACGCGAACGGAGCCGCGGGTAGCAGTGTTTGGCATGATAATGCTCATAATATTTAAATTGACAATATGTAATGAAAAAAAAAGCCACAGGTAAGATTTGAGCCTACAAACCTTTGACTTCTGGTCCGTCGACGCTCTCAACTACTAAGCTAGCGTGGCTTCAAATCACCGCGGCGAGTTTGAAGTTTTGAACTGCGGCAATGAGCTTCGACAAGCCAGATGCAAAAAAACTCCCAAAAATATACACGTCACTTAAAAAAAATTCTAAACTCTTTCTACGTTATAAACAAGAAAAAGAAATCACATTTTTAAACTTTCCAAAATCAGGCAAATTCTATGAGGCACATGCTACGGATCCTATCAAATTTTTCTATTAGTGGGCAATCTTATATTTTTTTTTGAACCACCAACTTTTACGTAGATATGAAATGAAAAGTGTGCTAAGTAGTCTTTTTCACAATTCAAACTATCTGAACATCATTGTACTTTACAATTGACATTTCTCATATTAGAACAGGGACCGATACCTTACATACCTGTACAGGATGAAATTGAATTCATTAGCAAACGTTTAAGGAGTGACTCAGACCACGAATCGGAACAACTTTCACTTTGGGACCAACTCCGAAATTGCAAAAAAAATCAGCTGTTCCATAGATTTTGGCCAAGTAGATATTCAACTTTTGTAAGTATGGAAAAGCAGATAATTTTTTCACGATGTCGAAGTTGGTCTCATAATGAAAGTTGTTCAGATTCGTGGTCTGAGTCACTCCTTAAACGTTTACTAATGAATTAAATTTCACACTGTATATATCTGTGCGACTAAGATTTAGCAATATAAAACAATAAGAATGTTCAAATAATAGGTGTATTTCCGTGAAGTTTATTTAATCCTCCGTAATACTTTTACGATGAATTGATGATCAAACAAAATATATACCTCAAATGCGCATTATAATTACTCATTAAGAAGACATTTCTGACAGTGTTGTTACTATTTATTATATTACTCTTAACTACATTATATATCGAAATGTAAAAGTTAACGGTAATTTGCAAATAATGGTTTAAATAGTGACATTTGTGTTTACCTGCGTCATATGATTCGTCATTAATTAGAAATAAATATTAACAATTTACTATGACGTCAGAAATCTAAGACGTCATTATAATAGGAATAGTTTACTTAAATATACGTACATGAGACAAAATGTAGTATATGCTAAAACGATTCAGATCAGTAATGCCTCGCTCCACCCACGCATGGGTAAAACCAAACGACAAGAAAATAAGACACGATAAGGGTTATTACATGAAGTATACATGGTGAATTGACGCGATTTTGCACTATTGTTGTTTATTACAAATTAAGCTTTCCGTCCAATGCTGAAGGTAGATAGGTATACAAGATAAAAGAGGCAGAAATTCGCTTTGTGTAGTGGTAATTCTAGAAGCGTGGCACGACACCGCATAACTGCGGAGACAAACGCAGCGGAATCCGGTTGGTATTTATTAAATTAATCGCTCGCCCTAACAGCCCCCCCTCATTCCCTCCTAACACCCCTTACCCCGCGCCACTTAACTCCTCCACCTGTGCCATACAAATGACTACGAATCCATCAATCAATGCAACCCTTTTCAAAATGTCCTCATTAGAATCCTCTGATGATTGTACCAGTAGGTACACCCGATAGAAGGACGTTACCGACAGTAACGTCGTATTTGCGTCGACGATTGAACAGTGAGTGTTACAATTACAACTCATGTAAGTAGATACCTATCTCATTGACGTATGGGTCATAAATTGCAAGTTTGATTTAAATTAATAAGAGGACTCAAGAAATTATATTGAAGTCTTTAAATATATATTTTTTTAAATTGTAATAACCTTTCCTATTTTTTTTTTCGAATAGTTATAAATGAAGGCTTTAATGTTTAATAGTCGGCCCACGCGCGCGCGGAATATATGTAAACTATTCCGCAATTGCATGTCATGAATGCCTTCTCCAAATACATTTAAAAAGTTTGTAGACTATAACTTTTTGACTGGTAAATCTTACTTAGCTGTGATAAATTTCGTTTTATTTCGTTATACATATATGGTTAATTCTTCTGATTAATACTTATAGTATATGGACATGGCGAAACTATAAGGGTTCCTAGTACGGAACCCAAAAAAGTAATAATGTTAGAAACGAAGCATCTACAATATTTATGTCATTATTATGACATAACTGTAAACTAAATTAAGACTAATAGCCGGTTAAAGGGCATCTCTGAAACAGTAGTAGTCGCTCAGAGGACGAGAGCGGGCGAATTATAATTTATTTGGAGAAGTGGCAACGAGCCGCCGCCGCCCCGCACCGCCCGACCTACCCTTTGCTTTCGCCCTTCGTTACGGACACACACCCCAAGAGTTGTAGCTCGAAAACACACTTATTTTCTCTGGTTCCTTCTAGTGTCTGGGAAACCCTGTTATTTTGAATTTATTTTTAAAAAGCTATATTACTTAATCTAGCACATTTTGTTTATCTTGTTAATTGAATTAGTCAATTTGGATCATTAAAGTGATAGACAATCCTTAATACTATCCAACGTTTGTTGCGCTTTTATGTCTTAACTATAGAACCGATCATCGTGAAATTTTACATACACGTTGTCTGGGCTATCTACCCTTCGTCCCGAATAAATAATGCTGTTCCCTAGAGATAATAACGCGAGCAGAGCTGCGGACGCAAACTACTTAGTAATATAATAATTAAATAAATCATCCGGAAGGATATTATTTGGTCGGATTTAGGATTTCTATTGCAACCCATCTTAATTAAAGTTGTAATAGAAATGACTCCCGACTTTAATAAATCTTCTTAACATTATCATCATCAGGTCTTTTTTTGTCTCCACTACAGGAGCACGACCCTCTCTGTACTACTAGAGCCATACTTGGCCTGAGCAGCCAAAGGACTTGGCCTACACTCTCCACGCTGGCCAGACGGGTTGGAGAGGTCTCTCAGATGTTTATAAGCTTTGTTTAGCTTGTATTTCCTTAGTCGCCTTTTACGACATCCACGGGAAGACTTGGAGTGGTCCTATTCTACTCTGCCGGGTACCACACGGCTAACTTAACATTATATTTATATTCTATTAGTAGAGTTATGTTTGATTACTTGCTACTTAAATTGTAAAGATTTTCACGTACCGTTACTTTACCTCAGTACTGGAAGCAGAAGTGGAAAAAAATCTTATTTTTGTCACTTCTGGTAGAGTGAAACTCATCTACTAAAATGTGTACTCTACCAATATTAGTAATATTGGTAAATTATTGGTGTTTGTTCCATAGAAAACAAAAGTTTTGCCGGGATGTATTATGTTTAAGATAAACAACTGGTATTGAAGAAACGCATATCTTATAGATATTATTACAATTCTACAAGGAGAACAGATATCCATCTGGCGTCACGCACTCCTCAGAACAAGGACTTTCTATTCTGAGCTGAGACGCACTCTGACAAGATTAGTTCCGAAGTCATCGTTAGATGGCAGTAGGTAATAGATATACCGCTATTAAAAAGCTATAAGAATATGTATGTTATAGCGTAAAAATAGACATAAGGTTTTTTATTGTCAGTTGTACTATGAATATCTGTTAAATGTAGCACGCAACGCCCTCTTGTATAGTTGCAGCGCAACTCTAGTTTGTATGAGCCATGGAAACGTTAAAGATTCGTTCCACACATTTTAGCAAAAACAGTTTCGGTCATAGGTGATTTAGCATCTGTATCGATAGTTTTGTGGACCAATTGGATCCCGCTACTAATTTATTATAGTATTAGACATAGATAGATGATATAGGTAGGTAAGTACCTATAGTTAAATTCAAAGTAAAGATTATTGTCAAACGTTTTATACCGTTACACTAGATTTTCTACCAAAGGATTGTATCTTAATTTATAAATATTTTATATATCCTCATATGCCTGATTGTGAATATGACACTAGAGGTACTTAAGTAATTATCAAATTAATTTAAATTCATAAGGAGGAAATAAAAATAGATTGATTAATTAAGCTACAACGCTTTGGTAGGGAACTTTATACTTTCTGTTTTTTCTCTAGGTAGGTTGCGTTCAAAGGAGCTGGCGGGGTGCGGGGCGCGGCGCTCGCGGGGGACGGAATTAAGAGGGAGTCGGGGGCCGCCCTGGATACTGAGAGGAGTTTTAACCAATTAATTTTGTTCCTCAACGCAAACTCCGCTATATAATAAGGTATAAGTAGGCATTAACTGAGGCGCGCCGATAGCTAGCCCGGCCGGGGGCGACTTCGTCTTCTCCTAGCCTCTTATAACGATGTTTTATTTCTTGTTAAGCTCTCCGTTTCTCCACTTTTAATATTTAATGGCATTTTCATGGCCCGTGTTTTATAGCGCACTTACGAATTCCCAACATTATTGACGTTTTTTTATCGGCTCTGTTGTTTTCCGACGTCGCCCTATCAGCAGTTATAATTGCATAACATTAAGACCCGTTTTTATTAAGCTATAAATTAATTTAAGTATAACATTGTTCTTACGATTAATAAATATTTTAGAATCAGTGAAGCTTATTAGACGAATACATAATAGGGCGTCCGTTACAGAGATAATGTCACATGCACTTGCAAATCGCCTGTTGACAGATACGAGTACGTAATGTAGCGCTCCTCCGCACACACCACCTGCCGCTCGAGAGATACATCGACGTCTTTGTTTAACGAACCATATGTCTCGCCTTCGCTCGTGCTTTACCCACACTTCAGCCCTGTCGAGATATAAATACACGTAAACTTATAAAAAGTCTTCCCCTTTACCAATCCGTGACTAAACACCCAAAAATTTCCTACGAGGTAAGTATACATCCCATTTACTGGAAGCGGAGAGATTTAAAAATAAGATGCTTCACAAAAACACTAGCGATCGCGCCTCGAGCTCGCGACTCGCGTCAATATGACGCTCTTAAAAAACAGTTCTTAACAACGGTATTGTGTTGTTAAAAAACAAGAACGCATCACACGAAAAAACAAACCGCAGACTACGTTTAAAAAACGAAATGCAGCACGCGAGTCAGCCGAGACACCCTTTCCCTTTTGCGCGGCGACGCGAGCTACGTTTTTTCTTTATCTAAGTGAGGGTTGCGTTTTTTTACCACGATGCTACGTATAAATTAATAACTGAACGTGCTCATAATCTGCTGTTCGGAACACTTTCGGCTTTGTTATTTTTTTAACAAGTCCGCGCTCATTTGTTTTTGTGCGGCGTCGGAAACGCAGCGGTTCTATTGATTACGTTACGTCCGCCCGCGTGACAGGTGTTGCACTTTGTTTCACCAAGATATTGAATTGACAATTACTCTGCAAAGAAAACTTTCTTACATAATTACATTGAGTTATAAAGAACAAATTACTTTTTAGAAATAAATAGTATAAATCTTAGAGGGTAAGGAAACAAAAATAGATTGATGGTGGTGACACAGAAAGGACATTAACTAGGTACACGCTGTGAAGAACAATATTATATAACAGTGGTCGGTTCAACTCTTCTATTAATGTAATAATTTCATTTAACCTTGTGGTATTATATTTATGCATGTAAATAAAAAGTAGTAGTAGGCAAAAATAACTCCAAATTAGTTAAAGAAAAGGAGTTATGCACCGGAAGGCACTCCAGGAAGCAAACGTGCTTAAGCTAATAATGTGTAAGATGGCCGTTTTTGCCCACGTTTTGACACACAACTGTTGCGGCTTAGGATTCGGAGGCAACAGAAATCGAAACGAGCGACATCACGCGCCAATTTTCTAATAACTGTCATTAAAGTAACATTAAAATAAGAATAACAACAGCAACCATTTTTGCTGGGAGGTCCGTTTTTGTGTTTAATTTTTAAAAGTGAATTTCCGTAGACAATGACATCAATATAAGTAATGATTACAACAACGAATATTATAATACTAGTATTATTGAAACTTATGCGAGGTAACGTTTTATATTTAACAAAAAGGTATTTTTAATTTAGAAATATTATGTTAATTTTTTATTAAATAAATAAATATACATTCATTTTAAACTTTTTACGTGTAGAGGATTCAATGATCATTTGTGTTAAATACTGAAATGCTGAGTGGTGGGCCACAGAGCATAACACCTCTAACACTGATTATCCAGTCACTTACGAAATTAAACGTGTTACTACTTCTGCAAAAGACATAACTATATTGATCTGCGCTTTGTTATGAAAGAGAAAATAAAAAATATTCCATTTGGCCCTATACCTACGTAACTATTGAATCCATGGCGCATATATAATATGAAATCGAATCAAAGTGTTTAGAGAAATAAGTGTCGCAGGGTTAAAAAAATACTTTCTTGTATAAATTCATTTCACAAAGAGAATCTTTATAAACATAATAGAGCTTTTAAGAATGCATGAATCTGGACGGGATCGTCGGAGGTAAGCAAATACGTGAATGCATTGGATACGCATTGTGAGACATGCACGTGTGACTCTGGATCAGTAGGTTAGGGTCGATCAGCTAGCGACAATCGATTATTGCGCTCTGTTTACCCTTTTTGAGTCATACATTGACGTCTAGCATTCTCAAGAATTAAATGAACACTAGATTTATAAAATTCAATCTTTACAATCATCAAAATGCTAAAAATGTGTTGTATTTTGACTGAAGTGCAGTCACGTTGTAAGATTTACAACTATGTGCAACAGAAAATTGCGATTGTTCCTATGTTGTTAGTTTTTATTATCATACTCGTATAACAAAAATAGTCACTGCATGCCATAGAAATGTGACTTTGCCAAAATTTTGAATCGCACTCAATTACAGCAGATATGACCTCACACTTTGACATCCATAAATAATGATTAGCACTACTAACAATGTATTAATAAAGAGATGTTAGGCAATAATAATGTTAGTTCTAAGAAAATCTATTCGTGAGTTGCCGCAAAACACGAATTTAGACAATTTTCGTTGAATTTTGCGTGAAGATCGCGAAGTTTAACAAAAGATAATAATGTCGATTCTTTCCACCACTCCATTTCCAAGTGGATGTGAACTGCGACAATAAAAAATCCGCCCGCGCTGTGTCACGCAAAAACTCATATTTTGATAGTGACTCCGGCAACCGCCGGCCATTGTCGCGAGCCACTTTGATTATTGATTTTTACGCTAAATAATCCCTTTTTCAAAATTTCTATTGATCGCAATCATTTCCTTTAACATTTTGATGTAGTGCATAAAGGAATGTTATACAATACAGTCATTAATAACCCGTATGGGACTTTTCGTGATATAAAGTTTTTGTTAATACCACAATTTCATTGCTGTCATTTGATGATGCATGTATGTACTTACTAATTTCTATATTACGTACATATATGCTAAATGTAATGAGACATTTTCTAGTTTGTTATGTCGGGATGTCCTAGGTACTTAGTAAAATGATATTAAACGTCGAAAAATTAAAGAGCTGCGCCATATACAACTACAATCAAGCCTTTTGAATTTATTTGTTATAAATTGAATTAAGGATGCTATTAGAACAAATGCATCCAAATAATGTCAGATTGAGGAACTTGGGACATAACTGAAGACGCCGACTGAGGCATTGTTGAGAAAAGAGTGAGTAGCAAGAAGAAACGATTTTCTCACAAATTTGTTTGCTAAGAAAGGGTAATCCTTTAATCCCACAGTATCACTGCCGTTCAGTCGCGTAGTAGCATGCGACAATGTGTAATTGTCAGCAACATTGCAAGTAGTGTTTGGTGACGCCGCGAAAGACTCCCGACAAAAGAGTTTGTTTGCGTCTGCTTTGCATTAGTTGTTTGTAAAACCACCAGGGCTACTGGTTTTGTTAGAATTTAATCCGTTTGTAGTCTCCTTTATTGTGTTTTGATAAAGGGACAAGAGCTCGGCGGCGCATTAACACATAGGTTTACTTTCTCGGCAGCCAGTTAACACGTAAAAGTAAAATAACATCAATTGCAGAACAATAACATACTTATGTAAGTTATTTTCTTTTCCGTTAGGATTATTTTACCATTTCGTATACCTATATAATTAAAGAACTCTTAGAAATATTGTCTGATTATGAAACTCTATCTTCGTGAAATCAGATCCCGCGGTCGATTCAGAGGAAAATCTCCACGAATTTTGTTTGTTTTATAAAAACTTACGAAGCCATTTCGGGGCGGTGCTCACAACTGTTGATATGTCAATTTTAGAATTAGTAATCTAATGTTTGTATCTATGTACTACGTTAATAACTGACTTAATCCCACTACAATGGGAAAGTGCCTTGATTTCCATATTTGTAACACTTGAACTAAGTAATTAACCGACCCACGTCAAATTTAGCATTTTTCTAGTATGAGAACAATGTGTATAGGTACACATTATTTACTCGTACTGAAAACTGCAATAACACAAGCGAAGTCGCAAGCAAGGTTAGTCTCCCGTATTGCCCGTTCGTTTGCATATTCGTATTTATATATATATAGTATTTTAAAAATCAACACCAACTACGAAACTGCACTGTCAGCCTACTATGCCTACGCACACTCGTGGCTCCGATATGGGATAATACTCTGGGGAAATAGTGTAGATGTACACGCACTCTTTGTTATGCAAAAAAAATGCATTCGCATATTAACTAACACCAAAAGTCCAAACAGTTGCAAACCGCTCTTTATTGAGAAAAATATACTGACATTGCCATCACTATACATTTTAGAAGTATCCCTTTTCGTGAGAAAACACTTTTATCTTTTTACACACACATAATATTAACACACGCCACAAGTACAGACTGAAACTGCCCAAAATAAACTTAGAAATATTCCGAAACAGTCCATATGTAATGTCCATCAAAATATTCAATAACTACCCGTCCAAATAAAAAATGAAGAAAAAAACACAATATTTACAACACGACTTAAACTACTTTTACTTTCGAAGGCGTACTACACCATAGACGAACATCTAAATGACAAATTTGAATAAAAATAACTTTCAATCTTTTGACTTTAATCCAATTATACCAAATTAATTTTATATACTTTTGACCAATTAACGTTATAATTTTATTTATAATGTATAAATATTGACTACAAAACTAATTTTGACTTGTATAATCATATTAAATGTCGCAAAAATTATTTCGTGCCAATTTAAATATTTAATTTTATATCTTTTAGTAATTAATCTGTCGCAACGGCCTGACTGGGTACATGTATATACTGCACTATCTATTATTGTCAACTGTATGCAACATGTAAGCGAAATAAATGAATTATGAATTATATATATATATATATATATAAGCCCGTTCGTATGTATATATATATAATTGTATTGAATGTAGGTATCCCCTAAAATTTTATTTATCTACTAATCCTTACAAGTACATATCAATCCTGCAATTAAGATAATAGATACTTATTCATACACATGACATGGCATACAAATACGCTAAGGTGCACGCAACTTTATAGGGGCAACATTTGCATATACGACACTGTCAGTATAATAAATTAATGTTTTTTCTTACTTAAGTTCATTTATTAAAATCTATTGTCAGGTGTGTGTCTAAGATTAGTGCTGTTTCATCTGCCAACCGCACGGCCAACGGGTCATGCGCAAAAAACGTGCAACGGGTGACGACAAAGGGGAAACTTTTTTAAACGTCAAAAAAGAGTTCAACAAGGGCTTGATAACCCAAATGCGCTAACGGGCATGCAACTTGATCATCCTAACACCTTGATCAATGTGGGTTACTAGAATGTAGGCGAACCGGTGCAAACTGTTTGCCATTTTAGTTTTTACTCGGATTGCTAAAAATTGACGGCTGCTGCGCTGACGAAAGCTGACACCATCCGGTTGCAGCCATGTTGCGAGCTAACTGTAGGTGTTACGCAAAATGTGGTAAAAGAGTTCAATCGCAATGGGACCTATTAAAACGGCTACACGATTTTTTCCAACTACCGTTAGTTACTTATATTATAATAGTTTATTTAATGCCTTTTATTGTTTATGTCCACTAATTACCACTAATCGCTATATAGGTATGTACTTCATGTCTCACTGTAATCCGAGCGCGTTCCCGAATGCTTTTTCTGCTATGGTCTTTCATGCTTGGCAAATAATTAAGAAACCGCTTATAGATGTTAGTGCTCTTGGAATTTAGTCATCTAGTTCGACAATAGTAGATAGAGATGGACTAAGGCGGCTTCTTTAGGTTGCAAAACTACGCGGTTACGATATCCTGTAGTACTGGTACAACACACATAATTTAAAACATAACCAAAAACCCTTCCCTGGAATCGAATGGATGAAAAATAAGTACTGCTAAACAAAAGATTAAACACAAGATAATTGTACGCATAATGTTGTTTATTCGTATTTCATTGATCTGGGTCAGTGAGACGCAATTTTTTTTAAATCTATGGGGTCAGTTTAGAGATATTTTAGACGAAGAGAAGAAAATAGATTTTTTTAAACGATCGAGATTTAGAAAAGTGGTCAAAGGAACCAATACTAACTAATAAATAAACTATATGTTTTATTCGATGATATATCTTCCTTCTAATTGTATGAATATCACAAATAATAAGTAGATTTAATGATTTCTACGATAAAGATGCAGCTACATCTCCTTATTTGGTGGCTAGCAGTTTTGATGCTTTTGCACAATAATTAAAACATACCTAACTTTCATTTTATAATGTAAATTGGCATGATAAACTGTCTATAAATACTTACCTTTTGGATAACAGTATAAGACTGAGTGTTTTCGTAGTATGCTCAGGCAGCAAAAACACCAATGTGCTTAAAGTATGTAAAATATGTCAGATGTTCGACATAATTATTATACCAGGGGTGCAGAAATCCATATATATATTTTATGTTAAATTTATTTATTTATAGAAAGAAAAACATTATTGCCCAAAAGACAAGACACGCACTTGCCTAGCAAAATCGACCTTGAACCATAGAAATCAATAGAGTTATTACCACAAGTGCACTATTATGGCATCAGCTGATCTCTTGTTAGAGTTCAACGCACTTTCTATTGTTCTCTCCTATGGTGCATACACAAAAAACGCGTTTCGATCCATAGTAAAAAAAGCTCAACCCTTCCGTGCGTCGCGTGGCAGGTACCCCGTACACAACCCTTTACAAAAAATACTCGGGGAGGCGAAAGGGTAAAAAAGGGTTATTATTACGCATGCGCCCCAGGGATCAGTGCCCTCGTTTCTCATTTTTAAATTTCAACTACATTTAATTTGTATAATTTGAATATTTTGCATCCAATATTTTATAGAAAAAACGCATGAATACGAATTCCTTAAATGGATTGTGGATAAAACAGTTAATAGATTGTTTAATAAGGAAAAAATCATATTATATTTACTTACACGTTTAACTTTGTGCGTTATTTTATATTTTCAATTCTGGTTGGAATTAAATTATTGCCTCGCTCGAGCTCGTATAATATTCGTAGATACTGGACTAGACTCGTTAGAAGTTAATTGATATGCATCCGCCTAGAATTCAAGTACCTACCAGTGGAAGGGGAATCTTTCGGAGATATATTGTTGATTCTTGACTTTTCTGTGTGTAATGCGCCAAGTCGCACGAAACCATTTAAAGTTGATGATGTCTCATTACGAGTATATCTCATGACAGACACTTTGTAGTAAAGTTTTTGTAAGTAAAGTTTTAAGACTTATATACTTGATCGAAATTAGTAAGACAAAAAGGCAGCATAAAACTTAATTTGTCATTAACTCTCTTATTCATGAGGAGGCAAACTAGTCAAATTATTGGAAATGGGATTTCTTGAAAAATAAGTAATTTATGGCAACGCAATAAGCGATAATTTTAATTTTAATTAAAGTATATTATAAGTTTATAAATAAATATATATACGAATTTTAAATTACATAAGGCATCAAATAAAAAAAGAAAATGTACTCGCAGCATAAAAAGTCTGTTACCTGTAATGTAGCTAAAAAAAGAAAAGTATGTAGCAATTTGTACGACCTGTCGGCTCAAAATTGTAATAAACAAATTTAATGCGAACGACAAACGCACATAATTCGATAATAACAAACAGTCACAACGAAAACACGAACAAAGCTACCATAGAGCGGACTATAACTATAATTAAGAAAGATAAATATCGTTTATTACTGTTAGGAAAGTAGATTAGAAAAAACTACCCCTTTCACCCCACAATTTGTAACCCGTACAGTGGGCGCCGCGCCGCGCTGCCCGACACGCATAAAAACTTACGACTCGCACAATATTATGGAGCGCACTTTTTGTAGGTTTAAATATTCATTTAAACGTGAATACATACAATTTTAAATGATCACGTTGATTCAATATTAATTAATTAGCTTTGGGTTATGCGGAAACAATATTTTTTATTATTCATAAGGTGAATACAAGACATTTTTAATAAAACATTACGTACCAAATAAACCTACACTTGCTTTTGACCGTGACTTCATCTAAATTTGGTTACTAAACAGTTTAAGAGAAATTACTCTTTTTTTATTTGTAATCTGACAAACAGAGACAATAATTTTATTGTGTCTCATGTCGCGAGATAAAATGTTTTACAATGTTTCAAAGGTATACCAGGTACACTCACAGAAAGCAATTATTCAAATTAGGAATAGATTGACTCTTTAAAATAGATTGTAAACACGAAGAAGTGCCTTTAAGGCTCTTTGCCTAAAAGAAACCCACTTCATAGTGTTTATTTTTTTCTTATTTTCATATTGACATTGAGTTGACTATGAAATAAGAATCTGTCTCTATAGTTGCATAGCCAAGGAAAAAATGTTACAGTTACATAACGCTTTTCCATAATAATAGAATCATTATCGAAAACAGAAGAGCGGGCAGCTGATTTATTGGACGATAATGGTAGCTGTCATAAATAGCTTTTTCTAATGAACGTTTTTTATCGCGTGCGCTGCACCGGGCACACCGGGCTAGATACGCAGCTTTTTATTAATGCACTGTTTCAAATTACGTATGCATACACCATGTTTTATTTTTCAAATAAAACCATGGTAAAAGAATTGATTGGCGTTGTTTACGAACCGTTATTACAACAAATTTTAGTAGACTATCTCTAAACTTACGAATAAATTAAAGAATGTTACAAATTACCATACTTAAGCATACCTTCACAAGTTTTTGAGTAAGCATAAAATTAAAAAAGTAAATACACATTGAAATCCGGCCAAATACAAACAAATTTAAAATGGCAACAGTACTCATGCGAGCCGTCACCCACATGTGGCCTGACCTTGACAAACGAGGCGGTGGTTCGTCCGCCGCCGATCATGATTTATTGCACGTGCAGTTATTGCACTAGTCCGCGGCCGCAGCCGCGCCGCCGCACTCGGTTGTATCCGCGTAACGGATACATTTTGCACACGCATAATTTCTTTGACTTAAATCGACTTAAAAATTCAGCATTTCTTTCCCCGTTGAAAAAAAGAGTTATTATTGATCGTAGATTTCTCGTCGTGGGGTGCAGCGGCCGGCTGAGTCACCCCACGGTTTTTTACTCACCCTAAGTTATATTTTTTGTAAAGCCCCCCCCTCTCGCCCCCTGGCCCGCTTTAAAGGATGAGTAGTCTCTATGGAAACGGCTCGATCTAATTTATAGGCGGGAGAAAGTACGGATTGCTTAATTAAGAATTTAAAATGTGTCTAGTAAGTAATTAATTACGAATTTCTAGTCTGCGAACTTAAGGCTCAGGCAGGACAGATATATTTCTTTCCTTTTCTCGCAAAGACGCGGGTTTTAGGGCTATTAAGATTTTAATTAAATATGAAACAAAGAATTAATTGCTTTACTTAGCTGCCGGGCATAAGTTTATGAAGTTACTGAGAGGAGGAATTCAATTTCAGAGAGTGCTTTACCAAGGCATTTAAAAAAGTGAGACACCATTTTTATTATTAATGACTCGATACTTTCTGTTCGCATTTGCACACATTAAAAGAGTACTATGCATCGGGTATGAATAAGGAAGGGTTTAATAAAGCGGCGTAGAGCGAGGGCACGCGCGCGGGTTAAAAAACTGTGGGTCACGGGCGCTCCGCGGGCCGCGTCAGTCGCTGGGCTCATGTAGCGACGAGCGCTCGCAGGCCGCGGCCCAGGCGCAGACTCCAGCGCAGGCCACTAATAGTCAACACCATTCATAGGTGAGATTTCTTTACAATTAATATGCATGTTCTACTTTCCTTGCGTCGACATTCTTTGGTGAGTGGTGACTCCGTGGCGCAGTGGTTAACACGCCAGCCTGAGACACAAGAGGATCGAACCCGGGCTGGGTTCGATCCCCGGTCAGGTCATGATGGAAAACGATCTTTTTCAAATTGACGTGGGCCTTGATGTTTATCTATATAAGTATCTATTATAAAATATAGAATCGTTGAGTTAGTATCCTACGACAAAAGTTCACAAACTACTGTGAGGCTAGCTCAACTTGCGTGATATGTCCCTGTGTATTTATTTATTTATTCCCCTATAGAGGCGACTCGGCCCGTCAATATGAATAACTTTCCCTATGAGACCTAGGCTCTGAACTTGTAAATTTTAATATGTTCTGAATGTCAACATTTGTTTTCAGTTCCTAGGGAATGTCCAGAGCAACTTTACATGCCATATTATGTATACTTTTCTTGTACTGCTAGATACTTATACGTAAATTATGTACCTGCTAGCGTTTTTGTAAACTATGTTTTTTTACTGTGATTTAGTATCCAGATAAAAATATCTAGGATCAACAGGTACTGAACTCGATACTGTACTCTTAATAAATATTCTTGTGTAAACTCACGCACAGTCTCGTTCATAGACGTATACAATTTATTATTGACTCGAAAATACAAATAATTCTATATTTTATTACGCAAAATTATATTTCTTAATTATTTATTTGGGTATTTAATCTAGTCATATATGACTCTACATTTACATAAAAAAGAACACTACAAAGTACAAAAAGCACTAATGTAGCTATGCAAATTCATGTGTATGTGTGTAAGAGAGTGAGTGTGTGTGTGTTGGCAGTATACCTGTTACGTGACGCTTTATCGGGAATCACTCTGCATGGCCAGACATAAACTTCGTTATAAAATTTGTAAGAAACCACCATAGAAACTCCTTTTTAACTGTTTTCAAAAAAGATGTTATCAATTAGCTTGTATGTTTTTTCAATGTTTGTTATCTCAAAAATATTTTTTTGAAAGGGTATACTCTCCAATTGGCCCCATTTAAATTTCATCAAAAACGGTTCAGTACTTTGATTGAAGTCGGTTATGAATTATTTATTTTATATAATTAATTATTATTATTATACGGCCAATAGACATTCTGATTAGGTTATTCTTATTATCCTATCACGGTTCATGTATGACCTACAGTTTGCTAATGGAAAGACAACAGAGGCTAAGCAATAGGATCCCGTTGGCACCCCTTCGGTACGGATAGCTAAAAAGTAGGTTTTATGTATCGAAGGTTGTAAAATGACTTTACAAGTGTCTGTGCAACCCTACGAATAAGTAATAGGTCGTGCAACCTTCGAAAATCAATTATTGACAATGAAATGTAATCAACCAACAAACATCTCAATATAGCTCGACCAATATTTTGATAGAACCCTCGGCTATGATATCGATTTGTGGAAATTGCTGATCATAATAATTACATCTTGTGGGTTAGGCGAAAAAAAAACAATGGCGACAATGCTGCCTAATGAGCCATAAAGAAGAAAACGATACGTAGAGCAAGGCGTAGACAAAAAAGGGCGCGGCAGGGGTGCGGGCGGCGTGCGGGCGGCGGCTGAGGAAATGGCGGGAGAGCTAAATTAATTTGCGCGCTCCCGCCAAACAAAGGCACGCTAATGGAACGCGCCGAATGGAAAAAATGCCACCGTCCGCTCTCCGCTGACTTATTTTTTTTTTTGCAAATACAACCTTTGACTTTCCCAAATGAATAACATTACACCCGTCGAAGTTTGCCGGCAGGTCGCTTTGTCCCGCTTTAATGAGGAAGAAGAAAACCCGATACTAGCGAATTCCATAATTGCTCACTCAAAACAAACTTTGCTTTTGTTCTAATTACTCGAAGCGAAAAGTTCTGTAAAGCATAATTGCTATTTCTTTAAAAATAATTCAATTCATGATCCAGTGAATACATTAAATACTAAAGATCCTCTGAGAATATTTTAACGAAATCAAGGCTTTTCTTCTGTAAATTTTGTGATAAACGATTGTTAAATATTTCTTTTGATTAAAATAATTTACTAAGTTTTAAAAAAATTTGCTACGCAAATAAAAAATATGTTTGACAAAGATTTCCAAAGTAATGCTGTAGCGTAGCACACATCGTAGCTGGCGTAGACTTGCTACAAGTCGGCTACGATCACAATTACTATTCGATGTGCAGCCGTGCCGCATAGTGAAAGTACAATGCGTGAACAATTATGTGGATACATAGATGTAGTTTTATTCCTTAAATAAATATATTAACTACTAGCTGTTGCCCGCGGCTCCGCCCGCGTTAATGTCGTTCCCTTGGGAACAGTAGAAATGATAAAAATTCCATTCAAACACCTCCCCCTCTGCTTTTTCCTCTTAAGGGGGAATTTAATACATTTCACCTGCATAGATCTTTAGCCCTTATGGAGTGGATTTTGCCCATTTCACCTACACAGATATTTTTTTATTGTAATGGAGAACTTATATACTTATTGTCATATTTCTAAGTCTAAACATAAAAAAATTCCATACAAACTTTACCCTACCTATTTTACCCCTTCAAGGGGAAATTTCGTTCATTTTAACTACACAGATCTTTTTAATTGTAATGTAAACATATGTACTTATTTTCATACGTCTAAGTCCAGAAATGAGAAAATTACATACAAACCCCCCCCCCCCCTCTGCTTTTACCCCTTAAGGGGGGAATTTTATACATTTCACCTGCATAGATCTTTTTAATTGTCACCGTGAACTTCTATACCTATTTGCATACTTCTAAGTCTAGAAATAAAAAAAAAAACCATACTAACTTTAATCCCCTATTTTATCCCTTCAGGCAACGATTTCGTCGGTTTTACCTACATACATCTTATTAATTGTAATCCAGAACGTCCAGAAATGAGAAAATGTCCATACAAACTTTATCCCCAAATGTTGCGCCATAAGGAGGGGATTTCATACATTTCACCTACACAGATCTTTTTAATTGTAATCGAGAACTTACATACCTATTTTTATATTCTAAGTCTAGAAATGGAAAAATTCCATACAAACTTTACCCCCCATTTTCCCCACTCAAGGGAGAATGTTGTCTGGTTTACCTAAACAGATCTTTTTTAATTTTAATTGAGAACTTGTAACTTTGAAAGTAGGTACTACTTTCAAACTTCTAAGTCCAGAAATTAGAAAATTCCATATAAACTCCACCCCCCTTAATTTTCTAAAAATCCTTTCTTAATGCTCATTTACACCATAAAAAGAATCCCTGTGCCAAATTTCAAGTTTCTGGGCACAGTAGTTTCGGCTGTGCGTTGATATATAAGTCAGGTTTGCCTTTGGCCCGCAGCTCCGCCCGCGTAAGTGTCGATTTCTCAGGAACAGTAGAATTACCCGGAATACATTCGTTCATGACTTTCAATGAATTCAATAACTTCTAAAACGGAAAGTTTCATACTAACTTTGCATTCCGTTATACCCCCTTAAGGGATGATGAGAAAATTATTTTACTCGTGTTTCATGCCTTTCAGTAAAGAATCTTCATGCTGAATTTCATTCGACTAACTTCAAAAATAACAAAGTTTCATGCTTACTTTGCACCCCTATTTTACCCCCTTAAGGGATGATTCTTGAGTAAAATATTTTATTCGTGTTTCATACCTTTCAGTAAAGAACCTTCATGCTGAATTTCATTCGAATAACTTAAAAAACGACAAAGTTTAACTTTGCAACCCGTTTTACCCCCTTAGGAGATGAATTTTCAAAAATCCTTTCTTGGTGTTCCCCTACGTTATAAAAGAAACCTCTGTGCAAAATTTCAAGTTTCTAACCCTTATAGTTTAGGCCCTGCGTTGATATGTCAGTCAGTCAGTCAGCTTCTCCTTTTTTATTAGTATGGATTACTATGGATAGTACGGCTAGGTATAATGCTGTCGTATAATGATGATGAATTGACTTTGGATTTTAATTTTCTTATGTCATTTATTATTTCAATTTATTTTTGCTATATATTTGTAGGCAAACTCATGCCTTAAGTTCATTCAAATGACGATAACTTTTTTTTTAATGAACCGATTTTGATGAAACAAACTTCAAATGTTTTGCTGAGTTAAAACAAAGCAATTGGTGAAAGTTTGAAGTAAATCGGTTCAGTATTTTCGGAGATAATCGTGATCATACATACAGACAGACAGACAGACAGACAGACAGAGACAAAAAATTCCAAAAAAAATTTTTTGCTTTATATTATTCCTTTTAACAGCCCGCCATATGCCAGGCGGCGTGGCGATACAAACGCGGATGGTCTAAACGCGTTGGCTACTTTGGATATTTTCGTTTTTTAGGAATATTCAAGGGTTATTCGAAAAAGAAAAACATATGATGGCTGCCTTATCTGTAATGCAATAATAATCAAAAGTTTCAAGGTTAATTTTAATGTATTTGGTGAATAATGCTATATACCGAGTAAATTATACGTGATTTGGAGGCAACTTTGCAATTTTTTTCTATCGAGAAAATTTAACGCAATCGTGTTTTTGAGTCATATAGTTACCAGAGTTAGTCCTGAACTTTGCTGCATTTTTATTTCAACTTGAGTATTTAATTATTATTGATATAACAGTCAATTATGCAAAGCAGTGTGAGGTAGTACGGGCCCTTAAGTGTCCCTCTATCCATTTCAGTCAAAAATTCTAAATGTACAGACAAAATATTTTTACTGTTTTATTATATGTATGTATAGATAAATTCTAGCACAAACACAAACATTTTTTTTAAACATTGGAGTCGACGGGCAATGAATGGTGATTTCAATCATAATTTTTTTCAATGTTATAGTTTTCTGCAATGTACATATAAATTTAATATTCACATAAACCTACATATTAAAATAAACCTTGGATTGTGCAAGACGTGTTATTTTTTAACCGACTTAAAAAAGGAGGAAAAACATATTTAATGTAATTAGAAGTGCCTTTTTCAAAATAAACTTTTGAATTTGAGTTGCAATATTCACAGAAAGAAATCTTGAAGTATATTGATGTCACTGAACAACTTGCCCTTAGGAGCTATTCATGAATAACGAACATAGATTGTTGACCTTCCTTATAGCTTTCCAAATTTTTTGATCATCTGATTGGTCAAATTGTATTAGAGATAGATAGAGAGCAAAATAATTTAAATTACATCACTTCAAGTTCAAGCCATGATGATATATTTGATAAACATTAATTATTTAAACGAAAACTAACTAAAAATAAAATAGCCTAACCTACATAATTAAAAATAACCATTATAAATAAAAAATGTCCCGCAGTTCGTTGTCACGCGGAAGAGTACCTAGAAGGCTGACAGCATTGCCACGTTGGATGGCAATGCTTATTCTTTGTCCTAGAAAATTGCCAGCCCTCTGGTCACCCGACACCTCAACCAGCTTTTGGCTTAATGACTTAAATAGATTATGAGCCGACGGGCCCCATGGACCAAGTGTCTCCACCCCAAACGGCTCAAAAATGAAACCGTTGCCGATGCAGGCATATTTGCGCCGTTTGAGAGTTTCGGCATTGGCTGCAGCCATGCCTGCCTTAGACCCAGTGCTGGGGAGGTGGGAAGGCGCGAATGTGTCGACACACGTGGCATCCCAAACAAGTGGCCTTCCCATCCTCCACGGCACAAGGGTCATTCCGTCCGGCCTCTTGCCATCCTCACGCACCAGGCCATTTGGTTCTAAAACAGCTGGCACGTGAATGGTGACAAGAGCCCTTTGGATTATGTTATTAATGGTGGCATGGCGCGCCATGCGACCTGCACTTTTGAGACACGAAAGTCCATGACGCCCAAACTGGTCTACGGTATCGCCGCAAAGACAACGATGCGGGACATTCGCTTTAGCTCCTAAACGCAGACATGTCGCCAGACGGAATGTATTATCGTCCAGAAAGGTACCCAAAGTGAAAGAAGGTAAGGCCTGTAACCAAAGTCCTGACTCCCACTCCGCAACGGCAAGGAGACGCGCTCGTTCTGCAGAGTTGCCACAAGAAGATTCAAGTAGGTTACTCTGTACAAGTCTGCAGAGCGGCTCGTCCCAACGCCTCTGAGAAGAAGGGTTATCTGGAAATTCCGAATTTAAACAAAGCTCTGACCAAGCGTCTCTGGCTTCTGTCATATAAGCAGTTTCATAAGATGGGTTTTGTAAAATTTTCTTAAAAAGGTCTTGTATGCTATGGACAGAAGACAAAAATGCTGGCAAAGCAACACTAGAAATTTTTCGTATTCCAAGTCCTCCTAGCCTTATAGGTAAGGAGGCTTGTTCCCAAATAAAGTGATCAAACTCAATGTTTAAAAGAGACGCCAAAGTGTTTTTAATGACGTTATCTAATTTTGTAAGAAGATCCGGGTATTTCCACAGATGACTGCACCGTAAATTATATGTGAAATTTGGAACAAAAAGACAATGTTTTAGAATAGAAAAAGCGAAATGGCTATGGATATTGGAAAGTCGGTCGGAAGCTAACTGAAAACTTTGTACTTTTTCCTCAACAAAACTGGGAAAAGAATCATCAAAAATCGGGGAGCCTAGGAGACGAAGCGAAGACTTGTCAATAATTTTGATGTTGGGGGCCAATGCGTTAAATTGGGTAACAGTTTTAATTTTGGTTAGAAGAGGCATTTCATGGTCGATAAATAGTTCACATTTGGAATAATTTAAACTAAGACCAATAGAAGTCAAGCCACGTTTAAGGTCTTCTAGGTCCTTCAAAACGGTGTCAGGATGGACGTCTCCCAAACTCCCATCATCAAGGTACCATGTGTTAAAACTGGAATTGATTTTTTCAATGACTGGGTGGATTGCAAGACTGAAAATAACCGGACCCAAGGGGTCACCCTGCTGGCACCCTACTGCCGAATAAAGGAGATTGTTTTGGTACATCAATTTAGAATTTTGACTATAACACTGCCAGAGGAAGTTGTAAACCGAAGGAATTTTGATCGTTGCTTGTGCCAGCATAGCGCCCCTATCAACCGAATTGAACGCGTTTTTTATATCCACCTTCAGCAACACCCCACCCTTTTGAATATTTAAATAGGTGCGCAAAGAATGGACAGCGGCCTCACAGCCACCCTTGGAACCGAAGCCTAACTGAATCGGTTGAAAGTAGTCCCCAAGGGTGGCAGCAATAGCTCTACAGCATATTTTGGCTGTAAGTCGGCGGTATGTTGAGCCTACAGCGATAGGCCGGATGCCGCCGTCCTTCTTTTTCAGGGCACATAGGTTAGCACCATATAAAATGCTGGTAACGCTATCATTGACCCTTCCCAATAACATAAGGTTGACAAGAGCTGTGAGATCCCTCAAGAGCGAACCGCCGGCGTCAAAGCTGTCACCGCTCAAAAGATCTTTTAAATGTTGAGGTGACAAACCATCTAAACCGCCTGCTGAGCCACTTCTGAAGGACATCACAGCCGCGTAAACCTGCTCCTCTGTGGCTTGCAGGGCCTCATCGATGTTATTGGGAGGGTCAGGTAGGTTGGGGTTGTCTGCTGACGATGGATGCTTCTCCTGTAAAGCAGAGAGAGTGTCCGGAGTGTTTGGGGCAATTGCATCGTCCGAGAAAAGAATTCTTGCTGCACCTTTGAGGTCACCTTCGCTTATTTTTGATTCCACATACTGTGACAAACTTTTTTGCTTTAATTTGGAAATCGAAATATGCCGAAATGTTGAGGAATTTGAGTTAATACAGTTTTGTTTTATTTTTGATGTAAGATTTTGAATACCAGATGGGTTTTCGTTTGATACATGTAGAATCCTAAAAGCGAAGGTGAGTAAATGTTCCCAAGCCTCTTTTGAGTTCTCGCGGACTGTCCTTCTTATATCACTAGCAAGCGCTAGTGATACAGTGCGACGAGCACCTTTGGGTAACATCACTTAATACGGTTTTATCGCGTTGGTTACATTTAATAAATAACGTTAAATAACCGCTAACGTTTTGATAACTATACAGTTTTATTATTCAGAAAACGTTAACTTGAATCTGCGGAAATGAAAACTGTAAAATCTTGAAATAAAAATTGCAAAAATTAAGTCTAATAAAATCTAGTAAAATTAGTAAGTCTAGTAAAATTGTAAGATTAAGTCATTTAATTTAAATGTGTAACAATCGCGAAAATATTAGGTGCATTAGGTAAAAAACATTATAGTAGACCTAGTTATTGGAGACTTAATATTGTTGTGAGGCGATTTTGTTTTTTTTTATCTTGCTTTTGAGGACACGATGACAGGATATTTTTAATTATTAATTTTATGCTATTGAACCCACTACTAACATCTGCACAATTGTCGATCAATGATGACTAAGTTGCCATGACTTTCAATCGTTATCTCTTACAATAAATGTACTTTTTGATTTTTTGAGTTTGTATTTGATGAGATTTGTCACGGGAATCTAGAACTAATGAGAGCGAGAAATGACAATAAGGCCTAATGATTCACAAACGATAATTCGTGTGATAAAAATAAATTCGCGTACCTACATGGAAATTAGCACAACCCTTTTTGTGTATACAACGAAGGGTGATAACAACTTTCTCATAGTATTTTTGTATTGTGATGGCCTCCGTTTACTTCCTAATGTGGACAAATACTTGTATTCCATTTGCACTATATTTGTCTGCGGTTCTGGACCTTGCCAATAAGTGTCGTCGTCCGACGGACAGCAAACTTGTTAAAAATATATAACAGCATGAATGCGGTCATAATAACGGACTTTGAGTTCCGACGCACAGCACGGCTGAGGATACATCTAGGAAATCTCCCACATAAGGAAAAGCGTTTTTGTAGTGTGGTCTAAATATTTGTTTCTAGTATGTACTAGTATTTTTATTTTATTTTAGGTAATTTATGCCTTGAATCGTTTAACAATTGAAAATTTCTTTAAAATAACATTAAAGGAACTAGTTGTGACATTCAAAAGGGTGCGATGAGGAGCCTAAATGAGCGCGTGGAGATAATCAGATTTACTGCCTTGCTGCGCGCGCGGTGCGGCGTTATCACCTGCGACTCGCGACCTGCCGGAAACAATGAGCGATGCTTATCTAAATGTACTGCACCGGCGAGCCATTTTGTCGCAGATCAAATTAATGCGTCTTCCATTACTCCGGCGAGATTTATGCGCACCCAATTAAAAGTTCCGAGCGCTGAAGACGAGAAATTAGTGGAATACGCTCACATTTATCAAGACATCAACGTTGCCTCGCGCCACGCGAAACTTCCCAAATTTAAATTAGAGACGATTTTTACAGCTACCTCCCGTGGGGGGTAGGGGGGCGCTACCCTTTCCTTATAACGAGGAAGGCCTCATGCATTTTTATGTGCTTCTTTTTTCGTCGGCGTTTTAAACAAGGGGGTGAGCGTGGGGTGCCCGGGGGTGAACTTTTTTATTCGCGTCTTGATAAGTTAGGGTTGAAATTAGACGTTCGAGTTTCGCTCGCGGAATTCATAATGACGAAAATTAATAAGTTTTCTTTTGAGGGCCCTCCGAACTACGCCGTTTACCGAATACTTATAACTGCGTTTTTTACTCAACGTTACCGCACTGTACAAGCGTCACAGTTTGTAAAATACTTTTTAAACGATTATATAGGTAGGTTTTCTATAATACATTTTATCTTAAATCATGTTCCTTACATATTTGCATTTCTCCATTTTCTGCCCTGTATCCATGCTTGTGTTCCGAATATTAAAAACCAAGTTTCTTTAATTTTTGGCTTGTTTATCAATAATGTATTGTAATATAATACTATGAATGTATAGCGTCTCGCACATTTCAAAAGTCGCATACTGAGGAGACCGATTAACCCCTACACCAAATGGGTCATTCATTTATATTTCAACTAGCTCTCGCCCGCGGCTCCACCCGCGTCAATGTCGATCCCTCGGGAATAGTACTTTTCCCGGGATAAAAGGTAGCCTATGTCCTTCTCCGTACTCCAGAGAACTTGTATGCAAAATTTCATGATGATCGGTTTAGTAGTTACAGCGTGAAAGCGTAACAAACAAACAAACTCACTTTCGCATTTATAATATTACTAGCTTTCGCCCGCGGCTCCGCCCGCGTCAATGTCGATCCCTCGGGAATAATACTTTTTCCCGGGATAAAAGGTAGCCTATGTCCTTCTCCGTACTCCAGAGAACTTGTATGCAAAATTTCATGATGATCGGTTCAGTATGCGTTAAAGCGTAACAAACAAACAAACAAATAAACAAACAAATAAACAAACAAACAAACTCACTTTCGCATTTATAATATTATTATTATAGTAAGGATAAGGATAGTAAGGATAAGGATAGTAAGGATAAGGATAAGGATATAAGTAAAGATGTAAATTACAAGGTCGTAGCTCACAAAGTGAAAGACTACGAACTACGATGAAAGATCAGATACCAGGTCACGACTGTGCCTACTCTATAGTATCCTCAGACAGTATCAAAAATGAAGTATGCTGTGGCCTCATATTTCCTCAATGTATCAAAATGTTGCAATAAATTAGTTAAATTAGTTGACTGACTTATGAAAATATTTTTTTAAAATGGACTTGCCCAAGTTACTTTGTCGGTTCATTCAGTTAGCAGTTAACGTATCGATCTATCATCAACTTTAACCCATTTTCCGCCTGTGTACCTTATTGGCTACAAGTATAAAAAAAATTGTAGCTATTGACTGTTAAAGCTGTTTTTACCACTTATTTAAATTAAACTGAATTTCACTTTAAATTAATAATAATTCGGGCGGGTATTTTCACGACATCATTTTTTGAGGGAGTTTCAAACAAACCTAATTTATTTCTCACTACTTAGTACAGAATTAAATTACTTTAAATAGTTGCACTGCTCTATATTTCTTTTTTATGTTTAAGAATAGTTTCAAATTATACAAATATAGCAGCTCATATTTACATATAACATTACTGTACTCAATTGGCCAAATTCGTTTCGCGTATACGGTAGCATTTTTATTACGCATTTTATATGATTCATTTGAAAGAAAATGACGAGTATACCCACCTATCATATGGCTTATTAAATGTCGAGGGAATAGCAAAAGTCGAAAGAATCAAGTCAATAGGCGATGTGGCTAGCAATACATCATTACCCATATTTTGATTTCGCTTTCTACCTTTACTCCCCAACACGCCACCAACAGGCTAAACGTGGTCTTTCGGTCTTATAGAATAGAATCTTTATTTCCGAAATATTGGTACAAAATAGGTGACAAATATCCATAGTAGACCATACATATTTTGCCTAGTAGGCGTGTAAATATTAAGTATTACAATACAATGTTAAATTATATAATGTTAAAAAAAATAAAATTAAATCAATATTCTAAAAATTAAAATCATGTCAAGCGAAAAAATATGATTAAAATAATAATGATTCGTAATAAAATAAAATAAAAACTCATGTCACAGTTTTATCATTTAAAAATTCGTCAACTGTGTAATATCCCTTCGCAGACAACAATTCATATAGTTCTTTTTTAAAGTGCCGTTGATTATATTCCGAAAATCTGCGGGGCAATTTATTATAAATCCGAATGGCCATGACATAAGCATTATATGACCTTAGGCTTTGTCTACTCCTTATGGAATAAAGATATGATAATGTGCAGGTGTGTGTTTGTGTGTTAATAAATGTAGACAATGCAATATTTGCAAAATTTTGGATGTAATATGGAGTACGATTATTTGCTATCATATGACAAAAATTGCATTGTTTAAACTATGATAAATATGAAAATGTATCAGGTAATGCAAAGTTATTTAGTTATCATTGTCGATAATAACAACGAAACGAACGAAAAATAAGCTATACGAGTAATAAAGCATAGCCTAAAATACAATAATGAGGATCCGTAAAGTTTTTAGTTGAGATTATAGAGCTAAGAAATCCATAACATACAGTGCAAAAATTATTGTTCTACGATAAAAATTGACAAAGTTATGACCAAATTACTAGCAAAATTCACTGACCGGCCGGCGCGGTGTCTGTGACGTCACTGTGACGGACGCCGCTAGTTGCCCGTTGGCAGTGACAAGGCGCGCAGTGTTTTCGTGGTGATTGCGACTTTAAAACAAATTATTTATGTCTAATTTATCTTTTTAACTATGTACAAATATTGTATAGTGCCGAAAGACACAAAACTTCTGGAAAAATTAATAATTTCTCACGAAGTTTTGTGTGAATTTTATATCATCTCTTTTTACAACAGAATACAATTTAAAATTATATTCCGTTGTAAAAAGGGATGATTATAAGACTCCACCCTCTACCCCGGCGAGTAGACAATGTTGTGAATATAATTTCGATGTAAGTACCTACATAACTATTCTTACCTTTTATTAAGTTGATATGGAAATAAGTTAGTACCTATGTATTCTCTCTTTATAAGGCGGATGTATTAATAAAAACATACCTACTTATTTCTTTCTAGTTTGGTGGACAAACCTACTTACTTTCCAATACTTCCGTTTCCATTTCTATGTAATATTCCAAGGTCAAAACAATGACAGGGATGTACTGGAGTAACAAGCAAATAATTAATGATATAATACTAGCTTTCGCCCGCGGCTCCGCCCGCGTCAATTTCGATCCCTCGGGAATAATACTTTTTCCCGGGATAAAAGGTAGCCTATGTCCTTCTCCGTACTCCAGAGAACTTGTATGCAAAATTTTATGATGATCGGTTCAGTAGTTATGGCGTGAACACTTTCACAAACAAACAAACAAACAACAAACAAAAAAACAAACAAACTCACTTTCGCATTTATAATATTAGTAAGGAAGGATGTATCTGACCCAGCTATGCCTGATTGTTGTAAGCAAATAAGTTAATACAGGATGTAAGGGTGAACACCGTTGTACCTAAAACCATTAAATAAACCCGTATGTGACCCAGGATCGGACTAGAAAACAATATCGACATTTTCATACAAAAATGTGAGGCCGATTAAAATATGGTATTATTTTATATTATATATTTCAGGTGGAATTAGACATGGAAAATTACGTTAAGTTTAACTCAAGGGAGTTTTGCCTCATTAGTTTGAATGTCAAAAGCTTTCAAAAAAACCGGCGAAGTGCGAGTTGGCCTTGCGCACGTATAAGTCTCTTAAGGTTCTGATTTCACGGGAAGTACCCTGAAGTTTTGATTCCCTTGCGAATGTCGAAAGATTATTAAAATATTTTTCTTATATGATGTAGCTTAAAATGTATGTTTTTCGCAATTTTTCCATTATCTGTGCTAAAAGACGTTGCTTCGTACCAAATTTTAAGATTCTGAGTTCATGGGAAGTTCCCTGGTAGGTATTGATTCCCTTGCGAAATCGAAAAAACACGAAAATTTACGGCACAACCAGCTGTATCTTTAGATTGCGTTGGCTTCAAAAATTTGCGGCATAAACTGAATATTTGATATGAATTTCAACTTGATACCTCTACGCTCCTACGTTCCTGAGAAAAAGGGTCTTGACAGGCAGAAAGACGGATAACCAAGTGATGAAATGGAACCCTTATAGGGTTCCGTTTTTCCCTTTTGAGGTACGGAACCCTAAAAATTAAAGACCTGATTTTAAGAAAAGATAAGAAATAGAACAGTTTTAATGAGTTTTAAGTACTGACAGTTCCAACCTAAAACCTACAGCAGAAGAAGTTTTGCAAACAAAAACGATCGTTTATATAAGCAATAAGAGTTCTCGTTGAAAGAAGCATATGGAAGTTGAAAGACTATAAAATGATCGGACCTCACGCATATGTCCATATTTCATACTTTTTTTTTGATAATATTGTAGCAATAGCATGTGATTTAGTTAATTTACAAGATTGTCTATATAGCAATCAAGAGTAAAAATAAAAATTCTTTTTTTGCTTTGTTTTCTTTATTAGTTCCCATAATAAGTACGTTTTATACTTAAATATTATAAAAATTGCACTCTAACAAGACTTTATTTCAATAAATTGTTAAATATAGCGACGAACCGCGTCGTCGTCGCTCAGTCGAATGATCGCTCTATGAGTGCCGACTGCCGACCGCGCTCGGTCCGTCACAGTGACGTCACACGCACCGGCGTGCAATGCCTTTTCGCGGCAGGAACGGCATGATGTTTATTATTAATATCTTCGTAAGTAATTGTCCGATTTGGATAGTTTAAAAAGATATATCATTGTAATGTCATGAAGAATTATGTGGATATTAGTCCTATTGAATTTGCTACAACTTTACTGATCCTCATTTGAAAATTAAAAATATGGAGATTTTTTACTTGAAGATAATAAAGCTCATCTTTCACCTTCTTTGATCCCTTGTTTGCCTCTATACAAGTAGTATACTTAGCTCAACAGCTTACAAACTGTTTGAGTAGTAGTTCTATGGTAATATAAAATATACCAAAAATATTATTTTTAACAAAATAATATTTCGATAATGGACACATATTACCCATTTGGGTTCACCTCTCTCAAAGCTTCCTTTAACATATTTCATTATATTCATTTTATTCTATCAATTATTGTTTTTATCTATAGGAAACAACAGAAAACTATACAATCCATAAAAAATATCACGCCCAATTTTGATTTAGCGGTTATCGGGAAAATTGTCTTTTTAAATCGATGGTTAGAATTTGAATATATTTTTTTAAATTGTTTCGTCATATTAAAACTTCCCTGTTACAAATTTTACACAAATACATTTAAAAAATAGATATTTGGCTGTTATTGAGTCCTTATTAATATTACATTGGAATAGTCGTTGTTTTGGCAAAAAGAGCCCCGGGAAGAATAAAAACTAAATATTATAAAAGTCCTCTGGCTGCTCTGGGCAAGTATGGCCCTAGTAGTACAGAGAGGGTCGTGCTCCTGTAGTGGAGACTAAAAAGGACCTGATGATGATGATGATGATGATTATAAAATAATAAGAGGTATCATGTATTAGACGAAGTAGATTGGAATTTGGATGGTTTAGATTTTCATATTGACAAAGAATACGATATCCTGAGTTCAAACATAACGTAACCCACTACTACACAGTAAATGTGCTCTCGACATTCCCTTAAAAGAGCAACTCAGCTCATCAATATGAACAACCTTTCATAAGGAATCAGTGCTGGGAACTCTAAATAAAACGACATTTCCATGCAAAAGTGTTCAGCCCGGGCAATATATGTGGGAATGTCGAACAAGTTATAAGTTCCCAGCATTGGTCACATAGGAAAAGGTGATCATTTAAACCTATGCCAAAATAAATCAAATTCATATGCTTACTCACTCAAGATGACCATGTTTTATTTTGTCTCACCGGTCCCGCTATTTGCCTATAGGTTGTCAAATCTTTTTTTTACCAACTCCGTTCTCGTTATTTGGTATTGAGTATATGTTATATTACTATCCTCCTATGTATATAGGATAGTTTTATATCATGATGTCACCGAACTAATCTGATGACCTGATGACTGGGCGGGCAATCCTGAACGCTGAAACCTCACAACATTTAACAAATCTAATTCACAAAAAATCTAGTAATCATATTTTTACTTGCGTAAAATATGAAAAAACGATGTGTATATATTCCTGCTTGGATGTCTTGATGTTTGATAGAGTAATTCATACAGGCCGCGGGTCTTTGCCGCGGGCAAATTTTGCTCTTCGTTTTAGAGGAGAGTCTTTTACAAATATGATACCAGAAAAGGTTTAATAGGTTATAAATTAAATGTTTGTCTGCGTATAATAATATATAAATAAAGTAGATGTTGTTATGAGCAGTTTAGACCGATTTCAGTCACGGTTCTAAGAAGCATTTGCCTAAACATGGTCACAGCTGGTTACCATATATCCAAAGTGTATGTACTTGATACTGTAATGAAACCATATTCAAGAGTTAGGACTCCTTTCATATAGTTATTAAAACCCTCCTTCTCAATTCTTTTTTACTTACTGAAACCGACACAGAAATTGACGCAAACGGCTCGGAACTATACCGCCGATCGTGCTTGTAGACTATTTTAACACAATCTCTCCTACAATTTTTTTTTCACAAATTTAAATTTTTAATCTTTCATAACTCCTCATGTAGGTACGCTTCCTAACGGGATGTAAGAAATTGGATATTTATGTTCACTAATGAAGTGCATATATTAAAGTCGCGATTTTTTGATGTATAACATAATGTTTGGGCACTATATTATACATCAAAAATTCGCGCTGGGACGACGGACTATAATGAAATTGAGAACAACCCGCCAAGTGCGTCTTGGATTTCTTTAGAGTTCACTTCACTATTTTTTATAAAATATATTTTGTGGTGGTTGTGGTATGAACCTAAAGAAACAATTTTTTTCCTTTTATTTCTGACTAGCTTTCGCCCGCGGCTCCAGCCGCATCAATGTCGACCCCTCGGGAACAGTACTTTTCCCGGGATAAAATGTGTGTCCTTCTCCGTACCCCAGATAACATGTATGCAAAATTTCATGATGACGTAACAAACAAATAAACAAACTCACTTTCGCATTTATAATATTAGTTAGGATTCCTTAGCTGGTAAAAGAAATATAAAATAAGCCAAATAAACTGCCGTATCTTTTATTAGTGTGAACTGAGAAGATTGATAAGTACCTAGTAGTAGTATAGTTTAGCACATAATTTTGGCGCACATACCTACTGGCGCTGACCAATAATGAAACAAACATAACATGCAAGCACTTGTTAACTTTGGTCGAATTGAAATTGAACTTAGTGTCGAAATGTCGCGAACGTAAATTGCAAATTATATCAAGGTGAGGGATCATGGTGAGGGATACTTTCATAGGTACTTTGAAAATTCATATTTGGTAACTGCACAGACAGAATATCAAGTTTGATGTAGACGGGTTTTTATTTAACATAAATAAAAAGTAACTAAATCGACCTTAGAAGAAAATCAGGAAAATACAGTCAGTGATGATTCACGACTGTATTTTCCTTTTTGTTATATCCCGCGAGACAAGAAAGTATAAAATCAACTTTTATCTCCTAAAGTAGTAAGTAGGTATTTTCTTTTGGAAGTTTGAAAGTGGACGGCAAACGTAGAGATTTTCTGCGATTTACCCATTCGGTTGACACGTGAGTGAGAAACGCATTCGGACATGTAGGCCGGCGGGCGGCGTGGGGCTGCGAGCACATGCGGACACTTGTTGAGCGTATGTGGGCACGCGCCCTCTCCCTCACACGGCCGCCGTCACCTCGTGTCACTCCAGCCATTGTTTCCTGTTACACTATCTTCTCTCGCCGGAACGTAACTTAAACACAACCTCTTATTCACGAACACCTACCTAACAACGATATTTTTCTTAGTCGATTTTACGAAATTGTCGACAATTTCAACCTAACTCAAGTAACATTAAATACCGTAAATGTTAATGAATAAAGCAAAATGTTAAGATATTGAATAATACGCCGTAATGAGAATTTTAACTCCAAATTAATGACTGTTATATTTCATCGAAGTTATAAATTGGAGGAATCAACGGAGCCCCGTAAGTCGGATTTCTGCAATTATGCGAATAAAAGAAAGTCATTAGTCCAATCAATCTGGAGGCGGGGGCGGCTGAACCGGAGAGCGAGGCTCGTATTATAATTCGCGTCTAATAACATCGTTAACAACGCACATTAAAACAAAACAAACAGCGGCGAGGAGAGCGGCGCGGGCGCGGGCGGGCGCCATCCTTCCTCGAATCCGTGTCATTAATTTACGTAATGCGTAGGTACGCGCTATCCCCAAATATTTAAGAAGCCTCCTCCGGGAGCGCCCGTTCCTCCACTATCCCGTCCCCCCGCCCGCCACCCTCCAACCCGCCTGCCGAGAATTATGGCGGCCGCCTTGTAATTATATTTTTTAATTTATCTTCCTTAGCGAATACAATGGAGGCGCCACCCCGCCACCGGAGCGCTTCCTTCTCATGCTGAATATTGTATCAGGCCGCTGAAAAAAGGAAAGGACGCTTTAATTACAAGCGAGAGAGCGGCGGGCATTACGCGCTAAATATTTTATGTTGTCTCTTTCTGTGCGGCCGCTGCCCGCGCCTCCGCGCCCGCGCCCGCAACCGTCCTCAATAATTAAAACGCCTATTAACTCATTCCTCTTCAGGTGGCCTCTCATTACTTTCAGAAAATAAAAAAGCTCCAACCTCACTACTTGCAACTACTAATCAGACAAGTCTCTATTATTAATACCGAAAGCCTTTGTACCTAATCATCAGCAAATAAATAAATATATACGGACAAATCACACAGATTGAGCTAGCCCCAAAGTAAGTTTTGTGTTATGGGATACTAAGTCAACGATACTATATTTTATAACAAATACATATATAGATACACATCCAAGAACCAGGCCAATCTGAAAAACAATCATTTCCCATCTTGACCTGGCCGGGGATCGAACCCGGTCACTTCGTGTCGCTGGCGTGTTGACCGCTGCGCCACGTAGCTAGTCAATCAGTGCTTAAAGCTGTCCTTTTAATTGATGTACGAGCAGTTATCATTTGTTATTCGATAGACAAACGTATCCTAGAATATATGGGGTAAATTATCAACCTAATTTCCTATTTCAATTCAAAAAGATCTCGTCACAATACAATACACAATAAATCTGTAAAATCTTATTATACACAAAATCTGGTGTCTGTACATACTAATCTCATTTTATGTTAATTTTTTGATGGAAGCGGCTCGAGCTTGCACGATATATACAATCCACAATATTTATCCTATTTATTTCCTCATCATAATCAATAGTGACATGTTTATTTATTATTAATTTAAATAAACGAAGTATTCGCAGACCAGTTGCCTAGCTGCTTCGTAGGACAGCCGTGTAGATCAGTAAAAGTGAAAGCAGCACAACACAGCTGTTTGTTGTGACGTAGTTGTGACGCATATATTTTCTGTTTGAGGAAAATATAAGCTTCCCTGGTTCTATATGGTCTTTTATCTAACCCAAACACGAAGATTTCAAGACAATTCTAGAATAACCATCTATTTAGTAAGCGGTTCCTTCCTTAGTACCCTGATAGAACTGTTTCAGATTTTGATATACGATATTAACCCTTAACACTTCAAGAATAGAGAGCATAATGCTGTGCAAAAAATTCCAGGGTAAAGTGAGACGGAAATACCTCGGCATTTTTTCCCTCTCGCACACTTGCCATTGCATAAAAATATAAATAATGGAAGAAAATGGTAGTAAAGCAAAACAGCAATATTTAATTAATAATGAAATAATTCCTGTTTTATTTTAATGGAATAATTAATTTATTAACTAAACTGTATGTTTACAGTTAATTTTGATTTTTTTCTTATCGAAAATAAAAGAGCAATCCTAATATAGTATTAAATTTGAATTTAGTCTAGCAACCCTAGTACGATCTCAACATTGCCGGCATATCATTAATAAAAAATTCCGCAGCCTTCGAATTTTTTAAGCAGACTGAAAGAGTAAAATAATATAACTTGTTGTTTCAAGAGATCTCGAAGCGACAGTGCAGTGCATTGTGCATTATCCTTTCTCAGGTAAATAACATAACCGTTTTCAGTTAGTAAATGTTGTGCCTTGGCTAGGGTGTCCATCTTATCTGCCGAGTTTGTTGAATCTGATTTATCAGTAATGTGTACTTATAGGTACTTCGTACATAAAATCCATATTTCCATACTAATATTATAAATGCGAAAGTAACTCTGTCTGTCTGTCTGTCCCCTGTTCACGCATCAACCATAGAATCGATTTGGATGAAATTTGATATGGAAGTAGTTTGGAGCCCGAGGAAGAACACAGGTTACCTTTCGTTCCGGGAAATTCGAAAGGCGTACTACGAACATCTCTACTGTTGCTTTTCCCTTCTACAGTTGCTATTTGTCAATAAATGATCATAGCATAAGGTCTTATCAATGACACCGACATAGGTACCTACCACAGAAATATATCAGGATAGAATGGCTACGCGTGGACTTTGCAAAGGGAACGCGTTTGTCAGTTTTTGCATAAACTACGCCACCACCATTACGTCATTACTAGCGAAGTGTGTAGTAACTGCCTTCGTGGTCCAGTGGTTAAGGCGTTTGCCTGTAGACCCGGAGGTCATGGGTTCGATTCCTACGGGAAGCATACTTTGTTAAGTTATTTCTAGTTTGGTTAGGACATTGCAGGCTTGAATCACCGGATTGTCTGATAATAAAGATGATTCCGTGCTCCGGAAGGCACGTTAAGTCGTTGGTTCCAACAACACAATGCTAATGCAGCTTTCGTGTTGCTATCACACAATTGAATTTACATTGCGCGTTCTCCTTGGAACGAGCTTTATAAAGGTTTTTAGAACGTGTATTGGATGTGAATTAGTTGTATTGTCGTTTTATATTGAAAATCGTAATATGTCTTTTATTTTTTTGTTTTTTTGTTGTTAATCACGATTTTAGTTAAAATAAAGTATTGATCCATGAAAAAAAAAAATTTTTTTCGACCTATTTACTTTCATACTTTTGTTTTTATAATTAAATACCGCTTAATAAAGCATATGTTCAAGTTGGGACGTGCGCGCTGACTGAATGAACGTTTAACGAATCTCGTACAAGATTGAGAAACGCGTGTGCCACCCACTTAGCCGTTCTATCCTGATATATTTCTGTGGTACCTACCTAAGTACTTCATGTCCGAGAAATCTATTCTATAGTTGGTCACCCTACTTTAGAGCGAGATAGAATTCCGAAGTTTGTCTTCGCTTTCTGCTCCAATTATTACTATGAGAGCTCAGTCCTTCTACTATAACGTCCTTGAGAATAACATGCATATACAGACGAATTTTTTTTTAAATCTATGCATATACATAAACATGTATATTGACAATTTTAAAATTAGTCATACGAACATAGAGGCATATTACAATTTCCTTAATTTTGCCCTAGTTTCTCGGCGAATGATAGAGTGCGCGAGCGAAGGGATTGATAAATCGCTTTTTAAAAAATGTTTTAGAATTCACATGTTCAACAAGATTTATATGTTTTAATATCATTGGTAATTTATTAAATACTCTGTTTACTAGAATCTACTTTAAATATCGGTAATATTGATGGATAATATCGTTAATTACCACCACTGTTACCGACCACCGGGATTTGTCATACTCACCACGCTTGGTAGGCGCCAAGCGTGGTGAGTATGACAAATCCCCTCATAGCAAATCATGTCCAGCAGTGGACTTGTGTTGCTGATATGATGAATATCAGTAAATTATATATTTGCATGGGCTTTTCATAGCACGAATGTTTTAACCCAGCCTTTGGAATACTATGAATATGATTGTGATTTTAGCAGAATGCAACGAACGAATTTCTCAAGATATACCTCAGCTAACGAGATTCACATTATTCTATAGACATTCTATAGAGTTATTTTAAATCGCAATGTTTTTGTTTGTATAGTTGTTGCAAGAGATACCTACGTAAAAAAAATGAAGCGTACTTTTTTAAACTTGAAGTCAAAAAGGTTACTTTAGTTGAAATATTTAGAAGCTTTCGTAAGCACTTCCTCTTAAGGGCCCGTACTACCTCAGACTGCTTTGCATGATTGACTGTAATATCAATAATAATTAAATACTCAAGTTAAAATAAAAATGCAGCAAAGTTCAGGACTAACTCTGGTAACTATCTGACTCAAAAACACGATTGCGTTAAATTTTCTCGATAGAAAAAAATTGCAAAGTTGCCTCCAAATCACGTCTAATTTACTCGGTATATAGCATTATTCACCAAATACATTAAAATTAACCTTGAAACTTTTGATTATTATTGCATTAAAGATAAGGCAGCCATCATATGTTTTTCTTTTTCGAATAACCCTTGAATATTCCTAAAAAACGAAAATATCCAAATTAGCCAACGCGTTTAGACCATCCGCGTTTGTACCGCCACGCCGCCTGGCATTTGGCGGGCTCTTAATCGAATTAAAATTTTGCCATTTTGATTCATGACAAGAATTCGTGTTTAGAGACTAGTTACATAGATGCGCACTTCATTGTTGAACATAAATATCTGGTTTCTTAGACCTGGATAGGTAGTGTAATGAGACCACATTTAGGAGTTAGGGCACCTCTTACACAGTAAATTAAGCCCTTTCTATTTTTTAGTTTTCAAGCCAAGTTTTAAGAAGAGATAAAGTTTTATATCTGCCAGCCAGCCATGACCAGTATTTTTTTAAACCCTTACAGAAATTGGTCTAAACTGCGCAAAATATTTGACTGCATTTATAAAAAAAAAAAAACAATCTATCTATACTACAGATTTTATTCTATGAAAAATAATCCTATGCCTAAGTTTCCTATCCGGATGTAAGAAATTGGATGTTTATGTTCAATAAGGAAAATCTTGAAGGGACGATGGTCTATGTATTTCATGAATGGTCAGAGAAAGGGTAAGGGTACCATCCAGGTTTTACAATGTATGTATATTTTTTTTTCATTTACACTGAAGGAACAATTACTACATGGTTGCAGTCAACTGTTTTTTATGTAAACCCATCAGCTTAAAATTTAATATCATTGATAGAACATATATAACATACATATACACAATCACATATTATAAAATGAGACAACATTATTAATAAATATAACCCATTTGATAAGTGTTTTCAATTATTAAAGTATTACGGAATGTAAGATAGATAAGTGCAAAGTTTTAAAGGGGGAATCAAAGTTATACCTGGGTATACTTGGCTTGAGTCACTTATCCAAATGTCTTAGACGAAGTTCAAGTATATATATTTTACTGAGATTTGCCTCAACAATTGCATATAATGGCATAGAACGCTGTAGTCTAGATTAAGTTTATGCCCCATAAGTTTAAGGAATTATACAATGTCTAAATTTATAAAAATAAAAGTAGATGTTATCAACATCTACTCGTCTCAAAAGGTTTAAGATCTTATGGTTATTAGTTTTGGTTTTCATGCGGCCAACACTAGTGGCTATTTTATTTACCAATACAAATGCCTAAAAGGCAGTTTATTTAAAATTATTTAGTTATATAAAAATTGGTACTGCTGTACCGCATTATTGACGGTTTAAATAGAATGTACTAAATTTATTACAATGGATGTTATTTCCTATATTTATTAAACAGAAATTAAAAAGTAATAATTAAATACTCCTTATTTTAAAATGCATGAATAAATGCAATTTTTGGTTTTGCAACAAATAATGTGAGTAACATTTTAAAAATCTCCAACGTCGTCTAAATCTTATCTGGCTGACAAAAAGCCTTAATTTGCCTGCCACCCCTTTAAAACTTTGCACATTTCGTCTTAACAGCTGTTACATTATTAAAACTGTAAGGCAATGGATTTACGATAATCATGAATGTATGTTTACCTAATTGTATTTCCAACGTCATAAAGGGTAGGTTCACCATTTTGTCAATCATATTAATTTAGCCAGTGTTAATAGTTAATTTATCAAAACCGATGTAACTTTCACAAGAAATGTAAATTTCTGACGAAATAATTAAAAATAAAGATGCCACAGGGTTGAATTGATTTTACTACTCTATCAATAAAACACAAAATTAAATTAATTAACCCACGAATTGAATGAATCATACATAAGAGCGTCGAACAATAAAGCGTAAGTAGCAGCGGAGAAGGTACGTATTCAGATTAGATAGATAGGTATGGGAGCGCGCGTACTCGTTGATTTATTGCTGAACAACAGTCGCAAATTAAGGCGGATTCCGCCGCGCGGACACCCGGAGCTGCAGTACTTAGCGCGCCGAGACAAAGTATAAAGTAGCACCCCCATCCACCCACTGAAAAACGTCTCTAATATTCTTTTAGAAACGGTGGCATTTACGGGCTATATTTTATCCTGAATTTGCATACGCTCCTTTTTTCGTACCCGTCCTCTATTTTATGGGAGAGTATTTTTTCATCCGGGGGTTAAGATACAAAAGGGTAAAGCGCGGGAGCTCGCTCCGATAATTAAATTGAAGCGCACGGTGTGCGAGTGTGGAGTAAAAACTGTGCCCCACGGTCGCGACGGTCGCGGGTCGCGGGTCGCTGCGACTACAATAACCACTTTTTGTCTCGTGCTCGCTGCCATTGTGTCCTCGTCTTTATTATTGTTTCACGACACATTTAACTCGACAATTAAACGATTAATCTCCCAAAATGTAATTTCTTCGTACTGTCTCTGCTTAAAACTGTGGATAAAAATCATTTTCTCGACTCTCTTTTTTTATGTCCTACTTTATTTTAATCAAGTATATTTGAAGAACCCTAAAAATACATCATGGAATAGGTACCTTTTTCTTTGCACCAAATGCGATAAGTAGTTCTGTTTCACACAGTATTTTATGGATGTGATGGTTATGTTAAATCCAAATTTTCGACCTTGAGGCACACTCGAGACAAGGTTTTTTTTATTTTTATCTGTGAAAAATCTGTTTTTTATTTTAAATTTTAATTTATTAACATGAAGACGTGAATGGCGGATTTTACACACCATTCTACGTGTTTCTTTTTTCATTCGTAGCTGTCAAGTAGGGCATCAAATAATAGGAGTTTAAAGGCTATTACAAAAATAAATACAACTTATTTCATCGAGTTTCGTGATTATTTAAATAAATTGCTATGCTAAAAATCTTTGAACAGCTGTATCTATTAAGACCAAGACAAGACAAACTATTGGATCTATTAAGACCAAGTTGATCTATAGTGTCCGAAAACTTGCATTTAACAAAACAAATACAGAACTATACCTCGTTTATTTATGTTTTGATTCCGTTTTCCATATAACACCCACAACATGCTAAACTTTACTTTTAGGTCTTAAAGATCTGGGCTCTGTCTACCCCGCAAGGGAAAAAGGCTATGTATGTATGGCAGCACCTTTTTTGTATGATTTGCATAGACTATATATATGATATCTCATATTAATTAATAAATGTTTGATGTTTAAAGGTAGAATTAAAAGCAATAAAGCTCTTGTCCTGGCTGTCACGATAATAATAAATTTAACTAACAAATTAGGAGGAATCTTACCCTGCTCTAAGTCAAATTACCATAATTGCTAATCAAATGTTGGTAGGAGTAGCCGGCGTTATTCCGCTCTAATTACAAATTCTAATTCCCTCTCTTGTTTCACGGTTCTACTGAATTTGTAAATTATTGTCTTTCGTTTTTCAGTACTATCAAATGAATTTTAAATTACGCGATTTATTTAAAGCTACGACGCCTTATCGGAAACCTATGTAGGTATTATTAAAACACTTTGTTATTTGCAGTACAAATACGCTTGCTAAACTTATACACAATTATACGAAACTAGTTTTAGACGAAGAGGTGAGGCCTATGCCCAGCAGTGGGACATTACGGGTAGTAAAAAATATAATTAATGATTACCGGCATAAATTATCCTAAAAGATTTCAGGGTTTCAAAAATATAGGGATAAAATAAATATATAATTAATAGTAGTACGGATGTTACGATGGATGTGCGGGTTGACACGATTGGACAAATTGAGGAATGTATTATGTGAGAGGAAGTATCAAAGTGGCACTTATAAGTGAGAAGATTAAAGCAATAAACTGGTATGGTATGGTCACGTTAAGAGAAGGGCTCAACAGCAGCTGACCAAAAGAAGTCTAACCATGAATGTTGGATGGATTTCGTTAAAAAAGATATGAGGAGGATGACAGTGCATGCAGAAATGGTGAAAAATAGAACGACCCCAAGTATCTCTACATCCCTTTAAAAAGCCGCGGATTGACGTTTCTCATTGAGAGACACAATAAAAAATAAAGATAACTTAAGAAACACATAATTATACACACATACATACTATCACGTCTTTTTCCCTTGCGGGGTAAACAGAGCCGAGATCTTTAAGACAATAAAGCCACGTTTAACATATTGGTGGTTTAACATTGGGTGGGAATCGGAATTAAAATAGTGATGGGTGCTAGCCGCATCGCCTACTAATATGATTCCTCAGATTTTAGCCCATTCCCTCGATCGGATTTTACGACCTGCGCGGCAAGAGAAGCAGCTGGTACATTCTACGTTTTTTCTTTTCTCCCAGACCAGCTTGGAGTACACATAATTATGTATAGGTAAAATCGGGACTTACCACGTACGTAGTCGCCATTTAAGAAGCTTTCTGCCCCATCAGCCTTCGGTTCTACACGTTATGCGCCCCGCCCACTGCCACTTCAAAAACTAATTCGCTGAGCTATGTCGGCGACTTATGTTCTTCTAGGGATCCTCATTTCTGATTTAATATCGTAGAGAAACACCGAGCATAGCCCTCTCCATAGCTTTCTGAACGACCTTGAACTTACTTATGAGGCCCATACAGCCACCGATACACGCGTAGACTCAACGGTAGAGTACCTTCACTAGCCTACTACTCTACCGATTCGGGTTACTCAACGAGTTTTGGGTGTATGCAGTGGTGGAGGAAGGCAAGTGCTAGAGAAGCTTGTCCACGTTGCTAGTAACTCTACCAATTTCTTGTAAGTACTCTTCTCTACTCTACCAATGCTGTTACATACATATTATCACGCCTCTTTCCCATGGGGTAGACAGAGATTATGGATCTCCACTTGCTACAATCTTTACAAACTTCTTTTGCTTCATCTACATCCATCACTCTTTTCATGCATGCTCGCCGGTTTCGAGTACTCCTTTTTTCTCCTTTTGCAAGAACGTTTGCAATTTGATCACGATACGTTCGTCGAGGCCTGCCCTGACCGACTATCCCAACCACATGTGCTGTATATATATCTTTCGTAATTCTCTTTTCATCCATCCTCTCTACATATCCAAACCATCTCAACATCCCTTTCTCAATTTTTGTAACTATATCGTCTTTCGCTCCACACCGTTGCCTTATTACATCATTTCCTAAACGATCTTTCAGACTTACTCACTATGTACTTCTTAACGCTCGCATTTTAACAGCATTTATTCTGCTTTATTCTTTTTCTGCCATACCCAACTTTCACTACCATACATCAGAGTTGACAACAAGACTCCTTCATGGACAGACGTGCCTTCTCGGACACCTTTCTGCTGTTCATAAAGGAATGTAGTGCTCCATTCACTCGATTACTTGCAGCCACCCTTTTTTCTATATCACTTTCGTGTCTTCCATCTCTCGTTAATACACAACCTAAGTATACGAAATCTTTCACTTGTTCCACTCTTTCTCCATTCATAAAAATAAACCCGATGTACTTTCATCCCGTTCAAAAACAATGACTTTCATCTTACCTACATCCACTTTCATGCCTTTCTTCCTTAATGCATCATTCATAACTGTGTGTGCGTTACCGCAGCAAAAAAGTACTGAATATCAAAACGCAATATTACTAGATAATCAGTGCGTAACGTCATGTAAATGTATGTAAAAGTTTGAAATTTGTGCGTCCATTAATTTTTGAGATATTAATTAAAATCTGATTCTGCCAGGATGACATTTCAAACGTTACGCCAGCAAAAAAAAATCTCAGATCCGAGTGAAAGTTAATACAATAATTAGTAGTTGATGTGTATTAAATGTAGTTGTATAAATATAATTTGTGCGTCTTCAGACTGTTGCGATATTCAAATTATTGCTGGGGTAATGTTTGGCCGATTGCTAGATCTCAGAATCGGCACGGCGTAGGAGTTTGATTTTTTTTACACACTCTGTTATGAATTTGTGGGTCATGTCTTTAAAAACAGAATTTCTAAAAATGTTACCATTCAGGGATTAAAAATGAAAATATGAAATCAGGTATTTTGACTCCAGTACTTTAAATATGGGCCTTAGAGACTAATTTTTGACGTTAGTTTGTACCTTATAATTGCCTACAATGCCTAGGTAAGTATCAATATGATATCTTAAGTATTAAATAAGTTATGAGAAAAAGTACCATAATTCGGTCGTCAGGAATTTCGACAGCCGATTTGATCAGTTTTTCTATTAGTTCGGAAGTTGATAGTTATCGCACTATTTGTAAGGGTAAGTTAACTATTAGTTCGCAAAAAATCAGCTCAATAGACGCAGAAGTTTAAGAAATATCATTAAATATTCAACCGCAGGTGAAATACCATGATAAGCCGACCATTTTCGGGAGTATAGCAAAAAGCGACGGTACCGTATATTCGGCTGTGTTACTGAAATTGGTCGTGTACTCCTTGTATTTTTGCGGTACATGTGTGTACTGAAGTGTTCGCATGCATACCAAATAATCTACTATGTACAAGTACATATTGGATTTATGCCACTCAGGAGGCAAGCTGATTCCTGCCACGCAGGATTTATATGACATATATTTTATACCTAGGTATTCAGGTATAAAATATGTGTAACCAATCACCATATCTTATTTCTTTCGAGTAATACGCTACGCGTTTACAAAATACCTATTTAGACGAGTAGGAAAAATCTTTACTTTTTGGAGGCTACCGGATTTCCCTCTTGCTTAGTTTTTGTTAAATAAGTATATAATATTTATTTCAATTGCAAACTGCGAATCAAATCGCATATAGATTTCGGAGATCAAAATCAAAGTTTTAGTTTTTTAATTTGACGCTGTCGAGAGTAGAGATCTACATCTATAAAACATCTATGTACTAACTTTAGTCCTTGTTCTGAGACTAAGTGCGAGACCGAGACGTCAACACAAAAAAGATAACTGTCGTGTTATTCATTCTCTAGGCATTTGGTCGACCCCACAGGAACACCTCTCTGCAGGAGCGCCATCTAAATATCTAATTCTGAACTAAGCAATTTAAGTTTATCTCACCCATACCTGATATTTTTTTTACTCATTTTTACCGTTCCGTACCCAAACGGTAAAAACAGAATCCTATTCATATGGCTGCGCTTTCCGTCTTAATAAAAAGTTGAAATTTTCACAGTTGATATATTTCTGTTACGGCTATAACAACAAATACTGAAAACAGAATAAATATTTCCTTAAATATCTCTCCCAAAATTCTCCCATACACAAACTTGATTCTTTTGCTCGATATTAATAAAGGCAACAGGTAGACGCTTGAAATATTGACAGAATATTTAGTTATATAGGCATTAGCTTTAAAAATAAATAATTAAATAAAACTAACATTTAAGGGGGACTCCCATACAAAAAACATGATGTTTTGCCGTTTTTATAGATAATGGTACGGAACCGTTCTTGCGCGAGTCTGGCTCACAATTCTCCGATTTTTTATGTTAACCTGTCAGCTTCAGCTCCCAAGAAACCCGGGGTACTATTTTTTATTGGGTCCCATTACAATTAAAACTCGATTGTGACTGCGTTTCTGCGATTGACTGGTTAACGACTATTTAAGCACATTCCAATTGTGATTGTATCATAAGTGCGACATAAAAAAATGTGGTTGGAAACAAACAACAGTTTTGGATAAGTTAAAATAGCTTGAATTCAATGATGTACACGACTGTACTCTTTTACGTTAATACAACTGCTAATTTAGGATGGTTAGCAATATATACTGCAGCGTCGCTTTTTGCTATACTCCCGAAAATGGTCGGCTTATTATGGTATTTCACCCACGGTTGGATATTTAATGATATTTCTTAAACTTCTGCTTGTATTGAGCTGTTTTTTTGCGAACTAATAGTTAACTTACCCTTACAAATAGTGCGATTACTATCAACTTCCGAACTAATAGAAAAACTGATCAAATCGGCTGTCGAAATTCCTGACGACCGAATTTTGGTACCTTCTCTCATAACTTATTTAATACTTAAGATATCATATTGATACTTACCTAGGCATTGTAAGCGATTATAAGCTACAAACTAACGTCAACAATTGGTCCCATATTTAAAGTACTGGAGTCAAAATACCTGATTTCATATTTTCATTTTTAATCCCTGAATGGTAACATTTTTAGAAATTCTTTTTTTAAAGACATGACCTACAAATTCATAACAGAGTGTGTAAAAAAAATCAAACTCCTACGCCGTGCCGATTCTGAGATCTAGCAATCGGCCAAACGTTACCCCAGCAAAAATTTGAATATCGCAAAAGTCTGAAGACGCACAAATTATATTTATACAACTACATTTACTACACATCAACTACTAATTATTGTATTAACTTTCACTCGGATCCGAGAATTTTTTTTGCTGGCGTAACGTTTGAAATGTCATCCTGGCAGAATCAGATTTTAATTAATATCTCAAAAATTAATGGACGCACAAATTTCAAACTTTCACACACATTTACATGACGTTACGCACTGATTATCTAGTAATATTACGTTTTGATATTCAGTACTTTTTTGCTGGGGTAACGCACACCATAACTGTTACCATCTTCTGAAGTCCTCCTCTGACGCAAGTATTACTTAAAATGCTGTTAACATTGGTATAGTCAGTTATAGTTAGCACTCTACCGTCTATTCTACCGTTTACTATGCGTCTACCAGAGGCTTAAGGGACTACTTTTCTGAGCCGCAAGTCATCACTGGTAGCACCAATTGATTATAGGCTTTTGTCTTTAGACACTAAGGAATTTTGAACGAAAAGACAGTGCGGGACTTCCCGAACGCTGCCCAGCCAAGTCGGATTCGTCGCAAGACCTGGACCTTGAAGCCGGAACTGCCTGCCTGAATCACTGTCTTGTATTGTGTATATTGGTCAACAACTTCAAGGGTGGAGTTCCCAACATAAACCGATCAACCGACAAGATCTTCCTTTTGTCAAAGTGTGAAACTGCTGTGAAACTCCATTGAGGTCATTAAGCATGGCAATACTTAAGGCTTGCGATTCCATCATGACAATGATATCGTCGTCAATCAACGTTGATGCCAAATCCTTTCCAATCCAGGAGCTTGAAGGCATCTTCCAGAGCAGCGGTAAACAGAACACCTTATTTGCCTACACAAATTACTTTTCAGCTGTGGTTATTTCCTTTTAAAATAAAAGTCTGTAGCATCAAATTATATGTAACTGTACAAGATGCTTACTTTAACAAAAATAAGTAAATAGGACTTATAAGGGCACCTACTTATTAAACGTTTTCGAACTGATAAGAAATGCTGTAAATTTATTTGAAGTCTTACAAAGAGGATTTTCTTGAAAGGAAAAATCATCAAAAAACTTAATAACATTATAAAACATTTTCAGTAGGCACCTGCCCATTCGGAAGCGACGTAGCGCGCGATTTTAATTCTATCACGAGTCTACTTATAAATAACACGGCTCCAATTAAAAGAGCGCGACAGCTTTGAAAAGCGGAATGAAGGAAAGTATAAGTAGGTGGGGAAATGTGCTCGTGTTTACGGAAACCTCCTCCGGCAAATATTATCGCGAGACGAGCGCGATCAAATATTCAGACGGCGCGCGAAGGCGGCAGGGCGCGGGACGCAACCCTCTCCAACTTTCAAGCCCTTCCCTTTGCACGCCCTACACTAATTACGTTTAGAGTTCTTAAGCGAAATTACTTAGGCCCCTCGCCACCCGTGCCCCGCGACCCCCGCCTCGCGACCCCCTTCCGGAAATGAGGCGCGCTGGAAAAACAAGAAAGAGGAAAGCGTTATATAAGAAGGTCGCTGTCTTTCTCAACGTCCTAAATCTGGCCAATCTGTAAAAGATGTTGATGTAATGATTTTTCTTCATTTTCGCGAGCGTTCTCTGTTCATGAGCGGTTGCTAAGTGAAAAGCAATTAAAGCACGGGTGAGTGATCTCCACCCCGAGCGGGGGAGGGCCCACCCCGCGTCTTAGACTTACTCGATCAACAAAAATATAATAAACATGAGTTTTTATTGCATTTAATTAATTCAATTAGTTAGGTAGGTAGGTATTGAGGTATTGTATAATATTATATATTATTAATAAGGAAATATTCAACTAAATACTAGGAAGTATCTAGTATTTATAAAAACCTACCCGGAGCCCACAAATAGGTAATACTTATTTTTTATTTTATTTCATATATATAGAAAAACCAACAGCTTTTCCATTCAAAATTATACAATGGTCAGTTATACAGCCAATAACAGATTTCACGGTAATACTGAGATACTGGAAAAACTATCATAAAAAACAGCAGATTGAGTCCTGCATATACGTGTTGTTCTGAGTTTGTTCCATAGTTTGTATAGAACACGGGCATGTGAAACAGGGCAGTCCTACTGCATAGCCTCGGGACAGCGAATAGACCGTCGTCCCAACGCGATTTTCTGATGTATAAGATAGTGTTTGGAGACTATAATATATGGATGGGCACTTCATTGGTGAACATAAATATTCAATTTCTTACATCCGGTTACGAAGCGTATAGGAGTTATGGAAGTTTAATAATTCAAAATTTGTTAATAAAATTGTAATAGTGATTCTGTTAAAATTCTGTATAAGCACGATCGGTATTATTTTTCTGAGCAGATTGGATCAATTTCTCTGACGACGACCAATAAAGTGCCCATCCATATATTGTAGACCCCAAAGACTATCATAGATATCAGAATAATCGCATTGGGACGACGGTCTAACAAGCGATGTAACCGAGCATGGGACTGCAGTCAATGTAACCAAAGATATACTATCTTTGAATGTAACCGTTTATTGACGCGATTTATTTTTAAATCTATGGTTTATTATATCCTGTTATTAGCAAGGTATCCTATCCTATACCTGAGTCCTATACCATGCGTCTATGCTCCAAAGTCAACAAACCATTATCGTATGTTACATGAAGTTACGTTTATAATAATTATCACATTGTTGTTTAAGTCGAATATTAAAATTATGACATACACGATTAACAAAAGCTAATCTTTAGAAGTAATAGACCGGCGGCCGGTGGTACGACTTCCTACCTCATAAGATACCTGAATGATACTAGTATGTAGTGAATGTAGGTGCTTTGGAGGTGGGGGCCATGTAGGGTTGCCACCCCGTAACCTAGAAGAACCATAAAAAAAAAGGTGTCGAAAACGTCAATTTTGGCCAAAAATTATCTCATCAGATACTCGAACGGGAGTTTGACATAGTGAAAGATATCCTTATGGAGAGGTGAACCAGCTAAGGTTGCCTGCGGCAACCCTGGAAGAAGTCCAAGTTCAGCCACCCTGAATGGGGCGATTTTTCATGGTATTTTATCTCATAAGATACCTCAATGAAACTAGTGCCCGATGTTAGTTCTGAGGGTCGGCACTGCGAATAAAATAGGATGCCAGCGGCAACCCTGGAAGAACCCATGTTCAGGCACGTTTAAGACGTGGAATTTGAAAAATGAAAATTTGAAAATTAAAGTACTAAAAAAAAACTCGGAACCATATCCAAAAGCACTGCAGGATTACGAACGTAATATTATTTTTAACCGACTTCAAAAAAAATTGGTTTTTAATCCGATGTTCAATATATTCTCTAAAACTTTTAATTGCATTGTAACTAATATTAACTGATGTTTCATATTACATTTGATTTAGTTTAAGTTCCATCAAAATCGGTTCAGCAGTTTTCGAGATATAGGCTAATACGTATAACTGTGCAATTTTTTTAAATCTCATTAGTACATGAATGAAACTAGTGCCCGATGTTAGTTCTGAGGGTCCGAACTGAGAATAAAATAGGTTGCCTGCGGCAACTCTGGAAGAACCCATGTTCAGGCACATTTAAGACGTGGAATTTGAAAATTAAAGTAATAAAAAAAATCTCGGAACCATATCCAAAAGCGCTGCAGGATTACGATCGTAATATTATTTTTAACCGACTTAAAGAAAAATTGGTTTTCAATCCAATGTTCAATATATTCTCTAAAACTTTTAATTGCATTGTAACTAATATTAATTGATGTTTCATATTATATTTGATTTAGTGTAAGTTCCATCAAAATCGGTTCAGTAGTTCACGAGATATAGGCTAATACGTATAACTGTGCCATTTTTTTTTAATCGCATATAGTACATGAATGAAACTAGTGCCCGATGTTAGCACTGACGATCTTGTATATGAATAAAATTGGTTGCCAATCCGTAACCTGGAACAATCCAAGTTCGGGGATGAACTTGGATTGTTCCGGGTTACGGATTTATACGTGGAATTTGAAAATTAATCATTAAAAAAAGAAGTTGGAACCATACTTAAAAGCAAGGCGAGAGATTACGATTACGATTGCGATGGTTCTTAACCGACTTCAAAAAAGTGAGGTTTTCTTTTCCATAACCTATTGGTTATGTTAATTATTTATATATAAACATTAAATATTTTTCCCGGTTCGCCTTGTTTCGAATCGTCTACAGTAGTCCAACAGCGTTTATTTGGTTGCCCTTAGTTGGTTGTCTGCAAATGCTCTCAATGTATTTTCATGTGTCAACTCCATACCCAGTCCCAATCTTCTTCTTTTCGAATCAAAATGGTTATGTTTGCCTTCTTTTATACAGTTTTTAGCCGTGTGGTTTCCGATAGCCGTTTAGTTTCCGGCAGAGTAGAATAGGACCACTCCAAATCTTTCCATGGATGTCGTAAGAGGCGACTTAGGCAATACAAGATAAAAAACAAAACTCATAAACATCAATGAGACCTCTCCAACCCGTCTGGCCAGCGAGGAGAGTGTAGGCCAAATCCTCTGTCTGCTCTGGCCCAAGTATGGCTCCAGTAGTACAGAGAGAGTCATGCTCCTGCAGTGGAGACTAAAAAGACCTGTTGATGATGATGATACAGTTTTTGACCAGTAGGTAGCCACAGCGACGCCTTTGTCGCTTGCTTTATTAACCCTAGAAGCCCAATCTACGTCATTTTGACGTACACTCTGAAGAAAATACGCTGTCTCTTTCTTATTTTCGATCGGATCGCTGCAATTTTCCGGATCAACTCAGTAGCCGCCGAAACCTAATAGGCTGTGGCTGCAAGGTCCCTGTAAGTCCCGCGATTTTGTTGTTATAGCAATGTTGCACGTACGTTTGACGTATGTTTGGGCTTTATGTAACATTTGCGAATTACGTCCACTTTGTGTTTTTGTTCGATTATTGTTTTATATTGCTTTATTTTTCACCCAGTTCTATATTTTTAGGAACGAACGTACTATGGCGTTCTCTCGGCGGTTGAATATCGACGATATAGGATCGCTTTTGGAAAATGAAGGCGATTATTCTCCCAACGATACTGACTCTGAACATGAGCAGGAAGATTGTCTTACACAAGATGATGTCAGGAGTGATTTTGAAGACGAGAAGCTTTGAAACTTCCTGTAATGAGCCTGAACCAAAGAAACGCCGATATTGTGGGTAATGCTTCTAGAAAAAAAAGAAGGATGACCAAAACACAGTGCTCCGATTGCAAAAAAAGCAATATGCGGAGAACACAAAGTTGATATTTGTCAAGACTGTGTATAAAGGCTGAATTTTTAAGTTTAGAGTAGTTTATATTCTTAAAAATTAATTAAGTTTTGGAAAAAATCTTTAATATTGTTGATTATTATTTAAAAAAAAATAATGATAACATAAAACCTAAGAGGATCACATTTTTTGTTAAATTTCATTATCTTCCAATTAAATCATTATAAAAGTATAAATAAAAAGGATATAAAACTTAATTTACGTTTTTTTATTTCATTAAACTATATTTTATTTAAATAAATCAAAAGGTATTGAATATCCGAAAGATATAATAAAATACAGCGATTTCATTTTTATACGTAAGTTTTACGTATGATTGGGCTTTATAACCATAAAAATATGATTGGGCTTCTAGGGTTAAGGTCTTCGATTGAGCAGGTAGAGGGACAGTTGGGTACTATATGAGATAAAAAATGGCACAGTTATACGTATTAGCCTATATCTCGAGAACTAATGAACCGATTTCGATAAATCTTACACTAAATCAAATGTAATGAGAATTTAATTCAATTCATTTATTTCATAACAAAAAACAATTGTGTTGAAATGTTTTTCCTACAGGCAGGCATTACAGGCATATTTATTATAATTATTATGAACATATGTGGGTAATTAAATATAATTTATCCAATACAAAATGAAACATCAATTAATATTAGTTGCAATGCAATTAAAAGTTTTAGAGAATAAATTGAACATTGGATTGAAAACCTATTTTTTTTTAAGTCGGTTAAAAATAACATTACAGTCGTAATCTTGCAGTGCTTTTGGATATGATTCCGAGATTATTTTTATTACTTTAATTTTCAAATTCCAAGTATTAAATGTGCCTGAACATGGGTGCTTCCAAGGTTGTCGCAGGCAACTTATTTTATTCGCAGTTCGGACTCTCAGAACTAACAGCGGGCAATAGTTTCATTTATGTACTAATGAGATTTAAAAAAATGGCACAGTTATACGTATTAGCCTATATCTCGAAAACTACTAAACCGACTTCGTTGGAACTTACACTAAATCAAATGTAATATGAAACATCAGTAAATATTAATTACAATGCAACTAAAAATTTTAGAAAATATATTGAACATTGGATTGAAAACCTATTTTTTTGAAGTCGGTTAAAAATAACATTACGATCGTAATCCTTCAGTGCTTTTGGATATGGTTCCGAGATTTTTTTTATTACTTTAATTCTCAAATTCCACGTCTTAAATGTGGTTCTTCCAGAGTTGCCGCAGGCAACCTATTTTATTCTCAGTTCGGACCCTCAGAACTAACATCGGGCACTAGTTTCATTCATGTACTAATGAGATTTAAAAAAATTGCACAGTTATACGTATTAGCCTATATCTCGAAAACTGCTGAACCGATTTTGATGGAACTTACACTAAATCAAATGTAATATGAAACATCAGTTAATATTAGTTACAATGCAATTAAAAGTTTTAGAGAATATATTGAACATCGGATTAAAAACCTATTTTTTTTTAAGTCGGTTAAAAATAATATTACGATCGTAATCCTGCAGTGCTTTTGGATATGGTTCCGAGTTTTTTTTTTAGTACTTTAATTTTCAAATTCCACGTCTTAAATGTGCCTGAACATGGGTTCTTCCAGGGTTGCCGCAGGCAACCTATTTTATTCGCAGTGCCGACCCTCAGAACTAACATCGGGCACTAGTTTCATTGAGGTATCTTATGAAATAAAATACCATGAAAAATCGCCCCATTCAGGGTGGCTGAAATTGGACTTCTTCCAGGGTTGCCGCAGGCAACCTTAGCTGGTTCACCTCTCCATAAGGATATCTTTCACTACGTCAAACTCCCGTTCGAGTATCTGATGAGATAATTTTTGGCCAAAATTGACGTTTTCGACACCTTCTTTTTTATGGTTCTTCCAGGTTAGGGAGTGGCAACCCTACCTGGCCCCCACCTCCAAAGCACCTACTTTCACTACATACTAGTCTCATTCGGGTATCTTATGAGGTAGGAAGTCCTGCCACCGGCCCCCGGTCTATAATCAAATCAATATGTTTATCCAGGTCATGACGATTTTTGTTTTTTAAATCTATGATCCAGGTTTATACATCAATTCCATTATAAATTTACTGTCAATGTAAACTACCTACAAGGTCTCTCATGACATCGACTCTTTCTATGGGGAGACATTGTGATTGGTATGTTTATAAAATAAGATTTTGTTTACGGGTAAAGCTTATTGTCTGACATTTTTTCATATTGACATCTGGAGTAGTATAGAGACTATGATTTCTTTTTTTTTTACTAAATGTTGGATTAGGCATTTGTCTCTCATCTCACCTGATGGTAAGTGACGATGAAGACGAGGATGTTACATGCCTATCCAAGAGATACCCATTTATTCTACTTTTGAATGTCCCGGGACTGTACTTGTCTGGGAATATAGACGCAGGCAGTTCATTCCATACCTTAGCTACTTCGAACCAAAAAGGAACTGTCGAAGCGTTTAGTTTGACTCTTTGGTACTCCAACGATAAAAGGGCGAAATTTCTGTCTGCGCCTCGTAGTCCGATGGAGGAATGGTGAGGGTTCTACTAGCTCAAAGAGCGCTTTCTCACACTCCAAAATGAATCCTATAAAATACCGATAGGTAAGCGACTTTACGGCGATGCCCCAGGGATTGCAATTTCCTATTTGAGACCACGTCGTTGTTTATGAACCTGCGGGCTCTTCGGTCAACAGAGCTTCAAGCTGGTATTTAGCTGAGCCATCCCAGAGGTGACTGCAGTACTCCATGCAAGAGCGAACCTGGGCTGTATAGAGATTGACCCAGCCGTTCAGAGCTGAAGTACCGCCGAACCTTTGAGATGATGCCCAACTTCTTGGAAGCAGTTAGTGCCATGGACTCAGTCTGTTGGCCGAAACTTAGTTTGGACGTGACTGTCATGCCTAAAACCCCAAGGTGGTCAACTAACGGCAAGGAAACACCCTGGAAAGTGGGTGCAAGTGAGAAAGCACTCTTTTTTGCGAAAAAGAGACACGCCTGTGTTTTGGACGGGTTAAAGTTAACAAGATTGGCGTCTCCCCAATCGGACACCCTCTGTTATTTCGAGTTAACCCGTTCAATCATACACTCTCTCACAGACTAGACTTCTTGTGGACTTGCACTGGCACTGGACGTATAACTCTCTACAATGGTGCTGTCATCAGCATAGCCAATAATGCCAGACTTAAGGAGGTCAATAATGTGCAGCAGGAACAAGGTTGCAGAGAGAACAGATCCTTGATTTCGCTTAGAAAGCTACCAGTGACCGGTAAAACCGGTGACATGTGACCTCACAAAGCTTATGACCCCTCCTTCAAATGAAATAGTTTCCAAATGGATTTTCAGGTTAATTAACAAGTCCAAGGTTCGGCTTCATATCATAAGGTATTTTATCATACACCAAAAGCTATATTCAGTATATGTCTTAAACACTTTTGATTCAATGAGAAAGCACACAAAGAGGATACAGCAAGGAAGGCAACAAGAAGTGTGGTTTAGAAGGCGCAGTTCCCCTTTAAACTTAAAATCAGTCTTTAAGATCTTTTGAAAAGAGTGTAAAAAGGCATTGAGTTGACAACTTACTACAAACCGGAAGTGATGTTTTGTTTATGCAATCGAAAGTACCTACCTTAATGTAAATACTTCCAGATTTTTTTTTTTCTTATCTTAAAATCGATGAACACCGGCAGCATGCACAGAAATGAACAGCAGCAGCAGCTGCTGGTGCTGCTGCTGCTGGAGCTGTAAGCTGTTAGTGTCTTATGTGTGGAGGTTGTATGTGACATTTTTGTCAAAAAAATCTCCTCACTGACCCATCTCGATGAGACACCCTGGATATTATAGGTACACTTGACCAAGTGCTCTGGTTGCATAAACCATATAAAATTCACAAAGAGATGACTATTGTCCATTAGGTATTAAAAGATACATAATATTATCACGTCTTTATCTGTTAAGGAGGTATACATAGCCTAAGGTCATAAGAACCAAAGCCCACGTTTAACGTGTTGGTGGGCGTGGTAGGTGAAAAACGGAATAAAAATACCACCGCATCGCCTATTGAAATGACTTGGTAAGCCTATTCTCTCCGCTGGAAGTAAAGCAGCTGGTGCATTCCACAGTTTTAAAACACCGTTTAATTTGTGAATAATTAACAGAAGGAAATCGCGGACGTCAGCAGCAGCGCACCCCGCTCCGCCACGCAGCGCTCCCGTTTCCGCACCTTTCATGTGCCAACGCACAGTTTAATTTCCTAATTTTCAATTTTTGTCCAAAAACAAGACAGTCCTGAGAGACTTTATCATCTAAACGGAAGCGACCGTCAGCGCGAACATTCGAGTGTCTGTGTTGTACATAAATTCGTATCTACGTAGGCACCTAAATACAACAACGCTGAATAATTTCCTGTTTAACTAAATGGCTTTGAAGACGGTAAATGGATTTAAGAGCGACATCTTTAAATTGATCGTTTGTGTACATTGGCTACAGATCATTTATTTATGATACCAGATCGTTTTAATAAAACGGTAATAACTCATTATGTTCAGATTTTCAAGTACAGAAATAAAAAACATAGATATTATTTGTATTTAGAGCAATATCAACACCGAAACTTACATCTAAGTTTTTTCATGTTTCTTCAATATTGACTTAACGCATGTATATTTATCTTAAAGAATGGATATATGTCATGTTATCGTAAGTACCCAGGTCCCTGTAGTCCGAAGACTAAATTTGGCATCGAAGCCGAGAAGCGTCGCTAAATTACAAAACAAGAGAGGGAAACTTGCGGCTGTTTAATGAGATTTAAATAATTAATGAGCGTGCAAAATTGGTTTCTTTTTTCAGAAGCGGCTCCCGAGTGCTTCGGGGATGTGATGAAAAACAAGCCATAATTGAAACCCCGTCCGACGGGACACGCCGCCGTGCCTACGCCGATGCCTCTAAAATATATCACAATAGATTAAATACGATATTACACAGCGAGGGACCTCCCGCTTCTCATAATTCATAAATTAAATTTTTAATTGCCATCGTCGTAAATTTGCTAAGACAACAATTATTGCAGGCGAAGGCACTCAACGACGAAATGAAGCTTCAGGAAGGGAGAATCTTTTAACGTTACTTTCAACAATCAAAAATAAGTTTGACCGTTATTTTTTGGTAAGCTAAGAACAACATACAATTCAAGATTTAATCATTTTATCTCAATGATTTAATCTCAAACAAATCTATGACAAAATCAATTCAAGCATATTAACACATTTCCAGACGATGCATGTCACAAATGTGTCAATGGTGCGACCGTTACGATCCGCACACACAGTTGATCCCAACGAAAATTTGTGAAATGTAACATTTTACTTAAAGCATGATTTTCACTTCAATGACTTCATTTTAATAATCAATCTAAAATCTTTACGGAATATGGAAACGGAACAATGTCTCCTTTGAGCAAATCCGTCGCTGTATTCAAATGATGGTGATTGACATCTCGCCGGGCGGTCAACCGCCAGCCGTTTGGCAAGATTTCGCCCCTTCCAAATCGCTTCCGTACACAAAGTTATTGTTATGCTGACCACTATAAAAACGATTGTGATCAAATACAGAAACTATTAGAATACATTCCCTCAATCAAATGTTCTTATTCTAACGGTTTCCCTGGGAACAGCGGTTACATCATAATAAATTTATAGAGTATAGGCTAGTTTCCTGGGTCGTAATAATAACATAACAATTAGTCCGTCAGTTAGATAATCAAAAAATATTGGACACGTATTTTTTCTTTTGTCAAATAAATTTATTGTTTATTTGACAAAAGAAAAAATACGTGTCCAATAAAGATAAAGCGCGTCAAAGTTCAGGAGTGGGGGCTCGTGACGTCAAAGTTTGCTAAAAATTGTAGCAAACTATGACGTCACACGGAACTTCAAAGGGCCATATCTTTATCATTTTTTGTTTAATCGACATAAGAAAAAATACGTGTCCAATATTTTTTGAATATCTAACTGACGGACTAATTATATTTTTTTAGGAAACTAGCCTATTATATATAAGCTTATTTAATTCTCTTCATAAGAAGCAGAACTTTAGAGGCTGAAAATCAGTGTTGTACTAGGTCATGCATATGCCTAGTACAACGTAATACTGAGCCGTCACCTTTTGTAATACTGATGGCACCGCCTTATAATTGTTGTTTTGTCTTATACTGTCCTTTTTTGTTTGTGTTGTGTGTGCCATTGTGTGTTACAATAATTTTTTTTTTATTTTTTTTTTTCATTTCATTTCGTACACTAGCTGGGACCCTACGATTCAAAAGCACCTTACCACAGAGGTCGTCCTCATCGTTATCATCATTTTCCTCGCCTTTTCCATATGTTGGAGGTCGTTAATTATTGATATTTTCGTGAATAATTGACGACCTAAATAGTTTAGCCAGTACATGTACATACTAATAAAGAAGAGAAATGTTTAATTTTTAAGTCTAATAGACAATTTTTTGAGAGGCTGTATCTTTAGGTGTAAATAAACATACGAGTTACGAATTTCGTCTTAAATTGTAATCTTCTAGTTAAGTTATAGGTTAGTACGGACCAGGAGAGCGAAAGTTGTATCTATCGCACTACGCGGGGGTTGTTTGGGCACGCGGCGCGACAGCAATAGATTTTACAAATACCTATTTTTCAATTCCCTTGAGCTTAGTGTTTCCTCTTAAAATAATATGGTATTTTTTATCTGGCCATTTCATAAATTACAACCGTTTCATGAAATGATCGGACGCGTCACGGAGTCATGATCACCATGATCAATTATAAAATCTGGCTACGATATTTCGATATCCAATTTAAAGTGACCTTATTAGTATTTTTTCAGCAATACATTTGCATAATCTGGTAAATTTTGAATAGAAACACATTGAACTTGTTAGTTTATATTTTATTGCAGTCTGTAAATGTGGAATTGATATCCTTACGGTATACTTTGAAAATCAAGTTTGTCTGTGGCTTTTCTTGATATGACATAAATAATTAAGGGCAGCTGCTACTTACTTCTTCATATATCATCTTCGACACCCCTCAAAACAGTAAGGCGTTACAGATGCAGTGTACCGCGCTCGCGTGCGGTACTTGTGCCACCCTACTCCAACTCTACAACACAATTGCCGGAGCCGCAACAAAAAACGCACTAGATTGTTTACCTCACTTTTTACCTTTTTTAAACTTCTGTTTAACGTTTTTGTCGTATTTCGGTAGCGGCGCACGCGGCGACGCTTTTTAAAGATTTCATTCATGCGATGCATTTCCATTGTGACGCTTGACGATGATGTGATTCATTTTTAATGTTTACTTAAATGTAGATAATCGGTGGAGACTTAAATAGCCCTATTTTATAGCTCAATTTGTTAGATTTGATAAATCTATCATTGTTGTTGATGGTGATATGCAATAATAATTGGATTTTTCATATTAAATATGGTTTTGCGTAGTCTTAACGAGTATCCTATAAACAAAGGGTTACGGTAAGTAATAACTAATATTTCGGTAAGATAAATTTATTTTCATGTTTTCACACGAGTTTTAAGTTTTTATAAAAGTAATAAATAATTAATGAAACTTATTTAATACTGAAACGCCTATAACAATAATTACATCAGATGCGAGTTATATAAATGCGTAATACGGTAATAAGTAATGTATCGTTTTATTTTTTTCACAGGGAACTATCTGCCGTTCTGGAAATACCCAAAGAGGGTTGGCGTCAGGCAGACAGCTGGCCGTAAAAACTTTCTCCAAATCATATCACAGCATGAGTGCTGACATAAAAGCGGACCTCGGGCTCCGACGCAACCGGGAAAACGCTCATATGTGGACAGGAAGCATCTTATAATATTTAAAAAATTGTATAATTAGTCTAAAGTATCTTAGGCACTTCATGAAATACTAAATTTTGTAAGTAGCTTCGCTCATGTTATCTACATGATAGGTACCTAAATAACATGAGGCAAGCGAGTTAGCACGAGCGATGATACAAGCCTTTCTTAATTTCTGACAAAGTGTATGCAAATGGATGAACGATTTATTTTGTAAGGCGTGAAAGCGTAAAAATCTATTTTTTAATATATTTTTTCATCCTACAAATATTATATATAGGTAATTTAATTTACAATAACTTGACATATACAATGAAAACTTAAAACGCAAAAGGAGTTACATTCATACCTATTCTACATAGGTATATATGAACCAGAACAATGATGATCCCAAAGAAACAGAAGATCCCGGTAGTGCCACACCAGTATGTACATAACACAGACGTAGGTCTAAATTCGTAGTATACGTTTAGGTTAGTATTATTATTATAAAAATAATGAATTTACTTATTGGACAAACTATCTGGGTTGACATTTATCTATTAATAAAATCTAATATAATTTTCCACCTTTCATAAAATCATAACAATCGTAATTCGTAATTTTAATACCTAGCGCATCCCACAATTTCAATTCCAATAATTTACTATTTTGTATGAACCGTTACAATTTATTTTGTACAGAGCACGCACGATAATTATTTAAGACATTGTCTGAAGAGGGGTTCTAATACATCAGCAGGTGTTGGTGTTGATGGATATCAAGTACTCGTTGTACTTTTTCTCCTGGGCCTGTTGCAATTTTTGCAGTTTCTTGATAAGTCCTTTGCTGAGTTCCTTGCCCTCGTGGTCGTGTGTCGGTAAACCCTGAAGCAACAGAAACCTCAATAAAATTCAGATAGTTCAGGATTGTTACATAAAGGGTGTTTTTCAATAACATAAAGCAATATAGACCGACCGGTACGATCAGAGTGAAAAGACTATTATAATTTCACATTTTTCATCATTTACACACAAGGTACAGTATTTTTATATCACGAACCCCTGACAATATTGTCAGTGTACATGCATACACACATTATCACTGCGCGTCCGCTTGAGAGTTGTCATTGTAGCTCGTCCTATCCTACTAAAGAAAGTACAAAGTATATTTTTTTATACTTGTATGTCTTCTACGTATATACTTTTATACTTGTGTGGGCAGACGATAGCTTCGGGGAAAGACAGTAGAATGAAGCTCGTTTCACAACTTACAAGGAAAATTAATAATACGGACAAATCACACAGAAAGCAACAAAACAAGTGAAAACTCCGCGCGGTAGAAAGAGAGGGGATATAAATTGCTCTACTACGGCGCGCCTGCGGTCTCAGGTCACGTGCCCGTCGTAGGAATATCCAATCAGGTCACGTGTCCTGACGCGAGTTTAACATTTTTTACACATCCCAAAAAGTGCACAACGCCGTTAAAGAAGTTTTTACTTCAAAAGTCTAAACAAACGTGTTGTTGTGGATCGCCAGGCTTTGCAGAGATGAGCACCTGTTTCCACGGCGCATGGTGCGATAGTGAAATTGCGCTAAAAGTACCGAACTAAGTTCTTCAGAGCGCTCCCCATTAAAAATGCGATAGAAAACGCTTAGAGATTCTACGTTTCTACGTAAGCAAGCGGTTCCAGATTATCCGTCAGCCTCGTAGGCATTTCGATCAACTCCTTTTTAAATTCGTTCAAATGAAAAAAGGTGATAATGTGGTGCTTTAGCCCAAAGATGAGAACAATACTTCATATGCGGTCGTATTTGAAATCTGAAGAGCATCAATCAATAGGATCCAAATATTGATTGGCTCCTCAATAGAGAATAAACGATATTCTAAGTGAATTTAGCTTTATCACAAAACCGGATTCCTTTCGAGGGGTCAAGACAAAGAGTATATGGGCTGTCAGGGATGTTGAAACTTTGAAGCTTTGTTGAAAGCAGTTTTTAGCGGTAAGTGCGCAGACTTGTCTTTGTGGTATTAATTAAACTTGATAATATTGTATTGTTACAACTGCAACCACGGTTCTGCAGCGTTAGTGATGTAAAAGTACTGTACCTGCAGTAATGCTACTTGTACTAAATACACATTGTAAATAACTGTCAAATATCAAACTAGCTACGAGCGTTATTGCTTTGAATGAAGTTTATCTTCATTCAACGAGAGCCGAAACTGACCGTCTGTGTTATTATCCAACCACTCTTAATAACACATTACTTATTATTTTTGTGTGAATCATACTGTATTATGCTCAGAAATTGCACTATCTATGAGCCTCACTGCACTCAGAGGCCGTAGCCCGCAAAAAACACAAGAATAATTTTACTCTAAAGTAAATCGATTGACTTAAAACTGAAGCCATCCATATCCGTCCATTGTAGTAGCCAGACAGGCTTTTTTCTTATTAGTTTTGACACTTACAGTCCATAGCAAAGCGAGGCAAAGGAAGCTTTAGAATGAGTGAATATCGTATGGTCTCACACGCAAAGAGTCTACATTAGCATCTCAGCTAAAACATAATTCGAAACATTTGTAAATAGCATATCGTCTATTTTGCAAATAAAATATTATTTTGTCTAAATAGTAGGTAGTCCAATATATTATTTATTTTACTGCTGCAATTAGTATACTCCTGCAACTGGTCTAGTTATATTATATAAATATGCACAAAAAAATTCCTTGCTTGCCCTATGAAACGTATCAAATCGTTATAACAAAATAACTTACTCGTAATTTACATGTTTACATAAACTTTTTCATGGTCAAGAGTGTCATGCTCAACTGCCTGTCCGGTGGTTGCACGTATGGCATGGGGTCCACGAGTACTACTTGATTTTCCCCCATCCGCGTGAGTACTATTCCAATACCTTTCATTCCCTTCCCAAATCCAACAAATTCCTATCCTTCCTCAGCATAAAAAATGCTTGTGATGGGCAGCAGTGTCGGAAGTACAAGAAGCCAAAAAAAACTGCGCTCGCCAACCCGCCTGCCAAGTGTGGTGAGTATAGTAATAATAATAATCATTTATTTTCAAGTAACACAGACTCATATTGTTAGTAGTGCTTATAAACTATGTTAGTACAGATAATTGAAATATAATTTAATTTAAAGAGGCCATTCCTGCACCATTCCCCCCGAAATGGCACATGAATGGTTGACATATAGACAGTCTAGTCTACCAGCGATCATATTCAGGATGCTGTTACCGCTCGCCCGCACCCTGCGCACCAGGGACGCACACCGTTTACGCATTGTTGCGTAGAAGCAGTCTACGCCTGCTTCGGCAAACATCCCTGACGCACTACAGAAGCGAGGCAGCCGCAGAAACACCCTGACCGCGTTATTAAACTGGACACGGAGAGCGCTGTAAGCTTTTTGAGTATATCTAGCCCACAGGCTGCAGATGTAGAAAGATGTGCAGAAAGCTCTAAACAAAGTGATCTTAACCTCCCGCCTCCGTAATATCATCCCATGTAACGAGGAATTCTTGGGAAAGACCCTTGTCTTGTCTTGTCTTGGCCGTAATGATGATGATGATGATAAACTTTTTCATCAACAATAAAAAAGACTAACCTTGTCGTCGAACTTGGAATATTTGTCAGTCTCCCGGCGGAACATGTCGCCGGGCGGAATTTTCTTCTGCTCCTCCTTGGCGCGCTGGGCCTCAAGCAATTCCTGCTTTTTCCGCTGTTTCTCCGCTTCGACACGTTTCTTTTCTTCTCTCTCTTTCATGAGTTCTTCTTTGCTCACCAGTTTTACGACGGTGCGATCTAAAAGAAGATTTATTTAATACTACTAGCTAGATTGTAATCCCCACGTCACACAAGATGTTCCATTCAAGTGAGGTATGGTGAGTTTTTAACAAACTGAAAGCGCGCTGCCTACGGCCGCGTAAACAGCAGGACAGCAGCAACAAAAGGAACAATGTCTGCAATTCCCCCCGAGCCCCAGTAGAAGGGGCAACCAAGAAATTCTGTCTTGATTGCTATAAGAAATACACGCGTGAAAATATTTTTAAAGTTGCCGTAAACCATGCGAAGTGGAAATCAAAAAGTCCGAAAGGTGAACTCGAGCTGCGAGGTATCGTTGCCAAGGCTTCCAGGTTGTCTACGGTCAAATAATATGTTACTACTACAAGATATATCGAATATACATAGTTATTTATATCTACGCTTTACAATATAATTTTGTATAGAAAAAGTACTGATCCTGCGTGATCAACATTAACGTGTGCAGAGCCGCGAGCGACAGCTAGTCTACTCATATGCGTCTTAGACAAACTTTTAAACAACTTTATTTTCACGCAGAAATAAATAGTAGATTGTTGCACCAAGTAGAAAGTAATTTATTATTGCACCGAGTGCTTATTTGCAGCCCGAGCGTTAGCGAGGCCTTTAAAAAGTACGAGTGCAATATAAATTACATAATGCGAGGTGCATAATCTGCTTTTCTTTCAACTACTACAAGAAAAGTATGTATGTGAAAAATAAAACTGATTACAATTAGTAAAAATTTGTTGTTTACATTCCCGTCTTTTTTTTATTTATGGCCAGTATTTTTTAGCTCAGGCAATGTCACTTCACAGGCTACTCGGGCTACTCCATACGGCCGTCAAGTTGGCCAACCTTTTATGTGACAGTAAAGTGACACAGTGCAGTAAAGGATTTCCATACATTTTTTCAGCTCTGGAACAGCAAAGTTCCGCTTTGTGCTGTATATGTAGTGCAGTTATGATAGAATTACAGCGTAGTTGGAAGAATAAAATATTATACACTGACAGGAATTTACCGTTGTAGTAGTAACCATTAACATATTCCTTTGACCGCACACATGCAAGTTAATTAACCGCACACATCGTTACGAAAAGAAATAATCTGTTGAAATTCCTATTACTCTAAGCCCTCGTACACTTTTAATGCACTCACCAACAATCTACATGAATTACCAGTTGTCGCCAGTCAGATTCCTTGTATAACACCTGGCAAGTCTATGATGCAATAAAAGTAATAGCCAACAATTAAGCTACCGGGCCAGTATTATTATTTTATGTTATAGGACGGCAAACGAGCAAGCGGGTCACCTGATAGTAAGTGATCACCGCTGCCCATGGACAACTGCAACACCAGGGTGTGATAGGTGCGTTGTCGGCCTTTCAAGGAGTTGGGAGAAGGATGGGCCTCCGGCTCTCTCACTCACCGAACTAAGTAATATCATCATCATTTCGTGTAAGTGTCACGGTCAATAGACCATGCACACCCTGATGTCAGAGTTCTTCGGAACCGCAACTCGGGCTCTGACGTGGTTCCTTTAACGACTACCAGATGGCAGCCGGGATCAACGGCTTAACTTGCCTTCCGAAGCATCTTAATTATCAGACAATCAGGTGATTCAAGCCTGCAATGTCCTAACCAAACTGGAAACAACTAAACAAAGTATGCTTCCCGTGGGAATCGAACCCACGACCTCCGGGTCAACAGGCAAACGCCTTAACCACTGGACCACGGAGGCAGTTACTGGACCACGGAGGCAGTTACTGGACCACAGAGGGAGTTAACGAAGCATAGAAGCGGTAAAGCTTCTACTCAGACGTCGATTTTCTGCGAGAGTGTTGTACTTCCCCGGACGAGCCGGCCCATTCATGCTACTAGTAATTCATTATGCCAGTAGTATGTTTCTTTTCTTCCAACTACGCTGCACTGCAATTCTATCATAACTGCACTACATATCCAGCACAAAGCGGAACTTTGCTGCTCTAGAGCAGAAAACATGTAAGGAAATCCTTTACTGCACTGTTTAGTTTTCTTTTTTTAATCGCGGGACCATAGGTGTCACATGTCACAAAAAAAGGTTGGCCACCCTGACGGCCGTATGGAGTTATACGTGTAATATGACGTGTGTATTGTTTGGCCTAAAAAAATACTGGCCATAAAGAAAAAACGGCGGGAATGTAACAACAAATTTTCACTGATAATAGTATTAAAACTTACGCGAGATAAATTCATTATAAAAACATGGTTTCACTCACGTTTATTCAGTTGGAATCGCCAACCAGTTTCGGTCTGATACGAAGACTCATCAGGGCGAGGGCGAGACGGCGGTTTCGCTTCCCTCAGAGCACTGAGGGCTGCCTCGCGCGTCGCCGCCCGCGCCGCTGCCCGCGCTGCTCAGTAGTTGCGAAACTAGTTGGCGATTCCAACTGAATAAACGTGAGTGAAACCGTGTTTTTATAATAATAATTTTCACTGATTGTAATTTCTCTTCAGTTTTTTTCACATACTTTTCTTGTGGTAGTTGAAAGAAAAGCATATTATGCACTTCGCATTAAGTAATTTATTTTGCACTCGTATAAATTACTTTCTGCTCAGTACAATAATCTACTATTACTTTCCAACAAATGTCTGTGCGCTCCCTGGGCTCAGAAGTACCAACAAGACGGTAATTTGAAGAGAAGCTCGTACCTGGCTTGTCCTCGAGGCGCACGCCGAGGTCTGGCAGCACGTGGTCGCGGAGCGCGTCGCACAGAGCGAGCACGTCGTGCGCGCGCCCGCCGCGCGCCGCCTCGCGCACCTGCCCGCGGAAACTGCTCAGAGCCTCCAGGTACGGCATCACCACCTCCTCCACCTGCTCGCGTTCACAAACCACATGTATAAGTGAATCGGCACTGTACGGTGCACACAACGGTGTTAGCTGTAACACCGTTCATTTATATGTTGATTGTAGGTTGTAGATGTTGGTGTGGAGTGGGGACTTACAAGATCATGTCATATAGAAAGTATTTTTGGCTCTCGATGTTATATACATAATATCACGTCTTTTTTCCTTGCGAGGTAAACAGAGCCTCTGCTCTCTGTCTTTCTTATTTTTGGTCTTATAGATCTGTATCTATAAGACCAAAAAGCCACGTTTAGCGTGTTGGTCGGCAATAGTAGGTGGAAATCCAAATCATAATACTGCTGGGATTATGATTTAATTTTCGCCCTTTCCCTCGGTCGGCTTTTACAATCTGCGCGGAAAGAGAAACATTCTATGTTTTTCTTTACTCTCAAACCATCATGTTATCTACATGTAACAGCTATCGATGTTGCATGTTGTTAACTGGGTGTGACGGATCCTTTCTCGACGGCAGACTGACAGTACCTACTGCTTTATTGAGATACTTTCGAGCAGTAGCTACTGTTCGATAGTGTCTTAATGTATTACTGGATTTAATTATAATTATAGTGTAAGAAAGCTAACACGGATAGACCATCACATCACCAGGATCACTACACTCAATGGTACCATTTAACTTTAAAATAACTACCATACCCTGGTTACGGCCAAAGGCACGGCGAGTCTGAAGGAATGTAGGCAGTGGGCCACAGATATGTGCGAGGAAAACCCGTCCGGGCTTCCTTCCATGGGCGCACCACAGATTCATCAAGAGAACGACAAAATGAAATAAATACTTGCTTCGGTCGTAACCGAAGTTTCAAAACCGGTTACTAAAAAAATATTATTGCGTCATTGAGTAACAAAAAAGCGATACATGTATCCTATTTTGAATAAAAAATATTCATTTTTACAAACGAAAAATGTTGGCGAACATCAAGATAATAAATATTTCATATTTTTAATGTTGGCGAACATTATTTGAAATATAATTACTACGTCTTCTCGTTTTCGTATGAGTTATAACAATATTATATACGAATGGATATAACTAGGTGGAGAACAGAAGGGGAGGCTTTTGCCCAGATGTGGGACCTATAAGGCTAATAAAAAACTCGCAATTTTTCCTTGATCTGTGCTCTAAGACGTTGCTTTGTACCAGATTTTAAGATTCTGAGTTCATGGGAAGTACCCCTGTAGGTTTTGATTCCCTTGCAAATGTCGAAAAAACAAGAAAATTTGCAGCATAACCAGCTGTATCTCTTGATTGCGTTGGCTTAGAAGTTTGATTTTTTCAGCTCCAAGGAACAGTAAACCTGCGTATTTGATATGAATTTCAGCTTGATACCTCTACGCGTTCCTGAGAAAAAGGTCTTGGCAGACAGACGGACAACCTAGTGATCCTATAAGGGTTCTGTTTTTTCCTTTTGAGGTACGGAACCCTAAAAAAGCCGAATAAGTTTTTTAAAGGCCAATAAAGTTTTGCAGTTGTCCATGGGCAGCGGTGATCACTTACCATCAGGTGACCCGTTTGATCATTTGTCATCCTGTCATAAAAATAAATCAAAATCATTACAATTAAGTACTAATATATTAGTAAAATATACTAACTAAAGTGCCATCGACACGAAAAGAAGTAAAAGTAAGTATACTTACGCAAACATTATCGGAGTCACCAACGGGGAAGCCAATGCCCCCCCGCGGGCCATCCACCGCGCCGAATAGGTGCAGCACGTCGGTGACGTACGTGGCGGCGGCGGCGAGCAGCGGCGCGCGGCGCGGCGTCCCCTGCCGCAGGAACACGTGCGCCGCGCACACCAGCTCGCGGAGCGCGTCCACCGCGCTGCGCGTGTCTATGTTGTCTGCCGGGGAAACTGCTTTTTATCAACATTGAAAATATATGATGGCTAGCTCCGTGGCGCAGCGGTCAACACGCCAGCCTGCGACACGGAGTGCCCGGGTTCGATCCCCGGCCAGGTCAAGATGGAAAATGATCTTTTTCAGATTGGCCTAGGTCTTGTGTATCTATATATGTATTTGTTATAAAATATGGTATCGTTGAGTTAGTATCCCATAACACAAGTCTCGAACTTACTTTGGGGCTAGCTCAATCTGTGTGATTTGTCCGTATATATTTATTTTATTTATTTAAATGATGAAAAGAACTCGCCCACAGGCAGGATTCGAACCACGGCCCTTAGGTTTACTTATTCGTAGCTCTAAGTGTATAGTTTCATCACATTTAAATTTTAATAATATACCAAGCATTGTAATCCTTACTATCCTTATCCTTACTAATCCTTACTAATATTATAAATGCGAAAGTGAGTTTGTTTGTTTGTTTGTTACGCTTTCACGCCGTATATACTGAACCGATCATCATGAAATTTTGCATACAAGTTCTCTGGAGTACGGAGAAGGACATAGGCTACCTTTTATCCCGGGAAAAAGTACTATTCCCGAGGGATCGACATTGACGCGGGCGGAGCCGCGGGCGAAAGCTAGTGCTATATAAAACTGCCTCCGTGGTCTAGAGGTTAAGGCGTTTGCCTATAATCGTAATATTGCGTTTTCATCCGCCTTTCATAAGTACACAAACATTTCAGCTTAAAGGGTTAAGAATAAGTTGCGAACTTTGACCCTCACAGACAAACAAACCGGCAAGCTTATATTTAAACGTGTATTAGCTAGCAATAAAAACATTATCCATTGCTGCTACGTATTTACCCGCTAAAACTAAGATACAAAATTTAACTTAACCTAATCATTAGGATGAAATCGTCTTCATGCAAAATTGTAAAATGGCAATGAAGAACACGCACATAAGCAACGAACATACATAAAGTATGCATATCGATTAGAGATAAGAAGTTATTCAACTGCATTCATATGCGTAAGTTAATGGGTATTAGCGATATCATTTTAATAACACCAGGGTAATAAAATTGAATAACCGATTATGTAAGTACCAAGACAAAATAACACAAATGTTATATATTTTTAAGTTTGACGTGTGGGCTCATGTAATCACAACACAAAACATCAAATCACACAGAGGCATGTCGTACGGTCAACTTAGTGGTGAATGGAGTCATTCGATAAATTCATAAAATATTACGCAATTTCGCAAAGCTAGGGCAACTATCCTCGTTTTACCCTATACATGTGTGAATGAAACAACTGATAGATTATTAAGCTGCCTTAATAAATTTGACATTTCATTTTACAGGCCCTTGCTTGGTTTTTTCCTTAGGCCAACCAAATATTCAGTATACTCTCTGAACTTAGTATAACTGTTCTATAATAATAATTATACTTGGATTAGGAGCATAATCTGTAATATTCTCGATACACAGTTCCTCTATGTGTTAAGAGGGTATTATACCACCATCTTGAATCGCATCCTAAATCGGATCCGATAAGAAGGACGCCGCTATACGTGCAATACGATTGGAGATATCTCGTATCATGTCATATCTAAATTCATAATGGTTTAATAGGCGCTTTGCCTGAACCTGAACAAAAAATAAGTTTCAGTTATATATATTGTTTTCGGCGATCTATAGAGAGAAGTACATACCACAGAGAGCCGCGTGCACTTGCTCCTTGACGGCGGAGAGTTTTTGTGCCAGCGCCTGCTCGGCGGGGCCCCAGCCGCCGCCGCAGCCCGGCGCGTACCCGCTGCGCAGCGCGTCTTTCACGGTCAAAAAGAACTCCTGAAATGTTACAAATCACATGTGTAATTCAAATGTGTGTGTGATTCAATTTTATTTAATTAAACTGTTACGATTTATCATCGTTCTTAACGGCAACCGGCAAAAAACGCTATCTATAAGTCATCATCATTTCGAGTAGGTGTCACGGTCAATCGACCATGCACACCCTGGTGTCAGAGTTCTTCGGAACCGCCTCTCGGCCTCTGACGTGGTTCCTTTAACGACTACCTTAGGGCAGCCGGAACCACCGGTTTAACGTGCCTTCCGAAGCACGGAATCATCTTTATTCAATAGGTTTCAATAGGTTAATTTAGACAATCAGGTGATTCAAGCCTGCAATGTCCTAACCAAACTGGAAACAACTAAACAAAGTATGCTTCCGGTGGGAATCGAACCCACGACCCCCGGGTCAACAGGCAAACGCCTTAACCACTGGACCACGGAGGCTGTTATCTATAGGTAAAACTCTGCTATAAAAACTTTTATGGGGAAACTCACATTAAAAAGTTTTTCAGTCTGAATGGCCATTTCCATCGTATTATCCGAGTAGTCCAGAGTATCCTTCCATCCATGTAATAGGAACGCGATTCGAAGTTGCCGCGCAGTGTGCCGTTTTAGCGCGTCCGTGATGGTAACAAAGTTCTTTAGAGATTTCGACATCTTGCAACCTGCTATCGTGAGGTGGCCAGTGTGTAGAAAGTAGTTCACCCAGCCTGGCTCATCGTAATGTGCCTAAAAACAAGAGCAAAGAGTGTAATACTACTTCTTTTATAAAATCCAAATTAAACAAATTGTTACATGTCTCTCGTAAAAGAAATATCGTTCCAATAATGAAAAAAAAAAGAAGGATTTGTGTTTTATATAATTTAATAATCAATGAGTTTTAAGAATTGTCTATGGGCAACCATCATATTGTGTAGCTTACCTCACTTTGCGCTATCTCATTGTCGTGATGTGGAAACTTAAGGTCCACTCCTCCAGTGTGTATGTCCAGCTTGGCGCCGCAGACGTCCGAGGCCATCGCGGAGCACTCAATGTGCCAGCCCGGCCGCCCCGCACCCCACGGCGACTCCCATGAGGGCTCACCCGCTTTGCTGCGCTTCCACAAAGCGAAGTCATTTGGCGAACGCTTCTCGCCACTATCGTCACTGAGATCACCTAAAAATTAATGAAATATTGATAATGAATACTCAGAAGCACACAATGTAGATACAAAATAATCCTTATCAAAGGAATTAAATTGTTTAAAAATTATAAGCCTCATCTACATATATTATAGCACCATTTTCAATCAATACATTTCATATTCTTTATTTGCTTACATCTAATAATATAAAGTTAACAAGAATATTGTGCAGATTGACACGACTTCTATGAATTACTAGCTGTCGCCTGCGGGTCCGCTCACGTTAGTGCCGATCCCGCGGGGACAATATTTTTTTCTGGGATAAAGAGTAGCTTATGTATTGATTCAGGTAATGTATGCAAAATTTCGTCAAAATTCGTTCAGCCGTTACGGCGTGAATCACCCTCATGTATATTGCGCGATTGTTTGTAGTTTAGAAGCTAGATTTTTTAAGTTTTTCAATTGATTTTTTTTCCTTTAGTCGGTTTTAATTTTTTATTTTTTTCTCTCTTTAATTTTAAGATTTTTTTATAGTAATAATTATTTGTCATAATAACAGCTTTTGCCTAAAAAATAACATATGCTTAGGTATTATGGAACTTTCCCAAAATGTCATGTAAAGTTCAAAATTATTCTTAGAAAAATGTTTGATACTTGAAAAAATAAAAAAGAGATGATTAATTAAAAAACAAAGCAGGATACCCGACGATTACTCCTTAGGCATTTAAATCGTTCCTTTGCATGTCTATGGGCCATAAACATCCAAGACCCAGGCCAATTTGAATAAGATCATTTTCCATCTTGACCTGACCGGGGATTGAACTGAGAAACTCTGGTATGGCCGCCTGGCATGATGTCCACTAGACCACAGAGCTTGACAACCATCGATAATGAGATGCTCACATTTAGAGATGGGCAATCCACCCACCCGGGTTTAAACCCAGTGTGTGTGGTGTTTTGGGTGTTTTGGGTTTAAACCCAATAAGCACCCAAATTTTTGGGTTTTTACGATTTTTTACTTTAATTATGCTACTTCTTGACCTGACTAAGCTGTTGCAGTGGACTACAGTTCCAACCGTTCAGGTCCAATTGGTCCACTTCCCTCCCATATTTACGTTTTTGTTTTATGCCCTCATGAAATAATATTTTTTTGCGATAGAGCGAGGTGACATGACCAGAGGATAAAATAAACGGGTATTTTGGACTGTTAGTAGCTCAATAATTTAAATATTGTCGCGAAGCTCCCAGAATGGAATAGTCTAGAATTTATCCGAACACCGTCTGTCGCGCTCATAAATCTTATATCTTGCTCACACATATGTATTCTAGGTTAGCGGGAATACACACTATCGAATATTCTGGCAGTCGGAACCGAAACTATATGGAACTAGAGACAAAACTATTATGAGGGTATGGATGGGGCCATCATCATTCAGTTGACCGCGAGTATTCGAAGCGAACGATTCCAATACGAGTGCAAGTAATAACAGTGACCGCAAGGCCACGAGTACGCGCGTCGCGCGGCTGAGACAGGCTTCAGAGGCAGGCGCACGCGGCAGAGGCAAGCGCCAGCGCCAAGGTGTTCACGAGAACGAGTGGCAAGGAAAGTGGACGTATTCAGATCAAAGAATAATACATTAATTTTTTGGATAATAAAATTACTTATTGTTTTGACCGTGTTTTGAAGGATTAATTTATGTTCGACAGTATGGATGTTTTCTTAGTGACTGGTTGGTAGCTTTTGGGTAAGGAATTTGAGGATCTCGAAAATGACGTCAGTCTTGGAATCCAAGATAGCGGACGCGACTTGTCATAAAAATCGACATGGGTGTCGTTGTCTAGGTATTTTGACGTGTAGATCTCGAAAATGACGTCAGTTTTAGAATCCAAGATGGCGGACCCGAATTGTTATAAAAAATCGACATGGGTGTCGTTTTCTAGGTTTTTTGGGGTGTAGCTCTCAAAAATTATGTCAGTTTAGGAATCCAAGATGGCGTACGTGACTTGTCATAAAAAATCGACATGGGTGACGTTTTCTATGTTTCTTGGGAAGAAGATCTTGAAAATAATGTCAGTTTTGAAATACAAGATGGCAGAAGCGGCTTTGCATGGTAATTCATCATGAGTGTTGATCCCTTAGTTTTTTGGGGTGTTAATTACGTAATTTTCGAGGAAGAATAGGAAATAACACCTATGATGATTTATCATAAAATGTCCTCATCTTTGATTCCAAAACTGATTTTATAATCTAGATCTACACCACTAAAAACCTGAAAAATTACACGCGTCGATTTTTCATGACAAGCCACGTCCGTCATCTTAGATTCCAAAACTGACATCATTTTCGACATCTACACCCTAAAAATCTTAGTAAACGACACCGATGTCGATTCTTCCTGAAAACATGCCTCCGCCATCTTAGATTCCAAAATCGACGTCATTTTCAAGATCTACACCCCAAAAAGCCTAAGAAATAACTTCCATGTAAATTTTTCATGACAAGTCACGTCCGTCTTGGATTCCAAAACTGACATCATTTTCGAGATCTACACCCCAAAAAGCTAGGAAACGTCACCAGTGTCGATTTTTCATGAGAAGTCGCGTATGCTATCTAAGATTCCAAAATTGACGTCATTTTCGAGATCTACACCCCAAAAAACGTAAAAAAGAACATGCATGTCGATTTTTCATCAAAACTCGCGTCCGCCATCTTGAATTCCAAAACTGACGTCATTTTCGAGATTTTCACCCCAAAAAGCTAGGAAACGACACCAGTGTCGATTTTTCATGAGAAGTCGCGTATGCTATCTTAGATTCCAAAATTGACGTCATTTTCGAGATCTACACCCCAAAAAACTTGGAAAACGACATTCATGTCGATTTTTATGACAACTTTTTTCGGTAATTACCAATATCGTCGCTCGGGTAGAGCGACAACAAAGGGTATATTTTTTTTAGGTTAAATGGTATAAGAATTATAACGATAGATAATGCCTCGAGACATTCTGAAGTCATTGTGGAATAAGATGCTCCTATACATATTTTAATACAAACATAATCTCTAAAAACAACAATACACTCCTTATTTTTTTAAGTCGTGTAAAAATAAAACTATATAAAACTCAAATTTCAATACCTACATAAGAAAGTAAAATAGTAAATAATTACTTCCACCGACTCACTACTAAGTCATTGCCGCATTCGTTCTAACATAAGGCCTGACACAGCATGCCGTCTCTTTCTACTTTGGCGCAAAGCTTTTAAAATATTTACGGCAAGCAAAAGACCAACATGTTGGTCAACTGCAACATGAAAACACAGAACTAATTATTTTCATCTCGGTTTTTATTAATTAATAGTAAACATTTTAAAATTTCCTAAAATTTAATTAAGTACGTACCTAACATTTCTTTGAATTATTTTATCGTACAACAACGTAGAATTGATCATTACAATTTAATAAAAATATATTTTTCATATATTACTAACGTTTTTGACAAATAAAGTAAACACCCGATTTTTTGGGTGTTTATGGGTGTTTAAGGGTGTTTATTGGGTTTTTACCAAAGCACCGGGCCGGTGCTTTGCCCATCTCTACTCACATTACTAATATGTGAAAATGGGTTACTCAACCTAAGTATGTAATGTAACTTATGTAACATTAGAGTGCAGATCAGGATGACTTTGTGCACATCTTGATTCACTTTCACCCTGATGAAGACCACCAAATGAGGTCGAAACATTTCAGCCTATAGCTGACACTAAAGGTGAGTAACCCATATTCCACATATTCTTCTTCTTCTTCATCCTATTTACCTTTTCCTACTATCAAGTTGGATCAGCACAGCATATCTGTCTCTTCCACATTAATAAATTGAATGATTTTACTCAATTATTCTTCATAATTTATATATTGATTTCCAAGAAATTAAAACAAACAATAACTTACCTTCTCCTTCTTGCAATGACTTAGTGTCCCCATAGGCTTCAGGAACTAATCTAGCATAATGGTGTTTGTCTCTGCTATCAAACTCTGCCACGCTAAAGTAAACTGAGCCATTTGATTCATAAGCTAAACCATTGTCTATAATTTTTTGAATAAACGTAATGATTTGTGGTACATATTCGCTAACTCTTGTTAATACATCGGGTGGTAAAACCTGAAATGGTTTTATAATAATTAAAAAATATCCCATTAGAGACTATTTGTGAGAAATGCTTACAGACGCTTTGCAAAATCTAAAGAAGTTATGTTGTTTTTAGACATGTAGGTTTATTTCACATATATTTTGATAGTGGTAATAAAGTTGCAAGACAAAGCAAATTTTAATACATATTTAATAAATACATTAGGCAAGTATTCAAAAATGGAATTTAAAGTGACTCTAAAGCACCTATTATACCATCCTAAATTCAGTCACTGATGAGAGGGATGCCGCAATGTGCAATACAATTAGAGATATCTTGTATTGTGTCTAACATCTACCGATATACAGCCCATCTTGTCAGTGACTGAATTCAGGATGGTTTAAGGCCCTCAGCACACGGCGTATTTTAAACGCGCCGACGACCCGCGTTTCAGGAACGCGCGTTTACGGTGCCATAGATGTCGATTTTTGCGTTTGTCTGATTCAAGCGCGCTTCAATACAGTAGATGCGTGTTTCACGATGGCTCCGTGTGCTTAGATTACAACGTTGCGTTCGAATCTCGTTTGAAGCGTGTATACGCGCGTCATCTGCGCGTCGTCGGCGTGTTAAAAATACGCCGTGTGCTGAGGCCCTAATAGGCACTTAAGTAGGTTGTTAACTAAATTGTCTCAAAGTAAATGTAGCTTTGACTTCCGCAAAGTAACACCTGAGTCTATTAACTAAATGTGTCCATATCTTACATTGAGTGCCTTCATATCTTTATGGAACTCATTTTCCCAGTGCCGGGGCAATGCTGTAAATATAGCATTGTCAGTAACTGTGGCTCCATACTTGCTGTCCAACCACTCTGATATAGGATCCTTTGCAGATTTGAGGAGATCACACTTAGCTTCTTTTATTTTATCATCAACATTTTCCTCTACACAAGCTTTCAGGTTCTTGACTGCTGATGCAACACTAAAAAATGTCAGTGAGAATACTTTTAAACTATAACTTAGAGGGCATGTTTGTACTGTTACAAATATCTTGTTTGAATATTGTAGTCATAGTTTCTTTGACCATATTTCTCTTCCTATTGCTGCCGAAAAAATCCCCTCAAAATACAGTCATATATAAATAAAAAAATAAATAAAGTAAGAAAAACTTATACTGGTATTAAATTACATGTATAAACAAATAGTTACAACACAAGACCATAAACAGTTCTCTAGTGTTAAAATTCAAAAAATTCAAAATTCAAAACATTTATTCAGAAAATAGGCCTTTGCAGGCACTTTTTCACGTCAAATCACATTTTAAAGGATCTAATTTAGTCATATTTATATTATTACTTAATGTGCAAAAGCTACAGACTACTAGCGTTTCGGAACCGACCACTGCAGAGAAGAAACGCCAAAAGAAACTCTTTTCAACAGTATTGGTCGCCTACTCGCCTGAAGGGCTTTTTTATTTTATCATCTTTATCATTTATCATCTAATTTCTTCATTTATCATTTTTTTTTTCATTTTATGATTACAATTTTTATTATATAGGTACATTATTATTTTTTGGAACATATTATGTTAGCGATCGAGTGTGCAATGATAATATTTTACATTATACACAGTAGTCTCAAAGAGGCCGAGCAGACCTGTCCCCCCTAGCAGCACCCGTTCACGAGTTGACGCATAGATCAGCCATCATTGAACTCAACCATATTAGAGGGAATGTTATGGGTACCTTTGAGTTGGGTACAATCCGGGGTGGTATATTTGATTTAAAAATGTATCTCCCGTTATAATAAGTATTTTTATGATCATTGAAAGTATAATGTAATAACTATGTTTAATAAACTAAAAATAGTTACATACTTATCTAACATTTTTTGCATGGCATTTTTTTTGTCAGGGTCAGCTGTCTGCTTAACAACTTCTTCATAATAATTTACAACAGACGTAGCATCATCTATGGTTGCATCCAAGTTTTTTGCTTCTTTAACGTATTTTTCATATAAGTAGTTCTGCCGTGCCCTTTTAATTATCTTGTCATCAATGTCTGTGATATTCATTACATACAAGATATCATAACCAAAATAATCTGACATTATTCTTCTCAGAATATCAAAAGATATGTAGGATCTGAAAACATAAAGATATGGATTAATTCAATGTTCAATAATATTCTCTACAATAGCCATAAGATAGTAGTCTTAATAGAACACATAATATTGCAGATACTGGCTCATATTCTTATCCCTTGCAGGCTATCCCCAATGGCCTTAACAAATATAACTGTAAAGGATTCTACAATAAGATTATTTAAAGACCAATTAATATCATGTGTCATGTTGTCTTTTCAAAGTTTAGAATCATTAATACCTGGCGTGGCCCATGTGGGAGGCATCGTATACCGTCGGCCCGCAACTATACCAGTTAACACGATTTCCATTGGAGCATACGAATTCCTCTTTCTGGCGAGTTAGACTATTAAATAATTTCAATGTTGGTCGCCTGCTTCCTGTAGAAGGCGGAGACCAGCTTGGTTGCGTTCTCTTGGACATTTTTACCGCAAATTCATCGACCAAATTCTAACCTATAAAAAAAACAGATCTGTTGTTTGTTTGTACTTTTCAGTCACTTTTCATTAATTTTACGTAGTTAAAGCGAGTAAGAATATGTATTGTAATTATTTACAAGATGTAGTAATGCCACGTATCCCTCCCTGCCTTTCTATAAGCACAACACAACACACACACGATTTTTATAATTTTTGTAAACCGCGACAGTGAGTGATTTATTCAATGTCACATTTGACACTGACACTGACAATTGTTATTTTCCCTGCCAGGCCAGCTGATAAAGCATAGACAAATCATAAATTGACAACTTACTACAAACCGGAAGGAAAGTACCTTAAATGTAAATACTTCCAGAGTTTTTTCCCAAATGTAGGATTTATAAAGCAATATTCCCATCCCATATAAAGCAATATTCCATATTGCTCATAAATCCTACATTTGTATTTTTTTTTTTCAAAAATTCATAAAAATTGAATTGATTAAAAAAATTGAAAAAATTCTGGGGACGTATTATATGATACTTTCGATTGCATAAATAAAAACCAACACTTCCAGTTTGTAGTAAGTTTTTACAAAATTCAATTTTTTATGAATTTTTGAAAAAAAATCCCAAATTTAGGATTGGACTTCATTTCAAAAATTGCACTCCAAACCTCGTATGTTACTTCTAGGTTATAGGTACCTGGGTACTCTCAGAACAATATGGGTACTATATTTGAAAGCATATTTGAAAGTGTGACACTCGTCTTCGAGCGAAAATCGCTCGTTTACGATCGGCGTCATTTCAAAAATAGCATAGCTTTTGGTATTTAAAATAATGGGTTATCTCACAAACATCTGTGGGTTGTCTGTGAAGTCGGCTTACGAACGATAATTTTACGTGATAACAGTGGAAGAGAGGTAGATGCGTTACAAGCCGAACACTTAGGCCGATCGTGTCTCCCTATCGCTTGTGCTGCGCATTCGGAACGTGACACTTTTCTATCGGAAGCGTTCGGCTTGTAACGCATCTATCTCTCTTCCACCGTTATCACGTAAAATTGTCGTCCGTAAACCGACTTTATTTATTTATTTTTATTTAAAAACTTCATTACAAACAAGTAATTGGCGGACTTAAAGCCGTAGGCTTTATCTACCAGTCAACCAACAGGTGATGCCGAGAACAAAATGTAGAAGTAAGTGCAAAACAAAAGCTGAAGAATCCATATAGTTAAATAAAATCATAATAAACTTACATACCAAAATACATAAATACCAAATATTGATACATATATATTAATACTATTTACATAAATACTTTTTCAAATACTCTTCGTAATGTCATTAAGATAATATGCGCGTACTGCATTTTTAAAAGTCAGACGACTGCGTGCCTTGCGAATACTGACTGGGAGGGAGTTCTAAAGCTGCACGGCCCGTACTGTAAAAGAATGTTCGAAAAACCCACTCCGATGACGAGGCGTATGTAGAAGGAGATTGCTTGAAGAGCGAAGTTCTCTGACATGGGTGTCACCCAGAAAAGTAAAGTTGGACTTCAAGTACGATGGAGTTTTCGGGTCGAAAAGGATGGAGAATAAAGTTGTAAGAATATGCAACTTGCGACGTTGGCGAATGGGTAACCATTTGAGTTGATTGCGACAAGCCGACACATGGTCGTACTTGCGTAGCCCAAAAATGAAGCGTAAACAGTTATTTTGAAGCCGATCGAGTTTATTGAGGAAATTACAATTCAGATCTGAGTAACATACATCAGCATAGTCCAAAATCGGAAAAATCAGGGTGTACACTAACATGGTTTTAATATGCACGGGGAGAAAGTTTTTCAACTTCTACAAGGCACGGAGAGCACCGGTAACCTTACCAGAAACCTCAGACACATGTGCATGCCAACAAAGGTTTGAGTCGATGTGTAGTCCAAGATCTTTGACACTCTGGCAATACGGAACAGTTTTGCTGTCAAAACAAACCAAAGGCAATGAGCTAGTGTCGATACGACTTAAAAGATGGGGGCTACCGACTATAATAGCCTGGCATTTATTTGGGTTGATAGTGACACCAAAGCGTCGTGACCAGTCAGATATAGCCAGCAGATCTGAATTAATTAGGTCAATGGTCTGATCTATATTCCCTACTTCCGTTTGCTTATAAAGTTGCAAGTCATCTGCGTAAAGGTGATACGGACACTGAAGTTCTTTGGTTATAAAATCGATAAAGATGGAAAATAATAGGGGGGAGAGGATTCCGCCCTGTGGAACGCCGGTGTCTAAGTTGCACCAATTCGATGAGAAATCACCGGAGCGTACTGACTGCTGACGTCCACGAAGATAAGATGAAAACCACTCCACAGCCGAGGAAGAAACCGAGTGATGGGAGAGGATAGCAAGAAGGAGGTCGTGATCGACGGTATTAAAAGCATTAGAAAAGTCCACTAAAACCAAAACAGTGACTTTAGTGTCCTCCATTCCTGCTCTAATATCGTCTGTCACTTTAAGGAGTGCGGTAACTATGTCCAGGTCGGAAACCGGATTGTAATGGGTTTAATAACCCATTAGTAGTAAAGTACGAAGTGAGTTGCTTATGAGCGCAAGCTTCGAGTACCTTGGACAATAGCGGGAGAATAGAGATGGGGCGAAAATGATTAGGAAGAGAAGGATTAGGAACTTTAGGTAATGGGCAAACAAAGGCTTTTCGCCAGAGAGAAGGGAACTGAGAAGAAGAAAGGGAAGAGTTGATGATGTGAGTGATAACAGGTAAGATAATGTCGAGTATACATTCGATCATATGACGACTTATTTGGTCATACCCCACAGCCCTTGTTTTAATGGCTAAAAAAGTCTTCTTGACTTCTTCCTGGCTAACTGGGGAAAAAATAAATTTTGATTGTGTATTGGGAGGAAGAGAAGCTATTCTAGAGATAGTATCAAGTTTTGTTAGACGATCCAATCTAGAGGTAGTGGAGAAATGTTGATTTATATCGTCCAACGAAATTGACGAAGGGATAACAGAATTGATCGATTTGCCAATACCTAGCGTCTTAAGAAACTTCCAAATATCGGCAGAAGATGAATTAGAGACCGTGTTGAGAATTAAGCGGCGTTTAGCGTCTCGTATCATCCTGTTACACCGATTTCTCGCAACCTTAAAAGACTCCCACTTTTCCTCGGAACGATCCCTCCTAAATTGTCGAAACGCCCGGTCCCTACGTCTCATAGCCATTCGAACCCCAGAGGTTATCCACGGTGCGGGAGGGCGCTTTACTCTAACCTTTCGTACCGGCGCATGTTTGTCATACAATTCAGTGAGGGCGTCATTGAAAATTACCAATTTTTGATCTACGTCGTTTGCTGCCCAAACTTTGTCCCAAATTATGTTTGCAGCGTCAGAAGCCAGCTTTTCATAATTGACTTTAGCAAAGCTACGCCTAAAAAGTATTTTAGGAGGCCTGAGGTTGTAGGAGCAGTGTATAAGATCATGGCGAGAGAACGCCGGGGCAGGATATTGGCCATGTGAGGACATGAGCTCAACGGACGACGTAACAATGAGATCCAGCCAAGTATCTTCGACCTCTTTATTATGATGGGTCGCATTCAACGGGAGCACTTGAAGACTGACTGATTCCAATATACGCAATAAATTGAGAGCTCGCGGTGAGTCACTGGCGATTACTGTCTACGACTTTACTGTCGCGAAGGATTATTATTATATTGTATATATGTATATAATGCGTATCTATATCTGTAAGTGTAGTATTTACGATATTAAACGTATGAAGTAATCATATCTGTATCTCACTTCCTTTTATGCTTCGCTTTACCAAAAAATATGTTATGAGCGTTGGACATAATCCTCCGAGACAATCCTATAATACGATAAGGATTTAAACATACCTGGATCCCACGCTCTTATGTTTTTACTGGAATATGATCAGTCTTGGTCGATTGTATGAGATGAGAAGACTCAGCTGGTGCGACCTTGCCAGCCAGTCTTATTAACACTTCTCCACCTGTATTAGATAGATTCCAATGAGTATAACAAGTTCCTCACGAACGCACGCTACTCGTCAGTCTTGAAGTCTGTCACACATCAGTACATTATGATTATTAAGATATTAAACAAACAATTGGTCTGCTACATGAGTTTCCGTTACTGGCGAGTGGAAGCCCTCAGCTTACACTCGCCACACACGACGAGGACACCTCCGGTCCTATGCTTACGTACGTACGAAGACTTTCAACTCGTAGACTCAAGTGTGACCACCACAGGTCCAGCACTCAGGCCCTTTCCGGATGGCTGGACTCAATCCGTACTCAAGACCAAACACAGAACCACTCATGTACCTACAGCAGACTACACGAGAACGTCTCCCAAGGCCTTCGACTTCTATGCTCTGCAGCGCATCCACCGCCGAAGACAGTGTCAACGATTCTCCTATAATTACCAAGACATTTAACCAGCATATCACAAAATGACAAAAGGGGGAATAATCTAACCGTGTTTCATGAGAATCAAGTTATACTCAACTTAAGGATTAGTAGCAGCAGATTCCTTGATAACATATTCCATATTTAATGTTACTATGTATTGGATTCTAAGAGTAAGGAAGTCTATGGAGAAGCCCTTGTCAACATATATGAATTTTTACTTATACAAATATCAGGCATTTATGGTACAAAGTGTGAAATATAACTTTGTCTCTTTCTTTCTTCAGTACAATTGCCTTTGACAAAAGAGACATACATATTTTAGTTTTTGCTAATTTATGGTAAAAGCTGTCAAAAGTTTAGGTACGTGCCAAAATCCGCCATATTATGTAACGAGTTTCGTGGTAGTTGTGCTGTCAACGGGTGTTGTTTACTATTTGGAAAAGTTGAGATTTGGGACAAAAATACGCGAAAATAAGGTAATAAATACGTGGAAGTGTGAGAAAACTGTTTATCAAGTTGACTAAATGTTGTATGGTGATGTGTGGTGCAAAGAAAAACATAAATCAACCATAATTGACTCTTCATAGGTTAGTAACCCGTTTTCTAGCAAGAAAGCTCTTTATTGATTCTGATTGAGAAGCAAAATTAAACACGATCTTACATTTATGTATAAACTGTTGTTAACTGGTCATATTTTTGTAATACAGTCAGTATTTTCATTTATTTTATTCCTCATTTGTTTACATACTTGAATAGGGTTGTGCATTATCTAAATAAAAAATAATATTTTTTTTATAGGTTTCCAATGAATGGAGCTTTGAGGAATAAATGCTTAGAGGCTATCCGGTTCGGAAAAATATTAATCCTCGGCAACAGGATTTGTACATCTGCTCTTTGCATTTTGAGGAAAGCTGTTTCAATAGAACGCTTGAAGTTATGATATGAGACTTCGTGACAACTCATCGCCAACAATATTTTCATTTCCGGTAAGTTTAATGTATACAGTTAATGTCAATGAATAAATGTTTTAAAAAACTTGGCCGGTTTATTCGTTTTGTCTGTCAAACAATACTAAAAACCGTTGGGTGATTTGGCAGGAGTAGCCGGTTCATGCATGCAAATGTACGCAAAGTTATGTGTGACAACGTATTATCGAATTATGGATGCGATCATATGATGTCATGCATACAACAATGCACATAATAGATTATACTTGTACATAATCCTTACTAATAATATTATAAATGCGAAAGTGAGTTTGTTTGTTTGTTTGTCACGCTTTCACGCCGTAAATACTTAACCGATCATCATGAAATTTGGCATTCAAGTTCTCTGGAGTACGGAGAAGGACATAGGCTACCTTTTATCCCGGAAAAAAGAACTATTCCCGAGGGATCGACATTGACGCGGGCGGAGCCGCGGGCGAAAGCTAGTTTAATAATAAAATATTATGATTTAACTAAGTATATTGAAATTTCAGGTCGTGGAAATGAAAAAAAAAGCCGTAAAAGATAAACGTTTGAACCAGCAAAAGAAATTACAATTTGAAAGATATTGTGTTACATATAAATATCACGGTGAAATTAAATGTAAATATCTTTCAGATAGATGGTTTTTAAACAAATTAATACTTTTTAGGAATGATTAAGTAAACAAAGTTATAAAATAAATTGTCATTTTATTATCCTTTCCCAAAATGTTTTTATAAGCTCTGTCGGCTCTGTGTACAAAATAAGAGTACTGTTTAAAGTAGATCATTACATAGTATGGAAGTGACAACCCTAGGCAATGGCAGCCATTTTATGTAACGATTCTGTGATGTAGGTATACACGATTTTTTTGTAGGTATTTCCAGTCCTCCTTTTTCTTTGGTCTGAGCTTTTACCATAAATTAGCAAAAACTAAAATATGTATGTCTCTTTTGTCAAAGGCAATTGTACTGAAGAAAGACAGAGACAAAGTTATATTTCACACTTTATACCATAAATGCCTGATATTTGTATAAGTAAAAATTCATATATGTTGACAAGGGCTTCTCCATAGACTTCCTTACTCTTAGGATTCGACCCACATAAGAACTCGCGGTTGCCGCGACATTTACAGACAACCAATTATTACTTATTATTTTAAAGATTTTCTAATTCATTTTGCGTCTTTATCACAAACATAAGAGTAAGGTCTTTATCTATTGTTTCGGTCATACAGGGTCCCCAAGACCATTTACGTGATCATCTTCAATCGAAACCTACAATCTCCGCTAGGATAAAGAGCAATTTTTCCGTACAAAAATCATTCGTATTCGAACAGTCACACGTTCAAAAATAGTAGCCTGTTGAATTGAGAACTGTCAAAACGAAGTTACAATGGTATAATAAAATAATTTGAATATATCTCACTCAGCATTCTCAGCAAATGAGTTTCTTTCTCAGCCACTCGTAGGGTATTCGCAGTATAGTAAAAAGAGACAAATAATCACTTTGCGAGTTCGAGAAGATTGTGAATGTCACATACTACCAGACAAGATATAAATACAATTTTATCTATCTACTGAAACTACTGTGCGCGATTTACGGCATTCTCGACTATTTTATTTGTAAAATTTAACAATTTATCCGCGCTGCTTTTCAGTCATAATGACCCTGTGCATTTGTAAATGTTTAAATGTAACATTGGAGAGTGATAAAATCGAAGATAACGTTGATATCGAGAAGCTGGAGTTAACAACTACGGAACAAAGGGATATTTTTTTCAGTGAGGTACTATCGGTAAACATACATGTATTGACCTTGACTTGAAGGAGGGCTATTGTTTGTTTAGTATAATAAATGAATTAAATCTATTTAGGCGATGATAGTAATGGGACCTAAACATTATATTTAATACGCAATATAGGTACACAGTACGTTTAATAGCGCAATACATGTGCGTCTCTTATGTATGTACTCCGCGTATATTATTTACATACAAATGGGGTTATATTTTGTATTGTTTATTTTATGTAATTGTTTTAGAACCTAATTTTTTTTTATAATGTAAATTCGTCCATCAGCCTGTGACCATGCCGGATTTGTTTCAGAAATTGCTGTCATGTACAAGTAGCTCTCTGAAAACACAAGTGGCGCAGCAGGCCTTGCTGGGGCAGCGCATTGTCAACCGCTGGACAGTGTACTCTTGCCTGGCCTGTGGCCTCAGCACTCATGCCATACTCCATGACAGACCAAATGGACCCACCACTGTACTTATTGCTAAATCAACACTTGTAAGTATTTATGGCTTTTTGTGTATATTGTGGAGAATGCATATAAATATAAATAACATTAAACATTTTCCTTTATCTATCAGTAAATTTTTCATTGATTTTTGTCTTCATTGCAGACTACTTCAGACCAAATTAATGCCTTGCGGAAATCTAGCAACTTTTCGCCAGTGTTCAATCTGCTGGTGCCAGGAGTCACTAGCGATGTTGAAATGAAAGAGAACATTGATACAAACAATCGCATAAATAATGACACAAAAATGTGGCCCAATCAGCCAGTGATTGGAACCCTCAACAAGCAGCTGAGACAGACCCTGGAGTCCCAGCTGGAGTCTCAGCTGGAGGCTGTGGAGGACTCTGTTAGACAATTTAAAGATCAAAAATATGCAGAATATGAGGCTTACAGAGAACGAGCACACCGGGATCACAAGATCTTAGCTAGGTAAGCCCTTTCACTTGAAATTTGAAGTTATGTTTGCAATAGGTTAGTTGGCTTCTAAAGTATTAAAAGTTTTGCATTTTAAGTATTTTTTTTTAAATATTATATTGGACTTATCTTTTATAGATATGTTATCTGTAAAGTGTTTGCCAAGAAAAATCTAATGACCCCAAACATGATCTTTTTATCATCTTTACTCCAGAAGTTCCTAAAGCCACTTTCTAACTCCATCATCAGACAAGTGGTTTGGTACCATATTATTGCATTGTTATCCTACTTAGCTAAGTACACAAAATTTTTGTTTAATTGATTAACTATATACTTCAAAATTGAGATGCAAGATTTGATACATACAAGATACATTGCAAATGAAATATATGCAAGGTCAATTGCTGTATAATTATAATATCTATGATATAAACTTGTAATGATATAAATTCATTGCAGTATTATAAGCAAAGCACGGGAGAGCACCAATAGGGAAGGCTGGAAAATTGACACAAGCCTGGACAATGGACCTCCATCACCACAATTACCTCCACAACAGAGAAGAAGACTGTCCTCTATTAAAGATGCCAAAAAGATCCCTCAAAGTCAAATTATAAAGGTACTTTATTTTACCCATCCTTTACCACTGCTAGGCAAGTCTCAATTTGAAACCATAATAACATAATAAACAAAGAAACAATTTGAACTGTAAACAACCAGGATAGTACAAGGCATGCCTTTTAAGTTTTGTCATTTGAAGAGAAAACACAACTAGAACCTTATATATCATAAAATGGTTTAACTCACGTATTTTTAGTCGGAAAAATGCCGACATGTCAGTAGGCCATCCTCAGGGCGAGTGTCAAAGATGTCCCGGCGAGACCGTCAGCTGATCACTGAGGAGGGCCGCCGCCCACTCGCGACGATGCGTTGGGTAGGGGGTCGGACGCCTCCAAAGACATCTTGGCTGGTCTTCCATCGTCATCATCAGCTTCCGGTAGATCAGGGACGCTTGAGTGCAACAAGCTGACCATATCAACACCTTGTAACTGGATATTACAATTCTTCAAGCGTGCCTAAAGACAGATAACATCCAGTTACGAGGTGTCGATACGGTCAGCTCATTGCACTCAAGCGTCCCTGATCTACCGGAAGCTGATGATGATGATGGAAGATAAGCCACGACGACTTCAGAGGCGTCCGAACCCCTACCCAACGCATCGTCGCGAGCGCGCCGCGCAGAAAGACCGGCGGCGCGGGCGGCGGCTCTCCTCAGTGATCAGCTGACGGCCGCGCCGGGACGTCCTTGACACTCGCCTTGAGGATGGCCCACTGACTAGGCTGAAACTGTCGGCATTTTTCCGACTAAAAATACGTGAGTTAAACCGTTTTGTGATATATTAAAATGATATCTCGCGTAAGTTTTAATAATATTATTAGAACCTTATAGTACTTTTTATTGTTTTTCAAAGTATTCACCACGTAGCTTAATACACTTATCCATTCGCTCAAACCAGTTATAACATTTATTCCACTCTAAAGTTGTGTTCAAAATGGCTGAATTGAAAGCGTTGACTGCTTCACCGGACTGCAACCTTTGACCACAAAGACTTTTCTGAGTAAAGAAATTGTTAGGGCTTAGGTCAGGACTGTATGGAGGATGGTCAAGAATTTCTACTCAATGCCTTCCTGCTTCAAATACTCAATTGTTTGACGAGCGCTGTGTGAGCTTGCGTTGTCGTGGTGCAGGATGATGCGTCGCTTTGAGTTAGATTTTCGAAGTTTGCCGATGACTGTGGTATACCACTCTGCGTTAAACGTTCTATGATCTACAAGTGCAATAGTCGTAACATGGCCGGTTTATTCAACTAACGTGGCAACCATCTTCTTTTACAAACAACTTTAGATGGCTTTGGCTCGTCTTGAAAGTCCCAGATTGTAGATTGTTGTTTGGAATCAGGATCCTAGGTATAGAGCCAAGATTCGTCACCACTGATGATGTCGTAGACGTGATTTGACCCTCCTCGGTTGAACCTTTACAGAGTTTTCTTACACCATCTGACGCGGGCCGTCTTGTGATCGTCGGAAAGAAGATGCGTTATCCAACGGCAAACTAGCTTTCTCACACAATTTTATTGGCCAAACCCAATTTTAATACTAAGCATATTTCCTGCGCTAGGAGTAAGTTTTATCCAAGTCAATTTAGCGGTTAAGGCATGATTCAAAGTTACAGACATTCAAACTTTTACAATTAATAATGTTGATTATTAAAATTTTAAATCTGAATTTTTGTAATTTACAGCGCAATAGAAATTTTTCACATGAAGAGGATTCATTGGATGCTGATGTTCTTTTCGATTTAGAAGGCATGGACTCGCACAACAATGCTATTTCAGACCAAGATGACTATGATTCTGATGGTTGGTATACATTAATTTCTTTCTTTAATTCTATGACCCAACGTCAAAGATAATAAAAAAATAATTTATGGAGAGATTAAAAGTACAGTTGGGGTATAAATAAAAGAAGCGAGTGTCGCGACAACATTTACCCCGAGCACGTGTATATCGGCGAGGCCGTAACCGAACCCTCGGTCGGTCTCTAGAAAATTTATGTTTTTTGTAATAAAAAAGATATATACAGATAGTGTAGGTAGTGTTAAAGTTTGCAATTCCGAACCTAACTAAAGGTGAGAATCCGTGATATTTAAAAATCTGATATTAGAAAAATAAGTTATGTTGGTAAAAGTGTAAAGATTTTTATGCAATAATTTTACTTTGCTTAAAGCGATATTATTTTGAGTAAATAAAAATACTAGTTGACTTTCAAGTCTATATGAATATTCTAAATTTAACTAGCGGATTGTTAACATTAATTGCAATGTATCAGCACCTGTTTCTGAAATCTGAGTATCGATTTGCTTTACAATTCATTTGCAGACGGCAGTAACGACGAAGGTATCCAGATAACGCGCCCACGCATGGGCAACGCCGTGTCGGACATCGCTCACTCGCTGCCCATCAGTGTGCCCAACTTTGACAATGAACGATTTTCGCGTCGGGAATTGGATGATGATGTAAGTTGTATTTCCATCATTTTATAACACCTCTATAAAGAGGTAACCCTTTTTCTTGACATGTCAGCCTCCAGAAATTAAGTCTTAAACTCAATTCAACTTTATTAATATAATATCATAGTCATCAATGATATAACATTCATACTAAATATTTTCGGCCATGACGGACGAATTCGAGTCCGTCAAATGCCTAATTGCGCCCAAGACTTGTACAACTCTTTTCTTTGTATTTACTTACAAATCACATTCATCAAGCACCACAATGTTCATTTGTTTTTGTAAGGCACTAGGAGTTTTAAATAAAACCTTTGAAACGTGGTAGCATTATTCAGAGCTTTCTAAGATTCGGAGCAAACTTTAATAGTATATTCGAGACGATAATTTTATTCATACATACCTTGCTGGCGTGTATTTAGCAAGTACAGCAATATCGATTTGTCTCAAACAAGACTGCTAAAATAATATTCGAATTGAGCATGTTTGAGAGAAAAAAAACTTAGCTAAACATGCAAAAAATCATGATTAAACATGTTACCGTTTTAAAATAAACAATGCATATTCTTATACTTTTTATCTGTACACACAACATTTTGTATCAAAAATAACAAACATAAAACAATTAGGTAAGTAGTTAAATTAACAAGTGTAGCCATTGAGAGTTCAGAAACACATAGTACCTAACCTAACTTCAGTACTATTTCACTACATAGGTGATGGACACTATCCGTTGTGCCAATTTGAATATATCTGAATCGTTATGCCGTTTTAAGAACGTGCTCTCCTCCCCTTAATACCCTCCGCTACATGGAATGACTGTTCAATGTGATTCCGGGCATTGCAGGAGGTCTCCCAAGACATAGCCGCGAGCATCAAGGCGCTGGCGCGCTCGGTGCACGGCGACATGTTCGAGCTGCCGCCCAAGCGCTGCTCCACCCAGATCTAGATGTACTCCGCTCGCTCTATCCCTTCCTAAAAATTCTCCAAAACTGTTCAATATGAGTCCTACTTTAACAAAAATGACAAAATTAGTCTTCATATTTGTGCGTGTCTTGGTGTGCTTGTGTTTCTAAGTGAGTTTGACGGCCACATTGGTGCTTTTAAATTGTGATCAGTGACCCTAACTCCATATGCAGCTAGAGGATATGATGTTCAGCGGTACCAGCAGCGGTCGGGGATTGTTGTCATGGAATTGTTCATAATTTTATATTTACTTTTTTTATTTACACATTTGCTACCAAATATGTCTTTTCACCAAAATAGCGAAGTTAAACCTAGTATGTTTTCAATGTTTACAAATAATAAAAATCATGTTGCTGCCTAACTGGATTTAGGTATTAGAGGGAAAACACTAAAACTCTTATATGGGTTTATGGGTGACTGGTGAAGAATCTGGTGCAAAGCCAAGACAAATACACTATGATGAAATAAAATTCCAATTAACTCAGATGTGCAAATGTGTGGCTCAAATTGTATGTATTTTATATTGTAAATTTGTGCAACTAAAGTTGACTGGAATTGAATTATCTACTCTGTAATTTTTAACAATCCATGCAGAACTAGGTATATATAAAAAGTGGATATATGTGAAAATATTTTTAATGCGGAACTACCTACTTTATAGAATGTAGACTATAAGCAAGAGGCTATGAAATGTTATTATAAGAACAGATTATTCCACAATGGTAAAATAATATTGAATAAAACGGACGCTCGAATCAAGCTGTTAGCTTGCTCTGATAACTTCTATTCCATATATATAAAGGACTAAAATGATTTTGAGTACCTTTACTCTTTACGAATGTACGATCAAATTCTAAATCTGATCTGGAATTCAAATGTGTAGAGAAACTTTTCAGCAGGAATTTTTGAAACTTTGTGTCTTTGTAAAATGATTATTAATAAAATTGGATACAGCTGTTTATCATGAAAACCTAGAGTCAGATCCACTTTTAGCTGCTGTATGTTACCTCTTTTGGTTTTACTAATTTTCATAGGCGCAAAATATGTAGAACATGAGTAGAATGTTTGTGATTGAGTATAAAAGGCATCCAAAAATCGTAGATTGATGCAGTTATCAATAGATCTGACTGAGGACTTTCTCGAATAAACGGATGTGAAGTGTTTTATGTGTCTGTGACATGTTGAGTGTACATAAAATTATAAAAGATATTGCTATGAATTGCAAGTAAATATAAAAATATGAAATGTTAACATCTAAGTCATATCCCGTTAATAGATATTTGTATTGTTTTTATCTGGTGTTATATTATTGATAAGCGAAAGTGTACAAAAAATTAACACTTGCATTTCATACTAGTCTTAATAGGGTCACTAATATTTTTTCAGCATTAGATAGTTTTAAAATTTCATGTCTATTGAGATCATGAAAATGTACATAGTTTAAGATCATTGTTATTGCTTTTGACAAGGATACGAAATTTTTGAAATACGTTTATTTTTATACCCACGTTTTGAATGTTTATGGAAGGATCTATCGAGTCGGGCTTGGGTAGTCATGTGTCTTCAGTTTATGACTTTGTCTTGTAGAAGGAAAAGCTACTTTTATTTTCTTTTAGTTTGGAAGTTATGTTTAGGAACCAGTCTAATTGTGTACCATATTCAGTGTCTTCCAATAACACTGTTCTGAGGAGTTTTTTAAAGTGAATATTTTGTATGTGTTTGTATTTTCAGTCAGTTGTATTATTTTAAGTCATGTCATTGGTATGATGTTTATGAGAAGGGACTTTGATTGTAACGAAATAGAGATCATGTAATAAATATTGACCATGAAATGTAAGTATTTTTATTTAAAACTAGCTTTTGCTCGTGGCCCCCATTAATGTCGATCCCTTGGGAACAGTAGAATTTCCCGGAATGAAAAGTACCCTAATGTCCTTCTCAGGGCCTTTAAACTACCTCCATACCAAATTTCATCTAAATTGGTTCAATGGTTAAAGCGTAAAAAGGTGACAGTCGGGCAGTTACTTTCGCATTTATAATATTAGTATGGAGTATGGATATGATTAGATATGGATTTTTGTATTTGCCGAAATCGGGCGATCCGTACGGCTCGGCCGTATGGGGTCCCAGAGCGGACACAGGTATGTGAGGCGCTATACTAGATCATAGTTTCACAGTAAAGCAGATGAACACGCTCCAGGTTGAGCCCGTCTCACACGGTCAATAGTACTGAACACTTTCAGAGCACCGCGGGCGCTTTCCGGGCGCCCGTACCACGGTTTAACCGTCTACATCTCTTGTATAATGCCTTATACAGGTGAAATTTATTTCATTAGCAAACGTTTCGTTTCGTTCATAGTGAAAGTTGTTCATATTCGTGGTCACTCCTTAAACGTTTGCTAATGAATTCAATTTCACCTGTATATAAATCAATAGATAAATTCAAGAGAGGTTTTCTTATTCCGAAGAGTAAGATTTTAGTCATAACTCAAAGTCCGTGCAGACTTGTGGCAAGATTGTGACAGAAGAGGCAATTTCTTTAAAACGTGCTCTATTTATGTCCCGTTTGTTCACCTGTGGACACTACCGTATGGCAGGCCGTATGGTACTCATCACTATTTTGTTTTCAGATTATATCTAAAAACGAAAATGTGATGATGCAATGCTTGCAACCTACAAAACCTGACCTTCCCAACAGAAAAATAAAACAATAAAATTATTGATTTTTGATTGGCGCGTGAACTGTCACCGACACTAAAGCCATCTCCATAGTTACAGCGTCACAACATTGCCGTTAGTAACGTGTAAAGTGGTAATCCCAAATAAAAATTTGGAAATAATTGTTGTAGAATAGTCAAAATGTTAAGTTCCCGGTATTATAGTGCATCCCGGGTCGGCACTGACGCGAAGCCACGCACAGCACTCGTGGTTGATGAGGAAGACGAGCTGTACAGCGGCTTCAACGACGTTGCGCCCGCCCTGGACACCCGTAACCTGCGAGAGGACCAAGCGTTTCAGGAGACTCTCAAAAGTGCCGGAATTGGAAGGAAGGTGCCTAGTCGCATGGGCACTGGGGTAAGTCAGACTTTTAATCAAAACACCTATTATAACCTTATAATTGTCACCCGCTCTTAAATTATTACGTGTAACATGTAAGTAAAACAAAACACACAACAACAACAACATAGCATGAATTTAGATATATTGGACTAATTACAACTCACTTTCCTCTTCATTAAGACCCCATTTTTAAAGCGCGGAAGTGCGTAATTTTTAGGGTTCCGTACCCAAAGAATAAAAACGGGACCCTATTAATATGACACCGCAGTCCGTCTATCTGTCTGTCTGTCACCGGCTGTATTTCATGAACCGTGATAGCTAGAGAGTTTAAATTTTCACAGATTATGAATTTCTATTGCGACTATAACAACAAATACTAATAACAGAATAAAATAAATATTTAAGGGGGCAGCCACGAAAATGACAAACAGAAATCGGAGGGTAATAAGAAAGTGTTACTTTTATGGCCGCTCCCCTCCATGTACGGTTTTCAGATGTTTCGCATGGGAACGGTGAACGTCCGCGGCGGGAGCTCCCGCGCGGGCACGGCGGCCGCGCGGCCCGTGACCGCCGTGCGCGCCGCCGGCTATACCTCCGCCGCGCGCGATACGCCCAGCCGCGAGGACCGGAGGGAAGACAGGTGACTCAATGTTGTCAAACAATATATACCTACAATACGCGAAAAGAAACGACACTTGGCATATGTGCATGTAAAATCGCTTGCGGCTATCTGTGGGTGTGGAACAAGCCGTCGCCGGCTGTCTTGGTTGAGGCTGAGTGTGTTGTGTTTGCAGTTTGCGTTTTGCGTCTCTCGTACGGTACTCACACCGGCAGACAATAAGTGAGTAGTGAGTGTTATCAACTGTTGTAAGCGCTTACACGCCCCGGCGCAAGGTCACTGGTGCCCGAACTCTCACGTAAAGGGAGTGTCACCACTGTGACATTGTATTGTTCACAGAGCAAGGAATACGATCGCTCGATCGACCGTTATGAATATTCCTTGTTCAGTGGTATTGTCTCATGCGCGGCATTGCGGCGCGTGCGACCGGGTTTGCGTACTCTGCGAGGGCAACAGCCATCAGATCATATATTAAATGTGAGTATGGGCAAATAAGACCTTGCGTATTGGTGACTCAACGTCGGTTCGGTCGTACATTGTCCTAAGGTCGGTAGTTAAAGCCATACCCGCGTGCCCGCTTGGTTTTTCTTCACCATATGTTAGTTCTTAATTTAATAAGACTATATCCGAATAGCACTCTAAATGCAAAAATAATCCCTTGTCAAAATATGGAACACTTAACCTATGTTAATATCATCATTAAATCATACTAATAAATCTGTAAGAGTTGCATGGAGTAAGTTACTTTCAGTTATATATTTAGAGATACCGTGTTTATAAGCTCTATACATGGTACTGAAACTAAATTGACGATTTTTTTCTGTATCTAAGTATCTATGTATGTTCCTCCAAAATTTAACGAATTAACTGAATTTTATAATACTTGGCAGATAAACATTAAGACGTACAGGACACAGGGTAGGCTCTTAAATTTTCCTTTAGTTATGATAAGACGTGGCCCCCATACAAACGTACGCGAACAGAGTCGCGGGCACATCTAGTTAATACATATATATACCTATTTCATTTTAGTATCGAAGACAAGGTAAAGCAAATGGAGGCGCGAATAATGACGCTGGTAGAGGAGTCATGTATGCTGAGTGCGCGGCCCGATGCTGACGAAGAGTCTGCTACCAAGAGAGAGTTAGATTTAGGACAGGTTAGTATGCCTTGTTGGTATTCATTTAATTCTCGCCTTATTCGATCATTGAATTCTCGCCTTATACTCAAAAGAGTGCGTTACCCCAGCCGACTAAGTGCTCCTTTTACGAATTGATAAATGCAAATAATTAGATCATTACTTCGTGTAAATGTCCCCGAAAGTAAATAATTTGACACCCCGCCGTTTCAGAGATAATGAGGAAAATAAAATTCGGCTGGCGTAACGTTACCCCAGCCGACTTTTTTTGATCCCGTTGGTTTATCTGTATAAAAAGTATGCACAGAGATAGATTGAATTTGCTCTCAAATGTCCCCGATAAAATTAAATAACACCTTTATGGATTTCGAGTTATTTCATTTTCTGCTGCGGTAACGTTTGGTCAATCTCTGTATCTCTGAAACCGTAAGACGCAGAATCATGATTTTTTTTATACGTATAGAACGGAATTTGTCACCATTTGACACCTAGTTATCTTAAATATTAATAATATGGTTTGCGAGTAATAAATATTATTCTGAAAACCATAATTTCGGTTCTAGTTATTAAACGAGGGAACCCTGAAAATTCAAACTAGTCCTAATAGATGCCTCTTATAGAGACATACAAAACATCAAAACTTTCATCAGCCTAATCCAAAGCATTGGCAAGTTATAATGATATTACTGGTTCCAGAAAGCCAGATTCTGGGCTCTCGATTTAAACGAGGAAAATAATACTTTCCTTTTACCTGGCTGATTCCATATTTAAACAATAATTAGACACTTTATCGAAAAACATACATACCAATTTTTAGCTTGATATACTTTCGTATATAAGAAATAATAATTAAAAACTAAACCTAGATATTTTTTTCCGATTACCCGACCAAGTTCTGATGTGCATCTGAAAGCGGCTGCGGCATACTACTAGATATACTTCCATATTCGACGGCATTGTATTCTAAATTGGATGGTACAGGCGAGTGGAAATTTTTTAATAAAAAAATATATGCCTTATAGAATGGAATTACTTATTCCCTCTATACTTATACTTTATAATGTATTGATTCCTAACGGGATTGACCAAGTCTATTATTGCAAGACCAAAGGCAGCTATAGGTAATATTGGAAATACGAGTATGTAATACTTGCTTTGTTAGATAGAATTAGAAAAAATACAACTGCACTTGCTCGGAACTGCAATTTCATTGGCTAATGTGCGCGAGCGGGACAGCGCAGCGATAGTCCCTAGTTTTGCTCGCGCATAATAACAAATCCTAACTAATATTATAAATGCGAAAGTGAGTTTGTTTGTTACGTTTTCACGCCGTAACTACTGAACCGATCATTATGAAATTTTGCATACAAGTTCTCTGGAGTGCGGAGAAGGACATAGGCTACCTTTTATCCCGGGAAATAGTACTACTCCCGAGGGATCGACATTGACGCGGGCAAAAACTAGTATATATATTTTTTTTTTATTTTCAAAGAAGGACACAAAAAAGTATTGATACTCTGTACTGTGGTACCGACTACTTTTGATTTCGAACAAATCTTTGTAAGATGTCCCCTACATCTTCGCATAAAGCAATGCACAATAAAACAAGCAGTACATAATATAGAAAAAGAAATACGGACTTCTAGTTCATTTGTTTAGCTAATATTGACGCGTTTTCCTAGTTGATGGATACACATTTTACTCCCAATTTGTAAAACTGACACTTTCTACGCGAGAGCAGCAAAAATAAATAACACTCAAGATTTTTTTTTATTTATCTCTTGATAGTCTTACCTTATAGAATATAACCTTGTTTGCGTTGGTTTTTGATTACCAACTACGGTGACAGTTGGATTGAACTATTATGCAGGCGGCAGACCTCTATTTAAGAGGTCTGCCTTAAAATCATTCAAACAAAAAAAATATAAAAAGATATTTTATTTACATTATTAGTATGTAGACATTGCCATTTAAGTAATAGTTTCGCTGAAAGAGAAAATCTGTAAGTCACCCTAAGGTTTCATTCATCATCATCATCATCATCATCATTTTTAATAGGTGTCACGGTCAATCGACCATGCACACCCTGGTGTCAGAGTTCTTCGGAACCGCCTCTCGGCCTCTGACGTGGTTCCTTTAACGACTACCAGATGGCAGCCGGACCACCGGCTTAACGTGCCTTCCGAAGCACGGAATCATCTTTATTATCGGACAATCAGGTGATTCACGTCTGCAATGTCCTACCAAACTGGAAACAACTAAACAAAGTATGCTTCCGGTGGAAATCGAACCCACGACCCCCGGGTTAACAGGCAAATGCCTTAACCACTGGACCACGCTGTTTCTGCTGTTGACCCTAAGGTTTCATTTATTAAATACGAGTCTTTATAATATTAAAATTAATCCTAACAATTTTTCTACTTGAATATACCCAACCACTTATTATTACTGTGCAGATTTTAGAAGGTATACGTTATGTATCGTACGGCCGCTTTTAGATGCACATTCGAACTTGGTCGGGTAATCGGGAAAAATTATCTAGATTTAGTTTTTATTTATTATTTCTTATATACGATAGTATATCAAGCTGAAAATTTGTATGTATATTTTTGGTTAAAGTGTCTAATTATTGTTTAAATATGGAATCAGCCAAGTGGAAGGAAAGTATTATTTTCCTCGTTTAAATCGAGAGCCCAGAATCTGGCTTTCTGGAACCAGTAATATCATTATAACTTGCCAATGCTATGGATTAGGCTGATGAAAGTTTTGGTGTTTTGTATGTCTCTATAAGAGGCATCAATAGGATTAGTTTGAATTTTCAGGGTTCCCTCGTTTAATAACTAGAACCGAAAATATGGTTTTCAGAATAATATTTATTACTCGCAAACCATATTATTAATATTTAAGATAACTAGGTGTCAAATGGTGACAAATTCCGTTCTATACGTATAAAAAAAATCATGATTCTGCGTCTTACGGTTTCAAAGATACAGAGATTGACCAAACGTTACCGCAGCAGAAAATGAAATAACTCGAAATCCATAAAGGTGTCAAATTTAATTTTATCGGGGACATTTGAGAGCAAATTCAATCTATCTTTGTGCATACTTTTTATCCAGATAAACCGTCGGAATAAAAAAAAGTCGGCTGGGGTAACGTTACGCCAGCCGAATTTTATTTTCCTCATTATCTCTGAAACGGCGGGGTGTCAAATTATTTACTTTCGGGGACATTTACACGAAGTAATGATCTAATTATTTGCATTTATCAATTCTTAAAAGGAGCACTTAGTCGGCTGGGGTAACGCACTCTACTTAAAAAGCTAAGATTGTTTAGGTCGGTTAGTGTGTGACCGAATGGTATAACAATCGAATAGTTTGAATACCCACCCTCTCTCTCTCTCCTGCCCTCTTCCCAGTTCATCTGGGGTCGGGCCTCCTCGTAATGCGGCGCCAGGATGCTCTATCCTGGGTTGTCACGGTCAGGTTCTTCACGTCTCTATTTATGTTGGACCACCACGTAGCTAACGGCCTGCCTTTACCCCTCTTTTTTTCTGGAATCCTTATTGCCTTTTGGACAGGATAGTTTTCGTCTCGCCTCATTACATGTCCATACCAGCGCAGTCTAGACTCTTTAAGTTTGTCTGTGATGGAAGCAACCTTAAAAGAACCCCTAATATACTCGTTGCGGACTCTGTCCAATCTTGTGACTCCCCCTGCCCACCTCAGCATCTTCATTTCGGTTACATGAAGCAGTTGTTCGTGTGTGTTTTTGATGGTCCAGCATTCCGACCCATACATAAGGACTGGCCTCACCACCGTCTTGTAGACTTTTCCTTTGGTTTTTACAGGCATGCGGGGGTCACATAAGTTTGAATACCCACCCGGCCATATCAAATTTACTATGTTTTCTTATCTGTACTTACATATTTTTTTAAATTGACTATGTACCTAGCTCCAAGTGAGCTTTCGCTACTAACATTTGGGGAAAGGGCCGTATAAATACTAAAGGCACCACGTCAGGGGCCGAGAGGCGGTTCCGAAGAACTCTGACACCAGGGTGTGCATGGTCGATTGACCGTGACACCTACTCGAAATGATGATGATGATGATGATGATGAATAACGTTACACATTAAGGCGATAGTAGGGGGTCAACGAAATATGACAGCGTGTGACACCTTCTGGCCTTCCGGCGCTTTCTCAGTAAAGCATCAACCGTCGCCTCTAATACATGAGTCGAAATAGCGACAATGCGGCATTGCATTTTTTTTTTTCCTAGCCTGTTGGTGTTGCGTCCCACTGCTGGGCAAAGGCCTCCCCCTGGATTCTCCAGTCATCCCTATCCTTCGCTACTTCTGGCCATCCATTTTGAAATTTATCGAGGTCGTCCCTCCATCTCCTTCACTGAGAGAAAATTCTCGTTTAGTTAACTAGAATATAGTTAATGTTACTAGATTTTATTGTAATATATATGACAGCTAACTGTTTTGTTGACTTTACTAGAAAAATCTGGTAATAGCTTACCAAAATATCTAGCACAGATAAACATAATGCTGGTACATATGAATAACATTTTGGTATCGTGCACATTTCATTCATTTGTATAAATTACATTTGTTTTATTTTAAACATAACAGAATGAGTATATTGTTCAGTTGAATATAATTTTATTTTGTGTTTACTTACATTTACTTAGCTATCATCATATGCAATGGTTAAGTTTACTAAAAAAATGAAAAAAGATTGTGCAGTTTACTATATTTTTTTTTATTACAGCAATACTTTATTTTTTACTTTACCTACGTTAAGTAGTGAAAACGTGACAGATTTGTACGACTCGGGCTCTTATGACGACTTAGATGCCTATTCGCCCACTATAAAAAACCCGCCCGCGAGTAAGTCTCCAACATCAACAATTTTAAGTCACAAGTACAATCGCCCAGCATTGGGCTAGGATAAGGTACTTCTTAAATTAAGTAAGACTTAAAATTAATTAAGGCGGAAGGTCACCAGCCGGCGGCTTTTATAGGAGGTGAATTGGCACCTAAGCCATCATACGAGCCGAACAAATCTATCACGTCAACACACATATATTAAAAACAAGACCAACGTCCCTTTGGGTCTCCAGAGAGTGAACTGGATTCATGGCACAATGCTGGTTTTAAAGCCTGGCTCCGATGTATGTAGTGCACAAAAAACAAGCTGTTTTATTTAAATGGTTACAATGTTATTCTGTAAGGTGTACCTATGGGTAGGATGCCTGAAATAAATTCAATGATTATTATGTTATATATACTATTTATTCAAACATTCTCCTTGCTAAAAATGGTTGAAATATCTTGAGCGTACTGCAGCAGTGTTGAACTGGATGTCCTTTACAATAATGTTGAATATCTTTCTACGACTATTACTTGATAACATTCCACTTTCAGAATATAACTCTTTTAGTCCCTAGAAATAAAAAAAAATGTATTATACAAGGGTGTTATTAAAAAAAGCTTACAATTTATATTATTGTTATAAAGTGCCTATTTAAAAACTTACAGAATATATAAAAATCCCATTAACTGCTGGGTTTGAAGCATTGTTGGTACTGGTAGGTAAGTCAGTGCACATATTGTGGTTGAAGTACTTGCAGGTGATCCAACAATACGGAGTTACGCTTCCTTTTTGTGTTGATTTGCTGGACGTAGATGAGAACCACATAAAATTATATCAAATTACGAAACGAGTTCAATTTTACTAAGTTGCACATTTAATTTCACATTAACCGCACAAAAACCACAAATTATAAAGAATATGTGCACAAAAATGGCCCGCCTGCGCACACGACACACGATAAATAAAAAATGTCTCGAAAAGTGCGTAACAATCTTTTTGACAAACGTAAACAACGTTTCGTTTGATGCACGGTATTTATGTTACACAAAACCATTATATGATAACCTTTATTAATTTAAATAGTAGTTCCAACTTTTAGTACAATGGTTAACATAATACGCCTCATTTAATAGTTAGAACCATATTGCTGGTTAATACAAAATACATTGATAGGCACAGTGAAAAATAACCTGGTTGATAGTACTATAAGAATCTAGCATATTCTAGCTTAGTTAACCTTACTTGCATTATTTTAGAACTTACAAAAATATTGTAGTTTTCAATAGACAGCTAGTAAAAACAAACAAACTATACAGGTAGACTTTATAATTATTACAATTTTCTTTTTACAATAATAAAATGTACTTTTAAATAGGTTTAAGTATTGTTTACGAAAAATACGATTACTATAATATTCTGGCATACCCTACAATATGATTATTAGATGTTAAAAGTAAATCTGGTGAAAATAACATAATTCTGTTTCTTTATACTAGAATGATATTTACGATACGTTCTGGTAGTATTGTTAAAATTATTTTTCTCCGTGTTCTTGGTCTGCCTTTGCCAAGGCGGCCGTCCGGTACCCAGATTTTTAAAATTGCAATTTATGTAAATAAATATTTTAAGATGATCAGGGGCTCCTGACTTTGTACATATGCCACTACAAAATGCGGAAACAATTAATGTTTATAAATTTTATTTAATCCAGGCCTTAGCGAAAGCCCAAGAAGCGTCAGCGTTAGAACGCCAGCTCATCAGGATGCAGGAACAGTCCAACCTTGGAGACACCCACAACTTAGATCTCACATTTGCTGTAAGTCAATGCCTATGTAACAAACTAATAGAATTCAAACTCTAATTAGGCTGTTCCTTGAGACTCTGTAATAATTCAATTCAATTTATTCAGATAAATTTCAAGATAAAATGGTGGTATCGATGGATTTTATAGCGGGATTTTGTGAGCATCTGTGTAGTTTGGTGATATAATGCCCACAAACAATATATAGAATAGTGTTTATCGTGTGTCTAATAGTGCATTAGAGCAAAAGCTCCCTCATTCTTGGTGCAATAAAGTGTTTTTACTTTACTTACTCCCTCAAACCAAAGAAATTATATGCACTACTATTTTAATGATAAATAAGTACAACTCACCAAATGGTTAAATTCAACACCTGCTAAATTAAGCTTAATGCAGAGTGATTCGCACGATGACACACATTTTGGCGGGAATAATGGAGTGGTTTGTCATTGCCTTCTCCATTCACCGGTGAAAAATCCAGTAGTGTGCAGGTTGCCTCTCGGTGATTTCCTTCACCGGATGTTGTTTGATGACCATACAGAAGAAAAAAGCATCACACCAAGGTTTCGTAGAACCATTGCCGAGATTCTATTATTGATTTAATATTTATAAAATTAGTAATTTACAGAGTTAATATTTTTTGTACCCGAGTTATTTTTATAGAGGTGTTTGATTGCCGCAGGTTCTTTGCAATTTGGCCGGACAATACGCTCTGAATGAAATGTACACAGAAGCTCTGAACACATATCAGCTGCTTACGAGAAATAAACTGTTCCCTCACGCTAATAGACTCAAGGTAAGCAGTAATCTATCTATCTATAATTTAAGAACTGTGTTCTTGTCGGTGGAGTACTCTCCATGTCTCTCGGTTCTCAGCAATTCTTTTCAGCAGTAATATTATATAATATTTTATACATACGCTTACTCAAGGTTCAAGGTTTCCGTACCCTTAGATAAAACGGGCAAAGCATTCAATGTCCGTTCGTTCGTCTGCCACAAGGCTGTATCTTCTGAACTGTAATAGGTAGAGACTTGAAATTTTAACAGAAAGTGTATATCTTTTGAGGCTATAACAAATAATAAGCACAAAATAAAATTTAAAATGTAAGGGGTGTTCTATACAAAATAAATAAGAAATAGATCATATGTGAAGAACTGTCTAGCTTTCACGGTTTATGAAATACAACCTGGTGACGGACAATGGAGCCTTAGTAATTGAGTCCCATTTTTACCCTTTGGGTAAGGAACCATAAAAAGAATTATATTCAAAACTGGTTCATAAATATCGGAGTTATGAGGTAACAAACAAGCAAAAAATACACCCAAATTTATTGTAAGTACTCATAGTCGTTTAAAATACCAAATAATAATCTTGTTTTAGGTAAATATGGGAAACATATATTTCAAAATGGGAGAACATCCAAAAGCATTGAAATTATACAGAATGGCCCTCGATCAAACGCCAACAGCGGAAAAAGATTTAAGGTCAGTATCAAACTTGCAACCCGAGAACTTGTGTAAATTACTCGAGCAATCTCGAGTCTGGCGGCATTATTTGCCATATCGAGATTAACTCAACTCACCATCTACTACTTCTTCTTCGTCATCTCTTTTTACCACTTTATGTTGAGTGGGACCCCATGTAAGTCTCTTCAATTTTGCTATTTCCTTAGCCCTCTTATTTTTACCTCATTTTCCCCATATCTTCCTCTCCATGCACCTTTTCTTTGATCTATTCTATTTAGTCTCCCTTTCATATTCAATACTTTTCTAGTAAAATGACTCTGTCCCTTAGCAAAACTTGTCAAACCGTCCCAATCTTACTTTCTGTGCTATCTCATATACTCAATTCTATCCTATACTTTCTAGTCGCTCCACTCATGCACCTCAACATTCTCATCTTCGTTGCATGCCTTTCATCTGTCACCTTGCTGGCCCAACAATCCGATTTTTTTTTAATTTTTTTAGGACGGCAAACGAGCAAGCGAGTCACCCGATGGTAAGCGATCAGCGCTGCCCATGGAAAACTGCAACACCAAAGTGTAACAGGAGCGTTGCCGGCCTTTAAAGGAGTTGGGGGAAGGAAACAGGGGAAGGGCGGGCCTACGGCTCTCTCACTTACCAAACGAAGCATAGAAGCGGCAAAGCTTCACTTAAACGTCGATTTTCTGTGTAAGTGTGGTACTTCCCCGGACGAGCCGGCCCATTCATACTACTAGCAAAAATTACTTTTGTCTGTAGAGTGGCTCTACTACAGCTAAAATCATGCAGTGTGAACTGCTATTCACGCTCTTTTAAATTTTATCTTTAAACTTAAGAGGCACTGTAAGTTACAATCCTACCCAAGTAGGTAACGGACGCCACTTTGAATTACCCTACAGCTGAGGAGTCCGATGATTTAGCGCTTACCCCGGGCGCAGTCCCCACTGGGTTGGGTGTCCGCAAGTGGCATAAAAATATCTCGAGCTCCTTCGTGCTTCGAAAGGCACGTTAAGCCTTTGATCCCGGCTGTCAGCATTGATGGTACTTTTTAAGCTATGTCAGATGTCTGCCGGCAGCTTAAAAAGTCTGACACCAGTGTTGGCCACTCCACACACACACGAAAAACAACAACAACTGTACAGATTTATTGTAGTATTCACATATTATTACAATAGCTTAATAATTTCTAATCACGTTGAAATATTTATAGAATGAAGGTGATGCACAATATCGGCCTATTGTTGGTGCGAATGGGCAAGTTTCGAGATGCTGTAACTAATTTCCAGCACATCATGCACGAGCAAGGAGATTTTCAGACAGGTCAGTTGGATAAACAAGAGCACGCCAAAATTTCGTAAAGTAGAGTAAATATTGTATAATGTTTTGAGCCCAAATCTCGGTGTTTCTTGATTAATACTTATAAATTATTAAAAGAAATATCGTTTCATCATTTTTATTTGGAGTCATATTTTTTTTTTCTCTTTTGTATATGGCTTTTACGCGTTACGTATTTAGCCAGTATCAAGTATAAATGGGTTTTCCCGCGCTTTTTCTAAGTCTTGTTATCAATGAAACGATGGTGCAGATCATTTCATTGATTCTACGGAGCCCCTGGCGACAATTCCTACGAATCCACTATGTCGATATTCTTCTTCTACATTTTTAAAGTTACCAAAGGGTTTCGGCACTATCACTCTAAAAAAGTATTTAATGCAAATTTATATTAATTTGTAGGTCTCCATTTGGTACTATGTTCCGTGGCTTTGAACGATGCAGAGGGAGGAAAAGCAGCATTCCATGCGATGCTTGATGTGGAGCCACCGAGCTACCATCAAGATATCACTATTGACGACGTAAGTTTAACAATTATATCTGCTATTAAGAACGTTTGGGCTGAAGATTAGCCAAGTCATAAAATAGGCTAGAAGTTTTGTTTACAATCCTCATCTAAGCGTTTTGTCAGTTGCATTGCATCCAAAGTTGTTGTACGACGGAGCTCATGGCTTGTTATTATACCCGTATGTTAGTAATTCATGCTAAATACGATTTGGCTTTTTTTCTTCTCCGTGCGTAGCTCCAGAACCGTTGACAAATACATGTGCTATTATCTATCTACCCATAAGTACTTTCCCGTGTTTAAATAAAATAGGGTCTGGTTATAATTTGGATTGTTATATTGTATAGCTTTATTGGATAAAATGAACCTAAGTTAGTTTCTAAATGTAGGCTGTATTTAGGTTTAGTTATCGATTCGTTAAATAAACGGGTGTTTGGCAAAAAGCGCACGTTTGAATGTTATGTATGTGATATGATATTTAATTGTACAAGCGTTTCGGCCCGAGGACGTTTCTGTACAAAAGTGTGCACCCCCTTCATCAGATCCTTGTTTCATTGAAGGTGCTCGTGCGTGTTAATTTGTATATTAATTTTATATGCAGCACTATCCGGTGGTATGGACTCGTTGTCTGGGTTACGCCTCGCTGGGGTCGAGGTCGGGGGCAGCCGCACATCAGCGAAGCGAATTATCTGCCTTTTATTCTTATTCTCTCATACCATAGTGACTTATATTCTGATTTCTGGTATTATCTGGCCGACTTATCTTAATTATCATCATGCAAAATATTACTTCCTAGATAACTAGAAGTGGCCGTTTTAACTTACGCATAAAAAGGTCCAATTTTAACACAAACGAAAAAGCATGATTTATAAAGTATACTATACACATTTGTATTTTATAAACTTTTTAAAAGCTGTATATTAAAAAGCAATAAAAATAGTTATCATTTTCAATAAAATTACCTACTTGCTTTGAATTATCACAAAACACGCAGACTCAGTTCTCGAACTTTTTAGCGCCTCAGACTCGTGCCATGCAAAAAACCTTATGTCTTTTGAGATAAAATGTCGATTGGAAAATAATTTACTTTGATGGACACTGGACAGCTATAGCCGTTACAATAGTAAAACTTTGATTGTGTCTCGAGTATTGTGCTTTTTAAAAAGCAGACTTTGGAAAACTATCGTTACCGGAACGACTTTTTAGGATTCCGTAGTCCACAAGGAACCCTTATAGTTTCGTCATGTCCGTCCGTCTTGTCTGTCCGTCCGGGCTCGTACTCCGCCGCTATTGCACTGATTTTCACGAAAATAGGTGGGGAGAATAGAGATAGATATTGAAGTTCCAAAAGTTGGTTTTTAAAATTATGAAAAAGTACTCTTAATAAATTAAGAAATAAAATATGGTGAAAAAATTTCGGCGCCGAGATTGAATTGAGCGGTAGCTCAGATGGCAGAGCATAGGTCGTACATACACCTTCAAGGAATCCCAAGGTTTAAGTCCCGCCCGCATGTCATTTTTTCACCATATTTTATTCCTTAATTTATTAAGAGTATATCAAAATAGCATTGTGAATACAAAATAAAACACTTATAAAAATATTAACAATTATTTTTTAGATCTAAGGAACAATGAGCAATTTAATAATAAACATAATGTGACATACAAAACTTATTTGACTAATAAAAATCCAAAAACAATATTCTTAAAACCGGTTGATGACGCTGAAATTCAGAAAATAATTTTATCTTTAAAAAATAGTAAGTGTAGCGGCTATGATGGCATTGTCACTGAAATTCTTAAATTGAGTGCTCCATACATAAGTCGAGTGCTTGCTTTCTTAATAAATCTTTCATTTAGTCAGGGCATATTTCCTGATCAACTTAAAATGTGTATTGTTAAACCCCTGTTTAAAAAGGGTAATAAAGAAGACATTAATAACTTTAGACCCATTACTTTACCTTCCATTTTATCAAAAGTTTTCGAAAAACCACTTTATAAGAGACTTATAGAATTTCTAAATAAATATAACGTGTTGCACTCTAGTCAATATGGTTTTCGTAAAGGAAGTTCAACTACACTGGCATGTTTTGAATTCATAAAATATATTACAGGAAGTATTAATAATAAAACTTCTGTTCCTGTTATGTCCACGTATCTTGACATGAGCAAGGCTTTTGACCTTGTGGATCATGTCAAGTTATTATATAAACTTGATTAATGGTATAAGGGGTAAAGCATTTGATTGGATCGAAAACTATTTGAAAGACAGACCACAATGCACAGAAATAGTAAGATTTGATCAATCTGGTAATATTCCCACTAAACAGTCATACAGATCTGAATATAAAATCTGTAACAAAGGTGTTCCCCAAGGAAGTATTCTGGGACCCTTATTATTTTTACTTTTTATTAATGACCTCCCTAATTCTACCTCACAAAAATGTGTGTTATTTGCGGATGATATAACAATAATTGTTAAATGTGAGGATAATGAAACATACAAAAGTAATATAAATAAAGCGCTTTATAACGTAATCGAATGGATGGATGTTAACAGCTTACGGTTAAATGCAGATAAAACCAAACTCATGCAATTCTCGTCCTATAATTCTAACCAAGACCCCCTAAAAATAACTTATTATAACCAAACCATTGAAAAAGTTGACGAAATCAAATTCTTAGGTATAACAGTAGATAGCCATTTGAATTGGAAGGCACACATCGAACAAGTCTGTAATAAATTAAACCGTTTTGTCTTTGCACTGAAACGACTAAGACAGACTGTATCTACAGAAGCCTCGGTAATGGCATACCATGGTTACGTCGGATCTGTTCTTAGTTACGGACTTATAATTTGGGGAAATTCAGTTGATATAGACAGGGCATTCAAAGTACAGAAAAAGGGTATTCGGGTAATATGTAACGCCTGGATAGATGACAGCTGCAAACCGCTTTTTAAGAAATTAAATATTCTGCCACTGCCTTGTGTTTACATAAGAGATATCTGTGTGTTTGTAAATACTTACACAGAGTATTGGCAAAAACGAAGTGAGGTAAATTCAAGAAAAACTAGAAATATTATAATGAATAAACTGTACCAGCCCATGTGCCACAAAGATATTTACAAAAGAAACGTGTATAATATGTGTATAACGCTTTACAATGTGCTGCCTAATGACATCAAATTATTAAAAGGTACAGCTTTTAAAACTAAATTGACAGGATGGTTATTTGAACACTGTTTTTATTCTGTAAATGAATATATACATTTCTGTAACTCAGTAAACTAAAATATATATATTAGTAAATCATCGTTTGACCATTATTATTTTGACGTATTGTGTGTTACATCGTTTTAACTTAAATTATGAATTAAAATGTTTCACTAACCCTTCTTGTAACTATCTTATTATTTGCATGCCTGATTTCAGGTTAATACATTGTACCTATACTTTAATTTTAAGACCTGCATTTACTGTATTTTTGGCAAATAAATGATTATGATTATGATTATGAAAAAAATTTTTTTTTCCGCCCCCCCCATTACAACGAAAAGCTTATTTAAAAAAATTATTGTACCGACTTCTATAAAGAATTATATGCTAACCCTGACTAGACTTCAACAGAACTCGTTAATAACTCCACTCTACAATCCACGGAACCTATACCACCCATTACAATGTTTGAAATTCACGCAGCACTAGTTAAAATGAAATTTAACAGGTCACCCGGTAGCGACGGAATCACAACCGAAATGTTAAAAGTTGGAGAGCCAACCATATTAGACTCTACAATCCACGGAACCTATACCACCCATTACAATGTTTGAAATTCACGCAGCACTAGTTAAAATGAAATTTAACAGGTCACCCGGTAGCGACGGAATCACAACCGAAATGTTAAAAGTTGGAGAGCCAACCATATTAGTTAAAATAGCGAATTTGTTTAACGGAATTATTGAAACTGGTATCTTCCCTAGCAATTTTTGCCACTCTGATATAATCCTGTTGCACAAAAAAGGTGATAGGTCAGACATAACTACCGCCCTATAAGCTTAACCTCCCACTTATATAAACTCTTCATTAAAATAATAGAGAATATGCGATTCTCTATTAATTTAATGAAGAGTTCGAGTTCGGAACAACTTGATAAGGAGCAACCTTCAGCACAGGCCGGCTTTAGATCCGGACTTTCCACAACCGACCACCTTCAAGCCGTAAATCAAGTAATAGAGAAACATATAGAGTACAACATTCCCGTTTATTTCGCCTTTGTAGGCTATACGAAGGCGTTCGATAGTATTAATCATATATCAATATTTAGTGCCCTCCAAAATCATAACATTGACCCGCCATACATAAATCTAATCAATAAAATTTATAGCTACAGTACCGCTGCCATAAAACTCAACTCAAATACAGGCCCAACGTTTAAAATAGACAAGGGAGTCAAACAGGGTGACCCGTTATCGCCAAAATTGTTTACTAATGTGCTCTAGAGGAAGTGTTCAGGAAACTTTCACCAGCCTGGGACCAAAAGGGTATTATCGTTGGCGAAACAAGACTGACGAATCTGCGTTTTGCCGACGATATTATTTTATTTTCACGTTCGTCCTCGGACTTGCAGTCTATGTTACAAGATCTGAGTGATGCAAGCCTTGAGATTGGACTGAGGATGATTATGTCAAAGACCAAAGTTATGACCAACAGCTTTAAACGCCCTGTCAGCGTGAATAACGAAGTAGTGCAGTATGTCACTGAATACATGTACCTTGGCCAATTAGTATCCTTCCAGGACCGGCAAAAAGAGGAAGTTGTAAGAAGAACGGAAAACGCCTGGAAAGGATATTGGTCCATGGGTCCAATATTTAAGGGAAATCTTCCTCTTTCCCTAATATATGGCGCACAAACTTGGTTTTTGACTAAACTCCAAAGGTCCGAACTCAAGGTTTGCCAGCGAGCGATGGAGCGTAGTATATTAGGTGTCAAATAAATGGACAAAATCCGTAACACTGACTACGCTCTCGAACAGGAATCGAAGATGTAGCTCTGAAGGCCGCAAAGTTGAAATGGAACTGGGCTGGCCACATATATCGCAGGCCGGATCCCAACCAATACTCGAAGACTCGGTAGACCAAAAATGCGATGGCGCGATGAGCTGGATAAATTTAAGAATGATTGGAAGGAAATTACGCAGGACCGGACTGAATGGAAGAAGTGGAGGGAGGCCTTTGCCCAGCAGTGGGACACATGATGGCTCGAAATAAAAATAAATAAATTAGACCAACCCCAACGTGTGGAGTATCGTTGAAAATGTCTGTCTCAAAAACTGCTTTGAAACTGTGTAGACCAAACCCCCCACTCTTGAGATAATCTAATACAAAGTTAAAATTTGAGGTGTCCCCCCACCGTAACTTTTGAAATATTACTAAAATTATTCTGAAAAAAATGTGGTATATACCTCAAAGTATGTACGTTCAATTAAAACTATAGAGGTTTCGGTATCATAGATTTTTATACAACTCGACCAACTTATGTAGTTACAGTCGGCAGAACAAAATGTAGGTATGGAGTCAACCTCAAAATGAAATTTGTATATACAACATTCGACTGTTTTGCCGTTTTTATAGATAACGGCACGGAACCCTCCGTGCGCGAGTCCGACTCGCACTTGGCCGGTTTTGAATAAAATAGTTTTGCCCATCTCTATTGATAACATTGAATCATACAAGTTAATATGTAATAAGTTTCATTGACATGGATGAGAAGGTCACGAAATTGTTAGCCGTTTACTGTTTACGTCAATATTATTACTGGGAACGAATAAAATTCTGTTACCAGTTTATAAATATATAGCGACAAATTACACTGATTGAGTAAGTTATGAGCTTGTGTCGGATACTAACTCAACGATGTTATATTTCATGGAAGATACTTAAAGTACGTAGGCCCGCTATGTTAACAAAGGTTTTTTTTTTCTTCAGAAAATAATATATGTATTGAAAACCAGTGTGCCGTCTTTATGGCCAAGCACGCTGAGTTTTGGCCCTTTTTGCACTACTGTAGCACATACATATAGTTATTTTTATGTTTGATTTAGCTTAAGTTTACTAATGTATAATAATGTAAGTTTGTCTTTTGTTGTGTGTGATGCAGTTTTTGTATAATAAACGTGATCTATCTATCTATCTATTGCAACGAAACTTCAGAAAATAATAGGTTTCAGTAATAGATATTACTGTTCTACTGTACTGTAAAGTATTAGCTTTTGATTTAAATCGATCTTTTAAGTTGTTTAGGGTATTCCCTTGAAGGGGCGACTCAGCCCGTCAAAATAAACAACTTTTACTATGAGACCAAGGTTGGGAACTCGAAAAAATACTATAATTCCATACAACATTGTTCGGCCAGCTGCTGTGGCAATTTGTAAGTTGTAATGTTGTGTACATAACTACCACTGAGCTACAGAGTTTAGCCGTATTGACTAGAGTTTAAAGGGACGGTGCCAAGCCGGTATGGATTTTCAAGTAGGTATACCGCTACATAATCACGTGTTTGTCGGTAGATCGCCACCAAGCTATCGTTACAAGATTGTAGTGCTGTTCAATGTATTTATTTAAATCAGATAACACAATATATCAATATTACAGGCTCATAGAATACGTACCTTATTATATTATACGTGTTCCTCTGTAACTACTTTTATATGCGCCTTACATGTATCCTATACTGTTTTTCCGCGATTTCGTCCGTCTAATTTATAGCCTATGTGACTCGCTGATGAGGAAGCTTTCTTTATGTTAATAATTTGGAAGTACCTAGGTTAAGTCGTTTTGCGTTGATCGACACATTATCAAATCTTTATAAGTTTAGTATAGATTACTAATCTCCTGCAATAAATGCTAAATCGAAACTTCGCTGATATTATCAAATATATAATGTTTTTATTATTTTATCTCAAATCACTTACATAGTAACATAACACGTTTGTGTCGTTAATCCGATAATGGATAGTGGCTCTTTAAAAGCAGATAACGAAAAGAAGAATAACATTTGTTGTTTAAAAAAAACTATATCTTCAATGTATAGTTCACCTTAGCTTTCGGTCAGATGATGTAAAATATGTGTGACTATAGTCACACACATAATCCAATTAAACAAAATATAACAAATACAAATATGACGTTCAAAAAGAGATACATGTATCCAATTTTGAATAAAAATCTTTGACTTTGACTTTAAGACGTGTATATCTATAGATAAGTCATAATATTGTTCGTAGGTGTCCAATGTTATGAGAAATACAATGTACTGTTCATTGATGCATTTGTAAAACTAACACTAAGATTTTCCCTCATCTATATACATAACTTGGAAAATCCAAGAATTTCTTAACTCTTATCTCTTTGCGTGTAATAAAATGTATGTAAATAAGTCAATGAATACGAAATCAGGACAAATAACTTGCATATTATCTTTCTTGAACACATAAATTAATTCTGCATAATTTATTGTGTATAAACTATAATGTGGGTTTATGACATAGAACTTGTCGAATTCGTCATCTTCGTACCTAACGCAGCATGCTTACCATGAATTTGTTGACCTAATAGTAAAGGGATTGTCCTATCGTTAACTGTTTCACACGTTATTAAGTGCCGTGCTTATGTTGCTGATGTCACAGAAAATGCGCCTATAAACATAACTATGTATTCGATTATATAATACCAACTACATTCGAAATACGTCAGTAGATAATGTATGACGGTGTTAATATTAGGTCGGGGGAAAGGTCTTTTCGTATTTGGCATGGAGACTTTGTCCGTTTATACAAAGAAGTTGTAACTATGTACCTAAATTGTAAGACAAAAAATGCTTAGGTAAATGCACTGTGTGTTGGTTTTATTGGAATTGCAGTAGGTTCATTAACATTAAAATTACTTTTTCCCATATGAAAGTTAATCCGATTCATTTAAGCTGAGAGAATCTTGTTTTAAAAAAGCACGCAAATATTTTTACCATTTTATATTTTTCTGTAAAATAGGAGTATATAAAGCCAGTGTGAATGGGAATATTGGTCTGGGATGACCGCGTCGTACGTACTGCGATCAGATTGTAGATGTTCTTAATAAAGGAAATGTTAGAAGTACCCGAAACCGTAGAGCATGTATGAAGAGAGTAGGTAATGAGTGTAGACGAAGCTAGACATATGTCAGGATCGTAGCAAGTGGAGATCCATAGTCTCTGCCTACCCCCATGGAAAACAGGCGTGATAATATGTATGTATATTTTCAATATTTCTAATGTTATTAAACCCAGTCACATGCATACAGCATTACCAAAATATTTTGCTACATTTTTATACGCAAAATCTTTTCCCCCAAGCTAATATTACCGTTGTTATAGGAAAATGATGCATTCGAGTGCGTCCTTCGCGACGTGCTGCGTGGCGACCGGCTCTCGCGGTGGTCGCGACGCGCCTCTGCCGACGCAGAGCGCTGCTTAGCGCTGGCGGCCGCTGCGCTGGTACGACCGGCCTCGCGGGATGACGACAGCGGGTAAGAGATGCCGCTATAGCTGCCGTCCATATCCTTATCTGGGCATGTATGCATCCTCAGGTGTTTCGGAGTCAGGGTCCGGCAGTACGACCGTATGTAAAGTAAAAAAAAAGTATGATGTCTGTCTGACGCAAGTTTTTCCAGGGAATGTTTGCGGGAGCTCTTTTTACTATCGCTCGGTATGCACTAACTTTAAGCTTCTTCTTCTTCTTTTCGTGTCGATTGGTTAAATAATTAAATAAAAAATCAAATTTCGTCCCTCCAGTATGTGGTGACTCTTGTACCACACTCCGTCGCTGAGTAAAGGTCGTGTATTGTGCAGCTGGTTTGGGCACATTGGGCACGAGAGAAGATGCAACATGGTCTAATCGATTTGACCACACTGAAACCGAGCTTCGGTTTGATCAATGTAACCCCACCGCGCTAAGATCAGACGGCCATGTTACTAATGCTTTTTTTTCAGGTCGACACCTTACCCGTGTTCGGGATCTATATTCAACGGGTACTATTTTCAGCTTGATTGAATGTAATAAAGTTAATATACAATTACCACTTAAAAACTCCAGCTTTCGATCAAATATAATATTAGATATACAGTCTCATACAAATTGAAGCCTAAATAATGTGCAAGGCAACTACGAACGTACGTAGAAGGAAACTATCTGTGCGTACAATAAGCTATCAACGGCAACCTCTAGTCACTTTTTCTGCTATCTCGGCCCGTACCTTTATAATAAGCTAAACACACTACTCAATATATTATGAACGTCAAGATGACGGGACCCCGCCCGGTTTTGCGAATATGATGTGACTAGGATGTAGTACCATATTATTGCTATTTTATACTTACATAATAAAATTGTACACTCAAATGATTTCAAGATATTCAACTAAGAAAGTGGTCCAGCTATTATGATATCAAACTGGCGGGACCACAATTCAGTTCTTAAAAAACTCATGCCGTCGTCGTAAGCCGAACTCACCAAACTTTAATACGATATAGTACGACAAAGTTCCGACTGTTGTTTATCTTGTAAAAGAATAATTTCAATTGTAAAATTAAAAAATATTTTCTACGAATAAGCTCCTGAGGAAAAAGTGAATTTCAAAGCCAAGTAGCATTATACTGCTCTTATAATTTGCTTAGGCGTTTGTTTGACAATTCTATTATGGAGTTATTCTACACTGAATTTGTTTTAATTTACCTTTGCCTAAAAATTAAGTGCAAAACCAAAATATTAAAACATACATACATATTATCACGTCTATTACCCCTACGGGGTAGACAGAGCCTAGGTTTATGAGACCTAAAAGCCACGCCTAGCATGTTGGCAGGGTTGCTAGCCGCATCTCCTTCTATCATGATTCCTCAGATTTTCGTCCGTTCTCTTGACCGGCTTCTACGGTCTGCGCGGGAAGAGAAGCATTCTACGTTTTTAGGGTTCCGTAGCCAAAATGTAAAAAAAGTCTGTCTATCTACCGTGTTTGTCTCATGAACCGTGATAGTTATTACATTTTCACAAATAATGTATTTCTGTTGCCGCCATACAACAAATGTAGTAGTAGGTAGACGCTTGAAATATTTACAGAATATTTAGTTGTATATTCACCTTAAAAATGAATATAATTCCAATAAAATTTATATTTAAGGGGGCTTCCAACCCTGCCAGCATGCTAGGCGTGGCTTTTAGGTCTCATAAACCTAGGCTCTGTCTACCCCGTAGGGGTAATAGACGTGATAATATGTATGTATGTTTTAATATTTTGGTTTTGCACTTAATTTTTAGGCAAAGGTAAATTAAAACAAATTCAATGTAGAATAACCTCCATAATAAAACTGTCAAACAAACGCCTAAGCAAATTGTAAGAGCAGTATAATGCTACTTGGCTTTGAAATTTACTTTTTCCTCAGGAGTTTATTCGTAGAATATATTTTTTATTTTTACAATTGGAATTATTCTTTTACAAGATAAACAACAGTCGGAACTTTGTCGTACTATATCGTATTAAAGTTTGGTGAGTTCGGCTTACGACGACGGCATGAGTTTTTTAAGAACTGAATTGTGGTCCCGCCATTTTGATATCATAATAGCTGGACCACTTTCTTTGTTGAATATCTTGAAATCATTTGAGTTTACAATTTTATTATGCAAGTATAAAATAGCACTAATATGGTACTACATCCTAGTCACATCATATTCGCAGAACCGGGCGGGGTCCCGTCATCTTGACATTCATAATATATTCCCGCTTCATAAGTATTCATGCAAAGCCACAGTCACCGAATACCTCAAAACCTTAGACTACACAAACACGGAAGCCTTACTTACACCTAACATATAAAATCACTCAAATCACTCCCTGTTGTTCTCTTCTAATTATCGTATATACCTCTATCGTTCACCACTTTCATGAATTAATTACCTTCACACACTTACCTATCAAAAATAATTCCTCTAGAAACACTTATAAACATAATAAAATATCACCGGCAAAATTCTAAACGACTTATCATTACCTACCGTTGTCCCTGACCGCCGTTTCTGATCTCGTTCATGCACTTACTGACTGATACTACAATCACCTACTCACTGACACTTACTCTTCCCACAACTAACTTGACGCTAACGAAACTAAAACTGACTTTCATTCTCTTCACTCTACACATTCATACACTCTAACACAACACTAACACCTGTCTGACCCTCACACTTCCACCCACACACACATATACAGACACAAATCTTACACTAACACCTACCTGTGCTCCCCAATTTAGATTAAACAATATGTAACTTTTTATACCCATTTTACACTCTATGTAAGACTCAGTGATCCGAGGGAGGGGCCTAGTCACTTGTGGCACAGGTTCCAATAGGAACCTATATTTCAAGGACTAGTCTCCAAACAAAGAGAACAAGTCGCAACACAAATTGTACAACCATAGTTCTTAGGACCCATACTTTTAAGGCTTATCTTTGTTAAAGAGAAAATAAACATATTATTTATTTATTTTAATGTCCCCGAGGTAAAACATAATGCATACTTACAAACAAAAACTGTACATACTAAAAGTATACAATTCATTCTTTTCATTCACTTTTGACGCGTTATTTATTGCATCTTTTCACTGACCTTCGTCATCGCGAGATGTGTGAGTGCTAGCGCGGTTTATTGGAACTGTGGACAAAACAGCTCTGAAACTCGATTAGTGCGCTGTTTTGCCGGTGCCACTTTTCGAGCGCGAATCGTGTATCTACCAATTTGATCGAAGCTTCCAATGCGACATTTGTGTTTCTTTCTTCGTGAAAAAAACCAACAGCTTTCTACAGTTCAATATGTTCACAAAAGAGATAATATTCTAAGCCAATAACAGGTTTTTTCAAATAATATAATGTATGACCCAAGCATAAATCTAGTGTGTCAAGTATGTGTGTGTTCGTGTATTTCTGAAATTCAACATGTATATATTTACTTTTATAATATAAGTAACTCTTATTACGTCAAAGTAAGTCATAGTAAATCAAGGTAAGTCAAAGTCAGTCAAAGTAGGTCAAAGCAAGTCAATGTAAAAATTAATAAATGTGTTATGCCTGCCCTAATGTGTACACCAGAAGAAAAATATATAGGGGAAAAAAAAAGGATAGGTGTTGTGAAATGAGACTTGAAAGAAACACGTAAATAAATAAATATAACAATTTAATTATAATTCCCACTAATAAATCAGTTTCACATTATCACATACAAACTCAGATCTATACTTTACCAATATATATATTCTAATGGAAATATAATATTAACTAAGATTAATCAAAAAAGAAAACCAACAACTAGATAGACTTAAATAATGATTGCAGACAACTTATGCCTCTCAAGGTAAGTACACGAATGAATCAATGTCGGACGTAACTGGTAGGGCGCACCAGCGTAGCGGGGAGAACCGTTGGCGGCGCTGTCAATGCGTTAACCGCGCAATGTTGTCACGGCGGAAAACACAGATGGCGCCAAAACGTGTTGTTTTTACTTGACGCCAACAGACTGTTGTTCAGACCTTGTATTGCAGTGGCATGTCGTGGTGCGTGGAAGCGCTGCGTGGTTATAGCGGCGGCGGCGCGGGCGCGCGCCTAGAGCTGGGTGGCGCGTTGTCCGCGCTTCGAGCGGGAAGGGCCGCCGCCGCGCAACGCGCCGGGCTGAAGGCGCTCACGAGGCTGAAGGCGGTCGCGCGCGCGCACCCGGCCGACAGGGTGCTACGGGCGGAGGCCAATGCTGACGCTGCCTTTGTAGCTTACGCGGTACAACCATCTTGTATTTGTAGTTTTGACGTGATAACGTCTTATAAATCGATGAACATAGGCGGCGCGCACGAAAAATGACACGTTCCGCGTGCAGCAGCAGTAGTATCTACCTCTCACCGTTATGACATAAAATTATCGTCCGCAAACCGATTTTACAGACAACCATTTTTTTTTGTTTCTACATAAATATTTTTGACGTGATAACGTCTTAATATGTTTTTATTTAATATAAATAATAAATATAAATATATACGGACAAATCACACAGATGAACTAGCCCCAAGGTAAGTTAATAATAATGTGGTGATGATTTTTCAAGAAGATGAAATAAAATATAAATAAATCGGCTGTCTGTAAAGTCGGTTTACGGCCGATAATTTTACCTATGTGATAACGGTGGAAAAGAGATAGATGCGTCACAAGCCGAACACATAGGCCGATCGTGCCTCTCTGTCGCTTGTTCGGCGCTCTCGCTTACAGGCAGAACGTGACACTTTTTCGTGCGTGCAGCCGGCAATAATTAATTTATAAGGCGTTATCACGTCAATACTTATCTATTAAGTTCTTAGTTATAACGTTAGTTACTAGTTATGGCACACTATCTCAGCACGGCTCCAACCACGGAGTAAGTACAAAGTGGAGGTGGCGTAAGTAATATTTTCTATGAAACAATGCGTGGCATTTACAGGGGTGAGGGGCTATTATCTGTCTCACTCTACTTGCTCCGTGTATCACTCCCTCTATGTCCATCTAGTGGCGAATAGCCCAACTATCTAGTACGTTCGATGTTGATTCCTACTGACATCTAGTGTCGGATAGCTAAGTAATTAGGGTTGCCAACCAGACTGTTAAAGGCTTACAGTATTATACTGTTTTTTGCTAGTTAATACTTTTTACTGTTCTATTAAAAGAGAGTTTACCTAATACTGTTTTCACGACCGCTGGTAAAACTACGGTTAAAAAGACACGGATGATTATAACAAAAAATTTTAAATTTTGCACAAATTAATAATATAATAGTGTCCGTTACGCCAGCCAGATTTTGTTGAAAATTGTCGAAAATCGACATTGTAGTGCAGTAGATAATTAGATATAGAGCTTCTGTAAATGGTAAGCTAATTTTTAAATTTGGTAAGCGTATATTTTTTGAATTATTTGATAAAAGCAGTTCCGGCTAGCGTAACGTTACCGTAGCCAGATCTTTTTTTGTTTTACGGGAATTTTGAAATAAAAGTTATGTAAATAATTAGATATCAATTTGGTATAAATGGTACAACTTAAATTGTATTTGTATTTGCTATGGTTGCGAAGATATTTGAAATTCTGCTGGGGTAACGGTTTGCTCAATTGCTGTATCTCGGAATTGACTAAGCGGATGATGATGATTTTTGCACAGAACATCTGGCTAATTAGTTATAGTTTATAGCATAATAAAGGAATTCATAGTAATTAACCGTTTTGAAGTTATTTTTATTAAATAGAAATATGCTTTAATAGGTCCTATCACTTCCAATAAGCGCTCCAAAGACTAACTTGAAACGTCATTATATAGTGAAATACTGTCTATAAATGGTACCGAAGTTTCATTAGTATCCTATACGTAATTAAAAAGTTATGATGAATCTTCGATTTGTTTCGGCCATGGCGCGCGGCGGAGTTATTTAACGACCGATTAACCGAGTTTCCCGTACGAGTGGTCACTGAATCTTTTGTAAATAATTAGATATACATGTCAATTTAATACCTGCTAAATTTCAGACCTGTAAATTAATTAATTAACGAAATAATTGAAAAAAATGATGTTCGCGAGGTTACCCGACCAAATCTAGAATGTTATAAAAAAGCGGCCGCGCAATACATTATACCAACCTTCTAAAACTTACAGGATAATACATACGCGGTTTGTACAGACGAGCTATTTTTAAAAAGTATGTACATTTATTTTAAAATAGCTACTAGCTACCAGTTACAGCTTAGCAGTTAGTAGTGGAAGCATCTTGATAATTTACTCGTAGTTAGTCTGCGTTATCCTTACTAATATTATAAATGCGAAAGTGAGTTTGTTTGTTTGTTAAGCTTTCACGCCGTAATTACTGAACCGATCTCTATGAAATTTTGTATACAGGTTCTCTGGAGTACAGAGAAGGACATAGACTACCTTTTATCCCGGGAAAAAGTACTATTCCCGTGGGATCGACATTAACGAGGGCGGAGCCGCGGAAGCTAGTGTTTACTATAAAACAAAGCTTTAGCTTGTACTGTTTCAAAAAGTACGTATCCTAAGAAGTAAACTGCATTGTTATGTCGTTTATTTATAATATTGTATTTTGATTTTTATACTAAAAACGTAATTTAAGAATACGGCTATCTTTATCTATACTAATATTATAAAGCTGAAGAGTTTGTTTGTTTGTTTGAACGCGCTAATCTCAGGAACTACTGGTTCAAATTCGAAAATTCTTTTTGTGTTGGATAGTCCATTTATTAAGGAAGGTTTTAGGCTATAAAACATCACGCTGCGACCAATAGGAGCGAAGCATCAATAAAAAATGTTTTGAAAACGGGGAAAATTCATCTATACTAATTAATCATACTACGAAGTCGCGGGCAACAGCTAGTCTAAGACATTTGTGATTTTTTTAATCAGATTACAGAAAGCAATGGCAAGTAGATACTTACTGTAGATAAAATATGTAAGTACATACTACACTGTGATGTTATTACATTTTATTATTATTGATCTGTGATTTTATACAATAAAACTTTATATATGACTACAAGTATTTTACTTTAACTTATTCGGAACGATAACATAAAAAAGATATAGGTATTTATAAATTCTTTCTTTTTAATTTTAGATAAGCATGCGACGTTGCATATTGGTCCATAAGAAAAAACCTGTGATTATTTTTGAAGCTAATTTATAAACTTACTTACCTTTTTCGGACAAATCACTCAGATTGAGCTAGCCCCAAAATAAGTTCGAGACTTGTGTTATGGGATACTAACTCAACGATACTATATTTTATAACAAATACATATATAGATACACATCCAAGATCCAGGCCAATCTGAAAAAGATCATTTTCCATTTTGACCTGGCCGGGGATCGAACCCGGTCACTCCGTGTCGCAGGCTGGCATGTTGACCGCTGCGCCACGGAGCTAGTCAACAGTATTCTATCTAAAGATACGAAAATGTTTTATATTAATATAATATTAGTTATAAATAAGTTTTATTATATCACTTATGTAGCTCGTCTGTACAAAACACGTACGAGTATGAAATTATCTAGTTAGTTTAAGAAGGTTGGTATAATGTATGGCGCGGCCGCTTTTTCATAACATTCTAGATTTGGTCGGGTTACCACGCGAACATCATTTTTTCAATTATTTCGTTAATTAATTAATCTACAAGTCTGAAATTTATTAGGTATTAAATTGACATGTATATCTAATTATTTACAAAAGATTATGTGACCACTCGTACAGGAAACTCGGTTAATCGGTCGTAAAATAACTCCGCCGCGCGCCATGGCCGAAACAAATCGAAGATTCATCATAACTTTTTAATTACGTATAGAATACTAATGAAACTTTGGTACCATTTATAGACAGTATTTCACTATATAATAACGTTTAAAGTTAGTCTTTGGAGCGCTTATTGGAAGTGCTAGGACCTATTAAAGCATATTTCTATTTAATGAAAATAACTTCTAAACGGTTAATTACTGTGAATTCCTTTATTGCGCTATAAACTATAACTAATTAGCCAGATGTCCTGTGCAAAAATCATCATCATCCGCTTAGTCAATTCCGAGATACAGCAATTGAGCAAACCGTTACCCCAGCAGGATTTCAAATATCTTCGCAACCATAGCAAATACAAATACAATTTAAGTTGTACCATTTATACCAAATTGATATCTAATTATTTACATAACTTTTATTTCAAAATTCCCGTAAGACAAAAAAAGATCTGGCTACGGTAACGTTACGCTAGCCGGAACTGTTTTTATCAAATAATTCAAAAAATATACGCTTACCAAATTTAAAAATTAGCTTACCATTTACAGAAGCTCTATATCTAATTATCTACTGCACTACAATGTCGATTTTCGTAAATTTTCAACAAAATCTGGCTGGAATAACGCACACTAATATAATATTTAAAAATAATTTTAATAACAATATTGTTTTGTACTCATATTATGTTTGAGTAATATACACGCTAAGCCACATCCTTTTTCATTACTGCAACGCAAACATGTTCAATTATTATGTAATTTTACCTAATGCGCATATTAACCTGTTGTGTTTTATATATAAGGTAATACTTAAGTGTGTATTATTTTTCTACTTTTTATTTTTGTAATATGCGTGTCAAATAAACGAATGTCTAGCTGTAGTCTGAATTCGAGGCGACGCCGTGCTGCAGCTGTGCCGTGACATAATTTTGTAATCGGTAGCTGGGGAACTTCACGGAGGCGCGGTCGCTGAGCGAGGCGGCGTCCCGCGACGACCCGTACTCGTGCGCGGCGCGCGTGTCGGCTGCGCTGTCCGCGGCGCGCGAGGCGGAGGCGGCGGGCGCGCCGGCCTGGCCCGCCGCCGCGCAGCTGCTGGCCGCCGCCGCGCATCTCGACCCCGCGGACCTCATCGCCATGCACGATCTAGGTAATCACGGCCTTTTTTTTTATAACGCGAAGAAAATACCTTCGGATACCGCACCTGCTACCGGAAGCCGGTGCGGTTATGTGGTGTTGCCACTAAAAACTCCGCGGTGTCACTTTTTTTTTCTTTTGTTTATGGCTTTCACCGTTACGTATTTAGCCAGTATCAAGTATAAATGGGTTTTCCCGCACTTTTACTAAGTCTTGTTATCAATGAAACGATGGTGCAGATCATTTCATTGATTCCACGGAGCCCCTGGCGACAATTCCCACGAATCCACTGACGCAACGGTGCGAGGCGGTCCACCAGCCCGCTAAGTAAATCTCACTACAGCCGCACTGTAACAGTTTATTTCAGTTATTCCACACATTGTTCATAAACATGGGCATTTATAACACCAAATTACACCGATTTCACATTATAAAGTCCACTAGAAACAATTTACAAAACAATCCAAAACACAAGCCGTGTTTTCCGCCGAAATTCCCGCCAAGAACTCCCCGCGGTGTCGGCACGCTCTCAGAACCCCTCTCCAGCGAGAGGGTCGGAACGGCCAGCGGGTTGGCCCGTCGGCCTTCAATTTACCCGCCTGGGTAAAGGCGCACGTGACATTCGTGCGCCTTTCAACCCGGACCGTTAAGCCAGGTGATGGGTTCCCGTATCCGCGCCCGACCGGTCTTTGTTATGGGGATGGTGCAGGCCATAAGCCCGCCTTCTGCGCCCTGTGCGCCGGCAGCGGATGGCGAGGTCGGTGGTGTTCTCGCGCTCTCTCTCCACTGCCTCTTTGCGGAGCATGACGCACTCCGCAAAGGCCTGCACCGAGGTAATCACCTGTTTGAAGTTCTTGGCGGGAATTTCGGCGGACTGCACGGTTTTTGTTTTGGATTGTTTTGCATATTGCTTCTAGTGTGACTTTATAATGTGAAACCGGTGTAATTTGGTGTTATAAATGAACATGTTTATGAACAATGTGTAGAATAGGTAACTAAAATAAAGTGTCATGTTGCGGCTGTAGTGAGATTTACATAGCGGGCTGGTGGTCGCTCGCCTTACTGCAACGTCTATGATCAAACCAGTGGATTCGTGGGAATTGTCGCCAAGGGTTCCAATGCTCCATTGAATCAACGAAATGAATTACACCACCATTTCGTTGACCACACGTAGAAAAATATGAAGGGCTAAAAGGAATAGAAAGCCAAATGCCATTAAAAAAAAATATGAAACAAAAAACGGGCCTGTCTCACTCCCCGCGTCTGTATCGGAAACATACAAATGCGCGGCGACACCTTCAAATTTAAATTTCGTTAAATCCGATAGGAACGACGTCATATGTGAAAATTTCAACTGTCAAGCTATCACGGTTCATGATATACAGCCTGGAGACGACAACAAACAATGTAATTATCTTACCTGCTCACAAAATTTCATGAAAATCGGCTCTAAAATGTAAACTGTAGAGAAAAACAGTCAGACATGCGACAGCATTTTTTCCCGAAGCTGACGCGGAGATACTACGCTCGCGGGTTGCACAAACTTTGCTCGGTTAAATAAAAAAATCGATGTTGCCACATTAACTGTTGAACGCATCGTACACAGCTCTAGCCTATGAAAAGAGCGGCACAGAAGAAGGGGCAGTGGCAGCCGAAGCTCGTTGGAGCCGCATGCGCAGCGCGGCGGGCGCGGGCGCTAGCACGCGCTCGCTGGCGGCCGCCGCGCTGGCGCGCCTCGCCCGCGCTCGCGCCGCAGACCCCGCCGCCGCCGACCACTGGTAACTGCACTACATGTATCTATACCTAGCGATTGACCAGGTCATATGGAGTAATATATGCTATATATAATTAGTTCTATATTAGATCTATCTGAAAACAAATATTATTTAATTTGTTCCGTTTTTGTTTTCTTATGCTGCATCAAACGTCATAGCTAGCCAGCGATGTCATTTCTTGCGTAGCACTTCGGGCGTAGCACTCTGAACTACTTTTTTATCATTTCTATCCTTACTAATATATTTTAATATAATAAATGCGAAAGTGAGTTTGTTACGCTTTCACGCCTTTACTACTGAACCGATCATGGTATTTTGCATACATTATCTGGAGTACGTTTTATCCCGGTAATGTACTATAAATATAAGTAAATAAAGCTTATCGAATGTAATACAAGCTGCACGCCTTTTAAACACACTTTCATGATTTGCCGGATCTTTTCTTTATAGGCAACTTTTCTTAATTTTTCTAAGTAGGTGTTTTTGTAATTTTAAATTCATTTAAAGTGTTTTAAGTTTAATTATAGATTTAATTTCTACTTATACCAATTATTCTTGATCGTATTTAAAACAATTTAAAATCCAGGGAAGATCATACAAGCCTCAATCACATCACGTAAGAAATAAATGTTGAATATTTTATACCTATCTGAAAGTGAGATTTTTATATTTAATTTTTTATTAATAGTACTTACATTGTGAAATTTTCCATACGTGTGGTAAGCTGTGGTATAGCGATAAACAAGTTTATTTCATCCAGCAGTAAGTACTGTCTCTGATGGATTTGCAGTAATACAAGTGGAGCCGCGGGCGTAAGCTATTTTAATTCAAAAGGGATTCATTTTATTTCTAACTCACTTCCCTTAACTACAATGCAACGTCATATAATAGAGAGAATATAGGGTAAACAGAAATTGTTGATTTACTCTACATTTTAGAATATAAATTATTTTTTTAACCTTGTTATTAATTAAATCGTTGTAATTCCGTTAATATCTGTGGTTGGGCGCAGGTACAGCATGGTCGGCGGATGGGATGCAGGCGTGACGTGTGCACTGGCACAGCTACACAGCGAAATGGGGGACACCAACACCGCCAAACACCACTACCAAGACGTGAGAATAAAACTACCTTTCTACAATGATTTTAAAACAGTAGTTTTGCCATTACTTGTGCATATGTTAATTCCCTTTGTATATGTTCCCTTTTTACACCCATGTATGGTTGGAAATCAAAAAATGGAATAATTTTTGGAAGGTGATACGTAAAATAAAAATTGGTCAAGAGTGAGTCGCATTAGTACACACTAAGGGTTCTTGGTTCTGCACCACCGTACAATATTTAACTACAAAAACCACGTTTCTTGTATGGGGACTCTGATTACGAATATGAGCTTCTAAGCGACATATCTTATGAGGTTAACCAAACTCTTTCGAGCGCGATAACTTTTTCTTAATTATCTGTCGTTTGGCGCCTCAGTTATATTTAAGCAGCAACTTTGTCAAAAAATGGACAGAAACTGTTTCTTGATGTAATTTTTTTTTGTTTGATACAAAAAAAATTTTATGTGAAATAATCAAGTCCCTACCTATTACGGTTCAATAGATACAGCCCTGTGACAGACGGACATTTCTTCCACCCTTTGGGTAAGGAACATTAAAAAAATTGTTGAAATACTTATAGCAAAAGGACAATTATGAATTTGGTAAAATTGCCTTCATCGGATGGCTTCATTTATCGTGTCTCGAATTCTCGATTATCTATCTTTGTATAATAATTGTATGCAAAAATACTTTTTGCATACAAGAAGCGCCTACTAAACTATCCTGACGTACCATCCTAAAGTACATCCGCACGCATTGCGGCGTCCCTCTTGTCAGTGACTGAATTCAGGATGGTACAATACCCCCTTTATTGTCCGCTGTTGGGAAGCCGTGTGATATCCGGCAGAGTAGAATAGGACCACTCCAGGTCTTCCCGTGGATGTCGTAGAAGGCGACTTAGGAAATACAATCTAAACGAAGCTTATAAATATCTGTGAGACCTCTCCAACCCGTCTGGCCAGCGTGGAGAGTGTAGGCCAAGTCCTCTGACTACTCTGGCCAAGTATGGCTCTAGTAGTACATAGAGGGTCGTGCTCCTGTAGTGGAGACTAAGAAAAAGACCTGATGATGATGATAATGTCCGCTGTTGACATGCTAACCGTCGCTTATATAGTCGATCTTGTTGGTAGGTTGAGGCGGTATGGCCGTGCGAGGTGTCTGCGCTGGAGTGGCTGGCGGGCGACGCTGCGCCCGATGTGGCGCTCGGCTACTACCGCCGCGCCGCTAGGCTGCAGCCATCTAACGTGAGTTCATTCAAAAATACAAATTTACAAATTCTTTTGGAATCTTATTGTCAGCTGATGGAGAGGTAAGAGGTAGATGTTGTCGTAAATGATTCTTCCAGGTCTCCCTTTATACTTTATCTGGGATAGCCCCTCCATAAGTACGGCGAGAGGGTTTTCTATGGGTTGAAAAATACAAATAGACTAAAGACAAAAACACTATGGACAAATTCCATCTAGCGCCAAAAGAGCCGAAACAGTTTTATGCGGCAGCCCCCCAAAAGCAGGCTTATACTTTGGAAAAAAAATTACCCGCCCAGTCCATCCGATGTTTCACCTGAGAAGCTTCCACCCGAATGAGATCTTCCCTAGCAGTCTGGAAGTCACTTTAGCGACTCCGGGCTTGTGTTGGGAGATATCGAGAAAACAGAGTTAGGTGGGGTTTCTCCTTCAACAATTTCTGTGACTATGGTGTCGTCCACGGCCATAATGACCGGTTAAGTTGGCGTCAGCTGACTGACTCAATTCTTCTTTGGGTAGCTTCAGAACCTCAGACCGAAAACTGGGAATGAAGTACATACAAGTATGTACCCGCGCCGGAAATCGATCTCGATGCCCCCACGTGTCGCAGACCGGCGTGTAAACCACTTCGCTACGGAGGCTGTCCAAGATTAACTTCTTGTATTCCGGAATACCAGTCACTATAGGTAAATAATATCGTTTTGCGCAGATCTGCGCATCGATATAAAAGTAAAGAGATTGTTCATCACACATTACGGTGGAAATAAATGCTAGCAAATTGGGCTTTGTTATGGCCGCGGGCGATAAGATTCTATAAAAATTCCACTACGCCTCAAAGTTCGTTATTTAAAATTCCTTCAAATCCGAAAAGTTGAATTGTACCACGGTACCACACACGAGTATCAAATGAACACAAACTACGAAATAGATACTATCAATAGTATCAATCAACTAGATCCAAAAAAGATTTCTAATCGGGTATTCAAATTTGTTCTTATCTTATCAATAGGCTAGTTTCCTGGGTCGTAATAATAACATAACAATTAGTCCGTCAGTTAGATAATCAAAAAATATTGGACACGCATTTTTTCTTTTGTCAAATAAACAATAAATAATAAAGATAAAGCGCGCCAAGTTCAGGAGTCGGGGCTCGTGACGTCAAAGTTTGCTAAAAAGTGTAGCAAACTATGACGTCACACGGAACTTCAAGGGGCTATATATTTATAATTTTTTGTATAATCGACAAAAAAAAATGTGTCCAATATTTTTTTAATATCTAACTGACGGCTTAATTATATTTTTTTAGGAAACTAGCCTATTATAAGGGTCGTAATGGCTGTATGTATTCATCGGTCTTCGACTTTTATTATCTGTGGAATCCGCAATTACTTTTGCTGCCTACAGCAGTTTCACCGTTATTTACTTTCCAGGAAAAACTTTTTTATCGGTGTGATAAAATCATTGTGTTCCCCGGGCGGTTTATATACAGTACAAACTCGGCCTACTGAAAGCACTTTGCTTCGCCTTGCGTTCATTAGTCTCCACTAGATTGTACATTTTACTCTGTGAGATAATCGCTTTATATTTTTTATTTAGTAAAAAAGGTGATACTGAGATAGGTATAATGTCTGTATGTATAATAATTACTCTGGGTTTGATCTGCAGCCGCGGTGGGGTTTGCTGATGGGCGGATGCCTGCGCGCCGGCGGTCGCTACCAAGACGCACTGGCTCTTTACAAAAAGATGAACGCGAGATTCCCAGACAATGTGCAGTGTATGTAATTTTTACACATTTTCCACTATTTAAACATTCTATTTCAGAAGCCATATCTAACACGTTGTTAGGTGAATAGGCTTGAGTCAATTAATCGATCAATTTCTTTATTTGTGAAAACAGGTTAAAATAAGATATACAGTAAATAAATGGCACTCTGTTTCCTGCCTAAACGCGAACAAATTTATTTTGTTAGTAACAATTATTAAAATTGGCAATTATATTAGAATCTAGTTAGAATCACAAAAAAAATCTTACCATATTCATCACAATATTCATATTATTATCCTAAGAGTCCAATTTATTATAACCCGTCACATTTCTACCATCGCACCGCTCGCCACAGGAGTAAAGTCCATCCCCACATCCTTGACACTTGGGTCTCAAAAAATGTCAGAGCGTCACGTGGTTTTTTTTCCTCGTACAGCAAGATTGTGGAATGGACTCCCTCCCGAGGTTTTCCCTGTGTGCTATGACTTGGGGTCCTTCAAAAGGCGTGTTTACAGGTATGTTAAGAGTCGGCAACGCATCGGCACCTCCTCTGGTGTTGCAGATGTCCATGGATGACAGTGACCACTTTCCATCAGGTGGCTCGTCTGCTCGTTTGCCGTCAGATATACATAAAAAATAAAACAAAAAACATTTTAGTGGTAACAAGTTATGGAGGCTCTTTTTAAAACTATTTAATATCTGATGTCAATTGTAAACATTTAGGCAATTTATTATAAAAATTCACCTAACAACGTGTCAGCATATAAGGGAAATGGGATATGGTGGAGATTTTCGATGCCCATGCTTAAAGCGTGGTACTTCAATTTACAGAGCGTAGGAATTGATATTTGAAGCTCCGAATTTGTACAATTCTGAAGGCATGGCAGCAGTCCGCTTTACATTAGTATTAAAACGGACCTTTTGCCCGGCAGGGGGACATGTTTGTAGGCTAAGAAAAGTTGGCCATCGAGGTATGCTGCCGGCAGATGTAAATCACGAAAAGTGTGCCGAGATGGTATAAGAAAGTTGTCGTGTTTGCTGTCAATTGACGTTTACAACAAAAAAAACGCCTTACAATTATTTTTGTATTGGTTGGTACTATCTGAAAGCGCGGCTATCTGTTACACACTTCCATTCCAAAATACGAGGTTACTCCACAGATTGCAGGAAAGCGAAAAGAAAATGGTATAGATCAAAAAATGTTTCAGGCCTGAAGTTAATCGTCAAGCTGTGCGGCGACCAAGGTCTGTCCGAGACGAGCGCGTGGACGCGTGAACTGCAGCGCGCGCAAGGCAGGATTAAGCAACAGGAGCGCGGTATGACATAGTCCTTATGCGCTTGAAGACTAGGCTCGCACTTATCATAGCTAATTTATATAAATGATTTACAGTTTCCGTGACGTCTGCTGGAAGCGGCTCTTCCGGAGCAAGTCAGTCGCCTATCGACCAAATCAGAGGTACCTAACCCTATAAGTAAAATATATATTTAAACTATCAAGTAGGCAAACAGGCATTTGTCCCACCTGATTGAGAACGGTTGCCGTAGCCTATGGAAGCCTGCAACACCAGAGGTTCCATTTGTTTATCTTCTGAGTGGTCTTTTGAGAAAGCCATGGTATACTTAGTTCGTTCCACAACTTTACCCTCATGTGTTAGGGCGAATTCCCTATTGATACGACTTTAGGAAGTGGTCGTAGACATCATATCAAACGGTTCTTCGAAGCACATCCGATGGTACAAACAGTAGAACACAGAAAGAAGAAACCTCCTTAGACTCAGAGACTCGATACCCTTTATAATATTGGGATTGTTACAATTTCTGACAAACTCATCTTTGGACCGAGTTAAGTGAGTCTAGCTGATAATTAGTTGCAGCCCAGAGGTGACAGAGCACCATGTGTGGGTGAACTACGATTTATAAAAAAGCCGTCTTGGTCTAGGGGTGAAGTACTGCTTTGCCCTGTTGAGCACACACAGCTTTTTTGATACCTTTTGGCAGTATTCTCCAAGTAACTACGTAACGTAGTATTGTACGCTGGCTGAAATTTCGACACCAAAGATCCCAATCTTGTTGGAGATGATTGGTAGTAGAAAGATATTTTTCTCAAACATGTTTGGAAATGTAGGCATTATTGTAGTAAAATGAAGCCACGAAGTTTGTAATTCTTGGCTAGTGCAATACTTTACCGGCCTAGGCCAGGAAAGTAAGTATGAAAATTCATTCCTGGCCGCTGCTCAAAACTTTTTAATTAATCTATGTAACTTGTACAATGTAACTTGTCATACAGCCAATGGCTACCACATTATAAAAGAGTGCACTCATCGAGCATATAGTTAAGTAGTTATATGAATATGAAAATAATTTAATTTAAATGTTGGTAAAATCACACAAAAATATGCCAATAATAAAAAGAAAAAACGCGGGAAAGCAGATTTTTACGGTATTACATTTTTTGGGTAAAATATGCCTGGGCTGTATGGGCTATGTTTCCTTAGCACGAAATGACAATTGAAATTAAAAAAGAAAATAACGCGGGATTGTACTATTATTTATTTTCGGCGTACTGCAAGCGAGGTTGTTATTTAGGATTGTTTTGCAGATTGCTTCTAGTGGACTTTATAATGTAAAATCGGTGTAGTTTGGTGTTATAAATGTTTATGAACAATGTGTGGACTAACTAAAGTGTCATGGTGCGGATTTAGAAATTTACATAGCGGGCTGGTGGTCGCTCGCGTTACTGCGTCGTCTATGATCAAATCAGAGGATTCTCGAGCTCCGTCGAATCAACAAAACGAATTATATCATCATTGCTTTGATGAAAAATATGAAGGAAAAGGCGTAGAACATCAAATGCTGTAAAACAAATATGAAATTAAAAATGTACATACTATTATCGTTTTTTATATTATACTAATTTATTCCCAGTAGTACGTTTTTCATTATTTCCTCGCATTTATTGAGAAAAGCACAATACATGCCTTTGCCGGGAATCGGATTGCCGGACTCGTATTTATTGCCAAGGCCTCGCTGACGCTCGGCCTTGAAAACTCTCCGGCAATCCCTTACTTCCCGGCCTCTGCAGTAATGTACTATTAATATACTTACTTAAGTGATAGTAACTTTCCTTTTTACTGGTGTTGTCTAAATAAAAATTAACCGTTTATTCCTGGCTGTGTCCATCCACTACGGAAACGGTGCGTGCTTTTACTGGCAAGAGATATACTTGCTAAGCAATGCTATAAGAGCGTTGAACTTAAGGCAGATCAGAATAAGCGTATACGGCACGGTCCAACAGAATGTTGTTCAAAGATTTGTTCCCGCGTCACACGGATATACATTAAAATATATTAGAAGGATTGTGTGTGTACAAACGGAGAAAAAAGCGTACCCTGCCAGTATATATCAATTTTTCCACCGATGAGTTAAGTTTGCGTTTAAGTGTCTCTCTTCCTAAGTTATAAACCTATCAGAACTTAGAAATAAGTGTGTTATATTATTCGTTTTTAGACTTTTTTGACGTAAGTAAATTTATCTTTGAGAGATAACCCTTTGTACAGTAAACGTGTGATTGACGCTTTGTTTTAGAGAATACGAGAATACAAACAATTATTTGGGCATAGCAAATAATAATGCTTGCTGTGACCTCAGTAACACAAAGTTAAGTAGGGATGGTGAAGATTGTAGGGTCCCATACCCAAATGGTGCCAAAAGGAACTATACTTAGACTCCGATATCCGTCCGTCCGTCATGAAAGTTAGACAGAATTTTATATAGCTTATTGTATAGCTATGCTATGCGATTTCTGTGATGCACAAAGTATGCCAGGTTATTATGTCTTAAAATGTAATACAAATGCATAAGGAACCGTCGTATGACGTCACGGTTGTACATTTTGTATAAAAAAGCGGCCCAGAAACTTCTTGTTCTTTCTTATTAAAAAAATACTTAATAGATCTCGTTCGAACCAATTTTCGGTAATGTACATCATATATATTTTTTTTATAATTTTATCATTCTCTTATTTTAGAATTTACACATTCTACCACTTTGGAAGTGTCTCTCGCGCAAACTATTCTATTATAGTTTAGAAAAAAATTATATTAGAAATCACAATATAATTTTTGAAGACCTATCCATAGATAGCCCACACGTATGGATTTGATAAAAAAATGAGTTTCCGTTCTAAGTATGGGGAAACCCCAAAATGTATTGTTTTTTTTTTCTATTTTTGTGTTAATATTTTAATGCGGTTCACAGAACACTTACCAAGTTTCAACAGTATAGTTCTTATAGTTTCGGAAAAAAGGCTGTGACATACGGACGGACGGACAGACCAGGACAGACAGACATGACGAACCCTTTAAGGGTTCCGTTTTTTGCCATTTGGCTACGGCACCCCAAAAACGCAAAAAGCGCGATTTAGCGAGCTTCCACCTCTTAACTGAAAACTTATTATTTGGACAGGGTAAAAAGTGTAATATTTTTTAACCAAATGACGGACTAAACAGATGTTTCCATTGTACCTTATTATCATGCGTGCATGAACATTGTCGTCCACCTCCTTCTATCGTATCAATAGATAGTTTTATTTATTAATAAGAAGTAGGAACTGGATTTTATCTTTAGAACTAGTATTGGCACAGTATGTAGTTTGTTAGTCTGTCAGTGTGTGTGTGTGTCTGTTTATCGTAGCCGCCATACGGGAAAGCGAAACATAAAATATGAATGCGGTTTTCTATATTTGAAACTAGATTTAACCGGCTAAGTTAGCTAAGATAAGAAAGCTGGGTCTGTTGGAAGACTAGATCAGGTCGGGAGTTAAAGATAAAGACTTTTTAATTGCATAAACATGTGTTAATTGCATTCAATGCATATGGAGGTGAATTTAAAATTATAAATGATAGCAATTATTAATTAGAAATTCAATTCCTTAAGGGGTTAGCGCCATTTTTTTTTTTTACTTTTGGAAAGACGTCTCGTCTATCCGGCCACGGGAAGCCGGACAGGTATGTGGGACTCGAACCCACTAAAACCACACGGTGTCATTATCCAATCCGCATAATGCCGGGGCCGTGTGCTTCCTAATGCTCCACAGCCCCAGCGCGGCGGCTGCTAATTCGCAGCCCCATCCAGCTCCGGTACCCTCTCCAATGAGAGGGATAGGAGCGGCCCTCAGCCAGCCAATCTGGCCCTAAAGGGTAGACGTCTTGACACCAGCGACGTCTCTATTCGGAGGGCTGTCTGTCGAGCGAGACGGAATCCCGTTTCCGCCGCTCAACCAGCCCTCAGTTTGGCCTCTGTTAACCATAGGCACAGAGGCCCACCAATTGTCGGCCGCAGAGGACAGGGAGAGCGGCGCGACTTATCACCGACACTCCTCTTCCCCTGCGGCCCCACCGATGCCATGCCAAGCGCCACAGCCGCGTTGGTCGCGGAGGACAGGGAGAACGGCGCACCTATTCACCGACAGTCCTCTTCCCCCGCGACCCCTACCACGACTGTGAGTGCGGGGAGATTCTACCCCCCTCATCCACAGCCAGGCCTCCTCCTAGTTTGTTTTTTAACGAGGTCATCTCCTCGGGGCCCTATCCACTGTTTTTTAACGAGGTTGTCCTCCTTGACGCCCACTAACTAGCCGTTTTTTTAACGAGCTTTTCTCCTCGAGGCCCGCTCTACTGATTTTTTAACGAGGTGTTCTCCGCTCTGTAAGGCAACTCCGAGGTACCCACCTCGGAGTTGCCTTACAGAGAGGCCCTGGAAAACCCACCTGGAGCGCCTTCCGCCCGGTTCCTCTTGGCTTCACCGCGGGTGGCAAATCCGCTGCTACTGAATTATCCCCCCCCCCCCCCCCCCATCGCGACAAGATGGGAACCAATCGGGGGGAAGGGGTTAGCGCCCTAGCTTATCGACGCCACTGGTGTATCTGTATCGAGGGTTGGTTTATTCATCGCGCAAAGAATTGCAATTGCTATTCAGCGGGGAAATGCAGCTAGTGTTCTTGGCACTATGCCACACGGGCAACTCCTTACTTTATATTTTAACCCTTTTATATTTAGGGTTTTTTTTAGTATGAATAAGTAGTTTATATTATTCGTTAGTAAATGTTAGATTTGTTTAAGTTCCTTTCAAATAAAGATTTAAAAGGATCAAAAACATAATAGAAACGGTTTTGTGATATTGTTAAATTATTTCAAACAGTTGCGATCATTTCTAAAAGCTGCACTATTCCTTATTTAAAAAAATCTATATCATGGAAAGCCCTAAGTTTATTTAGGTAGGTACTTTGATTACCTACTTTAGGAAATCAAAGTGACGACTGTATCATTCATCACCATAAATTAGTGATTAGAGCGTTTTGTAAATATGTGTGTGCCACAGCTACTCAACTACATATGACGCAACATCCTGGCAACAATGCATCATGGTGATGCATTCGTCGTGATTTTTACGTCATGCTTTGCCCTCCATCGTCATTATTCGACGTTGCCCTTAGTTAGGTATTGTAATGAGCACGTTATTTAAATGCCCTTTAAAAATATTTGTTGCGTTCCTGAGTTACGTATTTAAAATTCATAATTGATATCATCGCCGCCATTCTTCCAAACATGTACACGCACAGGTAATATAATTGAAATTGGCATTTTTTTTCTAGCTGGTTCGAGAGGTGGCAGTGGACGTGTTGACAGCGCATTAACACGAGTAACTACGTAAGTTCTCAACGTACACTAGATTTCTTTCCACCACTTTGGGGACCAACTGCAGATTTTATTTTTTTAAAACGCATCGCCATGTGCACGTGCTTTCCCGGATCAAACCAAAGGCGCTTGCCAACAAAGATGCCTACCCGGGCAAGCGGAACTAATTACCTACGTACATATTTACCACATCTCTAGGCTATAGAGACAAAGCCTACGTTTAGCTGTTGGTGGGCGTAAAGGTGGAAAACGAAATCAACATAGTAAAGGGTGATGGGGATGATGCCTACCCGCATCGACTATCGAGATGATAATGAAGATTTTCACCCATTTCCTCGACCGCCTTCTACGGTCTGCGCGGCAAGAGAAGCAGCTGGTATAATCTATAGTTTTTCTCTTAGCATTTTCAGGTCAAACAGTTCTAGATTCGGGACAACGCACATGACATGTTTTTAAGTGACACGGAAACGCAATTTGCCTGGAAAAATCGACGGTCAGGTCGGGTTTATTAGGGTGCATTAGCATTGAAATGAATAACACTTTCTCCTACGCACCAGACAATTTTACATAGACTGGTGCGCCGTAGCGGGGAGGTCAACCATCGGAATATTTATTTAATCCATTCAGTTCGCTTCAATTGCGCTGTTTCCGTAGTTCCGAAACATATTCATTCTAATGTATTAGGAAAAAACGTGCGAGTCGGACTCGCGCACGAAGGGTTCCGTCCTGTGTCTATTAGTCTCATTTTGTTGTATGGGAGGTACAATCAAAAAAGTAAATATACAACTAAATTTGAATATTTCAAAAGTCTGCCTGTTGTTATTACTATCAAGCAAAAAACGGCAAAAGAATCACCTTTTTTGTATGGAGCCACCCTTAAATGTTGATTTTATTCTGTTTTCAGTATTTGTTGTTATAGCGGCAACAGAAATACGTACCTGTGAAAATTTCAACTGTCTAGCTATCACAGTTCATGAGATATCACCTGGTGACAGACAGACAGACAGTGGTGTGAAAGTAATAGTCTCGTTTTTACTCTTTGGGTACGGAACCCTAACAAAAAGATATTTATTTATGAAAATATTTTTATACTTCCAACACCTTTAAATCAGCGTGGATATTTTGCAGGTATTCGAACGATGCTGTGATTCAAGATAGTATACACCCTGTATCCCGGTCGATTCAGCGCTCGTCAGGTCGGAAGAAACAGGTGGATGATATTGATGAAGACCTGCCTTTGCCGCCAGAATAGTAACGGGTAGCTAAGTGTGTCATTTTATAACTTTGAATAAAAGTTTATACATTAAATATGTGCGTCATGTCTTTATTTATGTGATTAATAGTCAGTTGTTACTTAAATTGACTTGTTTATAATAATAATAAAGTACACGGCCCATTAGATAATATTTATTACGTACGTGGTCAGTATCTCAGGCATTTACCAGTTATGGAGAATAAAATTAAGATAAGTACATATTTAAAATTACTTAAAAATCACTACGGCAAATTTTAACTCTACAAGAATCCAGAAAACTGATCGAATAATAAACGTAAAAGTAACTCGACGATTTGGTGAATAGCCAATGAGAGAAGTAGTCACGGGTACAAAATTACCTGACACTACTAATAGTGCCACGTAGTAGTGCCACGGGTAACGAATGGATTGTTAAATTTTAGGAATCCTGAAAACAGATCGAATTTCTGAAAGAAGAATGTGTGTGGTATTGTTATTAGGACTGAAGTTACCGCAAAAATTATCGCTTCCCGTCCCTTGCTAAATGAAAAATGATAAGAAAATAATACAACAAAATTATAATTAGTTTATTTGCTTAACGTAGGTAGATTTTGAACAAGTGCTTGTTTTTATAAATACCTAAATCAATGCTGAAATTATTATAAATATTTTAACAAATTCTTAGATTCTTAGACTAGAAAAAACAACACTTAAAGAGTATTGTAAGCTTGCTCCTTTGCTTTATAATTACCAAACTTTTTAAAACATAGTGCTTTTATACTTCGAATGAGCCATCAAATCACCAAAAATGTATCGTGTAAGCAATAACAAATGGGTTTTCCAACTTTGAGCAAAGCAATTAGATTTAAACATGGCTTGGTAAAATTTTCAAATAGCATGTTCTATGGTATCTAACTTAGTGGTGTTGATTGTTGTCCTCCATTCTCTAAGAGTCAGCTTACATCCATCATCATCATATAATTAATATCACATCAACATAAGTAAAACATTAAATAACGGGCTATTTACATAATTGACATACCTAGTTACAACGTCCCCCACGGGAGCGAGGGCTCTTCAGCCGCCAGAATTTCGTGAAGAAGTAATACTGAGTATTATCTTTTAAGATAAACGTTCCGCCCTTAGCTTCAACAATGAAAAAAATTCAACAGGCAAGTCTTCATAATTCATAGTTAACTTGTATGTAAAATATTATGCATTTGTTTGAGCTTTCAGACTTATGTATTGGCGCTACATGAACCATATTTGTAGAACTAGAAAGTATGCATTGCACTAATAAGATGTGTGCAATTAGCAGTTTAGGAACAGAAGGGCTTTTTAGGAAGACCACACTTGCTTATTTTTGTTAGCAGTGTGGCAGCCCTCGTCTCACCGTCCCCTCGCGCACGCCACACGTTCCGACGGACGGCTCGCCGCACGTGGAGGCTCACTTATACAATAATTGATTGCTACAAGAATAATGCTTGCTACAAACATAAATATTTACAAATAATATTTTACATTCAATAAATGCAATGATTTAAATTGGTCGTCCATCATTTATATACATGGTAACATAAAACTTATTATTTGCTACAATTGACACTATCTTAAAATTTGGCGCCCTTGAGCCGAATACCAATGCGGAAAATAATAACATGCAGATTGGTATACTGCGCCGCTTTTTCAGTGGTCATTCACACGGCAGTTGTAATGTAATCATACGGAATGGCATCCGTGTCAATGACTTTTACATTTGTTTCGCATTCAGCAAAAATGCTTACATTTTGTTATTTTATCAGGGCCAAATTGTCTAATGAAAGGCAATGTTGACAAACGCAGATTTACTTACTCAAAAGGCGTGTTTAAATATTTTTAAACGATAAATAAATTAAACATTTACAAACTGATACCGTAATGGCTCAACGATAACGGTGAAAAAGCGACAACATGTGATACATAATGCGCAGTACTTATTTAAAATACGTTAACATCTTTGGCCCCACCGCTCAAAGTAACCTTAACTTAGTGCGTTATCAGCACTTATTTACCGTTCACACAAACTTTCGGCCGTAGAAAGCCAATGCAATGTAAACTTAATATTGCGTAACGCGATCATCGTCCACTACGCGTGCCTATCCCACTTAGTGTTTCAGTCAGCGTCGGTTGGGCCCCAACGGGCACTACGACACTACCCGCGCGTACGGGTGCTCTATGTGCCCGTACTGGATCGCCAGCAGCGTGTCCTTGACGCGTTGGAACACCGGCTGCGCCTGCTTCATGGTCGGGATGTTTATGTGCTTGTCGAGGAACGCGATCCTACTGATTGGACTGATCACCACCGCTGTGCCCGCACCGAACATTTCCAACAACTGTAAAAAAATAAAATATATAAAAAATCACATGATCACTACTCTACTCTTCCAATAAAAGAAAATATTAGTCTCTGTCGTTTTCGCGAAATCAAATGCCAAAGGAGAGAACTTTGTTATTGTTGAGAGATTTAGCCAGCTAGGTCAAAGATCTACTATTAAACGTAGATGAAGAGTATTAAGTTGAACTACGAAATATGATTATAGTACTTTGCTTTCCTCCTAATGACAAATCATAGTGTATTGAAAAGAGATAGCATATATAGATATAGGCATAGATTTGAACGTTTTACTTTTGATGGTCCATCTACGTTAATAGTAGATGTTTGAGCTGGGCTGTGGGGCACTCACCCGGCCCTGGTCGTTGAGGCTTGCGATGCGGTCCATGGTGAGCACCTCCTCGGCCACGGTGACGTCGTCCCAGTGCCGCGCCAGCTCCAGGATGGAGCGCCGCGTCACGCCGGGCAGTATTAGCCCGTTCAGCGGCGGCGTGCTCAGCTGCTTGTCTGGCGGGAATGCACTTTTATTTTATATTTATTTAAAGTCTATTTATCTAGTACTTAGTGCATTCTTATGGTCAGGGGTGTCGTCTTCACCTGCCTGTCCAGTGGTTGCAGGTATGACATCGGGTACGCGCGACCGGCTCTTCCCCCATTCATCCGAGTGAGCAGTATCCCAATACCTTTCATTCCTTTCCTAAACCTTACAAATTCCTTTCCTACCCCAAATTAAAAATACTTGCGATGAACAGTAAGTAGCGTCGGAAGCACAAATAGAGAAGCCAGAGAAACTGCGCTCGTCAACCCACCTGATACGCGGGGTGAGTATGGCAATATCCTCCCATGGAACGGAAAATCCTTGGGAGAGACCCTTGTCCAGCATTGGACTTATCGGGGCTGTAACGATGATATTATAATACGTTGGATGTCTGAGTTTGATCTCTTATTGTCGATCGCAATAGTGCCATTACCCAGTATTTTTTCCAATAACCATGCACTGCGTCGGTAGCGATTGCTGCTGCATGATGAAATATTATTCTTGTTGCGTGCGTTACCTTGCAGTTTCGGTTATTCCAAAAGGCATAATCTTTTACCCGCTGATGTTACTGACCCCGCTGTTGCTTCAGAGATACACAACATACGAGAATTTACCAGCCCGAGGTCAAACGTCAGTGATAACGTGCCAGTATCGCCGCTTACACGGATATCTAGTTATTGAATGCATGATGTCCAACGCGTACCAATTAAATATAAATCGTGCCAGAACACGAGAATTCTTATCATCATATTTTTTGTAAGTTAATAAATATCTAGAAATAACACAATATAATCTAGTTTACGTTCTACATATTCGGGAATATAACCAATTGTTTATACCTCCTTGATCGTTGATGTAAACGGCGAAGATGTTCATTGCTCCCACTTCAGTCAGTTCATGGTTGGGTCCGAAGAGCCACAACACCTGGTGGTGACCCAATTTCGCGGCCCTAGCCGTTGCCTCTGTAAGCCAAACCCATTAAATTATTCGCAATTCACTCTCATAAAGGTAAAATTGAATCTAAATTAATTACTTGATATCTTTATAAACATCGTAAAAGGGGGATTTTTATCTTTGATAAATAAGAGATAACATCCATAAGATTCCAGTGTTTACGCGCGGTTCACATGCATCCGCCGATTCACTGAAACGTGGTCATCAAAACAACATTCTTATCGTTGGATGTAATCAACTTGTTTATTACTTAAATGTGTACACACTGCAAAAGCACACGCCTTTTTTTTTGATACGTGAACAAATATGAAATTTGACGTTCTTTTTAAGAATAGCCAGTACAGTTTGCGCGCTAACGAAGGTCAAGGCCCAATGGTATTTTACAATCGATAACAAAATAGTATTTATATTTATCAATATTCTATTTATTATTGGTTCCTAGTGACCTATCTCCTACTAATTCTTCTAAATGTAGAATGGGGTTGATTGATCTTAATGCATACAGATATTTAAGCGTCTGTTGTGCTGCTTCGACATTGGCACCACTTTATTTTTCATATAATATAAACTTTACCAGATACGATCCCTACTTATTAATTGAGAGACCCATTGCTTTACAAATTATTTATTTAATACTACTGACACTACGGTCACTATTTTGATCCCATTTTTCACCTAACGCCCACCAACATGCTAAACGTGGCTTTTAGGTCTTAAGGACCTGAGCTCTGTCTACCCCACAAGGGACAAAGACGTGAAACTATGTATGTATGTATGTGTACTAATATACATACATAATTATCATCAATAAAAATAATAAATCTGGTTTTAAAAAACCCTTAGGTTGTTCATACTGAAACTAGATTTTTTTCTGTATGTATGTATGTATGTTTGTTCCTCCGTAACTCTTAAACGAATGTACTGAATTTTATGAAAAAATTGATAGATAAATATGGACGTACAGGATATGCTACTTAATTTTTTTCTTAGTTTAGAATTCGTAATGTACGCGAAAGGAGTCGCAGGCACAGCTAGTATGGAACAATTGGGAACTTACCGATAGTAGGGCCGTAATTGGAGCCAACCTTCCTGTTGCCGACTCCTCCCGGGAACGCGCGCACGACGTTGGGGTCTGCGAAGATGGACACCGCGCCGTCGCCGCTCGCCTTGTAGTACGCGCTCACTGGGCTGAGGATGACGAACAGTAACGCCGAATCCGGCGCCATGATGCCGAAAGTTGCCTGTTAAAAAATAAATCATCTTTCATATAAACGAAAAGACGTCTTATTTCTTAATTTATGAGGAGTATAATCAAAAAGACTTCAAACATACTACTGAACCGATTTTAATGAAATTTTAATGGGACCAATCATATCCTTTCAGATAATAAGGATGAGAAAAGAATTTTACAAAACGGTTTTAAATAACGGCGTTATGAGGTTACAAACATTAAAAAAATTGGTTGTCGTAAAGTCGGTTTACAGACGATAATTTTACGTGATAACCGTGGAAGAGAGATATATGCGTCACAAGCTTAACGCTTAGGTCGATCGTGCCTCTCTATCGCTGGTTCCCCGATCTCGCTTGCAAACGGAACGTAACACTTTTTCGTGCGTGCAGCGTTCATCAATTTATAAGACGTTATCACATCAAAAACAACCGAATTGATAACCTCCTCCTTTTTTTCTCGGTTAAAAATACATTTACTTATCCTAAATTCAAATGTTTAATTATTTCGATTACAAATTTCCATTTCATTAAAATCTCTAGTATGAATAACGTTTTTAGCATCCACCACACTTACTGCCCTACCCAATAACTTATAACTAGTGTTACTTTCACCTAAAACCATTTTATTACGTAAAGCAAATACTCCTAGACCTAATTATGGCATGATCACCTTACAACGTGATATCTACACATTTTGAAGATAAGTTGTTGTTTGCCATTTGTTATCTCTCTTGATAGGCATAATAATTATTAGCCTACACCATACGTGGATTTTAGCAACAAATGACAGAAATACAAAAAATATTTCAAGATTAGGAGATCGTTCTTTCCACCTTACCCCAAAACTTTCATTTCATTTCACGTGGGATTAGATTACCATTGAAGAGTAGATGAGGAAGACATTTAAAAAGAAATCAATAATTTAAAATCAATCGCTTTTATTTCTTGACTTGAAATATGTTGATTTGATAAATAAAATATGATTAGATAATTAATTAATTGGAATTTCAGCACGATAAAAAATATTGAAGACATAAAAAAATCAAACGTACTTATTTAAAAATTGAAAATAGTTTGTTAGGATTAAATTTGATTTGTAAATGAATTTGTAATATGTATAATTGATATAAAATCATATCATACATACCTCAGTGCCTATTAAAGTAGGTCGTATGTAAAGTGTGGAAGTTTCCGAGTGCGGAACCCATTCTTGGTCGATCTGTATTAGCCTTGATATGCACTTTATTAGTTCCTCTCCGTCAAACATCGGCAGGCCAGACCTCTGCGCAGCTAAGTTCATTCTGTCCATATTGCAATCTGGTCGGAACAATCGTATTTTGTCATCCGCCCCTCGGTACGCTTTCAAGCCTTCAAACAACTGAAATAACAAACAAACAAGTTAAGTAACGTGTTGATATAACAATTCTAAGGAAAAGATAAACGCAATTTGTTTATCCAATTCTGTTATCAATCATGAGAGTGCCTACAAATACGTCTTTATTCCAGAAACATGCTAAGATAACCTAGACATAAATTAAATTTAAGCATAATATACCTGTATTGCATAGTGTAGAGCTTTCGCCGCGGGATGCAGTGATAAATTTTCGAAAGGCATTATTTCGGGCTTTTGCCAGCCGCCAAGTTGTCTGTGGTACTGGACCTTAAGCATGTGGTCGGTGAAGTATTTGCCGAAGCCTAGATCGCTCGCATCTGGCTTGGGTTGCAGCTGGTACGGTGCCGCCAGTCTGACTTGAAGATCATCGTACTGTAACAAATCATTTACTCAGAAAAGAGCCTTGCAGAATGGATATTCCAATTTCCTTCTGCTGGAGTCTATAATTTATTTTTTGTTGAAATTTCCTACATTATCAATTTCGAGAAGGGGTAAAGTTGATTTTGTATTATTTCCTCTAGAAATCTTTTTAAAGACGCGTACCGGACGTAATTTATAGCATATATCCATACTCTTGTCTAAAATTACTACCGAAGTTTCCTCAGTAGTACTCATATTCTGAAAATACGAGGTCCTCACTCTCTTGTGAATCCCAATCTGCATGTATGAGGTACATTACATCGCATCCAGAATGACGCAAGTCACGTCTTTATCGGCATGCTCCTATATCACTAATCAATAATGTGCTGACGGCTGAGAACGGGCAGATAGAAGCATTGAGCAGTAAATACAGTGCAACGGGCAGCGACGTAAACACGACACCGATAAAAAGTTCACAAGCACACAATAAGAGGTTAATTTCTCTAAATAAGGACGTCGATAATGCTTCGTCGCTGGCAAATAATCTAATTAAATTTATTTGCATTGCAAAACGTCGCGTCGTATCGTAATTTGGTATTTACGCTTAGGTATTAAAGTGCTACGTTGAAGTATGTGTCTTGCCTACATAATTATAACTTAATTTCAGTTGTATTAAATATCCCTGTTCAACAGGCAAAGTGAACTAATGAGATAGCAGGTAACATCTAGGTAGTATCAGGAACAAACAAAAAACAACGGGTTGCACTCCAGAGTGCCGGCAGAAGTGAAAACTCGCCTTTGCGGCGGCCACGTGTCCTTCTTACGAATTTTTGATGGTCACATGTCCTGACGCTAGTTTAACATTTTATACCCATCCCAAAAAGTGCACAACCCCGCTTAAAAAGATTTCAGGTCACGTGTCCGTCTTACGAATTTTTTTACCCATCCCAAAAAGTACACAACGCCGCTAAAGAATTTTTCACTTAAAATCTCAATAGTACCTACCACTAAGATATTTATAATGTACCTAATGGTCGTACTATAGAGAACGAGATTTCTCGCTAGTACATTTCTGTGGTACAAGCGGTAATAAACAGCCTTTTCAAAGCGGACCACTTGCTCGGAATCGCTTCAGCCACAACTAATGTAACCGGGAGGAAATTTATGCTTGCATGTCGGGCCACGCGAAGTGTAGGATTATGTAGTTGCATACGAAGGACAATGTCGTACAAATGGAATTTGGACGCCATTGTCCTTCTCCAAGTATATTTTTTACAAGTTGGCTTTAACTCTTTGATTTGTAAACTCAACTGTGATAGTTTAACTCCGCTATAATGGGTCCTGTTTTTACCTTTTGGGTACGGTACCCTAAAAAGCGAAAACGAGTCGCGCCGAATGAATAAAAAAAATGTAAACTTCTCCATGGTCTTCGTGAGTGGTTTCGAACCAAGTAGTCCACGCGGAAAAGCTGATAGGGGTCAGAGAGACAGATGTAGAGCACTCCACCGACACGATAAAAAATTTGTGATGACCATAGAGATAATATGTGATGACATTTTATAGGGATATTATGCTACCTTTTACTCTGAATAACTTGCATTGTTTGCGATTCCCACACGAGAGAAAATTTCACTATGGTTTAACCGGTTTAATTAAAAATCCTGCCAGGTGCGAGTCGAACTTGCGCTCCGAGGGTTTTGTACAAAAAGTTTATTTTTTGATTGAACTACATGTTACGTTAGGTTTTCGGATTTTTTACCTGTATTTTTGTTATAAGACTGCGTGTAATTATCTAGGAATTTCATGATCAATGTCAATGGAAAATAGGTAGATACAGTCACTAGCATTAAAATGTAAAAGCATCGGTTCTTAAATTTAAAATTAAATACAACTTTCCAAATTTTTCACATTTTGTGTAATCTGGAAAGTTGGGATTGCAAATGGCCACAGCTGTTTCGATACCTACGAATTACATACTTGTTGAAATGCCTGAAGTAAAATAATCTTTTGAAATTTGAATTTTCATTGAAATATAACAACGTCGCGCTTTCTCGTTAATCGACCACCACTGCTTCTTAAGGTACCTACTACGCATGATTTAAGAAGACATATCTACGATTTTTACGCTTTTTACAGTATCAAAGTGTATCAGAAACATCAATGGCGAATCTAAACAGTGGCCTTCATCCTCTGACATCACCATGATGCGCAGAACAATAGAATTTTTTAATCAAACCTGACAAATTAATTGACATTTTGATGCGTTACATTTCAGACAGGAGTAGGTATTATAAAAAATTGACGTCAGTACCTTGAAGGAGTTTTCAGGTTTGACATGTGGGTGTGGCTGCGTGGCGGGCGCCGCGCCGGCCGCTACGTGCTCCTGCGCCTGCGCATCCTCCAGTTCCTTGTAGCGCAGCGACGAGCTGCACCTCCGAACACTCTGGAATTTGTGCTGGTTCTCCACGATCCATTTCACAAGACCTTGTAACTGAAATGTTTTCAACTTAAAAATCTTTTCGTGAATATTAATGTTGTCAAAAATAATTGACTACGACCAAAGTACTGAACCGATTTCGGTGGAATTTCTAAGGGTTGTAACGCAGTGCACTTTCGCAAATGGTCATCGCTCGAAAATTGGTCAAGAATGTCACTTTCGCACAATGTCATTTTCGCAAATTGAAATTTTTGCAAATAGTTATCCGTAACTTTTCTACCACATTCACGACGACAAGTTAGTTACCCTAGTAAATGCAAATAGTATCCATTAATTAAAGCTTCCTTAGTTAACAAAAGTAATGTTCACAATTTGTTATAAATGTTGATATTAGCTTCGTAAAAAAAATATTTATGCGTCACCTTTCTAACGGAAGAATATTTTTTTTTGTTTTTGCTTACTTAATGTGGATACTTAATAAACAAAATATTTCATTTGTGAACATCCTGCTCTAAAAGTCGGGCTCTTATCCAAGTCGGTTAGACATACTTTATGTACCTATTCGATCATCCACACTCACTCATCCTAAGTAATAGGTTTCAAAGATTAAAGTAACTTTTGAAACCAACTGTAGATAGGTATTAAACTTGGTATATGTAAATACTTATTTATAGTCATCTAAAAAGAGAAAAATCTTATAACTAAAATACAAAACATTGAAATATCTTTCCCTCGAGGAATAAGGTGATAAACTTTTTCAATAAATCTTGATAAAGTCGGCTAAAACAAGTAATATCCTAAAATCCTAAACATTTTCTAAAATATTGTTTTATTTGCCTAAAATAAATGGTTTGACAACTGTGTGATAAATTATAAAATATAATAATTACCTGGCTTCGACGTATTGGCATTTTTATCACTGTAATTATCCACTTTACACGAAAAATAAGTAAAAAGTGTTGAATCACTCAGTAATATCCCAAGTTTTTAACTTATTTCAACTTAAGTCAACAAAGCACTCTCCAAATATGTAGTTCATTCATATACTGCGAAGACTTAACTGACTTCACTGGATACAGCACTTATCATTTATGGTAGTGATAACAGATGACGTAGGTAATTACAAGTAGTAGATATTAATAAATATGAATTTGATAACTATCAAAATAAGGATTACGCACATAAAGGAGTGTTATTTATTGCGAATGCGCAACGCACTACACTCGCTGAAACCGTTTGTTTGAAGAGCGCGTACGCAGACCGCAGTGTCGGGAGTCGGGAGGTCGCGTGAAATGCCTGGATTGGGTCACTGAGCGCCATGCCGTACACAATTATATGAATATGTTAATATACCTAGCGAATCAATGCTTATTTACGCACGACGACACTAATTTACATTTCGAATTATTTTGCATAATAATAAACTTGAACTGATGAAAGGAAATACCAAATCATCCAAAAATGTAACAGGGTAATAAATGAAAATGTAAGATATAATCTAATAATTTAATGCGCATTTAAAATTTATATTATAACAATATGAGAGGTTTCCGCGCTAATTAATTGGATATTGTATCGAGAGTTTCAAATTTTATTACATTTGTCTGCTACTGAAATATAATAAAATCTATATAAGTACAGTTTATCCAGCAAGTAATAATACTGCATTTGTACAATATGATAAACGTAATACTATGCCACAATTTCTAATACAGGTTAGGTTGCCGCAACAAGATTCTGTCTTCATTTTTAGCATGTTTCTTAAGAAGATCCATGATTTCATTGTCAAATTCTTTTGGTGTGGGCTGTTTTTCAACGATCCAGTGGAAGATATCCCAGTCGTTACTTGGAGAGTTTATAAGGCGGTCATACATCATTGTCTGCTCTTCATTGAATGTATCCAAGTATTTCTTCGCAAATGTACTCAATAGCAGATCATTCTCTAACATGCCTCTTTTCCTGGACTGATAGTGAAGCCTGAAAATCAAAACAGTTAATTACATATTTTTTATAAAAGTTTCATTATTATTTTATAAAAGTTTCAAAAACTTTATCATGCATATATGATGAAGTTTACTTATATTAAATCCACTTAAACTTTTTAAACTTTTTAGACATCATTGGGAAAGGAACCAGAGGTTTACTTGGACCATTATTGTCAATTGTTAACTGGTCCAGGAGTTGGATCTACCAAAACACATTGTTTTTCTCAAATTCTAACATACATATATCACAAAATACACAGTCTTTTCTTTTTATTTCATCCTCAATAATATTTGAAGGGGTTAATCCCATTCACCCAGTAGCGTTCCCACCATCATCATCATCATCATCAGGTCCTTTTTAGTCTCCACTACAGGAGCACGACCCTCTCTGTACTACTAGGCCATACTTGGCCAGAGCAGCCAGAGGACTTGGCCTACACTCTCCACGCTGGCCAGACGGGTTGGAGAGGTCTCTTAGATGTTTATAAGCTTTGTTTAGCTTGTATTTCCTAAGTCGCCTTCTACGACATCCACGGGAAGACTTGGAGTGGCCCTATTCTACTCTGCCGGATACCACACGGCGTTCCCACCACTGGTGGTAAATGGGACTTTTGCTTGTGCCAGATGACACCACTTGCGACGCCCCCACTGGGGGCAAATGGGAAAGACTTCTATTTCATCTCCAATTTGCCCCCAATGGGGAGAAAGGGACAAATATTAGATGATATTGAGTTTACAAAAAGTATTTGGAAAGAGGGCCCTATTGGATATAAACATAAAAAATGTGTTTAACTTTTACATTCATGTTTTCTTAAGCCTTACAAACACCATTTAGAAGTGGAAGTGGGTCAGGTCTAGGTGCGCAACTCATAAGCAAAAAGTGAACCTGGTTATGGGTCTCGAAAACAAACAAAATATTGTAGATACAGTGTGTTTGCAATGGCTGCTGTTTTAATTGATTAAGATCTAACTCTCCCATCTTAGAGCTTCATCTCTGCTTGCATTTTTCAAATAATTAAAATTGAAAAGAAATTAAACTATTAATAAGGAAGACCACATAAGGAAGACCACATCATACATTATAATAAGGAAGACCACATCAAAAAGTCATAAAGGTATAACACTAAATATGAAAAAAAGCCATTGCCTTAATTTGGTGCATTTCGTTTTTCATGTTGGATCATAAATACTGCAAAAATCAATTCATAAAACTAAAGACCAATTACACTTTTTACTTAAGTCAGTAATCTGATGAGAGGGATACGCTGCAATAAGTTAGACATGATATCTCCAGTCGTGTCTACATATTGCAGCATCAGGTACTGAATTCAGTAACATGTGATTAGGCTTTTACATAACATATGTAAAAGCCTAATCACATGTTACTGAATCTCTCTGTGATTTTTTTCTTTGTTCAATGTGTTTAACTATCATTGTTGCTTTCTCATAAGAGTTACTATCCCATGACACGAGTTCACAACTTACAGTGGGGCTCCAAGGTAAAACCCCAAAGTGAGTTCAAGACTTGTTACTAACTCAACAATACTATATTTTAAAACAAATACATATATAGATAAACATCCAAGACCCAGGCCAATTTGAAAAAGATTATTTGACCTGAATTCATCTTGACCTGACTGGGGATCAAACCCAGGAACCCTGGTGTGGCAGCTTGGCATGATTAAAACATGGTAAATCAATCTATATATTGTATTGATAGGTCCTACTTAGCCTTATAACTTATTTGTAGTACTTAGCATATTAAGCCAATGGCCACAAATGGTCATGTGAGATGGCAGTTGTTACACCAGTCTCACCAGATGTTTGAAAAAATCATACATAACTGTTGGCCTGACTAAAAACAAAACATTTCACAATTTAAGCTGAACAACAAACAGTAACTGCTATCTTATTTCTATAGGCTGTAAATAAGCAATGATGTAAATGCTTTATTACCTGGCCTTTCTGGTATCCAAAGGCTGTGGTTTATCAACATCGTAAACAGGTATTTCCATGTATGTTGTGTCAACTGGCTTAGGGCCATCACTGTAGGAAGCCACGCTTCGCAGTCTTTGTGCAATATTTAACATCTGCAAAAGGAAATTATTAAATGTAAATTGTGCATTTATTTTCAATGTGGTCAAATTAAAATTTCATTCTCAAAGTGAACTTTGTGAATTCCAGGGTTCCACAAATCCTCTGTTAAGACTCTTTTAATATAATGGAATTGGAATACCAGAACTTGGTCATACCTACATTGGCATATTCAAAATCCTGATAAACATAATAGAATTAATAGAGTAGCATTAATGCCCTCCTATCTAACGGCCCCGAGTTTACTTCAGAAAGGATTTGAGTGTTTGAGGTTGTCTGTAATGGTATACACAAAAAAATTCCGACCGATTTCAATTTCTTTTTTCTACAATATAAAACTTATTGCTCGCTGTTACTCGCTGATATTATTATAAGCGAGTAACATATACTATATTTTATTATCAAACCATTACAATAATTTTAATCCAAGATATCAAAAATTTGCCTATAAATATAAACTTACAGGTCTAAGTCGTCGCAACATCTCTATGTAAGGTGAGAAAAAGTTTACTTAAATAAAAGTACGACGAAATATTTTAATTAAATGATCGCTTTTCGTATAATATTCGAAATTGAATAGGTAATTGGTTTTATTTTGTTTTGTAGTTGCGTAATTTTTATATATGGAATTTAACTTTGACAATGACAGTTAATTTTTTAAATCATTGGTAGGTATTTTAGCATTTGGCTACAATCAGAAGTGCTATTTTTGAAATGACGCCGTTCGTAAACGACCAATTTTTTCCATACAAAATTCGCTCGCAAATAGTACCTCTGAAGGGTTTCGGATTAGAGCTGTGCGTGCACTGGACCGGAATCGAAGCGGACGGAGCGGACGGATTTGTTGCTTTGTATGGATTTGTATGGCGCTGCGTGCACTGCATCGGCATTTCCGTGCCGGAGACCGGAATTTCAGCCGGTGACGTCACCGGCATCGGCAGTCGTCAGTGTTGCCGTTCATAAGAAGATCTACCCCTTATGGTAGAACTTTTTATATTGGAATATAATTATGAATAACAAAGAATGGTAGAAACCTCATTTCGTAGGAATTCGATTTAGATCATCCATAACTTTTAAATTCATTAGCTAGTCATTCATTGTAGTCTTCCTCAATTACATAATATGTCGTGAATGAGTAAGACGAAAATACAGAGTGATGAAAATACTGACATTGAAAACAAAGATATAAATCAATGAACATTGGCTGCACGCACGAAAAATGTCACGTTCCAGACCAGCAACAGCAGCAGCAGCAGGAGTAGTAGTAGTATCTATCACGCATCTATCTCTCCCCGTTATCACGTAAAATTATTGGCCGTAAACTGACTTTAGAGTCAACCAATTTTCAGAGTTCCGTAGTAAATAGTGAACCCTTACAGTTTAGCCATGTCTGTCCGTTCGTCCGTCTGTCCGTCCGTGGTTTTACTCATAGACTATAAGTACTAGAAAGCTGTAATTTGGTACGGATATGTATATTAATCATGCCGAAAAAGTGGTAAAATAAAATATAAGGTTCAAGAATATAGTGAAGTTCAAAAAAATTTTCTTCAATTCCCAAAGAATCCATCTTCATCTTTTAATAAATCAGCATATAATGTATGAAACTCTCCATAGAGGAGTCTTTTAGAGTTCATATTATGCACCCATATCTTTCTCACTCCAGCCAGAGTAATGATTACCCAGTAAGGTATAGACATCGTAACGATCTAGATCTTAGAATATTTTTTTTTGTGTTTTGGTAAAGACAGACTTAAATATGACACAGACATAATAATGGGACAGGGCAGGTTGGTACAGGTTTAGGTGGTATCTTCTCTATCTCTATTATTATAAACAAAAGTCACCGCCGGTAAATAAAGCAAAGCGTTATGCTATATGTTAGTGACCACTTTATAGGATAGCGCTGTGTGGAGGGTTATACTCCGAACCCAAAAAAAAGTAAATTAAAAAAATTACAATATTGTAACTTTTGCTGCAAAAATGTAACATTTCAGGAAACGAAACGTAACTTATGACTCAAGGGCCCTGGCAACACTGTAAAAATGCCGGTCCGGAATCCGAATGCAGTGAACGCACCCCACCGGCATTTTGAAAATCCGGCCGCTCCGGCCGCTCCGTCCGCTCCGATTCCGGTCCAGTGAACGCACAGCTTCAATCGGCCCCTTTACAAGTAAACATTGACAATCGCGGCAGCTTAAGGCCTTAAGAGTCAGGGTTCGCTCGTTTACGAACGAGGCGCCGCACCGGCGTCATTTCAAAAATAGCAGTCCAGTTCAGAAAAAAAAGAGCGCAGTGGAGAGGATTTTATTAAGGCGAGTGATTTTTCCATATAAAAATTGCTCGAAAAAGACACGAGTGTCACACTTTTGAAAAAATAGTACCCCTGAGGCTAAACCTAAGAGTAAGGAAGTCTTCGTAGAGTTGGTCTGAGGGCTAAACGACCATAAAAAAATACATGACAGTTTAGCTCTCACTGTCAGTTTGTCAAAATAATTTTATATTATTGTTTAATTGTTTGAGCGGGTTCTGCGGTTTCTGCAAAGATATCAAAGAACGAAGTTTTGTTATGAATTTTGTTTCTACGGCAACAGTTGATATGCTATTCGTTACCATAAACATTTGCAATATTTTATGGAAATTCAACATAAGGCTCGTTTCGTTTCAAAGAATTACTTGAGTACCTAAGTATTGTACACTGAATGGTAAACAAAAGTATCTATAATGTCTCCAATGCGAGAATTTATTTTATTTATATCTGGTAAGTCATTAGTATAAGTAAACCACACACTTCCTTTCAATTACTTCATAAAAAATCTAATTGCTATCAAAAGTTGCAACAAAAGTAGTTTTCTATTCTTATCCTAGTCTGTGCTGCAACGAAGATAAAATGCTTATAAGTTTGAGATTCAGTAAAGAATATTACAACAGAACCGATCCCAATAAGGCGCTTCAAATTGTTACCTTTGTTTAGATTAATTATTGATTTTTCAAATTTCAGAAAATTACTATAGTATACCAAAGTCAAAAATAGATGAAAGATCTGACCAAGCTCTATCTGATTTCATACACAATTCACAGACATTGCTGTTGCAGGGTGTTTTTAATGGAAGCTCTGTTGTATTTCATACTAAGGTGAGTATCATTAGGTAGCTGTTCACAAGCTATGTCAAGTATATATTGGATTCAGGGTGAGAAAAATCAATGTAGCTAGGGCTCATATCTGGCAATATACATTTTTCCATCTGATAACTCGGTTACACATAGGGATGGGTGGAGGGAAAATACCCTATGGGAAAATACCCAGGTTTTTTCCCAAATGCATAAATACCTGGGTTTTTTCTGGGAAAATACCCAAATGCTGGGTATTTTCATATATATATTATACATAATATTACTAAGCTTTAGTTTTTCCACATAATTATATAGATAAAATAAAAAAGGTATCGGCAGTGGTATTAAATAAATTTATTGATTTTAAACTGCATACCGTATTTAGTCACCTGCTTAAAGATCTGTGATCTGAGTGGACTCTTAACTGTCCAATTTTGTACTTAGATTTTTACATGATATCATCATCACATCTTATAAATTGATAAATGCCAGCTGCATGAACAAAAAAGTGTCACGTTCCGCCTGAGCAAAGCGAGAGCCCGGAACAAGTGATAGAGAGGCATGATTGGCCTAACGGTTTGTTTACGTGTACGCGTGGCAGGCACATGTGGCGAGGCAGGCGCCCGCGTTTCTGAACAAAATCATACAAATGTTAAAAGGAGTTCACAAAAAAAATATCTAGCGGCACGGATGTGTGCAAACACTGCGCGGCTGTTTTGCGCCAAAGTAGAAAGAGATGGCATGCTTTGCCAGACCTTATGTTAGAACAAGTGTGGTAGTGAGTCGGTGGACATATTTAGGAGAATAATTTTAAGATAATTTTGTTGTCAGTACCTGGGCGACCGAGCATATTTATTGTAATATGGTGGTGTTAAGGATAATCTACATAAACTTAAAAAGTAAAATGTGAACTGTAAATTATTATTATTTACAATCGATTTCTGTGTACATCAGGTGTTTGATTTCAGTGATCCTATTGAGAAATATATATTGTTATCTCAAACATTAACTACATTTTTTTTAACTTGTCTAAAAATAATAAATTTAAAAAGCTATATATAAACTTGAACATATAGAAAAAACAAAAGTAAGTCACGAGCGGGATTCGAACCCTTTCCTCATAATTATATAGATAAACTCTCGTTTCTTGCTGTTCGCGTCTTAAACCGCTGGACCAAGCGGACAGTGGCCGGCAGGGCGAAATTAGCGACCATATTCTGCGTGGAAAGAAAAACGCATGAAAAATCGGAAACACGCGTTTTCCCAAATAAATAAATATACAAGAATTGCTCATTTAAAGGTATAAAAGGTACTTAAAATGTTATTTTTGATAGTTTTCTTTTTACTCAACTTTCAATAAAGGAGTGTATAGTTGTTTTTAGAAATCATTTAATAAATATGTATAGGAGCATCTTATCGCAAATATGCTGGGAAGAAGAAGAATGAGCATCTTATTCCACAATGACTTGAGAATGCCTCAAGGCATTATCTATCGTTATAATTCTTACACCCGCCCGAGCGATAACATAGGCTATAACTTTTTTGATGGTTACTTTCGGGATGATTGATAATTTTTAAGTTATTTTGGCCTTCCCCATATCTAAGCATACCTACCTAAGCGAACGTGACTTTTTATACAAATTCGACATGGGTGCCGTTTTCTAGGTTTTTTTGGGGTGTAGATCTCGAAAATGATGTCAGTTTTAGAATCCAAGGTGGTGGACATGAGATTCCATGACAAATTTACGTGGGTATCGTTTTCAGGGTTTTTTGGGGTGTAGATAGGCATTTTGCGAGATCCACACCCAAAAACACCTAGAAAACAACACCCATGTTGATATTGTATTGAAGAGAATTTTATCCTTAAGTTTTCAGAAATCGGATTTTGTTCGGTTTGGTATACATATATTATTCGTTTATTATTATTTATGATTTGACATAATAAATATAAAAAGAAAATTTTGAAAATCGGTTCGCTGAGAAACCGGTGAAGGTACAAAAATCATACATACTGACGAACATAAAACATTTCCCTTTTTTGAAGTCGGTTAAAAAGCACGTGTCATTATCATGGAATCCTTCAAAACACGATTAGATCAATTAATATTTATATTATCCAAAAAAAGAATGTATCATTCTTTGATTTGAATACGTCCACTTTCTTGCCGTCCGAGCGCGCAGCCCGTACTCGTAAACACCTTGGCCCTGGCGCCTGCTGCTGCCGCATGCACCTGCCTCTGAAGCTGATCGCTGCCGCGCAACGCGCGTACTCGTGGTCTTGCAATTCAGTTCAGTTCATTTATTCATAAAACAATTTACATTGTGTTTGAATGTCATTAAAATACAAAACAAAAATAAAAACCAGCAAGTCACTAATTTATAGTAATAACTAGCTTTCGCCCGCGGCTCCGCCCGCGTCAATGTTGATCCCTCGGGAATAGTTCTTTTTCCCGGGATAAAAGGTAGCCTATGTCCTTCTCCGTACTCCAGAGAACTTGTATGCAAAATTTCATCATGATCGGTCCAGTAGTAACGGCGTGAAAGCGTAACAAACAAACAAACAAACTCACTTTCGCATTTATAATATTAGTAAGGATTTTATTTTTATATAAATATTGTAAAAACCTAATTCTAAGAAATAAATTAAATAAAGAGATAATAATAATTGATTCATTTAAATATCAACGTCACGTCATGAGTATATATATTTAATCAATGTTTTCTTTTGACGTTATCACGTACCACCTTTACAGACAACCAATTTTTTTGCAATTCTAACAAAATAATCATTCAATGTTGACCATAGTTATCAGTGTGGATAACAATAGATTTAAATGTCAATAGTTTCTGATAAAAGAACACTTACGTGTAATTTTTAACAGGTATATTTGTAATAAATGAAAATACCCGATTGGGTATTTTCCCATTTTTGGGTATTTACCCGTGAATTCCCATCTCTAATTACAAAAGTCCTATTAACGCTTCAACGCCCAAGCAGTCGACGGTTACCGCATTTAGTAGAAAACGTTGTTTACCCAACGAATTATTTGTTAAATGTAATTTTGGAGACTTCACGCTACACTAGTGTAAATACTCGTTTTTTTTTTTTAGGATTTGTTTGTATTTGTATGTATAGTTATGGTGCAATAAAGAATGTTTACTTACTTACTTACTTACTTAAATCTCTAGTAAAAACTACACACGCAATAGCCTCTATTGCATGCCCTGTAATGATCCTTTAGAACAGCCATTCTCATAGTGTGCTCTGTAGAGCCCAGGGGCTCAGTATTATTAGTATTTTGGCACTGCATGTGCCAAAATACTGTTGATGTATTAAAAAATATATATTAAAAGAGTAATATTTATTAAAAGAAGCGGAATACTAGGAGCTTAGTGTACCATACTTACATTCAATGTAACCATCTTTGTAACAACATTAAACTGAAATCTGGTTTATTTTCTCTTCCATGCTGGTCTGGGAGAAAAGAAAAAAACGTAGAATGTACCAGCTGCTTATCTTCCCGCGCAGATCGTAAAAGCTGAGGAATCATGTTAATAGGCGATGTGGCTAGCAACCCATCACTTTTTTGATTCCGTTTTACACCTAATGCCCACCAATATGCTAAACGTGGCCTTTTGGTCTTATAGACCTAGGCCCTGTCTACCCCGCAAGGGAAAAAGACCTGATACTATGTATGTATGGTTAATTAAACAGAACCCAAAACAGAAAAAATACACTAACACCAAAACATTGATTACAGGTAAATGAGGCTCTTTATGACTAGGGCTACCTTAGTTATTTTGCTTTCCAACAGGGATCCATAGCCAAAAAAGTTTGCAAACTGCTGCTTTAGGCTGTAGGATCCTCTATAATTAAAATATTTATATTACTATAATTAATATTTTTTTTGTTTCTATTTTGGATTAATATTTTTCCTTACAATTATTTCAGATATCCAGCGAAAACAAAAACAATTCCATCATATTCTATAAAGCCTCTGCCAAAGACTTGACTAGTGAAGATGCTTCGAAGATATTAAATATAGTAACATTGTCAACAAATGTTGCAGAGTCATTGTATCGGTCTTTGAGACAGATATATTCTCCTTTGTTAACTGCAGTAAGTAGGAAGTAAAATATTTTTTAATAATAATGCTACCACTACCCAACACTAACATGCCTATGCATTTTAATCAATTAAATATGCATTGTTATTTTTGTTTGTAACAACCTTTTATTATGTGTGCATTCATACTGTGAAGAACTTTCCAACCGAAGAGATTTAAATATAAGTACTATAGAGGGGCCATTGATTCATTTCCATATCACTAAATAAAGCCTTACTAGCCAAATTATACTACCCAAATAATATTTAGGACAAATCAAATGAGATCAAACACTGTTATTGTCGCTTATTTAAATTTAAGAGTTCTGATAAGATTTTTATACTCTTGTATTTATTTCTACAAAAAAGTCAGAATAGAATCTGTGACAGCAAACAATAAAGGATATTAGCAACCATTGGATGAGTAGGCAAATTGACATTCTTGACAAGTTCCTATGGCCACCTATCAACCTGAGAACATAGAGAAATATTTCCGACTGATGTCTTGGTCACATGAAAAAACGCATTGTTTTTTTCATGTGACCAAGATAAATTGCGAAGAAGATAAAAAAGTATGCAATATTACAGCTAATGCGTTAGGAATTGGTCTAATTTATCTTCCAAGATTTGACCCACACACACTGACAAGACAAATAAAAAAATAATAAAAGCTTAAAAAATTATAAAGTTTTGAATATAAATAGTTCAGTACTTACAATAAAGCTGTATTTTACTGAGATAACATTTCAATGTTTAATTTTGCAATCCTTGTTCATCATTTTTTTAGAATGACAATCTGTACTCAAACAAACTTCAAAAAAATCTTTCCGAGTTAGAATCAAACCTGAGAGTCCTATCACATGGTAAAGGAGATGGAAATATAAATGGTAAGATTTAATTACATTAAGTTAAATTGTAATATATGTACATTTTTGGAAATTCGCTTTATGTTGATGTATTGTTGTCTTATAAGTTGATTCAAAATCCTACTAACCTTGCTGTTTCAGCTAAAGAAAATAAATAGAAAATATTATATCGCATCAATATAGAAAATTAATATCGATGCTAATATGAAAAAAATATAAGTTATAGCTTTATGTTAATGCAGTAATTTGGTTTCATGCAAATACTGCACCTTCAATTTCTAATAACAAGGTTTTAATCGGTCTTTCTGTAATTTGCTTACTTATATTTTCAGTCATCCTATCTATTGAGGATGAAGTAGAATATTGGAAGACGTTAGGGCAAAAGCGAGACAGCAGTAGTAAAGAGCGAGAGGCAGCATCTACAATGTGTGAAGCTTTCGAGGACATCTGTGATGAGATCAGGTGAATGTATATAAATGGACATTTCATCAACCACTGGATTAATAAATCTAGACAACGTCGTAAAAATACATTATAAAAATATATTGTATTTATTTCGCCTATGTATTTTGCCTAATACTGAACAGAAGGTTCTATATCCAGAGAAGTCTATTAATGATCTCTCTCTGACCATAATTCAATTTTGATCGGTAATAAGCGGACACCTGAAATATTGTAGTTACCCGCTAACAAAAATTATCTATTTTGAATGTCTGTTTTTATCTGTTAAGTTGGCAAAAACTGCAAGTGATTTCGTTTAAAGTTTTACACCTATTATGTTCGGTGTATTCGCAACATTGATTTTTGTAAAATATTGTTACATGTTTAGTATGGCATCAGAGGTAAAGAACTTGATTAATAGAAAATTATTCGAAGGACAGACCACAATGCACTGAAATAGTAAAGTTTGATAAATTTAATAATAATTCTACTAATGAGTGATACACATTTGTTCGCACAATCGTTGCAGACTTAAAAATACCGTGTATATTAAATTTTCGTCAAACCTGTAAGATTGCGTGAGGGATTGATTGCGTTCAGAGAGTGTGCACTGTGCACTGTGCACGGCTTATTTTTGTAGCTATAGCCTACACCTAGGTTCTATGCGCCCGAGTTTGGGTTGTGTTTTCCGGGGACGGGTCGTGTTTATTTTCTCTGGATGTAGTAGATTTGCTGGTTTGATGAAATCTGAAGTTAAATATAAGTTAGGGTACCTTTATCTATATAATAGTAGTTTGTGCTTTTCAACATGCTAATGAACATATTGATATATATTGTACATTTTCGGTACTATTTTGTCAATTTTTTGTAATTATTTAGTGCCTAATATAAGTTTTATTGACTGTTTGGCCCAAAATATAGAGAAAAAAATGAAATCAAAATCTTTAACATAGGTGTGCCCCAAAGAAGCATTCTGTGGCCTTTCTTTTTAATTTCTATTAACTGCTCGTATGCCAATGCGTATATCTACGTAAAAATGCATTGTTTAACTATTCTCCTTGGTATTCTGACAAGTGGTAATGAACTTCCATATTCTCCCTAAAAATGTGTTGTTTACAGACGATATAAGTTTAATTATTGAATGTGAGGAAACTAAAACAATTAAAAAGTACTATAATAAGTAAAGCACTTTATAACGTGATTAAATGGATAAATGAATATTAATAACATCTTACGATTAAATGCAGACAAAACCAAATTTATGCAGTTTTGACCTATATTTCTAATTTTCTAACCAGACTCCCCTTTCAATACTTTATGATAAACATGCAATTCAAAAGTACGAATTCAAATTTTGAGGCATAACAGTCGATAGTTATTTAAATTCGAACAAGTATGAAATAAATTAAACTGCTTTGTCTTTGCACTAAAACGACTAAGACAGAAGCATCGGTAATGGCTTCTGTAGACACAGACAGTCTTACCATGGTTACATCGGATTTGTTCTTTGTTACGCACTTATAATTTGAGGAAAGTCAGTTGATATCGTCAGGACGTTCTAAGTGCAGTAGAAGTATTTTCGGGCAATTTGTAACGCCTGGATCGTGTTTACTATTATTGCGTAATACGGTAAAATATCAAAAGGAACCGATTTAAAACTAAATTGACGGAAAAAGCTTGTAATTAGTTATCAGAACAATGTTTTTAATATGTATATGAATATATAAACTACGGTATGACTAAGTTCCATTAAACAATAATATTGCAAGACCGGCAGCTTCCTAACTTTTACAACTACGGTGTACAACGTTTCGATCGTCATTTCAAAATACGTTCGGCTTTCGTATTTAAAATATACGAACCGTAATGGATGTTGAAGTTAGCGAGTAGCTCTGCTGGACCAACTGTAATTTTTGGCAAAAACTGATGATGATTATTTTGTAGGTCAATGCAATCCAGTAATATGTCGGAAATTCGGGAGATAGTCGAAAACATTGGAGGGCTATTAGATGATGTCTGGAGATTTACTACAATTCCGTATTCACAAGAACGAATGATTCACATTTTTGATATCATCGGTAAGAATGACATTCGTTTAGCCTGTCGCTCTTTGAGCGCTATTTGCGGCCTCAACTCACTCAGCAACTGTGATGCTAAAAGCTACGAGCGACATTTTAGCATACAGAATCGTCCAAAATCGTAACGATTGGCCGCTCTCTATGACTTAGTATTGATAACCATAAAAAAAAATCAAAATTCTAAATAATTTATTTGCTTAAATAAGGTACGTAGGTAAGTAATATTTCTTAGTACACGCCTAATGAGCCGTTTTTAATAGCATGCAAATACATAAACATTGTCGTAGTCATGTTAAAACATATCTATTGCTTTTAATCATCTTGAAGTTGATAGTTGTCATTATCAAACTTGAGCACACTCTCCGAAGAATATCCTGTAAAAGACATATAGGCTTTGCAGTTTATTTTTTATAAGTCTCGACTTTATTACTTACTTGGTGTCGAAATTTTTTTTTAAAGATGACGATTTTGTTGTGTCATAGACGCCTATGGCACAATCGTCATCTTTAATTTTTTTTCCCTTTTTGTTTTAATACTCGTACTTCACATTTATTTATTCATTTATAATTTTCTGCAACCCAATTAAGAAGCCATTAATCATTTTCGGCTGCCACTTTCGTCTTTCATTAAATGGTATGGGTACCTCAAGTACGTGCGCCCGGTCTCCCGAGCTGCTTCTTGCTTTTCCTGTATTCGTCCGAGTGAGTAGTATCCCAATGCCTTTATTCCCTTCCCAAATCCAACAAATTTCTATACATCCCCAGCTTCAAATGCTTCCGAGGTGCAGCAGCGTCGGAAGCACCAGAAGCCAAAAAATCCGCGCTCACCAACCCGCTTGCCAAGCGTGGTGAGTGTGGCAATTTCCTCCCCTGGGACAAAGAATCCTTGGTAGAGGAGTGCAGCACTTCTTACGGTTGGAATGATGACGATGAGACATTAATCTAGGAAATTGATAATAATATCTTTACAGGTCACATCATTTGCACCGACATACAGAAAGCCTGTATGAATTTAGAGTTGTGGACAGTAAGCAATGGGAATAAAGAAAACAGTATCTTACTGTTGCTGTCAGAAAGTTTAGCCGTGACTCAGACGTGGATAAGTGCGTGCGAATCGCTGACAGGCACGTACTGGCCTAACTATGCGCTCCATGCCTGGAACGGGAAGCCCCACATACCACCCTTTTGTAATACGTTTCAAACACGATTGAAAGAGGTTAGTTTTAAATAAAAGTACGCCGACGGTGTTGCGGTGAATCCTAACTAATATTATAAATGCGAAAGTGAGTTTGTTTGTTTGTTTGTTTGTTACGCTTTCACGCCGTAACTACTGAACCGATCATCATGAAATTTTGCATACAAGTTCTCTGGAGTACCGAGAAGGACATAGGCTACTTTTTATCCCGGGAAAAAGTACTATTCCCGAGGGATCGACATTCGCGCGGGCGGAGCCGCGGGCGAAAGCTAGTAATTAATAAAACAATAATCATTCTCGCCCTCTCTCTGACATTTAAGGACTAGGCTCTTGACGATGTCATTATATATAAAGATACGCATACAATAACTATTTTGGCAGGAAATATTGGAGTTGTTTGCTAATGCCTTTCACACACTACAAACTTAGAGGTTCAGATCGGGCCACACAGGGTTGGAAACCGGGACCTTTCGCTCATAGGTCGCGTTCTTAGACCATTGATTCACTACCGCTCCATTCATCCCCATTTGCTTGTTATTGGCATAGAGAAATAAAATCAAGGTAACCCTGAGATGCTCAATTATATCTATACTAGATTTCGCCCGCGGCTCCGCCCGCGTTAGTGTCGATCCCTCGGGAACAGTACTTTTTCCCGGGATAAAATGTACCCTATGTCCTTCTCTGTACCCCAGATAACGTGTATGCAAAATTTCATGATGGTCGGTTCAGTAGATACAACGTGAAAGCGTAACAAACAAACAAACTCACTTTCGCATTTATAATATTAGTTAGGATATATATACGGACAAATCACACAGATTGAGCTAGCCCCAAAGTATGTTCGAGATTTGTGTTATGGGATACTAACTCAACGATACTATATTTTAAAACAAAAACATTTATAGATACACATCCAAGACCCAGGCCAATCTGAAAAAGATCATTTTCCATCTTGCCCCGGCCGGGGATCGAAACCGGGCACTCTCGTATCGCAAGCTGGCGTGTTGTCCGCTGCGCCACGGAGCTAGCCGATTAAGGGTTGAGATGATGTGGTTTAGCCACACACAACTACTTGAGAGACGATACTGCGCTTTAAGTCGCTCAGAAGCCTTGTATATGTAATAAAATCGCCGCTGCTCCGTCGGTCTGCGTCGACCTTAACGCCCCTCTGTTTAGTTATAAAGATTTTATTTAACTTTCCCTGGTTGTTATTTTTGATGTTGGTGTTTTTGGCTTGGCTAAAAACCTAAAACTGCTTATGTTATTGATTATGAAGTAGGGTGGTACCTTTCATAAAAAAAAAAGACTAGTTTGTTTATTAAGGCGCTGTGCATCAGAAGAATACCGTAAAACGTGTATTTTTACGTCGCGCAGTTAGCCTTATTTTTCAAAGAATACTAGTATGAAAAAAATACGAAGTACAATTCAAAGATCAAAATAAATGGTTACATCAAAATATGTTCAAAAAAATATTTAAAACCTAACTAAATAAAATAGCAAAAAAGGTATATCCAGAAAAAATTTCGTCGCGAATTACTTGATAATTTCAGCGACAACTACCAACTTTTATACGTCTATAAAAAGTATAACTAAATGAGCAAGATGGATACCTACAAAAAATATAATATTTGTTTATAATTATTAAATTAAAAGTGAAAAATAACACGAAAATGTCAGACACGGATTTGAACTGAGACTGATGACAAGTATGACACAAATATATTAAATATCGAGCGATGTCCGCTACAGACGGTTAAGGGATACAGCGCCTTAATAAAATCGTCTGTTCTTCCTTGCCCGGTTTCGGGTCGGCTCTGCACTTGCACACTAACTTGTTTTGATTATTTAATAAACATTTCACAAAAATAAAATATATACATATTATCACATCTTTATCCCGCAAGGGGTTGACAGAACTCCAGATAATACATCCCAACGACTGCGTTTAGTGTGTTAGTGTACGTTTAGGTGAAAATCTGAATCAAAATAGTGATGGGTTGCTAGCCGCATCGCCTATTGACATAATTTCTGTGATTTTGCCCATTCCTTCAACAAGCTTTTGCGGTCTGCACTGGAAGAGAAGCAGTTGGTACATCCTACGTTTTTTCTTTTCTCCCAGACTAGCTTGGAAAATTGTAACAAAATAAAATATATCGATTTTTACAGATTTCTGAGATTAGATCTACATATTGTCAGTTAAACAAATTGTTGACGTCTGCTGAAAAAACTGAACTCAAGACACACCTGCTATTTGAACCTTTTGAAAGTAAGTACTAGTTCTTCTATTTTATGTACCGTTTACGTTAAAATACAAGCGTAGTTTTATGAAAGGACCCGCCAGGCGAGTTCCATAATAAAGTCACACGAATGTTTAAGGTCTGATTACCATGTCTTTTGTATTATAAAAGAAAACTTTGTAGCAGCTGTACTTTGCTTGTTAACAGATATAAATGTATGGGTGTGCAATGGCCCGAATAATGTTTGGGAGTCGGCAGTATCAAGATTCTCAACAGCTCTGCGCCCCGCTGAATCTAAGATCGCTGAAAAGCTGAAACCAAGGCTGCATAGTACGTCGACGAAACAGGTGAAACTGTGTTTGATGGGTGTGAGCACCATTAGCGCTTACGCATGTTAAGCAATCCCCGGTGCGGTCTCCACTTGGATGGGTGACCGCAAGTGGCATAAAATATATTGAGCTCCTCCGAGCTTTGGAAAGCACGTTAAGCCGTTGCTCACGGCTGTCATTATTGATGGCAGTCGTTTATGTCAGATGCCTTTAGGCAGCTTGAAAAATCTGACACCAGTGTTGGCCACTTGTCACACGAAAAACAAACAAACAAGTGTTACGACACATACGACGCATGCACAACCTCTGTCTGTCATCGTTATGTTAGAATGTTTCTATTTTGTTATGTAAAAGGTTGACTGGGAGAGAATGCTTTTAGCATTAAGTCTACTTGTTGTAGCTTTTAAGGCTCATTAAAGTTTTTAAATAAATAAATGTTTCATGGTTGAAGTGATTGTAAGCCATTAGAAAATGCCGGCAAATACATGAACTATCTTGTAGTTAGTTTATTCTGATGAAACAACTAATTTATCTTCAAGCTCAAATATCCCGTATAATAACGCCTCTATCGATGAACCAACAAATATTTTTAGATGCTGTACGAGTTCATACGATACAAGTCGCTGATAGAAAGACCTCTCGTGAAGCAGGCACTTAACACCGAGCTGGAGATATTCGTGTCGTCTTTGATATCCATGCTGAAGACGATCCAGAGCCAGCTGCAGACAGACGAGATGGACGTGCGCATGTACCGTGCGCCGGAGATGTCGCCGCTCGTACAGCAGGTGCAGTGGGCCAAGCAGATGGAGGCTAAGGTAACACGTTACGAAATTGGAGTTAAATTGATTAAAGCAGTCAATATTGACACAATAAAAGGTTTTTTCTTTAGAAGTTTCACTAGCTTAGCCACATAAGACGGTACTGCACGAAATTGTGAAAATTTACGTGTTTTCAAATCACTAGTACTATGCGCTGAATTAATTAACTACATCAAAATTATTTATAAAATTTAGGTCGATCGTCGAACAAGCTCGCCCCCTTGTTGGAATTTCAAACAGATACAATATATGAAATTTAAAAATGATATAATACATTTTTCATCGAAAACTGTAATTTTTACGTCTAAAACAATAATTCTCTAAAATTTACATCTCGGAGGTCGCCCCCTTTCTTATTTTTTTTATAAAAATATAAATTTGAAAATATTAAGACTTCATCTTTTTTCCTAATCGCTTAATGGTTCTGCGCATCCTAATGGCTTGCGCAGTAGCGACGTTTTTCGTTCACGCGGCACCCACCTAAAGTAAGGGTCATATAGATATTTCTTTCTCCTAGCTTGTTGATGTTATATCCCACTACTGTGCAAAAGCCCCCTTCCTGTTGATGTTATTTCCCACTGCTGGACAGAGGCCTCCCCCTTGTTTTCCCATTCATTTCTATCCATCGCAACTTCCGCCCATCCATTCATAAACTTGTCGAGATCATCTCTCCACCTCCTTCTTGGTCTATCTCTACCTCAGCGACACTCCGGTACGGTATCCAAAAGGTAGCCAACCTAGCCCACCTTTCTGACTGCATACGAAAAATATGTTCAGCCCAATTCCACTTAAGTCTGGCAGTTTTCACACCTACATCTTCGACCTGAGTTAAGGAGCGCAGTTCGGTGTTTCTCACCTTATCGTATTATTTATTATAAGACTTTTTTATTTAACCCTTACTGTCCCACTGCTGGCCAAAGGTCTCCCCCAATCACCTTCCACGCGTCTCTATTCAATGTCTTCATTAGCTACTGGTTTTTGAATTTGCGAAGATCGTCACTCCATCGCGTTCTCGGACGGCTCTTGTCCTTTTCTGTGTGCTTTACAAGAAGATGCATTTCACGGCGATTGGTTGAGTAGTCATCAGAAATAACCGAATTGTAGTTCATCTAGCCCTGATCAGTTCTCAGTCTTAAGATGAAAGTGACACTTCTTCCTGTCGTGGCGCTGGCTCAAAATTTTATGTACTTCCAAAAGTACGCCACCTCTCTCTGAAGCTTCACAGAGCTCAGATTTTGTCCAGCTTCACAGAGCTCAGATTTTGTCCATTTTGGCCAGAAAAAGTTCTATGATCTCTATAACATATTTTTAAAAAGTCGCTCTTACATGCGCGTTTGCAATGTTTGGTGTCGATATTGACTAGCTAGACAGGTTATTTTTAGGCTTAGATATGATACTTTTCAACTTCAGCGCATATATAAAAAAGCTGTCAATCCGTTCTTATTAAGAGAGCACTGCCTTTAGTACCTACCAACTTTTGACGTTCACAAGCTGTCGACGTGGCGACCGATGTTTTAAACCAATTAAGAACATTACTGTGCTTAGTATTCAATTTACTAATTATGTTAATCCAAATTTTCATGCTGTATTAGTCACGATTCGAACTAAGCACTGTTGAGATATTACAACGCTTCATTATTTAGGTCCCCACGAGACAGGCCTGACCTAGTGTGGGGATTACGAGTAAACTAAGTACACGCTCATGTAATAACCACTTAATCTTTTATCCCTAAGTACTCCTTGTTTAGATAACATCGTTTATTTTTTGTCACAAAGTTACATATCATGCATCTGTGTACTTGTTATTTTTCTCGGCAAATAAACATTTTTCAATTTTCTATTTCTAATTACTGAAATAAATGCTCCTTTTATAATAAGACTATATTCGTCTTATTCAAAAACGAGGACTAACTTTGAACCGTTATCCGACCAAAATAAGTCAACTTTTACTTTTTCTCAGATGTCATTGTTAATTTGTTTTGCGCCGATAATGGTATATAGGCGATTTCTATAACTAGAGGGTATAAGTTTATCTTGTTACGTACTGATACGCGTACACTCTACATGACGTTTTTATTTACTGTTTTTGTTAAGAAAGAATAAATATTATTTAATATTTCTTCACGTAATTTTTAATATAAGTAGGTATGCACATGGATGGACTCAATGTACGCGTGATTGTTATTTTCCGGGTTGGATGGTTGTTTCGAAAATTTGATCTGAGTCATATACTCTAAACGGGTTATTACTTTTTGTTGTTACAAAAGGATGCTTATACCCAGCAGCGGGTCGAAAGCTGATGATGATGAAAGTCTAAATTATTATTGTAGGTCAAAGACATCCAAACCTGTGCTGAACAATATCTGAAGGAGTTTGAAGGGAGCGTCGAACTGTCACAATTGGCGACACAACTGCTAAAGGATTTGAAAGCGATGTATATTCAGTTACATGAAGAATGGTCCAGAGATATACAGGTAAACAAGGCTTATATAAATGTACCATCCATTAATATAAAGTGGCAAATACAGATTTCTGAATTCTGGTACTAATTAGATAGTAATTTTAGGGCCCCGAACCACGGGACTCTATTGCTAAGTTGTGTTTTAGTTGTTAAATATCTTAGAGTGATGCGGAACAGGGTGTGTGATCCGACTCGCACTTGGCCTGTTTTTGTGTTATAAAGAGGTCCTGTCATGTTATTGTTGTCTGCCCAGGCCCAGGTGAAGAGCGGGTCGCTGCAGCTGTCGCTGGACAAGCCTGTGGTGGAGTTCTCGGCGCGCAGCCGGCTGATGGTGGTGAACTTCAACCCGCGGCTGGTGTGGAGCGAGCTGGAGGCGCGCTCGCTGGCGGCGCTAGGCCTGCCGCCGCCGCCCGCCGCCGCCGCGCTCGACGCTCTCGGCGCCGCGCTCGGCCACGCGCGCGCTCTGCAGCAGGTAACGCTCAACTCTTTGCTACAGGTCACGCCCAACTCTGTGCTACAGGTAACGCCCAACTCTGTGCTACAGGTAACGCCCAACTCTTTGCTACAGGTAACGCCCAACTCTTTGCTACAGATAACGCCCAACTCTTTGCTACAGGTCACGCCCAACTCTGTGCTACAGGTAACGCCCAACTCTTTGCTACAGGTCACGCCCAACTCTTTGCTACAGGTCACGCCTAACTCTTTGCTACAGGTCACGCCCAACTTTCGCAGTAATTCTAGGTATGATTAATATCTATGATTAATATCTAGATTGAGGACCCACACGAAAAATATTGTAACTTCTTCAATATCAGTAGTACTGAATCTCCTCCACACAAAATATACTGAATGCTATTTCATTTTCACAAAAAACTATCAAATACTCAGTTCAGTGTGGTGACTCCTTAGTACAGATGTTTAAATTGAGGAGCCGTTTTTACGCTGATGTAACTTTTGATATATTTATATGTATCAGAAGTTACGTAAGTGATTAACTTTTGATACATACACAAATTCTAAGATTTGGCCTACAAAATTAATCTCATCATCTACTAAATGGGGTGATATGCTTTTTTCAATAATCGGAAGTGGCTCCTTAGTTTACATGGACATAAGGATTATTATTCCAAACCAGAAAGCACACGACTCAGGAGACATCTAACCTTTCTGCTTATTGACAGGTGGCATCATTTCACAACACGCTAGGTGAGCGTATGATCCCGTCGACCCGGCCGATGATGCTGCAGGCTGCGTTGGACTTGTCTGCGCTGGTGCAGGACCAGAAGGCGGTCTATTGGGATGACGTGGAGCAGATCGCTAACTACACGAGTAAACTCAAGGCCATCGTGCTCAAACTCGAGTCACAGGTGTTTAGATTGTTTCTTGGACAGTGAACTGCTATAGGTAGCATACATAACAATAAAACTTGTATTGTGTCTCGTTCAGTATCCGTCAGTGTTAAAAGTTACGCGAGACATAATTATTATTATGACAAATGGTTTTATTCACGTATAAATCGTTTGTTATAATAGTAGATTGTTGTTGTTTTTCGTGTGTGTAACTGGCCAACAATGGTGTCAAATTTTTCAAGCTGCATATAGGCATCTGACATAGCTTCACGACTACCATCAGTAATCACAGCCTGGGCCAACGCCTTAACGTAACGTAACCTTCCGAAGCACGGAGGAGCTCGAGTTATTCTTATGCGACTTGCGGTCACCCATCGCAGTGCGGATTGCGCCTGGAGTTGCTTAACATGCGTAATCACAAATAATACTCACGCTTACTAGACCATCGGGCTCCTCATTTATTTAGATAATAAATATTACAATGTTTGTCCTCGATGAATTTCAAAACTACTAAACTGATCTTAATTAAATTCTGCACTTTGTGTGTAATTCGGCCCAACCTGATTAAGAAGTTATTCTGAGACATAGCTAATCTTTCTCTTAGTCAGCTAATCCTAACTAATACGAAAGCGAGTTTGTTTGTTTGTTTGTCACGCTTCACGCGCTATCTATTGAACCGGCCGTCATGAAATTTTGCTTACTCGTTGTCTGGGGTACGGAGAAGGACATCGTGTACATTTTATCCCGAGGAAAAGTACTGTTCCCGAGGGATCGACATTGACGCTGGCGGAGCCGCGGGTAAAAGCTAATACTCATATATAACAAACGGAGAATAGGGAATAATCAGTAATAATAGGGAGTGATTAAATGATGCATTTGCAGTATAATATCCATACCATGGCCTGTGCAAGTGCCTTTGAATCGCGGTCGAACCCCGGCCAGATCATGATAGAAAACGATATTTTGCAGACTGGTCTGAGTATTGGATGCTTATATAAAACTTTCTTATAAAATATAATATCTTGAGTTAGTAGCCTATGACACAAGTTCTCAATTTAATGTGTCTGGTCTAGCTCAATCTATGTGATTTGTCCCTATATTATTTTAAACAACCAACTTTTATTCTGTTTCAGAATACCTATTTGACTGGCCAACATATAGCCATAAGAAATATTGTTGAAGCTCTCATGGACACTGAACTTTTGGCTCAGCAATCGGAATGGAAGAAACATATTAAAGATATACGGGGTATTATAGAAAAGGTAACTAAATATGCGATTTACGTTTTTCCTTTTATTGTGGTAGCTTTCGTAGGTCATCAAATTTTCCCGCGGTGCCAGCGACAGGCGTTGAAGGATGTGAAATCTCGATTTGTACTTGTTTAAAAGCGGGGTGGAAGGCGAAAAATATTGTCATCACTTAAATTGTGAACAACTAAGCTAAAAAACATCGCAGAGGTTTTCCGAGAATGGAGGCGCAACTAGTTGACGTGACGAGTGAAGAACATGTAACTCTATATATATAAGATCCATTCAAATTAAGGTCAAATATTTTGAGGGTTTGCTCTCAACAGTCGAAGAAAACATGAGTTTATAGTTTTGTTTTTTTATGAAAATCGTATATCAGCCATTTTGATAATCGTCAAAAATTATTTACTGACGACGATTATCAAAATGGCTGTAATATCGATTTTCATAAAAAAAATGTTTTATATGTGTATTGGTGTAATAGTAAAAAGTTGTACGTCAAGAAAGTGTTTTTTTATGTATGTATGTATATACAGGGTGTCTTTTGCGTCTGTTATTCTAAATGTTGAATTCAAAATATCTCAAAAATTAGCATGTCGATTTTTTTTGCTCTAAAGCCTTTTTCTAACTTATAAGTGCCAGCCCTTATAATATTTGATGTTAATATAAATTGATCTTATGGTTAAAGAACTTTATTTCTCAAAAGAACAATAAAATATTCACTTACAGAGAAATCTCTTAATGGTAAAAAAAAAAAAAATCACCCAGCTGATCGGCAATTTTGTAAGTATGTATATACAGGGTGTCTTTTGCGTCTGTTATTCTAAATGTTGAATTCAAAATATCTCAAAAATTAGCATGTCGATTTTTTTGCTCTAAAGCCTTTTTCTAACTTATAAGTGCCAGCCCTTATAATATTTGCTGTTAATATAAATTGATCTTATGGTTAAAGAACTTTATTTCTCAAAAGAACAATAAAATATTCACTTACAGAGAAATCTCTTAATGGTAAAAAAAAAAAAAATCACCCAGCTGATCGGCAATTTTGTATGGGAGGAGGTCCAATTTTATTTGGGAAATAATAAATCAAGCCACAAAATTATTTATTGGCCACGTGAGCAAGCTTCTAATTTCATAACTAAGCAACGGGAAAATGACATAGCCTCTAATAAACTAATTCGTCTTTTTTACACCGCCAACTAAATATTATATAGAAAGCGTCAAATAAAGATCATCAATTATTATGACTTGTCCTTCTTATTTATACGTTGCCACCTAATTTACTAACTCGGCCACGGATTTTATATTTCGGCACCATTTTCCTTTTTACAGCATCAAAACTATGTCCTCAAAAAATATAATTCAAGCTCCTACAGTCAGCATCATTTATTTATAACTTAGCATGTAAAATAATACATCATATTCTTTTATCGTAAAAATAGCCACTACATGATATGGCGTGATTCATGTATCGATAGGCAGGAGAGCTGGTAACAATTTTTGGGAAGGTATATATTTGAAGCAAGTTGAAAAATTGTCACATACCTCTACCTCAACACGGAACTACAGACCTGCCTGGTGAGTAGCGGGACTAAATCAACCCCTATTTTTTTTAATATTCTTTTTTAATTACCAAAAATATAGATATTTGTGGCAATATGCAATTTTTTATGTTTTATGTATAAAAAATATATGCCAGACGATTTAGTCGGGGTCTTAACATTACCAGATGCGTGCAAAAAAATATAAAAAATCAATTTGAGGCAGGTTGAAATTTTAATAGGGTACTATTTTGGTGGGACTTTCTACCTGCCACGCTGCCGAAAATTAGGGGTTGATTTAGCCCCGCTATTTACCACTAACCAGTCAGGTCTGCAGTTCCGTGTTGGGGTATAATAGGAGAAATTTGTACCAGGTCTCCTACTATAACTATTAGTAATTTTTTTTTTCAAAAATAAAGTGTTATTTCGTCTCTCCTCAATAGCTACTGGTAATATTAGTGTCCATAATATACTATTTGATGACAATTTTAGCTAAATATTGACGATCAATTATTTCGGGGTAAGTTACATTTTAAACATGCTAAGTTAAAAAAATAGAAGCTAAATAAATATACTTTTTGATGTCAAATATTAGTATTTTAGAAGTTTACTGTTAGAATGCAAGTTACAAATTTAGATGCTAAATAATAACCATCATGCTGAGTTGTATTTAGAGTGGCTTACATAGAAGATAACTAGTGGCTAAGATGGTATTATTTAGATGCTCGTTAATTGTGGCTGACTTAGTAATTTAGAAGGCAATATACATTTTAAGAGGCGGATAATGCTATTAAAAAGAATTCTGTTTAATTAGCACCCATTTTTTTTCTTTTTTTTTTTATCTTTTTTATTATAATTCTGTATTCAATGAGGAATTCTGATTCCAGGTTTATATATACAGGTTATAGGTACAAAATCACGCTGTATAAGTGGTTTGACACTATCGGGTGATTTGGTTTCCGCGACCAAATTTGCTTCTCATTCGTTCTAGCGGTGACATGATTTTATACGAACTTCATTCTAATGTATAAAATATGTATGAGAAGCGTACAAAATCTTATCTTAACTAATATTATAAATGCGAATGTGAGTTTGTTTGTTTGTTACGCTTTCACGTTGTAACTACTGAACCGATCATCATGAAATTTTGCATGCACGTTATCTGGGGTACGGAGAAGGACATAGGGTAAATTTTATCCCGGGAAAAAGTACTGTTCCCGAGGGATCGACATGGACGCGGGTGGAGCCGGGGGCGAAAGCTAGTGCTTAATAAAAAAAAAAAGAATTATTAAGACAACAGAAAACAATAATCAATTTTTCACAGCCAAGTATTCTTTTCACCGGGCTCTATATATTTCACTAAGTAGTTTTTCACTTCTAATACTTATTTTTTAATTCAGCTTTACATGTTTCTTACATATTATAGACTGAAGTTCGTACAAAGTTATGTCGTCGTTAGAAAGTATGACACAAATTAGTGCTACAATGCGAATATCATATGAGACGCGCTAACGTGGTATCCTAATGTGCTACGGTCCTTACAGCTTGTGGTTAGTAACACTAGAGGCAAGTCGTGTATGAAAGAGTCTTCACAAGTATTGGAAGCTCACTTCAGTAATGTATTTTGTTCTTTCAGGTCGAAGCAAATGGTTATAAGAATACAGACGCGTGGAGGTCTCACTGGGACTGGCAAATCTACAAAGCTCTCGAGTGTCAATACATAAAGACTTTACTCTCCCTACATAAACATTTTCCGCATGTAAAAGTCGACTTGGTACTTAGGTTAGTTACCTTAGTATGTTATGGGTTAGAAATTATTTGGTGCATCTTTAAATTATAACTGGGTTTTGTTCTGGACTATCTAACATTATCGCTAGCTAATTTGGGTTGATATAAGAGATATAAAACTGTTGTAGACAACAATTTTATATTTTTCGGTTTATCTAAGTCTCTGTACTCGTTTTTTCTATTCAATAAGTTTATAAACAAAGTTTGGCTCATGGGGCCCGATGTTTTATTAAGTGCTGCCATCTGGTGGTTATTATTATAACTATAATTAGTTTTAACTTTAGCATAACATAGTAATAACTTTTGCATGTAAATGGCGAGAATATTGTAACGTTATGAATAATATATATTAACAAATCACACAAATTGAGCTCCACAATAAGTTGTGAACTTGTGTCGTAGGACACTAACTCAACGATACTATATTTTATAGTAGATACTTATACACGGTGAAATTTTGACCGTTCTGGACGCTCAAAAGGGTGATTCAGTCCGTCTATATGAAACACTTTTCCTATGGGACCAATGCAGGGATTACAAAAAATGGGCCGTTCCATACAAAAAAATTTTGGCCGCCCGGTCAATTTGTTTGGGAAGGTCAAAAAAATGTAGAGTTCCCAGCATTGGTCCCATAGGAAAAGTTGTTTATATCATCCCTTTAAGGGTCCAAAACGATCAAAATTTCACCGTGTATAGATAAAGATCCAAGAGCCAGGTCAATAGTTGTGCTAAGTGGTTTGATAACGTGGTGTCCGTTTGCAGAGGCCACAGCGTGCGCGTTCAGCCGCCGTTGGAAGAGCTGCGCGTGCAGCACTACCACCAGCTGCGGCGCCTGGCCGCGCTGCCCGCGCACTTCGTGGGCCTGCAGACAGACCCAGCCCACAAGCAGGTGTTCGCAGACATCGCCGACAAGTAAGACGACGTCAACCCTTTACCATCATCATTTCGAGTGGGTGACACGGTCTATCGATCATGCCACACCCTGATGAGTTCTTCGAAACCGCCTCTCGGCCTCTGACGTGGTTCCTTTAACGACTACCAGATGGCAGCCGGGATCACCAACTTAACGTGCCTTCCGAAGCACGGAATCGTATTATTATCAGAAAATCAGGTTCAAGCCTGCAATGTCCTAACCAAACTGGTAGCAACTAAACAAAGTATGCTTCCCGTGGGAATCGAACCCACGGCCCCCTGGTTAATATAAAATAATATAAATACTTTCTGTACTAACCCTAGTTTTAAGTATTACTGCATTGTGTTACTAACCCACTCTATGGAATTTAATTCTGTAATAAATTTACTATTATTATTATAAATACTTTATTTTCTATATTCAATAACAACTGATTGATGGAGCATTTTGCTGGAGTTTTTTTTCGATCTGATATTTTTTTGTTGTAGAAAAAATGTATATATGTTTAGTGAGTTCAGGGTAGTTAACCGTCAGTATGGACTGCACGTGAGTGGTTTGGACAGGCACAGCTGGCTGGCCAACAAGGCCGTGCGGCAGCTGGAGGCGGCGCTGGGCGCGCTGCAGGGGTCGTGCGCGGCGTGGACGCGGCGCGCGGCGCTGGCCTGCGTGCCCGACCTGCACGCGCTGTGCGCGCAGCGGCTGTCGCAGCCGCTCCACTGGGAGCTCAACTTCAAGGCCTGCAAGGCTTACGGCCAGGCCGTCGCGAAAATGACTTTGTGAGTTAAATACATTGGGCTCTACGCCTCCCTTACGCTCTATCAAAAGCGCAGCACAGGCCCGGTGGTTGCCCGTCCTTCATGAAGACTTTGTACGTCGTTAACTAATCCGGGCGACCGTTGTGTTTCTCACTTGTTGGCGCCACTAAGCTTTTGAAACAGCTTTTTGTTTGAATTTTAATCGTATTTAATGTAGTCTTCATTAACTGTACAACCTTATTACTTTAATTTTCTTCTTACAAAACTTTAATTTTGAAATGAAATAAGTTTTAAATAAATATATTGATTTGACCACCGTATGAAAACAATGTCATCATCATCATAATCAGGTCTTTTTAGTCTTCACTACAGGAGCACGACCCTCTCTGTACTACTAGAGCCATATTTGGTCAGAGCAGCCAGAGGACTTGGCCTACACTCTCCACGTTGGCCAGACGGGTTGGAAACAATGTATCTTACAAGTAATGCATATTAGATATATGAAATAAGATTGTTTAGTGCGATCGCCAAGTCAATCTAATAATTTAAATTATTAAATAGTATGATATGGACACAATAAGATGTTGTTAGGTTAACTAATTAGACAGAAGATTCCTTAACTACTAAAATTAAGCGACTTTGTTTTACATAGATCTCACAACTTTTACAGTAGAAGAACTGAGTTGCGAGACTTGGCATTTGTACAAGTTATGTGGATGACGTAAGAGGCGACTTAGGAAACACAAGCCAAAACAAAGCTCATAAACATCAATGATACCTCTCCAACCCGGCCCTGTCCAGCGAGGAGAGTGTAGGCCAAATCCTCTGTCTGCTCTGGCTAAGTATGGCTTCGGTAATACAGAGAGGGTCATGCTCCTGCAGTGGAGACTAAAAAGACCTGATGTGGCATTCATTATATCTCCATTAATGTGGATGTTAACAGTGAGGACGAGAGAATAGAGTGGATATCAGTGGGCACGGCGTCGCTCCGCCGCGAGCTGGAGAGTAGTGCGCGCGCGCTGTGGGCCGGGCTGATGGCGTCGCTCCAGAACAGCTGCCGCGCCGACTGCGCCGCGCTGGACGCGGCCGTGGCCGCCGCCGCGCTGCTGCTGCGCCGACAGCCGCTGCCCAAGAACGCTAAGGAGCTCGCCGACATCAGCGCGCAGCACCACGCGCTGCAGGAGAACGTGCCTGAGGTTAGTTTTTTTTTCATATTTGTTTTACGGCATTTGGCTTTCTATGTCTTTTCGCTCTTCATATTTTTTTACGTGTGTTCAACGAAATGGTGGTGTTATTCATTTCGTTGATTCAATGGAGCCCCTGGCGCCAATTCCCAGGAATCCACTGGTTTGATCATAGACGCAGTAGCAGTAAAACGAGCGAACACCAGCCCGCTATGTAAATCTCACTACAGCCGCACCATGACACTTTATTTTAGTTATTCCACACATTGTTCATGAACATGAGCATTTATCTGGCTTGATCACAGACGACGCAACGAAGCGGACAACCACCAGCCCAATACAGCCGCACTATGACAGTGTATTTTAGTTATTCCACACATTGTTCATAAACGTGGGTATTTATAACACCAAATTACATCAATTTCACATAAGTCAACTAGAAACAATTTGCAAAACAAACCAAAACAAAAGCCGTGCAGTCCGCCGAAATTCCCGCCAAAAACTCCTGAGGATAGCTTATTGCCTGTTGTGGACTATCTATCGTTTTTGTGCATACCAGTTGGCGCCACTGTAGTGTAAGGTTCTGAAAGAATTTAAGTAGCGCAGGAAAAATATTATATTTAAATCATATTTTATTACATAAGGAATGTATTATTCGACATAAAATTATCTTTCTCTCATCTGCGCGTTTTTCCGATTGTTACATTGTTGATGCGTTCGGGTCCTCGACCAAAAATGCATAAGTATATCATTATTTTTAAAATAGTATTGTAAAAGAATTTTTAAAAACGGCTCCAATGATAAGAATTAAATATTAGTTGGGTTTCGGGGGCGATAAACTGATCAAACTAGGTCGCGTCTTCATAAAAGTCAATTCGTAGACCTCACGTTGCACTAGCGGATAACTCACGCCCGTTAGTCCTTATTTACTTTTCGTGTGTCAATTACTAGGCACGTGCAAAACCGCGCAACGTTGCTTCTTAGACAAGGGCTGCACAATACACTTACTGCAAAACTGCAGCTTTTAGGTCTAAAACCGATAGCCCGTGTAAAAATCCTGAAATCTGTGACACCAACGATTGACCAATAACCCTAAGAAAACAATGAGACATTATGTTTTTTGAACATTTGACATGTTACGAAATGTATCTACTTTATTATGCTCCAATTTTCTTTGTTCTATTGTCAATCCGTTTCGCCTCGACTCTGCAGTATAAACAGTCCATTAATTTTTCCAGAGATCTGTATATATTTATTCTGATAATAGGTTATTTTTTTCAGATGGAGAAAACCGTAGAAAGCCTAAAACGTAAAGGCCATATGCTGCGTACGTGGGGCGGGGATGCGTCTGTGGACGGCTCCATCCGCGAGTGGAACAAGACGCGCGAGTTGATGATGAGTCAGCAGCAAATGTTCGAACACCAGGTCAGTTCGAACCTACGCACAAACTTTTACTTGGTCTGTCGATTTGTATCTATTTAACCTACAATACTGTTTTAATTAATGGTGTTTTGGATTTTGTTTATGATGTTTTATTTTACGTGAATAGCGTTTGATGACAATTATAAACCATAGAACTATTTGTTCTGTTAGTTATAATATATATTACCTCTTTCTAAAAGGCTGAAATTGTAAAAACAAGCCTCGGCGGCGAATGGGAGAATCTAAGCAGCAGTGTAGAAGCGTTCGCGTCTCGCTGGGAACAGGCCAGGTCGCGGCTGCAGGACACGCGGTCGGCCGACTACGCGGAGATGTCGCAGAGATGTCGCACGGTGTTTGAAGCGACCGCTCATTGGGAAAAACTGTTGACCGACAAGGAGGAATTAACGTTAGTTTAAAAAAGTTCTTATTAAAATATGTATCAACGGGTTACTCACGTACGAAGTCGGCTACTGGCCGACATGTTTTTAACTTATCCGGAGGTCTTCCTCATAGCCAATGTGGACCGAGACTCATATAGTTCTGTTTTTATTATTCATTCTGTTATTATATATGTGTTTAACAGATTTAGAGTACGTTCACATGACAAACGTTCAACGCGCGTTTTCAATTGGATATATTTTATTCAAGGTTGTGACCACATGCTAACGCTCGTTTTCACGGCATGCATGTATTATACGTGCGTGCCCCTTTAAACACAACGTTCTCTAAGTCGCGGCTATTTAACGACTACTTAAAAAGCGAGCACTTATTGGTTAAACACTACTTACTGTCAAGAAAAATCCAATTATACAAAGTTATCGCAACAAGAAACTATTTACACGAAAAAATCTCGGTCCCAAAAACCATTTTAGGAGAGTGAATTATTTATATCACGGTATTGCTTATTTCCCTATTTAGTAGTCGTGACTTTTTTGATGTAATAACGTCTTATAAATCGATGAACGCCGGCTGCACGCACCAAAAAGTGCTACGTTCCGTGTGCAAGCGAGACAGCGGATCAAGCGATAAAAAGGCACGATCGGCCTATGTGTTCGGCTTGTAACGCATCTATCTCTCTTCCACCGTTATCACGTAAAATTATCGTCCGTAAACCGACTTTACAGGACAACCAATTTTTTATTATAGGAAAGAATGTGACAAATTCAACATGAAATTAGAACCGTCAAACGTCTGGCAAGATGCTGAGAAGCTTATGAACGAGTATGTGACAATGTGGACGCCTCTAAAGGAATATTGTGAGGGTAAGTAGCTACGGATCTTTACATGATAACATATGTGTAACTGGTAAGGTAACTAAATCCCGCCGCAAACATTTAATGTTAAAAGTGCCAAATCTCTTAAAGTATTCCTGCGGGACAGCGTCAGAAGTAAATTTAATTGAAAAGTTTATTTTTTTATAGTAAACTAGCGATCCGCCCCGGTTCCGCAAGGGTGCGATAAATTATATATATAAACCTTCCTCTTGAATCACTAGCTATAACAAAAAAACGCATTAAAATCCGTTGCGTACTTTTAAAGATCTAAGCATACATAGGGACAGACAGACAGCGGGAAGCGACTTTGTTTTATACTATGTGATGGTGATGATGAGTGATGTTATATGTATTATTACAATTTACTTAAGTTAATGGCACACTCCACTACAATCCTAAATGGCTTGATTTCAAAACCTTATGTTTTGATGGTGTATCTTTAAATTATCATGGACTAGCTTTCGCCCACGGCTCCGCCCGCGTCAATGTCGATCCCTCGGGAATAGTACTTTTTCCCGGGATAAAAGGTAGCCTATGTCGTTCTCCGTACTCCAGAGTACTTGTATGAAACATTTCATGATGATCGGCTCAGTAGTTACGGCGTGAAAGCGTAACAAACAAACAAATAAATAAACAAACAAACTCACTTTCGCATTTATAATATTAGTAAGGATTATTATATTTCGAGCCATTAACTCTACGAGTACCATTGGTGTGCAAAGCTCTATCCTTTTTTATGTGCGAATTGTGTTTGTGTTTTCTATTTGTGAAATTCGTCAATGGATTACTATATCGGAATTTAAGTTTGAGCGCTTTTGAGATCAATGATATTTATAACTATAGTGGTGGTGCATAACTCGGTTAAGAATACGTCGAATATAATCATCATCATCATTTCGTGTAGGTGTAACGATCAATCGAGTTCTTCGGAACCGACTCTTGGCCTCTGACGTTGTTCCAGCGACTACCAGATGGCAGCCGGGACCAAAGGCTTAACGTGGCTTCCGAAGCACGGAAACATCTTTATTATTAACAACTAAACAAAGTATGCTTTCCGTGGGAATCGAACCCACGAACCCCATCTACAGGCAAACCACTTGACCACGGGGGCAGTTATCGAATATAATATAAGAGGTATATTGTATAACAGAATACGAATCAATCGCGGAGCAAGAATGGATCGTGTTTCAAAAGAAGTTACATTTGTTGGATGAGTTCACCAGTAAGTGGGGCGCGCAGCTGGAGCCCTACACGCCAGTCACCCTTTACATGCGACAAGAGTTGGACAGATTTGCTGTGAGTATTCTATTGTTTTTAAAAACAAATTATTGAACTGGTTGCGAAGCATATTGCTCGAAAATGGTTACTCGTGAAACGTGTTTAGCTCATTTTAGAGAAAGAAGTCTGGATGAACTTCATGCTCTCATTTCAGGCTCTCATCAATGTTATTGTGTGGATTGCAATTACTAAGATTCATTAATAACAGAGACTTTTACATATGTTTATATAGGTACTACTGAACAATCAGGTAGTGACCGGGTTTCCTCACGATGATTTTACTTAGCCAGAAGCAGGTTACCATCACTAACAAATTATATGCGTTTATTAATAAGTATGCCACTTGTTAGCCCCAACGCAAACCAGGTATCATCAGTACGCGTATATCTACCAAACAACATGAAATATTGCGCGGACAAAGTGCAACCTTATTCTAATACTAATAAGAGCGCACCGCGGACTTTTTGTCCGCCACTGTCCGTCGTCTGTATCGGGCCTTACGGTTGCGGAGCTCAAAATGTCAACAACTCAGAATGCAAAATTACTAGTTAACCTAGCCTACACTGTCCATCCAAGTCGCAAATGGTTGTATCTTGTGAACCGCAATAGGCAAAATAGATCTGCAACATAGGATATAATATACGGTAGCTCGGAATCCTTCGCGTGCGATTGTGAATCAGACTCGCACTTGGCCGGTAACTTTCTGACCATATGGAAACTTTGACAGGACCTCACTCCGTTATTGAAGTATTTACGCGGCGCTGACTTCACCGAGGCGCACTGGCGGGATGTGTTTGCGCTGCTGGAACTTGAGTACAAGAAGCCGGACACCATAGTGGTGAAAGACCTGCTGACCGTCGCGCCAAATATCAAGAAACAAGTGAAGGCTTTGCAGGTATGAGAGCCCCCTGAAAGTTTTCTGTCAAAATTTCTAAGTGGTAAAATATTTACTAGAATGGGAATGGGATTCTGAGGGTCTTAAAATCAACGGTGTTTATCTATCTCACCTACGTTTTGCGGATGACCTTAAATTGTTTGCGGAAACGCCGGAGAGTCTCCAAGAAATGCTGCATAAACTACATGATGCCTCTCTCAAGGTGGGTCTTAGGATGAACATGTCCAAGACTAAAGTTATTGCAGACATCTCTGGGCTCTCGAACATAAACATAACTGTTTGTGGCGAGAGGCTGGAGATGGTTGACAAATATACTTATCTTGGACATTGTTTATCCTTTGACAAAGATAATAGAACCAAAGAGATCGATCGTCGAATACAGTTGGGCTGGGTGGCATTTGGTAAGCTGGTGGATATTTTTAAAAATAGAGAAATACCACAATGCCTAAAAACACGCCTCTTCAACCAGTGTGTCCTGCCTACAATAACTTATGGTGCCGAGACATGGACTCTTACCAAAGGAGCCATGTACAAGATTGCGGTTTCGCAGAGAGCCATGGAACGAGCTATGCTTGGCATCAAATTGCAAGACCGAGTTCGCAACTCTGAGATCCGACGCCGAACGAAAGTTCACGATGTGCTCTCTAGAGTTGCGACTCTTAAATGGAACTGGGCAGGACACCTGGCTAGAAGGAACGATGGTAGGTGGAGTAAGGCTGTCACTGAGTGGTATCCCAGAAATGGGAAACGTAGTGTTGGACGTCCGGCAGCTAGGTGGGTCGACGACATAAAGCAGATTGCTGGTAAGAACTGGATTGCGAGGGCTGGTGATAGGGAAGAATGGCGCAGACAAAAGGAGGCTTATACCCAGCAGTGGGTCGTGGAAAGCTGACGATGATGATGATGATGATGAAAATATTTACTACGAGTTTTCGGTGAACCGAAATTTATGGCATGACCAACTAAATACATAGCTTATCTGATGAGTATTTTGTTCTCAGAGCTTCACTAGGACTTGTAAAGTAACTCTAATAAAATTAAAAAATAAAATATGGTGAATAAATTCAACGCGGGCAGGATTTGAACCTGCGACCTTAGGTCTCAGTACGACCTTTTCTCTGCCATTTGAACTACCGCGTGTTCACACCTTGGCGTCGAATCACCACTATAGCCCATTCGTAATATCTTATAAATATCGTTATATTTGAGAACACCGTCATCGATATCAGTCCCTAATATAAGTCTAGTTAGAAGTACCACAGTCTAATGATCCTTCAGGTTGAATTCACTATTGATGTCTGGTGATGATTTGATGATACAAAATACCTACACTATATCCCGTAATTAATTAATCAAAAGGTACAATAAAGACAACATAATTTTATTACCAATATTTTATACAATAAATATAATCCAGTATACAACTTTTCATCGATACGATATTTTTTTTACTATGGAACTAATACAATATAATGTAAAGATCTGCTTGCATCGCATGTTACTTTCACTTGTATTGTTTGGTTTTGATTCAGAAATTAAAAAATAAAGCGGATTTCAATTTAATTAGTCAAATTAGGAATTGTCAACTGAAATGCAAAAGTAATTTGTTTGTATCAATGTTGCACCTCAAATAATTACTGGGTTCTTCATCTTTCATTACCCAGACTCCACAGATAGAGTTTGGTATAACGCTTTATAATATCATATATTTCTTTCTTTGTGTTAATACGTGCCTTAAACATAATTCGGTAGGCAGTTGTACTTTTACTTAAGTTTAATATTTAATTCATTTTGTGCAGAAAATATGCGCGAATGCATCAAGCGAAGCTGCCATTCGTAGTGCGCTGAATGAACTGGAGCTTTGGTTCGCGAGCGCCCGGCTCTCCATCACGTACTATTCCGACCACGCCAAGCGTCCCACGCCGATCGTCAAGGACTTCAAGGATATACTCGCTAAGGTGGTTATTATTATTTTATTAGTTTTATACAGGAAGCTGCCAGTCAGAGCACACTGAATGAACTGGAGCTTGGGTTCGTGAGCACTAGGCTTTCCATCGCGTTTCTTTTCGTTCCACCTTTTTTATTTGCTTTTGCACACATATTTAAAATCAAGCCGACATTGGCTTGATATAATCTGTGGAATTTCCTGTCATGACTGTTATTTCGTGAAGCAGTACCTAATTACCATATTTTTATTAGAGAATTGTTTAGACTAGTTGAGGCATACAGCGTGATTTTGAACCCCCTAGCTATATTGAAATCTGGGAATCAGAATCCCTAATGGAATACAGAATTGTAAGAAAAAAAGGTAAAAAACGAAAAAATAAAATTCAACCTTTCATAGAAATTCGTCCAGCTGATCGGCGACTTTGTATGGGAAACCTAATTTTCTTTTTCGTTTTTCACCTTTTTTTCTTGCAATTCCGTGTTCCATTAGGGATTCTGGTACCCAGATTTCAATAAAGCTAGGGGGTTTAAAATCACGCTGTATGCCTCAACTAGTCTAAACAATTCTCTAATAAAAATATGGTAATTAGGCACTGCTTCACGCTGCTCAATGATGTGATCCGTATTGTTGAAAAAAAAAAATACGGTTCTTCTATGGGCTCCATACAAGAACCTAGTTTTTTTGCGTCTTCCTTCCCTTTATTTTATTTGGTTGTTGTTATAGTGGCAATATACATTCTATTAAAATTTTGAAGACTCTACCTATTATGATTCCAAAGGTACAGATGTGACAGACGGACGTTCAACGGCAGTTCACTAATAGGGTCCCGTTTTCACTCTTTGGGTATCGAACGCTAAAAACAAACTTAACTTTAACCTGTGAAGGTTACCAGAACAGTTAAAATGATAATGTTTATATGCAGATCGAAGAGCAGCAATGGATAGTGTCGTCAGTGTCAGCGGGCGGCGCGGGCGCGGCTAGTTCCTGGGAGTCCAGACTGCGCGCTGCCAGGACACTCGCTGCGGCCGCGCACCATGCACAGCGCAGGTGGGTTTGCACATATTGCACATGGCACTTCGCTTATAAGTATACCTATACAATATTATACAGTTTTTTATGCCAGTCGGTCGACAGATTTGATATGAGGATATTGCAACGGTAGTTTTGTATAGTTCTTATAACACAAAGACAAAACGTTAAACCTTGTAAAGTTTTCGAAACGTTAGGTGTAAAAATAACGTAATATACGCGATAATACCGTATTAAAGTGATTTTATTTAAATGTGTAACAATCGCGAAAACATTAGAAACACGGATCAGAAACCATTTGGTATGAGGAGTTTCACAGAACTTCATCATTTAGTTTGATATTTCCAGAGAATCAGTCCAGTAGCACCATTATCAGACTTTTTTTCATAAAGGCTAAAAATCTTTGATCTCGTTGAAGAAATGCTATATGGCATCTACACCTTTTGGACATTTTTATGAATACTTTAGTAAAAAGAAGCGGCCAAGCACGAGTCAAGTATTATATTTTAAAAGTTCTTGTTATATTTGAGTTGATTGAAGGAAAGGTAAATTTTACCACTTTAGGAGTGTCTCTCACGCAAACTATACGGTTTAGAAAAAATGATATTATAAACCTCAATATCACTTTTGAAGACCTATCCATAGATTTTTCTACTTATATTTTTTACCAAATTGTAACTTAGAAATAACAGGCTTTTTGTTTTTTTTATGGGTTTGACGATAAAAAAATGAGTTTCTGTTCTAAGTATGGGGAACCCCTACAATTTATTTCTATTTATGTGTGAAAATATATGGTTAATTCCAGTTACATAACAACTTTTCACAAGTTATTGTTATCTAAGTTAAACTATGATCAAAGTTTGTTTTGTAGCTTTTAAACTTCGAAGTTCCTTTTACAACTAAACAAAAGAATTTATATATTGTTTTTTTATTCTATTCGATCGCAAGCTACCTGTCACTTGCGTTATTGCATTCGTTAATTCTTTTCTACACGATAGTAGATTATCCGCATAGTACTGTGTCAACTATTCAAGTACATTCCGATTTTATCGGGAACAACGTTAGCCAAATCGGTTACTAAGTCAAATTTGATTTTATACTGCCATTTGTTTCCGACTTGGCCGTAGATCGTCCATCAAAAACTGGAAAAGAATCCTATTTATGTAATAATAAGACAACATTTGATCTAAATTAATTCGATATTTTTTGCCTTGTACTTGTACCTTGAACAATTCTCTCTTATTTGATTAAGCAAAAAAAAGCATTTGAACTAACTATAAATAAATAATACACAGGGACAAATCACGCAGATTGGGATATTAACTCAACGATACTACCTTTATATTTCATAATAGTTACGTACATACACTGATAAACATCCAGGACCCAGGCCAATCTGAAAAATGATCGTTTGCCATCTTGTACTTGCCGGGGATAGAACCCGGTACTCTGCGATTTAAGATTATTTGCGGTACTACTGTGCCCCAGAGGTCGTCACTAACATCTTAATTCTCGCATTTATAATGTTTGTACCTATTTAGTGATGTTTATAAAGTATACTGCATCCCTATAACCTAAAAACATTGGTTGTCTGTAAAGAATAGAGATAGATGCGTCACAAGCCGAACGCTTAGGCCGATGGTGCCACTCTATCGCTTGTCCCGCGCTCTCGCTTGCACACGGAACATGACACTTTTTCGTGCGTGCAGCCGACGTTCATCGATTTATCATCATCATCATCATTTCGTGTAGATGTCACGGTCAAACGACCATGCACACCCTGGTGTCAGAGTTCTTCGGAACCGCCTCTCGGCCTCTGACGTGGTTCCTTTAACGACTACCAAATCGGAATCATCTTTATTAACAGACAATCAGGTGATTCAAGCCTGCAATGTCCTAACCAAACTGGAAACAACTAAACAAAGTATGCTTCCGGTGGGAATCGAACCCACGACCTCCGGGTCAACAGGCAAACGCCTTAACCACTGGACCACGGAGGCTGTTAGAAAAGAAAAAACGTAGAATGTATCAGCTTCCCGCTCTCAGCTCTTTCCGCGCAGATCGTAAAAGCCGATCGAGGGAATGGGTAAAATCTGAGGAATCGTGTTAATAGGCGATGCGGCTAGAAACCCATCACTATTTTGATTCCGTTTTCCACCTAATGGTCACCAACATGCTAAACGTGGCCTTTAGGTCTTATAGACCTAGGCTCGGTCTACCCCGCAAGAGAAAAAGACGTGATATTATGTATCACGTCAAAATGCCCTGTCTTTATTGAATAAATAATTATTATTTGTTCTTAATTGTTCTTCTTCAGTTACGCAAAAACCCAACCATCAATACTAGCACAGCACAGCACTATAAAAATAAAATGTTACTATAATGTTGATTGTATTTAGTGATACTTTTTGAATATATTGCATGAACTCATTAATGATGTTAGCAGCGCAGTACGGCCATTGATAGCGACGTGTTTCTATTTATTGATTGTGAGTAAAGCTAGGCCGGCCGCGTAATTACTCTGTCTATTGTGAGGAGGCGCAGGGTCTGGCAGCCACACACGTGCACGGCACATGTTTCATGAACACGGTCAGTAAGTTCCTCTGTCGTTTTGGGTATATTATAAAGTATGCTGAATGAACACGTTAATGATGTTAGCAGCGCAGGACAGACATTGATAGCGACGTGTTTTTGCTAATTGCTTTTAAGTAAAGTTATGTCGCGTAATTACTGCGTCTATTGTAAGTAGGCGCAGGATCTGGCCGCCACATAAGTGTACCGCACATGTGATAAGAACACAGGCAATTTAGTTCCTCTGTCGTTTTCGGTATATTATAAAGTGTGCTGAATGAACACGTTAATGATGTTAGCAGCGCAGGACAGACATTGATAGCGACGTGTTTTTGCTAATTGCTTTTAAGTAAAGTTATGTCACGTAATTACTCCGTCTATTGTAAGTATGCGCAGTATCTGGCCGCCACATAAGTACACCGTACATGTGACAAGAACACAGGCAATTTAGTTCCTCTGTCGTTTTTTTGTATATTGTAAAGTATGCCGAATGAATTAAGTTTTTATAAATTGATTGTCACTAAAGTCAGACCAGCAAGCACGTTATTACTCTGTCTATTGTGTGTGAGGAGTCGCAGGATTTAGCCGCCGCACACGGGCACCACTCTGATTGTGACGTGAACACAGGCCATTTATGTAGTTCCTCTTTTTTACATTGCGGCGCAGACAGAGTGGTCTTTAAGACCTAAAAGCCACGATAAGCATGTGTGGACATAAGGAAAACGGAATCAAAATAGTGAGGTGAAATCAAAATAGTGAAAATTAATGATTCCTCAGATTTTCGCCCACCCCCTCGATCAGCTTGGGAATAGAAGCAGCTCGTACATCCTAGGTTTTCTTCTTTCTTCCTAGACCAGAATGAAAGAGTTCCTTGTTCGTTTTGGATATACTTGACCGAACAAACGCGAAGCGTCTCTGTTTTGACTTGGGTAAAAAAATCTTTCTTATGTCTGTTCAGCTGTTTTCGTATGTCTACAGGGTGCATTTCTCAACTGATTCTCGTGAAATTAAGTTGTCTGGAATTATTTGTCGATACAGTTTTGCGATGTTTTTAATTGATAGCGGCATGTTCCTATTTATTGTTTGTGAGTAAAGTTAGGCCGGCGACTAAATCTGTCTATTGTAAGAAGGCGCAGGATTTGGCCGCCACACACGTGCTTCACACATGTGTGGCAGCCAAATTTTTGACACAGGCCAATTAGTTCCTGTTATTTTTAATAATAGTAGATTTTTTAAATTTATATTTTGTATATGTTTATTCGTTACTCAATGCTGCGTTAACTGCTGAATGGATAGATAGACTGACTAAATGTATGTATAAATTAAATATAAATATAACGGCTATACTCCTTCATGATCATATACACTAAATTGATATTAAATACCCTTAGTAAGTTTTGAAGATGTAAATTTTTGTCGTAATCTTTACATAGTATAAAATGAAGTCGCTTCCGCTTTCTGTTCGCTTAGATCTTTTAAACTACTCAACAGGTTTTAATGCATTTTTCAGCAATAGGTAGAGAGATTTACTGTCCCTAATTAGCATCTACATTGCACCCGTGCGAAGCCGGGGCGAGTCACTAGTTATATAAAATGAAGTCGCTTCCGCTTTCTGTTCGCTTAGATCTTTTAAACTACTCAACAGGTTTTAATGCAGTTTTCAGCAATAAGTAGAGAGATTTACTGTCCCTAATTAGCATCTACATTGCACCCGTGCGAAGCCGGGGCGAGTCACTAGTTATATAAAATGAAGTCGCTTCCGCTTTCTGTTCGCTTAGATCTTTTAAACTACTCAACAGGTTTTAATGCAGTTTTCAGCAATAGGTAGAGAGATTTACTGTCCCTAATTAGCATCTACATTGCACCCGTGCGAAGCCGGGGCGAGTCACTAGTTATATTACAAATAGCATGTTTGAATTAATATCAATATAATTTGATTAAAGTCATTGCTAGACCTTGCGTTCGCACAGTTCATGTTTATGGTGCACCCACGTACACTATTACATCACTTATTTATTTAGCGTCTGTAGCTTACAAAGACTCTGTCATTTAATGATGATCTAAACTTTTTGAATAAATAACAAACCAAACAATAATATCCAGTACCTACAGCTGGGTTGGCGTTATGATTATGACAAGCTCTCGTCCGCGGCTCCGCTCACGTTACTGAAAGGTAGCCTTTGTGTTAAGCCAGGTAATAACCTATCTGTGTGCAAAATGTCGTCAAAGTCTGTTCAGCCGTTTTGCCGTGATTGTTTAACAAATAACCATAGTTCCACACAACCATTCTTACATACTTACAAACTTTCGCGTTTATAATATTAAGTAAGGATAGTAAGGATTAAATTCTGAATCAAGTTATGTTTGACAAAGTGGGGAATCCCTTGGAAGAACAGTGAAGCAAATATCAAATTACGTGCGATAAAATATTGTTAGCTGAGCATAAAACAGTGACGAATAGTAACTTTTGCAGTTGCGTAATACTGATAACTGGTCGCTTCCACAGTTCATATTCATATATTGTTACAAATATGTGGCTATTGTACCTACTTATTCTTTTATTTCATTTTAAGAAACGACGCCCAACGAAAGATCATGGTGTGCTCTCTAGGGTTGCATCTTTTAAATGGAATTGGGCAGGACGCCTGGTTAGAAGGAACGATGGTAGGTGGAGTAAGGCTGTCACCGAGTGGTATCCTAGAAATGGGAAACCTGAGGAACCGTGAGAGACAAATGCCTACTTCAATACTTAGTAAAAAAAACGTAGTTTTGGGCGCCCGGCAGCTAGGTGGGCGGGTCCACGACATAAAGCAGATTGCTGATAAAAACTGGATTGCGAAGGCTAGGGATAGAGAAGAATAGCGGGGACAAAAAGAGGTTTATACCCAGCAGTGGGTCGTGGAAAGCTGATGATGATGATGCATGCAATATATACTACCAAGTTTCGACTTGTACATTATCATGAGTAAAACACGTTTTTGTGTTTTCCTTTGCATTTTATTATTTTTTAGCGGCCTTACTATTGCATACTGTAAATGTTAAGTGCTTGTTTTGAATCATAAGAAACAGCAATGAGGATCAGTAAAGTTGAAGCTAATTCAATAGGACTAATATGCACATTATTCTTCATGACATTATAATGATATATCTTTTTGAATTATCCAAATCAGACCATTACTTACGAAGATATTAATAATAAACGTAATGCCGTTCCTGCCGCGCAAAGGCATTGCACGCCGGTGCGTGTGACGTCACTGTGACGGACCGAGCGCGGTCGGCAGTCGGCACTCATAGAGCGATCATTCAACTGAGCGACGACGACGCGGTTCGTCGCTATATTTAACAATTTATTGAAATAAAGTCTTGTTAGAGTGCAATTTTTATAATATTTAAGTATAAAACGAACTTATTATGGGAACTAATATAGAAAACAAAGTAAAGAAAGAATTTTTATTTTTACTCTTGATTGCTATATAGACAATCTTGTAAATTAACTAAATCATATGCTCTTGTTACAATATTATCAAAAAAAAGTATGAAATATGGACATATGCGTGAGGTCCAATCATTTTATAGTCTTTCAACTTCCATATGCTTCTTTCAACGAGAACTCTTATCGCTTATATCAGCGATCGTTTTTGTTTGCAAAACTTCATCTGCTGTAGGTTTTGGGTTGGAACTGTCCGTACTTAAAACTCATTAAAACTGTTCTATTTCTTATCTTTTCTTAAAATCAGGTCTATAATTTATAGGGTTCCGTACCTCAAAAGGGAAAAATGGAACCCTATAAGGGTTTCATTTCATCACTTGTTTATCCGTCTGTCTGTCTGTCAAGATCCTTTTTTCTCAGGAACGTAGGAGCGTAGAGGTATCAAGCTGAAATTCATATCAAATATTCAGTCTATGCCGCAAATTTTCGAAGCCAACGCAATCTAAAGATACAGCTGGTTGTGCCGTAAATTTTCGTGTTTTTTCGATTTCGCAAGGGAATCAATACCTACCAGGGAACTTCCCATGAACTCAGAATCTTAAAATTTGGTACGTAGCAACGTCTTTTAGCACAGATAATGGAAAAATTGCGAAAAACATATATTTTAAGCTACGTCATATAAGAAAAATATTTTAATAATCTTTCGACATTCGCAAGGGAATCAAAACTTCAGGGTACTTCCCGTGAAATCAGAATCTTAGATTTTGGTACGAAGCAACGTCTTATAACACATTTTTAGTTACATCATATAATAAAGATATTTATAATAACTTCAAACTTATACGTGCGCAAGGCCAACTCGCACTTCACCGGTTCTTTTTAAAGCTTTTGACATTCAAACTAATGAGGCAAAACTCCCTTCTTCAGTGAAATATATAAATATAAAATAATACCATATTTTAATCGGCCTTACATTTTTGTATGAAAATGTCGATATTGTTTTCTAGCCCAATCCTGGGTCCCTACGTTGTTCATTTAGACGGGCTGATTTAATGGTTTTAGGTACAACGGTGTTCACCCTTACATCCTGTATTAACTTATTTGCTTACAACAATCAGGCATAGCTGGGGCAGATACATATTATATCATTCAATATTTGCTTTTTACTCCAGTACGTCCCTGTGTCATTGTTTTGACCTTGGAATATTACATAGAAATGGAAACGGAAGTATTGGAAGGTAAGTAGGTTTGTCCACCAAACTAGAAAGAAATTAATAGGTATGTTTTTATTAATACATCCGCCTTATAAAAATAGAATACATAGGTACTAACTTATTTCCATATCAACTTAATAAAAGGTAAGAATAGTAATGTAGGTACTTACATCGAAATTATATTTACAACATTGTCTACTAGCCGGGGTGGAGGGTGGAGTCTTATAATCATCCCTTTTTATAACGGAATACAATTAAATTGTATTTCGTTGTAAAAAGAGATGATATAAAATTCACACAAAACTTCGTGAAGAATTATTAATTTTTCCAGAAGTTTTGTGTCTTTCGGCACGTTAAAAGATAGTTTTTCTGGCGTTTTAAAAGAAGTGTTTGTATAGTTCGGCACTATACAATATTTGTACATAGTTAAAAAGATAAATTAGACATAAATAATTTGTTTTAAAGTCGCCATTACCACGAAAACACTGCGCGCCTTGTCACTGCCAACGGGCATCTAGCGGCGTCCGTCACAGTGACGTCACAGCCACGTTGCCGGCCGGTCAGTGAATTTTGCTAGTAATTTGGTCATAACTTCGTCAATTTTTATCGTAGAACAATAATTTTTGCACTGTATGTTATGGATTTCTTAGCTCTATAATCCTGCATTCTCAACTAAAAACTTTACGGATCCTCATTTGATTATGTGACACACGAATGGACAGTCAGACAATGGAGCCCTAGGATTAGGTTTCCGTTGTCAAAAAAAAATAAGCACCTACTTACAAATTATTGTTTTATCTTCAATTATGATACATAGTGAATTAAAACAAGCCAAGTGTGAGTCGGATTCCCACACAGTAAGGGTTCCGTACCACCATTTAACTACACACACTTTTATTGTACGGTGACGATGTATATATGTACGATGAAACCTCTTCCATGCGACCTCTCCCAAACTCTTTTTTGCACTAACAATAGGTATATTGCTCTTTATTATGTGGTGTGACGTCTCAGTAATAAATTTGACCGCGTTATATGGAGAAAACGTAAAATGCAGACATTTCTCGAGCTCTTTAATTTTTAGTCCTTTTTAGGGTTCCGTACCCAAAGGGTAAAAACGGGACCCTATTAATATGGCTTCGCTGTCTCTCTGTCTGTCCGTCCGTCCGTCTGTCAGTGAAATTTTCACAGATGATGTATTTCTGTTGCCGCTATAACAACAAATACTAAAAAAAAAAGAATAATATAAATATTTAAGATGGCTCCCATACAACAAACGTGATATTTTTGCTTGTTTTTGCTCGATATTGATAACGGCATCAGGTAGACGCTAGAAATATTCACAGAATTATAGTTATATATACACTTAAAAAATAAATAGTTAAATTAAATTAATATTTAAGGGGGCATGTTTTTTTGAATTAAATTAATATTTAAGGAGGCATGTTTTTTTCCGTTTTATAGATATTGGTATGGAACCGTTCAAACGTGAGTCCCACTTGCACTTGGCCGGTTTTTTTGTTATTTGTGAAACTTGCAATACACATTCTGAGAAAATGTCAAGTGCCTACCTATTACGGTTTCAAAGGAAAGGCAGGGCCTTATCATTGACAGTCGGACGGACGGACGGACAGCATAGGCTTAGTTATAAAGTAAGTCCAGTTTTCACCCTTTGGGTATGGAACCCTAAAAATTATTAAGTTACAAAATGCGCATTCATATTAGGTGAGCTCTTCGATCTCGCGATATACTTAATCACTTGCCATCCATATATGGTGCGTTGCCAGCGCCTTACAAAGAATGCTTAATACGAAAGCTGCATCTCCAATTGCTACGCTCAGATTCCTTTGATGTTCGATAAGAATATCTGCGAGAATGCCGATAGACTTTTTCTAACAAACGGCCCACACCATACCACTCATTCCCGACTATAGGTTCCCACAGGAATATTTCCGTCGGTTGCAAGTATAGTTAGTTATGTGTCATAGATATATCTATAGACACTATAGTCTCTTATTCTCTTTTTATGATATATCGTTGATACGAGTATATATCTATATTGTTGAGTTAGTATCTTACGACACAAGTCCACAACTTACTATGGGGCTAGCTCATATATTTATTAATGATATTCTCTATCTTTATCTAGGTATCAAGGTAGGCTTATCTAAGTTTAAAATCACAGAGAATATGTATGAATCATATGATTGTAAAAGTTTGTAAGGATGCTGTAAAGATGTATGTTTGTGTGAAATTTTACCATCAGAATAGGTCATGCTATAAATAAATAAATAAATAGGGACATATCACACAAATTGAGCTAGCTCCACAGTAACTTGTGAACTTGTGTTGTAGTATACTAACTGAACGATACAATATTTTATAATGGATACTTATATAGACAATCATCCAAGACCCAGACCAATCTGAGATAGATCGTTTTCCATCATGACCTGACCGGGGATCAAACCCGGGCACACTCGTGTCGCAGGCTGGCGTGTTGACCACTACGCCGCTCGCCTGCTATATAGGCTATACGCGGAAGAAATCGCGAACAAAAGCTAGTGAAAATTAAGTCTTTTAATACTTATGACGTCACTGAATATTTGAAAGAATAGCATGAATACTTAACTCCCTAAGCATAATGTAACATGTATGAGCTTAGATAACGCTTTAAATGACATGCGGCTTACAAATATCTATCTAGATAACACGAGTTCAGTGACCTGGAAGCTGGTTAGCTCCATATCATCCGCATTTAGGCGAAAGCTATAAAGATAGTGTCCATAGATGTGAACGCAGCGGCTTTTAATGCTTACTGAAATAGACTCGTCTTTTGATGCACCGTATGAATGCTACTTATGAAGTTAATGTACGCGTTAGGTAGGATATGATTTTATATAGGAGAAAATGTTTTCTCCACATAATATTATAATACTAATGAGCCATTTGTTTAAAAGTAATTTCTAGGATAGAAATAAGATTTGAACAATGGAACGAATATCGTAATATTATAAATGCGAAAGTGAGTTTGTTTGTTTGTTTATTTGTTTGTTTGTTTGTTACTCTTTCACGCCGTAACTACTGAACCGATCATCATGAAATTTTGCATACAAATTCTCTGGAAACAAATTCTTGCGGAGAAGGACATAGGCTACCTTTTATCCCGGGAAAAAGTACTATTCCCAAAGGAATCGACATTGACGCGGGCGGAGCCGCGGGCGAAAGCTAGTGTTTTATTAGTGAAAAGTTTGAATGCTATCTGAATAGAAAGGACCCTTTATATTTATTGATGTTTACCGTGCAATAGTTTTTATTATATTGTTCGTACATTATCCTGTGCATCCAGAGGCTAAATTCTCTAGATAGTTCCCTCAATCTCTTTTGCTTTTTCTCATCTTGATACAACACCGCTCTTACATTTTTTCTTGATTTGTTTTATATGGCTATATTATTTATTCATCTTCCTTTTTTATTTTGCCATCTTTAATTAATGATTAAACGAACTTACCTGTACGTGAAGTTCGATCATAATTATGTGAAGGGTTCGTCCGAAGAGATTAGCATACATCGTAGTACCGTGTACGGCTCGCCACTTCTTGAAAGCATATTATAAAATTTAATTTTTTACCATTTATAAAAAAGAGGGGGGTAGTTTGTTTACAACTACTCGGTTCAAAGCAACGATCGTCATTACGTTTAGAGCTATATGTACGCGTTTTTTACATAAATTTGGGTGGGCAGGGATGCTAATCTCTTCGGACGAACCCTTCACATAATTATGATCGAACTTCACGTACAGGTAAGTTCGTTTAATCATTAATTATGTTCGGTTTCGTCCTCGAGATTAGCATACATCGTAGATATTGAGAGAAAAAATCATTGGGGTATTTATGTAAAAATATATATGTTACGGTAAATTTGATTAATCGAAAATTATTAATAATTTTATAACATTATTAATAATAACCTCGTGTTTTAGTAAATGTGAATAAAAAACTGAAATTAATTACTTTTGGTAGTTATTATTAATAATTCACTACACACATTGGTAAAAGTTATAAAAAAACCCAAAGTTATTAGTCCAGTAGGTATTTATTAAGAATATGATATGACGACGATACTACTTATTCGTAAGATATGACACATATAACAGTGCTTGTCTCAGATCACACAAACAAGGGTAGGTACTTGTTTTAAAGAAACTGACAACAATAATCACCTCTTAATCTGTACTCTTAATAAACAAAGTTAAAAGAGTGAGAGAACAGCCTCTCGGCAGCGAAAGGGAGTCGCTATTGCTGCCCTATCTTGAGCTACTGGAACAGAGTCTACGTTGACTCGAGACTTGCTCGTGTCAATGTAAAATAACTTCAGTTTTTAATATTTTTATTTGGCTCACTTTACTAACCCTAGTTTATAAGCTTATTTTTGGTACTAACCTATGTTATAGAAATGTATTTCTAAAATAAAACGTTATTAGTATTATTATTTGTATCTACTTTGGTTTCACGGGTGTTACCCGGGTCCTTTGGAGGCTTGCGTGGAGATATAAATTCAACATGAAGAGGCCCTTTGGAGAAGTTGATGTAAAGTTGGTCTCCAGCCAGAACTTTTTTTTGGAAATACCAATGTATGATATGTCCTTGAACAGGTCTAGGCTGGAGCAGAAACTATTGCATTATGAAAGACAAATTTATGGGATTGAAATGTAGCTGGACTTGTGCTAGGTTTGCCTGGATTGGACACCTGCTATTATTATAAAATGGCAAAATTATAGAATCGTCATCACCATCAAGAAGGCCTCTTGTGATGAGGCCTTTTTAATACTTTGATTAAAAAGGCCTCGAGATTACCACCATGGGAACAGGCATGAAAATATGTAAGTGTCTATTTTAGGGTAGAGATCTTGAAAATTATGTAATTTTTGGAATCCAAGATGGCGGACGCGATTTTTCATGAAAAACCTGCAACCTGCAAAGGGGTCGTTTTTTGGGTTTTTACCTTAGTTATGTAATCCAAGATGGCGGGCGCGACTTTTCATGATAAACCAACATGAGTGTCGTTTTCTAGGTTCTTGGGGTGTAGAGGTGCATATCTCGAAAATGACGTCAGTTATATAATCTAAGATGTCGGACGTGACTTTTCATTATAAATCGACGTGAGTGTCAATTTCTAGGTTATTTTCGGTGTAGTTTTGGAAAATTACATCAGTTTTAGTATGCAAGAAGGAAAATCTTCGCGTGGCCTCTCGCACATCCCGCACGCCGCCTCGCCACCCCTGCCCGCACCTCTGTTGCCCGATCGAGAAAAAAATCGCCAGTGTACATTTATTTTTATCGATAGTTATTACATTTATCGGTACTAAGGTTACATTATTAATAATCACCGACAAATGTGATTAATTTCTCACTTTTACCTGTACTTTCGGTAATTATTAATAATGATAGACAATTATTAATAATTTTTAATTAATCACTCTAACCGTAACATATATATTTAATGAAATGCATTCAATATACATATAAATTATAAATAATAATATTTTTATTTTTATTATATTTCAATTTGAATACTAATCAGCATTTTCTAATGTATTAGAAATAATGGATGTACCAAAAACATCATTCTCCTCTAAGATAACCCTATTGTAATATTTCCCAAAAACTTGGGAACTACCGCTCCACCCAGCGGTTTTCCTAATTATTTCTAAATTAACACCAAGTTTACGCGCCATAGACGTGGCGGCGTGCCTCGTACTATGGGCCGTATATACAGAGACATCAACACCACTTTTTTCTAAAACAATTTTGATCCATCGACTAAGTGTTTGTGGCCCTACAGATCTGTGAGGTTTTCTAAAGCTTATAAATAAACTATCACAATCATTAAGAATAATTTTAGTTTTTTCTAAATAATCAATTAACGTTTTACAAGGACAAATAGCCAAACTATTTTCGTAAAATGGTAATGTTAAAATTGGCTGTAGGGACCCAATACGAGAAGTTTTTATTAGATCCGGTATTTTAATCACGAATTTATTATTTCTATTCTCTATATTCTTAATATTAATTTTTGATATTGTTTGCACTCTGTGTGCAGTAACCAAGGCCAAGTGGGTAGCTAACTTCTTGGAAAGGTTTTCTAAAGACAAACTTGTGTTGGGATACCATCCCGCCAAAAGATTTAGTACGATGGATGTATCCCATGTTACATTGTATTTCGGAAGTGGAGGTCGCAAACGAAAAATACCCTTGAAAAAACGTTTGATACGGTCATCATCTCCGACTTGATTATCAGAGATTAGTGAGAGCGCGGATCTGCAACAATTTAATGTACTGTATTGAGCCCCAGTTTCAAATAAGAATGTGAGGAAATTAATCACATTAGAGACTGATGTCTCGAATAAATCAATGTTATGATGGTGACAGAACTTATACCATTTTTTGAGACAACAATCATATTGATCGATTGAATTTTTAGATAACGACGCAATCATTATGTCTAAAGAAGAAGTAGGCACACCTCTTCTTATGAGCGATGCCCGGACAAGATTCCCGCAACCAGGGTAGTGTGTTGGTGGATTGAGCGGCCACTGGAATGAGATATTATTAAATCATGGTCGCTCGATAAGACAAGTTTATTACTAACAAGTAATTGGTTAAACAATGGGAACCAGGGTTGTGTAGGCCATAGGGGAACAACCAAAATGCCCGTAGCATTATCATTGATTATTTTTCTTATGACTTTTAATATGACTGAAAAAGGTGGGAATGCGTAAAAAAAATATTTTGACCATGGTATCGTGAAAGCATTTACAGCAAATGCATCAGGGTCTTTATACCATGATACAAATTTATCACATTTATTATTGATACGACTTGCAAACAAGTCTATGTCTGGTTCACCGAATTTGGTAATAATTCGATGAAAAGCGTTGTCTGCTAGTTCCCACTCAATGTCCGGGTGGACGCGACGCGACTCTGCATCTGCTATGCAGTTGTCGGCTGAAGGTATATAGGAGGCAAATACATGATTTTTTCTAGTTTCGCACCACTGCCAAATATTTTTAGTCATCCACGTGAGGTGCGGGAATTGTACACCACCCATCTTATTTATATATGAGATGGCTGTGGTGTTATCAATTCGAAGAAGAATCTGGCAATTAAACTTGTTTTTCGCGAATAATTTTAACCCCAAAAAAGCGGCTAATATTTCTAAGAGATTGATGTGATTTTTGCGTTCCTCCATGCTCCACATACCACCAGCAGATTCACCATTACATGCGGCCCCCCACCCCGACGTTGAGGCATCCGAAAAAATCTCCAAGTCATACATGTCATTTTTAATTTTACAGCCGGAATTTTGTACGACAGCCTTTGACCACCAATTTAAGTCATCTGACATGGTAGAAGGTAGTACCATATGCTTGTCGTAATTATCATCAGATAAAAGATTTAAATATTTTATTCTTTCTAGTTCTTTAGTGTAAAGACGACCATATTCTACCGCTGGGCAAGCAGAATTTAACAAGCCAACTAAGTGCGAAAAATCCCTTAACTTACACTGTTTTAGAGATTTAAATTTATTGACTTCAGTCTTAATTTTTAAAGTCTTTTCTTTCGGTAAACTAACTTGGAGAGTTTTTGACAACAATACATTCAAAATTAAAAAATGTACTAAACGCATCGGTAAAAAATTTAGTGAATGGGCTACAACTGGTATTTACGTTAGTAGAAACAGGTTATACGAATTATTAGCTATGAAAGCTTACAATAAAAATACTGAATTTATTAATTATGTTAGAACTTACTCTAAGGTTTTTAAAAAGGCGTGCCTGTGCGCAAAATCTTTATATACAAGAAAAGCTATTCTAGATTCTCATGATAAGATAAAGACCACTTGGAAAATTATTAACATGGAAACCGGGAAAACTAAAAATCGTGACAACAAAATAGAATTAAAAGTAGATAATAAGATCCTCAGTACTAATGAAGACGTCGCAAAATATTTCGAAGATTTCTTTACTAACATTCCCGTAAATACTACTGCCTCCTTACGTTCATCATCTGAGGAATCTAAAAAACTATTAACAAGCTGTATACCAGAATGTAACAATCATTTAATATTTCAACATGTAACACCTCAAATAATCATTGATACATTTAAGAGTTTGAACAATAAGAAAACTGGAGATTTGTGGGATATCTCTGTAGCTGTCATTAGTAACATCATTGAAGTAATTGCACCATATTTAGCTTCTATATTTAATAAGTGTGTAGATACTGGGACATTTCCTGACTTGATGAAGTTAAGTAAAGTCATTCCTTTGTACAAATCTGGCGATAAAAATGATCCCACTAATTACCGTCCCATTTCTATTCTGCCAGCTCTTAGTAAAATATTTGAAAAAATGATTTTTAATCAGTTATTAGCTTTTTTTAACATAAATAGCCTTTTCCATCGTGAACAGTATGGATTTACAAAGGGTCGGTCAACTACAGACGCGGGTGTAGCTCTGTTGAAATACATATATGATGCTTGGGAGGGAAAACAAAATGCTATTGGTGTTTTTTGTGATCTTTCCAAAGCCTTTGATTGCGTAGACCACAATACCCTTCTCTCCAAGCTGGAGCACTATGGAATAAAAGGTAAATCTCGCGATTTACTTGAATCTTATTTAAGTGGCCGAACTCAAAAAGTTAGTTTAGATAGGGTACAATCCTCCGGATCATCGGTTAAGATGGGCGTACCCCAGGGCTCTATCCTAGGGCCTCTGTTATTCCTCATTTACATCAATGACCTACCTTACTGTGTCAATACATGTAAGGCTGTACTATTTGCCGATGACACTTCTCTTGTCTTCAAAATTGATAGACAAACTAATTCTTTTGACGTGGTTAATAGTACTTTAGCTCAAGTGTTGGATTGGTTCACAGCGAACAATCTATTGTTGAACGCTAAAAAACGAAATGTATTAAATTTTGCTTACCAAATGTTACAAAAATTCCAACACAAATAGTAATGGATAATGAACCACTAGATTTAACTGATAAAACAACATTTCTTGGAATAACTCTTGATGCCGGGCTTCAATGGGGTGCCCATATTACTACGTTAGCGGGTAAACTTAGTTCTGCAGCTTATGCTGTCAGGAGAATTAGACAACTGACTGATGTTGATACTGCGCGTTTGGTATATTTCAGTTACTTTCATAGTGTTATGTCTTATGCGATTTTACTATGGGGTAACGCTGCAGAAGTAAACACCATATTTGTCCTGCAGAAGCGCGCTATTAGATCTATATATAAACTTGGTGCTAGAGAATCTCTTAGAGAATTGTTTAAAGATATAAATATTTTAACTTTACCTTCTCAGTACATATTTGCGAATATTATGTTTGTGCGCTATAATCTTGATTTATATAAGAAAAATAGTGATATCCATGACCGAAACACGAGAAATAAAAATAAATTAGCTACACCAGTATTGCGATTGCAGAAAACTATGAATTCATTTTTGGGTTTAGGAGTACGCTTCTATAATAAAATTCCTGCAGAAATATTAGGTCTGCCTTTACTTAAGTTCAAAACGATTGTAAAAAACCAGTTAATAAAAAAGGCTTATTACTGCATTGATGATTATATTACTGATAAATATGCGTGGAAATTTATATAAATTTATTTAATGTTAACAATTATTAAATGTTAAAATTAATCTATAGTATGAAAAATTGTATTTAATGTTAACAATGTATTCAGAGCCCTTCAGGCACGTAGGGACCAAGGCTGGATTGAGTTTCTTTCGGCGTATTCTTCTCACCAGTGGTCGTTCCGAAACGCTAGTAGTATTTCAATTTTGCATATATAAAAAAATATATAAGAAATAAAAATATGACGTTCAAAAAGAGATACATGTATCCAATTTTGAATAAAAATCTTTGACTTTTGACTTTTGACTTTTGACTTTTGACTTTTGAATCCAATACAAAACCCAGAAATTTACACACGGTTTTTGGATTATAAATGCTTTTTTCCGTGTTAATTATGAAACCTAGCGCTTTTAATAACTTTGAAGTAACATTTACATTTTTGATACACGTATTAAAATCACGGCCGACTAAAAAATAGTCGTCCAAATATATCGTGGATAAATATCCACAGGATCGAAGAAGAGCTGCCACAGGTTTCATAATCTTTGTAAACAGATACGGTGCTGTGCACAAACCAAACGGTAAAACGTGAAATTCATAAATTTCGTCATTAAATTTAAAACGTAAATATTTTCTAGAAATCGGATGTATTTTGATTAAAAAATAGGCATTTTTGAGATCTATTGTACACATGTAACAATTTTGTGAAATAATTTTGACAGCTGTCCTTAAATCTTCAAGTTTAAAATGTGAAGTCTCCATAAATGTATTTAATTTCTTTAGATTTAATACGAATCTGGATTTACCGTTAGGTTTGGGTACAAGGAAATAACTCGAAAGAAATTGTCCTTTAGATGGTTTACATTTTGATATTGCTCCAATTTCAACCAAGTCATGTATGGCATGTATCATTTTTACCTTATCTGATGCCGACAAGGTAATTGGCTTTGGAGGGTATTCCTGTACAACGGTCTGTACAAAAGTCAATTTATAGCCTTTGATCCATGATAGTAGGATAGGATCGTTAGTAATCTTAGACCAATGAGAATGAAAAAGTGCCAATCTGCCTCCATATTTATTTACCTCGCTCAACGATGACTCCGTCCTCGATCCAGCTGCGATAACTTCTTCGACGATCTCTCGTGCCGACTCCGGTGAGTAGCAGGCTCCTTCCTCCTCTGAGTCCCCGTTTGCCTGCGACTCGGGGGAGGAGCCTTCCAGTTTAAATGCTGGGATGATGATGGGTACGATCTATTTGGTTGAAAATTTGACCCAGATTTTCGCACATGTGGCTGTGATGCGGCTTTCTGTTTTAATTCCGCTCCGGATTTCGAAATAGCTTTTGCAGCTTTTAAACCATCTGCCAAATCACTACCAAACAAATATTTGTCTACTTTAGTGCCCTGCATTTGATCCTTCAATTCCTTTTTTAAGTTACTCATCAAAAGGTTACGTCTTGTAGCACTGTGCTTAAATTGAATATCACACAACATACGAGCGGAGTCCATAATCAGTTGAAGTTGAGTGGGATCCTTCCCACTTAACAACAGGGGAGCCATAGCTTCAGTGAGGCAGGATATCGCAATACCTAATTGCTTCTGCTTACTTTCGATACTTTGGTCACGTTTGACCACTATTTCAGAAACGGCTGCTTTAACTTCTAGGTTAAGTACAGGTGCACCGATTAGAGAACAGTTTGACGGTAAGGTGTACTTATTAAAAATTTCTTTACGAACCTCCGTTGTTAACCCAGAAGTAGCAATATGTTTAAGGCGGATTGCCAATGCAGATTGTACTTCTTTACTCTTCACTTTTGGTATGGTCGGGTCATCCCCTAAGATTTCTAAGACCTCGTCGTCTAACTCTTGAATCTGACTTGGTTCAGTATTTTGTTCAACCGGTTTAGAACATTCTGATACCGTTGTTCCCTCGAGAGTCGTTGGGGGCAATGAAGATGAGGATGGGCCAGCTTCGATTTCGTCAAGATCGTGTTCAATTACTTGATTTTCTGAAATATTCGAAATACCCAGGTTGATTTTCGAATACTATTACTTGAATCCGAAAGCAATAATAAATTAATATGACACCGCTGCTTGTTGGATATAAGGTCGGTTGAAAGAAGTTTGCAGTTATACCAACAGCCCCTACGTCTGTTGAACGCTACTTCTTTGAAGTAGGTTAAATAATTTACGTGTATAGCAACAGCCCCTATGTCTGCTGTACGCTACTTTTTTTTCGAAGTAGGATAAAAAATTGTACACATGAACAGCCCCTACGTCTGTTGTACGCTACTTTTTTCGAAGTAGGATAAATATTTTTGCTCATAGCAACGTCATTATGTTGTAATTATATCCGCATAATGACGTTCCCGCATAATCCGCACTGAATCGTAATACAATTTTTCTAGGAAAAAAGGAAAAAACTATAAACAGACAATTAATAACACTAACCTTCATGTCCTGGAGAATTCTCCACATAACTCCGCGGAGAATCAGAGAAACTGGGCGTGCGTTGTTTACGTCGGGCACGCTTTAGCTTTCGCTCGATTCTTCTCAACTTCTTTGCAAGAACATTGTAATCATCCGATTCGGAGTCACTTATTCTTCTTTTCTTAGGTATTTTTATAACTACACTTTTAATTTTAATGATAAAGGAAAAACTATTGAGAGATATTATTGATTAAAGCGTACTGAAGTGGCGTAGCACAAAAACACGAATGACGATCGTTGCTTTGAACCGAGTAGTTGTAAACAAACTACCCCCCTCTTTTTTATAAATGGTAAAAAATTAAATTTTATAATATGCTTTCAAGAAGTGGCGAGCCGTACACGGTACTACGATGTATGCTAATCTCGAGGACGAAACCGAACATAATTGTACTTAGTGTCCACAACACATCACCACGTCTTTTTTTGATAAAATTTTAGATAGGATATACCCTAATGCATATTTTAATTCATTTTCATATTTCTTTGTCCTACCCGATAATCTCCATTCTTTTCCAGTATGTTCCGAACTTTTTTTTCTTTAGTTTTATATTCGATGTCTCACAGCCGTAAAGAACCAAAAACCAAGGACAAGATGTTCAAACTAAGAAATCCAATGTAGAAGAGAATTGCTAGAATTTTCCGGTTTGAATTAGAATAAATATAACATTATATAAAACCTCAAGTCCTTAAAAATTTGTTACATATGTGTTAAAATTCTTATCGGTAAATTTTATCAGAATCGTAGAAACTATCTTGAGTAGAGTTTTAGGATTTGACAAAAAATTAAAATATTTTTAGCAGTAGGTAGGTAGATATGCAGTCGCAGTTTCTATGTAACAGTATACTGCCGATGTAACATGAGCATGGTGGCTGGCCGTCCCTTGGCTTCGACTGCGCCGTGCCGTAATCCGTCAAAACGGGAGTTTACGACTACACCGCCTGTAATGCCGCAGCCGCAGTAGACTATTTTAGATTTCCCTTCCTGTTTGTTACGTACGATTAACATTTCAGTATAAACGCTGTATGCAGCCCTTTTAGATGTAATTGCAAATTAGTTACAAAGTACCTGGGCGACCGAGCTTCGCTCGGTTATTACTATTTATTGTACTATGTTGGTGTTTAGGTGATAATCTATATTTATGAGAAATATATCTTGTTATCTCAAACATTAAGTTCTTGTTTCTTGCCGTTCGCATCTTAACCCGTTGGACCAGACGGACAGTAGCCGGCAGTACGAAATTAGCGACCATATTCTGCGTGGAAAGAAAAACGCATGAAAACTCGAAAAAGACGCGTTTTCCCAAACATAAGACTAATCTAGATCGATTGTTTACCCCCGAAAACCCCTATACCAAATTTCATCATAAGGTATAAGATATATTAAGTCGCCTGATTTAGTTGCCTACTTGAATGGAAAGTTATTAGCACACCATAATAAGCCAATTAAACATCTAAGAATGCGTGATAAGCAGCGTCGATCGGTAGGCAAGTTTATCACATCTGAACTTTGACACCATAACCGCCTTTTGAGAATGAACCCTTATCAAACGAAAGCGTTCATTCACAGCACTGATGACGCACACTAAAAAGATTTTTATTTTACAGCATTCCTCTTTATGGAAATATAAATGGTACATATGTTGTCTAACAATAATTATTTCTCTAGAAATGTATTCTTAAAATTCAACTGAAAATGTTATTTTGTCGGTCTGATAAATTCTTCTGTCTTCTTTACTCTTCTAAAATATAAAATTCTCGTGTCACAGTGTTTGTAACAAAACTCCTCCGAACCGGCTTGACTGATTTTTATTAAAATTTGTGTGTATATTCAGTAATTTTGAGAATAGGACGTATACTATTGTTCGGTACGAACATGTCTCAATGATAAGGGTGGATTTATATGGCAAAACAACGTTGGACGGGTCTGCCAGTTGTGTTGTTTATAAAAATTAACATGGTAGATAGTCAATAAAGGTCGATCCAAAGGTGTTGAATTTGTTATCTGGTCAATTCTGTTAACTATTGGACTTAAATCATATGGGGAAAACACTGAAGGTTCATTTAGTCTTAGAATTGACAGTCATATGTTAAAAAAAACCGACCAAGTGCGAGTCGGACTCCCGCACGAAGGAACGGTACGGAAGCGTACCGTCATGTATGAAAACGGCAATAAAACATGTATTTTGTATGGGAGCCCTTTAATATTAATATTAATTTTATATTATTTGATTTTTTATTTTTAAGGTGAATTTATAACGAAATATCCTGTGAATTTTTCAAGCGTCTACCCTTTGTCGTTACCTATAACGAGCAAAAACAAGCAAAAAATCACGTTTGCTGTGTATTTTATTATTTTTTAGTATTTGTTGTTATAGCGGCAACAGAAATACATCATCTGTGAAAATTTCAACCGTCTAACTATCACGGTTCATGAGATACAGCCTGGTGATAGAGACAGACAGACAGACGGACAGCGGAGCGATATTAATAGGGTTCCGTTTTTACCCTTTGGGTACGGAACCCCAACTAGAAATTGCCTGGTTTCTTTTAAACCTTAATTCACTGGTGAGAAATCAACGTTTATTATTATTATTACTTGACTGAATTTAGTCACTGTCAGAGGGTCTCCGCAATTCGCTCGACACGCATGGAGATATCTCTATCCCACTCCAACATGGCTGTGGTGGCCCTCGTTTAGGAAACTGATTCAGCCAAGTGTAATTGAGGTTTTATACTTAAAGCAACAATTCCAATTTCATATAGTATATGCAAAATGTGTGTAAAAACAGACATTTTACTACTAAATAAATTTCCTTAATCCTTTACAAAAATATTACTACAATTATTTGGGAAGATTCTACTGACTGTCGAGGTCATATAAGATTGAGACATGTATACTTGACTGTGATTTTCGAATAGTCTATTAACTAATTACTATTTATGCTCTGTTCTTAGTCAACTTGACACTGATAAGGGGTTATCGCCAAAACTGTCGAAATTGTAACAACTTATCTAACATAGTTAAAGAGGCCGCTCGACAATTTATTTTAACTCGACCGTTGATGACGTCATATCTCACAGATTTCTAGGTAAAGTTTAAACAAGAAGTATAATAGTTCTAAAAGTAATTTCTGCTTTTTCATTAGGGTATCGAACTACTAATATTACCAGTTTCGTCACTAGTCGAGTTTGATAAATTAATGGTTTTATAATATTGTATGGCTAGCAAAGTGTACGTATAAATGTGACATTTTCCAGCCCCTAAAACAAAGGAATCGTTTACGCAATAATAACTGACATTTTGACTGGAAAACGAGGTGTGAAATGTTTATTGGTCTAATTTTATAGCGCCTTGCCATTCATGTTCGTTTCGCAGTAATGCACGAATCATTAAAACTGCTAATTTGTTGAGGTAGCAATACCTACATTTTGTTTTGTCTAGTAAAGTGAAATGAGTTGAATGTACACGCTTTGCTCACATGTCCAGCCGATTAAACAAAGCTACTCTCCCTTTGTAAGTTGGGGCCCTTTTGTGCTCGAGGTAGACTGCCCTCGAATACCGTATCTTTGTCTTTTATAAGTATTTGTCTTACTTCTCGGCTCAGTAAAGCAAGCCTTTCAGTTTTAAACCATAGATATATACGAATATAGTAGGTATTGTGTAAGAATTACCATATTAAATGGTAAAATAAAGGTAAAAAATTCTTGAAGAAAAAAAGGAATGCAGAGTGTGAATGACATATGCCTAATAAATCAAACAACAGGCTATACTACATCACTATAGTATAGTGAAATTGTAATAACAGTCAAGATTATGAATTACGAAGTTTATATCTTCTGCCACAGTTTTTACTTCATATTTTAAAAAGAAATGGGTATTAAAACTTGCCATACACGTATAAAGCTGCATCATATACGACGAGTTCTATGGCTTAGTGGTATTTTAACGAGCTCTGTGGCCTAGAGACTAGTAGACAGACTGCCACACCAGAGTTCCCGGGTTCGATCCCTTGTCAGGTCAAGATGGAAAATGATCTTTTTTAGATTGACCTGGGTCTTGAATGTTTATCTATATATGTTTGTGTTATAAAATATATTATCATTGAGTTCCCATAACACAAATTTCGATCTTACCTTGGGGCTAGCTTAATCTGTGTCCCTATATTTTTATAAATAAAAATATAGGGACAAATCACACAGATTTATATATGGTTATATTATACATGGTGAAATTTTGTTTTGGACCCTTAAAGGGGTGACTCAGACCATCAATATGAACAACTTTTTCTATGGGACCAATGCAGGGAACACAAAAAAAATTTCGTCATTTCCATACAAAAGAGTCTCGCCGCCCGGCCAGTTAGTATGGGAATGTCAAATTTTTTTTTGATTCTCAGCATTGTTCCGTCTGAGTCACCCCTTTAAGGGTCCATAACGATAAAATTTTCACCGTGTATATTGACTAGCAGTGCCCGCGACTTCGTTCGCGTACATTTTATGTTATGTTTGTATGGGGGCCACGTCTTATCATGACAGGCGAAAAAAATAAGTGGCCTATCCGGTGTCCTGTAGGCCTAAATGTATGTCTACCAAGTTTCATATAATTCAGTTAATTCATTTAAGAGTTATGGAGGAACATAAATAAATAAATAAATACATACGGACAAATCACACAGATTGAGCTAGCCCCAAAGTAAGTTCGAGACTTGTGTTATGGGATACTAACTCAACGATACTATATTTTATAACAAATACATATATAGATACAAATCCAAGACCCAGGCCAATGTGAAAAAGATCATTTTCCATCTTGACCTGGCCGGGGATCGAACCCGGTCACTCCGTGTCGCAGGCTGGCGTGTTGACCGCTGCGCCACGGAGCTAGTCAAACATACATACATATATACGTACAGAATCTAAAAATCCTCAATTTAGTTTCAGTATCATGTATAGAGCTTATAAACACGATATCTCTGAAAACAAAGCTACTTACTCCATGACCAACCCTTAGAGATTTATAATTAGTATTGATAGTATTGATATTGATATATACTGATATGATAGAAATAGCAGGGATGATTTGAAAGAGGCCCATTGCGTGTTACGGTATTCGCCGGGATCGCGAACGCTTTATCAGCGACGGATGTGTAGGGCGGAAGGCCGGCGGCTCAGTATCGCGCCGCGTGACCGAGAGATCCACTCTATTGTGCTGCTAAAGCTTTAGTTTTGCATGCCATTCTGTCATCAACCATTAACCATCGCAATCTTTGAAACTTTTCTTTAATCTATTCTTTGAATCGCAATGCCAGTTTTTTTATAATAATTTTGTTTAGTTTTCGGCCTCAGCGACTGCCCTGTTATTTAGCTCTTTGATTTTTTTGGGTCCATTGAATGGAGAAGTAAAGGCACTTTTATAGGTGGCTTATTGATTGGACATCGTCAAAATCGCACGCGCCATTGCCAGAGAAACCCCGTTTTCCTTGCATCTTCCTACACTAGGTCAAAGTTGATTCAGACTGCCCGAGGAATATTGCTACCCGATGGAAGTTTCTCGGCTGGCGGTCACGCAAATGACTCTGGGTGCAGGTGTTTCCATTACTCTAATATGGCCTCGGCTACAAATCCAGTCTGCCAAGTCTTTGATTTTAATTAGTGTCTTGAAAACTCATTTTTTTAAACTGAAATTCCAGCGCGTATATCAGTCTAAATAGTATAGGTTACAGCCATTACAAAGTTTTGATATGGTTTTCACTAATACGTAGAGCTTTTTTCCTGGTAGTTGGGAAAAATGGACACAAAGCCTGGGACAGAAAGTTTCCCAAGCTTTTATTTAGTCTCACCTCCCCGATATCTATGTGTCTGTTAGTACGTGATGATGCATGTTAAATTTGTGCTTGATTTCTCGGTTACATATCTATTATTTATCTTGTTACCAAATACGGTTTCCATTTTTCCAATCTGGAGACTTGTTAATCTTGTCTTTTTCTAATTTTCTACATAATATGTATCTGATATTGTCGATACCATTCGATAAACTTCTGCGGAAAAACTAATACCTAAGTTAGCATTTTTTTTTTGAAATAAAATCGTAATTGGCATGGCACGCACCAGCGGTGCCAGCGGCTCCATGATAAAAATATATAGAGGTCCCTAACATCAAATTGTCTCATTAACTATTTTACTTGTATTATTGTCGTTTCAACAGCTACATATGCAAATATTGCTATTTTAAATATAATGAAATACTTATATCCAAATTCTATATGGTACTTAAATTTTCATAATGAAATGCACAGTATTTCTGCACACTGACGGACATAGAGAAAGGCAGGCGCGCCCGATACTGAGAAGGGGCTTGTTGCCATAATAATGACCAAAACAAAAGCGCATCCCGAAATGCGTTGTTATTTTTGTTGCTTAGTGCCCGTTTCGGAGAACGGCACGAGCGGGCGCGGGCGGGAGCGGTCGTCGCCTCGAACAGGGCCGCATTTAGCTGACCGGATTTATCTTAGAAATGTAATGAAGTTATTGCTTTAAAACATTTATTAGACATTTATTAGGCAGGTAGGTGTATGTCAAATGTAAATTCAAGTCTTACATTGGTACTTCAACAATCTGCTTCAATTGAATTTAATTCAATTATATTGATTATCTGATTAAGAACCTATACTATACTCACAAGTTTCAATTAAGTTAAATTATGTTATTAGCAACATTATTCTCATTAAATATAGATACACCACAAACTAAGCAAAGAAGAAACAAAAAAGAAAAAGTAAAATAGGAGGAAAATATGTTTGTTTATCATATTTCATCATCATCATCAGGTCCTTTTTAGTGTCCAATATATTATCATATTTAGTAAGATATAATTCATAATCACAAATGTTAATCTTGTTTATTGTCATATTGTTTATTTTTGTTAATATATGAGTGCATCTTCTTGTCTCAGAACGCTATATAAAACAAAAAAAGTATTTTTTTTTTTAAATTTATAAATGATGTAAGTAGATATTTCTTTGGGGGAAGGCTATTTATTTTAATGTTTTGAATAGATTAAGAAATGTATATTGAGCGTGATCTTATACACTGAATAAAAAAAATGTATTTATAATAGTACATACTTGATCCTTACACAATTGAGTACAATTATCATTTGAAATACAAATTTAGAAAAGTCAAACATTTTTCAATCCGTGCAGATACATCTCTGGATAAGTAGGACAGTCGCGGCGGGTGGCGGTGGGCGGCGGGGGGTGTCGGCGGCGCGAGAGTGGCGCGGCCGGCACAGTGCAGTGAGCGGCGCGCGGAGAGCCCGGACCGCCATGGCTCTACGCGCATTGTTTATATTGCCCGTGCTTATCACCGCCGGCAACGCCGTCTACGACCGGACGCGCGAAAGCATGCTAAAAGATCCGCGCTACCTGGACCGAGCCTGTCTGCTCAGCCCTTGCTACCCCGCCACAGGCAACTTGCTTATTGGACGGGAATCACGACTCTCCGCCTCCTCCACGTGTGGACTCCATGGCCGTGAGCGCTATTGCATCGTGTCCCATTTACAAGACCGCAAGAAATGCTTTTGGTGCGACTCGACGAACAATACGATACACGACCCCCAGCTGAATCATCGAATACAGAACATTATTTACAAATTTACTCCTGGAACAAGAAACAAATCTTGGTGGCAATCCGAAAATGGGATAGAAAATGTTACAATTCAATTAGATATGGAAGCTGAATTTCATCTTACCCACTTAATAATTCAGTTCAAAACATTCCGGCCTGCTGCTATGTTAGTGGAACGTTCTTTTGATTTTGGAAAAACATGGCGCATCTATCGATACTTTGCACATCGCTGCAACGAAGCTTTTCCTGGCGTTCCGACGCATTCTCAACGATCTTTGACGGAGATTGTATGTGAATCTCGTTACTCAGGTGTGGCCCCGTCTACAGAAGGTGAAGTGATATTCAGAGTGCTGCCACCCAATTTAACATTTGTTAAAAATCCGTACTCAGAGGAAGTGCAAAATTTATTGCGGATGACTAATTTGAGAATTAATTTCACTAAACTTCATACTTTGGGCGACGATTTATTAGACAATAGAGGAGAAATACGAGAAAAATATTACTATTCTATTTACGAAATGACAGTCCGCGGTTCTTGCTCGTGTTATGGACATGCTTCTCGGTGCTTACCTATGCCAGGAGTGGAATCTAAAAACAATATGGTCCATGGACGTTGCGAATGCACCCATAACACACGAGGCTTAAATTGCGAATATTGTGAAGATTTTTATAATGATTTGCCCTGGCAACCTGCCGTCGGAAGAACTTCGAATGCTTGTAAACAATGCACTTGTAACAACCATGCAACAAAATGCCATTTCGACGCTGCAGTTTACAATAAGACTGGAAAAAAGAGTGGTGGAGTATGTGATAATTGCCAACATAACACCATGGGCATTAACTGCGAACGTTGCCAACCTAAATTTTATAAAGATCCTAACTTGGACATACAAAGTCCTGATATTTGTAAACAATGTGATTGTGATCCACAAGGTACCACAGACGAAGAAATTCTCTGTGACGATGAAACAGACGAAAGTAACAATAAAACCGCGGGCCGATGCTTATGCAAAACCAACGTTGATGGACTAAGATGTGATAGATGTAAAGATGGATTTTGGAATTTCGATCCACTAAATCCCGAGGGATGCACCGCTTGTACGTGCAACGGATTAGGAACGATAAACGAACGAGGATGTGACCCAACGACCGGAAACTGTTTCTGCAAGCGACATGTTACTGGAAGAAATTGTGATCAGTGTTTGCCAGAATTTTATGGTTTATCTGACAGCGACGATGGTTGTACCCCTTGCGACTGTGATGTTGGTGGTTCAATAGATCGGGACTGTGATGTGATAACAGGACAGTGTAAATGTCGACCATATGTTACAGGTCGACGTTGTGATCAACCGATACAGAACTTTTTCGTTGGTGCCTTAGATTCAATGGTTTTCGAAGCAGAATCTAGTCAGTGTGATTCGCAAATAGATGATAATGCAATACAAAGTCAAGTGTGTCATGTTGTCATTCGTGAAAACTTTCCAGATGGTAGAAAGGAAACTTGGACGGGACCGGGCTTTATGAAAATACCAGAAGGCAGTACTTTAGTGTTTATAATAGATAACATACAGACTACGATGAATTACAATGTTTTGATTCGTTACGAACCTCAGTCAAATCTCAATTGGGAAGAAGCGACTATACTAGTTAAAAGACCAGGACCCATAGACTTAGATTCCCCTTGCGCTAATGTTCGTCCAGAAGATGATAGAATTACTACTTACTTGCCTGCTAATCAACGCAGTATTTTAGTGACACCGCCAGTTTGTTTAGAAAAGCAAAAAGAAACTGAGATTCGTATATATTTAGGACACCAAGACAGAGGAGCATCAAATCCCCGAGCTTCCGTACTAATCGACTCTATTGTGCTTATACCATCATTTGACGATTTGCCTTTCTTTGCTAATGCAAGTAATATGAAACAAGAATTTAATCGTAATAATTGTGGGGATCCATATTATTACGATCTAAATAGAGATACAATTCCCGAAATATGCAAAAAATATCATGCTAGTATTGGGTTCTATATCAGAAATGGATCTGAATCTTGTCAGTGTGACCCTTCGGGTTCAAAGAGTCATCAATGTCATCCATACACTGGATACTGTCAATGTGTGGAGAATATTGTTGGGACGAGATGCGATCGCTGTGCTCCTGGTACTTATGGCTTTAGCAAATTCGGGTGCAAGCGTTGTGATTGTAATAGTATAGGGTCGTTGGACAATTTCTGTGATGCAACAAGTGGGCAATGTAAATGTAGAGCTAATACATATGGGCGTGCCTGTGACTTATGTCAACCTGGTTATTTCAATTTCCCTAATTGTGAACAATGTGATTGCAACGGTCATGCGGTAGAATGTGATGACAGAACTGGAGCGTGTAGAGAGTGTAGGGATTACACTGAAGGCCATCGATGTGAAAGATGTATAGCAGGCTATTACGGTGATCCACGCCTCGGAGTAGATATTTCTTGTCGACCTTGTCCATGCCCTGGAGTTAAAGGTGATCCTAATAAAAATAATCATGCTGATTCTTGTGAACTCGATTCAGACACAAAGGATGTTGTATGTGAATGTAAGGAAGGTTACGCTGGAGCCCTTTGCGATGTTTGCGCAGATAATTATTACGGCGATCCATTAACAGGAACATGTGAGAAATGCGAATGTAATGAAAATATTGATATAACCAAACCTGGAAATTGCCATCCGTACACTGGACAATGTTTGCAGTGCTTATATAATACAGCCGGAGATCATTGTGAGGTTTGTGAAGAAGGGTACTACGGTAATGCACTTGAAAAGGCCTGTTACAAGTGTAATTGTTCAGTGCTAGGAACTAATTTCACCCAAGGAAATTGTAATGGTGTAACTGGTCAATGTCCATGCTTCAATAATGTAATGGGTATCAATTGTGATCAGTGTACTGAAAATCATTGGAGAATAGCTCTGGGTACTGGATGTGACCCGTGTGATTGCGATCCTATTGGATCTAGATCTCCTCAGTGTAATCCATTTATTGGTAAATGTGACTGCAAACCAGGACACGGTGGCAGGCAATGTGATCAATGTCAAGAAAATCACTGGGGTGATCCAAATATTGAATGTCACGAATGTGAATGTAATATGTACGGCTCTCTTTCACCACAATGTATGCGAGATAATGGATCATGTGTATGCAAACCTGGAATAGGTGGTTATAACTGTGACAAATGCGCTAGAGGATATTTAGGAGAAGCTCCTGAATGTTACGCCTGTGGAGAGTGCTTTGACAGCTGGGATCATGTTATTGATGATTTACGAGTCCAAACTGAATATGCGATTGGAAACGCCAGTAAAATAAAAGTTGTTGGTGCAACAGGTGCATATACTAGAGATTTTGATGAGATGACAAAAATAATATCTGAAGTAGAAAATATGCTAAATAGTGCTAATATGGGACAAACTACCGTCAATGAATTATTATCGAACATCAGTAGTTTACAAAATGAGTTGGCTAAAACTGAAGAGAAAGTAAAAGACAGCAATTCCCATTTAAATGAAATTACTTCACAAATTAATTTAGGCAATGTCACGTTAGATAACTTGAGAAGGAACATTGACACTTTAAAACAAAAAACTCTTGAACTAGGAAATAACGCCACTAAGCTGCAAGAGGCAAACTTGGAAGGCGCGCTGAATTTGACACGAGAAGCAAAACAAAGAGCAATCAAAGCATCAGACGAAGCTGAAAATGTTCAGACTTTGATTGCAAATACCGATAGACAAATCAAAAATACAGATCGCCTTATTGAAATGCAATATGCCCATTTTAATAACAATCAGAATGAAAATGACAAAAAGTTAGATGATATACAATCACAGCTGTCGGAATTGGAGTCCCGCTTGCCTAAATTAAACGAAAAAATGTGCGGTGTGGAAATAGATACTTGTGATCGTTGTGGCGGTGCTGGTTGTGGAAAGTGTGGAGGAATATCTTGCGATCAAGGCGCTGTTACTAAAGCACAACAGGCTTTAGACTTTGCCAACAAAACTGAGCATAGGATCAAAGACCATGAACTCACCGCTGAAGATTTGTTTCGATCGATTTCTTTAGTGAAACAAGACACTATCGCCGTCCGTTCACAGGCTAATGAATTGTTCAATAGAGCGCATGAATTTAAGTCATCATCTGAACGCATTACTAATGAAAGTAAAGACTTGACTTCTGAACTAAAGGACTTTTTATCTAATACTTCCAGTACGCCAGCTGATATAAGATCTTTGGCTAAAGAAATCCTTAATCTGTCTATTAGTATTGAACCGAAAGAGATCACAGAGTTATCTCAACGTATTAATTCGACCGTTTCTCAGCTTACCAATATTGAAAATATTATAACTGAAACAAAACCTGATTTAGAAAGAGCAAAAGCACTGAAACAGAATGCAACTGCCGTAAACCTATCAGCGAATCTTACCTTGGAAACAGCTAAAAAGGTTCTGGAAGCGTTAGATGATGCTCAAGCAGCACAAGACGCAGCAGAGAATGCAATTCAAAAAGCTAATAGTGACATTGAAGCAGCTAAAAATGATCTAATACCGATAGCTAAAGAGACAGAGCAGGCTCAGAAAAAGGCCAATGAAACTAAAGATGAAGTAGAAGGACTAAGGTTGCGTCTCTCTGACTTACAAAAAAATATTCTTAAAATAGAAAGTGATGCAGATCAAGTGAAGCAGGAAGCAAATGATGTCGTGAATAGAGCTGAAACTGCTGAACAAAAAGCAAGACAACTAAGACTTGATTTTAGACAAACAAATATGTCTCTTGCTCAGCGTGCGAACCAAACATTTAATTCAAGAGAGCGAGCACAACTGCTGCTTAGCCGAGCTACGAAGCTTGCTAGTGACACACAAATTCAATTAAAGCTTCTTGCTAATATGGAGGAATTATACAACGATCACAATGAACAATTGAATATTTTGGAAAGAGAAATTTCGGAACTGAATGCGTTGATGAATTATTATCTCACTGAAATTACGAAACAGTCTGATTATTACAGATCCTGTACTACATAAACAAATAATTAACTTGCATCAATAATATGGACCAAAAATAAGATCTTTATTTACCTCCATTGGTATTACAGATTTCATGTGTGCCATTATCATAAATTGTACATTTGAGTGTTAGAATGGTATGTTAAGTAATGTGGTCTAACTGCGTCTCATATATGTAATAGGTATTGCAAGAGTATATTGTAGATAAACGGAGCAAGTAATTGAATGTGTGCTTTGTCTTATAATTTCATTTTACTTTGAAAATTAAATTCAGAACCCTTTATATTGCAATTTTTATAGTTACCCGATACGTTTGATTGTGTAGCACAAACTAGTGATCTTTTATTACATCTTTCAATATCCATCTTCAAAATTTGTTTATTTTTCATTTTACATAAGCAAAAATAAATATATATAACATATAATTTTCGGGCGATAAATGTGAAGATATACATAAATGTCAAATTAATATTCCAAAGAGTTATATTAGTGTTTGTAGAGCGATCTGTTTTATGTTAATAATGTTTATATTAAAGTCATTGTAAACTAGCCATAACTATTACATAATTATTAAATAATAAATGAGTAAGGTGTGATACCTTTTGTTAATAATTATAGATAATTTATGACTTATATAATAATGTATGGCTGTAGTTGTTTACGTAGTTTTTTTCACATAACTTTATGAATGCTTTTGTGTTGTATAAACATTTAAAAAACTTCAGTCGGATTTCCGATAAGTGCGATTTTATTTTAATGTACTTATAATAAATATTTTCGTTATGATTTTAAACTGAATTTTGTCGTACTTAGGTGCCATATCATACATTAATTAATGCATTTATAATTTAATTTACTTGCGTACTTTTTATTTTAGTTTCGCTAAAGATTTTTACAATTTTGGAAATTAACCTTGTAATTCAGGGCACCAATACTTAATTATGAATAAAAACGAGAAGTACATATTGAATACATCATTTTCGTTTTATTTCTGCTTCCCAATGTTATCAATCCTTTAGTTTGCTTAATTTTCAAATTTTTCATATTTTTCCCCCACTAGTTTCACTTAGTGGCAAAAAGTAACTTTTGGTACTGGCCAACTAATTAATTTTATCAACTTATTAGAAACTCCTTATACATTGAAAGAGTACGTTTACACGGTTGATCTTATACTATTACCTCATACTAAACCTCATTTCAAGCCATATGAATACAAAAGAAATTAATAGACATAGATAAAGTTATGGAATTACAAAAAAATATTCGTGTACCGTTTTTTATCTCGCACCATGTCGTTATTTGACTTTTATGCACGCAAAACTTAAAAAAGAAAGAGAAGTCACGAGCATTTATATCTATACATGGTGAAATTCGTTTTGGTCCCTCAAAGGGGTAACTCAGACCATCAAAATGAACAACTTTTCCTATGGAAACAATGCTGGGAACTCAAAAAAAAAAGTTCGTCATTTCCATACAAAAGAGTTCCGCCGTCCGGGCAATTTGTATGGGAATGTTGATTTTTTTTTAATTCCCTGCAATGTTCCTATAGAAAAAGTTGTTCATATTGATGGTCTGAGTCACCCCTTTATGGGTCCAAAACGATCAAAATTTCACCGTGTAAACATTGGTTCTTAAATCAATGTGATAAGGTCTAAAATAGAACACATACATACATACATAAATAGTATCACGTCTTTTTCCCTTGCGGCTTGACAGTGCCCTAGGTCTATAAGACCCGAAAGCCACGTCTAGCAAGTTGGTGGCCATTAGGTGGAAAACGAAATCAAAATAGTGATGGGTTTCTAGCCGCATCGCCTATTAACATGATTCCTCGGAATTTTGCCCGTTCCCTCGATCGGTTTTTACGATCTGCGCGGGAAGAGAAGCAGCTGATACATTCTACGTTTTTTCTTTTCTCCCAGACCAGCATGGAAGTGAAATACAACTGTATATAATCAGTATATAGTTATAGATATCAATGCTCGATCTGTATCTTATTTTGTTAAAGTGTTCTAAAATTAGATCTAGAAATAACGTGCTGTAATGTAGATGCAAAGTATGCAACAAAAACATCTTTCAACAGGTGGCTATACCTGGAGCCTATACTATGCAACGACGAAGGAGAATTGGGCTCAAAGTTCCGGAAGGTTGACCAGGGCTTTCGGCAGGTGGCGCGCATTTTGGAGGCGGACCCGCGACTGCCTGCTCTGCTCCAATCCTCGCGGCTCCAGTCAATGCTTGACTCCATATCGGAGCAACTTATATCTTGTCAATCGGCCCTCAATCAATACATTGATGTAAGTAAACAATTGTGACGTAAGGGCCTAACATAATACTTTTTAGATGAGGGCATTATTCTGGATCCAGAGTAAGTAGTTACGGAAAATTTTGAAACAATATTTGTGTGTTAGGAAAAAAAATGGATTAAGAATAAAACATTTTGAGGCTCTTGGAAATAAAAGTGTATTTTAGACCCTGTTTTCGGGCTGTCGTGCTTTGTTTTTTGAATAGATTCGATGAATTAGTCTTTCATATAAAAAAAAACGACTTCAATAAGATAACTGAACCGATTTTTATGAAAATTAAATGGGACCAAGTTTAAAGCATACCATTTCAAATATTTTTTTTTAAATCATAAATGTGAAAGTTCAGAGGTAACAAACATTAAAAAAAAACTTACAACCGAATTGATAACCTCCTATTTTTTTAGAAGTCTGTTAAAAATATAGTTTAACGTATCTAAGACACCATACGATCATAAAACGTACGTCATGTTGTATTTAATATAATAATGGATATTAATATAATTAAACCCAGGCTCCGAAGCGTCTCAGCTGATGCAACCGGGAAAGTGCTCAGATGACATTGAAGGGGATTAATTGTATTATATATGTACCTAATATGTAGACGATAACAAATATTGAGTATGTATGAGAGTTGTTTCGATGCTTACACTGCTCTCCAACCATCAGACTTGAATAACTGGTCCGGGTCGCTAGTATTACATAAAATAAAATGCTATCTGATATAAAATTTTGACATTGTGTTATTTTTCAGGACAAACGATCTGTTTTTCCAAGGTTGTACTTTTTGAGTGATGACGACCTTTTAGAATTGCTTGGGCAAGCACGCGCCGGGGCCGAAGGTCGTGAGGCAGTTATGCAGACACATCTAAAAAAACTGTTTCCCGGTACTACTGGGGTGAAGCTTGGCCCCGGTGGAATGTCAATCACGGCGTTGTGCAGCCACTTTGACGAAACATTCCAACTGGACCATCCCGTTGATATAGACTGCCCTGTGGAGGTGAATTTTCATTATATTGATACCATTTATGCTATACTTTATTCCGTAATTACTTCACTAAAGATTTATAAATGGCGTTTCAGGTATGGTTAAAAAATCTCGAAAGCGAAATGCGATCTTCACTGAAAAATATGACTTTGAAATGCGTCTTAACTAGTTCTCAAGATCAAGATCCGTTTTCACTTCCGACGCAAATACTTTGTCTTGCACAGAACATTCGATTCACTGAACAAGCGGAAAGGGCTATAGCAACTAAAGACCTGCATAAATTAAAAGCGAACGTAGAAAAGGAGAATTCGTACTACGGTTCGGCCGAGGCGGACGATGAAAGTGAACGACACAAAAGGCAGGCTCTCATATTACAGTGTGCTTATTACATATCCGTCATACGAACGCTGATAGAAAATAATGTGGTTTCGACTAGTGACTGGTTGTGGCAAAAGCAGTTGCGGTAGGTATTCAATCATTAAATTTAATAAATGTTATTCAAGTCGAATAGTAAAAAACTGATTAGACATTTGTTAACAATGCCTAATTTAACATCTAAAACCTAATTAGAATTACGTAGAGACGATGTTTTTCAAATACGGGTACGTAGACTGCTAGTTTGCATTTTGATAGGTATCTTTACTCTACTATCAATACAAAGTTATTCTGAATACATCGCAAATAATGTATTTTACTTGTTTCCCGTTGACAAGAAGCCGAAAGTTTCTTATTACATCCATATCCAGTCCAGATGATGACTCGATATGCGGTTGCATAAGGTATGAACGGAATGTATGAACTTACTGTATTTTCGGAACAAAACATCGGCTCGACTCAAATTATTTTTTAATATATTCTCCCATAACCTCAATATATTTAATACACATATAAAATCAATTCCCTTAAAATAAATATTTTTCCGACTATGGAAACTATTAGAATAATCTCTCATATAAAAAAAAGGACTTCAATCAAACGACTGATCCGATTGTGATGAAATCTAAATGGCATCAACTTTTAAACAAAAAATATTTTTTAAAATAGCTTCATTAATGACGGAGTACTGAGGTAAAAAAAAAAAGGTAAAATACATATAAAAAGGATACAACGGAAATGATTCTTCTTCTTATCGAATCAATGGTCAAATTCCCTTTTTTGCCCAATACTGTGCAACTTGTGTAGCATTTTCTGTAGCCATGATAGGTCCTCTAGTGTGCAAGTCTCAGGGCACGCTGGGCATGACAGTAGATGTGTCATGGTCTGGGGAGACACACCACAGTTGCAAATATTATTTGTAGATTCTGTATATCCTGACCAGGTTATCCGTGCTGCAGCCAACTTGGGTTCTTAGTCGATTCAAGCGGAAACGGAATTGATAACCTCCTCCTTTTTTAAATCAGTTAATAATAATCACTAGGTGCCAGCCCCGGACTTTTGGTTGGGTGGTTGATCCCTTCAAAACCACGATCTCGTACAGCAGTTCCCGAAACACGCGCCGTGTGAACCGGAGTGTTAAGAAGAAACATTTTTTTCTGATGGTCTCCCTTAAAATACGCAATGTGGTTGCCATTGCGTTTGATGCTTCTCTTATAGTTTTGTTGTGTACTCGATCAGCAAAATTTCTTTAGAATTCGAGTCGAGTCGCATTTTAATCGCCTCGTCTAGTCTACACGCATTTATGATTGGCATATAAGACAGATCAATTTATTGTTTTAACTAATACAATTCATGGTGGGCTCAGTATTCCTAGAACTTAATAGCTCAGTGATATGCACACATAGATAGAAACTGTATCGAACGATAACAGTCTTTAGGCTTTGACAGGTGCTTTTCGTCAGCTTGCAAATTTAGACGCATAACTTAAAGACGAACAGTGTAGTATTAGATAGATATTTAATAAATTTAATATCTATGGTAACTTTTTTAGGTTTTATTTACTAGGAAACAAAGAAGTAGTAGTATTAGATAGATATTTAATAAATTTAATATCTATGGTAACTTTTTTAGGTTTTATTTACTAGGAAACAAAGAAGTAGTCGGTAAAATGGGTCTTGCTGACATTTCCTATTCATATGAATACTTGGGAGTCAACACAGGGCAATTTGTGCGAACAGAATTAGCTGACGAATGCTTTCTCATATTGACTCAGGTAATTTATCTTATTTAAAATATACAAAAATGCTATAGCTGCTGACTGGTGGAATTTTTGGCTTGGCAATATAACATAAGATAACTTTTTTATTATACGTAAGCCTAGGACTACGGCAGTATTTTAGCGAAGTATGCCCGCTATTTAACTAATACTAATTAAGAACTAGGCATTATGGTGTAACCAGCTGCTGGATAAAAACTTGAGCAAGTATCTATTTTAAAGAGCTTTTAGGACGCATCTTTAGCGGCGATGCTGCAAAACGTCAAAATAATATTATTTGATGATCAGTTAGTTTCCATCCGAAGCCTATAAACTTAGCTTCAACAATTGTTTACTTATAATATTTCATACTTGTACTTCCTACGGCAAAGACAAATAGCAAAACTGTAAGCCTATTGAAAACACAAAACAATTCAACTAAGTGACTAAACGTCACTAACTTATTTAGCATAACCGATCTTTTGTTAGCTTTTAAGTTTATCAGATAATCTTACAGTCGTTCTTTACAGTCTCTTCACCTGGGACTAGTTGGAAACCCATTTGGACCAGCGGGCACCGGGAAAACGGAATCTGTCAAAGCTCTCGGAGGCTTAGTCGGAAGACTAGTTCTTGTATTTAACTGCGACGAGGTAAGAAATGGCCAAGTGCGAATCTGACTCGCGCACTGAAGGTTCCATACAAATAACTTTATTTATGATATATCTACAAATTTATGGTTATCGGATTTTACTTGTGTGTCATTGGGAAGTAGCTTATAGGTTTTGACTCCCTTGTGACTTCGACCAAATCCGTATTTAATTACAAAATTTGCGATATATGCAGCCGTATCGTTTGATTGCGCTGAGTTAGATGTTGGATTTTTCACAGACGAAGAACTGATTGAATTTTTGGCTAGTTTCTCAGTCTTCGTTAACTATACCTATGAGTACGGGAAAGATCGCCACGGCATCAATTGATGAAGTCATTTCGACCTTATATAAAAATATAGTTTAATATTTTAGTAGAGTTAACTAAATCTCGCTGTAGTTAGATAAAATACCTAAATTGTTAATGTTCCTAACTAATATTATAAACGCGAAAGTTTGTGAGTATGGACGTATAGATGTGTCGATGTTTGTTACTCTTTCACACCAACTTTTTTACTAAATTTTGCATATACGTATTTTAACAAATGGACTACCTTTCAGACATTAACGTGAGCGGAGCTACTGGCGAAAGCTAGTAATATATAAAACAAAGTCGGGTTTATTCGAACACTTATAATTAATTAACGGGTGAACCGATTTTTATTACCGAATTTGTTGGCATGTCACCCCGAATTGCTATTCGGGGTGATTCTGCTGAATAACTATCACATATAATTATACATTATGAGGAATATTTACGATAAAAAATATTAGCGAAACGAAGTTGTTCGCCAGGACAGCTGGTGGTTATAATATAATACAGACTTAAAAAATACCACGGTCATTACTTGGCAAAATGTTGACTGTATATAATGTTAATGTAATTTATAGTCTTCGTGGCGCAGCACGCTAGTCTAGAGGTACAGCAGGTTTGAAACCCGGCGCCGGCAATTCGGAGTTATTTTCCGAATTTAATTTTTCAAGTTTTTGTCTGCGACAGGCAAGCGGTCGGTTCAAAAAGCTTTGCCATATTACAGCATAAATGCTGTCGTCACAGCTGACCCTGGGTCCCAAGGCATCACAGCTGTGGCTACAGCTACAACCGGAAAAATGGTGATGCTCAAATAATGATGAATGTAATAGCGTAAACATTTTGGTATTTAATGATTTGTAGGCTATGGACGCTGAGTGTATGGGACGGTTGCTAAGCGGACTAGCTCTGTGCGGAGCTTGGGGCTGCTTTGACGAGTTCAACCGCCTCAGCGCTGACACTTTAGCCGCGGTGTCGCACCAACTGGGCTCGTTGCTTCCCGCGATGCAGCGCAGTGTTGCTGGACAGCCCGCTAATGCCGTACTTAATGGAAAACAAGTGAGTAATCTGGAAAACATTGGTTATAATCTTCTTATATCCGCATTATCTTCGTATATCGAAAAACATATTAAATTTACTCTTATCTCCTCTTCGAACCTCCATCTTAGAACGAAAATGGGCCAAAACTCACCTATTACTCGTCTGTGCAACGTTTGCAATAGACAGTAATATAATGGATCTTACGGATTCCGTAAAAATAATTTTTAACTTTTTTTCATCCTAATAAAAGTTATATACCTACTTAGTATATATTTTCTCTCAATCTGTCTTGCATTTGGAACGCAGTTTGCGATTGTCTATTAAATAATTTCATGTTATCTTTACAGTACGTTTCACATTGTCAAGTTTTTTAATTAATACTTTGATTTACTCGTAATTTAATTTTTACGTTACGCTGCTTTGTAGCGTTACAATTGTATAATTTTTTCTTAATACATTTAGAGTTTGTCTATAATTGACTGTACAATTAAATCATACGTAAGGATGTACCTATCAGGTATCAAGAATTATTATGACAGTTGTTGACAAACCAAATATGTTTAATTATAATATATAAATAAATGTATATATTATAATTAAACAAAATATCTTGTTTGTTGTGGTTTCTCGTGCAAGTGGCCATCACTTAGCATATACCAAAATACACTGCTCTAATCGCAGGAATAATGGAAGCTAATATAAAACGTTTCAATAAACATGGACGTTAGGTGGAGGTAAATGCTTGGTGCGGCGTGGCGGCGACCCTGAACCCGGCCGGGCGCGGCTACGGCGGGCGCCGGCAGCTGGCGGCCGCGCTGCAGCGCGCGCTGCGCCCCGTGGCCATGTCGCAGCCCCCGCCGCGCCCGCTGGCCGCCAGCCTACTCGCGGCGCGCGCGCTGCCCACCGCCGAGCGGCTCGCGAGTCTCCTGTGCGACGTGTTTTCTCTCGCCAGGTATGGTTTATTAGTAGTCTTTCTTAATTGTTAATTAATCATTATTCTGGACTGAAATTTTTTAGGCAATCCATTTGCAATATATTTATTGACGTATTTGATTGAATATAAAATATTTTTCATCCATTAACCAGCTCGGTGAAGGTCGTTCTAAGGCGGGATCCTATACTATAGGCAGCGGCCGGCAATAGAGGTATTGACTGATGAAAATGAGAGTGTGGGTCGAGGCGATGCCGAGGCACCACATCACATAGGTTTGTCGAATGCCTCATTGCTGCCTCTTCTAGGATTGTATAGTAGTAGTATAGTAGTTTTGTCAAAGAATGTGCCAAATTCAAAGTAGCATAGAATTTAAAAAATACTAAAACAACACACATACTTTTAAGTCTGTATCGCCGACAAGTTTCGACCTACACAGAAGGCCATCTTCAGAGTGACTTTCGGTCACTGAGGATCAGTTATCTCCGTGGTAGCATTATTTATAAGCAAACCGATCGTTCCATTTTTAAATTAGACGACTGATATAAGTTTTCATAGTAATTTTGCTGGGAGCTAAAACTCGATGGATACAGATTTTCATATATACTTTGCTGGCTTGTTTATGACCAGTAACACCAATTTATCTAAAACAAGGTTGTTAAAATAATGCTTGGGTTTCCAAGCATATTTGAGAAATAAACATTCATATAATAGGTATACAACAGTTATTATCACCGAAACCGAAACTAAAAAAGTAACGTTCAAAAAAAAAAATCTCATTGTACAACAGAAAAATATTCATACTATAAATTGTTTTTTTTTTCTCTACATTAACACAGCGAGCTTCTAAGCGGTCAGCGTCACTACGATTGGGGTCTACGTGCACTAAAAGCGGCGGTGAACAGCTGCGGCGCGGCACTGTCCTCGGCGCGGCGAGCGGACGATGCGACGCAAGCGATGCTTCTGCGTCAACTTCTTGCGCTCAATAATCTTTCCAAGCTCACTGCGCATGATGCTAAAAGGTAAGAAATAATATAAATTAATGACAAATTTCTAAAAGTAAAGCAGTGATATTTTTTCATAGAACGAACAACTATTCTTTAGAAATACTATGTAGATTTAGCATCACATTTACAACCGGCCGCCAACCTAAACTCTAACGATTATCAGGTTATAACAATTCAAAATTTCCATTTATTTTCAGATTTGAAGACATTTTGAACTTAGTCTTTGGAGCCACGAACGAAGAAGAATCTACTAATGATCCATTAAAAAAAGCCTTGGAAGATAGCGTTGAAACGCTTGGACTAACGCGAAACGACGTTCAGGTACATTGAAACCGGGTGTTGCAAGTGTTCAATCAATTTCTCCTCATTATCAAGAGTATTTTTGCGTACCCCTTAATGTTCAATGAATATTATTGTACTTGTGCAACACTTTTTATACTCTTATTTTCAGATACAAAAATGTATGCAACTATATGAACAATTACAACAACGAATGGGAGTGGCGATTGTCGGCCCGCCAGGATCCGGGAAAACAACGATCAGACAACTTTTGAAAACTGTAAGAAAATATTTGAACATTATAGGCGATTTAAAATTTACTTGTCTTTTTTAATCGTGTGTAAAATCTTCTTCGTGTTTCAGGCACTAACAAGGCAAGGCAGAACCATTGTAGAATACGTGATCGGGCCCAAATCGATGAGTCGCGAAAGTCTCTTGGGTCGCATCGACCGCGACACGCGACAGTGGGCTGACGGCGTCATTTCTGCAACTGCTCTCGAGATCTCCAACCAGGCGGCAGGTAAAGAGCCTCTAATGAATCGGGTCACTAGGTGGATCCATTGTGAAGTTCATGATTGTTCAAATCCATGGGTTGCGAGAGTTGACTGAGCTGCATTTACAATTTACTGGTTAGGGGTGTCATCCTCAACTGCTTGGCTGGTGGTTGCAGGTCTGGCAGCGGATACGCGGGCCCGGCTGTCCCGAGCTGCTACTTGCTTTCCCATTCTCATCCGATCGAGTAGTATCCCAATACCTTCATACCCTTCCTTGATCCAATAAATACCTATCCTTCCCCAGCTTGAATGCTTTCGATGGGCAGCAGCGTCGGAAGCACAGGCAGTGAAAAAAACTCCGCTGGCCAACCCGCCTGCGAAACGTGGTTAGTGTGGCAATATCCTCCCATGTAACCAAGAAACCTTGCGAGAGGCCTTTGTCCAGTAGTGGATTTCTTATGGCTGTAATGATGATGATGACTGAGCCACCTCCAAAATATTTACACTATTAGCTGACATGTTCGTTAGTACTAAATAAAGATACAATAGCTCCCAGTGACGCTGAGAAACAAGAACCCTCATCGACGTCATGATCATAACCTATAAAAGATTAATAAATTGCTTGCCGCAATGACCTATAACGTCCCACAGTGCTTACATCTTGGACCCTTGTTCTTCATTCTTTTTATCAACGACTCTGTAATCTTTGTAATCTGTTTTATGTGCCTTTATATAAAATAAAATAAAAATTAAACTGATTTACCCGTCCGTTCCCTAATATTATACGGTGATATGAGTTTCTAGAAATTTCCATATATGTCCTCAACAGCAATGTGGTCATGGGTGGTACTGGACGGCGACGTGGACCCCGAATGGGTGGAAGCCCTGAACTCGGTATTGGACGACAACAGGCTGTTGACGCTGCCGTCGGGAGCGCGGCTGCAACTATCGACCGGTGCCAATTTCGTGTTTGAGACACACCAGCTTAAGCACGCCTCGCCCGCCACCATTTCGCGTCTTGGCATTGTACTACTTAGGTAATACTATGGGATAACGCGAAAATAAATAAATATAAACGCGAAAATATCACTATATAGGTACGCAGCGAAATGGAGAGATACCACGCCTAGCTGCAACAGTTTGTATTTGTACACATCGATGGGTATGTAAAATTGATTCAAATCGTATCTTACTCATAATTAGTAATCTGTGGTTTGGTTTGTCAAGAAGTCAAAAGCGAGAGCTAATAATTTCGTCAGCGAGAATTACATCTTCTGGAAAATGATATTTTTCAGATTGGCCTGGGTCTTGGATGTATATCTATATATGTATTTGTTATAAAATATAGTATCGTTGAGTTAGTATCCCATAACACAAGTCTCTAACTTACTTTGGGGCTAGCTCAATCTGTGTGATTTGTCCGTATATATATATTTATTTATTTATTATTTATCTTCTATCCTCTTACAGCGTTAATTTATTACTTACTACCGAAATTTATTTTCCGCTTTCATTTTTAGCGATAAAAATTGTTGCGCTGAAGAAGCATTAAACAGTTGGATTCGGGGAAAAGAGTTTGATGATGAAACGGTAAAGATGGCCGTGCCTCTACTTGAAGAAGTAATCAAGAAATGTTTGCAATGGTTTGATTCGCATAAATCTGATGTAGTGGTGAAAATATGCAATACAACTATGGTAATTATTGTTTATACTTGGCCATAGCTTTTTGTTTTCTATCAGCTAGAATGGTCCATTCATTTACGGTCCCGACAGCGAACAGCTAGAACATTTTAAAATTTTTGAAAGTGAGTATAAGCGTGATAGAATATATATATGTGATCAGGATGGAAGAAGTGTGTGAGCAGAACGGACGATGTTAACGAAGTTCTAGAGCATTCCATTCTTGAAGCTTCGTGACAATATAGTATTCGAGTAACTTTTTTCCAGGCGAAACAAATGCTAACTCAGTTCATATACGCGTATCAAAATGCGCCGTCGCTCAATCGACACGTGACTCCTGAAGAACTTATACAGTTAGCGGTGCAACGCAGTGTTGCCGGAATACTGAAGGAGAGCACTTTTGACGCTTTCTATGAACAGGTAGGTCAATAATATATATTGGAATATTTTAAAATTAAATAACAATCGGCATTTCTATCCGGAACTGCACACGAGACTTTGCACGCCACGCAGACTAGCCCACAAAGCTGTTAATAAAAAATGTAGTTACAGATATATTAGTCAGGATCTAAGTTTGGATGGATTTTGAAATTGAGTAACTCCAAGTGGCAGCACTAGTTTTATTCCAATGAGCTTCCTCGTTAGATTTAATGACCTTTGATGTTTAAAAACATTTGGTGAATTTAAGTCTCGGTGCTGCAACCAGGAATAATGTATTTTTTAGAACTTTTGTATATACGTTGTATGTATGTATGTATGTTGAAGATGTATGTATGATCGATTGGGAAGATCGCGATCAAGGTGCAGTATTTCAAGGGCTGAAGCATTATTTCATTGCGAACAAGATCGCGGCGGAGGTGCAAGTACCGACACTTAACGGCCAAGGGGGCGGAAGCTTATGAGCTGTTGGTCAATTTCGGGGTGCACAACCCCGGATTGGATGCAAATTTTCCCGCTATGTGTGTCGTGTGTGCAACCAACAGGGGCATCTGCGTGCCCTAGAATGATGGACAGTCATCACTTACGATTTGAAGGACATCAGGAAGATCAATGCACGGACAATTCAGAGAAATTTTTAACTGGCGACGTATCAATATAAATGACTGTTAACCTATTTATAAAAAATCTCAGCGTGTTCTGGATTACATTCTCAGCTGGAGTGATTCGTAGCCCGGTGTTCGCTGCTCGAAATATATTTTGGACGTTATTCTCCCCTTAGGCATGTGCGGACATCGGTGGAGCGGTTGGAGTAGGCGATGCGATCAGCCGCATCACTATCGCGGCCGAGGCTCACAGCTGGCAGGGCGCAGTGCTGCTGTCGGCGCGACTGAGCGCGCGCGAGCCTACACTCCGCGCCGCTCTGAACGCTGGTCAGCATCTTCTTGTGGTCGGACCTCATGCTTGCGGGAAAAAGTACGTGGTTTTAAATTTTACAGATGATAATATAGTTTTACAGATAAATACAGTTTAGTATCGACATGTGGTCCAAACACCTATTGCATAAGGTCTTTTCATACTCATCTAACAGCCTCCGTGGTCCAGTGGTTAAGGCGTTTGCCTGTTGACCCGGGGGTCGTGGGTTCGATTCCCACCGGAAGCATACTTTGTTTAGTTGTTTCCAGTTTGGTTAGGACATTGCAGGCTTGAATCACCTGATTGTCTGATAATAAAGATGATTCCGTGCTTCGGAAGGCACGTTAAGCCGGTGGTCCCGGCTGCCATCTGGTAGTCGTTAAAGGAACCACGTCAGAGGCCGAGAGGCGGTTCCGAAGAACTCTGACACCAGGGTGTGCATGGTCGATTAACCGTGACACCTACTCGAAATGATGATGATACTCATCTCATAGATGGCGCCACTGATTTATTCACAACTATGATTGCGCCATATTATAAGCCGCATAAATTAAAACAGTATTCACGAAATATATCTCATTTGAAAGCTTTTTCATCTAATATTTAGTAAATATCTTTCACATTTAGGCTGCGCCATCTAGTGACGGGTGGAGTAGGCTGTCAGTCTTGCACTGCAACGCCGTCGAACTTGGTGGTTTGGGATGCTTGAGAATTACTAGCCCTCACGCATGTTAAGCAACTTCAGGCGTGGTCATAACTTTGATTAGTGACACCAAGTTGTAGACACTTCTCGACACTTCGGAAGATGTGTCAGTCGCCTATGTAGGCATGCCTTTATTCACACGAAAAACAAACAAATAAGCATAGTGATAAACATGTAGCATTGCTAAATATAACCTCATCCGTGCGTGTCTTTGGTAGCATCCTTAGCTGCAGTGCTTCGGAGCCCGGGATCCTCTTTCCGGTTTTACAAGCTTTTATTCAGTTTCACCTGTCCCGATGTGTCTGTAATCAAATCTTGCATGTTAAATTTCAGCCACTTCCCGGTTACCGATTGAGCTGAAATTTTGCATGCGTCTGTAAATCGGATGACAATACAATATTATGGAATCGTTACGCTGGTCTGATGATGGTAGTGAGAAGGTGGCCTTATGAACTTTTAAAGCTTAACAAGATACACCAATCGTGTTATGGCTCATTTGATTTGCCTTGGAAAGCACTTTACAGTGTGGATTCGCTTATAATAAAAGCTTGTAAAAAATAACCTGTTTTATACATAGCATTGATGGCTACATATATTTTTGTTTCATTTTTCAGCTTACTTATTGAACATGCTCTTAAGGAAACGGACTCAACAGTTATAATGGTAACTTGCACGCCTATCACAGAACCTTCGGACATTATAGCGGAATTAAAGAGGGTAATCATTTTTAAATTACTTTTTTTTACTTTTATTTTTTATTATTGATTTATAGTTTTCTTTATTTTTAATTAACTTTGAATACATAGATATTTAAAATATCTTCGCTAATCTGATCCATTTTAACCGACATAAACATAATTGAAAAAAAAAGCAGGTACATGTTTTCACTATTTTATATTTTTCGTATGTAGGTATCACAATCAGCATAATTGAAACTTTACTACAAAAATATACATAAAAATACGAAAAACTATATCTATTACGACCATTAATTATTTCACTTTTAGTTTAGTATACAGCGTGATTTTGAACTCCCTAGCTATATTGAAATCTGGGAATCAGAATCCCTTATGGAATACAGAATTGTAAGAAAAAAACGTAAAAAACGAAAAAATAAATTTAGCCTTTCATAGAAATTCGGCCAGCTGATCGGCGACTTTGTATGGGAAACCTAATTTTCTTTTTACTATTTCACCTTTTTTTCTTGCATTTCTGTGTTCCATTAGCGATTCTGATTCCCAGATTTCAATAAAGCTAGGCGGTTCAAAATCACGTTGTATGATAAGTCATCCTAATCCTAACTAATATTATAAATGCGAAAGTGAGTTTGTTTGTTTGTTTGTTACGCTTTCACGCCCTAACTACTGAACCGATCATCATGAAATTTTGCATACAAGTTCTCTGGAGTACGGAGAAGGACATAGGCTACCTTTTATCCCGGGAAAAAGTACTATTCCCGAGGGGTCGACTTTAACGCTGGCGGAGCCGCGGGCGAAAGCTAGTTGTATAATAAATCTTTATTTTTCCCTAGCACAACGTGGTGCGTGCAGGCGGGCGCGGAGGCGGGGCCGCGGGGAGCGACGCTCGCTGCGTTCTTGTATTGAGAGCCTTACAACGCGCGCAGCTTGACGCTTGGGGTTGCAGTTCGTTGCTTCAGTTCCTTCTACAGGTAAAATGAGTAATAACTAAATAGGTGCGTTATTAACTGTGACATCGGGCCGTAAATTATTTCTTTATATCTATATCGCTCGCACTTAGGGGTCTGATGGAGCTGCTTAGTGATGTGCGTAAGTAAAATAAAAGCGCATATCGATAAGGGAGATGTTGAACTATATTCACTTTTATTAACATTCGTTTGTGCTGTTATGTAAAATATTACCTGTATGTAAAATATTATACCTGCAATATAATACTTTTGTAGTATTTGTCTCATTCACTTCTACACTTTAAATCAGGCATTTACTCCCAGTACTTTTCTACCTGCCACTGATGGATACTCACCGTTGTCATAAAATGAAGAATATAGAAAACTAGCTTTCGCTCGCGGCTCCGCCCACGTCAATGTCGATCCCTCGGGAATAGTACTTTTTCCCGGGATAAAAGGTAGCCTGTGTCCTTCTCCGCACTCCAGAGAACTTGTATGCAAAATTTCATGATGATCGGTTCCGTAGTTACAGTTAAAGCGTAACAAACAAACAAACAAACTCACTTACGCATTTATAATATTAGTAAGGATATATAATGTGTAAGTACATTTCCATGCTGGTCTGGGAGAAAAGAAAAAACGTAGAATGTACCAGCTACCTTCTCTTCCCACGCAGATCGTAAAAGCCGATCGAGGGAATGGGTAAAATCTGAGGAATCAAGTTAGAAGGCGATGCGGCTAGCAACCCATCACTATTTTGGTTCCGTTTTCCACCTAATGCTCACCAACATGCTAAACGTGGCCTTCAGGTTATATAGACCTAGGCTCTGTCTACCCCGCAAGGGAAAAAGATGTGATACTATGTATGTACGTAAGTACGTTTGCCTTGGTATGGTATTCGCATTTGTTTCGGCAGCTGATCCAGCAGGGCGGGTGGTGGTCGGTGGGCGGCGCGGAGTCCGGCGGCGCGGTGTGGTGCGGCGCGCCGCTGCGGCTGCTGGCCAGCGCCGCCGCTGCTCCGCCGGATGCGCGACTCGCCGCCGCACTGCCCACTATTACTTTGCTGTGAGTACTCTACACCGTGTGGTGTAGCAGCCTCCGTGCTCCAGTGGTTAAGGCGTTTGCCTGTTGACCCGGGGGTCGTGGGTTCGATTCCCACCGGAAGCAAACTTTTTTTTAGTTGTTTCCAGTTTGGTTAGGACATTGCAGGCTTGAATCACCTGATTCTCTGGTAATAAAGATGATTCCGTGCTTCGGAAGGCACGTTAAGCCGGTGGTCCCGGCTGCCATCTGGTAGTCGTTAAAGGAACCACGTCAGAGGCCGAGATGCGGTTCCGAAGAATTCTGACACCAGGGTGTGCATGGTCGATTGACCGTGACACCTACTCGAAATGATGATGACCGTGTGGTTTCCGGCAGAGTAGAAAAGGACCACTCCAACTCTTCCCGTGGATGTCGTAAGAGGCGACTTAGGAAATACAAGCTAAACAAAGCTCATAAATATCAGTAGACCTCTCCAACCCGTCTGGCCAGCGAGGAGAGTGTAGGCCAAATCCTCTAGCTGCTCTGGCCAAGTATGGCTCCGGTAGTGCAGAGAGGGTCCTGCTCCTGCAGTGGAGACTAAAAGGACCTGCTAACGATGACGACTCTACACCTTGCAGTACTTGTGGCAAGCTTTGGCACCTACACCGTAATCGTCATCTAAATGAACAGATACAACCAGGAAAAAAGAGCACTCAGAGTATTATTATTATAGAATGATACTATGATTTTATAGTCAAGATAGGCTTGCGTTATTTGACTACCTTTCTCTCCACAGTGCTAATTGCTTTCACCTTCCTTCGTAAACTGTCTCAATCCTCGCTTGTACTCTATTTTCAAGACTTCTATATATTGTTTAAATTTTAAGATGTCGTGGACATCAGTGGTATTCATAGTCTAAATAAACATTGTTTCTTTCTTTTGTATTTCTATTGTATTTACCTATCTAACCTAACTAAAAAATAAGGAATGTGATATTTTAAATTAATTTAAAGATGTATTTACGAGTACATATGTGTACATGAGATATCCCGCATCTATTTGTTTATGTTTTTATTCGTAGTGTATGGTTAGGGTTAGGCTGTTTAGGTAGGGTACTAGGATTGATGGTAGGTTACAGCCTCTCTCTCTCCATATTTCATGTACAGGTGACTAGCTATTACAGTACATAACGGGACTACACAGTGACACTTTAAATACACCCGACACAAACTACACAGGAACACTTTTATATCAGCTATTTATCTATACAATATGTATTCAAACACACTTAATTCATTCATAATATTGCGCTGGTTCTATTTTGACCTCACTTAAGGTCACTCCTTAATGTTTCAGTGAACCAGATGATGATGAACTATTGGAACTGGCGAGAACTTCACTCATTCATAATGTAGACAGAAATATAAAAGAAAAGGAAATAGCGAACATTGTTCCTAAAATAGTAGCGATGTTTAAAGAAGTAAGTTCTGAATTGGTTAAGTACCTATACATATACCTGTGTTTTTATTCACAATATTTATATAAAAAACAAAAATTCTGCAGGTGACTGAAACGTTTTATTCTCGACCACATTACAAATGGAATACCTCACATTTGGTGAAATGGTGTGAAAATGCAAAGTGGTATTCTCCATCAAATCTCACAGACCTGTCAGCGGTAAGCATATGTTAAACGTTGCTAATGCTATCTTTTATTATTTAACCTTACTTTGATGATGTTTATTTAAAATTTGTGGCAATTGTGGGAAAAGTGACTGAAAGAGGGATGCAAAGATTTGCTGATCAATTCTGTTCCTAAATTAGTGTGGCAAGGTATTGTTCGCAGAGTAAAGGCGTTGGCTATAACAATTTAAATTATTTGCTCGTAGGCCGATAATGTGAAAAATTGTTACAGGCTTTGATCGCCGAAGGGAATTCAATATTCAAAGACAGGCTGGTAACAGAAGAAGAATGTGCTAGATTCGCTACAATTTGCAGAAGTCACCTAAAAGATAGCTGTGAAGTTATGTATTTTACGGTGAAGCAACGTGACCACGGTGTCTACTTGGACGCCACAGACCGTGAAGACTGGAGCCAACGGACGCAGAAACTCATCAGCCAGTGTCGTAAGTGTAAAAAGATTAAATGTATAAAACAAAATCTTGTATTTGCGTTTATATACTCGTATCTAGGTCAGGGAGTCATCCTCAACTGCCTGGCCGGTGGGTGGCGGGGTAGCATCGGGCACGCGCGCCCGTCCTTCCCGAGTTGCTACTTGCTTTTCTCCATTCATCAAAGCGACTAGTATCCCAATACCTTCATTCCCTTCCTAAATCCAACGAATTCCTATCCTCCCCCAGCTTTCAAATGCTTTTGATGGGCAGCAGCATTGAAAGCACAAGAAGCCAAAGAAACTGCGCTCGCCAATCCGCCTGCTAAGCGTGGTGAGTATGGCAATAACGTCCCATGCAACAAATAATGCTTTTGTCCAGCAGTGGACTTCTTACGGATGTAATGATGATGATGATGATGATTCGTATCTAATATTTTCTACTCGTCTATTATATACATTAGATTCATTCGAAGTCTATGAACACACATGTTACAATAATATCAACATTAATTTATATTTACAGTAGCCGAAAACGAACTGGCTTTTGGAGCGAATGGTGCCGAACTATGCTCTGAGTTAGCCGTGCTGTGTTCGGCGATAGCTAGAGCTGTAAGTCGTGCTTATTAAATTTAACAGACCGATGGCAAGTCAGCAATGTTGCCTCATTAAGTACCAGCATAACGTACAGTGTGGCAGATATATAGATACCTGTAAGGAGAAGGACAAAACTTAGATTAGGCCCAACGCAGATGACACACTTTTTGTCCGATCGAATCTGCGGCGCACAAAAGTTTCTATGGTGCGTCGTGTGCGCTACTGCACAGCATAGGTTCTATTTTCACGGACTAAAAAGTGCATCATGGAAAGTCTGTCGTCTGTGTTGGCCCTTAAAAAGTTGATCAACCTAAACAGAACGTGTCAGTATTTGTACAGCCATAAATGTAAGGACTGTATTGATGACAAAATAGTAGCATTTAGTGATGTAAGAATAATTCAGGTACCACCCTTAAATGTTGTTCATGCGGTAAAACATGCTTTATCTTCACAATTTAGTCACTTCGACTGACATTAAGGTTGCATTTAGGTTCGATTTTAACTTGATAATCTAGACAAGATGATATTACAAAGAAGTCTGAGAAGTTCTCCTCAAATAGCAGATAGTAACTTACAGTCTTATTATAAAACGAGAACTTTAGTACCTGGTTTAAACCATTATCCTACCAAAATGAGTCAACACGTTAGACTTTGATGTTTCTCAGCTATCATCGTCAATTTGTGTTGGTCGGGTAATGTAAAGACGGTTTGTGTGTGGTGCCGGCAGACGAGCGGCGGCGTGGTGACGTGCGTGAGCAGCGCGGGCTGTGGGAGGCGCGCGGCCGCCAGGCTGGCGTGCGCCGCGCTGCCCGCGCAGCTGTTCGTCATCGAGTCTGTGCAACACTTCAACATCACCTTTAAAAATGTGAGTACATTTTCTTAGTTGTGAGACCAAGGACGTTATAGTAGAAGGACTGAGGTCTCATAGTAATATTTGGAGCAGAAAGCGAAGACAAACTTCGGAATTCTATCTCGCTCTAAAGTAGGGTGACCAACTATAGAATAGATTTCTCGGACATTAAGCACTTAGGTAAAGCCAAGTGGGTGGTACACGAGTTTCTCAATCTTGTACGATCGTACGAGATTCGTTAAACGTTCATTCAGTCAGCGCGCACGTCCCAACTTGAACATATGCTTTATTAAGCGGTATTTAATTATAAAAACAAAAGTATGAAAGTAAATAGGTCGAAACAAGGTATTTTTTCCATGGATCATTACTTAGTTTTAACTAAAATCGTGATTTGACAACAACAAAAAAATAAAATAAAAGACCTATCACGATTTTCAATATAAAACGACAATACGACTAATTCACATCCAAAGGGGTTCCATAGCTCGTTCCAAGGAGAACGCGCAATGTAAATTCAATTGCGTGATAGCAACACGAAAGCTGCGTTGCACTCGAACTGATATTATCGATAATATTTAATAGTTAATATAATTATCTCACATTTTTTAGGTTGCTCCCATCTGTTGATTAAAATATTTATCAGTAACTATTATGGAATGCATGTTACGAAAAGAATCCGAACTTTGGCATACAAAAAGTTAAAATACATCAAAAGTCGCGTTTTGATGTACATGAATGAAAGGCAAGCCAATCGACAAATACAAATGACTGTTTATCGAAATAACGCGATTTATTTCTGTGGATATAACATTACTATTTCGCTCATCATCATCATCATTTCGAGTAGGTGTCCCGGTCAATCGACCATGCACACCCTGGTATCAGAGTTCTTCGAAACCACCTCTCAGCCGCTGACGTGGTTCCTTTAACGACTACCAGATGGCAGCTGGAACCAACGACTTAACGTGCCTTCCGAAGCACGGAATCATCTTTATTATCAGACAATCCGGTGATTCAAGCCTGCAATGTCCTAACCAAACTGGAAATAACTAAACAAAGTATGCTTTTCGTAGGAATCGAACCCATGACCTCCGGGTCTACAGGCAAACGCCTTAACCACTGGACCACGGGGGCAGTTACTACAAACTTCGCTAGTAATGGTGGTGGCGTGGCTTATGCAAAAACTGACAAACGCGTTCCCTTTGCAAAGTCCACGCGTAGCTATTCTATGCTGATATATTTCTATGGTAGGTACCTATGTCGGTGTCATTGATAAGACCCATGCTATGATCATTTATACTGATCACTTTTGACAAATAGCAACTGTAGAAGGGAATAGCAACAGTAGAGATGTTGATAGTACGCCTGATGGATCGAAACTTTATTCTATAACTAGCTGTTACCCGTGGCTCCACTAGCATTAATGTCGATCCCTCGGGCACAGTAGAATTTCCCGGAATGAAAGGTAACCTTTGTTCTTCCTCGGGCCCCAAACTACCTCCATATCAAATTTCATCCAAATCGGTTCTATGGTTGAAGCGTGAACATTCGAAAGACAGACAGACAGAGTTCACCTACACAGATCTTTTTTAAATGCATACTAGAACTTATATACGTATTTTCATAATTATAAGTACAGAAATGAGAAAAATTCCATACAAACTTTACCCCCCCCCAATTCTTCCAAATAGGTTCAATGGTTGATGCGTGAAAAGGGGACAGACAGAGTTACTTTCGCATTTATAATATTAGTATGGAAGTATGGATTTTATGTACGAAGTACCTATAAGTACACATTACTGATAAATCAGATTCAACAAACTCGGCAGATAAGATGGACACCCTAGCCAAGGCACAACATTTACTAACTGAAAACGGTTATGTTATTTACCTGTGTGTGAAAGGATAATGCACAATGCAGTGCACTGTCGCTTCGATCTCTTGAAACAACAAGTTATATTATTTTACTCTTTCAGTCTGCTTAAAAAATTCGAAGGCTGCGGGATTTCTTAATAATATGGCGGCAATGTTGAGATCGTACTAGGGTTGCTAGACTAAATTTAAATTTAATACTATATTAAGATTGCTCTTTTATTATCGATAAGAGAAAATTCTTAATTAACTGTAAACATACAGTTTAGTTAATAAAATAATTATTCCATGTAAAATAAAACAGGAATTATTTCATTATTAATTAAATATTTGTTTTGCTTTACTATCATTTTCTTCCATTATTTACATTTGTATGCAATGGCAAGGGTGCGAGAGGGAAAAAATGCCGAGGTATTTCCGTCTCACTCTACCCTAGAATTTTTGCACAGCATTATGCTCTCTATTCTTTAACTTAGCGTTAAGGGTTAATATCGTATATCAAAATCTGAAACAGTTCTATCAGGGTACTAAGGAAACCACATACTATATAGATGTGTGAGACACAGTAGTGAAGTGACACTCCCTGTACGTGAGAGTTCGGGCATCGGTGACCTTGAGCCAGGGTGTGTAAGACTTTTTGCCAATTCTTCCAATTTAAAAAAGAATTAAAAAACTGAATAGGCACATATATTCTCTATTATTTAACCCGCTAACAAAATTTGATGGGTATCGGTTGAGAAATTCGACCTGTAGAGTAGAATAACGGGACAGCGGGACATACGAACGATTTTTGAACAGTGAAGCATAGCTCATGATTCGCGCTCACTCGGTCAAAAAATGTAACAACTAAAAATGCAGATTTTTCGTTTTTATTAGGGTCCGTACCCAAAGGGTAAAAACGGGACCCTATTAATATCGCTCCGCTGTCTCTCTGTCTGTCTGTCACCAGGCTGTATCTCATAAACCGTGATAGTTAGACAGTTTAAATTTTCACAGATGATGTATTTCTGTTGCCACTATAACAACAAAAACTGAAAAATAGAATATACTAAATATTTAAGGGGGCTCCGATACAACAAACGTGACTTTTTTGCTTCTTTTTGCTCGATATTGATAACGGCAATAGGTAGATGCTTGAAATATTCACAGAATGTTAAGTTATATATTTACTTTAAATAAATAGTTAATTAAAATAATTATCATAAAGAGGCTCCCACAAAACAGACATGATTTTTTTTGCCGTTTTCATAGATAACGTTACGGAACCCTTCGTGCGCGAGTCCGACTCGCACTTGGCCGGTTTTTTTATTATAAATGATGAAATTTTTATCGTTTTGGACCCTTAAAGGGGTAATTCAGACCATCAAAATGAACAACTTTTCCTATGAGAACAATGCTGGGAAGTAAAAAAAATCGACATTCCCATACAAACTGTCCGGGCGGCGGAACTCTTTTGTATGGAAATGGCAAAATTTTTTTTGAGTTCCCAGCCTTATTCCCATAAAAAAAGTTGTCATTTTGATGGTCTGAGTCACCCCTTTAAGGGTCCAAAACGATCAAAATTTTACCGTGTATAAAACATTTTTGATCAGGCAGTGACAGCCGCCAGCGAGGGCCGGCGCTCGCTCGTGCTGGTGGGGGAGAGCGCCGTGAGCGGCGCGGCGCTGGCCCGCATAGAGGCGTTACGCCGCGCGGCCTCGCCGCTGGCCGCACCCGCTGACTTGCTGCCGCCGCAACTCACGGCGAGCGCCTTCGACCGTGTGTACATTTTGTTTTATCAGACTGTGTTTTATCAGACAGACGTAGTGACGTGCCGTTCCCGGGAATATTGGAAACTTTGGGAATATCCCGTGTAAGTTTCCGGAAAATTTCCCGAAGTTGGGAATATTAATATTGATGTAACAAAGTTAAAGTTTTTTTTTCTATATGCAGGGCAACTTTCGTTGCATTTTTATATTTGTTATCGGTTTTGATGATGATGACATTATTTGTGTGTTAAAAAGTGGTCAAAAGCTTTACTCTTCGCTTTTATTGTTGTATGCACGTAAATAAATATATGCATAAACGATTAAATTATATTATTAAAAAGAATGGAAACTTTGGGAAAGTTTACGGAAACATTGGGAATATTCCCGTAAATTTACAATGTGTAAATTTCCAATATTCCCAGCGGCACATCACTAGTTACACGGTACAACCTCAATGAGGCTAATGATAAAGCGAAAAGCGTAAGCAAATACTGGTCGAAGGAAGTATGATCAGAAGGAACTACGTTTTACTGATGTCGTCTGCTCTTTTATTTCTCAGCTTCTCTTATTACCGCTCAAATTATACATACAACAAACAAGTAGCTTATGCATGATCTAAAATTTATGAATTATGTCTAGAAAACCGAAATAGCAGTTATATTTTTTTTACAGAAATAAAACAAGTCCTAGGCATAGTGATATGTCTCGACAAGAGTCAGGAAGACCTCTGGGATCTGATGGAAAAGTTCCCTTGGCTGCACTCTGAGCACATGGTGTGGATCGACGGCTGGTGCGCGGAGACAGTGCGGGACATGCCTAGTCTCATCATCAATAGGTTACTCTTTACACCTTTGCACATAGATGTACAAGCGCACACGCACGCTTCTTTGAGTTGTTATTGTAAGGTGAGTAGCATGTGTTATATTAGATTTCACTTCAATTTGGAATTGCGACTAGATTCGAGTGAATTTACATTACGACATTTTTAAGCAAAGTTTTTACATTTGACATTTCGAAACCATCCGCATAATTATTAAATTTTACCTATGAGATTCCCGACTTGTAGTAAGTGAAATTGCGGTTTGTAGTTTTTTAATATCTCACATAAGTTTATAGATTTTGTAGTAGTCTTGGGTAGTAGATTAAGTAGCAGAAAAAAAATACTCTTGTTGTATTTTCGCGTAACACAGGTTGGCACAATGAACATCCTAAGTTGTTAAGCTATGGTAATGAAGTTTTTTATTGAAGCACAGAAGTCTAATATACTCAGATTCACTTTTTTTTTAACTAGTTATGTTCCATTGCTGCGAAAAAGCCTCCCCTTTTTGTTTCTACTTGTCCCGGTTTTGCATTAAACTTCGCCAATTTCTATCAAATGTGACAAATCTTCCATCCATCTAGTTCTAGGTCCATATATCTGGTTGCATCCATTAAACATGACTCTTCCAGTCCCACTTCAGCTTAGCCGCTTTTATTAGTTAAGTGGCGGAGCGCAGCGTTGTGTTTTTGACGCAATCTATGCGTCTGACACCTGAAAAGCTACGTTCCACAGCTCGTTGACAAACCTTCAGTTTGTACATTTGAGCATCGGTAATTGACCATGTTAGTGCACCATAAGTTAGAATGGGCAAGAAATTCACTTAGCAACAATTTTCAAAACAATTTTCCAAATTGAATATTTCTATGAAAACTTTACCATTGCTTGGTAAAGTTTTCATAGAAATGTTCATATTTTATTTACTCGTAATAACGACGATTTCTTATGTTTTACAAATCTACCAATCATTTTAAGGCTAATGAAAGAAGACATATCCCAGAATAAAGAACAGTCTGACCCGATTCCCGTTGATGGTTTCGTCAACATCTACAACAGTATCGAGGGCGAGCTGATGCGCGCTCCCAACAGATACGTGCGCTTCGTCAAGACGTACTATCATATTCTGAACAAGAAGAAACAGGCGTTGCTGCAGAGGCAGGCCATGCTATCCGTGAGTAACTAACTAAGCAGTCAGCTCATTGTTCAGCTTAATCATGGTTCAACTTCAGGACATATTTCACTCACACACTACCCAGGTGCGGTCACAGCCTAATAGACAATTTCCACGACTGACGGTTGTCACCTGATGGGCAGCGTTGATCGCTTACCATCAGGTCATCATCATAATTTCGAGTAGGTGTCACGGTCAATCGACCATACACACCCTGGTGTCAGAGCTCTTCGGAACCGCCTCTCGGCCTTTGACGTGGTTCCTTTAACGACTACCAGATGGCAGCCTGGACCACCGGCTTAACGTGCCATCCGAAGCACGGAATCATCTTTATTATCAGACAATCAGGTGATTCAAGCCTGCAGTGTCCTAACCAAACTGGAAACAACTAAACAAAATATGCTTCCGGTGGGAATCGAACCCATGACTCCCGGGCCAACAGGCAAACGCCTTAACCACTGGACCACAGAGGCTGTTAGCAAGCGTGTCCCCATCAGGTGATACGCTTGCTCGTTTGTCGTCCTATATTATTAAAAAAACAGCGGGTTGCACTCCGGGAGTGCCGGCAGAAATGAAAACTCGCCTTTGCGGCGGTCTCTAGCCACGTGTCTGTCTTACAAATTTTCGGTCCTACGCGTGAGTTTAACATTTTTTACCCATTCCAAAAAGTGCACAACGCCGCCAAAAAAGTTTACACTTGAAAAATCCGGTAGGCGGGAGTGGAAGCGTTGCTTAGCGCCCGCGCGTCGGTGGGCACGCTGCAGGCGGAGGCGGCGGACCAGCGCGGGGCCCTGGCCGAGCGCCAGGCCGCCGCCGCCGCCGCGCTCGACCAGATCACCGCCACCGTGCGACACGACTCCGCCAAGAAGGACGACATGAACGCGCTCAAGGCCACCATCGAGCGGGAGAACAACAACTTGCAGATCAGGTACACGGTATAATTTGTTGGCAGAGGTATACATTATTTGATACGAGTAATAATGTAGTCATCATCATCGTCATTGCAACCGAAAGAATTTCACTGCTGGACAAAGGCTTATCCTAAGAATTCTTCGTTCTATGGGAGGATATTGCCATACTCACCGCGCTTGTCAGGCGGGTTGAGCGAGCGCAGTTTCTTTGGCTTATTGTGCTTCCGACGCTGCTGCCGTACATCGGGAGTATCGTGATCGTATATGTAATACATACCTAAAGTTATTTATATTTTTATCTAACTTAAAAAAAGGAGAGCTTTCTCTTCGTTTGTTTGTTTTTAACCGACATCAAAAAAGAAGGAGCTTATCAATTCGGTAGTGTTTGTTACTTCAGAACTCCGTCACTTATGAACCGATTTGAAAGGGTTTGCTATAAAGCTCGTCCCATATAAATTTCATTAAAATCGATTCAGTTATTGACTGTTGTCGGCTTTTCATATGAATGATTATTTAATGTTTGTAACTTCATAACTCCGTCATTTATAAACCAATTGAATGAATATAAATATTTTATATGAATAAAAATGCTTTCCTATGGATTCCATTTAAATTTCTTTAAAATCGGTTCATTAGATTCGTTGAAGTCGGTCCCTTTGTATGAAAAATTGATAGTAAATCCCATATTGTAACATTCATATGCGTATTTTATTTAGCAATATTTTAAAATAATTGCATAAAGAATTTCAGTCGCAAAACTTTTGTTTTTGCAGGAAGAAGGAAATCGAAGCTGAGTTAGCATCGGTTGAGCCTGTAATAGCAGCGGCTAGATCCGCCGTCGGAGACATACGGCCGGAATCATTGAGTGAGGTTCGTATTTTAAAACAAATTTAGTTTGCTACTCTTCTGTCTTGCTTAGCTCGCATGTATTCATTTACTATTCTGAACAAAACAATTACCTTACGTATTTTCGTGCGGATCTTTTGCAAGAAAAAGTTTTACCATTTAAAATGTTTTGCATTAAGTACCTACTTCTTATTGGTGCAATAAAATATTTTTTAGTCATTCATTCTTTCTCTATTCATGAAGAGAGAGTTAACATTAAAACAAGTAGAAGGTAACAGAATGTCATCAATGCATTGATGGAACAGGTTCGATCGTTGCGTGCGCCTCCGGACGTAGTCCGTGATATCCTAGAAGGCGTGCTGCGGCTTATGGGCATTGCGGATACTTCGTGGCATTCCATGAAGAACTTCCTGTCAAAACGAGGCGTCAAAGAGGACATCAGGTGGGTGAGCCAAATATTTGATGACTTATTTATTCCTCTGTCAACATATTTCTTTAAAAGAAACTCTAAGAAGCTATATTATATGGAAAACCTGTACCTTCGAACATCTAATTTCCTTCCACCAGCAGGGTAACCCAACGGGTAATATGTAGTCATCGCACTTTTCAATATTCTTGGACGTCAAAAATAAAATCGCCATCGAAGCTTTCAAGTCGAGTTTTAATCTCAGACGCATAAAGAGGGACATTTATAACTTTGAGTGCTATGTGTTTGTGTGTGCATATGTATCTGTATGTCTCTTTTAAATGCGCTTTTTGTATTATTTAAAAGCAGGTTTTCTAGCGATGGTTCTTAGAAGACACAAGCGTTTGCTCAAAGAGTACAAAAAGCTTTATGTACTGGGGATTCCTTAAGTTTTTAACATTTTGCAAACTTGTGCTAACATACGCTGTAACGTATCTCCTACTGGCATTGCAAGATGGGATCGCATCCAATTCACACTGTAGTGTGATGACACATGACCTCATTACTATTCCACGTGCGGGATTATTCCACTCGAGAATAACCTTTTTAAATAGAACAATTACCTGGCATATGAGCACGTGTAACCTTGATATAACCTTAGATAAAGATAATGACTAATCCTGACCTACTTTATGATCTGTATAAAAGCTCTGTTCCTCGAACCTTCAACAAGAGTATTTCTCTTATATGGGGTGTACAGAAGAGAAATACTCTAGTTGAAGGTCCGGTACAGCGCACAATATATGGCGACCCTGCCAGGATATATTTCCAAGATATAACACGTATACGATTGGCTCGCATTAGATGCCTAGACGCGAGTCAGATCAAGCCGGAAGCGGCAGCAGCCGTGTCCAAGCTGCTGGAGAAGCGCGGGTCGTCGTTCGAGCCGGCCGTGGCGCGGCGCGCCAGCGCGGCCTGCGCGCCGCTCGCGGCTTGGGTGCGCGCCAACCTGGCCTACGCCGAGGCGCTCGCCAGGGTGCAGCCGCTGCAGCTGCAGCAACGGAAACTACTGCAGTCAGTACATATTTTTCACAGTATTATGTCCCGACGCTTTTAGTTTTTCGTCTTTAAGTTGGTCGTCGATACTAGTGTCGTGTTGTGAAATAAATGTAATATAAATATTTTGTTGAAAACGTTATAATAAAACCTTTCTTAGTTTATCAGTTAAAAGTGAGATTCCAGTTACATTTTCAGCTGTAGTGATTTGGAACCCGACTCGGTCAAATAGTATGTTAGTTATTTCTTAATAAAGTTGTTATTATATAACATTATAATGCTCTGTATACATTTAAAACATTTAAAGTATACATACAATAACATTTAAAGTATGTAATGAAAACTAACCTGACGAAATGACCCAACCTAGTTAGTATAAAAAGTCCATTAGGGTAGGCTTTTACATAAGATGTATGCTTTTGTCATTTACTCACGTCATCCATAGAAAAGGAAGACGAAAACGCACCAAATATTAGATTATGAAGCGAGGGACTACCATAATACTTTATAGGTTAGGCCATTATTTTGAATCCAGAGTAAAGTGATTCTAAAGTAGACTCCCGAGTCAAGCTAGGGATTCATCATAGTATGTATCCCGAAGTAAAAGTACTATGTTGGTCCCGAGAAAACGCATTCTGCTTTTCAACTCCCTTTATGAGAAAAAAATAAGGAAAAGACAAAGTTATCTATATTGTTAAATTATTTTAACAGAAAAAGATAATTTTCAATCAATGGTTAAATAAACAAAAATCGACAACTTCATAAATTGAAATGTACGTAAAAAGAGCCTGATGAAGCGCGCGAATGAACAAGCATACATGGTAAAACACCCCAGGCTCTTTTCTTGAGTGGTTTTTTTTAATAAATTTACCTGGCCGGTAAAACGCTTCTACACGGAAATTTTCGGAACAATATATGTGTACATATTTAATAAAAAAAACATGGAAATTAAGATTTTTTGAATAAATTAGAGTATTCGAATATTTTTTTTTTTATTTTTTAGATGAATTGAAAAATATGTATGACTTTGAACAGGAATCTGAAAGATGCGGAGTCCCAACTAACAGCGCTGTCGAGTGGGCTGGAGAGTGTGACGGAGCGCGTGGCGTCGCTGAAGGAGCAGCTGGGCCGCGAGACGCGCGAGGCGGCCGCCATCGAGCTGCGGCTGGAGGCGGCCACGGCCACCATCGCCGCCGCGCGCGGCCTGCTCGACCGCCTCGCTGACGAGGACGCCGCCTGGGGCAGAGACGTGAGTCACGCGCACTTATACCATGTGGTCCCAACGCCTATTGCGTACGATTTTTGTCAGGCTCATCACATAGATGGCGCCATAGGTTTATTCACAACTATGTGTATCCACTATATTATGAGAAAATAAAGTCAGTATTCACGAGAAATATCTTATTTCAGATGAAAAATATTATTTTTGGCTTATATTAAAACAATATCTTTCAGTTTTACTTGGTTTTACCAAGTTTAGGATTAATTTCATTCATTCATAGGCTAACGCCATCTAGTGACGGGTGGAATAGTCTGTAACTATTGCACTGCAGCGCTCTCTCCGCCGCCCGTAGTGGTAGTTAGTGGAACTAACTGCCACTACGGGCTTTAACCGGCCTTTAACAGGCCCTAATGGATGATGAAAGATGGGCTAATATTTTTGCATGAGGGTGACAGTCTATACGTTACTATTAAATTGTCTTTGCTAATACATTATAGGCTAATGCCAATACAATAGACTAATGCCGCTGGTTAAGTTAAATTTTGAAGTTCGTCGGCAGCAACCGGCGGCAGTGGCAAGGGTTGCGTGATACCTGTCATGGCGGCTGGCGATACTACGGACAACAACACGATAAACAACAACAACCATACTTATCAATCTCTCTCTCACATTTGAGCGTGTTCATCGCCCTTGCAACAATAATGCGGATCCTCCGTCTTGTTTATATGCATATGATGAAATCTAGATGGAACATTACAGATTTTTTTATACAACAAAGTAAGCAAACAAACAGGCATACGGCCCACCTTATGAAAAGCGATTACCGTAGCCTATGGACGCCTGCAACACTAGAGGTGCCACTCGCGCGTTGCCGACTCTGAACATTTCACGCCTTTGTTAAAGAACCCGATGTTGTAATCTCTGGGGAAAATCAGCAAGGAGAAGAAAGTTCCTTTTAAAACATTATGCAAGATAGTGGAAGAGATATAACTTTTACTCATATTTTCAGCTGGAATATATTTCGAAGGAGATTGCGGAGCTGAACCTAAGGTCCTTACTCGCTGCTGGATATCTCATTTATCTGCCACACCTTACTGAGCCACAAGCAAGGTAACTCTTGCCGTCGATTAATATATTCACTCTTAGATCTAGACATACATGATGTTAGTTTCGTTGACCGTTGTCTTTCAAACCATCAAATCAGCCTGTCAATGCAGCCGACATTCAAACTATTTTTATATTACAAAAAGGGGCAATCCGTGCCATCTACGGCTTGAACTCGAGTGATTCGCTCAGAGATTTGTTTAAGGACATAAATATTTTAACGGTAGCCTCACAGTATATACTTGAGAACATAATGCACGTAAGGAAAAATATTTCGTCATTCAAAAAATATTGTGATGTAAGAGATAGACCCTTGCGTAACGATAATAAATTATTTCTACCGCGGTATCGGCTTAGCAGAGTTAGTGATTCGTTCATGGGGAACTGTATACGTTTTTATAACAAGTTATCAAAACCAATCCTAGATATGCCTGATAGAAAATTCAAAGGTTATTTAAAACAGTTACTTTGTAAAAAGGCCTATTATAGTACTAAAGATTTCCTTAATGACAATAATATTGGGCTTGAGCTTGGCGCAGACACCTCGTAGTTTTGTGTATATGACTATATATTTGGTACATTCGGTACAAAATATTTTTAAAGATGACATTTATGAAATTTCAATATTTTGACATTTTTTTTTTTTTAATTAATATATTATTTTCTTAAACATCATTTTTTAAAATTCAATTTGCAATGACTTATAATAAGGACAATGTATACTCAGTTCACATACCTAGTTTTTAAGATAAACTAAAATTGTAAGTTGACGTCGATTGGAGAAAATGCGCTGTGCAGTTTGTTGCCGCTTCTTCTGCACTCCGCTTTGGAAGCGGCATTAAACTTAGCCATAAGTAAATTACTGACGTCAACAATTCTCAGTTGAAAATATATGACAATTAAAAAGTGTCCAAATGACCTATATTAAATAAACGTTTTTGAAATTTTGTCAAAATGAACAAATTTTGCTAAGGAACCAATGCTGGGAACTCAAAAGAAACCTACTTTTCATATTAATTGCCGGGTCGGTCAAACGATTTTCTATAAAAATGTGGAAAAAAAATTGCGTGCTCAGCATTGGTCTCATAGGATAAGGTGTTTATCATAACATTCTGTATAGTGCAACATAATATCCTGGTTTTATTTAATTCGTCGAATCACTACACATGCAATATGTATGTATATGAACGTTTTAGCAACTCGTACACACGCCAATTACCAATATTTGTTTTTCAGAGAGTACATAAGTAAATGGAGTTCACTGATAGGCTTCAGTGACGAGTCTTTCTCTGTCATTAACTTCTTGTCAACGGTTGAAGAGCAGTTGAAATGGGAAGCGGACGGACTGCCCTCCGATGAGACAGCGATTAAGAATGCCGTTGTTATCACACAGGTATTTTTATTCGTATCATTTCTTTAGCTCGCAAGTTTGTTTTATTAGTATACTAGCTGTGCCCGCGACTCCGTTTGCGTACATTACGATTTCTAAATCAAGTAGCCTATCTCGTGTCCTGTACGTCTAAATGTTTATCTACCAAGTTTCATAAAATTCAGTTAATTTGTTTAAGAGTTATGGACAAACATACATACAGAAAAATCCAAAAATCGTCAATTTAGTTTGAGTATAATGTATAAAACGAGATAACCGCGATATCTCTAACAAAGTAACTTACTCTACGACCAACCCTTACAAATGCTGATTTTATTATTAGTGTTGAATATTGATGATGATATTGTTATTGATTGACGGTGATGATTGATGATGATATGCATTTTTGTGGTACACTTTACTGAGAAAATATCATAACTTTAAGTTTGGGCGTTATTATCAGGTATTTAAATTCATTTCTAGATGTTATATCTACTATATAAAAATAAGTCGGGTTTTCCTTCCTGACGCTATAATATGTCATAAAAATAAAGTTGTATACACATTATTAAAAATAAAATGTTTTCAATTTTTACTAATTATAATTTTATTGTATTTTTAACGCCATCTGTCGGTTAAAATCACCTGATTCCTAACAGGCGTTGGAGCAGCCGTTGTGCGGGCTTACGCCGTTCCTGGTGGACCCGGACGGCGACGCGCTGGCGTGGCTGCGACGCACGCTCGACTCGCGCGGCGAGTTCGTGTCGCAAGCCGCCCACAACATACTCACAGCTGCGCAGTATGCACTCAGGTATGATTTACAACTGCGACTATACAGGTTAAAACACCACAAAACTTGTACTTACGTACAGAAGTTGCGATTTGCATAAATATTTAAAGAAATATCAATTCAATGCAGTTAGCGATACGGTGTAATTTAGCTCGCGTTTGTTATTTAACACAGCACCTTTAAGTTTAGATACATACAGCAAGCCAATTTGATACTTATAGCTCTGAACAAACGATCCGTAATTCGTTGAAGTCGGTGAACACATGTGACCAAACGCGCGTCGTTCCTATCGGATTTGTTCGGTTTTCCCTTTCGAAGGGGTCGTCGCGCGTAGGAGTGTTTTCGATACCGACACGAGGAGTGAGACAGGCCTGAAACACTAATAACTTCGTAGGACTAGATTGCTAACATCATAAACAACAACATTAAAATTTGTTCTATGACTTTGATTATTTGTTACAATTAACTTTCATACTGAAATAAATATGAATTTAATTTTCCAAAGATTCAAGATTCAAAGATACAAAGATTTATTCAGAAAATAGGCACTTTTTCACGTCAATTCACATTTTAAATAATACTTATTATATTATATTCAAATTATTAATTATTGTTTAAAAGCTACAAACTACTAGCGTTTCGGAACCGACCACTGCAGAGAAGAAGACGCCGAAAGAAACTCTTCAACAGTATTGGTCGCCTACTTGCCTGAAGGGCTTTGTATAATATTTAATATTTTTCTTTTCCTTTTTTTCTGATGTCATGTTATATACAATTTTAATTTACATATTTTTGTGGAACACGTTATGTTAGCGATCGAGCGTGCAACAACAACAGATATGATAAAAGTCTCAAAGAGGCCGAGCAGACCTGTCCCCCCTGGCAGCACCCGTTCACGAGTTGACGCATGGATCAGCCATCGCTGAGCTCAACCATATTAGAGGGAACTCGACGACCCGACACACAACGCCGCCACCAGTTTGAACATTTTAGTGAGCATGACTTACTCGATCTCAAGCACAAAACTCGAAAACTAATTGTAGACACTCGTTGACCGCAAACATATACATGTTTTACAATTGAGAGTTGATTTTAAAATAGCAGCAACAAAAAAAGAAAACAATTATAAGTGAAATTAAAATAAAAGCGTTTAGAGAAGTCCTGCATATCACTCGAGGTCTCGACTCCAAGCATTCTTATCAACGAAATAATCATTAATGCCTTATTAAGCTCTTTTCAATAATATATTTTTTGAAACGTCTTTAAACTTCGGAAATGGCAAAGCTTTAATATTGTCAGGAATTTTATTATACAAACGAATACTAAGCCCTAAGAATGTATTCATAGTTTTCTGTAGTCTAAAAGCTTCATTAACTAGTTTATTTTTGTTTCTAGTATTGTATGTATAAACATGACAATTCTTAACATACGAGGGGGGGTCAAAAAGTTCGCGGAATTGGGGGGTTAGCGGGGGGTGGGGGACCTGATTTTGATTTTTAACTAATGAGCAACTCTTTGTGAGTATATATGCCAAGTTTGAACCCGATTGTGTCAATAACTTTTGACCTGTCGTCGATCAAACAAGTGAATCCGGAAGAAAAACTTGAACATGGAAAAAATCGAGTTTCGTGCCGTCATAAAGTTCCTCACTAAGCAAGGAAAACCACCTCAGAAAATTTTGGAAGAAATGTTATCACTATACGGGGACTCTTGCCCTGGGAAAACCATGGTGTACAAGTGGAATAGCCTTTTCAAGCAAGGCAGAGAGTCTCTTGAAGACGACCCTCGCTCAGGACGGCCGATTGAGGCCACCACCTCAAACATCGTTGAAAAAGTGGAGAATCTTATACTGGAGGATACTCGTTTAAAGAAGAAACAACTTGCAGAAATGGTTGGAGTATCACCTACAACCATCTTAAATATTCTACACGACAATCTTGGGATGTCAAAAGTCAGCGCAAGATGGGTGCCAAGAATGCTCACACCACCACAGAAACAGCTGCGCGTCGAGTATTCAAAGGAGTTTTCAAACCTCTGTAGCACCGACAAGGAAGGAATTTTTGCAAGACTTGTTACTGCAGATGAAACTTGGGTTCATCATTATGAGCCTGAGTCGAAGCAAGAGTCTATGCAGTGGCATAAAAAGGGTCAGCCCCCCCCCTAAGAAATACAGGGTGTCACAATCGGCTGGAAAAATAATGGCAACTGTTTTTTGGGATACAGAGGGTATTTTACTAATAGATTATAAAGATAAGGGTGTTTCTATAACGGGAGAATACTACGCTAATCTACTGAGACAATTAAAAGAAGCAATCAAGGAGAAAAGGCGGGGAAAGTTGACAAAAGGTGTGCTGCTTTTGCATGACAACGCACCGGTACACAAGAGCCGCGTTGCGATGGCTGCCCTTCATCACTGTGGCTTCGAAATGTTAAACCATCCTCCCTATAGTCCAGACTTAGCCCCCTGTGATTATTTTTTATTTCCCAAATTAAAAAAAGAGCTTCGTGGGAAGAAATTTTCCGACGATGAAGAAGTCACGTCGGCGATTTCGGCCTATTTTGAGGACAAAGACAAATCATTTTTTTTCGACGGTATTAATAAGTTAATAGAGAGATCTGAAAAATGTATTCGACTTAAGGGGGAATATATTGAAAAAGAAAAATAGTACAGTATTTTATTTCACCTCCCTTCCCCTCCGTTCCGCGAACTTTTTGACCCCCCCTCGTATTTGTGAATATTTTGATGTACGTGCAGTATATTAGCAAGAATGTATTGTGACGCAACCGTTAAAATTGCAGTTTCCTTAAATAACTCTCTAAGAGAATCCCTAGCCCCTAGTTTATAAATTGATCGAATAGCACGCTTTTGCAGAACGAAAATGCTGTTGACGTTTGCACCATTTCCCCAAAGCAATATCCCGTAAGACATTATACTATGGAAATAGCTAAAGTAAACAAGACGTGCTGTTTCGACATCTGTCAGTTGTCTTATTCGCCAAACGGCGTATGCCGCGGAGCTTAGTATACCAGCAAGAGCTGTAATATGTGGACCCCATTGTAACTTTGAGTCGAGAGTTATTCCTTGAAATTTAGTCGAGTCCACAAATTCTACCACTTCATCATTAACAACTATTTTTGTGGGCACATGCGTAACATTAGGGGTACAAAATTTGACACATTTAGTTTTTTTAGCATTTAGCAGGAGATTATTAGCTGTTAACCAATCTAATACCTGAGCGAGAGTGTCATTTACATCGTCAAAATTTGTCTTCTGTCTATCAACTTGAAAAACAAGTGATGTGTCATCAGCAAATAACACAGCTTTACAGGCACAGGCGTAGAATGGCAAATCATTAATATAAATGAGAAATAATAAGGGCCCCAAGATAGATCCCTGAGGAACTCCCATTTTGACAGACGTCCCACTTGATTTAACTCCATTAAAACTAACTTTTTGTATTCTATTTACCAAGTATGATTTAATTAGCCTCAAAGATTCATTTTTCACCCCATAATAACTTAATTTATTTAATAGCGTTTCATGGTCTACACAGTCGAATGCTTTAGTAAGATCACAAAAAACTCCTATTGCATTTTGTGACTTTTCATATGCCTCTAGGATATGAGTGAGCAAAGCAACTCCTGCATCTGTGGTGGAACGACCTTTAGTGAAACCATATTGTTCACTATGAAAAAGTTTATTTTTATTAAAGAAAGAAAGTAACTGTTTGAATATTAACTTTTCAAAAATTTTACTTAAGACTGGTAGGATTGAAATTGGGCGATAATTATTAGGATCGTCTTTACTTCCCGCCTTATGCAGAGGTATAATCTTACTACATTTCATCAGATCGGGAAATGTTCCGGTATCTACACATTTATTAAATATTAACGCTAGATTTGGAGCTATATCGTCTATAATATTTTTATTAAGGAAACAGAAATATCCCATAGATCCCCAGTTTTTTTAACGTTTAATTCATTAAAAGTGTCGATAATTGATTGGGGAGTCACATTTTCAAAAATTAAAGTATTGTTACATTCCGGTACATGATCACGTAATATTTTTTCAGATCTTTGAGATGATGACTGAAGCGAGGCAGTTGTTTTAACAGGAATATCAGAAAAGAAATCTTCAAAACATTGAGCAACTTCAGTATTTGTCTCAAACTTCTGATCTTTGACTTGTAATTTTAATGACTCATTATTGCGTTTTTTAGTTTTTCCCGTTTCCTGATTAATAATGTTCCAAGTCGTTTTTATTTTGTCCCCGGAGCTGGCAATTTTTTTACATAAATATATAGACTTTGCGCAGGCACACACTTTTTTGAATATTTTAGAGTAATTTCTAACGTAATTTAAAAAAACGGGATTTCTATTATATTCTTTCATAGCCAGCAGATCATATAACTTATTCCTACTTTTATAAATTCCTACAGCCCATTCACAGAATTTTTTTTTGTTAGAAATAGTACGTGTCTTAACTTTAAACGTTTTGTTAAATTCTATGTCTATAGTCTTAAATAATTTATCATATAATACATGTGGATTGTCACTTTCATCACAAATAATTGGCATTATACTTGATACGTTTGCTTTAAATTCATATATTTTAGATTCGGAGGAAGGTCTATGTTATTTTTTCCAAGTCGGTTTGACTATCGAAACCTGAAAAAACCGCTAATAATCCGAAATGATCAGACGATATCTTTTTTATCACGGTTCTTTCAAGAGCTTCACAACTACAGAAAACATTATCCAGACAAGTGGCTGACGTTTCAGTAACCCTGGTTGGTTCAAGAAACAGATATTCGCAATCAAAGGATTTAAACAAATTAACAAATCCAATGCTCTCCTTATTACTTTTTAATAAATCTACATTAAAGTCACCACATATTATGATTTTTTTAGAACCTTGGCTAACTTTATTTAGATCGATTGTTTTTGATTCTTTCTTGTTCTTACCATTGATGATTACTTGAATTATTAGCTGAGATTATTAGAAATACAAAATTTGCAACTGAGCAGGTTATCAGAAACAAGTTTATACCAGCAGTTGTCTGTCTACTTGCCAAAAATCACGGTAGGTGGCGCTTCACAGCAAAGTGTGAATTTACGTTTTAAAAGTCAGGGGGTCAGGTATCTGCTTGGCCGACTGTACATCCTTCATAATTGATTCTAGTAAATTATAGCATGAAGAAGGAGGACTGTAAACACATACTATTATTAACCTCTCAAGTTCAATATAGGACAACTCTACTTGCTGTTCCACCGTAAGGTCAACTACATCCTTTCGCTCTTTACATTTTTAGCCATTTCTAATTAAAATGACACTGCCTCCACGGATGGTGTCCTTCCGGGCGAACACGCTTGTCATACTATAATTGTTGAAATTTAATTGTACATTATGTTTTTCTTGAAACCAGTGCTCTGTTAAGCAGAGTACATCAATACACTGGGTATCTAAAAAAAGTTCTAATTCTAATAGTTTGCCGGCCAGGCCTTGCATATTTTGATGAAAAATGCTGAATCGTTTGACTCTGGCCGTTGTCTTACAGTTTAGTTTAAATTTGCTAAGCAACTAACACTAGTTATGTCAACATTAACATTATTTATTATGTCAATATTCTGCTTTGTACAAAGTACTGAGGCAGAGTCTTGTAAATTATAAGCTACTAATGTAGCAATTTGTCGTTTAGACTGGTATGGGAGGTACAAAGTATCTCCGGTCAACTTAAGTTTAAAAATAAACTTATTAATATCTAATAAAAAAATTACGTCATTATGACGGTACGTCAAATTGTACAAATGTACATTGAGGTCAAATATATGCTTATTTCTAGTATAGTCAGGTGTCTCCAAGTATGGAAAAGTACATATCATGTACTTACACTTAGTCTTATTATTCAGCTCAAGAAGCCTGTCAATACATAATTTAATGTCTTTTTTTCTTACAGAAAAACTATCACCACAAAGTATTAGAATTGTGGTATCTTCATCTAAGGAATCACAATTTATTTTATTAATTAAATTAATGAACGAAGCCCCTGGTGAACATGAGTTATATACTGTACAGCCACAGTTGAGAGTATTATACATAATACTGCTCAGACCTAGACCCACTTTATCCGAATAAATTAACAATTTTTTACATGAAAATTTCTTATTAAAACAATTGTCAATAGTGCTTATCTTTGTTTGCAAGCTACAATTACCACTTTTGCACTCTTTTATGTCAAGATTACAGTCAATTAAAGGTGAAGTGGTGATTTCAGTACTGTAAATGTCACACGGCGTCTGAGATGCAGAATCACATTGTTCACTCCTGCAGCTGGCCAAATCGATTAATGCCTCAGCTGCTAAAAACTGTTCTGTATTGTTTTTTATAGATAGCTTATATTTTGTTGTAAGTCTATCTAAAGATTCTTGGAGTGAGTGAATTTGAGTCTGCAATTCATACACCTCAGTGTCATATATACGGCTTGCTAAATAAAGATTTTCCTCACTTTGTTTTAGTTGATTAACTAAACACAATTTCTCTTTTCTTAATTGGATAAGACTTTTATTACATTTTTGCTTAATGAGCAATTTCTTAGTACGTTTAATGATTTTATTAATTTTTACATATTTTTTTATTTTATTATGGCTATTTAAAATAAAGAAAGTTGACTGCGGGGTACTTGCAGGTATTTCCACGGGCAGACCCGAGCCACATTCTACGAGTTCACTATATAAAGCCAGTGTATTATTACACATTTCATCCTCTTCTCTCATCCTCCAGTTGGTAACAACATTAAACGCATTGCAAAGTAATATTATGCGCGCGATTGTCGCGTCGTCCTTTCGTTTATGATTGTAATATAGACTTACAAATGTCACGACAAGAAATTACAAACATGAAAAAGCATTTTTATTGACTTGATAACGTCTAAAAATGTGTCACGTTCCATATGCAAGCGAGAGCGCTGAACAAGCGAAAACGAGGCACGATCGGCCCAAGCGTTCGGCTTGTGACGTATCTATCTCTCTTCCATCATTATCACGGAAAATTATCGTCCTTTTATAGGCAGCCATTTTTTTAAAATTCATAATATGAATTTATGACGTTTTTTAACTATGTAGTCCTGCGAGGTTAATAACCTAAGACTAGATAGTTTTTTCACGTAACCCTGTAGTCTCTAACTAAACCACATTGGAGCAACCCTTTCAAACTGATTTCGATGAAATTGACATAAAATTTTAATTTATTTCAGGAGTTTTTAGGTAAATATTAGAGCAGAAGAATTCCGGTCTAGATTTTTTTTAGATTGTCTAAGCGTTCTGTGTCATCCACGTATCTCGACAGATCCATAATATTAAACTTTGTTAGAAGCGACACTTTATGATCCGCCTGGGATAAGTTGTGGAACATTTACTTTTAAAACAATTTACTTTGCGTGCTTCCGCCACCAGTTAGTTCATGCAAACTATTGCTGGCCAGCGCCCACCCACTACTGTTAGTCCCTTCATACCCGCCACCAATAGTTGATGCATGCAACCCTGGTCGATACTGCTGCATCCGTTGAGGCTGCAGCAATGTCGGCCGTCGTGCTCGCAAGTCAAGTTGTGGAACGTTTGTGGCAGGCTGAGCCGTCCGCTGGTGGTGTCGGAGGTGAGTGGCGAACACGCGGCGTGGGCGGGCGCGCTGGCGGGCTGGCAGCGCGTGGTGCTGCAGAGCGCGCTGCCGCCGCGCCTGCCGCCGCGGCTGCGGGCGCACCTCGCCACGGTCAACTTCGCCGCCAGGCTCGACCCCCTCACTGGTAACCACGATATTCAATTCCCTTCGCTAATTTATTTTTATCTCTACGCTTTAATTGTATGTACGACACATTGCGGTTTCTGATCAGGGCCGAATTTAGGGGAGCTGGAGCTACAGCACCGGGGCCTCCACAAAAGAGGGGCACCACAATAGAGACTTCGGAAAAAAAACTAATTCAGAGTAGTCAACACTAGTAAACTTTTCCATTGATATTTTTTTTTCGCCTTTTACCTTTACATACATCTATACATGATACTGTAGTGAAAAAAAAATTTCTTTGAGGCCAGGGGGCCTCTACTCCTATGTTGACTCGAGGCCTACAGACCTCTAAATCCGGCATCGTTTCCGATTATTATAAATCGGTGACATCGATCCAGGTGCTGTCTCTCAGTTCAGTATATACAATAGTACTCCGTGGCGCTGTCACAATATGGCAGCAAGCGCGCGCGCTGAATAAAGTGACACGTCCGCTCTTTGGCGATTTCGTTTCATTAAAGAACTTTTTGTTTTCGTTTAGTTGGTCTATCTGATCTGATCGGAATCCGGCCATTCGGAAATTTGACAAGACTGTGTTTCACACAAATGGTACTATTTTGTATAACAACTATTTTGTTAACAACCATTTATTTTGTATGTGAGTGTGACCGCCTTGAAGGGGCGTTCTGTTTCTGTTTGTAGATAAGGCAATTATTAAAACCTTATATATTTTGTTGCAATATTAGAAATCTTTAATCTGCATGATAATCTGTTGTATATAATTTATCCATTTAGATCGCTTGGTGCATCATGCTCTACAGCAGCAGAATCCAGAAGTGAATGACAAATTGAAGGAAATAAAAATACAGAAAGCTACATTACAGAAGCAACAGCATGAATTACAGGTACTAAATAAAAGTATTGCCAAGTATGGTTCCGGAAGTACAGAGAGGGTCAAGCCAGGAGCATGACCCTCTTTGTCAGTGGAGACTAAAAAGACCTGATGATGATGATGATGAAATAAAAGTAAATTGTCGTGTAAAGACTTGTATGTTACGTTTTATTCATGAATTCTGAATCATAACTTACTTTCAGGAAAATTTACTACGTGAGCTATCGACAAAGAGCGACATTCTTCACGACGCCAATCTCTTGGAGTCCCTGAAACAGACTCGTGCAACCGGAGCTACTATCAGCGAGGCGCTTCAAGCGGCTGCAGAATTGCAGGTTTGTTGCAGCGTTTGTAAGATAGGATATAGTTAAATACCGAAAGTATTGATTTGCAGTAAAAAAAAATTAACTGTGTCAAGTGAATCGTTTACGTGATCGCGTTGGTCCCACATATATTGGGATGATGATGATATAGGATTCTGCTCGCTTGTAGCGTCAGAACGAAAGCAAAACATGGTAACGGACAGAGTTTCATTTTCTAATTATATGGAAGTGAAATTAAAAAGTACTGCGCTAGCACATAAGAAGCATCCCAGAACGGTGTCAGTTTTTCACAAAAAATTTCACTTCATTAAACAGTATTGAGCTTTTCATTTCTATTTTATTTATAAATTCTTTCGGCTTTGGACATCAATTTACATAACAGTAACTATATAATTTTCGTTGATATTTATCTCTTTAAATATTTTATTGTATATAATTTCATTTTCAAAACATCATTATTAGATATTACAATATTTACAACAATCAATTAGCTCTAAGAGTAGGTCAGATACATTTAAAACCCGCCCTGTAACGTTTCTGGTGCAAAGGTACCCAAAATGCTGGCTGCATTGCCGCGCTGAATAGCTATGACCATCCTTTGCACCAAAAACGTGCCAGAGTGAGAGTCACCATTCTTCTCCCCTATTAAGTTCCCTAATTCCCTAAAGAGACGCTTTGCGTCCGTGCCCCAACATCCCATGGTCTCTACAGCTATGGGCACGAAACAATAGTGGGGCTCCATAGCTGCGTATTTCAGCCGTTTCCTATCTGCCGCATCTTCGGCAGCTGCCGCCGCCGCGATTGTTTAACTACCAAGGTGGCTGGCGGCGACAGTGTTGACGCAAGTGGCATCCCAAATAAGGCATCTGCCATGCTTCCATGGCACCAATGTTAGGCCGTCTGGTCTCTTACCATCGGATCTGCTGAGGCCCGGTGGCTCTAGCACGCAAGGGATGTTTGCGGACACGAAAGACCGGCGGACTATGTCGTTCAGTGCATAGTGACGCGGAAATCTACCGGTGCACCGGCAACAACTGAGCGCGTGGTAACCGTTGGCGTCCACCATAGACCCGCAGATGCATTTATGTGGTTCGCACACTCTGCAGCCCAGGCGGAGCGCCACGGCCACGCGCAGGGAGTCGTTATCCAAAAAGGTGCCCAGGTGAGGCGAGGGGAGGGCGTGCAACCATGCACCCGATTCCGACTTCGACACAGCCTTCAGTCTAGCACAGTTTGCCCCCGTGGCGTCATCCAAGAGTGCCCTCTGGATCCTCTTATTACCCACATCGTCCCAAGCGCGCTGCACGGAAGGAGTCACCGGGCTCGGCGCATCCGAATTGAGGGTCGACCAGGCTGACTCCGCGCCGGACACATAAGGTATGCTCACCCGGTCACCATTGGAGGAAATAATGATAGCAACTAGGTCAGCAACCCAATGCGCCGACGCCAAGAAAGCCGGCAAACCCACATCCCTTACGCGCCGTAGCCCGATACCCCCAAACCGAATCGGCAGAGATGCCTGGCTCCACTGCTCTTCATACGATATAATTTGTAAATATTTATATATTTATATTTTTATATATTTAATGTAAATTTAATAAGATTATATCAATATAGCATATATAAAAAACATAACAGTTAACATTAGTTAAACAACGGTTTACTCACGTATTATAAGTTGGTATCACCGACAAGTTACAGCCTGTACAGAAGGCGCGCTTCAGGGCAAGTGTGAAGGTCGTCACGGCCCAGTCAACCTTCGATCACTAATTTAACCCTTTGACCGCGAACGTCGAATAAATCCGACAAGCATTTTCATAGAAAACGTATGTCGGATTTATCCGACGTTCGCGATCAAAGGGTTAATAATAAAGTTGCTATTAGCTTTCCTTTAAGATATATAAGTTCCATAATTTTGCAGCGTGAGAGCTCGCTGGCCGCGGCGGCGTACGGCGGCAGCGCGCGGCGCGCCGCGGCGTTGGCGCTGGGCGTGCGGCGGCTGGCGCGCGCGCGCCCGCTGCTGGCGCTGCCCATGCAGCCCGTGCAGGACTATTACGTCGACGCCGTGCGACACGCTGAGGTAACCACCAACACGCTATATACTGTGCAGTAGCTTCTTTTTTTGAAGGACTATGTAGCTAGCTCCAAGTGAGCTTTCGCTACTTCACCGGGCGTTTACTTGTGCAGTAGCACCACGTTTATAACTGCCTCGTTTTTGCGATGGCGCAGAATAACGCAATGTACTGCCGACTCAAAACGAATTAAAACATCAGTAAAAAACGAACTTATTTCTACTGTATTAGATTTAAAATCCTAAAAAAAGGGCTCATTCTATCTCGCTCATATACTCGTACGAAGCGGCGCTACAGCAAACTTGCAATGGCACGAGCGCATCACCCAATCATCATCAATCTACACTCGTCCACTGCTGAACATAGGTAAATATTGTTTGAAACTTGTTATCAGTGCAAGTCTAACCTATCTTGCATGGCCTAAAGTCGATTTTCGAAAGCTGACCATCGTCAGCTTTCCGAATTCAGAACTCAAATATAAACTGAGAATATGCACTTACATGTCAAGTGGGGTTTTTAAGCTAGAACTCTTTTTTTTATTACGGAACGTGTATCTAGTTTTATACTTGATCAAAGCAATAATGAATAAGCGAACAGAGAACGTGTCGTAAGGCACAACTTGAACTAAACGCGGTTACGCAGCTAGCCACATTGATGTATTGCCCTTTTCAAAAATGCGTCAATGTGAGACGTTTGTCCTTGTGATAGGTATTTAACTCGAGGTGTGGCCTGCTGATAGAAAATATTATGCGAATCTAGTAAAAATTTATCAACTTGCATGCCGCGGCACCCTCAGAATAAGGCACCTCATTACGAGGCTGCGCAAATGGAAACGCGACAGTACTTCTATTCAGTGACGTGCAGTCCATATTAGTCGAAAAGACAATGCCTTAATACTGTGCTGCGCTAAATGCATACAACTTTATTTCTACCAAAAACCATAGGACACACACTTTGTTCTAATACCATAGGTATGGAGCATCGGAAATAGGTGCATAGTGTCATATGTGCCTTAATTTATTAGGTACGTTTTTTAATTATGAATGTCTACCTTCTGCAAAATGTCTACGCACGTTACTGCTAATATTCATAACTTATTTCAATACATACTGAAAACGTAAACTTTAACTGACACAAAGCGGCTACACTTAACTTTTCTTTAATTATTTAACTCTGTTTTATCCTCGACAGTCAAAGGATACGAAGGATATCAACAGCGAAGAAGTAGTAAAGTACTTTACAAGAAGAATTATTGAGAGAGTTCTACTGGCGCTGCATAAGAAGGACAAATATACTGTTGTTTTGTACTTGCTCAAAGAGGTTTATGCGGATGATTTCCCGGAAAAGGTAAAATACTACTTGGCTTCACTGTGCTAAAGCAATTTAACTACATTCTTGTTACAGAGTAATCACATACTCCATAACGTATTTTTATTGCCAATAATTCCATCTATCTAACTCTTACGATCACCATCTTTGTTATCGACATAGAAGGAGATAAAAAATGCCCTTTTAATTGTAATATTCTTAATTGAAATGTGTTCGTATTGTTTTTATTGAATAAAATAAATTTTAAATGTTCTGAACAAAAATAGTTCTAAGATATTGTCGCGAAGCTCCCAGAACAGAATAGTCTAGAACTTTTCCGAACATCGTCTGTCGCGCTCATACATCTTCCATCCTGCTCACACATATGTATTCTATCCCGCTCATACACATACTCGAATATTCTGGAATGTTTTAGTTATCGGCTGTCGGTACCGGAAGTATATGGAACTTTCTAGAGACCCATAAGTCAGTATATAAGGGAGCGGACGTGGCGATCGTGAATCAGTTTACCGCGAGTGTTCTTAGTGAGCTATACTAATACGAGTGATTTGTGTGCGACTGATAAGTGATAATTTATACGACCACAGCAACGGACCAGGACTACGAGTGCTTTGCGTTTTGGATATTCGACGTGTTGGAAGACCAGTCAGTATTGGGATTCCGTAGTGAATAAATTCCCTCTGAAGAGTTTGGTGTTTTACTCCAAATCCTGAACCCTAACCACGTAACATTTGGTGTCAGAAGTGTGGGATTTGGAAATGCCAGTGTTGCCGAGGGACGAAGAAGATAAGGAAGGCGTCCGGACCCGGGCTCAACGTGCAATGGAGGCTACCGCAGCCGCCGCCCAAGTTGCATCCGCTCGACATGCGCCAGCCGCCCAAAACATCGCAGCCGAGCAACTGCCGCCCGTAGCCCCAGAGGTCGCAGCCGCCCAAGACATGGCAGCCGCCCAGGACATGGCAGCCGCCCAAGACATGGCAGCCGCCCAAGACATGGCAGCCGCCCAAGACAGGGCAGCCGCCCAAAATGTCGCAACCACCGAAGCCGTCACAGCCACCCAGGAAGTTACGGCCTCCCAAGAGATTGCCGCCGCCCAACAGATGCCAGCCGCCCATCATCAAGCCACGTTTCCTAGCCCCTCTTTCCAGGTTCCCACTCAAGCATCTTTTGATTTTGGTAGCTTGATGCAAATGTTGCAGTGCATAAATGAGAACCAGAGTAAACTGCAACGCATCAATGTGGAACTTAATGGAGAAATACAAAATATGCGGGATGAACAAAAGTGCTCGAGGGATGAACAAAAGCGTATGCAGGAAAAGCTGCATCATATGAGTGAGGACCAACGAATGGTATTAGCAGCTGTCAGCAAAGTCAGCAACGTGGTGGACCAGATCCGTAAGGATGTGGATTTGGTGGATAATCGCGTGACTGGTCTGGAAACAAACTTCTCCGGACTAGAGAAGAAAGTGCTGCGACTGGAGACAGTAGGCGTGAAAGTGACGTCGAGCAACGCTGTTGCTTATGCACCTGGACCCAAGGTGAAAGTGCCATCTTACGACGGAACTACTTCCTGGGCCGCGTATAAACAGCAGTTTCAAACTGTTGCCGCAGCAAATGGATGGACTAATGAACAGAGCCTGACAGCCCTCACCGTTGCACTGAAGGGCTCCGCTTTGACAGTATTAGAAGCACTACCTAACTCAGGTAGTGACTTCAAGGACTTGTTGGAGGCTCTTGAAGCAAGGTACGGAGAACGCCACTTAGAGCACGTATTCCGAGCCCAGCTTCGCGACCGAGTCCAGCGATCAGGCGAGGGGTTACAACAGTGGGCATTAGAGATCGAGAGGCTCGTAAGGAAAGCGTTTCCCTCAGAAGACCCCCGGATGGTGGAGAAAAATCTACTGCAAGCCTTCGTGGATGGAATTAAGAATTCAGAGGTAAGGGCTACAGTAAAGCTCCAACATCACACCTCGCTTAAAGATGCCCTTGCACACGCCCTTGAAGTGGAAGCGGTAAGACAAGATGTGCAAGTTCATAAATTGAGAGAAATTAACGAGATGAGCGAGGTAGTCAAGGCGATTAAGGCCCCTTCAAAGAAGGATAATGGAACTGGGCCTATGTGCTGGAATTGTGGTGAAAGAGACCATTTACAACTCAATTGCCGCAAAAAGAAACAGTTAAAGGAAGAGCTCAGGGAACAGCTTAAAGAAGAGATCAAGAAAGAGATTAAGGAAGACCTAAGCAATCAGTTTATGATCTCTCCTTTAAAGAAGCAGGGAAACGAGTAACAGCCAGGACTAAGGGGCGGGTACTGGCTGGCTCAGAAGAAGCCCCAGCAATAATCATCTCACAGGCAAGCAATGAAAATTGTCTGGCAATATGTGGTTCAGTGGATGGGAAAAACTGCAGGATAACAGTAGACACAGGTGCATCTAGGACTATAGTTAAGCCACATCTAGTGAAAGCGGCAAGGGGACGCAAGAACATCAACTGTCGGCTTCTTTCTGCTTCTGGCCAGCCAATACCTGTCCTAGGAGAAATGGCAGTTACGATGTACGTGGGAGAGACACCCTATACTCACAATGTCATCGTAGCTGAAATCATTGATGACTGCATACTGGGCTTAGATTTTATGAAGAAATATAATTGTGGAATTGATATCACGAATGGTGTTTTCAAGTGTGGTAATGAAGAAATCTTCATTCTAGGAGCTTCCACTGGAAAAGTAACCTGCCTTAACAAAATTGTTATTCCTGGACGAACACAGGCTCAAATAATGGTGAGACTGCCCACGACGGCTAAGAAAACAGAGGCAAAGAGATGTGTTTTGATTGAGGACACATTACACAAACCAACTGCGAGAGGACTCCTAACAGCAAGAACCTTAGTGCGTGGAAGCGATACTGCAGTGGTAAGAGTGGTTAACCTAGACTTCCATGAGGTCAGCCTCAATGAAGGAGATACTGTGGGAAAATGCGAAGAAGTTGTGTGGATGAGAAAGTGTCAATCAAAGCTGAGCTCAGTGTCACCTAACATCGCGAATAACTCTACAATTATTGATCTTCTGAAAGACAGCAAAGATAATCTGACTTTTAAGCAATACTCGGACGCAAAGAAGTCACTGTTGCGTTTTGCTGATATCTTCTCTTCGAAAGAAGAAGATCTTGGAAGAACTTCATTAGTTCAGCACAGGATTGACACTGGAAGCGAAAGACCTATTCGTCAGCGAGCAAGACGAATACCGATTGCCAAGGAGAAAGAAGTTGAAGAAATGTTGGAGGGCATGAAGAGAAATAAAGTTATAGAACCATCTGCAAGTCCTTGGTGTTCTCCTGTGGTTCTAGTTAAGAAGAAAGATGGCAGTACACGGTTTTGTGTAGATTATCGACGACTAAACGAGATCACTAAGAAGGACAGTTATCCGTTACCCCGAATTGATGACACCTTGGATACTCTAAGTGGAATGCGATGGTTCTCTACTTTGGACCTAAAATCTGGCTACTGGCAGGTAGAAATACACCCAGAGGATAAAGAAAAGACCGCATTCTCAACTGGCAAAGGTTTATGGCAGTTCAATGTTATGCCCTTCGGATTATGCAACGCGCCGGCTACTTTTGAGCGACTTATGGAGTGTGTACTAGCTGGATTAGTAGGAGATGCCTGCTTAGTATATTTGGATGATGTCATCATCATGGGCAGAGACTTTGATGATCATTTGCGGAATCTAGAGAAAGTCCTAAGGAAGATACGGGGAGCAAACTTAAAACTGAACTCAAAGAAATGTCATCTATTCAGGAACAAAGTAAACTACCTCGGTCACGTAATTAGCAGTGAGGGTGTACAAACCGATCCTGATAAAGTTGAAGCAGTGCAAAAGTGGCCTACCCCGAAGGACAAGACAGAGGTGCGAGCCTTCATGGGACTGTGCTCATACTACAGGAGATTTGTCAAAGGATTCTCAGAGGTTGCTAAACCTTTACACCGTTTGACAGAAGACAAACGACCTTTCTTCTGGGACGAGACTTGCGAGAATTCCTTCCAAAAATTGAAGGAAAGTTTATGTAAAACTCCAATTTTGGGATATCCACAGACTGATGGTCAATTCATCGTTGACACAGATGCAAGTAACACAGCTATTGGTGGAGTGTTATCTCAGAAACAAGGTGACGCAGAAATTGTAATAGCTTACTTCAGTAAATCTTTGTCAAGGCCTGAGAGGAACTACTGCGTTACACGGAAAGAACTCTTAGCTGTGGTAAAAACGCTGCAACATTTCAACAAGTATCTCATCGGCAGAAAGTTTAAACTGAGAACTGATCATGCTGCTTTGAAGTGGTTGCTTCAGTTTAAAAACCCGGAAGGTCAAGTTGCTCGTTGGATTGAACAACTCCAAGAGTTCGACTTTGTTACTGAACATCGCAGTGGAAAGTCACATGGAAATGCTGACGCGCTTTCAAGAAGGCCTTGCTCAGAAGATTGTAAACACTATGTCAAACAGGAGTCTAAAGAAATCGCTGTGAAATTAACAAGGGCGAGTCCGCCGGGACCATGGGATGACGCGATCTTCAGAGAAGCTCAGGAGGATGATGAAGACATAAGGCTTATTATTGCATGGAAGGAACGCGGAGCAGAAAAACCTAAATGGGTAGAAGTTGCACCTACAAGCCCAATCACCAAAGCTTACTGGGCTCAATGGGACAGTTTTGTCTTGGAGGACGGAATACTTTACCGTAAATGGGAAAAACCAAATGGCAAAGAGTTTCACCTACAAGTAGTTGTTCCAAGAGCTAAAGTAAAAGACGTTCTTCGTGAAGTCCACGATGGGGTGTCTGGCGGACATCTTGGCGTCAAGAGAACATTAACAAAGATACGAGAAAGGTTCTACTGGCTCAACTGTCGAGAAGACGTGGAGGATTGGTGTCGCAAATGTACCATATGCGCTGCTGTGAAAGGGCCATCGACAAGAAATCGCGGTAACCTCAAGCTCTACAACGTTGGTGCACCCTGGGAACGCATTGCAGTTGATGTGGCAGGACCATTTCCTATAACTGAGTCGGGAAATAAATACTTCATGGTGGTAATGGATTACTTCACCAAGTGGCCTGAAGTATTTGCCATACCTAACCAGGAAGCTGCAACAGTAGCCTCCAAATTAGTTGAGGAAGTGATATGCCGGTTCGGTGTGCCCTTGGAAATCCACTCCGATCAAGGACGGAACTTCGAATCAGACTATTTCAAGAAATCTGTAAGATTTTAGGAATGCACAAAACAAGGACCACGCCATATCATCCTCAGTCAGATGGCATGGTGGAACGCTTTAACCAGACGCTGGAGAGGCATTTGGCGAAATTGGTTGATAACCATCAAAGAGACTGGGACAAGTACATACCGCTATTTCTCCTCGCTTACCGGACTTCAGAACACGAAAGCACAAGAGTGACCCCAGCTTTTATAAATTTTGGCAGAGAACTTCGGTTACCGGTAGATTTGCTAACGGGAAGACCACCAGAAGTTTCTCACACTGTGACAGATTATGTCTCGGATCTTCGGGAAAGAATGCGAGATGTATATGACCTAGTTCGGGAAAACGGGCTGCAAGCAAGCGAGAACATGTAAACTAGATACGACCGAAGAGCAAATACGAGTGGCTATGAAGAAGGAGCTTTAGTGTGGCTTCACAACCCAATACGCCGCAAAGGAAAATCTCCAAAGCTGCAGACGAGATGGGAAGGGCCATATAAGGTGATCACCCGCATGAACGATGTGACATATCGCATTCAACGACAACCAAGAGGAGCATTCAAAGTGGTGCATGTGGACCGCTTAGCACGTTATCATGGCAGCAACAGTGACGCTCGGGACGAGCGTCTCTAAGAAGGGGGCAGTGTCGCGAAGCTCCCAGAACAGAATAGTCTAGAACTTTTCCGAACATCGTCTGTCGCGCTCATACATCTTCCATCCTGCTCACACATATGTATTCTATCCCGCTCATACACATACTCGAATATTCTGGAATGTTTTAGTTATCGGCTGTCGGTACCGGAAGTATATGGAACTTTCTAGAGACCCATAAGTCAGTATATAAGGGAGCGGACGTGGCGATCGTGAATCAGTTTACCGCGAGTGTTCTTAGTGAGCTATACTAATACGAGTGATTTGTGTGCGACTGATAAGTGATAATTTATACGACCACAGCAACGGACCAGGACTACGAGTGCTTTGCGTTTTGGATATTCGACGTGTTGGAAGACCAGTCAGTGTTGGGATTCCGTAGTGAATAAATTCCCTCTGAAGAGTTTGGTGTTTTACTCCAAATCCTGAACCCTAACCACGTAACAATATTTTTGTTCAGAAACTGATTAAATGGCTGATTTCAAAACAGAAAATGTATTTTCTGCGTAGTTAGTAGTTTTAGTAGTTTTTTTTATTTATTATACATATATTTTATTTTTACTAACAGCTTTGGCAGCTATTCTTGGGTATTAGTGCTATTACTGACGATAAAGATGTTATAAGCAACATCAAGAAAAGTTACTCGTGGCTGCCTGAAGAATGTATCAAGGGCCTTGCACAAATCAAGGTACAATTTATCCTTATCCTTACTAATATTATAAATGCGAAAGTGAGTTTGTTTATTTGTTTGTTTGTATGTTCGTAACTACTGAACCGATTATCATTTTGCATACAAGTTCTCTGGAGTACGGAGAAGGACATAGGCTACCTTTTATCCCGGGAAAAAGTACTATTCCCGAGGGATCGACATTGACGCGGGCGGAGCCGCGGGCGAAAGCTAGTACCTTTATAATTAATAAAATACATATTCATCACTTGCCATCCTGACGTCAGATGAAAGGAATTGTTTGAATAGTTTTTAATATTTTTCATGATTAATTTTTTTGCGTCACTAGTTTTCTATCCGAGAATACATATATACTAAGAGTTACCGTATACCTTGGCGAAGGACATATTCCGGTAATTGCTTTTCACCCGCATTAAACGGGAGCGAGCGACGATTATACCTAAATTCGGAGTATTTATTTGAATTAAGTATTCAACGTGCCTTGCGTCCTTTATAGAAAATAAGATATTTAGAGAAAACGATTCCATATAGGTATTTAGTAACCAAACTACATGCGTAAGTGAAGAATATTGTAATCTTTATGTCCATAATGGCATTTAGTTACCTCCAAAGTTGGATTAAAATGGTGCTATAAAATACCGATGTTTAGAGGCTTATAATTTTTAAAAATATTGCTGTTTTAACCTAGCTGTAGCTAATCTGACACCAGTGTTGGCCATTTACATACGCGAAAAACAACAAGTAATCTCTGGATTATGGTGAGATAAACTGATTTAATGTTTATTGTACGAACATTATCAAATATTGCTCCGTGTTCTTTTCCGGAGGGTAACGTTAAGTGTTGAGTAACTTTACGAAACACATTTTTTAAATTACAACTTTTTGTCGCAGTTACTGAGTATTTGTTTTGACAGGCGACAAGTGAGGAGCTGTTTAACAAGCTATGTCTCAACGAGCAAGGTCTGTGGGAGGAGTTCATATCCACCGGTGACTTTTCGTTGGTGGCGCGGCTGCGGCTCGCACCGCTGGAGAGCGTGGTGGCCGCCGCGGCGCTGCGCCGCGCCTCCCGCTACAGGGCTATTGTGGCTCTCGTCGAACATTACCTAGGTAAACTTGTTCTTGATATTCTGTTCCTTCCTCCATAAGGCTTTTTTGACGGTGTTATTAACTTTTATGAAATCAACCACGCGTTTAAATTTTTTGCTCTTGTATGTACTAGACACACCGGAATAATTCCAGTTTCTGGCATAAAATCCACTTTACTATTTATGAAAGATAGAAGTGTGTTAAAGACAACTTGGCATTGTTTGCATCTCGATGTTCCTGCGGCCTAATATCATTAAGTACTTAGCGTAATTTCGTCCTTACGCGGGGGGATCAATACCATAGGCATCGCCCATGTGGCGCGTGCGCCGCCGTGACCGAGAATTATTTTAGACTACAGTTCCTATATTATCTACCACAATGATGGTTTACTGCAATTTACGTCGGGTACGGTTAGCTGTTATTGGCTAACATTAAACCTCAGAATAAGGTAACAATGAGTCAGTTGTCACTGCTTGTCAAATATTATCCAATGACAGCAGCTTATCGCACTCTACGTCACAGTGCTGCCATCTAGTGGAAAGCATTTTTCTCTCTCAACTCTTTAGCTTAAGTGGTCCCATCTAGTGATAGTAACGCCTTATCTGAATTTCACGCACTAGTGTGAAATTCAGTGGTTCAGTGTTTCAATAAAAGAAAAATATGCTCCATATAAAAAAAGGTCAAGTGCGTATCATTGTAAACGCCACAAAAGCCACGGTTCTTATATGGGGACCATGATGTATCTTTCCTTTGAGATTAACGAAACGCTTTCTTGCACGGACACTATTGTTCTTAATTAATGAGGGTTTTTGGAGCTGATTTTTTACCAGGTGAGGGCACTGTAAAGAGAGGTTTAGTGTCTTGGTTTGAGGTCTCAGTAATAAATTAGCAGCTCATAAGACAGAATTGAGAAAACGCTAATTAACACACCCTTTACATTTATTTTGTTTTTATTATTTGGTGTTATAGCGGCAATATACACATTCTGTGAAAGTTTCAAGGCTCTGCCCACATATAACGGTTCAAGCTCTAGTAACAGCCCTGTAACAGACAGCGGAGGCTTAGTCATAGGGTTCTGTTTTCAGCCCTTGGGTACGGAACTCCCAAAAGCACTGTCCATGAGCCTCAGAAAAAAGTTGACGGTTAAAGTCGGATTTGAAAACTATCTTTTACAAGTTTTTATATACGGATCAAGTACATAAAAGATAAATTTTAAATTTTACTGACTTACCGGTGTCCAATAGAGCTGAAATGATGCACACATGATAATAGCTTTAGTGACGACACACTATCTTTCTACTGAACGCTCTAATTTTATTTATTTTTTTATTATTTCATATTATAATGTATTTTCCTTTGCACTATGTATTATGTTTCCTTATATGTAATGCTCTTTATCGATTATGTAATTATTATGTATGTATATTAGTATTAGTCATTTTTTTAATGTACACTGCGCCAACCTAGCCTTCTTTTTCATTGTCTTCTACCTGGCTCACGGTTGGCTGGAAGAGATTGCGCTCTGCGATAAGCCCGCCTTTGTACCTCATGTTATACTTAATTATTTTTATTGTTATTACTTTTAAGTGTTGTTGCAATAAAGTTATATCATTCATTGAATGTCAGTGCAACAAAGTGAGTGTAAGGAGTGATTAGCTCAACCATATTTTTCCCAAAAATGAAACTTTCGTATGGCAGGGAGCGGCGCCATGCGATCTTCGGACGTAGTGGGTCGCGCAGCGCGTAGCGCGAGCAGCCGGCGGCCCGTGTTGGCTCTGGGCGCGCACGCTCTCGACGCGCTCGCCGCTCACGCGCGCTCGCTTACGCAGGTCTGATTCATCGAAATATCACACACATTTACGTGTACGCTCATTATCTTCATAACAGCCGTAAGAAGACCACTGCTGGCCAAAGGATTCTTATAAGGATTCTTTGTTCCATGGGAGAATATTGCCATACTCACCACGCTTGGCAGGCGTTTTGGCAAGCGCAGTTTCTTTAGCTTCTTGTATATCCGACGCTGCCGTCCATCGGAAGCATTTTGAAGCTGGGGAAGGAAAGGACTTTATTGGATTTAGGAAGGGCCTGAAGTTATTGGGATACAAGTCATTTGGACAAATGGGGTTAACCAAGTAACAGTTCGGGAGGCCGAGCGTGTCCAATGCCATACCTGCAACCACCGGCCATGCAGTTGTGGATGACACCCCTGACCATATGTGCACATTACCCTATTCCAATGTGGCTATCGACTGTTACATGAAGGGGCTCTGCTCTTTTTCCTATGCTATGGGCATATGAGAGGTGGTCCAATAGGGTTCAATGGCGGATCCACAATGCGGGCAAATGGGAATTCAGCTTTGTGTGCAGTGTATTCAAGATGCGATACAGGTAATGTGACAGAAGGCGTAGACCATAAATGTGTATTTTACCCGCGGCTTCGCTCACGGTAATGTCGATCCCGCGGGAATCTATACTTTTTTCCGCGATATAAGGTAGCCCATGTGGTAATCCAGGTTATACCTTATCTGTGTGCAAAATTTAATCAAACTTCGTACAGCCATTTTGACGTTATTAAATAACATCCATACATACAAACTTTCTTGTTTGTAATATTAGTAAAGATTTATCGTTTGTTTCAGCTATAAATATGTAGTTTGAGAAAAACATGTTTTTTGCTTCATACCTTCGCGAGTCCTATTCACCGCGTTTAATCCATACTTCCATACTAATATTATAAATCCAAAAGTAACTCTGTCTGTCTATATGCCTGTCTTCTTTTCACGCTTCAAATATTGAACCAATTTGGATGATATTTGGTATGGAGGTAGTTTGAAGTTCGGGAAAGGACGTAAGGTACTTTTCATTCCGGGAAATTCTCTTTTCCCGAGGGACCGATACTAACGCGGGCGGAGCCGCGGGCAATCGCTAATAATGTATAAAAGTGTTTATCATACCGTGGTACAGATCGGCATCTCGTCCGGGCGCGGTGCGTGGCAGGCGAGCGTGGAGGCGTGCCGCCGCGGCGGCTGGCTGGCGGTGGTGGCGGGCGCGTCGCCGCTGTCGCAGGATCTGCAGGACTTCGTGCTGGCTACCACGCAGCGCCCGGTATGTTCCTTTATGAAGTCTCTCACCTGTACGGGCAATTCATATAGGTTTTTGCTAACGCGGCGTGTCTGATCGCCCGCGCCACATCGCATATACACGATGAAATTTTAATCGTTCTGGACCCTTGAAAGGGGTTATGCAGCCCATCGATGCTGGGGACACACATCAACGGGCTGAATCATCCCTTTAAGGGTCCAGAACATACAAAATTTCACCGTGTATACAATTATTTTGTATTTATTTAGTCACTCAGCAATATACCTTCTAACTTATTTTTATCTTCACTAATTAACTTTTACTTAGTACGTGTGCTGTGCGTTTAACTCAACATAAATTTCAAATCAACTATAGTTCAAGATCCTCTCAACATATCAATCTAAAGCTCTCCTCAACTTACAACTTTTCCACATCTCATACAGCTTAACAACAACTTACGAAAATATTTTCATATTATTTGCATGAAAATTTTACTATAATAAATAATAATAAATATATTCGGACTAATCACACAGATTGAGCTAGCCCCAAAGTAAGTTCGAAATTTGTGTCATGGGATACTAACTCAACGATACTATATTTAATAACAATTAGATACACATCCAAGACCCAGGCCAATCTGAAAAAGATCATTTTCCATCTTGAGCTGGCCGGGGATCGAACTCGGGCAATCTCGTGTTGCAGCTAGCCAATTATCCCATCCATTATCCTTACCTATTTAGACTTCAACTTGCTGTTCATTTACTTGCGGTGTTAACATATTGTAGGCAAATTAAAATCAATGAAACATCTCTCGTTTTAGGTTGAAGATTTTAGTGACGATTTCCGACTATGGATCGTTTGCGAAGATCGTGATGTTCCAGCGGTGATATCCAACGCTTGTATCAATGTGATTCTGGAGGTAATACTTTCACTACTTATGTCTAGTGTTACACAAATACGAAATATTCTTGTTACAAACGTAAATTCGACCGAGTGAGCGTGAAGCGCTAGAGAAGCATTTCTGTCTCAACTTGGCAAAAAAACATTTGTATGTCCGTCTGTCCCAGTTCGGCTGTTCTCCCTACATATCCCATTTTTCAACCGATTCTCATGTCATTTAGCGGTCGTCTCGCGAGGTCTACAGGTCACAGAATTACTAGTTAATATGATTTTACCATCTCCTCTTATGGCATCGAGTGCTTCTAATAATCCAAGAGCTGATATTTTTTTCAGTAGATCATTTCTTCAAACAGCCTGAACACTTCTATAGTTATTCTCGGAATAAATCGAAATGTTACAGCTTATTGGCTGAAAGATAAGTACTTACTCAAATTTTGTAGCACTCTGGCAGCTAATTAAAAAAAAAAAATCGGAAGAACTGGTTGTAGGTTTGAAACACTAAGGTTTTGATTTTTCGTATGACATTTTGTAAATTCCAATTTATATTTTTACCAGTAGATAGATGGAAGAAGATTGTATCAAATTTGATGATATCGTAATACCAAGCGTAATACAAATGTATATGCGATCTAAGAAGCAACTTCGTATATTTTTAAATAGGCTAGTTTCTTAAAAAAATATAATTAGTTCGTGAGTTATATAGTCAAAAAATATTGAATACATGTTTTTTTTTATGTCGATTAAACAAATATTGCTACAGATATGGAATTTGAAAGGGCTAGAAATAGCCCTTTCAAATTCTGTGTAACTTCGCTACACAAACGTAATTTTAGCAAACTGTGACGTCACGAGCGTCCACTCATGAACTTTGACGCCCTTTATCTTTACCATTTATTGTTTAACTGACTAAAGATAAATAACGTGTCCAAAATTTTGATCTAATTATATAACTGACGGACTAATTGTAATGTTAAAGTTGTGTGTGTAATTTATCCGAGCAGGCTCCCGAGGGAGTGAAACCCAACATCATGAGCACGCTGTCGGCGTGGGGCGAATTCGAGGGCGAGCCGGCACTGGTGCGCATGCACGCTTGTCTGGCGCTGTTCCATGCGCTTGCGCAGGAGCGACGCGCGTACATACCGCAAGGTTATTTCCTTTTTCTTTATTTACGTATATAGTATGTACAAGTATATGTATACTAGCTGAGCCGACAGATGTTGTACTGTCTTAACTTAATTTTCCGCACAACTTTCTTAATATTTTCTTTCATAAGAACCTTCTCCTAAGAACAGCAAACACTACAAAAAAAATTGCCAAATCGGTACAGCCGTTCACACGTGATGCCGTAACTAAGGAGAATAGGGAATCATTTTTACATATAAAGATTAAGTCACGTGATTTAATCTTCTACATTACTTGCGACTTAAACATGTTAAGATGTAGGTATGTCTGGGTTTCCACTACTAATGTTCGAAAAAGCGTTGCGTCGGCCGTCAGCTAACAAGGGAGTAACACTAAGAAATAAAGTAAAATTATTATGTAAATGTTTTCAGCGCACGATGTAACGACAATGTTTAATGCTTAGTATTTGTAAAACTATATTATGTCTGCAGTAAAGTACCAAACTTGATGCTTCCGGTTGGGGTTCCCAAGTTTTACATAAGATATATCTGGATATATCCTTAATCCTATGTTAATTTAATGTAACGTACAAAATGCTGAGTATTGTTGTTCTTGTTAACGGAGCAGGTGAATAGGCAGGAGGAAATGATTATCAAGGTTTTCTTTTTGAAATGACCTTTTGGGAGCAGCAACTCTCATCTTTTGCCTTATGGGCCGAAAGCTACGTTGCCAGAAGGGCCTATCCTGGGTGCAAGTCACCCGGGCCCGGCGGGCGGTCACCAGTAATCGGAGCTAATCCTACTCTACGCACTCTATTCCGGTGGCGAGTGCGACGGCGTCGGGGCTATTCGGAGCCGAAGAGAGGTCGGGGCGGAATATCAAGAGAGAATTGCGTCGGTAATATATGAAAATCCCATCGAAGTGTGACAAAGTGTACGTTTAAAGAAATAAAGACAGAGTAAATCGCAGGTTGGACCCAATGGTACGCGTGGGAGTGGGGCGAAGTCCAGTCGTGCGCGCTGGCGGCGCGCGGGTCATGGTCCCGCACGGGGCGGGGCGGCGCGCGCGCACTGGCGGGCGCGCTGTACGCGGCGCGCGTGGCCGCGCCGCACGACCGCGCGCTGCTGCGGGCACTGGCGCGCGCCTGCCTTTCCGACGCCGCCTTCGCGCACGACTGGCGCCCGCGCGGCGCACAGCTGCGGCTGCCGCTGCCCAACAACCTCAGGGTATGCACTTCGCTCAACATTAAATCACTTTAAAGCTTTCCATCGTAATTTGTAACACCTTGTCGAATGTAGCCCCATATGCGAGGTGTTTCAAGTTAAAATGTTAGGCATCCCCCGACACGAAAACCGTATTTTTTAAGTGTTATTATCTTTGCATTCACAATGCTATTTTACATAATAATATACACGGTGAAATTTTAATCGTTCTGGACCTTTAAAAGGGGTGATTCAGCGTCGTCTATGTCCATCGATATGAACAACTTTTACTATGGGACCAATGCTGGGAACTCAAAAAAAAAAATGCATAACCATACAAAAAATTTCGGCCGCCCGGTCAATTTGTTGGGGAACGTCAAAAAAAATTGAGTTCCCAGCATTGATCCCATAGGAAAAGTTGTTATATATACGGGCTGAATCATCCCTTTAAGGGTTCAGGACGATCAAAATTTCACCGTGTATAAGTCAATACATAATAATATGTAAGTCGTACATAGACTTAAGGTCGCAGGTTCAGATCCCGCCCGCTTGAGATTTTTTCACTATATTTTATTTGCAAATTTAATAAGGCTATAGACCTATTGTCGAGAATATTATGTCTAAGAACCATAGATATAATGTCCGCTTTAAATGGAAAAAAAAACCGCACCCATACGGTTTACTATATGTTTGTCCGTCTCGTAGTAAGTACTTAATCTAATTTCAGGCGTATGTATCCGCTTTCGACGGCCTGCCAGATATAGACACGCCGCAGCTGCTAGGATTGCCCAGTAACTGCCGAGTTGCTTGGGAGAGGACTGCCGCTAATGACATAGTTATGGGATTAAAAGGTAGGTTTTTTTATACAGATATACAAGGCTGGAAGTCGTCCTGTCCAGAGATCTATTTCGCGACTATGGTCGAGGAGGTGGGGGCAAAATCTGGCCCTAGGTAGTTCAGCTCTTGGGTGGTGCCAAAGCAGAAATCGGCTCTATGCGCGCTTAGGCGTATTCGTTGAGGGGCCCATAGTTGCCTACTCTGCCTAATCGACGATCGCCTGGCTAATCGACAGAGCCATTTTTCTGTCGTTAGCAAAATAAAAGTTTTATTGTCATCTTCCCAAATAGGACAAGATCAAACCTACTCTTTCAACTCAGTATAGGAAAACGACGTGATACTGTTCCTGCGATCAAATTTGACCATGCTCAATTATTTTGTTACTGTTGAGATAATAACTTCCTGCTGAGCTTATAATTCAATTATTACTTTTTAGAAATATTATATTTATCTATATTGCTAACAAAAATAAAGCATATAAATCCTGTCTACTTGGCAAATTACGAGTATGAAATCGCTTCAGTTTCATAAGTTCCATTTTTTGTTTACAGAATTTGATAGCATTATTGACACGAGCATGAAACCAGCAGGGAATGCATCGCCTATCAAAACGTTACTGTCTCTATGGAAGAAACTTATGTCTGGTAACCCGCTGATCAAAGAAGATTATGAGATCAAAGAAGTAAGTTGTATCGCAGGGGTAAAAGCGATGCCTCAGCCACTTAATGGATTTAGACTAAACTGCACATACAGAATAATTCTGAAAACCCTGGCAATATTTTAATGTGGGAATCAGAATCCAATAGACCCGCAAGAAAATAGAAGTAAATCATGAAAAAAATACTTGACTTCCCATATAAACTTAACCAGTTCGGTTATTGTATGAGAGTTATAAGTTATGGTGTTAGATTTGTTACGCACAATCTTGGGAATGTAAGGGGAAGGAGAAAAAAAAGGTTATCAATTTGCTTGTTCCTTTTTTAATTTTGGTTACCGCATAACTCCGTCATTTATAATTTTTTTTAAAGGGTATGCTTTCATATTGGTCACATTTAAATTTCATCAAAATCGGTTCAGTAGTTTGTTTTAAGTCGTTTTTTTAATATGAAAGATTATTATAGGTGTCAGGGGTGTCACGCTCAACTGCCTGCCCGGTGGTTGCAGGTATTGCATTGGTAACGAGCGCCCGGCCTCCCGAGCTGCTATTTGCTTTTCCCCCATTCATCCGAGTAAGTAATATCCCAGTACCTTCATTCTCCTTCTAAATCCAACAAATTCCAATTCTTCCCCAACTTTAAAATGCTTCTAAAGGGCAGCAGCACCGGAAGCACAAGAAGTCAAAGAAACTGCTCTCGCTAACTCGGCTGCCAAGCGTGGTGACTATGGCACTATCTTTCCAAAGATACTTCGTGTATCTTAGGAGGCCTTTGTCCAGTATTGGACTTTTTTACAGTGGTAATGATGATGATGATAATCGATACTTCTATATATACTTATACTAATATTATAAAGAGAAAAGATTTGATTGTTCGTTTGTTTGCATCAAATAGGCTCTGAAACTACTGAACCGATTTGCAAAATTCTTTGTCCATTAGAGTCCTTCATCATCTCTGATGAACATTGGCTATTGAAATACCTATATCTTCCCGTGCGAAGCCGGGACCGGCCGCTAGTTGCTATTATAGGTAAGCTTGTACTTGTTTATGGCAGTGCGGGTCGGGCTGGTGGCGCGCGGTCATCGCGGGCGAGGCGCGCGACGCGGCGCGCACGGCGCGCGCGCTGCACGCCACGCTGTCTCGCGCACAACGGGACCCCGCACACGCCGCCTCCATTTCATATACCGTGCGTACATACATTATGTTCTTTGCCCTTGTTAGTGAAATCTACTTAACTGCCTCCGTGGTCTAGTGGTTAAGGCGTTTGCCTGTAGACCCGGGGGCCCACGGGAAGCATACTTTGTTTAGTTGCTTCCAGTTTGGTTAGGACATTGCAGGCTTGAATTACCTGATTGTCTGATAATAAAGATGTTTCCGTGCTTCGGAAGGCACGTTAAGCCGTTGGTCCCGGCTACCATCTGGTAGTCGTTAAAAGAACCACGTCAGAGGCCGAGAGGCGGTTCCGAATAACTCTGACACCAGGGTGTGCATGGTCGATTGACCGTGACACCTACTCGAAATGATGATGACAATATTTATATTTACATCTCGGAGACGCCCCCTTTCTTATTTTTTTATAAAAATATATATATGGAATTATTAAGACTTTCATCTTTATTCCTCATCGCCTAATGGTTCTGCGCAGCCTAATGGCTTGCGCAGTAGCGTTTCGTTCGCGCGGCACCCGCTTAAGAGCGCACCAATGCGACCCGGCTGAAGCCATTTCGCACCCCGCGCCCCGCGCGAAACCAGGATAGATCTAATGACCGTAACGCGTAGAAAATGAGAAGAAGATAGTGGGTAGGCACAAGCGGGTGTCCTAGAATTAGCGGGCGTAAGAGCCAAATCACTTAATTATTATTAAAAATAAAAGTACGAGGTTAATGAGTAAAAAAACTTTGGCCAGATTTTAGAACTAGTTATTGCTAAGCTAGGAAACTAAAAATCATTTCTAAAGACCTTAGGGTTTCGCCGTTCTGACCACAAACATCAAATAAAGGGGCTATGTTTGCAAAATAAAAGTATCGAGGCTTTTGTTATTAATCGTGTTTTCAGGTTGGACAGTTTTAAGAAAATATGTTGAAGTTTTATATATAATAAATAACAGGCATGTAGTCGTTATAGATATAGGCATCTAGACGAATGTTCATTGACAAGTTTCGCATTCGTGCCCTCTTAATTTGTAATGACACACAGGTCCCCGAAGAGTGGCAGACGTGGTGGGCCGGGCCGAGCGCCCCCGAGGCCTACATCCGCGAGTTCTGCTGGCGCGCGCGCGCCGCCGGCGACCGACTGCGCGCGGGCCACGACCACGACAACATGCCGCAAGGTGACTCTAAACTCATCTGTACAGTTACCTATCACCATACTTCAAAGTAATTCTGCATAGCGCTAAACATCTACAGTATTCTTAAATCTAGAGGATGTAACATCGAAGCATAATTTATGGTTAATTGAACTTACCTTCAGTGAACTTCATAACAGTACTGTGGTGAACTGTGCGCATGCATCGGCTGTTATGATAAGAGTTGTCTAATAGTCGACAACGCTCTTGTCAAACTCAGGTGTTGCAGTAGTCTATGGGCAGCGGTGATCGCTTACCATCGGTGACTCGTTTGCCGCCCTATGCCATGAAAAAAAAAATAGTTTTTGCAAATGGAGACACATTATGCTTTAGAGGTTGACGACGCCTCTATTCCTTTCTTACCGTGATAACATAAATCGATGAACGCCTGCTGCACGCACGAAAACTGTGTCACGTTCCGTGTGAATGAATGAATGAACAATTCTTTATTGCACCAAATAAAGAGAATGGGAAAAACAAAACTCACATCTGGTACAAAGGCGGTCTTATCGCTAAGCTCTTCCAGTCAACCTTAGGGTAGATGGAAACTAAACATCACAGGCGTTGGTGCAGCAAAACAACACGTGTGCAAGCGAAAGCGCGCAACAAGTGGAAGAGAAACACGATCGGACTAAGCGTTTGGCTTGTGTCGCATCTATCTCTCTTCTACCGTAAACCAAGACAACCATTTTTTTTTTATTTAAGAAATAGGACGGCTAATGAGCATGTGAGCCTGATGATAAGTGATCACCGCTACCCATGGACAACTGGAGAAAATTGGTGGAAGTCGGGCCTCCGGCTCTCTCGTCGAACAAAGCATAGAAGCGGTAAAGCTTCTACTTAAACGTCGTGATTTTCTGGGAGAGTGTGGCACCTACCCGGACGAACCGGTCCAATTATGCTATGCTCTGAAGCATGGTGGGGTACATTTTCGGTTCTTTTGGCCCCCTCCCCGTCCCCTAATAAAGGCGAGCTCCGTGGTGCAGTGGTTAACATGCCAGCCTGCGATACGCGTCTGCCCGGGTTCGATCCCCAGTCAGGTCAAGATGGAAAATAATCTCTTTCAGATTGGCCTGGATCTTAAATATTTATCTATATATGTATTTGTTATGAAATATAGTATCGTTGAGTTAGTATCCCATTAAACAAGTCTCGAACTTACTTTGTGGCTAGCTCAATCTGTGTGATTTGTCTGTAGCGCTCGGTCTCACCGCACCCCTTCCACCCCCGGGTAAGGCGCCTTTACATACACTGCGGCCCGGCCCTGGTACCCACATTGTCATGTGTGGCCCTTAGCTAGTAGTGTGACGACCGCTGGCAAAAAGTATGCTTGTTATTTATATGAAGTTGTCGTTGTGTAATAAATAATATGTTGGTGTTGTAGAGGTGGACATGAGGTCGTTCCTGCGTCCGTCGCGCGTGGTGTCGTGCGTGCGCGCGCGCGCCTCCGCCCGCCTGTGTCGCGCGCCGCACTCGCTCGCGCTCGCCGTCAAGTGGGACGCCAAGCCTGGTACGCTGATTGCAATTATATGGGGGCCTAGTTACCTGTAGCACAGGTTCTTATGAACCTATTTCAGGAACTAGCCTCTCCACAAAGATTAATGATCAACATAGGTTGTACGATTAGCCTTAAGTAACATTGTTAAATCTTTGTAACGAGGAAAAATAAACGATTTTATTATTATACTATTATATAGTTGGGCAGCCCAAGGGGGGATTTTTTGATTTTATCGAACGCGTCAGACTAAGATATGAGTGATACCTCGGACATAGTATAAGGAACTCCACCACTAATTTAACTTGCACGAAAAATGTCACGTTCCTGCCACCGACCCCAGTCCTTTGAGAGGCTTGCGTAGGGATATACATATTATTATAATTGTTATTATGGAGGAGAAGGAGGAAGAGGAACGAGGAGTGGGGGAGTAGGTAGGAGGACGTTTTATTTCCATACTTTTCTAAAGATAAGGCAAATATACTCTGCTAATTTATAACAAAATTGGTACGTTGAACTGTTGCAGAGGAGGCGGTCGACGGCGTGGTGGTGCGTGGGCTCCGCCTGTGCGGCGCGCAGTGGGGCGCGGGCGCGGGCGCGGGCGCGGGCGCGGGCGCGGGCGCGGGCGCGCTCGGCGCCGCGCAGGCGCACCACGCGCCGCACGCCGCCGCGCCGCCGCTGCTGCTCAGATATGTGCCGCAGGTACACACTACACACCTACTACTACTATAACTTTGCAACGTTGCTGCATGCCACCTGCATGCTGCATCTCTTCCAACCTCATTTCTTTCTCATCCTGTCCACTTTTCATTCCTCATTTTATTTCAAATTTCATTCCATTCCATTCTTAGATCATTTTCTGTCTCGGTCATCGCTCATTCCATCATCATCTCTTGGACTGTTTACTTGATCAGTCCGGTCTGTGATCTGTTATGTAGAAGTTAATATATTTATATAAGTTGTGACAAATAAAATTAATCTTCTTGTCTGTTGTGTCGAGTCTCTGTTCTCCACTACTACCTTATATGTGGGAACTCGACTAAGAGCGCCGGGACGGTCGAGGTCCCACATTGATGTGTTACAACTTCTCATCATCATCAGGTCTTTTTTAGTCTCCACTACAGGAGTACGACCCTCTCTATACACTAGAGCCAAACCTGGCCAGAGCAGAAAGAGGACTAGGCCTACACTCTCCACGCTCAGATGGATTGGAGAAGTCTCACAGATGTTTATAAGCTTTGTTTAGCTTGTATTTCCTAAGTCGCCTTCTACGACATCCACGGGTAGACTTGGAGTGATCCTATTCTACTCAGCCGGATACCGCATGGCTTCCACTATAACTTCTACCACAGAACAAATACAAGTCGCTCTTTGTAAAGGTATTCAAAGAAATATCTTATATTAGCGAGACGGTGTAATTTAGCACGCGTCAGAACGCAGACCCTTTTAGTTTAGATATCCTATAGCAAGCCAATTTTATTCTTAAAGCTCTTAAAATACGATTCATAATTCGTTGAAATCGGTGAACACAAATGGGAAAGTCGCCGATCATGAGCTAATTTCTATGGTATACAGGTGACTTTTTAAACACCAGGCAAATTTTTTCCACGTATTAGGTATATTATTAATAGATCGAGTTTTTGAAAAAAAAATAGTATGTTAAATTTCAATTTTAAATAATTTTGTTTTTACTGCTTTTCACCGCAATATGGTTACCCAAATCATACGTAAACAATACGGCGGGCGCCACAAAGTCTGCCGCGCACGTGCCCGTCCTTTGTCCAGTCGCAAGCCGCCCGCGCACCTGTGACGCACGTTGTTTACGTTGCAAATTTGTGTGCCCCGCGTGGTGTTTTTTCGGAATCGCGTTTGTACAAAAATAATAATGTACTCCCAACGTGAGTATTACGAAATGGTGTAGTGTTACATTCAAAGTGGCGAAAGTTCAAACGCAGCCCAGAGAATGTATCAGCTCGAGAGTGTTCCTCGGCTTCGAATTATGGGCATAGAACCGCGTGTGCCGAACCGGGAAACGATTTTACGTGCCTATCAGAGCCCTTACGCCGCTAGACTTTTATTTGTGGGGTGAAGTCCAAGGGTGAAGTGAAAAGACTGGTGTATGGAAGATGCTCAAAGTCTCGACAGTTTAAAGACACAAAGAGTGAGTGCATTTGATGCAGGGCAAATAAACACTTCAGTGCTTAGAAAATTAAAAAGGCAATTTAAGAAAAAGAGCGAGGATTTGTTTAGAACAAAACTGACTACATTTTAAACAGATCCTGAAATACTGTGACTAAATAATGACATGTAAGTTGATTTAAATGAACTTATAATTAGTTGATTTTTAATGGTGTACATAAGTTGATTAAATTTTTTGAAATAAGTCTGGTTACAAGGTTCCTTGTTTTTTAAGTATTTTAAGATATAATAGGGTACATTTCTATTCTTATAAAATTAAAAACCTTTTGCAATTAGCCGGTCCTAAGCCCGGGAAGTATGAAGGGAAAATTTGCAACTTAGTACCTAAATTCTTACGAAATCATCTGTTTTCATCAATGGCACTGATAGAGGTCAACCTTGGACGAATAAACCACAGGTCAACGCCCACGACGGGCGGCATCAACTACGCTACGCACGGCGCGTACTATGGCGCTCGGTGTTGATAATTTTCAACACTTTCAGGATAACTTAGGGATGCTTTATTTCGAACGCTATCAAAAGGAAAAACACGTCATTAATTATTTTCGACAAGGAGTATAATACATGAATTTGGCTGGTGTTTAAAAAGTCTTCCTGTATAAATTTTCCCTTTTTCTTACAATTTTGTGTTCCATTAGGGATTCCAGATTTTAATAAAGCGCTAAGGTTTAAAATCACACATTAGAACACAATCCGTTTGTCATTGTTTTGCAGTCAGCAGAAACACCACTAGTACCAGACGGCACGCTGGAAGTGCCGATTTACACCAACGAGAGCCGAGAAGAGCTGATCTGCAGCGCCCGGGCAACGCTTGCGCGCGACTTTGAGCGCGATACCGCGCTTCTGAATGCGGTCGCGCTGTTCGTGGCGCCCGTTGACTAACTGAGCATCTGCAGTTCTCTTTTAAGAGTTCTGATCCAAAGGGCACCAACGGAACCAAGCCTCCGCTATCCGTACGACCCTCTTTCCATTTTTTACCGTAATAAGGAGATATTTTTTTTTTATTATTTATTCAACTATTTCTGCCATCATCATCATTTGATGAAGGGGGTCTGATATATCTATATCAGCCCCCCTTGGATATTTGATGAAATATGTAAATTAGTTAATTCAGAACAGTAGAGTCTGTACAAAAAATAGTTTGCTTAACGTCACAAGAGATGTTGCATAGAAGAGGATACATCAGGGTGAATTACAAGAAAGGTGGTCATTGTAGTTGAATATTGTGCGATTCTGACTTACACTTTGTTTTATTGTTACATTTGTTTAAATGTAGACTTGAGTATAATAATCAAGTCTACATCGAACAAGTCTACAACGAAACTTCTGTTCCAAAAAAAATCCTGTCTGAAAAATCGGTTTACGGACGATAATTTTACGTGATAACGGTGGAAGAGAGATAGAGGTGCCACAAGCCGAACTTTTAGGCCGACCGTGCCACTCTATCACTTGTTCGCACGCTCTCGCTTGCATAATTGCACGGAACGTGACACTTTTTCGTGCGTGCAGCCGGCTTTCATCTACTTTTAAAAGACATTATCACATAAAAAAACCGGCCAAGTGCGACTTACTATTTTGACGTTATTCCTTTAAAAACAATGCAGCTGTTGTTTCGGCGCTAAATATAACTGTTAGTAAATAATTGACTTTAAAATATGGTATGATAAATGTCTAATAGATTTTGCCTCCACAAATAATGCACAAAAAACAAGTAAAGTGGGGAACGACTAACCGTTATGATTTTACCCCGAACCGCACCCTGGCGTTGGTGGTTAGGAAAATAGAATTATTACCCTGTCTAGTGTGTCGGTTAGTACCACGGGTAAGCACTATAACGAATGTTTTTGACGATAAACATATTGTTATTGGGAAAATTTATGAAAGCTTAATAAAAAACAACGCGAAAGCAAAGAAACTTTGTGAACGTATATGAAGATTGACATACATAACCTTTTTTATTCAAATTGGCATCGTATCGTCTTTTATTTTCCCAACATTAATTTGTTTTTCGCTAGTAAATTATTTCCCGACGTTCACCTGTTTTTCGACTACACCGTTATATCTCCGGTTTCATTTGTTTTCTTAAAATTCATTTGCTTTCTTGATATTAATTTAGCATAAACTTTTTGCAAATGTACGAGTGGTTGCGTGAGAGCAAGTTGTTGTAGCGGTTTATTTTTTTCCTTAGCACCCCAAGGTGGTTACCTCCGGGTGACGGTAGTCATTCCTAGTACTGGTGGGGGAAACATTTCGGCCGTTTATACACTGAATTGTTTTATATATGAATAGCATATAACCAAAAATGTTTACTTTATTATGATTTTATCGATTAATAAAATAAAAAGACGTAAAGTGAGCTGACCTCATCTATATCCCTGTAATTAAACAGATAAGCTCAAACAAGAACATGGTAATGGATAATGTTAGAATGCATATTTTACTTTTTAATGTTTCCCAAATAAGTAAACTTATGTTAATAGTAGTAGTTAGTTTAAAAGTTATAAGTAGATGTTCATCAAAACTATTATAATGACGTGGATAAGACATGTGCGTAATAAATCGTAAGAGACTTGTAGCATTGATGGTAATTATACAAATACTCGATAAAATCTATCCAGTATTTTTGAACCTTTATGTAAACATGCTGTAGATAATTGTCTTACACCCAGGTTTCTAAAGTACGCAGCCGCGGTAGATACCTTGCTTGTTAAGATTTTTACAGAAATTTGATAATTTCTTGTATAAAAATAGTGTGCGTTACCCCAGCAAAAAAGTACTGAATATCAAAACGTAATATTGCTAGATAATTAGTAAGTAACGTCGTGTAAATGTAGATGAAAGTTTTAAATTTGTACGTCCATTAATTTTTGAGATATTAGATTCTGCTAGGATGACATTTAAAACGTTACGCCAGCAAAAAATTTTCTCGGATCCGAATGAAAGTTAATACAATAATTAGTAGTTGATGTGCTGTAAATGTACTTGTATAAATAGAATTTGTACGTCTCCAGACTTTTGCGATATTCGAATTTTTGCTGGGGTAACGTTTGGCCGATTGCTGGATCTCATAATCGGCACGGCGTAGGAGTTTGATTATTTTTATTTACACTGTTATGAATTTGTAGATCATGTCTGTAAAAACAGAATTTCTAAAAATGTTACTATTCAGGGATTAAAAATGAAAATATGAAATCAGGTATTTTAACTCCTGTACTTTAAATATGGGACCTAGAGACTAATTGTTGACGTTAGTTTGTACCTTATGATTGCCTACAATGCCCAGGTAAGTATCAATATGAAATCTTAAGTATTAAATTAGTTATGAGAAAAAGAACCATATCTAGGTCTCCAGGAATTTCGACAGCCGATTTGACCAGTTTTTCTATTAGTTCGGAAGTCGACAGTTATCAAACTATTTGTAAGGGTAAGTTAACTATAAGTTTGCAAAACATCAGCTTAATACACGCAGTAGTTTAAGAAATATAATTAAATATCCAACCGTAGGTGAAATACCATATTAAGCCGACCATTTTCGGGAGTATAGCAAAAAGCGACGCTACAGTATATATTGCTAACCATCCTAAATTAGCAGTAGTATTCACGTAAAATAGTACAGTCGCGTACATCGTTAAATTCAAGTTTTTTTTTTAACTTCTACAAAACTATTGTTTGCTTAGGACCACATTTTTTATATTGTACTTATGATACAATCTCAATTGGAATGTGCCCAACAATCCTATTTCAATGAGTACTATTCTCATTCCGTCAACCGGGCCGCTGCACTTACACTCATAATGTAGATATAGTTTTGGATTTATATATTTGTTTATTTGGTGGTTCCCTAACAGGTTATCATGTGATGTCTCATTGGTTTTTTTATATGACGAGTGGCAGAGTGCTTTACAAGACCACGACTATGCGCTTCGCGCGCTTAGTTGCGTGCGCCACTAGGGTTGCCAACTCAGTTGATCAGAAATCAGGGAGGTAAAAAAAGTAAATGTAAAGTTTTATTGTATGGCCGTTAATGTTTAAATAATTCCAATAACGATTGGTAAGTATTGTTCAGGTCGAGGGCATCACGACGCTCAAACGTCTGAAGGAGGAGGAAGTCTTGTTTGCAGAGAGCGATTAGGCAGCTTTTCTACGCTATGAATATAAAAACTCATCAGCAGTATAAACGGTATTAAGAAATCGGGCTTTCTTAGTCTTTAAACAACCTTGCAAAAATAGATCACTGTATCGAAATACCGAAAATGTTTACCGATAATAAAAAATACGGAACTTCTCCGATTATCAATCCTTCTCAATTCTTCGTGCTAGGGCTAAAACTGAGGTGAAAGAGTGCTACGATAGATATATTAGTAGAGTGGAGTCGTCAATTGCGACCGATCCAAAATCATTTTGGTCCTATATCAAGTCGAAACGCGAAACAAATATGTATCCTAAAATATTACACTTTAAGGATGAGTCAGCTAGTACGGGTGACGAAGCAACTAATTTATTTGCCTCCTATTTTCAGTCTACTTTTGTTAAACGTAATATTGCTGCTAGTACAGGACAACCACCTCAAAATTTTACTGATTGCACTAACGGAATTTCAACCATCTTCACATGTCCTTCTAAGGTACAAAGTCTGCTTGAGTCGTTGGATCTGTCAAAAGCAGGAGGGCCAGACACGATACCACCTATTTTAATTGTTAGATGCGCTAGTGAATTGGTAGTGCCATTCAACGGTCAATAAATGAGGGTGTGGTGCCCAAAATTTGGAAATCGGCTTTTGTTACGCCAATCTATAAAAAAGGTGACAGATCTAATGTAGAAAACTACAGACCTATAAGTAAATTATGTTTACTTGCTAAAATTTTCGAAAAACTTGTTTATGATGACCTTTACGCTGCTATTCAAAATTCACTAGACGAAAGTCAGCATGGTTTCCTACAAAAGCGATCGGTTGCTTCGAATCTCATTCTCGTCAATGAATATATTAGTGAGGCAATGGATAGTGGTGCCCAAGTTGATATCGTATATACTGATTACCAAAAATGTTTCGACCGTATAAATCATTCTCTGCTACTTGAAAAACTTACTTTGACAGGTATTCATGGTGATTTGTATCGATGGTTTGCATCCTACATCGATAATCGCAGTCAAGCAGTAGTACTTAATGGGTTTACGTCGAGGTGGTCTTATATTCCGTCAGGTGTGCCACAAGGATCCATAATGGGTCCCTTACTATCCCTTATATTTATTTCTGATATTAAATTGATTTTCAAGAATTCAAAAGTTATATTATTTGCTGACGATATGAAAATTTTTAAATCTATTAATAATCTTTCAGATGCGTTAGAATTGCAGCAAGATCTCATTAGTTTTGAAAGTTATTGTAATCAGAATAATCTAACTCTTAATGTATCAAAGTGTTACTATATGACATTCTCACGTAAACTTAATAATGTCAACTTTCAATATGTACTACAGGGTCAAAACCTTGTAAAAGTTGACCAATTTCGAGATAGGAGTCGTTCATGACAACAAACTAATATTCGATAAACATATAGATCAATTAGTTAAAAAAGCTTCTAAAGCTATAGGTTTTGTTATCCGAATGTCAAATGACTTCAAATGTATAAAAACGTTAAAAATATTGTATTGTGCGTATGTGAGAAGTCATTTGGAATTCGCATCACAAGTATGGAACCCTCAATACCAAATATATATTAAACGTATAGAAAATATCCAAAAAAGATTTCTGTGCCTTCTAGATTTTAAAGCCAAAGTTAAATCCAAAGACTATGATGAGCGTTGTCAAAGGTTCCACATGTTACCACTATACTTACGACGGAAGATTAGTGATGCTTGCTTTATTAGTAAAATTGCAAATGGGTCTGTGTATTGTCCAGAACTATTGGCTAAATTAAATATTCGTACAAACTTACTTAACCTTCGCAAACGTCCTATCTTATACTTGCCATTAGCATTATCAAATTACAGAAAAAACTCATTCTTAATTCGCGGCTGTGACACATTTAATGAATATATCAGAAAGCACGACTTCGACCTCTTTAACACCACTGTGTCTAGTATAAAATGCACTGTGGCTAGGTCTTACTTCATGCAGGCATTGCCTGCAGATTATGCTTAGTAATCTTTTCTTTTCTTTAATAGTTATATTTAAGTATTGTTATCTCGCTTGCACTCAATTTTACGATTTATTTATAGTTTATCCTTTCTGTCAATTAGCTTAGAACCTTATAATTTATAAAAAGTATTTTCTTTTTCTTCCTGCTCTCAGACAAATGTATTTTTATTATCTAGATATGGAGATTTATTATCGGCTTATAGTTATATACGATTTAGTTTAATATAGAATATAGAAATGCTGTAAATCTTCTGAATAAATAAAAATAAAATAAAAATAAAATACACTACACCGGTATTTCAGAATACCGGTATCCATGCGCCAGTCCGGCCGTACGCCCCCGTTCCACGACTCACCCGGCCGCATGCACACCACATATAGGTATACGATAAAGCTCATATTTCACTTCTCAGAACACAGAATAAAATTATAGATCTGTACATTTAAATTACTTTGACAGGGATCTCAAGTTCTAATTAGTTTGTGGCCATGACAAGAATGAGTCACTGACCAGCATTTAGCAACGCTGATAAGGAGATTGCATTCATGGGGTTGATACTTTCTTTACAATATTAGTAAAAGCCCTCTGTATATTTGAGTGGTAAACTCATTATTTTCTCTCCGTTTGACACTTAAAATCGCCAATTATGAATGAAATACTAGCATATTATTTACCACTAACTAAATGTCTTTTTAAATAAATAATGAGTTAAAAATTGCTGTGTATTTACAGAGTTATGAGTGGAGTAAACTTAGTGTTTAGTTCAGAAACCGATATTTAGATGGCGCTGCTGCAGAGCGGTCTGTGGTACTCCTGCGGGATCGACCAAATGTCTAGAGTGAATACTACGACAGTTGATCTTTTTTGTGTTGACGTCTCGTCTCGTCTCGGTCGCGCACATAATACAATGATGTAAACCAAATGTATACAGCGTCAGATTTAAAAAAAACTTTGGTTTTGTTATCCAATAATGAGATTTCTAATTAACAGTTTGCAAATAAAATAACTATTAATTTATATTATACCTAAACTTACATAACAAATACTAAACAAGACGGAAATCCGGAAGCCTTCAAAAAGTAAAAGATTTTTCCTACTCATCTAAATAGGTATTTTGTAACCGCCTAGCGTACCTATTACTCGAAAGAAATTAAATATGGTGATAATATATATTATATATCTGTACCTACCTATGTATAGAACCAAGGCATAAAACCAAGAATATATGCATTAAAAACTTATCCTCATGTTTGCATACGTACACAAACTGTATTCTACACTCTCGTATGAAGAAATAAAGATTATATTTATAAATGCGAACACTTCAGTACACGCATGTACCGCAAAAATAAATGAATACACGACCAATTTCAGTAATACAACTAAATATACGGTACGGTCGCCTTTTACTATACTCCTAAAAATGGTCGGTTTATCATGGTATTTCACCTACAGTTGGATATTTAATGATATTTCCTAAACTACTGCGTGTATTGAGCTGATTTTTTGTAAACTAATGATAGCTGTCGACTTTCGAACTAATAGAAAAACGAGTGCGTTACCCCAGCAGACTAAGTGCTCCTTTAAAGAATTGATAAATGCAAATAATTAGATCATTACTTCGTGTAAATGTCCCCGAAAGTAAATAATTTGACACCCCGCCGTTTCAGAGATAATTAAGAAAATAAAATTCGGCTGGCGTAACGTTACCCCAGCCGACTTTTTTTGATCCCGTCGGTTTATCTGGATAAAAAGTATGCACAAAGATAGATTGAATTTGCTCTTAAATGTCCCCGATAAAATTAAATTTGACACCTTTATGGATTTCGAGTTATTTAATTTTCTGCTGCGGTAACGTTTGGTCAATCTCTGTATCTCTGAAACCGTAAGACGCAGAATCATGATTTTTTTTATACGTATAGAACGGAATTTGTCTCCATTTGACACCTAGTTATCTTAAATATTAATAATATGGTTTGCGAGTAATAAATATTATTCTGAAAACCATATTTTCGGTTCTAGTTATTAAACGAGGGAACCCTGAAAATTCAAACTAGTCCTAATAGATACCTCTTATAGAGACATACAAAACATCAAAACTTTCATCAGCCTAATCCAAAGCATTGGCAAGTTATAATGATATTACTGGTTCCAGAAAGCCAGATTCTGGGCTCTCGATTTAAACGAGGAAAATAATACTTTCCTTTTACCTGGCTGATTCCATATTTAAACAATAATTAGACACTTTAACCAAAAATATACATACAAATTTTCAGCTTGATATACTTTCGTATATAAGAAATAATAATTAAAAACTAAACCTAGATAATTTTTCCCGATTACCCGACCAAGTTCAAATGTGTATCTAAAAGCGGCCGCACGATACATAACGTATACCTTCTAAAATATGCACAATAATAATAAGTGGTTGGGTATATTCAAGTAGAAAAATTGTTAGGATTAATTTTAATATTATAAAGACTCGTATTTAATAAATGAAACCTTAGGGTCAACAGCAGAAACAGCCTCCGTGGTCCAGTGGTTAAGGTGTTTGCCTGTTGACCCGGGGTCGTGGGTTCGATTCCCACCGGAACCATACTTTGTTTAGTTGTTTCCAGTTTGGTTAGGACATTGCAGGCGTGAATCACCTGATTGTCTGAAAATAAAGATGATTCCGTGCTTCGGAAGGCACGTCAAGCCGGTGGTCCCGGCTGCCATCTGGTAGTCGTTAAAGGAACCACGTCAGAGGCCGAGAGGCGGTTCCGAAGAACTCTGACACCAGGGTGTGCATGGTCGATTGACCGTGACACTTATTCAAAATTATGATGATGATGAATGAAACCTTAGGGTGACTTACAGATTTTCTCTTTCAGCAAAACTATTACTTAAATGGCAATGTCTACATACTAAGAATGTAAATAAAATATCTTTTTATGCTTTTTTGTTTGAATGATTTTAAGGCAGACCTCTTAAATAGAGGTCTGCCGTCTGCATAATAGTTCAATCCAACTGTCACTATAGTTGGTAATCAAAAACCAACGCAAACAAGGTTATATTCTATAATGTAAGACTATAAAGAGATAAATAAAAAAAAATCTTGTGTTATTTATTTTTGCTGCTCTCGCGTAGAAAGTGTCAGTTTTACTTAGTTTAATTGGGAGTAAAATGTGTATCCATCAACTAGGAAAACGCGTCGTTATTAGCTAAACAAATGAACTAGAAGTCCGTATTTCTTTTTCTATATTATGTACTGCTTGTTTTATTCTGCATTGCTTTATGCGAATATGTAGGGGACATCTTACAAAGATTTGTTCGAAATCAAAAGTAGTCGGTACCACAGTACAGAGTATCAATACTTTTTGTGTCCTTCTTTGAAAATAAATATATATATATATATATTTGTTATTATGCGCGAGCAAAGTTAGGGACTATCGCTGTCCCGCTCGCGCACATTAGCCAATGAAATTGCAGTTCCGAGCAAGTGCAGTTGTATTTTTTTCTAATTCTATCTAACAAAGCAAGTATTACATACTCGTATTTCCAACATTACCTATAGCTGCCTTTGGTCTTGCAATAATAGATTTGGTCAATCCCGTAAGGAATCAATACATTATAAAGTATAAGTATGGAGGAAATAAGTAATTCCATTATACAAGGCAATTATTTTTTTACTAAAAAAATTTCCACTCGCCTGTACCATCCAATTTAGAATACAATGCCGTCGAATATGGAAGTATATCTAGTAGTATGCCGCAGCCGCTTTCAGATGCACATCAGAACTTGGTCGGGTAATCGGAAAAAATATCTAGGTTTAGTTTTTAATTATTATTTCTTATATACGAAAGTATATCAAGCTGAAAATTGGTATGTATGTTTTTCGATAAAGTGTCTAATTATTGTTTAAATATGGAATCAGCCAGGTAAAAGGAAAGTATTATTTTCCTCGTTTAAATCGAGAGCCCAGAATCTGGCTTTCTGGAACCAGTAATATCATTATAACTTGCCAATGCTTTGGATTAGGCTGATGAAAGTTTTGATGTTTTGTATGTCTCTATAAGAGGTATCTATTAGGACTAGTTTGAATTTTCAGGGTTCCCTCGTTTAATAACTAGAACCGAAAATATGGTTTTCAGAATAATATTTATCACTCGCAAACCATATTATTAATATTTAAGACTAGCTGTTGCCCGCGGCTCCGCCCGCGTTAGTGTCGATCCCTCGGGAACAGTAGAATTTCCCGGAATCAAACATACCCTATGTCCTTCCCCGGGCCTCACACCTCCATACCAAATTTAGCGTAAAAAAACGACAGATAGAATTACTTTCGCATTTATAATATTTAGTATATTATAAATGTATATTATAAATATATATTATTATTAGTATAGAAGTATGGATATTATTTATACCAGTCCAGAAATGAGAAAATTTCCATAAAACCTTTACCCTCCCATTTTACCCCTTTAGGAGTGAATTCAGTCCATTTCACCCACATATATCTTTTTTAATTGTAATCGAGAACTTACATACCTATTTATTTTCATACTTCATAGTCCAGAAATGAGAAAATTTCCAAACAAACTTTATCCCCCTTCTGGGGGTTTTTTTCCAGTTAACCTACACAGATCTTTTTCAATTGTAATCGTGAATTTATTTACCTATTTTCATACTTCTAAGTCTAGAAATGAGTAAATTCCTATACAATCTTTACCCCGCTATTTTACCCCTACAGGGAAAAATATCGTCCATTTTACCTACACAGATATTTTTAATTGTAACCTAGAACTTATATACTTATTTTTATACGTCTAAGTCCAGAAATGAGAAAATTTCCATACAAAGTTTATACCACCCATCCACCCTCATTTTACCCCTTAAAGGGGGAATTTAGCAAATTTCATCTACCTACACACATCTTTTTTAATTTTAATCTAGAACTTATATACCTACTTTCATACTTCTTAGTCCAGAAATGAGAAAATTCCATATAAATTTTACCCCTTAAGAAGTTAAATTTCTTAAAAATACTTTCTTAGCGCTCACTCACATCTTTAAAAGAACCCCTGTACCAAATTTCAAGTTTCTAGGCGCAGCAGTTTAGGTTGGTTTGCCGTTTGCCCGCGGCTACGCCGCCGCCCTTAGTGTCCATCCCTCAGGAACAGTTTGGACCCTTAAAGGGGTGACTCAGGTCATCAATATGAACAACTTTTTCTATGGGACCAATGCCGGGAACTCAAAAAAAATTTCCTCATTTCCATACAAAAAATTCCCGCCGCCCGGCCAGGTTGTATGGGAATGTCGAATTTTATTTTGAGTTCCCACCATTGTTCCCATAGGAAAAGTTGTTCATTTTGTTGGTCTGAGTCACCCATTTAAGGGTCCGAAACGATAAAAAATTCACCGTGTATGCAAACTAATGCCTTAAGTTCATTCAAATGACGATAACTTTTTTTTTAATGAACCGATTTTGATGAAACAAACTATAAATGTTTTGCTGGGTTAAAACAAACCAATTGGTGAAAGTTTGAAGTAAATCGGTTCAGTATTTTCGGAGATAATCGTGATCATACATACAGACAGACAGACAGACAGACAGACAGACAGACAAGAAATTCGAAAAAATTTTTTTTGCTTTCTATTATTCTTTTTAAGTGTCCCTCTATCCATTTCAGTCAAAAATTCTAAATGTACAGACAAAATATTTTTACTGTTTTATTATATGTATAGATAACTAGGTGTCAAATGGAGACAAATTCCGTTCTATACGTATAAAAAAAATTGATGATTCTGCGTCTTACGGTTTCAGAGATATAGAGATTGACCAAACGTTACCGCAGCAGAAAATGAAATAACTCGAAATCCATAAAGGTGTCAAATTTAATTTTATCGGGGACATTTGAGAGCAAATTCAATCTATCTTTGTGCATACTTTTTATCCAGATAAACCGACGGGATCAAAAAAAGTCGGCTGGGGTAACGTTACGCCAGCCGAATTTTATTTTCCTAATTATCTCTGAAACGGCGGGGTGTCAAATTATTTACTTTCGGGGACATTTACACGAAGTAATGATCTAATTATTTGCATTTATCAATTCTTAAAAGGAGCACTAAGTCGGCTGGGGTAACGCACTCTAGAAAAACTGGTCAAATCGGCTGTCGAAATTCCTGGCGACCTAGATATGGTTCTTTTTCCTCATAACTTATTTAATACTTAAGATATCATATTGATACTTACCTAGGCATTGTAGGCAATTATAAGGTACAAACTAACGTCAACAATTAGTTTCTAGGTCCTATATTTAAAGTACAGGAGTTAAAATACCTGATTTCATATTTTTATTTTTAATCCTTCAATGGTAACATTTTTATAAATTCTGTTTTCACAGATATGACCAACAAATTCATAACAGTGTAAGTGAAAAAAAATCAAACTCCCACGTCGTGCCGATTACGAGATCCAGCAATCGACCAAACGTTACCGCAGCAAAAATTTGAATATCGCAAAGGTCTGGAGACGTACAAATTCTATTTATACAAGTACATTTACAGCACATCAACTACTAATTATTGTATTAACTTTCATTCGGATCCAAGAAAATTTTTTGCTGGCGTAACGTTTGAAATGTCATCCTAGCAGAATCTGATTTTAATTAATATGTCAAAAATTAATGGACGTACAATTTAAAACTTTCAACTACATTTACACGACGTTACTTACTAATTATCTAGCAATATTACGTTTTGATATTCAGTACTTTTTTGCTGGGGTAACGCACACATAAAAATAACTTTTTGGTTTTTTGACTGGCTGTTGTTATAATTTCACCAACTATAGTACATCCCGATGTTTAATTTATTGCGCAAATTGTGTGTTTTAAGCACATTAATGTATTTAACTATTTATGTTGCGCCAAGTTGCAATTTAAACTAGGAAACACAGTAGATAAATAAAGCACATATTTGAAACAAGTGTATTTTATTCGCTATAAGTACACATTTTACATAACTATGTTATATTACAAACGCCTTCTTGTGGCGATACAATATTTTTAGCTTATATAAAACATTAAAAATGATGGAATCTATCCATTTAAACATTAAAAAATGCGCATTGAGCAATCACGTTATAACACCTTAGACATGAGATTAACACATCCACTTGAGATCGTATTTTAATTTCTAAACTGGAGTATATTTGATTGTCAGTTACATCTCTTATTTAAAGGTAGGTAACTTACGCCCTTGGATAATACGGAAGGCGCGTAAAAGAATGACGCTCGCCGAGAAAGGCGGGTGACGAGAAAACCGAGCACCATTCGTATTGCCTAGTCAGTCAGGGTTTCAGATATACTATTGACATGTAACGTTCACACTTTATTTATCTAATTCTATCTACAATCGCTCTTGAGACACTAGGAGAGAAACAATCCATACTTATTTATATTATGATGAGCTTAAATAAAGAGATGAAACTTAAGTAAATACTCATCATAATTTAACTGGGATTAAGTAGAAACTAAACACCAGTTAAATAAAATAATACTTAATGAATACTTTACAAAACAAAATTTAATCCTAAGTCATCATAACTCCGCTTTCGCTTGGCCATTGTCTTTAATGTTATAAATTGAAGTAGAATGGAACATACGCAAGCGTAATAAGTGCAAAGGATACAGAGCGTTGAAAATACATAATTTTACATAAGTATGAAAATCTCTTTGTGATTGTAGCTTTTTTAGGATTAATCAACAAACAAGTACACTTAACAACTATAATTAGGATAAAATTAGGAATAAGTAGCTATTTGATCATAAATTATGCAAGTTTCCTTTTTGTAACGTTATGTATGTTGCAGACATATTTGTCACATAAAAGACGCAGACTTAAAATTTATTTAAAATTTGTTTTTAGTAGCCAACAAATCAATAACACATATAAACGATAAAAAATACAAGTTAAACTTGTCAAATTCCTATTCCTTTCCAAGCCAAATCACCATTTTCGATAAATAAAATATTCCTTCCTTGTCTTTGTTCCGTTAAATGTAATGCAATGCACCAAACAATCACTTGTTCCTATCTAAATACAAGAAATAAAATTTAAGAATTCATTAAACTAGGCTACCGTCGCTCTATGTGATTGGAAGATTGAGGTAAAAAGAAGCTGGCGCCCGACAGTGAGACCGACTGCAGGTGGACGTTATTGTTGACAACCACGACCGGCGGCGCGCTCGGCGTGCTGCCGCGCGGCGGCGACGACTCCATGGACTGGTTATTTCCACTATTTGCGATGTTAGGACACCCTTCCTGTGAAAGAAGTTCCTATATTATTATAGTTTAGCGCAGTAACGCTGAATCTTCCACTGCACTGTTGCTGATCGCTCAAATTGGCTGTAGCTTTGGGTTCCTTCCTTAAAACTCCATTGACTCCTTTACACCTAATAGGTATGTATTTTGATAATCGGCGGAAGAGTTTGATATCTAGACTAATATTGTAAAAAGAGAAAATATTTGTGTTTGTTTGTAAACACTAAATACATTTAGGAAACTTGTAATTTATATCTAATTAGTTTTGTAGGGATAAATACACTCATTATAACTGGTTTACAGATAATTTTAATAATCTTTCAGATGAAAAACCGACTTCAATCAAAGTTCTGAACCAATTTTGATGAAACTTTAGTGGGTAGTCCCACGTGGACGAAGTCTATATATGTAAGTATTTTGATATATTAATTGACTGATAATCGGTATTTTTCGTCACTCTCATTCATCTGACCTTGTTCTCGTTTGTATGTATTTGTCACGATTCACGAAGCTATGACATGATCTTACTGTCCAAAGCCACGCCCAAGACAAATGCATCATTTTCATGTAGTCTTGTAGCCTTACTTTTAGAAGAAGGGGACATACAGTGGCGTAACTACAGGGTGGCAGTGCTGGCAGAATGCCACGTGCACGGTGCACGAAGTAGCATAATTACGCCACTGGGGACAGATGACTCTTTCACTTACCAGATCCATGTTACGTACAGTCTCAGTTCGGAGGGCATCGTCTGATTGAATTCTAACGGCGACCACTCCATCGACACTAGAAATAAAAGCTCATTTTAACTTCAGACATAACTTTTAACAGACTTAAAAAAAGTAGAATATACCTATACAAACAGTTTGTATATTTGCTAACTTCATCATCACAAAAAACGACTACCTAAATAGGTTCAAAATGTCGTACTTTTAAGTACCTAAATATCTTTCTCTTCATCTTTCTATCCCTACTTAATAATAGGCTAGTTTCCTGGGTCGTAATAATAACATAACAATTAGTCCGTCAGTTAGATAATCAAAAAATATTGGACACGTATTTTTCTTTTGTCAAATAAATAATAAAGATAAAGCGCGTCAAAGTTCAGGAGTGGGGGCTCGTGACGTCAAAGATTGCTAAAAATTGTTGCAAACTATGACGTCACACGGAACTTCAATGGGTTATATCTTTATCATTTTTTGTTTTATTGACAAAAGAAAAAATACGTGTCGAATATTTTTTGAATATCTAACTGACGGACTAATTATTTTTTTTTAGGAAACTAGCCTATTTCAGATTATACGTGTTTGTGAAAAAATTACCTACTTCAAAAATATATAGATAAACATACATACCACCATGTATGTTTATCTATAGCAGCGTCTAAACCATATTATATTATCTCTATGGTCTAAAAATGTGTGCCAAGTCTCAAATACATACCTACATATACTGTAGGTTTACGCACTTCCCAAAAAACGATTAGTCAGATTGTAATAATTCTTTTATAGCTGGACTAAGCAGAGATCCATGATCTCTGCCTAGTCCAGCTGTGGAAAAGAGGCGTGATAATATGTTAAGTAGGGAACAGTGCAAGTTTTAATAAAATCGGTTCAATTTTGAGATAAAGTATCAATCAGTAGGAAAACGTGTTGTTGGATTAACACTGGTGGCGTAAGTTTTAAGACGGTTTAATTTATTTCAATAAAATTTCTTGTTTTTATTCAGGTGATTGTGATAAATCGAAAATAATTTAACTAAAGACCTTCTTCAGGAAAAGAGAATAATGTATATAAATACAAAGATAAATAAATATGACTATTGTCCATATAGTCATATTTGTTTATCTTTGATAAATATGACTATATGGACAAATAAAATAACACAGATCGGCCTAGCCCCAAAGTAAGTTCAAGACTTGTGTTATGGGATACCTCTGCCAACTCAACGATACTATATTTTATAACAACTACATATATAGATTAACATTCAAGATCCAGGCCAATCTGACAAAAGATCATTTTCCGTCTTGACCTGACCGGGGTCGAATCCGGGACCTCTGGGGTGGCAGCCTAGCATGATGACCAAGCCACAGATCTCGTCGTACGTACGAATAATCTATACTAATATTATAAAGCTGAAGAGTTTGTTTATTTGGTTGTTTGAACGCGCTAATCTCAGGAACTACTGGTTCAAATTGGAAAATTCTTTTTGTGTTAGATAGTCCATTTATTGAGGAAGGCTTTAGGCTATAAAACATCACGCTGCGACAAATAGGAGCGAAGCATCAATAAAAAATATTTTGAAAACGGGGGAAAATTATTCATCTATACTAATAAAAATACGAATTAATCATAATAACAGAAATTGCCGCGGATGAAGTCGCGGGCAACAGCTAGTAAATAAATAAACATATACGGACTATGATCTACAAGAAGCACGAATCGCGTCATCATACCTGCTTTGGTCTTCAGTATTGCTAATCGCTACTTGATCATGAGTGAATCTGTTGACAAAGAAAAACCAAATATTAACGTATGGGAGTGTTTACTAAGAAGGATATAAATTCGCAAAAGTAAAGCTTTAAATATTTTATTCATGTCTGTTGTTAATATTTGATGAAATTTCGACTTCGGAAACGATTTTTTATCATCATCATTGCAGCCGTACGAAGTCCACTGGTGCTGGACGAAGGCCTCTCCCAAGGATTCCTCGTTCCATGGGAGGACATTGGTATTATACTCACAACCGTTGGCAGGCGGATTGGCAAGCAGTTTCTTTACCTTCTTGTGCTTCCGAAAATGCTGGCCATCGGAAGCATTTTTAAAGCTGGGGAAGGATAGAAACTTGTTGGATCTGGGAAGGGAGTGAAAGTATTCGGATACTACTCATTTGGATGAATGGAGGAAAAGCAAGTAGCAGTTTACTAATAGTTATCCTTATCCTTACTAATATTATAAATGCGAAAGTGAGTTTGTTTGTTTGTTACGCTTTCACGCCGTAACTACTGAACCGATCATCATGAAATTTGCATACAAGTTCTCTGGAGTACAGAGAAGGACATAGGCTACCTTTTATCCCGGGAAAAAGTACTATTCCCGAGGGAACGACATTGACGCGGGCGAAAGCTAGTTTATTATAAATGCGAAATTGAGTTTGTTTATGCGCAGTTTACGTCAACAGTTGCGCGCGGGGGCACCGTCAGCATATTGAAGCTGCGCCCAAATTCATTTTTATCTGATTCTTAGTACAAAACTTTTTACTAATTCGCGATTACTAGAGTAGTATTTAAAAGAAGGTTGGTATGTACCATGTACTTACGTGGGCGGTGGCTGCGGGTGCCGAACGTAATTGGGAGGGCTAAATGGCTGTGTAGCTTGTCGGTCAGCTGACTCGCAGCTCTTATCGAAGCGTTTAAACGGTTCCGATTTTACGTATAAAGCTGCGTCTGAAAATATTGTGAGATAACAGAGGTAAAATAATAGTTTCTGCGGAGAGAGTATTATTAATGGCAAAGTTTTAGAGTTTATTAGAAAATATAGAACATAGAATAAATCACCCTAACAGTTTAGAAAAAAAATATAATAAATAAAACATAAAGTCTAAAACAAATGCCATGAAAAGTTATCCATGTAATTAAATGAGCTGAATTAACTACTAATTAAATCCATCACATTTGTTGTAAGGGAAAACAGGATAGAACATATATCATATTCATATTGCCTATATGAATATGATATATGTTATACTATAGTTGTACTATTTCAGTCTCCTCATAGGTGAGATGCATCAACCAAACAAACAATTTACGTTTGCATTCCTGGCGTTTAAGCTGGTACATTGCAAGAACTCTATTTACTCTATTGTATTTTTGCCTTTGGCCTAGATTATGGTCAAGAGTAAACTCATTTAATATTAAAAAAAAACCCAAGGACTTGATGGTAGTGACGACCAGCCATTACAGGTCGGCATGAGAGTGTCCTACAAAACCCTATCAGGCCTACGCTTTTTCATATTTAATTACATATCATATCATAAGGTAGTTGCGAGTTGCGAGTATTTTCGCAAAATTAGACTTAAGATAAACACGTTTCTCACAGAAAGGTATCTAGGTACAGTCGGCCAACGAGATACCTGACCCCGCCATCTACCTATATCTTGAATTTTCCCATATACTAAAAGTCATAATGTATATTCCAAAAGTCTTAATTAAAATCTTTCTCAATATATATTTTCAGGTGAATATTATTTTTAGTTAAGGAGACAATTCAAGATATAGGTAGATGGCGGGGTCAGGTATCTCGTTGGCTGACTGTACATCTCCGTGGCGCAGCGGTCAACACGCCAGCCTGCGACACGAGAGTGCCCGGGTTCGATCCCCGGCCAGGTCAAGATGGAAAATAATCTTTTTCAGATTGGCCTGGGTCTTGGATGTGTATCTATATATGTATTTGTTATAAAATATAGTATCGTTGAGTTAGTATCCCATAACACAAGTCTCGAACTTACTTTGGGGCTAGCTCAATCTGTGTGATTTGTCCGTATATATTTTATTTATTTATTTGTTTACATATAAAGGTAAAGTAAGAGTTAGGTTAAATTCAATACTGATATTGTTAGGCATATGAAAATTAAGTCACTTGTGGTGAATTGGTTGTCGATGTTGTAACAAAATAGTATTTACATATTATATTGAAGAAAACTAACCTTCTTCATTATACGGACGAGGAATGTCAACTACTGTGTTGTAGGCAGGCGGGGAGCTCCATGCGTTTTCAGTATGATCACTTGTTCCTGGAGAAATTTGACTCTCTGATCTGGGTACTGTAGCTGAAAATAACAGTTTTCGGACATTACATTAAAAGCCAACAGTTGCTTTAACATTAACTTCTAGGTTTTTCTAATAGCAGAGCCACTTTCAAGTTACCGTCTGATAAGTACCTATAAGAGACAAGTAGCTACCTGAATTTTGGTAGCTGTGTACATATTGTATAGTTCAGAAGCATCTAAACCTAGCACTTTTAAACTCTTTTTTAGGGTTCCGTACCCAAAGGATAAAACCGGGACCCTATTAATATCGCTCCGCTGTCCGTCTGTCTGTCTGTCTGTCCGTCCGTCTGTCCGTCCGTCCGTCTGTCGCCAGGCTGTATCTCATGAACCGTGATAGTTAGACAGTTGAAATTTTTTTAGATGATGTATTCTGTTGCCGCTATAACAACAAATACTAAAAAAATAGAATAAAATAAATATTTAAGGGGGCTCCCATACAACAAACGTGATTTTTTGTGCTCGAAATTGTTAACGGCAACAGGTAGACGCTTGAAATATTCACAGAATATTTAGTCATATATTCAATTTTAAAATAAAATTAATATTAAAGGATATCCCATACAACAAACATGATTTTTTTGCCGTTTTTATAGATAACGGTATGGAATCTTCGTGCGCGAGTCCGACTCGCACTTGGCCTGTTTTTAGGGTTCCGTTCATCAAAAGGTGAAAAGGAACCCTTATAGCATCACTTGGTTGTCCGTCTGTCTGTCTGTCTGTTGATCTGTCAAGACCTTTTTCTCAGAAACGCGTGGTACTCAGAATCGTGAAATTTGGTGCGAAGCAACGTCATATAGCACATATAAAGGAAAAATTGCGAAAAGTATAAGTTATTAGTTACATCATATAATAAAAAAAAAATTACTTATGATAGATAACGGCACGGAACCCTCGTCGTCCGACTCGCACTTGGCTGGTTTTTTTAAACACATTTGTTTAAATTCTGCAATAAAGTAGAAGAAAAGAGAGATTCTAGTGTACCTACCTGTGATAGAAAACTTACCGTAAGTGGCTCTGTGGATCCATTGAATAAGAGTGACGCCGCCGATGACCACAGCAACAATCAGCACCAACAGGACCCACGCATACACGGGCAACCGAAATGAGTCGTCAGATCCTATCGGATTGTGGTTGTAGTACGGTATTGAGGAGATGACATCTATCCCACAGTCATTACTGCTGTGACTTTTCCTGTGGATGACAATATTATTTATATAACTTTTATTTTATGTCTGCCACTTATTGGACTAGAGACAGACAAAAACACTAGGTAAGACAGGTGAGTACCTATTTGATTTTTTAAACGTCTTTGAAATCTGGCAATATTACTTTAATGACCCTGTCCTGCACAGCAATCTGGTATTTGAATAAGTAAGCGACATCAAGCTACAATGGCGGATGATAGACGGTGACACGATAGGTTGATGTAGGCACAGAACTTTTAATAGGATATCGGTTCGTATTCCGAAGAAGTTCTGTGGATGTAGGTAAATCTTTGGTATCTCTTGCCCTGTGCCTTTGCCTTCAAATGGTTTCTTTAATAAAATGCTATAGGTAAGCTACATAAAGATTTATTTTTTTTGCTTGGTACTTAATAGTTGCATATAAACCAACTTACGGTTCGAGGCAGGCTCCGCACTCCACCATTGACTTGACGCACGCAGTCGGGATAGGCGGCGGCGCTCGCTTGAAGTCTTCATCACAGCGTAGACATTTGCGGCAGGAGTAATCCAGTTCGCAGTAATAATCCTCCGCGCAGTGCGAATCCTCGTTGCATTGCACTCCAGCTGCCCAGCAGGGAGAGCTTATCCCGATAATCAGTATCAATCTAAACCATGGAGCAATAAAAAAGGTCTAATCACAGCAATATGAAATTATTTTGGTCACAGAAACTTAAATAGGTACCTATATAAATGTAAATAAAAATATATGGAAAAATAACACTGATTGAGCTAGCCCCAAAGTATTCGTTCGAGACTGGTGTTATGGGGTAATAACTCAACGATACTATATTTTATAACAAATACATATATAGATAAACATCCAAGACCCAGGCTAATCTGAAAAAGATAATTTTCCATCTTGACCTGACCGGGGATCGAACTCGGGCACCCTGTGTAGCAGGCTGGCGTGTTAACCACTACGCCACGGAGCTCGCTTATGACGGCGAAATATCGGTCACACCAATATCATGGATTGTTTGCTCATAAATTGAATTAGAAAATCTTCCTCGGTAACTATTTATTTAAAATAAAATACAAACCTTTGAAAGCCCTGTAAGCCTGACGGCCTTTGAGCTTACATAGGATGATGCAATCGTGTTGCAAACTATTGCATCACATTTAAACTCATTAAAAACTTGGGACTAAATTACATATTAAAGCAGGTAGGTAGGTACCTAGGTAGTAAATACTTTATTACTATTGTTAAGTAATTCATATTTGAAAATTTAGATGAAAAATTTACCTTTTCCGAGATTAGCATCGTGGAGAATTGCTTACCATATCTTTTGCAAATTTTATCAACATGACAATTGATCTGGCAGTGTATTGGGCAAATTATATCATATCAATAGAAATAATAAAGAAAACACATTTACTACAACTCGGGATAATGAAGAATTCTATAACTTTTATATACAATAGGTACATAGGGTAGTTACCATGTTTTATGTTTTTGCGGAACCTAACAATTAAATTAAAAGACAAGGAAATTTAAATTTTGTGACAAGCTTTTAATCCTTTTTTATCATCAGATCAGCAGGCCTACGTGTACAACGTTATGATGGTCACTTCAACAACACCGTTTACGGTTTATGTGTATATTTTAAATAAAATAGGCGATCATACGAAAGCGTATTTCGAAGTGGCGATCATATACCTACACCATAGGTAGTTGTCAAAAGTTAGCGCAGGTCTTTGGTACCATAATATTGCATTGTTGTCACTTGACTTAGTACACAAAATTTCAACTCAATCAGCTAAAGATAAGTGCTTCAAAATTGAGTTGCAAGATTTGACAAACTAACAGGGCTATTAAATAATTATTAACTACTGTGGCATGCAGATCGTATAAACAAACAGGCAATGCGAACGAATATACATCATCCAACGACATCAGCTTTCAGAAATGGGTGGAAATGGCCCTTAAAAAATCAATTGTAGGTATCTACCATTATTTATTAGTACCTACAGTAGGTCATCCATACATTGACATGTTGCAAATGTTACGTGCTGTAAAATTTATAATACAACAATTTAAAAGGATATTGGCTCCGTACATGGACCTAGGAATAATTCTTAGATTCATGGCTCCGTAATGGCCCGGCGTAAATAATTGAGGAGTTAGTCTCATGAATATTGACTATGTTAGACAGGTATCCTTAAACTATTCTGCTAAATACTTGCAAAACGTTCAGAATTTAAACCAAAGACCAAAGTGTACCTATCTCTTGATGTAAGGACTCTGAACACACACACAGTACATAATTCTTATGTCTATGTAGCTACTGGTTGTATAAATTTAGTAGGTTCATAATTAATTCAACGATACAAACTTACCGCAACATTTTCCGAAAAGTCCTTTAAATATCACGTACAGCATCCAGCATCAAACTCACGCGCACATAGGTTGACTCACTGTTCAGCACTGCACCTTACAGAATGAATCTCAAAGTATAGCGGGCTATCTGCGTGAACCAATCACCTGACTCGAAGCTGATTCATGCTCGAGCTTGTGCACAACTTGTTTTGTTCGCTGTACCGTGCCATCGGTACCACGCACAACGGAGACACGACACGACCACTCGCGACCGCCTTGAGCGAGAATATACATCAAGTTAAAATAAATAATGAGTCATCATTTTATAAGCTGAATAGCCGAAGCTGTAATCTCGATGTTGTCAAGAGCTAGTGGCGAGTGGGGGTGGTTTGAACATGTTACGACCTGTCGCTATCTTTGAAATTTGAATCCTTTGTTCGCATTGTGTATGCGACAGGTATACCTACGGATTAATGGTTTATTTGATGATTTTTTGCCCAAACAGGAGGGGCATGTTTTTTACAGTACATTTAGATACTTACATATATGTAAGTCCTAAATTTACTTGGTTATTAAACCTTTCTAATTAACTTTTGTGCTTTTGTCCTGCGCATTGAAGTGATATGAAAAATTAAGATCTAAAACATCAAGACTGCTCGTTAAATTAAAATAATTTATTGATAAATACAAAAACAGAAATCACCTACCTATAATTACATACATACATATTATCACGTCTTTATCCCTTACGGGGTAGACAGAGCCTAAGGTCATAAGACCGAAAGGCCACGTTTAGCGTGTTGGTGGGCCTAAAGGTGGAAATCGGAATCAAAATAGTGATGGGTTGCTAGCCGCATCGCCTATTGTCATGATTCTACCTATAATTAAATAACATTTACAACACGAGTAGGTACTTATTAGGATACCTACTAGTATTTTCTGTACTGCTTTGCTACCCACCTATATTGAGATAACTGTAAGAACATATATAATTGTACGATAAGACTAGGTACCTACCTACCGTATAAGGACAACGACTTTACCCACGGTAGAATGATTTCATCGCGCGCGGCATGAAAGTATGTGTAAATCACTTTGTTTAATCACGTACTTTTCAGTCATACATACAACGTGATTTTGAACCTCCTAGCTTTATTGAAATCTCAGAATCAGAATCCCTAATGAAATATAGAACTGCAAGAAAAAAAGCTGAAAATCGAAAAAAAATTAGGGTTTCCCATACAAAGTCGCCGATCAGCTGGACGAATTTCTATGAAAAGTCAATTTTTTTTCTTCGGTTTTTGCCTTTTTTTCTTGCAATTCTGTATTCCATTAGGGATTCTGATTCCCAGATTTCAATATAGCTAGGGGGTTCAAAATCACGCTGTATAAATATCGAAAACGAAATTTCCCGCTAGTACCACCGGTCGGGAACAAAGGCTAAAAATGAAATTATTGATAAAACAAAACATATGACATATGACCCTACGTTAATAAAATATAACGAATATCTTTAAAAATATTTTATTTGTTTTGTGAGGAAGTTATAATTTGCCCTTGAAGTAGGTTTATTCATTTCGGCCTGCATAGGAATCAAAGTAGTTATACCTAGTAGTATCATCATCCTAGTACCTAATAGACTATTTAGTACATTCCAAAATATTTAAAACAATGTCTCATTTAAATATCACAGCAATTGATAGTAGGATCATGCTTATAATAATATTAAACTAAATTATCATGCTCATGCACATTACATAAAGTACTTAGTATACATAAAGAATATATAACACAAGTTAGAATACTATTAGTAAGTATTTTAATTTCCTTTAAAGAGATCTAGAAGTAAATATCTGACACAGCAGACATTTGACTCTTAAGAGCCACTCTCATCTCAACAACAACTCAACAGTATAACCTTCAACAAATGTAAAAAGTACTTAATTCTTTTTACCCTGCTTCATGGATCTAAGATTATTCTTAGGTCCATGCCCTGCTTATGAGTTATTTTTTCACTTTATTTACTTCATTTATTTATTTAATCAAAGTATATATAAAATTACAATTTAAGGAATATAACCTTTATGTGGATAATTTTCTTTTGTACAATTTTTTTTTGATTTCATCATTCATTCGTTACCTAGTTTAATATAATAACAATAACATTTTACAGTAGGTATGGGTTTATATTTTTATGTAGATACTAGCTTTCGCCCGCGGCTCCGCCCGCGTCAATGTCAATCCCTCGGGAATAGTACTTTTTCCCGGGATAAAAGGTCCTCCTCCGTACTCCAGAGAACTTGTATGCAAAATTTCATGATGTGATGATCGGTTCAGTAGTTACGGCGTGAAAGCAAACAAACAAACAAATTCAATTTCGCATTTATAATATTAGTAAGGATGATACTTATAATACTTTTGCACTGGAAATACTTAGGTTGGGTGCCCCTCCCAATAGATGAACAAAGTATATTATATTTTATAGAAAAATAACTATGGCACTTGATATAGAACTGTTAATTGAAATTGTTAGCTAATGTGTTGATATATTTATTGCAATATAATTTATCCTAACCAATAGGAACTATCAGAGGAACTATCCAGTAGTTTTACTATCAATAGTTTTCACCTGTAAAATCTATACTATCGATTAGCCCATCGATGGTATCGTTAATATAGATAGTTAGATATAGTAGATCGTTAAGATAGATAGAGTAAAACAACATTCAAGAGCACCTTTGCGAACAACGTAAGGGTGAATAAATTCACTGCCTGTCATCGACGTGTCTTACTCGTAGATATGGCTTAGAAGGATTAGATATCCATTTGAAAAGAAATAAACTCCATAACTGGAGAACATTTGTTATGCTTATAATTAAATAAATTGTGCGTTTTGTTCATCTACTTAATGGGTCGGGAGGTTCCGGGTATTCATCTATTGGTCCATATCCACGATACTTTAACCAGGATATCTATCCACGATACTTAACAATAAAGATGCAATAAAGCAACATTCGCATAGAAGCCCTTACCTTGTAATACTGGAAGTTCTAAGTGAATGTTGCTTAATTGTTAGGGGGGGTGACCATTAATGACGTCAGGTAATCAGAGGGGGGGGGGGGGGAGAGGTGGGGGGAGTCTAAAGCAAATTTCAGCAAATATCACGTAACTTTTTACTGATAACAAAATATAAACTTTGAGAGACCTCATGTGAGATTAAGGTGGGGGGAGGGCGTCGACAAAAATCTCACGAAATCTCACTAAGGGGGATGGGAGGATGCCGGAGTCGAAAAATCCTTAAAACCGTCTCACATAATTAATAGACGCCCCCTCCTTTTACTATTCATACAACCGAGCCGTATTCAAATATCCGAGTACACAGTCTTGCTCCAGGATACGAAATAGTACCTACTAAATAGACTAGATCTGACTTAGTTGTATATCCCCATTTAATACTATGTATAGACCCTATGTATGGCTTAGAATAATATCATCTTGCCAATTATTGTCACAAAGGCAGTTTTAAAGACATGCCTCAGGTGAAATAATAAACAAATACAACTATTTGAAAAAATATTCCAACGTCGTCTTTCAGCTGACTCAAATCATGGGTACTTATTACCTTGCCAATCGCTGTCAAAAATCCACGTTCTAGCTGCCATTATTAAATAGAGAATTTCAATCTTGGCTGCTCTGGTTGATTCCATTTCTACCCACCTTAGCTAACACGCAAAAACAAGTTTAAAATAAAGAAAAAGGCTTTCAAATCCGTCCACATCGATATCTTTTTGGACAGCAGTTTATAAAAAAAAACTGTAATAAATATTCCTTATTGACGCAATTCAACGGAGAAGGCAATAAGCTCTGTGACTCACACCTTGAGCTGTACCAGCGAGTTGAATCGAGGCAGACAGATGTATCACATACCTACCTATGGTAATGCGATGAATGTACAAAGTTTCATCCATCGGTGCGTTCAAAGTTCAAATCCAGCAAGCAGGATTTCCCTGTTTAGAACTAGAATGTATCTATGTTTTATGCTGACTTTGATATTAGGCGTTCCTAATAACAATGGTAAGTATTTGTGGAAAGAAATCATAGAGGCATGGCGACATTTAAGTAGGTACTTACTTTGCAATACGTTTTACCTTTACAATTGTGAACATTTAAGTATTGCAAAACATAGAACTTATTTTTGCCATTTATATTGGACATTAGCTGTTGGACATTTTACTTTTAAGACATCAGTCGTGCAAATTTTTATATATGCCTTCGTATGACAAAGATGACTCACAAATAGTCTATAAATAATATATTGATAACGCACACATAAATAATTGTTGAGAAATCGCGCCATACGGCTTATCATATCTAATTAGATTAATTTATCAGTATCACATATATCACGCTTTGAGCAATATAGTTTTGCTACTCGAGTATTCCAAGTAAATAATTAATTACCTACAAACTAAGAGAGCAAAAGCTATGTAAAACTTCTCGTATGTGTACAAAATTAATAATATTTTACTTATATAAATTGGCTACTACCTACGTTCTTATTGTAACTGAATCCTAGTCAGCAGCTGTTTAGATTGATTTCACCACGAGTTTTAAGATTACTTGCAATTCATTAAATAAAAAATCGACTTTGACGCATGCTTTATACCTAGGTCACATACTATTATCTACAAATAAGTAACGAGATTTTGTGTTAATAACCAGTAAAACTTTACAATAATTGCATTGTTATTCAGAAAAGTCGATTTAACATTTCTAAGAGGTGAAATAAGATAAAACGGAGAATTTACTCTCACACTGACAATGCCTCATACGCGCTTTTGCTAGTGCTGTTACAGGTGTCTCTGAAGTTATTATTTTTGATGATTTGTCCAGATCGCCAGTATGAAGAATGACAGCTATTTTTCGCTTGAAAAACCAAGCGTAGTACTCATAAAAGGTGTACGTACAAAATCCGCCTTTCTGCTACTCTTTTAATGCTGTAAGTAAATCATCGCCTGGAGTTGTTGCCCTGAAGGTTCAGGATAGGCGAGACATTGCAATTTAACTGCACGATGAGTTGCTGCGCGCCGGCAGCCGTGTCGGTGGCGGCAGCAGGGGAGGGCGGCCGCGAGCGCCCAAAGTCGGATTCTGCGCTGTCCAGGCTGGCGGCGATCGTCTCCATGCAACTGCTGATATTGGAATCTTGCACCTAATGGAGGAATATTACCTATAAGTTTTAAAAAGAACTAACTAAACTTACCTATTTATCTAATAGGCTTATTTACCGGGTCAAAATAATAACATTAAAATTAGTTTATTGGACACGTATTTTTTCTTCTGTTAAATAAACTGTTGCATATAAACTAATGTTACCCTGCGCGGGGGGTCAGCCCGAACACTGTTACCCCGGCAATGGGACAAACAAACATACATACAAACAAATTACGCTCTGTTACCAGCCCCCGTAGCATGGCTACTATCTACAGCTCACGCCAAAGATAGATAAAAAAACAGCCTACTTAAAATTTATCGAAGCCCACCAATGAAAACGTAGTATTTATCTCATACGATTCGTAGCACGCATGCAATCTAGAAACATTATTCATATTTCAAACACGAAACAACAACTAAAAAAAAATTAAAGTCTCGTATGATTAAAGAAAACCGAACGTATAAGACATCATTTATAAAATACCTAGTGATATTTACTTAAAAACTAAATATATTTGGGTTTATTTTTATTCAATATGGAAATATCGGAATGTAAATCGTGTACCAACCAAACGCAAACAACCACTTTACACTGACAGTTCACATCTGTCATTAATCTGTCGGTAAAATGGTTCTTTCCGTTTGAGTTTTCGTTTCTCACGCAAGATGGCGTACTAGTATCGGGCTTTTATTTTCGTAAAAATCTATCGTTTTTGTACTGTACATTAAAATATTATACTCATTATAGGTGTCTGACAGCTTGTAACTACGCAAAATAAAATATGTTGATTGTTTTATCACTTTAATGTTCGAAATGCGTATGAAACATATTTTATCTAGGCTTTGCTAAACCCCGATAAATTTATGCGATTTCAAGGTACCAACCTCGATTTTGCCTGCATTTGTCTATCGCGAGCTGTCAAACCCATGCTCGCAAGACGCGCACCCCGCGACTTGTAACGTATTTATGAATGAAATTTGACATTATTTAACGCGTGTGCCATGCTCGCGGGGTTAAAAGACGCAAAACGCGATATTTTGTCTTTTTATCAACGGAGACAGTGAGCCATGCTACGGGGGCAGAGGATGCTGATTAAACTATGTTTCCCTGCGGGGGAGTCAGCCCGACAGAGGTTACCCCGTCAAAGGGGACAAACAAACTTACATACAAACAAACTACGCAGCTCTGCTACCACCCTAGTTAAGGTCTAGGGACCTACTAACTTACTAATAACTTAACCTAAAATATATTAAACTAACAACTTACGGTTTCTATCTTCTTCGAACGCCCTCGTTCGGCAGGATCCAGAAGCTTCCTTCGAGGTGGGAGACGCCTTGGACCTCTTCCGCGGTCTCAAGGCAGGAGCGCACCAATTGGTTCCCTATTCACCCCTCCCTGAGCTCATATATATATGTCGCCCCAAACTAATATGACGATAGTTAGCACTCCACCAAAAACCATGTGATTTTCACCAAGATTATTATTTCACAACCAGACAAACAAATTTGGGGTTTATGACGCAACCCCATGTCACGTCCTTTATAACAATTCACAAATGGATTAGTTTTAAATGAGTCATAACACTAATTTATTTGAGTTCAACACAAAACAACTTCCGTTCACAACGGGATCTCCATATAGGTTATGTGCGCACATGCGCTTTTTACTGTCCGACAAAAACACCGCTTTACGTATATATCGTACTTAATCTATGGCACTAGGCCTCACAAACAATAGATCATCCTAACAGGGGCATTTACCAAACGATAATCACTGAATATTTCACCCGGGCCTCCGTGATGAAAAACCAAACAAACGCAATGAGTCCTGACCGCGCAACAATAAGAATTCAAACGGACTGTAAATTACATCGGTTAATTATCGTTCGTCACCATGACAAGATCGAACCGGCACGTACAAACATGGCGGCGCGCGAATGTTCCGACAACGCGATACGCGCCTATCTCTTCACGAGATTTACAACGACTGGGTCAAAGAGGAAAAAGGGAAAAAGAAAATACGTGTCCAATATTTTTTGATTATCTTACTGACGGACTAATTATATATTTTTAGGAAACTAGCCTATTGTGTAATTTATTGACGATCACCTTAGTTAGAGACACATTAATGAGGATATAACAACTCGTCTCATTGAGTCAACTGGAGACCCTATACTTGGCAGCTATTTCGCTCAGCGAATTAGTTTTTCATTTGCTATATAGCGCGAAAATGCTGCCAGTATATTGAGCACGTTGCCTCGATGCGACGAGTTGGAAGATTTCTTCTATTTAAGTTATTTATGTTAATATATTCATGGTTTGAAATAAAATAAAAGTAAAAAAAAAATGAGAAACAAATTGTTAACAAAGTTGTATAGGTAAACAAAGAGCTTTTTTTACCCATGAACATATTTATTAACTACCTAACTTACATACCTACCTACCTAAAATTTTTACGTGCTCACCTGAGTGGAGATGGTCATATTACGCAGAGGGAGCAAGTCGGTGCCAGGGTCCGTGGACAGCATCGGCAATAGCACGCCGCTCACCGGCTGGCGGCCGCCAGGACTTGGAGAAGCCGGTAATTCGTTGTTGCTGAGAAATGACACGAGTAATAAATCCATAGGTAATGGGAAATAGAATTTTTGCGTTGACCTGTGGGAGATTTTAGATCGAGCTAGCCTCACTCTTTTCGTGCCGTGATATATATCATACCTACAAGGTTTCAAACCTATGTAGGGACATCTCAGACGGCGGTGTCTTTTTGAAGGTTATCTGGGGTTTTTAAATTTTTTACTACAAACAAAAAAACGATATTATAGGTACTCACTTGATGCTGTCTTCGTTATCAATGTCTTCCTCCACCCCCACGTTTTCCTCAAAATTTTCATGTGCTCCATCAAAACTACAGTAAAGGAAAAAGAACAGGGTTAAAATATGACTACAATCAATGCAGCCTTCTGCTACTTATAACAAGGCCCTCCATTACATAAGTTCTTACATAATATAACGTTTGCAAAATCAGGAACATACTCATACCTACCTTCTACTACTAACATAGGGCTAGGTAGGTATATTGTCTACTTTCCACATCGGACAGATAAGTAGAATCTCTCTTCCTCCTAATCTGAACGTTTTCCCGCTTGCTTCCTGAGCTATGTTGCCTGGAGGTCTGCTATTATGATGACTAGGGTTACCATTTAGGAATTTAAAAAATCCTGGCAAAATACCGGACATTTCGATAAAAGTCCGGCTTTTTTGGAAACATTAACCACTTAGTTTAATTCAGTCAGTGCTATGGTAAGTGGTAGGCATGCAGACGCTCGTTTTTTGATAAATGTTTGATATATAAAAAAGTTTTAGTACACATATTTCATAAACTCCGGACAAATTAAAGGGCCGGACAAGAGTCTAAAAGTCCGGACTAATCCGGACGGATGGTAACCCTATGTATGACAGTATTCATGATGTAATAAATTTCGGCAGTTTCACGGCTGATGCCATTTCCTCCTTGGGTTAATGATTGTGTCCGCTTCGGGAGCTGTAGAAAGAACTGCAGAGCAGAGAATACCTGCGAAAGCAAAGTACAAGTGCCCGTGGCCGGAAAACGAACCCACGGTAAAGAATATATACATGCCCACGGGACACAGAGACACACAGATAAATAGAAACATGTAGGTAGATATACCTACACAAGGTATAATAAAGATAAAGACTTCCGAACCCAGTGGACACACATTCATACTCAAATATTAAATGGCATAAAATATAGTGTGTTTTACGTACTCGCAGTAAAAAAAATATTTTTATTTATTCGTAGCCGTGCTTTTTTTTAACATGGAGAAGGTATATAAGTATATACCTTAAATATTAAAAAAGCACGGCAGATTTCATCTACCTGTGTGCACCTGGAGGAAGGCGGACACATTGGCTATAAGGACGCGCCATTTGTTGCTCTTCTATTTGGAATTCCGGCGCGCTGATCAACGACTTCAGAAGAGGCTCCGATGATTCTATGAAGCAAAATACACATTAACAAGTTTAAAGGCATTATTTTATTGTGAGCCTATTAATCAACTATTAATGCTGCAATATTTGATGACCGATCTATTCAGCGTCAGATCTCCATCAGCAGGTCAGCGATATTGCAATATAATCATTGACGATTATATTGCAATTATACATCTAAGTAGATGGTAGTCGCTCAACCCACACTATATTTTTGTATACAGCATGTTAGGGTAAACATCACAGAACAACAAAGGCATTAGAAATGGCAAGGGGCGTGGCATGGCACACGCGCCGACACTGCGCACGATCTGCTGACTTTGGGACTTAGTATACGCTTCTATAATAGAATTCCTGAAGAAATATTGGCTCTGTCATTAGGTAAGTTTAAGACTGCTGTTAAAAATCAATTACTTAAAAATGCCTACTATTGTATTAATGACTATTTAACAGATAAAACACCATGGAAGTAATACATTTTATAAATTGTAAATCAATATACATCAGTGATTACTTAATGTAAAATAATTGAATTTGTTATAAATATGTGAAAGTGTAGCCCTTCAGGCACGTAGGAACCAATACTGGACTGAGTTTCTTTCGGCGTATTCTTCTCAGCAGTGGTCGTTTCTAAACGCTAGTAGCTTATCGATTTTGCAAATATTAAAAATAATAATATGACGTTCAGAAAGAGATACATGATATCCAAATTTGAATAAAATTCTATTTCATTTCATTTCATTGCTCACTTGAATCACTTAAGTAGTTTCTCCCGCGATCGTCAAAGGAACAAAAGTGCTACGTGAAAAAAAAACAAAAAATTCTGACGTGTGCTATAACGTGTAAAGTTAGAAGCCCTAGTGAAACTATGACCAAAGGAGTAGTTTCTACTCATTTGTGTTGCGTTAGATACGAGGAGTAGTTAGTATACTTGAAATGAGGCGACGCTGGTTTTCAGTTTTTTGTTCATAATCATAATCATATTTTTATTAGCTCAAAAACATTGTTCTGTGGTAAACACCGTCGTCCCGCAAACCGTTAAATCAGCCCTTCAAACTGAACTACTTTTTCTATGGGACCATGTTTGGAACAAGAAAAAATCATAATTTTCATACAAATTGCCGGACCGGCTGAAAACCTTTGTATGAAAATTACGACTTTTTTCAAATTCCTAGGTCCTATTGGAAAAGTTGTTCATTTTGACGGGCTGGTTTGATGATTTAAGGGACAACGGTGTTAACACCCTGTAGTCCACAATGGTGTGCGCTTGTTACGCATTGAACGCACGCTGCCAGTAGGTCGCTCCGGTTCAGTTTGAGTTCTAGCGGCCAGTATTGCTAGCAGATCGAAAAGGGTTAAGTACATACTATTTTGATATCAATCCTACGTACCTATATCCACGTCAAACATGCGCACTCATCTCAACGGTTACATACAAAAAAAAACCAGTGACCGTCGGGCGTTAGTACAGAGTTGAATGCGCGTATCCATTTGTACACTTGAAAAAAATGCATGTTAAATAGTTGCAAACGCGCGTTATTGAGCGCTCATCATGTGAACGTATTCCTAACGTAGGTAGTGAATTCGATTAAGATCGGTTATGCAAAATTTCAGTTCAATAGAATCACCGGGAAGTTAGTCAAATTTAAGTTGCATAAGTTCGATACACACGTTGGCACCACCGGGACAGGTGAAACTAAATAAAATCTTGTGCCTACCTAAGTACCTATAAATTTTTTAAGTCACTTTGATTAAAGTAGTGGATAGTAGGATAGTGGTGGATAGGACCTTTGGTTTCCATTACCTATAAACATTTTTGAATAAAATTTCTTCCTTCTCACCTATGCCTCCACCCCTTCGGGTCTTATGGCCTTCGGCTCTGTCTTCCCCATAAGAAATAAAGAAGTGATATGTGTGTATCTATGTAAATACAGAAATGTATCTTATCTTACCATTGTATAATGAATTAAAAGCTGGTTGCGGGCTTTGGCTGCTATACGGGGGCGGCGGCGGGTACTCCGGAGCTGATGGAGCCACGTCCACATTACGGACAGCGCCTGCCTCCGGACCAAATCCTAATCACAAATAATAATAAAAAAAGTTAATCCAACCGATAAGAACAACTGGAAGTTAATTGATCACAATGCAGCATCTCCATGACACAGGTAAGCTTTCTCCAGCTTCTTCCACTTTTCTTTCTTTTTCTCTCTGGCCAGTCTGTCTTATATATACATATACTATGCATGCATGCATGCATACACATTGGCAAGAAGACATAGAGCACATTTGAAAATACTGTAACGTCCCGCCCAATGGAACTACACAAACTAGCGAAGCCACGGGCGCGCATGCTAGTCAAGAATAAATTGTAAGCGACTTACGATTACTACAAGAGTAAGTTTTCGTCCGTTTTTTGCGAACATAGTAAAGGGCAGCGCAGAAGGTGAAGATAAGCAGAGTAATGGCGCTGCAGCCCGTTGCCACCAACAAGAGGATAGTGCCGACATTGCCGTCGTAAGATTGCAGCGCGCACTTGCCGATGCTGAGGAATTCGTATCTGGAATATTTGTCTTCATTAGCTACTACTCATAGAAATCAGAGTATAGTATACATAGCTATACCCTTGAACTATACTGATTTTGATAGAATTTGCTTTTCGCTTGTAGTTTATACATCCATGCAATTTAAGATATAGAGACACCATTTATACACCGTGTATCTTTGCATCCTTGCCATATTTACTGAGGTAACTCTATTACTGATTCTGAACACAAATCGTTAAAAAAATCATGACCTAAAATTTTTCGTTTTAATTTTTTGTAATTTATTTTATCGACAATCTGTAATGCACACCACTAATTATCGTAACACTTGCTCATCACTATTCCGTCGGCGTCGGCAAGAACAAAGTACAAAGTCGCGCCGCGTACGCGCTGCCGGGAAACTACCCCCAGTTGTAATCGTAACCGCTGACCGTAACGGACGTGCGTGTCGCTTCTTGTCGTCTCGCGAAAAGTAGTGAGTGTCACGTAAAAATGACTGACGCGTATTCCAATAACGAATTAGTGGAAATGGTTCGCTTGTACGCAATAAGTGGTGACAGCCTGCGACGAGCAGTAGAAATGTTTCCCAATCGACCAAGGCCGTCCCGTCAGGTGATGCTTAGTGCCACGCAAAGACTACAAGACCATCGCCAGTTTGACGTCCCAATCCATGCTCAAGATTTGCTCCCTCAAGATAACGCTGCACGGATTGAATTTTGTCGCTGGCTGCTGAGGCATCAATATGTCAACATCTTGTGGACTGCCGAATCGTTATTTACGAGAGTTGGAATTTTTAATATCCGTAACGAGCACTGGTGGACTCATCGTGTCAGAACCCCAGAAAAACTAAACGACACTCGTTTCAACATCGTTTAAGTCTGAACGTGTGGGCTGGCATAATTGACGGGTATTTGCTCGGCCCTTACTTCATCGACGGCTATCTCACCAGTTTAACGTATTTGGAGTTGCTGCAGCACGTCATAGACGAAATGCTTGATGACATACCCCTCAACTTACACCAAAATCTGTATTACCAACATGATGGTGCTCCTCCGCATTATGGACGCCAAGTTCGTGACTACTTAAACGTTACATTTGGTGACAAGTGGATTGGGCGTGGAGGCCCAGTAGCATGGCCAGCTCGGTCCCCGGACCTAACCCCGTTGGACTTTTATTTATGGAGTGATGTAAAACGTTTGGTGTACGAAGAGGAGATAGACAGTGTAGAAGTGTTACGTGAGAGGATTATTTTGGCATTCGAAACGGTGAAACAAGTCGCTTATGTGTTGCGAAAACTCAAGCAAAATTCGCTGCGCCGTGCTAGACTGTGCCGTCATGAGAATGGAGGACATTTTGAACACTTGCTATGCAAAACGTAAATTTGTAAGTAGATTTTGTAAATAAACTTTAAAATGCCTAAATCAATTGTAAATAAAATGATTTCAGCTTTTTAACTACGCCAAAAATAACTAATTTATTCATAATAAAAATTTCAACAGTTTCTCTAACTTTTCAAATCTTCAAAGCAATGAAAAATTAAAGATAATAATAATAATTAGGCATTTTTGTCGGTCCTAAGCCCGTAAAGTAGGAAGGAAAATCTGAAATCAAAATTATTAATTGGCACGCCCGGCCACGCCCACTCGGTTTATTCCTATTGCGCCTGTTGAATGCGCTCTAAAATGTTGGTTTACTCCCATGTGTACCGTAAATAAAATTTTACTGATAACTTGGTGTGCTTTATTTAGGGGATTCACTTATTTATCGAAAATAATAGGTAATGCTTCGTACTATTAGTTCTGTGAATATGGCAAGAGTGCAAAGATACACGGTGTATATGTACTAGCTGTCTGTCATCCGCGGCTTCGTCCGCGTTAATGTCGGTCCCTCGGTAACAGTAAAATTTCCCGGAATGAAAGGTAACCTGTGTCCTTCCTCGGGCCCCAAACTACCTCCTAAAATATACATACAAATTTTACCCCTCCCCTATATTACCCTTCAGGGGGAAATTTCGGCAATTTTACCTACACAGATCTTTTTAATTGTATTCTAGAACTTATTTTCATACTTTTAAGTCTAGAAATGTGAAAATTTCCATACGACCTTTACCCCCCTATTTCCCCCCTGCAGGGGGGGAATTTTGTCCATTTCACCTACACAGATATGTTTTATTGTAATTTCGAACTTATATATTAATTTCCATACTTCTAAGTTCAGAAATTACAAAATATCCATACAAACCCCCTAATTTACCCCTTCGGGAGGGGAGCCGGGGGGCGGAAGTCTTGTCCATTTCAAGAAAGTACCCTGTAGGTTTTGATTCCCTTGCGAATGTCGAAAAGTTGCGGCATAAAAATTAAAAAAAGCTTTGTTACATGATGTAAGTAACAAAAAATGTATGGTTATCGCAATTTTTCCTTTATCTATGCTATAAGACGTTGTCATACTAAATTTCAAGATTCTGAGTTCACGGGAAGTGCCCTGTAGGTTTTCATTCCTTGCGAATGTCGACAATTATTAAAAATATTTTTATTATATGATGTAACTAAAAAATTATAAGGCCTAGAAAGCGGTAGAAGGAGAGGAGGACCTGAAGAGACTCGGCAAGAAAACATCTTGAAGACGGGAGGCCAGAGACAGAACGAAATGGAAGAAAATCCTAGAGGAGGCCAAGACCACCCCAAGACCCACAAAGGGTTGTAGCGCCCAGGAAGTAAGCAAGTAAGTAGTTATCGCGAGGGCTTACGCTCGTATGGTATTGTTAACCTCCCATGCTGGTCTAGGAGTAAAATCCCTTCGAGGGAATGTGCGAATACTCGACTATCAGGCAGGATATTATTATCTTTGATATTACGAAAAACAAGATGGCGATAATCCAAAAACGTTGTCATTTCCAGTTCTCTTTGTTCAGTTTCAGCTAGAAATAGGACTTATTTAATATTCACCCGTCAAGGCACAGCCCGCACTCCAGCAATGACTTGGCACACGGGCTCGAGGGCTGGAAGTTTTCGCACGCCGCGCATTTCTTGCACCGGTAGTCGTTGTCGCAGTAGGAGCCAACCTCGCACTGTTCGAGGTCGTCGCCGTTGCAGTCCACTTGGCCCCAGGTAAGGGACACGCAATTTATAAGACAGGCAAGCCAAAGTGGGAAACTGAAATAAAGAGAGAACTAAGTACCTACATCATATATTTAGGGTTCCGAAGCTAAATGGCAAAAAACGGAACCATTATGGATTCGTCATGTCTATCTGTCCGTCACAGCCACTTTTTCCGAAAGTGAAAGTCGTAATACCTACTTTTGAAACTTGATAAGTATTCTGTGAACCGTATTAAGATTTTTATACAAAAATGGAAACAACCGGCCAAGTCCGAGTCGGACCCGCGCACGAAGGTTTCCATAAATTATAATAAGATTGAAATTATTAAAAATATTTTTATTATCTATACATATAATAAAACAGTAAAATTATTTTGTCTGTACATTTCGAATTTTTGACTGAAATGGATAGAGGGACACTTAAAAAGAATAATAGAGAGCAAAAAAAAATTTTTGGAATTTCTTGTCTGTCTGTCTGTCTGTATGTATGATCACGATTATCTCCGAAAATACTGAACCGATTTACTTCAAACTTTCACCAATTGCTTTGTTTTAACTCAGTTTAACATTTAAAGTTTGTTTCATCAAAATCGGTTCATTAAAAAAAAAGTTATCGTCATTTGAATGAACTCAAGGCATGAGTTTGCTTGCAAACATATAGCAAAAGTAAATAAAATAATAAGTGACATAAGAAAATTAAAATCCAAAGTCAATTCATCATCATTATGCGACAGCATTATATAATAAAACAGTAATTATATAATAAAACAGTAAAATTATTTTGTCTGTACATTTCGAATTTTTGACTGAAATGGATAGAGGGACACTTAAAAAGAATAATAGAGAGCAAAAAAAAATTTTTGGAATTTCTTGTCTGTCTGTCTGTCTGTCTGTCTGTCTGTCTGTCTGTCTGTATGTATGATCACGATTATCTCCGAAAATACTGAACCGATTTACTTCAAACTTTCACCAATTGTCTAGCTCCGTGGCGCAGCGGTCAACACGCCAGCCTGCGACACGGAGTGACCGGGTTCGATCCCCGGCCAGGTCAAGATGAAAAATGATCTTTTTCAGATTGGCCTGGGACTTGGATGTTTATCTACATATGTATTTGTTATAAAATATAGTATCGTTGAGTTAGTATCCCATAACACAAGTCTCGAACTTACTTTGGGGCTAGCTCAATCTGTGTGATTTGTCCGTATATATTTATATATATTTATTTATAATTGCTTTGTTTTAACTCAGTTTAACATTTAAAGTTTGTTTCATCAAAATCGGTTCATTAAAAAAAAAGTTATCGTCATTTGAATGAACTCAAGGCATGAGTTTGCTTGCAAACATATAGCAAAAGTAAATAAAATAATAAGTGACATAAGAAAATTAAAATCCAAAGTCAATTGATCATCATTATGCGACAGCATTATACCTATCCATACTATCCATAGTAATCCATACTAAAAAAAAGGAGAATCTGACTGACTGACTGACATATCAACGCAGGGCCTAAACTATAAGGGTTAGGAACTTGAAAATTTGCACAGGGGTTCCTTTTATAACGTAGGGGAGCACTAAGAAAGGATTTTTGGAAATTCATCTCCTTAGGGGGAAAAACGGGTTGCAAAGTTAGTATGAAACTTTGTTGTTTTTGAAGTTATTCGAATGAAATTCAGCATGAAGGTTCTTTACTGAAAGGTATGAAACACGAATAAAATATTTTACTCAAAAATCATCCCTTAAGGGGGTGCAAAGTAAGCATGAAACTTTGCCAGTTTTGAAGTTAGTCGAATGAAATTCAGCATGAAGGTTCTTTACTAAAAGGCATGAAACACGAGTAAAATATTATTCTCAAAAATCATCCCTTAAGGGGATATAACGGGGATGCAAAGTTAGTATGAAACTTTCCGTTTTTGAAGTTATTCAATTGAAATTCAATATTAAGGTGTTTCATTGAAAGTCATAAACTAATGTATTCCGGGTAATTCTACTGTTCCTGAGAAATCGACACTTACGCGGGTGGAGCCGCGGGCCAAAGGCAAACCTGACTTATATATCAACGCACAGCCGAAACTACTGTGCGCAGAAACTTGAAATTTGGCACAGGGATTCTTTTTATGATAAAAATGAGCACTAAGAAAGGATTTTTAGAAAATCAAAGGGGTTGAAGTTTTATGGAATTTTCTCATTTCTGGACTTAGAAGTTTGAAAGTAGGTACGCAAGTTCTCAATTAAAATTAAAAAAGATCTGTTTAGGTGAACCAGGCAACATTCTCCCTTGAAGGGGTAAATAGGGGGTAAAGTTTGTATGGATTTTTTCCATTTCTAGACTTAGAGGTATGAAAATAAGTATACTATACGTTCTAGGTTACAATTAAAAAAGATCTGTGCAGGTGAAATGGGCAAAATCCCCTCCTTAAGGGCTAAAGATCTATGCAGGTGAAATGTATTAAATTCCCCCTTAAGGGGAAAAAGCAAAGGGGCAGGGGTTTGTATGGAATTTTTATCATTTCTACTGTTTCCAAGGGAACGACATTAACGCGGGCGGAGCCGCGGGCAACAGCTAGTATTATCTAAATCAAAATAAATGCTTTTCGCAATTTTTCTTCATCTGTACTATAAGACGTTGCTTTGTACCAAATTTCAAGATTCTGAGTTCACGGGAAGTACCCTTCTAGGTTTTGATTCCGTTGCGAGTACTGAAAAATTATTAAAAATATTTATATTTTATGATGTAACTGAAAATGTATGCTTTTCGCAATTTTTCCTGTTTTCCTTCTGTGTTATAAGACGTTGCTTCGTACCAAATTTCAAGATTCTGAGGTCACGGGAAGTACCCTGTAGGTTTTGATTCCCTTCCGAATATCGAAAAACCACGAAAATTTGCGACATAACCAGCTGTTTCTTTTGATTGCGTTGGCTTAGAAGTTAGATTTTTTTACAGCTCCAAGGGACTTAGACCTGAGTATTTGATATGAATTTCAGCTTGATACCTCTACGCGTTCCTGAGAAATCTTGACAGACACATAGACGGACAGCCAAGTGATCCTATAAGGTTCCTTTTTTCCGTTTGAGTTACCCATACTTAGAACTGAAACTAATATTTTTTTTCATCAAACTCATACGTGCCTATGGATAGGTCTTCAAAAATTATATTAAGGTTTCTAATAAGCATATTTTTTTTCTAAACTGAATAGTTTGCGTGAGAGACACTTCCAAGGTGGTAAAATGTTTGGCCGCTTTTTTTATTTTGACCTGGTCGTCCACGAACCCCTGCATATAAATGGAATTATAGAAGGCCTTGATGCTAAATGTGGATAAACTTGAGCACGGTGGGGAACCCATTGGTCTTTGAAGTTTGTAGTAGAAAGAAAAAGAACCCGGGCAAGTGCGAGTCGCAAGTCCGACTCGTACTTGCCCGCACGAAGGGTTCCGTAACATTATCTATAATAAGTTTAAAATTATTAAAAATATTTTTATTATATGATGTAACATCATATAAGCATAAATTTTTAGTAACATCATTGATGTTACTAAAAATGTATGCTTTTCGCAATTTTTCCTTTATCTGTGCTATAATACATAGTTTTATACCAAATTTCAAGATTTTGTGCCACATAAGCATGCTTATATATATAGTATTAATATATGCAATTATGCATTAAAATAAATTTAGTATTAAAATGTGTCATTATGTACCATAAAGCAGTTATGTATATTGTGTGTTACAGAAAACAAATAAATATATTTTTTGTTTTTTTCTTTATATATATTTGACGCCAAACGAGCAGACGAGCCACCTGATGGAAAGCAGTCACCGTCGGCCATGGACATCTGCGATACCAGAGGAGGTGCTGATGCGTTGCCGACTCTAATTAGGATACCTGTAAACACGCCTTTTGAAGTCATAGCACACAGCATGGACGTATAAAAATAGGGCACACAGGGAAATCCTCAGGAGGAGTCCATTCCACAATCTATCTATCTTTTTTGTCAAGTCACGTCATCAGAATTTTCTTGATTGCACGCACATCTCTGGCACGCACTTAACGGCGACAAAGACGTAATTTTTTATTTATAATTTGTTAAGATGGATCTGCATTCGGTCGTTTGCGCACTTGTCATTAGAAAGGAAAAAAATGAATTGTAAAGATTAATTGGGTCCATCCACTGTGGAGTTGAGTGATAGACTGCTAAGTAGAAAGTTTTACATCATGTTTCCCCAAACATTGAAAAATACTTTGGTGCTTACTTCTTCCCACGTTTTGGATTTCAAATTTGAATCAGATATTCTTTTTAAAATTTATCATAGTTCTACGCACTTTTTTCTACTTCTTCAATCAATATGTCTATGTCATATCTTCTTCATTCAAACACACGCTTTGCGTAGTACTTGATGTTGACGTTGAAGCGAAGCCATTTCGAGCCAACGCTCGGTAAGCGAATGAAGCGCGCGAAGGGCGGGGGGGATAAGACAACATTTTGTTATCAATGCGCACGGTGATTTAAACCTACGGACGCGGTGGCAGTCACGTCTTTCACTAGCAGGCATGTCGTCAGTCAGACTCAGAAGAATAACATTCTTCTGAGTCTGGGTGACTACTTGTCTGTAGGGGTCTGACGACATAAGAATAACATTCTTCTGAGTAGTCAGACCCCACAGACAAGTAGTCACCCAAATGTCACGTGTTCAAGGTTCAAGTACGCGCACCACCATACCTATGGGTTTATCTTAGACCAATAGGGTTTCATAAGCACGGGTGACAGTAAACAAAGTCACGGTGAATTTTAACACCAGTGCGCGCTAGCTCTTATAACTTTAATCTACGAGTATGTACGTAGGTGCATATTTTATAAAAACCTAAATATAAAGACTAAAAGTTGATTTCTATTTAATTTAAATAATGCGTAATTTTTGAGATATAGTTAGTTTATACGGTATAAATAAACTGTCTCAAAAATTACGCAAAAATTCGGGTGGGGCTGTGTCGGTTCGGTTCACATGGCCGGTGGTTTAACCGTGAAACGTCTATATCAGCGAGTGGTTTTGAGAAAACCAGATGCCGCGATGAGAAACTCAAGATCTTAGCAGCGAGCTGACTATATACGCTAAATAATGTCACTAAAATCATGTTTCTACGATGAATAGTTTTCTAGTTATTAATATCAGACTATATAGTATAGATCACTTCGTTACGGTCCGGTTTCTTGACATGGCACCCCATGTATAGTACCAGTGTTGAAGATTAAAAGAAAACCGGATGCAGTGATGCAAACTCAAGGTCTTAGCGGCGAGCTGACTAATACGCTAAATAATGACACTAAATTCATGTTTCTATGATGAACAGTTTTTTATGTTATCAATGTCAGACGATATAGCATCCATACATGCACATATAGCAATCCATTCGTTACGGTCCGGTTTTCTAACATAGTACCCCGTGTATAGTACCAATTAAGACGTTTCATGTCAAAAAATAAGTAAACCATCGATTTACTCACCATAACAAGTATTTGCACGATGTTATTACTGCCATTTCACTAGTTTTCACAATACAAATACAGACGATAATTTATAAAGTTCACATAAATGATAAATGCTTTTACCAATGCATATCAACACTCATATAACATTGAACAACACTGTATTCCTGCAACTGATTAAAGTATTATAAGATAAGTAGGTAATATCAGGTGATGTTTACTGGTGCAGTGCCCGCGTGCAAATGAATGACTCAAGCAGATACATGAAAATGCTTTATTTTTTATCGCGCTGTTTTTATTTCAAGAAAGCTTTTTAGAGTAGGTAAGTAATATTAATGTGTGCATTGCTTATGCAATACTGGATATTTTTCTGATATTCATTCATAGGGAAGTAAGTACCTAGGTAGTAAAAGAAATTAAACCTTTCATCATTATTTCTGTGGTTTCTGTCTGTTTCGCTTAATTTGTTCAGCCAGGCCTGTCGAATTTGGAACAAGTTGCTGCGGCATCATAGGTCCCAAATCTCCGTGTCCCAAACAGATGATTTTGATTGTTTGTTTTGTCAAAAGCAGACTTGATCAAGTGTCCAAGGAAAGTCTACCAAGAGACCATTTAAAATTTTTGTTTAATACGAGTACCTATTACCCGTACGAAGCCGGGATGGGCCGCTAAATATATATAAAAATACTAGCAGTGCCCGCGACTCCGTTCGCGTACTTTTATATGGGGACCACGTCTTATGTTATCTGAAAAAAAAATTAAGTAAGTAGCCTATCCTGTCTATCCATCTAAATGTTTATCTACCGTGTTTCATAAAACTCAGTTCGTTTAAGAGCTATGGAGTAACATATGTACATACAGAAAAAAAATCTAAAAATACTCAATTTAGTTTCAGTATCATGTATAATAAACACGATATTTCTGAAAACAAACGTAACTTAATCCATGACCAACCCTTACAGATTTATTATTAGTACCTATAGAATATTGATAATAACAATGTTGATGTGGGCAAGAGTGCTATTTTGGTTGAGTACCTACTTATGGTTTGGCTAGTACTTACTAGTATTCAGGTTTCAAGTTCTGTTAATATTAATATGTCGATTACATAAGATTGTAATTAAGTGTATGTAAGTCCGATTCAGATGCGAACAGAGGCTGAGAATGCTGAGATAAGGTTAAGTAGCAGTCACCCTAAATAGTTAGTTGGGAGCCCAAGAAGGGATTTTGGGATTTACTCGAGCAGGCAGTAGGTAGGCATGTGTTAGTCAGATTAAGTATTTTTGGCAAGTTATAAAGACAGCTTGCATTAATTAGACGCACTCGAGTATTTTCATGTGACAATTTGACAAAATTTTGAATCCCCTAGCTACGATGTGATGAAAAATATCTTCTAACCTTCTTTTATTTCTGCAACCTCATCTTTAAAGTTAGTCCCCACGACGACGACGCCATGTTTCGATCGAATCAAAGGCCTTCTCATAGTCGACAAACGCTAAGCATAGTGGCCGGTTATACTCCTTGGGTTTCTATATAACCAGCTGCAGCGTATGGATGTGATCTATGGTACTGTAGCCTTTTCTGAAACCGGCTTGATCGGGAGGCTGGAAGGCATCGAGCCTGTTCGTGAGACGATTTGTAATCACCCTCTAAAACAGCTTATAGACGTGGCTCAGGAGAGTGATCAGTCTATAGTTTTTCAGAAGAGTGTTATCGCCCTCTTTAAAGAACAGGACCACCACACCCCTGTTCCACGCCTTTATGGCGTTATGCCCTCGTACAGAACGGAATTAAAGAGCCGCTCAAGGGCTTTTTCAATACCGCCGTTTCGCCAGCTTTCAGAAGCTCTGCTGTTATTCCGTTCTCGCTCGGCACCTTGTTGTTCTTCAGCTGTTTGAGGGCAATCCTAATCTCGTACAGGCCGATGTCTGGGATATCTTTGATATAGTATCGGGTTAGCTTTGCTCGCGGATCTTTGGCCAAGCTGACAATGTGTTTGGCTATTGAGGTATAAAGCTGTCCATAAAACCACTCGATGTCTTCCAGTACCTCGACCTCTGTCGACGGCACACTGCCGTCCTCCGTCTTCAGCTTCGTTAATCGACTTTGCCCTATTAGACTCCACTCTTGCGAACACTTTGCAGCCCTTATTCTGCTCTATGGTCTCCTTAATACGCTCGGTATTAAAGGAGCGAATGCCATGTCAGAAGGATTTTTGGGTTTGTCTATTGAGCTGCCGAGGCACGTTTGCGTATTCGGAAGTCTTCATCGGCGTGGATCGTCACGCGGCCATCAACTTTTGGGTCATCTTTGGAGGTTTGTATTTGGGGCGGGACCTAAAAAACATTTATTTCACTGCTGGACAGTTTCTACGAACCCATTGTTTAACTCGTCCAATGTAACGCAATTCTTCAGGCAATCAAAGCGATTTGAGAGTTCCAGTCGGAAACTATCGACATTTTGGATATGGGGCGGTGATGGTCGGAGCGTAGACTTCATCAAGTGAGCAATTGACAACTTACTACAAACCGGAAGTGGTTTTTATTTATGCAATCGAAAGTACATTAAATGTATATACTTCCAGATTTTTTTTATCAAAATTTTTTTTTTATGATATTTAAAAAAAACCCAAATGTAGGATTTATAAAGCAATATTCCCATGCTTAACCACATGACAATGTCAATGTCATTGTCAATCTGTCAAATAATGATGACGTTGACAGCCAAGTCTTATGATATGCCAGGTTGGGGAATATTTTCCCGAAATTTGTACAGCGTACAACTACCTTCTTTTTTGATACTGCACTATAATGTACTAGGTTTTTTTGTACTTAGCGGGCTGCTGGTTGCCCGCCGAATGAATAAATCACGCCAATTGCTTCTGAATGAAGTTTTAGAGTCTAATAGTTTAAGCTACCAATAAAAGCATAAAATATACCTACATGTTAATGTATTATAGTCGAAGAATATGTATAGAAAGCAAACCAGATGGAAAGAAAATAAGAACTTTTATTAGAATTTATGCTGTATTTATTTAATTAAATTGTATATTTTCAACTTCGATCAATTTTCCATTTAAATCTTCTTGCTCTGGCATTTGATGGTTGTTAGTTTCACATTTACATATGTCACATTGAACTCCAATGTTGCTAACTATTTGGCACTGCATTTTTGACGTGATATGATAACACCGGCAGCATGCACAGAAATGAACAGCAGCATATATATCGAGAAAAACATTGCGGCGGAATTGGGATGTCTGCAAATTAAATATAGGACTGTGCTAAAATTCTCACGGAAAAAAGGATTAACCGGTGTTGGGTTGGTGCGTTATCAAATGACCATTATACTAAACAATGTCTTGTGCAATGGAGCGATGTAAATCCTATTCAGGACGAACAGAAATAAATTCTGTAAAACATAATTTTCTTCGGTAAGTTTTTCAATCAAAAGTGCATAATTAAAACCCAAATACCTCAAAATACAATAATAATATTGTCAATTATAAAACGTATTGTATAAATGACAACTTTTATAGGTATTTTGCCTAAAAATTATCGTTTTTTCCTTATTTCAAATTAGGTTAGTTTTTTTCCTAGTGATGTGGTAAAATCACGTATCTACGAGTATATCGATATTTTTTATGACGGTCTTGCTATCAGGGATATTTTTGTTAGTGTTGAGCCATGCAATAGTAATGTAACAAATTGAACCATCATGGTAATTAAACAACCAGCGAAGTGTGAGTCGGACTCGCGCACGAAGGGTTCCTAACCATCCTTACATATAATATTATAAATGTGAAAGTGAGTTTGTTTGTTACGCTTCCACGCCGTAACTTCTGAACCGATCATCATGAAATTTTGCATCATCATCATCACCATTGCACGATCTCTGGAGTACGGAGTTACGAAAGAACATAGACATATCTTACATCTCAGAATAAGGTACTGTTATCGGGGATAGACATTAACGCGAGCGGAGCCGTGGGCGTAAGCTATAAAAACGCCCAAAATTTTTGTTTGTAATATTTCAACTGTCTCACTATCACGGTTCATGAGATACAGCCTGGTGACAGACAGATGGACATCGGAGTCATATTAGTAGGGTCCTGCTTTTATCCTTTGCGTACGGAACCCTAAAAAGAATCGATTTTTACTAATATGAAGAAAATTATTGTTGAAATTTTATTGCAGCTCCCTGAAGTAAAGGGAAATTAATAAGGTGTGGATCCGAGGAACTTTCAAGCGACATATTGGACATAAAATGTCATACATACTCGAATTTGTTCAAAATATTTTACTGCCTTGCCGATACATTAATTTCGAATATAAAATTAAATGGAAGCGATTGAAACACGATGCTTTACCTACATTTATATTTGCCGAATTATAAATCAATGGTAATAAGAAAGTTTACGGAAACGGTTTTATTATTTATATTTAAAATTATGAAAAAAAAAATTATTTTGGACAGTAATGAAAGTGGGTAAAGTAATCTCTTGTTTTTCTATTACCAACACTGTGAATTTTTCACAAATAACACACTGGCACTTTTTTACCCTAGTGTAAAAGTTTTATAAATAAAAAATATCACTTCGAATTATGTGTTTCTCTTTACCTACCTGATTATGTTTCCTTTACTGACTGTTCCTCAAAGCTAGCTGGGAAAAGCTTTAGATGGTTTTGGAATATGCTGAATGGCCCATTGATCAAGTGAAAAATATATCTGACCTTATATTACCTTTTGATACATAAGCACCCCATTGCAATTTAGAGTCTTTTGTGATTCCTAAGAAGGTGGTATCATTTACAAAGTCTAGTATTTTACCTTCAACTAGTATGTCAACGTTGGACTGCCTCACATTGGGGACTGTAAATCGAATGCATTGAGTTTTTTGCGCATTCATAGGTAATAGGTAAGGTAGGTAAGTAGGCACTGTTTGAATTTGAAATAATCGAAAATATGATTGACATCATATTAGGTATTCTGCTGTTCGATCGAATACTGGGTAAGGCCTAATGACCAGCAGTAGACAGTTGACGCGCGGTGGGTAATGTATGGTTTTTTTTTACCTATTTATCAGATGAAGCCAAGCGGCGCCATGCGATTAGGAGTTATATAGGTGTATCTTGACGTAACTTTTGAAGTAAAAGCCTCTTTAGCGGCTTTGTGCACTTTTTGGGATGGGTAAAACAGAAAACTCGCGTCAGGACACTTGAACTGATCGAAAATTCGTAAAAAGGACACGGACCTGAGTATGCCGCAAAGGCGAGTTTTCACTTCTGCCGGCACTCCTGGACAGCAACTAGTTGTTTTTTTTTATGAATCGTACTCATTTAACGAATCGACACAATCAGAGTAGAGTACATTTATGACTTTCTTAGGACGAAACATTTAGTCGATAAATATATTTCATCGATATAGTACAACCCTGATCACATCAGTACCCCAGGACAACCTGCATATTTACGCAAATGGCATTGTGTATGCATCTCTTTCTGATGCTTTAACAATGCCATAAGTAAAAACAGTGTAGAATATTGTATTTTGTTGTTATTTTAACACGGTTTCTATGCTTTAGTTATTGTTCTGAGATGTACACTTCCAAATTTTGAGATCTGGCAACTCATAAGACTTGGCAGTCAACGTCATCACTTTTTGACAGATTGACAGTGACACTGACATTGTCATGTGATGAAGCATTGGAATATTCCTCATAAACCCTACATTTGGAATTTTCTTTTCAAAATTTATAAAAAGTTCTGGAAATATTTACATTTAAGGTAGGTAATTTCGATTGCATAAATAAAAACCATCACTTCCGGTTTGTAGTAAGTTGTCAATTAGGTCTAGATTAATATAGATTATATTTTATGTAAGTTAATATTATTCGTAGAAGTGAATGCTGTTGTAGGATTGTTGGCAATATAAACAGCTGTCGGACTGTTAGCACCTGAAGCAGCAGCAGCTTCCATGCTGATCTGGGAGAAAAGAAAAAACCGGCCAAGTGCGAATTCCGTACCATTATCTAATAAAAACCGGCCAAGTGCGCCCCCCTTAAATATATATTTTATTTGAGTTTAATTATTTATCTGTGCCGTTATCAATATCGAGCAAAAATAATCACGTTTGTTGTATGGGAGCTCCCATAAATATTTCTATTATTCTGTTTTTAGTACATATTTGTTGTTATAGCGGTAGCAGAAATACATCATCTGTGTTTCAGCTGTCTAACTACCACGGTTAATGAGATATAGCCTGGTGACGGACGGACAACGGAGCCCACTCACACAAAATAATAGGGTCCCGTTTTTACCCTTTTGGTACGGAACCCTAAAAACGTAGAATGTACCAGGTGCTTCTCTTCCCACGAAGATCGTAAATGCCGATCGAAGGAAAATCTGAGGAATCATGTAAGTAGGTGATGCGGCTAACAACCCACTAGTATTCTGATTCCATTTTCTACCTTCACGCCCACCAACTATGGCATGTAGCACTTGCTATTGAAAAAGACAAAAGTTGAATTCCTTATGGTTTTAGATTAGTTCGAATAAGTACTAAAAATACTGTTTCTTAAACCGAAAAGTACTACCGAATGTTTTTGCTCCTTTAAAATTAAAAATGTTATTTTATTATTGTAATTAGGTATAGATGAAAGATAGACCTAGTTACCTAGGTACGTGTTTTATTTTGCCATAACGTTGTATACAGGTTTTATTAGGTAACGAAAGTTTAATATTATAATATATTTGTCATCATACCTACTCAATAGTCGATTACTGGCAAACGTAATGTCGGGGAACTGGAGATTTCGGTCGAAAAATAGTAAAACCAAAATTTCCGGTTTTTTGTTGACTTCATTAACTTTTTTCTGTTTCTCCATTATTAATTCTATTTATTTCTTTCTGTCGCTAACTGGCGAAATTGCCCTATTCTCCCGTTTCTGGAAACTGCACAGCACGTCACTAGTTTTGTTGCATCTGGGTGCGATATATCCCATAAAATTTCATACACAGAATAATAGCTATGCAGAGGTGCTGCTGAAATAAAGGGACAACACTCGACGTTGTTCTTTTGATTTCTTACATAATATAACATCATCAGTTGCAATATGTGCCTTAGCAAATAAAACTATTATTTTTTCCATGCAACATATTTAATATATACTGTTATAATGCATCCATTATGTGAACGTTGCACGTACATACAATAATATAAATATATTTAGATGCTAATAAAATTTGCTGGTACATAAGTTTTTTTTTATCTCCGAATTTAACTACTGACTTCGGCAAACAACTAATAATATTTTTTATAAATATCTGTAAACACTAACATATAGGTGTATAGGTAAAGATTCTATCTTATTATTACGGATAAACATTTCCAATCAAATCAGTACCCACCTCTAGGATTTTTGCTTGGTGAAATAAAATCTTGATATTAGTACAATTTACAAGGTAGGTGTTTCCTACGTATAAGTACATATCACAGTCCTAATGAAGATGGAAGGTATAATAAACACATCGATTACACTGTTTTGAGTGTCTCAATATTAATACAAAAATATTTTTAGACCCCTAGTCATTGCTCAAGTTTCAAAATAGTCGGCAACATGCGTGGAATACTTCACACAAAAGAAAAGACAATAACAAATATTATACAAAAGTTATCAGCTGATAGTGATAACATAATGAATCCAAAATAATTAAGGTAACATTTATTTCTGAATTAACTTCAAACTGATAACTAAATTAAGTAAGTTTTTAAGACGACACATTCAAAAAGCATTTTATCTTAATAAAGACAGACAATTATAATACCTATTAATTATACGTAAACTACTCTTACTCTTAAAAACAATCTCTTTAAAAAAAGCTCTTAAGCTAAATAAAAAGGCTCTACTAAAGTCTTTAGAGTCATAGTAGTGTAAATGCTTCTTGTTGAGCAGATAAAACAATTCTACCTTCCTGTGTGCCCCTGCAAAGTTCTCCCTCTCCCTATTAATTCTGTGCTCACAAGGTTGCCGACTACTGTAGCTACTGTAATATACAGGAAAATACAATGCATCTCTATTCAATGTAAGTAGGATCAAAAGAATCTATATAAAAATATACTTACTAGGATTTACTTCTTACTTGGACTATCTCTTACCTATTAAATATGGTTAATATTTATTTGATTAAGTACCTCTATTATTCATGCAACAATCTGTCTATTGGTTTGAAATTATATTGAGAGTGATATGGATAGAATAGATGGCAGAGACACGGATATTATGTGCATATAAATTATTTAATGTCACAAACATTAATAAAGATAATACCATAAAACATTGCATTTATTATCGTTTCTGCTGCCAGCACAAGAGTTATACATAGTGAGATTGTTAATATAAAAATACATTAACCGACAATAATAAGATATTTCTTTAGATGTAGTTTTACACTAATGCTTATTTTATGCATGTGATTATAAGAAGCCATAGCCACAGTAAATATACAACATGGATAAGACATATGCGCAAAATATTGTACCACATACATAGTACCAGCAGGTAGTGCAAAGTAATGGCATAATTTAAATTAGTTGCCATTTTGTAAGAAATAAAATAAAGAGCTCTGTTTTCTTGAAAAGTTATTTAAAGGTATAACATTGCAAACATTAATTTGAAAAAATATATGGATGTACAATAGTGTTCATTTTACGGCATATTGAATTTTTGCTTGCAAAACTGATTCCATCCTTTCAATCTTCGTAAGAAGAATTAAAAGTAATTACAACCACTTAATATAAAAATACTACACATTTAATATAAAAATAAAAATATTATGCCTTCCGCTGGGGATTATGCCTATATATTGTGGTTTGATTTATTTTATTACACAAATGTTGTTGTTATGTATCATCAATTATCATGCAATATTTAAACAATGGTTTACATACAATAATTTAATATACAGACAATTTCATCTAAGAACTAAGTATAAAAATTATAAGGTAAATAAATATACATGCTACATTATATTTTTATAGTATATTTATAATCAAAATATATTTTTAATAAATACCTGTAATGAATGTAATGCTCAACTAAATACCAGGTATGTCACAGAATGTTCAATGTATATCAGATCACTGTTATCTTAATGACTAGTTTTTTGAAGATGGTCTGATGAGTGTAGTAATTAGATTGTAAAAGTTTTTATTTGAAAATAAATAATGATTAATAAATGATATACCCTGTTTTGAATATATTCAATAAATACTAGTCTTGCATAACCCACTGACTGAATATGCTCCAGAGCATTTACATATTATTACCAATAAAAATATTCCACAACACACAAAGACCATACATTGATTAAAATATTTTCAAAATATACACTTCATGTCTTTTAAAGTACTAACATGTCTTATCTTTTAGGTATAAAAAAGATATTAACAAAGTTTTATTATAAATTGCAAAGAAGTTAGTATTTTTTCAGAGATTGCACATTAATTATTTAGTACTTATTTTGGCACTTTACTAATTATTTATAGTACATATTTGGCCTTTATACTTCTATGCATTAAACATTAAATTTTGTGCCCAAATCACATAATATAAAAATAAAACCTTGTTTTAAAAAAATATTATAAAAATGGTTACATACGAGGGGAGGCTGATAAGTAATCTACCTAACTATGAAAGAAAATACTTTGATGGCTAGTTTTTTTTTATTTTTCTATATAGTCTCCTGCAAGTGAAATACACTTATGACATTTGCAAATAAGTGACATCATGCCGTTATAATAGTAATTTTTATTTTGCTCGTCAAAATGGTCAGTCACAGCCTCCTTCATTTCTTCGTCCGTCGAAAATCTGCGACCCCTCAATTTTTTCTTTAAATCTTTGAATAAGAAATAGTCACAGGGAGCCAGATCTGGACTATAAGGTGGATGGTTAATTTCTGTGAAGCCGTTTTTGCTCAGGGCTGACCTCGCCGTTAAGGCTGTGTGTACAGGAGCATTGTCTTGTAAAATCAGAACACCTTTGCTGAGTTTGCCTCTCCGCTTTTCTTTGATTTGTTCACGAAGCTGGTCAAGCAAGTTTGCATAATATTCAGCATTCATTGTTGTATTTTTAGGCAAATAATCAATCATCAAAATCCCTTCGACATCCCAAAATACGGTGGCCATTAGTTTTCCAGCCGACGGCCGAACCTTGAACTTCCTTGGCGGCTTTTCTCCTTTAAATTTCCATTGCATTGACTCTTGTTTGCTTTCCGGATCCCACTGGCGAATCCAAGTTTCATCACAGGTCACAATTCGAGAGATAGTCTCTTCTTCTTTACCTTTGACCAGGTCTAGAAATGCCTGACAACATTCTACTCGCCTTTGTTTGTCAAAGGGGGTCAACATTCTAGGGACCCAACGCGCGCTCACCTTGGACATGCCCAAATGTTCGTGAATAATTTCATGAACTCGTTCCTTGCTAATGCCCACATCTCTGGCTATCTCCCACTGCTTGATTCGCCGATCTGCAAGAATCAGGTTCTTCACCTTTTCAACATTATCTGCGGTAACAGCAGAAATTGGCCTTCCACTACGTGGGTCGTCTTCCAGGCTCTCACGGCCATGTTTAAATTGCTTCGACCAAAACTTTATAACGAATTCAGAAGGACTTGAATCACCAAACACCTTTAACATGCGCTCTCTGATCTGCGTAGGCGTATTTCCTTCTTTACTTAGGAATTTAATCACTGCTCGATGCTCAAATTTCATCATTTTGCAATTTTCTTTCGACATGGTGAAATCAAAGCCGCGCCAAAAAAACAAAAGCAAGCGAAAAAAAATAAGCGTCATAATTTTGAAAAAGGAATAAATATAGAATATGATTTTGCAGTGGCCAGTTCGATTTTCAAAACTTTCTTTAACAAAGTAGATTTTATATCAGCCACCCCTCGTATCTTGTATTCTTTGGTGTTGTATTTCATCATAAAGTATTAACTTAATATTTTTAATAAAACTCTTTCAAAAACAACAAGCTAAACAATAAATATATCACAAACTGGAGGAAACAAAGATTACTATGTATATTATGCATGTGAAAGCTTGATGAGAGTTTTAATTAGCATTATCCATTCTCTCTCTCAAGCGGAAGTACACCTTCAAGGCAGGCCTCAGAACAGTAAAGAGCATAATCAAAATGACAATAACCAAGGTGGTATACTGTAAAATTTCTCCCTTTTTGGCAAACCAATCAGAAAATAAACCACACGAAATTGTTACTACTCCCAAAGTGAATGTAACTAAGCCGACAAATGCATGTAATAATTTAGTGTAGATTGGTGGCAAATAATGCTTGAGCTTCAGACTATAGAGGGCACCAATTCCACCTAGCATTGTTACCACCATAAAGATTAGGGAAGACAGCCCAAACTTAGCATGTAAAGTAATAAAGTGAGCTTTATTATTGATAATTTTGTTAGACATAATTACCAAAAATCCAACAGCAATGACAATTCCACCGAACACTTGCAGAACCCAGTGTCTTGCACTTCTGAGTCTTATTGGCATCCATTCTGTAGCCAGGTCTCCGGGTGTGATGGCATTTATGGCAGACGTCATGATGATCAGCCACTGAAATAATACATTGAACATTTACTCTACAAAAATTATTTTCTCAATTAAAAACATCAATTGTTTAACAAGAATAAATCTCACAAGACATATTCTTTCAAATACTTTTCTGTATCAGAACCTCTTCAGTCCAGAGAAAAGTATTTGATTGGAAATTAACAAGAATATCATTGGTTGATGTGGACTAATAATACAAAATAAAATAACAAATGCAACCAAATGACAATCACAACTTAAGGTCATGTACCTTTAACTAAAAATAAATTAATATATACTTGTGTATTGCACACATTAGATAACAATACAATACAGTAATAGTTATACTCACTCCCAATGCCATTAGTGGTGGATGGAATGAGAATAAAGTGACTCCATCAACAAAAGAGCAGTATGTTACAATACCCACAAAAATAAAAGAAAGCAAATTGCTGAAGACATTGAAATAACTAGGCTTTGATGTAGCATTTGGTGAAACAAGACGAGAAGACTCGGAATTCCTATCTGCCTGGGACATATTGTTGCCTGTATCTTGATCCAATGACTCCATAAAATAAGATTAGGGGCACTAATATCTACTATATTCTGAGGAACTGAACTGCCCAGGCAACAGAATATTGACGTATTGAATAAATGCAAATGAGGGAAGATGTGTGAACACTTCACAAATATAGCAGACTATAATATTGATAAGATATAAAGATGAAAACACGGCGCATGCGAAATGCAGTGCGCGCTGCAAGGTGCAAATTACAAAAAAATATCACACATATACAGTAAAATGTACTCTTTACTTCTGAACGTTAGTTAGCTACTCAATCCATTGCAAGTCGCAAGTGGTCGCAAGACAAAAGCTTTTAGCAGAACTATGTAGGCTCGTTTGTGAAATTCCGACCCATCTGCGCAAAGAAAATAATACTCTGCATCTGCGCCTGTCCTGTCACCATAACAAATATATTTTACTGGCTGTCACTGTCACGTCGACAGCACCAAAGAGTAATAATGTTTTTTTTTCTTCTTACCTATAACTTCATTCAGCTTATTTTAACCAGTGTCTAACTATTCTTGCTTGCGTATCAATCAACGAAATGATAGTGTAATTTATTTCGCTGATTCGACGGAGCCCTTGGTGACAATTCCCACGAAACCAGCCCGCTACGTAAATCACACTACAGCCGCACCATGCATGTGCATGACACTTTATTTTAGTTATTCCACACAATTTTCACAACCATGAGCATTTATAACACCATCATTTCGTTGTTACACTAGCAAGAATAATTTGAAAAATAACTAGACAATATAAGAACAGAAAAAAAAAGGTTCATCTTGGGGTATTTATTATTATTTATGGGGTATTTTTGAAAGTGTGACATTCATCTTCGAGCGATTTTTTCACAGACATATAAAAGTAAGGATTTTTGTATGGAAAAATCACTCATTTACAAACGGCATTTCAAAAATATAACCCCTGGACTGCTATTTTTGAAATGACGCCGTTCGTAAACTAGCGATTTTTCCATACAAAAATCGCTCGAAGACGAGTGTCACACTTACAAAAATAGTACCCCTTTTCTCTTGGCTTAGTTGCAACTAACAACAAGTACAAGCAGTAACTTGCAACCTAAGGTTGCAACACTTTGTATTTTAATTAATTAATATTGAAATTCAATTTATAATCTTTTATATATTATACCTAATGTTTAATTAATATTAAAACTAACTAAAAATAAAATAGCCTAACCTACTAAATTAAAAATAACCATTTATATTAAATTGTCAAATGTCAGTTTGTCACTGACATATAAATTATTAACTATCTGTGGTTGGTCTGTCAGTCCAGTTTCAGTCAGACAGAAAGATTTCGGCACTGTTTGTTATTTATTGCGCGACTACATATCGAGCTCTTATTTGGAAAGAAATTTCCGGTATCTCATTTGCCTGTATATGATAAATAACTTAAGGTAATAGTTTTAATCTTATTCTCCATCAAATGATTTCAAAATTCGGCTTTGCTAAAACTCGTGTAGGCTAACTATTTTTGTGGTAAGATGGCGTCTTACCCGTTTTTGTTGTCTGCTTGTTTCAGATGCCGAGTATTAAATTACAGTCTTCGGACAACGAAGTCTTTACGGTAGATGTGGAAATTGCAAAATGTTCAGTAACCATCAAAACTATGTTGGAAGATCTTGGAATGGAGGATGAAGAGGAAGAAGTTGTTCCCTTACCCAACGTGAATTCTGCAATTCTCAAGAAGGTCATTCAATGGGCAACTTATCACAAAGATGATCCGCCGCTGCCTGAAGATGATGAGAACAAAGAAAAAAGAACAGACGACATATCGTCATGGGATGCTGATTTTTTGAAAGTAGATCAGGGCACTTTATTTGAACTGATCTTAGCGGCGAATTACCTAGATATAAAAGGACTGTTGGACGTCACTTGTAAGACAGTAGCTAATATGATTAAAGGCAAAACCCCAGAGGAAATCCGTAAGACATTTAATATAAAGAACGATTTCACAGCTGCTGAAGAAGACCAAGTTCGCAAGGAGAATGAGTGGTGTGAAGAGAAGTAGCCAGTGTCCTCTTATTCTTTTAGCTTTCTGATTTCGAAAACATCTAAGACTTGACTATCATTGTGAGTTCTGATTAAGAACGTAGTTGTTAAAGTACCTACATAACAGCTAGTAATAGGTACCCTGACTCACTTATAATTTTTTTTTTATTAATTAAATACAGAATTGATAGACACTGAAATAAGAATGTTGTGATGTGTAAACTATTGAGATCTTTCTTTGTTGAAATTGACCGCATTTATACAAGTCCTCACTGTAAAATTACACCAAGTTAAAAAAATAGTGACTTAAAAACGTGTTATTTATATTCCATAAAAATATGTGTCTCAAGCTCCCAAGTTGGATTCTACTGTAATATATTCAACATACATAATTACTAATTCACATTGTACATATATAGGTACAGTAAGCTCTGTATGTATAAATTCATTTATTCATCGCTTATTATACTGATACATTGCTGGTCACCATCTGAAGTATAATTTAAATGTTTCAGGAATACAAAGTTTTGTAATGTACTGCACATTATTTTGATGTGTTTACTCTGATGTGTTGAATGTTTTGTTTGTAAAACACAATAAACCGGTCTAAACTAACTAATTGTCTTTCATTTGTTTAATGATCAATATCTTCGGAATTAGCTTGGCTACTTGTTGGCGTAGCTTTGGCCTTCTCCCTTGCTTTTCTGCTTGTGGTTGAGGCTAGGGGCTTGTGGCATTTTTCCCACTCTGCCACCTTGTAGTTACTGCTTTTGGTCTCCCAAAAATATACAAAAATAATTTGATGAGTTCAATGGCCCAGTGGATACCCATTATGGGTGATAATCGCAGTTCAATCTTATGCTACTCGCTATTTCCTCCTAGGCACACACCCGTAGTCTGGGCCTAGGTAATGGTGGTAGATAGTACTTTGATTGGTGGCTAATATTCTATCAAATCCACCCCCAGCCCCCAACCCTGCTTCTGTGGTGGGGTATATCCCATTTGCCACCACTGGTGGCAGACCTCAGGTTGTGTAACTATTAATAATAAAAATAAAGCCTTTCTTGACAATCAATCAATATGACATTTGCATTACATACATTTCCATTTAGTAACTTCGAACATTTTATTATAATTATATTTGTATTAATATTATAATTTCCTATTAAACTAAATTATCAACATTCAATTATCGATTATTAGACACTGGCAATTAAACTAGTGTTTCTGATTGTCTTGCTTACAAGCTCCTGCTACTTTTTTGATATCGTCCTCCCATCTGCAATATGGTCTGCCCTTTCTCCTTTTGTTATATCTTGGACACCACTCTGTCAAGTCTTTTGCCCACTTATCTTGTTTGGTTCTCATCAGATGGCCTGCCCACCTCCATTTTAATTTTTTGATAGTATATGTAATATCTGTGACTTTTGTATGTTTTCTTATAGTTTTTAATTTTACTTTGTCTTTTCTCCGTATATTCAGCATACTTCGTTCCATATACCATGCTGGCATGTCTCCAACTTTTTGTATTCTTTGCTTGTTAAACTCCAGGTTTGGCACCCGTAGGTCATGCTATGTATTATGCAGCTGTTGAATAATTTCATAATTTCTTTTAAAGACCAATAACGTTGCCACGCTGTGTAACTATTAGGAAGTTTTTTCTGACTTCTGTACCTATTTGACCTCATCTTTATGCCTTGTCATTGCAGTGCCAGCTGTGCCACACTCCGAGCATAGACCTATTAAGCGCAAATAAAACACTGTCCTGTTTCGAGTGCGGCACCGCATGGTATAAAAACTAAGGCATTAACCGAACTTCCGACTAGTTCTTTAGTCACTTGGATCCCTCCCCATCACTTATTAGTTTGTGCTTCCTATATATGTAGATAGGTAGTTTGTGTTTAGTCACACACTCGCTCCACCATGGAATATGAATCTCCCCTTACTGGAGCACTCGCCCCACAGATTTCTTCCTCTTGAGAGTAACCAAATACCCATTGGTAAAGTGGAAGCGGTGGTGGGTGAGGGAAGGCAAGGAGTAGAGTAGTTTGCCCACGGGTGCAAGTCACTAGTAATCGGAGAAATAGACTGAGACAGACGGACATGTGTGCGTAACCTCAGCAGGAAAGTACCGCGTAGAGTAATATGAGTAGGACGAATAATTAGTTCCCAATATGCTGTGAATGTGCTCTGAATTGTGACCTTGTAATTTTGAAAAAAATGGAAAAAACCATTCCTGCTGGGGTAACGTTGTTCCAGCAGGAAGATTCTAATCGGAGCGAGAAAAAGTGTGCATGGGTAGATAGCTTATATTTATGCTGGAATATGGACCGAAAATATAATTTGTGGCTATTCAGGTTTACAAGATATTGAGTTTCCTGTTGGAGTTACGTTTTGCAAAATCGTGGATCAAGAAAACCATGACATGTGCGCTTGTGAAAAAAATATACACGTAAAGCTCTTAATTTGTGCTATTTTGTGACCTAACTAGGTTTAAGAAAATCTTTATAATTAAAAAGTAATCACGCCTTTTTAAAAATGTGATATAAAAAATCCTGCGCCTAAACGAAAATACCGAGCTTCTTGGCGGGAATTTCGGCGGATAGCACGGTTTGTTTTGCAAATTGCTTCTAGTGGACTTTATAATGTGAAATCGGTGTAGTTTGGCGTTATAAATGCCCATGTTTATGAACAATGTGTGGAATAACTAAAATTGGTGCGGCTGTAGTGAGATTTAGATAGCGGGCTAGTGGTCGCTCGCCTTACTGCTACTGCGTCTGTGATCAAACCAGTGGATTCGTGGGAATTGTCGCCAGGGGCTCCATTGAATCAACGAAATGAATTACACCACCATTTCGTTGATAACACGTAGAAAAATATGCTAAAAATGCTAAAAGGCATATAAAGCCAAATGCCGTAAAACAAATATGAAAAAAAAAAACGAAAATACCTCTCACTTCACTGAATGCTTCTCGACACTCATAATTATTATAAAAATATTCAAAAGGGTACTTCATGCGTTATTGAGTAAAGTTACTGAAAGTCAACTTAACGATATCACAACTTTGACGTCTAAAATACTGTATAATTGCGAAACTATGAGGGTTCCTTCTCTATTACGGAACCATAATGACAATATAAAATAAATTAAAACAAACGTTTCTATTACATTAATATATTTCTTAAAAATAAAATTTATCACACAATACTGTAATACGCATCTTGAACCGACATACGATGATCAGGAATGAATAAGTTATCAATACAGGTCAGTATCGGGCTGTTAAACCTGCCGAGGTAGGAACCGCACGTGGCTGCGCCCAGCACAAGACCCGTCACGAAGGTCAATATTACATAAGCAATAAAGAGGTATTTATTATGTTTTATGAGTATTTGTTTGCAGTAGCACAAACAATCATATAAAGACCTGAAATAAAATATTCAAGTTTAAGAAGAGTAAGTAGGTATTTAGCTCTAAAAAAGGGACCCTATTAATATGGCTCCGCTGTCCTTCTGTCACCCGCCCACCAGGCTGTATCGAGGCTATATCTCAAGAACCGTAAATAGTTAGACGGTTGAAATTTTCACATATGATGTATTTCTTTTGAAAAAAACGTGATTCTTTTGCTCGATGTTGATAACGGCAACAGGTACCTACATGCTTGAAATATACACAGTGACATTAGTTATAGGTATGTTCGAAATAAATACCTGATTAAATTAAAACATATTTCCGGGCTTCCATATAAAATAGGTGTCTTTTTTTGCTCGATATTGATAACGGCAACAGGTAGAAGCTTGAAATATTCAAAGAATATTGAGTTGTACCTATTATTAACTTTCTGCTTCTCTTCTTTGTGTTATGTGTCGTGAATGTGTTTACCACGTGTTTACGTTCGACGGCGCGCGGTGCTTAGCGGAACGATACCACAGAATTAACTAGGTATTGCACTCGAGACCTACGAAATCTTGTTACCATGCGCTTGCCTCTACTCGCGGTGGTTTTAAATAGATCATATTTTTTTTAATTGCCCTTGTAAAGTAGGATTTTATAACTCTTTCTTCAGTTACCATAGTTCTATGTGGGCTCGTTTTTAGAAGTTTTTAGTCGTTAAACAGTGAAACGTGTATTCAAAGCTAGCATTCGCAACTACGGAATCCTACACTGCCCGTGGCATGACCGCACTTGGCCGGTTTTTATAGATAACCATTCGTCGTGCGCGAGTCTAACTCGCACTTGGCCGGTTTCTTTCACACTCACGGCACCAAAGGTGACATTGACACTATGACATTTCACCTAAGCCCCAGGGTATTAGGATCAATCAGCCTAGAGGTCCTAGGCTGCGCCTTTTTAGGTTTCCCGTCACCTCAAAAATAAATAAAAACCGGCCAGGTGCGAGTCGGAACCGCGCACGAAGGGTTCCGTACCATTATATATAAAGCTACACCTACCACTCACTGACTGACTGACTGATTGACATAGTTGTTCTCCCACTTCGCGACTGACAGGGGTGATGATGCCTGGTGGACTGGATGTGGAATTTTTTTCTCTCCTGGGGAAAAATCTGAAAGTCGAAGAATTCGGAAACCAGAGTGGAAGGGGGTACGGCCTGCGAAAACTATAAGAGTTAGGGGTTTGCCCCCATAGTGACTTTTGTAGGGGGTCACGGTCAAATTCTCGAGCCGGTATTTTTTTTTTAATTTTCTCGAAAAACAAAATGGCCGCCATACAAATCGGGCCCCCGAGTGTCTTTAGCCGAGTCTGAGGCCGAAGGCCGAAGACTCGGCTCCCCGCGAGCCCGAAGGGCGAGCTGCGTAGCGAGGCCGAAGGCCGAGCCCCTCGGAAAATCACCCCCCCCACCCCCCCCCCCTCCCCCCAAGTCACTAGCCCGCAGGGCTTTGCGAGCCCGCAGGGCGAGCAAACGCGAGGCCGAAGGCCGAGCTGCGTGGCGAGGCCGCAGGCCGAGCCAAATTTGCTCATCCCACCCCCCCCTTTTCCACCTACTACCCCCCGAGTATCTCTCGCGAGCCCGCAGGGCGAGCGAAAGCGAGGCCGGAGGCCGAGCTGCGTTTAAATCGACATCCGACGGGCGAGGGCGAAGCCCGAGCCCTTCGGATGACCCCCCGTAGGGGACGGCCCCCGAAGGGGGCGGCAGTGAGGCCGAAGGCCGAACTGCCGGCCACCGGGGGCCGCGAGCCCGAAGGGCTCGCAGAGTGGCGAGGCCGCAGGCCGAGCCAATTGGTCGATCCCTTCCTCACATCGGAAGGGCGAGGGCGAAGCCCGAGCCCTTCGGATGACCCCCCCTAGGGGGGGGGCCCCAAAGGGGGCGGCAGTGAGGCCGAAGGCCGAACTGCCGGCCACTGGGGGCCGCGAGCCCGAAGGGCTCGCAGAGTGGCGAGGCCGCAGGCCGAGCGAAAGTCTCAATCCCTTCCTCCTTAACCCACCCCCCCCTAAATTGCCCCCAATTCTCAACTTTACCCGATTTGACTCAAAATCGATATCTGGCATGCCCTCACCGCCCCCAACTCGAATCTGCACTCCTTTTTTGGATCCAAGATGGCGGCGAATTTTTTTTTTTTATTTTTTCAACCTCGTCGGATTTGACTGAAATTTTGGATTTGGGGGTATATGACCCCGCCCGACTCGAATCTGGATGTCATTTTGGAATCCAAGATGGCCGCCCACTCCTTTTCCTACTTATTTCCATCTTCTTTACTTTTTTCACTTACTGCTCAACTGAATGAATTTATTCGTCATAGAGCTCAAACGCGAGCCTCGCGGGCTGCTTGCAGCCCGCGCACAGAGCGACATAAATAAATAAAAACAAATAAAAACCGGCTCAAAAATAAATAAAAACCGGCTCAAAAATAAATAAAAACCGGCCAGGTGCGAGTCGGAACCGCGCACGAAGGGTTCCGTACCATTATCTATAAAAACGGCAAAAGAATCATGTCTGTTGTATGGAAAAAATATTTACAGAGTATTTAGTTATAAAATTAATAATAAAGGGGGGCTCCCTAACAAAAGACATGATGTTTTTGGCGTTTTCATAGATAACGGTACGGAACCCTTAGTGCGTGAGTTCGACTCGCACTTGGCCAGTTTTTTACATGCCGGCGGCAAGGATGTTCCAAACGCAAAGAGGCTTGCGGCCTGAGCTCACAAATTTTGTGTTTAGGTTTTATTTTACTTATTCATGATTGAGGATTTAGGTAGTTACTTACCTACTCAGTTCATTCTTATACATGGTTTTTAATGACAAGTAGGTACCTCATGAATAACGCATGAACTGACCTGCAGTATCGTGGGTTTTCACATAAAAGTTTATCTGTTTCCTCTAAAAGTCGATGAAGCTGTTGTTGGGCCAAATTGATGACTGGACATTTTTTGTGCAGTATATTAGCCAAGTCGGCTTCTGGGTCGATGTCACAGCTGCAGCCGGGGGGGTCGAATGGGTAGCCGTCACTACGCACGTCGCTACGTGGAGACGCCTCAGTGATTTCGATATTAGTGTTGTCTCTTGGGCTATGAATGTTATGATCTTGCGAGCTTCTTGCGTTTTTGTAAGTCTTCCTGGTGTACCGGTGAATATTTTGAACGTGATATTCATCAGACATTGCCTACCGTTCCTTTTCACTTGAGGCTTTTTGTTTTCATGCAAAGACAAACTGAATACGGACTTCCGTGTACTGAAATGAGAAATCTTATCAAAAATCCTACCAACGGAGCTTCAGATAGCTATCTTTATCAAAGAGAATATAACCAATAACCACTACGTGTCTATAAAGAGGAATGACGTATACAAAATTCTGAGACACAAAAGTATCCTCTTTGAATAAACTAAAGTCTAAAGAAATAGGAGTGGCAGGCAAGGCAAATGAATTTTAGATGTCGCTGCGAACGATTGTTCCTAATAAAAGTAGGAATATCTATGGAATATCTTTATTTTCAGCACAGAACATTGAAGTTAAAAACTAACGTAAGTAATAAATGTGATATCATATTTATTACAATTTAAAAGAATAAAACACAAGGTACCTAACAAGTAGGTATAAATTAAATAGTAATAAAATATGACTTTTAGATATGACTATTCTCAAGAATAGAAATAAATTTTTGATAAGTGTTCATTGTGATCTACTATATATTTTTTAGAAATCAAGAATTTTAAACTTGATTCACTTCCTCCGTTACAAGTGTTTTAACCTTTTTACGTTATGTCAGTTGTGACTGACGCCTGACGGCCACACGAGGGTCGTCTACCATACTGTCCCTACTCCTTTTGAATTTACTTAACCGCTTTTAAACAGTAGATAGAAAAGGTGCAGAGTCCAAGTAAACAGCCACCATTTCTTCGTGAATGGTTTTTGGAGGTTTTCCTTGTTAAGTAAATAATTTTAATCACAGTTCTAGTTTCTTCAACATTGTCGCGTCTGTCATTACGGTGGTGGTTGATGGAAGATTATTAGAGAAATTATAAGCACATCTGAGACTTGAACGAACTTGAAGATAGAGCAGTTAACTAATGAGCTCATATAAGTAATAGCTCATATACACTGAACGCCCAGCGTAGGTGCAGATAAAACTGACCCCTTTAACAACACATTTTAAATTGTAGTTAAGGGGGGTCAGACAGGTTAATCTCACCCCGACTGTACATTAAAAAGATTCTGACGAATTGAGAACGGACATTAGGTATTTATCGTAACCATTTTCCAAGTCCAAGATTTTTCATCTTTGAATATTTTATACATCCCAATCCCAATTTATACTAACTTATTATAAAAATGTGAAATTGATTGTACTTATTTGTTTGTTTGAGACGCTTTAACCATAGACCCGTTAAGGTTGTCAATACACCTCTGGGACTACGTATTAAAACATACTTACACGTAGTAACATTCATCCAAAAAAAGTATTTTGATAGAACAATAAAGATACTCTGCCCTGCCAAGCTACTTAATTAGGTACCTATAGTATTTGTCACTCGGTATAAGCCAAGGAATCAAACGGTACATAGAATAAAGAAATATACAAAGGTACATTTATATACATAAATGCGAACCAGCTGGATTGCGGATCGAGCATTGCAACCCCTAATGTGACCTTCGATGTTTTCTAATCACGATTTATAAATAACGATGCTGTTATTGAAGTGAATGAAAGAGATATGGTTCCTCAAAACAATTATTTTACGATAAGTTATCAGCTTGAGTCTAATTACGACACTTTGAAACTGCGCATTAAAGCACAGAAAGGTCAAACTCAATATGCAGTTGCGGAGTAAATTGTTATACGATTTGTTTATGCTTCCAGAAGACTGCAAGAAAGAAAATTATAAATTATGCAGATGTGCAAGTTGCCAGTTCGGCGGATAAAGCAGAAAATAATTTAGTCTAGGAGTTGCTTACGTCCATGAACGACAATAACGCTGCACCATCTACTCAACTATCCGCGATATCAATTTATATTATATACTAATAATAAATCTGCAAGGGTTGGTCAGGGATGGAGTAAGTTACTTTGTTTTCAGAGATATCGTGTTTATAAGCTCTGTACATGATCATCATCATCATCATCATCAGGTCCTTTTTAGTCTCCACTACAGGAGCACGACCCTCTCTGTACTACTAGGGCCATACTTGGCCAGAGCAGCCAGAGGACTTGGCCTAACATGATACTGAAACTAAATTGAGGACTTCTTGTTTTTTTTTTCTGTATGTATGTATGATGTTGCTCCATAACTCTTAAACGAATTTACTGAATTTTATGAATGTACTTGGTAGATATACATTTAGGCGTACAGGACACAGGATAGACTACTTACTCCTGTCATGATAAGACGTGGTCCCCATACAAACATAACATAAAATGTACGCGAATGAAGTTGCGGGCACTGTTAGTTTATATATACCTATCACTAAACGTGGCTTTTAGGTTCTTTCTGAGTATTAGAAAATAACTACTGAGTATAGATAACATTAACCATGTTTATTAACATAAATATAATCTAATTTGGAATTACTATCACATCTTTGGAAGCACTTTTCTATAAGTACTCGTTTTTCAATCGCCAAATGATTGATGCATCCACTTTTTCGAGTATTCGTATACAACGAAGAGCGCCGCAGTAGCAGGAATGGTCCGCACTAATGTTGGCTTGAGTCCGTTGTACAAGGCCAACACTCCTGGAATAGAGATGATAAAAAAAATTATCAGTACGGCCGCGTACTTTGATAGCGTTTACGCAAGGCAAGCAAGGTCTCCCCCGTTCCCCTCATGGTCACAATCGCACTTAGTGCTCATTTCCTCAATAGAAAATACCATCTAACTTATTTATGTTATTGAAACTTATACAAGGTGGATACGACAATGCGTAATAAATCAAACATACTGAATAAACGTAATAATACAAAATGCTTTGCTATTTGAATTATAACATTACAATGTATTCTCAGTTGAAGTATGTATATCAACATAACATAAAATGTACGCGAACGAAGTCACGGGCACTAGGGGCTAGTATACCATAAATTTTAAGTTGACGTCACTTAGAGAAAATACGCTGTACAGGTTGTTGCTGCTTTTGCTCTCCGCTTAGGAAGAAGCACTAAACTTTAAAAAAGTAGTTTTTTAAATATCTAAGTAGTCCAGTATGTACGGATCACCCTTTGTATATAGTGTATGAAACATCAAGGAAACGTCAAAGACGATACCGATGGTACCACAATGATGATACTTATACTACCATTATACATTTTAATTTTTTTATGGCGTCACGCGTTATGCTATCAAGTATAAATGAGTTTTCCCGCGCTTTTACTAAGTCTTGTTAATCAACGAAATTATGGTGACGAAATTATGGTATTATTATCACAGACGATGAGACAACCGACGGCGACGCAACGAGGCAAACAACCACCAGCCCGCTAGGTAAATCTCACTAGCCGCACCATGACAGTATATTTTAGTTATTCCCTACATTGTTCATAAACATGGGCATTTATAACATTAAGTTATATTGATTTTACATTATAAAGTTCACAAGAAATAATTTGCCAGAGAATCCAAAACAAAAGCCGTGCAGTCATGGGGGAATTAAAAAAAAACGTACCACATACTCGTGTCTATAGTACGATTTTACGCGTCTTATCCACATTGTATAAAGCATAATTCTAAATTTATTTGTGAAATATACACACCTTCCTTCTTAATAATATCATAACCAACAGTTAGGAACTTTTGACTCTTGTTGGATATTTGTACGCGAGATTTAATAACATCTGTGGGGAATATGATAGTCCATAGTACAAGTCCACCGACAGCTCCCGCTATCATAGTCCGCACGAATCCAATGTCATCCTTCGACTGGCCAGGCTTCGCGAGTAACTCTCTCGTGCCTGGAAATAAGCAGGTTATATATTTGTTGATTGTATCAATGAGTAATTAAAGTTAAAAAAGTGTGAAACCAGTGTTGACCACTAATACACATGAGTAGATAATGTTGGCCAACTCCATAGCCCGACGGTGACTGGTGAAACAAATGGTGAAAGAAACAATGCTTGTAAGGGTATTTATATGCACGAGCTCCTCCGTGGTTCGGAAAGCACGTTAAGCCGTTGGTCCCGGCTGCGCATTGCCAAACTGTATACTGACACAGACACCCATAGTCTGTACTGAACTACGTCGTGCTCATTGAAATCACAAACAAATTGGAGCAAAGTACATATGAGCTCAGAGCAATCTGAGAAGGTATGCACTTTGCTCGCTTGTATGTAAAGCAAACTATGACACGCGAATTCCAGTAACTAACTATAGAACGTGTTTTCATAACTTCCCGGAAATTAGTATGATTAAAAATTATTTTAAACTGTAAAAATTTAAACTGTAACAACAATACAGACTGTTAAAACCTATGTGTTTAGGATTACAGTTTTATTCATTTTTCATATAATGATGTACTGATATTGTTTCAATTGTACATATTTGTAATTTCTTTTTCTTCTTTATTTCCTAATCGTAAATTATAAATAGCACATACGGATACAAACGGAGGAATAAAAAAGAAATATAAGAAATTAACAAATTCTTTAAACGAACTTCAAAACTAAAATTTATTTGGTTAATAACCGAAAAGTGTGAAATAAAAATTACTGTTTTTCTACCAGCATACTCGTACCGCAAACTAGCCAAGTGACATTTTTTATTCCAATTATTAAGGCTTATACCGATCTATTTTAACAGTGCTGAAGTCGGATTAACCTTCAAAAGTAACTCTTATATTTCATTTTATTAAATAAACACGTGCGTAATTGCTAATGAAGTTACGGCCACTGGCAAAAAAAATAATTAAAGGTCGCAAGCGGTGCAAGTTTTAGAAGACAAGGCAGGCATGCCGCATGCATGATAGCGTACCACGAGGGAACAAAAGAGATAATACATGTCTGCATTCGCATGCATTTTGCTCTAAATTATCGATGCCATATTAAGTACATACTACACCAGACGCTGGAAAGTATGGATGTCTGGAGTCGTATGTATTTTGGTTTCGTATTTTAAAGCAAAATGTATTTCGATTCAGACACTCTCTTGAATATGTATACAGTTTGTTCTTCAGCTACAAAGGCAAATTGCGATCAAACTCAGAGCAGCCGTGGTCTGGGTCAGTATACAGTTTGGCAATACGCGTCCCGGCTGTCGTTATTGATGTAAGTAGTTAAAGCATGATGAGGTAACATATATCCTGACAAAGTTTCATTGCCACATTTCGCATCTATTATATTAGTAGGGAAAGAGAAGATAAAGAATCACAAGAACAATATTAATATAACTAGCGTAGAGGTATGATCTTTATCTTTACATAGTATCAAAAACCGGCCAAGTGCGGTTCGGGCCACGCGCAGCATAGGGTTCCGTAGTTGCGAATGACAGCCTTGAGTTCACGCCTCACGGTTAAAATGTCTAAAAATGAGCCCACATAGGACTGTCGGTGGTGGTAACTGTAGAAAGAGTTATAAAAACTCCAACACAAAAATAATTTTCTAATTTGATCCAGTAGTTCCTGAGATAAGCGCGTTCAAACAAACTCTTCAGCTTTATAATATTATATAGTATTAGATTTACTGCCCCATATTAGTATTTACATTGCACCCTTGCGAAGCCGGGGCGGGTCACTACTAAATAATAAATATTAAGACATTACCTTCATATCCTCCAAAAAAGAAGAAATATCCTGGCATTTCCCTCATGATTGTGGGAACAAGTCCTCGAAATAATCCTTGTATACCATATTGTCTAAAGATTTGTTGTGTCAGTTGCAAAGGCGTTACTTTGACCTATGAACAACAAGATAAGTAAGCAGTTCGCAGATAGGCGTGGCATTTATCAAATACAAATACGATATGACACGTGATTATGAACGATACACACAAACATTATGATAAGCACACAAAATAACACCAGCTAAGCCATCAAAGATTTAATTAGATATCGATCAATAAACAAGATAAGGAATCTAAAAAGCATGAAAATTTTACAACAACTTTTATGCTAGTGTATTAGTTTACATGGCCATTTTTATGGACTTTTTAGAAACCAGTCCACAGATATCTAATTAGAACCTTTGCTTTGAATAATATGTACCCAAAAATCACCATACAGCTGTTTGTGAGCCTTGGACATTGACTTCTCTCATTGCTTGTAACTGGCACTTGATTAGTTCTGTTGGACACAGCGTGAAAGAAGAGAAGAATGCAGCTAAAAAACCAGCTGATGCATTTCCCAGGGTTGACAGTTGCTCTACACTCTGAAAAGTATTTTATTAAGATCATTAAGTCAAAAGATAACCTTCCTCCGATAACTACCTCTACTAATTTATATTTGAATATTGGGCTATTCATCACACTGATTATCATCCGTGTTGTGTTCTCAATTCTTCACTCATCCCAAAACGTGTACTGTCTATTTTCTACCCTCAATTCTCTCCTGGCTTATCCTAAAGCAAACTTTATTAATTTTATTACTTATTTTTGTTTTACTTACTATATTTTTCGATTTTAACTACGAAAGTATTATAGTAGATATTATAATATTGACTTTATTCGTCCTAAAACAAAGTAAATGAAGTTGAACATAATAAGATTTTATTTTCTTACAAATATACTATTCGCAAGTGTTTCTTATTATACTCTTTCTGAAATATTAAAGTACATGTTACGTTTTTTAGTGATTTCAATTTTTTTAGGGTTCCGTACCGCAAAAGGAAGAAACGGAACCCTTATAGAATCACTCGGTTGTCCGTCTGTCTGTCCTGTCAGTCTGTCAAGACCCTTTTTCTCAGGAACGCGTAGAGGTATCAAGCTGAAATTCATATTAAATACTCAGGTCTGCTGTCCCTAGCAGTTGTGAAAAAAATCAAGCTTCTGAGCCAACGCAATCAAAAGATACAGCTGGTTATGTCGCAATTTTTCGAGTTTTTTCGACATTCGCAAGAGAATCAAAACCTACAGGGTACTACCCGTGAACTCAGAATCTTGAAATTTAGTACGAAGCAACGTCTTATAGCACAGATAAAGGAAAAATTGTAAAAAGCATAAATTTTGAGTAACAGCATATAAAAAGAATATTTTTAGTAATTTTAAACTTATTATATATACCTAATGTACGGAACCCTTAGTGCGTGAGTCCGACTCGCACTTGGCCGGTTTTCATTTCATTATAATATACATATATGCTGACTGGTAAATCACGTTATACATTGAAATATATAAAAAAATAGGGGCTTAAAAGTTGACCCAAATTATCCCACGAACACAAGAAGTGTGGACACTCGCCAATCACAGCGCGCGTACTGTTGACGCTATGTCGGCCGCGGACTGGCCTAGCTGGCTGGATGCGCGTAGCGAGCGTGCGGGTTCCAAACATTCCAGACTTTGAGAACTAATTTGATTATTTTTTCTTTGTAATAAATAAGTATTTTGTTGTTTTTATATTTATGACCTTACGTGTGATCATAATTTATTACGACCTGAAGTATTTCTCTTGATTTACTAGTAAGCCTGTTTAAGTAATATTTTGTTCCTCAACTTGTTGCCATCTTGAGGGCAGTGACAAATCCAGTTGAAGTCAAATTTTAGGACTTCTGATTTAAAAAGTGGTACAAGAAGTTTTGACAGTCCTCTCTTGATGGCCTGGCGTTCTCGTGCGTGAAGACAACACATATTTCTGTTAATCAACTCTGGTCCTTTATCCTGTATTTTGATAAATGTCTATAAAAACGGTTTAGATTAATAACGTTTCATTACGGTTCATTATCGGCCAAATATCGAGTTTTCTTTTTTATATCCAGACGTTTTCATATGGGTCAACACTGTTTTGTGATAAAGTTCGAGCTTTTCAGCTGTTGTAACTACTGAAATGTCGATCATGCACCACTTTTCAAAATGGCTTTTACGACGGCGGTATATAGGTAATTTATTTATATTTGTTACATTTAAGTATTTCACTTCTTCACGCAGTAAAATACCTCGTATATTAATAAATAAATAGGTAGATAAGGCGATGAGTGACCTATCTTACCTACCTACGGTCAGTAGAAACAAAACATATAAATTGTAAAGTAGCGGCAGTTATTTATAACCAAGTGGAAGATATTCCTATTTTATTCTCCTTGTTCATGTTTCCCAAAGTATTTATAATTAAACTTTTTATTTGAATGCGGATTTTGAACAATAAAATTTAAAAGTAGCAACTGTACATCTCTGTCGAGCGGAAATATTTTTCCGTTGCAAATTTATGTGTAATTTTTGTTAAATTAATTTACTTATCTACTATTCAAAAAACACAAGTACACGATATGTATTTTTAGCCGATTTCAAAAGCAGGAGATTTTCAATTTGGTTCTATTTTTTAAGTTTGTTATCGCATAACTCCGTCATATATGAACTGTTCAAAAAATATTTTTTTGTTTGATATGGCATGCTCTCAAATTAGTCCCATTTTGATTTCGTCTAATTCGGTTCAGTAGTTTGATTGAAGTCAGTCTTTTATATGAAAGATTATTATTGAACCTATATTGAACGCTTACTTTATCATTCATAAATTCGTTATCTCACACAACACGAGATAAACTCAAGTCGGCAGATGAAAATAAAATACTATAGGTCTTCTTCTTGGTCGTTTTCCTCATGACTGAGGGTCGTGACCACCATAATTTGCCCCAGCCACAAGATGTTTCCAGGCTGATCTGTTCTGGGCTAAGTGAATGGCAGCCTGTGTGTTGCACTTCAAGGAATTCAGAAGTGGATCCGTCCAGCGGGTTGGTGGCTTGCCTCTAGGTCTTACTCCTGCCATGCGACCGATTAGAATGCGCTTTTCTAGGTTATCTGGTTCGCGTCTTGCCACGTGACCGAAGAATGAAAGTGCTCTTTGAAGGCATACTACTGAAAGACGGGTCCGGATCTTGAGCTGCTGTAGAATTGATACATTAGTGCGGCGTTCTGTCCACGCTATTCCTAACATTTTTCGCCAGCACCACATTTCGAATGCATCAATCCTGTCTCTTGTCTTAATACTATAGGCGAGAAGCCTTAATGCTTGTTTAGGTACATCCCGCAAGATCACACGTGGTATTTATTTCAAGTATGTATAGGGCCGAGGCCGAGTTACAATACTCGGCCTCAAGATAACATTACCGTGTCATGGGATCACGGAGCATGGGATAAATACGGAGCACCAAAAATATTGTCCTCATTTTTAGGGTTCTGTACCCAAAGGGTAAAATCGGGATCCTATTCATATGGCTCCGATGTTCGTCTGTCATCAGGCTGTATCTCATGAACCGTGATAGTTAGACATTTTCACAGATGATGTATTTCTGTTGCCGCTATAACAAAATTACTAAAAACAGAACAAAATAAATAATAAAGGGCGCCCCCATACAACATAACATACTTGATTTTTTCTGCTCGTTTTTGCTGGATATTGATTGATAACGGCAACAGGTAGATGCTTGAAATATTCACAGAATATTTAGTTATAGTATTAACTTTAAAATAAATAATTAAATTAAAATAAAATAAAAATTTAAGTGGGGATCCCACACAACAGACATGATTTTTTTTGGCGCTTTTATAGATAACGGTACGGAACCCTTAGTGCGCGAGTCCGACTCGCACTTGGCCGGTTTTTACCTTTTTATAAATAATGGTACGGAACGATTCCTGCGCGAGTCTGAGTCGCACTTGGCCGGTTTTCTATTTGAACTAGTCTAGATATTATTTCTTCAATAAAGAAACACGGTTTTATTCTCGTTATCGCAAAAACGAATTTTATTATTTCTTGTTTCTGGGGAAATACTTTTTTAAAACTATTTTAAAAACAACATTTGTAAACAAACATGGGTTATCCTATTTGGCACGACTAGGGGTCGTTTTTGACGACCACAGATAGATGTACATAGATGACGCAAGTATCACGAAAGATTTGTATGGAAAGCAAGCGTGCCGACTTTTTAACACCTACTGTTAAAAAGTTTGAAAGGAAATATGTCCTTGCCTTTGGGTGCTTGCAATTTTTGGGCTATTGCAGTTAATTTTCACGCAACAAGGCATTTTTCGTTGCAACAGCAGACGCGCACGGACTGTTAGTAGCCGCGGCCAACCTTGACGCTTGGTCAGAGTTCGGACACGCGAAGTAGATGCATTGACATCATCTATGTACATCTATGTCTGTGTTGACGACACTGTTTGGGCTACCCTGTATACTTATGTTTATTGTTCTTCCTGGTAAGAACTCATATAAGTATCTATATAATAATCAAAAAAGTATATATGCAAAGATAAGTTAAAATGTATAAGAATAACATATTAAAAGACTCGTACCTCCGTCTCTGTTATTCGACAGACAAATTTCTGACAATATCCATAAGCAGCAAATAAAACTGAGTTTTCTGCAACATTAGCCATTATAGCAGGAGTTGTGCCCGCATATAGACCACGCACAATACCATCATTTCTCAGTGTTTGCTTTAAGCAATCCAACATTCCTTTGTAAAGATGAGGAAATGTTTGCATCTTCACTTTGACCGTATCAAGTGGCTGGCCTACGTATACCACTGCGATTCCACCTGGACATAAAAGGAATTATCAAAATCAACAAAAAAAAAAATTGGTCCCTTAGTTTACACTGTAGGTCTTCCCATTGTGTGAATAGTGTAGGGTAAGTTCCGCTTCTATATGTTTAACATTTCTATTTCAAGGAACTATTGGCCTCACTAGTATCATTGCTCTTGCGATCCATATCAATATCAGAGATGATCATCGGCAAAAAGCACTATGCCAGCTTGTTTATCAACCATATGAGGCAAGTCATTGCCTTATAAGGATACTAGAATAAGGAAAGGTTGACCCTTGCGGTACGCTAATTATTTATGTCATTTATATCAACAATTTGAAACTTAACTGTTAAATATGATTAAATGAATTCTACTGATACATAATATCTCGTGTTATCCTTTGTGAGTTGCGGCGTAGTCAGAACTCAGGTCTTTAAGACATAAAAGCCACGTTTAGCATGTTGGTGGGCATTAGGTGTAAATAAAAATAGTGATGGGTTTTACTAGCCGCATCGCCTACTAACATGATTCTTTGGATTCTCCCTATTCCCTTGATCGGCTTTTACGATTTGCGCGGGTAGGGAAGCTAGTGATATTCCAGCAGCTGCATTTTTTTCTTTTATACCAGCTAATTTCTTATACTAGCAGGCATTTGGCAGCGAATAGCCCCGGATCGGGAAGTGTGGAAACAGAAAGGGGAGGCCTTTGCCCAGCAGTGGGACACAATAGGCTAATAAAGAAAAAAAATACTAGCTAATAGCTTGGAAAATTTCTAATGATTTATTTTCTCAAAAGCTTGATACGAAATTTCTGATGACATAGGTCATCATGAGAATTCTCCCATGCATTTTAAATATGAGTAACAAGTGCTACTCCCCAATTGATTGTCGATTTTCCGCTAGTAGAGCTACATTGTTGAGTATGGAGGTTTCAGGTCTTGAATTATATTAAGCATGATCTTTTCAAACACCTTGCCCAAAACTTGCAAAGTAGAAATGGGTCTTTAGTTCTATGACATGACTTCATAGTCATGTCATTGAACTAAAGACCTCGTCTAAACTAAAGATGTCATCATCTGCGGACTTGATATGGATCGCTAAATTGTTTTAAATCATGAAAAAATTACACCATCCACTGCAACAAAAGGATTCAAAGGATCTTATGGTCCAAGCCTCTGAAGAGTCTTCATTGATAACGGGTATAGAATAAAATAGATACAGTGTTATTATAAAAAAACGGCAAAACCCAGGTTTAAACCTGGTCTACCTTAGTCCGGACTAACGATGGATCAACCTAGGTTTAGCAAATTAAACTTTGTTTCATTACAAAAAGTGAACTAAGTCAGTACTAACTTAGACCTGAGACGATCTCTGGATGATCTAACGGAAGCAGGATTCATTCAATCATTCGTTCAGTATGCTACTACTTCGTTCCGATCTACACTAATATTAAAATAAATAATAAAATGTATTGTTTCAAACTAGTATAAAACTAAAAATAATAAAATTGAAATGGAGAAACATGTTTATTTATATCATAAACGATATATTCAGTGGTCAGATAAAAAAATCACACTTTATACAAAACGATTTAATAATTTTACAAACCTGAAACGGAACGCGTGTGCGCGCGCAACAAATCGAATTTGTTCCAAAGTAACCTCAAAGTATGTTTACAAATATGATTGTAAAAAATATATTTTTATTTAATGAATTAACGGTGCAGTGTGTCGAAAGTAATTGTTTTAAAGTTGCTGTGAGATAAAAATTACGTGACTAAAGTAAAAGTGAATATGGTGTAAAAAATTGTTTATATTTGTACCTAAAAAATACTTACTTTAGAGATGATTTGTACAAACTATTTTTCCTAATATGAAATTAAGGTGCCTAAAAGTCATTGTTTTGTGGCGTTTGTGAAATATAAATGACGACAAAAGCGTTGAAAATAATCTAATTAAATGTTTTGATATGTTAAAATGCAAATAATTAAAATATCTTGTCATAATTTTATGTGTTGGTTTTATTCATTTCTTCGCATTTCCAGGTTTTTGATCATTGCGAATAGGGTAATAGGATTTGACATAGATTTTAGCATAAAAGTATTTTTTTTGGTGAAAAGTGACCTATTTGTTGGTAACAAAATAAGTTAGTACTAGAGTTAAACTAGGGAATCGTAGGTTTAATCTTTAGACCTAGGATCATCTCTGGCTTAAACGGTAAACCTCGTTTTATAATACGATTTTCCTTAGTACTTGACTTAGACCCCGGCTTAAACCTGGTACTAACTTTGTTTTATAATAACACTGATAATGTTTACAGGTTAACACTTACCTAAAGAGCCAGCGGTGAAATCAATGACACCATTTTTAAGATTCCCCGATGACTCCGATGAATGAACCATTGTGACTGTGTTTATATGTTATAATCTTGAAGCCTCTAAAATAAATATAAATTATCTTTTAATATCCTTTTGTATCATGTGAAACTATTGAATCCTCAGGAGTAGTCTGAATGTCAGTGACCCCCGTATCACATGTAGGCCGGGGCTGCCACTGCCACTCTTTAACACTTTGCGGGATACCCCGCCTGTAAAAGTAGACTGCTGTTATATCTATTGTGACTGGTCCAGTGTCCGTGAATGAGGTAAAAGAGGTCCTCACAAAAGTCAGGCCTGTCAATAAAAGTTTTAGTAGTTTTTAGTAAAAAATCGGTTCAGTATTTTCAGTGTATCCCAAACATACATTGTGACACGAGATTTTAATATATATTTTACTGAAATGTTATATTTCTACTAAATATATTATTTGAGGTCAATTACTTAAAAAACAAGTAAGGCTCGCGTTTAAGCAGATATAACATCTTATATCCTCTATGCTCTTTTTTGAAGATATATGTATAAGATGTTTTCGCGTTTGTTACACATTTAAATAAAATCACTTTAATACGGTATAATGGTATTATCGCGTATATTACGCGATAATACCATTATATTATACGCGATAATACGCGTATATTATATGTAATGTACGCGATAATACCGTTTTAAAGTGATTTTATTTAAATGTTTTGCAGACATACTACAAGACTAAAAATTAAACAAAAAACTACTTAAAAATATGTAACTAAAATGATATTAAAAAACTAAATAACCTACCTAAAATATTACTTTTTTGCTGCTAGGTTAAGGTTAAGTACCTCCGTAAGGTTTAATTGCTGCGTCGAGCGAGCAAGTCAGACGTGTCGTAAATTTATTATTAATATTATTAAAAAACTGGTAATCAACTTTACACACTATTAATGTGTCTGCGTCTTATTGCGAAGCATTACTGAGAGAGTTATAACAAATTGCTTCTGAGCAACTAGTGCAGGACCGGAATCATCGATGAGATCCGGCCCCTCACCCCCTCGGGTAAACGAGACAGGCTTCTCATTTTCTGTACTGTTTCTCACGTGAGTAATCAACAACACGGATATAAAATGAGTGTACAGTGATCACCGAATACATATGACAAAAATGAAAGACTTGGCGGCTCTCAGCAAAATCTTTCAGAAATAAATCCTGCTAATGATACTACTTATGTCACTCAGCCTAATAAAATAAAAAGATCTTGACGATATTGCTTGGATAAAACAAGAGCTTTCTGAATTAACAAAACAGATGTCAGAAATAATGATAGTACTGAAGAATTCTAGCACTTCTCAAGCAGAAAATATAGATAAGCTCAGCAAAGACGATTACCATCAAAACTCAAGTATTGGTATTGGTGATACTATCAAGATACAAAACATGATTCTGGATCAATATGATACAAAAATTAGACTAAATAATATAAAAACAAGAATATAGAAAAAAAAAATTGATCTTTTGGAATCATATTTAAAGACGTATCCACAACCCCTGCTGCGATTGAGTCACCTACAACCTACGAAGAAATAGTCAATGAGCGAAATGCTCGGTCTACGAACATCGTGGTCGTCGGTATCCCAGAACCAAACACTTCAAATGATCGTGACAACTACAATAAATTGGAGATCGCCAGAATTACAAAATAAATTTAGAGGGATTGTCCCGAACCTATTAAAATCATTAATCTAAGAATATATAAACCTGGGCACACCCCAAGACACCCTAAAAATTATACTACGCATCAAAAATAACGTACAAATTGACAATGTAATTTTTTTTTCTGACCAATCACCAATTCAAAGATAGCACATGGATGCTTTAAAAAAGGAATTGGAAAAACGGACTACAAGAGGAGAGGCTAATTTGGCCATCGAGTATGTGAAAGAATTCCTTAAATTATTCACACAACCAAAGAGATACAGAAAAGTAATACAACTGTACCAAAAAACTAAAAGCTTTAACGGGCAGGATAACATACAATATTGCTAAGAAAGATAATGACTTATCAAGCACTAAAACTCTTTAAATTTTTTTTTATATTAATTCAGTAGTCCAATTTAGCATAGCCTTCTCAAGTAGAGTGGGTGTTGCGACTTTTTTGGAAGGGTCACTGCATTCTCCGATCAACCCCAGAATCACAGCAAGGAAAAACAGTAAACACTCACCTGGATTCACGTTGAACAGGAGTCTGGAAAAGGATTCGCTTGCGACAGGCCTCGTGGCGGCTGGCTCACGATCCTTGTGTTTGAGCTGTATTATTTTCTTACTGCCTACACTAGTGGTACAACATCACACACGCGCGATGAAGAATTTAGGGTTGTTTTCGGCCAGCGAAGCCCTTAGGGTCGTTATTTTTGGAAATTATATTAGCGCACACGGCGCGCTCAACAAGACTCGATCGCCCTATTTTTTCGACTGGTATTTTCGGCCAATCACAGGCCGTCTCGGCGAAAAGGGAGTAGATATAGGGGGGAACGGAAGCAGGACCACAGATAGGTAATTTTATTTGGGTTTTTAAAGTTAATGCTTACACATTTTCCCCCACCTGAAATCCACAAGGGTTTCACAGAGAATGCAAATTGAAAGATATAAAACAAAAGCAATAGCTACGCACTATTGCAAGAATATCTAGAAATATTATTTTCGAAAGATAAAGTAATAAATAAGTTTTAACTAGCCTAAGGATAGTGTGTATTTATGTTTTAGTAATTTATGAAAAAATATCTTAATTAATTGGTAAGGGACAAACCTTTACTACCGGCCTACGAAAGGTCTTTCCGTTAGCAGTTCGGAAAGTAACTACTCTGACTACTTGATCCGAACCAGCATGCACTTGCACAATACGTGCCAACTTTCAGAACATCGGCGGAAGATTAGGTTCGTTAACTATGACTAAGTTATCTATTTTAATATTTGGTTCATGTACGAACCTTTTGTTCTTTCGTTGTAATGTATGAAGATAATCACGCTGCCATACGCACCAAAATCTCTGGGTAATTTTCTTAAGCATGACCCAACGAGAGCGCGGACACGAAATAAAACATCTAACACACTTTGACAGCACGGTACGTATCAGCAGTCTCAATCCAATGGGCATTGTCCATTTTTTAAAAGAAGGTCTGTTTAAAAAACCATTTGGAGGAATAAGATTGGTGTTTAATTTTCTGTAGTTAAAATTTTAAAAAATGCAGTAGTTAATAAGATTTTTTAATAAATAACTTTGACCTTCATTTGTCCCCTGTGACGTCACCTAACTTCTGCACTGCTTAGTTTCCTTCGACACATAATTTAGAAAAAAAAACTGTCATGTCACTGTCACGTCAACGACTGTCCCGTCCAAAAATAATAACATAACCTCAATCAAAGCAATCTCACGTTTGGATTATTGGACTTTTTGTGCTTCGATTATTATGAATTATTATAGAAAATGTTTTGTACCAGCGTGCAAAAACGATACAACAAATTCTCCCAATAAAATGTTTGTTCGCGTTAGAGAAGATTTGCGAGAGAAATGGTGCCGAGAAGTGAAAGCAGAGTATTTCAAAGTTTATACGATGTACTGTTGTGAAGATCACTTCGATGTGAGTAGTTTCCTCTATTATTTAACATATTTACTATAGCTGCATGTAGAAAGATTCCACGAAGTTGTCGTCTGTGATTGTTATAAGGATTTATGTTCGCTAATTTGTGTGCAATATTTTACAGCCAGTTGAAGATTTGAAAAACTATTATAAACACAAATTAATGCAAGAAGAGCCAGTGTTTAAACCTACGGCTAAACTGCGGAATATAGATGTATTGGTAAGGATTTTACATTGTTTATCTTATTTGCAAATAGTTTGAATGACCATTCAATTTAAATTGACATATCTTGATCTTACTTGTTGCTGTCATATGCAAACATACATGTTACCTCAGAAGAATTAGTTATTGTTCTGAGCATGTTACAGACTGGAAAACATTTATTCAAAATCATAGATTTAAAAAAAAAAGCGTTAAATTAAGCAGGTCTGTTGTGTAGTTTTTCAAAACAGTTTTTTGTTAAAATAGGTTCGTTTACCTACCTTTTTTTGAATAAGGTAAATATTTATATCCTTTTTTTCTATATTACAGGAAACAAAACCAGAATCTTCTGAACTATATAGATTATTACAAAACAAAAGTATACCTGGAAAAAAACGAAAATTTGAAGAGACAGTTAGCACATACAGCGTACCCTCAACATCCATGTCGGCAAAGGTATTGACTAGCAATATTATTTTATTTATTGATATACACAGCAGATAATTAGCAATATAGATATTCTTTAGTAATAGTTTTAATGATATATATTTATTTTTTAAGGTTCCTGTTCCAGAGGTGGTGCATGTTGGAACTCAATGTATAGTACAGATGTTGGATAAAAGTACCAGCTTCAAAGGAAGGAAAATAGTAACACAACCAACTACAACCGAAATTCAGTCTTCTCAAGAATTGTATACAGAAACCACTTCTCCAACACCTTCACTTTTTGGTTTCACTTCAGAAACAGAAGAAACAACCACAGACAAATCCAAAAAAGAAAAAAGAAAAAGAGACATGATATTGGCAATAATAAACAAGAAATCAAAAACGTATTTAGGTGTACCTAAAAATTTTTTGTGGTTAATAGATTATATTGTGCAAAAAAGTACTCATAAAATAGATTCTTTATGTGTCATTATAACTTTATTCAAATTGAAACAAAATGATTCCATCGAGCGAATAAGTGATCAATTCGAGTTATCTAGAACAAAACTCTCTGCAATGATTTTACAGGGTATTGAGATATTATCATCTTTTTTTCAAAATCTCATATTTCACCCAGATCCAATTCAAATAAAAAATAATTTACCTTTAGTGTTTAAAATTCTTTATTCTAATGTACAAATGATAGTAGATTGCTTTGAAATACAAATTACTAAACCATCAGATCCGCAGAAACAAGCTCAGACATGGTCCCAGTACAAGAACTGTAACACTGTTAAATACTTAATTGGCTGTACACCCAATGGTTTAATAAGTTTTATTTCCGAAGGTTATGGAGGGAGAATCTCTGACAAAGCTTTAGTGGAAAAAAGCAAGTTGGTAGATGTTCTTCCACCTAATGCTGTAGTACTGGCTGACAGAGGTTTTAAAGAAGTTGAATCTCTCTTTAGCTCTCGTGGAATAAAACTTCTTAGACCACCAAGTGTTTATACAGGGGTAAAACAATCCCGCACTGAAGCTCTTCAAAGTAAAGTAATTGCTAGTTTAAGAGTTCATATTGAAAGAGTGATCAGACGCATACGAGAATTTGCTCTTCTCAAACCACACTCAGTTGTGAATTATAAATATGTACCATATTTAGATGAACTTGAAACTATAGCCTGTGGCCTAATAAATCTACAAGGAGAAATAATAAAGAGTTTTTAAAATAAAATAATATTTTATTTATTTTTTAGTATCTACCTTGCGCTAGCTAATAATTTAGGAAAAATGAATTTCTTCCAAAATCCTTCTGCCTTGAGAACTATATTTCTTATGTACGCTTCATTAAAATCTTCCCACAATAAATGAACTTCTTTGTTTGTTTCAAAATTTGGACTTGCTATACAGAAAAGTCCTCTTCTTTTACCACATGCAAGCATTTGGCACTGTATTTGGGTTTTACATTTGTCTTGTAGTACACCATTTTTTATGTAAGTACTGACTGACTTTTCAGAAGCTGGACATTTCACCTCCAGTACAAAGTCATCTCCCACACCATCTGGAGATGCTCCTAGTATACCATTAATGAGTACAAAACCGGACATGTTAATTTTTATGTTTAATTTATGTGCAACCTCATTAATAACACCTGATTCAAGTTTTTTTCCACGCTTAATGGCCTTAGTTTCTGGTACCTTGTATCCTCCTAGTATACGCTCGACTAATGTCCCAGCTGTATCACAGTGAGCAGCTTCATGCAATATTGAGGCTGTTAGTCTGCCTTGGCGTATACTGTGCCAGTATTTGTTGTTGACTTGGTCTCTAGTCTTCTTTTCAATATCTATGATTACTTCTTTACTTATAATACAATCTGAATATTCTTTGAAATTATTATAATCATGCACAGCCATCTCTTGAACAAAAGCTAGCATCATATCAAATATATTTTTGGAGTCTCTTATTGAATTTTTACTGAAATAAACAATCAAAGAATTTTTAATTTTCCTTTTTTCACATTCTTCTTGCAATTCTGCCAAAACTGAATTATTCTTTGGATCAAGTTTAGGTTTCTTTGTTTTAACAAATATGTCCTTACATGACACATGCTCATTACGAACGCTGGATAAACTCGGCTTGTTCCAATAGCATATGGTCGATGTTGGTGATGGTTCCGAAGTCTTCTTTTCTAGCCAGAAAAGAAGAAGCAGTGAGTGTTTACATCCACCCGCAGCAGCAGCACAGTCTTCACAACTAGAATCTATAATAACATCATCTTGTTCATTTATTTTACAACTGACATTATATAGTTTACTAGAGACTCTGTGTTCAGGTACTACTTTTGCTTTAATTATGCAGTCATGGCCAGACCGACCCACTTGAACATAGCCAACAGCAGTAGAAAGATAGCTATCGCGCGATGACCTGGAACAATATAAATAGAATAAATGTAGGGAAGAGAACACAAACTGTTCTTGACTACGTAACTAACAATAGCATTTTTATCTATATACAACCGATAGCAATACGTAGTTTAAGTATTAGTACCACCAAACACGGTAATCAATATACTTACATAAGGATTTTTGCTCCCCTTATTTCAGCTACATTATGTTTGCCACTGGTAGTAATGTACTCCAATATCATTACATTATCAACTTTAGGTAAGTTGCGTGAATCAGCCTTTACAAAGTCACTCATGATGTTGTATGTAACCAAGAATACTTCTCGAAAAAGAAAAGAAAAACCACAAATCGTTCAGTCCGAGGTATTCTGTCAACCGTTTTAGAGGTTATTTCAAAAAGATGACAGACATGTAATTTTTTTTTTACACCAGGCTACGCCACTACTGTGTTATAAAGCCAGCGATGACGTAACGCAAGCAAAATTTAAAAAAATTATATAAATTAATTTAAACTATAAAATTCAAAAATAATCAAATTAGTATCTTTAAATGTAGAAAACTTATCAATAAAGCAATTAGCAAAGTAAGTGATAAATTCCAGACAATGCCCATTATCCAAAACTGGCGTTGAATAAGAGATTGTAAGGTTCGAGGTCCACAATGCAAATATTTTCTTTTCGATTTTGCCTTGCAACCCTCGAATTTGAAATAAATCGAATACACCATGCTACAATTCTTAGAATTTTTGTAAAAGAGGAATGTCTGGCAATTAAGGCCAGAAGTAGGTTTCTCACATTAATCACGTGAAGACTTTTAGTTTCTAGCGGTTTGAGCTCGGGTAAGTCTTCTTTTGGAAGTAGAACCCGTTTGTTAGGCCATTGACTAGGCAAATCCTGTAGCCAAGAAGGACCTTTCCACCACAGAGGATGGTCTATAAGCTCTGGACAGGACACTCCGCGACTACAACAGTCGGCCGGGTTATCCTTAGACGAAACATAATACCAGTGATCGGTACTAATCAAGTCAGTTGCTTGAATGACACGATTGGCTACATACATTTTTAACAAATGAGGGGCTGTATTAAGCCATGACAAGGTAGTGCTGCTGTCTGAATAGGCTCGAATAGAATTAATAGTTATATGGTCTTTAAGCAAATTATACATTTGCGATAGAACTTTTGCTAGAAGCACCGCTGCGCTTAGCTCGAGTCTATTTACCGTGGTAGGTTTTAAAGGAGCTACTCTAGATTTTCCAATCAGTAAACTAGTCGCAGTAGAAATGCTGGGCTCATTAGTAACCACACAAATATACACACAACAACCATAACCTTTCAGAGAACCATCACAGAAACCTACCAAGTGTACTTCCATCGGATTGGAAGGTATAACTAACCGCGGAAGAGAATTTTTTTGTAAATCAGACAAATTGGCCGCTATTAAATGCCATTGTTTGGTTAAATGTTTTGGAATAGTCTCATCCCACGATAAATTATATTATTATCCATATTTCTTGCAACAGCGATTTTGCTGCAAAGACTACTGGGCATATCCAACCGAGTGGATCGAAAATGCGAGCTACTAAAGAGAGTATGGATCTTTTAGTAAATTTGACTTCGAACGAGTCTGAAAAGGCATATGAATAAGAATCATTAATGGGATTCCATCGTATCCCTAATATTTTGACAAACTCATTTCCCGATTCATCGAAGGATTTGGAACTTTGACAAAATTCAGGAGGAACATCCTTAAGAAGACGAGGATAGTTGGTAGTCCATTTACATAGTTCAAAGGGAGCCTTGGCCAACAAAGATGTGATATCGGCCTTCAGCTTGATCGCCTCTTCAAGGGAAGAGCCGCCAATTGTGATATCGTCCATAAATGTCTCCTGGGTGATAACCTGAGCTACACGACTTGAGTACTCAGAACCATGATCTTCAACAAGTTGATGAAGTGTTCGAATGGCTAAATAAGGTGAACTACTAACTCCGTACGTGACTGTCTTAAGTTCGTACTCCTTTAAGATCTCAGTTGGATCATTACGCCAAAGCACGTGTTGATAATGCCTTTCCTCGGGTCTTATCAATATTTGCCGATACATACGACGGATGTCGGCAGTAAAAACTATTTTGTGAAGTCTAAATTTTGTCACTAAATCGACAATATCCACTTGCTTAGGACCCACATGAACAATATTATTGAGTGACAGATTATTCGAGGTCCGACTACTGGCATCGAAGACTACTCGTAAACGTGTCGTTGTACTATCGGGTTGTATTACACAATGGTGAGGAATAATATAACGGTCAGTAGACAAAGATTCAGCAGGCTGCACATGTCCCAGATCTTCGTACTGCTGCATAAATTCCTTATATTCCGTTTTCAACTCAGTCTGGCTGGCAAGACGCTTTTCCAAGTTGAGAAAACGGTTAAGAGCCTGATGATATGATTCTCCTAAGGCTGGAGTATCATCTTTAAGCATAATTGGTACAACATAACGACCGTCGGAGGTACGATATGTGCCATTTTTATATTTTTGTTCACATATTTCATCCTCAGGACCGGAAATTTTACATTTCGGCGGTTCTTCGGATTCCCAAAACCGTTGAACGATCTCATCGAGCGCACAAGAAGACCCGATGAGTGACGTAACGGGTGTGGCTGGAGTTTGAGCCACCACGTTTTGAAGAAACTGACCACTTATCACCCAGCCGAATACACTAGACAGTGCACATGGAAAACCAGGACCTGGGCTATAACGTGAACCAGTATATATCTGGTCAAAACAGTCTACTCCTAACAACAGATCGATCGGACCCGATTTATCAAAATCTTGGTCGGCGAGATCCAGATGTTTAAACTTTTCCTTGACAACCGACGGTAACGAGGTTGAAGGAATCATTGAAGTGATTTTAGGCAAAACCACTAATGGTATATCAATTTGGGGCGAGTCATTTGACCTAGGCACAATAGAGCCAAACGTATAACCTTTAATATTACAAAAATAATTTTGACCGAGACCGGTTACATTTAAATAACACTTTTTTATATGTAAACCTAACTGTCGCACACAGCTACTTGTAATGAAAGAGTCCATTGAGCCACTATCTATGATTACACGAGCATACTGCCATGAACCATCCACTCTTCTCAACCGAACCACTGCTGAACCAATAATTTTGGTACTCATAGGTGACTTTGACATGTTTGGCTGAGTTGTACAAGTTAGGGAAGTGCTCATATTGGAATTCTCAGAAGCCTTTAGGTCAATGATATTAGATAATAAACTTTTATGTTCTTCATGTAATAATGTGTTATGTTTTGAGTTACAAATGAAACACATGGACTTAGACTTGCAGTCTGCACTAGTGTGACCGGGCCTTAAGCAGTTTTGACATAATTGTAACTCTTTAACTAATTGTTGTCGCTGTCCTATATTCATAGAATGTACTTTACCACAGCGATATATTGAATGATTTTTATGACAATACACACAAACAGCCTGATTAGGTTTATTATTATTTGAGTTCGAAGAAGTAATTAAGGAAGAATTTGATTGCCGAGAAAAATTATCTTTCTTTGTATTATTGTGGTTTTGTTTATTTGTAGAATTGAATGACTGTAAATTACTAGGTTGACTAACCTCTAATACCTTTATATACATCTGTAAATAAACAACCAAGTTATTAAATTTCGGAATTTCTTCGGTATTTTGTAATTCAAACATTTTCCTAGTTTCTGTATCAAGAGGCCGAAATGCTATGTAAAATAAAAGAAATTCACTTAAATCATCAATATTTAATCCGCGCAAGGCACTAACACATTCATAAAGTGTTTTGGTTAATTGTGATACGTTTGATAATGATGGCCGTTAAGCGGTGGCTAAAATACGTTTATTATCATACCTGTCTAGCAACGCTGCATAAACAACAGAATAATTAGCTGATGTTATAGGAACACCCTTAGCTAGTGTCAGGGCATACCCAGACAGACATGACAACAAATAGTAAAATTTCTCTGTGTCCGACAACGAAACATTATTATGCACAAGCGACGTATAACTGTCTTTAAACATCTGCCAGTTCTCTATATTACCATCAAACTTAGCTATTTGCAATTTAGGTAGTTTCACTTGCAAGCTGGAATGCGCATGACCTTGACACAGTTCCGAGCGCGAACTCGCACTGGCGCTTGCGTCGAGAGAATCGGCAAACTCAATGACGAAATAGTATAACTCGTCAAATGACAACAAATCAGTTTTATCGATAACAAATTGAGGATTTAGTTTAAGTTGCAACTGGTTTACACGATCGTTGCATTCCCAGAAATTATCACGAATTTTATCAATTCTTTTATACCTAGCTCGAAAGGATGCTAATTTAGTTTTATTTTCTTTCGTAATTTTTGCTAAGTCATAAAGTATTTGCATATTTTTAAACTCATATTCACGTTTCTTAATGGTGGACATTAATTCTCCTTCCGCCATGTTTTGGTAGGCACTAATTGTGAAAAGTACGAGTAATGTAGGTAAGTAGCAAAAGTTTAAATGGAAACTGAGTAATGGAACAGATATTCACAAACACGTAGGTTTTAAAACTACGGACTATTACTTATAATCATAAATACACACCTCACTGCTATTAATTGACCCTAGGTAAGTACATAGGCTATCCAAAATAGTTCGAAAGCCTGAGTAACAAGATAGTACCTTATGGCATACAAATCGAACGATTAAGGGATTATTACAAGGGAATTAACGAGAAAGAAGTATGTACTCGTAAGTAATAGGTATTTACTATAGTATGGAACAGGTATGGAATTCCCTGTTTGATCCGATATTTTTAGACAAATAGACAAATGCTAGGTGAGTAAGTACCTAGTTAATTTGAATCTATAATAAGTCTATTTATGAATAAATTAGTTATCCATATTTGGAAATAACTTTAATTGGAAATATTTAAATTAAGTGGGTAAATTTGAAATAAGTACGTGAGGAATTTCCTCACAGGAGGCACCATAAATTAATGTTGCGACTTTCTGGAAGGGTCACTGCATTCTCCGATCAACCCCAGAATCACAGCAAGGAAAAACAGTAAACACTCACCTGGATTCACGTTGAACAGGAGTCTGAAAAAGGATTCGCTTGCGACAGGCCTCGTGGCGGCTGGCTCACGATCCTTGTGTGTGAGCTGTATTATTTTCTTACTGCCTACACTAGTGGTACAACATCACACACGCGCGATGAAGAATTTAGGGTTGTTTTCGGCCAGCGAAGCCCTTAGGGTCGTTATTTTTGGAAATTATATTAGCGCACACGGCGCGCTCAACAAGACTCGATCGCCATATTTTTTCGACTGGTATTTTCGGCCAATCACAGGCCGTCTCGGCGAAAAGGGAGTAGATATAGGGGGGAACGGAAGCAGGACCACAGATAGGTAATTTTATTTGGGTTTTTAAAGTTAATGCTTACACAGTGGGTATATTCGAAGAGCTTAAGTGTATAATTGCCCATATCCTACCAAACATTATTGTGGTGACTGAAACATGGATTAAAAATGACATTGATGCTCAAAACCTTCAAATCCCAAGCTATACACACTACAATAACTTCAGAAAAACTCGGGAAGGTGGAGGAGTCTCAATCTTTGTACACCATGTCGAACACAGTATTATTGAAGAACATTGCATAGCGGATGATATACACTACCTCCATCAGATCCATCTTGTCAAGAAATCTCTAGGCCATATACAAACTTGACAAGAAAAAAGTGGATAGCTTTCTTGAGATATTTTCGTCACAATCGCAGAGAATGAAGAGAGCTTTAATATTTCGTGATGTCCATTTATTAGCACCAGATAGAAAAAGTCGAACGTACCAGGACACTTAAAAACATGATTACAAAGTTTTGAATCAAATCCATCAAAAATATTGTACCCGCGTAACAGAGTCTACTAACACCATTATTGATCATATTTGCACCAACCTAAAAGAAAATAATTTTAACTTCCATATTATTGATCCGCGATGTCCGACCATAGGCAAATATACTTCGAGATTGAAAATTACCAACCTGAGATTATACAAAAAATAAATTATACAGCTGCCATAAACAAACTCCAGAATGATTACAAATACACAAGAGATTTGCAAATGCTTCAATAGTTTCTTCTCAAAAATAGGCTAAACACTAGCAAGCAAGATCCCAAACAATCACACAATGTAGATAAAGAAACAGGGCTTATTAATCTCACGCGGGCCACGGATGAAATCATGAAACTTATTGATGAAGTAGATCCTAATACGAGCTCAGGTATTGATGGTATCAGTACGAAAACAATTAAATGCCTCAAAAATATAATTGCTGTCCCACTTCAAAACTGTATTAATGCTTGTTTTGACCTAGGTGTTTTTACAGATTCTCTGAAAATCGCTAAAGTTATGCCAGTTTACAAATCTGGAAGCAAAAGCGACCCTTGTAATTATCGTCCATAGGGTGTGTTCATAGACCTTAAAAAGGCTTGTGACATGATCAGTCACAGGTTGCTTTTGAAAAAACTAAACGAAATTGCTATTACAGGAAAGGCACTCGATTCCAAAATCGTAGACAAATAGTTAAAATGGGACAGTATTAAAGCTCTTCTAGTATAGTTACATTACATTTGGTATTCCTCAAGGCTCAATACTGGGGCCTCAACAATATACAATCTCATTAAACGACACAAATAAAGTTAAAGAAAGGGGTAGGCTTTACAATAGCTTAGCACGAATTTATTCTGCGTATTGGAATCGGTAGAACTCACTTTCATCTTCATTACGACAGCATTGCGCACCCTTTGGTACCTACACTATCAATTTGGTAGTTTTCTTCCACTGCCATGAATTGTTTGAATTTAGTAAAGAATTATATTTACGTAGTGTATCTCTTGACGAAAAGAGCGGTCTTGAAATAACTATAATTAAATAATGTGGAACTAACCTGATAATATAGTAGTGTGGTGAGCACCACGGAGGGTGAGCACCCAGTTTCTTATAATTATAATTTAGCTTTTTATAATTATTTATGAGTGGCGTAAGTTTGTTAAGAATATTTTTTTATATCAGTTTTTCGCTGAGCACTGAGGGAAATAACTATGATGCACAGTTATGAAGTGAAGAAGCAAGTAAATACAAACAATTTACAACCTCCACTTATTACAAGAAACTCGAGTACTACGAACGAAACTTTTTCATTCATTGATTATATTCTTTGAGATTTTGATAGTTGATAATGTCACTATGACAGTTGTACTTTTGTTATTGTCAAGTTGGCATCACAGTTTCCCAACCATAGACAATATAGGTATAGTTTTGAGGTTTTGAGCAAGACCACTGTGTATCCATAGCTGTAAACCTTTAAAAAAAAATTATAAAAAAAATCCAAGCGCACGAAAAGTACGAAAACATGGTTGTTTTTCAGCATACATCTGATATTATTTTGAACATTGTCTTGTTCCATAGTTATTCGTATAAATTAATTATGAATTAAATATAATAAGCTAATTCTAAAAATTTAATTTGTTATGTAAAATAAATGTAAATAACCTAGAGGTTAGCGTCTTTGAAGTGCTTGTAGATAGTAAAGTTGTTATTGGAATTAAACATGATTTCTATGCGTATTCCATGATAAAAGTAAGTGATGTAGCTAGCTTGTTGATATTATTATTTAATTATTAAAAGTATTGGCGTTGTTTTCCATTCTTTTTATTAGTATTAATGTCAATCTTTTGACGTGTCGTTTTTGGATTCATGTTAGGCCGCCATGTTTGTCCTTTTATATTTTAGAAATCGTGAAAAATGTATGAATGTCGCCCGTTTGATTAACGTTGCTATCGACAAATTATTCACGTTCTTTTGACATAAATAAGTCTGCGAAATGTATGTGCTTAGATAATTTATAACGCGGTTCATTAACGGTGTAATATCTTGCGTCCTTTGTGTTTAGGTGTAGTTCAGAATGGTTGTTGGATCAGCGGCATATCCTGGGAGGCAAGTGCTCCACAAGATGCAGCCAATGGGCATGACACCTCGTGAGCTGTCGGAGTACGATGACCTGGCGACGGCTCTTATAGTGGATCCTTACCTTAACATCACAACACATAAAATGAATATAAGGTATAGACCACTGAAAACGAACAAGGAGGAATTAAAACAAATAGTAAAAGAATTTATACAGACCCAGGATTACAATAAGGCATATTCAAGATTAGCAAGTGGGGAATGGATGCCACGACATTTTAGTAAAAATAAACACCAACAATGTAAACTGAGAGAACATGTAAGTTTTTTTTGCCATGAGTGTTCATTTGTAGTTAAATTTTTCTAGTTATTGTAGAAAAGTGATATCTTAATGGTAAGGCAATAATTATCCCATATAGATCTCCTGACATACCTTTTTTACTAGTCTTCTTATCTTAGGATCATTGTGTAGACAACACTTATAAAATCAAACAACAAAAGGATTGAAACATATTTATACTATGTAGCCTATTAGTGCATCAAGCTAATAATACTTATTATAAAAAAGTAATATCTATATTTTTCAGATAAACCGGTATCTCAGAGTGTTTGACAAGAAGGCTGGTTTTGTTATAGAGCCATGTTATAGATATTCTTTAGAAGGCAGAGTTGGGGCTAAGATTTCCACAACCAAGAAATTTTTCAAACATGAGCGCATTGATTTTTTGGTTGGTTGTATAGCAGAGATGACAGAAGAAGAGGAAAAGCAATTACTTCATCCAGGAAAAAATGATTTTTCTGTTATGTATAGTTGTAGAAAAAATTGTGCACAGTTGTGGCTTGGGCCTGCAGCGTACATTAACCATGACTGCCGGCCCAACTGCACTTTTGAAGCTACTGACCGTGGTAAGGCATTTGTTCGTGTTTTAAGAGATATTGAAGTGGGTGAAGAAATAACATGTTTCTATGGGGAAGATTTCTTTGGAAATGGCAATTGTTATTGTGAGTGTGAAACTTGTGAGCGACGTGGAAAAGGAGCTTTCTCTGTTAAAAGTCCCCATAATGATGAGCAAGCTACAAGGTATAGGTTTAGAGAAACTGATAATAGAATTAATAGAACTAAAGCTAAACAGACTCAGAAAATAAATGGTAAGAATCCTGACAAACCTCGAATTACAGGTAGACAAAATTCTAGTATTGTATCTCCACTTAGTATGAAGGAAATGAAACAAAAGGGCTTAACAAAATATGATGCTGAGCTGTTAATAGCTCAGGGGTGTATTGCTGATGTTGTTGATGGGTCTGTTAATAAGCAGCCACAAGGCAGTAGGGAGTCATCTGCTTCGAGTAGGGGAGAGAGATTACGGCGGCGAACAGACAGCAATCGCACATCTAATGGGGTGGTTCCCACTTCAAGGAAGACAAAACGTATTCCTCCATCAAGATGCTGCAGCACAACTAGTTCTCGAAGTAGTCGAGATTCCCACAGTGGAATTGTTCTCAGAAGTCACAAACGCTTACTTGATTCCTGTGCATTGCCGAATTATGGTAAATTAAAAACAAATAATTTAAAGGGGGAGAGTGAACCAAAATTGGAAAGAAACCTTAACACTCCTAAGGAAGAAACTGATTTGCCTAGTACTATAGAAACAGAAAAATATGTTATAAAATCAGAACCTAGGAATGAAAGTATGAAAGATAGTTGTGTATCTGAAGCTGATTCTGTGGTTGAAGTTAAAATGGAAAATGTAGAAGGTGAGTGTAATATAAAAGAATCTCAGTTACAAAATATGGAATTGAGTTCATCTTCAGAAGTGAAAATGGATGACCTCCCTATTAATGCTGAGATAGAACAAAAAGTGGAAGAGGTTGAGTGTGCAAGTGACGCTTGTTCCAAAAGTGAGATATATGATTTTAGAGAAAATGTTAACCCTAGTGAATCAAGTGATTGCAAATCGAGCAAGAGTAACAAAATAGAAGGGTCCAATAGGATCCCAGATACTAAGAAAGAAGCTGATTCAGGCCCACCTTGGTTAGCAGATAATTCTAATAAAGGCAGTGAATACCCCTGCACTCCTCCTAGAAGAGGGTTAAAACTGACATTACGTGTGAAGAGGAGTCCAGTTGTGGAAGAAGTTATGGATTGTGGTTCCACAGCTGAGGTCCCAGAATATGAGGTGCTGCGGTTGGAGGGGGTAGATCCAGAGACAAAGCGTCGGCTTAAGAAACGTCGCCGTTCGAAAGAGCGACATCGGAAGCACAGTCCCATCCGTCCCCTGCCTCCTATGAAACGTCTGAGATTGATCTTTGGCAATGAGAGCCGCACTATTGACTTGCCCACTGCAATATCAGCAGACTGACCGCAACTACCTTATGGTTCTGTGTCCACCGTTATTATTCAATTACTAGTTTAATTTTCACTGATTAGGATATTATCTAGTATTTATTTTCATGATGTGAAATCCTGACTTATGTATTTGTGTGATAGGCATCAAACTTTTATTTGATGATTCCAATGACATATTTATTAAAACTAAAAATAAAAAAAAATGTTATTTCATTAGCACTAATTTATTATTTCCCGTTTTTGTAGCACCATATACATTTTGTCAAATAAGTTTTATTACCTATGAAAATGAATGTATTAAATGAATTATTCCATTGCAAATGGAATATTACTGCCTTTACTTTAACAGAACTGAAATTACTTATTTGATGAATACCTATTTAGATCTGTTTTCCTGACTACTTTTAATAAAGTGGATTTGTATATATGACCTGTGAGAATACAATGAAGTGTATGTAATTAGTCAATATTATGTTTTCTTAAATAGCTTTAAAACAAGACTAATCGCCAAAGTCGGATATTTGTTTGTGGATCCAAATCCCTATAACTTTACCATTTTGTGACATCTGGCAGATTCATTGCCAAGTAGGAACTTACCGTTTTGTTGAGTATTTTACTCCTTTGTCATCATTCATCATATCGGTATTTTAGTATTAAACCTTCCCAGGGTAGAAGTGTCATACATACTTTGGGGTATTTTGTTTTAATCCATTAAGATTAAAATTTTATGGCAGGAATTTGCTTTGTACTTATACCTAGCTTTAGCCCTCTATGCAAATAAGCAATCAGATATCCATATTTGGCGCTAGCATTTGTTGCCCATTTATTTGACAAATAATTATTTGGCGATCACTACATTATCCATAACATGAGCTTTTCTTTCAAAGCCTTGTCTATCCTTTTTTTCGCGAGTCGGATGTCAAATTTGTAAAGTGTATTATTTATTTGGTCATGTTTTTATGTAATCACATAAAATGTATGTATAGTCATAACGAGCATTTGGCTGAGAATAAGTAAATGAAATTTTATTAAGTACCTAATTGTAGTATAATTACTATTATATAGTACCAAAACACGTTTTATCCGTTTAAAACTAAGTTAATAAAGAAATACACAAATCGTTTGTTGAAAGTTGAAAGAAGAGTCATGCGCCCGAACGAACACACCACACCCCATCCGGCAACACCCTTTTTAGGTTACGGGGAATACCAGCTCTGCCAAGCCTGTGACCTGGGCCTAAGAGGTAGCGGTCGAGCAGTTCTGTCTGTGTCTTCCCCTATTCCACTCCCACTTATTATGCCCCAATACTAGCCCTACCCTTGCCCGCGTCAATTTATCAATCTAGTACAAGTTAAAAATCCCGATCCAGACCGATTTTGATAAAACATGTCTTAGAAATCTCACTAGAAATCCTGAACTTTCAAATAAAAAAACCGCATCCAAACGAATCACCCGTTACCGTGGTCCAGTGGTTAAGGCGTTTGCCTGTAGACCCGGGGGTCGTGGGTTCGATTCCCACGGGTACCATACTTTGTTTAGTTGTTTCCAGTTTGGTTAGGACATTGCAGGCTTGAATCACCTGATTGTCTGATAATAAAGATGATTCCGTGCTTCGGAAGGCACGTTAAGCCGATGGTCCCGGCTGCCATCTGGTAGTCGTTCAAGGAAGCACTTCAGAGGCCGAGAGGCGGTTCCGATGTAATAAGGATGAGCCTGACTAAAATCGTACGCAGTAGTAATTGGGACCACATGCGAGGCATTTCCGAGCTGCACGGGAGTGAATGGGATATAAATCCGATTAAGGGGTTTGTTCTTATTGAGTCACGCACACCGCGATGAGGCTACTCATGGGAAACAGAATCCCGTTGTGAGCAGTGTTGCACATTGCAACTATGTTTCCCAATGAGTAACACTTATTCATTGGCACTGTATTACCATTCAGTAACAGTAAGATATGTTCTATTATAAGCATTTCCAATGTGTACCCGTAAAAGAAAGGGAATAAGTATCAATGAAAAGTCAGGTGACTTAGCTACAGACGGAATAGAAATATGAACAACTTTTCTAATATAATTAACTAGCTTTCGCCCGCGGCTCCGCCCGTCAATGTCGATCCCCCGGGAACTTTTTGCCGGGATAAAATATACTCTATGTCCTTCTCCGTACCCCAGATAACGTGTATGCAAATTTCATGATGATCGGTTCAGTAGTTACAACGTGAAAGCCTAACAAACAAACAAACTCACTTTCGCATTTATAATATTAGTTAGGATACTAAATTGCTCGGCCTATGTCGTAATTTTCCTTTTTCGTTTATCCTAATGCTACTATTTTTCTCATTGATATATCCTTTACAAGGTCTAACAAAATTAACTGACCCTATTTTAAAAGGGTAGGCTCAGGCTCAGCGCATTATTGAGAGAAAAATGCCTAAACCAACATTTAGTAAATATATATATATATATATAATTAATATTTTCTAAATACACAGGTAATTTATAATTCATTATGTTATGAATTATGATACATCTGCCTTGCTGAAAGTTACTAAGTAAGCAAGTATCGTAGATTGATTGAGCCTTTAAATTATTAGTAAGTATATTTTTCAAAAAATATATGTGTAAGTAAAGAAACGTTTTAATCAAGTTTCGAAATATAGCATTAGTTTTTTAGGGTTCCGTACCCAAAGGGTAAAAACGGGATCCTTTGAATATCGCACCGCTGTCCGTCTGTCTCTCTGTCTTTCCGCCTGTCGCCAGCTGTATCTCATGAACCGTGATAGACAGTTGAAATTTTCACAGATGATGTATTACTGTTGCCGCTATAACAACAAATACTAAAAAATATACTAAAATAAATATTTAAGGGGGCTAAGCAAACGTGATATTTTTGCTTGGTATTGATAACAGCAACAGGTAGACACTTGAAATATTCACAGAATATTTAGATATAATAAAATAGGTAAAACAAGAATATTTATATATTCACTTTAGAAATGAATAATAAAATAAAAATGAAATTAAAATTAAGTTAATATTAAAATTAAGTTAATATTAAAAGGGGGCTCCCATACAACAGACATGATTTTTTTGCCGCTTTTATAGATAACGGTACGGAACCCTTCGTGCGCGAGTCCGGCTCGCACTTGGCCGCTTTTTTTAAACCTAGAGTTTCTACTTCTGGATACGACTACGATCTTTGTTTGTGCGACTATAGCCGTTTATTCTATTTTAAAGAAAACAAAAACACGTCGTGCTTAAGTATAGTTTGAGGTATTCATAGTCGTACGTATCTTAATTGTTTAAAAAATCTGTTCACAAATTTTAAGAGTTTTTATATTCAAACATTAATATTAATGTTATTTCATTAATTCTACGCTAACTCGTTACATAGTCTTTAGTCACATACCTAGACATAAATTATGCTGTCTTAACGTGGCCACGTTTAAATACTGTTCGTTATAGGTGGAAAATGGAATCAAAATAGTGCTGGGTTGCTAGCCGGATCGCCTAATGACACGATTCCTTAGATTTTTGTCCACTCCCTCGGCTATAGTCCGAGAGCGAGAGCTGGCAAAACCCGAGTTAAGTTCTTCAAGTAATGTGAAAACTTGTTTTATTTTATTATTCTTGATGGTCACCTAAATGCCACATCTAAAAAAGTGACGGTTATTTGCACGAAAGCACAAACTGTTATGCAAAAGTAATTTTTGACCAAAAAAATGTTATTTTGACTGTTTGAAGTCTTTACAGGATTTAATAAATTTGAAAAACCTTATACTTGTACAATAAAAAAAAAACATTGTCAATTTAATGTTGTTTTAGAAAACAAGTTTTTGTAAAACCCTTTAATTATTTTTTTCCTTGAAGGGTTCAATCAGTCAGCCTGTGTAATAAAAGTTTTCATCAATATTTTTCCGGATGCATCCTGAGCTGTGATGCGTCGGAGTCCGGGGTCCTCTTATCACGATCAGCTGAACGCTGCATGCTGTGATGATTTGGAGAGGTTTTACGGCCAGCTGTCGGCCTGACACCGACCGTCCTCGTGTAGGGATTTTATATATAATAAAATAAGGCTGATTTCAGAGTCACGCGTTTGACCAGCGCCGGCCACACGCGCGCGCATGCAATTACACTAGATACCTACTTAGTAGTTGCGTTTCATAGTCACGCAGTTCAAACGCGCCGTTCGCCAGATGCGCGCCGTCGGCCAGTGCTGCCGAAGCGCGCGCTCAATAATCAATGTGCAATGTTTTACGACGTCGATGTTGCATTCTTTTCCATAGAAAAGAAACAGCTAATCCTGTTATTATATTTGTTCCCAAGATAACGATATATACACAGCTGTACATTAACGAAATGCGCGAAACCAAAACTCGTTTCACAGTGCACGCCGGTCAAGCGCACGTTGTTGACACGGGATGGTTAAGGCGCCCCGGTCGCCGGCGTTACTCTGAAATTAGCCTAAGAGTAACGAGACCTAAACGCATGCAAGCCATTACGGATCGAGGGCTAGTGCTAAATTGTTTAGAGTTGAAAGAAAGATAATTCTGGGTTTATCTTATAAACCTTATTATCTATGTACGACCTACGCTCTGGCAACTACCACGCTTCAATTCTATGCATTGATAATCTACCATATATGCTTGCGTGACCTGCGCGGTAGCTCAATTGGCAGAGCGTATGTCGCACTTAGATTTAAGGTAGCTGGTTCAAACGCTGCTCACATGGATTTTTTTACCATATCTTATTTCTTAATTCATAAGAGTATATCGGCATAGCATTAAGAATGCAAAAATCCCTTCTAAAAAAATCTTATTCTTTTTTTAATATTTTTCACCATTGGCATAAACTTAAAAAAATAGACGCAATATAGTAATCTGACAGATTATTTACTATTTTTATATAATTTTACTAGTTACAAGAATTCTCAAATAAAATAAAAACAAAGTTTCGCGAAATTAATAACGAAGAATTTAGTATTTTGAGGTTTTTATTATAGAACTTAGTGGATATATTGACATTCAAGTCCAATTCACACAGGTAGTGGCTTCTTGTCAGGGCCAGGATAGAACCACTAGCAAAAGGGTTCCTCTAATGTCCATATCTGAAATGAAAAGACAGCACATTGTAGGTAACATTTTCATTTAAGATTACTCATGTATTACTATGATAGAACATCAATTCCTTCGAACAATTTTTTTACTCTAATGGACACTGTATGTTTATAGTCATTATAACAATAAGCCTTCTTTTCTTTTTCATTGTCCATAAAGCGTTAATAAACAACGCTCAGATTTAATACATTTAAACCTTGCGCAGTATATTGTTGAACACTATAAAGGCCTGACTGTTTTGGATCATTACGTTCTTATTATAAATAGTTAAGTAAAAGTGTTGAGTGGATACCATGTAATGTATTTTGCATGTATACGATTGACTTAAAGCCTACCATTGTAAATGATGTTGTTAAGTGACGTTGAGTTTGTTTTAACACAGTCTATTTAGTTTGTAGGCTTTGCAGTTCATTTATAGAAGGTACCTATACTGATAAAGAATTGTGAATTATTTAACAATGCATTGAACTCACATTGATTTTTTTTGATAATAGCACCACAATATCCATTTTTTTTTCTAAGTAGAATAATTATTAACATACAAACTAGAGAAAGTAATACATTACTCACTTCTGAAACTCCCACTCTCTATTGTCTAATGGACAAACTTGTCTAGTTTTCAGCCAACGTGAGATGCAGTGAAAGTGGAATGCATGCTGAAACCAAGGGATTTTAATTAAGACATACAGTTGACACATATGAGAAAGATCACACTGTCACTTATCGCCGTTTTTAATCTCCATATATTATGATAATCAGAAGACATTTTATTTACAATATTAAAACAATAATAGAAATTTTTATGGTTTGAAAAAGTCCTCTCCAAAAACAACACTATACTGACAGTCCAACACTTTTCACTTGCTGCATTGTTATTTGAAAAATGGTATGTATTCATATATTACTTTCGCACAATAATTAATTTGACTTTACATTACAAACTCCCCAAGCCACTGTGCACTCTTCACTAGTAGCAGATGCTTGGTTGGCCTGGCATTCTATGCAGAGATCCATGATGTGATTACGGCAGATAGCACAGTTGTCCACCACAATGTCTGCAATAAATAACAAAACATTTAAATTCCAATGTTAATGAAAAAAGAAATGGGTTAAGTGGTATATTAGTGATATCTTTTAGAAAATCTGTAATTTTGCTTAGCCTGTAAATGTGATATATGTTAACATGAAAGCACCTGTTAGTCGCAAACTACGTAAACATACAATGGGCATCAGTTACATTAATGTAGAATATATAACAAAGTGCTAGGTTATGGTAGGAGCTTCTTATGTGTTTATGTGTACGCCAGTTTGAACTTACCCCAAGCCCAAAGAGCAACTGCATTCCACTGAAATGTCGAAATAGAAGTAATTATTAGATAATACAAACAAAGAGTCACATAGGTGTGTAATCAAGTAACGATGATGAAGCTTTTTCGTACCTTTTTTACTTCAAATCTTTTTTTGTCTCCCTTTCCGCTACTCGAGGAAGCCATCTCTACTTCTTCTTCGTCGACATCCATAACGGCTGCCATTTTTGCAAATACCTTATTTTCAATTATAAATTAATAAAAACAAAATTTGTCGGGAGGCAGAATTTATGATTTTGTACAATCGGATTTCGTCAATGTCACATTTGACAGATGACAACTGAATGCAGAAATTCTTTTTTTTTTATTTTATTTATGTTGGCGGTAGATATTTTCCCAAAAAGCATATTTTTGCTTGGTTCAGTCAGTCAGAGCAGGGGTACTATTTTTGAAACTCGTCGTCGAGCGATTTTTGTATAGAAAAATTGCTCGTTTACGAACGGCGTCATTTCAAAAATAGCACTCTATGTATCTGGTTTCCTGGTCAGTACGAGTGCTATTTTTGAAATGACGCCGGACAGAAGAAAATATTTTTTGTTGGTAGGTATTGATGTCAGCTATCGATTTACTAGGGTCTCGTAGCCAACCGCGACTTTGAAAAAAAATCTAAATTGCGGCTGTAGGTATGGTATGCCAGGCTCCATAGTAAAATTTTCAAAACCCTTTTTTATTTTCGTCAAGGGCCGGAAAATAGTTTTTATGCAATACCGTCGACGTAGTAGGTGACCAATTTTGTCTGTTATGCCCTAGATAAACGGTAGGAATACCAACGCTCTTTCCACAGAAGTCGGCCGGTCTACCGCGTTTTCACTAAATCTAAGGCTATGTACGGACTTTTGCAGGTGACCGTACCTACTGCACGAAATTGTGGAATTTGACGTATTTTTATATCACTAGTACAATTCTCTGGATTAATTAAGTGCATCAAAATTGTTTGTATAGTTTATGTTGATCGTTCAATTCGATGCACAATATCATCGCCTTGTTGGAATTTGGAACAGATACATATGAAATTTAAAAACGATACATACTTAATTTAAGTTATGATATCTAAAAACATTTTCATTCGAAAAGTTTGTAAATTTTACGTCCAAAACAATAATTCTTACATGAAAATATTTATATTTCCATCTCATAGGTTGGATTCCCTTGTATTTCCTTTCCCTTTCTTAATTTTCTTATAAAATAGAAATATGAAGAAATTAAGATTTTTAATTTTTTTACAGAAACACCTAATGGTTTTGCGCAGCCTAATGGCCTGCGTAGAAGTGACGTTTTTCGTCCGCGCGGCACCCTCTTAAGTTTTTAAGCTCAATCTTAAACGTACAGAAATTTTTATGGACCACTATCTGCTACTGGCGAAGCAAAACATTGTGTATGTGAAATGGTGGAGGCACTCAATGGGGAGTACCGCTTCATTATTTCTGGCAAAAAATAGTCATTGTGTGTGTTTAATTCCACTCAATGACAGCGACAAGAGCCTAGCTCTTAAATATAAGAGAAAACTTTAATTCACAGAACAGGCTATTGTGAGGCTATATCAATAGCAAACCTAACCTTTTATATGTGGGGCCTATTTTTTCTTACCCACTTCATCTCTACGGTGCCCGTAGTAGGCCGAAGAATCTAGAATATAACGAATGGCTATCGGTTCTATCAGTTCAAAAATAGAGTTCCAGTACGATGTCGTTTTTCGAAGCGAGGCTGTACATGCGTTCGTTACACGTTTAAAAAATATTGAGTGGAGCATAGAGATAAGATAATGCTACATAATGGAGTGGAGTGACTAGTTTATATCATCTATTTAGTAAGCGGTTCCTTAAGCTGTGCGTGCACTGGACCGGAATCGAAGCGGACGGAGCGGACGGATTTGTTGCTTTGTATGGATTTGTATGGCGCTGCGTGCACTGCATCGGCATTTCCGTGCCGGAGACCGGAATTTCTGCCGGTGACGTCACCGGCATCGGCAGTCGTCAGTGTTGCCGTTCATAAGAAGATCTACCCCTTATGGTAGAACTTTTTATATTGGAATATTATTATGAATAACAGAGAATGGTAGAAACCTCATTTCGTAGGAATTCGATTTAGATCATCCATAACTTTTAAATTCATTAGCTAGTCATTAATTGTAGTCTTCCTCAATTACATATGTCGTGAATGAGTAAGACGAAAATACAGAGTGATGAAAATACTGACATTAAAAACAAAGATATAAATCAATGAACATTGGCTGCACGCACGAAAAATGTCACGTTCCAGACCAGCAACAGCAGCAGCAGCAGGAGTAGTAGTAGTATCTATCACGCATCTATCTCTCCCCGTTATCATGTAAAATTATTGGCCGTAAACTGACTTTAGAGTCAACCAATTTTCAGAGTTCCGTAGTAAATAGTGAACCCTTACAGTTTCGCCATGTCTGTCCGTCCGTCCGTCTGTCCGTGGTTTTACTCATAGACTATAAGTACTAAAAAACTGTAATTTGGTACGGATATGTATATTAATCATGCCGAAAAAGTAGTAAAATAAAATATAAGGTTCAAGAATATAGTGAAGTTCAAAAAAATTTTTCTTCAATTCCCAAAGAATCTATCTTCATCTTTTAATAAATCAGCATATAATGTATGAAACTCTCCATAGAGGAGTCTTTTAGAGTTCATATTATGCACCCATATCTTTCTCACTCCAGCCAGAGTAATGATTACCCAGTAAGGTATAGACATCGTGATGATCTAGATCTTAGAATATTTTTTTTTTGTTTTGGTAAAGACAGACTTAAATATGACACAGACATAATAATGGGACAGGGCAGGTTGGTACAGGTTTAGGTGGTATCTTCTCTATCTCTATTATTATAAACAAAAGTCACCGCCGGTAAATAAAGCAAAGCGTTATGATATATGTTAGTAACCACTTTATAGGATAGCGCTGTGTGGAGGTTTATACTCCGACCCCAAAAACACGTAAATTAAAAAAATTACAATATTGTAACTTTTGCTGCAAAAATGTAACATTTCAGGAAACGAAACGTAATTTATGACTCAAGGGCCCTGGCAACACTGTAAAAATGCCGGTCCGGAATCCGAATGCAGTGAACGCACCCCACCGGCATTTTGAAAATCCGGCCGCTCCGGCCGCTCCGTCCGCTCCGATTCCGGTCCAGTGCACGCACAGCTTTAGGTTTATATTTAATAGCTACCCGTGGTTAACGCGTTAACGCGTATCGAAAAATGTCAAAAGTGACTTTTTATCGCGGCCGTAGTTACTGTCTTGCATGGGTCAATAAGTGATAACATATGTAGGACTGAGGCGGATGGAGGAAATAATAAATAAAAACGGATTTTAGGCAATGTGGTGACTTTTTAATTCGATTTCTTCTAAGTTTAGTTCGTTTCCGTACTTTTTTGTCTTATATGAATTCTTCCAAATTTCATAAAAACAAACTGTAGCTTGGAATCGGTAGCAAACTAGAAGAGGCACCGACACATGAGTGATCAGAGTCCACGCCCAAACTCCAAAAAATTCCATCTGAAAAATAAATCAGAGAAATTATGATTAATTGTACAAGGTCAAGATTGGGTACAACAAAGATGGTCAAATGTTGAGTAAAGAATATTTTATTATTGTATATCTTGTGGGTCACGGGGGTTACCCTGGTCCTTTGAGAAGCTTGGGTGGGAATATACCTAGACCCATAGATTAAAAAAAAATGGCGTCACTTCTAAGCCATCTTTTATTTTTCGAAATTAATTATGTAACTATCATAATAGATAATATTCGATTGACGCAGTTCTATCCTGTCTAGGGTAGTAGGTACTTTTTTTGACACAGTGATTTCACTAATTTTCTATTACGTATTTTTTTGGAATTTGTGACTACATTTTTTCATTAAAAGAGAAGTGGCGGATAGGTCAGCAACCAGAATTGGCAACAGCTATTGAACCGTGGTATCTTCCAGGGACTATCACAGGGACCATGGGCAAACACCCGAAAAAAGCTACCAATTTGGCCCCACAATGGCTTGCCGCGCGCGCCATACTTAAAGCCACTGCGCAGGGAATAAACACCACTATGTTCACGAGTCTTATTTTATATTGTCCTACATAACTTTAGGTGTTTGCTCCGGCAAGCAAGAGCTGTCATTTTGCGTGGTGCCAAATCTATTAGAGATTTAAAAGGGCGGCTTATTTAATTCGTACACTGATTGGCATGCATTGACTAGTTCATTACACTATCGTACCCAAATCTGTGATGTTTGGTTATTTATACGTGGTGGACCTAATACTATTGATTTATAGGTAGGTAAACTAATTATTTCTTCCACAAAATACTTGTTGACTTCTTTAATAAAGCGAATATAAAATTGCAAAATAGGTAGATAGATACTTATCTCACCTGTAAGGGATGGAATTCTGCTCGGGCATTTTTGACTCTATTTAGAATCCAAAGTGCGAAGTTGCCCACGAGGAGAAAGGTGACGAGCTGCCGACCCGGTCTATGACCGTTCGACGTATCCACACATCGGCGGCACCACGAATCCAATATCAGTAACGTTTGGCAGGAACTCTGGATGATGGCGCATAGGGGTGACAGGATTCTGCAAATAGTTTTTCAAAGACAAAAATTAAAAACACGACTTGGGATAGGGCAAGGATTCAAAAGATACCTCACACATGCAAACCTATACAGGGATTTAGAAGTTATGGTGGGCTAAAGCATACATAGGCCCATAATAAATATTTAAGTCATTGAAAATATAATATAGGTAGATATCTACTCCTTTTTTAGGCAGTTGTGTAAAAAAGTTATACCTACTGTTTCATTTTCAACAGATTTCAAAAAAGCAGGATGCTCTCCGTTCGGTATTTTCATATTATTTTTATTAGTTTCTTCATCAACCGAAATATGATTAAAATATATTTGGAAGGGTATACTCCTACTTTCTTTATAAGCACGATTGTATTGTTCTGAGCAGTTTGGATCAATTTCTGCAACGGTTTCGAGAATCACGGAAAACGGTTAAGGCTTCCTAACCGGATGTAAGAAATTTGATATTTATGGTTTACCAATGAAATGCCCATTCATATATTATAGTCCCCAAACACTAACACTATCAGAAAATCCCGTTGGGACGACGGTCTGTATAATTCTCCATTAATTCGAATACATTTATTATTTTTATATTTTTGACATACCTACTGGTAGTATTGGGGTGCAAATCAAATTTAACACGTACACGGCGAGACAATACGGGACTAAGTAGATGAAATGCGGGACTATGTTGTTTAGTTTTGCAAAGCCGGACAAAAATTGCCGGGACGGTACCGCAAATGCGGGGTCGGTCGGTACGGTTCAAAGATACACCATGCCAAATACAACCATGTGCCAAACGGACCAAAAATTCTAAATGTACGCTCCAGGCTTGACATATTTCTATGCCCAAATCAAATACTTGCTGAAATATAAGGTACTAGTGGGAGAAGCCCAACATACTTGATACAAATAAGGCCTATGCTCAATTAAGGCCTATAGAGCCGAAAAGTACATTAAAATATATTATCAAAAACACTTTACACACATGTATTTAGACAACAACTCCACGGATCGGCAAACAGTGCGCCAGCGGCCTTGAGTGTTATTTTTGAAATGACGCCGTTCGTAAACGAGCGATTTTTCCATACAAAAATATCTCGAAGATGAGTGTCACACTTTCAAAAATAGTACCCCCGCTTGCGTTCACAGCGACGGTGGCGGCTGGTCGTTTTTTGTCGTAACAACTTATAATGTGTAATTTTTTGAAGCTTTATTTCAAACAGTCGATAAGGATCATAATATAGCACAATATTTAAGGTAACTATGAATCTGATTGTTCGTTTTTAGGGTTCCGAACCCAAAGGGTAAAAACGGGACCCTATTAATATCGCTCCGCTGTCCGTCTGTCCGTCTGTCTGTCCGCCGGTCACCAGGCTCTATCTCATGGACCGTGATAGTTAGACAGTTGAAAATTTTCACATATGATGTATTTCTGTTGCCGCTATAACAACAAATACTAATAAATAGAACAAAATAAATATTTAAGGGGGCTCTCATACAACAAACGTGATTTTATTGCTTGTTTTTGCTGGATCCTATTCATAACGGTAATAGGTACACGCTTAAATTATTCACAGAATATTTAGTTATATATTCACTTTAAAAGTAAAATTAATAAAATAAAAATAAAATTATTATTAAAGGGGGATCCCATACAACAAATGTGATTTTTTGCGGTTTTTATAGAATGGTACGGAACCCTTTGTGCGCGAGTCCGACTCGCACTTGGCCAGTTTTTTAATTTGCGAATTAAATACAGAATTAATTATTTATAAAGTATGATGTTCTAAATAAGGCCAGGTTTTATAAAAGGCCTTATATATGACCTTATTTTAAGTACGTGACTTAATTAGGCCTTAACGTAAATCTGTGGAATTTTAACTTTATTATGTTTATTTATAGATCGAATTTCTTTTTATGTCTTCTCCAAGACCAAAATGAAATTAGCGGCATTTAGTGATGCGCGTTGTGGCCGATTGTCGACAAACAAAGCTTGGGCGCAATATGACGTAGGCCTAAGTTTACCTTGCTCAATGAACGCCTATCAAAGTAGTATTTCAAATATGACTAGCAATTTCAGCAAAATATTTAGTAAATAACATATAAATTTATGCAAGGATCTCACTTGATAAAAGTCTGTCAAATAAATATTTTTCTCTAACAAATACTCTATTATTTATTAATTTAAGTATATTATATAGGTTTCGTTAAATAATTTTGTTTTAAAAAGGCCCAAGGCTACGGTTTCAGTATTACCTCTCTTTTAGTGGTTATTGATTAAAGATAAGAAAATGTTTTCATAATTACTTAAAATATAGCAACCGACTAATAATATCCTGCTTTTAATTATTGCCTTCTTTGAATATTTATTAAGATATGAGTGTTTGAAATTAGGTAGGCCTTATTTGTATCAAGTACCATATGATAGGTATATACCATAGGTATGTTTATTTTAAAGGTGTAGGTAACTTGCCTAGTCGCCCGTCTCCCTTCTGGATACCGTTGCAGGAGGAAGCTGGCGCCGATGATTTGGAACAAGTAGTACAGGTAGACCCCGAACTGGGTGAAAAGCAGCAGAGCGTGCTCCAGGGGCAGAGCCGTCACAGTTCGACGCAGAGGCAACTTCCTCATTCGTTGTAAACAGGCGCCGGAGCCGAGCGTCATTATTATGAACAGGATTGATTCCCATATATTTATCTGAAAATATATATTATATATACGGACAAATCACACAGATTGAGCTAGCCCCAAAGTAAGTTCGAGACTTGTGTTATGGGATTCTAACTCAACGATACTATATTTTATAACAAATACATATATTGATACACATCCAAAACCCAGGCCAATCTGAAAAAGATCATTTTCCATCTTGACCTGGCCGGGGATCGAACCCGGGCACTTTCGTGTCGCAGGCTGGCGTGTTGACCGCTGCGCCACGGAGCTAGCCAATGACTAATATTTTGAATCTTTCGTAATAAAAACAAAATGTAAGCCTTCGCTTTTCTCAATTAATGCCATCTGTTAATTTAGTACTTAAGACGCTTTCTACAGACTTTACACTCCAAAGGACTCTTCCTTTGTATCGTAATTGTAATCGTAATTTTTTTAGAAAGTTATCATTTTCTGTTCGTGTAAAGTAGTTGAGTAGAAGGACGTTTTATACCCGCTCTGACCACCGTTCATCGTCAGGTAGTAGACGTCCACTAACGGTTTAGAAAACCGTTGCGTAGTATGAGACGTAGCATAATACCATAGAGATAAGATAATCCTCTATGCACAATACTCTATAAATAATTCCTCTATGCAAAATGCGTGGTCCCAACTCCTATCGCGTTCGATTTTTGTGGTTTATTTACAATATTATGACGAAATAAAATCAGGATTCATGAGAAATATCTTATTTAATGTAAATAACAATCACTTTTACTAAAAGTATTTGATTTGGTCTTGCCAAGTTTAGGCTAACGTCATTTAGAGATGGGCGGAAAAGACGTCACTAGTGCACTGCATCGCTCCCGCCGCCCATAGTGGCAGTTAGTGATTATATACTCTTTGGTTATCGGAACTAACTGCCACGGCCTGCCGGCATGCCCGTCAGGCACCTTGTACATACGTGCGTATATGTAGCAGGCCTTAAGTTGGGCCAATATTATTGTATGAAGTTGGCAGTCTATATGTACTTTGTTATTATATTGTTTTTGATAATTATATGAGGCTGTCGGCCAGGTTTGCGAAATAAAAGAGTATATACTTACACATTCGTTCATGGGTATACATAAAGTGTTAGTAACATACCTGCATCAGTGCCAGCTCCTCGTGCTTGCCGTTCTGAAAAAGCCCATTAAAGAGCATGAGGCTAACGATGGTTCCAGCTAGGGTCGCGATGCCCACGAACAGGCCTTTGTGCGCACTCCCGCAATCCACGGAAAAATGTTTGCTGGACTTCACGCGCTCACAACATTGTCTTGCTTCTTTGATGATAGCTGGAACAACTTTCTTGAACGATTTCTATAAAAAATCAATAAGCTGTAAGTTATTATATGATAAGTTTGAATACATAGAAGAATGAATTATTATGAATATCTAACAACTTAGACAAAGGCACAATAAAAAAATAACTTGAGAGTTATAATGTGTAATTAAAAATCTCCATGTAAAATACGAATAGGTTTATGTAAATCTCTCATAATTTAGTTCTCATATCACGCGTCGCGTAGGTACAAAATGCTTAATAAGTGACGTCACTACTCCGTAGGTCAGGGTGTCATCCACAACTGCCTGTTCGGTGGTTGCAGGTATTGCTTTTCCCCCATTCATCCGAGTGAGTAGTATCCCAACACCGTCATTTCCTTCCCAGTCCACACTTATTGATATCCTTCCCCAGCTTAAAAATGATTCCGATGGGCAGCAGCGTCGGAAGCACAAGAAGCCAAAGAAACTGCGCTCGCCAACCCACCTGCCAAGCGTGGTAAGAAGTATGGCAATATTCTCCCATGGAACAAAGAATCCACTCTAAGGCCCGCTTACGCCGAAACGAAAAATGTGACTTTGTTACCTTGCATATATCTTAACCGCGAACGTCGGATAAATCCGACAAGCATTTTCATAGGCAATGTATGTCGGATTTATCCAACGTTCGCGGTCAAAGGGTTAAAGAGATTTTGGGCTAACAAGGTAAATAACTATTGAGTATTGTACTTTTTTGGATAGCTGAAGGTACATATGTATATGTTTTTAATGCCATCTACCTACACGCTGAGCTCCTAAATATATTTTTTTTAAGGAGACGATGCCAAAGTTATAGGTGTGGGACAAAATTTATGAAAAAATATCACGTATGAATTTTATTAGATATTTGATATAAGATAGGTAGATTTTTTCGTAAAATTAAATATTCAGCTTATTTTTTACAAAAACCAGAAAATGAACTCAATTATTGCGCAGAAACATACGTAAATAACTTTAAGAAAAAACTGATGTCGTATTCTGGGAAACCATTAATTTTTGGATAAGGTAAAATGGACTTAGAAATATTTGTTTTGATCAAAACAAAAACAAGGCGGCCAAAAACCCTGCATATAGGAATATATAATTCAACGAAAAAAATGTATGCAAGGGCCCCATTGCACCACACACACACATATGCATAAGTAAATTATTGTTATACTAGCTTTCGCCCGCGGCTCCGCCCTCGTCAATGTCGATCCCTCGGGAATAGTACTTTTTCCCGGGATAAAAGGTAGCCTATGTCCTTCTCCGCACTCCAGAGAACTTGTATGCAAAATTTCATTATAATCGGTTCAGTAGTTACGGCGTGAAAGCGTAACAAACAAACACACAAACAAATAAACAAACAAACAAACTCACTTTCGCATTTATAATATTAGTAAGGATAAATTATAGCGGATAGTTATGTTAAACAAGGTAACGATATTTACCAATCCTGGTACGGTACATAGGTCGTTCCAAATGACCACCAAAATAATAGAACAAAGCAGGCTGTATTCAACTCCACAGTTCCGCAGATACGGATTGACACTTCTTATCAACGGCGTTATAATATCCGACACATTGCAACTCCAGTTCAAATTTTCTGTTGAAACATTCAGGCCTGGCGTGATGTTAGGAAAAGTAGATAGCGTTTCTATAAAAGTTAAGTTGTCACTTTCATCAGTAATAGTGGTTTTGTAGCCAGTACTAATGTTTGCGTAACGCAAGAGTGTAGGCCTCTGATAGGCCACCTCTACGATGTCGTCTCTGGTTTCTTGGATGACGACGTTGAACCATTCACAAACGTTTGTAGCAATCAGATGCATTAGTCCAAATCTGTCCAATATTACGCCTCTCATTGAATCCAGTTTCTGAAAGAGTAAGTACGTATAAGTGATCTGAAAAATTATATATTTTTTCTTACAACTGATATGATTATTATTACATACATACAATCATACCTATTATCATTATTACGAGCTATTTAATAAATGTCCCAATGTTGTGCTAAGGTTTCTTTCTCTCGTTTCCATTTCTATCTTTTTTGTAGCTTTTGTTGACCATTCTTTATCGTAGGTGTTAAGTTTATCGCACCACCTAGTTCTGGGGCGATTATATGCCATACATTATTTTTTTTACTAAGTGTAACTCTCTAAACACTTATTTAATTTGAGGTATGAAGTATACTTTTAATGTTTTCTAATGTTTTTGCGATACACATTTAAATAAGTTTTAATCGTAACCATGAATAAGTACTGCAAACATAGAAGTATATGACGCGATTTTTTTTAAAATCTTTGTCTGTAAAGTTTTCGAAACGTTAGGTGTAAAACTAATGTAATTAACACAACAATAAACGCGATAAAAGTGATTTAATTTAAATATAAGGTATACTGCTAGTGTTAGCATATGTGATGTATGATGTACATGATGTATTTTGCCCGGGACGGCTTCCGTGAGTTCCGTGACGCAGTGGCAATCACGACAGCTTATACGAGGTTCGGGTTTATTTAACTTACACATTATATTCACAGTTATAGGCAGGTAGCCGGTCGTAAATACTTTGCCACATATTATAATATTTATTTTTAGGTTATTTTGTTTTTAGTTAGGTCTTTTTTTATGAGTACTTTTTTAAAATAATTGCTTTTTACCAAAGTTCAAAACTTTGTTTTATTATATTCCTTACTTTGCCATATCACACCTATACCTACTGTCTTAGTAGCGGACCCCGTGCTCCCCCACACCATAGCTGAAGATAGCGATAGACCATAGCGGAGGAGCAAGATCGGCATATGGCAATCCGGATGCAAGTCGATGAATGATATTATTTTTTGATAAACTGTTTGTTCATTAACACATTCGTATCGTCTCGTATGCATAAAATATGAAACGACGTGATCATTCCATTAGTGTTGTATGATAGTAATGTTTTGTACAGGCGGGTACGTTTAGTATTAACTTATCAGATGTTACTTAGAAAATTGGTGATATAAATATAAAATATTTACATAAACTGCAATGTACGAGTAATAAATGGTTCGACTAATGTCTATTTTGGTTCCTAAATTTGCGTTAGCGTTTAGTTTGATATGTGTAATTAATCATGTGGTATGCGGGCGGCTACACATTACAGCCTTTGTTTAACTGTTGTTTTGATTTAATTATATATTTTAGTATTAATTTCATAACATTGAGTAATCCTTTTTAAGTCCCTTTTGAAATGTTTTATAACCTTTGAATATTCTATCATGTCATGAACGAATTATTATGCTCGCAGATACAGCGGAAGAAATAAATATAAATAAATAAATATATAGTGACATATCGCACAAATTGAGCTATCTTCATAGTAAGTTGCGAACTTGTGTCGTAGGATCTAAGATCTAACTCAACGATACTACCTATATTTTATAACAAATACATATATAGATAAACATCCAAGACACAGGCCAATCTGAAAAAGATCATTTTCCATCTTGACCTGACCGGGGATCGAACCCGGGCACCCTCAGGCTGGCGTGTTAACCACTGCGGTACGGCGCTCTCCAATATTTATGATTGCTAAGCAAGGGTTTAGTCTATCTATGAAATCACTGATAGCCGCGGAACTAAGCCTATTGGAAAGGTTTAATATTTGTAGTGTAGAGTCGATTGTAATCTCTAGAGATTACTTTCCTAGGAAAGTTGTTTTAGACCATCTATTCGTACTACGTAATATGTCAACGTCGGTCTGCCTCCCATTAGGGTGAATAAATTGATAACGCGTTTTTAGACTATTGAGCATTTAGCTCAGACTCCTGCACAGGAGACTAAAAAGACCTGATGACGATGATGATGATGATGAGAATAGATTATTGGCTAAAAACCAGTTAGGAATTTTACTGTTAAGCCAGCTTCATTTTTTTTCTTTTCTTCTATTTGGCCCTCAAACTTCATTCAGAAGCTTATTTTAGCCAGTGTCTAGTTATTTTTTGTGTTATTCTTGCTTGTATAACAACGAAATGATGGTGCAATTCATTTCGCTGATTTCGACGGATCTGCTGGCGACAATTCCCACGAATCCACTGGCTTGATCATAAACGACGCGACGAGGCGAGCAAACACCAGCCCGCTAAGTAAATCTCACTACAGCCGCACCATGACACTTTATTGTAGTTATTCCACACTTTGTTCATAAACATAGGTATTTATAACACCAAATTACACCGATTTCACATTATAAAGTCCACTAAAAACAATTTGCAAAACAATCTAAAAAAAGGGGTGCTGTTCGCCGAAATTCCCGTCAAGAACTCACCAGCTTCATTCTCAAAGATTCAAGATTCAAAGATTTATGCAGTTGCTATTAAGCCTTTTAAGCACTTTTTCAGGCATAGATATAAGATAATGTTTCAGGCTACGAATAAGTACTTATTACTTATGCGTAGGTTTCAGGTCAATCCTCTTTTAACCTTTTTACCGCGAACGTCGGATTAATCAGACAAACATTTTCGTGCCAATTTCGAGCGTCGTAACGTCGTCGTATATTTCCGACAAGGCTTTTTTATTTCACTATGGTGTACTCTGATAAAAATATGCTCATATCCCCCGCACTGTTTCGTTTTTAGTGGAAAAGCTAGCTATTGCAATCCAACGAGGCAATGCAGCACGCGTCTTGGAGTAACTCTACCGGAGAGACCAGGGTCGGACTCAATTTTTATTATTAATGAATGATGTTCATATTAGATAAATATGTAGTCTAGTAATTATATACAATGCCATACACTTTAATCTCATAATCAAGTGCAACACCTAAGTGTTGCACATCCGTATTTGTTGTAGGTATTTATTTTCGATTGACTATGCTTCGCGCTGGGAGCACAACGACACATGTACCTAAAGTCTCGCGGTGAAAGGGGTAATTAATTGTAAGTATCTTTTTTTAATAACTGTAATATATAGTGGGTGAAAGAAGTTTCAAAGAAGTTTCTTCAAAACTAGCTAGATTTATTTTTTCACTCCTGGAACTCCCTCCAACAAAATTTCATCTATGCCCTTTCTGAGATCCCGATTACTGATATTATGGAAATATACAAAATCGCTCGTGGATTTACTTATACTTAACCCATTAGGATTAAGTGATCAAAGGCAATAGACACTAGCGTTTCAGAACCGACCACTGCAGAAAACAGAGGCCTAAAGAAACTCTTTCTAACTGTATTGGTCACTTACTCGATAAGGGTTTTGTATGATATCTTCTTTTTTATTTTTTTCTCATTTCAATTTAATATGCGATTTCAATGTATATAATTTTGTGGAACATGTTATGCTAGTAGTCAAGTGTGCATTGACAATACATAATAATATTGTCATATATATATGTAATACTGACAATATATATATTGTCATTGCACATACATTCATCATCAGGTCCTTTTTAGTCTCCACTACAGGAGCACGACCCTCTTTGTACTACTAAAGCCATACTTGGCCAGAGCAGCCAGTGGACTTGGCCTACACTCTCCACGCTGGCCAGACGGGTTGGAGAGGTCTCTTAGATGTTTATAAGCTTTGTTTAGCTTGTATTTCCTAAGTCGCCTTCTACGACATCCACGGGAAGACTTGGAGTGGTCCTATTCTACTCTGCCGGGTACCACACGGCTAGCACATACATTAAAAATTAATATTTCCCAATATTTAGTTAACACCGGTAGAACTTGGGAGATTTGTCGTCGGCAACAAAGTCGATCGTTCTTACTAACTTGCGTTAGATCGCACATTCATTTAAACACTCAAATATTCAACGATGACCAAATAATATTTTATAACCTTTGACATTATTAATTTTTAATATATTGAAATTTACTACTTTGTACAAATAGTTTAAAACAATAAGCGTGTCATAAAATGATCGTAATACAAAAAATTCCACGCTTTAAATGTAGGTAAATAGTACTGTACCTACATGTTTATATCATGATATACCTTATTTTAGGCAAATAAATAAACTTGAATTTGGTTTACATTTAAATGAAATTATTGAATTACGGTTTTATCGCCTTAATTAAATTGTTATTAGGTACACGTTCGAAAACTTTGTACAGACATGTTCGCAGGTAGACTAAGTTGATATTTGTCAATTATGTTAAACAAACTGTGCAAGACTACCGCCCATACAATATTTATTGATAAACTGATTAGATTTATCTAGACTTCTAGACTAGACTTCTATCTGTGTGTTTGAGGGCTTGTGTGTTTGTCTGTATGGATTAATTACGGGACCGGGTTTTTTTGTCACTAATAATACCTAAACTTCATTATCAACGAGTAACATAATCTTTAATATTACAACTTCAAAACAATTAGGGATCCGTACAAAGTTTCAGTACTCTTCCATACTATCCATATCCATACTAATCCATTCTTCTAATCCATATCTATACTGGTATTATAAATGCAAAAGTAACTCTGCCTGTTTTACTGTCACCTTTTCACGCTTCAACTATTGAACCAATTTAAATGAAATTTGGTAGGTAGGTAGAGATAGTATAAAATATATAAGGACATAAGATACCTTTCATTTCGGGAAATTTCTAACCCCAGGGATCAACATTAACGCGGGCGGAATCGCGGGAAGAAGCATATGAAATCCCTCTTCGTCTGGGCGTGTTTCAAGCTACATCCTCACCCGATATGGCTTGGGACTCATGGTCTCCCGAGGGTCCAGTTAGATTGCGTAATAAAAACTGAAATCCAGGCGGAAGATGAAGTGGTAGCTAGTATATTATAGAGAGGAAATTTGATTGTTTATTTGTAATGGATAAATTAAAAACGGTACTGAACCGATTTTAAAATTTATTTCACCTATGTAAAGGTACAGTCGGGGGCAGATAAATGTAACCCCCTAGAATTTAAAATATGTGGTTAGAGGGATCAGTTTTATCTGACCCCGACTGTACATTATCAGCAGCTGAAATAAGGTCGAATTTACGCGGACAAAGTCGCGGCAAAATAGCTAGTGGTGGAATAAAGAATTCACATACATACATCTATCAATTCATAGACATATGTTCATACACATATGACCGTGAAAATATTAAAGACCTCATGTTTTACTCATACTTACATGTGTATAAGAAAATATGAAGACCGTCTGAGCTACCATAAACAAAATTCTGAGAGCTGGCTTGACGGCGACGATGACCATGCGGCAGTCCCCAGACAGGTCGAAGTACTCTCCAAACTGAAGGCAAGAGTAGATGATGGAACCTACACCGAATCCCGCCACTCCCATGTGCAGGTAGAAACTTCCATATCGAGTGCGTTTCTCATTCTCTGAAAGATATGTATTACGTATTTACAGCGGAAAAGAGATTATTAAATAAAACAAAACTTATTACAATAATGAATCATTAAATGATACACAGAAAATAAGAAAAAACATAGAAATACTCGTATAGCTAACATTTATTTCTCTTGTAAAAAGAAACCATTATAGGACCAACCTCGTCCGTCTTGTCAGTCTACCACGACCCTGCAGTCGGCACAGTATGCAGGTCTGAAGTTCCTTTTATAATAATAATCTATAACAAAATTGAGAAACAGAAGTCCGAGCTCAAGATTTGCCAGAGAGCGATTGAGCGAAGCATCTTGCGTGTCACCAGACTAGACAGAATGCCAAACACCGTACTTCGCTAGGCCTAGGAAACGTTGGTGTGACGATATAAAGAAATTTGAAAAGAAATGGTCAGATGTAGCGCAAAATAGAGAAATATGGAAAGCAATGGGGGAAAGCTTTGTCCAGCAGTGGGACAAAATAGTTTAGAAAAAAATAGGCAAAAACAAAACATCACATAGTATGCGACACACAAAACGTTTATGTCGCATACTATGTGAATTTGTCCAACTCACAACAAATAAGCCTTTAAATGAACATGGACAAGACGAAAATAATGTCGAATGTCATGTTGCGCTTTCATCAGTCTTGGTTGGGAGTTTGAAGCTGTTGGTCAATATGCCTGGGTCAGTTGATCCGAGCTGGAGTTTCAACTTCAAGGACAAGATCTTTCGACGAATCTGACTCGGCTTGGGCATCGTTTGGAAAGTTTCACAGTATCGTCCAAAATACCTCAGTGCCAATCAGTGATAACTAACGGGTCTGAAACGTTGTCCCTTACTTGGCTTTCACTAGCTCCGTGGCGCAGCGGTCAACACGCCTGCCTGCGACACGGAGTGACCGGGTTCAATCCCCGGCCAGGTCAAGATGGAAAATGATCTTTTTCAGATTGGCCTGGGTCTTGGATGTGTATCTATATATGTATTTTCTATAAACTATAGTATCGTTGAGTTAGTATCCCATAACACAAGTCTCGAACTTACTTTGGGGCTAGCTCAATCTGTGTGATTTGTCCGTATATATTTATATTTATATTTATTGGCCTCATAAGAAAGCTCAAGGTCGCTCGAAGACATAAGTCTTCGACTCTCCACAGGGGGCTATGCTCTGTGTTTATTTATGAGATCGAAAACAGAAACGAGAAGATTTGTGAAGAGCCGGAATTGCTCAGCGGAGCTTTAAAGTGGCGTGGGCCCACATAGCGAATAGAACCAAAAGGCGGTGGGGAGAAAGGTTCCGAAATGTCTATCACGCACGGGTAAAGCGCAGTTTCAGTTACCCACCCACCAGGTAGTCGGACGACCTGACCAAGGTCGCAGAAAGGCAGGCCGCTTCCAACCGGTCAAATTGGAAATCCTTGGGCTGTGCTTTTGTCTAGCAGTGGACTTCTACCGACTGAGATGATGATGATGATGATGAGTAATAATGAAGAATTTTAAACGAAATCAATGCTTACCGTTTTTATCCTTTTTAGGTATCCGGAGGTGATAAAATAAGTATGCGAGAAAAGTCATACTGGCCACATACAAATACATTGCGAAGACCTGTAAAAATAAGCGCCATATAATGTATATGAATAAAGTAACTATTTATTTGAAAAACATTCTAAAAAAAAAAGCTGGATAATATTCTTCATTTATTTTCTGTTAATTTTTCTGCTTATAAATTATTTATCTATTAACAAAATAGTAAGTAAGAATGGGTAAAGGAAGCTTAAAGTTGTTATATAAACTTTATGGCCTAGGTACTTAATTATAAAGTTTACGTATGCATATTTTGATACTTATGTGATAACACTTACGTCCGATGTGATGTTGGTGTACAGTTCATTTTGTATAGTGCTGGTCACAGGGAATGCCACACCTAAAATTATTAATAATTTAGCGTAAAACGCTGAGAGCACCACTGTCATTGATTCACTGAAACAACGTGAAATATCGAACTAATTAACGAAATAGGTAGACTAAATTACGAGAACTGAGCAAATTTAGTTTTAGTGTTCGCTTATTTGTTAGGCTAATTTTAGAACAATGCTGATATGTCGAATTTCGCTTTCATGAGTTATCATAATTGGCGTTTTAATTGGTCGTTATGATTGTTGTTAAGTAATATCTTACTATTATTATATTTGAACATATAATTATAAAAAGAACCGGACCAGTGTAAGTCGAATGGTAATGTGATACCTCCGTGTGTGATACATACACCAAGAGTATTGAACCACTGTACAATAACTACATAATATTTCATTTATATAAACCGAATTCAATCAAACTCCTGACCAGATTGTGATGAAATTTAAATGAGACCAACTTAAATGCAAATTTATCAAACAAAAAAAAAGGATTTTTAAAATCGGTTCATAAATGATGGAGTTCGAGATTACAAAAATTTTAAAAATATAACCGGATTGATAACCTCCTCCTTTTTTTTAAAGACGGTTATAGTACCACTTTTCTAAAATGAGGACTTTTATGTTTGAGTACACTTAAAAAAAATCCAAGCGAACTCTCACAAGACATTATTTGTGGTTGATTATAATTGCCTGTTGTTTTGAGGGTTTAACATCTCAGTAATAAATACCTAAGCAACAACATTGACAGATTCGAGAAAAACGCCAAAAGAACTCGTTTTTAATATGGAAACCCCTTTAAGTATTCATTTTCTTTTTACAATTTTTCGTTGTAGTGTCAACAGACACCTTTCTGTGAAGATTTCAAGTCTACCTTTTACGGTTCAATAGATACAGCCCGTGACAGACGGACGGACATCGGAGGCTTAGTAAAAGTGTTCCTTTTGGTAACATTTGGTTACGCAAACCCTAAAAATATATTAATTTAAAATAGAAGACAAATGAGGTGTTCGGTGCTGGTTGCTACAGCAAGAATTGTCAGATCTCCGCTTAAAGCAAGATAATTGGCATCGAAATCTTTTGTGATACAGCCACGTTACCGGCAAAATTCATTTTTGATAGTAGTATGAATGAACGTCATCCGCGGAAGTACCACACTCTCACAGAAAATCGAAGTTTGAGAAGAAGTTTTACAGCTTCTATGCTTTATTCGGTGAACGAGAGAGCCGGAGGCCCGTCTTTTCCTCCATTTCCTTCCCTCCATGTCCTTTCCCAACTCCTTTAAAGGCCGGCATCGCTCCTGTCACACCCTGCAGTTACAGTTGTCCATGGGCAGCGGTGATCACTTACCATCATAGGTGAAAAGCTTGCTCGTTTGCCGTCTAATAAAAAAAGAACTCCGCTCATTAATAACCAAAAGTCGAATGTTTACTTACTCCCCGTGAGACAACGGATCCCTTTGAGGCCTCGGTACCGGGATGTTGTCAACGCTGGAATTACTACTGGTTGGCAGCACAACACTCAAACGGGGCAAAGAGTGCGGTGGGTGTTCTCTGTAAGAAATACACTTTTTATTAGATGCCCATTTTATGGTGTTCTTCTTCTAACATTGTTTATACTCGTAGTGGTGCTTTAAAGCTAAAGATCTTGTACAATTAATACGTGAACTCTTTCGTCGTTTAAAAGATTATCATCCTAGGCGGTCCAATTAACATTAGCATTGAGTGAAATGGTAAACAATAGGCTCGTTTCTTGAGTCAAAAAAAACATTAAAATTATTCCATCGGTTAGATAATCAAAAAATATTGGATACGTATTTTTTTTTCTTCTGTCATTTAACCAAAAATGTGTGAAGATACAGCGCGTTACGTCATATATATTTTTTGTTTATTAAACAAAAGGAAAAATACGTGTCCAATATTTTTGGATTATCTAACTAACGGACTTTTTATTTGCTTTTAGGAAACTAGCCTATTGCGAATTGACGGATCGAACTTTATAATTTACTAGCTTTCGCCCGCGGCTCCGCCCGCGTTAATGTCGATCCCTCAGGAATAGTGTTTTTTCCCGAGATAAAAGGTAGCCTATGTCCTTCTCGGTACTCCAAAGAACTTGTATGCAAAATTTCGTGATGATCGGTTTAGTACTTACGGCGTGAAAGCGTAACAAACAAACAAACAAACTCACTTTCGCATTTATAACATTACTAGCTTTCGCCCGCGGCTCCGCTCGCGTCAATGTCGATCCCTCGGGAATAGTACTTTTTCCCGGGATAAAAGGTAGCCTATGTCCTTCTCCGTACTCCAGAGAACTTGTATGCAAAATTTCATGATGATCGGTTCAGTAGTTACGGAGTGAAAGCGTAACAAACAAACAAACAAACAAACTCACTTTCGCATGTATCATATTAGTAAGGATAAGGATTAGTATTAGTATAGTATATTAGTATTAGTATATTAGTATTTGACTAGCTCCGTGGCGCAGCGGTCAACACGCCTGCCTGCGACACGGAGTGACCGGGTTCGATCCCCGGCCAGGTCAAGATGAAAAATGATCTTTTTCAGATTGGCCTGGGGTCTTGGATGTGTATCTATATATGTATTTGATATAAAATATAGTATCGTTGAGTTAGTATCCCATAACACAAGTCTCGAACTTACTTTGGGGCTAGCTCAATCTGTGTGATTTGTCCGTAAAAAAAAAAAAAAAAAGTATTAGTATATATTAGTATATTAGTAAATTAGTAATTAGTATTAGTATTAGTATATTAGTATTAGTATTAGTATTAGTATTAGTATTAGTATTAGTATTAGTATTAGTATTAGTATTAGTATTAGTATTAGTATTAGTATTAGTATTAGTATTAGTATTAGTATTAGTATTAGTATTAGTATTAGTATTAGTATTAGTATTAGTATTAGTATTAGTATTAGTATTAGTATTAGTATTAGTATTAGTATTAGTATTAGTATTAGTATTAGTATTAGTATTAGTATTAGTATTAGTATTAGTATTAGTATTAGTATTAGTATTAGTATTAGTATTAGTATTAGTATTAGTATTAGTATTAGTATTAGTATTAGTATTAGTATTAGTATTAGTATTAGTATTAGTATTAGTATTAGTATTAGTATTAGTATTAGTATTAGTATTAGTATTAGTATTAGTATTAGTATTAGTATTAGTATTAGTATTAGTATTAGTATTAGTATTAGTATTAGTATTAGTATTAGTATTAGTATTAGTATTAGTATTAGTATTAGTATTAGTATTAGTATTAGTATTAGTATTAGTATTAGTATTAGTATTAGTATTAGTATTAGTATTAGTATTAGTATTAGTATTAGTATTAGTATTAGTATTAGTATTAGTATTAGTATTAGTATTAGTATTAGTATTAGTATTAGTATTAGTATTAGTATTAGTATTAGTATTAGTATTAGTATTAGTATTAGTATTTTGAAAATGAAAAAATGAAAATGAATAATTTTTATTCAAAGTAGGATACATGTATCGCTTTTTGAACGTCATATGTTTCTGTTGTTTATTTTTCTTTCTTTTGTTTGTAAAATCGAAAAACTACTAGCGTTTCGGAATGACCACTGCTGAGAAGAATACGCCGAAAGAAACTCAGTCCAGTCTTGGTCTCTATGTGCCTGAAGGGCTCGAATATAACAATATATTTTACAAAAATTAAATTTAACTACATTAAAATATACATTTAAATTATTACCAAGCATTTTTATCGATTAAATAATCTTTTATACAATAATAAGCCCTTTTAAGTAAATGATTTTTTACAGCCGTTTTAAATTGAATTAATGGCAGTCCTAATATTTCTGCGGGAATTCTATTATAGAAGCGTACTCCAAGACCCAAAAAAGAATCCATAGTTTTCTGCAATCGCAATGCTGGTGTAAATAATTTATTTTTATTTCTAGTGTTTCTGCTATGTATATCACAGTTTTTTTTTATATAAATGAATGTTATGGCGCACAAACATAATATTAGAAAAGATATACTGTGAAGGGAGTGTCAGAATATTAATATTTTTGAATAACTCTCTAAGAGATTCTCTGGCGCCTAATTTATATATTGATCTAATAGCGCGTTTCTGTAGAACAAATATGGTATTTACATCTACAGCGTTTCCCCATAGTAATATTCCATACGACATAAGACTATGAAAGTAACTAAAATATACCAAACGCGCAGTATCAACATCAGTTAGTTGTCTTATCCTCCTAACCGCGTAAGCCGCAGAGCTAAGTTTCCCTGCCAATTTTTCAATATGGGCACCCCATTGAAGCCCAGCATCAACAGTTATTCCAAGAAAAGTTGCTTTGTCTACCAATCCTACTGTTTCATTATTGACGACTATACTTGTTGAAACTTTTGCAACATTTGGTAAGCAAAATTTAATACATTTAGTTTTACTAGCGTTCAACAAAAGATTGTTCGCAGTAAACCAGTCCAACACTTGAGTTAATGTACTATTAACCTCGTCAGAAGAGTCAGTATTCCTATCTACTCGGAAGATGAGAGATGTATCATCGGCAAATAGTACAGCCTTGCATGTGTTAATATAGTACGGTAAATCATTAATGTATATAAGGAACAGAAGAGGCCCTAGGATAGAGCCCTGAGGTACACCCATCCTAATACATGATCCGGAAGATTGAACCCCATCTAAACTAACTTTTTGAATTCGGCTACTCAAGTACGATTTGATTAAGTCGAGAGATTTACCTTTGATTCCATAGTGTTTCAGCTTGGATATAAGGGTATTGTGATCTACGCAGTCAAATGCTTTAGAAAGATCACAAAAAGCACCAATAGCATTCTGTTTTCCCTCCCAAGCTTCATAGATATGTTTTAAAAGAGCTACACCCGCGTCAGTTGTTGACCGACCCTTAGTAAATCCATACTGTTCACTATGAAAATGATCATTTTTATTAAAAAAAGACAATAATTGATTGAAAATCAATTTTTCAAATATTTTACTGAGAACTGGTAGAATGGAAATAGGCCGGTAGTTTGTGGGATTACTTTTATCCCCTGATTTATATAATGGTATAACTTTACTCAGCTTCATCAAGGCTGGAAAAGTACCGGTATCTAAACATTTATTAAAAATAGAAGCTAAGTAAGGTGCTATTACATTAATGATATTACTTATGACGGATACCGAGATGTCCCACAAATCTCCAGTTTTTTTATTATTTAAGCTTTTAAATGTATCAATGATTGTGAGCGGAGTCACATGTTGAATTAGTATTAGTATTAGTATTAGTATTAGTATTAGTATTAGTATTAGTATTAGTATTAGTATTAGTATTAGTATTAGTATTAGTATTAGTATTAGTATTAGTATTAGTATTAGTATTAGTATTAGTATTAGTATTAGTATTAGTATTAGTATTAGTATTAGTATTAGTATTAGTATTAGTATTAGTATTAGTATTAGTATTAGTATTAGTATTAGTATTAGTATTAGTATTAGTATTAGTATTAGTATTAGTATTAGTATTAGTATTAGTATTAGTATTAGTATTAGTATTAGTATTAGTATTAGTATTAGTATTAGTATTAGTATTAGTATTAGTATTAGTATTAGTATTAGTATTAGTATTAGTATTAGTATTAGTATTAGTATTAGTATTAGTATTAGTATTAGTATTAGTATTAGTATTAGTATTAGTATTAGTATTAGTATTAGTATTAGTATTAGTATTAGTATTAGTATTAGTATTAGTATTAGTATTAGTATTAGTATTAGTATTAGTATTAGTATTAGTATTAGTATTAGTATTAGTATTAGTATTAGTATTAGTATTAGTATTAGTATTAGTATTAGTATTAGTATTAGTATTAGTATTAGTATTAGTATTAGTATTAGTATTAGTATTAGTATTAGTATATTAGTATTAATATATTAGTAAGGATTTTTTATTTATTACACTTTATTACACATTCAAACAATATGTAAAATAATATCTATAAATAGAAGAAAAATTACGTACAGAATATCGCACAGCAAACTCTTCTGCTGCCTTTGGGTAATTGGAAAATTGAGAGAAAGATAATGGGTAGGGTGCAATTAGGAAAATAAAATTTATATACATAATAACGCAGAAAATCTGTTCTTAATGACAATATACGCATTATTTGATGGCAACTATACAGTGGTTATCCTTACTACCACTTATACCTATAATGCACTTATTGGCAAGTCGATCATCATTCTCAGTTTCTCCTCTCAAGTTAAATTTTAATAAATTAATTGTACCTACAACATCAAATAATTCCACGTCGACTCTTTCACAGATGAGTCAGCGCGATTAACATCAAAACTCCGGCAAATTGGCGCCGGAATAAATCAGTTGTCGATATAACGTTACAGCCGCGGAGTTGTTTTGTTTAAGCGAGCACTTATCCACTAATAGTGGTTTTAATGAAGCAGCTCGTCGGCTCACCTTTCATCCTCAGGCACCGCGAGCAGCGGCTCCGACCGCTCTCGCCCGTCCCGTCGCTCCTTACCCCCACTATGATTCGGTTTCTCCTTATTTTTCATCATTTTCACTCAATTTTTATGACTAATTTGCACTAAACTAAACTGGTGTCGATACGTGAAGTGCAGAGCATACACTGTAGCGAAGATGTGTTAACGCTGAAGTGAGTAATACTTACAGACGTATGTCTAAATAATTAGTTATGATTTGTGAGGAGACTTATGTGTCACATTTACCTTTATTTGTTTGGGCTTAAAAACTGATAGGTGCATCAATTTTTAGGGTTCCGTACCAAAATGGTCAAAACTGGACTTTATTACTAAACCTTAGCTTTCCGTCCGACTGTCATTAATTTTCACAGTATTATGTATGTCTATTGCCGCTATAACGAGAAATAATAAAACAAAATAAAATTCATATATAAAGACACATCGGCTGGTTTATTTTTGTTTTAAATGATAAACGATACTATGTTTATTTTGTGCACGAATACTTATCAGTATTTTATTTAACAGTTTATACCTACAAACTTCCTTACAAACGATAGTGCCAAAAGGACGCTTCAGGAACAAAATATAGGTAAAATAAATGTAAGCGTATAATTGGTAAAAGTGCATCGTCGTTGTAGTACTTATATTAAAGCATACCAAAACTATTACGGTGATTTTTCTTGCATTGTAATATTTAATCATGTATGTAAAGGGTAGCACTGCTTTTTTATTATTTGTTTCAATGGAGTTACATCTGAAGAGAAACTGAATTAGCTCCATTGCGTAAGTTGAGACAAATAATAACAAGGTTCCTGCTAAATCCGTTAAAAAACATAATTATGTGTACTTAGCGCGAAAGCTTAATATAGAATACCTACTGAGATATTGTTTTAAATATGTTATAAAAAATATATGAGCCCAGAGTGACTTATACATACGCATAATTAATATAAGTAGTTATGTTTTCATTCTAAGCACACGTGTGTTGTATTTGTCGGTTACAGTTATTTTCTCTCCGAGTAGAACAGTTTTTTTCAAGTGAGCTTTCGCTACTTCACCGGGTGTTTGAGGCGAGGGCAGAGTGCCCTCAGCCTATAAAGACATCACCAAAGGGCCCCCAGGAGGGACGGACCTCGGCTTTGGGCCTGTGTGCGCAAGGCTTGGAGAGACAGCAAACTCTCGTATTGCCTGATGGGCCGCGTATACGTGCATGCATAGCTTGAAGGGCCAGTCTCAGAAACAATGGCAAAAGCCTTTGGAGAGCAGCCTTTGGAATTATACCTACATGCCTAGCTACCGAGCTGGGCATGTAGGTATAATAAATCTGCATAGACGACAAGTTTTATTATTTCCGTGCTCTGGGCCGGTGGCGTGCTGTCCTCACGGGTAATTAGCGTCGGCGGTGTCACTTTCAGACGGCTCTCCTAACGAGGCACATGCACCTCCCCCCGCACCTTCCACTTCTTATTTCCGACCGTGAGATTAATTAGAACTTCCACTCAAAACGATCCCGTGCCCTCGATTTTTAATGTTATTGACTGGGATTTATGCATTGCACGCCTTCCACATCCTTTCAGTTTTTCTTTTTTATCGAGAGTGAGCCAGAACCGGTTTTTTTTAAAATTTGCTGCCCTAATGTATCTGACATAGGTCAATGACTGCCATTTAGAAAACAGCCGTTCACACACTGGTAAACAATCATAGACAGAATATTGAGTTGAGCATCGCTAACGGTGTCTGCACTAAAGTACCGGTTCAGGTAGTGGTTAGTGCTTAGTGAAAAAATAAACTGGTTCATCTCCGGGAGTGCCGGCAGAAGTGAAAACTCCGCGCGGTAGAAAGAGAGGGGGATATTACTTCCTCTCTTACGCCACGCTACCGGCGGTCTCAGGTCACGTGTCCTGATGACGAATGAATATATAGGTAAGTCAGGCAAGGTATTACGTAGTACGGACCTGAGTAGTAGGTACTAGTACTTATTCTGTGCCCGAGTGGAGTTTTTGGCGTGCAGGAATCATCGCCACAAATGTTGTACAAGGTCGAAATGAAACTACTGCCTCGACACGGGCTTCCAACTGATACTAACAGTACATGTTCTCGTCTATGCTAATCATTTGAACCTAAGATCTATGTTTTAACTACAGTATTTAATTAAATTGCTTCAAATTGAAACACACGATTCATTTTGTCAAATCTAACGAGCAGGTGTACTATTTTTGATAGTGTGACACTTGTCTTCGAGCGTTTTTGTGTGGAAAAATCACTCGTCTACGAACGGCGTCATTTCAAAAATAGCACTCCAAGACAGACTAATAGGGACACAGATCACACAGAAAAGAGAATCGTGTGTAGGCCGTTTCAGTACTGGTCTAATTTTCATCAATTAAAACTTACAATACCCGTTTTAAGCAAAGAAAATACCGATTCTATTTGTTTAGCGACTGGCACATACTACCTATGCCACTGGCTGCATCAAAAATTGGTCGTTAAGAGATTCATACAATATCGTACCGGCTATGTCGGATTTTCCGTTCCAGGGCGGTGCTGCTCTGCCTGCGAGGGTGGAAATGGTGCAGTCCATGCTCATAATGCTCATGTGGCGGGGACGGCCTCAGAGAGTGGGCGTCGCCGATCCTGAAACACTTATATACTTTTTATTTTTAACGCAGGTACGTACTTATATCAAAAATTGTTTTTAAAAGTGTATTACTCTATTAAAATAGGAAATAAAATATAGTGAATAAAATCCACACGAGCGGAGTTTGAACATATTTAATTTCTTAATTATAAGAGTACTAGCTTTTGCCCGCGGCTCCGCCCGCGTTAATGTCGATCCCTCGGGAATAGTACTTTTTCCCGGGATAAAATGTAGCCTATGTCCTTCTCCGTACTCCAGAGAACTTGTATGCAAAATTTCATGATGATCGGTTCAGAAGTTACGGCGTGTAAGCGTAACAAACAAACAAACAAACTCACTTTCGGATTTATAATATTAGTAAGGATAAGGATACAAATCAGAATAGCATTGTGGATGCAAAAAAACACATACTAGTATAAAAATAAATTTTATGAAGTGAAGAAAGATGTACGGTTTCATAGGTTGTTCTTTATTTATTACGTCATACGTATTGTATAAAATCGAGTACCTACCTAAAGCTATTTCTTCTAACTCTATTATTATCAGTGAAACTGTGCTATGCATTTATAAGTAAGACAAATTAGTACTATGTCCAAAAAGACAATTTTTTATTCTACTACTAATATTATAGTGATGGTGTTTTTTACTCCTTCACGCAAAAACTTCCAGATTTGGATGAAGCTTTACAATGTTGTTACCAACACATCCGACTAGCTCATAGGCTATAGGTGTATTCGTTTTTGACATTATCTATTACAAACAAACACACATTCCAATTTTTTTGTTTTTATAATATTGAGAAAGTAACTCTGTCTGTCTGTTACCACTTTACGCCTAAACTATTAAACAAATTGCTATGAAATTTGATACGGAGGTAGTTAGAGGCCCGAGAAAGGACAAAGTAATAAAATAATAAGTATACAAATACCTTACCTATATCCCGGAAAAATCTACTGTTTCCGAGCGATCTACATTAACGAGGGCAGAGCCGCAAGAAAAAAGCTAATCTTATATATATTTTTGTTAATTATTACTAAATAACTACCTAATAAGATTCTTACTAATTATAATGTATATATTTACGTACTTACCACTCTACGTCCTCCTTTATGACGTCCTCCATTTCCCTCCCAAGTGTTTGTAATGACATCCGTAAGTAAATTATCACTGGCAATCTCCCCACTTACGTTATCAGCTTTTATGTATTTCCCATACATTATTTGATATTAAACCTTCAACAGAGATGGCTGAACAGTATCTGATGCTAGGCTTATCTTTCAATTGGAATGATATAAAATAAACAATGACGTAAGCCGCATTGTCTTCAGGTTTATGACAAAGTTACTAAGGTGTTTTCGGAAAGTTATTTGAGTCAAGGAATGAGTCAGAAAGTAATTATAATTCCATCGACGCCGCACGTTAGTGCCATTCTATTTATGAGTACATAGGAAAATTATAATATTTAAAATATATTTTCAAACTCCAAAAGTAGGTATATTTCAAGATGAATGCCTACTATAAAATATACCTACTATGGATAGGAAATATTATTATGACTTACTGACCCAAAACTATTAAATGCCTTTAGGCACCTTAGGAGTCAGATAGATAATAACTACAAATTCCGTAATAACCTTACTTGTGTTTTTTTTTGAAGAAAACCAACAACTTTTACACATGTTTTAATGATTCCCATCTATGTCATTGTTCAACAACAAAGGTTCCGTTTTTTTTCTCGTCACTGCGCCGCTACCAGGGGAAAATCGAATCCAAAAACTAATTGAATCCTAACCAAAACTTTCAACTCGCTCGGCGACGAGATTTTACTTTGATGTAACTTTTTTATCTGTGACGACCTCTGTGGTACAGTGGTACCGCAAGTGCCTTTGAATTTCAGGGCCCTGGGTTCAATCCTCAGCCAGGTCAGGTTGGACAATGATCTTTTTCAGATTGACTTGGTCGGTACGGTCGGTAAGATTTGAAGCCACGACACTAACCCTGGCGAGTTCTATACCTGCACATAAAATTAAGAAATTGCCCGTGCTGGGAATCTAACTTACAACTTCTCGGTAAGCGGCGGAGCATGTTAACTGCTAAGGAGGTCGTCATTAGTTAAGCTAACTGATGTATCATCAGTTATTTGCATCTATGTAAAGGTACGTGAATGTATAGATAGTGTAGGTACCTAATGAAGCGAGACTATTCTGTTAGAATATGCTAACGCAGTTCAAATGTGTATTTACGGACAAGTAGATACAATGTGCCCGGTAATTATACAATTACACGAGTGTTTAGGTAATACAGGTAATTAGTGGAGCATTGTCACTAGTGCATTGTCCGTGACAAAGGGCTGGCGTTAATTTCCCCGTCACGATCGCGCACGACGTGTCACCGATAAGCGTGACAAATCCAACGTGCGCAATATTTACACAATTTTAATATAATTTTCGGCATACGACATTTTAAATCTGTCCAGAATAAAAGAATGTTCAATTGTTAATTATGTCTCCTTTTGAAGTGGTTTAAGAGTGCAATTACCTTTTCAGTTCACGTTTTATTATCACTAAACTCTAAAATAGAAAATTTTAGACATGCTAATTATGTTATACTAGCTTCCGCTCGCGTCAATGTCGATCCCCCGGGAACAGTATTTTTTCCCTATGTCCTTCTCCGTACTCCAGAGAACTTGTATGCAAAATTTCAAGATGATCGGGTTAGTAGTTAAGTAGTTAGTAGTAAAAAACAAACAAACAAACTCACTTTTGCATTTATAATATTAGTAAGGATTAGTAGAATAAGGAAAGATAATACTAACCGGATTAATTTGACTACCGTTTGAAAAATATCTACGACAATTAATCCACTCTAGCTCTGTGGCTAAATCACTTCACACTCCATAACATACATTGTGTCTTTGATTAAAAAAATGATCACAACTCTTATTTAATGTCTTTTTTAAAAAAGATCACACGTATACACATGCAATATAATAAACTATCAGTTGTATTTATAAATAAAAGTGCCAAATTCAATCAATACTTAGAGTGAAACACCCATCCGATAACAGAGTTGGTTAAACAACAACGATACATTATACGTAATTGCATGTACTAGCCGTGTGGTAGCCGGCAGAGTAGAATAGGACCACTCCAAGTCTTCCCGTGGATGTCGTGGAAGGCGACTTAGGAAATACAAGCTAAACAAAGCTTATAAACATCTAAGACACCTCTCCAACCCGTCTGGCCAGCGTGGAGAGTGTAGGCCAAGTCCTCTGGCTGCTCTGGCCAAGTATGGCCCTAGTAGTACAGAGAGGGTCGTGCTCCTGTAGTGGAGACTAAAAAGGACCTGATGATGATGATGATGATGATGTACTACAAATTGAATATAATTCCTACATAGAACACTAACCTGGATAATAAACATAGGTAGTTATATATAATTGACGGACAGAGGAGTTACAATAGGCTATTTTATTTTTCTTTATATTATAAAATGTTCGTAAAGTTTCGATAGTTAACTGGTCTTTTATTTCATTAAAATAATATCGCTTTATGAAAAGAAAAGAAATCTAAATTTCAACGAGAAAGAACTCACGGCACAGCTGCCGTATGACGTCACAAATGGCAGCCCATTTGTGACGTCATACGAACTAACGAAGGCTTTTAATACGTCTTCGTATGTGCATTACCTTTATTGATGTACCTACCTTTAATTTAAATATTCAGTTTCAACATTCCATTGTCATCAATACTAATAACAGATCTGTAAGGGTTGTTCGGTTGGTCATGGAGTAAGTTACTTTGTTTTCAGAGATATCGTTTTTATTAGCTCTATAAATGATATACTGAAACTAAATTGAGGATTTTTAGATTTTTTTCTGTATTTATGTATATTATGTCTCCATTACTCTTAACCGAATTAATTGAATTTTATGAAACTTGGAAAATATACATTTAGGCGTACAAGACACAGGATAGGCTACTTTTTTATTCTCCTGTCATGATAAGACGTGGCCCCCATACAAACATAACATAAACTGTACGCGAACGAAGCCGCAGGTACTGCAAGTCAATAAATAAAAGACGTCTACTTCCTATTACGAAAAAATAGCAGTCGGGTCGGTGCACGGCCGGTGTTTCCGTTCACGTCACGTGACATACAGGTGATAAGACTATTATGATTTGAATATTAAAATTAAAAATAAATACTGTTTCTATAACATATAAGTATAAATAAAAGAGGAGTTTAGTTCATGTTTATGAAATATATTTCATAAGTAATAAAACAACACTCATCATTTTGCAAAAATATCTTAATAAATATCAGACGTTTAGGTAAATTGGTTTATTCTTAAAGCTATTTTTCCAGATTTCAAAAAGGCAGATAGTGGAGTGGAACCGATAGAAGATGGCCAGAGGCATAGAGACGTGCGTGATGATGGTCCATGCCCACGGGCCATAGAAGGCGAGGTGTGCGGGTCTGAACTCTGCTCGATTCTGCCGACAAGAGTAGGTGTGAAAAAAGTTCTTATACCTGTACTTATTCGAAAGTTAATTTCTTTTGTGTAAGAATATCAATCAAAGAATATCATTTTATTATTGACTAACTGAGTGAAACCCATTATTATTGCTCATTTTACACAGATTATTATTTTTTAATATTATGATAAATTCTGATAATGTTTATGGAGTTTTACAAATCCAAAATTCCTGTTCTCCTTCTCCATAGTGATGTACTAGTAAATTAACTTTTATATAAATTTTAATAACATTTAATATCTACAAAAAAAAATAGTAAAGTTAATTATGACTGTATTTAAATACCTTTTCCAAAGTGTTTATCGCCCACATGGCCATGTTAGCTACCAACAGAAATGTGACAAGCTGCCGCCCCGGCTTTTCTCGCCTTTGCTCTGAGGTGCTGCTGCGGCGCCACCATGCGTCAATTATAAATAACGACTGCAGTATTGTCTGGAATTAGACACATAATCTTAATTCATATAAAAAATATAAGGCCTAACTATTGCTGGCTCTGTCTGGTTATAAATTAAAATGAGGATTTAATTATTATATAATTTTCTTTTCTTTTTAGTTTGATAGAATCTTGATCTTTTGGAGTTTTTAACTGACTTAAAAAAAGGAGGAGGCTCTCATCGTCAGAACCACTTTTATGTATGTAACGATCACAACAATTTTATGTATGTAATGAGCTCATAACTCCGTCATTAATGAACTGATTTGAATCTTCCCTATTATTCCCATTGAAATTGCATTAAAAGCGGTTCAATAGTTTGGTGGAAGTCGTCTTTTTATTTGAAATATCTTCAATTATCGAACAGAACTTTTATGGAAATACATATTTATTTATAAACTGTATTCAATACGGCCGTGCTGTCCCCGAATAAGAGATAGGTACTAGAACATCGCATTTTGCTAAACAGTTAGATAAGTACCTGATTTAGTGATAGGAATTCCGAGAAGAAGCCAGTGAGGCTGGCGTTGTCGTCCATGGTCAGTGTGTGGTGGGAGCCGATCATGCTGAACATGCAGTAGATGAACATGCCTGACTGCGCAAGGATCAGAAGCGACGTGTCGAGGCCCAGTACCGCTAAAAATGTAAGTACCCGTGTAGTAGTAGTATTTTAATTGGGGTTAGGTACTCTATAATACGCAGCAGCTTAATTGGTAAAGCACTGGTTCTACAAAGATTGAGTCTCAGGTTCAAATCCTGCTCGAGTGGATCTTTTTCACCATATTTATTTAATAAAGAGAAGAGTATGAATGTTTTTTTTAGTTTTGATGGTTTGTTACACCTACCTTGACATTTTCTTTTGTAAGGCAGTACTCTCATTTGTTTCACTGCCGCTGCTGATGCTATGAGCGTCAGTGAATACAAAATCAACTCGCAGACATTCACCTCAAATATAGCATTCTGAAATAAAAGAGATGCATGCTATTAATGTCAATTACACTACACATGACAAATACAGAGTAGCATATAGTATGACACTGATAATATTTAAAGTATTTCTAGTACCTACTCGTATCGGCGTTATCATACCGTCACAAATCGTAGTAAAGCCGTCCGTTACGATTGATATTGTTCACGACTTTAATAGATATAAATCAATTTAAAAAGTTATTATCCTATGCACTACACGCATCTACTTATTCTATCTAACTACTTACACACAGTAGGTATCTATTTCACTTATTCTGTTTTTTTTCTTTATGCTTTACGTGCCAAACTGATTAATATGAAATTTTGTACACAATTAAGTCGGAAGACAACATTATTAAGTCATCGGGATGATCTAAGCTGTTAAAAAGCCAACTGCAGTTGTCTGGACGACAGAAAAGTGCTGCTCGTGTGTTCGGTGCCTTATGATGAGAACTCCTTAAGCTTGTTAGCTGAAAGTCCAATTAATTCTTGTGTGAGAAGCGCGGGTCGGCTTCCTCGTCATGCGTCTCTCAATGATGTGATTCGCAGGACTTTGGCCACGGTTGGCATTCCATCTATTTTAGAGCCAAACGGGATCATTCGTTCTGACGGTAAGCGTCCGGACGGTCTATCCCTAGTTCCTTGGCGATTGGGCAGGAGTCTTGTCTGGGATGCCACATGTGTGGATACATTGGCACCTTCTCATTTACGCTCTACCTCTCAACGTGGGGGTGGGGCAGCTAGTGCAGCAGAGGCAAGCAAAAGGAAAAAATATGAAGGTTTGCTAAATAATTACTGCTTTTTACCATTCGCAGTAGAAACGATGGGTCCCTGGGGTCCGGATGCTAAATTATTTTTAAGGGACATCACGACGCGCCTCGTGGAGGCAACGGGAGACTTGAGAGCTGGCAGCTTTTTTTGCTCAACGTATAAGTCTTGCGATACAGCTAGGAAAACGCCGCCAGTGTTTTGGGCACGTTGCCTCCCTGTGGCGCGTTGAAAGATTATTTTTATTTGTAATTTTTACTTGTTTTTAGAAGAATAAGTTAAATGATAAATATGTAATCCAATTAATTTGAATTCGCTAATGATAAAAGTGGATAAAAGCAAGTAAAATTATTCATCTGTGTATTTTGTAAGATTTTGTCGTACCAACGTATGGTTAAGTACTTAGAAACGAAGAAGACCACAGATTTTCAAAATACTTCTACTTATTTTTTTAACTCTTTGAAGTAGAAAAATATCGTTTTCTGTTAAAAAGTTTCTCATTGTGTGTGCCTTTCCATATAACCGATAACATTCGTCATCATCATCACAAACTACTAAGTACTTACTTTATATAGATTTATCTTATGTTATTGGTTCCGATTAAGGATCGGAAGCAAAACTTCATATTGCGACCTTCAGATATCGAATCGATTCCACATTGCTTTTGGGTGGTGTGAATGCCAATGAACTGGGCAGGCACCACAGACTGAGACTGGTTTGGGGGCCTCGACAAGTTGGTGTTGAGGGCAATGAGAGTACTGATGAGCTGGCACGGATCGAGTATGACATTCGATTTGATAGCTTTTTGATATAGCAATAAATGGGTATGTCGATAAATAAATAATAATATACGGACAAATCACACAGATTGAGCTAGCCCCCAAGTAAGTTCGAGATTTGTGCTATGGGATACTAACTAAACGATACTATATTTTATAACAAATACATACATAGATACACATCCAAGACCCAGGCCAATCTGAAAAAGATCATTTTCTATCTTGACCTGGCCGGGGATCGAACCCGGACACTCTCGTGTTGCAGGCTGGCGTGTTGACCGCTGCGCCACGGAGCTACCCTATAGCTACTCGATAGTAGAGACAAAGCTGAATGGAGAAATCTAAGTAGACACATTGCACTCTAAGAAGATGGTATGGATGGCGCCAGATGGCACAAAAGGATCTGCAAATATAGCAGAAGAATAAACAAGAATTGTAGGGGGGCAGCATATCTATACTAATATTATAAAGTTGAAGAGTTTGTTTGTTTGAACGCGCTAATCTCAGGAACTACTGATTCAAATTGGAAAATTATTTTTGTGTTGGATAGTACATTTATTGAGAAAGGCTTTAGACTAAAAAACATCACTGCGACCAATAAGAGCGAAGCATCAATAAAAAATGTTTTGAAAACGGGGGAAAACTATTCAACTATACTAATAAAAAATTAACTAATCATAATAGTAGAAATTGCCGCGGACGAAGTCGCGGGCAACAGCTAGTTTTGTATATAACAGTCACCTCTTCAAATTGAAACTCATTATGTAGGGTATGTGAGGAATCGGAGGAGACAATGAGACAAATTCACTCGTCGGCTGGGAAGCGTTTGGGCCTCTTCAGCACTACATGTAGTACGCATCAGGTGATATTCTGAAGCCCACGCAGTCCTTCTTCAGAAATCTTCATGTGAGTAAGTAAGGTATGAAGTAAGTGCAAAATAACTCGAAGGTTAATCTCGCACCGTTTTTTATCAGCCCCAGTGAAGATAAGATACAATAAGATATATGAGTTTCTATAAAATTCTACTATAATTGTATAAAGTACCATGATGCACTTACGTTAATGGTGTCGGAGTTGTTAGCTAGTACGAAGAACATAATTAGGGATATGATGGTGAGCACTATGACCAGGATGCCTGCAAAGAGGCCACGATGCGCGTGCGAGCAATCCACGGAGAAGTGGTGCAGTGCTGTGCGGCTGCCGTGTGGGGAACTCACGCCAAGCATACCGGCTGGAAGGAAATTAAAATATACATTTTTATACTGCTTTATTTTTAACTAGATTTCCCCAGCGGTTCCACTCTCGTCAATGTTGACCCTTCGGGAACAGCACGTTTTCCGGGACATAATATCTACACTATGTCCTTCTCCGTACCCCTGACAACGGGTATACAAAATTTCATGATGATCGGTTCAGTAATTACGGCGTGAAAGCGTAACAAACACACTCATTTTCGTATTTATAATATAAGTATGGAAGTATGGATTGCGCAGATTGTAAAAGCTGCTTGAGTGGCAAATCTGACGAATCATATGAGTAGGGGATGTGGCTAGTAACCCATCACTATTTTGATTTCATTTTCACCTAACGCCCACCAACACGCTAAACTTGGCTTTTAGTTCTTCAAGACCTGGGCTCTGTCTAACCACCCCGCAAGGGAAAAAGACGTTACGATACTATGTATGTATGTTTATTTTTAAAGTCCTGGCAACATTTCATGCTGGTCTGGAAGAAAAGAAAAAACGTAGAATGCGCCAGCTGCTTCTCTTCCTGCGCATATCATAAAAGCCGATTGAGGGATTGGGCTAAAATCTGCGGAATCATGTCAATAGGCGATGCGGCTAGCAACCCATCACTATTTTGATTCACATACACATACATACACAACTTCCAACATGCTAAATGTGGCCATAAGGTCTTATGAACCTAGGCTCTGTCTACCCCGCAAGCCCTACCCCCGAATATGGTTCGTTAATAAACTACAATTAATATATTCCAGTTTAAAAATTTACAGGAGACTCAAAATCGACCTTATGCGACAATCAAAAGTTCTATAGTAAAAATTAAAACCTAAATAAACCTATTAATTATCCAGATCACTAAACATTTAACTGTAAACTAGAATGAAAAAGTAATCAATCGATTAATATTCTTAATTTGTATGTTTATTGTTCTCAATAGATAATTTTGTTTATTGCCGCTTCCTCTGCACTCCGCTTTGATAGCGGCCGTAAACTTAGTTTATGTAAATTATTGACTTCAATGCGACGTATTTAACGTCAATTAAGTTAAAAATTTAAAAAGAAAACCTATACGGTTGAAATGTTCGATTCTGAATTTCTTCAACTTCTAAAATCTTACCAAATTGCTGTAAAATTTTCTCAGGAGTCACAGAATTATTCCGTGATTTACTTTTAACATTATAATTAAACTTCTTCTCAAAGTCCTCCGGCGTGCACTTTACCTGAAATTGATAATTTGTATTCATGTTTTGAATTTTCGTGAATAATTATGAGGGATTATCGTGAATTTGAATAATAAATACCTCCTTCCACATTTCATATAAAATAACTGCGCAGATCAGAGAATACTCGATCGTACAAGGGAAGAGAAAAGGCGACGCGTTTTGAAGCAGCGTGCCCATAATGTTAGATCTCTGACAGTAGGTTTCTGCGGTATCGTTGACACTTCCACTTGTGATGTTTGAATGTGTTCCCATGGAATGTTCCAGGTGATGAATTTCATGTTTAGTTTCTTCGACGAGCACATACAACCATTCACACAGGTTTGTGGCAATCATGTGCATAAAGCCGAATCTCTGTATCATTTTGTAAGCTCCAGTCTCTATATCTTTGCTGGTGAGGAAGATGAACTGCATCTGTGCGAGAGTGAGTGTCATACGGAGCGCGGGAGTTATAGCTGCCAGTACAGAGCGACATTCATCTGTCTTTTCAAAATATTCTCCGAATTCTAATCCACTGTATACCATTGACCCGATTCCAAAAGCTGTAAAAATATGAAGCTACGTAACGCTATTTTATTAAATTGTTTATACTTATAAAGAACATTACAGAGAGAGTCATGCTCCTGCAGTTGAGACTAAAAAGACCTGATGATGATGATGATAAAGAACATCTTCGTTGATGTATATTTATACTGAGATTGTATTTCTGTGAGTAGGTACTATATGCCTGTGCATTTTGGAAGGTACTTACCTGTGTTGTAGTGTAAACTACTATTCATATTGATGAATATCAAGTTTCTTGCTCATGTGTGTTAGTGGTCAACACTGGTGTCAGATTTTTCAAGCTGCATAAAGTATGCCTTAGCCTGCCTGACATAGCTTTCCGATTGCCATCAATGATAAATAAATAAATCACACAGATCGAGCTAGCCCCAAAGTAAGTTCGAGACTTGTGTTATGGGATACTAACTCAACGTTACTATATTTTATAACAAATACATTATATAGATAAACATCCAAGACCCAGGCCAATCTGAAAAAGATCATTTTCCAATCTTGACCTGACCGGGGATCGAATCCGGGCACCCCGTGTCGCAATGATGACTGCCGGGGCCAACGGCTTAACGTGCCTTCCAAAGTACTGAGGAGCTCGAGATATTTTATGCCACTTGCGGTCACCCATCTCAGTAGTGACTGCACCCGGTGTTGCTTAATATAATAAAACAATGATGCGGATATAATAACGGCTACACACCCGAATGACGTTAATAATTAATTGAAAACTCACCAATAGCTCCGAGTCTCAAATAAAAACTTCCGTAACGCGAAATATTTTCTTTTTGTTTAGGTTTTTCGAGTTCTGCTTTTCCATCTTTTGATTTATCATCTTTTTCGTCACCTTCTGGAATATATACAAAGTAATATTGCTACAATGTCATTCTTTAACTACCAATTAAAACAATTGTTGGCGGTCATTAGGCGACGCGTGCTTTTACATATTCCGAGATGAATTTTCCGGTACACTTATAAGAATGGCAGAAAACGTTAGTGAAATGGAAACTAAAGAAGGCAATTCTTTGCCGACGCAATTATGCAAACTAGATGTGATTTTAATGTCGCATTTTGTTAAGCAAATGTTAACTAATTACGTCTGTGTATGTATTGCTTTCCTCTTCGTGATGATAAAAGCTAAAATAAGATAATTAAGACATGGTCTTACCGTAGCTATGAATAATAAGGTTGACTGCCTTCTGGCGCATTATGTTGGCGTATTGAAATATTACGAAAATTACTGATACCAAGTATAAATATAAGTAGAAACCCTGAAAAAATCAAACATATTACACAGATTACCAAAATTTACTTAAGGCATGTCATTAAGAGTATAAATAATTCGTGTAGGTACCTATTTTTATTTCCATTTCAAATAAGTAATACATTTTCAGCGCGAAGCGCGTGTGCATGCAAAAGTGGTTTTTGATTATTAAAACTTACCTAATAAGTCATTCGTTCCACTTCGATCTACGATTGGAATCCCTCACTATTGTTTTTGGCCCTGAGATAAGTACTTGATACAATTAATGAACAGTGGTCTGGGGTAAAGAAAATGTAGAATATACCAGTTGCTTATCTTCACGCAAATTGTAAAAGTTGACTAAGGGAATGAATTAAACACTCAGGAATTAGGAGATGTCGCTACAAACCAGTGACTTTTTGATTCCGTTTTCCGCTTACTCATGCCTACTAAGGTATCATGCTAAATGTGGTATGTTGGTCTTATAGCCTTAGACACTGTTTACCTCGCAATTGATAAGGACGTTTATAGTATTTGTAAAATTAATTACCTGATAATAAGCGTCTGGCACGCCATGAGCAATAACTTCAGTGACTGGGAATGCTAACCCCAGTACCACGAGAAGCTTGGCGTACAGAGCAGACAAAGCTTTACTTAGCGCTTCACTGAAAAATAAAAAAATGTAAAGCATTGGTTTTTGGTTGGATTTCCTATTACTGCTTTATATAATTCCTTTTTGACAAATTTCATGACCCAAACTCATGTGTTTAGGTCAACAGGATGTATTCTGGTTTGGTTCCGAAAGACGAACGTGAAAAATAATTTGCGTAAGCGGCCATATAATTTGATGGAGTTGACTTAGGACTTTAATACTTTCATGTAAGGAACTGAAGGCAGCCCAGATCATTTATAATTACGAAAGACCTATTTTTGCTATCCTCTATATGTTGAGAAAAAAAAGGACGAACAACGAAGTGATCTTACTCGTATACAGCTTTGTTTTTGTTTTTGTGGTAATTATTAATATTGTCGGTTACGATTACTCATTCGTCAAAATGTTGAATCATTTACTCTAGTAACTTCAAATTTTGAAATAAAGTAGTCGTATTAACTACGACTAATTTATTCAAAATTCGAAGACCTAATTCCTTTATTTTCGTAGCCTCGTAGCATCTGTGCTACGAGTATGCTACGAGAAGATATCAATTTTTTTTTATGACATATGACGGCAACCGGGTCACCTGATTGTAAGCGATCACCGCCGCCCATAGTTAACTGCTACACACACCAAGTATTTACGTAAACCTAAAGTTTTTTGTTTTATGCAAATATATGATGAGTTCTAATCCTAGCTGTGTATCTCACAAAATTGTTTTGTATGGTAATCAAATATGGCTGCCGCGAATTATAAACATTGAAGCAAAATAATGCTGAATGCCCACATCACCATTGTTAACCTGTCTGCCAATGAACAAAAAGGGTGAGACGTGCGCACTAGCGGCTGACGTGTTGAAGTAGGTTGCTTTGTTGATGACATAATGGTCATGTCATATCTTAAATTTACTACTAGGTTGTGACCTATGGAAATAGTCTGACATTTCACACTGAAAATTATTTACATTTATCTCTGCGTTTGTTATTATTATTATATATAAGACTTATAATATACCTATTGAATCTGTAGACAAACTAGAAGTAAAGCGTAAAGATATAATTACTTATATCATAACGTTTTACTTCTAGTTTGCTAGCTAGATTTATTGAACAAGGTTTACACCTTGTTCAACAAATCTAGCTATTTGACATGAATTTAAAATCTGCAGAAACGATATTCGTGGACCATAAATCAGCCTAGTCGGTGAGAGGCAGACGGCGAGGCAGGCGGCATCTGCACGCGACACCGGCGTCGCTTCCGCGCCTCATCTCTGCCTCGGGGCTAGTTGACACACGACCGACTAACCGCAACCTCGGGACATTAAATTAGATAACGTCTTTTACTTACATTGTTTTTTAAACACTAGTACGGACGTATAACTCGTTTTACAGATTTTAAAAAGCGCATCGTTGTTTAACTACAACTTGGGTTGTTGCGATTCCTTTTTCAAGTAACCTTTGTCTTTCTTCTCATTGCTTTAAGACTACTAACATATACGTGTTACTTCCTAATACTTACTGTCCCAATATTTCAGCAGCCGATGGCGGCTGTTCATGTATGGTAGATGCTACGGAGGTCCGTGAGTGCCTTCCTAATTCTGACAAGAAGCGCCTCTGAGTGGCCGCACACAAAGCCAATGCTTGCGACGGCCGCCGAAATGCTGCGATTATGGCTGATGGGCGTCTGAAAAATTATACAGCCTCAGGTTTTATTCCTTATTTACACACGATAAGAAGCCACTTCTGACAGTGTTTTGTAGTACTGAAGCAGCGGTTATATATTCATTTTGGTCTGAGAGAAATAAAAAACATATAATTACATAACAAATGGTTATTAAATGAAACATAATAGTAAGAGAGCTATTAGACGGAAGATAACACATTTCTTGTGGCCTTCGTCAAATATGTGTTATCATAAGAAACCTTTCAATGAAAGAGGATGTAATGATTAAATAAATGCACTTAAGTGTTATTGATAATATTATTTTACTTTTAAATCTATAAGGCAATGTCTCACCTTAAGGAATGAAAACCATTAACTGCAAAAATGAAATTTTCTAAACCTAATGTCGTCGATGATTAAATAGATTATACTAAAGTTTCTTACTTTAGTATAATCAGAATCATCGTCATCATGTGAAAGAATGTCGTAATAAAAGACGTTAAATATAGGCAGACCACGTGAGGATGATGGTATTTTGGCGGCAGAATTTAAATTTGAATGGTTATTTATAAACATTTTTAAAACTGTAATAATTCACCTACCATGTTGTTTTGTGCAACATGCACGTGAAGAGGATGATATAAAAATTATTTATTGTGTTCGTAAATTTATCGTTAATAATGAGATATTAAGATGATAATTTAGAATTGGCCTCAAACATTAAGGAAAATAAAAATAATGTTGACAATTACTTTAGTATACTTATTCATTTATTATTAAATTCATTACTTCCTCTACCATTGAACATAGGTTTGTTGTGATCCATTTTCCTCATAATCCATTAAAGACAGAAAGTATGATTAGTGATATTTCATATCATTTCTGATATTAATACCTAATAGTTCATGAAATACTCAGAAAATCCAATAAATTAAAAGGTGTTCTATATTGAGTGCTTACGCGGGACCAATGATTTTATTGTCTGCCAGGCCAAAGCAACTGACATTTGAGAACCTTTCTGCCTTGAGTAACATAAGCTTCTAATACTATCAAGTTAACGTTTTCTGGCATTCATATTTAAATTTCGAGTTTCGTAACAAACTTTTATTTTTTTCTAAATAACAATGTTACATCCACAACTTTATAACCGGTAGTCATCCATCGGCCATTAAATTTATTTTGACATACCTAAATGGCAGCTTTCGTCACATATTTTTTAGTTTGCCAAATTATTACACCTGCACTTAGTGACGCTGAACCTATGGCGACCGGGCTGAACTAACTCCTATTTCATGGACAGTATGTTCAACTGAATAAGTGAGAAAATTTGTGTAACGAGAAATTTCAAAAGCGGCATTTTAAAACTGGAGACCAACCAAAACGGGATATTTTGCCGAAACAGAATCCGAACGACTTTCGGTTTGAGTCGCTGGGCCAATAAAGTCGCGCGTGTCGGGACACCAATTCACCCAAACACGTAAGTGTCGGCCGAAACTTGTCGAAACCGAAACTGAACCTTGGGTCGATCTCTACTTAAATGTCCGTACGTGTTTTTTCTAGCTTTTCTTATGCGGAGAACGCTACAGGTGACGCGGCGTCGGTTATGGGGATCGGTTATTAATCTATATATCTATATCTATACATATAATAAAACAGTAAAAATATTTTGTCTGTACATTTCGAATTTTTGACTGAAATGGATAGAGGGACACTTAAAATGAATAATAGAAAGCAAAAAAAATTTTTTGGAATTTCTTGTCTGTCTGTCTGTCTGTCTGTCTGTCCGTCTGTCTGTCTGTATGTATGATCACGATTATCTCCGAAAATACTGAACCGATTTACTTCAAACTTTCACCAATTGCTTTGTTTGAACTCAGTTTAACATTTAAAGTTTGTTTCATCAAAATCGGTTCATTAAAAAAAAAGTTATCGTCATTTGAATGAACTCAAGGCATGAGTTTGCCTGCAAACATATAGCAAAAATAAAATAATAAGTGACATAAGAAAATTAAAATCCAAAGTCAATTCATCATCATTATACGACAGCATTATACCTATCCATACTATCTATAGTAATCCATACTAAAAAAAAAGGAGAAGCTGACTGACTGACTGACATATCAACGCAGGGCCTAAACTATAAGGGTTAGGAACTTGAAATTTTCCTTTTATAACGTAGGGGAGCACTAAGAAAGGATTTTTTGGAAATTTATCTCCTTAGGGGGAAAAACGGGTTGCAAAGTTAGTATGAAACTTTGTTGTTTTTGAAGTTATTCGAATGAAATTCAGCATGAAGGTTCTTTACTGAAAGGTATGAAACACGAGTAAAATATTTTACTCAAAAATCATCCCTTAAGGGGGTAAAATAGGGGTGCAAACTAAGCATGAAACTTTGCCATTTTTGAAGTTAGTCGAATGAAATTCAGCATGAAGGTTCTTTACTAAAAGGCATGAAACACGAGTAAAATAATTTTCTCAAAAATCATCCCTTAAAAAACATATAATTACATAACAAATGGTTATTAAATGAAACATAATAGTAAGAGAGCTATTAGACGGAAGATAACACATTTCTTGTGGCCTTCGTCAATTAAGTGTTATCATAAGAAACCTATAATATAACGGGGATGCAAAGTTAGTATGAAACTTTCCGTTTTTGAAGTTATTCAATTGAAATTTAATATTAAGGTGTTTCATTGAAAGTCATGAACTAATGTATTCCGGGTTCAACTAATAATTCTACTGTTCCTGAGAAATCGACACTTATGCGGGCGGAGCTGCGGGCCAAAGGCAAACCTGACTTATATATCAACGCACAGCCGAAACTACTGTGCGCAGAAACTTGAAATTTGGCACAGGGATTCTTTTTATGATGTAAATGAGCACTAAGAAAGGATTTTTAGAAAATCAAAGGGGTTGAAGTTTTATGGAATTTTCTCATTTCTGGACTTAGAAGTTTGAAAGTAGGTACGCAAGTTCTCAATTAAAATTAAAAAAGATCTGTTTAGGTGAACCAGACAACATTCTCCCTTGAAGGGGTAAATAGGGGGTAAAGTTTGTATGGAATTTTTCCATTTCTAGACTTAGAGGTATGAAAATAAGTATAAACGTTCTAGGTTACAATTAAAAAAGATCTGTGTGGGTAAAATGTACAAAATTTCCCCCTTAAGGGATAAAGGAGGGACATAAAAGTATAAAAATAAGTATATATGTTTACATTACAATTAAAAAGATCTGTGTAGTTAAAATGGTCGAAATTTCCCCTTAAAGGGGTAGAATATGTGGGGTAAAGGTTGTATGGATTTTTTTTATTTACTTAGAATATGACAATAAGAAGTTCTCCATTACAATAAAAAAATATCTGTGTAGGACAAATGGGCAAAATCCCCTCCTTAAGGGCTAAAGATCTATGCAGGTGAAATGTAATAAATTCCCCCTTAAGGGGAAAAAGCAAAGGGGCAGGGGTTTGTATGGAATTTTTATCATTTCTACTGTTCCCAAGGGAACGACATTAACGCGTGCGGAGCCGCGGGCAACAGCTAGTGAACAATAAAAATACTACAAGCGACCTTTAAGAAAATAAAATGTTAAATATTATGGATGGCAAACGCACGCCCCGTTGCAGCCATGCGCCGCGCAATGCACGTCGCTACAACATAGGGAACAATTGTCTGACTATGGCTCCGCCGCGCCGGGACCCGGCAGGAGGGGAAATTACAAGAAGTTCTGGCTGATGATATTACAAGGATGCCGAAAAGAAGAAAAAGGCGGGATTCGGTCACCGGGCTCCAAAGCATTCCAGTAGAAGATGTAACCGTGAACTCGCTCAGATGAGAGAGAGAGAGAGAGAACACTCAACGGTTACTTACACTAAACACTAAACTTGTCTCTTGGTAAGACAGACACAAAGTTAAATGAGGATGATGTATAAGTAGATAAGCATGAAACCTTTTTCATGCGACTTCGTTTGAGAAGTTAACCAAACTTATTCTTTTATACTATTGTTCCCATTACATCCTTTGAGTACGGAACCCTATAAAATATGTATAGGAACTTGCCCGTACCGGGAATCGAATCCAGGGCATCTAAGATTAGCTGGAACCATTGTGCCTCGAAGCCGTTAAGTACCTATGTGATATTCCAGCGAAAAAAATATTATTTTGAACTCTCGACTTGAATTACGATTTAAGGAGGATCTCTAACGTCAAAAATCTCATCACATAATTAGTAGATAGTTCTTATTATAGATAGCAACATTGGGGGCAATGTCCAATCAGGCACCCACGTGGCGTGGGTTGGGTCTTGATGCCTTTTTCGTTATAATACCTACAAAGGTTAAGGCCAGGGTTTCTCAAAGTGGGGTCGCCAATCGACGGTAGGGGGTTCGCGACATGATTTACGTAATGGTGGCTGCAAGACTGGCAAGTGCATGCGGTACGCATATACTCTCGCTCGCTTAAGGCAGAGGGCACCAGAAAACCATCTAGAAACTTTAACAAGGGACATGGTGCCATAAGTTTGACAAACCCTGGTTTAGGTTGTATTTGTACCTGGTGTTAAGGTTTGCAGCGACCTTTGAGTCGATATCCGATGACATTCTGCGGCTGTTAGGCTGTGATTGAGCATGTTGAATAAGGGGCTCTGTAGGCGGCACCAACATGGCTCTAGTGCGGTCCCGGAGCCTCCCCAAGTCAGAATACGATGACTCGTCACTGGTAGAAAATAAAAGTTTAAACACGAATAAAAAATACAGAGATTATTTAAACAATACTAAAGGTCGTGCTCCTGTTGTGAAGACTAAAAAGACCTGATCATGACGATGATGTATACAATATCCAAAGAAAACCCTGTTCGATCCTTGAAGGGGTAATTCAGCCCGTCAATATGAACTACTTTTTTAATGTTGTGAACTCAAATATTTTTGACGTTCCCATATAAATTGACCGGGCGACCGAACATTTTTGTTTGGAAATATATATTTTTTTGAGTTCCCTGCTTTGATCGACGCGCTGAATCACCCCTTTATGAATCGTACATGGTTTCCTTTACATATTGTATAGAAACTAAATTATAGGCAAGAAATTAATTTGTAAATAGATTTTTAGTGTGGTAGTTTTATGCAGTGTGTTCTGATACACTGCATAAAACTCCAATGCGAAAAATAAATGGAAAGTTATCATAAAAATGGTTCGAAATCGAAACTTAACACTTTGTATGACAGGGACGGTTTTTCTTCGAGCATCGGGCCCCATAGGATAGTTCAAATTGTAGGGCTAATTCTCCTTCAAATTTGTTTCGACTGTATGTATTTGTATACGCCCTGTATGACATAAACATACGATCCTAGGTCTGTAAGACCTAATTATGCCACGTTTAGCATGTTGGGGCGTGTAGGTGGAAACTGAAATCAAAATAGTGAAGGGCCACTAGCAAGTCGCATCGCCTACTAACATGATTCCTCAGAATTTCGCCCATTCCCTCGAACGGCTTTTTTTTCGCCCAGACCAGCATGGAATATATAAAATGGAAACATATTTTTAGGTGTGTGTGTTTTTTTGTTTTTCGTGTATGCAAGTGGCCAACACCGGTTTAAGATTTTTCAAACTGCCTAAGATATTTGACATAGCTTTACAACTGCCATCAAAACAGCCGGGACTAACGGCTCAACGTGCATTTCGAAGCACAGAGGAGCTCGAGACATTTATTGCGACTTGCGGTCATCCATTCCAATGCAAGTGCGAATAAAGACGCATGAACAAAGTGCCTTCTCCATAATAGATACAGTAAGAAAAGTGCCGATGTACACATACTTACTCTATACTTTATAAACTAGGTCAATGTAAAATTACTCATTAGCCAACGTTTAGGCTATATTGTAATTAAATTTCGCGTACTTAAATATAAATACCGCGGAAAAAAAACCAACCCGATGGGGCCTTGTACTATTTGTAGTAAATTTGCCCAATATGTGGTGACGGCCACTGCCCTGTCATTTGCCTATCTAGATGCTTTTGTGTGCAGTGAGTGGGACATTGTGATGTGTATGTGTGATAAATAACATCGTTTTGAAGTCAAGAAACAAGCGGTGGAAAGTAACCAGACAGACTGCTGGATCGCGTATTTCGACAATAAAGCGAGCGGAACCAGCAGGTGCGAGGAGTGTCGCGGCACAAAGCAGTCTATCACATGTCATAAATATTTTCGAAGCACGCTGCACCGAAATCCCCTCTTTGTGTATGCTATATATCTCATGGAATTCGAAATACAGGGGGATTCAAAGAATCAGGTTGTGCATTTTTGCAGTCAAGTAAATTGCTCGGTTATTTATTTACTAGCTTTCGGTCGCGGCTCCGCCCGCGTCAATGTCGATCCCTCGGGAACTTCTTTCCGTAATAAAATGCATCTTATATCCTTCTGTTGTTATCATTATATTGTACTAGCTGTCGTCCGCGGTTCCGCTCACATTCATGTTGATCCCCGGGAACAGTACGTTTTTCCGGGATGAAAGCTATATGTGTGTGAGTGTGTGACTTGTAATCCAGGCAATAACCTATCTGTGTGCAAAATATTCATCTTCGTCAAAATCCTTATGAGTAACAAAAATCCATACATACTCACAAACTTTCGCGTTTCTAATATTAGTAATATTTTCATCAGATCCTGACGGAGGTGAAATATCACTATGGAGATTTCCTAAACGCTTCACAGCAGGGTCACGAAATTTTGCCGTAAGTAGATACTTATTCGTAGACTCTTCCATGCTAGTCTGGGAGAAAAGCAAAATGTAGAATGTACCAGTTGCTTCTCTTCCCGCGCAGATCGTAAAAGCCAATCGAGGGAATAGACGAAAATTTGTCGAGTCATTTTTATAGGCGATGCGGCTAGCAACCCATCTCTATTTTTATTCCGTTTTCCAACTAATGCCCACCAATACGCTAACCGTGGCCTTCAGGTCTTACAGAACTAGGCTTTGTTTACCCCGCAAGGGAAAAAGACGTGATACTTTGTATGTATGTAATTCGTAGGCCAAAAATATATATTTGAAGTTTCTTTCCTAAGATACAAATGCTCTGTTGAAAACACTTCGCTATTAAATGTTTGTGCATTCTGATCAACGATAATCTGACGTACAACAAATAGTTGTGTAACGTGAGTTGTGCATTAAGTACGTACACGTGTATTTTACTTCGCATATGCAAATACCAATAAAACTACACCCTGTACGTTCAATATTTAGAGAAACGTCTGCAGGTTGTATCGAACGATTTAGGCTGCATAGCTGTGAGCGCAAAATCTCCAAAATGTGCATCCGCTCACCGAAAATGTCTTTTTGAAGCTTTCTAAGCTTTGTTATATCCATTCGGGACGATTTTGAATATCAAAACGTATCACTTTATTTATCCTTTTCGGATATATGAGCGGTTTACGCTAGCTATTTTCAAAACTGTTAAGATTTCTTAATTATTAACTAGCTTATAACTTGTTAGGTCGTGGGAATGTGGATCCCTCGGGAACAGTACTTATTTCCGGGTTGAAAGTCCTTACGTCGATGTAGTATGACCTGACCCTAGACAACATGTATATAAAACTTTATCAGTGGTTAAAGCACGAAAGGATAAAAAACAAACAAATAAACAAACCGACTCAATTTCGCAATTATAATATTAGTTAGGATAAGGATATATATCCTCATAAATATGATCAAAGGATATAAAACCTACTAAAATCTTCCTACCACATTGTAATTTATTTTTATATGTAAATAAAAATTAAATTATTTACAAATAAAAGAACCCTTTATATTTTAAACTATATTTATAAATGTATGATATCCTGCATCATAACTATACAATATGTAAAGAAAAACCTGTCCGATCCTTGAAGGGGAGATTCAGCCCGTCGAAATGAACAACTTTTCCTATGGGATCAAAGTACGATATTTTTGAGTTTCCAACTAAAAAAAATGGACATTTCCATACAAAAATGTTCGGCCACGCAGTCAATTTGTAAGGAAATGTCAAAAAAAATTTTTTGAGTTCCCAGCATTGGTCCCATAAGGAAAGTTGTTCATATCGACGGGCTGAATCATCTCTTCAAGGATCAGACAGGGTTTCTTTTACATATTGTTTAGTTAAGATTCTTTTTTGAGAGTCTTTGAGGCAAATTATGAATATTCACTGACCATCTAGGATAATCTCATAATTTAGACCGCATTAAAAACTTAAGCATGTTGATAGTATTTGAGATTAATACATGTACCAAGCTGATCCTACGGCGCGATAAGAAAGATAAGGCTGAGTTAAAAGCACAAAAGAATATACACTTTAAAAGAAACTTTAATTAAATGGTTAGGATTTACGTGACGCTAGTTTATGACGAGTATCTGCGTCTGCCGCGCGCCGTGTTCATTTCCCGTGCTTTCCGAAGAATACAAGTAGCTTTTCATTTTACATTAAGCCGTCAATACTATTTTACAGCATTGTTGCGTTGCATCGAGCTTGATTTGAATGCATTTATGCTATTGATTGTTTAAACAGTGAACATACATAGTTCAATGAAAGATATCGTCACTTCTTAGATTATACTTCAATATAATTATCTAAACATATCCTTAAATGTTATGTTAGTATCTTTGACATTATGTTATAATTTTGGACATAGCAATACATTTGCTTATGTTTACATTATTCACAGTGAAATTTTGATCGTTCTGGACCCTTAAAGGGGTAATTCAGCCCGTCGATATGAACAACTTTTCCTATGGGACCAATGCTGGGAACCCAGTATTAGTCCCATAGCAAAAGTTGTTTCCTAATTTCATCGTGTGTTCATCGCCGTAATAAAGAGGAAAGTGAGAAAGAGATACGGATTAAAATTCTATCGTGCTAGAATTTTAATCCGTATCTAAAGTTTTTACACGCTTTTTATTAGCTTCACCAGTATATTTGCTTGTTTGTAATTTGTTTGTTTGTGACCTCTTTGAACTCGATTGTGTTTAAACGGAAAGACATAATTAAAATTTCGTAGAATTATCAAGTACGGATAACAATACAATAATATGATAAAAGCATGTTTTTTAGTTTCTTTTAAACTGTATTTATTTAAGTTATTCTTAAACCAACCCCATTCAAATATCATCATAACTAAATTGAAAAAGCATTTAGCTAGTAAAAAAGTAAAGTACAAATCTTTATTTGTTCTCCACAATCTTAAGACTAAACTGAACTAAGACATCGCACAACTATTTGTTATATAATGTAAGATTCTGAGAGACCGGTGTCTGAACTAAGCAGAGCTTGTATCTCAGTACACCAGCCTCTCCTAGCTGACAGGTTGCTTAGAAAAACTAAACTCATTTTAAACACCAAACGCTCCAAACACATAAAACAGTAATCTTTTTGAAAATTAAATGTTTACATACCTATCATTTTCGTTGTCATTTTCCTCGTGCACTGTGTCCATGTCTGTGACTGTGACACTGGGCCGCCCCTCCTCATACAGCGCGCCGCCGCGCTTGCCGGGACTCATCTAAACAAATTGCACGTTATGCCTCTTTTCAATTCCTTAATTATGTCTAAGTCCAGCGGAATTTGTAGTGACGTCACAAGTGATGATTTTGCCGCTTTGACAATAAAGTATGACCTCATTCTTATTTTAATCGTTGAACAGTGTTCACATTACACACCGTTTCGAATTATATGGCATACTGAAATCTTCCTTCCGGTTATAGATCTTGACAAATAAAAAAAAAGAAAATCATTTGAATTTAAAACTAGAATTACCTACATACTCTTAATAAATGAAGAATTAAATATGGTGAAAAAATTTCAAGCGGGCTTAATTTATTAAGAGTATATTGAAATAGCATTGTGAATGCAAAATAAAACACTTATAAAAAATATTACCACATATTTACGGTACCCTCCATCGTAACATTAACAGGTAATGTTACGATGGAGGGTGACAAATTCTTATATATTTGTGCATACCAAAGTGAAAAAAATCAGAGGTGCAAAATGGAAGAACATTCGCAACTTGCACAATTCGTAAGGTTACCGACCTACCTGCATATATCTAAATGCCTGCTAGATTTCTTCCTGGAACATTTTTTCATTGCCCTAATCTCCGTCGCAACACTGGGGCGTTCGACGCAGGTAATTGAATTGACACGGCACATCCAAATTGCTTCCAGTAAATGTTTTTATTTTATTTTCCCATTTTTGTCTCGCGGCGGTTCCAAAGCCCCAGTTGGTTACTAAGGCGGCGCGCAAACGAATGAGCGTCTATATCAAGATATGCCATTGTTTACACGTGAGTCAGTATAAAATCTATTGAAGTAAACCACTTGTGCGTGCAGATATTCAGTAATCCTCTAATGTCTACATTTTATGTCAAGAGGCTTACTCCACGAGAGCTGCTCGACACTATCAATTGAGATCTTATCGATACGATGTGGATACTTTTCGTTACGAGACGATACCAACGTCTGTGCATTTAAAATTCAATTTATATCTAGATATATTTTTAAATTTTAATGAAACAATTCCATTCCTGTCTTGGTCTAGTCTTCCATTTGACCCGCGATTATTAAATATTACATTTCGATTCGAGCTTTAAATCGATCTAGCTACCTGTATTCAAGGTACGTCTTCGATCCTGCGCGCGGGTGATCGCATTTCATCATAAATCGAGAGTATATAATCAAATGTTAAATCTAATTCAAATTAGGAGAACCGCATCCAAATCCGTTCACTTGTTTGGCTGCCATGAAGCCACGCACGGTTGATACATACGCGTACTAACAAACTAACAAGTGAATCATATAACATTCTTCTTTTTAATCGCGGGTTAAAAAGCATGGAGTCAGGTAGAGTCAACTGTTAAATGCATTAAACGCATATAGATAGATACATTTTAAGATCGATATATCTCGTTAGATTATGATATATTTTATTATTTCTCGATACCTAATACAGAATACTTTATTTTAATGTATACAAAGAGTGAGATTAAAGAGTAAGTTTGTTTGTCTTGCGTCCGCCGGGCGGTCCGCTCTAAGGTTGTTAGGTTGTTGAATAAGTTTCTGAATTAAGAGAACTAAAAGTTTTCTCATCTCGAGATTACAGCAAAGTGTTTACCGTTTGGCTGTAGGATGCGGCCGCGACTGCGACCGGCCCGCTGTCGCGACGCCTCTCACAACCGACAATGTAGCTATTCTACACGCGACATAACCACTTATTTATTTTTAATTGCTTTTGAAATTGAAAATTTAAATAGACACGATAATTCAGTACCCAATAACGAGGTTTGTTTTTGTTATTAACAAATAAATTAATGCTGCGAATGTAGTGTAGAGTCACTTTAAAATTTTGCTATTGTGTACCTGCACTACATACCTATTTTGCTTTCTATTTTATTTTCCACTCGCACTCGATTTCTATTCTACTTCATGATCTGAGTATGTAAGTAGTAAGTTATGATCTAAGTGTCTCTCATTTCCCTCTTGTATTTAAAGTATCGATGTAAAGTAGCTTGCCAGCACCGAGTCTGTTGATATTTTCATAAGACATTAACGCGAGTGTGCCGCAGCTGATGCTCGATGTGGCTGCACAACGAACTTGCCGTGATTTACGCAAACAAAGTGCTCGCGGCAAATATTGGGTAAAAGTGCTCGCTTAGTTTTATCTTATTGGACTTACATTAAGGTAGAACGTCTGGGTTCGTATCAAAAATATTTAGGATATTGGGTGTCGTTTTGGAGGTAACTGAATATCTAGTAGGTACACATATAATAAGGTAGATACTTTAGTTGTAATATAATTTGACTAGCATTTATATATTTAAATATTGTCTTTTTTACTAGTAGAAATAGTTTAGTTAAGAAAGAAAAATCTTTGAACTATGGTGAAAATCAACTTTTGTAAAAAGTGTTTGTGAAAATTAGACAATGTCCTTAAATGTATGCATGCATGATTGATAATTTGATTATATAACACTTTTGTACGGGAAACAGTAAGGGACGTAGCTTTTCATTCTGTTAAGTTACAAATTAAATATACTGTGCTGACGCGCAATATAAATGTAACAAACTAAATAAATAGCTACTGGTCGTCTGTCTGTTTGTGCTGTAGCGCGCAAAACACGCAAATTGGAACAGATCACGACGCATAGTGCTAACGAATGCAGAGTGCTATTCTCTTCTGTGTACTTATCTCTTCAATATCAATTTCATATATTTGATAACACTATCATAATACAGAACTGCAACCGATTTGAACTACAAGGACACCTGGTAGGAAACGTTTTGTGACGGCGTAGTAAATGTGTACGTTACGACGCGTACTTAAATATTTTGACCAAAACTAAATAGTTACCTAGAGGTTTTATGTGAGTATGGGGATTAATGGCTTACCTATGATGATTTCGTAACATACTATTTTGGCTAGCTCCGTGGCGCAGCAGTCAACACGTCAGACTGCAACACGAGAGTACCCGGGTTCGATCCCCGGCCAGGTCAAGATGGAAAATGATCTTTTTCAGATTGGCCTGGGTCTTGTATGTGTATCTATATATGTATTTGTTATAAAATATAGTATCGTTGAGTTAGTATCCCATAACACAAGTCTCGAACTTACTTTGGGGCTAGCTCATTCTGTGTGATTTGTCCGTATATATTTATTTATTTACCCTTCAAAGGGGGTTAAAGTTAGTTACCTCAGCTTGCGTGGACATCAGCAGAGTTAATTTCTGTCGGTATTCTTCCATTATTTCTTTAAAGCCATTCTTGAATATAATTTTCTTCAATCATTCTTCTCTTTATTAAATACATATTTTATAGTTTTCATCTAATATATAGCTTGAAAACGGAATCAAAATAATAATGGGTTACTAGCCGCATAGTAGCTGGTATATTGTACGTTTTTCCTAGTCTAGGATTTTCCAACTCCAGAAAAATAAAAGATACTCTTTATTTTTTTTATTTTATATAAAATACAGGCTGATTCTTAACCCGACAATAAAGCTAAGAATCAGAATACCTAATAAATAAAATACAAAATTGGAAGAAAAAAATACAAACAGAAAAAAAAGCCCCGAAATTGATTAGTCAGTAAATGGATTAAATATTCCCATTGTCACACTTACAGAGAGTAAAGAGTAGTAAGTACTCTTTGTACTTGTAGTACAGAGAGGGTCGTGCTCCTGTAGTGGAGACTAAAAAGGACCTGATGATGATGATGATGATTGTTACACTTTAAAAATTCTGGAGGCATATCTTATAACATCTTCGTTTTTAGGATTCCGTACCCAAAGGGTAAAAACGGGACGCTATTAATATCGCTCCGCTGTCCGTCTGTCTGTCCGTGTGTCACTAGGCTGTATCTCATGTACCGTGATAGTTAGACAGTTTAAAATTTCACAGATGATGTATTTCTGTTGCCGCTATAACAACAAATACTAAAAAAAAGAATAAAATAAATATTTAAGGGGGCTCCCATACAACAAACGTGATGTTTTTGCTCGATATTGCAACAGGTAGACGCTTAAAATATTCACAGAATATTAAGTTATATATTCACTTTAAAAATAAATAATGAAATAAAAATAAAATTAATATTAAAGGGAGCCCCCCTTTTAACAGAACCCCAAACAACAGACATGTTTTTTTGCCGTTTTTATAGATAACGGTACGGAACCCTTCGTGCGCGAGTCCAACTCGCACTTGGCTGGTATTTTAGGCCATCATTTACGTTACAATCAAATAATCTGATAATTTAAAATATACTTACACATTTTATTATTAACATGCTGTTTTTACAACAACATGTTATTTACAATTCATTCGACTAAAGCTATTATTTTTAAGGGACTTTGTTTTAAGTTTTTAAAATCTGCTATTCGCCGGAAAAAAACCGCTTACTATATAGATGATTCGCCCTCCGACCATTGAGAATGTGATTGTTTTTTTACCACCTTATCTTTAAAGTTCAATCTCCTTGGTCCAATGGATCCCACTATGCTCTACCAAATACATATCTCTTAACAAATACAATAGTCTGATACTATATGTCCTAATTTTGTCTTAAAGTATTTAAGATCCCTATCAATGAATATTATGCCCAATGTATAAACATCAAATTAATTAATAAGTATGTATTATTAACTTTAATAATAGTAATAATTAAACATATATTACTAACCTTAACTAACCTACCTTAAGCACTAGATATGTGCTTAAACCCTTACTCCTTCTTTAGGGTTCCGTACCCAAAGGGTAAAAACAGGATCCTATTATTAAGCCTCTGCTGTCCATCCATCTGTCTGTCACAGGCCTGTATCTTTTGAACCGTAATGGTAGACTTAAGATTTTCACAGAATGTCTATATCTATTTCCGATGCAATAACAGAAAGCAAAAAGGAAATAAAAAAGGGGCCAACAAGAAACTAAACTTTTGTACGTTACATAAATATTGTATGTTGGTACCCTTCGGTTGAGATTTACAACTCGCACTTGGCCGATTTGATTTATAGCTATAGATACACAAACTATGGCTTACCTTTGAGCTTTGTTGGGCACTAATTTTTTTTGTGGTATTTTTCCTTGTCACGGTGCTATTACAGCCATACCGTCAAGAGGCCACCATGATCGACGCCGGACTCTGTGAATTTCGGTGGTCGCGTCCCGTCATCGCCACGTGCTAATGGCTACATTAATTTAAATCGCACGACTTGGATGTACAATACGTGGCGTGATTGTGTACATAAATAAAGCGATCGATTTATCAGGAAGCTGTACGACAGCATGTATAGAAAACGGACATCTTTATTTGGTTTCTGCGTGTTTTTCACATTGTAGTATATACGAGACGAGGTAGGTAGTAGTGGATACGGGGAATACAAAGGCACTTGCAAGAGAGTTAATGTTAAGATTAGACGCTTAACTAATTGTAAAACAATTCTGTCGTTCATATCACGTTATCCATACTAATATTATAAATGCGAAAGTAACTCTGTCTGTCTGACTGGCCCCTTTTCACGCTTCAACCATAGAACCAATTTGGATGAATTTTGGTATGGAGGTAGTTTGAGGCCCGGGGAAGGACACAGGGTACCTTTCATTCCGGGAAATACTTCTGTTACCGAGGGATCGTGATGGGCAAAAGGCAAACCTGACTTAAATATCACACACACAGAAAATTTAAATTTGGTACAGAGGTTCTTTTTATGATGTTTTTATGATTTATTTATATATTTATATTTATATTTATATTCTCAAATTGTTATTATAAATAATTTAGAACCACAAGATAGTTATTAATATAACAAGTAAAGTTTAAATAATATTTGATGATTTTATAACGACGATTTGTTATATTGATATGACATTTTGAAAATTTGGATATCTTGTAGTGTAAGTAAATGTTATCATATTGTAGTTCGTATAATATATATTCCAAATAATATTTACATGCTATATTTCTGGCGAAACATGTTAAGTAACATTATTTATCTTTAACAAAAGCCTTTTTCAAAAAGCCGTACCTAAGGACTTAGCCCGCTAAGCCGCCAGCTTCAATCTAGTTTCAAGTATTGAAAACCGCATTCAAATTCATCCATCCGATTGGACTGTCCCGGCAGACAGACACAGACACGCTAACAAGTGAAACATATAACAACCCATCTTTTGGGCCGGTGTTTAAAATTCTCTTATAGTACTTTCTATTTAAGTTGCAAAATGGTAGCTCGATGGTGACAAGAGCACGGTGGATAATGTTGTTCAAATTGGCATGGCGAGCTATGCGGCCAGCGCTCCTGAAGTATGAAAGTCCGTGGCGTCCAAAGTGGTCGACAGCATCACCGCGGAGGCAATGATGCGGGACATTAGTAACGGCTAAACGAAGACACGTCGCTAAGCGGAAGGTGTGGTCATCTAGGAATGTACCCAGGTTATAAGACGGCAAAGCCTGCAACCATAAACCAGACTCCCATTCAGCAGTTGCAAGGAGACGAGCGCACGAAGATTGGAGGAGATTACACTGAACAACTCTGCATTATCAGCTGTTTTAAAACCAAATAGCCCTTCAGCTCATAAATTATTTAAAACCATAAACAAGCGACTGGTCGAGGTAGGTATCTGGTGACCAAAGGGCTGGCAATTTTTTTGCACAACGCATTAGCATTGCCATCCAAAGTGGCAATGAGGCCAGCCTTTTAGGCACCGCAAGGAAATTATCTGCGTGACATTTTTATTTACAGATATCTTTATTTAGTGTACATACGAGTATTATACAGTTATACTTAGTTCTAGTTGTTAGTTAGTATTATAAAGTTGCAAAAAAAATTCAATCATACGATTCAACATTTTCAGCGAGTTAGTTTTTCCATCGATTAGAGATTACAAAAGGGTACGTGCAAAACGTGATGGACGTGTAGACTAGTTTCAAAGGTGCAAGAGATGCAAGTTTTTCTAGTTTGTAGGCCGCTGGACATGTTCAAAGAGCTTTGCTGTCGGTCGCAGCGTTTGTGCGTCGCCTGTAAGCTGTGCGAGTGGTCCCTGCACATACACCAGGTGATTGAAATCGCTCCGAGAACGAGCCTCTGGCCAGCTTTGACGGTTTGTTTTAGCTTGAAACCTACACATCCGAACTGTTTACTAATTAAGTCTAAACTTTATTTTCTCTTACACACAAATACTATTAAGTAAGTAAGTACGTTTAAGAAATATTGTATACTTTAATATTAGGGATTATGTATTTCTGAAGAGAGGAAGTCAACGCCTATTTTAATCTAAGTGATTTAAAATATACTAATTTAAGAACAAAAAATTACACTTCATTTTAGGCAATGAGTCTACTGGAAGAAACTGTAAGTATTTTAAACACCATTTGATGCTGTATTTCCTACGACATTATTCTTTACTGGACACATGGCAAGTTAGCAGCAATTACCTTTGAAAATGTTGAGGGTACAGTCACCTGCAAAAGTCCATACATAGCCTTAAGGTGAAAATCGAAGGCACTGATATGAAGGAATAACAATATCATGAACCTTATGCCACAAGTATGAGGTTGAAATTTCTGTTATTTTTGAAAAAGTCTCCGTAGCTATACGACTTTTTACGCAACTCCTATATGGACTTTTGCTGACGACCGTACCTAATATTTGTCAAGTACCTGGGCCTAAAGTAACAGTAATAGGTAAATAAGAGAATTGAAAGTGATATCCGCTAAATGAGTCAACGTCGTAATTGTAATGACATTAATGAATTAATTAGGATTCCCCTTTTTGTGGGTATTCGAGGCTCAGCTTTGCGTAAACATTTTCTAAGCGACACAAAGGAAGGCGCGCTGATGCCGCGTGAAATTATGTTCCGTAAAATGAAGTTGATTTTTTTAGTCTCCTTTGACGTTCAAAGTTGCCGGAGTTAATTCAATTTATTGTCTCTCTTAAAACGAGACTCCACCACCGTAATGTTATTTATAGGGTTCACCTACGGCTTGTTGACATGCCCCAAAAGCGAGTGCAGGAGCGCACCGGGCGCCTAAGTGATTCGATACACGTTCAATATGTTTCATTAGGGAGCTCGTGTTCGCTTATTCAATCATATCGGCAGCGAGGCGCGCGCGCCGCACAACGCAACCTCTGTTCGCTCACTCAATTCTAATAATCAGTTTTTCCGACTCGGTAATGGTATACACTCAACTTATGGGCTTGGGAATTCTCAAATACATTTTCCGGTATGCCTTTTTAGTGAATGTACTTGAGCGCACCTATATCATTTAGTGGTGGAAGTAGATTTTCACTTGTCTAGCTCAAGTTTAAGCCAGAATAGTTATATAAATAGTTTATAACTACCGAGTATACGAAATGGAGCCTTGGTAAAAAAAAATATTCATCTGCTTCAATACTACATAAAAACTGGCAAAAAAGTGCCTCAAAGTGCCAAGGCATGCCTTTTCAAGAAATCCGTATCGAACCGACTGGAAAAAACAGTTGTTTTCTTCAACAATGTTTGAATCACGAGACTAGGTACTGTTTCCTTCCTGCGGCGTCAAACGCGGAACGATTCTGAGGAGGATTTCTTCTCGAACGTTGTCTGCGTCCGCTGTCACGGGAAATGGTAATTACCGCCTAATCTCGCCCGGAGCGCAGGGCGGCCCGACGTCCGGATATGAACTTCCGTTATGAACAATTTAGCGCGCGAAATTGGACGACGGCATGCTCTGCATTCAGCCTATCGTAGGTGAATCAGGTGATACGGTACATACGTGTGCCTGCACTCTTTCACCCCCATTCACGGGCGCGGCGTGCACCCGCGAATAACTAAAACTCGCCCCTACTGAATGCGAATCCCATGAAGCTTTTTTAAGGGCAATCTGTACAAAATTGCATTTTTATTCAATTTAAAAAGTTAAGTGTGGAAAATTTTGCTCAGTCTAAATCGTTTAACGAATTCTGAATTTTAAGTAACTTTCTTATGTAGAAAATGAATAGGAACTTATCAGAACTTTTTGCTGACTACTGGGTACAATTTCTTTTTATTGAAGTTTTGTGCATATTGCCATGGGCGTTTTATCTGGCCAAAGGTACCGCTGGTTAATTGCTTATCTTATAATAAATCTAAACATTTACAAATAAACATATTCTAATTTTCTTCTACTTATTTTGAAAATAATTCTTTTGAGCTTCAAATGTTACATAAACGATTACACCGTTATTTATTTCTTCACTAGCTTTCGCCCGCGGCTCCGCCCGCATCAATGTCGATCCCTCGGGAATAGTACTTTTTCCCGAGATAAAAGGTAGCCAAATATATATGTCCTGCTCCGTACTCCAGAGAACTTGTGTGCAAAATTTCATGATTATCGGTTCAGTAGCTACGGCGTGAAAGCGTAACAAACAAACAAACAAACTCACTTTCGCATTTATAACATTAGTTAGGATTAGGATTAGGATATGGTATGACTCGGAACGTAACTCAAAATAAAAATCTGTATATGAAATATTTACAATAAAGTAGCTAGGTGCTTATTTGTTTCCTATCCAATGTCGAAAGCCTACCGTAAGTTACGTACATAAGTTAGATACTGCTGGATGCAATGCAATTGCCACATTTCTGATTTTGGCATTATGAACATGAAATGATGCGTACCTATAGATGCAAATGATGATCACAGTACGCGCAGGGTAATGATGGCCATTCATCGTGATCTGCATTGATACAGAGCCATTATTGCTTGCGAGTTGCGACCACAAGGCTGCCGTCAGCTATTTGTCAATGTGGGTGAACTGATAGCTGTCTAAGTCTCATGATAGAACATAATCACAGACCAATCAGACGTCGGTAATTGATACAGTGCCCGTGGCCTAATATCCAAGCCTAATATGCATTGTTACACATTTCAATGGTTCGTGCTCCATTGTAAGTTCAATTATTATCGACCCAGTAATCCGGGAACCTCGACCAATGCGTTAATCGCAGCACAATCGATTGAGATTAAAATATTCCGGTATTTAAGTCAGTATCCGAGGGTAAAATCCGTTTTGCACATACGAGACATGACGTTAATAAAACGTCAGATGCCGCGTATCGTATATAATTAACTTACGGCGATACCAACAAAACAGCCAGCTCAGAAATCAGTGCGGATGGCACCGCTCAAAATGCAATGAAATCGTGGAAAAATCATTTGGATATTCAGAGAGCGAGGAACGAATGGGCGGCCGGTTATTGTCGACTCATACAGCCTCCAAATGGACTGCGCTCGTTCAATTTCGATACTTTTACAACACAATAGACTGGAGTAAGGCGTGTTCGCTCACCTGTCAAATTAAAAAAAGCACTTGCATATTCAAAATAAACTAAAGGCCTCATATTGACATTCGGGACATATCCAATATGGGATCTTTTGATTCCGTTTTTTTGTTCCTACCCATACATTTTGATTTAATTGAATGTTAACAGCTATATGTGCAAATACACCGGTGAGATTTAATATAGTTTTGTTCGTTTTTAGGGTTCCGTACCCGAGGGGTAAAAACAGGACCCTATTAATATGGCTCCGTCTGTCTGTCACCAGGCTGTATCTCATCAACCGTGATAGCTATAGTGTTGAAATTTTCACAGATAATGTATTTCTGCTGCCGCTATAACAACAAATACTAAAACACAGAATAAAATAGATATTTAAGGGGGCTCCCATACAATAAACGTGATGAATGAGCTTGAAATATTCACAAAATATTAAGTTTTATATTCACTTAAAAAATAAATATTTAAAATAAAAATTTAAGGCGGTCTTCCATACAACAGACATTATTTTTTGCCGTTTTTATAGATTATGGTACGGAACCCTTCGTGCGCGAGTCCGACTCGCACTTGGCCGGTTATTTTTACAAAAATTGTGTACTGTTAGCAAGTTCTCTGAAACAACCGTTTTGTTCTTTAGGTAATGTTTAAAAAAAAATATAGCTTGTTGCTATTATTACATTTTTTCTATCTATTTTTATCGGAAAATTCAAAATTAGTCTTCTCTACGATTCGCAACTTTTACTTAGGTATACTCCAAATCCAATGTATCTTTATAGATACATTGGATGAAAGCCAAATAAATAGATGCGTATTTATATACACATCTATTTATTTGGCTTTCAAGCTAATACAAAAAAGGCCCAGAAGCTTTACTTGAAGAATAATTCATTATTCATTGAAGTCTTTTAATTTTTTATGCACATATTGCTCATTCTCTGGTTACTCGAAGAAGCCTGGTGTCCTGCACGCATTTGAATTTTCTTTTTACAAGCTTTTATTTAATTTGCTATGCATGTATGTAACTATGTTTGTTCAGGTGAAATCTTACAACTCAATTTTAAAGCAGATATCTTCCATCGATTGCGCTGAAAGTGTATATATATTCGTTTAGTATGTATGATAGATAATGCAAGGCTAGCTGTGTGACTTCATTCTCAATCCAACAAAGCGGACTATCTAAGTATTTATTATGCACTATTACATATGTACATCAAAAGTCTTCAAAGTGCCTCTACGTGTTGGACTTTTGGCCCCACGCCAGACTCTCAAAGGTTTAGGTCATCAAGCCTATTGTGCTTTGACCTCTGTGGCGCAGTGTTACCACAAGTGCCTTAGAATTGCAGGGTCTTAGGTTCTATTCCCGGCCAGGTCAAGATGGAAAACGATATTTTTCAGATCGCCCTGTGTTCTGGATATTTATTATAAACTATGGTATCGTTGAGTACCACGACGCAAGTTCAAACTTATTGTGGGGCTAGTTCCTATTTATTTATTTACTAGCTGTTGCCCGCGGTTCCGTCTGCATTAGTGTCGATCCCTCGGGAACAGTAGAGTTTCTCGGAATTAAAAATACCCTATGTCCTTCCCCGAGCCTCAAACTACCTCCATACCAAATTTCATCCAAATCAGTTCAATGGTTGAAGCTTAAAAAGACGACAGACAGAGTTACTTTTGCAATTATAATATTAGTATTAGTATGGAAGTATGGATGTTATTTATACTTCTAAGTCCAGAAATGAAAAAAAATCCATAAAAGCTTTATCCTCCCATTTTACCCCTCAAATTTTGTCCATTTCACCCACATATATCTTTTTTAATTGTAATCGAGAACTTACATACCTATTTATTTTCATACTTCATAGTCCAGAAATAAGAAAATTTCCAATTTCCATACAAACTTTAACCCCCTTCTGGGGTATTTTTTTCCAGTTCACCTACACAGATCTTTTTCAATTGTAATGGTAAATTTATTTTCTTATTTTTCATACTTTTAAGTTATAAATAAATAATAAATAAATATATACGGACAAATCACACAGATTGAGCTAGCCCCAAGATAAGTTCGAGACTTGTGTTATGGGATACTAACTCAACGATACTATATTTTATAACAAATACATATAAAGATAAACATCCAAGACCCAGGCCAATCTGAAAAATATCATTTTCCATCTTGGCCTGGCCGGGGATCGAACCCGGGCACTCCATGTCGCAGGCTGGCGTGTTAACCACTGCGCCACGGAGCTGTCTAGTTTAGAAATGAGTAAATTTCTTTACGAACTTTATCCCGCTATTTTACCACGTCAGGGGAAAATATCGTCCATTTTTCCTATACAGATATTGTTAATTGTAACCTGGAACTTATATACAATTTTTTATACATCTAAGTCCAGAAATGAGAAAATTTCCATACAAAATTTATAACACCCACCCACCCCATTTTAACCCTTAAGGGGGGAATTTTGCAAATTTCATCTAAACCCATCTTTTTTAATTTTAATCAATAACTTGTATAACTACTTTCACACTTCTAAGTCCAGAAATGAGAAAATTCCATATAAATTTTACCCTTTTAGAAGGTTAATTTAAAAAAATCCTTTCTTAGCGTTCACTCACATCATTAAAAGAACCCCTGTACCAAATTTCAGTTTCTAGGCGCAGCAGTTTCGGTTGCGTTGATATATAAGTCAGGTTTGCCGTTTGCCCGCGGCTACGCCGCCGCCGATAATGTCCATCCCTCAGGACCAGTAGAATTTCCCGGAACAAAAGGTACCCTATGTCCTTGTCCTATGTACCGGGTCTCAAACTACCTTCATACCAAATTTCATTAATATTTATTTAATTAATTTATGCTATATATTTGCAGGCAAACTCATGCCTTGAGTTCATTAAAATGACGATAACTTTTTTTTTAATGAACTGATTTTGATGAACCACACTTTAAATGTTTTGCTGGGTTAAACAAAGCAATTGGTGAAAGTTTGCAGTAAATCGGTTCAGTATTTTCGGAGATAATCGTGATCATACATACAGACAGACAGACAGAAAGACAAAAAATTCGAAAAAAATTTTTTTGCTTTTTATTATGCTTTTTAAGTGTCCCTCTATCCATTTCAGTCAAAAATTCTAAATGTACAGACAAAATATTTTTACTGTTTTATTATATGTATAATATACTAGCTGTTGCCCGCGGCTCCGCCCGCGTTCGTGTCGATCCCTCGGGAACAGTAGAATTTCCCGGAATTAAACATACCCTATGTCCTTCCCCGGGTCTCAAACTACCCCCATACCAAATTTAATCCAAATTGGTTAAATGGTTGAAGCGTGAAAAGAAGACAGACAGAGTTACTTTCGCATTTGTAATATTAGTATGGATAGGTATAATGCCGTCATATAATGATGATGAATTGACTTTGGATTTTAATTTTCCTATGTCACTTATTATCCTAACTAATATTATAAATGCGAAAGTGAGTTTGTTTGTTTGTTTGTTCGTTTGTTTGTTTGTTTGTTTGTTTGTTCGTTTGTTTGTTTGTTTGTTTGTTACGCTTTCACGCCGTAACTACTGAACCAATCATGATGAAATTTTGCATACAAGTTCTTTGGAGTACGGAGAAGGACATAGGCTACCTTTTATCCCGGGAAAAAATACAATTCCCGAGGGATCGACAATGACGCGGGCGGAGCCGCGGGCGAAAGCTAGTATATATATAAGTAATAAGTAAGTGCTTTATATTTGCAGGCAAGGCAAACTCATGCTTTAAATTCATTCAAATGACGATAACTTTCTTTTTAATGAACCGATTTTGATGAAACAAACTTTAAATGTTTTGCCGAGTTAAAACAAAGCAAAAGTTTGAAGTAAATCGGTACAGTATTTTCGGAGATAGTCGTGATCATACATACAGACAGACAGACAGACAAGAAATTCTAAAAAATGTTTTTTGCTTTCTATTATTCTTTTTAAGTGTCCCTCTATTCATTTCAGTCAAAAATTCTTAATGTACAGACAAAATATTTTTACTGTTTTATTATATGTATAGAAGATAGATGAGGGAGAAACATACCTACTAATATAAAATTAATTAAATTAGGGAAGAATTAATTGAGAAAATGTAGAGTATTGAAAGCGGAAGATTACTTGATATGACAGAGGTCATATGTTAATTTAGCTTTTCAAACTAATTAAATGTATTAAATAGTACCTACTAAGTATATACTCGTAATGTGTATGCCTGGTTATTTTCAGATTGTCGAAATTTTAAATTGAATTTTCGGTGAAATAAAAATTTGGATAACCGAAAACAGAGGAAACAATTTCGGTCAAATAATCGAACAAAACAAATTCACATTTAGGATGGGTAACCATGCTTTTTTCATTAACGTTTTTAGGTTTAACTTTTGATAGATTAAGGCCGAGAACACCTTACTGACTGAGAAAAAGATATGATGCTAAATAAACTCTGATTGAAGCAAAACCTTTGTTATTCATGGAATGATAAGGTGTATATTCTTTTTTATATAAATCCTATTTAAATTATAATACAAAATATGCTACCTTTGTGAATTTGGTCAGAGTAAAGCATAATATCAGGTCCTTTTTAGTCCTGTAGTGGACCACAGGAGCACGACCCTCTCTGTACTACTAGAGCCATACTTGGCCAGAGCAGCCAGAGGACTTGCCCTACACTCTCCACGCTGGCCAGACGGGTTGGAGAGATCTCACAGATGTTTATAGGCTTTGTTTAGCTTGTATTTCCTAAGTCTAAAAAGATAATATTAAACTTAACCTGATGTTGATGAAAGCATAATATGTACAGTCAGGGGTCATAAGTGCAGTCACACTCTGATGTCCATATTCCATTGCACGGTCCGGTGCAATCGATGTGTGAGTGTGTTCAACACACTATAATGCGTCATAAAGAATAACAAGCTGTAAAATGTGAATGTGTTCGTTAACATCAACGCTGGTCTAACTAACTTATTATTCTTAGGTCTTATTATAAAACGAAAAGGTATACAAATAACATTTTTTAACATCAAAGTGTTGCTATAATTCGACACTTCTCATCATAAGATATTGGTGTAATTGGTAAGATAACCAGCTGGTGATCCAAATGGCGTCGGTTCATATCTCACAGTCATGTTAAGATATAGAAAATTTAATTTTACCAACGAGATTTTTAATACATAAGTTTTGTTTTTTAGTGACGAGATTAAATTATATCTACAAAAATATATCGAAGTTTAAATAAATAAAAATCGTAATACTTGATCATAAAGTTTTATTTATCAAAATGTCGAGTAGTTATTTGATGAAGTCTGATTATGAAATAATTAATATGAAACTTGATTATTTGATTGAATGGTTTATTTTACAACAATCCTATAGATTGAAGTAAGCTTAAGTATTCGTTTTCTCGAGGAAAAGAGGATTGAAGCTTAATCTCATTCTTACAATATAACCAGCACTATCCCCTGAAAAAAGTATAATATTAAAACGTAAAAAAAAAACATTTTTTTTTTATGTTCTCTAAACCGTCTATTAACAATTCTTGCACGGTATATGGGACAATTATCTTGAACAAAATTAAATTCACTTACACTTTCTACGGGGTAAATACTTTGCACTAGATAGCATGACGTCGTTCAACACTTCCACATAATTAGAGCTATAGGCTCGCGTAGATATAAACTCCAACTCGGCCGGCCCTTGTGCACTTATCCAGCCTCACATATTTACACATATACGACCAGATTCTGTGTTCTGCAGCACATTGGTTTCCACATATCGTGTATTGTTTTTACGCCATAAATAAAGTCTTCCTTTTCAACCGACTTTTTGAACTTCCTTCGTCTTGATGACCATTTGACGAATCATCCAACGACGCACAGTATTTCTCTAAAAAGAAAAATATAATTTTATTCTCGTCACAAAAAAAAGCAATATTGTTTCTTTGATTCAACCGCAGCCCAACCCTAAAATGATAAAAATGAGAACTTACGCTTAAACCGCTTAAATGTCCTCGGAAATTTGAGATAGTGAAGACCATTTCTATGCCAGGTCACAATATTAGCACTAGGTTCCATATTAAATATTGGCTTGCATATTGACGATAATTAAGCAAATCACAATAGTACAACCGCTCGTTTCCAAGTTCACGTCAGACGGCAGGTTATTGTAGCCAACAATTATAATTATTTTACTACCACCCTCAACTTTTTAGTTGGAGTAAATGTTATAAGACTTTGTAATCTTATTCGTAGCTTGGTAATAATATTACAAAGAACTGCCAAGTCACCGCAATCTGTGACAATATAGGATTTTAGAACATAAAAGTTTTATTCACTGACCGTGATTCGAACTCATGTCTAATAGTTTGTTGCGCATCACCATTCTTAGTCTTAACCACTAGTCCAAGCACACTTTACTAAGAAGTTTAAAATTAAGAGTTGCTTTTCCAAAGACTGTATGAACTAATTAGTTATCTCTATCTTGTTGGGTTATATTGAAAGAGAGCGATATATAAATGTGCGCTTATGAATGAAGAAGAAGGTCGTAACTGCCAATATTTGTTCATACTATTGCGTTAGGAAACTGTGACTGCAGTTATGATGCCGACCGTACATCTCCATAGCAATGACATTGATATTACGTTGTGCTTGCGTCAGCTAGCGGCACCTCGTCGGACAAGTTAGTCCAACTGTGCGGCACGGCTAGCAGCGGTGGTTGTCTCCGCTCTCTGATATAGAATAAATAAATATATACGAAAAATCACACAGATTGAGCTAGACCCAAAGTAAGTTCGAGACTTGTGTTATGGGATAATAACTCAGCGATGCTATATTTTATAACAAATACATATATAGATAAACATCCAAGACCCAGACCAATTTGAAAAAGATCATTTTCCATCTTGACCTGACCGGGGATAGAATCCGGGGCCCTCGTGTCGCAGGCTGGCGTGTTAACCACTGCGCCACGGAGCTCGCCAAGCCATATAGCTTGATGAATAGAAGCACGGAGGAGCTCAAGAAATGCATAAGCCACTTGCGGTCACCCATCTCAGCGGGGACTGATGTTCACGCCCACTAGGATCCTAATTGTCAGGTGAAAAAAAACACGATTGATTGAGATCACTAAAAAACAAACTACGACAAGCAAAATGACGTGGTGTACGCTCACAGCCCTAAAGAAGCCGCGTAAGTGGTGGGAAAGATGCAACATGGACGTACATCAGTCAACGTTTGGTGGGGAGCGTCATATCAAGGAGTCACAAAGCTACATAATGAATGAAGACTTCAGCCGAAGTGTATCAAGAGACTATCCTGGATCGTGCTGTGATACCACTCAGCAGTACAATTTTGAAAAATACTCTTATATCGTGGATTTCCAGCAAGACTCTGCACATGATTACAAGGCGCGAACTACGCAATCTTGGCTCAAAACCAACGTTCCCAAATTTATAAGTGCAGAAGATTGGCCCTCGTCTAGCCCAAAACTTAAACCCTGGACTATAAATATATTGATCTGTTTTAGAGGACATGTCCTGCTTTCAACGATACGCTGACATTGAGTCTCTTAATAAATGTCTGAAGCAAGCTGTTGCTAAAATACTCATGGGAAAAATGTGTATTAGATCCATTAATCCGTCGCCAGACAGACAATCAGAAGTCAAAAGTGATCATTTTATAAATAATAAATAATAAATAAATAAATAAATAAATAAATAAATAAATAAATAAATAAATAAATAAATAAATAAATAAATAAATAAATAAATAAATAAATAAATAAATAAATAAATAAATAAATAAATAAATAAATAAATAAATAAATAAATATATAAATATATACGGACAAATAAATAAATCATAATTATACTTTAGTTTTTGCCAAGATTTAATAAAAACTTAACATTTATGATATTACTAGAGGAGAGAGGGTCGTGCTCCTGTAGTGGAGACTATAAAAAGACCTGATGATGATGATTATGATGATATTACTTCGGAAAATATGTATTATCATTTGTAACATAATTTATGGGTAGACTAGGATAGGTATAACGGAAGACTTGGCATTTCACTTAAAGAGCATGAAAACAGCAGATGTCGAAAGTTTTTTGATAAGTTTCTGCGATATTTTTGTCGCATATTGTGAATTGAAAATACATACTATCGCGTCTTTTTTCCTTTCGGGTTTGACAGAGCCTAGGTTGAAACACGACTGCACTGCTAATTTTTATTGAATAAAATATTGTAGCGAACAAATATAAGGTAACGTATTTTCAAAATACAGTTTATTAGCTCAAAAGGTTTTTAATTTTTTTTTATGTCTGGATTCTGGATTTTGATGTCCGTGGTCATGGTTGCGTGGTTTACGTGGTAGTTTTGACCCAACAAATAAATTTTTGGCCATCTAAATGAAATAACTTTGAGTTTTCGAATAGTTTTGTATGATAATATTTTTTTATTACTTTGGTTAATTGACCGAGCGAGCGAAGCGAGCGAAGCGTCTCAGTTTCCACTGGCCCAAAATTCTTTTGTCCGTCTGTCTGTCTGTCTGTCTGTCTGTCTGTCTGTTCTCGCCTACAGGTCGCATTTCTCAACCGATTCTCATGTAATTTTGTGAGCAGGTTTGGTAATTATATTGAATTTTTTTGTCTTGCCAGTTTTTTGAAATTTTGAAAAATGGCGGATATATGGGGGTCCGAAACTTAAAAAAACGCATAGCACAGCTATTTGAAAAAAAAATCAAAAATGTCATTAGACTTTTTTGTTATTCTCATTAAGACGCAACTTTTTTGTCTGAACAACTTTTTTATACGATAAACTTGAACGTGTTTATAGTCGGCAATTGGCCCAAAAGTTGTCTGAAATCGATTATCTGTATATTTATGAAAGAAGTTGAACTACGTAAAGTGGGAGAGGGAGTAAAATTGAACAACTTTCCCTAAGGAACAAAAATCAAAATATGAAAAATATTTTTTGGCTTAAAGCATGATACTGCGTATTACTTTTATAATTGAAAACTTAGAAACCTATAATAAAAATTAAAAATAAATAAAAAAGATTCACATGCTATCCTGTGACTTGAACCCGGGGCTTATGGCCACTTCTTAACTTAAAGTTCGCATGTTTGTCTGCCATAATAGTTGAAATTAGCGTCCTATTAAAATTTTGATCAATTGATAACATAACAACTATGAAACCGGGTACTTAAACTTTGCCTCCCATTCACCCATGCCAAGTTTGCTATTCCGATATTTCCGATCTTGAAGAGGATCACTCCAACTTAGTTAATGTGTACAAAAGCATACTAAACATGGTGCTCAAGGGCCGTGTTTCCATACAAGAGTAGTCCCCTGATTCCTCACCGGATAGTACCAATAAAGTAATGATTTTTTACTAAAAAAATCCGTATGTTAAAATTTTTTCATAATTGAATTATTTAAAGAGATATGAACCTTCAAAAACATGAAAAATTAGTACGAATTTTCGTTGTGTTCAAACATCAATAAAACAAATTTGGGCAATTATATAAGAAAAAGAAACGCATAAACACAGCCATAGCTTATATTAAATTGTAATGTAAAAAGAAATTAAATCGGTTGAGTTTTGGAGAAGAAATTAGAGGACTACGAAGCGTTAATTTTGTGTACTTTTTATAGGTATTTTCCGGCCGAGCTGCAGTTATCTCTATCGCACTCTGCGGGGTTTGTTTGGGCACGCGGCGCGACAGCAATAGATATTATAAATATATATTTTTCAATTCTCTCGAGCTTAGTATTTCCTCTCAAAAAAAGGGTCTGGTCGGGTCTTCTGCTAAGGGGAATGTAGGTTTCAATTTCCGTTTCCTCTGGTACCTAATTAAGAGCAGCGGGGATTGGGAAATAGTACCTAACTGAAGGAAATCATCCTTTAGTCAATTAGCATATCTGTAACAGATATATTTTAGAGCACTGGAGGGCAAATGTGGATGTTGGTTGTGAGGGCTCGCGAGGTCTACTGTTCTCGCAGAACCACTAGTTGTAAATTCGTTTAAATAAAAGCGGTTAAATCAAAGTATAAAAAACAAATAGATAAAATGAAAAAGAAAACATTTGAGTCTCAACCCAGCAACCCACCTCAACAAGCAAGACTGAAAACAGAACAGAGATCATTACACAAGAAATTAAAGAATGAATTAGAAAAGAGTAAAGTGTAAAGCTATTCTTTGAAGATGGTGAAAACAGCCAGTTTTGTCCAGGAAAAAAGTTTATGCTCAGAGAAATTACTGATAATTATAATTACAGATAGTGTCATTTTTTTTAAATATGTAATTAACTGTTATATATTTGTGTCATACTTTTAGGATGCGTTTCCATTGACGTGGAGTGGGGCGGAGAGGAGCTTAGCGGTGCATGAATTGACTAATCACAAGACTCAAAATCTGATTTCGAGTTTTGTGATTATCAAAGATAATGCTTGATTTATTCTGAAAAAAAAATACGATATCTGTGTTAGTTACGTACATTTTCTTTTACTTAATAACAATAACTTATTTGCACATTTAATAACTCGTTTCAGAAGTTAAATTTAAAATAATCATTTTCGTGGTGTGTTTTGAGATTTGCGTAGCCTCCAATTTTTTCATCTCGATTATCTCTGTAAGTATATAGCTCTCTGTAGTGCCTCTTCTATAAAAATATTAATTTTGCGTATATTATAAGATTCTAAAGTCAATTTCAAATAAATATCAAATTTGAAAATTGCCACAAAAGTCACCAAAGAATGCCTCGCACTCGAAGAAACACCCGGATATGGCACTGGCGATGGACGTCTTTGTACCGCAGGTCCAACTGGATTACACTTGCCTTGAGCAAGCTCAGGATAAAATATGACCTCAGGAAGATTATCGTCATAATTTTTGGTGTTCCGTACTTCGAAAGACATAAAATACTCTTATAGGTTCACTTTGTTGTCCGACCGTCTATCTGACTGTCTGTCAACACTCTTTTTCTAACAAAACGTGGGGGTATCATCATCAATCATATGAAATACTGACTACTGTCCCTTGGAGCTGTGAAAAATCAAACTTCTAAGCAAACGCAATCAAAAGATACAACCGTTTATGCCGCAAATTTAGACATTCACAATCAAAAATTCAGAATCAAAGCCGGGTACCTACTTCCCGTGAACTCAGAATCTTGAAATTTGGTACGAAGCAATGTCTTATATAGCAGAAATAAAGAAAAGCACAGAAAAATGGCGAAAATCATACATTTTTAGTTACATCATATAATAAAAATATTTTAATAATTTTAATCTTACTCTAGATAATGGTACGGAACCCTTCGTGCGCGAGTCCGACCCGCATTTGGCCGGTTTTTTCAGATGAACAAACCATGTCAACAGGATTAACATAAGCTGAGCCTCTATACCATACACCCACCGCACATCGTAGAACCTCTGTATTTGAAAGAAAGAATAAGACAAAATTGTTTATTAGGCAAAATTTATTATGTTTTTACACACAAGCATGCATCAAAACGGCCTTCGCTTAATATGTGTGAATCATGGTAGGAATGACGATCTAAGATCGAAGTACAGACCAAAAAAATAAATTTTTATATAGTACTAAATCTATTCAGTGGATCGATTTTTCATCCTTTACAATCGACATTGGATTTTCTGTTTTGGTAAAAACTATAAAATTATTTACAATTAGTTGAATGTACCTTGCCAGCAGTAGAAATCAGTGCGACCTTCACCCTTATAAAGTTTGCAAATTATGGCACCTTCCACACCTTGAGGAGCCTTTCTCATTCCCAAACACCAAGGATATTGTCAAATAACCTGCTGAGTATACATCATATTTATATAGGTATCTCTGATGGAATAAATGGTTGTGCCTTTACAGATCCACTTTATCGTCCTCGTTGTCCTATAATCAGTCGATTGGATAGTCAGACAAGAAGCATGTAGTGACTGGTTGCAGGTGCCTAAATCGACCCATACCTATGCCTTGGACCTATTACAAAGGCATCACTCCACCGCTGTAAAAACCAGGTTTAATTATATTGTCAGGCAAAATAATTAATAACAACAGACTATTTGCTATTTTTTATTAGTGCTATGTAACAATGGATATGGCATTTACACATAAAAATGGCATACAGACACACTCATATTTTTAAAATATAATGTAAGAAACCTGCGTAAACAATATAGACGCCATCTTGGTAATTACATTTAAAAGCACGATTACGATGAATACCCACACATTTTTTAAATCACTATTTTAATCGTTAATAGTGATCAATTTTATTCTATAACTCTATATTTAGGTACATAATGGAAAAAGAGCAGCAACAAAATAATACAAATGCAAAATGTGATTCAAAATATATTAAAAAAAACAACGGTTGCACTCCGGGAGTGCCGGCAGAAGTGAAAAACTCGCCTTTGCGTCGGTCTCAGGTCACTTACTCGAGTTAAACATTTTTACCCATTCCAAAAAGTGCACAACGCCGCTAAAGAAGTATTTACATCAAAAAAATATTTTTATGTATAAACTTCTTACGTTAGTGGGACATTTTTTACGTGATGCGTGAATGAGAAATAAATGGTGAGTTGACATTTGAATAAATTATGATTTAACAAAATTGGTCCCAATAAAAGATTTTAAATAAAAAAGTCACAATTAAATACTAACATTTTGATCACTATTCAATTTGATATGACTTAATTTAACTTCAGTATCTTTTTTTATTCTGTTTAATTTTTTTAATACATACACAAACTGCAGACTTTATCAGTAATTACATTTTCTTGCCGTTCCAAGTTTGTGATACCCGACAGGGTTCATATTATACCAACTTCTATGCAGTGACTTAAGCACTGATATTGAATGCAATAAATAAATTGAAATTTATGCTTCCTCGTAAATGACTCCAAATAAACAGTCTCCCACAGATCTATCTCTATCATACATTCTATAAATAGGGCGATTTTGAATTTCCTATTAATATTTTAATATTGGAATCAGATTCCCTAATAAAAAACATGTTCGCAAGAAAATTTAACGTATGGAAAACATAGTCTTTCATACGACCATAGGAGTTTACCATTGTATATTGTATGGAAGGCCTAATTTTCATTTCTTTTTTTTACCTTTTTCTTGTAGGTCTATATTCTCATAGGGATTTAATATATTAGTGTCAGGGAGTCTGCATAAGTGCCTAGGTTAATTTCGGGTAAACAGTTATAGTTTTTCTGTGTTCATTGTATTATTTATCATTAGTACATATTCAAACATTAACTTTCAGGTTAAGTAAGTAATTTGTGATTCTATAGAACAATAAGTTATTTTGTTCTATAGAATCTGAAGTCCCTTGAGACTTCTACAGAAATTAATAAATCATACAAATGACGTGATACAACAATATTGTGAAGAGTATTCAAATTACGCAGTTTCGAATTGTGATGTTAATACTAGTTCGAGTGCTAAAGTAGTTGAAGCTCGCTTCGTATGAACTCGAGTGGGATCCAATCAGCTGAGCTGCGCTGTTGTTCGCCGCACATTTTGCAGGTTTCGTCGACAACGAACCGAGCTGCACGGTTACATTGCCTCGAAACCCGAATCATGTGTGGATTCTTCTTACACTTGTTCGTAATTTCTTTCTTCGTTGAGACTTCTTCGTTCTTCTGTACAAAGCTAAATAATATTTTTCTAAGCATAGATAGAAAATAAATTAATAGTCAAAGCAGGTAAAAGTTAAATGGGTACTAAAACGGTTAATATAGCCGAATGTAGACGTAGTTTTGAAAATACTATAGGTGTAAAATCCGAATTTCAAGTTTAAATAACCAACAAATCACAATCGTTACCGCAAATACCCACATTGATTGTACGAGTATAAAGAAAGTAATAAAGTCAAAGTAAGTACATAATAAAGTCTAAACTTAATATTTTTTGCTTAAGTAAGTGTGTTCTATTAGGGTTCCGTACCCACAGGGCAAAAACGGGACCCTATTAATATCGCTCCGCTGTCCGTCTGTCTATCACCAGGTTGTATCTCATGAACCGTGATAGTAAGACAGTTGAAATTTTCACCGATGATTTATTTTTGTTGAACAAATACTAAAAAATAGAATAAAATAAATATTTAGGGGGGCTCAATAAAATTAATATTAAAGGATTCTTCATTCCATTGCTGGACAAGGGTCCAGCAGTGGACTTTCTGTAACTGTAATGATTCATCATCTGTATGGGTTAACCACACACAAAGCTAAGATAGTTAAGTTAGTTGAGTTGGGCTGCTTATTCAGTAGTTTAAATGTAGGTTAAAATATTACTGCATATGTAGGTATTGACGGTTAGCTAAACTGTATGAGATGATAGCTCATACATCATCATTATGATGACTGAAGACATCATAATTATATTTTGCATACGCGTTGTCTGGGATACGGAGAAGGACATGGGCTTTTCATTTCGGAAAAAAGAGGTGTTCCTGTGGAACTACATTAACGCAAGCGGAGCCGCGGGCGAAAGCTAGTAAATGCATTCTTCTTATTTTTATGCCAAAATCTGAGTGAGATCCGATACTGGGTTGTGTCGTATGTATTTATTTTTTATATGCCCAGATACGAATATATATATATATATATTTATTTTTACTCAGTTGGTAATCGGGCGCCAAGGATAGATAGTGATGTATCAAAAAATATAACGTAATAAAACGCTATTTATAATATATAAATCTTAATCATGTAAAGATGATTTTGTAAATTATATGTATGAATACATTTTTGGATCAAATCAGTAGTGATAAGTAAATAAAGCAATGTTTTTAGTTTTAATTTTCATAATGAAACCGAGTATGAAATAAATTATGATGAGACATGAAAAGTATGGCTTTAGGTTATTTTAATTATAAAATGGACGGCAATTAATTAAATAAGAGTGGCCTTGCTCGGCAAACAAACGGCGTGTTGACTTCGTGCCACTTTCTGTCACCGACCAAACTTGGGATGTATTGTGTACAGTTTTAAAGAATTCCATATTCTAGCTTATTTTAGAAAATTGAAAGGAAAGCTCAAATTGTCACTAATTATAATATATGCAGTTAGGGTTTATAACCTTTAATTAGAAAACTTACTTATTAAAAATCCTTTAGTTATATTTTTTTTGTGTCTCAATTTCGCTGCATATAGCCTTATTTCCAAAATAACAACATACACCAGTTACAAAAGTGATTAAAAGAAGCAATCAAAACTTGTCGAAATAAAACACGCAGCTGATGTTAATATTCTCTTATATCATCGGCGTAAAGTGTGCCAGCAATTAACCGAAAGAGTTTGCCGGCGGTCGTCGGCCTGCCCCTTAAGATTAACGCACGTTTAAGCATTCCCTCTCTCACTCAACAGATGACCAATTGTTCGTTCTCCCATAACGGGAGCCGCTAAAAGTTTTCCCATTTATTCAGTGCTCATACGTCAAGAGTGGATGTAGCGGGCGCGGCGCGGTGCGGAGCGGTGCGGGGCGGGCGTGAGGCACGGGGCGGGCGGGCGACTCGTTCCGGCGTGATAAGGCGGGCGGCTATTGTCGCGGCGTCGGCGCACGTTTCCTCCGCTGCCGTCGAGCCTACCGCATTGTTCCCTCTGGTAATGAACAAACTTATTCCCGAGGCTAATGCTACAAATACGCCGCCGACTGCCGAATTCGCTCACTTTAAACTTATCTCTCCGAATTGTCACGCCGCTACCTCGCGCCTACATGTCACGCGGCAACAATGCTTTGATAGTCTGCTACCCATCGGCCCAGTTTTGTTTGAATAGCGTTAGTATCGGGTGTGTACTCACATTAGCACAATTTAGCGAGGGTTGTTTGACGAAGGACCCGCATTCTATTAAGACGTACTGAAGCAAATGTTAGGTTCGTTATAATTGATGTCACGTTTGTTTTGTTACCCACACAGAACGACCAATTTGACTGGTTAATTCATATAAAGTTAAATATTATAATAGACAATTTTTGCCCGCGAATTCTTTCGCGTATATTCTTTTACGTATATTTATAGCTATTATGATGTTACTTACATCATAAAGGTGTTATAAAAATCTGTCCAGTATTTTTAAAGCTGTGACTAACTTACATATTATCCACATAAACTTTTAAGATGTTACGTTAGGATTGTGATAATATACGCGTAAGTAAGTAATATTATTAACGTATTATTAAGTAAGCTTATATAATAGATGCTTAAGTAAGGACGTAGCGAAGAGATTCCGTAATTGGCAGGTACTGTAAACAGTTAATTGACGGTGTCCTATTTCAATAAACAAATCCATATCGAATGAAGAGAAAATACTCAAGGCTTTCTTTAGTAAGACGAATTAATAGAGGGTTGAGAACAACCAATAATTTGTTTGGTAATTTTATAATGAGCGTTATCTATTAATCGGTGAGCGGTCGCCTTGTCCCCCAGCTGGCCCCATTACCTCTCGCGCCAGAGCCTCCGCCCGACTCAGTCGCGAGCCTCCCCAACTCTTCGCTTCTCGCGTATTATACATTCTCCGTGGCGCCAAAATTTCTTATTCATTCGAATACATTCAAAATTTCGCATAGTAGTAGCGCTCCATTTTCAATGGCGAAAAAATTCGAGACGACCCGGCAATAACTCTGAAGGGAGAAAATCGCATTTCGATCGAAAGAGGGCAAATCTTTTATGTAATATGAGATTGTCATCGCGATTATTACAGGCAAATAGAATACGCCGGATCAGTAAGTAGGTTATCTTCTTGCTTCCTTTCCCGGATCACTTTATTGCATGTTGAAAGCATTTCCGCTTTAGGAACTTTCGAATGTTGCGGCAGTTTAGACAGAAGGATTTGAAATTTTGACTGGTTATTTTTTTTAATATACTTTTGTTCTATTTTGACCTACAAACGAATTTGGCTACGGAACCCCTAAAAATACAACTTCGTATTGTATTTTTTGGGGTTCCGTAGCCAAATCGGCAAAAAAGGGAACCTTTTTTTCCGAAACTATACAAACTATACTATTGAAACTTGGTAAGTAGATGTATTCTGTGAAAAATTAAGATGTTCACACAAAAGTAGAAAAAAAAAACAAAATTTTTGGGGTTCCCCATACTTGGAAGTGAAACTCAAAAAAATTTTTTCATCAACCCTTACTTATCTATGGATAATAGAAAATTGGTTTGAACGAGATCTACTTAGTAAGTAGTTTTTTTTTAATCCGCCTTCAATTAATCTTTCATTCAACAAAATATAACAAGAACTTTTATTTTATGTTACTTGCTACTACGGAAACCTTCATGGGCGAGTCCGACTCGCACTTGGCTGCTTTTTATTAGTTTAAGTACTAACTTGTTTTGATAATTCCTCTGCACTGTAAGGCACACACACAAAGAAAAACAAATACGACGTACGAAGTTCCTGTGTAGTAAAATACTTAAGAAAAAAATTGTTACTTTTTATTTCGAACTTGCTTACATTGAAAAAAAGACCGTCAATAAAACTATATATACTCATTGCAAATATAATACTCTGATGAAATAAAAATAAATTCTCGATAAGTTTCAAATCTGTGCAATCTCATCGAATGTTCTTATTTGTCCCTTTTGTAAAACGGATATGAATCAAAAGTTTTATCGAGGGGTGACGTCAATTTGCGCGAATCTCTCTCTCCCGGTGAGTCGAATTACTCCCAAACAAATGTCTGTCACTGGGTTGTTATCTCGTAAGTTTATAAGAAACTGTGTGCTGCAAAACTTGTAACAACGAATCCAATGACCATTGTTTGCAATTTTGATATTTTTTCGACTAGACCTTCATTTTATGAGTCGGGAGACTTCCATGCTTCATTTGTTTCTTAGAAGTAAATACTAGTAAGTAGTCTGGAATTAAGTGAATTGTTGCCAGGCGTCTTGTGCATCGTAGCTAACCTTAATTGCGCTGCTCGGCGCACCTGTAGGCGAGATGTTGCAGTTAAGGCGGGCTCAGATGTGCGGAAAAATCTGAGATTATTAGCCGCGTCGCATGCAACGCAACGCAACGCCGCGTCGCGTTAGCGACATATTCATATTTAAATGTCATGTTGCAACAAGTCGATGTTAACTCATGAATAAAACGATGCAACTAACTTACCAGGTGATTTATTAAGGTTTGAGAAAGATTTCTGTAAAAGTTGCTTGTTATTTTAAGGTGATACTGTAAATAAGGTCGTTCTGAACCTTATTTATCTCGCAAAATACTTAAACTAGGAGTTTCAAATCTAAGTAATATGATTTTTGACTATTTCATCTCCAAAAATTGAAGATGAAAACACGTTTTGATAAAATTTTCTCGATAGAAATATTTTTTGAAAAATGGTCTTTCTTCGCAGAGTTTTTGTTATTGTAGCTCAAATGCGACGAATGAAATAATGATTTTTAGACTAAAAGATAGGTTATTAGTAATTCATCAAAATGTAAATATGAAAATACAATTAACCGGTCTGATTTTATATAAAATAGAAATAACGAATTTGGCGCTTACGTTTTTTTCTTTGAGCGACTCGAGACTATCTCCTATCTCATCATTCACGGGCTAAACCGCCAAGCGCTATCCCTTGCGCGCACTTGATCAGTCCTTTGCCGAGCGAAGGTACCAAACATTTGAGGCCTCGCCTTAAGCTTTTATTTATACGAAGGTGAATGCTTGTTTTTTTATGCCACTTTGTTGTACTTTTTTGAATTATTTTCTTTCAATTGGACGAACTAACATAAAAAATATACATTCTATCAAGGGGATAGTTTAATAAAAACTCGGTTTTGAGTTAATTTAGACAGATATACAGGTACAGTGTACAGGGGTATCAAAATGATCAAATTTTCCTATGGGGCCAATGCTGGGAACGCCATTTTTTTACATTTCTATACAAATTGACTGAATGAAGACGAAACATTTTTGTATGGAATTTTAAATTTTATTTTGAGTTTCCAACATTGTTCCCATAGGAATAGTTATTAATATTGACGGGCTGAATCATCCCTTTAAGGGTCTAAAATGGATGAAACTTCACCGTGTAACATGTACAGAATACTGATGCTCTATTCGTAAAGCCGTGGCGTTTATTAAAAGATTATTTTGTTCGTTTACCCAACTCTTTGTATATTATGAGAAAAATAGGCTGGAAAAAAGATACCTCTCTGTAACCCATTTAGAGGTAAGTTTATGCTCGCAGTGGGTATTGGCTTATTTAAAAAAGTATAATTTTACTTTGGATAAAAATAATAACCTATAAAATACGGATAGACAAACATATCAAACTAAATATATAATTTAAAGGAATGTTTAAAACAATAAGAGAAAAAAAAAGAAATTACGGAGATAAAACAAGAGAGGAAATCAATCGCCTTCAACAAAACATTGAGTCTACAGCGGCGTATTACAGAAGTTTAAATTTCAGGAACGATATCAGAGGCTCTCAACCACAATGAGCACCGCGTTTCATCGGCAGACAATCAAAACGAGTTACAAAATTACAAAGACTAAAAGGATCCGCTCTTACATTTCCCAACTACAATACAAAGGGATAAAAATGTTGGTTGCAATTTTGCGGAGAGTCGCCGGCTCAATCCGCGCGCCGCTCCGGGGAGCTAAACCGAATTTATGGTTTGAAAATTAAACTTAAATTGGATATCGCCGAGTTATTTTTAAGCATTTGCATTTAGTCATTAATTACGCCGTGATAAATTTGATGGTAATTTCATAGAGGCCCGCAATTTTCGCAATCCATTTAATTTTGAGCGTTTAAATAAATGTGAAACATTTTTGATTCAATATCTTGATTAATGCATTGCCTATATAAAATAACAGGCGTTATTTAAAAGAAAACGAAAAGCTGCAAGGAATGGTAGAAACGTAAAGGTACCTAAATTTATAGAAAGAACTTGTACGTGGAACAAATCGTAAAGTGATGATACCAGGTCATCAAGCAAGCTCTAAGTTAGTACGTACTGGAAATATAATGGTTCAAAGCAGGCGCTCACTGATGTATTAGCATGTGCGTGAACCCACGCCCACGCATTGTGACAAACAATGTTACTTTGTGTTGGGTGAGCCTATGAGAATGTTTGGTTTTAAATATTAAACAAATTGGATATCGCCGAGTTATTTTTACGCATTTGCAATTAGTCATTAAATACGCCGTGATAAATTTGATGGTAACTTCATAGAGGACCGCAATTTTTGCAATTCATTTAATTTTTAACGTTCAAATAAGTATGAAACATTTTTGATTCTATATCTTGATTAATGCATTGCCTATATAAAATAACAGGCGTTATTTAAAAGAAAACGAAAAGCTGCAAGGAATGGTAGAAACGTAAAGGTACCTAAATTTCCACCACGCCACGTCAATAAGCTGTTTTCGAGGGTTATCACGAATCGTCTCGCTAACAGGCTTGATGCCTTCCAGCCTCCCGAACAAGCCGGATTCCGAAAAGGCTTCAGTACCATAGACCACATCCATACGCTGCGGCAGGTTATACAGAAGACCAAGGAGTATAACCGGCCACTATGCTTCGCGTTTGTAGACTATGAGAAGGCCTTTGATTCGATCGAAACATGGGCTGTGCTTCAGTCTCTCCAGCGGTGTCGCATTAACCATCGGTATATCGAAGTGTTGAAGTGTTTATACAGAAACGCCACTATGTCAGTCCGAGTACAGGAGCAGAGCACGAGGGCTATTCCACTGCAGAGAGGCGTGAGACAGGGAGACGTCATTTCTCCGAAACTGTTTACTGCTGCTTTGAAGATGCCTTCAAGCTCCTGGAATGGAAAGGATTTGGCATCAACATTAATGGCGAGTATATCACTCACCTTAGATTTGCCGACGATATCTTTGTCATGGCGGAATCGCTGGAGGACTTAAGTACCATGCTCAATGACCTCAATGGAGTTTCACAGCAGGTGGGCCTTAAAATAAACATGGACAAAACGAAGGTCATGTCGAATGTCCATGTTACGCCGTCACCGGTTTATGTTGGGAACTCCACCCTTGAAGTTGTAGACCAATATGTCTACCTAGGACAGTTGATCCAGGCAGGCAGTTCCGGCTTCAAGGACGAGGTCTTTCGACGAATCCGACTCGGCTGGGCAGCGTTCGGGAAGCTCCGCACTGTCTTTTCGTCCGCAATACCTCAGTGCCTAAAGACAAAAGTCTTTAATCAATGTGTGTTACCAGTGATGACTTACGGCTCAGAGACGTGGTCCCTTACTATGGGCCTCATAAGAAAGCTCAAGGTCACCCAAAGAGCTATGGAGAGGGCTATGCTCGGTGTTTCTCTACGAGACCGAATCATAAATGAGGAGATCCGTAGAAGAACAAAAGTCACCGACATAGCTCAGCGGATTGGTTCTTTGAAGTGGCAGTGGGCGGGGCACATAGCGCGTAGAACTGATGGCCGATGGGGCAGAAAGGTTCTGGAATGGCGACCACGTACCGGCAAGCGCAGCGTCGGACACCCACCGATCAGGTGGTCGGACGACCTGACAAAGGTCGCAGGGAGGCGCTGGATGCAGGCCGCTTCCAACCGGTCATTCTGGAAATCATTGGGGGAGGCCTATGTCCAGCAGTGGACTTCTTGCGGCTGATATGATGATGATGATGATGATGACATCAACAGGCGCTATTTAAAAGAAAATAAAAAGCTGCAAATTATGGTAGAAACGTAAAGGTACCTTACCTACATTTATTATAGGTAGAAATTGTATGTGGAAGAAATCGTAAAATGATGAGTAGCAAATTGGCAATCAAGCAAGCTCTAAGTTAGTACGTACTGGAAATATAATGGTTTAGAGCAGGCGCTCACTGATGCGTTAGCATGTGCGTGCTTTGTGTTGGGTGGGCCTATGAGAATGTTTGGTTTTAAAAATGAAACAAATTGGATATCGCTGAGTTATTTTGAAGCATTTGTATTTAGCCCTTAATTACGCCGTGATAAATTGATGGTAATTTCATAGAGGCCGCGCAATTTCTGCAATTCATTTAATTTAGAGCGTTTACATAAGCATGAAACATTTTGATTTAATATCTTACCTAATGCATCTGCCTATAGGTATAATATAAAATAACTTTAGGTACAGGTGTTATTGAAAAGAAAACAAAAAGCTTAGATACGGTAGAAAGTAAAGTTGTAAATGACAGTACTTATATTTGTTATAGAATTTAAAGATTGAATCGTAAAGTGTTTAATAGCAAAATAGGTCACCTTTAGCAAGCTGTAGGTAAGTAGTGGAAAACAAAACCACGCTATATTGGTTCTCGTGCGACTCATGAGCAAGAGACAACTCAAAGCAAGCGCTCACTGACGCATATGCAAGCATGTGTAACTCATGCCCACGCACTGTGACAAACAATGTTGCTTTGTGTTGAGTCTATTTACAATTGTTTTGAGTTATGATTTTGCAGCTAAGTTTTACAATGTGTATCTGTTGGCATTGTAAATTAAATTTAATAATTTTAATACTATACTAATTACAATCCTTTAATATTTGTAAATCAGCCACTTAGTTTTATACTATCTTACCCTAATAAAGATAAAAAATGTGACATTATCTCGATTTTCAGTAAAAAGAAAACATTGTTGAGATTACTTTTGAACAAACGTGTTGACATTGCACGCTTTTATCACCCTTTACAGGGGGAGAAATCTTTGACACATATTTAAATAGGCAAACAATACAGCCGTGAGGACAAATATACGTAAAAAGGGGGAATATATGGAAATTACCCCAAAGTTTTCCTCATTTACATAATAGACTACGAATAGCTCTATTTTATTTTATACGGCATGTAACTTAGAGAAAAAAAGTATAAATATATCAGTCAGAGAGCCAAACCTGACTGACTTTGTATATCAAGGCACAGCCGAAACTATTGGACTGAGAACCTTTAAATTTGGTACAGGAGAATACATGATGTAAGTGAGCAGTAAGAAAAGATTTTTAGAAATTCAACCCCTAAGGGGGAAAAAGGGGAGAGAAGTTTAAATGAAATTTTCTCATTTCTGAACTTAAACGTATGGAAATAGGTATATAAGTTTTCGATTACAATTAAAAAATTACCTGTGTACGTGAAATGGATGAAATTCCCCCCTAGAGGCGTAAAATGTAGGGTAAAGTTTTTATGATAATTTAATCATTTCTGGACTTAGCAATATGAGAATTGGTATATCAAAAATAAAAATGATCTGCGTAGGCAAAGATAAAGACAGAAGAAGAAGTAACTTATTAGGGGGGGGGTGGGGGAAATTCTATGGGACTTTCTTATTTCTAGACTTAAAAATATGTCTGATCACAATTTAAAATGGCGTACGGCGAATAGACCAGATCTGAAGCGTTAGAAAATAATAAAAAGTGAAAAAATAATAATAGTAGGATAAAACCAATTGAATAAGTAAGAAAGAAAGGAAAAATAATTTACTGGCTATCTGAGGTCGGGAAGTGGGAGGGGGTGAATTTTGAAGGGTAAAAAAAGGTATATCTCGATTTGCAGCATCTTAAGGTTTTCGAGTAATTAAAGTGTAAATTTTTATAAATAACTCATAAAATTGTACGTAATGATAAAAAAATTGGGTTCGAGTTTTTTTTTGTTTCGTTTCTTTATATTTGGGAAAATTTACAATAGAAACGTATGATTTTTTACACCAATAAAAGGTTTTCAACAAACTTTTTAAAACGCCGACTTTCAAAACAGCAGATAGGTAAAACGAGGTGTAACTGGCCACCTGCAATAACTGGCCACTCTATACTAATTTCAGTTAGAATAAGAGGTTTGTTAACAACATGCCATCTATTTATTTAATTTCGAACTCCGTAGTTATCTAGCTGTAATTTTAGTACAAATAATTTCCATTATGGACACTGGCGCCAAAGTTGGCGGTAATTTTTTGTCGCTTGTCGTTTGTCTTTCGACGTGTAAGGTGTATTCTTGTTAAAACGTTAAGGAGGGTTGTGGTAAGAAAATTGTAATTTCTGATTAATTAAGGCAAATTAAGTGTGCGAGTTGTAACATTATAGAAGTTCACGCAGTAAGCGACAGTTATGTGATGTTTAATCTAATTTAGATACTTTAAAAGCTGAGATAGAGGTGGTGGCCAGTAACTAAAAAAAATAAATGCAAGATGTCAGTTTCTGGCCGCCTATGCCAGTTACTGATAAAATAGTCAATGACGGAATTTGATTAAAAACTACTCTTATTTGCATTGTGCATTAGACATAAAACCGTATAAAAAAATATCAGGAATTTTTATCATCATTTATCAGAAACTGGCATAGGTGGCCAGTAAGGTGGCCAGTTACTGAATGAGATTTTTTTCTTTGAAACTTTGATACATGAAGTTAAAGCATGTCAAAAAAAAGCAGTATACTTTTGATAACGCTACACAATTGATTACTTATACAGGCGTCTCTGTAGTCGATAGAATAAAAAGGTAAGGCGCCATACAAAAGAACAAAATATCAATAGATTAAGACTAAATTTTATGAAATTCATAAGGTAATTTTACTGGAAGAAACAGAACCTAACACGATTCTTAATGAAGCAAGTAAAAACTTTAGGAAATATAAGGAAGAAGTAGCAAAACAATCTTAAGAAGGAAATAGTCAACTGGATTCTGAGACTCTGACATTTGAGACCAGTGCAGTCATATTATCGTGGGGCAATATCACAAGAAAACTAAAATGAACATGAGAACGCAATTAATGAACTTTACAGAAGTTTAACTTTGCAGTTTTCTTTGACTACTTATCAAAAGAAATTAATAATAAAAAAAAATGAGGCTTTCTCATGCTAACCAAAAAGTTTTTTTGAAGCCTTATCATTAAAGCGACAAAGAAAATGGTTATCATGAAAATTGCTTTAATTAATATGTTCAAAAAGCGAAACAGTTGAATAAACACTGAGAAGAAGAGGTCAAAACAGATCAGAAATAGACTTCGCAAAGAAAGAAAAGCAAAAGAAAAATTATGTTATAAATATAAATTTGTTTTAAGACAAAATAAAGATCGTTAACCGTATAGTCAAGTCAGCTCAAAATCACGGCTTTTTAAACCCCTATCTGGAGTAAGACCGAGAACTAATTTTAACTTTACATTCTTTATAAATTCATTAAGTAGGTAGTTTTTAGAGCTTATCATAGAAATATCTACATAAACTATCTTCTAATGATTACTGATCTCCAAAATATTTTTTTCTGTATAAATATATTACAAATAATTAATAATATGAAAATGAGATAGTATGATAATTAATATTAATTATTATTATGCCTTAAAATTGAGTTTTTAATATCTTTTTCATATCCAAAGATATCCAAAGTTTTTTCATGAGGCCAGTTACTAATTAGGTACTAGCCAGTTATTGAATTTTTGTGGCCAGTTACTAATAAAATAGTACCTATTTTTCTTAAAAAATTATAAAAGACGTAGGCTGTTCGAATTAATTTTCTTTTCTCCAGAAATTACATAGAAATAAACAATTAATCGAATGACGTTATAAAAAAAATTATACATCAATACTATAAGGACAAAAAAATATTTGAAGTGGAAAAAAACGCTTAAGTGGCCAGTTACTCCTCGTTTTACCCTATTTTGAAGCGAAAATTTCCGATTAAAAATTTGGGTTCTTTTTTGTTATTAAAGTAAAAATAAATATTTTTAATAAAAAAAATAGTGTGTTGGGACATAGAAAGGTAAGTTCAACAAACTACGTATTTTTTTTATAAAATATAAAAATATACAACAGAAACTTGCTTATGGATAGGCTTTAATTGGCTTGCTTGAGGGTTAGTGCATCAAATAGCTTGGTTATTCTAGCACCAGCTTCAAAACTGGTAAAAAAATTTTTTATTGCAAAGTACCTACTGAAGTAAAATATTACCTAGCGTTTTCGGCGGTACATCTCTATATACATAGATACACATGTCACAATTGTAACGGAGGTTAATTAAAACAATAATGCCCTGATAACTAAAGTTCAGTCGGTCGAAGTCGTGGGCAAAAACCAGTAAAAAAATAAAAAGGAAGGAGAAAGTTATACCACTGTATTATAATGATATTCCTGTTAAGATAGAGGCACACCTTTTTTATTTTACCAGCATAGGCATGTGGCCACAAATATACACGTAGCCACGTATCTAATGTTTTGGACCGGCCTGGTTAAAATTAGAAAAACTAGTTATTCTTATTAATGCTTTACCGTCTTGTGAACATGCATTTATCCAGATTTTATCAAGAAGTTCCAGATATCGTTTTACAAAAATGATTTTCAGAAACAACCGTTGAACAAATCTCTCTGTACAAACGAGTAACCGGAGCCGGGAAGATGACACGCCATATTTTAAGTATCGGAGGAAAGTCGACACGAAGGCGACACCTAGCGGAGGAGACAGGTGTTCGCCCCCTCTCAGCCTCCCCTCTTTATTGATATTACGGTCGGCGCATTAACCACTCCACGCGTTGTGTATTGGCTTTCACATGAGGGCCACTACAATAAAACTAGGATAGAGTATCGCGACCCAGTATAAAAATCAAGTTTAACTGTCTCTGTACAGCATTCCTATTGCGAAATATAATCAAGTCAACAAGTGCAAAAGTTTTGATCTAAAAAGGTCATAACTTTTTCGTATTCTCCAAAAACTATGATTGAGACATAGATTTAAAAAAAAATTGCGTCTTCATGGATTGAGATGTCATTCCGAATCGAATGGCGCAAACTTTTTTCAGTTCTTGATTTACATATTTAATAAGTTTAAATCATATTTATTCATAATTTTGGACCTTGAATAAATATTATTAAAACTTATTAAATATGAAAATTAAGATCTGAACAAATTCAGGCGCCTTCAAGATAGATCAGTGAACAAAAATCCGCATCAATCAATCATAGCAATGATATTAGGAAAGAACGACGTTTTTTTTCCGTGACCAGACCATTAAACTAAATATTTCGTTTAAGTTAAAACAGTTAGGTACATTCCGCAAGGGATAGTTAGCAAATTGCAAAGCAACCCAGAAGCGTATCTTAACAAAACGTGGAAAAGCATTGTCGCTGTCAAATCACAATAATGAAAGAGCTTCTCCATTACGGATAAGAGCTTATATTTTCAAGCCCGATGGTCAGCGGCTGCAATTGCCGCCTGTAATTGTGTCCGGTGCGGCTTGCCTTCAACCAACTTACAAATAAGTATGCAGCCCCTGCGGCTATCACTTTGTCGCTCTTGGAGATCTATAATTTTATTCATTGTGCAGGAAACCTTGCAATCTATTAGAGCATACGTAAGCTTAACGGGCGGCGCGCAGCGGTGCGACCACTTCTTCAGTTACCAAGTTGGTTCCGGTATCACCAGGGATAAAAGTTTGCAGGGAAATGCCGTCGTCTGACCGCGAATGCCACAACAACTGCCGAACTTGGGAACACTTTAATTAGTATCTTCTCTCCTTTACTACGCTTATAAGTCAAGTTGTTTAAAAACTTAGCCTTAATAAGACCGTTTTAAAAATTTATCGAGTGTTTGATTGTTTTTATAACAAAAGTTTGGTGAAAGTATGTTAAGAATCTCGGAAGTTTAATAAAGGCTCTACTAACAGTTAATTAATTAAAAACATATTTATTTTAATTATGTTTTGGATCATACACATTCCTAAAATATCTATTAGTATGAATAATAAAATATGTTAAAATTTTAGCTATTACTTATAAATATATTTATGTATGTGTAGCGTAACTACTCGTACATTATATTTAAGTACTTGATACAAAAATGCATAAATGGACTGAAGTTTCTACTCATCGCTACTGTAGTTGGCTAGATAAACATGGTCGCTTTTAATAACAGCATTGAAGTGTACCTACTGCTGAAGACTTTTATATTAAAACGCTGGCTTTGTACAGCTAATAACTTTACTGTCTGATATTGTAAGGTACAAAGGTAGAAAATACGTTGAAAGTAGGTATTATTAACTTTAGCGCCGACTACAACCTATTCGGGATTTCCCTGCAAAGCCGCTCTCAATAGATGGCGTCGGGTAATAAGCTCAGCGATGGGCTATTACGAGGCTACGAGAGAAATTCGTATCGCCGCGGAGCCTACAGGATATCACTGGCGTGCAACTTTTATAGAGCGCGGTAGATTGGAGCGTGCAAGCTCACAATCGATTAGAAATAGCCCACGTTTTATCCACAAATTGCACCAATTGCTCGTCGCGACTCTGTCTGCGATACACAATGTGTTTCATACATATTCTCACGTCTTTTACCTTACGGGGTAGGCTGAACACAAAATATACGATCCAAAGGCCACGTTTAGCGTGTTTGTGGGCATAGATGAAACGTAATCAAAATAGTGATGGAATAGTGGTGATTCCTTAGATTTTCCCTTATTTCCTCGGGTGGCTTCTACAATCTGCGTGGAAAAAGAAGCAGCAGGTTTATTCTACGGACCAGCATGGAAGACTTTTCATATGGTTATATGGTATGGCTATGTTAACAATGGAAGCTATTAAGTCTAAATGGACGATTGACGATTTCAATCCAACCGAGCAAATATTAAGACTCAGGTAGTTATATTAGCCGTGTGGTATCCGGCAGAGTAGAATAGGACCACTCCAAGTCTTCCCGTGGATGTCGTAGAAGGCGACTTAGGAAATACAAGCTAAACAAAGCTTATAAACATCTAAGAGACCTCTCCAACCCGTCTGGCCAGCGTGGAGAATGTAGGCCAAGTCCTCTGGCTGCTCTGGCCAAGTATGGCCCTAGTAGTACAGAGAGGGTCATTCTCCTATTGTGGAGACTAAAAAGGACCTGATGATGATGATGATGAGTTATATTTAGGCATTGAATCGGGTAAAGAAAATTCGTTCGTTACTCATATGGCTAGTTCCTATTATGGAGGAATAAAATTATTTTTTTTGTGACACACTTCTATTTAACTAGATTTAATATGGAAAGCGGTCAGAGATCAAGGTTTTGACTTAAATGAACTAAAGTTTCATGGGTCAGACAAAATACTGATAAATATAAAGATTATGGCAGTTTTTAAATTTTTTTTTTTTTTTTTTTTTTATTTATTTATTAAGGTTTACCAACGTTTGTTTACATTGTTACTTAATTCTAAAGTATTTCCTATTAGTTGCTAGCTAAATGTAACAAACAGTTATAGGTAAACACAACATGCAACAATTATCTTGAAGTTAGTATTTTTTTTTTTTTTTTTTTTTGGACAGACAAGTGATATATTGTGCAGGAAAATGAAAATAAACTTTAAACTTGCATAAAAATGCATAATAAGTGACGGGTATATACTTAACAGAAGATATTATGTTATTCGACAGAAAAACCGTAAAAAAATGTAAGATGTGAAGGGTTTTTTTCTGCCAGGCTAATGAGAATTCACCAGGAAAGTGAGAATTAGTATGGCAAAGCCTTAATCCGATGAACAATCTTGACAAGTGAACCATACAAGATCCGTTTCGATACAGTTTATTTGCGCCCATTCATGACATGTAATGCATTGGATCCAATCTTGGCCTGTTGTATCTTCTTTATATAAAGATTCACAAATATAACAAGAGCAATCAACAAATTAAATCTTCACTACATATGCTTGATGGAGTAGTCGCTCTCATAAAATCTAAAGTAGCCTCTTTAGCAGCACATTTTTTCTTATAGTATTTGCCAGATCTAGCCCGCCATGACTTTCTACAGTGCCTTTTATCACGATCGGTCATTTCGGATTTTGTTTTTATTTTTCCTGTAGTTCATGACTTCATATAATACTGTTTCTTCTTTTCTTTTAAGGAAGCTAATTTGTCTGGATCATTTTTCATTCGTTCATAAAGTTTTCTTTCATTTTCTCGCTTTTGTGCTAATATTTCTTCTTAGTCTTCTTTTTCTTAGGTTGTGGCATTTTGGTATCTGTGGAAAACCGTCCTTAAAAAGTTAATAATATTAGCCTTACAATTTTAGTAATTTAGTATCGAACTTTTTGCTTTTTCGCGGAAATTGTGTAATAAACCAACCAAAACTAAATAACAACTACACGTACACAACTTTGATGTTCTATAAAGTATCTAATTTTCATCAATCAGGTACGCTAATACAGTAAATTCATACAAGAAACCAAAAAAATTGTGAATGTTTATCACTTTCCTGTGGTATTATCACTTTCCTGTCTAAGTGGATCCAGGAAAGTGATACACAGGAAAGTGATAATTTAGAGGTTATTCATCAATAACACAAAAACACTGTATTTGAATGCAATGTTAATGCTTTATATTATATTAACACTAGGTATATTAATCAAAACCATTAAAAAAACTTTAAAAAATCCAAAACTTGTTTACGTAAATACGTACCATACAAGTGAGAAGTTGTCTGACCCGAACGCGTTTGCGGTCAAAGAGATCTTCGTCACGACTATCTCATTGGCTGATGGGTAGCAGTCCAAGCGGCAACGAGCTATCTTCACTGCGTACTTTGTATTTGAAGTGTGTCAACAACGCTCACTATTTAATTTGTTAGTGCTTTTGACATATTTTTAGCTGACAGGATTGTGATACACAATTCATGTCGCCTGTATTCTATGATGGAAATTAGAATAAAAATAGGGAGATTCGTAATTTATTTTTAGATTTTAACAAACTTTTATTGATTGTTATTGTACTTACATACAATCTATTTGTTCTATGCATTTATTTTACGTAATATTTTGGTAGAGAGCTTGTGTTTTGTAAAATCGCCCCACAGGAAAGTGAAAATTTTGCTCATGTTTGGGCATTTTTCTCCAAAAAGAAAATTTCTGACCTCGCTAAATTTCAGTGCCCAAATAATAGCCAATTAGTTTATTGTTCCAGATTAAAAATTAATTAGATATATTAAAATATCAAGGAGTTATTAGTCGAGCGCATCAAAATTCCTTTACTTTAGGAACAAGCCATATAACGTACTGAAATTTTCTTTGTTTAAGACTGAAACTTGTGAAAATCGCAATATATAGTATCTAATCTATTAATCTTACTCAATACACCGCCAGACCTAGTCTGGCGGATCTTAATCATCACATTACTTTTCGGCGAAAGTAGTTTTTAAGACGCAACGTGGTTCTAAATCAACAAGTCCTTTTCCCGAGGGATAAAGGCAGCTTGTCTAATGGCCAGTTGTTATTGCAAGGTTGGCTTTCTACTGCTCTCGTCTTATGGACACAAGGAAATCTTTATGAACAAGAAAAGTAAGATAATTGAAACCCAATGTGCTTACCTTTTTGTTCTTTATCTATGCCCAAATATATCTTACATACATTTCTAAACTAAGTAACACATTTATAAAAAAGATCTATTTTATACATCTTTGTTTGTTTGTAGAAAATTATTTATTAAAAAATGCGACCTAAAATAGTATACTTTCTATTCTTTTTTGCATCTGAATAAGGCATGTAAGTTGATTGTTCTGAAATTATCACGCCAATGGTCAGGTAAAAAAATTCAATACGAAACCATCACTTTGATTTGGGTGTACTCGTATGTCTAGGTACTAAAATAATGCTATCGTTTGTTTCACGTTTCCACCTTTAATTTTTAGGAGTTTTATTTAGCAAATTAAAATGCCTACTCAATTGCCTTTTATTTGTCCAAAAGTACGGGTATTTTGTATACCTTCCGAGCGCTTAACGTGGATTCAATAATCCTTGTTTGCGTTGCTGCGGGAAATGTGGTTTACGTGCCGTGATATTGTATTAATCAACAGACTAAAGCACAAACATACTTTAATTAAAACAGTTGAAAATTCGCCTAAATAAAACAAATATTTTTACTTAGGTCAGGAGTTTCATCTTCACCTGCTTGGCTGGTGGTTGCAGATATGGCATCGGGTACGCGGGCCCAGCCTCCCAAGCTGCTACTGGCTTTTACCCCAATCATCTAAGTGAGTAGTATCCCTTGATGATACATTCCCTTACCTTCCAACATAAAAAAATGCTATTCTTCCGTAGAATAAAAATGCTTCCAATGGGATGTAGCGTCATAAGAGGGATGGTGAATATGGTAAATACTCCAATGGACGAAGAATACTTGGGAGAGAGCCTTTGTCCAGCAGTGGACTTCTTACGGCTAAAATAATGATGATGATGAAATATTTTTTGTATTATTTGTGGAAATATTATATCGTAACAAATTGAAAAATAAAATATGTATAATAATTGTTTAATTTTAGAGGATTTTCAATTACATAATTAAAAGCCAATGACATCAGTACGAGTACAATAAACAAGGTGAGGCTGTCACCGCGTTGTGCCGGGTCTCGTCGCAAATGAGGCTGAGATCGTTATAATGTCGCCAAATTTAATTGAATAAGGCTCGCTTACATTTTACGACACGGCGAGGTGGCGAGCTAAAGCCACAGCGTTAATCTCCTCGGCGAAATCAATTGCCAAAAATTGTATTTACTTAGATGTTAGCGGCTTAACTTAATACTCTGGGAGATGGGGTTAAGTTGTCTTTTCGTTTGACCTGTGCGCACGGAAGGAAAATCATATCAAAGTAAATTATTTCCTCGTTTATCGTCGTTTACGAAAGTGCACATCTCTTTGGTGTATTTGAGGACTGGAAATGGATTTTACATGGAGCTGAGAAGGTTCATGTTGCGTTGAGCGAGCGAGGACTAGAGTTTTTATTGAGAAATTTATAGAGCGGTGTTTAAGAGCGTCACCGCGAGAACCTCTGCCGCCGCGCCCGCCGCAGTGAAGACATCTCGCTGCCCCTTTATTGCTTGCTTCAAATTAATGTCTCAACCTTATAGCGAAGGATTTTCTACTTTGTGGGACCGCTTATCAGATTTTATTACGTAAATATTTTATGAGACAGAAAACAATGCTAATATTTCTATCATAAAACACTCGTGTGTGTTGCGGAACAACCTGGGGTGCAGATTGGGCCAGTATGAGTTGTGGTGACCTAGTTATGTTGTTTTTGTTTACAGTAGAGATTTACGTAATAATTAGGTTGCATTAGTCTCAATTTAAAGACATGAAAATACATATTATCAAGTCTTTATTTTTGACGGGGTAGACAGAACCTAGGGCCATATGACCCAACAGCCACATTAAGCGTAGGTACCTACTCGTATTAGTGTGGGCGTATAGGTGGAAGACAAAATCAAAATAGTGATAGGTTACTAGCCGCATCGCCTATTAACATGATTCTTTATTTTCGCCCATTTCCTCAGTCGGCTTTTACGGTTTGCGCGGGGAAGAGAAGCAGCTGGCACATTCTACGGTTTTTCATTTTCCCAGATCAGCTTGGCATTTCAATGATGGTAGGTATTATAAAAATAATAAACTCAAATAAAACTGTTTAGAATTTCTTTCTCGGTCATCATCATTTCGTGTAGGCGACACGGTCAATCGACCATGCACACCTCAGTCAGATCACCTCATGTCAGAGTTCTTCGGAACCGCCTCTCGGCTTCTGACGTGGTTCCTTTAACGACTAGCAGATGGCAGCCGGGACCAACGGCTTAACGTGCCATCCGAAGCACGGAATCATCTTTATTATTAGGCAATCAGGTGATTCAAGCCTGCAATGTCCTAACCAAACTGGAAACAACTAAACAAAGTATGCTTCCCGTGGGAATCAAACCCATGACCCCCGGGTCTACAGGCAAATGCATACTGTGAATACGCTAGACAAAAATGTGGCCACATTATTGTTGCTAAATGGCTAGTGAACGGGGTAGTTTGTCAGTGTTTTGTCCAGTTTACCGCTTCATGAACGTGAGGGAAAGGACAGGGTGGGTAAGAGGGATGGGGGTGCGTGTAATTTTCAGATTAGTTTGTTCAGTAAGCGAGCCGGGCCGCCGAGCCGCAAATATGTGGCCAATAATAACCACGCCGCGTCACACCAACGCTGTACACTTTGCTGAATTCTTTCGCAAATTCAATATTAGTTTCCAAATTATTATCTTTAATTATTTTCCAAAATAAATTGTTTACCTCATATATAAGCACTATGTGGTGTATTTTTGTAGCTATACGTGAATACATTTTTTATACAATTTTCAACGAGCTTTGTCACTATTGTTGTTGGATTTTCGCACAACTTCCGTAAATTTTCTTTTGAAGGGTATTTAAAAATGGGAGTGCCACCCACCCAGGTATATTATCAGTTCGGCTTGCGATAAATAAAGTCGTATTATATTCTTGAGCGGACGATCTCGCAGCTCTATAAATCATTTTTATTGTGCTGTCGAAGGGTCCCGGGTAATGGCGGAGTTCGAGGCTAAATTGGGTCGACTCCCACAGTAAATAGATGATGCTTTACACTACAGACATACCTTCATCGCGGATATAATAATCGGATTTGAATATTCACACTTAATAGTATTCTTTCCGTTCCATTTTATTTATATTAACAATCCGATGTAGCAATACATTTTTCCCTCTGTGGCAATACTATTGGGAATAAATGTCGTCATTTGGGTTTTTCTTCCCTAAAACCAACATAAAAGAAAAACAAGTGGGAGACCTTTGCCCAGAAAAAGATATAACATCTACGGGCTAGGAAAAAAAACCAAAATAATGATTAGAGTACATTATTTCCAAAGAACTGACATATTATTTATTTTAGTTTCTACCAGAGAAAGATAATATAATTATTAAATATTTTGGTACAGGCTTTTACTGTTAAACTATAGTTATTACAACGAATGTCGCTACTTCTTAATCCAACTCATATTATGATATAAAAATGACTAATACATTCTTCTAACCAAGAGAGTTTGCGTCAGGCAAGCAGCAAGTCGTAATAACTTTGCCGAATCCTATTATAGTATAAGCAGTACGAAATATCATGTCATTATAGAGTTCTCTGGCTTTGAAGCACAACAATTCATGGTTGAAAATTAAGAGGAGAGTTTTCATTAAGAGTTAATGAGTCTTTATCCTTTGATATTGCTCTCAAAGCCAAAGCATGTTTGGTTGGTTATGTTAAGCAAGGTAGAGTAAGGTAGGTCGTGTAAACGGGAATCGAAAATATAATAGTAACTTCATCTTCCACTCCACATCCCACTTTATGTGGAGTCATAACTGCAAGCAACCTTTTTATACTTTCCACGTTGTAAAAATATAATAATGATCTATAACCTCGATCTGCGTGGGAGGATAAACAGTTCAAACACTTGGTTTGCTACCGGGCCCCCGTGACCGCATTATATTAAAACAAAATAAAAAGGTTTTACCATGATTATGCTTTACAATAAAAAAAAAACGTCAATGAACTCCCCAATAGCGACAACTTCTAAATTCACTCAAGAACGAATGCAATGATCAATTCTGAACGGAAAAGGTACAAACGTATTGTTCGCGGTCGATTAGTTCCGTTCAATTAAAATCAGTGCACAATAGTCTGTAAGAATGTGTGTGTGCGCGCGCGCCGTCGTTCGGAAAACAATAAAAGCTTTGACATTACTTCCGGTAGTTGCGTCGCGCACTCGGTACGCCCCATTGCAGTTCTCCTTCGTACGCACCCAAGCGGACGGCGAGGATACCGGCTACCGTTTCTACTCATAAATGTTACAAAATACATTTAGATTACACTCATGTCTATTTGTAAGGCCTTAACGGTTTTTCTCGTACAACTAGCGATGCGTTTATTAGTAGCATGTTCTATTGTAAACTCTTTATTGCACATAAAAAAAATATTATACAAGGCAACTCTTGATAACTAGATATAATACTTATCCCATTATGGGTCCCAGTACATGTTATTTTGTAACTTCTCACAATATAACTGCAGAAACAAATTGTAAAGTTCATTTTAATAAAAAAAAAAAAGTTTTATATTCGATTTTAATCTGAGCAGCTTATTTCCATAATATCCATACTTCCATACTAACTGTCTGTTATCACATCACGCTTTAATTACCCAAACGATTTGGATGAAACCTTGTATGGGGGTAGTTTGAGGTACTAGTAAGGAAATAACTTTTACTCGAAAAAAGCACTGTGACTTAGGGATCTAAATACACGCGAGCATAATCGCGGGTAAAGGTAGTTAATTAGAAATTAGTTTAAGGTATGAAAAATGATTTGCATAAATTATTGAGTTGTTAATGTATGCAGATAAATCTGCGAGTAAAAGCTAGTAACATCTATTTAAGGTTTAGATACGCCTCCATACAAGGTTTAGATACACCTAGTGTTGCGCTGTGCTCGAATTTTTCGAAAACGGTGAGATTAGGTTGGAAATTTCTCCCGAGAAATTTTTCTTCTTTCTCTCAAGTGGCCAAGTGGTTTCCGTTAAATTCCGTGAGAAGGAATTTATGAGAACAGAGAATTTCTATCCGGCACATCACTAGATACACCACAACATACGAATTATAATGAAGGTATTTCTCTGAAATCTACAATAGATTATCGACTCAATACAGATTATAGGTATCATTACAGTTGTCGGAAAAGGAATCAAGTCTCTGTATTTATTGTCTAAATTAAAACAAACACCAATCATATAATTTCCCATAACTCCCTAATCACGTAACTTAGATATTGTATTTGTACTTTAAGATATTTTATGTGGGACTTGTAGATAATAAGAGGGTGTATAATACACATCCCGGGTAGATTGAGGATTCACGGTGTCTAAACTAATCAATGCTAACTAGCTTCTCTCGGTGAGCTAATAAGGCTGTGACCGCGTGTCTTGTTTCCAAAATTCCAAAACCTGAAGCGATCAAATTCGAAACAATTTAGAATTGTATGTAATTTTGGAACCGGCTCAAAAAAATTTATAGTTGAGAAATGCGACCTGGAGATGAGAAAAGCCGAAAAGACATTTATAAGATTTTTTGTTTTTTTTTTTAAAAAGCAAAGGCGCTTCAACTATTACTAAGGTAATTATACAAAGCATATTGCTTAAAATGTTCTCACTTAGATACGAGTTCAATACAAGTCAATCCAAATCAATAGCCTGATATGGAGGTTTTATCATGTAAAGTGTGTCGTATGAACCGCTCGGATGTTATAAGCCCCGTTATAAAACTGCGATATAAAGGGAGGTTATTTGGTTTTGCAGGCAATAAAGTGGTATTCTTCAGGACAATGAAAACTGCACTTGTCTGAAGCGAGGACGCGTACGTATTGTATTATTGTATAGTGTTCTTGAAATTATTCTACACGGTTTGAATCTGAAGAATACATACATTTGGATATCATGTATTTCTTTTTGAACGTCATATCAGAACAAAATCAATAAACTACTAGCGTTTCGGAATTACCACTGCTAAGAAGAATACGCCGAAGATTAGTCCAGTATTGGTTTCTACGTGCCTGAAAAGCTATGCTGTCACTTATTTCAAATTAAATTGTTTTACACTAATTGATTTATTATGTGGGTCATTGTCAAATTTTGCGCAGGTAAACTAGTCCCCCAACTAAGTTAATTTCTTATTCGTAATAATCAAACAAACTCTTACAAATTTTACATCAAATGCAAAGTATATCGCACTAGTAAACATTGTCTACCAAAACAAAAACTAATTAATGATTTTTTTAGCTACTTTTTTAAAGTAACATTATGGTCATTTCAGGTAACAGAATGGTTTTCCTTCCAAATTCTACATGTCCCAGGTGACACTCTGTTATAATAAAGATCAAATAATTTAATTTTCTACTATATCAACCTACCTTATATAAATTATGACTATAAATAAGGTACTGTTAATATTTATAACGTAAATCTTAAAACGGGTAAGTATTAAAATTGAATTTTAATATATTTTTTTAAACTTTGTCCCGCGGTTGTGTCAAAATATATGAAATACTATGTTACCGAGTAAATTTGGACACAAAATGAGATGGCGCTGCTAAGACTTTGTGTTAGGTTGTACGCGATGTCGGCATTAATTGCGGGCGACCGCTGTGGGCGGGAGAGTGGTACAGGAGGCGTCAGACGATCGCAATGCTTTGAACAGGCCGCGTGTTTTTATTCTCCGTCCACTTTGTTACCTACATATTTACGTAAGTAAATCAGCTTATTTTTCATTCTTATACGTTCAGTTATTGTCATAGAGAAATATATTCTTAATATGCACGAAAAAGTGTATTTAATGCTTTACTTTATGATTTATATTATATGGAATGTAAAAGGTGATTGCCCATTCCCGGTTTCGCCCCTTAATAACGCGTATGAGCTTGAAATAAAATTCAAAATTAGTAAATTATTTTTTTTATTGAATATATATAAATTATGGGGAAAATCTATGTGGGGTTTTAATTTTTAATTGAATTGGTATTTTTACCGATATTTTCCGTTCAACCAAGTTTACAAAGATACTGAAGCGTATGTGCGATAATAAAAGTTATTAAATAATATGCAGTGTTATGAAATACTGGGTAAGTATGTACGTTTTTAGCTTAAACTGTGGATTTTATTATTATATACAATTATTCTACATAATAAACATCTGTAATCAAGTATTGCTTTCATTGACAAAACTGCTTGCACAGCACAGTAATAGTAGTATTTTAAACATCCTTCGTAAACGTAGCTAATCGGCCAAAACGCTAGAAGCCATTACAAAGATCAAGTTTAAAAAATAATCTGCCTACCTATGTCTGTCATTAATCAAATGGATTGGCGGTTTCAAGGCGGTTTAGTTTTCTCAATCTTTACATTATTAGTAAACTAAATGCAAGTAATCTTAGTATGTAACGTAGTGCTGATGAGAAAGATCTAAAAAACTCTGTTATAATATTCCTTGGTCCATGGTTATAATACTTGTTTTGTGATTTTGGAGAACGTATTCCACTATGTCTGTTTCTCGTTGTGCGAACAGTTCTCTGCTTCTGCTGAAGATGTTACTGATGTTATGCTCAGTATATTACACTCTTGGATTAACCCAGCAATTGTAAGTATCTACCTACATAAGAAAAAACGATAACCTATATTTACATAGATGCTAAAAGAAAATATGTAGAAGGTATTATTTAAATTACTCTCTTGTTGACCTACATGATTGGCTTATGAGTAAATTACTTCCACTTGAATATATCTGTTTCATTCGAGTAATTGACTTGTTTTTATTATATGAATGTATATGAGACACCATAAACATAAGTGTGCTCTTTAGTCTAAATGAATTCAACTATTTATGTCTTATTTTAGGTATCTGAAGACAGTTGTATTTGTGAAGAATGTTTTCATTTACTACAAAATATATTAACAAACTATTCAACTGGTGATTTTGTTGAGCGAACATATGGCCACCAGCAAGTATGATTTGAATGTGGAACATCAATATTGCGAGTCTAAATACACAATGTTTCTTTGGGCAGTTCAGAGAGGGACCTCATAAAGCATACATACCTATTCAACAGGTATGTAACATACATAAAGCATGTATACACATATTATTATGCTATATAAAAATCAACAAATCAAAGATTATAAAAATCGGTTCACCCGTTCATAAGTTATGGGTGTTCAAAAAAACCTGATATAATATATAGAACAAAGCCCGTTGTTTTATACACTAAGATTTAATAATTGAATGAAAACGAATAAAGATATGAGTTTTAAAAAATAACCTTCCCAATGATTAGACTAGTTACATGTTAAAATATTTTTTCATGGTCTATTAGTTCCAGAGATTTCAAACATGACAATTATGATGTGATTTTCAAGATGTACTGCTTGAATTATATTAAAACCTCTTATGATTTCCAGGTACATCAACTAGAGAAGCCTGTCTACAGTGTTGGAATAACACATACAGAAGTGTGAGATGTCATGCTCAGGTTGGTCAATATAGCCAACCTCATGAAAGTTCTGATGTTACTATGTCTTCTGCAAGAAGCTCCAGGGAGTCATCAATTCTGGTGCCAAATCCATTACCACACTCGCTGGCTATTGTCTAGTGGGTACAAGAACAGTGGGTTGCTGTGCCCACATAATGGCTACTTTAGAGCAATTGACTCCGGCTACATTTTATATGAAGATTATGAATAAATATGTTGAATAGAGTAAAACACTATTTCTTCTTTCCCTTGCAATATTATTTTCCTATGTAGTCAGTCTTTGGAATCCCTAAATCCCTAAATATTAACAATTCTATTACTTCCATCATCATCTGACTGTTTTTTCCGGTTAGCCAATATTATGACACCATTACTGCTGTAAACACTTTTTAGGGTTGACTGCCTAGCTGACCCCAACCCTCCTTAGGTATTTCCTCATCATACTTAGCTAATGCCCACGGCTTCACACGCGTAAAAAGTCTATGGTACGCTAGTACTATTACTTATTCTGTGCCTATGGCAGAATAAGCTCCAGCTCTTGATACAAAAATCCCGTAAATGTGCTCATTTTAACGTGAAAGAAGGACAAACCAATACACTTTCACATTGATACTCTGCTTCGTTATACATATAGATAGTTATACAAGACCAACGGTCAATATTCAGTATTTTTCATATCATTGACCTACTCTTTATAAGTATGGTAATATTTTTCAGAGCTATTTTCACAATTGGGGTACCATTTTTGAAAGTGCTCGAAGACGAGTGTCTTCGAGCGATTTTTGTATGAAAAAATCACTTGAATACGAGTGTCATAGTTTCAAAAATAGTGCCCCTGGAATCAAGCGATTTTTCCATACAGATAACATACGTTATCTAACAGTCATCCGTTCAAAAATAGCCCACTCGAACATAGGAACTAACCTCAAAATCGAACTTTGTTTAATTTTTTTATCAAAAACCCCACAATGTAAAAACATGATTTTTATTTTATTGTATTTCAATTATTGACTACGTTTTTCTGTATAATTTTGGATATCATACTGTATTATTTAATGTGGGACGACGGCCCATAGAGCAGTGGACATTACCCTTTACTCCTCTGTTACGCAACTCTGTTACCAGCGCGTAGTAACACAGTTGTTAAGAAAGTAACAGCGTTGTATATACCTACGTATATGTTTTTGCTTTGGGCTTAAATAAGATGTTGCAAACAAGATTTTTTTTTATTAATTGGTAGTTTCAATTGATTTAAAAGCTTGGTTTTAAGTGTACATTTTATAAACTTTAATACATTGTTACAGCATAGTGTGTTCCTTTGCGATTTTAAGATGGCTCTTACACCTGCTGAAAAGCAGCGGTTATAGGACTACGTCTATTTGGGTAAGGCTTTAACTGAAGTAGAAGATGATGGTTAGGTAGAAATTATGTTTTTTAAGTCTATCGATCAAACTGCAACAAAATTTTAATTAGTTGAGTCTGATTTATCTTATTAGACTTTTAGACTTATTTTAGATATTTAGATAATATACTTGCTATCGTTCCAGAACCTACATATACAAGTCTTACCTTGTTGAAAGTGTATTCTCCTATTCATGTAAATATGTAAAAAAATAGTTTGATTAACCACACTATGAACGTACTGATTTTGCAGCCGGATCCTGTACTATAATTGTCATTATAAGATAAAAGACTGTAATTATCCTTTACGCCAAAATATTTGGGACTGAATACTTTGATTTAATAATAAAAGCTTAAATGTTATGATAACAGAGTTGTATTTTTTTCACACCCCAACCCACTAAAAAGGGATTATATAAAAAAATATTAGTTAAACATCGCGGCCGACTGTAAGAGATCAAAGTTAAATTGTTTTAACTGACATTGACATATAGAAAAGTGATATCTAACTACTTTTATTTTTCTACAAATTTATTGATTTTGATTACGGTTACCTGAGCAAAATTTGACAATATCACTTTCATGTGGTTTTATCTGCAAAGATAGTCAATAATATCGCAATTTGAGGTAATTGACTTTTAACAGCAACCTGAAACTTAACTATGGCAGAACCAATATTTCTGCAGGATTTTCTGTAATTGCAAAGCTAGTGAAGCTAATTTTTTGTGTGGATATAACTATTTTTGAAAAGACTGCAGCTTAAAATAAACTAGTCCGTCAGTTAGATAATATAAAAATATTGGACACGTATTTATTTCGTAAATTAATCATATAATGATAAAGATAAAAAAAAAATGATAAAGATATAGCCCGTTTAAATTCAGTGAGACAACACAGTAGCTACACTTTTAAAATATACGTGTGAAGTCGCGAGCCCCACACTCATGGACTTGAACGCGCTTTATCTTTATCATTTAATGTTTAATTGACGAAAGAAAAAATACGTGACGAATTTTTTTGATTATCAAACTGATCGACTTAATATGCTAATTTGAACATTGGAAACCAGCCTATTGATGTTTCTATAGTGCAAGACCATATGATTTCTTCGTTAATCAATATTTATAAATAAACATAAATATTTATATTTATTTATGATGTAAAAGAATATATTTATATTTATTTATGATGTAAAAGTCGTATTTTAAACGTGCGCAGTTCGAACGTAAAAGATCTGAGGCTAATTTTCGAACCAATACGCAAAGACGACGGTTCATTTCGCAACAGGATGATGAACTTGAGGATCTGATTAACGAAGAAATCATCGTCAGGTTTTGCAAATTACAAAGACTGAGAATATGGGAACGCCACCTTGAAATAATGGCATGATATCAGAGCTTCCAAAATCAACTGTTCATGGACCCCATATCAGAAAAAACCGCATGAAAGGCCTAGAAAGCGGTGGAAGGATTGTCTGAACGAGTACCTGAATACATGAGGCAAGAAAATATCTTGGAGGCGGGATGCCAGACACAGAGCAAAATGAAAGAAGATCGTAAAGGAGGCCATAAGGTCTGTGGTGTGACCTTACGACCCATACCCATCACAGCGCACAGGAAGACGGTAACATTAATTAATATTAGTGAGCACGTGTTCTCTGGTATAAACTAGGGTAGGTACGAAAGAAGGTCAGTACAGATCATTATATGGTGCATAATTTCCCAATGCAGGTCGGAGGTATACACAATAGCATGGTTTCTTTTATGTATAACATCTATATTCTTCATCTTCTATTGAGTCATAAAAGGCTTAAATATATTGTACCTATGTCTTTTGACCGTAGCTTTTGATCAATGTTTATAAAACAAATATACATATACTAGCTTTCGCCCGCGGCTCCGCTCGTGTCAATGTCGATCCCCCGGGAACAGTACTTTTTCCCGGGATAAAATGTACCCTATGTCCTTCTCCGTACCCCAGATAACGTGTATGCAAAATTTCATGATCGGTTCAGTAGTTACAACGTGAAAGCGTAACAAACAAACAAAGTCACTTTCGCATTTATAATATTATAGTTAGGATTACATTGCTAAAGTATTGAGCCTTACAAGTCAATTTATTATATTCGTACAAGGTGAGATAGCTTGTCAAAGCTTGGTGCAATAAGATCGGAAGCTGCGGTTGGAAACAATACAAAGGAGACGCTGACTGGCTCGTTAGGGCGAGAGGTTGTCTCCAGACAATCAACCGGGCCCGGCAGATAAGATTTTAGTCAACAAACGCTTAAATATACTATCGGAGATCGCCGCAAGACACGTTTAATTATTACGACAGGCAAATGGGTTAAGGCTTATTTACACGTCTTAGTCGGCAAGTAATCAATTTTTTGTGGGCTTTTATCGCTCGGTATTTTTATTTCCTATTTTTGTATTCTCATTCTTTATATGATATATCAAATTTTAAATGAACGAGCAGAAAAGAAAAACATTTAAATCATTTGAAGATACTAGCTGTACCGGCGAACATCGTTTCCCTATAAGATAAAGAACTATCTTTTAAGTTGGACCAAAATACAGGTAGTTACGAAGTTTGATCAAAATCGGTTCAGTAGTTACAGAGTTTATGCCGAATAAAGTCGTGGTAGAGCCACGCTACCGGCAAAATGAATTGCTAGTAGCATGAATGGGCCGGCTCGTCCGGGGAAGTACCGCACTCTCACAGAAAATCGTCATCTGAGTAGAAGCTTTACCGCTTCTATGCTTCGTTCGGTGAGTGAGAGAGCCGGAGGTCCATCCTTCCCCCTCCCCTCCCAATTTAATTCCCCCAACTGGTTGAAAGGCCGACAACGCACCTGTCACACCCTGGTGTTGCAGTTGTCCATGGGCAGAGGTGATCACTTACCATCAGGTGACCTGTTTGTTCGTTTGCCGTCCTATAACATAAAAAAAAAAACAAAAATATACATCGTGACGATACGAGTAATATATATAAATATATATTCAAGGATATTTGCACTCGTTCAATCAGAGATGCTAAACCGATTTTATAACAAAATGTTATTGCATATACGTCCAAATAGCGAATAGGCTTTAACAAAAGATAAAGTCGCGCGAAAACCCTAGTAATAGTCTAACTTTGAACGTAGTTCAAACGTAACAGAGATAACAAGTTAACCGCTATTCGTTAAGAATAAGTGTCTGTTAAGAACATGATCGTACACACACATTTTTTTAAATTGTCTAGTAGATACCTAATCTAAATCTTTACATTCATTTATTATTACCAAATACATAGTATCACGTCTATTTCCCTTGCGGGGTAAACTGAGCCTAGGTCTATACGACCTTAAGGCCACATTTAGCATGTTTGAGGGCGGAAAACGGAATCAAAATAGTGATGGGTTGCTAGCCGTATCGTCTAATGACAGTTCCGAAGATTTTAATTCCCTCGATCGTCTTTTACGATCAGCGCGGGAAGCACCTGGCACATTCTACGTTTTTCCTTTTCTCTAAGACCCGCATGGACCCGCAGGACCAACTAAATACGTGTAAATTAAACTATATGTAGTTGTCTACACAACAGTTCCTAATAGACATAAATTTAACTTTAAAGTTCTATACAAATATAACACATGGTCAGTAAATGGTTATTTACGCGCTCGCGTAGTTTATTCAACAGGTATGCGCCATAAGCCGAGCAAACGAGAATGAAAAAGCAGCCATGTGTACGGGCCGTATTTTTGATAAAACAATTCCTATAACTGAACGCAGTTACGTTTATGGAAGGATTAAAGCGAGAGCGTACGTGTAACGAAGTTCATTTATAATGCAGCACAACGTTGCAGCGGGAATCTTAAAAATCCTCTAACTGTTACTCGCAGGTCGCCTTATTAAGCGATCGTAGAAGTAATTGTGGCTTGTGGCAGACTTACAAAGTTACCCGCCGCGTGTAAGCCGCTCGCCGTCCTGAACGCCCATAATCGTTATTTCGTCTGCGGACTTATAACTGTAGCGTAGGCCGGGCGAAGGCGTATCCATACGGTCTATGAAATTAACCGAGGAAGAGTTTTCGGCAGGCAATTTGTAGAAATCAATTTCAGGGTCAGTTTAAAGTATGATTCTGCGGCATTAATTTAATGTCGGAATCAGAATCCCTAATAGAATATATATCGCAAGAAAAAGGGAAAAATATGAGAAATAAAATGACCAGCTGATCGGTGAATTTATACACGGTGAAATTTTGATCGTTCTGGACCCTCAAAGGGATGATCCAGCCCGTTGATATAAACAACTTTTCCTATGGGAAAATGCTGAGAACTCAAAAATTTTTTGACGTTCTCGTACTAATTGACGCCGAGGCATTCGGCAGCCGAAATTTTTTGTATGGAATTACCCATTTTTTTTTATTTCCAAGCATTGGTCCCATAGGAAAGGTTGTTCATATCGATGGGCTGAATCACGACTTTAAGGGTCCAAAATGATCAACATTTCACCGTGTATAAGTGGTCTAATTGTTTCTTTTTTATGTTTTTTTAGGGTTCCGTACCACAAAAGGAAAGGGTCACTTTGTTTTCCGTCTGCCATAAGACCCTTTTTCTCAGGAACACGTGGAGATATCAAGTTGTAATTCATATCTAATACTCAGGTCTACTCTCGCTTGGAGCTATGAAAAAATTAAAATTCTATGCTAATGCAATCAAAAGATACAGCCCCGTTTATGCCGCAAATTTTCGACATTCGCAAGGGAATCAAAACCTATAGGGTGCTTCCCGTGAACTCAGAATCTAGATTGAATTTGGTACGAAGCAATGTCTTAGGATGCGAAAAGCATAAACATTTAGTTACATCATGTATTTAAAATATATTTAATAATTTTAAAATTATTATAGATAATTGGTACGGAAACCTTCGTGCGCGAGTCCAACTCGCACTTGGCTCGTTTTTTTTTTTTGTGGGTCTATATTCTATATGGGATTCGGTTGGTAAGCTTTGCTAATGGAATGCTCCTGTTGTCAAGTCAAGAACTGTCTAAGTCAGACTGAACCATAGATTGAGATAGAATATGTTTATGAAACCACATACTATATAGATGGTTTATATTCAAAAACTGAACAGATGCCAACATTTCATGTTCCTTGATTTACTGTAGGAGTTTTTATTTAAAGAACTAGAGTAAATCATACGAAATACATATTCAGATATTCAGCCTTCAACCAGGAAAATGGGAGTGAAATGACAATTGGAGTTGCATGCATATTCGCACTAAAGCTCGGTGATTTGAAATGGCCAAGTTATGGAATCGCGGTACATTTGCCGGCACACATGACACCGCCTGCGACGGCGCCGTCCATTCACGCCGACACGTCGCACGCTGCGCCGCCGCTACGTGATCACAATGGCCGTTATGAAGAGGCAGAATTCGATCAATCAACTGCGAAATGACTACCTTGCTGCTGCATGCTGACGGATACTGATAATGCAACGCTCCTATTGTCCAATTAGAATCAGAGCTCTGTGTCATTCAAAATAGTGTATAATTCTGTTTACGTCATATTTTTTACGTCTATGTTTGGAACAGTAATCAGAAGTATAAATAATACCTAGTTTCGGGAACATTAGTTATTTTTTGTAGAGAGAAAAGATAGCTTTTATTTTAAGATTATTTAATTAAATGATTGGCAAAATAAACCAATTTCATGGTTTTCATGAAATAATGGGTATGTTTCGTTTTTCCAATAGATACAGATGAAAAGCAGTGCGGGTCACTTGGGTCTAGCCCTCCTCTTAAAAAAATTGCTTATTACCTTTTTGCGTAAGTAATAATATATACTTACGTGTAACGCTAACCCAATGTGAAGTAGGCTGAGTAAACAAGGCAGGTAAATATTAACGACATTTTCACGTGATTATTTTAAATTTTCATAGAGCTGCCGGGCTAACAAGACGAAGTTTGATTGGTTTCAAATCACACGAAGCCGCGGAATCGTCAAAACTCATTAAAAGTAAACAGAAAATGTCGTGGTACTTGATCAAACATGAGATGTTACGAGTTATATAACATCATTCGTAAACAAATTTGCCTTGAAAATGTAATTATTTTCACATCTATCTAACTTTAAAGAAAGTACGGACTTGAGTAGGCCTACTTTACCTATTCTATAAAGGGTGATTTTGAATTGGAATCAGAATCCCTAACAGAATATAGATACACAAGAAAAAAGTTAAAAAATTAAAAAAGAATTAGGCGTCGCATACAAATTCACCGATAAGCTGGTCAAATTTTTTGCTCATAAATTAACTTTTTTCATGCAGATATACTTGTATATTCTTTTCTAAGAATTCTTATTCCGTCATTAAAATATTGGCAGGGATTCAAAATCATCCTGTGTAAAGTAACTCTGTAAAATGTCGACATTATAATTTGTTTCATGAAAAAATCTAAGTAATGAAATAAATACTTCCTAGCTTTGATTAAGCTCCTTAGATTAAAATACACGTTCCAATAGCACTTACATTTTTTTGATAGGTATGCACTTATTTTCAGGCATGGTTTTGGGACTTCCGGATTAGTTTTCATCGGATTTTGGAAAGGCCAAAAGACAGGTAAGTTAGAATTAGTTTATAAATCTGGTATAAGTAGTATTTTTTTTCTATGTGATAATAATGTGTAAGTTAATAAGTAATTCTACTGGTAGTTAATAATGCCACTAATTAAATGTCCATCAAAATTAAAACATGGTTAAAAGAGCTGACCGCATAATAAACCATCGCTAAGTGCATCAGGAAAAATATAGTCAACAGCGTATAACGGAGTGGAGTGGCCGATAACGCCCACTGTTTCATTACTAGATGACTGGTTGCTGCTGAAAAGCTGCTGTTTCCCTTTGTTACGCGTTCATTTTCCTAGTTATCCAACATTGTCCGCTGACGTTGTTCGTTGACAAGTGAATTAGTTCTATTTGTGGCTTTCTATAATTAACAAATATAAGTGGCTATTTTTATTTAACTTGGTTGCAGTAGCTGAATAATATAAAAATGTATTTTCCTATTTTTCTTACCACATTAGATCAGTAAATTAAATTATTTACCCATTCGAGTAACACATAGTCAGTACATAAAAATTGTGTTTTGATTTATTTTTATTAAATTAATCAGAGAACACATTTAAGTATATTGTTTCACGTATTTATTCCTTACGGGGTGACAAAGCCTATTGATAATTAAATATGCCATTTTTCTTCTTTTCGTCTCGATAGCTCAAAGGACATTTATCAATAATATATAAAAATGATACTTTGATGTTCGCCCATTCCCTCTATAGTGCAATAACTACACAATAAAAAGAAAGAAAATAAAGAAAAATAAAAGTATGTTTTTTATATTAATTTTTATATTTTACAAATGGCCAGAGCTGCCTTTGTAAATTCTGTACTCTTTATGGAGTTTTAAAGTGTATTTCAAACACAAAGTTGCCTGATTGACAGATCACATTCAGCGTAGAGACATTGAGTTCTAATATTTAATAAGTTTAAATAATATATTTATTGGGAAAATATCAAAAAACATTTGAAAAATATATTTACGCGCGGCCCTTGAATTATCTCAAAAAATATCTACATGCTATTCCGAATCGAATGACACCTCAATCATAACTTTTAGAGAATACGAAAAAAGTTTTGACCTTAGAACCACTTGTTGACTAGACTAACAGGGTTGATCTAGTAATAGCTCAAGATACTAAGTTTTGTCGACATATATACATACATACTGTCAAATCTTTTTACCTTGCGGGGTCGACATAACCGGACGTGTAGACGGAAAACGAAATCAGAGTAGTGATGAGTTCCTAGTCGCATCGCCTACTTATGATCGGCTTTTACGATTTGCGTAGGAAGCGAAGCAACTGGTACATTCTACGTTTTTTCTTTCCTCCCAGACCACCAGACCAGAGCTATCTATGATATATCATTAGCAGTTATAACTCAAATCAGGTTCATAATAAATGTTTAGATTTTATTTCATAGCTTTTATCAGGTTGAGTGCTAGCATATCATGAAATTGTCTGTTAGTTAAAGCCGAATAGAATGTCCTTTTTGCGCAGTATTTTTTACAGCCCCCTCATGTCAGGCTTAGCAAAATTGTCGCTATGCCATCAGTGTAAGATTTTTTAAATTCGTCTGTTATATCCCGTGGTTATATCACATAGGAGAAAAGAGAGTCGGTTCAAATACGCTTCCCTGAGAGACTCCGTTTGCATTTTCAGTTGTTTTACTGATATAATTGCCCACCTTGACACACTGCCTAAGGCCTTGTAAATATAAGGTCTTGTAATAGTTACTCGAATGCTTTGATGGAGTACCTCTGATACCTATTGCATTTTCTATTGATTAGAATTGGATCTGACACCGTATCAAAGCCTTTACCGAGTTCTGTTCCGCATTTATGTTATACTATTTTTAACATAAATAACAACGCCATGTCGCCAACCTTCCCCTTTTTTCTCAGTTATAATAACAAGCGCAGCGCAATTCAACATGTTTTCAATAAAAAATTGAAAATATGACTTACAGACATTTCTGTATTCTCATCTCATCTCATCATTATGAGATTAGCAAACGTAATTGACATTATTTTTGCCTTAAAAATACACATTTTTTAATTTCTCAATTATATTGATAGAGGAATATAAAAGTAGGTGAAAAAAATTTTTTTTTTACGTAATCATGGTTAGATTAGATCATGATTAGAGGTTGAATAATATATTTGCTTTTTACACATATTTAAAATAATGGCAGCTTAATAATGTCATTTTGTGAAGCAGAATCACTCCGTATATATATATTATCTTAGAACTTTTTAGACTAAGTAGTTGAGCCATATATTAATAGATATTAATAGCGAGAGGCGCTATTACTATATTTTGTATTTTTTTAACGAAATTAATTTGTTTGACTGTTTACGTTTGAAATTCTGGATGAAATGAGGGCATTTGCTCTACGATATAAACTCTGTTGGCGTGGATAATCGCTGCTTCTGAAAAAGGTTGTTGTATACCAAAATGTACTTTTGTACTAATATTTTAAGTTTTATCTTCGTACAGCTTCTATTGTAGAATTTGTTTATGATATATCATAGGAAATCGCAACACAGGCAATAAATAAGCGGACACCGTAGCTACTTATTTTTACAAGATTTAAGTAGGAAACGGCATCATATATGTATTTAATACCGGTTTAACACATGTTAATTTTAACTGATGGTAATTTACTAATGGGGCGAATGCGAATACGATTACCAAATCTTAACTGTTTTCTCTGAATGAGAAAAATAAATAAAATGCTACAATGTCTATAATATCCAAAAACCGAACCAAATTTAACCGCAATAGGTACGACTATATTGCTTTATTAATAAATAAAATGTGTTTTGTGTAAATCAAAGGAATATCTCGAAATGATTTTTAGTTTAAGGCACCTTATAAAAAATGAAATGTTGAAATTCCTGACCGTAGTATTGAAAACAAGTAACTATGTAATGAAAGCATCACTTCGTTCATTCGAAAATGTTTTTTATAAGCTCAAACATTACGGCACAGAAGAGTTCTATCTACGCGTTACTATTCGATACATTGAAAAATATTTTTTTCGGCAATTACATTTTTTTTTCGGCGTCAGACCTCCAACAATATTTTTTTGCGCATATATAAAAAAACAAAAATAACCACCCATCATGTTAACGAGTACTTATTTTCTACAGCTCCTATTGTTAAGGTAATTGTAAAAGTGTAATTTGAATATATTAGCCTATTCTTAAAAAAATAGCCATGTGCAAGTTGGACTCGCGCACGTAGGGTTCCGCACCATTATATATAATAAGATTAAAATTATTAAAAATATTTGATTACTAACTTTCGCCCGCGGCTCCGCCCGCGTCAATGTCGATCCTTTGGGAACAGTACTTTTTCCCGGCATAAAATGTACCCTATATACTTCTCCGTACCCCTAATAACGTGTATGCAAAATTTCATGATGATCGGTTCAGTAGTTACAACGTGAAAGCGTAACAAACAAACTCCGTTAAGATATGATGTAGCAAAAAATGTATGCTTTTCATATCTTTTCCTTTATCTGTGCTATAAGACGTTGCTTCGTAACAAATTTCAAGATTCTAAGTTCACCGGAAGTACCCTGTAGGTTTTCATTCCCTTGCGAATGTTGAAAATTTGCGGCATAAACGGCTGTATCTTTTAATTGCGCTGACTTAAAAGTTTATTTTTTTACACCTCCAAGGGACATAAGACTTGAGTATTTGATATAAATTTCAACTTGATACCTCTATGCGTTCCTGTGAAAAAGGGTCTTGACAGATCGACCGACAAAGTGATCCTAAAAGTGTTCCGTTTTTTTCCATTTAAGGTACGTAATCGTAAAAGAAAAAAAAATGTAACCTTAAGTTTTCATTAAAACTCATTGAAAATTACAATTTGTGCCATTGAAATAATTTTAAGTGTAAAACGTCCACGTCCCACGTTGCTTAACATTCACGAGCGCTAACAATGCGCAATACGCAGTACGCTTACTACTGGACTGAATCCCCCAATCTAAATTGGCTGCTAGAACCCGACATAGGTACACATTGATCGAAGATATCGTCTTGCGGTCATGTCACAGAATATGTCATTGGATTGGATTTGAATGACCTATGTCGTCTATTGTCGTAGGTTTTACGAGTTAGGTAGGAACAACCGAGTTGTCATTTTACGAGTAGGATAGACAGACTCGGTTCGACCGAAACTTATCTTTAAAACTTTGCTATATTTTATTGAACTGATTTGGGAGAAGATAAAAAAAACTCAGATGCACCATCTGCATCATTTCCCGTGCAGACCGTAGAAGTCGGTCGGGGAAATTGGTGTAACACTAAGGAATAATTTCAATGGGCGATGCGGCTAGCAATCAATAACTAATTTGATTCTGTTTTCCGCTTATACAACCAACATGCTAAGCGTAGCATTTGGATCTCATGGCGTTAGGCTTTGACTACCCCGTAAGGTATAAAGACGTTATAATATTTTTGTATCTTTATTACTTAAATCAACACTGTCGTAAACGAAGACGCTCGCAGTAATTTCTTTTTCATTAGTTATTGCTAATATCGTAGCAAGTTATTTTTAAAAGAAAACAAAGATGCTGTTTTTCTTTTGTTTGTGTAAGTGGCCAACACTGGTGTCAGCTGTTTCAAGCTGCCTAAAGGCAACTGACATAGCTTAACGAGTGCAATCAATAGGTCAATCCGTGCTTGTCGAAGCATGGACGAACGAGCTCGAGCCATTTTTATGCCACTTACCGTTCAGCATCCCAGTGGGGACAGCGCCCGTGGTTGCTTTACATACGTAAGCGGTAATAATGTACCCACTGGATCATCGGGCCATTCTGATTAACACGCAGGTGTTAATCACAATTCTGTCTCACGAGCCAAGATAATGTTCTTAACGATGAAATGGGCTGCTATGGTTCACAGAGTAGGTTTAGATTGTATGGTTTAAGATTGAACATAGGCAAAATAGCAACTTTTGGCGAAAAAATTTTTTTGATTATTTTGCATTTGCAATGGTATTTTAATAATCTCTTATTAAATTAAGATATAAAATATGGTGAAAAATTCCACGCGGGCGGGGTTTGAATCAGCCACCTTAGGTCTATGTACGACCTACGCTCAATTGAGCTACCGCATGTTCTAAAACTTTCTTCGCGAAAACTTTTCATAAATTTAGATGGTAGTCAGTTACATTTTGCACAGATGTCTATGAAGCAAAATAGATGTTCGATGCCCTGTATGAAATTAAAATTTAATTTGCACACAGATAACAAAGTAGTTTTCTAAAGTGGTTTTAAAAATACATTGTTAACTTTTTGTTCTGGCGTATTAGTTATACATTTGAGTTATAAGTTGTTACATTTTTTATTAATTTTGTTGTGATTCTTTGATCTTGGACTTGTGATATAAACCCGATATATTTTGCACACGACATCGTCCACGTGGTATTTTATCTGTGCCCCAAGAGTCTGTGAGAATTCCGGCGGAAAATATAAATATACATATTGGTTTTTATCTGAAATAGTTTTTTCTTAAGATTTTTTGTTACAGTTGGAGATTACTTTTATGGTATTAAATTATGACCTGAATTTACAAAAGTTTTTGTTAACGAATAAAATAGAATAGAATAATTTTATTTGCGTTTGAGAAGGGTATACAAAGGTGTTAATAATAGTTTCAGTTTTACACCTAATCAGCCATATTTGATTCTTTATTCTGTATATGATATTATTTTTTAAACTCCAATTATATTTCATTAAGATATATTTAATTTCATATTTACATTTTTATAAGTAAAGCTTATAAGCTCTCCTTATAAAAATGTAAGTAGGTACCTGTTATCTAACGACTTTTATTATAGTAAACAGCAAAAAATATGATTCCCATTTAAGGAAATTCAATTCAATTTACTAATGAAACCGGACCACTTATTATAAATGTATCAGCATGTTACAATCCTTTGAAGATTAATATTCTATCCGATATGGGTTTGCATTAAGGAAATATCATCCGGCGGGACGTCTTCAATCTGGCGCAAATAAATATTCATCTGTAAATACTGACTTCTCTAAAGGTTTTTATTTATCATGGAGTATGTATTATTTTCTTCCCGATAGCTTGTTACATTTTTTTTATTAAAGTAAAATAAGTTGGACAGTCGAAGTATAATATTAATGCACATTAGTAAAAGTATGAATTTATAAAAAAGTAGCATCACCTCTTCGTACGCTTATTTCATCCGAGGAAAACAACACAGACTTCCTCGAAAAAAAGTACGAGAATGTTTACGAAAGTATCTAATGTCCATAATTGAGCAGATTACGGAATTACGTATCTCTTACCACATAATATTAATCTGAAATGAATGTATTATCTTATACAAATTGACGTAGATTATGTAGCCGGTGCTTGTAAATTCACTGCTTATCTGGAAAGATTGCTTTTTAATCGAATGAAATGTTCACTTACCCTCGAGGCGGACGCGCGGAGTAGCCCGGGCGACGGCGGCAAGCGACCTCGCCGATCAACCCCGCGACCACAACTGATTTTCCAGCGCGAAAACTTCCCTCGAACGCGTCATCACTCACCCCATTTCCTGAGCTACCAATCAGAACAGGCCGGCCGCACCGAAGGTTTCCGTTGACGTCCGAGAACAGCCGACTCCTCGGGTGGCGATTGGATCTTTTAATCTGAAACGTAAATGCATACAAAAAGAATACGAGACTGTAAGCTTCCGCGAACGGGATGTAGGCTGAAGCATGAGTCGTGCAACAGGTACAGGTTTCAAGGCACTAAAGCCCGGCAAAAACAAGTTTGAAACGGATTTCGTACGCTTTCAGCATTGGACGATGTCAGTGACGGATGATTGATACGTTGAGAGAATGTGGGACATCGCATCGCGTTCCGGTTAAAAAACTGCAAATAACTGCACATTCATTATGCATATTGAGGGGAAAAGTAATGAATAAAAAGACATAATAAAATCATTCACAAATTAAATACACGCGCCTAAAAAGAAAGAGAGTTGGCGAATTTCCAAATTATGAATTACCTAATTTACAATTCTAATTATTTGTTTGCAGCTAGAAGTGGGACAGAATTAAATTGTAAATTTATTCTTGGGACAGCTTTTTTGTTATTTAGCCGGAGGTAACATTTTTATTTCTTGCTAATTGAAATATACCTTTATTGTCGGAATAAAAATGAAAAATATGTTTTAAGGTGTTAATTGCTTTACATTTCGTTATTTTTCTTTTGTTTTGCTTGTGAAAATAAAATAAAAAATTCAGTTACAATGCAGTAAACTCATACCTGAAGGTCACACAGTACTCATACTTAAATGAATTGAATGATTTATATCCGTTTCAAGGATAGCAAAATAAATATTGGAAAACCAAAGCTCCAAACTTATATCAATTTATTATCTTTCATAATGTAAAAGTAACTATTCTCTATGCTAATAGGTACAAGTTTTTTCGAAAAAGTCTTGACTAGACTTTTTCATTATTATTCAAGATATAACGTTATTTCAGTAATAAATACATGTAATACAAATACAAAATAAATGGTTACCTGATTATTAATAAAGAGGCGACTAGCCTCTTAGGCAAGTAATTCCAATTTCAAAATATTATTTTCATGGAATTGAGCTAGCACAGCCTAATCCCGTCCTAAACGTGGACAGCGAAAGACAAATTGTAATTGAAATGCCTTCAATTGGATTCAGAGGGGACACGTTACGTGTGGCCCATTAGATTACTTGTTTAATTCTTGACCACGAGAGCCGTAATCTAAGTTGTAAACTAAATCTTGGGCCCCGTCTCACATATCCGCCGTAAGCTGGGCTTGGTTCGTATTTGAATGCTTCCCGAACGACCACGAATTAGTATGCGCGCTCCATTCGGCCCACCAGTCCCAGAGGGACCCAAGTTCCTATTCTATAACCAACTTCATGTTTGTAATAATTATTGTAATTACCCAGCAGTAATTAATAAGTTGGAATAGTCATTTCTATTTTTATGTTCTTGGTTAGAGCTATTTTACTTTAAAGTAGCTTGTAGAGAGTATAAGTAGTTAAACATGGAGTAAAGTGATAGGAACGCCTACGACAATAAAATAAAAAAAACTTAATGCCGTTAAAATCTAGTTGGAATACAATTTTTTTACAATCTAAAGGGACTTCACGAGACGAATTCAGAATAGACTTACCTCAGATCCAAATTGCTCAATATTTTTTTTGATAATCCAGTGATTTTTGTTTTCTCATGGTAACTTAATGATTTACAATATGTTGCAACGAGGGATTGGATTTATAATAAATGTTCTAAACATTAAAATGACACAACTAAGTTTTTCTCCATGTATATTTGTGTTTTGTACAGCGTCCCTAATCCCTAATAGAAAACAGAATTGCAAGAAATAAAGTAAAATTAAAGAATAAAAACAGACTTCCCATAGAAATGATACTAGGTGATCGGTGTCATTTGTTTTTTCGCTTATTATGTATTTTTCTTGCAATTCTGTATTCCATTAGGGATTCTGATTCCGAGATATTAATACAGAGGTTCAAAATCACGCTGCTTAACGAATAAAACGCTGTTAAAGTGATTGAATTAATTCAAATCTTTAAATTTGACTGCATATTTCAGAATACGCCTGCAATGCGGTTCAATTTGTAAGTGGGATCTTGGGATACGTTCATTTTGTGTATTACGGCACTAGCACGGAATCACCGCCGCCGCCTGAATTATGTAAATATGGAATCAAATAATATTCGTGGAAAGTTTACTCTAAATTACAGCTGACAAAATAAAGTGATTCTTCTATGATTTATATAATCTTTCAGATAAAAACCAACTAATTCTGATTAAAATGAAATGGAACGAATTGGAAAGTATACCCATTCAAATTAAAAAAGAATTCTCCACGGCGATACAGGCGCTTTAGAGTAATAGTAGTAGTTAAGGAAACATTCATAAAAAAATTAAATACTCATACTAATTGACGACCCCCTCCTTTTTGTTTTCTTTAGTCGATTTAAGAAAGGTTTTTGCACTATAATTAACAGTTGAAGAAAAAAAGTCGGTGGCTGTGGCAAACGTGCATGCGCAATCATGGTAATTTAGGTATAGTTTAATGGTAAAAGAAGTGTTATGTTTTCAGGATTCATTAATATATTCTCTTCCATGCTGGTCTGGGAGAAAAGAAAAAACGTAAAATATACCAGCTGCTTCTCTTTCCACGTAGATCGTAAAAGACGATAGAGGGAATGGATAAAATCTGAGGAATCATGTTAGATATAGGTGATGCGGCTAGCAACCCATCACTATTATGATTCCGTATTCCACCTAATGCCACGAATATGCTAAACGTGCGGCTTTCAGGTCTTAAAGACCTAAGCTTTGTCTACTCCGCAAGGGAAAAAGATGTGATACTATATATGTATTATACACGCGAGTTTCTTTGAGAGACCACAACTTCTAAATACTTTATTAGTAGAATCCTAGATAAAGGCTTTAAGTTTTTGACAGGGTACTTAGGTATTTATATATCTTTGAAAAACGTGTTCTAGCATTATTGTTTTTTTTCAGTTTGGGTTTCCAGCATTGGTCCCATAGGAAAAGTTGTTCATATTGATGGTTTGAGTCACTCCTGTGAGAGAACGTCGAGGGTACATTTACACGCTGTATAGACGTTATGTATGTATGTCTCATGAGTTATAAGCAAGGATATGTATTTTTCCATAATTTTCAAAGTTTGTTGGTATTATCCATATTTATTATTATATATATTGTGTTTATCCATATTTATATACTTATAATATTATAAATACGAAAGTAACTCTGTCTGTCTGTCACCATTTCAAGCTTCAACCATTGAACCAATTTGGATGAAATTTTGTATGGAGGTAGTTTGAGGTCCGAGGAAGCACATAGGGTACCTTTCATATGGGAAATATTTTCTGTTCCCGAAGTATCGACATTAATGCGGGCGGAGCCGCGGGCCATAGCTTTGGTTATTTAAATAGCAAATGTGTTTACTCTACAAATAAATTTATAGTTATTTCCGATTTTTAGGAAGAATATGTAGTACTTTATTGTTTGACATTATTTCGTATCGTATTTAATGTAATAAATACACTTATAAATTAAACAAAATGCGCTTACAACAGATCTATATCTATCCAAGACCCCTGAGGTAGAGAATGTTCAATAAATACTAAGTTCAAAACCGAGACAACTCGCTATAACATACTATACCTCTACATAGACTGAGTGCGGCTGACGCAAAGTTTCGAAGTGGGCTCGCTCTCACTTATCTTGATGTAGTTTCCCTTATCGTGGGCCTCGTAAGCATTGTTTCCATTACGAGTATAACTTCGCTGCAGTCTCCGGCTACAACCCACGGTAAATTGAGCGGACCACAGTTCAAGTTATGGCGTAATATACACTTTCTTTCATATTTAATAACATGGACAACCTACTGAAGTGTTTGAACAACATTTATCTGCGCTAACATTGTTATTAATACTGTAATTTATACCTAGTAATTATGACATTTTCATGCTTCAACCACTAAACTAATTGAGATGAAATTTGGTATGGAAATAATTTAATTGAAGGCTCAGAGGACACATGGTACCTACTTTTTTGTTAATAAATACGATTTAGGTTTATAGATTTCTTTGTTTGTTGAAACAACCTTCAAAATCTTATCAAATCCAACAGAATCTTACAAGTAACACCAAAACTGGATTTACTTACAATGGTGAAGTGTGGTCATCATCATCATTACGAGTAGGTGACACGGTCAATCGACCATGCTCACCCTGGTGTCAGAGTTCTTCGGAACAGCCTCTCGGCCTCTGACTTGGTTCCTTTAACGACTACCATATTACAGCTGGGACTAACGGCTATACGGGCCTTCCGAAGCACGAGGTGTGGTTATTGTTTCATACACAGTCCTCTAAAGACGAAAACTCACCACGCTTGGCAGCCGGGTTTCTTTGGCTTCTTGTGTTTTTTTATGCATTTTATCTGGGTAGATTATATAGCATAAATGCAGCTTATGTGGTATTCATAAGAATTCTATAATTATTTATTACTTTCTACAATATTTAGTTGATAAGTTGACGCTTGAGTTTATTGTATAAACTAGCAATCGCAGCGTCAATAAACACAAACTCAACGTCTGCGTAAGTACAAGGCAATTTAAAAATTTGTCCCCAAGGCGTCGCCTAGTTGTCTATATTATGCGAGCAAGTATGCGGGGCGCCCGGCCGGCCGCCCTGCGCCGCCCCGTAGCCGCGTCGTAGCGCTACTAATGCTACGACAATCGCTTCACCTACGAGACCGAAGCTTTATTTTTATTCCATAGTTCAGTGCAGTGGATGACACATTTTATGCGTTAACGTTTCAGAATAAATAAAATTTGATTTATTCAACTTTTTAAATGTACATACTAAAAGAAGTTCTTATTATTTCATTTTTAAAAAAGGCGATTAAAGATGTTTATGTAGAGTAAGGACTTCTTTTAATATGTTTTATACAATTGCTTCAAAAGCTATACTAGTATAGACATAATTTTATTTTTGATATGATCACGTTAAGTAAACATTTAGGTAAGTCATAAAGAAAATTAAAGTATGACTCGTATTATTATAGTATATATTATACTCTTATGAACTGTTACTATTATATTAAAGTTTAATATATATAAGACAGTTAATGACTAAACGTGTAAAAACTAAAACGAGCGTTTTACCTGTATGTGCCCGTTCTGGGTGTATGGAAGTCTATGCTCGCTCGCTCGGCGGGCACGGACGGGGGACGCGAAGTAGACTTGATTGGAAACCCTATTCCATATTTATTATGGGCCTATTTTGTCATGTTTATTGACGTGCCTGACGAGATATAACACTTATTAAGCGACTTTCGAGCATGCATGGTTAAAACATTAGCTGTTGTTTTGCTTATACTCCCATTTTGTTTTAAAATTACTCTGTTGGTCCTATAACATATTAATAATAATCACAAATTGATTTACCTCTTCATTCTTAGGCCTTAGTATTCGTTTATACAACATAATACCAGAACGTATAACAGCTTTGCCCTTTCTAAAATTCAAAGAGCTTACAAAAAATATCTTATTAAAAAGAGCTTACTATAATATTAATGATTATTTAATCGATAAGAAAGCGTGGAGTCTAGACCCCGTGTGAGATACAGGACCTCCCCAAAAAAAAATTGTTTAATTGCCTATTTAATAATATTTAAGGTAACCCACATACCTCAATGTAAAACATGTAAATGTTTGCAATCGACAGGTGGTGGACAGTTATTGTATTAATTTTTTGACAAAGTCTTCGAGCTCGAGTAAGTCATGCTCACTAAAATGTTCAAACTAGTGGCGGCGTCGTGTGTCGGGTCGTTGAATTCCCTCTAATATGGTTGAGTTCAACGATGGCTGATCCATGCGTCAACTCGTGAACGGGTGCTGCTAGGGGGGACAGGTCTGCTCGGCCTCTTTGAGACTACTGTGTATAATGTAAAATATTATCATCGCACACTCGATCGCTAACATAATATGTTCCAAAAAATAATAATGTACCTATATAATAAAAATTGTATTGTAATCATAAAATGAAAAAAAAAAATGATAAATGAAGAAATTAGATGATAAATGATAAAATAAAAAAGCCCTTCAGGCGAGTAGGCGACCAATACTGTTGAAAAGAGTTTCTTTTGGCGTTTCTTCTCTGCAGTGGTCGGTTCCGAAACGCTAGTAGTCTGTAGCTTTTGCACATTGAGTAATAATATAAATATGACTAAATTAGATCCTTTAAAATGTGATTTGACGTGCAAAGGCCTATTTTCTGAATAAACGTTTTGATTTTGATTTTGTTAACTTGTGCCTTTGTGAAGTTGTTTAGGATTAGTAAAAGCCAGGTTAACTTATTTTTATCGGAAATAATAAAGTAACCTTACAAAATCTGATGGTACTAAGACATAAGGTTAAATGTAAGAGCAACGCGGCTTGTTACTTTTGCGTTTTCGAACTAATGTACCTACCACAAATTTATAGTTTTTTTTGCCAATTTTGCAATCAAACAAAAGGATTCTTTTATTTTATTTGGAAAACAAACAATCTTTATACTTAATCTATATAAACTTAGAAGCTATTGACCATTTATATGTTCTCGCATATGTCATACAAAAGTGCTTGTCTGTTATTTAACCAGCAAATAAAAAGAAAAGATTGCAAAGAAAATCTAATTAATAAATAGAATCGTTGAACCATAACCTTGCAACCATTCATCCATTCAATCATTAGACTATGCGTATATATATTACAGATATAAAATTGTAATAGGCCTACAATGGACATTAGTAAAGAGAAACAAGGTATTTTTTATGAGATAAAAACATTGTAAAGTGTAATAAAAGTCTGTATCGGTGTTAGGAAGGTATTGCAGAAAACACTTATGTGAGGTCGAAAGTCTATCAACAAGCGAACAGCATGACTTGAAGGCGAAGAGGGCTCGATGGTCCGTTTAAATTCGGTTGTAAGATGTATGTAGTTAATAGTCTTATACTAACTAAAAGTAAATATCGTAACTAACTCGAAATCTGGAGGCATCACAATAACACCTGCTGGCATCTATCTGCTTCACACGCGTGAATTAAGTTTGTTCAAAATTAAATATCTAGTTTCCAATGTTTTTTTGGGAACGTGTGCATACAGGTCCCAGGAGGTCTCAGAAAGTCTTTCCTCCTTTAAAAGATGCTATTGGCATAAATATTGCAAGAGCCAAGTGTCCCAATCTAAAAATGCATGGGCATCCACCTTGCATTATTAGGTTAAATATTTTTTGTCACTTACACCAAACTAAATAAGAAGAACAAACTCCAATTGACCATGTGACAAAAAGTATTTCGCTAAAACAAAAAACCGTTTCTAGATTTGCCCTTATATAGTACGAGAAAAATAGTTTTAAATTTTTTAAATCTATATTTAGGGAGAAAAAGAATAAAATATACAAAACCTTTCGTGACGTCACAGATTAACCAAACTTAAGCGTATGCCTTTGCTCGCGACAGCTCTTACAAAAAAAACCATCATGGCAAGCATGTCACTTTGTTTGACAGCTAGATGACAGTGGCAGGTACTCGGTTCTGTCGGTTTGGTCGGTACTGGTATTATTTTGTTTTGTTGTTTGTTTGGTTGGATCATTGGTTTGGATAATACTTGCTTGAATTGGTAAGCACGGACTATCTGATAATTATTATTGAATGTAAATAGTCGTAACGTCGTATTCTTTTTGGCGCATTTTGGCGATGGCATTGACGTTGACATTAACATTTTTTAAATGAAAACCGGATATGTGTAGTTCAAGCATCACTGTACATACAACCTTATGGGTACGTCACTTCCGGCAAATTAATTATTTAAACATTTTTATTTTAATAATAACGCAATATTTAAAAAATTTAAAATAGACGTGTCCTCCCTTTTTTCGCTGTCTATTTGAAAAACAAATAAAAAAGGTCATCAAATTTTTTGTCATATGGTCCATTGTAAAAGGGGATAAGAACGACTTAGCTAAAACAAATTGTCCTTTCCAGAGCCCTTTATATAGTTTAAGTTTCGATCTCACCGAGAACGAGATTTTCATTAAAGATTGAGAGCTCATTAGTAGAAGATAATATAGTCAGAAAGTAGATAAAAACTTATAATGGTTAAGAGAGTCATACATTGGTCAGGAATATCATACTCGACCGTCTGTCCGGTGGTTGGATGGGGTGGTCCAAACAAAACAAAACTTCTACTTTCCATGCTTGAAAAACGGTTTCGATGGGCAGCAGCGTCGAAATCGAGATAAGTTCACCAACCCGTCTGCAAAGCGTGGTGAATATAGTAAATAAACCCCCCATAATCCTTAGGGGAGGCCTATGTCGAGCAGTGGACTTCTTGTGGCTAAGATGATGATGAAAGTGAGTTAAAATTTGCTTACCCATGCAACTAAACTATCACAAGTTATTATTTAGTAAAGTGAGCTATCCCATTTCAACGCGGCTCCGCTCGGCCGGAAGCGCTGTTAAAGGCATTATTATCCGGACGGTCGCGCTGCAAATAAATCGTCTGCCGGCTCGCTCTTTCGATTATCCTCAAATCTTCATTACACCGACGTATGCTCTTACGTGTACGTGCTTTAGACTAAATATAGAGTTTGCTTTACGCCGTGATGAAAATTATGCCTTATTGTGTAATTCACTTGATCTGATGACACTGTTACGGCGAGGCTTTGTTTAAGGTCTGTTTGTCTACGAGTTTGCTTAGGTGAAAATGCAGTGTTAAAAAGTAAATCTTGATATCTAATTGTTGACGTAGCCAGGTTTGACTACGAAAATATATAGTACTAGCTTACGCCCGCGGCTCCGCTCGCGTCAGTGTCGATCCCTCGGGAATAGTACTTTTTTCCCGGGATAAAAGGTAGCCTATGTCCTTCTCCGCACTCCAGAGAACTTCTATGCAAAATTTGATGGTGATCGGTTCAGTAGTTACGGCGTGAAAGCGTAACAAACAAACAAACAAACTCACTTTCGCATTTATAATATTAGTAAGGATAAGGAAGTAAGGATAAGTAAGGAATAAGTAAGGATTTGTTTCAATAAGGACACCTAGGTAAACAAAATGCCGTTAAATAGTTAGCCACGATTTTTTAAATACGAGTATCTGCACTGAATATTTTATAGATAAGAAATAAAAAACTGACGCGGTTATTAAACAGTCTCGAATATATTTTGAAACTTTTAACATAAAAATGCCACGAAAAATATTGTGTTTCATTAATAGCTTAAAAGTTTCCCCCATTCGCAACATTAGTTTATTACAGCTGTACTCGCTAAAGATTGAATTGAATATGCAAGAAAATCCCCGGCAACATGTTTAAAACTCTATGAAGCAATGAAAACTTCTGTTCGATAACAAACTTTTAATGAAACACCGTTAGTGATCTCCTTACAGAATGTTTTTGCATTATTAACTTTTTTTTACCAATGTTTTAACTTGTTTACATAATACAGTATAATTAGGCAGGTACATAAATACATACATCGTTTTATATTGTGTTGTGTGTCAATGTGTTATTATTCTATTCAACATAAAAAATCAATGATTTTTTTTATCATACATATTATCACGTCCTTATCTCGTTCGGGGTAGACAAAGCCTAGGCCATAGGAACAAAAGTAAGAAATTATAGTAAAAGGCCTTGTATAGCGTGTTGGTGGGCGTATAGATGAAAAACTGAATCAAAATATTGCTAGCCGCATTGCTTATTAACATGATTATTTTGATTTGCGCCCATTCCCTCATACTTCTTGAACTTTATACTTTTTTAAGAGCTTAATTTTATGGTATAAAATAAAGTCGCTTCCCGTTGTCTGTCTGTCCCTATGTATGCTTAGATCTTTAAATCTACGTAGCGGATTTTGCTAATAGATTCAAGAGGAAGGTTTATATGTATATCAACGCACCCGTGCGAGGCCGGGGCGAGTCGCTAGTAGTATATAATTTTACTTATTTGAGTGAAACAGTCTACTACTTGGGAATACTTTGCCTACGAGTATATGTATGCAAAGTTTTAGTCAGTAGTTAAGTAATAAAGCGTAACAAACATATGTGCACTTTAGTAATTATAATGTTAGTGCCTGGTTAAATAATAATATGTTTGATATTAGTAATTATATGACGTATGTGGTTATACTGTAATGTAAGGTTCTAAACAAGCACAAATGAATAATTTTACCGTCCTCAGCACTTTAGATTCTTATACAGACAAAGCTATGAAAAGTTTATTATACTAGGACACTACAGGAACAAAATGACACCGATAACATAACTCCTAATTATGACAGTTTTATGACGAAATTTCGTTCAAAAAGAGATACATGTATCCAATTTTGAATAAAAATCTTTGACTTTCACTTTGAAATATCTAGTGGTAATTTTGATATGTATGTAAGTTCAGAGCGACCGTGTAAACCGAGGAAGTATTTAACAGTTTTATGCGTCGTGCGGCTTGACGCGCCCACCGGATATTGATTTATGAGGACCAATGGAGCCCAGTTCCGGCTGCAGCCTCTGATGCCATGTTAGCCTTGCAGTTCGTTCAGCTCTGTGGCTAATTAATTTGATCAAGCCGCCATGAAAACGTTGTGCACATAAAGATGATGATATACGTCGTTGATATCAACTGCTCTCAGGTTTTATAGGCAAGGCCCTTTAGTTCTTAGGTCGTAAACTTGAATGCTTGGAGAAAACTATATGATGTTGCATAGGGCATATATGTGTTAATTCTTTCCATTCGACTGTACAGCGTGTAACATACATAAACAGCGACGTTCCCATGAAGGGGTGACTCAGCCCGTCAAAATGAACAACTTTTCCTATGGGACCAATGCTGAGAACACTATTTTTTGACATTTTCGTACTAATTGCCGTGCCGGCTGAAAACTTTTGTATGAAAATGTAATTTTTTTTGAGCGTTGGTGCCTGGCTGTCACCCCTTTATGGGAACGTCGATGGTTATGTTACACGCTGTATATGAGTTATCGGAAATAGGGGTTACAATTGTGTATCAATGTCAAATCGATTATGGAAGCGACCTCTTTACATATCTTATTAATAATCTAGACAAACGTTAACTTCAATGTTTGCATAAACATTTTTCTGTACCAACTATTTTTCTTTGCTACTTCAATATAATCGGCTTTTATGAGCAAATCAAAAAATCTTGTATACTCTCCTAACGCAGAAAATCTCAAGTTTTATTATTTTTATACATTTATAACTGTTGAAAATAAAAATTATGAAACCCGAAACTGTCCTAAAATCTGAGGCTATATTCTATTTGGGTCATTCTAAAATAAATAAATAAATATATAGGGACAAATCACACAGATTGAGCTAGCCCCAAAGTAAGTTCGAGACTTGTGTTATGGGATACTAACTCAACGATACTATATTTTATAACAAATACATATATAGATAAACATCCAAGACCCAGGCCAATCTGAAAAAGATCATTTTCCATCTTGACCTGGCCGGGGATCGAACCCGGTCACTCCGTGTCGCAGGCAGGCGTGTTGACCGCTGCGCCACGGAGCTAATCAATTCTCGTACACGATAACATGTATATAGAGAATTAATACAAAAAATGTTAAATGTCGCATCCGGTATCGCTAAGTTAGAAGCTTTGGATTAAAATAGGGCAATCTACATGGCGTAGTAGTTAACAATCCAGCCTGCTACACAAGATGCTCTCGGTTCGACATCATTAACAAAAGTACCGTATCAATACAAAAATCGATACCTATAAAGAGTAGGTATCGCTAATTAATGATAATTAGCGCAGAGTGCAACTAATGCTTTGACATATATCGCGCTATAATAGGCAAATGCAAACAGTGGGAATCAACGTAATGCTCTCTAAACGTTTGATATGGTATGAACATTGGTATGAATAACATCACAGGCGAGTTACAAATGGATGAACCGCGCCGGACGGGTATACGATTCGTGTTGACAATTTCACCAACTCATTTATTTTCCATTTGTGGATATGGCATTTTGTATGCAATAGTTTACTACAATAAAAAAAAAAAAAACATATATTTTAAGCTGGTTTCGAAAAAGGAAGATGTTCTTAATTCGGTTGTTTGTTTTCATGTTTGTTACTAATAACTCCGTAATTCAAGGACTGAATCTTTTTTATTTGATTGGTTCCATTTAAATTTCATTAAAATCAGTTCAGTAGTTTGATTGAAGTCGGTTTTTATATAAAAGATTAATTAATGTTGATCCATTATAAAATAAGGTCTTTCGTTTTTCTAATTTGAATGTTAACTTTTGATTATAAAATTAAGGAATACTACCAAACGCTTAGCTGAATAATACGATTTTATTTTTATTGAGAAAATTTGGGGAGCCACTTGTTTTGTCAAAATAATTTTAAATATATAGTATTGTAAAATATAGTTACGCTATTCTTTGAACGTTTTCCTTATCCTGTTGGATTAAATCAATTAACTATAGTACTAGTTAAAGCCTTTTCAATTGGTCGCTGAATTAGGAGCCCGACCATACTCCACAAATCGAGATTTATAGGAAGCGACATCGTAGTACATACTATTTGACCTTCTGTCCTTTTGTGTAGTGACATTAACTATGTATTATTGTTACTAGAATCATATTCTGCTTTTAACATTTTAGAAACAAAGTGAATAAAAGGATAGTAGAAAAGATAGTAGTCAAGAAATAGTAAATAAAATGAAATAGAATCCGCCATAATGAGTTTGTTTAGTAGTTCCCCAACATCAGCGATGTCGGACCGAGGCGAGCGCGGATGAGGCGGGGCGCGATTCTCTCACTCGACAGATCACCTGAAAGTGTACCACTTAATAACTCACATCCTCTCTCGGTTCACTGAACATCCGCTGGATCGTCACATATCTCTAAATATGGCCGCCGGAGCGTGCCACGCTACACTAGGGCGGTTCACTCGCGGATTTTACAAAGTATAGAATTGAAAGCAAATTAACGCTTTCATGTTTTGGTACGTGAAAATTTGATGCCGGTTAAGCTAAGTAAATTCACGTCTATTAATAATTTTCACAATTTTGTAAATGAACGCCTAAAACGCGACAGAATTTACATAAAGTTATATCAGTATCGTTGGGGATTAAGAAAGGATTGTAACGATACCCGTATGTTAAATATTTCGAGCATTTAGCAGCTATGATGGAATTAATAAATTCACTTACCATACACACGTAACTAACGTTCGCGAACCTTCACTAAAATACACATTTTTGCAGTCGTGGAACATATGAACAGCGCTACTAAACTTTTACACAATGTAAAATATTAGTGACTTACATTTTTGTTTCACTAAACAAGAGCTTATTTATAACAAACCTTAACTTCATAATTATTTACCAATTTAGAAGTTAGAAAATAATTCGCAAAAAGTAATTTGCTTAGGTACACTTTTAGTTTTGTACCAGAATATTTTCACGTAACCCGTTGAGACCGTCGTGCAAGGTTTACTTAAAGGGAATAAAGTACATGGAACTATTGAAGAGTTTAATAATATTCATTGGGCCCGGGCAATTTTCCGGGCGAGTGGAGGCGCGTCTTTGATCAGCACTGACTACTCCGAGAATAGTCAAATTGATGAACTAACTATGGCTTAACAACTTAAACTACACTTTAAAAGCTGACTTATTTTAATCTTATTTTCTCTTCATTACTTTGAAACATTACAAGAAATTTTGGGAGCCGTAAATAGATTTGCCTTAGATATGCCAATATTTTTCACTAAAAGCGCTTCTCAAATGTTGGCCCCACAAAGTAATTCAATTTTTACCCTAAAAGTCGGTCAGCAGTGTAGGTTCATAAGCTGATCGCTTGTCTACAACGTAAGCATGTATATAGAAGGGACAAGGAGCGTTCCCTTTAGAGAAAGGGTAAAGGTTTTAGGTGCGTCTTGAAACCTCCGAGTGCCTTTAAACATTATTTCCACCGTGTGTATGAGTAATTATGCATAGCACAACGATCACAATAATTACAGGTTCAGGTTCTATTCGAGTGAAAATCGGATTTTGATGAGCTTCAATAGCTTTTCTGTGGTTTTCAATACAATTTGGATAATGTGATTTATCACTTGAATAAAACCACTTTAATGTTGGTCTAACCCCAACATTTATATAAGCTTACGTTCATTAATTAACTGATAATATTTCACTGTTAATTTAACAACCTGGAAAATTGTATTATTTGTTCCCGTTTGGTTTTTTGCGACGGTAACAACATTTAATAGCAATCTCATTTCTTCCAGAAAACTCCGCGATTTATTGAATCTATCGGGAAACATCACAGACGGTTAAATTAATATTAACAGCTTATGTGTGATAAACTCAATTTTGTCTCCCGTCAAAATAGCTTTGGGTTAGTGATTTGGTCTATTAAATTTCCAAAAACATGAGTTTATATGACTAGGGGTAAAATGTAAATTATAATGATTGTGAGCAAGACCAGAATTAAACAATTTTAACTGACCTAACCTGAGTATTTACCTAATCTTGAAATAACTTAAATAAGATTTCTCGTCTATATCTTTTGAATCTACAATCAATGATTTGTCTGCCTTTGGTTCTGACTACTCAGATGTTACTCACAATTACTTAAGCTCAAACAATTTTTTAAATAAATAATCGGCGGCTACAATTGAAAAACAAACGCGTAAAATTTATAACATCCTTCTTTTCGTTCGGGGGTTAATGAAATTAGCAACCGTAATAATGCTTATTTCCGAAACTTTACACACTTTTTGCTAACAACTGTGCACGTATTACAGAATCTGTTAATAAAGAGAAGCAATACACTCACCTTCCATCCGGAATGTAGAGATCCTCTTCATGGCTATTGCCTCTTTATGTCTATAAACAAAGCTGAGAGCTGGAGGCGTCCCGAGAGCTCTCCACGCTGGTATTCCACTATTTATCCCATTGATGTAGAGCTCCGTTTTCGGGACGCAGACGGGCGTTAACGATTGAATGTTTCATTAGTTTCGTTCATTTAATAGTTCGGGAAATATCAGGCTACAATAGCAGAAGAACGCATGGAGTTCGAGTAAAAGTGAATATTCTGTCTATAGTATAAGTATTATTTCTAATTGTTGGCAATTAAATGCACTACTAATAAATAATTATATTTTTATCACAATATTAATACCTACATCAGTTACAATTTATATAGTTACACAAATTGGCACCAACCTACTTAATAATAGAGTTTTTACACTGATTAAACTACCTCAGATATAATTTAATATAATACTAAATAAAATGTCGCGTGTGTTGCATGTAAGTAACAAAGCGCGTATGCGCAGGTCACGGGCGACGGGGGCGCTTCCGGTGCGACGTCGCGAGTCGCGCCCTTCCGGCTGCGCGCGCGCCGCTCCGCTCCGCCCATCAAGCGTGACGCCGCGGCCTAGTACCGCACTATAATACGCCATTGTCAGTTAATAAATGGAGATAAACATAATATATTGTGATTCTATGTACCAGAAACAAAAGTAACGATGGGAGCGTAACATTATGTCAACGGTAATTTGGCTTAGATTCTATCTAAATAATTATAAAAATTAATTTTTATTTTATATGGGTTTAATAAAGAAAAAAGGATTCAAATTTGTGTCCCCATATAACAAAAAAATATGTAATTATAGAGTCATACTAGACATTTTTAACTCGATGATATCTTAATCAGTAACTTTGAACTGAGAGATGTGTGTTACCTCTAAAAATAGATAGAATTTAAATTTTAACCACGACTTGCAAAGTATAGAGACTTGCCTTATTAGCGTTTATTGGAAATCGTATTAACTACTGTTTATTACAAGGTCCGCAGTGTAAACCAATTAGTCTGCTCGGGAAAGGCTTTTATGATGTAATTAATGCATACAGTTAAAGCGTCGTGAAAAACAAAAGGGTATTAATTTTATACTGACATGATAATGGAGCGCGACCACCTGAGCTGTTATTTAAAAGTATATTCGATGCAAATATTTGTAGGGCCCACCCGACGACCGCTAAATATGATAAAAGTATGACCCAAACGCAATATGATTAACTGCGACCAAGTGAATATACTGTTACGTTAATAGGAAGCGAATAAAATAATATGGGCCAAAAAAATTGCTGCATTAAAATGCTTTTACGATACACGCGTTCGGAAATTTCGTCAATACCTACATCAGTGTGGTTATTCAGAAGATCGGAAACAATTAGACAACAGTGGCATTGGTCAGCCGAGCGCATATCCGTAGTCGCGGTGCTCTACTGTTACACTCGCGGATAATATTTTCCAGTGCCATTTGGACACAGAAATATAACAGGAAATACTGCGTTCAATTTTGAACCTTTACAGTTACCGATACGGTTTAATTTCTTATGATAACGAGCTCACCATTGACATGGATTTTTGTATCATTTAACTACTAGCTTTTCGGCCCACTGGCTGAATGTAAATATGAATGTAATTGGCCGACTTGTATATTTTGCTACGGCTCTGTATCGGAATGAGGTGGACTTCTGAATAGATCCAAGTTCTAAAATTACTTCATATTGAAGGAAGACTGTAGATATAAGCAGTGTCGTTATATATCTGCTATACTATACACGTCTGAATTCCGTAGAGATTGTTGAAGTTGAGGTTAAACGTAAATTAATATCTATAAGTAAGTGTAACTAGCTAACCCACTAAACTAAGATGCTGTGACATAGAGCCAATTAAACTGTAGATAAAATACTTTTCTTGTTGAAATAAGTGCACAGCAAAACCAATGCATTTTTTAAAGATAGCGTATGGTATTTTATTATTGGTGGGTCTACAATTAATATCCATATTGCTATTATGAAGGTCTAGTGATCCATCTAGGTTTACAAGCATGGCAATTTTTACAAGACGAAAGTATGGGACTATTTTAGTATAAGCTAAAAAAACCTACCTGAGGGAAGCCTTTTTGGCTTTTTGTGATACCTAAATAAAAAATAATAAAAAAAAAGTAATACCTAAATTCATATCACCCCTACTGTCGTAAAAATAATCAAATAAAACCGACCTTGAGCGAGAATTACTTACTAACTAAAAAAACACACACTTTTTATATATATGTACTCTAATGTATATCCTTTAGCTTTTAATTTTATTTTTTATACTTTGTTGTTATAGCGGCATATGATATACACATGCTGTGAAAGATCATGTCTCTACCAATTAAGGTTAAAGAGAAACACTATGACAGACGGTTCAACATCGGAAGCTTAGAATACAGTCGTTTTTACCCTTTGTATTGGAACTCTAGAAAGGTTTTTATTAACTTTATTGAATTTACTGATAAAACAAATTCTAAGGATCTATTTAGGAGCTTCGAGTCAAGAGGCATAAACCTTACGGCTGTCCACCAATTATACAATAAGTGTAATTTTCCAATTAGTAGACATTGTAAGACTAAACGGGATAGGGCACTGAGCATAAAAAAAGAAAAAGGTAGTAAATTGTTATCTGATTATATATTCATTGCGTACAAGCTTTCACCCGTTCCACTTACGTGGATGTTGATCTCTCGGGAATAGTTCGGGATATCCGAGATGAACATATGTCCATCCCCGGGCCTCAAACCACCTCCATACCAAGTTTTATCTAAGTCGATCCAGTGGTTAAAGCGTGAAGATAATAAACAAAAAGGGTATGGGACGGCAAACGAGCAAGCGAGTCATCTGATAGTAAGTGATCACCGCTGCCCATGGATAACTGCACCACCTTTTACACCACGGTGTAATAGGACCATTGCTGGCCTTTCAAGGAGATGGGGAAAGGACATGGGGGCGGGAAATGGCAAGGATGAGCCTCCGGCTCTCTCACTCACCGAACGAAGCTTATAAGCGGTAAAGTTAAAACGTTTTATTCAAGCGTTGATTTTCTGTGAGAGTGTGGTACTTCCCCAGACGAGCCGGCCTATTCATGCTACTAGCAAAATTGCTGGTAGCCTGGCTTTACCTCAACTAAAATGGACAAAGACAAGTATGGAATTGTATAGAATATCACAATGATAGTAGATACATTTTGGGTCGATGGTGCAGTGTTATTCTAGTATTACAAGGTCTATGTTCCTACGTAACTAGTTTGTATCTCGGGCGTTGCCTGAGTTAAGTGCGCCGGTGCTCCTGGACGGTCCGAGTACTTAACCTAATATTCGGTAATTGTATTACGGGAGCAACATTAATTACCCGGCTCCTAGACGCCGGCTAAGATGTCCTATTGATACGTGCTTTGAGGCCACCCTAACGTATGTAACATAGCGATACATGTATCCTACTTTGAATAAAAATTATTCATTTTCATTTAACGTAAATGTATACGTAGCCTCTGTGCAACGGATATGATAATAAGGGCTATCGTGAGTGATTTTTTCACTGGAGACGCTAGTGTAGCGTGAAGTATCTGGAATGGCATTTATTAGGACTAATAATTTGGAAACGGAGATTTAGACAGAAAAACGTGTTTTCCCAGATATGAGACCCAGCTATATCAATTTTACTCCTATATTGGTACTGAATTTAATCGAAATTGTTGATAACGTGTCTATTTTTTTTTAAATTTACGCCTAGGTATACAAGAATCGCTTAATTATAGTATTACGGTTATACAGTTTATGTATACAAAGGCATTACATATGATTAAAATGAAAACTTTGTTTCGATGCATAATTAAAAACTTGTTCAGAACCTTTCTCAATAGTGGCACTTAATAGTGAGCAAAGAACGGTAGCCCATATTGCCATGCAATTAACATATTGCATACCGAATCTAACCAATCGAAAATCGGACAAAATATTTAACGACTAAAAACTTTTTAGTCGCACTGAGTTGTCAGACCGCGATAGTAGACTGGGAATGAAATAAAAAGACTTTTAAAATCATTTATCTTTATATCCAGCTATGTGGCTGAACGAAATATTGTAAATCACAGATTTTTTTTTTTTTCAAACCTTTGTACATTTGCAGATTGTAAACATTTAACTTACTGAATATATAATTTTTCCTACACGACCAATGCTGGGAACACATTTTTTTGACATTCTCATACAAGTTGACTGGGCGACGGAACATTTTTGTATGAAATTGTATTTTTTTTGAGTTTCCAGCATTGGTCCCATAGGAAAAGTTGTTCATATCGACAGGCTGAATTTAAGGAAAATTCATCGTCTATAGAGGTAGGAAATAGTTTAGCGTTGCTGAGAACAATATACAATACAATATTATACAAAAAGTGGGCATTATTTTGTAAATATTTTTTAGAATTTATAACATTTGTATTTGACAACATATTATATTAACATTTTTTTAGTACCTGGTTATCTTTCACGTGCGATATGATTTTGCTTTCACTTATCAATTTAATTATATTTTTTATCCTATTAATCGATATCTTATCATTATGAATACATCTATATCCTTATAAGTAACAATATCTTTAGTAATTGTTTTTACAAAAAAATCTTAAAGGTAATCCATTGGAAAAACTTAACATTCATTTACCTTATCGTACTAGGGGGGTGAATTTATTATTTACCTTTGTCAAACGTAACATGTGTTTATAAATAAAGTTTTGCTGTGCCTTGTATGATTTATACTTATAAATTATACCCCAAAAATTACAAGACGGAGTTTAATACGAGTATTATCAGGGTCTTAATTTACCACATTATTCATAAAATTTAATAAACGGTTATTTAACCCAATTAAGTTTAAGTATGATTTGTTTTTATTCTAAGGACAAATAATATATATATGGACAAATCACACAGGTTGCCCCAAAGTAAATTCGAGACTTGTGTTTTGGGGATACTAACTCAACGATACTATATTTTTTAACAAATACATACATAGATAAACATCCAAAGTATAATGTTTTATTTTAACAAATAAGATTTTGACTTAACTAGTTTAATAATGGAATGTTAATTTTTATTAATAAAGTAGTAAGTCCTTCTGGGTGGCGCAAAAGTAAAGACCCTATTTGGTTCAGCTATAACATTTTTTCTAAATTAGAAAACTAGATTTAGGTTTTTTTAAATGTATATTTGTGCCATTAAATTTCGTACCATTAGGATTTAAAGATGATGTCTTTTAAATGGTGACCTCCAGAGTTGATACACATTTGAGCCCTATTTATGACATTTTGCATAACTTGCCGTAACACTTCCTGCGATATGTTCGTTATTTCTTGACGAATGTTTTCTTTTAGAGCTGCGAGAGTCTGTGGCTTGTTCACATACACCCGAGATTTCAAAAAACCCCAAAGAAAGAAGTCTGGACTGGTCAGATCGGGTGATCTTGCATGAAATCGTCGACGAAATTCACGTTGTGTTCTTATCACTGATGAATTATTCCGTAAGAACATTGACACAATTATTCCACGTTCTTGGGGAGTAAAACGGTCCATGTTTATTTTCAGTGTATTTTACATTTGTTCACTACACAATTTTCAAAAACAGAATGACAGAAAATGTCATATAAAAAAAATAAAAGTATTTTCTTTAGTGCCCGTACTTTTGCGCCACCCGTTATAAGTAATTACATAAATAAATATAAATTAATTAATCTTAATTTAGTGCGTTAGCCTAATCTACTTTAGACATCTTTATTGACTTACTTAAGGCGTCGAATAAACGTAGACTAACAATACAACATAGCTCTTAAAACGAGCCGACTAGAAACAAAGTCCAATCTCGAATATTATTGTTACACACATACATACATAGAATCACGTCCTTTTCCCTTGCGGGGTAGACAAAGGTTTTGTAGAATGTTTGCGATGACATGAAATGATTTAAATGGTTTTTTTTTCACAATTTTACTACGAGACCGTTTAACTGTTCAACATTGGGAAAAATAACTTGATATATGCCTGGTTTTTAATCTACATTGGTTACTTATCATATAAGATAAAACAACAGATAAAATCAATGTTCGCTGCCAGGCTTATAAGCAGAATCCCATATGTCTGCAAAACATACACTAGAATGAAATCTATAGAACATAATTAGAGGGAGTGAGATATGGCCTAAGATAGACCACAAAACTTTTCCATAGAATGTGTATCTTTCGTCAAGGCTCTCCGGGGACTTGAAGGAGAAGGTGTAGAAGATCCACATGCCGACGTTGGCGATGATGAGGAACATGAGAAGTTCTCGACCCGGCTTCGTGCGCCGGAGTTTTTTTGTGTTGCTGCAGCGCCGCAGACCGTCCATGATAAGTGGCGTCTGCACGAGGACTTGGATCACCTGGAAATATTTTTTGTGTTGTTATAAATTTTAATATAAACAAACTATAATAAAATTGTACTTACAACGTCTTATTAAGTTTGTTTATAAATTTTAACATAAACATAATTTAATAAGACTTTGTAGGTACAGAGTATTATCAAAGTTTTTATATTAAAATAATATTTATGCAGGTGGATGCAGAGCACGTTTACGTGGTAGGTAAGTCAATCAAAAACAAAACAATCCTTTCATTTTTGTGAATTAATACGTATGCCAACGTTACCTTGTTTTATTTATTTATGTAACGTTAACTTCTTGCGGCTGACATGATGATACAGATAATACATGTATTATTTGCATTATGTATCATATGACTGCTGGGCGTAGGATTCTCCCAAAGATTTCCAAAATGACACGTTGAAAGGGGCTTGCATCCATCTGCATTATCGGTATGTAACTTTTTAAATAACTTTATGCGTAGTTAAATAGGTAGGTAAATATTTTTGGCCGAATATCCATATTATATTCTCCTTTTCCCCTTTCGATCCAATATTTAAGAGGTAGGTGTCATTGTGTGAAAATAAATGCTCTCAATGACTATTTTTGGAAGGTGTGCCATTGCCCTAATTTCGGATACTTCTGTTTACTTGACTCTTGGCGGCCTCTGTGGCTCAGTGTGACTCATATATGCCTTTGAATCACAGGATCCCGGGTTCACTCCCCAGTTAGGCAAAGATGGAAAAGGATATTATTAAAATTGACGTGGGTCTTTAGGTTACCTATACCTTTCTTTAAACCTATATTTTTAAAAAGTATAGTATCGTTGCGTTAGTATCCAAGTACACAAGTTCACAACTTAATGTGGGGCAAGCTCAATCTGTGTGATTTGTGCCAATCCAGTAAGTTTACACAAGACTAGTGTATTGAATGTGTAGTTGCCCAATAGTGTAAGAGCTCAACTTTTAAGCGAAAGGAAACTTTTAACCTAGGAAGGTTCGAACTCCGCCAGGCTTGACTTGTACCTGACCTGTAACTCTTAAGTTTGTAGCTCAATTTGACTCAAGCACGAGAATTTTCATCAACACTACCTTATCTCGTGAAAGTAAACATCGCTAGGCAACCTGCAAACTAGTCGATTGTTACCTACTATGTAAAATGGAGATCTCCTGTGTAACAAATTAATATTATTCTATTCTAAGTTGAATGAAGCCCGTAGTGTAGGAAAGAACACATGGTCAAGACTTTATTATGTTTTTGAGTTTAATGTCTATCGTTAAATTATCAAGAATTCAAGATACTTAATACTAACCATAACCATAAAATCAATTGATTTTACGATGTTCAGTATGCTGATCGTTGCAACCATAGATAATAAAGTCTCCATGAAGAAAGCTGGCAGACATATGAACAGCAGCACATCGTCCAGTAGAGATGTAGGGTGCTCGTTGATGTCCAGTTTGCGTAGCTGGTTATACGCAATAACCACGGAAAACAACAAGACAATGTGGATGCACAGCCTGGTGATGTCGTTCATGAAGTAACCGATCTCAAAGAATTCTCTGGAACAGAAATAAACGTGACTCTTCGTTAGTTGCGGTGATCGATAGATGAGGAGTGAGACTTCTGATTTTTAGCCGAAAGGGGTCGGGTTAAAACTCCGCGTGTATGTTAGACTATAAATATAAAGATATTTATTTTAAAAATCTCAACTTTCAGGCAAAATACTTATTATATTGTTTTTCGTGTATGAAACAGGTACTATATAAAAGGTATCTCATATAGCTTATCAACTGCCATCTTATGATGACAGCCGATACCAACGTATTAACACGCTTTCTGATACTCGTAGGCATGTTAGCTTATAAGGTTAAGCACCGGTATCAGATTTTCAAGCTATCTATAGTACCTGACATAAAAGACTCCTAGGTAAATTATTGCGATATACCGATAACTGTGTGATTACTGGCTGACCACGTTCGGACAAATTGTGCTTTGTCCAGTTGCCCGAAATCATATTTACAATTAATATATTACATATAATCCGTCGGAAGGTTTCTTCAAAATCTATTTAATTGATTATATTCCCTAAATGTGTATTACTTATTTGCAAGCTTACCCTCCAACACTGCTGAATACGAATCCAAGTATAAGCATCCCAGCGATGATGACCATCAGGATCAGGCCAACGAAGAGGCCCCTGTTGGATGCGTGGCAGTCTGCGTAGATCACGATATTACTTGTGAAATCATTCTCCTCATTGGCTGTAGGAATCCTAAAAATTATACCAATGGATTAGGTAGTTAAGGAATCAAAACATTTAACACCAATTAAGCATTATTTCAACCATTCATTCTGGTTTGGTAGTAAAGTAAATAATAATTACAAATATTAAATCTCGACCTTTATAATTTACTACAGATTCAAGATCAAACTTTGGTCAAATTATTATCTTCTTTGGAAATAAGTAGTAAGTTACGAGTACTGAGTAACTCACTTGCACACCGTGTAGTTTTCGTCTAAACTTGAATTGACTTCAGAATTCGCACCATCTTCATTGTGACAGTTCCCAATATTGCTCCATATAATGTAATATACGGCCACTACAAAAGTATTAATTCTTAAACAACGATGATATGCATATTATAATAAAAACACAATAAAAATAAATTAATAGGTATTTCAAATATTAACATTGAATTCGTGAAATCGTTTTAAATTTTATTTAAATGTTTTATATTTAAATAATATAAATATAATCAAATATTTTGTACTCCTAAAATTCATTTTTTCACTCAACTTATTTGCTAACATTTTGTATTTTATAATAACCAATTGTTAGCACAAAAGAAAAAGAAAAATTACTGATAGATAACTTACCAATAAATATATTGAATTCAACATTGAATGGGTACAAGTAGGGCGAAAAGTTTTGGAAAATTGTTGTAAGAGCTGGTGAACTGCTGCATTCACTGTTGTAAAGATTATCTAAATCTATGTTTATAAAACGTGCTGTAACTTCATTGGACACTGAAAGAATAATTTAAAACTTGATTAATTTAACCAAAAACGTTAATTTCATGTGCATTATGCACATGAAATTAACGTTTTTGGTTAAATCATTAAAAGTGACGTAATAGGAATTTTGAACACATTTTTTTCTTTATGCTATGAAAACACCTTTCAAAAATTAGTTTATATTAGATAATCTTCGCTAAAACAAAGCGTTTACCATTTCTACGTTAAAAATAAGAAAGTCTAACCAATATACTTTTATTCCATATATAACACCAGTTATTTGACATCGATGACAGGTATAGTTGAAAGTTAAAAGCAAGTATCTTTTTGACATACTTGCTTTCACATAGAAGTACCTAATGTTTTGTTTAAAGTTAAGGACACGTTTTAAATAATAAATATATACGGATAAATCACACAGATTGAGCTAGCCCCAAGGTAAGTTCGAGACTTGTGTTATGGGTCGGATACTAACTCAACGATACTAATATTTTATAACAAATAGTTATTTGACATCAATGACAGGTATAGTTGAAAGTTAAAAGCAAGTATCTTTTTGACATACTTGCTTTCACATAGAAGTACCTAATGTTTTGTTTAAAGTTAAGGACACGTTTTAAATAATAAATATATACGGATAAATCACACAGATTGAGCTAGCCCCAAGGTAAGTTCGAGACTTGTGTTATGGGTCGGATACTAACTCAACGATACTAATATTTTATAACAAATAGTTATTTGACATCAATGACAGGTATAGTTGAAAGTTAAAAGCAAGTATCTTTCATACTTGCTTTCACATAGAAGTACCTAATGTTTTGGTTAAAGTTAAGGACACGTTTTAAATAATAAATATATACGGATAAATCACACAGATTGAGTTAGCCCCAAGGTAAGTTCGAGACTTGTGTTATGGGATACTAACTCAACGAATCTGAAAAAGATCATTTTCCATCTTGACCTCGCCGGGGATCGAACCCGGGCACTCCGTGTCGCAGGCTGGCGTTAACCACTGCGCCACGGAGCTGTCAGATGATGTCAAATGAAGGTTATGGTTTAATTTTTAATGTTTATTTAGTGTGAAAAGTTTGTTTGTGATAGTAATTTTTTAGGAATTAAAGATCTAGTAGGATACTTAAAATTTAAGATTGTTAACCTAGATAAATCCAAAAAAATATATGTGAAGAAATGTGATACTTGTTTTTAACTATATCAATATTTTGATAAATTATTTTTCGCTAAATACTGTTTTTGCTTGTCAATATTAAAGCAGCTTATAAAAGTATATAAGTATTTTTTACATACATTTATTTTAACCATAAATATGAATGAACTTATAATATTTTTATGTCTGTAATTTCACATTTTAATAATAAAAATAATAAATCACGTTTTTTTGCTCTTCTGTAAAATTTGGCAAAAATGGAATACGTGTACTTGGATTGGTTCATTAAGAATAAATGAACTTGAATATTACGGCAGCCGCCGTATACAGGCGTGTACTTACGTGTGGAGTTTGCGCTATTTGCAGAATGATAATAATCAGTTTCATTTCTGGAAGTAGAGTAGTTTGTTAATCCTAGTATTGTTTCCCTTACTATGGCTGATATCCAGAAACATAAGCTGCTTCCAATCATATGCATGAAACCGAAGTGTGCTAGACCCTGTAAAATATATTAGGGTTTTAATTATGAAGCCTGGTTTTTTCGTTAAGATTGTGATTATTTTCAAATAATTGATAATTCTTTAGATAAAAAAACAGACTGCAACCAAAGTATACCGATTCAAATAAAAAAATCCGTCTTTGAGTAATCAGAAAACATAAGTAGGTACATAAAAACCGGCCAAGTGCGAGTCGGACTCGCGCACGAAGGGTTCCGTACCGTTATCTATAAAAACGGCAGAAAAAATCATGTCTGTTGTATGGGAGCCCCCTTTAATATATTATTTTTATTTACTAATTTTTTTGTAAAGTGAATATATAACCTATTATTCTATGAATATTTCAAGCGTCTACCTATTGCCGTTATCAATATCGAGCAAAAAAAAAAACACGTTTGGTGTATGGGAGCCCCCTTAAATATTTATTTTATTCTATTTTTTAGTATTTATCGTTATAGCGGGAACAGAAATACATCATCTGTGGAAATTTCAACTGTCTAGTTATTACGATTCATGAGATACAACCTGATGACAAACGGACAGACTGACAGACAGACACACAGACAGACGGACAACGGAGCGAAATTAATAGGGTCCCGTTTTTACCCTTTAGGTACGGAACCCTAAAAATGAAAATAAATCATAAAAAATTCCGTTGCATTGAGAACCTTCTCCCTATTTGAGTCAGTTATAAATACAGTTCACTTTATTTTAATAACGAGAAGCTGGAAATCAATTGTAAGAAAGTGGATATTTCCCAGTGTATAGGTAGGATTTTAGGCTATCGCGATCACAGTCACTATTAGTGTCACAAGGAACTGTCCGCGATTATTTTTAAGAGTTGCCGCAATATCAGACAAATATCGAACAAAATAGCGGTAAGTAAGACCCATAGTGCCAATAATAGTTTCCTCTAGCAGTCCACAAGAGCCAGGCTTAGGGGTCCTAGAAGAGAACTGTTTTTTGTCTATTGATGTATCTTGCCATTAGGATTTATATATTGCATAGAATTTTACGTGATTGCAACCACGACACTTCCCGTCGGCAGCCGCTAAGCCCAAGATGCCTGCGACATGGTTAAAAGTCACAGAACACATATCAACACGTATCAACTCGAGCAGTCCAGAATTCTTTAAATGAAACTACTGCAACGCACACTATTCGAATTCGTAACGCAATCGCGAATGAAATCGCGAGTCCGTCAACTCGTGGTCCCCGCGCTTTCGGCTCGTCGTCGACGCGTTGTCCACGCGCTTACGTTTCTCCGTACCTCTCTTGGACAGCGTGCAGATATTCACAAGGCAACTTCTAGTCGTGTTGCACGCGTTTTATTTGTAGATTTCAAAGAAAAAGTAACGATTGAAAAGACTGATTGGAGAAGTGAGAAAATATTCATTTTTATATGATATAAGTTATTCTAAATACAACGATAACATAAGCGCGACCTCACCTAGCCGACGTGCCGAAGCTGATCCGATTTGTTTACGTTACGTATCTTCGTCAGGTTGACGCCTGCCTGGTGGACGAAAGGCGATACGGTGTCGATTCCTTTCCGAGTTGATAAGTGTGCTGTGACTTTAAGTCGGGTCCTGCACATCATTTTTTTGCGAGCTACGATTATACCAGAGTTTTATCGTTGTTTTGAAAAGGTAGCGTTATTTTGCAAAGTTTGTGACTGAGTATTTATGGAAGATGTATTTAATCAGAATTATAAACAAAATCTTTCAAAATGTCTTTCAATCTTGATTTTGAAACAATTTTGTACGTTCATTGTATGTTATTTAAGTACATAGTAGGCATACCATTTAAGGGCGATATTGTGAAAGACCAATGTTAATAGAAATTTTACCTGAGCGCGTAATATGATGACGTTGGAGTATTTGAATATAAAAAATAGTTGCAAGAAGCAATACAGCGGGCTAATTACATCGAGCACCACCTGGAGGATATTGACGCACTCGTCATTATCAATGTCGTCGTCAACTAGTTGGCCGATTTGAACAGCCAACAGTAGTAACGAGTGAATAAGACTGCCGATGGCAAAACCTGAAAGTATAATAAATTAATTGAATAATTTTGTAGATACTCAGAAACTCATAGAAAAAAATATTTCTTCGAAAGATAGAGCAATGAGGCTTCTTATGAGAAGTAGACCGGTGCATTTTGGGTCAGCGTAATGGGAGGGTCTGTATGAGTTTGTTGCGTCGTCTTTGGAGACAACTTTGCTTTTGGCACGATATGCGTCGAATGTATATTGCCTCGATGCGGCGGGCAAGTCGAATGCCCCTAATCATCACAACCTATTTCAGTACTGCCAGTTACATCTAAAATTGTGGAAAAACTAATTAACGACATTATTAAAGTAGTTATCTTTATAAAATGAGATCTTGTCCCCTTTCTCAACTGTTGTGATGTACATAAACAATCTTAAATAAACCGACATGCTATGTATCCGTGTGCACGTATACATATTATATATTATTACTAAATTAATAAATATGGGTGAAATTGTAAAGAATCATGACAATAGGCGAAGCGGGTAGCTACCCATCATTATTTTGATTCTGTTTTCCACCTTTACGCCCACTAACACATTAAAAGTAGCCTTTTGGTCATATGAATTTAGGCTCTGTCTACCTCGTAAGAGCATCGTCGTCATTTCATGTAGGTGTCACGGTCAATCGACCATGCACACGCCTCTCGGCCTCTGACCTGGTTCCTTTAACGACTACCAGATGGCAGCCAGGATCAACGGCTTTACGTGCCTTCCGAAGCACAGAATCATTTTTATTATCAGACAATCAGGTGATTCGAGCTTGCAATGTCTTAACCAAACTGGATGCAGCTAAACAAAGTATGCTTCCCGTGGGAATTGAACTCACGACCCCCAGGTCTACAGGCAATCGCCTTAACCACTGGACCACGGAGGCAGTTACAGACCCCGTAAGGGATAAAGACGTGATAAAATGTATGTATGTATTAATAAATATGTCTAGAAAATGTACTATCTATATAATTATGATTACTATGTTTATATGTACGTCTAAATATTTTCTATATAATGGTATAATAAAAAAAATGTATTGTTATCTTAAAAGAGCGGGCACACCTAATACAGGTATTATTTTACTAAGAAGGTGCTCCGACAAAATTATGTAATTTTTGTAAAATTATTGAAATTGGCAAATAAACAATTTTGGATTTTTTGATCACGCGATTTTGCGGATTTGGAAATTGTTCATTTATTTCTAATACATATGGTTTAGGGTTGGTTTCGGGACTTTCGGGCGTGATGCCTGTATTGAAACGAGCTTCCTTCCAAACCAAAAAACAAACTCACTATAGCATTTAATATATTAGTTAGGATGATCTGTTCAATAGTTAAAGCGTGAAAGCGTAAAAAATAAATAAACACAAAACAACAATCAATTGTCACTCCTGGCTGTCCATGGGCAGAGTTCATCATTAAACATGAGGTGATTGATATGCTTGCTCGTTTGTCGTCCTATGTTATTTTCGCATTTATAATATTAGTTGAGATTAGTTGAGGTTATAACGAGCAGAGATTTCATTGTTTGTAGTTGTTTTACAATACAATAACAAAACACTTCATTGCACCAGACATATAATAATAAAGTAGGTACAGTCAGATACCTAATTTTAAAAAGACAGTTGGGTGCAAAATGAGGCCTTATCGCTCAAGTTATCTCTTAAAGGCAACCCTAAAGATACAGATAAAAAAGCGTCGTTTTGATTGATTGTTCTGAATGATCTCAAAAATTATATAATTTCATTTATAGAAGGCTATGTACATTACCAGCATATAACATAGGCTATACTTTTCGTAGACAAAGTCGCGCTAAAAAGGAAACGAACCAGCAGCTCCAAGTTTCAGGTAGAAACTGCCTGAATGGCGGCCCTGGCTGAAGCAGTAGTCGTGCTTCAATGGGATCAGCTGTGGTAGCGTGATGCCTCGGAAAGCATCGGGCGGCCGCTCCACGGGGGTCGAGACATCATATTCTTCCTGGAATACAAATGACAACCAGGAACTTTATTAGAATGTCCAAAAATCCAGCTTAATATATACATTATAAGTAGGCATTTATATTTTTTATGCATGGCTTTTAAAATCTCTATCGAAGGTCTCGTGTTTTTTTTTTCTATCATATTCTAAAGTACGTATTAAAACTTACGCGAGATAAATTACTTTTAAAACACGGTTTCACTGGCGTTTATTCAGTTGGAATTGCCAACTAGTTTCGGTCTGTTACGAAGACCATCATCAGGGCGAGTGTTAGGGGTGGCAATACGACGGCTTTCAACTGAATAACGTGACTGAAACCGTATTTATAATGACTCAGCTTTAAAGTTACGTATGTATGCATGTCTTGACGGCGCAAGTGTCACTACACTTCTTCACGAGATGATTATAATAATGTATCACTTATTAAAAATAGTAAACCCTTGGAGGAGTTACGAGCGTACATAAGAAGGGACATAAGTACATTTGTGTGGACTGTATTAATGTGTTGGATACTAGATGTATTTAGAATTTATAATATAAAAGACAAAAATGGTGCCGTGCAGTATCCAAACTGCCTGATGGCATTGGACATAGCTTAACGACAGTGATGTAACGATAAATCAGGGGTGGTCACAAATCCAAGTGGTTACAAAGCTAGAGGTTGCTTTACATGCAAAAGCAACTGGGCTATCGAGCTCCGTGTTAACTATAAATCCTTGACCTAATTGAACATTGCAGTTAACTCACCTCCTGATTCCTGTAGAATTCCGCTATCTTCTCTTCATTTGAAGCTTTTATTTTTTGATTTTTCAGTGCAATCCTCTTATAACGGCCAATATCGGTGATCAAATATACATGGTAGACGAGTCCAACGATACAAAGAATCAGAGAATAATACTGAAAGAAAAAAATAATGTTTTACATATCAAGAAAAAGAAATAACGTTATACAATATTGTCGCAGAGACTAGCTTTGATTCGGGACTTCGCAACACCGAATATTTTATTAGTGTTTATTGTACATTATAAAACTAGTTTATTGGTCTGACACAAATAAACTAGTTTTAAAAAAATAAAGGTAATCATTAAATTTGATTATCGGAATTCCTTTTTATTTCATTCGGTCGAGTGTCTACTAGTTTTTGCTCGCTGCCCGAACAAACAAATTCTAAAAGTATCCTTTGGTCTCTATACAATTCTGAAAAATGTTTAAATTTAATCAAATGATGATATAGCTCTTCTTTTGTAAAGCTATTCTAGCTTTATAATAGAAGTGCTATATCTAAAGTTATGTATTTTACTTACCACAGCTGGGTCCTGCTCTAGAAATGTGTCTGCTAAATATATTATTAATCCTACGGTGACTAATAGTATAGCATACATGCAGCTAGTGACCAGAGATAAGTATGTCCTGAAAGAAAAAGTAATAGTAACTTCATTGCATCCAAAATGGTTACATTTCAACGAAATGAAATATACCATCATTTCGTGGGTTAACACGATTTAGAAAAAGCGCGGGAAACCTAATTTATACTTGATACTGGCAAAATACGACACGCGTGAAAGCCATAAATAATAATAAAAAAATAACATTTTAATGTTTATACCAGGTGAGCTGCCTATTCTGTTTAGGGTTGGTGGGAGGCGGCGCATGAGTTTCCACCGATCGAAGAGACTGTGCATCCATGGTGACAACGGACCGCTTGCGAGGAGTCGCCCCTCCGCGCATGTCATTCGCAGGCGTGTACAAACGGTAACTGCCTGGAACAATCATCACAAATTAAGACTGGAGGTCCCGGGTTAGATCACTGGTCAGGTCAAAATGGAAAATGATCCTGATAACATAACTGATTAAATTGAAACACTAGACCCCGACTTAGAAGTCGGGGTCTAGTGTTTTTTTTTCTGGTAAATTTTTTTTTCTGGTAATAATCTAAAATATGGGAATATAGATATTCCCATATTTTAGATTATTACCACAAAAAAAATACAGGCACATCACACAGATTGAGCTAATCCCAGGCTAATCTGGAAAAGATGATTTTTCATCTTGACTTTCATTTTTCTTTTTTCATCGAACCCGGGCACCATCGTGACGCAGGCTGGCGTGTTAACCACTGCGCCAGAGAATGATATACCTAAATTATAATATTTCAAATACAGGGTGTATTAGCGAGATGGGTTAGTGGGAAGATTTTTTCATCTACAGGAGATAGTCAAAATGGTCAAACAGACACCGAATTCTAAGAAAATAAAAACTGCATTCCTGCATTTATTTTTAAGAACTGCCGTACTGGCATACTGCCCGATCTAGGCATCTTATATTATTTGTTTCGTAACAATTTTCCTGTACTTTAATTAGTTTATTAGGTACGAGCCCAAAAGCAAAACTACCCCCAAACTGGCACTTTTTGGGGAAACGTTGACAATGTTTGTCAAGCTATTGCTCTTTGCATTATATTAGAGCTAAAATTATGCTCAAATGGTACGTTATGTAGTCTTTTTAAAAGCATACCGCAAAGATAGCTAAAAAAGGTATCATTAGTACTTTTGTCGAAAAACTTGAACAACATCCCATATTTTGGGGTCCCCAGGTGTAACATATGGGGTTACGAAAGTTGCAAACTTGGTTGTAGACAATTCTTAGGGTTCTCTAAAATATATGTTAAAGCCGTTACATGCGCGTTTACAATGATTGATGTCAGTATTGACTGGCCAAGTATGAAATCACATGTGAACACAGCGCTTATATGTGCGTAGTAAGAAAACGCCCTCGCTTAAAAAAAACAAAACATTTATTCAGAAAATAGGCCTTTGCAGGCACTTTGTCACGTCAAATTACATTACAAAATGATGAGGAATATTTATTTTATTAACTGTGAAAGTTTTAAAGCTACAGACTACTAGCGTTTCGTAACCTACCACTGTAGAGAAAAAAACGCCGAAACAATTTTTTTTTAAAAGTACTGCTCAGCTGCCGAGCTCGCTAAATGCTATAATTATTCATTACTTACTAAGCGATTTAATATCCCCATTTCTGTAGCTGCCGTTTGCTAGTGGACTGTTTTTATCACCTGAAAAAAAAATCGTTTATTATACCATCAAATTACTGAAAACTTAAAAACTATATATAACAGAATAAAGTTTAAGATAGATTAAATGAACGTTAATATAGTGTCTAATGTTGTATAGATTGCACTTGACCGACTTTTTTATAGTAAAACGAGCTATTGCCTTTGACTTCTTCCACTTGAATTTCAAATCTTTGAGGTAGTTTCATCATCATGATTGATTTAATCACATGGTGTGCTGTAAAATATATGTTTTATGAGACCTTGACAAGAGGTGACTTGTTAAATTTGGAGCAGAATAAAAATGGTTAATCCGATAGCTTTTTATTTAAAAGTTAGTAAATAAGTTGAAAAAGGAAAGATTGCGCTTGCTAGTTTGCCGACCTATGTCATAAAAAAGCAATGTTTAGATTATAACAGTAAACACCATATTAAAATCCATTCAGCATTTTTGGAGATAATCATCATCATCATTTCGAGTAGGTGACACGGTCAATCGACCATGCACCTGTGTCAGAGTTGCTTTGGGCCGGATAGACATAATATATTTATCTATCAAATTTCATAAAATTCAGTAACTCTATAAGAAAAATGGAGGAACATACATACAACCATATATACACACATACAGAAAAGAAATCTAAAATCGTCAATTTAGTTTCAGTATCATTTATAGAAAAACACGATATCTCTGAAAACAAAGTAACTTACTGCATGACCAACCCTACAGATTTATTATTAGTATTGATGATCATTGAAGATAATATTGATATCAAGGCAACAATGACAGATCTAAACTGAAACCCCCATAAACTTATTGCACCAGAATAGATACTCATACCTCTATAGTATAATGCCACTATTAAGTTATAGATATTCTATTAATTAACATAAATTAATGTTAATAAATGGAATATCTATAACTTAATAAATTAATTAATCTAATGCGTTGCACAATTTAAAAAATGGTCACAAAGTCATCCCTCCTTTTCATAAAACCACAAATATTCCTTATTTAATCGCGCAAACCTATCGGCAAACAGATCACATTTACTACCATGCTCTTATCTAATAGGAACACGTATGCACCTTAGGCGTCCGTTGATCCTATAATTTATTATGATTCATAACAACAGCAATAAACAATAACACATCATAATTCACATTTATGAAAAACATACCTATGGGTGTAGTGGTTCCGGAATCGTCGCCTTTGTTTGGTGTGATCAGCTTAGGCAGTTGTGGTTTGTCAGGAGAAGAATCCTGTAAATGTGTAACAACACATTTTATAAATTAATAATAATTACCTATATAATAATAAATAATAAAGACAAATAACATTCTGAGCTAGCCTCACGACAAGTTGTGCATGACATTCAGTAAGAGTCTACTTTTGCATAAACATAAAATTCTAAAATATCATACTATAATAAAATATCATACACACAGCGTAAATTTAAGAAAATTTGAATCTCATGTTTAAAATATTCCAGCAATATACGAGTAGCTAATGGACAGGGCGGGATAGTTGACAATCTCATATTTCCGCCATGCGAGTGAACAAAAAAGTAGCGCTCGAGCATCGAAAGCCGAACGAAATCGGATTAATAACTTCATTAGTCGCTTGTTTCTCTCGATCGACACCGCCCTGTATTTCACTATAATCCCATTAGGGTGTTCTGCAATGAGTTTCGTACGAACCGCTCGTTGCTGTGGGGATCTAAAAGTGGCGCAAAAATGTATCGTCACTTAATACTGCAGTATTTAGAGGACCCCGATGTTCAAATGGTTCTGAGCATCAGTACCCTACCGTTGGCTTTTTTCTTAGGGTGTAGGAGGAAGGCACGTTAAGCCGATGGTCTCGGTTGATTCCATAAGATGTCAGTCGTTAAACTGATTCAAGTGCAAGTTGTAATAGCAGTTTCTCAGCTGGTAATTGCAGTCACTATTGTTGGCACACACTATCGTAAAACAACAAAATTAAACATTTACGTGCTAAATATAACACACACTATAGTGAAAAAATTAAAATTTTCTTTGCCAAAATACAACAAACTCACGGAATCTGTTCTGCGCCGAAGCGAATCATATGTACTCTGTTCATCTACCCTAAGGTTGACTGGAAGAGATTGCTAAAGCGATAGGGCCGCCTTTGTACCAAATTTGTTACTTTTGATCTCTATTACTAATTTGTCTGTTATTTGGTGCAATAAATAGTATTCAATTCTATAAGGATTCTTACGATACGGTATTAGAAGTAATAACGGAATAAGGATTTTTACATATCTACATATAAATAAAAAACCGGCCAATACACAGAAATACATTATCTGTAAAAAATTCAATTGACTTACTATCACGGTTCATAAGATACAGCCTGGGGACAGACGGTCGGACAGACAGACACACAGACGTACAGCGGAGCCATATGAATAGGGTCCCGTTTTTAACCCTTTGGGTACGGAATCCTAGTTGTTCAGGGAAGGATGACACAGAAATCGTAGTAGGTATTCATTCGCCTATCTTTACGATCAGTAGGCGTTTTAAATATCAATGATAAACACGATATGTCGGATCTGTTTACAAATATTGGTTTTTCTAATGAGGTAATTCGTGCCGTGCAATCTTGTGATCAAGTTTTTCGATACTGAGTCATACAATAAATATTAATTCTATTTTAATTTAAGCCATTAACACAATGAATATAAGAAATATTTTTTTCCTTGTTCGTTGAAGATAATTGCTCTAAAATTTTGTTGCAATATTTGACCGGACAATAATTTATACACACACTAGCTGTTGCCCGCGGCTCCGCCCGCGTTAGTGTCGATCCCTCGGAAACAGTAGAATTTCCCGGAATCAAACATACCCTATGTCCTTCCCCGGGCCTCACACCTCCATTCCAAATTACATCCAAATCGGTTCAATGGTTGAAGCGTAAAAAAACGACTTTCGCATTTATAATATTAGTATTAGTATGGAAGTATGGATATTATTTATACTTCTAAGTCCGGAAATGAGAATATTTCCATAAAACCTTTACCCTCCCATTTTACCCCTTTAGGAGTGAATTTTGTCCATTTCACCCACATATATCTTTAATTGTAATCGAGAACTTACATACCTATTTATTTTCATACTTCATAGTCCAGAAATGAGAAAATTTCCAATTTCCACACAAACTTTACCCCCCTTCTGGGGGATTTTTTTCCAGTTGACCTACATAGATCTTTTTTAATTGATATCGTGAATTTATTTACCTATTTTCATACTTCTAAGTCTAGAAATGAGTAAATTCCTATACTATCTTTACCCCGCTATTTTATCCCTTTAGGGGAAAATATCGTCCATTTTACCTACACAGATATTTTTAATTGTAACTTAGAACTTATATACTTATTTTCACACGTCTAAGTCCAGAAATAAGAAAATTTCCATACAAAGTTTATACCACCCACCCACCCCCATTTTATCCCTTAAGGGGGGAATTTTGCAAATTTCATCTACCTACACACATCTTTTTTAATTTTAATCGAGGACTTATATACCTCCTTTCATACTTCTAAGTCCAGAAATGAGAAAATTCCATATAAATTTTACCCCTTTAGAAGTAAAATTTCTTAAAAATACTTTCTTAGCGCTCACTCACATCATTAAAAAAATCCCTGTCCCAAATTTCAAGTTTCTAGGCGCAGCAGTTTCGGTTAGTTTGCCGTTTGCCCGCGGCTACGCCGCCGCCGTTAGTGTCCATCCCTCAGGAACAGTAGAATTTCCCGGAACAAAAGGTACCCTATGTCCTTTCCCGGGTCTCAAACTTCATCCAAATTGGTTCAATGGTTGAAGCGTGAAAAGAAGACAGACAGATAGACTGAGTTACTTTCGCATTTATAATATTAGTATGGATAGGTATAAAGCATGCTGATGATGAATTGACTTTGTATTTAAATTTTCTTATGTCACTTATTATTTAATCACTTACTATTTAAGGCGAGGCCTCAAATGTTTGGTACCATCGCTCGGCAAAGTACTGATCAAGTGCGCGCAAGGGATAGCGCTTGGCGGTTTAGCCCGTGAATGATGAGATAGGAGATAGTCACGAGTCGCTCAAAGAATAAAACGTAAGCGCCAAATTCGTTATTTCTATTTTATATAAAATCAGACCGGTTAATTGTATTTTCATATTTACATTTTGATGAATTACTAATAACCTATCTTTTAGTCTAAAAATCATTATTTCATTCGTCGCATTTGAGCTACAATAACAAAAACTCTGCGATCGAAGACCATTTTTCAAAAAATATTTCTATCGAGAAAATTTTATCAAAACGTGTTTTCATCTTCAATTTTTGGAGATGAAATAGTCAAAAATCATATTACTTAGATTTGAAACTCCTAATTTAAGTATTTTGCGAGATAAATAAGGTTCAGTACGACCTTATTTTCAGTGGTATCGCCTTAAGAGCTATACACGGTGAAATTTTGATCGTTTTGGACCCTTAAAGGGGTGACTCAGGTCATCAATATGAACAACTTTTTCTATGGGACCAATGCTAGGAACTCAAAAAAAAATTTGTCATTTCCATACAAAAGAGTTAGCCGTGTGGTATCCGGCAGAGTAGAATAGGACCACTCCAAGTCTTCCCGTGGATGTCGTAGAAGGCGACTTAGGAAATACAAGCTAAACAAAGCTTATAAACATCTAAGACACCTCTCCAACCCGTCTGGCCAGCGTGGAGAGTGTAGGCCAAGTCCTCTGGCTGCTCTGGCCAAGTATGGCCCTAGTAGTACAGAGAGGGTCGTGCTCTTGTAGTGGAGACTAAAAAGGACCTAATGATGATGATGATGATGATACAAAAGAGTCCCGCCAGTTTGTATGGGAGGGAATGTCGAATTTTTTTTTGAGTTCCCAGCATTATTTCCATCGGAAAAGTTGTTCATTTTGATGGTCTGAGTCACCCCTTTAAGGGTCCAAAACGATAAAAAATTCACCGTGTATATTTGCAGGCTAACTAATGCCTTGAGGTTATTCAAATGAGGATAACTTTTTTTAATGAACCGATTTTGATGAAACAAACGTTAGATGTTTTGCTGAGTTAAAACAAAGCAATTGGTGAAAGTTTGAAGTAAATCGGTTCAGTATTTTCGGAGATAATCGTGATCATACATACAGACAGACAGACAGAGAGACAAAAAATTTGAAAAAAATATTTTTGCTTTCTTTTATTCTTTTTAAGTGTCCTCTATCCTCTCTCCTCTCTCGTCTCCTCTATCTATTTCAGTCAAAAATTCTAAATGTACAGACAAAATATTTTTACTATTTTATTATGTGTAATAGATTATAGAGAGTTTAATCAAAGCTCGTAAAAATATTTGCCTGGTCAGGAAAGTAAGATTCTAGTTTATAAGGAAGATAAAGTGAACTACTCGTTCTTGGTATAAATTATAACAAGAAAATAAGAAATGCTCGTAGTACCTCGTAGCGCTCGTAGGCAGTGTAGCTTTCTACAAAGGTTTAGATCTTCATAGTCATTACTCATCGCATAGTCTTACTACGGTAACTTTTGTTAGTAAATAAGCCGGTACCACTGATTGTACGAAAGATAAATTAATGCTTCAACCAGCATAACCAGATAATAAATAAAAAAACATTAACTAATTGAAATATGTCCAATAATCCATGGGAATTATCATTCCAAGTATTTTTTTTTTTTTATTTATTGTAGGGAGACAAACAAATACATAATATAAATACAATTAAAATTTTTACATAAATCAACTAAGTTTCCACAAAATAGATAATACATATTCAACAAATTCAAATTAAATAATTGCCGGATGACTTGAAGGATCTACCCTTGCCTATATTCAGGAATAGATTACGGATTTTTTTTAATAGAAAGGTGTTACTATTCTGTACGAGAGTTCCTAAATGACAATTAGTAATAAATTAATAATATTGTTTCCTTCAGATTTTTGTATTTATTTTTGATTAATATTTTGTGTGTAGTAAAAAAAATTTTCAGTGTTTTGATAAACGTAATTTAATGCAAAATACTATAAATATAATTGACTGGAATTATTACCAATAATTTGCATACCTGTTTTAGGATAAGAGTGTGAAACAAATGTCTATTATTAACTATTTCCGCCAACTATTACCACTTTTAAATGCAAATAAATGATTATTATTATTATTATAACGTCAAACAGACCAAAACAAAATAATTTACCTATATATACATATAAAATGAACCTAAAAGTAAACGACTATCTGTTAAAAAGAAATAAAAAGAGGAATTAGGTATATAATAAATATTTTTGCAGACCACAGGACAACTCAGGTATAAACAATTTCGTCAGTTTCTTCTTATATTGTAAATAATTGAATTGGAATGGGCCAACTCTGCGGAATTTAAGGTTGTACGCATTACATGATCTATACAAAAATGTATTGCTAGCATAGTTAGTTCTTAGCAAGTAAAAGAATAGAACAATGTATTTCTAGCCCTAACACGGGGACCCCTTATCTTAATATTACTAAGTAGAAATGGTTATATCTAATTCTTAAGGGCATTTTAATTCAGCTTGTTACCGTCAGTTGTTTCGCTTTACTAACCTAATGATCAACAAAAGATGTGCTATTAGATTAGCATCGTCACGATGTTTATAAATCAGCTGTACGAGTACGAAAAATCGTTCCACCGAACTGGTCTCCGCGCTGTTTATCGGTGAGCGGCTTATGCAGATAACTGTGAATGAATAGATTATAATGGTGTTAATGAACATTCCGATTGCGACGAGTTAACTGCCCCTGTGGGGATAAAAAATAAAGAGATCGAATTTTCATTAGCAGAGGCGTTGGGGCGGCACGGTGTGTCCGCAGCCGGTATTTACAGGAGCGGGCGGGGGGTGCTGGGAGCAGAGGGTGGCTCGCGGCCGGCTGGACTCAAAAGGTTTACAGTTCGCTGCGCGAGAGTGACCCGCCTCACAAACACTGGCCCACCGCGCTCGATGCTATGGAACTGTACTTTACAACAAACCTTTTTTACCACTTTTCTTTTTGTAAAGAGAACTACCTTGATTGGTTTTTGGTTGATGAATAGCCTCTTAGTGTAGATTTTAATAACAGTGAAAAATATATCTTTCTGTTTACAGTTTTCAATTGTTTTAGCTGTACGTTTTACTGTAGACCAAAATGATTTAACAAGACTTTAAGTTTATTTATTTTAATTTCCATTTTATTTATTTTTATCAAAATGCATAATACCATTTTCTAAAACAGGCATATAAATAAAACAAAACATATATCTAGTTTAGTTGCCTAATGATTCAAGGGCTAGACGGACTCTTGTCTCCCTTACGCCATATCTTCGAATATGACAAATAAAAGGAAAAGCTATTTTAATAACCACTATCAATTTTGTAAGTAAGGAAATGTTTTTAAGCCTACTAATAAGTATAGTTTTAAGCATTAATCATAATCGCATAAAATTGAACAAGGAAACTCGTCAAAAAGACAAAGATAGCGTCTTTCCGAACATTTTATGAGACGTTGTAAATTAATTCATAGTTAATATTCCGTTTACCTGATATGTTATCTATCATATAAATAGAAATTATATAATAAACTTTTGTCACTTGTTGATAACGTGATCTTAAATAGGTACCTACGAAGACTGAGAATAGCTTGTATTTATAGCATTTTTAAAAAAATAATCTAATAATAAGTAAAAAAATTAACCAGAACTAATAGTTGATTATTATATTAGACTGAATTGAGAATATTCGACCTAAAAAAAAATACTTAAACATATCCATATTAATCCAACGGAAAAGTCATTACAGCCCATTGCTTCCATACATACGAATTCGCTGTTTAAACTACGGGACGAAGCTTAAAATAAATTTACTTCAAAAAACAGCGCAAAACGGCCTGTTGCAATATTGGCATTTTTCCTAAAAGTGAAACGCAGGTTTATCAAATTCAGTCATCTATTTATCGTATTCTGACCAAAATGTTGGCACCTGTTACGTTTCTTACAACAGGTAATCTGATAAGCCTTCATAATCATTATTAATTACTACTCGTGTAAGTCCGTGACGTTGGTTTGATTGATTTGATTTAAATGGGCATGTGATTTGAATTTTTGTCGACGTAATTACCCAGGATTTTGCATGATATGAAATAAAATCGCGTACGGTATATGAAATAAAAAAATATCATTATATGAAGTATGACAATATTAAATAGTTAATATTTCTAATATTTCAACAAAAGAATTCATATTATACACCGGTGTTACCCCGTCTGTCTGCAATAGCCGCCGACTAGTTTCAGTGGCCCATCTAGTGACCGGCAAGCCACCGTATCCAATCCTTGGAACTATCCCAGCAAAAGTCCAGCCACATTTTAATCCCATAACCCACTAATTTCTCTTTTAAAGTGTAAAAGTTTCTGACCTGTTCAAGGGCAATCATATCTACATAAGTATTTCCAGAAACGGGTTCTGACTGGACATTACATTAACTTCTCCAAAGAGACTTTAGTGGTTAGGAATTGGATCTATATCCCCAAGCAAGCCCCTGAGGAAACACCCTTGAACGAAAACAAAATCGCTAGGTAGTTTGCAAAACAACTCGATTTTGTAAAATCAACCCGAAAATTGGAATGAACGTTTTGTGTTTATCCGCTTGGTGACTAGATACTTTATAATACCTATCGTGAAAATAAAAATGAGGCGAATAACTGAATTTATTTTTAAATTTGTCGTAACAATAACAATAGCAAAGGTGACGAAGGAGTATGAATGAAAAATACATGTAATGTATTAGATATAATTAATGTATTAGAGTGAAAATGACACGAGTTTTCTGACTCAGCATGAAATTTTGAGGCGATAAAATTGTTGGGCTTAGGAAAATTTAAACGAATTCCCATGAAGAGTCATCTTGGATACCAAAAATCATGTTGATTGTTTTACGTGTGTTAGTCGCCAACGCTGGTGTAAAATTTTTCTTTTGAAGCTGTTTCAAAGCATCTGACAGCTGCTGCTGCTGCCATCAATGCTACCAACGGCTTAAGGTGCCTTTCAAAGTAAAGGTGGAGATCGAGATATTTTATTACCACTTGTGATCACCAAGCCCAGTGGGGACCACACCTTTTCATCTATACTGCTAATAATGATTACGCTCGCTGGACCATAGCATAGAGTTCCTCAATGATCAAATGACGTCATGTGTATGAGCTGCAAGTACCTCTAAAACGACGTCAATGTTCTTTTAAAACGTATAAACGATGCCGCCGATAGAGTAGTCATATAGTTTTGTAAAATGTATACCATGCTGTTTTGTAAACCATCTTGAGATTTTGTGAATCGTCTAATTATGCAATCCAACTGCGACAAATACAAATAAAATGGCAGTACATAAATTGTATAATTAATATTTTTGGAAATCTTTACTGGGCTGGGATCTATCTATCGATATATTTCTGTTTTTTATGTTTGTTTGTAACTGTATCACAAGCGAAGCTGCGAGCATAAGCTAGTAAGGTATATGACGAAATAAAATATTGCGACACTAATCATTATGAAATAATACGGAAATAAGATATTGTATTAGGTAGAGATTGTGTAATCAAAATCTGTATGCCCTTTTAGTGCATTTAGACTCACATAATAAAAATATTGATTATATAAAAATACTTGTCAAAATTCTGAGACACCGGATTTGTTGACAAATTAGAACATTACTCGTACAAACGCGCGACTTAGTTTAAGCTTAGATTTAACATGCTAGAAGACATTATCTAGATTCAATTTCACGATTACTCGACAATAAGACCAGAGCCGATAATTTTTGATACATACTCGTAATTACCCTATTAAACGCGAGAAACGCAGACAATGGATTTTCTATTGTTATGCTACCGGACTGGACCGCTTGGTGGTTGAGAGGTCAAATTATAGTAGGATGAAACCCGTTACAAATGAAAGAGAATACACAAAAATTAAAGGATTTGTTTTTCCTTTTTTTTATAACAAAAGGAGTAGAACTTGAAGAATTTAAATACTAGGACTTGTAGTTTTGCCGGAAATCGAGATAAACTGTTTTTAACCCTTAAAAGCTCACCCCCTCCACTTTTCGACCTCACATAGCCCGTAATTTATTTTTCCTTTAATTTTTTGTGGATTCTCTTCCTTTTGTAATGGGTTATACTATAATTTAATGTTACTTTTTATCATTTTCAAAGGCTTCGGCACTGGTCTAAATATAGTTTACTTGACAATATATTTCGAATTTATAATACACTCTTTGCAGGAATTCAGGTCATGTGTTGCAAGGTTTAGTCCTCTCACACATTGAATTATAAATAATACCTTAGTGGAGGGGAGTTATTTTTATCTTTTCGTTCGCGTATCAAACTGAGTTGTAGAGTATGAACTAGCCTGGATAAGCTACCGACTCCAAAAATAAATGATTATAAATTGTAAATAGTAAGTACCTACCTATGTTAGTATTAATAATTTCATTGAGTCCTCTGGCTGCTCTGGGCAAGTATGGCTCTAGTAGTAAAGAGAGGGTCGTGCTCCTGTAGTGGAGACTAAAAAGGACCTGATGATGATGATGATGATTTCTTTCAATGCTATTTACTTTTAATTCTTTTAATTAACATTTTCTACTTTTGAGTCCCATTTTGTACATTTATTTACCTACGGGATTGAACTGAGTATTTTTTTTTGTTAAAATGTATTTTCAACTCCACTATGACATAGTTAGATATTTGTGAAATACGTTTACTAATTAATATAAAAAATCTTTAACATGAACATGAAATCAATGCTGTAAAAAAGAAGAAATATAATGTATGGTAGGTATCTAAACAGTTTGCCGCGAAATCGTTAATCCGATACGGTCAAAATTGAGAAAATCTATCTAACCTTATGTTTGCTTACACATAGAAGTGGACTACGTCTTTAGTCGGATTAAAAATACACTGCAAAATAAATCACTATATTATCATAATGATATGGATAAGTAAATACCCAAAAAGCTAAGATATGTTCGACTTATGCTTGATTGATCTTCATGATGCTCTTTTTCTTGTAATCTCCTAATTGCTAATACGTTACAAGCCTTTACTGTAAGCTAATTAGTAGTTATTCAACTTTGTGGCCGAGCGAACTTAAAAGACTGTTTGTTGAGTAGACTTCTCTATCATTATCCACACTGAACGCACATGGTGCATTAATTATTCAATTTGAAGGATATCATATAAATACTGTATGTCAATAAACCTTTTTTTTGATAAATCATTCAAAAAGTTTTGAAGAGGAAAAGTATTTTCTAATGAATAATTAGGCGGTCGACATATTTTTTTTGTAGTTTTTATTTTCGTTTGATGCCCTTGTTGATTGTTCTACCAGTAGTACCACGGGGTAAAAAATGACAGTGATATCACGGGCAAGAAAATTTTCCCGTGGTACTTTTGTACTAATTTAAGGGTAAATTAAATAAATGATTTATTTTTAAATGAGTTTACTTATTTACACATTGTTTACACATTTACTACCTAATTTAAGTATTTACTATCTAATTTTACATAATTTTATATAATTTTATGATTATTACTTTTCATGATTGCGTTGTGATTGATGATTATTTTTGTGGCTACCGGAAAGTTATCTGACAGTGGTCTATGGTGTCTAGTAAATAAAACGATAATCAAATAGACTCATATCAATTAGGTAGACCGCTGTTAAATAAACCCAAAGATTTATATAAAATTTTGTCGCGGTAGCTGTGTATGACAAACTCAGTCATCTGAGTTAGTTAATACTACGTAGATAGTGCTAATAGACTAAATAATGGCTGGTTCTACGTGTTACACATGTTGCGTGTCATTCATCATGCGCCTCAAGATTAGATTTCCCAACATTAGCTCAGATCAATGCGCTTATATCTATCCGCCTGCTTACCGAATATCTTCCCCCCTCTGTCTCAAGGGCTGGCGAAGCCCTTGCATCCAGGTAGGCCAAGTTGCGGTTCCCGCGACGCCTCGCTATGCGTGCTGTGGTGGCTGTCGGTAGGTTTTCAGGCATCGGCCCTGGTTGAGACATGGTCCGCCGTCGTCCGGGATTCACTTCAGATAGATTGGTCATCGATGTATTTAAGACCTGCAGAGACAACCAATGCTTTAAGAGTTAAATCAAAAACCTTGCTTTTCTTAAATAAAAGGTGTTTAAGTAGGTAACGGGTAATGCGGTGGTTGTCGAATAGTGTCCGTCCCAATTAAATGCAGACCAAATACTGCGAGTACGAGACGACATTTATTATTTTTTTGATTAAAATGTTAATATTAAAAGGGAATAAAAAGGAACATTCGACACATCACTAGATAAAAATGATATACTCGTATCCTAGCCGTGATATAAAAATACCTACAGTTTAATTTATGACTAGTATTTTTTATAATCCAGATTATACGAATATGACTAATCAGTATCATGATGAATCTAATAATACCTTAATGTTCTTATTATTAATTTATTTTCAGTTGGTTTTGTTGTGACTACGATGGATAAAACTCCATTGAAACATCAACGGAAACAAGTAATAAAAAGGTTCGCCTAAGTCCGGTTTATATAAATAATTATGCGTATAAAGCTCGAAGTTTTAAGAAAAGATATTAAACATTAAATTAATTAATTAAACAAAGACGTTAACTGCCCTATAAATACTGCAGGCTCGCCACCAAATGCTTCTTAATAATGTTATAAAATACATACTTCACCGCACGACTAACGTACATATATACCTTATCTTTGAAGATCAAATCTTAACTTAAATAAAAAAACCGACCAAGTGCGAAAACTCGCACACGAATGGTTCCGTACAATTATCTATAAAAACGGCAAAAAAAATCATGTCTGTTGTAGGTAATCTATAGCGGCAACAGAAATACATAATGTGTGATAATTGGTGACAGACGGACAGACAGACAGGCGGACAGACAGACAGGCAGACAGACAGACAGTCAGACAGACGGACAGCGGAGCCATATGAATACACGGAGAAAAATAATTTTAACAATACTACCAGAACGTATCGTAAATATCATTCTAGTATAGAGAAACAGAATTATGTTATTTTCACCAGATTCACTTTTAACATCAAATAATCATATTGTAGGGTATGCCAGAATATTATAGTAATCGTATTTTTCGTAAACAATACTTAAACCTATTTACAAGTACATTTTATTACTGTAATGAGAAAATTGTAATAATTATAAAGTCTACCTGTATAATTTGTTTGTTGTTACTAGCTGTCTATTGAAAACTACAATATTTTTGTAATCTCTAAGAAAATGCAAGTAACGTTTACTAAGCTAGAATATGTTAGATTCTTATAGTACTATTAACCAGGTTATTTTTCACTGTGCCTATGAATGTATTTTGTATTAACCAGCAGTATGGTTCTAACTATTAAATGAGGCGTATTATGTTAACCATTGTACTAAAAGTTGGAACTACTATTTACGTTAATAAAGGTTATCATATAATGGTTTTGTGTAACATAAATACCGTGCATCAAACGAAACGTTGTTTACGTTTGTCAAAAAGATTGTAGCGTGCTTTTCGAGCCATTTTTTATTTATCGTGTGTCGTGTGCGCAGGCGGGCCATTTTTGTGCACATATTCTTTCTAATTTGTGGTTTTTGTGCCGTTCGTGTAAAATTGACACTGCAACTTAGTAAAATTGAACTCATTTCGTAAATATATATAACTTTATGTGGTTCTTATCTACGTCCAGCAAATCAACACAAAAAGGAAGCGTAACTCCAGAATATAGTATTGTTGGGTCACCTGAAGTACTTCAACCTCAGACTCGCCTACCACCAACCAACGCCAACAGTGCTTCAAACCCAGCAGTTAATAGGTCTTTTTTATACACTGTAAGTTTTTAAATAGGCACTTTATAACAATAATATAAATTAGTAAGCTTTTTTTAATAAGATGTTGTACAATACAATTATTTTTATTTCTAGGGACTAAAAGAGTTATATTCTGAAAGTGGACTGCTATCAAGTAATAGTCGTAGAAAGATATGCAACATTATTGTAAAGGACATCCAGCTCAATACTACTGCAGTACGCTCAAGATACTACAACCATTTTCAGCAAGGAGAATGTTTGAATAAATAATATATAAATAACATAATAATAATTGACTTTATTTCAGGCATCCCACCCATAAGTACACCTTACAGAATAACATTGTAAACATAAAAAAACAGCTTGTTTTTTGTGCACTACATACACCAGCATTTAAAACCAGCATTGTGCCATGAATCCAGTTCACTCTCTGAACACCCAAAGGGACGTTGGTCTTGTTTTTAATATATGTGTGTTGACGTGATAGATTTGTTCGGCTCGTATGATGGCTTAGGTGCCAATTCACCTCTATAAAAGCCGCCCGCGGGTAAGCTTCCTCCTTCATTAATTTTAAGTCGTACATCATTTTAGAAGTACCTTATCCTAGTCCAATGTTGGGCGATTGTACCACTTAAAATTGTTGAAGTTGGAGACTTACCCGTGGGCGGGTTGTTTTATAGTTGGCGAATAGGCATCTAAGTCGTCTTAAGAGCCCGAGTCGTACAAATTTGTCACGTCTTTACTACTTCCACAAGCCTGTTGCAATTACCTACTTAACATAGGTAAAGTTAAAAAATAAAGTATTGCTATAATAAAAAAAAAAATAGTAAACTGCACAATATACTCATTCTGTTATATTTAAAATAAAAATAATGTAATTAAAACAAATAAATGCAATGTGCACGATACCAAAATGTTATTGATGTGTACCAGCATTATGTTTAACTGAGCTAGATATTTTGGTAAGCTATTACCAGATTTTTCTAGTAAAGTGAACAAAACAGTTAGCTGTCATATATATTACAATAAAATCTAGTAAAATTAACTATATTCTAGTTAACTAAACGAGAATTTTCTCTAGGATTCCGTTTTTAACCTTTGGATACGGAACCCTAAAAAAACAACGGGTTGCACTACGAGAGTGCCGGCAGAAGTGAAAACTCCGCGCGGTAGCTACGGACGGATGGACAGCTTAGTCATAGGGTCCCGTTTTTATCCTTTGGGTACGGAACCTTAAAAGCATTCATTGACGCAGCTGTAGAGTAGTAAATCCAAGCTCAGGGGTAGTGACGGTACTATCAACATCCTCTCTCTTGCTCATGTTCTTACTAACAACGTCAAGTCAACAATATTCGTCCGTGAATTAGACCACGAAAGCTGAAAATCATTCATGCTTGTACGGTCACGTCTTGCAAAAATCACACAAGACGTGCTAGTTTGTCTGCTATATCACGGACATGAAGGCAATTTCTTTTAGATAATCGTACTAAAATTATGACTTTTAAATTAAATCGCTGCCGCAATGCTTTACGAATACCATGATGAAGCAATACAAACGTAACACTTTCGCTGACACTGCCCGCCTGTAGATGTAATTCTATTGTTATTTCTTTTGTGTCTTGTTCAGTGTCAGCGTAAGTGTTAATGTATGATTAAATAAACAAATAACAGTTGCAAAGAAATTGAGAATCATCAAAGGTACATAATTATACAAGTAATTGATACTGACTGAAAATGACAAATTGATAAAACAAATGCTTACACTTTTTAAATGCCTTAAAATCAGTATTATTTTCTGTTCAACTCTTATAATATGTACTTAATTACTTTTTTCTTACGTATTTATTAAGGAACTAGGACCCGGCTTTGCACGGGTAGATATTGCTATTTAATTCTATAGGCTATGTTCAAATCGGTCTAGTAGTTTCGGAGCCTATAAACAAACAAAATATCAAATCTTTCCTCTTTATAACGTTAGTGTAGATTACGGGGTTACCTACGCCACTAAGAAATCTTTTTTATGGAATTATGTTCCCCAGACGACGTGCAACCGATAGCTTCAATGTACGAATATTTATTTTGTCGAGTACTCATAACTACAACTCCCATTCCACTGATGGTTCGTTTTACCGAAACACTTCTTCTTCTTCTTTCCTCTAGCACATTCCTGTTTTATACAGGGTCGGCTCTCCTAGTAAGTCGGCGCCAAGACAATCTGTCTTGGATTGTCGGACTGGGTAGATTCTCTGCTTTTATAAGCTTCGTCATACTAGTCCACCAGGTAGCAGGGGGACGCCCTCGACCTTTTCTACCCTCGGGGAGGCACAAAGCTTTCCTTACTACATGCTCCTCGTCTCTTCGCATTACGTGACCGTACCATCGAAGTCGGCTTTCCGTCAGTTTGTCAGATATAGGAGCAACCTTAAAACTACCACGTATATACGAGTTTTGGATCTTGTCTAATCTTGTCACTCCTCCTGACCACCGTAGCATCTTCATTTCGTTTGTGTGTAGTTTTTGCAGATGTGTTTTTGCAATAGGCCAGCATTCTGCTCCATACATCAATGCGGGTCTCACCGCTGTCTTATATACTTTTCCCTTTATTCGTACGGGCATACCAGGGTCACATAGGACTCCAGTAAGTGATCTCCATTTCTACCAAGCTAGGTTTACCCGGTGTGACACATCGGCGCCTATATCTGCTGTTTCTGTTATGACAGATCCCAAGTATTTAAATTGGGTGGCCTTAGGTACTGGAGCATTATCCGGGTAATAAATTATGGCTGGGCTGCTGGTTTTGCCAAAGCGACAATGTAGGTATTCGGTTTTGGAGCGGCTAACTCTAAGACCCGCAGTCTCAAGGGCAGCGATCCATGCCGCGAGAGCGGCTTGTAACTCCGTTGTTGTTTTGGCCATTAAGACTATGTCATCTGCGTACAAGAGGTTCCAAGGCAGTGGGGACTAAATCTGTTTTGTAACATAATCTATGACCAGATTAAAGAGCAGTGGGCTAAGAGCTGAGCCTTGATGTACTCCCACTTTCACCTCAAATTGCTCACTCTCGCCAGCGGGGCTTTTGACTCTGGTGCAAACGTTATAGTACATATTTTGTATAAGTGTAATGTAGATTTTCGGCAGAAGTTGTGCTCTTAGAGCTTGCCACACCAGTTTACGTGGTACTCTGTCAATAGCCTTTTCAAGGTCGATGAATGCAAGGTGCAGATCTTCTCTGTTAAGTCGGTGTTTTTCTGTTACCACTCTTACAGCCTGTATCGCATCTAAAGTTGACTTAGAGGGTGTGAAGCCAAACTGATTTGGACTCATGTCTGAAAGTTGCTGTATGCGGTTGTTTAATATGCGCTCAAAAATTTTTAATGTATGCGACGTTAATTTGATGCCTCTATAATTACTGCACTCTGTGACGTCGCCTTTATTCTTGTAGAAAGGAACCAAGTGACTGAGACGCCAAGAGTTAGGAATCTTTCTGGTCTGAAGGATGAGGTTAAAAAGTCTTACAAGCCATTCTAGACCTAAGGGACCAAGTAATTTCCAGACTTCCACTGGAATTTCATCTGGACCAACAGCTTTAGAGTTTTTCATCCTGCTTACCGCATTCTTTACTTCCTCTAGGGCTATGGCCTGCACTGGTTGAAGGACCAGTGCAGGCCATAGCCCTAGCGCCAGTGGTTCCAGGTCTTTGCTGGGGAACTCTTCATTCATAAGTTGTCTGTAGTACTCACCCCATCTGTTTTTGATATCCTCATTTGTTGTAAGAAGCCTTCCATCCTCACCTTTTATAAACTTACTAGTTTTAATATCTAAGGTCGACTTATATCTTGATTTTGCTACTGCAAATATTTCCGTATCAGATTTTGCTTTTTCAATTCTGTTATAAAATTCGTCCCTCGACCTTGCTCTGGCCTGTGCAACGCACCTTTTTGCGATCGACTATTTTTATAGTTTTACCGAAACACTATTAACTTAAAAATTATTTGGCAAATAAACAATTAACAGAGGATTATTTCATTATTCTACAACCCGGTGAAAACATTATAAGTAGATAAACCTTTCTTAAAGAAATAATATTTCTTAAGAAAGGCATAATATCCTTTCTTCTTTCTAGTATACTAATTATGCATGAAAATGCATTTAAACTTAAAAATTTTGACGCACTTTCATGCGTTGATTAGAAGGAGTTAAAAACCTTACAGACAGGGAATGACAATAAATATAAATAAATATATATCATCATCATCATCATCATCAGGTATTTTTAGTCTCCACTACAGGAGTACGATCCTCTCTGTACTACTAGAGCTATACTTGGTCAGAGCAGCCAGAGGACTTGGCCTACACTCTCCGCAGTGGCCAGACGGGTTGGAGAGGTTTCTCAGGTTTCAAATATATATACTTACGGGCAAATCACATAGAGTGAGTTAGCCCCAAAGTAAGTTCGAGACTTATATTACAGGATACTAACTCAACGATATTACCTCTTCTTCATCTAAGTGCGTCCCCGATTGCATCCTCAGCTGTGCTGATTTCAAATATAACGCGCATGTCAATGATCACCCAAGGATGCCAAAGACCTTGCAAAATGGAGAAGAAATACCCGGGACAGTTAAACGATTTGGCTATAGTTTTACGACCGGCCGCCTGCCTGACTTCAACCCTCATTGAAGAATGTATTTGTGCGAAAAATTTTACAACTGACCGCCGCCCGACGTCAACTCTCCTTGGGAATGAAATAGCAGCATGTAGCACGAGATGTTTGTACTTAATCCTTTAGTCACCCTTCACGATATCCACCGGAAGAGATGGAGTGGTCTTATTCTTACCCGGAATTACATGGGGAACCACAACGATACTATATTTTATAACAAATATATAAATATAAACATCCAAGAAACAGGTAAATCTGAAAAAGATCATTTTTCATCTTGACCTGACCGGGGATAGAACCCCGGACTTCCGATGTGATGGCCTGGTCTGATGAGAAAGCCACAGGCCACAGAGGTCGTCAGAGAAGCGGAGAGCAATTATAAATTACCAGCTTTTGCCTGCGGCTCCGCCCGCGTCAATGTCAATCCCTCGGGAACAGTACTTTTTACTACTTTTAATAGGCTAAACGTGGCGTATAGTCTTTAAATCCTTGGTCTCTGTCTACCCCGTCTATGTATGTATGAATGCATGCATTATGAAATAAATTACAAGTCAATTAAATTTCAATACAAAACAACCGGAAATATAGTTTCGAAAATAAGTAATAGTAATAGGAACAATGGGGTTAATAAAACAAAAAAAAAAAAACAAATGTTTTCTCGATTACACTATCAGTTGAACGTCATCTGGCAAACAAGATTAAATAAATCATATTTCTGAATGGCGTAGTTCGCAAAATGTAGCTTTTATAAATAAATATTCGGTAAAACGAGCAATCGGGTTAAATTGTATACATAATTACTACGATCAGTGAAAATTAGTGTGTAAATTACAAGTGATTTTTGAGACACGCAGAACAAATAAAAGTAATACACGATTGATTCAATTTTAGATTATTAAATAATAATTTTAGAGAAAAGTTGCTTGAAGAACTAGTAAAGATTTTTCATTTTCATAAAAGTTCCCTGATAGCAATATTTATCTAAAAAATTGTTAATTTTTTTCTCACTATAATATCAATAACTGGTATATTTACATTAGGTACACTTTTATTAAGTCTGTTAAAAAGTAATGAAGCTCACGCACTTACCCCAGGGTCTTTGTTTACTTCCAAATCGTTCTTCTCAGCGTCTACGTCGAGGTGCTGCAGAGAGGTTTCCGAATGAAACTTTTTGTCACCCATCTTTTTCCTATTTATTATCTCATCCAAAATCTCTTGCCTCTTATTATGCATATCTTCTGCCATATTATTTTTTATTCAATTTATCACTTGAAATAAAATTATCACCGAAGTCTATTTCATTATTTCACAGTTGAGCGCGTGTGATTCAGGCCACAGGGCTATGCGATTTACAATTAGATTGCGAATGAAAAAGAAACAGGTATTGCTATCGGTTATCAAGAAATACGTATCAATAATAAAGGAGTAATTATCGCTTGCGGATTATGATTTCTTTACCTCTGTTTTCGTATACATACTAATTGTATACATTGTCAATAGAGCAAACAATTAATAAATGATACACTGCTTACAAAAATGCATATTAAACCTGAAACTTGCATACTTTTTTCGATATGATATAGAAAGACACTCCAAAAATAGGAACATCGATGAAATAAAGTGCACGTCGCATACAAACCGTTCCGTACCATCGAACAGTATTCAACTATGAAAAACGCCACAAATACCACGTTTTATAAAAAACCGGTCGGTGCGAGTCGGACACGCGCACTAAGGGTTCCGTACCATTATCTACAACAAGAAAATCATGTCTGTTGTAGTGGCGAGATCCCATTGCGGGGACCGGATTATAGTTTTATCACCAGTTTCATTTTACCAGCATGCATGTACAGTTGTATTGATGGAGCATTTAATAATTTACTATATAGCAATTGTTTACGCTGACATCCCTTCTGTGCTTTTAAAACAGTTTGGTTCATCCATTATGTAATCAAACATTCACTAGATGGCGTTAGTTAAAGAATTGTACTATTAGGTTGCTATATCATTTGTTGTTATTACATTTTTTAAACGACAATGGACAATGGACAACGACAATTTAAATTAGGTATTTGCCTGCCACCCCCCTATGAGCAATAAGTAATAAAAATATTAAAACAATCTCAAATATATTTAATAACAAGAAATCAAATATTAACATACATAATATAACACTATAAATACTAATAACATCACGTATATTATAACAAAATACTAACAATAACAATGTAAGTAATTAACAAAATCTAGGGTTGTGACCCAGAATGCGCTAGCGAGTTAAAAAGCAATGAGTATTCGTTTTTTTACTCCTTGCATTCTCATGATACGAAATTGGATACTTGGAAGCAATAATGTCACGTTCGCAAAATACTACTTCAAAATTTATCACTTTAGGTAAATTATATTTTAGCAAAACGTCACTCTCGGTAAATGCTGGAGATTGTCTATTCTAAATATGAACGCTTTTCCATCAAACTTAATTATTTCAATATCTGAGAGGTATCATAGGGACATGTAAGTCTTTAACTGTTTGATTATGCCGATTTACTTAATTATGAATTAGTCCGCAAACTAAAATGTTAACGATCCACAAATTATGTCAAAATGAGACAAGCGCGTCAATGAAGATTTTCTGAAATAAGTGACGGTTCTACTGAGGCTTTGGGTTCTGGTAAGATATTGGGCAAGAATGCGTCAGTCGTTACTGCTTGTGTCCAATGACAGCCACTTATCGGACTCTACGACTCAGTGCTGCTTTTTGGTGTTAAACATTTCAGAAAACCCTCATGCATAAGTTGGTCGACGTATTCAGCACACTGTTATTAAATTAAGAAATAAGGTATATTAAAAAAAAAATAGATTATGCATATAAAACAGTATTGTAAACGCAAAAATCTCTTATAAAGACATATGCAGCAGTTTAGCAATTTTAACATCAATTTAATGTACATACATTTCGTATATCGACCTAATTTGTACTCGTCCTTAATAATTGCAACAGTGATTACACAATTAAGATTAGACAATCTGTATGTTAGCAATATTTCTAATCTAATGTTTGAACTTAAGATTAAAAAAGATTATTCACGCCTCTTATTCGCCATAATCGCGAAAACAGGCTACATTTTGATGAAAAATTCTAAAAATGTAGGTAAATGTCATTCTGCGAAAGTGTTTTTGCAAAAATGATATTCTGCCAAAGTGACCATATTTTATGGAGACATTTTATCAAAGTGTCATTCTGTGTCACAAACAATTCATATTTTAGCGGAGCGTGACAACCGCGTGTTTTATGCTTGTTTGTACAAGAAGTAGAGACCCTCTGACGTCTCTTCATTTACTTGCACCTAATGTGTGGTATCAACTGTAAAACACGTCTTGTTAATTCATCAGTTTACTCAATACATCCTTTATCTCAATTGTATATTCAGACACTGGCAATGCTAGCCCTGTCTCTTTGGTATCGTCTTTTTCTGCAGTTTTATCTCTCGCAATGTAGTCTGAGGGCACTACAAACAGCTGCTTCTTGTCTCCAGGAGCATCTAGATTTGCAAGAATCGGCGGCATTGACAGTTGCGGCCGCTCTTGCAACCACTTGTAGAATGCTTTAGTCGATCTGGAAATTAAATTTACCTTGTGATAGATTCAGCTGATCACCTTATATAAAACTTAGTACAGGTTCTTCAGGCAGCGTGAAAACCTGTATAATAGGCCTGTGTCGTAAATTTCAAAAATGGCTTATTTCGTTAGTTTAGTACCTGTATTACCCCAAAAAAATAATATTTCATGATAAAAATTATATTTAAAACACATATTTTAAGTTAGAAAAAAATATTTTAAATCTGACGTAAAAACACAACAAAGTGTCATGGCGTCGTGAATGACGTCACATAGTTGCAAACAATCGTGTTCACTTACGGCGAAAGTTTGTTGTGTTTAAATAAAAATGGAAACTTCGTATTTTAAAAACTGTATAGTGCCCCAGTGTATAAATACAAGTCTTAAAACTCCGACTAAATTGTTCATACGTGTTCCGGTCAAGAAAAAAATGCGAAGAAAGTGGTTAAAACTGGCAAGGAGGAATGATGCTCTTTGTTTATCAACAACATCGAGAATGTATTTTTGTGAAGATCATTTCGATGTAAGTATTATTGAAAAAAGAAGTGACTACATATTCAACTCGTGAATCTTAAGAAAAACCAAAGTTTTTTTTTGTTTTAAAATAACAATGCAACATTTGTTTTGAGGTTAGAATGTCTCATATTTTGTATTGTGTTAAAAACAGTCTTTATATTTTTCCAGTTGCCAAACGATATGCTGAATTATACCGAGTACCATATAATGGGAAAGGTATCTTATGTGCGAATGAAACCGGGTTGTTTACCAAGTAAATTTGGATGTCAAGAAGACAGCAGAAAACGAACCTGTACCAGTGCAGGGCGGCCATACATGATAAAAAAACAGAGAATGTCTACAATAGCAGAGTGTCTTCAAGAAAGTTGTACACCTAGTACTTCCATTGAACTACAAGAAAGTTTTACACCAAGTACTTCCCTAGAACAACAACCTCAAACAAGTCCAGCAGGTATTTAATAAACTAAAAATATTATATCATATAACACATACTAGGCCGGCGAGGATCGAACCCGGGCCTCCGAGACGGAACTCTGGTGCCTAAACCGAAAACCAAAAAAATATAAATATTCTTCAAACTCAGATTCATACTGAAATTCTAAATAGATGTTTAATATCATGCACAGCTTCTTTTGATTCTTATCTTATATTTTTTGCAGGTTTTCAAACCATTGAAGAAAATACTCCAAAAGTGATATATAAGCCGACAGCAGATAAATGCATTCAAGTAAACATTACACATAAATATAGAAGTAAAGCGATCCAAACCCATGTGAAAACAATAGATCAAGCAATATCACCTTTGAAGCCATCAGTAACATCTAGGTCTACATCCCCGTTTAAAGTAACAACCTGTAAAAAATCAAGACCTTCTTCATCTACCCTAAAGAAGATAACTAGAAATATACTGATTCCAGAACAACAGCCTGACAGTGATATTTCTCTTGTGCCATCTCTATCTACTAACACAAGCTCACCATCAGTGCATGCATTACAAGTGAAATCATCTTCAGACTGTAGTGATTTTCTTGCAGAAGACAGAAAAATAGAAGCAGCCGAGACCTTATTGAGAGCAATAAGTAAGATTGAAAAACAGCCCCGTTCATATATTGGTGTGCCAAAAAATTGTTATTTCCTAATTGATATAATTAAAGACAAATTAGACATTCCCAAACATCATATTTTGTTATGTTTAAATAAAATAAGATTAGATTGTACATTTATTACGATATTCCGATGAACAAAAGTCAGTGTTCGACGCGAAAAATCGCCCTATCATAACAGCGTCAATTTTCGGTAAATTATTGCTGTTCGCTTTGATAAATGCAGGTTCCATGGCATTTATGCTAGTATTATCCGATATGGGTGGAAATAACACTCTCAACTTGTCGAAAAATGACAATAATAGAAAAAAAACGAAGTGACTTGTGCTGTTGTATGAAAATCATAACCAAACGTCAACAACAACAATGGCGCATAGCACCATGTGACGTAATACGTTCTGATTGGCGTTCACGGCGGAGGCGGTCAGGGTGGTATTTTTTTTATTTTAATTTGCAAAAATAACAATAATCTTATTTTTTTATGAGGAATTATTTCGGTTTTCCTTGTTTAAATATTACAATTTACGCCTAGAAACATTCATCCATTGGTTTCATTGTTAGTTGACACAAGCCTATTATTGTTGAAGGATACCTTACCGTTTAGACCTGGCTGGAAGTTTACGGGTATCTCGGAACTTCGAGATTTTTCAATATAGTATATTTTATAAGGCATACGATTTATAAATTCATTATTATTAAATTTGTTTATTTTACATCTCACAAAAAGATACACAAAACAAAAAGATTTTAAAAAGATATTCCTTTTCTGTTAAAATGATTTCATGTTATACTCGTAGGTAACTAAGAGTCTTTCAATTGTATTTTGTCCCAAAGAGGTAGATGAAAAGCAGAATGTATATTATTTAGACTACTTAACATAATAAGTACTTATCCTTGGGCCAAGATACTGTGAATCTCTCGTCTCAAGTCTCAGGATTCAACATAATGCCCTCACCTAAAAAGTACTATGCTAGCCTCTTGCGTTACAAATTTCTACAAGGATAGACATTAAATGGGCTCTTTCCCAAGGACACTGGCCAATGTCTGACTTTTTACATATACTCGTATTAGTACTTATATTAATTCTGTAATATAGGTATGATTTTTGATCTATGAAAGACTAAAAATATTAGATATTTCAATACATACGTAAGGTGTTGTACGTCCTCCCAAACGGCGCCCATAGTACGCAAATCTTCTGGGATCTTAACACAGCGCCACATGGCCTTTGTGTTATTCTTTGGCGGGATATGTTTCAATTTCTGTGGTAAAGGTGTGTTGAAGGCGCTCGTATGCTCCGGGCTCGTTTCAGCTTTGATATCGTACGCTATCTGGCGCTTGAGAACCCTTGGACAAGATGCCTGTGACAAATTGAATTGCATTAAAAATACTTACCAACTTATAAAAAGTAGTGTGAGGAACATGTTTGGCTAATGTTAATTTTTTGAAATGGTCTTGCCCAACCCACCTTATTCAAACATACATAACGTAGGCACCAGTATCAAATTAAATACACATTTTTTCGTGCCGGCTTGTATTTAGCAAAAATTATTACTTAGTATATTATTATAATTATTATATATATATTATTATAATTATTATATATATATATATTTTTTTTTTAATAACCGGTTCTGTCCCACTGCTGGGCAAAGGTCTCTCCCATCTCCTTCCATTTATCTCGATCCTGAGCCATATCTGACCAGTCATGCCAAAAGGCGTCGAGATCATCCCGCCATCTTTTCCTTGGCCTGCCCCTTCGACGACGACCATCCTCAGGTATCCAAGAAGTCACTTTATTAGCCCATTTGTCTGGCAACATTCTACTGACATGACCCGCCCAGTCCCACTCATCTTGGCAGCTTTGTGTCCCACATCGGCGATACCTGTCATTGAGCGAAGTGTACCATTCGGGACTCTGTCCAGTCTTCTGAAACCTAGTATACTTCTCTCCATCGCTCTTTGGCAAATTTTGAGTTTGGACTTCTGCTCCTCAGTCAGTGACCACGTCTGAGCGCCGTAGGTTAGGACGGGCAAGATACACATGTCGATGAGTCGACGTTTAAGAGACATTGGAAGGTCGCCCTTCATAAACGCTTTCATGGACCAGTAGCTCCTCCAAGCATTTTCTATGCGACGGTCAATTTCCTTCTCTTGTCGGTTGTTGAAGGAGACTACCTGGCCCAGATAGATGTACTCATCAACGTAGTGAATTTCTTGCCCGTCTACCTGGACCCTACGAGTGACGCTGTTGGTCATGACTTTTGTTTTTGACTGATTCATCAGAAGTCCAACTTCCAAGCTTGCCTTGCTCAGTTCTTGGAGCATTTTTTGCAGTTCCGCCGATGTGGATGCGAAAAGGACAATATCATCGGCGAACCGTAGATTAGTGAGTCGAGCTCCACCGATCTCAATGCCCCCTCGCTGCCACAAAACCTCCAAGTTCGTGAACACTTCCTCCAGAGCACTGTTGAATAGTTATGGTGAAAGTGGGTCACCCTGCTTTACGCCTTTTTCAATTTTAAATGTGGGTCCATAGGATTCTAACTTTATGTTTGCAGTACTATTGTCATAGATAATTTTTAAAAGTTCTATATATGTATTTTTTATATTTTGTCTTTCTAAAGCGGCAAATATAGCTGAATGTACGATGTTGTCAAACGCTTTAGTATAGTCGACGAAAGCGACATAAAGTGGTTAATGAAATTCGTTAAACTTTTCAACTATTTGATTGACTGTTTGTAGATGGTCGCTTGTCGAGAAGCCAGGTCGGAATCCAGCCTGCTCCGGAGGCTGGTGGGAATCTAGAGTAAATCCTATTCGCTGAAGAATGATCTTTATAAATAATTTATATATATGCGAAGTTAAGCTAACAGGTCTATAGTTGTTGATATCAGTTTTATCGCCTATATATATTATATTAATTATTATCTATATATATTATATTAATTATTATAATTATTAATCTGTACTTTATCATAAATCACAAATTTTGATAAAAGATTGATGGACAACTTAATAAAAGCAGCAAACTTTTCTTCCCACTTTTGGTTATAATTATCTAAATTCGACGCAGAGGTTCGAAGCAATGACATTTAATACGAAATAATAGTAAAAATAGTATGCTTACGTCAGGCACATTAACGAATTTGGCAATGGTGTGCAGCACGCATGGAAGGATCCTTGGATCTATCACCAGACTGCGAGATGCGTGCTCGTCGAACCAAACCTGCAAAATTCAATTATTTCACTATACAGATAATTAAAAGCAGATTGCATCGGGTACATAGTAACTATTTATTTTTATTTACTTACATACTAACTATTTAGTAATAGATTCAACTGTGATGATTAAGTAGGTACTTTTCGATCAAAACAGTTAGGTATTTTCAGTAAAAACAGTTAAGTAGATGCCTATAAACAACGGGTAGGGTAGGTGTAATGTGATTATTTATTTATGAGTATTTCATTATATTTTCCGTCATAAATCTTGAATCTCGGAAATCTAAGTAGCTGGACAGCTGGTATTTAAGGGGTAAATCCTTAACATACGACATTTAGATGTGTAATTGTACTTGAAGGACAACTAAATGTTATCTGGTTGAAATGGAAAATAACAAGTAATAGAGTCTTGGTATCACACGGCTTCATCATCAGGTCCTTTTTTAGTCTCCACTACAGAAGCACGACCCTCTCTGCACCACCAGGGCCATACTTGGCCAGAGCAGCCAGAGGATTTGGCCTACACTCTCCACGCTGGCCAGACGGGTTGGAGAGGTCACCTCCACATCACACGGCTAATATACTCTAAATTTGGTAGAGATCTATTTATCTAAATATGATCTGTGTTTAAACCATTGTCCGGCCTAAAGTTATTAACAATAGCCGATGAAGTACCATATGGGCATTTGTCAACTTTAGATAGAACAATGATTTATTTTAGGCTGTATTTTATTTTAAGACAATATTTAAATTTGACCTGGAAAAGATCTTCAATATCTTCTGGTCGTTTTATTTCGCTTTTAAACTCGTTGCTGCCAAGATTGGTCCACCATTCGTAGAATTCTTTGGCAATCTATAGAAAAAGGCGTGAATTAATATAACGAATATAATTTCTCTATAATCAACTATTTAAATTGTTTGTGCTCCTGCAAATATACCAAACACATAATTATATTACCAGTTTAGAAGCCTCTGAATACAATCAAATGATTAAGACATATTCACTTGATATTTGAAATTATCTATACCTAATATTAACTAATACGAAAAAAAACCGGCACCTATAGGTAAGCTACGTCGGCATTATTATATTTGAAAGATAGTGTCCATAATGCCTTGTCAACGAGGTTTCCCCGAAAAGATTTTTACTGCGAAATTAGTGAGTGAAATAGAATTTGTGTTTTTATTCCCACGGGAATAAAAATGTATTAGACCCTGTATAGGTACCGCCACCGCGCTTTGTATTTTAATAGATAAAAAGCAATATTCTTCATGTATGATGTCTATTAGAAAATATATATTTGTTTTTAAAGAAAAGCGTAGAGTGAAAGCGTCCACGCCTCCACGAATGACGTCATAAAACATGAAATTTCTTTATTGAATATCTGAGTAATCCTTTGTTTTTAAAATCTGTTATTTGAGCGTAATATCTCGTTTTGGTTTTGGATTTAACCAGTCAAATTAAAAATTATCTGAGCGATTTTAAACAAACGTCGTGAACCGAAGTCCTGAACCAATATGTGAGCTCAGCTTTAAAGTAGTTCCTCAGGAATGAGACCTTGCTACACAGATTCTAATACAATATACGATAATGATTCGGAGCGGTTAAAAAACGCTTGACTAGTTGACAAAATTTTCTCGCTTGATCAATTATCCCCTACATTTTTTATCGATACGAGATTTTGACACAGAGGTTTACCTTTTTCGTCATAATTTCGGCCTTCTTACTGAATTCATCAGACGCTGACACTTCGAAACCCTTTTGTTTATATTTGGAATTCCATTTGATCATATCAGTTTCGGATTCATTGCAGTACAACATATCAAAATGCGGATTCTTTCTATCATAACGTCGCTTGATGCTACAAAATAAAAAGTCGTTTTGGATCACATATTCACAAGAATATGTTTTTAGATTTTCACGTCGTTGCTTTGTTCAAATATATATTTTTTTTTAATTGAACAAGAAAAGGTCCATTTTTGATTCTCTTATTAAAACATGTAAGTATCTACCAAAAATACGATAGTCTTTGTGGGAAGTTTTTTTTTATTGTTAGGTACGCAAACTAGCTGTGTTACTGTATAATGTAATTTAAAACGTGCCCCTTAACGTTTATGAGATTATTATCTATACTTCTATACTAATATTATAAAGCTGAAGAGTTTGTTTGTTTGTTTGAACGCGCTAATCTCAGAAACTACTGGTTCAAATTAGAAAATTCTTCTTGTGTTGGATAGTCCATTTATTGAGGAAGGTTTTAGGCTATAAAACATCACGCTGCGACCAATAGGAGCAAAGCATCAATAAAAAATGTTTTGAAAACGGGGGAAAATTATTCATCTATACTAATTAATTATAATAACAGAAATTGCCGCGGATGAAGTCGCCGGCAACAGCTAGTTATTTATATGTAGAATGCAAGTATCAGAAAATATACTTGTTTTAAGCTTTTAACTACTACTGACTATAATCTTAATATATATAAATCTCGTGTCACAATGTTTGTCCTCAATGGACTCCTAAACCACTTAACCGATTATAATAAAATTCGCACACCATGTGCAGTTCGATCCAACTTGAGAGATAGGATAGTTTTTAACTTATAGCGAAACGAAGTTCGCCGGATTTCTGCGTAGGGCAGCCGAATAGCGTCCATGTTCGAAGAGTGTGTACCTTACAAGAGATTTTGCTTGAAAGTGGTTGAGGTTAGCGTACCTGTACAAACATAAGAGTCCATACAAAAAGAAACCTTGTTTTTGTAGTTATTTATTTATAGGACGGCAAACGAGCAAGCGAATCACCTGATGGTAAGTAATCGGACGTAACAGGAGCGATGTCGGCCTTTTAAGGACTTGGGAGAAGGACATGGGGGAGAAAATAATGGAACGATGGGCCTCCAGCTCTCTCAATCTCCGAACGAAGCATAGAAGAGGTACAGCTTCTACACAAACGTCGATTTTGTGTGAGAGTGTGGTACTTCCCCGGACGAGCGGGCCCATTCATGCTACTAGCAAAAATAAATTTTGCCGGTAGCCTGGCTCTACCACGACTAAAAAAAGTTAACATTATGAACGGTGGTACGTAACCCGTAGTATAATAACGCGAAACACACTTGGCTCCATCCCACCTCGATCCATCTCGATGAGACATCCTGCACAATACTCACTTACCCGTATATACTGGCCAGATGAACATCCATGTCATCGTAGGAGGAGGCTGGGCTTTCTATAGTCGCCTCAGATTTGCCACTCTTCGTCTTAATAGACTGTGTCGATACCGCTCTATGTGAAAAGCTTTTCGAAGATACCATTCTGGAAAAGTTTCTTGAAGCCAGAATAGAAGCAGCTCGTGAAGTTTTGCTGACCAGGGACTTGTGAGAAGATCTCTGCTTTACTAAGTTACTATCCGCCTGTGAATCTTCGCTCCAATCCTCTTCATCCATTTCTTCTTCTTCAACCTCCTCTTGTTCCTCCAAACTTTCAAACTCACACATGGAATAATCAGGCCGTGCTGCTATTTGCTGTAAATTAAATGAGTGATGAACTGCTGTAATAATACAGTGCAAACCTAAAATACTCATACCAACGTTTGTCAAACTCTTAACTACTACGACTCAGTTCAGGCCTTGTCCGAACCAATGCAGGCATGTTGTATAAACGAGTAGATATAGAGCCAGTATAAAGATACTACACTGAAAGTGACCACGTATTATGTTAGGGATTGAATATTTTTATAACATTTGATAGATCTGTCAGAGTAAATTCGAACAATAATGTAATATAACTTCGCTTAATGTAGCTTCTTACTCTTCGACTATTTGAAGCACTGGTGGTGTACCCAAAATGCTCGCAGTCAGTTAGGCTCTATGCACATGAACACATCTATAGACAAAAAAGTACAACTCAGTTGTTAATTCCAATATCACTTCACTGGATGCCGTACGAGGCGAATAAAAGATAACAATACAACATCTTAGATTATTACAATGAAGTTACATCCATATTATATTAAATACATTTTTTTTTCCAATTCAGCCATACAATACTATGTTAGATGTTAGTAAAAGGAAGAAAAATAATTCCAAATAAAATACTTCTTCCAACCCATCACATCGAGGCAGCGTTCCAAGAAGCAACTGGCAGCGTTTCCCCGCTGAATAGCGATACTTACGCTGAGCAAAATAGCTGCCAGCACGAGGGTCACCCGTTGCTTCGATGAGACGGGTTGTGATGTCCTTTGTGGATGGTGGTGTTCCAAGGACCCATCGTCTCCACTGCAATCTTAGATTATTGTATGTCAGGCCAAATTATTCTACAACATGAATAGTAACAAACATGCTGAGAATATAATTGGGGATACGCTCGTATTAGTAACTCTGATATCAACAGAAATTGTGATTTACCCCTGAAACATTTCTTCCAACATAGAATCTGTCGGAGGGATCTATTGAGGCAGTCTCGGAAATTCCCTCATAGTTGAAATCTTCTGGTGGCAGGTTGAATATCTTGACAATCCTGGAAAACATCGCCGGGCCAACCAACTCTTTAACTGTTTTACTTTGCGACTCCCAGAACTGCAAAATAAAGTATTATCTTTATACTATTTGTTATAGATTAGTTACGAAGCTTACATTTTATAAACTCAGTAAATTTATTTGCAGATAAACATTTGGTAGATATTACAAGTATTTTAAATATACGTGTAAGATTTTAACATAAACTAATAAATATTCAATCATTTAAATCTGTATATTAGAATGACGGCAAATATACAACATTATTGTAAAATATTGAATGGTAACAAAAGAGATATCTTAACTTTTTAAATTGTTTCTGATGCCAGTCATATTGTGAAACATTGTTGTTTTCTTTTTAGGGTTCCGTAGCTCAAAAGGCAAATACGGAACCCTTATAGGATCACTTTGTTGTCCGTCTGTCTGTCTGTTAGTCAAGAGCCTTTTTCTCAGGAACGCGTTAGGGTATCAAGCTGAAATTCATATCAAATACTCAAGTGTTCTGTCCCTAGAAGTTGTAAAAAAACAATTTTCAAGATTCTGAGTCTTAAAATTTGCTACAGATAAACGAAAAATTGCGAAAAGTATTTTTTCAGTTACATCATATAATAAACATATTTTTAATAATTTTAAACTTATCCTAATATTATAACTACATAAACTAATATTATAAATGCGAAAGTGAGTTTGTTTGTTTGTTACGCTTTCACGCCGTAACTACTAAACCGATCATCATGAAATTTTGCATACAAGTTCTCTGGAGTACCGAGAAGGACATAGGCTACTTGCTTTTTATCCCGGGAAAAAGTAATATTGCCGAGGGATCGGCATTGACGCGGGCGAAGCCGCGGGCGAAAGCTAGTTATAGATAATGGTACGGAATCTTTCGTGCGCGAGTCCGACTCGCAGTTGGTTATTATAGTTTTTTTATAATAATCAACACCAGGTGTTGCTTTTAAGCTTGTTTATCTGTTTCTGAGTGAGACGTGAACGTGAATGACGATTCGTTATAGCAAGCAGACACTTCTTTCTTTGATTTTCAATTAGACATACTTATTGTTAAAATTTAGCCATTTGATTAAAATGGTAATTTAAACAAGATTTTATATTATTAATTAAAAAAAAAGGGGCGTGACCCGTGTTTCCGGCTGTGTCATCTCAGAGATCAATATACTACCTTACGTACGACGCGGTGATAAATTCATTTAAAATAGTGATATAGCAATAACCTATTTGTATAAATTATTGAAATATCACTTATCATTTTTTTTTCTCAATCATTACTAACTACAAACAGAGTGGACGACAGTAAATAGATATTTTGGGGATCGGCCACTCTAACATGTATGTATTTATACATAATGTTGATTAACATGTGTATTGTACTAAAAAGTACTCGAAATTCATTAATGATGATTTGATTGCGTGTGATTTGCGTGCGAGCGACTGATAACAGTGATAATTTCTACGACCATAGCAACCAAATAGCAACGAACCAGGACTACGAGTGCTTTGCGTTTTGGATATTTGACGTATTGGAAGACCAGTCAGGTGTCAGTGTTGGGATTTCGTCGAGTGTTTTGCGTTTTGGACATTTGACGTATTGGAAGACCAGTTCAGTTCATTTTCAGATTCAAATGCATGGTAGCAATGTCGAATATGCCGTTATTTACTTAGGCTCGAAGCTTTTTGCTGCTGGTCAAGTATGCGTGGCCTTAAGTAGAGTAAAAACATTAGGTCTCCTGAAAATGAGATGAACAGACTGAGAAACCTATCCAGCGATAACTAAAAATAAATATAAATTAAAAGTAAAAAAATAAAATCACTTTAATACGATATTATCGCGTATTACATTTTTTTTACACCTAACGTTTCGAAAACTTTACAGTTTTCATGGTCGCAGGTAGACTAAGTTGACATTTGTCTGTTGTGTTATATGAACATTTTATATGATCATAAAAGCTTGTCGCAAGGTTTAATTACCTATCAGTTTTGAATTAAATGCTCATTGAAAATTGAAAATTATATCATTAAAATGGCACTAGTTTATTTACAAATCGCGCGACAAGCTTTTATAATCAATCATCGTCATCAAATCTAAAAACAATAAAAATTTAAAAAAAAATATATAATCTGGAACATATAAAAAAAACAAAAGTAAGTCACCAAGCGGGATTCAAATCCGTAACACTCGTTTCTTGCCGTCTTAACCCGCTGGATGAAAACTCGAAAGCACACGTTTTCCCAAACATATATCGATTGTTTACCCCCGAAAACCCCCATATACCAAATTTCAGCGAAATCGTTAGAGCCGTTTCTTAGATCTTAGAAATAAATTTATATACATATAAATAAATATACAAGAATTGCTCGTTTAAAGGTATAAGATATGATTATTGGCGCTATAAAAAATATACTTTTATGCAACAAAACCGTTTTTGAAGGGCACCCCCTTCTTTTTCTCACTACTGCATCAGATAGACATATTCGTCAAAGTCGTCTGCTGATACAACTTCTTGTTTTATATAAAGTCATTATATAGTGTAGTTGTTTAGATGTGTTCTCCTCGTTCTTATTGTGTATGTTGGAATGGACTAAAAGATAAAGGCACTTAAATATCGTTCCATAAAAATGAGAGAATTCTTAACTTAAAAAATAAGAAATTTACGTAGGCGACCTGTTATAAACCATTTTTTACTTTCTTTCTTCTTACTGATACATAATGTAAATGATTACTCATGCGTCTCCGAAACATTAAAGCTGAAGATGCAACCACCATAATAAGAACGAGAAACCAGGAAGTATGAAGTCTACGAATAAGTATATGAAGTATCTACATAATAATTACCTTGTCATCCTTATACGACAATTCCAACTCGCGCACAACGTTCCTCCAGTGCAGCTTCACTGAGGCTTCATTTTGCTCGTATCGAGATGGCTTGATACACCTCAAGGCCTTTGGTTTATCCCAACTCTTAACCAGGGGCCTTTTTCCACAAGGCATGATTAATAACTTTTCAAAACCTTTTATTTGCCGACAAACACCAACTGAAGTTTCAGATTACAAATCTGAAAATCTGAAACATAGTATTGTCCTGTATTGTCTTATTTTATTTAACCATAGAGCTAGCATAGAGCAATGTCTACAGATTTTTTTTTTAAATCTATGGTCAACAGATATTTTCGATTTTAGTAAGTCTTTTATTACCTAACAGACCTTTATTTTATCTCTCATCTAATATAGTGAGCGTTTTCTTTCTAAGCTATGATCATACTTGGATCCTCACTTGGATCATACCGTTTATTTGACACTCTCACTATATTGATCTTGATGTTATTTATGAAGAAAATACTATTCCTGTGATTATCTAGAACTAGTAGGAGCACAGATTAAGTACATAATAATGTCGGTAAAAGTGAAGCATGACATAAGCACAGATATAAGAACCATAGAGATAATATAATAAGAACATTTCATAAAGGAAATAATCGATAATCTTTGAGACAAAAAATAAGCCAAGTTCCAGTTGGACTCGCGCACCGAGGGATCCTCACGAAAAAGTGTTTTTTGTTCTGTCTACAAATTTGCAGATTTTCCCTTAACTTGTGCTACATGACCTTGCTTCATATATTATTCTAAATGAAAAAAAAAACTAATTAAAAAATACGGTTCTCGGTCGACGGGAAGTACGAATTTGCGACATTTTTTTATTTTTATTCCAAAAAAACAGCACTGGTCGCAGACGCAGCACTGGAAACACTCGTTGAAAGCCTGCACGATTGTCTAGCAGAATCCCACATGCGGCATTCACAGCCTGCCACAGCACGCGATCCAGGCGCCTGGATTCCATCGCGAGGAATTCGATATAAACGACTGTATCTTTTGATTGCGTTGATTTAGAAGTTTAATTTTTTCACAGCAGTAAAGGACCATAGATTTTAATACGTTATGTTAATTTCAATTTGATACATCCACGCGTTACTGAGGCTTTTGACACACAGACCGACGGACTGACGGACGGACGGACGAATCCTTATTGACCCCACACTCAACCAAACTTCTGAACAGATTTTTAAGTTATTTACATAGGACCAAAATGCAATTATACCCTTTCAAATAAAAATAAGAGTTTCCAAATCGGTCTAGTCGACTTTGAGTAATGACCCGCTCATTGATTCGACCTTTAGGCACGTTTACTTTAAACATTTTTTTTGTCACTTTCGGTAAGGGATGTCATTCGGTCAAGGTGTCATCCTGAACTGTTTGTCCAGTAGTTGTAGATATGACATCGGTTACGTGCGCCCGGCCCGCTGAACTGCTACTTGCTTTTCCCCATTCATCCAAGTGAGTAGTATCCCAATACCTTCATTCCTGTCCCAAATCCAACAAATACCTATCTTTCCCCAGCTTCAAAATGCTTCCGATGTGCAGCAGCGTAAAAGACGCAAGAATCTAAAGAAACCGCGCTCGTCAATCTAAGCGTGGTGAGTATGTTAATATTCTCCCATGGAAGAAAGAATTCTTGAGAGAGGCCTTTGCCCGACAGTGGACTTCTCTCGGCTGTAATGATGATTATGCTGACTTTAGACAATTTGCGATGAAGACGTATGAATTTGACTCATTCTGCTTCATAGGCTTCTTTATGTTTCGGCTCACTTCATTTCAGGCAGATTAATTAGTAGGCAGGCAAACATATTATTTAGATTTTTTTGTAAGTTTACTTTAAGCCTCAAAAATCTCAAGAATCGTATAAATTGGTTATTGACCACGAACTAGATACTAAATATGCTTGCAACCCTATGGTTCGAGCATATTTAGTATCTTTTTCCTCTATCCTATCAGGATATCTATATATCTGAATAATACACGTACTCGTACTTGCAGCAGTTGTAGCCCATCACTTGGAGATTATTCGATTTCGACGTTTACGCCCACCAACTAAACGTCACGTTTGACTCTACCATCTTCGTTTGTTTGCTTTTTGTGTGTGTGAACAACACTGGTATCAGATCTAAAGGCGAAAATAGCTTAACGAGTCTAGCCGTAAAAGGTAAAGGCAAAGTTTACTGCAGATTTAGGAAAAATACATTTTACGCTATTCATTCTACATGTAGTATGCAGTGGACTGCGTACAGCCACGCGTACGATCAATTGTTCAGGCCAAGCCTTGCAGTCCGTGACGTTTTTTACTGCGTTGCGTTGTCGTGTGTCTTTTCCTTAAACGAAAGTACGGACCTTTATATGAGTTTGAATTTGCGACGCCGCATGCAATGCATCGCATGCATCGCAGCGTTCGCCGCTGCGTGCTAGGTGGACGCACACACTTCTCCGTAAAAGGAAAACGCTCCACGCGCCACCCAATGCGCCGCACATCGGGACGCACGACGACGCTTATCGCTTCTTAAACTTAGCATAGTAAAAACACTCCGTGGTAAAAACCGTGACAACACAGGACACTAAAAGTAGCTGTATAACTTATAACTAATATATAATATTTATATCTTTTTTTATTAATATTATAAATGTTTTCACATTCATAATATTAATAAAAAAAGATATAAATATTGTGTTTGTTATGGTCCTGTTTACTAGATTTCATATTTTAATATCATAATCAGCCCCCGTAGCATGGCACGCGCGACAACGTTTATTGACTATCGCCATCTTCTTGTTTTCCGTCGCGCGATATAAATGGCGTCGCGGGCGCCATGCTACGGGTGCAGGTAATATTACTTACCAGTGTTTTAAAATCGCTATTATATGATAGAATGAGAAATAAATGAAATGAAAAATTATGTATTAAGATCTGATAGCGCATTTCTGCAAGACAAATATGGTGTTCACGTCTGCAGCATTAATGCCATAAAACTATGAACACAACTGAAATATACTTGTACGAAGCGCGCAGTTACATCGGTCAGTGCGAGTAAGTGTCGGCTAAGATTGTAATATGAATACCCCATTGAAATCCAGCATCATCAGTTAGTCTGAGAAATATTATTGTATCTGTCAAATCTCCTCCACATCACCCATTCTCAGCAGTACTCTATCAAAACCCGTAGACCGCTAATATGACAGCACATAAGTAATTCATGCTGTAATATGATTTAGCAAAAATTTAACAGCTATACTGTTTAGGTAGTTCTAGAACCGCAAACAAATACCTGTGAAAAGAAGAAAACTAAGAAGTAAGTCCTAACTGAGAGTATCATACAAAGTCCTTCGTGTAGCAGGCTGGCGTGTTAACTGCGCCACGGGGCCCGTTAATCCATTTTATTTTTTATAGTAGCGTATTCAAATCAGGAAAGACATTACTTTAATCGGTTCTAACGATCTACATAGGAGGAAAGGTAGATTTTAGTTTAATAATCTTCACCATGTATTTGGTCTTCCATATCTGTTCCATTGTCGTCTCCTGTGGCTTACCACCTACACACGGCGCCTTGTAGACAAAAGATTGAAATACTATTGTCTGCGATTCCCGCAGTCAAAGTATTGTCTACGATTCCCGCAGTCAAAATATATACACAATTAAAGCACAGCGCTATCTGTGGAAATATGTCTGAAATAGAACTGCGCTCCTTTTCCTGCCATTTTGGTGTTTTTGGAGCGCTACACGCTGTTACTACACCCTGCTGTTAATAGTGCCGCCTGGTATGCATATTGTTACTACTTCATGAAAGATGTCGCTACTAGTCCGTTTCAAGTTTTAACATAAGATTTTAGAGGAAAATGTAGAATTAAGTCAAGACTTCGGGATAGGCTGAAATGTAAAACATTTGAAAGTATAAATTTAACATCACAGTGCGAGTTGGACTTGTGTAAAGGATGTTTTATGCGAAAAATTACGATGCAATTTAGGAAATAAGGAGAAATACTAAATTGCATCGTTATCGTTGAAAAACTCTTTCTGACTTAAATGTATTAGGTATAACTGCGTGTAAATTTACCATCGTAATTTTCTGAAAGTGACTTAGCGGGAAAATTAAATAAAAAAATCCTGTAAAAGTAAAGCTATTTTCTGGTAATCTAAAAGTAAAACGTAAGTTTTTTTTTTGGATCTGTACTTTCAGAGATAAGGTTGGGGGAATAGACTATTTTTGTCTTTTCGTTGATAACTTTAAAACCGGTCGCACACAGCCGGAATTCCGACTAACGACAGAGAGTAATGATTTTCGCGCGCATGTAAGTATGTATTTATGTAAGTATGTCTGTTCCATTGTCGTCTCCTGTAACCTAAACGGCTTGACCGATTTTGAAGTGCGAGGAATAATTAGATTTGTATTTTTCCCCGGAGTGTCATATCATACGCTATTTGAAGTTAGCAAAAAAATTATATGGCGGACGTAAAACGTCAAAAAGGCAGTCGGTTTTTTTTTATTTTTTGAAATAATCTAAGTACTAGTTCACTCATATAAGTATGCGTAACAATTTTTATGCGAAATATTTTTATACCGATCATACAATATATTATTTTATGCTAATAAAAATTATGCATTCCGCCGCGCACACAGCGCCGTGTAGACAAAAGATTGAAATACTATTGTATCTGCGATTTCAGCAGTTACAATATAATAACAATAATATATGTAACAACGGGTTACTTACGTACGAAGTCACCTACTGGCCGACATATTTCGATCTCATCCGGAGGTCTTCCTCACGGCGAATGAGAATCGAGACGCGCGCCCAAAACGTCCCTATACGCACATTACCTAATCAATCAGTCCAGTAGATTTGGAGTGAATTGGCTGTGATAGACAGACAATACACAGGCACTACAAGTGACAAAAGAGTTCCGTTTTGTCACTCTGTCGTACGGAACCCTAAAAAGCTGTCAATAGTACTTATCAACTATAAAATCTGGACCCCGTCGCTGGACCTATATTGTTTCAAGAGTTATTTCATTATATTCTTTTGAACAGAACTAATAACCGAACAAAGCTTTACCATACTATTTTCAGTTTTAATATTCATATCTAACTATATCACTTGTCTGAAGTGACCATCAGCTTTCGCGGGTTCATCTGTCCGTCGCAATCGTCGATATTTATTTTATCCCTGTCAAAATAGCCAAGGACGAGTCTGTCGCGAAATAGTGAAATAAAATGACATTATCAGTATAAAATATAATTATTATAAAAATCAATAATATAGGTACATGTACCACCGTTTCAATAACAATAGCATTTACCATCAACAATCAAATTGACAAAACGATTTCATAAAAATAACATTAAAGATCCGAAATATAATAAATAAAAATTAAATACTACAAAAATAAATATAACAAAACCTCTATCTACTAACTATCTTAATTTAGAGCAACGAAACAAAATAAGAATAATATTTTATATTATCTTTTTCATCGGCACTAAATTACTAAAGAACCGATAAAATCAAATAATATTTTCAATTTATGACTCGATAAATGGATAACATTTCTATAAAAAATCATAATATATATATAAATAGTTTATCAGATTTATATTATTCACGTAACTTTTCTATATTGGTTATAATTTAATTCATCAACTTACTGATGACATCCTTGAGCTCAAATTGGTATTCAGATATTGGCAGAGACAGGCCCCGTACTTGAGACTTGCTAGTCTTGGCTCTCGCGATGAAGTCCGAAGGCACAACAAAGAGCTGCTTCTTTTCCCCAGCTTTGCTGTCATCGAGACACGGCGGCATCGGTAGTTGTGACCGTTGTTTCAACCACTCGGCAAACTTTTTGGTAGACCTGGAATTTGTTATCGTGTCTTTCTACTGCTTGCAAGATTCAAATTTTATAAGATATGCTATGACATAAGTACACACACACATACACATTTATGTGACAACAAATCAGTTAGATATGTCTAGTAATAAAACGTAGATTTACTTTTTTATAAAATTTGTTCCAAAAATATTTAGCAAATAATCATATTTCTCCCTATTCAGGTCGCGAATATTCTTCTTTTTTAAATCAATTTCTAGCTAAGAAGAAATGTGGTATTCTAAATTTATGAAATTTTTGTTGTTCATAACTAGATACGTTACGTAGGAAATTAGTCTAAATGCAAATTTTCTTTCAACAGAATCAGTTTATACAACGGTTGTCGTCGATGACAAGTGGGTTCTGCTGGGACAACTTAAACAAATATTTATAAATTATTTTCAAGTTTACATACGTGAGATGCCGAATATCATCCCATACAGCGTCCATAGACCTCAAATCTTCAGGGATCTTGACGCTTTCCCATAACTTGCTGGTGTTGTTATTCGGCGGAATGTGTTTCATCTTCTGTTTGAGCGCGGAGTTGAATGCAATCACATGCGCCGGTTTCGTCTCAGCGTGGATATCGTATGCAATCTGGCGCTTTAGAACTCGGGGACAAGATGCCTGTGATTAAAATTCATGCAAATTTAGTAAAACTTGTAATCAATTAATACAAATCTAAACTTAAGTATAATATTCAAACAAATTTTAGAAAGCCGAAAGGATTTTACTTTTATCTAAACTCGACGAAACCTAGGCATTACAAACAAGTTTTGACCCAACCAAAAAACAACGGTTATTAGTTGTTTTTTGTTGGCCATAAAAAACCGGCCAAGTGCGAGTCGGACTCGCGCATGAAGAGATCCGTACCATTATCTATAAAAACGGCAAAAAAAATCATGACTGTTGTATGAGAGCCCCCATTCAAACATACATTTTATGATAATTTAATAATTTGTTTTTAAAGTAAACATCTTAATTAAATATTCTGTGAATATTTTAAGCGTCCACCTGTTGCCGTTATCTATATCGAATATAAAACGAGCAAAAAAATCACGTTTGTTATGTATAATCACGTTTGTAGTGGCAACAGAAATTCATCATATGTGAAAATTTCAACTGTCTAACTATCACGGTTCATAAGATACAGCCTGGTGATAGACGGACGGCCAGACAGACGAACAGCGGAGTTTTAGTAATAGGGTCCGTTTTTACATTTTGGGTACGGAACCCTAAAAATTATCCTTCACTTGCTTATATTGGTCTTATTTGTTCCGCCTTGTGGTTCTTTCTAAAATCTATTGTTATTTCTATTGTGTTTGGTTGGGTATCCGTGTATGAGATTTCATAGTACATATGTACCTTAGTAGGTGTAAAGATTTGTGACGTTTTATAAACAAAATGTTGAAATCGAACAAATAATGATTATAATGTGAGAGAATTGACTCACTCGAGGCTCAATAACGGCATCTGCGACGGATGGGAGCACGCACGGAAGTATTTTAGGATCCACTTTCAAACAGCGAGAAGCATGCTCATCGAACCAAACCTGTAAGCCAATAATAATACATATTATTCTGTACCAAATTAGAAAAACTAACAAAAGAATCAGTGTCAAACAATGAACAAAGGAAAATGCTAAGTAACCCAACACGAGCTATTTTCAGTAGTCTTCTGTCATGGGTAGATCTTTTGAAACTAACTAATGGTTTTTTTTTATGATTATTATATTTCTGACCTGGAAAAGGTCTTCTATATCTTCTGGGCGTTTAACTTCACTTTTGTATTCCTGGCTACCGATAGTGGACCACCAATCGAAAAATTCTCTAGCAATCTGTGAAAAAAATGATATATTTATTATTTCACAGAAGGTACATATATTACTTAAATTAAAGAATCCTTCAATCTCTATTGATATACATATCCAATTACTTTAAACGATTTCCCAAATAGGAGACTAAGGTTGATAGAGTAAGTATGATTTTTGCAAGGAAGGCGAGTTTTTAATTGTCTTTAATTTTTAATTGTCTTTGTTATGTACAAGTTTTTTTAAAGACAATTAAAATCTTATTAATCCTTTAAGTTTCAATTTCTTTACCCTCTTTTGGGTTTCATCGCATACATGCATTTCATCCATCACGTCTTTTTTCCCTTAATGGGTAGACGTAGCCTAAGACCCAAAGACGTGTAGAGCATGTTGGTAGTAATAAAGAGGGTAAACGGTACCAAAAACAGGTCAGGTGTTCTGACGGAAGTTTAACATTTTTTACCCATCCCAAAAAGTACACAACGCAGAAGAAGAAAAAGAAGAAAAGAAAAAAAGAAGTTTTCACTTTAAAAATATTGGGATTCCTAAGATTCTCGCGTGTTCTCTCAACCACTTTTAAACGGTCCGGGAAGAAAAGCAGCTGGTACATTCTACGTTTTAATTCCCCCAGACCAACATAAGAACTTCCCTTAGTGAGGAAAAACTAAACTTACTTTTTTCGTCAATATCTCAGCCCTTTTGCTGAATTCATCGGATGCCGAAATTTCGAATGCTTTTTGTTTGTAATTGGACTTCCATTTGATCATATCCGTCTCTGATGCATTGCAGTACAGCATATCGAAATGAGGATTTTCTCTATCATAAATGCGTCTTAAGCTAAAAATAAATAAGTAATATTTTTGTATTTTAAATACAATAGACTTATGATGATAATAAAAATAAAAATAAGTCGTGTTTCGCAACCTACCTAGTTTGCCATCCGATTGGATAAAGTCTAGGAGTAGAAACTATATAAAGAACATAACGGTAGGTAAGAACCTTGCCTTTGAGCAATCCTGAAAAATATTTTGCTATCTTTATCAGAAACTACACAATCTTTTGTTTGAACACTATGCTGCAGTATTATGTAAATAAAAAGTTCAAATTTTTAAAAGTGTTTTTATCCTTCTCTTTCTTTTTGAGTGTTGAGTGTCCTATGCTGTTGTTGTTATATATTCCAAGCTTTCTACTTACCCATATATACTTGCCAAATGCACATCCATGTCATCCTCGGTGCCTGCTAGGCTGTCGGTAAAAGTAATCTCAGATTTTATTTTTTTATTGACCGATTGTGTCGATATCATTCGTTGAGAAAAACTTTTTGAGGATATCATTCTGGAGAAGTTCCTTGAAGCTTTAATATAGTCCCCTTGAGATCGCTCTCGGGCTATGTTTTTGCGAGAAGCAGACTTTTGCCTTCCCAAGGTACTCTCTGTCAGTGTATCTTCACTCCATTGATCAGACGTCTGAGCACTTTGTTCTTCCGCAACCTCTTCAAACGCCGAGGGTTCGAAATCACTAAAGGAGAATTCAGGGCGTTTACCGCATATCTGCTGTAGAATCAAATTTTATTAGTGAAAATACATTAGGGCGAGACTCAAAAGTAGAGATATGCTGAGATGTCTAGGAGTAGATGTGTTTCAGGTAGTGTTTCCGCAAGCTGTGGGCTGATGACAAGAGTTGTCTGCTGACAGTCAGTAACTCTGGCACGTTAGATAAAAAAGCTCATCCAATTGTTTTAGAGTTAAGAGCTGAAATCACGAACAACAAATTGTTATCGCTATCTCTATCGGTTGGAAAAATATTATTATCGCACTCCTTTGTGATTTTATCACAACGAAAAAAGGCGCTTCTACACTCTTGCTTGCAACTTAATGAAAATAAAAGGATGAATTATTCTAAAACTACGAAAAAGGCAACATTTATGCAGATATGTCCATACGTTTAGTATATTAGTTAATTAAACTATTTTATTAAATATTCTGTAAATATTTCAAGCATCTAACTGTTGCCGTTATCAATATCGAACAAAAAATCATGTATATTGTATGGGAGCCCCTTAAATATTTGTTTTATTCTTTTTTTTTTTAATGTATATTTGACGGCAAATGAGCAGACGAGCCACCTGATGGAAAGTGGTCACCGTTGCTCATGGACATCTGCAACATTAGACGAGGTGCTGATCCGTTGCCGACTCTTAAGATACCTGTAAATACGCCTTGCTAAAGCGGCAACAGAAATCATCACCTGTGAAAATTTCAACTGTCTATCACGCTTCATGAGATACAGCCTGGCAATAGACGGACAAACAGACAGACAGACAGACAGGGCGGCGGAGCCATATTAATAGGGTCCTATATATTCATAGGGTTAATAGGATCAGTTGTTTCTCAAGCAGTGTCAAATTCGTCCCAATCGTAGGTCTCAATCCTGTATTGAAAAAGAACAGTACCTACAGTACGAATGCACGCTGTAATATGATTTGAAGTAAGTTTTTACGGCCTGACTGACTACATCCTTTCGTAGCTCCAGAACCACTGAAAAATACCTGTATTTGTCCACGCCTGGACGATTCCAGGGAATGCGTGGGTTCAATAACCCGTCCACGCATCTTTCACTCGCGTTTGTATCGAACCCTCGGGAACAGTAGAATTTCCCGGAATGAAAGGCACCGTGTGTCCTCCCCCGGGCCTCAAACTACCTCTTTATTAAATTTCATCCAAATTGGTTCAATGATTGAAGCGTGAAAAGAAGCCAGACAGACAGCGTTACCAATATAAGTATGGAGTATGGATTATACCTCCAATGATTAGACTACAGTTCACATTTACGATACTTATAAATAATGTGATAACACTCCGGAATTGATAGGATGCATCTGACTTCTCCTTACCGGAGCAGGTTTCCTATTTGCGTCATCAATTGTGATGTGTCGGGGCCCAGAGTTCGCTATTATGACAACATTCATGCTGTGATAGATTTTACGGCCGGCTTGCTGTCTAACACCAAACCACATTGGGCATCTCTAGATCCCCAACAAATGCCTATGAAAATTAAGTACAAGTATTTGCCCATACCGGGAATAGAACCTGGTGGTCAAAACAAGGGGTATCGCATGCGTTTTGACCACTGCGTCACGGAGTCTCTTGATGGGACGCATCTTGGCTAGTCGAGTCTATTTAACTTAGAAAGCAAGTATTCATTTAAATTGAATTTACTTAGGTGAAAAGGATTTTTTGTTTTTATAAATAAGAGAGAACAAAATATTTTTTTTTCATTCATAATTAAAAGTTTTATTGTTGCTATTATTTATAATGTTTAACATGTATAAAATTATTAAAATGATGCATTAATTGAATTTTTTTTCTGTTTTTTTGTCTTGTTACATGCGCCTTTTGTTTTAACGGGACAGAGCAAGAGAATGCTAACTAGAGCGTAGATGTGTGTGTATTTAGATCCTTTCTAATACGACTGGGAAGCGAATAAAAAGTTTAGGTATAAATGCGCCTTACATCTGAACCCCTATTAGTGATGTAGAATTGTTCCGAATCAAGCCGTGATACATTTTCCGAAGGTGGCTCGTACTCTGTGAAATCCGGTGGTAGATCGAAGATTTTGGCGATCTTGGGAAATATCAACGGTCCTACCAGTTCCTGAACTGTTCCTCTCTGAGTTTCCCAGAACTGAAAAAATACACCTATATAAATAAATAGTTTTATATTGTATAATAAAAATACATTAAAAAATATAGATGAAGGACAGAAAACAAAACACGCCGATAAAGAGTTATGGCATGGCTATGAAATATTTGAGAGAACCGATGTGCAGAAAGAAAATGCGTATATTTGAGTGAGTATATCTTCGTATGTAGTAAATTTAACGCATTTAAATTTATTTCAAATTGAAGGCCATTCAGTTTTCTTTTAGGTTTTTTGTGGTAGGTTGTACGTGCTTATAAAGTACTGTCATTTTTACTATTCGATCAAAAGACCTCTTTTTAGAAGGGTGTGTCTCTACTAATAAAAAATTAAAGAGATAAATTTACACTCATTTGGAATCTAATATCACTATTTAGCTGCCAAATGAGTGTAAATTTAATATAAGAACAGAAGACTTTCTATCCATCGATCATATATTCCTATTCTAGTTTTTATTTTATAACAACTATCCCGTAAGATCTTTAGTTCCTTTGGTACACATATGAAAAGCAAAAATACTCCAATAAGACACTTTTCGGGGATAAATTGGATTTAGTACTCAACTTGTCAAACACGAAAAGTTCCACTTAGTCAAGCGTGTTTGTTCCGCGCTCATTTTAGTTCTAATGTGTCTGAATCAAAATAAGCGGTATAATAGCTGCAAAAGTATTAATTTGTCAAATTTTGCCAAACCTTGGTTTTATTCCAACGAGCCAAGTGAATAAAAAGTTCGGGTGAGCTTTACAATAGCTTAGCACGATATTTTAAATTCTGTTGATTGGATCTAATGGAACTAGCTTTGCTCTTCTTCCCAATACCATTTTAAAAGCGCGGAGACGGAACTTATCTTTTACAGAATATCTAAATTCGTGCTAAGCTAATTGTTAAACCTCACCTGGATGTTCTTAAACGTTTATGAACATTGTCTGATATCACAGCGAAAAAGGTTGGCGGGTTACCGTTTATTTTTGCACCAAATAAATAAGTTTCTTTCTTTCTTTCTTACCTTGTCGTCCTTATATGACAATTCTAAATCGCGGACAACTTTTCTCCAATGCACCTTGACCGAGGCTTCATTCTTCTCGTATTTAGAGGACTTTACAGTCCTTAAGTTCTTAGGTTTGTCCCAGTTTTTCACAAGTGGCCGTTTCCCACAAGGCATGATTATAACTTTTCAAAACCTTTTATTTGCCGATAAACACCAACTGAAGTTTCAGATTTGTAACATATATATGAATCCCACAAAATTGTAGCATGTAACGTTGTTGTAAATAATATTTATCTACAAAACAAAAAGAATTACAAAATTAAAAATGCTAGCTATATAAAATCATCCTAATTTTCTGACTTTTGTCTTCTTGACTATTTTGTCAGTGTCATTCATTGGTGTTTCTGTGTTTCTTTTATTTCGCAAAAGAAAAATCATTAGCAATATGTAACACAGAGGAAAAAATAATCTTGAATAAAATACGATCTCTTTCGTTAAAATCTACAGAAATTAGCATTTTTTTGGGCTAAACTGAACATCATACAAGTAGAGATGGGCAAAGCACCGGGTTTAAACCCGGTGCTTTGGTAAAAACCCAATAAACACCCTTAAACACCCATAAACACCCAAAAAATTGGGTGTTTACTTTATTTGTCAAAAACGTTAGTAATATATGAAAAATATATTTTTATTAAATAGTAATGATCAATTCTACGTTGCTGTACGTTAAAATAATTTAAAGAAATATTAGGTACGTACTTAATAAAATTTTAGGTAACTTTAAAATGTTTACTATTATAAAAACCGAGATGAAAATAATTAGTTCTGTGTTTTCATGTTGCAGTTGACCAACATGTTTGTCTTTTGCTTGCCGTAAATATTTTAAAAGCTTTGCGCCAAAGTAGAAAGAGACGGCATGCTGTGTCAGACCTTATGTTAGAACGAGTGCGGCAATGACTGTGCGGTAGTAGTGAGTCGGTGGATGTAATTAGAAGAATAAATAATTCTAAGGTGTAAAATGATATTATTTTATTTTCTTATGTAGGTATTGAAATTTGAGTTTTTGATAGTTTTCTTTTTACATGACTTCAAAAAAGGAGTGTATTGTTATTTTTAGAGATTATGTTTGTATTAAAATACAGTGTACAGGAGCATCTTATTCCACAATGACTTCAGAATGTCTTGAGGCAATTATCTATCGTTATAATTCTTATACCATTTAACCTAAAAAAATATACCCTTTGTTATCGCTCCACCCGAGCGACGACATTGGTAGTTACAGAAAAAACTTGTCATAAAAAATCGACATGAATGTCGTTTTCCAGGTTTTATGGGGTGTAGATCTCGAAAATGACGTCAATTTTGGAATCTTAGATAGCATACGCGACTTGTCATGAAAAATCGACACTGGTGTCGTTTCCTAGGTTTTTAGGGTGAAAATCTCGAAAATGACGTCAGTTTTGGAATTCAAGATGGCGGACGCGAGTTTTGATGAAAAATCGACATGCGTGTTCTTTTTTACGTTTTTTGGGGTGTAGATCTCGAAAATGATGTCAGTTTTCGAATCCAAGATGGCGGACGTGACTTGTCATGAAAAATTTACATGGATGTTATTTCTAAGGCTTTTTGGGGTGTAGATCTTGAAAATGACGTCAATGTTGGAATCTTAGATAGCATACGCGACTTGTCATGAAAAATCGACACTGGTGTCGTTTCCTAGGTTTTTAGGGTGAAAATTACGAAAATGACGTCAGTTTTGGAATTCAAGATGGCGGACGCGAGTTTTGATGAAAAATCGACATGCGTGTTCTTTTTTACGTTTTTTGGGGTGTAGATCTCGAAAATGATGTCAGTTTTCGAATCCAAGATGGCGGACGTGACTTGTCATGAAAAATTTACATGGATGTTATTTCTAAGGCTTTTTGGGGTGTAGAAATGAAATGAAATGAAATGAAATAAAATAGAATTTTATTCAAATTTGGATATCATGTATCTCTTTCTGAACGTCATATTATTATTTTTAATATTTGCAAAATCGATAAGCTACTAGCGTTTCGAAACGACCACTGCTGAGAAGAATACGCCGAAAGAAACTCAGTCCAGTATTGGTCCCTACGTGCCTGAAGGGCTACACTTTCACATATTTATAACAAATTGAATTATTTTACATTAAGTAATCACCGATGTACAATTTAATGAATATATTACTTCCATGGAGTTTTATCTGATAAATAGTCATTAATACAATAATAGGCATTTTTAAGCAATTGATTTTTAACAGCAGTCTTAAACTTACCTAATGACAGAGCCAATATTTCTTCAGGAATTCTATTATAGAAGCGTATACTAAGTCCCAAAAATGAATTCATTGTTTTCTGTAATCGCAAAGTTGGTGTCGCTAATTTATTTTTATTTCTCGTATTCCTGTTGTGGATATCACTATTTTTCGCGTAAAGATGAAGATTATTACGTACAAACATAATATTTGCAAATATGTATTGCGCGGGGAATGTCAAAATATTTATATTTTTAAACAATTCTCTAAGAGATTCTCTAGCACCTAGTTTATATATAGATCTGATAGCGCGTTTTTGAAGGACGAATATGGTATTAACTTCTGCTGCGTTACCCCATAGTAATATCCCATACGACATGACCCTATGAAAGTAGCTGAAGTATACCAAACGCGCAGTATCAACGTCAGTCAACTGTCTTATTCTTCTAACAGCGTAAGCAGCCGAACTAAGTTTACCCACTAAGGATGTGATATGGGCACCCCATTGAAGTCCCGAGTCAACTGTCATCCCAAGAAATACTGTTTTATCTACCAAATCTATCGTTTCGTTTTCGACCACTATGCGTGTTGGTACTTTTGTAGCATTCGGTAAACAAAATTTAATACACTTCGTCTTTTTAGCGTTCAACAGCAAATTGTTTGCTGTAAACCACTCTAATACTTGAGCTAATGTACTATTGACCTCGTCAAAATTGTCTGTTGTCCTATCAACAGGGAAAATAAGAGAAGTATCATCGGCAAATAGTACAGCTTTACATGTGTGAACATAGTATGGCAGATCATTAATATATATAAGAAACAACAAGGGGCCTAGTATAGAGCCCTGGGGTACGCCCATCTTAACAGATGATCCCGAGGATTGAACCCTATCAACGCTAACTTTTTGAATTCGGCTACTCAAATAAGATGTGATTAATGCAATAGATTTACCTTTAATCCCATAGTGTTTCAATTTGGACAGCAGGGTATCGTAGTCTACACAATCAAATGCTTTGGAGAGATCACAAAAAACACCGTAGATCTTGAAAATGATGTCAATGTTGGAATCTTAGATAGCATACGCGACTTGTCATGAAAAATCGACACTGGAGTGAGTCGTTTCCTAGGTTTTTAGGGTGAAAATCTCGAAAATGAAGTCAGTTTTGGAATTCAAGATGGCGGACGCGAGTTTTGATGAAAAATCGACATGCGTGTTCTTTTTTACGTTTTTGGGGTGTAGATCTCGAAAATGATGTCAGTTTTCGAATCCAAGATGGCGGACGTGACTTGTCATGAAAAATTTACATGGATGTTATTTCTAAGGCTATTTGGGGTGTAGATCTTGAGAATGACGTCGATTTTGGTATCTAAGAGTGCGGAGGCATTTTCTCATGAAGAATCGACATCGGATTCGTTTTCTACGTTCTTTAGGGTGTAGATGTCAAAAATGATGTCAGTTTTGGAATCTAAGATTCGCCATCGTAGATTCCAAAACTGACATCATTTTCAAGATCTACACCCCAAAAAGCCTTAGAAATAACATCCATGTAAATTTTTCATGACAAGTCACGTCCGCCATCTTGGATTCGAAAACTGACATCATTTTCGAGATCTACACCCCAAAAAGCCTTAGAAATAACATCCATGTAAATTTTTCATGACAAGTTACGTCCGCCATCTTGGATTCGAAAACTGACATCATTTTCGAGATCTACACCCCATGCTTGTCATGAAAAATCGACGCGTGTAATTTTTTAGGTTTTTAGTAGTGTAGATCTAGATTATAAAATCAGTTTTGGAATCAAAGATGACGACAGTTTATGATAAATCATCATGGGTGTTGTTTCCTATTCTTCCTCGAAAATTACGTTATTTACACCCCAAAAAACTAAGGGATCAACACCCATGATGAATTACCATGCAAAGCCCTGCCATCTTACATTACAAAACTGACATTATTTTCAAGATCTTCTTCCCAAGAAACATAGAAACGTCATCCATGTCGATTTTTTATGACAAGTCACGTACGCCATCTTGGATTCCTAAACTGACATCATTTTTGAGATCTACACCTAAAAAAACTAGAAAACGAAACCCATGTCGATTTTTATAACAATTCGGGTCCGCCATCTTGGATTCTAAAACTGACGTCATTTTCGAGATCTACACCTCAAAATACCTAGACAACATTCAAACTGTCGAACATCGTTTTCCATTTTTGAAGTCGGTGAAAAAAAAAGCATGTATCATAAATGAAACCTTCAACACGGTCAAAACAATAAGTAATATTCGATAGTGTGTATTCCCGCTAACCTAGAATACATACCTATGTGTGAGCAAGATATAAGATTTATGAGCGCGACAGACGGTGTTCGGATAAGTTCTAGACTATTCCATTCTGGGAGCTTCGCGACAATATTTAAATTATTGAGCTACTAACAATCCAAAATACCCGTTTATTTTATCCTCTGGTCATGTCGCCTCGCTCTATCGCAAAAAAATATTATTTGATGAGGGCATAAAACTAAAACGTAAGTATGGGAGGGAAGTTGACCAATTGGACCTGAAGGGTTGGAACTGTAGTCCACTGCACCAGCTTAGTCAGGTCAAGAAGTAGCATAATTAAAGTAAAAAATCGTAAAAACCCAAAAAATTGGGTGCTTATTGGGTTTAAACCCAAAACACCCAAAACACCCGGTTTTTACCCAACTGGGTTTAAACCCGGGTGGGTGGATTGCCCATCTCTACATACAAGTCATTTACCTAAAAGTGTATTGAGACCTCAGAATAACTTAAGTAATTATTCTGAGATTGAGACCATCCGCAAACAGTAGTTGCGTTACTTATTATTTTTGTCAGTGACACTCACAGATGACGGATTATATAAGTACCTAAGCGCTCACTATATATTCTTCATGGTTCCGCTGTAAACTGCTCTAATGTGCGTTTCTTAAGCGTTTAATAATAAAAAGCAATCGCATCATTCATTACACCCACACAGACGTATAAAAATTGTTATATGTTGCATTTTCGCGAAACATTTACTTTTCTCATCGGATGCATTATGTATGTAAGTACCTTGGCATGAAATCCTTTATTAGGATCCCATGCCACAAGAGCCGCATTTTGGTCTGTGAAAAACTATATATTTTGCCCTCTATTAGTACCTAGTATTTTTTCTTTGTGATTATAAAAATATACTTACTTAATTTTTTACGGAATTTGTAACAATACACGTGCGAAATAGAACATGGGTGTTTTTTATTCCCCACGAGACCAATAACGCAATTAAAGTTCGGCAGTGTTCTAGATAAATATATACGGACAAGTCACACATATTGGGCTAGCCTCAAAGTAAGTTAGAGACTTGTGTTATGGGATACTAACACAACGATACCATAATTTATAACAAATACCCAGGCCAATCTGAAAAATATCATTTTCCATCTTGACCTGACCGGGGATCGAACCCGGGCACCTTCGTGTCGAAGGCTGGCGTGTTAACCACTGCGTCACGGAGCTAGCTATAATAATATCAAAGCGCTATCTTTTACAATGCCTTTAAAATACGAAGCACTGTTTACTCTGTTCACTAGCGGAAAAGCAACTCATGTGATATGAGTTGCTTTTACACTCTCTTTCTAACCGCCCTCTAGTGACCGTGTATTCAAAGATTTGGTTCCAAAAATCTAGCTATTTGTTGGTACCACTACTAGATGTCGCTACTAACCTATTTCATCAATGACAAAGAGATTAAATCAGAGTTAAAATACTTAAGACGGTACTGCACGAAATTGTGAAAATTGACGTGTTTTTAAATCACTAGTACTATGCGATGCGCTGAATTAATTAAATACATCAAAAGTATTTGGATAATTTAGATCAATCCTTGAACAAGATCGCCCCCTTGTTGGAATTTGAAACAGATACATATGAAATTTAAAAATGATATATATATGGTATAATATCTAAAAACATTTTTCTTCAAAACTTTGTAATTTTTACTCCTAAAACAATAATTCTCACATGACAATATTTATATGTACATCTCGGAGGTCGCCCCCTTTCTTATTTTTTTTTTAATATATATATATGAAAATATTAAGACTTTTCATCTTTTTTCCTAATCGCCGAATGGTTCTGCGCAGCCTGATGGTTTGCGCAGTAGCGACGTTTTTCATTCGCGCGGCACCCGCTTAGTAAGTTTCTTTTTTGCAAAAATTACATTTTTGTCCAGTATTAAAAAAAATACATTTAAAGTATATAATAATGAGAGTATTTACATTTTCATACAAAAGTGTTCGGCCGGCCCGGCAATTGTATGAAAATGTAAAAAAAAACAAGTTGGGTTCCCAGCATATGGGACCCATACGAAAAGTTCATTTTGACGGGGTGAGTCACCCCTTCACGGGAACGTCGTTGGTAATGTTATTTCTTACTTCTGGGCCTGACTTCTCTGGGATACCATTATCAGATCCTAGTTTCGTTATTATGGTACCACCCTTGGAATATCTTCTTTTCAACAAAAACATAATCATCAAATTCGGTTCATAAACTACAAAGTTATCCGCGAACACACATAAAATATATATATATATACGGTCAAATTAAGAAACCTCCTCCTTTTTTGAAGTCGGTTAAAACCTGCAGATTTAAATAATTATTTTACAATAGGTATTACAGGGTCAAGCTTTAAGGGCTTCTTTACTAATTTTGGGTATATACTGATTTATACTTTAATAGAATAAGAAGATGTTATATATTCAGATGTCATTTTATATGAAAATGATGTTATACTTTTGGTGGTCATTAACTATTTTTGAATTAAACTATCATAATTTGGAGATGGATACTTTAAACAGGATCGCAAGGTGTAATATTTATGGTCCTCATTTTACGTTAAAATGAGGATTTGATTTTGGTGATCATTTAGTATTTTTGGTGATCCAAACACATTTTTTGCCGTTAAATTTTACTCATTCTGTTGGTTCGTTTAACATAAGCCGATATTTTATATATCTAAGTTTATGTCAATTCTCAGTGGGAACCACGGCCGGAGTTGCTCGACATGCGTAAACGCTAATAATGCGTATGCCCTGGGCCATCCAGCATCTCATTATAATAAGGATGCTTAAACATCAGAATAATAACAATTTTGTATAAAACATTAAAGCGACGCCTGTCACGAAAGTCCATCTACTATGTAAACGGCTGAACCGACTGATAGAATGTCTGAGCACCATCGCATCGCTAGAAAACCAGCTTTCAAATAAAAAAACCGCATCCAAATCGATTCACCCGTTTAAAAGACAGACATCCAACAAGCAGACACACACCACACACTAAGTGGTCAAACGTATATTCGGGGGTGAAAATTACATGCTTCAGCTAAATAGTTTGCAGATGAACACTATAGTCGAAAATTCCTTAAAAACGCCTCACGCAATAGGCTAGTTTCCTAACAAAATATAATTAGTTCATCCGTTATATAAATAAAAAAATATTAGATACATACTTTTATCATAGCTATCTGATTTCCTTTTGTCGCATAAACAAAAAATTATAAAGATATGGCCCTTTGAAAGTCCATGTGACGTCATAGTTTGCTACACTTTTTAGCAAACTTTGACGTCTCGAGCCCCTACTCATTAACTTTGACGCGCTCTATGTTCATCATTTATTGTGAAATAAATGAAAATGAAAATAAATAATTTTTATTCAAAATTGGATACATGTACCGCTTTTTGAACGTCATAAGTTTCTATTGTTTATTTTTCTTTCTTTTATGTTTGTAAAATCGAACTACTAGCGTTTCGGAATGATCACTGCTGAGAAGAATACGCCGAAAGAAACTCAGTCCAGTCTTGGTCTCTATGTGCCTGAAGGGCTCGGATATAACAATATATTTTACAATAATTACATTAAATTACTTACATTAAAATATACATTTAAATTATTTCCAGGCATTTTTATGAAATAAATAATCTTTTATACAATAATAAGCCTTTTTATTTTTTACAGCTGTTTTGAACTTAATTAATGGCAGACCTAAAATTTCTGCGAGAATTTTATTATAGAAACGTACTCCAAGACCCAAAAAAGAATCCATAGTTTTCTGCAATCGCAATGCTGGTGTAAATAATTTATTTTTATTTCTAGTGTTGCTGCTATGAATATCACTGTTTTTTTATATAAATGAATGTTATGGCGCACAAACATAATATTAGAAAAGATATACAGTAAAGGGAGTGTTAATATTTTTGAATAACCCTCTAAGAGATTCTCTGGCACCTAATTTATATATTGATCTAATAGCGCGTTTCTGTAGAACAAATATGGTATTTACATCTGCAGCGTTTCCCAATAGTTATATTTCATGCGACATAAGACTATGAAAGATTGTTGAATTGTCAATTCAACAATCTTTCAAAAGAAAAAATAAGTGTCCCATAGTTTTTGATAATCTAACTGATGGACTAATTGTAAAGTTATTATTTTGACCCAGGAAACTAGCCTATTTATGGACGCTACAAAAAAATATCAGTGGTAATTTCAACTCAAATCTTAGTAGTTGAAACTGCTTTACTGCTTTACTTGTTTCTCACTCAGGTGATCTATTCCAAATTGATCATTGAGCGGGTAAACTTGCCCATCTGACTTTTCAGCGATTTTGACTTTAGTACAGCGATATATATAATTGATGTTTTTTCATAACTTATATCTGCATAAAATTAACTTTAACCTTCCTAATAAAACTTAATAATCCGCTTACCTATGCATTCTATTTGATCTTTTATTTTGGCTGAGAAAATTATTATATCAAAATTCTAAACAAACATGTTATAACAGCCTAAGTGGTAGATTCAGTGGTAGAGCATATGACTCTTAGAAAAACTAACCACTGAATATTTTTTTGAGGCTATTAGGTTTCATAACTTTATTTTTATTGTTTTAGCAAAAAACAGCCATAAAATGACTAGTCACCATCTAGTTAAAAAATGTTAAACAGTTAAATAAACAAGTACCTAGTTATAATGGAATATACTGTCGGATATTTGAATTAATTTGAGTCATTAGGTGAAGTTGGTCCCCGTTAACCCAACAATACCCTCGCCAAAACAAATAGAGATACATACTTACGTAGCTGTGTCAGGTATCTGGAAATTGAACACAGTTGGTAGGTAACTACTAAATTCTGTTAATATCTGTTAGTATAACTATAACTGACCGTAAGATAATATGCACTAGAGTAGAGTACACACATTGCTGAGACACATTGTGTTGTGACAAAAGTTGCCAGTATAGAAGAAAAAAAAGTAGTGTTTATTTTTTATCTACTTTGATACTGCGTTGAAATGAAAAATGAAATTTTATTCAGATTCGGATAACATTTATTTATCTACTAGCTTTCGCCCGCAGCTTCGCTTGCATCAACGTCGTTCCCTCGAACAGAACATATATTTTTCCGGGATAAATCTTTTTTTTTTTTTTTTTTATGTATATCCGACGGCAAACGAGCAGACGAGCCACCTGATGGAAAGTGGTCACCGTCGCCCATGGACATCTGCAACACCAGAGGAGCTGCTGATGCGTTGCCGACTCTTAAGATACCTGTAAACACGCCTTATGTCTATCTTATGTCCTTGGCGTACTCCAAAGAACTTGTATGCAAAATTTCATGATGATCGGTTCAGTAGTTACGGCGTGAAAGCGTCACAAACAAACAAACAAACTCACTTTCCCATTTATAATATTAGTAAGGATAAGGATTTTTTTCTTTTGCATTAGTAATAAATAGTTGTTTTATAATCGTAAAAAATCGTGGAGAAGGACATAAGCTACCTCGGCCTCTTTTAGACTACTGTGTATAATGTAAAATATTATCATTGCACAATCGATCGCTAACATAATATGTTCCAAAAAATAATAATGTACCTACATAATAAAAAATTGTAATCATAATTAGAAATGAGAAAAAAAAGATAAATGAAGAAATTAGATGATAAATAATAAAGATAGATGATAAAATAAAAAAGCCCTTCAGGCGAGTAGGCGACCAATACTGTTGAAAAGAGTTTTTTTGGCGTTTCTTCTCTGCAGTGGTCGGTTCCGAAACGCTAGTAGTCTGTAGCGTTTGCACATTGAGTAATAATATAAATATGACTAAATTAGATCCTTTAAAATGTGATTTGACGTAAAAAGGGCCTGCAAAGGCCTATTTTCTGAATAAACGTTTTGATATTGATTTTTGTTTTTTTTTATCCCGGGAAAATGTACTAATCCCGAGCGATCGACATTGACGCGGGTGGAGCCGCGGGCGAAAGCTAGTATTAATATATTTATAAATTATTCACGTACGTGGGTTAGAAAAACTCGGCAATTAAAAAAGAATCAAATTAATATAATTTATTTATCTCTTCTTCTTCGTCGCCTTCCCGGTTTAGGGTCAGCTATAACATTTATTGATGACTCCAAAATATAATTATATGGTTTACGCTCACTAATTGGTAATGTTCGTAGTCTTAGTGTTCGCAGTAGACAACTGGCCATACAGCACTTTGTCTATGCGATCGGCGTGTGATTTTCTCTACGTTTATGGTGACGACGAGTGGCGAAAATTATTGTATCACCCTCAACCAAAAAATTGTTCAACATTGTTTGTCAATGGAAGAAACTGATGTCTTAGGAACAGGCTACGCCTAGTTTAGACGCCAGGAATTATTTCACATGATATGAAAAGTAGGTATAATAAACTGTAATGACAAACATAAGTAAGTAAAGTAACAAATTTATGTGCGTGAAAACAATTAATAATTTACTGTCTATACATCAAAGATTCCCAAACTTTTTTTCTCGTAGACCTCTTTCATAATTTTACTGGCTTCTGTGAACGCCTGCTGGTTACATTTATACCATATCTTATCGCGTAAAAATGTGAAGTTTAGATGCAACGATGGAAATTTGCGTAGCTAATATCGTTCCCCTCTAAGACCAAGAAAAAATACGTGTCTAATATTTTTTGATAATTTTACTGACGGCTTATTTAAATAGGGAGTAGGTAATAGGTTCTTTTCTAGGTACGGTATAGCAAAATCTAATACAGTTCTTATTTTTTATCACACTTTACCACAGAATATTATTTATATCTAAATCAACTTAAAAAATAATACTTACTAACAACTAGAACTAGTATAACTGTATAATATGTACACTAAATAAAAGTTATCTATAAATAAAAAATGTCACGCTGATCATTGCCTTCCGGTAGAGTGCCTAAAAGGCTGGCCGCATTGCCACGTTGGATGGCAATGCTAATGCGTTGTGCAAAAAAATTGCCAGCCCTTTGGTCACCAGATACCTCGACGAGTCGCTTATTTATGGTTTTAAATAATTTATGAGCTGAAGGGCCCCACGGACCCATAGTCTCCACCCCAAACGGCTCAAATATGTAGCCATTGCCAAGGCATGCATATTTGTGACGTTTGAGGGACTCGGCGGTTGCTGCAGCTGCGCCAGCCTTAGAACTAGTGCCATGGAGGTGGGAAGGCGCGAGTGTGTCAACACACGTGGCGTCCCACACTAATGGCCTCCCCAATCTCCAGTGCACAAGAGTCATGCCATCTGGTCTCTTGCCATCATCTCGCGCCAGGCCATTTGGTTCCAAAACAGCTGGTAGCTCGATGGTGACAAGAGCACGGTGGATAATGTTGTTCAGGTTGGCATGGCGAGCTATGCGGCCAGCGCTCCTGGAGCATGAAAGTCCGTGGCGTCCAAACTGGTCGACAGCATCACCGCAGAGGCAATGATGCGGGACATTAGTGACGGCTCCTAAACGTAGACACGTCGCTAAGCGGAAAAAAAAAGATATAATATGGAGGCAAGTGATTTTGTTCTTATTTATTAAGGTCGCTGGTTCAAACGCTGCCCGCGCAGATTTATTTCACTTTATCTTATTTCTTTATTTAATAAAACGATATTGGTATACCTATTTACCACGTTTGGCAAGTAGGTAGGTTGGCAAGTGCAGTTTCTTTGGCTTCTTATGCTTCCAACCTGCTGTAACATAACAATTAGTTGGATTTGAGAAGGAAATGACGGCATTGGGATACTACTCAACTCACTCGGATGAATAGGGAAAAAGCAAGTTGCAGCTCGGAAGGTCGGGAGCGGCGGATGACACCCCAAACGCAAATAGATTTTCTGCTATTTGACTCTCATCCCTCAGTCTGCTATCAATCACTCTTTCCTTTGCTTTCATACTATGTGACTTGAGCTTTCACGTCATCCATACTTATCTTATTTACCATCCCTGTATTTACTGCCACATTTTCTAACGTACCACTCCAGTATTTTTTTTAAATTTATAATTCCACTAAAAGTTCTTCCAACGTTCTTTCATTGCTTCATCAGAAAAGGTACTTACGAAACCTTTCCTTCATGTTTTAAATATATAACACATTATGTCTTTCTTCGCAGTCCTTTTCCTTTCCTTTGCCAATTTGGACAAATGCAAAAATGTTTCTGCAAAGATTTCTACAGGTCGTCTTGTACTTTAGCCCTTGCAATGGCTACGGCTCGTTTAGCCTGTTGCATATCTGTCACCTGCACTGCCAATTGCTACTTTATATCCTTTCTTTTTGTGCCTTTTGATTCTCCTATGATATTTTTGACGCATTTCTGTTAGTATAACTGACTAACAGATATTAAAAAAACATTTAGAAGGAAGAGGCCCCCTTTCTGTAATCAGTGCGGAACTGCACTGACAGGTTCTAATTATCTGCTGCGTTCTGCCATTCCGACGACGCAGTTGCATGTGTCCCGGCTAAGGCAGAGGAAGTGATGGAGTATGTTCACGTGAAGACCAACATCACGCTGAGGACTGTCAAGCTGGAGCCTTCGTGGAGGCGAACTTCTGGCCAAAGGGTGTGTATCGCCGTTTTCGCGGCACGATACCCGACACTCCGATGTCGCGCAGCACGTCCCAGACTCAACGTGACCAATAGTTTTTAGTTTTTTTAACATTCTTATATATTTCTAGGTTAAGGTATATATATTCATATGGGCCATAATAATTTATGTAAACTTTTATATTGTTGCCTGAGATAAATATATAAATAAAAAATTCTGATCGTACAACAACATCATTACAATAACTAAATTCACTGTTTTTTACTTCATATCACATACATTTCTATCATTTTATCCACCAGTTGCTCTCTAAATTGTTTGCATAATTATTCCTGTAACAGATGATTGGAAAGTTTCAAATTTATTTGGCTCTTTACTTTTATAATTATTCAAAAATAATAGTCGGATGTTAAAGTAGAGATCCAAATACACATTTACACAGCATGGATAGATTGTCTGAACATTGTTTATTATCTCGATCATCCAGTTACAATCTACTTTGACTAACAAAATACGATAAATGTTAATTTGCGTCTGAAAGTTCAGACAAACGCTTCTTTATGTGTTCAGTTTGGTCTGGTACATCATTTTTTGCAACAGCCAGTGGTGTATTGGTCATAGAGGCGCCCTCAAAGGTGAGTCGCGCCTCCAGCACTGCGTGGTCGAACATACCCAGGCTGGAGAGGTACGGTGCTCTACGGTACTCCGGGTGCTCGATCATCCAGCGACAATATTCTTTGACGCTCCTGAAATGTAAAAAATGGCCATTGAATAGAAATAAGTGTGAAGTACATAGTTGAGAAAAAAATATATCTATGCAGCTTGGTGCACGTATTAGAATGATTTTCGATTGGTTTGGCTGTATCAAAATAGGTATATTTATTTTGATACAGCCATTATAATTTCCATGCTGTATTTTTTTATAAACAATCTAGATGACAGCATTTTGGTATGGTACTCAAGTTTTATTTAAGATTTCACGATATATAGGAATCTAGTACTATATCTTCCAACTATTCTCTCATACATATCGATGGTATTAAAAGAGGGTAAGTAATATTTTCATCTATTTTTCGCACTCGACTTCAGCTTTTCATCGGATCGCGATTTCTGTATGCACAATGCACATTGCCTTTGATACGGATATGCACACAGGAATTTTGTCCACACCACGTCAAAAATACTTTGCCTTTTTTGAAGCTCTGTTATTTTACTATGCACTTTTGTCGTTTTTAATAAAGCACATCATTCAGGGCATAAAGGTTTAAACATAAATCTGGAACCTAACGAAATAAATCGATGACAAAAATATGGTAGCTGAACATCAACCTGAAAATTACATGACTTAACCTTAGCTGAGCCCCTTATCAACATAAAACAAGAGATTGGTAGCTTATTAAAGTATCGCGTGATGTGATAATTAATGATCTAGCCTCCAATTTGGAAAAAGTTGGTATTATATGAGAAATCTGCAATAGGGATTCATTCTAAATGCATAATTTTTACGTCATGTATTGTCGTATAATACGCCTCAACAGACATAAATGTTATGGACATAATAATTCTTTGACATAATACTATATACTTTAGAATATTGCTTTGTATGGGCTATACCCGTAAGGTCTTAGTTTTATTAGCATAATATTAGGAACCATAAGTTATTATTTTACATTACATAGCTCTGGTAAACTCGAGTATTCCACTAACTGCGACAGATTTGATTTGATTATTTAAAGATTATGCAGTGACTATCGCATGAGTGACGCGCCTCCGGCGGAAGCGGTTAACTTGTTACCTCGACTTGGTTACGGAAAACAGATTATTTAACCATATAACCATATAAGACGAGCCTGCGGTGAAAACAGTTACCTTCTTACCCTGACTTGGTTGCAGTGACTACTGTACGGTGCAGCCGTATATTTTCGCTGGCTCAACATTTTGCGCTATTTGCGTCATTTTTTATTGCAACAATTGTCAACACACTTTTTGGCTAGCATACAACAACGCGTACTCAAGATCGCCGCAATAGTGATCAAATTATCATTTCTATCATTTATCATTCGAGTCTCCAATAGTATCATTTTAGTGTAATAGTTATCAGTATCCATAATCAGTGTAAATTAGTGCGAAAGATAATATTCACATTTTATTTGGAACTTGCCAGACTTAAATTTATCACCTCATCAATCAATCAAGCATTCATATGTACGGGTGATCACAGGCCCGTAGATTGTGGTCCTTCGAGTAAACAGAACAGAATCTTGCAAGTGTATGTTCACTTGCACTATGTAGTGCAGCAGTGAACATTACCACTGGACAGTGTCTCTGTTTCGTGAGTGAGGACTGAGATATCCAAGCAGTATCAATATCAATCCCCTGATAATAACGTATGCTTATGTAAAAATATGCTAATAGTAGTCTAATATTTAAAACATTCTTTTTTTTTTTGTTGAAACTAATGCGAGATTATAACATTATTACTTAATATGCGAATTACGGTCTACTCACGTACTGTTAGGAAGGCGCTCCGTGGGTCCTTTTTAAAAAAAAACTTTTTAATTGCTACAAAGAAACTAATTTAATGCACCACGACTGACAAATACACGTAAATTTACTTGGATGTTGACGGCACTAATGTTTAAGGATGACTGACTGCCATCTCCCCCCTTAAGACTGAGCTTATACAAAAAAATAAGCGAGGGATGAAATCAAAATAAATTCTAAGTTCAAGCTAAAAGTATAAGTTCTGAGCTAAAATATCTTATAAAATTCAAACATATTAATTATAATTGAGTTTAAATAAACTAATAAGTTTTATTTAAGGTTGAGCCTTGAAATAGAAATCAATATTAAAATATTTGAAATTAAATTAATGTTAGAAGTAATTTTATTATATTAAGAAATAAAATGAGTATTTATAATATCCATTATTTAGAACTAAAATAATAATAATAAAAAAAAAAATAACCTACTTAAAAATATATATTTACAAATCGTACAGTCCCTCCAGATGCTCACCTCTGGGCATCGTGCCCAAAAGGCTGGCAGCATTGCCTAATTGAATGGCAATGCTGATACGCTGAGCTAGGTAATTTCCAGCCCTTTGGTCACGAGATACCTCAATAAGCCTTTTAGCCAAGAAACTAAAAAGCTTATGCGCTGATGGACCCCACGGACCCAATGTTTCTACCCCAAAAGGCTCAAATATGTAGTTACCTCCGATACCTACATATTTGCGTCTTTTAAGGGTTTCTGCTCCAGCAGCGGCTGTGCCTGCCTTCGACTTGGTACTTTGGAGATGAGATGGCGCCAGTGTGTCGACGCAAGTAGCGTCCCATACCAGCGGTCGCCCCAATCTCCAGGGTACCAAAGTCATTCCGTCTGGTCTCTTGCCATCATCCCGTGTCAGGCCGTTTGGTTCTAAAACGGCAGGAACGTGAATGCTGGCAAGAGCACGGTAGATAATATTATTTAGGGCAGCATGACGCCCCAAACGGCCGGCACTTCTGGAACATGAGAGTCCGTGATGCCCAAAAGCATCAACGGTAACCCCACAGGGGCATAAATGAGGGACTGTAAATTTTGCGCCTAAGCGGAGTGCTGCTGCAAAACGAAAAGTGTCATCATGCAACAAAGTACCCAAGTTTGCGGATGGTAGTGCCTGCAACCAAAGCCCAGATTCCCATTCTGCAGATGCTAATAGGCGGGCGCGCTCTGCAGAGCTACAAGACGTTTTTAGTAAGTTATCGTGAGCAATTCGGCAGAGCGGCCCATCCCATAGCTTCTGCGATGACGGAATATCAGGAAATTTAGAATTTGGAACAAGAGCTCGCCAAGCGTCTAAGGCCTCCGTGGCATTGCAAATTGAAGTCACGTTATTCTTTAGAATTTTTTTAAATAACGCTTCAATGCTATGCACAGAGGACAAAAACGCCGGGAGAGCAACATTGGATATTTTTCTGATTCCTAAACCTCCGTACTTGATAGGTAAGGAGGCTTGGTCCCAGACACGTCCACTAAAATCAATATTTAAAATGGCGGAAAGACAATTTTGAACGAATGCGTCTAACTTGTGGAGAAGTTGTGGATGTTTCCACAGATGACTACAACGGAGGTTGTAGGTGAAATTCGGAACGAACAGGCAGTGTCGAATAATAATGAAAGCGAAATGTGGTTGAATATTTATCAGACGATCATAAGCTGTCTGAAAATTTTTAATTTTAACATCTATAAAATGAGAAAATGATTCTTCGTAAATAGGAGAGCCAAGAAGATGAAGTGAGGTTTTATCTAAAATTTTGATACCTGGACAAACTGCATTAAAATCATCAAAAACTTTTTCTTTTACTGTACATGAGTCTGAAATAAATAATTCGCATTTACTAAAATTTAGATCTAAGCCAATGTTGTGGAGGCTGTTGGTGAGGACCTGAAAGTCATCAAAGACGGTTTGGGCCCTTGAAACCAAACAGCCATCGTCCAAATACCATGTATTGAGTTTAGAATTTAGCTGCTAAATGATAGGATGAATGGCGAGGCTAAACACTGCCGGTCCGAGTGGGTCGCCTTGCTGACAACCAACACAAGATAGTAAAAGATTGTTCTTATACATTAATTTTGAATTTTCACTATAACATTGCCGGATTTATAATATATATATAGCCGGAACTTTATGTTTTACTTCAGCCAGCAAAGCAGCCCTATCCACAGAGTTAAAGGCATTCTTCACATCCACCTTCACCAATACCTCTGCTTCCCGATTATTTAAAAAGGCCCTTAAAGAGTGGACGGCGGCTTCACAGCCACCCTTAGAGCCAAAACCTAATTGGTGGGGTTGGAAGTAATCTCTAAGAGTGGCTGTAATGGCCTTACAGCATACTTTGGACGTGAGACGTCGGTACGATGTCCCAACAGCTATGGGTCTAATGCCACCGTCCTTTTTCTTCAAGGCACAAAGATTGGCGCCATAAAGAGTGTCCGTGATGCTTGGGACTACATTCCCGGCAAGCATTAAGTTTACAAGAGCCGTAATGTCCTTCAGAAGCTCTGACCCGGCGTTACCGCAGTCGCCCCCAATTAAGTCCTTTAAATGCTGGGGAGACAGACCATCAAGACCGCCAGCCGAACCACTTCTGAAAGACATTATTGCCCCGACTACATCCTCTATAGATGCAATCAGCGGGCTCTCTGTGACATCAGGTGGATCAGGAAGGTTTAGATTGCCTGAAGATGGGTGCTTGTCACGCAGAGCAGACAGAGTCTCTGGGGTGTCTGGCGCAATAGCATCGTCGGAGAACAGAATTCTAGCTGCCCCTCTGATATCACCCTCGCTTATCTTTGATTCCACGTATTGAGAAAAGGATCTTTTTATTTTGGAATTTTGATTCGAAGTGTTAGTTATGGATGTTGATTCATTACAATTATATTTGATTTTGGATGCTAAAGAGTTATGGCCTGCCGAATCCTTTTTCCCAACATGCAGAATTCTGTAGGGGAAAGTAAGTAAATGAGTTGCTTAGGTTCCAATTAGAAGAAATCTTCTCAAAATTTCTATAAGTTATTCTATCTTTATTTTTATTAATTTCTATCTCAGGGAGACTCTTTACAGATTTATTATCAGAATCATCTGAGATATCATTAAGTTCTATAGATGAATGTATTTTATTACTATGTCTCCTTGACTTATTATTATAACATTGATTGTATATTTGAATACAGCAAGATGAATTCTTATAACAGGGTTGAAACCATTTCTTATACACTTTATATGTTAAATAGAGAAATATAACTATCACTGTAATATATGTAAGAGCAGAGTAATAATGTCCGTATTTTATAGATATGAGATTGATTTTCAGTCTGTTTAATTTGATTTTCAATATTATCTAGCTTATGAGCTGCCAACTTTAAGGACTCTAAGTCAATATCAGTTAATGTAATAGGAGACAATGGCTGGGCAGTGTTATTAATTAAGTCATACATACAACAATTATCTTTTACAATATTATAGTTTATTGATAATTGGCTAGGTAATGTTGATGAATAATTACGAGAAGGACGGAACTGTAAAGTTTGAAAGAATGCAATACAATCATTTCTAAGAGATAAAGTTCCGGTACCTTGAATTGTATAATCTTTAATTTCATTTTTATCTGTACATTTAATAGTTATTTTACTTGGTTTAGACTGTACATACAAAAATCTTCCGTCATTAAGTTTTTGCCAAATATTAACATTGCCATAAATTATCTTAGAGTTACAAATTTCTGGAAGTGACAGAGTAACTTCAGTTATTAATTTAGTTTCACATGTAGGATTACTAGTCGTAGATAAAATAGAAGGAAGTGGACATATCATGTAGTTATTATTAACATTTTTACATTCACTTAAACTATCTAACATAGCGTAACTCAATCTGTCATCTGTTATTGCTAAATACAGCTTAGAAGGATGAACAAGAACATATGTTTGGAAATTGTATTCATCACGTGGTGTAGGTAAAGGTAAAATTTTGTATATATTAAACTTAACTGGATTCATTAAAGGTATTTGTATAACGAATATAATCTTATTATTATAATAATATGAAGTTAACTTAGCTAGATCTATAATATAATGTATGTTCTCCAGAGATAGAGAAACAAGGAACTCTAAGTTTTGTTGAACTACCTTATAAGAACTTAGTTCATTATATAACTTAGTAGGACTTAAGACATAGGGGTGCAAAATATTAGCTTTTGCAAATAAAATAGAGTTAAGTATAGTGTCTAGTATATTAGAAATAGATAGGAGTGATCCTTCAATAATATTAAGAATAGAATTTAATTTAGATAAGTTTACACTTTCTGTAATTATTTTAGAGTTTTGTTGGAAAATATAATCTAATTTTTCTAGTTGTTTATTTAGTCTTAACTCATTATCATTTAATTGGCGGATAGAGGTATTAAAATTATTAATAGTAGATTGAATTACATGAATGTTGTCTTTCATTAGAGATAAGACTTCTCGCTCATTTTGCTCACATGAGTTAATAGCTTGATCATATTTTCTAGCATCATCTAGAGTCTAGAGTACCGAAGAAGAATTTCAAAATTTCTCCGAAAAATTCTATAGCACGTTTATTACGATGCTGATTACTTGATTCCGAAATTAAATGAGAAATAGAGTTTATTTTTAGTTCATTAGAATTTACTAAAATTTGCAGCGGGTTCACAGCGTCCTTGCAATTAATATCAATAGCTACATTTGGCACTTTTTTTACAAAAGTTAGAAGTGTATGCTATTCAGTCTTTGATCTTTTGTATGTAAGGCTCAACTGGAAGTATATCTATGTGTGTAACTACATGCCAGTAGTCATTATAGAAATAAGCTGCTGAAGTCGGGTCGAAGAACAGTCCTGGACTGTGAGAGATTGATTGTAAAGGTTCAGAATAGGTGGACCCGAAGAATAATCTGGAACAATTTATTTACGCTGGTTTAATTTCATTAATATGATACTTTACATGTTTCCTATTAATACAGAGCGTGACGTTATTTTTACCATTTACTTTAATTATTTTGTAAGGTCCCTTCCACACTGGGGACAATGCTTTACGTAACCTATGATGTTGTTCAAGATAAACCATGTCACCAGATTTATACGTTTTTTGGCTAGAGGATGCATCATGGTATCTTTTTGAAGATTCTTTACTTTTATTAATATATTCTAAAGCTTTTTCACGAGAGTACTTCATTCTGTATTGTAATGCTCGCACATACTCCTGATAGGTAGTATTACCACTAGAGTCGTATAAACTACTAGGGATAGTAGGCTTATGGCCGTACAGCAATTCATAAGGAGTATAATTTGTAGTACAATGAGGAGTAGTGTTGTAGGAAAGGATTGCAGTGGCTAAATAACAATGCCAATCATCCTGATTATCATTTACAAATGATTTTAAATACTCTTTAAGGGTGGCGTGACTACGCTCCAAAGCGCCATTAGTTTGGGGATGATAAGGGGGAGAAAAGAGGTTTTTTATCTTTAGAATTTCAGTTAATTGTTTAAATAATTCAGATGTGAAACAAGTGCCTTGATCGGTTAGTATCATTTTAGGAAAACCGAATAATGAAAAGAAATGTATGAGATTCCTTGCGATTTCATCAGTTGTTGATGTAATCATAGGATAGGCACATGAAAATTTAGTTAAATCATCCTGAAGGGTTAAAATATATTTAAATTTTTGAAGTCCTGCTTCAGGGAGAACGCCTACGATATCGAGGGCTAACCTCTCAAATGGTTTTGTGCTATAAGACGTAATAACCATAGGTGCGTTGTTTGATGCTCTTAAAGGCTTATTTACTTGACATAGACGGCAGTCTTTTACAAATCGCTCTATGTCTGCACGCATACTTTTCCAATAGTATGATTCTTTAATTCTATTAAACATTCTTGTAATACCCGGGTGACCAGCAATGGTTGTCCCGTGGTTTTCCTTTAAAATATTAGGAATTTCGGCAGGGGTTGGATATTTAATTTGATTTTTATATATATGAATTTTAATTCCCGTGCCGTGAAAAATGTATGAAATTATGTTATAAATTTTTATATAAACTAATTTTGTAAAAGGCTCTGTAAAATCTGAAATAGCTAGTTCTTTATCATAATCATCAGTAGTTAAAATTAGATTTCTAAGTTTAAGTAATAAGTTGTAAATACTTTTATAACTAGTTTCTTCAAAATGATGTATTTTAGTAAATAGGAAATAGAATTTCTTATTGCTTGCGTCCACCGACTGTACGGTATCTGGTTCGCGTTCCGCTGATAAGAGCTCATCAGAGTTAGGTATCGCTGCCAACAGCTGTTCACAATATGGCATAGAATAATCAAAATCTAAGGAGACTGGACAGGCGATAGATTTTTGTTTTGCTGTAGTTAAATTATGATTATGCTCTTCTATTTGGGTGTCATTAGATATTTTATTAGTAAATTGTTTCTTAAAGAATTGCTCATATGTTGTTTTATTTAACTTAGAGTGAGTAATGGCATTAACTGGATTACGAGATAAAGCATCAGCGTTAAAATTAATTCGGCCTGGTTTATAGACTATCTCGTAGTCATACTCTTCTAATTTCAGGCGCCATCTCAACAAACGACCACCAGGGTCCTTGGCATTAAAAAGCCATGTAAGAGGACCGTGATCTGTGATTATTTTAAATTTATAACCATGGCCCGCGGAAAATGGGCTTCCCCGCATTGCCAGGGATTCCCGTAGCCTCTGTGTTAAGTTGGTCGTCGATACTAGTGTCGTCTTGTGAAATAAAAGTTATATATAGATATGGCCTAAAAGTATTTACACCAAATAGAATAGCAAGTAACTCCTTCTCTGTTGTGGAGTAATTCCCTTCACATTTATTCAAAGTTCGTGACGCATAGGCTATGGGCTTATCTTTCCCTACTTCGCCTTGCGATATGCAGCACCAACAGCATAATTTGAGGCGTCTGTCGTTACTAAAATGTTTGACTAAAATCGGGTTATTGAAGTAAAGGAGCTGAGATTAATTTTTCTTTTAGAACATTAAATGCGTGAATTTGTTCTTTATCCCAATGAAATTCAGTATCTTTCTTTAAAAGAGAAGTTAAAGGTTTTGTTAAATGGGAAAAATTCTCTATAAAACGGCGGTAATAGCCGGTTAGACCTAAGAAAGATTTGACATCCTTGGCACATTTGGGTGTTGGAAATTCAGAAATAGCCTTGACCTTTTCAAGATAAGGCGAGACACCCTTATCTGTGATAACATGCCCAAGATAGGCGACTTCACGCTGCAGAAATTCACATTTCTCGAGCTGTAACTTAAGATTAGCTTCTCGGAATCTTGAAAAAATTAGCTCTAGCTTCTTAATATGGGATTCAAGGTCATGAGAATAACAAATGCAATCATCAAGGTAAATATAGCAATGAATACCTTGTAATCCCGAGAGGACTGTATTCATCATCCTCTGGAAGGTAGAGGGAGCATTCTTCAAACCAAAGGGACAGCGAGAAAATTCAAAGTGCCCAGAGATGTTATTTGTGGAAACACTGAACGCAGTTTTGCTCGTATCCTTGGGATCTAAAATCAGCTGATGAAATCCGGAAACTAAATCAAGAGTACTAAAGTACTTAGAATGACCTAATTGGTCAAGAATGTCAGTAATAAGAGGAAGAGGGTAAATAAACTTAAGCCTTTTAGTGTGACTATCTCTGCTCCTAACACAGGGTTTTTTAAGCTTGAAGATTTGACTATAGAGATGGAAGAACCTGTGTCCACGAAAAAACAAAGGGGTTTCTCGTTTAAATGAATTTTTAAATTAACGTGAGTTAAAGAAACTTGATAGTTAATATTATTCATAGTATAAATTTTCTCACGTGAACAATCTCTAGAAGAAGAACTCGAGTTTTCACGAGATGAGAGATTGCTTTGAAAATCCTCGTTGGGAATAGAATGACTACCTAACATAGAAGTTTTAATATTTTTATTTTCCTGTGTTAAAGATAATTTAAGAACATCAGGAATAAAATAACCTTTATTAGAATATTTATTTTTAATAGAAGGCGCAAAAGAATCCTGCACAACCTTGGGTTGAGTACAGGTGCTACCTTTAAAGTATTTTGTCTGAGAAGAAGGTGCAGAAGAATCATGTGCAACCTTGAATTGACCACAGGTGCTAGAAACTCTTCTGAAAACTCAGATAAAGGTTTATTTAATTGATTTTCATTCATCCGCGCTAAGAATAATTTAGGAGCACGGGATTTTAAATTAGAGTTAGGAGTCTTATTAAGTTTCGTGTCATTTAAATAATTACGATGTTCCGGCAGACACGGTACCGAAACAGACCTTAGTTTAAATTATCGTGATCTTCAGAGTCAACAATATGCACATTAGGACGATTATTGTGTGACGTGTTGCTCGGCCCGGGTGCATGAGTACCCGATAAGGCGTTATTTGACGTGGAAGTCGCATTGTTATTATTTTTATACTTCAATTTGCGACATTCACTAATTAAATGACCACGTTTTTTACAATAAGCGCAAGATTTATCAACATAATTAGAACGCGCATGATTTGAGAAGCTTTGCGAATTATTTTTCGAATTTACGTGATGAAGATTTGGGCCTGAATGCTTGGGCTTATTTTTATAATACTCAGAAGACGTGTGCCCAATTTTCTGACAGATAGTGCACTGTTTAGATGAACGTTGCGCCAACTTAGAGGCTTTATAGAGTTTTTCTTCTTCAATAGCATGCGTGATGGCATCAGATAAGGTTTTACGATTACGACAGCGCACTATGTGTGAAAAACTGGAATTCAACCCTAATAAAAATGTGTTTAAGGCCAAATCTTCCATGGCAGCTAATCTGCCTACAAGTTCCTTATCATTTTCACAGCTGTAATGAATATCAGACTGAATTCGCGTAAGACATGCTTCTAATCTTAATGAATATTGCGTCACATCTTCGGAGGGCAGTTGCTTGCAATTTTGAAGATCAACTAAAAGATGAGTCGAGTGCTTCTTCTCACCCAATGTGGCTTTAAGGAATTGCTTTATTTCAGGTCATGAATCAAAGTTTTTTAAACAACATGCCAACTGTGCTTTTCCCTCTAGCTGTGACACAATATATTTGCACATAAATTTTTGTTGTTCTGTACTAGACAGGGAAATCGCGTTTTCACAGTTCGTTAAAAATGCAGGTAGAGACTCGCGATCCCCATTGTAGGGTTTAATAAATTTAGTAAGGACAGAGAGAGTGATTTTGTCACCCATTTTAGATTTGGTTTTTACTTCTGATCGCGATTGCTCGAAATTCTGCTCTGAGGAAGATTCGCTTTCTAAATTTGATTCAAGTTCCTCAGCCTTTACTTTCTTACTGTCCGACATTAAAATAAAGTTAAGTACAGAACATCAAAAAAAAATAGACACAAGAAAAATAGTAAAATTGTATATGTAAAACTTGTAAATCTTGTATATATGTAAATAAAATGTAAAATAAAATGTAAAAGTTCAGTGAAATTTGCCGTAAAATTTTGTATATAATTATTAATAAAACACTTTCACTTGATTTTTGAAACACTAACACTTTCACTGAATTTTCTTTAAGGAAAAAGAATGACTCACAGTATGATCACGAACATCCTGCAGAAAGTTGAAGAACGTGACGCAGCGCAAGGCAGGTTACACTTCTGTAGCGCAGCGATAACGCGAACGGGAGCGTCGAGTGTCCGGCGATTCAGGGAATCGTATTGCGGCTTACTTCGAAGTCACGTTGCGTTGTCCGTGATTTGATTTTACCGTGTGAAACCAATGTGAGTCGATGGAGGAGTCAACCTTCGATAATGATACGGTGATGATGCCAGGTGGTACTAAAGGTGCGGGCTCACACTCGAGAGTGGAGACTTAACGTCGACCAGGGTAGCAGTAGTGTGGTTGGAGGTGCGGGCTCGCTCAGCAGCAGAGACTTAACGTCGACCTCGGTGTGATGCAGCAGCGCGGGTTCAGGCGGATGCCCGAAACTTATCGTCGACCACTTGCACAGTTCACACACAGTTAAAGGACCCTAACGTCCACGGAGCCACAGGGTAGTCAGGCGGTAGGTTTCACGACGCGCCTAACCAGATAATCTAGGTACTCGCAGCTTCCCCAGATTATCCCACTTCTGACACCAAATTTGTTAGGATGGCGCTCCGTGGGTCCTTTTTAAAAAAAACACTTTTTAATTGCTACAAAGAAACTAATTTAATGCACCACGACTGACAAATACACGTAAATTTACTTGGATGTTGACGGCACTAATGTTTAAGGATGACTGACTGAATCCCAAAGAAAAACAGTTTTATATTATATTAAATTGATTCAGTCAGCATTACTTGCCTAATAAACTAATTTATAACAGTACGAAGTCAGCTATAGACCGACATGTTTTAACCTCGTCCGGAAGTCTCCTTTAGGGCAAATGTGAACTGCGGTGGACATTTAACTACCTACGAGTAGGTATATCTCTATATACCTACTCGTAGTTATTTCAATAAAACGTGAGATTAAAAAAAAAGATTCTTGTTTATTTTTAGGATGATTACGAAAGCATTTTCTTCAGTATAAATATAGTTACAGCAAAGTTATTTTTACCTACATCAACAATTACATATGTATTCAGACCCCAAACCACTGCAATACTTTGCGGATAGAAATAAACATTAAATTACACCCGCATCAGTCTTTTATGGCATGCAACAGTGAGCGTTTATGACTTAGCAAACCTTAAATTTGTGATGCCCTCCCATACTGTCTTCAAAGTGACGAGGTCTTTGGGCACATGACGAGCAGATCTCCACATGGCTTTGGTGTTGTTCCGCGGTGCCCTCCACTGCTCCTTCTGGGGTAGACTTCTGTCAAAGGCTTTGAGACTATCGGGTCTCATCTCTGCCTTGATATCCTTGGTTATTTCTCGCTCTAGAGCTGCATATTCGGATTTCTGAAAAGGAAACCAATTATTATTACACGCCCAAAAAATTCAGGGTTCATATGCATATCTATGCATGTGAGTTTATTTATACCACAATAACTTTATATTAATACACAAACATATTTGAATATCTGTATTTATATATATATATCAGGACAGCTCCGTGGCGCAGTGGTTAACACGCCAGACTGTGACACGTAGTGCCCGGGTTCGAGCCCCGGCCAGGTCAAGATGGAAAATGATCTTTTTCAGATTGGCCTGGGTCTTGGATGTTTATCTATAATGTATTTGTTATAAAATATAGTATCGTTGAGTTAGTATCCCATAACACAAGTCTCCAACTTACCTTGGGGCTAGCTCAATCTGTGTGATTTGTCCGTATATATTTATTATAATTTATTTATTTATTTATACCTATCCTTACATTATCCCATATAGGTTAAGAATTTCAAACAAGGCAGCCATGTTGATTTTAACGGGTTGGTTTTGATTTTAATGTGTTATCTAATTGTGACTTCATAGTACTTGTATAACTCATCTATTTGTTTTATTACCTAATATGCTTCCAAAGTAAAAAGTGTAGAAAACATTTGTTTTTCTAATACCAACCTCTGGTATTTCGGTAACAGTGGCAATTTTGTCGTCAACGCAAGGCATCTCCTTGGTTATTACACTTAAACCGCGAGCCATGTGGGTATCGAATTCAATCTGGAAAACAAATAGTTAAAAAATACCTGACATTTTATGGCAAATTAAAATGCACCATAAAATTTCATGTTGGTACCACATGGGTACCGCCGGATTCCGAGTCTAGAGCTCACGTCTAGGGCTTACGCCAAATCCAGCTCTGCGCGTTGGTAAAGGGTGTCTCAAAGTCAGGAATATTAATATTATTATTCAAATTACAAAGTGCACTATTTGAATTTCGTTTATTTTTTTGACGTGATAACGTCTTATAAATTGATGAACATCGGCAACATGCATGAAAAATTTTACGTTCCGGAGCAGCTGCAGCAGCATTAGCAGTAGTATTGTCTATCACGCATCAATCTCTCATCGTTATCACGTAAAATAAAAGGACGATAGTCCGTAAACAGACATTTTGACCTTATTTTCATTTTCGTGGCGACGTCGTGGCGAATCCGAAGTTTGACAGCTGTCACCTATAAGTGGAGCATTACACAATAGTCTGTTACGAGTATAATTATAATAACTCATTTCGAAAATTGGCCAAGTGCGAGTCGGACTCACGCACGAAGGATTTTGTACTATTATTAATACAACAATAGACACGATATTATAAACTTATTTTTAGGTTCACGTTTGTTGTATGGTACCTATATTATATCAAACTGCTTTAATTTATTTTACTGTATTATTATTACTATACATTATTTTTCAAGTAAAAGTTGTACGAGTATATAGAAATAGTACTCTCTCATTAACCAGGTGGTACTATCAAGGAAAACTGGAACGTTACTTAAACGACTTGATATTGAGATGAAAACGTACTTGGAACAGCTCTTTAATAGCTTTTGGCTTGAACAGCTGTGACTGTTGGTTGCCGCCCAATTGCTTCATATATTCACAAAATTCATTAGCAATCTGAAAATGAATTATAAATATTTTAAAATTAATTATAATAATAAATTTTGGATGTTGGATGAATGTAGTCAAATGGGAACTAACTACACATAGAAGAATGCTGGTTTCAATTGTTCGGACTTAATAAAAGAGTATGTACACCGTGCTTTGAATCCATATTTATCAAATCATGGTTATGCGCACCTGTAAATAATTACATAACATTATTTATTACCGCACTGGTAATGAAAAATATTGAAAAATAAAATCTAGATAAACTAAAAAGAACGAACCAAAATTGTTCTAATAAATCTGCGATAACCTAGCTATTCTATCTTATAATGCCTTCTGATATCTATCCTAACTAATTTTTTAACAAAAAGTCAATAAACTTTTTATTATAAAGATTCTCTACCTCAAATGACAAAAAAAAAACTATATGGCTTATTTGTGCGTTGACTCTTTGACGCGAGTAGTTATCAAATTGAAATTAATATCAAATATTCAAATCTGCAGTTCCTTGTAGCAATGAGAAAAGACACATTTTTAGTACAACGTTGACGCAATCAAAAGAAATGCTTCAATGCATATACAAATAATTTGCTTTGTATGTGGATTTCTCAACATCATCAGTCGGTTTTCCCGATTATTAATTTGGTAAGGTACCCGTATATCATAAGTGTGTTTTGGGACTGAGATAATTATATAAGATAATTTGTTGGATAGTAGAAATACTACTTGATTGAAACAAGAGATACATGTTAATACCCGATCGGTGAGGTCGTCCGCTTTCCGGACCAAACTCTTCTCATCCTCTCTCTCCGGCTTTAGATAGCGTGTAGCCCATGTAACTTGTTCGCGCTCCGGCTTACTGAGGAATTCTTGGTGAATATTCGGTTTGAATTCCTCTTCTTCATCCTCGTCACTGCAAGAAAACTTTTTACTAGCAGCTTAATTTTACCGTTACAATTTGTACGAAAAGCAAAGGTTGAAATCCAGAACCAAACCCCATACATAACAACGCTTTTGGTGTCAAGCGAAGCCGCGGGCGACAGCTTGTAAAGAATATGGAAAACCTAACTTTCACCGCCGTTTTGCGCACGTTACTGTAAAACCCTCGAGCACGGTACTTATTTCTAAAATTTAAGCTAGCCTATGTCCTTCTCCTTAGCCCAATGGACTCGTATGCAAAATATCAACCTGATCTGTCCAGCCGTAAGGTGTGAAAGCGCAACAAACAAACGAACCACCAAACATCACTTTTATATTTATAATATTAGTAAGGATATTATATATATATACTGATACCTGGGATACTCTACATCAGTATCAGATTCTTGCTTTCTGTCAATGTAGAGGCTCTTCCTAGATGACAGCAAAGGTTCCTTAACCAATCTTCGACAGCTATCTTCTGCAAAATACGAGATGAAGGGCTATTCAATAAATAAATAACTACTAAGTAAACTAATATGTCTAGACTCGAAATTTTAGAACTTACCTATAGTCAATTTTAATTAGTAAAAAACTTCTAGGTTTTATCTTTGGCCAATTGCTCCGAACAAATTCAAGGCTAAGTTACGTATCGTAAATAACAAAAATAATAACAAAGTATATTTTCATTTAGCTATTCATGGTAATAACGAAACTACAAAATGCATGCCCCATTTAGTTAACAAACATAACGTGAATTTCGAGCAAACTTTCATGATGTTTGCTTACTTTTGCAAACATTGGATATAGGGAACTGTACATAAATATATAACATTATTTCAATTGCCATCTCTTGATCCTGAATATAAGTAAATTTTCAAAATTATGTTTCCTTTTTATGGTAATGGCCTCATAGTCTCCATAGTTGCCACGTTAACTGTTCCAAGTTTTGTTTTGACCATAATACCGTAATATTGTAGCAACGTATCAATACTCATACATAGTATAATTTATGAGGTCATGTGTTTTAGTTTCTTTCCTGATGACATTTTATGTGATGTCGGAACAGGTTGTAATCTATTAAATTTATCTAGATCTCTTTCGTTACCTTCTTTTCACACATATCCTCCTTCACATACACAAATTTTTTGGCCTACCGCTAATCCGATTTCTAGTAGATAACTTTCATACCAACCACTCTCCTCGTAATAAGACTCTCTACCTAACAAAACGTGTCCATATCTGCTGTACAATCTACTACTTTTAAGCTTTTCCGTAATTGGAATTACTTTCATACTTCCTTTCACGTACTTATCCTATCCTTTCTAGTCACTCCACTCATCAACCTCAACATTCTCATTACCGCTTCAGGTCATCGCCTTTCATGGGTCATCTTTGTGGCCTATCACTACGAACCATACAAAACTACCAGACTTATGACGCTCTTATAAAATTTACCTTTGACCTTAAGGCATGAGTGAATCACAAGAAACCCCAGTAAGCTGTCGCCATTTTTCCCAATGTTTATGAGACTTTTATTGCTCTTTTGTTGTTCTTCCGACCGTAAAGGTAATGTGGAACATTATTAAATATTTTGTGCTACAACTGATGATATCTTATGATAAAAATCCTTATGGATTCTTAAGCCTTTTTACAAACTTTCTCCGTATAATTATTCAATCTGTTTAGTAGTGTTAGCTAAATCAGCAACACTCAGGGTTGCAACATTTAACTAATCTGTTGAATCATTGTGTCAGATTTTCTTAAAACCAGTCATATAGGTGCACTTACTAATTATTTAAATGCTTACAAATAATGTGAACATGTATGCGATTTTAGTGTGGGGCTATCTCAATACGTGTGATTTGTCCCTTTTGTATTGATTCGTATGTATTTAAGTTTATACGTTGAAAAAACCAAATATACTCACCATCAGTTTTCTTGGTTACATCATGACTAAGATTCATCACGGGTAGTTGCAAAATATTACATACACTTCTGTAAAGTCCATCTGGCAAAACTTGAGCGAGTCTTTGGCTTTCGTGAACCTAGAAATAACATTTTAAATAAATAAATATATTTAAATATAGGTAGTTATTGGAATAACTCGCCAAATTGAATGTAGTATATAAAGATAATTTTAATAAATCGACCTTAGGGTAGCGCACACCAAGACAAGAGCAGAACATTGTCTGTGACTACTGAAAAATTAATCTTATGACCATTACCATACATTGCAAAATTGAGTACAGATCCAAATTTGATGCGCGACCATGCTCAAGCATGCCGACTGCATGTTCGCTGCATGCTCGACCACATAAAAACTAGCTCGACACTGCGCCAGCATTTTGCAGTTTAGTCTGCGCTGACCCTTATTTGTGAAAAACCGGCCAAGTGCGTATCGGGTTACGCACAATATAGAGTTCTGTAGTTGCGAATGCCACCTTTGAGTTCACGCCTCACGGTTTAACTACGAAAAACGTCTAAAACGAGCCTACATAGGACAGTGGTAACTGAAGAAAGAGTTATAAAATCCTACTTCACAAGGGAAATTAGAAAAAATATTATCCATTAGAATACCACCGCGAGTAGAGGCAAGTGTTGGTAATAAGATTTCGTAGGTATATTATCTACTTAGATTCCCAAGCACAAGCGTAGGTACCAAGCGGCCTCGTATCGTTCCGCCAAACGCCGCGCGCAGTTGAACGTAAACATATTGCTATTATTATAAGTGTTATTATTATAAAGCTGCTATGATTTTATATTAACTTAATTTTAAGTAGTTCGTAAATTTATATTCAGTATAGTTATTTTTTTTACTTTACTGAGTACATTTATAAGTTGGTTGATCGACAATCCTAAAAAGGAAGTAAGTAATAACTCTTTAATTTGTAATCTCTACTTAGCTCGGATATTTTTTGTTTAAACTTCGTTATATATGCTACTGCCATGAATTTTTTCATGTGTTCATATACAACAATTAAGTAGATAGAGAGGGGAGGACACTGGACTCTAACAAAAACTTTGCAAAATTTACAAATTACATCTCTCTAGTACTTATAAGTAAGTACTACAGCTCTCTAGTACTTATAAGTAAGTAAGTATTGAGTAAAAACACGGACGAAACTTTGGATTGTTTATTACGGAACCCTAAAAAGGAAGTAACTAATAATAATTTCTACTGAAACTGAATGTAAACTCACCTTAGACGTATTATAATCATCTAGTTCAGTAAACACTTTTTTCCAATATGTCTTATTGTTGTTGATTGCCTCCGACGCCTCATATTTGGAAGATCTGATATATGGGACTCTGCGTGGTATTCTGGACTTCTTATTTTCCATATTTTGGACGAAACACAATTGCAGCCGTATAGATTAACATCCAGTTGGTCTGCACAGCGGCACGCCGCAGTTTGCACTCCACAAGTTTGGAACAGAGGCAAAACAACGCAAAGCTCAATAACATTACCTTTAGTATGACTAGAAGTGACTTGTTCAATTTAATATTTATAATGCAATGCCTCTTTTATGCTGAACTGGAGAAAAGAAAAACGAAAAATGTTCCAGCTGCTTCTCTTCCCGCTCACGTCGTAAAAGCCAACCGACGGAATGGGCGAAAATCTGAGGAATTATATTAGTAGGCGATGCGGTTAGCAACCCATCCCTATTTTGATTCCATTTCATCCAAATGCCATCCAACATGCTAAACGTGGCTGTTAGGTTTTAACGACCTTCACTCTGTCTACCCTGCAAGGAAAAAAGGACGTGTAGTATTGCCGTCGTTATTGGTATATTTTTTCCAGCACAAATAAAAGTGCACAAACAAAATCATATTTAATCGGCAAGTGAAAGTATCTAAAGGGCAAAAACATGGTAATTTCATAAATGATATGCTTTGACCCAGGACCTGCGTTGTTTGTGATTAAAAACAAATTAAATACGATAAAAATCACATTCAAGAAGTGCCTTGTATTTTTAATTGAATACAATATTAGTTTCCTCTCATTCAATATTTTAAAAGAAAACACTTAATTGCTTTGATTTATTTTACTTTGATATTTACATTATTAAATTTAATGTGTTTAGAGCGTTAAATAAAACAAATTATGATTTTAGTGTTGTGTCGTGCTCAAAATTTTTGAGAACGGTGAGAACGGGTCGGAAGCTTTTCCTGAAAATTTCTTCTTCTTTCTCTCAAATGCGGGAATTATTGAGAAGTTCTCGAGAATAATTGGAAATTTCCCGCAAATTCCCGTGCGAAAGAATTCATGAGAACAGAGAATTTCTCTCCGGCACATCACTAATGATATTATAATAATATTTTGCCTGAATAGGTATATAGAGTAAGGTCTTAATTTAATAGTTATTAAATTAGTAACATAGGTATAATTACAAAAATACTTGTAATTAATGAACTCAACAAATACCTAAGGATAACTTTTGTGTCGCCTCTATTTTTTGAAAAGCTATGGTTTGTGTACATCGTTGCTATGTCACTACCTGTAACAATAAATACAATTAATTTGAGCTCAATATTCCACCGTATGAAATAACTGAATAGGTTTATTCTGAATTACCTATGAGTTATAAGTACTTTTAACAATGCAGATACTATAATCGTTTACTTGTATTTACTTTGTTCTATCAGTTGTGCTTCTTCAGTGAACCTAAGCAAATATTTATGTTATCATAGATAAGATTAGATAGATTTAATTAAATGTCTCCAAATTATGGTTTTACATATATCAGGATATGTTGTACAGTATTACTGGTTGTAGAATGCAAAGATACGGTTGTGCAGCGACGCGTTTGATCAATAGTCGCGATGGACGTAGGTACCTTGTATAAACACGAACGCATGCCTCGCGTAAAACCGGCAGAGCCGCGGCAAACGCGCGCCATCCAAAATCTACGGGGCTGGCATATTTACGAGGCAAATCAATTTATACATCCACGGCAACATCCGGGAATCCGATAGATTTAAGTTCTGAATTCTTTGTTTTTGCCAAACCAGACGGAGCATATTACAGTCTAACTTAAATTAAATTGAAATTTGTTCTGTTGGTCAAAAATAGAAAGACACTAAAATACTTAGTTAGCAAATATTAAAAAAAATACAAGCTAGCCTTATAAGTATACATACAACTTATATGATTTTTGTAATCCATACTGAACTTAATAATATAAATGCGAAAGATTTGAAGCGTAAAGTGGTTATAGACAGTTGTACAGACTGAGTTACAGTCTGTACAACTGTCTATAACCGCTTTACACTTCCACTAAGTACTATACCAACTGCGATAATTTGTTATGAAGATAGTTTGAGGCCTGGGTACCTTTCATCCTGGAAAACCCTACTGTTCCCGAGGGACCACGCCGACGTTGCCGGCGAAAGCAAGTGATCTATAATTTTTGTTTTGTTTCTACGATGGATCTAATAATGATTCCAGAAATCCTTTCAGCCATTTCGTGAGGATACGCGCAAAAACATTAACCTCCTGTACTCCTGAATTTGGATAAAATATGAGTCGCGGATACTCATGTAATATGCCGTGGCAGTTGTTATGTTTTCCACAAAAAAAGAAGTAGTCCAAGTAAACGAACGAACTTAATATAACATTTTTAATTATACCTATAGCTATTTTAGCCGTGTGGTATCCGGCAGAGTAGAATAGGACCACTCCAAGTCTTCCCGTGGATGTCGTAGAAGGCGACTTAGGAAATACAAGCTAAACAAAGCTTATAAACATCTAAGAGACCTCTCCAACCCGTCTGGCCAGCGTGGGGAGTGAAGGCCAAGTCCTCCAGCTGCTCTGGCCAAGTATGGCCCTAGTAGTACAGAGAGGGTCGTGCTTCTGTAGTGGAGACTCAAAAGGACCTGATGATGATGATGATGATAGCTATTTGACTCGTAAAGGAGAAGGAGATACCTAATTAAAACAATGTTAGATAACCCTATATTAATTCGTAATCGTAAAGAAACTAGTATTATTTAACAATAAGAGTTTTTTCCTACTTTGGTTAAAAAGTACAGTCGAATGGTTTACACTAACTGAAATAACCCTACAATGAAAAGATGAATAAACTGTTCGGGAGTGAAGTTAGCAAGTTTATTCAGACGGTGCAGTTGTGTCAGATTTCACGGAACTGCCGCTTAACACAATATTATGGAACAGCGAAACGTCAAGTTGGCATAACACTGTTTAACTTTGCCTGACGAAAGGAGAAAATCACATTTTTGTTGTCATTTGTTTATTGACCTGTACCTAAGTCTTATTACTTATTCGTAGACCTAAATATTTTTACACGTTTCTTAATAGCTAAACCTGTATGTTTGCTTTCTCGTTTGTTTGAAACCGACTTTTTGAACTCGATTTAGACCTACTTTAAACGGTCAGATTTAATTTCACCATAAAGTATTTTTTTTTGTATGTAGTATGGTAGAATATGTAAGTATATTTATGTTCAAATATATATATGCGCTGTGCAGTTTGTAGCCACTTCTTTTGCACTCTGCTTTGGAAACGGCATTGAACTTAGCTGTAGGTAAGTAAAATATTGACTAAACAATCATTTATGCATGTAAATAACAACGTGTAAAGAAAGTTAACATTAGTCAAATGATATTTAAAATAACTTACGATGAATAAAATGTTTAAGTCTTGACTATTCCAATTTATATAGGTATTTAAATTTTTAGAGAGAAGTTATATTTTTTAAGAAAACTTATTGCGTTTAATTGTAAGATATTTCAAAACTGAATAATAAAATTAATAATAGCTAATTTATGAAACAATTTGTAAAATAACTTTGCTTGCAAGAGATAAAAGCTTAATTTTGTATCGGAAAATGTGCTTTTGTGCCTGAATTAACATTTCTTGCTTTTCATGACCATTCATCTGTTTTGTTCGATAGATAAGTTTGTCATGTCCTTAATCTGAAAAGAACACCTGAATGGGTTTCTTCGCATTATTTCATCTTGACTCATTACTGTTAAAACATTTAAGAAGAGCAAATATTGGTTGAAAAGAGATTTTCGTTTACTCAATTTGACCGGCGAGCTCCGTGGAGCAGTGGTTAACACGCCAGCCTGCGATACGAGAGTGCCCGGGTTCGATGCCCGGTCAGTTCAAGATGGAAAATGATTTTTTTCAGATTGACCTGGTTCTTGGATGTTTATCTATATATGTATTAGTTATAAAATATAGCATCGTTGAGTTAGTATCCCATAACACAAGTCTCGAACTTACTTTGGGGCTAGCTCAATCTGTGTGATTTGTCCATATATATTTATTTATTTAATTCGGTTGATTTTAATGTGACTTTTCCTAATTAGTACGTAAAATAATCTACGTGGACTCTTTTTGAAATAAAAACTGATAGCTATTATATAAATGTATTAAGAACTTAAATGATCATTTAGTATCAATAATTTTTCACTTTCTCAATTTTATCTTCATATGCATGTGAGTCTCAAAAAATATCCACTTAGGCATGTGACCTAAGAGATGTGAAATAAATGATTTGGTTTTTCTTTGTGTCCAATCATGATCCATCTACTTCATCCACCCTCGTGGTATACACACATACTATCTATAACGTGTTTTTTCCTTGCGGGATAGACAAAGCGCAAGTATATAAGCCCTAAAAGTCCACCTTTAACATGTTTGTATGGTGGGTGTGTTGGTGAAAAACGGAATCAAAATAGTGATGGGTTGCTAATCGCATTGCTTATTGACATGATTCCTCAGATTTTCTCAGAGATCTCAGATCTGCGCGAGAAGAGTTAGCAGCTAGCACATTTTACGTTTTCTTCTTTTCTTTTAGTCTAACATGATAGCAATCCACGTGGTATAATTCTATGATAAGTCGTTGAATAAATAAAACAAATCGTTGTCTGTAAATTCGGTTTACGGACGATAATTTTCTGTAATAACGGTGGAAGACAGATAGATGCGTCACAAGCCGAACACTTAGGCCGATCGTGCCTCTATCGCTTGATCCGCGCTCTTGCTTGCGGACACGCGAACGGAACGTAACACTATTTCGTGCGTGCAGCCGGCGTTTACCGATTTATAAGACGTTATCACATCTCCTCTGCGTGTCGCGTGAAATTCCGACACTCAATATTCAGTTAAACAGTTGGTATGTTTCAAAAGATGTTCCTTTAATTCATGTCGTTTACACGTGGGTTGCGCCAGGAATGTGATGAGACATTCGTGAATACGGGAGACATTCACGCCGAAGCTGACGCCGACGACCTAATAAGTTAACTTGTTACGGGACTTGTGTAAATTTACCTTTACGCCCGATATCCCCGCGCGCATCCGACCCGGCATTATTCTTAGCTAACGGAGTAATTTACACCGGCGTGTAGTAAACGCGAAATTTGACAATTAAACAAATTAAACTTGAGTGCACGGGAATTCTAATAATAGTTTGTTTTATTTTATTTGAGCGAATTATTTAGCCAATTTAATTAATGTTTTACATACATAAAACATACATAAAGTGGAACATAAAACCTCCTCCATTTTCGAAGTCGCTTAAAAAGACAAGAGCTCTTTTCATTTGGAAAAAAATAGTACATTACTGTAGAGACCGGGAAGCAAGGGATTGCCAGACGAGTAGAGTTTTCAAGGCCGAGCGTTAGCCAGGCCTTGGCAATAACTACGAGTTCGGAGAGTCGATTTCCGACAAAGGCATGTATAGTGCTTTTCTCAATAAATGTGAGGAAATAAGGGAAGACGTAATACTGGGAATAAATGAGTATAATATAAAAACACGATAATAGTATGTACATTTTTATTTTCATATTTTTTTTACAGCATTTGGCTTTCTAGGCCTTTTTCTAACTCTTCATATTTTTCAACGTGTTATTGATGAAATGATGGTGTAATTCATTTCGTTGATTCAATGGAGCCTCTGGTTTCATCATAGACGACGCAGTAAGGTGAGCAACCAACAGCCCGCTATGTAAATGTCTGAATCTGCACCCGTCTGCACCACAGCCGCACCGTGACACTTTATTTTAGTTATTCCATACATTGTTCATAAACATAGGCATTTATAACACCAAATTACACCGATTTTACATTATAATATCCACTAGAAGCAATCTGCAAATCAATCTAAAACAAAAACCGTACAGTCCGCCGAAACTCTAATACATTCCAGCGATATTTTCTTATAAGTTTTTTAATTGTCAAATAGTGGTAAAGAAACAAAGCCCATACAGCCCAGTCATATTTTACACAAAAAAATTAATACCATATTTATTGTTTTTTTTCTTTCGCAACGAAAATTCTCTCGGGCTCATTCTCGACCAAGGTGGCAACAATTTTTTTCATATTGATCTGGGTCTTGGATTTAATGGGTCTTTATTTGGATGGTCCTATTGTTGGAGTACGCACCTCACAAGGAGAGCACGCGCTTGTTTTTACTTCTAAATTGGCCGCGATTGTCTAATTATCCATTTCCACTCTTTCATTCCCATCTTCTCGCGCAGCGCAAGCACCTAAAAGCTCATATCAAAAACATTGTAAAAACGTGGAGACAAGCCAAGGATTACACGGAATTTAATTCGCAATAGCATCTTTCATTTGAAGACCCCAAGAATACCAAACATCGTGGTGAACCGTCGTCGCCGCATCGCGACCACGCCAGCACACAGACCAGCGTGACGAAGTTAAGGCGTTGGAGAAACAGCAGCCTGCTATTACAACACGGTACGGTCAGACATCCTCTCTAACCGCCCTATGGGTTTTATTCACGTTTCATTGCCTTGGGATCAGCTTTGCACCGCCAACCGCCAAAATGAGCTTTTCTGACGAGGGAGCCAAGATTAAACAGGACAGGTCTCCCAGACTATCCGCTCGAAGCAAAACAGACAGCCAGCTTTTAGCCGAACTCATCAAATCCAGAGGAATTGTGAAAGGCAGGCTAAGAAGATTAACGACTGATTAATGTCTGCTCTGGCCAAGTATGGCTCCGGTGGTACAGAAGGTCATGCTCCTGCAGTGGAAACTAAAATGACCTGATGATAATGATGTTGATGAATGAAAATTAAGCATATTGTTGCGTTATTTTATACCAAAATTTTAATAAAATTATTGTTATATTCAAATACTTATATGCTCGACGAGTGATTTTTTTATAAAGTGGTAGCTATTGGCTGTATGACAAGTTACATTGTACAAGTTACATAGATTAATTTAAAAGTTTTGAGCAGCGGCCAGGAATGAATTTTCATACTTACTTTCCTGGCCTAGGCCGGTAAAGTAATGCACCAGCCAAGAATTACAAACTTCGTGTCTTCTTTTTACTGCAATAATACCTTCCGAGCATGTTTGTATATATTTTCTCTTTACAGGATAAAATCCCGTACTGTAAAATGTGACTTGTTTTATACACCTACGACCAAAACGGTGTTATTGTTTGTGTGTGTTTCTATATTTAACAGATTTAGACGTAAATTAGGTAACGTTAAAATCATTCCAATATCTATACATATAATAAAACAGTAAAAATATTTTGTCTGTACATTTAGAATATTTTGACTGAAATGGATAGAGGGACACTTAAAAATAATAATAGAATGAAAAAAAAAAAATCGAATTTCTTGTCTGTCTGTTTGTCGAGTAAAATATATTTTTCTTAAAAATCATCGCTTAATGACGGGGTATAACGGAGATGCAAAGTTAGTATGGACATTTTATAATTTCTGGACGTTCTGGATTACAATTAAAAAGATATATGTAGGTAAAACCGACGAAATTTTCGCCTGAAGGCATAAAATAGGGGAGTAAAGTTAGTATGGATTTTTTTTCATTTCTAGTCTTAGAAGTATGAAAATAAGTATATACGTTCTAGATTACAATTAAAAAAGATTTGTGTAGGTGAAATGGGCAAAATCCTCTCCTTAAGGGCTAAAGATATATGCAGGTGAAATGTATTTAATTTTTAATACATTTCACCCTTAAGGGGAAAAAGCAGAGGGGGAGGGGTTTGTATGGAATTTTTATCATTTCTACTGTTCCCAAGGGAACGACATTAACGCGGGCCGAGCCGCGGGCAACAGCTAGTCTGCTATATTTTTTTATCAAGGCACCTTTTTTTTAATAAAATCTTGTATGTTTTCACGTGTGTACGTATATTAATATGTAAACATCTTTTTTTATTCCGCGTTTGAATAAAAAATAGAAAACTTTGTGAAACATTTTCAATCACGCCAATTTATCGCAGTTTTCATGTACTCTATATCGGAAGTTGCTAAACAAATTCGGCATGGCAAACAAGAACAAATGAATGGAGTTTAGCGAGTAACCGCGAAGATACTGCGAGCAATTTGTGATCTCGGGGACTGGTTTATGCTCACACCTGGTTAAATGGGACTCCTCTCATACATCACCTCTGACGGCACCTACACTACTATTTACATTATGACTATGACTTTGTAATATGCAATATATTTGTCATGAAATGTAGATTTTGTTGATGTTTTCATATAAAAAATGTGATGGACAAAGAAAATATATTATGGGTACGCTGGGAAACTGAATTCATTCATTTCAGACTTTTAAGACTAGCTGTTATAGAAATAACAACTGTGACCAAAGGTTTGGCGAAGGTTAAATGTAAATAAAAAACTTTGATTGTAAGTAAAAGAAAATATTTAATATTTATAAAAAATATAGAATAATAAAGATTCATGTAAAGATAGCAATAAAAATAAAAAAGTATCATTAAAAGTATCAAAGTGATAAAAATTACAATATCAAAATGGTAAATTAAAACCTTCGTCATTAAATATATCCATCAATTTAGGATGACTGTGAATTAAATTATTCAACATAAATTTCCGTTCTTGCATGATATCGTCAATGGTTTTCTGTCTGTCTATTTTATGATCAGTGGTACTTGTAGCAGCAGAATTATTGTGAGCGGTAGCTCTGCCATCACTGCAAGAACATTTTTTATGCAAATCTTCAATGAAACTCTCTTGACTTGAAAATTGCGTTTCTGCATTGCAACATCGTTCTTCAGTTGCAGCAAATGGCACTTTTTTTAATACTACATCTAGAGGATTTATTAATTTTGGTGTATATATTGATTCCTGTGTTTCTTGATAAAATTTCAATAGTTGAAAATTTTCTTCAGAGAAATTTAAAAATGAATCTATGGGAGACAAAGAATTATATTCAAGGACACCCTGACATTTTCTGGCTGGACATTCCTTAAGTTTATGTATATCTTCAATAAGCAATGGTTCAATAGCAGACTCTTTACTTTGAAACTTTATTGGTAGCATAGTTTTACTAGTATTGTTACTTTGTTTTTTTTCTTGGCCCTTTTGAGGCTCTTCTTCTTGGTATGAACAACATTTGCACTTTTGAGGTAACAAAACATTTTTTACTTGTTCAAAATTTTCACACTTAGCGTAAACAAATTGTCTCCCAACCCTCATATAAGGTAAATTTACTTCTGAAGGTATCGTTTCAAAGCTGCCATATTGCGTAGGAACGTCATCTCTCATATCACCAATAATTTCAAATGGTTTTTTGTCGCAACTATTTAGCGTTGGCTCAGGCTTTTCAAAATTAAAACAGTTATTTTTATCTATAAGGATAGAGTGGACACTTACAGGAGATTTTTGTATTTCATTTAATTGTAAAACCACCATTTTCTCCAGATCTAATAGGAAAGTTGTCTGTTCTGGTAATAACTTTAAACTAAATCCAATAAATTTTAAAAACAGCTGCGCAATTTTTAATACCTTATCTTCCCAATCTTTCATACTTCCGACTTTTGTGTTCGGCAAATCGTTTAGAATCTTTTGAGTCATTTTTAAAGTATTCATTTTATCGGACATTTCTGTCATGTGATGATTATTAATAACAAACTGATTAATTTTACATTTTCTTCTTTCCTCGCAAAGAATATACATGGTATTTGTAATTTGTTCTGCCTCTGCTTGATTAAGAAAAGCGCGTAAAGTATCATTTTTCTCAACTAAAGCTTGATTAATCAATTTGTTGTGCCTGTGCAATACTTGTGCAAGGAGCATACTATAATAGTGCTTTATTTTTTCAACTTCGCAATTAAATTTTCTTTTTAAAATGGTATCTAACTTTTGTTTCTCGAATTTAACCTGGTTTTTTCCATTTATATCAAAATCTTTTATTGTATTAGCTCGCACACCAATCAAAACTGATTTTATTTCTGCTCTTAATTTATCTTCCATTTCTTGTAGAGTTTGTTCATAAAACTTTGTTGCTTCTTTCACAAATATTTCAATTTTCTTAGAAAAAGATTGCTCACTTACTCTTTTTACTTGTTTATGAATGGATTCTATTTTATCATCTAATACAATTTGCCATGCAGCTTCGTTTTCTTCAAGCAGATCAGTTAATTTCGCATCAAATTCATCACGTTCTATTTCTAGTATATTATCACCAATAGCAAGTATACCAGTATGTGTATTGCTCCTTAAAACTTTAGAAGTAAAGGGGGGCGCTGAAGCTAGCAAACCAATTAAGTAATCACTTGGTGATTTCCAAGTCTCTTTTGTTATCAGCAAACTGAGAGCACAAGCTTCCTCATCTTCATCAGTTTGTTCTTCGATAGATGGTTGATACTCACAGTAATTATCAACAAGATATATATCAGTAAATGTATCTGTCATTCGTAGTAATCTGTCATTGTAGTCTTTACTTTTATGATGATGAGACTTTCCATTTTCACCAATGATGCTGTGTTCCATTTTTATTATAATAAAATAATTAAATTATTAAACATGTATTTCAAAAGAAATTGTTATAAACAAAGAAAAAAAAACAAGATGGAATGACTTGACATTATTGGACAAGTAAATAAAATATGTACTAAAGACATAGAAGAATGCAATTTTTTTTTAAATCTATGACTAAAGAGGACATACATAAGTTATAAAAGGTTTATGTTACTATTTTAAATAAAATCGGTCAAGGGTGAGAAAGTGTAAGAATATGTATAATTCAATTCAATTCATTTATTCTTAAAACAATAATACCTACATTGCATGCGAATATTTTTACTTAAAACTAGTAATAATAAACTAGAGGATATTTTGGAACTGGGCGTAAAATCTGTTTCTGACCTGGCAAAATATATTATTTACAAGCTTTCGCCCGCGGCTCTGCCCGCGTGAATGTCGATCCCTCGGGAACAGTACTTTTTCTTTTACTTTTGAGATAAAATGTACCCTATGTCCTTCTCCGTACACCACATAACTTGTGTGTAAAATTTCATGATGATCGGTTCAGTAGTTACAACGTGAAAGCGTAACAAAGAAACAAACTCACTTTCGCATTTATAATATTAATAGTAATTAGGGTGTAAATGGGTGCGCATTTTTTCGCTCATCTTCTATAGGTCCTATTATCGAAAATCTGAAAATATTTCTCATACCATTTTACATTTGACGAGATGCTTGACGAGAGCATAGCTGTCAAGTAAGAGCAGCAAAATCTGTTTTACAAAGAGAGTTTCGGTTAAACGCTTGACAAAAGCATAGCTATCAAGTAAGAGCAGCCGAATCTGTTTTACAGAGAGAGTTTTGGTTAAGCGCTTTACGAGACCATGGCTGTCAAGTAAGAGCAGGCGAATCTGTTTTACAGAGAGTTTCGATTAAGCGCTTGACGAGAGCATATAGCTGTCAAGGAAGAGCAGCTGAATCTGTTTTACAGTAAGAGTTACGATTAAGCGCTTGACGAGAGCAGAGCTGTCAAGTAAGAGCAGCCGAATCTGTTCTACAGAGAGAGTTTCAGTTAAGACGGTACTGCACGAAATTGTGAAAATTGACGTGTTTTCAAATCACTAGTACTACGCGCTGAATTAATCAAATACATCAAAAGTATTTGTATAATTTAGGTCGATCCTTGAATAAGATTGCCCCCTTGTTGGACTTTGAAACAGATACATATGAAATTGAATAATGATATATATATGTTATGATGTCTAAATACATTTTTCTTCGAAAACTTCGTAATTTTTACGTCTAAAGCAATAATTTTTACATGAAAATATTGATATCTTCATCTTGGAGATCGCCTGAGATCGCCCCCATTCTTATTTCTTTTATAAAAATATAAATATGAAAATATTAAGACTTTTCATCTTTTTTCCTCATCGCCTAATGGTTCTGCGCAGCCTAATGGCTTGCGCAGTGGCGACGTTTTACGTTCGCTCGGCACCCGCTTAAGCGCTTTACGAGACCATGGCTGTCAAGTAAGAGCAGGCGAATCTGTTTTACAGAGAGTTTCGATTAAGCGCTTGACGAGAGCATATAGCTGTCAAGGAAGAGCAGCTGAATCTGTTTTACAGTAAGAGTTACGATTAAGCGCTTGACGAGAGCAGAGCTGTCAAGTAAGAGCAGGCGAATCTGTTTTACAGAGAGTTTCGATTAAGCGCTTGACGAGAGCATATAGCTGTCAAGGAAGAGCAGCTGAATCTGTTTTACAGTAAGAGTTACGATTAAGCGCTTGACGAGAGCAGAGCTGTCAAGTAAGAGCAGCCGAATCTGTTCTACAGAGAGAGTTTCAGTTAAGACGGTACTGCACGAAATTGTGAAAATTGACGTGTTTTCAAATCACTAGTACTACGCGCTGAATTAATCAAATACATCAAAAGTATTTGTATAATTTAGGTCGATCCTTGAATAAGATTGCCCCCTTGTTGGACTTTGAAACAGATACATATGAAATTGAATAATGATATATATATGTTATGATGTCTAAATACATTTTTCTTCGAAAACTTCGTAATTTTTACGTCTAAAGCAATAATTTTTACATGAAAATATTGATATCTTCATCTTGGAGATCGCCTGAGATCGCCCCCATTCTTATTTCTTTTATAAAAATATAAATATGAAAATATTAAGACTTTTCATCTTTTTTCCTCATCGCCTAATGGTTCTGCGCAGCCTAATGGCTTGCGCAGTGGCGACGTTTTACGTTCGCTCGGCACCCGCTTAAGCGCTTTACGAGACCATGGCTGTCAAGTAAGAGCAGGCGAATCTGTTTTACAGAGAGTTTCGATTAAGCGCTTGACGAGAGCATATAGCTGTCAAGGAAGAGCAGCTGAATCTGTTTTACAGTAAGAGTTACGATTAAGCGCTTGACGAGAGCAGAGCTGTCAAGTAAGAGCAGGCGAATCTGTTTTACAGAGAGTTTCGATTAAGCGCTTGACGAGAGCATATAGCTGTCAAGGAAGAGCAGCTGAATCTGTTTTACAGTAAGAGTTACGATTAAGCGCTTGACGAGAGCAGAGCTGTCAAGTAAGAGCAGCCGAATCTGTTCTACAGAGAGAGTTTCAGTTAAGACGGTACTGCACGAAATTGTGAAAATTGACGTGTTTTCAAATCACTAGTACTACGCGCTGAATTAATCAAATACATCAAAAGTATTTGTATAATTTAGGTCGATCCTTGAATAAGATTGCCCCCTTGTTGGACTTTGAAACAGATACATATGAAATTGAATAATGATATATATATGTTATGATGTCTAAATACATTTTTCTTCGAAAACTTCGTAATGTTTACGTCTAAAGCAATAATTTTTACATGAAAATATTGATATCTTCATCTTGGAGATCGCCTGAGATCGCCCCCATTCTTATTTCTTTTATAAAAATATAAATATGAAAATATTAAGAGTTTTCATCTTTTTTCCTCATCGCCTAATGGTTCTGCGCAGCCTAATGGCTTGCGCAGTGGCGACGTTTTACGTTCGCTCGGCACCCGCTTAAGCGCTTTACGAGAGCATAGCTGTCAAGTAAGAGCAGCCGAATCTGTTCTACAGAGATAGGTTCGATTAAGTGTGTAAACACACTATGCCGAAGATACGCGGCCGAAGATCCGCGGCTGATCATACGCTCCAACGTATCCGGCTGAGAAGACACACTATAAGAGCCGAAGCTACGCGGCAGAAGGTCGGCGGGCAGTGCGCAGCGTTGCTATGAACGTCAAGATGACGGGACCACCCACGGTTTACCGAATATCATGTGCCTAGGATATACTACAATATTGTACTAAATTTTTGAAAAAATAATCCCGAATGTAGGATGTATAAAGTAATATACCCATGCTTACTCACAAGACATTTTCAATGTCCTTGTCAATCTGTCAAATGATGATGACATTGATGGCCAAGTCTTATGAGTTGCCAGGTTGGGGAATATTTTCCCCGAAATTCGGAAATATACATTGAACTTTTTTTTTGGGATACGATATATTACTTGGAATGAAAGCGCGGATCCAGGGATAGGGATATGACCCCCCTTGAGCTGGGTATACATAGGTTCCAATTCAACACAAAGGAAGGAATATTGCTCGCGCCCTACTAGTAACGAAAGTAATAATAATATCGCGTGACAACCCGTCCCCGGCTAGAAGGTGAAAGTTGCATACTCTGCCTGTTTGTTCGTGCTCAAAAAACGTAAAAATGCTTAACTTCACAAAAGCATACCCATCGTATATTGAATTGCGTAGAAAGTGATCACTCGTTTCTCGCGAAGACAAAAGAGAAAAAAAAATTGTTATTTAATTAAATTATTTTGTTGTACCTATGTATAGCAATAAAATACTCTCAACTGATAATAAATAAATAAATATTAGGGACATATCACACAAATTAAGCTAGCCCCACAGTAAGTTGATAACTTGTGTCGTAGGATACTAACTCAACAATACCTACTGGCAATAAAATACTATCTCTTTTTACTAAGAATTACTATTATAATTAGTATTGAAGCCTTCCCTGACTAGACCTTAACTATGACCCCCCATCCACCATCTTGAAAGTGGGAACCCACCAATCGCGCCGAACTTCGGCTAAGCGCGTAATATACGCGCCGCCGAAGATCGGCTGTACGCGATAAAGAGGCGTAGTTTCTGCATAATGCGTCGTCTCTCATACAAATAGTATTGCAGGCATCATCACGCCGAGCTTAGAAATTTATATACAGTGTATTTACACACTAAGCGCTTTACGAGAGCATAATTCTCTAGAGCAGGCAAATCTGCTGAACAGCGAGAGATTCGATTAAGATTGTTAAAAGAAAATAATTCTTACATACGAGCTACTGAAATGTATTAAATATAAGGTTTAATAACAAAATCAATAATATAATATGTGACCATGATTGCGACATTTACCTCTAAACTAAAAGGAGATATCCAAATCAAGACACAAATCACAAAATAAATTAAGTCGTGCTTTGCTGCCGCACAATGCTATTTTGATATACTGTTAATAAATTAAGAAATAAGTGTAAGGGAAATGGGATATGGTGGAGAATTTCGGCACCGAGATTGAATCGTGCTGTTGCTCAGATGGCAGAGCATAAGTCGTACATAGACTTAGGTCGCCGGTTCAAGTCCCGCCCGCATGAAATTTTTTCACCATATTTTATTTCTTATTTTATTTCTTAATTTAGTGTAGATCCAGGTGAAGTACCAGGTATACCTAAGCTCTTCACAGACTTGTCAACGTTTACTATCAAGAATTATAAAACTTATAATCCTTACTTCCTTATCCTTTCTTTATTCTTTACTTTCCTTACTAATATTATAAATGCGAAAGTGAGTTTGTTTGTTATGCCTTCACGCCGTAACTACTGAACAGATTATCAAACATTTTGCATACAAGTTTTCTGAAAAACGGAGAAAACTAATTCATCCCGGAAAAAAGTACTGTTCTTAAGAAAACGACGTTGATGCAAGAGAAGCCACGGACGAAAGCTAGTAATATTATAAATGCGGAAGTCAATTTGTTTGCTACACTTTCACGCCTTTACTACTGAACCTAGCATTATGAAATTTTGCATACACGTTATCTAAGTATCACGTCTTATTCATCGTTCGAGTAACCAAACCATTACTGACAATTCCCTGAATAATGAATATTGATATAAATTTAAAAAAATACCTACAATATTAGTAATTCTCAGTATAACAGCACCCAAGACCGAAAAATACATATTTATATGATCCCTAAAAACAACGATAGTCAACTTTTTTGAAATTCGAGTAAAAGAAAACTCATAAGAAAACAAAATATCATTTTATACCTCACAATTATTCTCCTACATACATCCACCGACTTATACCGCACTCTTTCTAACATAAGGTTTGGCACATCATGCCGTCTCTTTCTACTTTGGCGCAAAGCTGCGTCGCTGTGTTTGCGCGCATCCGTGCCGCCCGATATTTTTTTCGTGAACATCTGTATGATTAGTTTGCAGCATTGTTCCCATAGGAAAAGTTGTTCATTTTGATGGTCTGATTCACCCCTTTAAGGGTCCGAAACGATAAAAATGTCACCGTGTATACAGTTTGTAAACAGTGTTCACAGTGTTGCATCATCTTTGTAAACATTTATATACAAATCTTTGTAAACATGTTTATACAAAGGTGATGAAACTTGTTAGTGAAACATGATGCCGTGCGCTCCACTTTGAGAGGAGAACAAGACGAAACATCTAGTTTACTTATTCTTCTGAGCTAGTTTATAAACAAAAGTCAACAGGTGTGGACGTGTGTTGTACTAGTTTGTTTCAGAAACAGTGTTTATGATAAACTTGTTCATAAATAATTTATTAACAAATATTACCTAATAAATACGTGCCTTTCCCGTAGATGATTGTGATCCACCTTAGAGATAAGATGTGATTCACTCATTTTTCTTTTAAAATGCAATAGTTCCTCCTCCGGCCAAGATCTGTTCAAGTGGATATCATACATTGATATTTCCAGGAACGGGTTCTGGTAGGAGCCTACATGAAATCAACTTCTCCAAACGGCCTCCATGTGTTGGATCTATATTCACGCAAGCCTTCAAAAGAACTGGGGTAACACTCGTTACATTGATAGGTACATTTTTTTAAATCTAAACTTTACTAGTTATGATTAAATAAAGAGGGGGCTTTTCTCAGCAATGGGTCATAAGAAAATGCAATACAATATATTTTCAAATGCCAAAATTATATTATAATAAAAAATAGCATTTAACAATAAAATATTAAAAATACCTCTAAAATAAACATTAATTAAACTACATACAAAACCTACATGGAAAAATCAAAACTTTCATCAGTAAACACTTTAAGAAGTTTGGGATGGTCTTGCATTAATCTTTGTAGAGATATTTTACGCTTCGTTAACATTTCATCGATGTATTTTTGGGGATTTTCATCTTTGGGACGACTGTAGTTTACAGGAGTACTACTACGAGTGCAATCACATTCTAGAGTTATATTCAGATCTTCTTGGCTAGAATATTGCGTCCCTACATTGTGACATTTTTCTGTGGTTTTTGCATAAGGTACTTCTCGAAAAACTATATCTTCTGGTGAAAAGAACTCTGGTGGAAAATCTTTTTTTGGCGATGACCCAAGAATTACTCTTAATCTTCGTAAGTTTTCTTCAGAGTAATTTATATACGATTCTAAGTAAGGAAACGAAAATCTTTTAGCCCAATCTTTACACTGCTTTGAAAGACATTCACCAGCGCGACCAAAATCATCGAATAATATACGTTCATAAGATGATTCACTCGTAGCTGTATGTTCACTTGGTTCTTGTACGGGTAAGTTTTCTGTGAACGTGACTTGAGATGGTTCTTTTTCCATAGTTTTTGATAAACACTTACATTTTTGAGATTCCAAAAATGCTTTAACTTCCTCAAATTTGTGGCATTTGGCATAAATATACTGTCTTTGAAGTCTAACAAAAGGTAAGTCTACATCTGGAGGTATTGTTTCAGAGCTACCATAAGTAGTTGGAGTTGATTCCGATGTATCACCAACGATTTCAAATGGTTCTTTCGTGCAGGGTTCAGCAGGCTCCTCAGTTTTTTCAAATTTGAAAACATTTTCTTCCACCAATATAGTCGGAGCATTAGAAGGTAACTTTTGTATCTCATTTAATTGCAATACAACCATTTTTTCTAGGTCCAGAAGAAAAGTGGTCTGCTCTGGTAACAATTTTAAACTAAAGCTTATAAATTTTAAAAATAGTTGCATGATTTTTCTGATTTTATCTTCGCATTCTTTATTTATATAAGAAAATCGCTTATCTTTTTTCTTAAAATCATCGAGCAAACCTTGTTTTTCTTTAATTATTTTAATTTTCTCTGAAATTTCTAACGTTTGGTAATTTTCTACTATAAATTGATTTATTTTGCATTTTTTCCTTTCTGTACACATAACATACATGGTACTTGATATTGTTTCTGCTTCAACTTGTCTCACAAAAGCTTGCAAAGCATCATTTTTTTCCTGTAACGCCTGGTTGTATAATTTTGTATTTCTGTAGTTCTCATTATTTAAAAGCAATTTATAATATTTCTGAATTTTTGTAACTTCAATGTGGTACTTATTTCTTAAAATTTCATTCAAGAGCCTTTTCTCTATTAACAATTTTGATTTTATTTTAGGATTCAAATCACTAATTACGTTTGCATGAGCGCTTACTAATACAATTTTTATTTGAGATTTTAAATGATCTTCTAAGTCTTGAAGAGATTTTTCATAGAATTTTGTACATACTTCGATCATAACTTTGCTTTTATCATTGAATATTTTATCGTATATTTTCTTAACCTTGCCAGCAATTTTATTCCTTTCGAATTCTAAAATAAACTCCCATGCTCCATTATTATCTTTGACGAGTTCGTTTACTCGAGCTATAAACTTGGCTTCTTCAGTTGTGAACACATCATCCCCAATAGCAAGTATCCCTTCATGTGTTATTCCTCTTGTAATTTTTGAAGTAAATGGGGGCTTTAGTTCTAATATACCTATCAATAAGTCACTTGGAGACTTCCATTCTTCTAGTGTTATTTCGTCTTTATTAGAAACTGCATTGACATCTGGTTGCGCTGGGAGTAAATCACTCAAAGGTTTTTTAAAGTCACAATAATCGTCATCGAAATATATTTCAGCGTAAGAACTCGTAACTCTTTCGCCATAATCGATAGTATTTATAATGTCGTTTGCCATAATAATAACAAATATTCTTCTTTTAATACTTCAATATTCATATACCTATTTTATAAATAATAAATATTTATAGAAAAAAAACTTTTGCACTCACGCATTCTGAGTGACATTTAAATTAAAATGACGTTATGACTTTCTATACCAAGTTTCAAGGAGATTGTTTTAAATATATATATCTAAGGAGGTTTTATTATTTATTCAGAAAAATCGTGGACTGCGTAGATAAATAAATATAACACAGACATGTTTTTTTTATTTGGATCATGTATCTTTCTAATATACCTGACAAACCTCATTCGGAATTTTTTCCGATAAAATCAAAGATAAAATATTATTTATAGTTGAATCTCTTAACCCTTTATCGACGGGGAGCTGGAAACCGAAGTCACCGCCCAATACGGGGTATTTTTTTACGTCAGTTATAAATTTGGCTTGACTTTACATGACGATATTTCCGAAAGTATAAGTTAAATGGAATTAATTTTTTGGAAAATATAAAAAAGAAAATAAATAAAATACTCACAAGAAACAAAATTCATTTTTACGTTCCAAATCACTGTTTTTTTAAAAACGATATATATCTTGGTATGATTACAGTTAAATAATTTATCACGGTTATTTAAATAATATAAATAAAATACCGTATTAACTAAGAAAACGCACATGTTAGGACCAGCAACATTATGACTATCTTTTAGTGATGTAATTTTCAAGGAACTTATCGACAATCTATAGGTTAACCTATAGTTTTTGGCAAAATATCAACAAATTCAAGTAAAATATCGATATGCAATATTATTTATTTTGCATATTTCTTATTTATATGCAACTGATAGAATTCTCTCACTCGTATTCATACTAATAATTTCCGAATTCATATCAACATACCTTCAAAAAGCCCTTAAATATGAAAAATATCGATATCATACCATCATTTACTGTTTACTTTACTACAAATCCGCCATGATGATTTTCTTTGCACATATCCCTGCAGTACGGGTGACGGCTAAATTCAATAGTGTTTTCGCGGCAATTTTTTCCACAATGAGACATCTAGTGATATTTTAGAAAACTTATACACCTAAGAGCGAAAGTCCTCAAGTTTTCGAGTATGTAGGCAAAACAGTTCTACCATAGACACATAATTAAAAAAATAGTTTGATAAGTTGTCTTTTCCAAATCAACTATAGATGACGACCGTATTGAGGCCTAATTTTCTCAAATCGACTACAGAGACACCCGTCCGTAGGTAAAGGGTTAAAGTACCGTGTCGTTGAAAGGGTAAAAAAATATGCAGTTCTACAAGAGCAGTGCCTCCAAACCCTAAGTTTATTTTCTTTCTGCACAGATTTTAAGATAAAAGTGTTAAATATGAAGTAATCCGGCCGTTGGTATACAAACAGTTTAGTAACGTGTCGACGGCCTACCTGTGATTAGCGGCGGTGATGTAAAGCAGCGCGGAGCCCCGCCGCTGAATTTAATTAAATACTTCCTTGCACCACCCACCTACTATTTCACCTCATGTACCTCCTGCTCGCCTTATCTCTCCCAACCGCTAAAGCACGTAGTAAATATTTTTCATACTAGCTTAAAGTAAGATTTGTTTCCCACCCTACAAGATACAAAATTTATTAGCGTACAAATGTATACTCTAATAAGTTTAGGAGCAAAAACATTCGATTTCTCCGTTGCGACTGCTCCAAATAGAAGCATGTGATAATAAATTGCAGACATATCTCGACTCTATTCTCATTACGGATGCGGCAATGTCCGACGGAGTTTCGTCATAACTCAGTCTCGGTTGAAATTATTTCCGTTGGGTCTGATGAGAAAACTAGAGGTGGAGAACTCCAAATGTAAGTATTCGCGCAACAAGCCGTGGAATAACGACGGGACATATTTCATTCTTAACGAAGTTAAATTTCCGGGAAGGCCTGTAAGAGCGTGCGTAACTCTGATAAAAGGCTACCCGCTACAATACCGATTTTGTATTTAGAAGTAATAAAATAAGTAAGTATATTCATTTCTATTACAATTAAATAAAATTTAAAAGCATAGACGTAAATGCTGGTAGTTGTTAATTAAAAAAGGGTAGTATTTAAACGAGTGACTGTAAATTCAAATTTAAATGTCAAAAAATACTAACTTGGGTTACAAAAATAATGAGTGAGCGACTAGCTGCGAGCGACGAAAAATCCACAAAACAGCAACTTGCAAAGATTATTTGAGTTGCATTTAATACAATATAGCCGCACTATAATATTTCAGCGACCGAATAATTATTTGAGTGACAACCTTAAGTCCTGCATTTTATTAAATATTTGGCAAATCGTTTATTTATAGTGAGCTACACTTTAAAATTAAATATTTCAAATAGGAAAACCACATGGGAAAATACTATCTTGAGCAGTACCTGGGCTCTAATTTTGAAAATTTGGTTATAAAATAACCAGTACAGGCAAGTAGTAACTAACTATCATCATCATCACCTGAGCGTATTCCCGGTTGCATTCTCAGCGGTAATGCTTCATACCCCGGGGTCCGCTTACCTATCCTAAGTGATTTCACGAGGTTACTGGTCTTTACACAAAGTGAGCAACTGCCGTCTGACCTCCGCAACACAAAGGGTAGAACAGAACTAATCCTAGGATAGGTTTAAACAAACGCTGGATGGCGTTTCGCGCGCACGGGTCAATCTGCAGTTTTCATTAAAACATCATATCATAATAGAAAACAAAAGCCCCCAAAAAGAATTTCAACAACCAATAATCATTAATAAACCAGCTTACAAAACGGTGCTAAAAGTCTACTTTTTAGTAGTTCGTTGTGTAAAACCTCGGATAGAAAAATCGTCTCTAATTTAATATTGAAGTCGCCCAGTATAAATTTCTAGTCACTCACTCAGTAATTCTTTCGCAGCTTACTTTTAGAAGCTCGTTTGATTTTTTTTGTTGATCAACGTTCGTCACCAGTTTAGTTAAATTTTCGCCAATCCAAATTCGTTTCGCTCAAATTATTAATAGAGTATATCATCATCAGTCGCAAAGTATTTTTTAATTCGCCCGGTTAAATATTCCCCATTAAAAAATACGCCCAGGTGCGAGTTGGACGCGCGCACCAATGGTTCTATACAAAAATTACTTGTTTATTCTAATAAAATAAAACTACTTTCGGACTTTTTTAATTATTACACAAATTTGAGTTATAAACTAGGTAACTCGCCTAATTTTGGGTACATTTTTTCATAATAATACATTAATTTTTTCATGACATTGATAGGCTCAATTTTGGTGGCTTTAAAGGATGCAATATGTGCCACCAAAATTAACAATTATCGATATTAGAGAAAAATAATTTGTTTCCTAATTAAATGTAAAGACATTTGCTTAGGAAATTATTGTTTCTTATTAATTATTAAGTCAATAAATATGTATTTTGTGTAAAACGGATTAACACGTGGTATATTAAAATATAGTGGTGATCAAGTCATGTTCGAAGGAGTATACTTTTACTTATTTTTAGGACGTCAAAGAAAAAAACAAACCAGAGAAAAACGACTGAAAAAGAAGATAGCTTAAAAGCAGAAGAAAACCTTAATAAAAGGGATCCTGAAAAAGCAGAAGAACTGAAATGAATAAATTTCAGTTTTGGTGGCATCACAAATTTAGGGTGTTTATATTTCAATAAAAAATATCAACATTCTATGCGAAATAAGAAAATCTGCAATCGCTTGGCTTTGTTTTTAATATTTACAATTGAATTCTGAAGAGAACCTTAAAAATATTGCAACACCAAAACTTTTACAAAATTGCTTACCTATGTTGATATTGAACTTGGTGTAAAATATCTACGATATTCTGTATTTACCTGACTGGTTTATATACCATTAGAAAGGTTACATTTTAAAGAAGAATATATAATGGTAAAAGGATTACCCTGATCTTTCAATTATGTTTCTGTCAGTTAAAAGTAATCAGATTAACGAAGAAATTCCAAACATCTTAAAAGTTAATTAAAAAAATTAGGGGAAAATGCAAAATTCGCCGCGAATAAAATTTTGACACTTATGAACCTACTGCCATCCCAAGAAAACCAACAAAACGTCGATTTAAGCATTTTTGTCATTGGATTTAGATATTAAAGTAACAGCTCTTTTGTATGAAGGGATAGTCTCCATCATACATAAGAAATACGAAAATACTTTTTTCTAAACCTAATTATGTATGTGATATTAATTTTGACTTGAGACGTCTACCGTTCTTGAGAAAGGCTCAGACAGACAGACCAATAAACAAGTGATCCTATAAATAGTTTATTTTTATCCTTTGAGGTACGTAACGTGAGATATGATACTACTACTATTACTGCTACTGTTGCTGCTCCGGAACGTGACATTTTTCGTGTATATGATTTACGAGTATAAGTGATCGTGAGACGTGATCGCGTCAACAACATAATATATGATGTTAGTAAATATAACGTTTACCCAAGAACTAAAAAAGATATCCAAAGTTAGTAGGCGTTTGACGCGTTCACAATAAAACAACAGTCATAATTCAGAAACTGGCAACAAGTTGGATTGTTTCCACACATCATATTGGCAAATAAATCTGTCGGCCGCTTATCTGCGTCAAACTTAATTCCCATGCATAATTCATCGGTGATGCCGAGAAGAGGAAACTTTCTCCTCCCGCTACAACACCCGTCTACCACCTGTCATTATTCTTTAGTTTTGTTTTCGCTTCTGTAAATTTGTTACTTACATAATACAAACTTTCATGATATATCTACTTTCGCATCCAAGTTCCATTTATACAAGTGGAAAATAAAGTAAATCCTACCCGACCTCAGTTGGCTATCCACCTGATCCTAAATGTACAATTGGAAGTATGTTGCACTAAAGAAACGTACATACAGGCAGGATTCCTAAATAAGTCGATTATTTAAAAAAATATAAAATCCGATTGCCTTTTTAACAGTTTACATCCATATAAATTGTTTTACCGTTACATAGCCTATGACACTCCGGGGATGAATACGAATTGAATGCTCGCACTTCGAAATCGGTCAAGCCGTTTAGGCTACAGGAGACGACAATGGAACAAACATACTTATATGCATACATAGATTCCAATAGATACCAAAAACAAAATCTCCATTTTTGAAGACGACGTCTGTGGCTCAGCGGTTCTACCGCATGTATCTATGAATTAACCCGAAATAAGTATTTGTGAGTCGGATATCGATGTAGTGATCTCGAATATAATAATAATAAATAAAAAAAAAAAAAGAGATTCCCATACAAACTGGCCGGGCGGCGGGATTCTTTTGTATGGAAATGACGAAATCTTTTTGAGTTCCCAGCATTGGTCCCATAGAAAAAGTTGTTCATATTGATGGTCTGAGTCACCCCTTTAAACCCTTAACGATCAAAATTTTAACTTGTATATTTGCACCAATATTATCGAAAAAGAGCCTTTGCTCTGTAAAGCAAAAACGAGTAAAATTTTTTTTTATTTTATTCTTAAAACTTTATTTTCAGGTGTCTTTTTTTATTTTAAATAATAAGTTTTGGCTTATAAAATAGCAATAAAGACCTGTCGTATACAGGAGTTGAGGCACGTCGCGACGCGTCAGCAGTGTCTTCAATATTTCATACTTACCCAAAACAAGTTGGCAGAGGAAGTGCGCGTGAAGCAGCGTGCTGCTCGTAGATAAAGCAACAACTGATGGAGGTACTCCACTGCGAATTTAATAATACTATCCTATTAAAATTATACAATATCATTTTGTTGGCACACGCACTGGGTCCCACATCATCAATTCGGGCTATTTTGAGCAGATTGCAAAACCAAGCTAATATATCGACAGCAGAGTATATTATTAAAAAGTTTTATTTATTATAATATAATCTTGACTTTTATGTGTGGTGTTTTAATGGTATTTTAATGGGAATTTAAAGACACGATTATCGTGCTATCTATCTATATACTAAGAAAAAAACCGCTTACTATATAGATGATCTATATTGTGTATATATAAAACGAGAAGTTACCACTAACTGACTGACATATAGACCGTAACCGGCAATGTTAGACACGTGAAGTTTGGATAGCTATTTTGCATTTTTTTTTTAAATCTATGCTTTTTTGATTCAAAATACGGACGCACACTAAGAAGGGATTTTGAAATTTTTTTACCCTAAAGTGGTAAAATTAGGGTTGAAAGTTTGTATGGAAATTCTTTAAATCAGCAATCATAATCATAAAATGAGATACATGCTCTTGAAAATATTTAATTGAACACGTGTTTCAAAGTTTATTAAAATTCACTCTCTAAGGGTGCAAAATAGGGGTTGATAGTTTGTATGAAAAATATTTAGAATCTGCTCCAATTTCCATGAAATTTATTATCTGAGCTCCTAAATATTAAAAACTGAATTTAAAATTTGGCACGGAGATACTTTGAATCATGAGGATGGACATAGGCTACTTTTGGTCGTGATAACCGACATCCATGCGGGCGAAGCTGTAGGCCGAAGCTAGTACATTATAGATTATGTCAATAGTAATAATGTAAGGATTATAACGATATCTACTATTCATACAAAACTTGGTTTACTACACATGTGCTTGCATAGATACATACATACGTGAACCCTGAATTTAAATCTAACTTAAACTATTTAACTTTTTTTTTTATCATTTTTTATTCCAAATCTACTGTTGATCTAATATGCCGTGATAATGAAAAAGTTACATTAACACACACTTATGTACCTAGGTTTTATTTTTCTACTCTTGCTTTATAATCTTTGTCGTTGTTATCATCATATGCGTCATATTGCACTTTTATTTAATTAGTATGTATGAATGTATCAAGCTTTTTATACAGCAATAGATTGTTGTCTTTATCCAAGCGGGTGGGTTCCCAGTATACCGTCAGCTGCAGTAAGGGTTGCCAGGTATCCGGATAAAGCCGGACACAGTAAAACTTTTTTGTTGCTGGTGCAGCCTAGTCGGAGACTGGCCTGTCCGGCTTTTTGTTAGGTTTTTTAAAGCCTTACACAATGAAGGACTGGCTAAACAATCAGATCTGCAAACTAAACTAGCGAGAGCGACCTGCTTGTAGGTTTGATGACCTGGCATCCCTTGCTGTAGTGCTCTCAGCAATACAGCTAGGGATGCCAGGTCATCAAACCTCGGGACTCGGGGTCCATTATTCTAACAGTCGATAGTTTATACTATTTATGCTATAAAAAGCCGCAACTCTAAATAAGTAGGTACGCTTTTATTCGAAGATATGACAACCATAAGTTAGACAGAGTGGTTCGATTCTAGGGAGCTAGTTTAATAACCAGCTGACTGATTATACAAGTAAGTTTTGTGCCAGGCATCAGGTAGGGCATCGTCTTGATACCTAAATATCTAACGATGATTAAAACGAGCCGTTATATCAAGCATCGTGAAGCACGACTTCATCAATGGGATAGACATGAGATTGGTGCATACTCGTAAATCAATTCCCTAGTACATCGCAACTCATAAATACAGACGCCTGTTTTCAAAAATTATATTACTAGTGACAATTTTACTAGTCATGTGAGAAAAAAATTAAAAAAAAAATTGTCCATTGCACGACATTTATCAATTCTCTGGTACGCAATGACCAACAATGAATGATAATATAGTAGCCATTGTTAAAAAAATTAACATACAGCGTGATTTTGAACCCCCTTGCTATATTGAAATCTGAATCCCTAATGGAATACAGAAATGAAAGAAAAAAAGGCACAAAAACGAAAAAATAAATTTAACCTTTCATAGCAATTCATCCAGCTAATCGGCGACTTTGTATGGGAAACCTAATTTTATTTTTGTTTTTTACCTTTTTTTCTTGCAATTCTGTGCTCCATTAGGGATTCTGATTCCCAGATTTCAATAGAGCTAGGGGGTTCAAAATCACTTTGTGTTATGAAGGAGAGGATTTCAAACGAATCTTTACATCAAAAGTAAACATTTAAGTCGTTTCCCAAAAGCTGTGATATGACTTTCACCAAGAAGTGATTAGTTTTGTTGTCATTTCTCAAATATTACTGAAATTTTATAATGGTTTAACACTTGTTAGTCACGTGAGAATTTAAACGAACCCTATCATCAAAAGCGAAGCACGTCTTCATCAACCGGACGGACAGGAGATTGGCACGTAAATTAATTTTCTGGTATGTACACCGGCGCGACGTTCAGCAACGAACAATCATTTACTATGCAGCTATCAAATAATGGTCATCTTTGAGATCTTTACAGTATATATATTATAGCTATTTCAATAAGTTTATTGCTTGCAATTTTGTGAATAAACAGTTAACAATTTACAAGCAATTCGTATTGCTCTAAATATGACTTCTGAAACTAGACTGACTAAAAGGCAAATCACTTCATCAGTGCAACTTTAATAAACAAGCTTTCAGGTAAATATTAATACCAATGTCAATAAAGATCCGCTGCTGCGTATTGATATATGTATTTATTATTGTTATAATATTCCAAGAATTCTTCGTTCCATTGGAAGACATTGCCATACTCGCCACGCTTGGCAGGTGGGTTGGTGAGCGCAGTTTCTTTGGCTTATTGTGTTTTCGACGCTGTCCATCAGAAGAATTTTATAGCTGGGGAAGAATAGGAATTTGTTAGATCTGGGAAGGAAACGAAGGTATTGTATACTACGGAATAGGGGAAAAGCAAGTAGCAGCTCAGGAGGCCGGGCGCGCGTACCCGATGCTATACCTGCAACCACCGGCCAAGCAGCTGAGATAGACACCCCTGACCATATTATTGCCTATATCAACTCATCCTAAATTTTGTTTTCAATCACTGTCTTTATCATTGATCATTGACTAGCTGCGTGGCTCAGCGGTCAACACGCCAGCCTGCGACACGGAGTGACCGGGTTCGATCCCCGGCCAGGTCAAGATGGAAAATGATCTTTTTCAGATTGGCCTGGGTCTTGGATGTTTATCTATATATGTATTTGTTATAAAATATAGTATCGTTGAGTTAGTATCCCATAACACAAGTCTCGAACTTACTTTGGGGCTGGCTCAATCTGTGTGATTTGTCCGTATATATTTATTTATTATTATTATCATTAGAGAATTTCATCTTTTATTCATATTAATTACCATTAAGTCATATTAATTAATATGATTTAATGGTTATTAACATAAAGCTCTCTTTAATTTACTCTTTACACAGTATTTTAACTAAAACCACAGGTATGGCACTTCATACAAACGGAACGACATAAATACCTAGTACTACTACAAACAAAATTTTACATCCGTGCACACGCTAATGTGTGAGTTAAAGTACCAAGGTTGACACCGAAGAATGAAATTAAATATACCTATTCATGATGCCACCTAAAGATCGACAAATTTGCGAGTATGTCTCTCAATTCTGAAAGATTTATGATGATCATGATTTATTTATGTAGGTATGTATTTATTACCTAACAATACATCTCAATAATAAGTAAATAAACTTGCTAACAAACAAAAATGTATTTGTAGATCTCGCACACAATGCAACTGGCACAATCAGAACACCATGACGTATAAGATTATTATATTTTAGGTGTACGTACACATCAACAAGTAACTAGCACTTCACAAATAAGAGGTTATGTATTTTATCTTCTCTTCACCACTGGTTTAGTAGTTATCTATTGATTTATTTACAATTAAAAGCACTAGATAATGTCCTGTAATATAATAAATTGCTCGTTTGGCGCTAAACTTTACGGCAAATGTTATAAAAATCGATAAAAACAAGAGGCAGATAGACAGAGATTCACAGCCATGGACCTTTAGATCCATGTTCACAGCACAGTATTTCATTGTAAAGCCTGTCGGTAACGTAATATTCAAATTTTACGTGCAACAAAACCTAACCCTGTTTCAAAGCAACGCATCGCACTCCATTTACGGGGGAGAGGTGCGGCGATGCCTTGTTGCGGGGGACGCAGGGAGTTTCCGTTCTGTACGTTAGTACTTATATTAATTCTGTGCTAAAACTTCTAGGATACTCATTGGTTTGAGTGGCGACATAGTTTCTCGTGTCCCCTCTACAAATTCTACAAATTCAAGTGTCTACAAAATATATTAACCATCAATACCTTAGACACTTAAAATATATGACACGAAAACTATAAGACTAAACCGGTTTAGACAAGTACGAGGAGTTTGATATTTGTTTACGGCATTTAAATTCAGCGCAGCAAGACAGGAAGTTTTAGCATTTGTCCGGTGCAGCTGAATTCACATACGGAATTGTAAATTTATTCGACGGTTTCTTAGCGGCCAGGTCACTGCACCGAACCGTTTTAATTTATTTTATTTTAATTCGGCTTTAGCTAAACTTATTTTAAAACGAATAACTTCTTCAACTGCAGTAAGTGATACTAAAACAATTTCTCCAAGAAAAGTATGTATAGCGAAATATGAAAAAACCGCTATTACATAAAAAACTAAATTTAACATAAAATCCGACTTCAAATAGGAAATTAAAAAAAGTAAAAAAAATTATTTACTACGCACAAAATCATTAGTATTTTGTTTTAGATCATAAATTATTAAATAAGAAATTGTATAAGTAGGTAATTTTAAAGTCGGTTCAAAGTAAAATATTAATTAGGTAATATATTATCAACATTTCTCATAACCCAAGCAAATATTAGGTAATTATTACGGAATATATGTCCTGTGGTAATTATCATTTAAGGGCCCGTACTACCTCACACTGCATTGCATGATTGACTGTTATATCAATAATAATTAAATACTCAAGTTGAAATAAAAATGCAGCAAAGTTCAGGACTAACTCTGGTAACTATCTGACTCAAAAACACGATTGTGTTAAATTGCAAAGTTGCCTCCAAATCACGTCTAATTTACTCGGTATATAGCATTATTCACCAAATACATTATAATTAACCTTGAAACTTTTGATTATTATTGCATTACAGATAAGGCAGCCATCATATGTTTTTCTTTTTCGAATAACCCTTGAATATTCCTAAAAAACGAAAATATCCAAAGTAGCCAACGCGTTTAGACCATCCGCGTTTGTACCGCCACGCCGCCTGGCATATGGCGGGCTCTTAAGTATTCGGACACCGCGTACGGCATAAAGTTCACAAATACGGTGGATATAACTAGGTACGGCACGCAGTGCGCGATGTTTGTTTTCATTGAATAATAGTTTGTAAGCCAGTATAAATGTAATATCTAAAAAGTTACGCCGTATAATATTGGTATATTCAAGATGCCATATTTTTTAACATTTCATGATGAACGGTTTACTTGTACCAATGCCGACCGACTGTACCTGTGCGGGTTCAAAGCGGACTACTAGTAAAATAACAATGATAGTGGAACGATGATCGAGTACTAGGAAATAAAGCCAGTTACAGGAAAATTTTACAATAGATATTATTTAAGTATTTTATTGCATTAAAAAGCTATTTTGATGTACCTAGTCTTATTAAATGAAGAAAAAAATATGGGGAAAAACATCCACGCGGGCGGGGACTGAACCAGCGACCTTAGTCTCTGAACGAACTAATACTCTGCCGTTTGAGCTACCGCACTTCAAACCCCGGCCTCAAAAATCACAAACATATCCCATTCCCCTCATTTTTAAATAGTAATAGTAGTTTAGTACTTGCAAATTTAGCTTTTTGAACTCGGTTAACATTTGCCACTATTCAATTAAGAGTAAGTTATACATTCTAGTTATATATTTGGCCAATTAAAGCTGTAAATTCATTGTAATTCAAGTAAACGTTTCAGAAATTATGCGAACGACATCAAGCAATAACATTTAGTTACGGCGGCGTCAACTTAAGTCAGATTGTGAACATTCGACTGGCATGTCCGCCAGTCCCCGCTGCAGTGGTACGTGTTATTGCCGCCAAACACGACATAAGAAGGTGTTGCTTATAATTTTGCCTGTGTAAGATTGCGCCGTAATGCCGGGTAAGGGCTGCTAGAATTGCTGTATTTCCTTAATAGTCTGCATTTACCCTCGCCGACAATTTGTGACGAGAGCGTGAGCTAAATTGTCGCTCGGAGGAAATAAACTAATTTGCGTATGTATGACAATCATAAACTAAAGGGTTGCTCAAGATACTATGTTGCCGTTGGACAGCATTAAAGACAATTTGATGTACATATTGAAAGAGGGGTGAACTTTTTGGGGTGTCTAATACAAGAAGATTTTTCTCTCGAATATGAGAAGTGTTTTCTATTACAAAAAAATAATGACGTACAAGCATAATAATTAAAAAGTAAGAAATCTATATATTAGCAACGGTTTTCTAGTATCTACTAAGTGAAACTTATAGATTATGTTTTAGCTTACAACTTCTTTCGTTTGGGGATTATGCAAAACGATGATGAAATTTTAATTGTTTGTTTCAGGTTACAGAGTAAAATTAAAAAGAATTAAAGTTTATAGCTGTCCTGCGAATGAGCACGTTTTGCGTTCTAAATCTTAGCTCACATTAACTCAGACAGTCGCAGTCTCCGAGGTATTTTAATAATGAATTCTTTCAGCCAGCACGTAGTTAATATTGCCGTTGGCGTTTTAATGAAGGGCATCATAAAACGTGTCATTGTTGCGGAGCCGGAGTGGGGCTCGGAGTTTAATGCCCCACATTAACACTATCGCCCGCACGGGACGGATTAGCAACACACTTTATGAACTTGCATATGCATCGCACACATCCATCTGAAACGAGGATGTGCGTTTTGAACACTTTAATGATTTCTACCCCAGCTTCCACGTTTAGATTAATGTTGCGGTTTCATACAATATTTTGTCCAAATTTAGAATATGAAGTAGATACTTACCAACTAGTGCAGTAGCAGTGCATTAATATATACCACTCGATGTGAGTAGAACAGTTTGTACAATAAATGAATTACTGGCTGTCCCGATGATGACGAGTCCCGTTTATTTTCTTATCTTTTGTGATATCTTCCTTTGATTTAAGTAATAGGGTAAGGTCGCCGTAGTCGTACCACTTTAGGAAAAATCGCTATAATTTCTATTGTAATTGAAATAAAAGAAAAATCTTTGCACATATAAATTCTTCATTTATTAACAAAAGAGATAGCATTAAAAGACATTTAAAAATCTTTTTAACCGACTTCAAAAAAAGCAGGAGGTTTCTCAATTCGACTGTATATATTTTTAATGTTAATAAAATTGTCTTTTTAACATTTTACAAAAACTTTCCGTACCACGATGGCTTAAGTCGTACTTACGGAGGTACTCGACAATTTTAAATTGTCAAATGACTTTTACTTGAAAAAAGTATATAATTGCTCTAATTCATAGAGCAATTATATACTTTTTTCAAGTAAAAGTCATTTGACAATTTAAAATTGTCGAGTTCAAATCTCCTTCATTATATTTATAATTAAAAGTACTAATTATTATGAAAATGTTCCCGTAACACCTAAGTCGTACCAATACGTTTTGAGAATTTTCTGCAGGTACTAATTTAGGGAGCGGGGTGTACAAAGATATATATACAAAAATAATAACATAATCTAAAAACCGTTTACCGTTTGACCTTACTCATCTCAATCAGAAAACACTACAAAAATAGACATAAATAAAAAAAAAAACTATTTCATCATAATCTGACGTGAAATGGCTTATTTCTGACGTAAAAATATTAGGGACAACTGTGCAAAAAACTTTTTTTTTTTCATTATTTTTCAATGGCGAAATCCAGCAAGACGTTACGTGTTTTTGTTTACCCTTGCGATTGAGTAGAACCATGTTACACTGCCAGATGTCACCTTTTCAAGACGAGTGCGCAGATATCGACGTGGTACGACTTAAGCGCTGGTACGACTAAGGGTACTTTACCCTAGTTATTCTGCTATTTAGGATGCTGCTAACTAGCTTGATCTCGTTTCTGGGAAACGTGATTTCTTGAGCGAAGCACAGTCCCTCTGTTACCGATTGTTAAACTACCTAGTAGTTGGTACATTTGACTAACTGTAGCATTAATTCTATTGAACATAATTGTAGTTTTTATCAATTATTATAATTTGAAATCTCTATATTTGTTTTATTTGAATAACAAAAGCTTAATGATGGATAGTGGATAAACGGGAGAAATTTTGTAACGTGTTTTAGAATTAGGTGCCTACCTATGCAGTATGCAGTTTACGTAGGTGCAACAATTGGTGACTCAGCTTCTTCTATGGGACCAACGCTGGCAAATAAAAATTTGCATACATACGTGTCCGGTTAGCCCGGCAATTTGTATGAAAAACCGGGCCTATTTGACGAACTCAATCGTGACCCTTTAAGAGAATGTTGGCAATACCTAATTATAGATAACTAGCTTTCGCCCGCGGCTCCGCCCGCGTCAATGTCGATCTCTCGAGAATAGTACTTTTTCCTGGGATAAAAGGTAGCCTATGTCCTTCTCCGTACTCCAGAGAACTTGTATGCAAAATTTCATGATGATCGGTTCAGTAGTTACGGCGTGAAAGCGTAACAAACAAACAAACAAACAAACAAACTCACTTTCGCATTTATAATATTAGTAAGGATATCTAAGCGATTTCTAGGTTACATCCGTAACAGTGATACGTCGGAACTAGGGGCGCTATTATGCAGCATTTAGTTATTAGAACAGCATTCGTGCTTCAATATCATTTGGCATTTTTTGCGGTCGGCTTATACCTCGCTGCCGCCTGCCTTTTTCGAGTTATTCTAGAGTGACCCACCAATACCCACTACCCACAATTATTTGTAAAATTGAATTACAAATATTTACCCATGCCGGGGATCGGAGCCGGTGCCCCTCATGTACCAGGCCTGGCGTGTTAACCACTGCACTAAGGAGGCCGTCGATAATATCTAAAGCGATAAGTGTGTCTTATTTCAAATAAATGTTTTTTTTTCTAGTGTGCAAGGCATCAGACATAGATTACCGATTGTTATCGATGATAACAGCGGACGAAACACGGCGGAGCTTGAGATATTTTTATGCCACTTGTTGTCAATCCTAGCCCGGATTTGTTTTTCATGCATAAGCGCAAAACAATGCTTTTGCCCACTAGGCCATCGAGCTCCCTTCCAATAAATGAATTGAATAGATATCTAGATTCGATATAATAGGCTCTGGTATCTGGAATGCAAGCAGTGCCTAATGTAATGCAACTAAACTGCGGCCGCTGGGCAATGGGCTAGAACAAGATTCCGAGCAGGCATCCGGGCTCCAATCTCGGGTGCTCGGTGTCTACATAACACATCTATTAGGAGAATGTCTCTACTGCGCTATCTGTTAACCATAGCACGGGAACTCGATTACATCTCACTGTCCTATAGTATTATGTACTTATACGAACCAATAGTACTGATAAAATGCATTTTGAGGCTTAGATCAGGATACTAGCCACTCGATTTTTTATTCTATACTCCTAAATCCAACAATATTAAAAACTCGAATTTTGTTCTTCGTTTCGTTTTGGTGTAGTATTTTTGTTATTACTTTTCATTATTTCGCATTTGATATATGTATTAAAAGAATCGTTGATTACTGCCAAAAGTGGCTTGTTTCGGCGATAATTCACAATTTTCTTGATTTGTAATACAATAATCCAACAGATAAAGATTATTTTTTTGGGCCGCTTTTGGTCCCTACTCAATAAAATTTACCACTCAATTGTTTTACAAAACCAAATTTGCAGACAAATACCTATCAGTGAAAATAAGGACAAGCATATCCCTGCGCCTGGCATCGAGCACAGAGCAATATAGCGTACGATTGTAGCAAGTAAATCAAAAACAACACATGCGGATACTGGTGTAACTTGCTGGGCCTTTTCACTCCTGACACTTTCACGTATACGTCGCCCAGTAGGTACAGTTGTTTGTGAATCACGTCGCAGTAAGACAAGCAAAACGTTCACAATGAGGGGCAGGTCACGTGTCCCTTTATGATTCAATTGTGGCGGTTGGCGAGGGCGGACCGTCTTCAACCTGACCTGCGTCGCGCTGACAGCGCCGCCGGCCTCACAAACGTCACTTCCAATAAAATTAACACGTACATTTAACTCGTTAATTTTGATATCGTGACGAGATTCTTAATAATTTTAAAGGACATGTTTATTCGCAAATGCTCAAAATATTATGTACCTACTTACACTAATTTTAATAGTTATTATATTATTTAATTGTATTTACACTTCCATAACATTTACTGTAATACTATATTTCCTAATGGAAGCAGGTACTACCTATAGGAATATTCACCACTATGTTTTGCTGTAAAAGATTGTACTGTACCTTATTATATTTTAAATTGTAGCTGTGCGTATAATGTAATTCTGAACGCCAGGTCATATGATTCAGATCAGTCAGAACACTAATAATATTGAGTTTTTATTCGCATATATTTGGTAAGAATTATTAGCGTAACGCATGTAAAAAATAATTAAAACTAAAATAACATAATAACTATAAATCTCACTTGTCACTTGGTAAATTCAAGAAGTATTCACGTATGACAAACTAACAAGCCCTATAATCCCAGTCGGGGGAGTCGTAATCAAATCCTGTCGGGCCGAGTCCTAATCGAGGCAGGCCATGCCTGACCTCCGTCAAATCGGCTAAAGAACACGAGCTGGGTGTCACTGCGCCGAGATAACTACACTCCGGTCTGCGACCGGTGCCCGCCTCGTGTCACCCGTAAGCGTTCGTCTTTTGACACTATCGACATTTTTTAGGTATCCGTACCGTATCCGTAGAACGGGACCCTATTAATATGGCTCCGCTGTCCGTCTGTCTGTCTGTAACCCAGGCTGTATCTCATGAACCGTGAGTGATAGACAATTTATATTTTCACAGATGGTGTATTTTTGTTGACGCTATAACAACAAAAACTAAAAAAACGAATAAAAAAATATTTAAGGAGGGATTCCACGCAACAGACTGTAAGTATATGTATTTATGGCTTTCGCGCGTGACGTATTTAGCCAGGATCAAGTATATATTTTTTTTCTTAGTTTTGCTTATCAAATGGTGTAGTTCATTTCCTTGATTCTACGTAGCTCCTGGCGACAATTCTTACGAATGCACTGGCTTGAATCATAGACGACGTAACGAGGCGGACAGCCTGCTAAATAAATCTTACTACAGCCGCAATCAACAGTTTATTTTAGTTATTTTACAAATCCTTCATAAACATGGGCATTTATAACACCAAAATTACACCGATTTCACATTATAAAATGCACTAGAAACAATTTGAAAACAATCCAAAACAAAAGCCGTGCCGTCTGCCGATATTCCCGCCAAGAACTCCCGACATTTTATTTTGCAACTTTATTATAAGTACATTGTCTATAAATTCATTTAGGATAGCCGAATAATGACAGTAGGTAAGCTGGATGTTCATAGTGACAAACTAAGAGTTTGCTAATAAAATAGCATAATTAGGCAAATTAATCGTTAGGCAAAGTTTCATAACTCTCCTTTGAAAACTTACTACGGCGCCACGTGAACAAACTTTCAATGAAATTGGCCCTTCGAGCGATTTCAGTGTCATAACTAATGTTTAATTAGGTGATTTGTTGAGCATTTGCTAATAAGCATGAGCTACGCATTTTAAGACGCCGATCATTTTTAGATACATTTAAAAACGAAGGCTTACTGAGATATTCGATAAATGCATTTCACGTAATTCGTTTCAGATTTGTTTCGAAAAATAATTTGTTACATAATTAGAGACATAATGCATGAAATTAAGTTATTATTCTTTTCTTACGTTATTTCTTAAAAATGAAAGAAGCCGTGAATATAGTAGTTCCTAAATTAATTAAAGTTTTTAACCGTCTTATTCATAAAAATTTTGCATCAGTAAGTTCATAAACTTGAATTTGAAATTTTCTAAACGTAACGACTTTCAGAAAATATAATAATTATAGGAAATGTATCTTATGATAATGTTTTCTTTAAAACTTAAACCTTCAAAAAAGTATTATTTTCACTATGGGACTTACCGCGATTAAATTTGAGATTTATCTGATATTTCAGCTATATTGCAGCTGCCATTTTCACAGACCCACTGAAGATCTGCGATGGTGTATGTTAAGCTACCTAGCTAGCAAAATATCAGACGAAACTCAAATTCAATCACGGTAAGTCCCGCAGTGAAAATAATAATGAATGTAACCGCGAAAGCATAACCTTCAGAAAAGTTTACATGCCCATTTGTTTATAGGTGAAATGAAACAAAACGAAATTAACCGAAATTAAACCAAATCAAACTATATTAAAATAAATTAAGCTAAATTAAACTAACTTAAACTAAATAAAACGAAATTAAACTAAAAACTATTTTACTATTATACTATTTATATTATTCCGTGCTTCGGAAGGCACGTTAAGCCGGTGGTCCCGGCTGCCATCTGGTAGTTGTTAAAGGAACCACGTCAGAGGCCGAGAGGCGGTTCCGAAGAACTCTGACACCAGGGTATGCATGGTCGATTGACCGTGGAAACCACCAACCACCTACTCGAAATGATGATAATGATGATGATTTAAATTAAATAATATGGAATAAAATTTTATTCATAATAGGATATATTTATAGGGTACTATTTTTTTATATTTGCAAAATCAATAAACTACTAGCGTTTCGGTGTACATTTTTTTATAGATTATTCTCTCGTTTAGCCAGAATGTGTACTGTCAGCGACAGGAGGCGTCGGGTGCTTAGAACGGCGCCCCCCTGCTCCGCCTGCAACATATTTCACTACATAAATCATAACTTTATTTCCTCTCGCTCATGGCTACCGCATCGAGCTGCAGCGAGGTGTCTTTGAAATGGCTATAAGACTCGCACGGCTTTACCGCAACAAAGGACTTCAAAATTCAATTAGACTTAGAGAGAACTGCACTCAACATTTATATTAAGCATGCTAATACTAGTACCATTCTTCCGTGAGGGTAAATTCTATAGTTTATTTTTTATCTTTTAGTTGGGCGAGGAGCGAGCTTTTTTTGTTTTTTTTTTAGAGTTTAGGCCAAGTCCTCTGGCTGCTCTGGCCAAGTATGGCTCTAATAGTACAGAGAGGGTCGTGCTCCTGTAGTGGAGACTAAAAAGGACCTGATGATGATGATGATGATGATGATGAGTTGGGCGAGGGCAACAAATATAAAAAGAAAATATAGTACCTAGGTATTTAGCCACTAAGATACTTATATCGCGTGATTTTGAACATCTGAGCTATTCTGAAATCCTGGAATCAGAATTCCTAATGGAATACAGAATTGCAAGAAAAAAGGTAAAAACCTGAAAAAATATTTTACCCTCCATAGAAAGCTGATCGACGACTTTGTAAGGGAAGCTTAATTTCTTTTACGATTTTTACCTTTTTTTTGCAATTCTGTACTAGGGATTCTGATTCCAGGATTTAAGTATAGCTCAAAGGTTCAAAATAACGTATTATCTACCTCTACAATTTTTCAAGGTGTACCGTTATTGTTAATCCGATTTCAAAACAAGAGAACATTTTTTGACTCTGTTATTTATGTATCAATTTCATAGTTGTTTTGGTTTTTATTTGGTTTGGTCTTATTTAAACTTCATCAAAATCGTTTTAGTAGTTTGGTTGAAGTCAGTTTTTTTTTATTATTTCAGTGTGTGTAAGTGGCCAACACTGGTGTCAGATTTTTCAAGAAGCCTAAATTGAAATTGCCATCAATGAAATAATTATCTAATTACTACCTACTAGCTAAAACCTACGCGTCACCGAGATCACCTAGATTGCGTTACGTGCAGAAAATTACATTAATGCTCATTTAAGATCGTTTTAGCGTCTTTCCTGCCAATTAGCGGCGTGAAAACATCACGGCCAGACAAAGGAGGGAGGGTCATGAATTTATTGTTAGGTTTCTGGCTTAAGTTATTTAAGTGAACGCGGCGCGGCGTTGTTCACGTGCGAGCGCAGAATGCAGCTTCCTGCGACAATTTATCATGAATCTTTAATTAAACTTCAGCAGTGACTGCTCGCAGGCTCGTTGTGTCTCACAATAACTCGGCTAAATCAATTGCTCTTGTTTGAGGTAATTAATCGGTTTTGAAGACTGTTATGTTTTTTAGGGTTCCGTACCCAAAGGGTAAAAACGGGACCCTATTAATATCGCTCCGCTGTCTGTCTGTCTGTCCGTCTGTCGCCAGGCTGTATCTCATGAACCGTGATAGTTAGACAGTTGACATTTTTACAGAAGATGTATTTCTGTTGCCTTTATAACAACAAATACTAAAAAATAGAATAAAATAAATATTTAAGGGGGCTCCCACGCAACAAACGTGAGTTTTTTTGCTCGGTATTGATAACGGCAACAGGTAGACGCTTGAAATATTCAAAGAATATTAAGTTATATTTTCACTATAAAAATAAATAATTACATTTATATTAAAGGGGGCTCCCATACAACAGACATGATGTTCTTGCCGTTTTATAGATAACGGTACGGAACCTACGGAACACTTCGTGCGCGAGTCCGACTTGCACTTGGCCTATTTTTTTTTATGAAGTTGCGCTTTTATTTAGTATTATGTTTATAGGAGCCATTTAGGACCAACAAAAAGTTGTTTTCAATCTTATTCATTTCGACTATATACATAGAACATTTTAATGAGTTTTAGAGTTCTCATTTCGTACCTTGTAGTAAGAACGGAAGCATAATATAACTAAAATGTTATCTAATTAGTAGCTTGGAAAACATGAACCTGGCCGAATGAACATACAACTCACATACCTACTTATTTATTTAGTTTTAATTAAATTCAGAGCCGTTTGCGTAACTTTTAGTGAGACATTTAGTTCACCACAGTATATTCTTTACTAGCTATTGCCCGCGGCTCCACCTGCGTTAATATCAATCGCTCGGGAAAAGTAGAATGTCCCTGAATAAAAGGCACCCTATGTACTTCCCCGGGCCTCAATCTACATCCATACCAAATTTCATCAAAATCGGTTCAATGGTACAAGTGTGAAAAGGTGACAGACAGAGTTACTTTCGCATTTATAATTATAATCATCATTTCGTGTAGGTGACACGATCTATCGACAATGCACGCCCTGGTGTCAGAGTTCTTCGGAACCACCTCTCGGCCTCTGACGTCGTTCCTTTAACGACTACCAGGTGGCAGCCAGAACCAACGACTTGACGTGCCTTCCAAAGCACGGAATCATCTTTATTATCAGACGATCAGATGATTCAAACCTGCAATGTCCTAACCAAACTAGAAGCAACTAAACAAAGTATGCTTCTCGTGGGAATCGAACCCACAACCCCCGGGTTTACAGGCAAATGCCTTAACCACTGGACACCGGAGAAAGTTTATATTATATCAGTATGAAAGTATGAATTATTTTAATACTAAACAAAACTACGTTAGTACTTAAATTGATTCTGTGACAAAACGGTTTAACTCACGTATTTTTAGTCGGAAAAATGCCGACAGTTTCAGGCTAATCAGTATCCATCCTCAGGGCGAGTGTCAAGGACGTCCCGGCGCGACCGAGAATCACTGAGGAGGGACGCCGCCGCCCGCGCCGCGCGTCCCTCCGCGCGGCGCGCTCGCGACCGTGCGTTGGGTAGGGGGTCGGACGCCTCCGAAGACGTGTGGCTGGTCTTCCATCGTCATCATCAGCTTCTGGTAGATCAAGGACGCTTGAGTGCAACCGGAGCTGACCGTATCGACATCTCGTAACTGGATGTTATCCGTATTTAGGCACGCTTGAAGAATTGGTTTCCAAGTAGGAGGTAAAGTCCAGCCGCCAACCCGGTTGAGATTTGGACGGCGAAAAATTTCTATTGGCTCTCTTACTTTGCGAAGTACAAACGCCTTCTCTCTGTTTAAAATTTTGCGTTTGTGGAAGCGTATATAATGAGAGTAAAATACGTGAGTTAAACTTAAAATGATATCTCGCGCAAGTTTTATTATTTAGTACTAGCTGTTGCCCGCGGCTCCGCCCGCGTTAATGTCGTTCCCTTGGGAACAGTAGAAATGATAAAAATTCCATACAAACCCCCCCCCCCCCTTCTGCTTTTTCCCCTTAAGGGGGAATAATACATTTCACCTGCATAGATCTTTAGCCCTTAAGGAGGGGATTTTGCCCATTTCAACTTCCCAAATATCTTTTTAATTGTAATGTAAACATATATACTTATTTTTATACTTCTACTTCCAGAAATGAGAAAATTTCCATACAATAACCTCTAAGATCTTTTTAATAGTAATCGAGAACTTACATACCTATTTTTATATTCTAAGTCTAGAAATGGAAAAATTCCATACAAACTTTACCCCCTATTTACCCCTTCAAGGGAGAATGTTGTCTGGTTCACCTAAACAGATCTTTTTTAATTTTAATTGAGAACTTGTGTTCCTACTTTTAAAACTTCTAAGTCCAGAAATGAGAAAATTCCATTAAACTTCACCCCCTTTGATTTTCTAAAAATCCTTTCTTAGTGCTCATTTACATCATAAAAAGAATCCCTGTGCCAAATTTCAGTTTCTGGGCACAGTAGTTTCGGCTGTGCGTTGAAATATAAGTCAGGTTTGCCTTTGGCCCGCGGCTCCGCCCGCGTAAGTGTCGATTTCTCAGGAACAGTAGAATTACCCGGAATACATTAGTAAATGACTTTCAATGAAACACCTTAATATTGAATTTTAATTAAATAACTTCAAAAACGGAATGCTTCATACTAACTTTGCATCCCCGTTATAATTAAGGGATGATTTTTGAGAAAAATATTTTACTCGTGTTTTATGCCTTTCAGTAAAGAACCTTCATGCTGAATTTCATTCGACTAACTTCAAAAATGGTTAAGTTTCAAACTTACTTTGCACCCCTATTTTACCCCCTTAAGGGATGATTTTTGAGTAAAATATTTTACTCGTATTTCATACCTTTCAGTAAAGAACCTTCATGCTGAATTTAATTCGAATAACTTCAAATACGACAAAGTTTCATACTAACTTTGCAACTCGTTTTACCCCCTTAGGAGATGATTTCCAAAAATCATTTTCTTAGTGCTCCCCTACGTTATAAAAGGAACCCCTGTGCAAAATTTCAAGTTCCTAACACTTATAGTTTAGGCCCTACGTTGATATGTCAGTCAGTCAACTTCTCTTCTTTTTTTTTAGTATGGATTATATGGATAGTATGGATAGGTATAATGCTGTCGTATAATGATTATGAATTGACTTTGGATTTTATTTTTCTTATGTCACTTATTATTTTATTTTTATTTTTTTGCTATATATGTTTGCAGGCAAACTCATGCCTTGAGTTCATTCAAATGACGATAACTTTTTTTTTAATGAACCGATTTTGATGAAACAAACTTTAAATGTTTTGCTGAGTTAAAACAAAGCAATTGGTGAAAGTTTGAAGTAAATCGGTTCAGTATTTTCGGAGATAATCGTGATCATACATACAGACAGACAAACAGACAAACAGACAGACAGACAAGAAATTCGTAAAAAATTTTTTTCCTTTCTATTATTCTTTTTAAGAGTCCCTCTATCCATTTTAGTCCAAAATTCTAAATGTACAGACAAAATATTTTTACTGTTTTATTATATTCTAAATGTACAGACAAAATATTTTTACTGTTTTATTATATGTATAGATAGATGAATTAGTATGAATTAAAGTAATGTTTACAAGTGTCTGCTAAAATACAAATCTGCCTAATGTTTGTGAAAACATCATTTAAAAGCAAATTTAATGTTAAAACTATCTTAGTTATGCTGAGTTGGTCTTTAACAAAATTAAGTACTTATGTCAGTTTGCTGGTAAGATTTAATTAAGGAGTTCCGGAATATTTTACACCAAAAGGAGGATTGAGCATTGTACCTGAAGATAGTTAATCATATTTCTGAAGCTCTTCACTCCAGTTATTAAACTACATTATCAAGAATTACGGATTATGTTGTGAACAGGTGAATTTTATTTTATAATAATAATATTTAAGGCATAAAATATATTAAAAGCATAGGAATTATTTATTTGTCCAGAAAAAAAGTTATAATAGAAATAAAAAACTATATAGGTCACCCTTATGAATTCACGACACTAATTAATGAAACTAATTGGAAAACAGTAAAACTATGCGGCACATTAATAGGTGTTATATTATTACCAATCGAAAACAGTATTCTCGAATATAACGTCTCAATGATAATTTGGTAAAATTTTGATGTTACCTTGGTAGGTACCAGTTACTTGATAGTAGCAGGTAATAACAGTTAACATGATCAGTTGCTTTTGATTTATTAGCCAAATCAATAAGTAAATACTAATATTCGTACCACTGCATGCTTTAGCAGTTATGATAATATAGCTACTTAAGTTAATGATGGTACGGGGAACGGCCCAGATGTTATTTGAATATTACCTGGAAATATATTACTTGTATATCGAATAACCCATATAGTCACCACGCCAGCCTGCGACACGGAGTGACCGGGTTCGATCCCCGGCAGGCAAGATGGAAAATGATCTTATTCAGATTGGCTTGGGTCTTGGATGTGTATCTATATATGTATTTGTTATAAAATATAGTATTGTTGAGTTAGTATCCCATAACACAAGTCTCGAACTTACTTTGGGGCCAGCTCAATCTGTATGATTTGTCCGTATATATTTATATTTATTTATTTATTATATTTTTCAATACTAATATTATGTTACTGATATCGGTTCTGTTATATTCGTAACACCTCTACTACAGAAACTCATTGACAGAACCCGCTGCTATTTATGTACTATAAGAAGCTGGCAATCGGATGCTGGCAATACTGCGGGGTGAAGCGGAGGAGTGCGGGCGGGGCGATGGCGCCATCAAGGCGGGGCACGGCGGCGCCGGCGGCCGGCGGTTACTGCTCGCACTCGACGAAAGACACCGAACGCGGAGGCTGTGCCGTTTGTTTCGTGCAAAGTGAAATAAAATTTATACCAGATTAATTTGTCTCATTTCTGGACTTTAACAGTTCAGAATTGGGATAGACCCGTAGCCCAAGAGTTATAACGATGGGAAAACGCTCGCGATCGCGTTCACGTTCTCGATCTCAATCACGTAAACTACATGGCCGGTCGAAACGAAAACGAGAATTAGAATCCCGGCTCGAGAAGTTAGAAAACCTTTTGTACAGAGTAGTGAACCCCGAGAATTTAGAATCAACGGCACAGCTTCCTAGTCTTCCACACACGATAACAAGCAAGTCTGCTTCGGAGACTACATCCACAGCTTCTCCATTAATTACAAAGAATTTATCTGTGCTTGGTAATTCTACAGTTTTGGCGGAGGTCTCGGTGGATGCAGTCCAGGGTGCCGATACTGATGCAGAGGGAGCAGACGGCGGCGGCGTAGGCGGCGAGACTGATGTGGGTAGTGACATACAGACGTCGACGCAGCGGCAACCTATGTCAGTGCCGCCACGATGTCTACACAATCTACCGTCATCATCGAGTACCAACAATGCTCCCGTTGTGGTTTGTTCGTCGAGTCAAGGTCAGATAAACAAACTTTTACTCGGATCTGATAACATTCCTGTGTTTAGTGGCAATGCCATCACTGATAAAATGACCGCTTCAAATTGGATTACACGATTAGAATCATTGGCTAAGATTTTTGGATGGGACGAGCGTATTCTTATTTATCACATGACTTCAAAATTATCGGGCAATGCGCGGTTGTGGTTTGATGCCCAAAACAATATTGATCTCAGTTGGAAACAATGGAAAGAAAAGCTGTTGGTTAATTTTCCCGAAGCACGTGGTTTAGCGTCAAAATTACATGATTTTGTAACCGTTGTAAGAGAAAGTGATGAAAGTGTATTGGACTTCTATTATAAAAAACTGTCATTAGGAAAAAAATGCGATCAGCCTGATCATGTTATATGTGACGTCATTATTTTTACATTAAACGATCCATTATTAAAGGCAGGTGCTCGAGGTGCCGCGTGTCACGACACACATAGTTTATTAGAGTATCTAACAGATGTTGCGTCTGATTCTATTCAAGCCAATAAGGGAAAAGTTAGTAATGATTCTAATAAACCCAAAATTAATCGTAAATCGTTCACTAATCGTCGGAACGATGACATAACCTGTTACAAATGCGGCACTAAGGGACATTATTTAAGGAACTGTACTAAAAGTGAGGTTATACGTTGTGATCGATGTCATAAATTTGGACATGTAATTTCAGATTGTAAAGAGGATAAACAGTGTACTAATTGCAATAAGTTTGGACATACTAGGGATAAGTGTTACAGTTTAAAAAAAGAATCAACAAGCAATCAACCTAAATTATTTTCTATATCCGATGTTGATGTAAATGACAGGAAATATCATAAAAACGTCATTGTTAATGGTGTTAAGTTAACGGCATACATCGATTTTGGAAGTGCGTGTAATACTATTACCACTAGTGCAATATTAAGAACTGGTTTGAAGTACAGTATAGGATCTTCACGCTCTATTCGAGGTTATGGTGGTAGTCTTATTACTCCTGTTGGAGAATTAGAAACTCACGTTGCGTTGGATCACGCTTCAGCCACCGTTCCAATTTTGGTGGTTGAAGATGGGTTACAGGAGACGGACATGATAATAGGTCGACCTTTTACAGAATTGCCAAACGTAGTTGTTACTAAGAACTGTACCGAATTAATAATTTCAAATGTTCAAAGTGAAGGTAACTTTTTAAGTGAATTGCCTAAAAATAGTATTAGTGAAGATAAAATATTCAAATTGACGGTAGTGTCTGACACTATTCTTTATCATGGTCTTAATAAAGTTCTAGTGACAATTCCGGAATCAGATAGACAGTTTGAACATGAAACAGTTTATGTCAAAGCTTCGCAACATCGTGAGATGGGAAAAGAAATTGATATTTTAGGAAGTTCGGTAGATCTAAATCAGAGTTATGGTGAGATTAATGTGTTTAGTCATAATCTTACGCCTTTGACTGTTTATTCAACCAAATGTCTTGCTCGTGCTACGACTGCGGTATCAAAGTTAGAATTGAATACGGATTTAGAAGGAGAAGATCGTAAACAACTTGAGGATTTATTAGGCCGATATGAACACTGTTTTTCTGGACCTGAAGGCAGGATAGGTGCTTCGAACATTGAAATGACAATTGAATTAACAAATTCTACACCATTTTACTATAGACCGTATAGAATGTCAAAACCAGATTTGGAAAAGGTGAAAAAAATTATCGATAATCTATTAGAGCAGGATATCATAGAACCTAGTAATTCTCCTTATGCGAGTAGGATCATTTTAGTGTCAAAGAAAAATGGTGATACAAGAATGTGTGTGGACTACAGACACTTGAATAGTCTTACTTGTAAGGATCGATATCCTTTGCCACTAATACAGGACCAAATTGATCAATTACAGGGTCAAAAGTATTTTAGCACCCTTGATATGTGTTCTGGATATCATCAGCTTTGGATACACCCTGACAGCCGAAAGTACACATCTTTTGTCACCCCATTTGGGCAATATCAGTATAAAAGAATGCCGTTTGGTTTAGCCAATGCGCCCGCCGTTTTTCAGCGGGCTATTAATCAAATGCTTGGTAATTTACGATTTAAATACGCAGGAGCTTATTTAGATGATATAATTTGTTATGCTGGCACGGTTCCTGAGGGTTTAGAGCGGCTTGAAGTAATTTTGAAATTAATTTCTGATACAGGCTTAACGTTACGTAAAGAAAAATGTTCATTTCTTAAAATGCACATCGACTATCTCGGCTTTGACATAACTCAGAATGAAATCCGTCCTTCACCTAAGAAAATCGAATGTGTTGAAAAATTTCCTAGGCCAACGTCTGTTCACCATTTACGGCAGTTTATTGGGTTGGCCAGCTATTTCAGGCGATTTATAAGGTCTTTTGCGACGAGAGCGCGTCCATTAACGCTACTTCTAAAAAAGGATACCCCATGGTCTTGGGAAAAAGCACAAGATGACTCATTTAATGATTTGAAACTCGCTTTAGTCTCACGGCCCGTTCTTGCAATGTACGATGAAAAACTGGAGACTCAAGTGCATACGGACGCATCAGCTTTGGGCATTGCAGGAATTTTACTTCAAAAACAGTCTAGTGGTCAATTTCAACCAGTTGCATATGCAAGCCGACAGACCACGGCAGCTGAGAGTAAGTACCACTCGTACGAACTCGAAGCACTTGCCGTGGTTATGAGCCTTAAGAAATTCCGTATTTATCTTTTAGGAAAACCATTTATAGTAGTAACAGACTGCAATGCCTTAAGTGCGACTTGGACCAAACGTGATATGGTACCGCGAATCGGTCGATGGTGGCTCGAGCTACTCGAGTACGATTTCAAGGTGGTTTACCGTCCCGGATCCAGAATGCAACATGCGGATGCGCTAAGTCGCAATCCAACAGACGTTGTACTGCACATAGACCAAACAACGTGGGTAACTGCCGTACAACAAGCTGATCCTAAAATAAGTAACATAATTAATCAGCTTAAGTCATGTCATTCCGATGATAAGATAAAAGACGATTATTGTCTAGTAGATAATCAGTTATGCAAGGTTGTAGATGGTAAAAAGAAAATAGTTATCCCAAAGTCGGTGAGATGGCGTCTTGTTAAAATGTTTCATGATGACAATGGTCACATGTGTCAAGATAAGGTTATTAAATTAATTCAAACGAAGTATTGGTTTGAAAAGCTACGTCGTTTTGTTACAAAATACGTAAAAAGTTGTATATCGTGTCAGTTTGCCAAAAAGCCACCAGGAATTCAAAGAGGACAGCTACACCCTATCGATAAAGGAAGTACACCTTTCGAAACAATACATTTAGATCATCTGGGACCCTTTTGCGAGTCGAGTGACGGCAACACATATCTTTTGTTAGTTGTGGATGGTTTTACAAAGCATGTTTGGCTGCAACCTGTTCCTAATACTCGAACAGAACATGTGTTATCAACTCTTATGTTACACGAAAAAATATTTGGTACTCCTGCTCGAATTATAACTGACCGTGGTAAGTGTTTTACTAGTCAACAAATGGCAAATTATTGTACCGGTAGACAAATTAAACACGTTATGAATGCTGTTGCTTGCCCAAGAGCAAATGGGCAGGTGGAACGGATCAATCGGACAGTTTTACAGTCTTTAACAGCATGTATTGGAGATATGCATAATAAATGGGAGGAATTCGTACCCCAGGTCCAGAGAGGTATTAACTCGACCATTAATAACTCAACAAGAAAAAGCCCTTTTGATTTAATTTTTGGTTATACTCCTCGTTTACCGTTAGATGTTAATAACCCTGATCAAGAAACCATAGATGTAAGTATAAATCGTAGAGAAGCTGCAGAAAATTTGAACAAAAATGCAAAGGAAATGAAAACTCGATATGATAACAAACATGTCCCTCCATTAAAGTATAAAGTTAATGATTTGGTTCAAGTCGAACGCAGGATATTAAAGAAAGGAATAACAAGTGGAAAATTAGTCGATAAATATGCCGGACCTTATAAAGTGGTTCGAGTTTTTGATAATGATAGGTATCGCGTAGAATCTTTGAATGTTCGTGGCCGTAAATATAAAAACGTGATAGCTGGTGACAAAATGAAGCCATTTAGAGTCCAAGAATTGTCTGATACTGATAGTGACGTAGGTGATTCTGATGACGTTTGATTGATAATTCTTGTTATTCAATTGTTGAAGTGTAGCAAAATTATGAGGAACCAATTTTGTAAGCTTCACTTCCAGTATAATAGTGATGTGGATCTAATTGTCAATCCTTTTGTCCGAACTAATAAAACTGTTATTTCTTGGTGATTTTCGTAACGATGATTTTATTTTAAACATCTCTGTAGTGATATAATAATAATCTGATTATATCTCCCGAACCCAATAATTTTATTTGTCCTATTGTGAAGGTGTAAAACAGTGAGTGTATCAGGTCAGTACTCGTAATGATGCTTAATTAACTTCGGTGAAAAAAAAAATTAACATCATAATTGTAGTAACTCGGCAATATTGAATCAAACCAGCTCGGTCGAGATCAGCTCGGACAGAATCGGCAAAGTGGAGTTGCGGCTCGGAATAAGCCACCTTGTTCGCAACCAGTTCAGTTGGAACAGGTCGGCTGATACCAGCGGTCTCAGGAAGCGCAGTGGAGATGCGGCTCGGGGTAGACCACCTTGTTCGCAACCAGTTCAGTTGGAGCAGGTCGGCTGATACCAGCGGTCTCAGGAAGCGCAGTGGAGATGCGGCTCGGGGTAGACCACCTTGTTCGCAACCAGTTCAGTTGGAACAGGTTGGCTGATACCAGCGGTCTCAGGAAGCGTGGTGGAGATGCGGCTCGGGGTAGACCACCTTGTTCGCAACCAGTTCAGTTGGAGCAGGTCGGCTGATACCAGCGGTCTCAGAAAGCGCGGTGGAGATGCAGCTCAGGGTAGACCATCTTGTTCGCAACCAGTTCTGTTGGGACAGGTCGGCTGATACCAGCAGTCTCTTGATTAGTTAAATAGACATTCGTTCTGTCTGGACCAGCTCGTTTGATATTAACTTAGCAAATATAATTTGGTATGCCATAGAACAATAATGCAAGATGAATGACATCGAAAGCCTTAAGACACGTAGATGCTCTAGTATAGACGATTTGTGTATTGACTCAGGGTGTTTACAGGTCATACGGGGACGCATGCCGGCTCAGGATGGACGACTATAAGAAGCTGGCAATCGGATGCTGGCAATACTGCGGGGTGAAGCGGAGGAGTGCGGGCGGGGCGATGGCGCCATCAAGGCGGGGCACGGCGGCGCCGGCGGCCGGCGGTTACTGCTCGCACTCGACGAAAGACACCGAACGCGGAGGCTGTGCCGTTTGTTTCGTGCAAAGTGAAATAAAATTTATACCAGATTAATTTGTCTCATTTCTGGACTTTAACAGTACGTACCCTGTTGCTTGTAAAATTCGTTTTTGAGACCAATCGCGCTAGTTATTTGACGAAGAAAACAATAAAGGATTAAATATACACCTGTAATTTTCGTACTTTTATATTTTTAGGTAAGTATAATTATGTACAATTAATTCAACAAACTTTTAATTAATTCATATACATACATTTAGTTACTATTAATATCTATAACAGACTAACTTTACATATATCAACCTGCAAGGATATCTATATATAACATACGTAACTATTAGCAAGTATTGCAAATATTTAATGTAAAAGATACTGTTCCCTAATAACACTTATGTTTTATAAGAATATTTTATACCCTTTATAGCCCAAGAACAAGTCTATATTTAATTTTATTTAAATGATGATGAATTACTTCGAAGAAAACTCACTAATAAAATTTTGGTACTTATACCTGGTTGTCAATGGATATTATAAACCGACCGGCGCATGTTACGTGCATGGAAGGAAATTGATCTTTCTATGCAGCATTTTAATTCCATATTTGGATCGAATTAATAATATAGAGTCGTCGCCGGCGGCTTTCAGCGGCCACGCCATTCAAATATGTAATTTATTTACTATGTATAAGGTACAATTTCTATTGTTTCATGAAACATGCTCACCGACATGACGCGCGCCGTTCGGTGTATTTTATTCATTATTTTATTTTCTCTATGGATCATTTACATAAAACATGTTTTTTACGTTAACCAAAACAGTAAAGTATATTTAGTGCTCCAATGTTTTACAAATAAAAAATAAACCATTCATAATAGTAAAAATTACGCCATGCGCGTTGTTTTCTTTTTATTTCAGTAAGCTTTCTTTGTGACACGATACTTCTACCATTTACAAGACACATTATTCTCTAAACCATTCAAGATTATTTTATTTTTTATATAATTAGAAGTAGACGGTTAATTACATACAGCAAATAATAAAAAATCACCAGAAAAATAGAGACGTCGGGAAATACTATTCAGAAACGTGAAGTCGGATAGTAATATAACACTAAGCATTAATACAATAATTACCTAAGTTTACAGTACAAACTCTCTTCTTTTGTTTTAATTTTGTTAGGTTCGTATATAAAATTTTACTAAACAATCAAATCATGTCAAAATATTACTGGTACGTGAGTAGCTTGGAAACGTACCTACTCCTAAAAAAAAAGTATTTTGAAAAGGTGGTTATGGCGGTGATATATTAGTTCGCTATTAGTATAATTCTTTTGGCCAATATTTATTCTACATTGCGATTACAAAAGGCACTAGTATTTATTATGAATTAAGTAATTTGATACGTTTTACATAGTCGTTGTAGTTCTTTCTCAAATTATATTACGTCAATACTTAAACTTATCGAAACATTATTGCATTACCCATTTGTATCTCTTTTATGTACTGCTTCCTTTATACCATGTTGTCAATATCTGCGATAATGTTTATGATGCATTTCGAATTTATTCAAGTTAAAAAAAGAATAATCGTCAATAAATATATCATCACAACAAAATATAACCACCAACACTATGTATAAATTTATAAATACATGAACGGCAGAAGAGTTTTCTGTACATCGAAATTAATATTGTCAAGAATAAGTACAATAAATGTATTTCACAAGTATAGTAATAACATGTAAAATATAACTTAGTGGTACGATCTAACACACAATACTCGACACATATTTGACAACCAAATGAAAATTGACTACAAAGCATTCTAGATCACAGTATGAACATCATCGGCAGATGAGACTCTCTTCCCGTGCGGCGCAGGCGCCGTGTGGGGGCGCAAGGAACAGTTTGCCATTAGCGCACGCGCAAAGCTGGTAAATGTTTTGATGATGTGGGTCGTGATTGTGGGGCGCTGATGGAGGTAGTGGCAACGCGGACTTTAGCTTCGGCATGTATATACTTGGAGCATCCAATCTTATCTGAAAGGCAAAATACACCTTAGAAAAATGGTCAAGGGTGGTAATATAACCTCATACTGAGTTTACAAGTAAGTTAGTTTCATACTCACCGACCCAGCGATGGACCGTAGCCGAAACGTTGTAAGACAACTTGCGCTTATATCACCGGCTCGTGACTCCAATGCGATATTCTGAGCTGCGTGCATCTCCAGTGACCGAGTCGGGGACTCTAAGCTGCACAAATATAGTTACTTTAAATGCATGATACTAAAGCTTTCGTATCGTATCGTACCGTATCTATAGAATATTTATAAACAACTTTGTACGTAAAATAATGCGGTTATAAATTCGTATGTACCTATGTAATATCAGCACAGCATGTATGTCAGAATTACATAGTTTTTGTATATGTTATGTCTATTTGCTTCTGAAAAAGGGTCAAAGCCTATAAGCGTATGTATGTATATTTATTTGTTTGTTGTAGTCCGCGCATTTCTCAAAAATGAGTCCGATGAAAAAATATTTTTAGTTGGACTAAATATGGATCAGTGCAAATCTTATAATAATTGGTGCGTTTTTTAAATAGAATGATTGATCCACAATATGTCAAGATCATTTGTAAGTATAGTAAGTAGGCTTACTTCAAAAAGTTCTTCTCGTTTCCTAAAAAACCCTTTTTGGTTCATAAAGAAGTATTAGGGGTACCTCAAAGTAATACTTACACTAGCGGCTTCGCCGGAGGTGCTTTGACGAGCGGCGTCTGAGCAGCCGTTTGCAGCGTCACGCCGGCGGGACTGGCCACGGTGAGCGTGTCGGCGCCCACAGTCACGGAGTCCTGTCCAGCGCCCAAGAGCAGCGCCCCTCGAGCGTCCCGTACTTCTAGCCTGCCCACGTTCACTTCGAGGCGATCGTGTCCTGCATGTAAATAAATATTATATACTATATATGTTACAGTCAGAACTCATAGCCGGTCCGGTTTTGATGAACAAATCATCGTCAAAACCACTTTTAAAAGATCCAACTTGATCACAAACACTATTAACCAATTTTTTGCAGTTAAAAGTATTTTTGACCAACGTTCTTAGTTAAAAACACTTTCGCCTACGAAAATCAGTCAAATTGTTTTTAACAAAGGGACTCGGTCAAAACTATTTAGTTATGAGTTTTGACTGTAACATATACATATAAATAAATACATAGACAATGTTAAACTAGCCAAAACGCAATATGCGCATCTCATATATTTACATTCATACACGTAATTTTATCATCATCATCATCAGGTCCTTTCTAGTCTTCACTACAGGCCATACTTGGCCAGAGCAGCCAGAGGACTTGGCCTACACTCTCCACGCTGGCCAGACGGGTTGGAGAGGTCTCTTAGATGTTTATAAGCTTTGTTTAGCTTGTATTTCCTAAGTCGCCTTCTACGACATCCACGGGAAGACTTGGAGTGGTCCTATTCTACTCTGCCGGATACCACACGGCTATAACTAACACGGCTAACGTAATTTAATTGTAACAAACTACCAGGTGAACTTCGTACCGTCTCTTTTTTGGGTAATCGGGTAAAATATAGCCTGTATGTTAAAGGATATCCGCTACCTCCATACTAAATTTCATCAAAATCTGTCGGGCCGGTTTTGAGTGGTGTTATGTATGTAACTTCGTTTAGCTATTATGTTTTTAACGTAAATAAGCGGTTATGGCGAACTTCGTTTCGCTATTTTTTGTTTCGTAAATATTTTTATATTTATTCTGCTTTTGTAGCAAAATAACTATTAAATTAGTTAGTGTCTGAGTGATAACAAAACCAACAGACCAAAGATTATATAAATCAGTTCACCCTAAGTGTTCGAACAAACCCGACTTTATTTTATAAATCAAGACTAGCAATCCGCCCAGTTTCACACAGGTAGTCCGTCGTTCTAACGCGATTTTTCTGATGTATAAGATAGTTTTGGGGACTATACTATATGGAAGAGCACCTCATTAGTAAAGATAAATATCCAATCCGGTTAGGAAGCACTTAGAAGTAACGGAAGTTTGAAAAGTTTGAAAAATGTTAAAAAAAATGTAGGAATACCTGATTGTGTTAGAATTTCATGCACTTGATATCTATATACCTCTTGCTGAAATAAAACGCGTGGCGATAAAAAGTTAACTGTGTAACACAACATCATATTTTCCAATAATTTACAGAATTTTTCACAGTAGATGTGAGTAACAAGTTCTACCAATGTGAAATTTTTATTAAAATAATATATACAAATAATAGACGTTTATTGGGAGCTTTCAATTTAATTTTTGTAAATAAAAGAATTACACATAATATGAACTTAGAATCATTTTTACAAAGGATGTTGTTTTACACGAAATCTAAAATTTTAAATAGCGATGTATGCATATTTATATTTCTTAGTTTTTATTTTTGGGAAGAACAACTTTAATACTAAAATAAAATTCATAAAGGATAACTGAAATAACCGTTTGGACACATCTGAAAATTTCTGGATGTTGATGCTCTGATATGTAATGAATGTTATGTTTAAAAGGATCCTATAACAACATTATAAACTGGTATCATATAACCATTACATTGGATATGTATTTTATGGATCATAAAAGAGATGAACACCACGACTGTAGAGAACAGAATGGTAGATTTTACACTACGATATGTGACGCGTTGCCATGTGTTCGCGTAAGCCTCCGATTTATTCATGTGTTTACAAGGATCACACGAATGTACGTTCGAAGTCTTTGGAACATCTGTGCTGAATTATAAAAGATTTTTCTAGACTTTATGTGTAGAATTTTGTAAAAGTTTGCAACCTTGCAACCGAACTTTCTACTCATGAACAATTTTGGAACAAACCTCGCCTTACAGTTTTCGTCGTGACAAGATACATGCTAATACGTCTTTTTTCTACCGGGTTGACAGAACACATATCTATAAGACCTAACAGGCACTTTTACCATGTCGGTGAGCGTGTAAGTGGAAAAGAGTATCAAAATAGTGATGGATTGCTGACCGCATCGCCTGCGAACATGATTCCTCAGGTTTTCGCCAATTCCTTCGATAGGATTTTCCGGTCTGCGCAGGTGGAAATGTAGCTGGTATAATATACCAGAATATTATTGTACGTTCGTCGTAACAAGACTAAGAATATCTTTAATTCAATTGAATTGTTGTAGTATTCATTAATCAGTATTAGTGGTAATTTACCTAAGTAAATTCTTCTTTGTATTGGGTCCTACCAAGTCAAATCGGTAATATATCGTCAACACAACTATTCTTCTGTTCTGCTCAGTAATAAAGCTCCCCGTGAGCATTATTACTGAGCAGAACAGACAATACCTTATATTGAAATTGCGTGGAGTCAGCGAGTTCAGCAGCCACAGGCCTCTGCCTGGCTGCAGATTAGCAAGATAGAAGATAGTTTAGTAGTAATAGTAGATTACAGTATCACTTACCTAAGTACAATCTACTCTGTAGCAGTCCATGGACATCCCTCGTGGAGACGGTGAAGTTGCGCGAAGACTCCACACTGATGGGTTGTCCCCTCCGCGACTTGATGCTTGAAGTGAACAGTGAGTCTAGCACCAACGCCTGTCCCAGCAGCTGTAGTCCACCGGGCACGATGCGGAGCTGACCCATGCCCTCCTATGGTAGATAATTAAACCAACTGTTTAGTACCTATAGGGTAAAACCAGGATAGTTGCCCCGATTGCATTTACTCTAGCTTTACGGATGTACCGCATGCTATTTATCTATCGAAAACTTCTCTAACTACTACTAAGTTGACCGTTTCGCATGTCTCGGTGCGATTAAATGTGTAAGAAAATTGCGATCAAAGATTTTGGGGATATATGCCTCGTTTCCTTGGTGGGGCATCTTTCGCCAATTAAATTTATATGGATTAGGTAACTATCCCCTATGTGGGATAGATGCCGCAAAAAATAGAGGTCCGCAAAAATCGCTAATGCTCTAGCAATATTAAAGCTGATGTTGTTAATTTGTAGATAAAGAACCAAAGTATTAGCCAGTTCTAAAAAAATAAGACAAACCTTTGTTCCAAGATATGAAAGTTTGCAGAGTTGGGCAATATTTAAATTACTTGTAATTAAAAATACGTAATTTAAATACATAAATACTTGGATTCTATTTCAATTACTTTTTAACTATATGTGTAATTAGTATTTTAAATATTTGACCCTGAAGTATTTTTATTTAGTATTTCAAATATATGGCTTCATTAATACTTTACACGAAATTAAAAATTAGTGCATTTTACAGAAAATAATGTTCGTTAACTTTCTTAAGTAAATAGATTTTTTTTTCCAAATACATTTTGGAAAAAAAAATCTATTTACTTAAGAAAGTTAACGAATTTGCCCAACTCTGCACACTTTCATATCTTGGAACAAAGGAAAGTTCATGTAAGGAAGTTCCTACATTAGCTAACATCTGACTGTATTTTGTAATTTGTACTTCAAGTACACAACTTAGAAGTAATCGTTATTTAGTATTTTAAATACTTGCGAGATAATATTCTGTAATTACACGTTCATTTTATTAGCTTCACCTGTGCTTGTTTGTTTCTTTATTTGTCCATCTGTTTGTTAGTAACCGACTTCCTTGAACACGATTTTGAGCCACTTTAATCAGTCAGATTTAATTTAAAATTTGTAGACTTATCAAGGACCGATGACAATACAAAAAAAATGTTTTTTTAACTAGTTATATATTTAAATTAAAGCAATGTTATCGAATTTTGTGTTTGTTTGTAATACGGAACCGATTTATAAACTATTTACTTATCGAAAGCTACATTACATAGGTAAAAGTTAGTGTGATAAATATATTGAAAAATATTGGGTTCACAGTTACTTATGGATTTCAGTGTTAATAGCCTAGTTTTCTGGGTCAAAAGTTTTATTTTAGTAGAATAAGTCTATTAATTAGAATCAAAAAATATTGGATTTTTTTGTCAAATTTACAAATTTACGAAGATATAGCGCGTCAAAGTTCATGAGTGTCAGATTGTGACGTCAAAGTTTGCTAAAAAGTGTAGCAAATTATGACGTCACACGGAACCTTAACGAGCTATATAGTTAGAATAAGTTTTTTTAAATTGACAAAATAATAAATAAGTATCCAATATCATCTTAATTTGTCTATCTACATTATATTTTTTACGAAACTAGCCTTTTATTCTCATAAGTGCCTTCTTCTGTATTGATTTACTCTTGCCAAAAACCTTTGTATTATATCAATATATATTAAGTACAAAATGCTTGTGGTTAATCCGTAGGCATGTCAAAGTTTTCCTGAAATACTTGGAGAACAATTGACTTTTTTTTTTTGTTATTTTTACACGTTCCTGCAGTGAAATGTTAAGGACGCAATTTCCAGAGAACTGCAAAAGAGCAGTTTGTCGCTCACAACAGACCGCCCGAGGACACTGCGCGGAGAGCTTGTCGCAGAGTTGCCAGCCTTTTATGCATCAAGTGAAATAGCTTACTTGAGTTGTGGTATAAAGCATTTATATACTTTAGGATAATATTTGTATTTAAGTAATAATATTCATGAAAGTTTTGTAAACTATGAGAATACCTATACTTATATAGTTAATATACCTAGATAGAGAGAGAGAAAACATATTCCATAAATTTAGAACTTATAGCTCACGTAATTTACTTATGACTTATGATACCTCTATGAACTAGGTACTCGAACATTAACATGGGAATGATCAAAACAAATTGGTTTTTTTTCCACTAGTTTTCAACGCAAATTACATTTCTTATTCTGACCTAATAAAAGTACATGAGCTATGTTTAGGTTATTTAATAAAAGTTGACTTACCGAATTAAAGTCCAGAACTTTCAAAACCCACAACGTTAGCGCCAGATTGATGATCATCATAAACATGAGAGCCATGACGAGAATGTAGAGGCATTTCTTCCGCCAGCCATAGATGCCAACTTTGAATTGGCTATTATAGCTGTTTCTGATGGAGTCCGCCTTTGTGTCCCGCCCCCCGTTGTTGTTCAGGATTGGCTCCGGGGTGATCTTGTCGGCGTATGGTATTCTGCGAAACAATATTCTTTGAAACAATGCCAACAGATCGGGCAAAGTTTTGTTTTTCGTTCTCATTTCAATAACAATCTATTCGTGAAACGGTGACATTTCCAATCGCCTACAACTTCTGATGTTTTGTATACTTAGCAATAACTCTACAAACTGTTTGGGTTATTATTGTTGAAATCTTTGTTCGAAAATATTTTCATAATGCGAAAACACAGTACACACTAAAGGTGTCTCAACGAGATCACTGACCCACAGAGGGCAGATTTTATTATTAATATGACAAAGAGAAAAGTGTAACCGCGCCGTTGGTAGGTAATAATAATAAAAATAATAAATGTTTATTTCTCTTCACAATATATGTACATAAAACTGTATTCATAGATCCTCGAATATTATCATATGCAAAATCGGCATTTAAGGGCCCCATACTACCTCACACTGCTTTGCATGATTGACTGTTATATCAATAATAATTAAATACTCAAGTTGAAATAAAAATGAAGCAAAGTTCAGGACTAACTCTGGTAACTATCTGACTCAAAAACACGATTGCGTTAAAGTTTCTCGATAGAAAAAAATTGCAAAGTTGCCTCCAAATCACGTCTAATTTACTCGGTATATTAGCATTATTCACCAAATACATTAAAATTAACCTTGAAACTTTTGATAATTATTGCATTACAGATAAGGCAGCCATCATATGTTTTTCTTTTTCGAATAACCCTTGAATATTCCTAAAAAACGAAAATATCCAAAGTAGCCAACGCGTTTAGACCATCCGCGTTTGTACCGCCACGCAGCCTGGCATATGGCTGGCTCTTAAGCCAGATTACATCAACCGCGGTCTCTGAACGACTAAAAACCTTATTTACTTATTTAAAACTATTTGATTACAAAAAAGGTATAAAAGGAGGACCTAATAGCATTCTTTGCTAGACCATCTTCGGGATAAACAGGAAGCAATTTGTAAGGAAGAAATGTTCCAATCGAAGCTTTTACACACCTACATATTATTATCTTTATCCCTTACGGGGTAGACGTCCTGTCTACATACCTACATATTATTATCTTTATCCCTTACGGGGTAGACAGGACGTCAATAATATGTAGGTATGTAAAAGCTAACGGCACAAGGCCCAAATGCCATGGTTACCGTGTTAATGGATGTTTAAGTAGATAACGGAATCAAGCCGCATCGCCGGGTAAATTCAGACAAAGCGGAAAAATCTCGAGCACTTTTTAAGTGGTAATTGAATATCAACCTAATTCCATTTACACAACTGAAAATAGTACGCAACATCAAAATAAATAAGATTTGAATGTTGCGTACTTAAAATGTTGCGAATTAATAGTTATTTATTAGTGGTAATTGAATAAAAGTGGTCGAGCATTTTTCCGCCTTGTCTAAATTGACCCATTGACATGATTCATAGATTTTAGTCCAATCTCTCGCTGGCTTCTACAGTCTGTGTGAGAAGACAAGCAACTGGTACATTCTACATGGTCTTCTTTATTTTCTCTCAATACAGTCACTTTATCTCTGAAGTTTATAGAGAATATAGCTAATTTCAAACAAATATGATAGTTCGGTGAGGTACGGTACAAAGATATCCAGAAACTTGATACCCTCTTAGATAACTATTTGGGGATAGACGTAAAATGATGATTAACGAGCTGCAACAACTTTGAAGAACTAGCAATAACCACATCAGCTACCAACATATTATTTAAAATACCAAATTATTATTTAATGTTGATAACTGCTAGAACGAGTTTAGTTTTTGTTGTTTAATTTTATTTTAATTTTCCGTACTTAGTGACTTACAAACACATAATACTTAATCCATGAACTTTCAATACAGGTAATATTTCTTTTCTCTAACTCTAACATCTCCCGACTGACCCATCTCGATGAAATCCTATACACGATAAAGGGATAGCCTTCACATGTGGAGAAAAATACAGAATAACATTATTTTAATACAGTGTTTTCTCAAAATTGTCGCACTAAACTAAAAGAATAACTCGTTTCTCTCTCTATTTCCACTTCTTTTTCGCAACATTTTTATAGAATCAACAGCTTGCAACTTACAAAAGGTATATTATTTACACTACACTACATTTTAAACAGACAATTTTAAGAGTAAGTTATTCTCTTTTAATTCTGTCTTTGTTTTGACATATTTTCTTTGAAGCGTATTTCTCTATATCCTGGGAGTACTGATATCGTTTTGATAACAACAAATAAATATATATCTAGTCTATTATTTAACTTAAGAGCCCGCCATATGCCAGGCGGCGTGGCGGTACAAACGCGGATGGTCTAAACGCGTTGGCTACTTTGGATATTTTAGTTTTTTAGGAATATTCAAGGGTTATTCGAAAAAGAAAAACATATGATGGCTGCCTTATCTGTAATGCAATAATAATCAAAAGTTTCAAGGTTAATTTTAATGTATTTGGTAAATAATGCTATACCGAGTAAATTAGACGTGATTTGGAGGCAACTTTGCAATTTTTTTCTATCGAGAAAATTTAAGCAATCGTGTTATTGAGTCAGATAGTTACCAGAGTTAGTCCTGAACTTTGCTGCATTTTTATTTCAACTTAAGTATTTAATTATTATTGATATAACAGTCAATCATGCAAAGCAGTGTGAGGTAGTACGGGCCCTCAACATTTGTGGTGACGTTTCCAATGTTGTGTCATCGCATCGTAGGCCGGTGTCGGCTTGCGGCGATTACCGTCCCCCGCGAATTCCCCACATTAAAATATCAGAAATTTACCCCACCTACGAATTCGTACAATTTTATATGACGACTGGTATTCGAATTTATAGTCCTGCGATATTTCATTTACGACAGTAAACTATATTTGGACACACGATATAAAATTTACAAGTTGTAAATCATTGATTACCAACGTAATCCAATTCAGCGTCCTTCATGCTTAAATTTTAAAAATATTCACGTTACTTTTCTCTAGTGAAGTTTATAGCAACACGAAATACTAAGTTTGAAACTTGCACGAGTGTCTTTGAATCAAGTATTAATGCATACATACACGAGCACATCTTTCGCGGAGACATGTACAAAAGTACCCATCTAGTATTCGTAAAACTGGCCAGCGTCAGCGGCGAGCGCCATAAATTTGCCAGGATTCGAGCGCGACAGGGCATTGCACACTGAAAAATTCTAGTAAGGACGCGTCGCCCACACGTTGTAAGGGATACGTCCGCTGCGTTTGCATTTCTCGTGACCTGATGTACTTTTCATTCTGTATGTTATCAGACGGAAAGTAATGACACATGTATGAATTTTTCTCTTAGAAATATGAAATAGGTAATCTGGACGTAGTACGACACTAGACTTTTTAACACATTTGACATTGTAGGAGACTATATAGACATTGTCATACAGAACAATATATGGATAGCCATGTAATGGCTATCCATTATCGGCCGTATATAAAACAAATGAAGTCAAAAGTTTTAATAAGAATATTTTGACTATGTGATTACGAGTATAAACAGATTTTTTATATTCTCGTCGTTTGAATAGAACTCTACGTATATTAAAAACTTTTTGTCTATGGTAGTGTTTTTAAGCGATTGTAACGCGATATAAGATTTTATTTATGAAAATTTATTTATAAAATGGAAAATAAAAAATGCTTCATTGGAATCAAATTACTTCTATTTATTTTTTAACTAAGCGATGCGTTGTTTAAAAGCAAACATTATGGAGTCGGGCAAATGTCGCACGCGGGATTTTCCCTAATCCTGATACAATAAGAGGGGCTCAATGGTACATACGGTACACTTTACCCTCTTTCTCAACTAACTTTTGTATAAACAACAAGCAAATTTAGGCATTTGGTACTATTTTATATCGTAGTTTTATTGTGTTGACTTGTTATCTTTTTTGTTCCCACGTTACTATACTTCGCAAACTCGAAAATGTCTAGAGTAGGAATTATGTTTAATCCGGTACAAACGTGGAAAAAATTTGTCCTTTTATGCTTATTTTTATATATGTTAAAAAATATTGCCACGTTGCCCTTCTTTTAATAAAAAGAATAACTAAAACCATAAATTAATGAACCACTGTCAAATACCTGTGTATTTTCTTTTTTTGCAATACCTGTGTATCAATTATTGTGGTTGCCTAATATACAATCGTATTGCAGAATTCAGAAGCAGCGGACTAAATAACCATACAACGTAGCATACAACAAAATTCATCGATAGTACAAAAACTGTATTCTAGCTAATTTTATCATAACTTTTATATGCAGCAGTGAAATAGAAATAAAATTGTTCCTAAAAATATCATACCAAAACTTTTTAGGTTTTTAACATGAGCCATTCCGCTAAAATAACTATAAAAATCGTATTGGAACGCAAATAACGCCTTTCAACTGTATAGTTTCCGGCAGCGCCGGTTGTCGCTGAATCCGGTGGATTTTTTGGCAGGAAAAGTTGACTTAATAATACAACAGCTGATAGACGGGCGAGAAAATAAAGAAAAAATATATAAAATTGAAGTGAAATCTGTGCGGGCGAGCACTTTATCTCTCAGTCCAGTCTCGCAACACGTTTGGGGGGTTTACGTGGCATTAGAAACCAATTACAGCAATAATACTCGCTACCCTTCGTACTTTTTTCGAGTTTAATCGATAAACATTGGGAAGGATTTGTAGAAAAATTTCCAACAAACACGGACGTATCGTATACGTATCACATAGAATTTGTTTTCCTACTACCTAATATAGTTAAATATCTTTGACATGTTTTGTTGCATAATGCAAGTCTCTACGGTTTACATTATAAACCACTTAAGGTTGTTTGTCACAGCTGCAGCCTTGTCGTTTTCTGAGATCTCTGGATGAGAAATCGTGGCACGGCTAACGGTAGTAAAATTTTTATGATGAAGTTAATCCGCATCGATTTTATCGCTATCATGGAGCTCAAGATATGTCAATAAATTCAGGATACTCACCTTTAACGTGAAACATAACAGCGAGTTTATACTAACGATGTGTCAAGAATGCAATAAGTATCGTATTAAATACACAACGGAGATAAAATGTATAAATGGAGTGGAATACCATAAATTTTCGACGCGGAAGCGTAAACGATGTACGCAGACGGGCACGTAGCACCGTCTCGTAGCGGCGTAGCCCTTGCTACAAATTAGAGTCCCGACAGAAACGACACCTCATGCACCTCACGCGTTTTAACCCGTGGTTTTAACAGTTACGAAAGCTTCGATATGGCTTTAACTACGTTTGATCACGTCGAATATTTTTCTCATTTTTGCAAGAAGATCAGAGCATAGTATTTGGCTGTACTAAATCCTATTAGTGAAGTCGGCGTTATATCATACCAAAAAATTTACACTTAATATCTATTGGTATCATAATTAAAACAATTTATTTTTTAACTTATACAATCCCTTCATGATATTTCTTTTAATTTATAATATGTCCTAGATATATGATAAATTAATTATTTGAATTTTAATTTGTTGCTATAGTAATCTCCAAAATACGTTGGGGAAAGATATCTTACATAATCTTTTTTTTATTTGATTTTACACCTACTCTTTTGATCCACTCACTCCTCTCTTGATTTGATCTCACTACTAGTTATGTTTGTCCTAACAGACCAATTCGCGGTAGTCGATGTAAGTATAACGATATGGACATTGAAAAAATTCAAAAAATAGATTTGTGTGTATTAATGGGTCAACTAAGGACAGCAAAAAAAACCATTTCTACTTATTCTGAATCATTATAATAACAGCAAATTTTTGCGGATACAATTTATGGCCAACGAAACTGAACGTTGATAGTTTGATAAATATTAATTACCAGCTTTCGCCCGCGGCTCCGCCCGCTTCAATGTCGATCCCTCGGGAATAGTACTTTTTCCCGGGATAAAAGGTAGCCTATGTCCTTCTTCGCACTCCAGAGAACTTGTATGCAAAATTTCATGATGCTCGGTTCAGTAGTTACGGCGTGAAAGCTTATCAAACAAACAAACAAACAAACAAACAAACTCACTTTCGCATTTATAATATCAGTAAGGATAAGGATTTACAGATCATATCTCAACATTCTATAATGTTGACGTTCTTGCTCATAATATGACTAACTAGCTAAATATGTTTTGTAAAGGAAATACCCTCTATATAATAGATGTAATGTGATATTTCCATAAAAAGTCACAGCATGGTGTCGGGTTTCTCGTCCACAAGTCCCTCATCAACAACGTTGTAACCATCGAAAGTGTTTCCAGCAGGGTAATATACCTGATACTCAGAGTATCTAAAAGATACTTGTTGAAGGTAGTACAGGTATATATGCCGACCGGGAAACACTCAGATGAAGAGGTGGAAGTGGTGTATGAGGACATTAGTAGGGCCATACACGCTTCCGAAACCTATTTTACGATTGTTATGGGGGACTTCAACGCAATACTTGGTAAGCGGAGCAATGGAGAGTCCAGAGTTGGACAATTTGGATATGGAGAACGGAATGACAGGGGCCATAGGCTGGCTGATTTCCTGGAAGAAGAGGGACTCTATGCGATGAACTCTTCCTTCCAGAAGCCGCCTCATAGAAAATGGACTTGGACGGGCCCCAGCAGAAGAGACCAACCCCCTGTCAAAAACGAGATAGACTTCATCTTGTCGACGAGGAGAGAGATATTCAACGATGTCTCTGTGATCAATAGGATTAAAACCGGTAGCGATCACCGAATCGTGAGAGGCATCGTGAATATCAATCTCAGACGAGAGAGGACTCGCTTGATGAAGTCTACGCTCCGACCATCACCGATCCATATCCAGAATGTCGACAATTTCCAACTGGAACTCTCAAATCGCTTTGATTGCCTGAAGGATTGCGTTACAGTGGACGAGCTAAACAATGGGTTTGTGGAATCTGTCCAAGAGGTGGGATCAAAGTTTTTTAGGTCCCGCCCCAAATACAAACCTCAAAAGATCTCGCCCCAGACCCAGGAGTTGATGGCCGCGCGACGCTCCACGCCGCTGCAGACCTCCGAAGACGCAAACGTGCATCGGCAGCTCAATAGACGAATCCAAAAGTCCTTGCGACACGACATTCGCTCCTTCAATACCGAGCGTATTAAGGAGACGATAGAGCAAAATAAGGGCTCCAAAGTGTTCGCAAGAGTGGAGTCTATTGGGCAAAGTCGATTAACGAAGCTGAAGACGGAGGACGTGGCGTCGACAAAGGCCGAGGTGCTGGGAGAGATCGAGAGGTTTTATGGGCAGCTTTACACCTCAATAGCCAAACCCATTGTCAGCTTGGCCAAAGATCCGAGAGCCAAGCTAACCCGTCACTATACCGAAGACATCCCGGACATCAGCCTGTACGAGATAAGGATTGCCCTCAAACAGATATAGAACAACAAGGCGCCGGGCGAGGACGGAATTACAGCAGAGCTTTTGAAAGCGGGCGGAACGCCGGTACTGAAAGTCCTTCAGAGGCTCTTTAATTCCGTTCTGTTCGAGGGCATTACGCCGGAGGCGTGGAACAGGGGTGTGGTGGTTTTGTTCTTCAAAAAGGGTGATAATACTCTACTGAAGAACTATAGACCCATCACACTCCTGAGCCACGTCTATAAGCTGTTTTCGAGGGTGATCACGAATCGTCTCACGAACAGGCTCGATGCTTTCCAGCCTCCCGAACAAGCCGGTTTCCAAAAAGGCTACAGTACCATAGACCACATCCATACGCTGCGGCAGTTTATACAGAAGTCCAGAGAGTATAACCGGCCATTATGCTTAGCGTTTGTGGACTATGAGAAAGCCTTTGATTCGGTCGAAACATGGGCCGTGCTTTAGTGCCTCCAGCGATGCCGCATCGACCATCGATATATCGAAGTGTTAAAGTGCTTATACAGCAACGCCACCATGTCAGTTCGTGTACAGGAGCAGAGCACGAAGGCTATACCATTGCAGCGAGGTGTGAGACAGGGAGACGTCATATCTCCGAAACTGTTCACCGCTGCTCTGGAGGATGCTTTCAAGCTCCTGGAATGGGAAGGACTTGGCATCAACATCAATGGCGAGTATATCGCTCACCTTCGATTTGCCGATGACATCGTTGTTATGGCGGAGACGCTGGAGGACTTAAGTACCATGCTCAAGGACCTCAATGGAGTTTCCCAACAGGTGGGCCTTACAATGAACATGGACAAGACGAAAATAATGTCGAATGTCCATGTTGTGCCTTCACCGGTATTTGTTGGGAACTCCGTCCTTGAAGCTGTGGACCAATATGTCTACTTGGGTCAATTGATCCAGGTTGGCAGTTCCAGCTTCGAGGACGAGGTGTTTCGACGAATCCGACTCGGCTGGGCAGCGTTCGGGAAGCTCCGCCATGTCTTCTCGTCCAAAATACCTCAGTGCCTGAAGACGAAAGTCTATAATCAATGTGTGTTACCAGTGATGACTTACGGGTCCGAAACATGGTCCCTTACTATGGGCCTCATAAGAAAGCTCAAGGTCGCTCAAAGAGCTATGGAGAGGGCTATGCTCGGTGTTTCTCTGAGGAGATCCGTAGAAGAACAAAGGTCACCGACATAGCTCAGCGGATTAGCTCTTTGAAGTGGCAGTGGGCGGAGCACAAAGCGCGCAGAACCGATGGCCGATGGGGCAGAAAGGTTCTCGAATGGCGACCACGTACCGGCAAGCGCAGCGTCGGACACCCACCGACCAGATGGTCGGACGACCTGACTAAGGTCGCAGGAAGACGCTGGATGCAGGCCGCCTCCAACCGGTCGTATTGGAAATCCTTGGGGGAGGCCTATGTCCAGCAGTGGACTTCTTGCGGCTGATATGATGATGATGATGATGATATTTCCATACCAAAGTTTAAATATTTGAGTCCTTTAGGGATGAATTCATGAACATCTTTAATCACGATAATAATATCAATTTAAAACAACAATTTCATTATACTTAATCTTCAATATTCAATAATAATACGTAATTCCCTATTTAACCGCCTAATAGGGGATGAATTTTCAAAAACTAATTTTAATTGTTTCTGATTAAAACTAACGTGAGATATAGACATTATTAAATTATGTAACAATCGGCACATCGGACGCGCCTCTCGATCCACATTCGCCCTGAGGAAGACCTCCGGATGAGGTCGAAACATGTCGACCAGTAGCTGACTTCGTACGTGAGTAACCCGTTGTTACATAATTTAATAATGTCTAAATTTCAATGCTCGTTTACATTATTAAAAGAACAACATTTCTGATTCCTCAACACGAGTGACCATTCTGTTGATCTCTACAGTTTGTGCCGCAGCTCGTACCTCGTAACCGCGGGCGGAGACCGGGCACCGCAAATGAGCCATATTAATCATCTACATCACGGCAACTCGACTTCTGGGCTTCCTCTGTTCCCAGATTCTCCTTGAAAATACCTTTTTTCTTGGCATCGCTATCTGTGTTACGTGTATTGCAGCTGATGTACATAATATCTTAGTACAAAATATGGAAAAATAATTGTATTGTTTGACTCAAGATAAATTCAAGCATTTGTTTTAGCTGCGAGCAGAAGCTAGTTTATACCTATATACCAAATAGCGATTGTCTTTTATTTCTTTATTTGTTTCCAACGAAACAAGAATATTTTTCTTTTATACGGATTAAGAAAAAATACCGCAAGCAAAATTCTCATTTTACTATTTAATTGATATACTACTTTATCAACCTACTTAAATATGATAATACCGTTTAGTTATCACATTAATTATCTTACATGTAACACTGCTTACAATCCATTAACAGGGTAATTGTACACTACATCTCAATTCAATTAGATGAGGATGATGGCTAGATAGCCATTAGATAATAGGATTATTATGATGCCGTGATAGTATAAAGTTAACCTGTCCCACTGTCTCGTCCTTAAATAGCAAAGGTGAATATTTCGAAATCTTTTTAACCCACCATAAGCATTATTACCGCTATACGTATGCTTGTTTGTGATCTATTTCTGGAGCGTAGCTCTTAAACGGGTGAACTGATTTGAATACGTTTTTTTTTTATTAAAAAGCAGGTTTTCTAGCACTAGTTCTTAGCAGATATGATTTATTCTTAGTCTGGGGTTACTTACATAGGGAACGTTTGCCGTCTATAGATGTGAAAGTTTTTATGGATTTAAAGATGATGGTTACTCCTTCTTTCAAAAACGTTTTTATGTAACTTTACAATGCTATATCACATCCGAACAGACCTATGAACTATACTAGTACCTATGCGAGGTTACAAATTACGTGAACGAACTCACAGGGAAAAGCAACGTTTGTGAAATATTTTTTGTTTCTTTCTAGTTTTATACTGCCCTCAAAATCTCTACTGCGTCTACATGTTATACGTGATTATGGCATTAATACATGTGTAATTAATGACATGTGTGAATTACTGGCAGTTTGTATGAAATGTTGGTGTGTACGCGCTAATTGAGCGTTTCACAGGCGCCGGCCGTCAGAATGCGCGGCGGCCGCACATTCGTTAGCTATATTCCACTAACGAACCAAACTAATGGCTATTAACTTGAATAACGCAGTACTTTGCGCACCCAATGCCGCACGCACTGATACTGATATCTCGAAACGCGTACTTTGTACATTCAAGGAAGACTATCTTGAGGAATTTCAAGATAGTTTATTTGAATGCACTTCTTCTTAGCGTATCGACTCGGGCGAATTATACAGCGTGTTACTGAACCAATGACGTTATTGTATAGGGGTGACTCAGCCCGTCAAAATGAACAACTTTTCCTTTGGGACCAATGCTGGGAACTCATTTTTTTTACATTTTCATATCAATTGACGACCCGGCTGAAAACTTTTGACGAAAAAAACGAACAAATATGTAATTTTTTTTGAGGTCACTGCATTGTTCCCGTAGGAAAAGTTGTTAATTTTGCCGGGCAAAGTCACCCCTTCACGGGAACGTTGGTTAAGTACACGCTGTATTTGTGTTGACCAGAACTCTGCCACTGACATAGCGTTATCAGTGGCATTTTATAGGTTCTTGCGTGTTCAGGTGGTAGGCCACGCAGGGCAAGACAACAGGTGTGCCATGGTCTGAGGAGCGGCACCACACGGGCAAGAGATTGTTGAGCTGTACTCCACCCCATTCATGTTCTCCTTGCTACGGCTGACTTGAGTCAGGAGTCTGTTCAAGGACTATCGAGGAACTAGGACCAGGCAATCGTATCAAGAAAATGTACATAATGATTTATAGTCAAACAAGTTCTACTTAAATAAAATGTAGAGATACGTAGCTTTAAAATATTTTTCATATTTTTTTATTCTTTCTAACCAATGTTTACTTTCACTCAGGAATTACTTTTAGCTATCAACTTGCACGTAATTTTTGGATAATTGTGTAAAAAATATTTTGCCATTCTTCACAAAGAGATTATACAATATTTGCGTGATATATGAGTTGAACTTTGTAAACTGGAGACATTAAAAAATATATACAATTAGCCTTTGCAATGATAGCACTCTGAACTTTTGGTGCGAAATAAGAAAATCCCGGCTTTTCGGGTGTCACTCTGTGTAAGCCGTGTAAGCTCGCGCGATGGGGCTATAAATTAAAATTTCAATTTGCCAATGACGCATCGCTAAGATGTCTCGAAACGGCTGTTACCAAAGACGGTTAGTATTTAATTAACGTTTAACTATCGTCCCAAATCACTTTAAATACGAGTAATAACTGGTAGCACATTATTGCTTTTATTAAATTATGAACTTATGAGATATTTCAAATTAGAATACCTATATTGTAAATTTCTACTGATATACGAGTAGGTATCTAAATTACCGTAAGGAAACGTGCTTGAGAACTCAGCAACGCTTTTATTTTAGTGTGATTTCACACTAAAATAAAAGGGTTACTGAGTTTTCAACTTCAAGTAAAAAGGATTAAACACGTGAAGAAATAGTAGGTACAACTCTAAATATCAAGATTAGAAATAGAAATCAAAGCAAACTACTCGTATTTTCAAATAAACCTATAAATAATGAAATTCATATTTGCTCAACATATTAAAATAAAGAAAACCCACGGTTTGTGTTGCGGCCCACATCGCAGCTCCATTATGCGGCCATAAATCAAGTGCATTGAAATCTTCCTCCTTCATGTCCACCTGATATTTGAACCAATACAGCGCGTCTGCACGTACTGGTCAGTATGGTGTAGCAAAGCGATGATATCCCTTTGCATCGTTTAGTAAAAAAACATCCTGGGGAAACTAAGATCCAGCGCCCGCAGCATGGCGCCCGCGACGCCATATATATCGTGCGATAAACTATCCACATATCGCTCTTTGATATTATGGAAAACAAGATGGCAGTAGTTGATAAATGTCGTCGTGCTTACCATGCTACCGGGCTCATATTGTCAGAGGAAATGAGCAAAAAATAAAATTTCAAAATGAGTTTTATTATTAATATTGACTAGGTAAATCAAAACTTGATTCAGATTCAGATTCAGATTTTTTTACTTGATTTCCTTTGACCGGATACAATTAGAGATGGCATCTTTGATTAGTTTGTAAGGTTACTTTTGTTTTATTTTTATATTTTTGTATATGTTTGAAAATTATTTTTATAGTTAACTACTTTTATCAAAACTCGTACTAATTCTCTATAAGGTAATGATAAAATGTATATTTTCTCAAGCTAATAAAATAAAAGAAAGGTAGCTGGGCCCGGTTTGTGCAATAGATACATGCAGTGGCGTAACGCAGCTCTATTATGTGGCGATAAATCAAGTGCATTGAAATCTCCTTCCTCCTTCGTGTCGGGAGACCTCGCGAGCGATGGACATTCGAACCAATACAACGCCGAATTGTCTGTGTCTGTAGAATATAACCAATACTACCTTAATTTGTGACAACAAATTAAGGTAGTATTGGTTATATTCCACTAGCTATCGACAGAAAAACAATGTCTGTCTACTTTTTCGATGTCTATAGGTATATCCACATATTCATCCGAGTGTCATTGCATAAATATAAAAGAAAGGCATGAAAAATCTTCAATGCAGATTTTCTCGTATTACATAATTCATTATTTCTTAAATATTGTAAACCTTAAGTTACAACTGAGGATTGAATATTTTCATTAATATGCATATTACCATATGCACTAAAGTAAAACTGCGCTTCGAAAATGTTAGGAATATCGTGGGTAGAACGCCGCATGTGTTAATTCTGCAGCAGTTTGGGTTCCAGACCCTCTTTCGGTGATATGCCTTCTAAGAACATTGTCATTCTGCGGTTAAGTGGCAAGACGCGAGCCAAATAATTTGGAAGAGTTAATTCTAGTATACGGGGCAGGAGTTAAACCTAGAGGCAAACCACAATCCGCTGGACTGATCCACTTCTGGATGCCTTAAAGTGCAGCACCCAGGCTGCCATTCACTTAGTCCAAAACAGATCGGCCTGTGAACGCCTCGTAGCCGGGGCAAATTATAGTGATAACGACCCCGATGAGATAAACGACTAAGAAGCAGAATATGCACATATATATAGGGATTTTCATATTAGCTTTATTAAAAGTGGATAGGGCTCCGTGGGTGAGCCATTGCAAGGGACGGACTTTTCAGCTGAGCCAAAGCAGCGCCAAGCCGGGACGTTGCGTTTGCACCTTCATAAGGGTGCAAAATGTTAACCTTTTCCTAACTATCATATAGACAAGAATCACATATATCCCGCATAACTAAGAACCAGATTCCGGAAGTGTAATTTTATGAGGAAGAACGCGTAAAAAACATATACATATCTACATATAATATTGAGTATTAAGTCATAAGAAAGTCTAGGTAAACCAGAAATCATATTATATTCCTTAGTATCCTATTTCTCAAATATGGTAATAAAAAAATCATATTTGCTTGACTTAGCTATAAATAAAAAAGACGAAATATGGATAGGCCATGGTTTGCGGTTGCATGCAGTAGCGCAACGCAGCTCCATTATGTGGCCATAAATCAAGTGCATTGAATCTCCTTCCTCCTTCGTGTCGGTGAGCCATCGCGAGCGACGGATATTTGAGCCAATGCAGCGCCGAGCCCGCTCCGCGTCTGCACATGCACGTTGATATGAGGGCGCAAAATGATAACATTTCCTGTTAATATGGTAAAACGTAAAACAACAATCTTACACTACGATTATTTCAAATTCAATCGCAAACTCAATCGCAAGACCTAATTTATTAAGTGAGTCATCGGTCAATTGAAATGCACTCATTAATCGTCTTAGACCTCACAATTAGTTACAATAAAAAAAATACGAATCCATTTAATATGATAATTGCAAATGTATGTGTTATCTCTTTACACTTCAACTAATGGGCTGATTTAAATGAAACTTTATATGGACGTCGCTTGAGGCCCGGCTAAGGGCATTAAGTACCACTGATCCCGGAAAAGTTACTGTACCCTAAGGGGTCTAATTTTACGCGAGTGGACCTGCTGGCGAAAGCTAGATATATGTATATTTACTACAAACAAAAACAATATTTGTAACAACATCACAGATATCTTGAATTTCTAGAAATATTACACTGCACATACATACATACATAATATCACGTCTTTATCCCTTACGGGGTAAACAGAGCCTAAAGTCATAAGACCGAAAGGCCACGTTTAGCGTGTTGGTGGGTGTAACGGTGGAAAACGGAATCAAAATAGTGATGGGTTGCTAGCCGTTCAACCACCAAGCGCCCCGATCGGGCAACATAACAATAGATAATCAATCGTGTCTGCGTTTATCGCGATTGATGAGCTAGCTGCATCGCCTATTGTTATGATTCTTAAGATTTTCGCCCATTCCCTTACTGGCTTCTACGGTCTGCGCGGGAAGAGAAGCAGCTGGCACATTCTACGTTTTTTCTTTTCTACCAGACCATCATAGAAGATTACACTGCACATGACCAACAATTCGGAAAAGTCATTTGCGAAATTGAAAAGGGGATTATTTCATGGAATTTGCATGCTAATGTTAACCATGCATAGCTATACCTCGATTGGAACATGTCATATTCATGTTCACACAATGGCGAGCGGCCGCCGACGTTCGGAGGTACATCCATTCACTCAGTGTTACTCAATGGCTTTTGCATGTTGCATTCTGTGCTTCGACTGAATTCAAACTTCTAATATTTCTCCGCACACGTAATCGTATTAACTTCCAAGTAATGTTTTGATGTCAACTGACATAGATATTGCGATGCAACCATCATCTTCATCATTGGGTCTTTTTAGTCTCCACTGCAGGAGTATGACCCTCTCTGTACTATCGGAGCCATACTTGGCCACAGCAAACAGAGGATTTGGCCTACACTCGCCTCGCTAGCCAGACGGGTTGGAGAGGTCTCATTGATGTTTATGAGCTTCGGTTAGCCTGTATTTCCTAAGTCGCCTTTTAAGACATCCACGGGAAGACTTGGCGTGATCAGGCGTGATCCTATTCTACTCTGCCGGAAACCACACGATGCAACCAGGGATAAATTAATTCATTACCAAACTTAGCTTAGGTAACTAGCTTTCGCCCGCGGCTTCGCTCGCTTTAATGTCGATTCCTGAGGAAGAGTATTTTTTCCTGGATGAAAGATAGCCTATGTCCTTCTCCGTATCTCAGACAACGCATATGCAAATTTCCACGATGTTCGTTAAGGCGTGAAATGCGTAAAAGTGAACAAACAAACTCACTTTTGCATTTATAATATAGTTGGGATGTTCTGTGTAGAGAGGTACCCCGATTGCGTCTATCAACAAAACACAATACTTCTTACTATATTCTTATACCTTTCAACGAGCAATTTTTGTATATTAATTTATATATTTATATGTATATAAATTTATATCTATGATCTCGGAAACGGCTCTAACGATTTCGCTGAAATTATGTTTCAGATAACAATATGGATTATCACCTAAACACCACCACATATTACAACATATAGTAATAACCAAGGTCGCCCAAGTACTGTGTAATTTTGTACTTGTCCATTGCATTAATGAAATCCAGCATTTCAAATCTTTCGTACATAAATAATTTTGTTGAAAGCGAATTATAGGTGTATAAGATGTCTGAGACGTACAGCGATATGGGTGCAGCGAATAGGCACAGAGTGTCATGTTCGGGTTAATACCTTCCCTGAGAGACATGTCGGGCTCAGCGAAACGTCAAAGGGAAATTGAAAATTAATTTATGCTCCTAAATTTCATACACAATTCCAGTGACTGTAAAACAGCTTTGGAAATTCTTTTTCTGCAATCAACGCCACGCTTATATTTAATCATGTCTAGTTAGATCCATATGTTATTCATATTAGTATTGATGATACTTATTAGAAACATATTTTATTTATTTATTATTCTAATATTAATTTTTAACAAAAGAAACTTATTTGTTTATTTCACACCGCAACAGGTTTGAGAAAAATTTTCGATCTAAGAATGATTACGATTACCAAAGAATTGAATTCTCCGTGTCTAGCTCCGTGGCGCAGCGGTCAACACGCCAGCCTGCGACACGGAGTGACCGGGTTCGATCCCTGGCCAGGTCAAGATGGAAAATGATCTTTTTCAGATTGGCCTGGGTCTTGGATGTTTATCTATATATGTAAAATATTTATTTGTTATAAAATATAGTTGAGTTAGTATCCCATAACACAACTCTCGAACTTATTTTGGGGCTAGCTCAATCTGTGTGATTTGTCCGTATATATTTATTTATTTATTATTAAAAAAAAAAAATCGGTTTGTTTGATTCACTTGCGTTTCGTTCGCGTTTTACAGTTACTTTCCAAACTGTATTTGAAATTCTGCGCTGAAACCATAACTCATGCAAGGCACTCGGACATCAGCTCGTGGTCAATAATTCTCCGAAACCATTTTCAGTCAGCATAAATCGGGCTATTTTTTACACAAATCCATTACTCGGTTAACAAACCCATATGGATAAGTCGGGGGCATACCACGAACGCTTTAGAGCTCGTGAGCGCTGAACGCACTCGCGGGAGGGCCCAGAAAGAGTCGTAAATACTCCCGCCGCCGCTCACTTATAAATTAGGATCATAAAGCAGTTGCCGAAGTTTGTTGGCGGCACGACGACCATAAAACAACGCTTACTCTCTGAGGGGAAACGCGTGTCTGTGCTTCACTCGCGGTCTTTCAATTTGGCTGCCTTGATGCGATTAACTCGTGTCACTTTCACTGTGATACACAAACAAAGATTGTCTGTTATTATGTTATTATGAAGAGGATCGATTTATGTAAAAGTTTATATGGGGTTCAATCTCAGTACAGTAGTTCCCTACTTCTCAGTCACTAGGTATCTTTTTGTAGTTGCATAACTGTGAGTTCTTAGCCAACTTTATCATTATGGCCGTAAATTGGACCTTTTGGAATATTTCATTAGAAAGTATCATGGAAGTCAAAAGAGAACATGGTGACAAAATATATGATACCAATCATATATGAATGTCACAATAAACCTGTTTACGGACTAGATGTTATTTGCCTTCCATGTGAAATACGTGAATGGAACTCATTATTTCAACAATCCGGCCAATTATTATTAATTAAATTTTAATGCGATTTTATCATGCTATACCTGAAATCATAAATTGTATTTGTCAATGATGCATGAAAATTCGGACGACAAGTAGGTTACCTACCTATTTTATCTTAACTCCTAGCTAAGTTTTGGGATAAGTATCAATAAATTTATGAACTAGTGTACCAAATTCCGTTTTATAATGGTCAGAGCGCTTTTTTTTATTTACCTAATATCTTTGATACTAGGTAAATAAAAAACTCTTGTATCTACTCTATAAATACGAGTCTATAATCTCTGTGACTTGTTCCTAATAATATATCTACATATATAAAGATATATTATATGTCCGGTCAGGCTTGTTAATGTAAATATACTCGTACATCTTATCACCAAAGCCGAACTACTGAAACAAGCGGTTTATTTAATTATTAACGCTACTAATATCGGGTTACAATCAATTATATTACAGCTTACAATCAATTTTGGTTAGAATTGTCATACATATTGTAAGTAGGAACTGAATCAACAAAATGAGATACGAAGTTCCGGCTGGAGAGAATAAATCGACTAACTTACAACTATGATAATAGTATAACTTTTGTAAAAACAAGTTATAAATAGGTACCTTTTTAATCATGCGAAAAGATGTTTATTTATTTCGTTTTTAACACAATTTTTTGTATACGGTTAAGGCAATGGTTACTTACGGTAACCTTACCTGGTTATATTGGAATTCTTATAATGCGGATTAAAACAGTGAAAGCCACATGTAAAATATAAAAATGTATTATAAAACAGGCTCATTGTTATTCCGGTTAGCAGATGTGCAAGTCAACTGATTCTTAGATCGCGAAATCGCTTGGAAGTAATGCGCGGCGCCCATAGCCGCTTGCTCGCCGCACTTGAAGTTAGTTTTGGCGAACTTGTCCCGTGAAGTCCCCCACTCATACACACTCGCCGACAACTTAGTCACTTCTGTTCACTTACAGCTCAACCGCTGTTCGCCATAAAGAGGATTTTAACTCAGTTCATATCTGTGTTAGGGTTTTATTGTTTTACGTCTACTTCGCGGATAGTGTCTATAAAATGGATACCCAATTTCGTAAGCCGTTCTTTTTATCACATGACAGCCGACTGATAAAAGAAGTGTATTGTTTTTCGAGTTCATGTATGTATGAATGGAAATATATTGTGGAATGGGTAACGGTTTTTCTACGCTGCTGGATGCTGGGAACTCAAAAAATCTCTCGGCATTTCCATACAAAAGAGTTCTGCGGCAGTTTGTATGGTAAAGTAAAATTTTTATTTAGTTCCTAGCATTTACCCATAAAAACAGTGGTTCATATTGATGGCCTGGATCGCTCCTTTATGAGATGTCGAGGGTCAATTTACACGCTGTATATTACCAATGACCAACTACATCACCTAACTACAATCCTTTATTTATACCGGCGACCTGGCGCTCACTCACCTAACTGGCCAGGAAGTTTGAAGAAGTTGAATCCTGTTTGGAAACAGTTTCGGATAACCTCTCAGGCTATTATAAGAATTCACTGCGGCCAAACCAAAGAAAGACGGTGTCCTGTATCTTTAGAATCGCGAGGAAAATCGCGAACTGAAGTTCTCGTAAGGCGGCGGAATCATATGCCTCTTATGCCTTGCGTCTAAATACCTAAATACCTTGGGGTAACTCTGGATAGGTCCGATACATACAGAAAAAACGTCAGAAACTTGGAGCGAAATCCAACTCACGCAACTGCACGAGGCGAAAGTGCCGTCCATGCTGGGGCAAATCGCCTCATGTTCTCCGCATGAGATGCCTGTCTTTGTGTTACTCTGCGAATATACTTGTCTAGGCTCATCACTTGCCAGAAAAGTTAATGTTGCCCTTATTTTATTTTTATTCCTTGGCTTGCATTGCTCCGCGTGGCATTCAGTGTGACTTTGGTTGTGCTATGGAAAGGGATAAGCAGTAACACGATAGTAGACATCCTTATCTTCAAGCTCGAACTCCATTCACCTTCACGCTTAAAGAGTCTCGGCAGCTTTCCCTGACAACTACTGAGATACAGCTAAAAATGCCCCAACAATCAAATTAAAATAGTGGAAAAGCCTTAACCCCCAACCCCTACTCTTCTTCCACCTGCACAGAAATTACCACCGGGTGGTAAACTTTCCTGGACAGTCTTAAAGTCGCTAAACAGATTTCAAGTTGGTGTTGGAAGATGCCAAAATAAACAAGTAAGATGGGGTTTCCCTAGTAACTACCTCTGCAGTTGCGATGTATTTTGCCATTTTGACTCGAAAAGAAAAAGAAGTATGCGAGTTTATTTATTGAACAAAAATATATAAATGCCTCAAAGGATTAGGACCTCTGGATTATCGTCAGAATCCTTGAGAGGGGTACCAAATTTCATAGGATATAGATTTTGGCCGAGGTATTTATTTGTTTAAAATGTAGTCTTTTTTTTATAAAATTGCCGTACGCAACTCAAGTGGCTCCCAATCAGACTTCGTGGTAACTTACATATACTCGCACTGTTATACTCGATCCTGTTTAATCCTTGTACTTCTCGTTACCTTAAAGACCGTTTCTCTTTTCTCAGTGAGATTAATAACCGCGAATTACGCAGCTCTGCCTCCCTCCGTCTCGCTATTCCTGCTCATGTCTCCAATTTTTATTTCAACTCCTATACCGTTCAGGCTGTTCGTTTATGGAATGCATTACCCCTTAGTAGTAAAAGACCGGGCAAGTACGAGTCGGACTCGCGCACGAAGGGTTCCGTACCATTATCTAACGTCTAAAAACGAGCCCACATGAGACGATGGTAACTGAAGAAAGATTTATAAAGTTCTACTTCACAAGGGAAATTAGAAAAAATATTATCCATTTGAGTACCACCACGAGTAGAGGCAAGCTCTGATAACAAGATTTCGTAGGTATATTACCTACTTTGATTCCCGAGCGCAATAGGTACCAAGCGGCCTCCTTTAATTTTAGGTATTATTATTATTAAAACTGCTATGATATCATATTTACTTGACTTTACGTGTTTGGATATTTATATTCAGTAGTTGTTTTACGTAATTAATAACCGTCTTACTTAACTAATCTTTTATTTAATTTGTATGAAATTTTACTTTACCGAGTACATTTATAAGTTGGTCGATTATAACTCTTTAATTTATAAACTTAACTTAGCTCTGATAGTTTTCCTTTAAACTTCGTTATATATACTACTAGTTAGCAGACACGCACCGGTGACTGTTCCCTAGCAATTGGCATCTCAAGAGCAACGCGTGTCAATAATTCAGTCAATACGAAGTTTGCTCTCTGGGTGGAATACCTACGTCTAATCTGCGAAAGGACTTGGGAAATCTGTTTCTCTTACTAAAATCCATGTTGTGTATCACAATATCAGCTCATCAGAACCATACTGACTGTAAATAAAACAACTGGTTTAATTTCTTCTTAGTTTAAATCTACAAAAAGTTTTATAATCCATAGTTCCATACTAATATTATAAATGGAAAGTAATTCTGTCTGTCTGTTACCTTTTCACGTTTCAACCATTAAACCAATTTAGATGAAATTTGATATGGAGGTAGTTTGAGGCCCGGGGAAGAACATACCTTTGATTCCGGGAAATTCTTCTATTTCCGAGGGATCGACATTAAAAGCCGTATCAAAATCGATTTAAATTCAATAAAAAATTAAGGAGCAAGTGAGCAAGTGTCGAATGTGATACAAAATATGTTTCGAAACACGCACTTACTGTGGTAATCAGTATTGTAAGAGCAGCGTGTAAATAATTCATTCAGTACGAAGCTTGTTCTCCGGGGCTTTAGATTGAATTCCAACGTCTGATTTGCAATTGTTAACAAAAAATCTGTTCCTCTCACCAATTGCCCTGCTTGTTGAATACTAACATCAGCTTAATAAATTGCACTGACTGCTAAGTGACTAGGTAATAACAGTTTTTTATTCTTATATTCTATATTTTCTCTTCTTCATTCTAATATATAACATTCTCGTGATGTTTGTAACAAAACTCCTCCGAAACGGCTTCAACGATTTTTACCAGGAACTTTTTGTGTGTATATTCAATAGGTCTGAGAATAGAAGGTGAATATTTTTTATACCCCTCAATTCCTAGGGTGGACCGTCTAATTTTAAAATTTATATTTATAAAGGTTAACAAGGTTAAAATGCACTAAAGTATCAACACACTCAAAAGCGAAAGAGATTAAAAAAATGTCGCACGCACCTTATGCCCCGACAATCGGCATTGCAAGAGCAGTGTGTGTAAATAATTCAGTCAATACGAAGCTTGCTCTCCGGGGCTTTGTATGGAATACCAATATCGGATCTGTGAGCACACACGATAAAAATCAGTTTCTTTCGCCAAATCTATCTCGTTGCATACTAATATACTTAACGCTCAGTTTGATTTTTTCCTACTATTTCCTCATGTCGAATGAAATGAAAGTTTCGAGTCATGCACTCTGAGACATAGGCCATGTCTGAGACACTCTCAGACATGCCCTGGAAATCGACATCAGAATAGTAGCGCATCTACCTAAATAATATAATCGATGCGAAGTTTGCTCTTGCTCTTTGAATGGAATACCAATATTTGATCTGTGTGAGGTGTGTGTGAGGGTGAATCAGTTTATTTCACTAAATGAGGTCACGGTAATCTGTTTCTTTCACCAAAAGAGGAAACGGTAATCTATTTCTTTCACTAAATGAAGACACTGTAATCTGTATCTTTAACCAAATGAGGACACGGTAATTTGTTTCTTTCACGAAATTAGGACACGGTAATCTATTTCTTACACCTTATAAGGACACGGTAATCTATTTCTTTCACCTAATGAGGACATAGAAATCTGTTTATTCTCCAACTGCGGACACGGTAATCTACTTCTTTTACGAAATTAGGACACGGTAATCTGTTTCTTTCACCAAATGAAGAAACGGTAATCTGTTTATTTTCCAAATGAGGACACGGTACCTAATCTATTTCTTTCACGAAATTGGGATACGGTAATTTGATTCGTTCACCTAATCAGGACATGATAATCTGTTTTTTTTTTACTAAATGAGGTTATGGTAATCTATTTCTTTCTCCTAATGAGGACACGGTAATCTATTTCTTTCTCCAAACGAGGACATGGTAAATCTGTTGCTTTCACAAAAAAAAGAGCTAATGTCGAAGGACATAGAAGTTTCGAGACACGCAACCTATGCACCGGCAATTAGTATCGCAAGAGAACCGAGTGTGAATAATGCAGTCGATGAGAAGCTTGCTCATGCACGTTCGATCTAATAGCAATGTCTGATCTGTGTAAGGACAAGGTAAATCAGTTCCTCTCATATTGGATACCAACATGTCAACTTAATGAACCATACTGACGATAAATTAGAGACAGACTGTTTTATTTTTGTTTCTCTCTATAAATCTTTCCGTAATTCCTGACTAAATTGGTTTATTTCAGAGATGCATGATAGTTGATTCAATCAAATATCGTGCACCTTCAATGGGCAAGCGCCAAACAGATAAAAGCACCCTGTACTCTGGCAATGGGTATCACAGAGAGCAACGCATTTAAATAATTCAGTTATGTATGACGGTGCTTGCTTCGGGAGGAATACGAACGTCTGATCTACAATTGCTCACGATACATCTGGTTCTGTCATCGCTTAGCTTGTCTGATATTCTTTAATTGTTGTGATTTTAAGCTTAAAGCTTTTTCATGCTATGTAGGCGAAGCTAGATAGAATCACGGCTATGCAGTGATACAATTCTTATAGATAATCATCATTTCGTGTAGGTGACACGGCACACCCTGGTGTCAGAGTTCTTCGGAACCGCCTCTCGGTCTCTCACGTGGTTCCTTCAACGACTATCAGATGGCAGCCGGGACCAACGGCTTAGCGTGCCTTCTGGAAGCTCGGAATATCTTTATTATCAAACAATCAGGTGATTCAAGCCAAAGCAATGTTCTAACCAAACTGGAAACAACTAAACAAAGTATGCTTCCCATGGGAATCGAACCCACGACCTCCGTGTCTACAGGCAAACACCTTAACCACTGGACCACGGAGGCAGTTAGATAGCTTGTTGATAATGAAAACCTTTAAGTTGGTTTTTTGCGTTAACATGATCTGATCGAAATATAAAAAGGGTATTTTCTTTTTAAAATTATTTATTTAATTTCTTTTTCGCAAAAGAGTACAAATACCTAAATGCCTTTCGTTAAACTATCAATAACGTTTTTAAACAACTTAAAGAAATATTCGTTGGATAAATACAAGCAATAAAAGATAAGCATAAATATGTAGCTATTGGAGATTTATAGCTAATGGGCCCCGCGTACCCAATGTTTCTCCAAAAAGGCACATGAAGCTAAACACTTACCATCAGGTGAGATGGGAGACAAATGCCTACTTCAAAATTTAGTAAAAATAAGCTAATTGTGTTACCCGTGACAAAAGAGCTGGAAGCTTTTTACTACCTAGCTGACACAGCGTATCAGCATTGTCATTGAACTCGAAAATGCTGCCAGCCTTTTAGGCACATGCCCAAGGGTGCTTCAAGCATCACTGAAGGGACTTTACGATTCGAAAAATATATTTTTTAGATACCTAGTGAAGTATATTTTTGGTTCAGTTTATTTGTAAGTAGTCTTTTGCAAGTTAATTGAAGGTTAAAAATATAATTAAGTATGTTCTTGTATTAAAACAAAGGTATGCTCGACGTAGCTTGTACGTATTATTTTATATCGGAATAAGAACGCCGTAAAAAACTGTCTGTTAGCATTGTGGGCGCAAACAAGCTGAACCGGAAGAACGTGACAGCCGTACAAATCATAGCTGCACCGCTCTAATGCCGCCGTTATGCACCGGTCGTACGCGGCCGCCGTTAACTAGCCCGCACCCGAGATTCTTTAGATACCGTGTAATTGTTTAACTTTTAAAAGTAACTGATAGTTCCCAGGCACGAGAATATTAATACAGAGCAGACTGTACTTTTTACTTTTAGTACATGCATATATCACGTCATTTTCTCTTCCGGAGCCGACAGAGCGTAGGTCTATTAGACCTAAAAGCTACGTTTAGCATGTTGGGTAGTGTGTAGGTGGGAAATGGAATCAAAATAGTGATGGGTTGCTGGCCGCATCGCTTACTTACATGATTCCTCAGATTTTCGCCCTTTTTGTAGTTCTTTAAAATAAAATAAAATACAGATTACTAAATAGAACAACTGCATATTGTGCCAACAAAATAGCATATAATGCACCTGAAGAGAAGTGCACATGGACAGCGCTCTCTGTCCAATATCAATACCATCTAAAAATTATCATTATCATCATCATTCCAGTGCCTAATTCATTCTTTAAATAAAACAACTTTTAAGTAAAGCAAAAAAATGTATTATAATACCATCGAAAAACATGATAATCTGTACTAAAATTTATTCATGAATACCACTTCACATACCTCACATGTGATGCATACTTAACGGAACGTTTAATATTTCCAAAACATTTCTTAGGGCGCTTTTATATTCGTTTGTCACAGCTACACAGTTCCGCAATTTGCTGTCTTTTGTGCAGTTTCCGAGTAATCAAATTAACCGCCACTGAAATCATTTCGGTGATTCAAAATATTTTAATTGACAAACAGAAATTTGGTCGGAAAATAGCGCTTAAATTGTGCTTGCATTCGCAGGATGGTAATTCAATGAATAAATATCGCGTCAGAACATCAGAAATCACTTATTATTATCGTTCAGATACAAAATGATATTCATTTTTACCTACTTGGATTATTGCAGCATTCATTTATTTACCAAGTATGTATTTGGGGGGTCAATATTTCTACTAATAATTCTCGCGTTCTGTTCTATCCATACCTAACTAGGTAAATTGACAAATGGTTATTTTGGTCTATTAATCTCTATTATAATTTTTTTGCCGACCATACACCAAATATGATACCCTCTTACTTGATCGAAGCCCTCTTATCCTTTTCCTTATCCTTACTATCCTTATACATGCAAAAGTGACTTTGTTTGTTACGCTTTCACGCCGTAACATTGAACCGATCATCTTAAAACTGTATACAAGGTTTCTGGAGTACGGTGAAGTACATAGGTTACCTTTCATCCCGGAAAAAAGTACTGTTTCCGAAGGAACGACGTTGATGCGAGTGAAGCTGTAGGCGAAAGTTAGTGATATATAAAGGAAATATAACTGTGTTCAAGGAACATTAACTTAAACGTCAAACGCGAAGTACCATAAATTTCATATCAATACATTCTGTATGAAAATACCTATGTGAGCCTACCTATGACTCAGATTTAAAATGCCTAAAATACTGATCGCGTGACTCTCTATAATTATCGGGGGAAATTCACCTTTACTTGGATTTTATTCATTTAGATTTCATAAAGCAAATTGTTAGTTCTACCAAAACTTTCATACAATTGTATTAGTTCAAAATTGATCACTAATGTAGTTCAGCCTTTCCGATCATTAACCTATTTCGGAGCGAATTGATTGCATTAGTGCTAATGTGTTTACTAAAATGAAAAGACAGATAATGAAGTAGGAAGTTTCGTAAGTTTATACTTGTATCTCGTCGGAGCATAAAAATTCCATATAACTTATTTGGCGGAGGTGCGTCGGCTCGTAAATCTCGCGACAAGGGGATTTCTGTTTGTGAAGTTTCTTTTTTATTTCCACTTTATCTGTGTACGCAAAGGACTGTGAATACTCAGGCGCAACTTGGGACTCGCTCAACTTCAATAAATCAATTTGTACACTTATCCGTACTTATAATGTTCGTACGTGTACGAGGTAGGTACGCGTACGTGTCGCTCGCGACAGACTCTCGCCGGATATGGAATGTTTTACAATAGGTAGCTGCACCTACTTTATGAAAGTATGAAATGTAATCAAGCTTTGTGTGCGCGTTTGTGTTATGTCGATCACATTGAGAATTCTGTTTGTGGAAAAATCTGTGCGAAATAATTTTATGTTGCAAGATTTTTTTATTGTTTAACGAAGCTTCTTATATTATGAGATACTAACTCAATGATACAACATTTTAAATTAAAAACATATTTAGATTAGATCCAAGACTCGGGTCAACCAGATAAATATCTCTAAACCAGAGAAAGAAGTAGCAAAACTCTTCCTTCAAAAACTCCACTCTTAATATCTTCCATATTGTAGATTGATGCTTGTTCCTTAGAAAGAGTAAACAGAGTCAATGTTTTCTATCTTGAATGCCGCAATGAGTTAAATTTACAAAGAATAAAAATATTATACAACACAATACCACACTGGTGCGTTTTAATATCAATGTAACCATACAAAAAATAACATAAACCGTGTAATAAGCTTAATTAAGTACGCAATTCGTATCCGCGGTCAAACAATCTCCCCTATTTGTAAGGTTGGACAACAATTATGCCAACCGTAGCCATACTTAAACGAGTTAGTCGTTCCGACCACCGCCGAAATAAAAGGAGTCGCCGAAACGGTTTGTCCAGCGTACGTGTCCATTTTGCATCACAAAGTTAGATGTGTTTGTCGTTCTATTTTAAACGCGATAACGCCAACTTTCCAGTCCTCGAAATGTGAATACCTTGTTGCGAAAATGTGACTAACGGAAACTGTACAAGTAACTCCGCTGTCCTTCCGCGCACACATTCAACTCCAGCGCTTTTCCCCCACCCCGTGCTGGTTAGGGTTGACAGTGCCCGGATTTAACCAGTTAATTTGTATTACAGCTCAAAAATAAGACCACCAAAATACCAAAGTATACTACCAAGTATATTCCTTTACAACGTCTATCTAGCTTTTTCCGCAACTTCACACGCGTAATATGACAATATTGTTATGTTTTAACAAAATCCATGTAGTTCTTGCATGAAGAAGTTACAAACATCTTTACATCCTCATGACCTTTCATATTCATAATGTTTTAAATATTTGTATAATTCAATAATATAAGTAGTTTTTTTATTATGTATAGAAAAATTTAGTATATTTAAGTAGTGCTCTCTGTATATAAAAAAATGCGAGTGTTCATTCATCTAGATCTTAACATTTTATTCAGTGTCTCGAATATTGTAATATATATGATATTACATTATTGGCAGGTTATAAAAAATTGGTTTGTTTTTTCCTTGTTTGGTATCTTAACCTCCATCTACACCTAGCAACCCTGTAGCGGCACCCCTCAGCTACTTGTGGCCTCACGGACCACAGTACCATTTCTATTCAAATTTCTTTATTACAACTATCCACTTACTACTTTGTTAACTTTGTCTGAAATTCTTTCCGATTTCCTTTTTCATAACCTTCACAAGTTGTCTTCAGTATATTGGAGTTGGATTACACCCGACAATTTCTCGCGACATTAAATTTTAATATAGGTATTCTCTTCAAAAGAGTTTCTAATTAACCAATTAGCGTATAAAATATATTAAATAACATATTTTATAATTAATAGAATATGAGTTATTGCAATTTGTAAAAAATCACTGTGAATCCGACATTCACAGTGATTTTTTACAAATTGCCAACTGAAATTTGTAGCAACTATTCCATGCGCGGCGCACAATACGTCATTACTCCGAAATCGTTTAATTAAAAAAACATTTTAGTTAAGTTTTTTTCATGTAATCTGAAAAATAAACCACATAGACTGTTCAGAATGGGTGTGTAGTCAAAGGAACTAATACTATGATTTTTTCATAGTAACCTGATTTGGATGTTTTTCTACACCTACGGGCAGGGGTTGGAATACCGGTAAAAATCCATTACCGGTACCTCTATGAAACGACAGTACCGGTAATTGGTTTGGTACCGGTACATTTGGTAACGGTAAAAATCAAGTACCGGTACCTCTATAATACAACGGTACCGGTAATTGGATTGGTACCGGAACCTCAATAAAACGACGGTACCGGTAACTGAAAGAAGTACCTGTACCAAATACCGGTAAACAGTACCGGTACTTAGTACCGGTACTCGTATTGGGAATTATCATTTCGTTAATGTGTGTCGTTGCCGTGTTGTGCATGTGCGGCGTGAGGCGGGGGCCCACAATAGGGCGGCACTTTTACAGTCGAGCGAGTCCCATGCGGTAGACGGCAACAATGCGTAGGTACCGGTAAAATTAACGCAATTTTAATACTGTTAAAATTTTACAGAATAGAGGTACCGGTACTTACCGGTACTTATAATGTGAATTTGGTACCGGTAACAAGTAGCGGTAAAATTACCGTTAACTGTTAACAATATTATTACCGTTAAATACTAGATTACCGGTACCTCATATTACCGTTAAAATTTTAACAGAATAGTAATACCGGTACTTACCGGTACTTATAATGGGAATTTGGTACCGGTAACAAGCCCTGCCTACGGGTATCTCTTTTTGCTCAGAGTCTACCTACTGTGCGACGCAATGGGTCAATCATATAAGAGTAAAATACAAGTATTATTATATTACGTTGAAATTCAAAATAAAGCGAATCGGTAGCTATTTTATTTTGTACAACAGTCATCTGAATAAATCGATTTGTGTAATGCGCAGCTCGGACACTAATTAACGAGCCGTGCGATATCGCAGCATGGCCGCGACTGCTGCTACGAGTATGTATTGTTCGCATTATCTCACATCGCTAACGAACTCCTACCTGTAAACTTGTTGTTTTCTCTATTCTGCTCACTATATTATTTTACATTATTTGCCTCTGATAAGTTTTTATTACAAGAATAAATAAATAAATATGTACGGACAAATCACACCGATTTAAATAGCCCCATAGTAAGTTCAAGACTTGTGTTATGGGATATAACTAAATAATCTATATTTTATAACAAATACATATAAAACTAAACATCCAAGACCCATACCAATTTAAAAAAGATCAAAATAATAGAAGGTGAAATAAGGGATTTTGTTTTCTTTAACTCGTAAGAGAGTCGATGTCATGCCCACAACAATGATATCTTTATTATACTTGCAAACACATTATCTCAAGCTGATAGGTAAGGTCAGTCCCCGAAGAACTCTATTGTCTAAAGGAGTATCACATTGACAATTCTTCTAAAGCTATGATATATATATATATAATTACAAGTCGTTTACAGGCCCATATCTAACTCATACACAAATACTAGAGAGTATCGCATCTATTATAGTAATATCTAGTAATAGATATCTATCTATATGTTATATACATAATAGATATCTATTTGCAAACGATATAAAATGATAATTTTTATTCAGTATCTTTCTTTACGCTTATATAAATGGCTACTCATTTAAATGACAAATACTACAAGTACTTGTTACTTTGACACCCCAACTTTTTAACACATTTATTTAAAGATACTTATATCTAATTATATACACATTAAAAGTGAAGAAAAAGTATGAAATACGTATGGATAATTGATAGATTATTTTTATCATTAAATATTTACGTGAATATTTAAATGTGATGTGTATAACATTTTACCATAATACCTCTCAACGCTACAAAGAAATTATTTTTCAAAACAAGAAAACCATTCCACCTGCGCTTGTAAAACTACACCGCAATACTGGTAACTTTTCAGTTCCACCGCAATTTTATTTCACACTAGTGCTGTTATAAGTGATTTACTGTAAAGAATCTCTAAATCCTACCGGCGTGGAAATATCTTACGACTGCACCACCACTTAAACGTATGTTCTGTTAGAATGGCCGGGGGAAATAACGAAGTGACTGAAGCAGGAATGAAATGTCATAACACAGTGGAGGAATTTAAATTCTTTTACAAAGTTTACTGGAGGACCATTCTTTCAGTGGTTACAAAGTTTCTTACACTTAATTTATATGAAAATTTTCTTCGCAGTGACATGAACATTTTAAATAAGAGGAATGCAACAGTTATTTTTGGAAAGATAAAGCTTCTTTTTCTCAGCTACTCACCTTCTATTACATAGATTTTATTCAACTGGCTCTTCAAGTCTGTCTGTCTGTAATACCACTTCCTGACGTTTGATTGAGCTGAGATAAATTTTGTATACTTTTGTAAGTAAGATCACAATAAGTACAATAAGTTCTTATTGATGAATCTATCTGCTGTTCTGATATTGGAGTCAGTAGTAAACAAAGTAACTCATAAATTAAACAAGACAAACCCGAATCGTCTTATATTAAAAGAAATACTATCTTTAGTAACTGATTTAAACCATTATCCGACCAAAAAAATTACAGTGATAAGTGTTGCATTAGTTTGGTCGGATAACGGTTTAAACCGGGTTCAAAAGATATGTTTATTATAAGACTGTGTGTCTTATTATATTATAAAAGATGTTTAAAGTAGTTGAAACTCGGGAACAGTACTTTCTTCAGAATGAAAAGGCTCCCTTTAACCCTTTAATCCAGGAAAAAGTATAATCTCCGTACTCCAGAGAATGTGTGTACAAAATTTCACCGTGATCGGTTCAAAGTAACTGCGTGGAAGCGTTGTAAACAAACAAATAAATTAATTAACAAACTCAATTTCTTATTAACCGACTTTAAAAAAGGAGGAGGTTCTATGTTCGACTGTATATTTTTTATACTATTAGTTAGGTTTCTTTGTTTTACACATTTTATATTTCTATTATTTTCGTTTGATCCAAGAATACATATTTCATGGAAAAAAACTATTAAAATTAAATTAAAATAATATTTTTACTTCAGGTATGCTCAGTTAAATTTGTTGGGACAGTTTTCCAGAGTCTTCCCAAATATGAATAGAAACAGAAGTCAGCAGGACGGGCACGAAGTTCGGTAGGAAATTAATGAAGATTACAAAATTCACGCCCATTGAGTTCCCGCTCCGTCGAACCTTTGACTCCAACTTGCTTGTTAGACTAAATTGAGAGTAATAATAGCTCTCATTTGTTTGGTTTAAAGGTTTTGAATTTCACTCCCGGATATATTTCCGCAATCAAACTTGTTAAATTCTACGTAATTTCACTTTTATGATTTCATGGAAATAATTATAACTAATATAGTTATAATTAAATAGGATAATATAGATAATAAGGAAGAAATTATGATTGTTTTCTATTCTTATATAATCTTAAGTAATAGTTTTAACCTTGTAAATGTCTACTTTCAATCTAGTCTTAAAGAACAGCAACACTAACTTTCTTTTCATACCCTTTTTCATCGTTTTGCTTGAAAATTAATCTAAAATTGATGATGAGAAATAGTTATTACAATGGAACCTCATAACTGAATATTACAAAAACGCGGTACCTATTCAAACTAATTTTATACAAAAATAAGTTACGTTGCAAGACTGGTATTTTTCTCTCTTATGGTTCTTGGCGAAACACTATGATAAAAGTAGAAGTTTAAAAAGTGTAAAACAATCAATTAAATTAAGTAAAAAGGTAGTCATCAAACATTTTTTTTTTGACATTGATACTTTAAGTTTGTTTTTAAGTCTATGAATTATCTTTTAAATTATGTCTAATGATGCTGATGTCGCCTTTGATGTGTCCGTCAATAGACAACCATGTTTTAGTTCCGTCAATAATACGCTACAAGGCTAGCGAAATTAAATTAAAAAAATGGGGTTGCATCTGGGTTGCAGATATTTACTTTATCAAATATCAATGTCTTAATTGAATTCCTTTAGTCGTTCATAATTCCTTTAGTCATATTGATCTATTTCCTAAGGTTTAAAAACTACTGACCCAACTTGGTGAGACACCGTGTACATTCTTTTCTTTAAAATTTAATCAGTTCATTCTTAGGCAATATTTTTCAATCAAATTAATCAAAAAGTGTTTGAGACGTCTATACTTAAAAGTTCCCTCTATGTCTCATTTTTTGAGAAAGAACGTACATCAATTGCGTTCCACCCTTCAGTAATAAACAATTTTACTTAAAAGTATTAGGGCTGTTATTTGTGACGGTTAAAAATATTTAATGACAAACACTTTATACATTTGAATTATTGTCAAAAATATACTTACTTCCTTCCTTTGTGATCAGTGTAGACGATGTGGTTCCTGGCAGCCGGGGTCTGGCGACTCCTGCCCAACGAGTGCGAGTCAATCATGGCCATCCCTCAGGCTGCCCAGCCTCGCTACCCGCACTTCCAAACTGTCCGTGTAGTACTGACCACCCGCCAAAATAATTCGTCGGCTGCCCGCTTGGCTACGTTTAACAACTTTGAATGGTCGGCTTGTTAGAGCTGACTATTCTCTCCGACATTGTATACACAGTTTGGACTTCTTAGCTGTGCGAAAGTTCCTCCGTTCTGTTGATTTTGTTTGTTAACATTGTCCTGTTAGACAAGCACTGTTTTCAGATATAAGTCTCTTTACTATTTGAAAATTTAATTTATGTTTATTTTAACTTTATACAGATATTTTGTCCTGTACATTTTAAAGTTCTTTTTCTATTATCTTGGCATCTGGAATGAAGTCAATAATTACAGTTTAATTTGGGTCTGATAATTTATAAAGGTATAATTCTTAATGTTTTATTAATTACTTGCATAATATTAACTCGCTACAAACACAACTCCATTGTAGGTATAACAATTACGATTCATCGCTTGGATTCCCAAGGGAGTTCATACATATTCCTGGCTGAGATTACATTTCGTAGCCGTACATTTATGTGCGCCTACATTGAAGGAAAAGGTTTGTGTATCATAAAGTATATAAGCCTGTTTACATAAGAACATATTTACCTTCAGCGGTAGGCGGGGCTTGGATCGAGGCGGGCTTATTTGGAATCGACAAGGAGGTGGAGTGGTGGCAGTTGTTTATCAATATCACGCTCACTAAGTAAAATACCACTGCTTTTTTATTATACTTTACTTATTAGTAAAAGCGTGGTCTGATAAAATTCTATCAAACTCCAAGCACTCGGAAAATGAAATGCTCATTTATTAAGAAACACAAATAAAAAGAAATTGAACAAACAAATCACTCCAGGACCTGAATCATTTGTGTCAAATATTTAGCGAATGCCGAAATGTTTTCTCATTTCATAAATTATATTTTACAAGACAGTGTACAAATGGGCTTTAATTAACTGGGGAATGTCGACGAAACGGCAAATATGCCAGGATCGCTCGGGCTGGGCGGCCGACGAAAGCGCGCGCCCAGCCAAACGCCCGCCCGCCCCTTGCCCGCTACGTTAACTACAATTTACACTGGCTCTTATTTATACAAGATACAGCAATACGATTTAATTACAGCAGACACTAAATCATTCCACATAGTTAACTTGCCAAATATTCCTTTTTAATTTCCTTTGAGAATTTGAGTAGATATTTTATTATCTTAGAATATTTAATGTGTAAGGAATAACATATATTCAGATTATACATTAACACAAAATATTATTTCCATTAACTTTAATAAAAAAGATTCGCAAATTTTACTCACTTTTCCCCAGCTCTTGCTTTGGCCTTCATTTACAATAAAAAAACATTTTTATTTTTTTTTATGTATGCGAAAAAACAACACTTTAAATAAGTAGCATACTAAAATTTTAAGGATATATTTCACAGAAATTGTTACAAAACTGAAATGTATTCAACTCATCATACGAGACTCGTTACGAAATAAGTTATGACGCGCGACGGTCGCGACGGCGAAAGAGCCTCGTTCACTCACCTTCAAGGCTCGCAGCCAACTGAGTATTCCTCTCTTTGCCCCACAATTATCCTGTTTCAGGAGTACTGTTCACACGAAAATGTGACCTGTATCAATACCTGTTGAGTATGTTTTACTTTAAATACGTGTACGAAAGTTGATCCGACCATTGAGTGAAAATTCAGAGAATACGTCACGAAAATCTAATTCTTCGTACATGAACATAATGACGGCTTTAGAACCGAGGATGACGAGAAACTCAAATTTTACACGAGATGACGAATCTCCTAAATGGAAGATCCCTATGCTTAAGATCGGAGGGTCCATTTTACAGGTAAAGAATCCCTAAGGGAGGCGGTCGTAAGGTTTTAGGGGTGGCGCGTAAAACGGACGCATGCGTATATCTCCTGAATAATTTCACAAACTCTGAACTTGTTTGACGCTGAACTGATTAGCGTTTAGAATTTATACGAATTTCAGTATTTTGCTGTAGGGAGACCAGCTGTTTTTTCTTGACGTGTGGACTTTAAAATATTATAATTATTTTTCAATAAAAACTTCTAACTATTTCTGTGTAACTTATTTCGATATATTTTTAAACATATTTAGAGTTTAAAATTCGGTTACAGACCGGGATGGTTTACGTGCAAAAAATATCATTAGTTTGTTTAATGTTTATTTTGATTATTGTGATTGACTGACATATGGACTTTAAAATATTATAATTTGAATACTTTTTTTATTGCTGTGTAACTTATTTCCATATATTTGTAAACATATTAAGAATTTAAAAGTCTGGTACAGTCAGTGGTGGTATTTTTGCAAAAAATATGATACCAACAAGTATTGTTATGACCAAAAGTTTGTGAAATGTTTATTTTAATTTTTGTTAGTTGAAGATTAATGATTCTGTTAAAAGAAACTATATTTTCATTATTTAATTATTCTCCATTTTATATTCTTATTTTTCAAAATAAAAATATAAATATGTTTTTTGATTAACACTAACGCGAGATAATAACATTATTTATATATAAATTACGGGTTACTCACGTACGAAACATGTCGGCCTGTAGCTGACTTCGTACGTGAGAAACCCGTAATTAACATATAAATTGACTAGCTCCGTGGCGCAGCGGTCAACACGCCAGCCTGCGACACGGAGTGACCGGGTTCGATCCCCGGCCAGGTCAAGATGAAAAATGATCTTTTTCAGATTGGCGTGGGTCTTGGATGTGTATCTATATATGTATTTGTTATAAAATATAGTATCGTTGAGTTAGTATCTCATAACACAAGTCTCGAACTTACTTTGGGGCTAGCTCAATCTGTGTGATTTGTCAGTATATATTTATTTATATATTTATATTTATTTATAAATAAAAATATGAATAGGTGGCGTAGTTTTAAGTAAGTTTATTAAAAAAGATTTTTAATGAGGATAAAAATGAGTCTTCTTTTTTTGGAATTGGAGAATATGTTTTCGAGGTCCTTGCCATTGGTCCCATAATAAATGTTCATTTTAATAAACATCAAAAAAAAAAATGCTTACAGTGCAATGTCCTTGTACATTAATACAGATATATTTATACAAATACTATTAAACAAAAGAATGTGTTCCAGCTTAGTGAGCTCTTGAGTTCATCCACGACAGTGGGATTAGTGTTAAATGTTTCTTGCACCACAAAGAGGTTTCTATCAAAGATCATAATCCTTTATGAAATGCGATAGTTGTCTTTAAAAAAAACCGTTACATCTACCGTGTGAAAAATTCTGGTCATCTCATTGAAATGGCAATTCAGTCCATCAGTATGAACAGCTTTTCCTATGAGACCAATAATGGGAACAGTTTTGTATAGGACTTCTAACTTTTTTAAACACTCAATATTGATCCCATATGAAAAGTTTTTTATATTGATGAGCTGAGTCGGCTCTTCAATGATATGACAATTGTAAATTATAAAAAATATACGATTTTTATTATTTCAGTTTTAATATAATACATATTAAAGGTTTTATTCAAATGTACCCTTTAATCCAGTCGGTAAAAAACATTGTAAACTTAATAGAAACTACTATTCTTCAATGTTTTCTAATTTCTAATCTAGTAACAACTACACATACAAAAGAAAATCAAAAAATTTAATGGCGTAATCCGCACAGAGTAGCAGAAAGTTAAATGACGTCATAAAACATTTGTTTGGAATCAACACGCGTGGTCCGCGCGGTCTCCTCACAACAAAGTCTCTCAATATGAGCTTTGTTACCGCTTTGCGCGGCATTTCTTGTGTCACTGCATTGAATATATCGGCTGCTCTCCTTTGTGCACGGAATATTGCTCGTCTTTTGTCGAAATGAACGTTACCTCCCCGCGAGTTGTTTCTGTGAAGAATTTCGCGATTGCAAAGTAATATTTCCCCTTAAGAATTTCGATGTGTTTCTTTTATCTTCGAGATGACTTTACTTCAGATTATATTGTGTAGCGCGACGTTGGACAGAGTTTGTTTTTCAATATCAGTGCTTCATTGTGATGTCGAAGTATTTTTGATAACCCGATAGGGCCAGTAATTTCAGCGTGCTCTGAAGGTTTGTTGCGTAGTATATAGAGAATATAATTGTTTGCCTAACGACTATTTTTTAAATCGGCTTTTGTCAGTTACTATTGTTTAAAGGGTTAAATTATATGCTTTTTTTCTTTAAAAAAAAGGGGACGCGTATGTTTCAGAAACAAATTAGACTTTCTTGTAGTCTAATACATGACCAATGACTTCACATACTCACTTATGACCTACTAGCTTTCGCCCGCGGCTCCGCCCGTGTCAATGTCGATCCCTCGGGAATAGTACTTTTTCCCGGGATAAAAGGTAGCATGTCCTTCTCCGTACTCCAGAGAACTTGTATGCAAAATTTCATGATGATCGGTTCAGTAGTTACGGCGTGAAAGCGTAACTAACTACTATTCCCGAAGGATCGACATTGACGCGGGCGGAGCCGCGGGCGAAAGCTAGTAATATTATAAATGTGAAACTGAGTTTGTTTGTTACGCTTTCAAGCCGTAACTACTGAACCGAGCATCATGAAATTTTGCATACAAGTTCTCTGGAGTACGGAGAAGGACATGCTACCTTTTATCCCGGAAAAAAAGTACTATTCCCGAAAGATCGACATTGACGCGGGCGGAGCCGCGGGCGAAAGCTAGTATATTATAAAATGCACACTAAGAGAAAATATTTGTCCCAGCAATTTGCCGCGTAAATAGTTTATCGGCGTAATTACATCGGCATGGCGCCGTTTCAACTCCAATAGACTTCTGACCACTAATTAGGGTCGGATTAGCGCCGGTGACTAGATCGCCGCTCTAATACACTCTTGAGATTGCTTGTTAATTATTTCAAAGTCCATTTTAACTAAGATGCTTTCACAGTGTTCAGGATTGTTGTAAAGTCGTTCGATAAGAATGGCCACATAAAATGCGTATATCATCATCATCATTTCGAGTAGGTGTCACGGTCAATCGACCATGCACACCCTGGTGTCAGAGTTCTTCGGAACCGCCTCTCGGCCTCTGACGTTGTTCCTTTGACGACTACCAGATGGCAGCCATTTATCAATGATATGAAAAAGATCTTTCTAGTTTTAAGTATGTTTCACGGCATTAATTTCCCTTTTTGCAATAATTTAAAATCTGTCAGATAAAGCAATCGATTGTCACCAAACGACTTGATATAATTTGGAATTTACGGCAATTTCAGATTTCAAAACGAAGTAACAATATAACTTTCATTACAATCCTTACAAATATTATAAATGTTTGTTAGTTTGTTACGCTTTCACGCCGTAACTACTTAACCGATCATCATTAAATTTTACATACACGATCTGGAGTACAGAGAAAGACTTAGGACCTTTATTCCCGTACTGTTTCCCAGCGATCGACATTGTAAGCGCGGGCGTAATCAATAAAAATATTTAATAATTTTAATTTATTGCTGAGATTTATTGTTAGCTAAATGTCAATTATATAAATAATATTACCAATCAAAAGTCGAAAGAGTTTGATTATATAAGGTTAACCAAACTCTTTCGACTTCTAAGAAAGATCACTCGGAAAAGGTTTTAAGTGTTCTAATATATCCCCTTATACCAGGTTTGGAGAAAGAAACGTGGTTTTTAAAGTTGAATATTATACGGAGGGTCGGAACCCTTGATGTGTGTTCTAATGCGACTCACACTTGGCCGGTTTTTATTTGAATTTGGTTTGATTTGGTGATAGGTGGCACTAGTTGGTTCATGTAAGCCTCTTAAACAAACAAGTTAATTAGAATTTCATAAGCAAACAAACGATTCCATTTATTTAAGCCGAAATTTTCGAGTCATTACAAAACCCTATCAGCATAATTTGCCTGTAATTATGAATGCGCGGTACACTACGGCCCCAGACAGTAACAGCGTGATAAAAGCCAGGTCGTATGCCGCACACGTTACCCAGTTACAACGAGACACACAAGGTGCGAGTCTCTCTGTTCGTCCAACATTGTAAAGAATTTGAGTTCTATAACAAATAAACTGTAAAATAAAACAAATAAATGAAAAATAAAAACAAACACAAAAATATAGCAAGGTAGGATATTCCCCGGTCCTAAACTGGTAGTAATGAACATATACAATATACGGATCAATATTGAATCTCCTGGCAATTTATAAATCTGGAAACCAAGATCATTAATAGAATACAAAATCGTAAAGATATAATCATAAGGAAAATAATTTAAAAAATTCCGGGGATTTAATCGGACGGAAACAGTTGCAAATACCAACCGCTAAGCTTGCTGTTTCCAACTCAATATGAAAACGAAATAAACATTGCTTTTAGTATGATCATTAAATGTTCGTCGAGCATGTTGGGTGTTCTCTTCGGCAGTGTTCCGCAGGCAGGATGCTCGAACAACTGCTAATTAACACCGGATTACCAGCCGGACCCGACCGCGATGCTCACTGTTTTCAACTCGATTCGAAGACAAAGCGAATAATGTCCACAACAATTTTTAAATTGTTAAGTAGGCCTACTTACTCGTATATAAAACTTTATGATCAGATAACTGTACTCATATTTATTACAGATTTTTTTTACTAGACTCGTTTATTTTTAGGAAAGAAAAATTAAAAAGACATAAATTTGAGCTGTGTATCAATGTCATAATAGCGGACCCTGGGTTCCGACGCGCTACAACTGAGAATGCAACCGGGAGATCAAAAAAATTCTGTTATGTAGTAACGAAAAATTTTATATTATTTTAGAGCACAGTCAGTTCACGAACTATAAACTACTCGCAGTTCATCAAAACAAAACATATGAAACCCATTTACCCGGGCTAAAGGAAACAACGGGGTGGCAACAATCTCAATGGTTGCCATAGTAAATCTAGTTGTGTATTCTGGCCGCGGCGGCCGCAGCTGCCGCAAATAACAGAAAGAGCAAGTCCTCAGGGCATCGCTTTAGCTTTTCAATTTCCCTTTCGGAATTATTCGTGCTAATCGAATACGACCGGCGGGTCTGGGGACACGATTGCTATGATTCATTCATGAGACCAACGTTACAGTCCAATTCAGAAACTAGACATTATTGTACCCGATATTGGGTCCGGACCCGCTATTTACAGTTGCCACAAAATTGCTCCGTTACCGGCCTTTTTAGAATTACATATTTAGTTTACTTGCATTAAGAGCCAGAGTTCTTTAATACTCTGTCCGCGTAATTTATATCTTATACGCAATTTGTACGTAGAGTTTGATCAAAATCCGTCAATGAGTTTTTACATTGAGAAGTAACAAACATCCATCCATCCGCACAAACTTTCTCATTTACAGAATCACTTTCATAATATAGAGGTGTATAACATGACCTTTGGTATCTAATCCAAACATACAATTAATTGCAAATTTTAATTTACACGTCAGATTTTTTTTCCAAACATTTAAATTCCAATGTTTGTTAGGTTTTCATGTGGCAGACACTCCTATCAGCAGTTTCAGCTGCCTAAAAGTATCTGACGTAGCTTAACGATTCCCATCAGTGATGACAGCCTATGGCTCAATGTGCCTTCCTTAGCAAATTTGGAGTTCGAGATATTTTGATGCCACTTGCGGTCACTCATCCTAATTGAAAGCGCGCCCGCACTTGCTTAACAAACGTATCGGTAATAATGCTCAGACCCTAAGGGGCCATAATGATCTTAGATCCTAGTGGGTATGCAAAGAACTTAACAAAATCTAAGAATACTTTCGTAACAAGACTACGTGCGCGTAGCTACTGCGTAGAGGCTGTGTAGCGCATCTAGGCTACGCTCGTATTCAAGTCTTCAGGACCTGTGCGTACCAAATATTATCTTAACTAGCTTTTGTCTGCTATGGAATGCTAGGAAGAGGACAGCAAAGTTAAATATGATTGGTTTATAAGTAGGTATATAATATCAATCACTACAATAATTAAATACCCATACAAGAATTTAAAAAGCCACATCAAAATCAGTTCACCCGTTTAAAAGCTACGGTGCACAGACATACACGCACACATCCTCCTCCCCCCCCCCCCCCCCCCCCACATACACACCCCTTACAACTCCCACACACAAAGTAATCAAACTTATAACATGTTTTGCGTCTAGGGTTAAAAAGGGTACACTATTATCAATCCTTCCCAAATACAATAATAATAGAAACCCTTTTGTTTCGTGTTCTATAACGTCTCGGGGCGTTGCGTCGCGTCGCATCGCTGCGTCGCGTCGCCTCGTTGCAAATGATGAGGCGCGCGAGGTATTGTCGCTCCATTAATGAGCGCGGGCCGGCCGGGACAGTCGCGCGGAAGAGGAAAATTAAACCTCTGGGCCCCGGGCTTGTGTTCATTACTCCACACCCGATTACTCCACCGCTGTTTGTGAATGCAGCGCTAAAATATCACTGAAAGAGCTCGCCTGTGTGCACTATGGAACGTTGGAATTAGAAATGGCGATAATTACCGTGTTACCACACATAAATTGAGTAAAAGTTAGTTATCATGTTACATATTTACTCTGTCATTATGATACTCGTAGAAGATGGATGAAAAACAATTTTTTTTTATATCCGGTGAATAGTATTATGCGTTTTCATATTTTCTTTACTTTTTAGCCATTATAATGAGCTTTGTCCATATACTTTATGTAGAGTAGACTATTCCTAAATTTGTTGAATAGTGCACATGACAGAGATAGGGACTTTTTGTCCGACTTCAATAATGCAGGTTTTCAATTCAACTGTATTTAACAGAAAATGAATATTTATAACCTCATAACTCCGCATTTATCAACTGGCTTAAAAATATTTTTTTTGTATATGAAAGATTCTTATTTGATAAGATATTTTGCTAGATTGGTCTCATTATTTATCAAAATTGGTTCAGTAGTTTAAATAATAACAGATTCAATTATATATAAACGGGACCTAGCACGAACCTTTTTATTATTTGTTTCCGTTGACGTTTCAATGGAGTTGCATCCATCGTGGTCGCAACAAGACTTTGTGGGTCTTTATATACATAATTATGTGAAGCGCGTTAGTTTAGAAAAATAAAAATAACAAGATTTTTATCTGAAAAATTATTCCTCGTGTTTTTGTTCCAAAAAGAAATATATAATCACCAGTTTTTTACATGCTCGTAACGAGTACGGTTGCGCGAGTTTGTTTTTCATTTCGTCGTCATCATGAACACTGGTTGCGCACTGCGTCCGTGGGGCATTGCTTTAAGATTTCAATTTCCTCTCCGGAATTACTTGTTCTCTAATCGAACACGCGTCGGGGGACACGGGAGCGTCGCACCGCAAATTACTCGAGCACTCTGCGTGCGAATGTTAAAATATATTATTGAAAACGTTCTTATTTCACGGGAACAGGTGCCTCTAGGCTCTTAATTATGCACCACAATTAATTGGGAATCTTAATGGATGAATCTGTTCTGTAATTTTGCTTCTTACAATATTCTAAAATCGTGGGAATTTTCACATACGCACAGTAATTGCTAGAACTACATACTTATAAAGGATTAATGCTACACGGCTTAGCAATTTAGGCACAAAAAATTGGGCAATGATCGAATTTCCCCGTTTAAAATTTTGATTGGTAAAACGAATTGAGGTATGCATATCGCAAGCATTAGGCTTTTATGAGATTTACTCAATGCTATTAAATGCAAAGAATTTATGCTCATCTCTGCAAGCATCGTCTCTTAGCAGTTTTAACACAATATCCCAGCATTTTTCTATGACATTACAATATAAGTGCATTCTGTACAAACCTTCGTGACTTTTTGGATGCATTTATTTTACTATGTATTGTTATTAAAATTAAATAAATTAAAAAAAATAATAATAATATTGACGAATAACGGATACTGAACGTTGTTTAATATTTGTTAAACTCATTTCTTATAAACATCAATTACTTTTATATTATTTTCACTTTTATTTCACGAGACGACACTTGTATCGACGACCAATTTAGTGCCGAGGCGTCGGGAATCCCTGGCAATGCGGGGAAGCCCATCATTCTCCGCGGCCCAGGGCAGCCTCGAAACTAGCAAATCTTGGTACAGCACATGTACATTGTGACGCAGGGGCAACAACAGCCTCCGCAAAAGCCACCGCAGCAACCTCCGCAACACATCTTGGGTCTGGGTTTGCTTTATTTAAAGTAAAAGTAAAGTAAAAATTTGTTTATTTTCTCCAACACACACAATAAACATCTATACTATATAACATAAGAGTAAAATAGTAGAGTAGATTTATTTATGTTAATTGTATTAACTTATATTGACCTGGCCGGGGTTCGATCCCCGGCCAGGTCAAGATGGAAAATGATCTTTTTCAGATTGGCCTGGGTCTTGGATGTGTATCTATATATGTATTTGTTATAAAATATAGTATCGTTGAGTTAGTATCCCATAACACAAGTCTCGAACTTACTTTGGGGCTAGCTCAATCTGTGTGATTTGTCCGTATATATTTATTTATTTATTTATATGGATAAATAAAATAGATTTTTTCTAATTCTGACCAACACTAAAATTATAACAAAAGGTTGTTTGTTTCTCGTGTGTGTAAGTGGTGTCAGATTTTTCAAGCTGCCTAAAGGCATCTGACAAAGCTTAACGACTGCCATAAATAATGGTAGCCGGGACCAACGGCTTATCGTGCCTTTCGAAGCACGGAGGAGTTCGAGATATTTTATGCCACTTGCGGTCACCTAACTCAGTGGGGACCGCGCCCGGGGTTGCTTAGCGTACGGAAGCGCTAATAATGTTCAGACCCACTAGACCATCGGGCTCCTCAATAAATAAAGGAAGATTATAAAGTAATAGGTAAAGTTTGTAATCAATGTTGATCTTATAATGTTTTATGTATGAGAGTATCTCAAAAATTTGACATTAGTCGAGTGACGCTTTAATTAACACAAAGTTCATCACATGATTACCTACTATTTATTTCGCTAAATGTTGAATTGGTAAGTTTTTATGCACGGAAACAGCACTAAGTTACAGGGGTGCGACAGTAGGCGTGCGACAGGCCGCTGATTGTAAAGCGCTCACAGACGTAGCCTATTCGATTTCACGGCTCGCCGCGCCCGATATTTATTGTCATCGGTGCAGTTGTACGACACGGCGGCGCCTACTGAACCGCGCTGAAAAATCTCTATTCCCGAAATCGGACGAAAACATTCCAGCGATCCCCTGGCCCATCAACTTTTACTAAAAAAGTTGCATTCGACAACGTGTGCGAAACATCATTTGTTAGCGGATACGTGACTATGTAATAGTCGCCCTTATTGATTTCAACGTCGCCGATCCCGAATATTTATTTAATCTAATATATAAACGGCTGAACCGATTTTCATACAATGTTTTTTGTTTAAATATTAATTAAACTAGTTTTCGCCCGCGGCTCTGCCTGCGTCAATGTCGACCCCTCGGGAATAGTCCTTTTTGTCGGGATGGTAGCCTATGTCCTTCTCCGTACTCCAGAGAACTTGTTTGCAAAATTTCATGCTAATGGGTTCAGTAGTTACGGCGTGAAAGCGTAACAAACAAACTCACTTTCGCATTTATAATATTAGTAAGGATGTAGAATGTTCTTAGCTATATTTAATCGAAATTGGTTAAGCCGTTTATAAAGTAGAGGGATTTTCTTTTATTGTAGGTAATTTTATTTATCTTATTTCATTTTTTTAAACTTCATACTTCGATTGCTTTGCTTATAGGATACCATGATATAAATATTTATGTTACTAAAATGCTAAAAACACAATAACATTGATATAAATAAATCATGCTTGTTATGTACAAAAATATGTAAATAGGTCATCAAAAAGATTTCATAAGCAAATACAAAACGTCCCAGTGGCATAGCGTTAACAATCGTTCCTTGAATATGTTTGCGAGCAGGCAGCCGACACCTTGTCTCGTTAGTAAAAACTGACGGCACTATGCGATTTATCACCTGCACACGACACGAAGCCCCGCGAGCCGAGTTTCCTTGCTAGACCTGTCAAGACTGCCACAGGAATGAAAACAAACGCGAGACTTTAACTCGGCGATAATGCTGGAGAATCAGCTCCTTAAACAGATATGGAGCGTACTCTTTCCTGGTGGTTTAATATTTTCTGACTACAGATAATACATAAAAGTCATAAAAAGTGACAAAAAAATTAAAAACAAATCTCATGAACAGGGATTCGTTAAAGGAGGTCTACCCCAAAGGATAACCTGAGGCACCAACCACAAAAAGATAAACTTATATGGCGGCTGCAATTAACATTATTGGGCAATCAAAGCTATATTGTCCTCCTTTATACAAGTTAGGGTTCACTTACTCGCCCAATACTCTCCTCTTAGTTAGTTCTACACTGAGAAAAAACAAATTTTAAGCTGGAATTCAACATACAAATATAGAAAAAAAAAATACATAAATTAATTTTTGACTAAATCTGTCATCTAGCATACATATACATATATTATACAATTATACTTAGTTCTAGTAGTTAGTTAGTATTATATTGTAATAAAATTCTATGTAAGTTTAATAGGTCATCTAGCTAGAAGGATATCTTACACAGAAATTAAAAAAGATACAGTAAAGTCTATTTATTCGGATACTGTTATTTTTTTTTTCAAGAAGCAACACTGTTTTTTTATAAATAATTTTGTATAATCTTAATAAATTAAGAAATTAAATATGATATAAACATAGAGATAAGATACAATATAAATTATTTTGAAAAAAGGAATTAAACAATAACACAGATACTAACTTTTAAATTGTCAATAATCAATGTCTTACATACATGCTAGTCCTGGAGAAAAGAAAAAACGTAGAATATACCAGCTGCTTCTTTCCGCGCAGCTCGTAAAAGCCAATCGAGGTAATGGGCTAAAATCTGAGGAATCGTGTTAGTAGGCGATGCGGCTAGCAACCTATCAGTATTTTGATTCCGGTTTTTACCTTCACGCCCGCCAACATGCTATACGTGGCTTTTAGGTCTCATAAACCTAAGCTCTGTCTACCCCGTAAGGCAATAAGCCGTGATATGTAAGAATCAATATACTCGTATGTAGCCCAGACTAAATCTTATATCCGTCCCAGAAACTAATTCTTATATCATGAGTATTGTCCCGCAGGCGGTCGTTAGCCATTAAACCATCCCGGCTCAGGGTCAGGGTGACCTATTGAATGTACTGAATTCATAACCGTCCTGGCGGAGATGGGAATTACCATGAATAAATTGAATATGCTTCGATCCTTTTCAGCTTAGAGCGTAAATTGTCTTGCATTCCCGATATTGTCCACCGATGTCGTAATTGGTACATGCCAGCTCGGTGGATGTCGCTGTTGGAATTCAATTTTCAAGATACTTTAGTGAAAAATGATATTTGTATTCGTAGTTTTTGCGAGTAGCAAATGAAAGTAAAAAGGCTGAAAAGAATATACAAAATATAAAACATACAGAAATTGAAAAAAGCTGGTTCAAATTTATTCTTATAGTTAGCGTTTATTAGCACACTACTTTGCAAAGATCTTCCTCATATCTTACCATCCTTCTACTCTAAGGAACAGGTTTATTACATTATACCGAATAAATTACGTCCGATTATTGTATTGTAACCCCGATTTTCATAATACCGTGTTTTAAAATTCCGAAACATCATATCACCTTTTTTGCGTTATAGAATTCCAAAATAACAAAATGTACCTTTATATGGAATATTCCGGGTTAGAATTCACCAAACAATGAAAATACTAAACCAACAATTACCTACTCGAAAAATATTTTTTTCGGGTAATAGTTGGTTTGGTATTTGTTATCTGCGAATTTCCAATATTACAATACCGAATAAAATGTAAATGCCTGATAAACCTGAGCATCAGAGCATTCAATTTTATGCACACAAGCAAGTAAGCAACATGTCAAGCATGCAGCATAGCTCCACCAGAAAACTCACTTCTGGTAGAGCGAGAAGAAATAACACTTAGGTATAATCTCTAAGTCGAATTGATATTTAATTTATCATGTACCTCAATTTTGTTCCATTAAATTAATATCATAATTTTACCAAAAGCTATATGATCAGGCCCAGTGGCAAACTCACAATGGGACCCATGAGAATTTGATTTCAGCTAGTGCCTTCATACGGCTTTTCTTTTAATTTTCGGAAATATGAGAATCGGAAGTCAGTTTTTCAGATCAAAAGTAGTCGAGAGATATAAAAAATCGGAAAACTAAAATATTGTGATATTAAATAAAAATAACTTTTGTAATTTTTAATAATTGTTATTTTTATGCTGAGCAATTATGAAATTTGGAATATTGAAACTCGGAATAATTGAATTCGGAATAAAAGGTTTTCGGAGTTCTTGTGTGTTCACGTTTCAAAGTAATATAAATACAAAAGCTTCCTTTTTGGGGTTCCGTAGCCAATCGGCAAAAAACGGAACCCTTGTAGATTCGTTATGCCTGTCTGTCCATCCGTATCTCACAGCCAATTTTTTAACACTTAGAACTGAAACTCAATTTTTTTTCATCAAACACATACGGGTATCTATGGATTGGTCTTCAAAAATGATATTGAGATTTCTAAAATATTTTTTTTCTAAACTAAATAGTCAGACACTTCCAAATCGGTAAAATGTGCCCCCTTCCCCTTCAACTTCTAAAATAAGAGAATGATAAAACTAAAAAAATATATGATGTACATATTATGCAAACTTCCACCGAAAATTGGTTTGAACGAGATCTAGTAAGTAGTTTTTTTCTAATACGTCATAAATCGTAATCCGTAATTTACCATTCATTCAATCAACTCAAATATAACGAGAACTTTTATATTATGTTACTTTCTGCTACTAAATCCTTCATAAGCAGGTCCGACTCGCACTTGGCCGCTTTTTTTCCATTACAGTTGTTATAGATTTCACGGCAGAGAGGTTCATAAGATCTTGAACGCAGGCCAACGAAGCCGTGGTAATGATCCGAGAGTGCATGCATAATTTACCCGCAAAGAGCTTGTTTTGTAATGTTATTAGTTCGTAATCTCGCCGGAAAACAGCCAACAACATCATTTTGCACCGGGTAAAATATTAAAATAATTTATTTTCTACGCCAGTTAAGTAGCAACCCCGTTTCAAGGGTTCAAATTCAAATTTAAATAATTTATTCAGTTAAAATGTTACTGGAGTTCGCAGATTAAATCTGTGTGTCAGATTTCAATTTGACACACAGATTTAATCAAATTGACTGGTTTTTTTAAGTTTACTGTGTCTTGTGACCATTCCTTGATCAAACTATTGGTGGAATATTTATTATATACTCAACAGTTACAGTTAGTTTTGTTTGTTTGTGTGGGTCATATCGTGCAACTCAATTTTGATGGACTGAAATTTTGTGTCATTACATAAATTGGATGACAATTCAATATATGGTATAAATAAGCTAGTCTGAAGATGAAGTCGTACAAAGATAAAGCCATTATAATTCGGCTCATAAGACAAATCAATTAGGCATGGCAAATCTTGGCAGGCACCTAATGAACAAAATAATTACTAGTCATAAAATATATTTTTTTGAGAAAAGCTTATTTCTACAACAACTCTAAATTAGGAAGCGACGTTTTTGACCATAGTTTGCGTGCGTGTATCAGATAAAAATAACAAGAAATAATAAATTTTAATATAAAAAATTTTGCCCACGTATCATACGTACCTAATAAATGTTAAGCATAGTAGATGAGTCTTGGGTTCTACCTATATGCGGAACCAACTTTGCAATTATAATTTAATCACATAGAGGGTCCTCGACTTTTATTATTGTCTTAAAGGTGGCTATAAAATATCAGACAAAATTACATAACATTCAAAGTAATTTTGTTTTATCGCCCTTTAATTCTGCCAATTGAATGAAACATTTCTTAAGTACCTAGACGGCTTTTAAGTGTTGTAATAAATACACAATTAATTAAATAACACTATTACGTACATTCTGTTTAATTGTTACTGAATAATTTGAATTTATTTCCCATTTATAAATTTTTGTTTTAGTTACATACAAAAAAATAATTTTAGGGAAAAGCCAGACAAAATTTCTTTACAAATTATTAATTTCTATCAAAATATAGCTTGTAAATAAATAAATACGGACAAATCACACAGATTTAGCTGGCCCCAAAGTAAGTTCGAGACTTGTGTTATGATTCAAATATCTTATCATAACACAAGTCTCGAACTTATTATATATTTTATATTTATATATAATAAGATCGAGATTTTATATTTTTATCTTTTCTTTTTTTTCTGATTTCATGTTATATATAATTTCAATTTACATAATTTTGCGGAACACGTTATGTTAGCGATTGAGCGTGCAACAACAACAGATATGATAAAAGTCTCAAACATAGATAGAAGTCTCAAAGAGGCCGAGGGATATGAGATACTAACTTAACGATACTATATTTTATAACAATAACAAACATATATACATAGAGATAAACATCCAAGACCCAGGCCAATCTGAAAAAGATCATTTTCCATCTTGCTGACCGGGGATCGAACTCTCGTGTCGCAGGCTGGCGTATTAACCATTGCGCCACGGAGCTCGCCTTTTAAATATATCAATCTTGTATTTTTATGAAATTGCATGAATTTTGTCATGGATTTATAGTTTAGGATAGTATAGAATATAATTAACAAAAATAATAAAAAAGAAGTAACGGCAAGGTTAACAAAAAATCAACAAAGACAAACTAGCTATAAGAAGGCTCGAAGCAGTACCAACTGAGCTTTTGGATTCAATACCTAGCTAGTCATAAAGAGAATGATTAACTGGTTCTAAGAGTGATCACGTGCCTAAACAGATTTGCTGGTTTGTCAACAGTTTGCTTGTGTACCGTGCATCGCAGCGCTGCTTGCAGGACTCCACACACAAGTCGATGCTTACCCGTTTGTACACGATACCGGCTAAAACTGGTTTCATTGAATCGGATTGACTGAGATGTACCTATCTAGTTCCCGACTTGAATTTCAATGACAATGGCATTCGGATATCGTGTTCCAAATGTTACTTTTTAATATATTCATAGATACTATATTTATTAAGGAATCGTTGACAAAAGTGTCAATTTTTAGCGTGCCAAAAATTGTAATCATGCTATTTTATGAAGTTGCTAAAATTTTGTCTTAGATTGTATATAATGTTTGGAGGTATGAGTGCTGGTGCGGAAAGTAAGATTAAATGAATATATTCATAGATACTACTCGTAGTATCGTGCTCCTGTAGTGGAGACTAAAAAGACCTGATGATGATGATGCTGATGATAGATACTACATTTATTAGGGAATCGTTGATAAAACTGACAAATTATAGCATGCTAAAAATTGTAATCATGCTAATTTATGAAGTTGCTATAATTTTGTCATAGAATGTAGGTATATAATGTATCGAGGTATGAGTGCTGATGTCGAAAGTAAAATTAAATTCCTAGTCAGTAATAAAAAAATTATGAACTACGTGACCACGTGACTAAACAAATTCTCTGTTTGTCAACACCTCTGGGTCGCAGTGCTCACAGCAATTGTTTGTGTACTGTATACCGCTGGCAGGACCCCACATACAAGCATAAAGGCGAATTGTAAATAAACGGATAAGCATCGACTGCTTATCCGTTTATTCACGATTCCGCCTAATATTGGTTTCATTGAATCGGATTAAGTGTAATGTACCCATCTAGTAACTATGTACACTTGTCACTATATAGGTAATTTTAACCCCGTCGCAAAAAGAGCGGTATTTTAAGTTTGACCGCTATGTGTATGTGCCTTTCTGTGTATATTAATGACACCGTATCTCTATAACAGACGAACGATTTGGATGAGATTTTTCTGATTTTCTTTTAAAGCAGGTTTTCTTGCAATGGTTCTTAGAAATGTTTTATCAAAATCGGTCTAGCGGTAAGCCAACATAGATTTTGTTGTTGAGGATTGCTTATTTACAATTTAATATAACTAGTTAATAAATATATTATGAAGAACGTTTAGAAAAATACTGATGAGAATGGCAAAATTTAACTAGCCAAATATTGAAATGTTGCCATTTTATGGAGTTGCATGTTTAGGTGAATGTAATAGGTGTGACCATAGAGATAATATAATCCTGATGGGTGTGACTAAATGTAATAATTACTTACAGTGCCCGCTTGGATTTAATGCCTGGCCAGTTATAAAGAGAATAATAAACTGGGGCTATAAGAGTGATCACGTGCCTAAACAGAATCTCTGTTTGTCAACAACAGCCCGCAGTCGCAGTGCCCGCAGTGATTGCTTGCCAACCGCGCAAGCAGCGCCCGCTTGCAGGACTCCACACACAAGTCGATGCTTATCCGTTTGTGCACGTTACCGGCTAAAACTAGTTTCATTGAATCGAATTGACTGTGTGTACCTATCCAGTTCCCGACTGGAATTTCTATTAAAATAATACTGTAAATACTTGCTGATTCTACGCTAGTTGATACAACGCTAGTAGTCTGTAGCTTTTGCACATTAAGTAATAATATAAGACTAAATTAGATCCTTTAAAATGTCTGCAAAGGCCTATTTTCTGAATAAAAGTTTTGATTTTTGATTTGATTTTTTTTTTATTTTTGACAATAATTAGACATTAATTAAATCTTGGAATTAGAATCTCTAATAGAATATAAATTTGCAATAAAAGAGGTAAATAAAACTAGCCCAGTACATGTCGAATTAACAGATACACGATTGGGGTTCCGTGCCACCGTACATTTCTTTCCTTCATTCTTGTATGTAAGGTATGGGACCCTTATATTTTACAGAATGTAGAAAGACACAAAAAGGCGTTTTGGGGCTTCTGGTATGCATTCTTGAAAAAAATTACTGTATATATTGTTACAGTGTCAATAGATTATAATTCTGTTAATATTTTAAATCTCTACCTACCTACCTACTTGTAACGGATCAATAGACACAGCCCTGTGACAGACGGACGGACAAAAATCAGAACCTTAGTAATAGGATCCCGTTTTTATCCTTTGGGTACACACGGACCCCTAAAAACTAAATAGACGTTCCAATATAATTCAACTAGGTAATCGATGAATTGTATGGGAAATATGAATTTTCTGCTTTTTCTCCTTATTTTCTTACAAATTTGCTATCTGTTTTCTAGCGATCCCTATTTAAGAAGCGGTTCAGCCGGTAAAGTTATTTTCAAGTCAACACGAGTTAATATCATTATTACACTTCCATAGTACTATAATTGTTACTACGGGACTACATTTTTTAAGATATGTTTGATATTTCGGCAATATTGCAGCTGCCATCTTCACGTACCTACTGCCAGTCAGTCGTCTGACAAATCTCAAAAATGATCCCGATAAGTCTCGTAGTGACAATGATAGTGATTGTGACTGTCCCAAATATGATGAATTATTTCACACGTTAGGCGCTAGTCCCATCAGATATTCTGGATTATTCCAAATCGGTTGTTCAAACAACTACCTATTATTACAACTCTAATAGCACCCTACTTTTTAGGTCGGAAGTTAATAACAGATGTATCGGTATATTGAGAGCTAGAAGTCGAGTAACACATCGGGCGCTCCCCCGGGAGCCCCGGATTAGCTGGATCTTTTCGATTCGAGGGTAAACATCCGAGCGACCATCCCGAGAGGACGGGAAGGTGAACATTTGTTACTTTACTGCCAATCGTATTATAAGGTATTATTTCTGAACAATTCTATGATGGCAATTGTAAACAAATAAAAGATAACGAAAATGAAAAATGTATCGATACAGCGAGGCATAGATTAAAAGAAAATTGCGCTTCTATGCAGTGAGGTTAGAAAAGTTTCTCATTTGACAATTTAAACAAGTTAGTTCAAGTCATTGAAACAATTTCAAGAAATATACATATGCACACACCAACTATCAACCTATCCTTATGACTGTACTGCACGAAATTGTGAAAATTGATATGTTTTTTAATCACTAGTACTATGCGCTGAATTAATTGTAAAAGTATTTGTCAAAAGTATTTGTATAATTAAGATCAATCCTTGAACAAGATTGTTCCCTTGTTGGAATTTGAAATAGATCTCGAAATCGAAATCTTTGTAAATTTTACGTCTAAAACAATAACTTTCACAATAAATGTCAATATTTATATGTACGTCTCGGAGGTCGTCCCCTTCCTTATTTTTTTTATAAAAATATAAATATGAAAATATTAAGACTTCATCTTTCTTCCTAATCGCGTAATGGTTCTGCGCAGCTTAATCGCTTGCGCAGTATTAGCGACGTTTTTCGTTCGCGTGGCACCCACATAAACAGATACTGCACGAAACTACTTCTATGCGCTAAATTTATTAAATACATCAAAAGTATTTGTATAATTTAGGTTGATCTTTGCACACATCACACCATTATTGAAATTTGAAACAGATACATATGAAATTTGAAAACGATATATATATGTTATGAGTGGTTATGATATCTAAAAACATTTTTCTTAGAAAAGTTTGTAAATTTTACGTCTAAAACACGAACGAAAAACGTTGCGCAGTCGCGACGTTTTTCGTTCGCGCGACGCAAAAATTTTGTCTCAATTAAGTCTTTATTAAGTGTACTTTAGTTCATTTTGTAAATTAACTGTTATAAGAGAGTGGTGTATCCTGGCACAAGATAATATTGCTTAATAGGAGATAAATATATATATTCGGACAGATCACACAAATTGAGCTTGCCCCAAAGTAAGTTCGAGACTTGTCCCATAACACAAGTATCGAACTTACTTTGGGGCAAGCTCAATTTGTGTGATCTGTCCGAATATATATATTTATCTTACTTAACAATACTATATTATATAACAAATACATATATAGATAAACATCCAAGACCCAGGCCAATCTGAAAAAGATCATTTTCCATATTGACCTGGCCCGGGCACCCTCGCATTTCCGGTACGGACGGAGCTGTCTGATACCCATAACTAGCTACAATTCCGAACATTTAGTTAATCAATAATATTTTTTATATAATATAAAGAGAGATAGATACACCACAAGCCAAACGCTTCCTATAGATGCGTCACAAGCCGAACGCTTAGGCCGATCGTGCCTTTCTATCGCTTGTTCTGCGCTCTTCCTTGTATGCGGAACGTTACACTTTTTCGTGCGTGCAGCCGGCGTTATCACGTCAATAAAAATACAACTGCCCTGTAAAAAATGTAAGCCTCCCTTTTGTCACTCCTGGTAAGGCAAGAATTCTAAGGACTCCCCACAAATACAGATCCGTTTAGTCATATAAAAGTTATGGTGGAATACAAAAACATTGTGTCATAGACTCGCTGATTTAAATCCCACCCGCGTGGTTTATTACCATTTTTTTTAATAGAATGCGTAATCGTCATGTACCAAGGCCATAGTTTTTTGAAAACAAGCTTTTATATACATCACTTCATGTTTCGAGTTATTTTCAGCGATCTTTTTAAATTTCGACAATATAGCAATATATTGCTATATTGTCGAAATTTAAAAAGAACAATATTGTCGAAGTGCATCAAAAATAGCTAGTCCGTCATCTTGGGTGTTTCGCTATGTTCGATTTAGAATGACGTCACTTGCTCAATCTGTGAAAGATATCTGCTATAAAATTGAGATGCAAGATTTCACCCAAACAAACATAGTGACATACATACATTGCAAGTTTTATAAAAGTTTGTAAAAAAAACTTAAATACAGATATGAACGTTGAAACTTAATAATCCTTATTTAGGCAGTCACTCGGCCGCCCAAGCTGATGAGAAGCAGCAAAGGATTTCTTCACTGCTTCCCACAGGCGACGGACTGGCAACATCTCACTGTTTCGGCTCAAAGCATGAAGATGTTATTTATTTAAAAATCATTTATTTCCTAAAATCATCCATACTTAATTATATATTGAAAAGAAACAAAGCCAATCAATCAATCAAATATTCATTGCTCTCTATAATATTACAGATCATAAATAAAATAGGTACAATAGGATCTGGTGTCCTTTTAACTCTTATGGTCTTATGGATTATCAAAAAGTATTAGATACGTATTTTTTCATTTTTCAACCAAACGATAATTATAAAGATGTAGCCCGTTAAAGTCCCGCGTGACGTCACTGTCCGGTACGCTTCTTGCCGGCCTGTTGCGTAATAAGCCCCCACTCCTGAACTTTAATGCGCTCTATCTTTATCATCTTTTGTTTGATTGAAAAAAGAAAACTACGTATCTAGTACTTTTTGATAATCTATAAGACGGACTTAATAATATAAATGGTATTTTTTTTAGGAAACAAGCCTATTGTGGGCAATAAATAACATTCTACAGTGTAACATTATGGGCCTAGTTTAGGCACCGCAATATGCCAACATAAAATGCGCTACAGACAAGTAGGCGGCCAATCCTGTTGAAATTGATTTCTTCTCTGCTACAACTTTTGAATAACATTTATATTATTAAAAATAACTTTTTAAATGGGTCTAACGTGCCTGTAGAGGACTTCTGACATATATGAGACATTTTAAATATTGCCCATAAATAAAACAATACATCCGTACTAACCATAGGTACTAACTCAGCAAGTATGACGACGATTACGCTCTGCTATTTTCTTTTTTAATTAAATTTAGGGAAGATTAAATATTTTAATATGCGCGGGGTCCGGATTAGTAAAAACTTTAAAGTAATTTGCAGATCTCATTATTATTTTTTACAAAACTAAATTTAGGTATATACTTAAATGTACTTTATGCATAATCCGATAGAAATGATAAATTTCATGTATAGGAAACAATGGCTTATTGGTATACAAAGGCATAACTTAATTTATCCAGCGATACCCAAATGTTATATTTCCTTATGTTGATTTACTTAAAATAGAGCAAAAAGTTCTTTACTTCGTAACCAATGCTGATTTGTAGCTGTTTTTAAGACATTTCCTACATTAATAGCCGTCTTATTACCATGCATGGGTCTCAAAAATAAACAATTTGCATCGAGATCACTTACCATTCTACTCAGCCGCTAAGATAAAACCAGCGAAATCCTCGGGAGCGTTCAAATTCTTCGAGCGCGGTGGCGAACCGTCTTTGCCCGACGGGCGGTAATAAAAACGGCTTAAATAGGATTTTAACCGCGAGTTCCTCGCCTTAATTAAATTGGATTTGTGAGTGAAAGAAATATACGTGAAAAATTCGTGTCGATTATGTCAGGGGAACGAGTTTCAAATCCCTTTTTGGTAAGCGGATTATATTCGCTCTCAAAGATTATTATATCTGAATTAGAGCAGCGTACATATTTTTGAGTAAATAAATTTTATAATATTGCAGCTAAGAGTGTCGTCGCGTCGTATGTCGTGAGGAGAAAAGGCTTGCAACAGGAAGCAACAGCCGGAGCTACGGCACACTGCCGCCGCCTTGGCGCGCCGGAGCGACCTTCGCAGATACTAACTACGTACAACCTCGCTACAAATGTGTACAAATACAAACGCAAAGCAACGCCCGACAAAATTCCGCCAAATTATTTTACATTTTGTACACATGATTGCCTTTTCATAATATCATTGTAGTAGCATAATATTAAAACTCAAAATGACGCCAGTAACAGGTGCAGTAACTGGGTTTTAATTATCACTTACAACGCCTTTCAGCCGCGGAAAATTACTCTCATAAACCATTTTGAACAGAGAATAGCTAAACGATTTAAGATACCAATTATTAGGATATTGCTGCTGCCAATTTTCTTAAAGCAAAATTGATTCTAGAATCTGTTTACTAAGATTGTATAATTGACTATAATTTTACTCTTAAACTGATTTCGTATATTGGCACTTTTGTCTATTTTGCATCAGTAATTAAATCAGAAGCCAGTCGATATTGAATAACATTATCCCTCAATTAACATTCGAGGGCCGATTTTTAAGGCGGTTACAAACGGGCCGGTATGTAGGCAATAAAACTGCTCGTCCCTTATCCGTCATTCAGCCCTTAGAGATTTCTTCTGGGGGAATAATTTACGTTGATCGTCAGGAAGGGGAGCGTAACTGCCTCACTGAAACTTTAAGCTTTCACTCAGAACGGTCGCGATTCGCGGTGCTTCAACTTTAAGTAATAAATTGGTTTCGATAGAACAATAAGAAAGTTAGCTGTCGGACTTAATATTGTCTAGTTAAAAGTACTGTTTAAGCAATGAGAACAATTTGCGTTAAAGATGTCTCTTATTAGGAGTTAAGTCCACAGTAATAGAAATCCGCATGTTTACCCTCAGTTACACTATTAAGAGCCTTTTATGAAAGTCAGTAGCGCGGACTGATGTGTGACCACAGTTTCCTTCCTCTTTAATCAAAACATGCGAAAGTAATGCGCCTTAACTACTGAACCGAACATCATGAAATTTTGCATACACGTCAGGGGTTCAGAGAAGAAAATAGGGTACCTGTCATCTCTGAAAAACGTATTGTTCTATAGGGATCAATATTAACTCGAACGAGCCACAGGCATCATTGCTAGTACTACTAAAATGACTTAAAAAACTGTAGTTAGAGTAAAAAGTTTTGGTTTGGCGATCTACAAAACACATAAAATACAGAAGAACTCAAAATAAAAGTCGACGATCAAACCCATCTAAGTTTAGCTTAGCTCCGGTGTCGCTTACCATAAATGATTGTGAGTAAGTATGATTTCTTTAATACTGCGATTTTTTCAAAAATCACCAGTATGTCTAGTTTTCTTTTTTTAATTTTTTCCCTGCACCGGACGGCAGGCGCAGGGGTGATGTCGTTACGTGTCGATGAGTGTGAATAAAGCCTTTGACGCCTTTTGCTGCATGCATTTCAAGCGAGCCACTTCAATTTCAGTTTTCACGCAATCACACCAAGACCCAGGCACAATTTTTGTTTAGCTCGGTAAAGGCCTTGATAGACGCTCTTTTGTTATTTTATTCCGTTATTATGATTAGAATTACCTGGGAAAAAGCAAGTAGCAGTACTTATTGCCCTATTAGAAACTTTTATGAGAAAAAAAAACAATCCTTCAAACAAATTATGTAATGCTTAAATTTAATGAATTATATTTAATATTTTTTATGATCTTTTTCTACCTGTCTCAAAACACAAATTTATTTTAAATCATGATCTCAGTAGTAAATTAATTTAACTGTATGCTTTTTTGACAAAGGACCTAGGTATTTACATGTAACATTTTACAATATGTATTTCTTTTCATATTGTAAAATGTTACATTAGATATATACAATTTAAATTTAAAATATCTTAGCGTGATATAACGTAGCGTGCCTAGAAGGCTGGTAGCACTGCCACGTTGGATGGCAATGCTGATCTTTTGACCAAGGTATAGACCAGTCTCCCGGTGACGGTTCACCTCGTTCAATTTATGGGCAATAGTACCAAACAACTTATGGGCTAATGGCCAAGGTCCCAAAAGTTTCGACCCCAAACGGCACAAATATATAGTTGTTTCCAAGACTACTGTACTTGCGCCACTTGAGGTCTTTTGCCTGTCGCTGCTAAACCGGCTTGTGCCCAGGAGGTGAAACGGCGCCCGCGTGTCACCGCAGGTTGCGTCCCACACAAGCGCTCGCCTCTATCTCCAGGGCACAAGGTCATTCGATCCGGTCTCTTGCCATCATCCCGTGCCAGAAAAACCGCTGGTATATAAATGCTGGCAAGAGCCCGATGAAAATGTAACAACTGGTTTATGAACCTACATGTTGTAAGCCTCCAATACATTGAATTCATTAATGAATCACTAAGAAAAGCGCTGCACTCTGTGTTAGAAAAGTAAATGCTTTTTAGGAAAGCTAATACTGACTTGAGCTAACCACTCGAAATCCGATATCGCCACTTGTGTTTCAAGTGTAAGTGACATTAATAAAGTAGAAAACCCGGTCATTGTCAATTACTGGTACATTTACCTTAATAGGAAATCACCATTACAATACAGAAAAGGAAAATTCTTATCTGACCTGTGAGCCCAGTAGCTCCCTTTTTTTCATAATACACAAAATAATTTGCGCTTATTAATTTATTCGCCCGCGGCTCCGCCCGTGTCAATGTCGATCCCTCGGGAATAGTACTTTTTCCCGGGATTAAAGGTAGCCTATGTCCTTCTACGTGCTCCAGAGAACTTGTATGCAAAATTTCATGATTATCGGTTCCGTAGTTACGGCGTGAAAGCGTAACAAACAAATAAACAAACAAACTCACTTTCGCATTTATAATATTAAGATTAGGATTGATTGATATATTCGTTAGGTTACACCTTAGTCGTGGTACAGAGTAAAACAATGAAAGTATCACTAGAAGTTCGTTAACGAGGGTGGGTATTTTACATTCCACAAGCCGGCAAGCGGTTGGGGCGCGGGCCCTTGTTAGGAAAAAACAGGCCTCCCTGGCGATAAGTCACGTTGAAACATGGCTCTATTGTAAACAGTGTTGGACGTATACTATGCCTTAACCTAAACATTTCAAATAAATAACTCAATTTTATGATTTATCCCCAAATCTAATTAAATAGTAAAGAATTACTGGCCAAACAAATTTGAGACAATAAAGATATTGCAGTCGCTATTAGATAGGCCGTTCCTTCTATCGTAGAAGCGATGTCTACGGCGTAGCCAGCAACTGACTACGCCGTAGCAAGCCACCGTCTACTTTGAGACGTCTACGACGTAGCAAGCCCAGTTCATTGTGTTGTTAAGATAGCTACGACGTAAGGAACTTATTGCCACTCATCGTTGAAAATATTCTGAATAAATATATTGTCTGTATCAATGTAAAATGTACGTGCCGCTAATAGTGTTCTTGTCTAAGATTTAAATGGAAAACATGTGTTTGCACTAAACACGAATGCAAAAACCAAACGTTTTTAGTGCAGTCATATGTTTTAGTTTTAGCTATTCAACTATAAAGCAACATTTGAAGCGAAAGACATTGTTCGGGCAATGGTTCTTAAACTAGCGTTAATTTAAATTCACGTTCTCAGCATCAATACAAACAACTTTTGTTGCGTGACCAAGCCCGAAATAGAGAAAAAATATCTGCCGCTACGCCGGCTCCGTATATTTTGAATCAGTAGGTATTAAATCAGAATGTTGAAATTTAATATGAAGCAACGTCTTATAGCATAGATAAAGGAAAGATTGCGAAAAGCATACAACTATAGTTACATCGGATAATAAAAATGTTTTTAATAATTTTAAACGTGTTAAAGATAATGGTACGAAACCCTCCGTGTGCGAATTCGACTCGCACTTGGCCGGTTTTTTTTATCTATGACAAAGAGTATCGGTCAAAGCCACAAATAATTTTGTTTGTATATATGTAAATACACTTTACGAGCAACAAGGTTTAAAAAAGCTATTTCCCCTAATTGCACGATACTACCTTGAATACATTACACCATAATCATTATTCAACTTTAACAAATTATGATTCAAATCCGCCATGTTTTATCGTTAATGGTTAAAATGCAATCCTTATAAAAGCAGTGTGTTATCGCTATGCTATAAAAATCGCGGCCGCTGCAGCCACGCTAATTCTTCTTTACGACCATCGATGGATCTAGTTGGAACACAGCGGTGCTTTTATTTTTGTGACTCCATCATCCTTCTACTTGATATATTGAATAAGTACACGAATTATTTAAATTTGTTATTGTTTAAATTATATTGTTTTTTGGTTCCTTTTGTCTTTCTATTTATTTACTTTTTAATACCGCTTTCTAAAAAAATGTTTTAATTTATTACTACTTTTAATCCGACTATATCCACGATTTTATCTTCAGTCGTTGCATTGCACTTTCCTCTATTAGTACACATCCAGCCTTATTAAAACTTATTATATGCGACATATCGTATTTGTTTTTATTGCTGGCATTTTTAATGTAGTATACAGTTTAGATACTTAATCAATACTATTTTTTCTTGATGAACCTATTGACGCGAAACAACAGTTAGTCGAAAATAAGAGGTTATAGAAAAACCGGCCAAGTGCGAGTCGGACTCGCGCACGAAAGGTTCCATACCGTTATCTACGAAAGCGGCAAAAAAAAATAATGTCTGTTGCATGGGATGGGGCATGCCTCCCTTTCATATTAATTTAATTTTTATTTAATTATTTATTTTTAAAGTTAATATATAACTAAATATTCTGTGAATATTTCAAGCATTTACCTGTTGCCGTCATCAATATCGAGCAAAAACAAGCAAAAAAAGTCACGTTCGTTGTATGGGAGCCCCCTTAAATGTTTATTTTATTCTATTTTTTAGTATTTGTTGTTATAGCGGCAACAAAAATACATAATCTGTAAAAGTTTCAACTGTCTTACTATCACGGTTTATGAGATACAGACTGGTGACAGACGGACAGACAGACAGACAGACAGACAGACAGACAGACAGACAGACAGACAGACGGACAGCGGAGCGATATTAATAGAGTCCCATCTTTCAAATTGTAGCATTCCCGTCAAAAAAATATTACAATACGCATATTTATAAATAGGGCAGCATTGAGGTAGAGCAGCTTTTGTCGCGGCACCATAAGGTGGGGTGCAGCAGGCGTTGCAAGTTTGGAACTAATTCTTGTACAGAAAATAAACCTAATATTATACGGATACTGTCCAATTATAAAAATGTTGGCCCAGGTTAAACCTGAATTAACCAAATTATTGCAGTTCGGTTATGTCGGAACCGTATGTATATGGCAGCTATATATTTTACAGCGCAATATCGAGGTTACATTAACTCTTAAAACGCAGCCTTTGTCGCGTCACCATAAAGCGGAGTGCAGCGGTCGACGCAGGTTTGGCGCTAATTCTTGTTTACGGCGATTCGCTTTTAGCGGCGCTGTTCAAAGCGCTGGGGCCGCCAGATTGAATTCACACGTCCGCATGCTTGATGGACAGTTACATACACTGAGGATGCAGTTTCAGAACAACACAGATTGTGTTTCTAACTAATGCTTTGGATTTTCAGCCCCTCGTAACTCATTAGACATTGCGCAGACACATCATAGATGTGTATGGAAATAAACCAAATGTTTAGAATTTCGTTATTAACGCCTGCCTTTCAGTGTTGGGCTTAGGTTCAGTTCTACAGTTCTATATCTGCAACTCCTTAACCAATAACCGGTATGGCAAAAGTTTCAATATTATGTTCCCATAATATTGAAACTTTTGCCGTACCTACTATACTTAAAAGCTTTATAAAACAAGAACTACTTTATTTTAAATAAAAACATGTTCTATTTCCAGCGATCGACTTAAAAGAAAACCGCTTCCAAAATATATTTTTTAGATTTTAATCCGTAATTTAATATTAATTTATAGTCGAAAACCACCCTCTCACCGTCATCGAGTTGGAAAATAACGGAAGTATTTAAAAGAATAAGACGGTGTTTTGAAGAGGTCGGGAAAACAATTAATCATTTCGTTCTTTTATGGAGCTAAAGGTTGGAGGACACGATTGTTCTGTAATAGTAGGGTTGTTCTTTGTTGCTACAAAAATTGGTGGATGGATATTACGATCTTTTCACACAAAATGTTTTCATGTGCCACTTGTATGTCGTCGTCCTTTTACCGAGTTCCACTACCTTTTACCGAGTCGGTATTATGATTAGATATGAAACCGCTTGTAAATTGAATTGATGGCGTATTCCGTCTGTATTTAGATAATACCCCCAAATAATGGACGCCGCGATGCGCATTAATATTGAAGCAAATCTTATTAGGACCGCCTAAACGCCGCGATAATATCGTATTGTTTTGAAACTCACCATCCGCGTTTCCTCTCTTATGCTCGAAAGGGCTCCATCCTCAGGGATAGCCGAAGCCTCTGAATATTCATAGTATTATCACAAACCGACTTACAGAACTGAGCATCGTCGTAAATACATAATACCTCTCAGTCTCGAACGAGTAACGTTTCTGCGGCTTTAATAAACTAAATAAGCAATAAGTTTTCTCATCGGCTTTCAATATAAGGTTTCCAAGAAACATGATCGAAAATATACTATAAAAGGTGTTTTAAAAGGTTTGTGGGGTGTTATTGGGAATAGCATTCCAGATGTAATTGTTGTGCTGATTTCCCGCGGGAGACGCAAGTTTTTCCCGACCGCCTTCGCCGTGGAACCTGCAAAGCTGCTCGTGATCGCAACGCCCCGTGTTAGAAATGATTCATTAAAAATAAATCAAGTTTACGTGGTAAGAACTAAAAATTGTATCTAAATAAAGTACGTCATACGTATGACTATTCAAATACCAACTAAAACTTAACCTAGCAAAAGTATGTTACGCTTTCACAGTAATAACCCTAGAAGAGAAGATGCGAAAATATATTATAATTAATAATTTGGCGTAAAAAATCTGGTGTGCGAGAGTTCTAAGAAAAGCCTCGCTTTCCAAAATCAAAATGTTTCAGAAAATACATTTTAAATGATTTAAAATTGTAAAGCTAAGAAATATTTAATTTATTTATTAATAATGTTCAAAAGCTACAGACTTCTAGCGTTTCGGAACCGACCACTGCAGAGAAAAAAACGCCGAAAGGAACTCTTTTCAACAGTATTGGTCGCCTACTCGCCTGAAGGGCTATGTATGATTATTTTACTTTTCTTTTCACTTTTCTCGTTTCTGTTTTCGTGTCATACAATTTTAATATATGTAATTAAATTATTTTTAAACATATTATGTTATCAATCAAATGTGCAATCGCAATCTAATAAATAACATAAATTAGAGTAGTCTCAAAGAGGCCGAGCAGACCAGTCCCCTCTGGCAGTACCCGCTCACGTATGGATCAACCATCGTTGAGCTCAATCATATTAAAGATAACTCGACACATGACGCCACCACCAGTTTGAACATATTTGTGAGCATGACTTACTTAAACTATTAAGATATTGTCAAACAAACTATGATGACACTTGATGGTCGCAAATATTTATAGCTAGCGTTTTCTAAAAAGGCACGCATCTCAAGTCCGAAGCAGCCACACGCTAATTTCTGAATCGCACTGTAACACGACTTTTTACTTAGGTCAGGGGTGTCATTCTCAACCACTCCCGAGCTGCGACTTTCTTTTTCCCAATCCGAGTGAGTAGTATCCCCAAATCCAACAAACTTCTATCATTCTCCAGCTTAAAAATACTTCTCATGGGCAGCAGTATCGGAAGAACAAGAAGCTAAAGAAACTGCGCTCGACCTGCCTGCCAAGGGTGGTGAGTATGGCAACATCCTCCCATGGAACGAAGAATCCTTGAAAGAGGCCTTTGTTTTACTTCGTACGATTGTAATGATAATGATGATGATGACTGTAACACGAGAGAGCACTCATTGGAACTCAATACACACTAAGCGTAATGTCATTGAGTTGCTTTCATAATATCCATTATATCCACTGTTAACAATGAAGCTTGATGGTCCAGTAAGCGTGAGCATTATTAGCGCTTACGCATGTTAAGCAATCGCGGGCGCGTTCCCAATGGGGATGTGAGAACGCAAGTGGCTTAAATATATGTAGAACTCCACCGTGTTTCAGAAGGCACTGTAAACCATTGCTCCCGGCTGTCGTCATTGATGGCGGTTTGAAAAATATGGTGTTGGCCACTTACACACAGGAAAAACAAATTACAAGAATTTGTACTAAAACACTTCTAAAAAAAGGCATTATGAGAACACAAGAGAGCACTCATTAGAACTCAACAGACACTCGCTGTAATGCGATTATGTCGCTATCGAGCCGTTCGCCGCCGCTAAAGATCTAGTGAGGCGATTGTGTTATTGGAATGCTACTCGAACTTTTTGTTTTTAAAACATTATATTTTGCAGTTTATTGATATATTCTTTCTTAGTTACAGTATTTGTACATTACAAATTTACTTCGACGATCCTTGTGTTTGCCACTTTTGTTTTCTAAGATCTTCGTTGCTGGTGTGGGAGAAAAGAAAAGACGTAGAATGCACCAGCTACTTCTCTTCCCGCGCAGATCGTAAATACGCGAAAATCGGACGAATCATGTTGTGGCGATGCGGCTAGCAACCCATCAATATTTTGATTGCGTTTTTCACTAAACGCCCACCAACATGCTAAACGTTTGTGCTAAACCTTTAGGTCTTTAGGATCTGGGCTCTATCTAGCGCGCAAGTGAAAAAGACGTGATGGTATGTTAATGTAATACATGTGTACCATATGTATTACATTTTCCAGATATAGCTATGGCTAGCTCCGTGGCGCAGCAGTCAACACGCCAGCCTGCGACACGAGAGTGCCCGGGTTCGATCCCCGGCCAGATCAAGATGGAAAATGATCTTTTTCAGATTGACCTGGATCTTGGATGTATATCTATATATGTATTTGCTATAAAATATAGTATCGTTGAGATAGTGTCCCATAACACAAGTCTCGAACTTACTTTGGGGCTAGCTCAATCTGTGTGATTTGTCCGTATAATATTTATTTATTTATATTATTTAGATAGACAAATACAACCCAAAACTCAAAGGTACAAAACAAGCTGCCAATACCCACTGTGACATTTTCCAATGAAGTATTACTTTGATATTAACTGCTCTCGCTAAATGGTTCATAAACACATTACTCCACGTCAAAAGTAACGGAAACTGTTGTTAATTCCGCCTAATATCCATAACAACCTTTACGCGGCTGTCACAACAGGGTCCGATATAAAGATGATGGATATCCCCCATATAAAATGAAATAAGCTGTGTGGATAACATGATGTCTGTTTACGTTGCATACGTTCCGTCACAGGCAAATATAATAAATAATCTCAATGTTTTGGCATCGAGCATCAGCACCCAAAAGTTCTAACGCTCATGACATTCCTATTAGGTAATAACCTCTGTGATTATAGATAGCAAAATTATTATCTACAACTACACTAATATTTTAATTAGGAAAGATTTGATTGTTTCTAGTTTGCATTGAATAGGCTCCGAAACTACTAGATCGATTTGAAAAATTATTTCACCGTTAGAATCCGCCATAATCTCTGATGAACATGAAACACCTATATGTGTTGAAGTTGAATAAAAGCATGAGACAATACTTATAGCAAAATGTTTTGAAATGGGATATATGTCATATCTAATTATGTATTATTATATGTATATTATGTATATGTAGAGATATAGGATAAATATACATACATTATCCTATATCTCTACATATCCTTACTAATATTATAAATGCGAAAGTGAGTTTGTTTGTTTGTTTGTTTGTTTGTTACGCTTTCACGCCGTAACTACTGAACCGATCATCATGAAATTTTGCATACAAGTTCTCTGGAGTGTGGAGAAGGACATAGGCATTTTATCCCGGAAAAAAGTACTATTCCCGGGGGATCGACATTGACGCGGGCGGAGCCGCGGGCGAAAGCTAGTCCTTACTAATATTATAAATGCGAAAGTGAGTTTGTTTGTTTGTTTATTTGTTTGTTTGTTTGTTTGTTTGTTTGTTTGTTTGTTTGTTTGTTTGTTTGTTTGTTTGTTTGTTTGTTTGTTACGCTTTCTCGCCGTAACTACTGAACCGATCATCATGAAATTTTGCATACAAATTCTCTGGAGTGTGGAGAAGGACATAGGCATTTTATCCCGGAAAAAAGTACTATTCCCGGGGGATCGACATTGACGCGGGCGGAGCCGCGGGCGAAAGCTAGTCCTTACTAATATTATAAATGCGAAAGTGAGTTTGTTTGTTTGTTTGTTTGTTTGTTTGTTACGCTTTCACGCCGTAACTACTGAACCGATCATCATGAAATTTTGCATACAAGTTCTCTGGAGTACGGAGAAGGACATAGGCTACCTTTTATCCCGGGAAAAAGTACTATTCCCGAGGGATCGACATTGACGCGGGCGGAGCCGCGGGCGAAAGCTAGTCCCTACTATCCTTATCCTTACTATCCTTACTAATATTATAAATGCGAAAGTGAGTTTGTTTGTTTGTTTATTTGTTTGTTTGTTTGTTTGTTACACTTTCACGCCGTAACTACTGAACCGATCATCATGAAATTTTGCATACAAGTTCTCTGGAGTACGGAGAAGGACATAGGCTACCTTTTATCCCGGGAAAAAGTACTAAAAAGTACTACTATTCCCGAGGGATCGACATTGACGCGGGCGGAGCCGCGGGCGAAAGCTAGTACATAATATATTCTTATCATGTTCCTTTACAAAAAAACTACCAAGTGCAAGTTACACTCCTAGATATATATTTTGATTTCGTTACGGATTTCGTTAGGGTTTATTTTTCACAGCTTCAAGAAATCGCACATTTCAATATGTAATATTAATTTAAAACTGATACGTCTACGCTTCCTTGAGATAAATGTTCTTCACTGACAGACAGGCAGATGGGCAGACAGAAAACCGTGTGATCCTATAAAGGTTCCTTTTTACTTTTTAATGTACGTATCCCTAAAAATCAATCATTAAACTCTTCGAAGTAAAAAAGCGATCATTTTCACATAAAAACACCATGTAAACTTGGGGAGAATTAAAACGGCGCCATTTGGCGGCGCTATCAACACTATCAATCACAGCATAATAGGCCACGTCCTCAAACACACGTTCTTAAATAATTTGTCAAAGGCGCCCTCGTCCATGTTTCAAACGATTTCTTCCTCCTTTTTTCATATATTTTGGGGTCCTCATGTCGGACGAACAAACTATGGCGTTTTCAAAAACTTATGTCGGAACCCCTATCTCTAGCGCTATATGCCACTGCCGTTTTATATGAGACCTAAGTACACTGTAAAAAATTAACAAAAGTAACTCAATAATTTGCTGGGCTCACCATATTCTTTCTAATCAATAATAATTTCACGCAATTTTTTTTTTAAATCTATGTAATTTCATAATCAATTCTTTTTAGACACTTGTGTAAGCCGTTTTTATAAGTAACTATATAAATACGAAGGAACAAATTACGCTTAAAGTTAAATTTCATCACCTAGTTTTTTTTTTGTTTTTACCTGAGATTACCTATTGATTGGTGAAGGATACCTAGTTAACACATACGCTTAACAGCAAGAATGGGCAAACGATCTGCTGAAAAAATATTTGTAGGTGATCCACAACGCATCTTAAAAGCACCCAAAGAGAGGTGGATATCCTGAAATGCCTGCAAAGTTTGCATTTTATTAAGAACATTCAATATAAAACCCATTATGGACAGGCGAAAGATGCAGCAGTCAGATTGCCAACTCATAGATCGAAATTTCAAATTGAATTTAAACAAAATAGTCATAGAGATGAATGCAGGGCAATATTTTTTCCAATTTGGAAACGTCCTGGATTGTAACTCGTAGATCAAGCGCGCGCTAGCACGAAACCATTACACTTTGTTGACACCAACGAATGCCCTTTTACATATTCACCCCGAGCACACAAAGATTGAGCCGTGAAATTGAAAATGGTTTCTATGAACAAAAATTTATTCCACGCACGTTCGAGGCATATCGTAACTACATGGTTCTATTCTTATTTCTTGTGTTGCGAGGTTTTGTATCAATATCTGATTACTTTTATAAAGCTTGATTGTCTGAAGGATACTCGTATCTATGATTTTCTTGTGTGTTGTTCTTTTATTATGTATTTTGTGTGGGGATTTATAGTAAATAAGTTAGGATCACTTGTGTGTATATATTTTATAAGATTAAAAACGATTATATTACTTTCATCATCATCAGGTCTTTTTAGTCTCCACTGCAGGAGCATGACCCTCTCTGTACTACTGGAGCCATATTACTAGACCTTAGTATATTATTTTTTCTTCTCCCATGCTGGTCTAAAAGCAAAGAATAAACGAAAAATGTACCAGCTGCTATTCTTCACGCACAGACTGTAGAAGCCGGCCGAGGGATGTACGGAAAATCTAAGGAATCTTAACTACAGGCTCTCATCACTATTTTGATTTCATTTGCAACCTCTACACCCACCTGCGGGTCCAGCCGAGACCATGATAATAAGATCCAAAAGCCACGTTTAGCGTAAACGTGCAGATATTTTATTTATTTATTTAATGTTATACACAATACAGTGTAAAGGCGGACTTAAAGCCAATGGCTTTTTCTGCCAGTCAACCAACTGGGTGATGTGGAGAATTGTCGGGGTAGTGCCAGTTGTAATTCATAAAAATAAATAAAACTAACTAGGATAATAAACTACAAACAAATATACACGCTAGTAAATTTTGTAAGAATAAACAATACATAGCGCAGTACAGCTCCGTCTACCCCGTATATAGACCTTATAATACGTAGGTATGTATGTATTATTTTTAAAAGCTCTACAGTTACCTACAAAGTAATATAGCTACTTAACTTATTTAATATTTATAATCATGTTCAGTTTACAGAGACAGCAAGTGGCGGAGTGACAAGTTTCTAAGTGGCAAAATTAAAAAACTCATCTCCCAGAGCCGTAGCCAACTGAATGAGCCATTCTGGTGGCAGCCATAGTGCGCGCTTTCACAGGAATTCATAACTGGCGCCTCTTTATGGTACCTACCTAATGCACTAGATTTTAGTCTGGGAAACATTTATTAAATATATTTACACATTTCAACGCTTAGAGTTTGTATATTATTCAGACGACGAATAAGTTCCAAACGACATAGTTCTGTTATGTATACAGCGGTAAATTTTATTTATTTTTTTAAAATAATACTTTTCTGACTTTGGACTGAAATCATAACCATAAAACCATATAACTAAATATTCTGTGAATATTTCAAGCGTCTGCCTGTTGCCGTTATCAATATCGAGAATCTTAAATATTTATTTTATTCTATTTTTTTTTTGTTATACAGTTTTCACAGATGATGTATTTCTCTGTATGTAATAATACATCATCTGTGTTATTACATCATATGTAATAATCATCATCTGTGAAAATTCAACTGTCTGTCACGGTTCATGAGATACAGCCTGGTGAAAGACGGACAGACAAACGGACAGCGGAGCGATATTAATAGGGTCCCGTTTTTACCCTTTGGGAACGGAACCCTAAAAACACAAATCTTTTATAATTACAAATAGGTACAAATATTTGATCTTTTTTTTGCAAATTGACCGCGATCGTCGCAAATTGATCGCGTCGATGCAGGGACCCACTATGTGGTTATTTTCGCCTATTTATCCAATGCATCCTTTACAACATAATCTGCACAGGCCTATTTAAGGTTGCCATATACAACGTGATTTTGAACCCCCTAGCTATATTGAAATCTGGGAATCAGAATCCCTAATGGAATACAGAATTGTAAGAAAAAAGGGTAAAAACAAAAAATAAATTTAACCTTTAATAGAAATTCGTCCAGCGGAGCGGCGACTTTGTATGGGAAACCTAATTTTCTTTTTCGTTTTTCACCTTTTTTTCTTGCAATTCTGTGTTCCATTAGGGATTCTGATTCTCAGATTTCAATATAGCTAGGGGGTTCAAAATCACGCTGTATATAATACGATCCAACAATTTTATAATTATAATTAAAAGGTAAAAGATCAAGTCTACTAGTAGTCTATGAGGCAGTTTGGACTGGCAGGCAGGATACACCTGTTGACTGATTTTCGCTTCATATACAGAGAGGGTTTATAATATCGCATATGGACCAGAAATTTTTCCACATGTTTTGAACTCTTATAAGTAATGAGACCTAGGTCGTTCAATAGCATAGGATAGGATTTGAATATACCTACGCAAAATTGTTTAAGTGTTATATTCAACCCTCGACGTAAAAACGGGGTGTTATAAGTCTAGCGGATATTTGTGCGTATGTCTGTTTTCCTCTCTGTCCTGGTTAATCGATTTGGATATAGTTTTTTCATATGAATGCAGTATTTCTAGCGATGGTTCTTACATATGCTTTATTAAAACCAGTCCAGCTGTTTCCAAGATAGAAGGCTTTTTGTGTCGTAGCTTGCTTATATTTTTCTAGTATAGCGCTTTCCTGTAAATTGAAAAGATCGTTTTATCAGTGTATTATCTCAGCCGTTAGTTATTTCTGAGCAGCGCAGCGCGCGTCGGCTCACTCAAGCTGTTTACCCGGTAAGTATTGCGAAAAGATCGAACTTAATCCCTCCGGGTTCGAGCCACTGCTGGATGTGATAGATACTGAAAATTGCATAAAAATCCATCAACAAAACCGTTTTGTGTACCCCACTTCAGCGATAGCAGCCTGAGCATCTTTCAGTTTACATCCCAATATCAAAATAAGTAGACACTTACTTTGATCCCATATCATTGTATCATTTCGTTCTTTAGATCTTAGGGGTACAATTCAGTTTTAAAACATGAGTGATTTCATTTCTACAAGTAAAATATAATAATAATAGTAGGTAGTATGAAAAAAAATTATGGCTTAATTGCCGTGATATATTGTTTTTTTTTATCTTAAGAATACATAATTTACATTTTTTTCAAAATTATTTTATCATTACACAATCTAAAGACCAACAACCAGTTACAATGTAAGCAAAGTTCGTAAAAAACATATTTTTCCCTTTGCTAGGGCAGCGAAACAGAACCAGTGCGTCAGCATTCCGTGAAGGGTGAGGGCTGCGGCCCACATGCGACCGTGTTGTGCCTCGGAGGCCCTTCGCATTATGAAACTAATACCTGTACTGCGTGAGTGGACCGTTGGAAAGGAAATATCAGTCTGCTTTTCTAGACCTATGGACCGTTTTTAATTGAAATTTACTAATATATAGGTACATTTAAAATTATAAGCAGAAATGCTAACATTGTCTGTTCTGAATTTCCTTCACAGTCTTCGAATAGGGGCAATCTTCACCCATATGTTTACTCAATAAAAATATTTCTATATTTCATTAAAAACCTTATAAAAATATATCACAAAATGCATAAAAAACCCTGTCCAGGAACCTTTGTGTCAATCGAAAATTCAACGATATAACATGAAAAGAAGTATGCCTATTTTTCCCGTCACAACCTTATATACACGTAAGTTGATACTAGCAATTTGCGCTCATCAATGATCTTAAAACGTAATATCAAAGTAAAGATCATTTTATTGCGAATACCGTAATATAAGGTTGTCTGTGTTTAAGAAATAAAAACAAATTAAAAAGAAAATTGAATATTTAATTAATCATATTCTTGACAGGATTTTTGGGCAACCCACTGACGAAAAACGTTTTATTATTATTTTCCATTTTAAAAACCTAATTTCAAAGATAGTTCTAATATAATTCCATGAGAGACAGACAGATAAAAAGACCTCCTAGATTTCTTTGCCTTCTTTTTAATATTAAAATTAAAAGGGTAGTATAGAAAATTCGTAGATTTAATTTTTAGTACAATACTATTATCTATCTAAATAAATTGTCATATCCCCTTTGCTTATGCTCTGGGAACCAGGACTGGCCGCCCCGGGACACACCCGACTCTTGTACAACTAAGATACAAGGCCCTCACATTCACCTTACATCCAAATCAACTGGGTACTTAGCTCCTTTTGTCTTACATGTCGAGGAAAAGGTGTAACGTGTACTGGGAATTAACTTTACCTGTTGTTTGAACAGACGTTGTTAACAAAAGGAACGCTAATTAAATACGTTATGTCAAACTTAACATTAGTTGGATAGTATAATTAATGTTAAGCAAAAGTTTTGTGTCAAATGTTTCATATTTTACTTTAATAGCTGTTGAAGTAGTTTCAAACGTCGCACATATACCATGCTTCATAATTCGATTCAAGTCTACAGTGGCTCTTGTCTTAATAGTTGCACTAAAGAATTACATAACATATTCTGGTTAGCCAATAATTTATATATAACTTTTTTGTTCAACATTTTGTTTTTTTTTTTTTTTGCGCGTAAAAAAGTTTATTACTAGCTTTCGCCCGTGGCTCCGCCCGCGTCAAGTCGATCCCTCGGGAACAGTATTTTTTCCCGGGATAAAATGTACCCTATGTCCTTCTCCGTACACCAGTTATCGTATATGCAAAATTTCATGATGATCGGTTCAAAAGTTACAACGTTTATAATATTAGTTAGGATTTGATTATTAATTGATTGTTACTGACATGAATTGTAATTTTATTGTTTTATTATTATCTAGATTAGTTTTATTATTATTTTGTGTTTATTTAATAATATAATTAATAATGTATTGTTGTAGTGCGTTTGCAGGGTTCTATCCATGCTGTACCATCAACTATTTATAGTCTGTTTGTGAACTTTTACTACACATGGAAACAATAAACCATAGATTTAAAACAATGGCGTCCCTCATAAACGAAAACGAATTGAATATCTCTTCATCTCCGTTCTACTGCGTTGACTGCATTCTCGGCACAAACAAATCATGCCTGCGTGAAAATACACGTAATCCTTGCGTTGACGCGGGAGCTATACTCGTAACACTCATCTGTTAGCCGCGCGCGGCTGCCTGATACTGGGTGCTACTGAACAACATATACATATTTATTACAATAAACAACATCTCAAACATTATATATAGGGTGTTACAAAATTGCGAAATAATATTTAAGGGGGCATGATCAGTCCATAATATTAAACAACTTTCCCCATGGGACAAACTTCGAAAATTAAAAAGAAAAATTCGATCTCCGATACAAAATAAGCAATCAGCTGATCGACTTTCTACGGACGCTCAAAAAATTTTTTTGACGTTCGATGTATGTTCCCTGGGGATAGTTGTTTAATATGATGGACCGATCATGCCCCTTAAATATTATTTCGTCATTTTGTTACACACGGTATAATAGATGTATATAATTAAGGATATCCCTTCGTCAATTTACTGAACCACTGAACTATTGAGTTTTTCCTGGGGGTAGACGAAAAATAAGACGTATCTTATTAAGCTCGTAATATCTTTTATTAATTAAATTACTAAATTCACGTTTTTCACCCAAATAACACCTATTATAACTTAATTAGTTGTCCCCTAATCAGTACATATTAAATATCTACATACTAAATTAGTAGTAATTACCTATTACATGATATAATACAGAGTACTTACACTCACCTGCCGGCCTTATAACAATCCCTATAAAATTATTATTACACTTTGGAACACAATGGCACAATCTCAGATGGAGCAGGTTGTGGGAATTCAGAAGACACTAGAGGATTCCTTTGAGCGGCGGATGGCAGAATTTGAGTCCAGATTGAAAACTTCAGTTCCTGTTTCTGAGATCACTCTGCAGGGAATTCATGAAGACTTCACTATATTTAAGGATCTAGTGATCAAGATGATCCAATTTTGCCAGCACGAGATCCGGAGACTGTCAGAAACTGTTGATGCACTTGATATGCGGTCGCGAAGAAAGGTGCTCCTGGTTGGTGGCATTGCTGAACGTGATGGTGAAGATATCACAGGTGTGATTGTGGATCTGTTTCGTAGCAAGATGAACCTGGACTTTGGAGTGTTAGATGTTGCCGCATGTCATCGTCTTGGGCAGCGAGGTGAAAAAAATAGACCTGTTCTGGTGCGCTTTCATTCACTTCAGTTGCGTGATACCATATGGCAGAAAAAATCCACTCTCAAGGGAACGCCACATATACTTCATGAGTTCTTAACTCGTACCCGGCAGTCCATATTTGCTAAGGCCCGGCTACACTTTGGCATAAACAGATGTTGGACAATGGACGGCGTAATAAACATCAAGCTCCCGTCTGGCCAGAGGGCTAAAGTCACTACTAAGTTGGAACTCTCAACGTTGATTCAGAAGTACCCCTCCAGCCAAGCAGAACCGACGGACGCACGCCAGCAACCTGAGCAGTCAAAGTCGGCACCGAGCACATCTGTAGGTGACAAAAAGACTATGACGAGAAGGCAGGCGCAGGCGCAGGCCTCCAGATTGAAGTAATTCTTCCCTCATATTTCGGTAGTGCGTCGCTCGGGTATTTTCTTTGGCGCATATCATAACGGTAGTGCTAAAGTATTTTATTTATCGAACACCCACTGATTTATTTTATTTTTAACGATTGAAATAATCAAACACCGCCACATTATTTGGCTTTATTTTGTTTTTGTAATGTCATTGTTTATGTCAATGACAATTGTCAAGACTTTTCTTTGTAAGGCGGGTTTGTTCCGTTTCACGTTTCTGTGTGCGTTCCATTTTCTTACTTTTAGTAAATTGTGTTTCGTTATTTGTAATTTTACTATTTCTTTTCGCCGGCAGGATGTGATGAAATTATTTTAGCTAGTATTATTCACCTTGCGTACTTTTATCTATTTTTATATATTACATACTTTAGTAGTTTATTCATATATATTATATAAATGCAGCAAATGTATACTGATAACAATATATCGTTTCTAACAGCCTCTGATACGTCTGGTGATAGTTTTGGATCGTGTTCATCTCTTTATGCTCCGCCTACTCTTGGTGAAAGTGTGCATGAAACATTTACAAATTACCCGAAAAATTTGAACATTTGTCATATAAATGCACAAAGTTTGCCAGCACATTACACACAGCTCCTTGAGGCGTTTTCAAGTGATCGCGTCAGTGTGGTCTTGGTGTCAGAGAGTTGGCTAAAACCAAGTCATCCTTCCACCAGTGTTTCTCTCCCGGGTTTCGTGTTAATACGAAACGATCGGACTCTTAAGGGCTCAGGGGGTGTTGCTATTTACTTACGAAGCAACATTCCATACAAGTTATTAGCTCAGTCGCCTTCGCAGTACTCTGCTTCTGCTGAATATATCTTTTTAGAGATAACAGTGAATGGTGCAAAAGTTTTGATTGGAGTAGTATACAGTCCACCAGATGTAAACTATTTCTCGGATTTGGAGACCGTCCTTGATTTAGTTTGTGCAGATTACACGCATCAGTTAATCATGGGCGACATAAACACTTGTCTTTTAAAAAACGATAGTCGTGCCTCTAAACTTCTCAACATTATCAAGTCAGTCAATCTTTCGATTCTCCCGTCTGGGCCCACACATCATACAAACTTCGGTGACACATTAATTGACTTGATACTCACATCATCGGAAAGCCTTATAACCAGCCATGGTCAATATCCCGCACCCGGTTTCTCTCACCATGACCTTATTTATGCGTCGTATAAATTAAAGTCTCCTAAAAACAAGCCCACAGTTTTAAATGTTCGTAGTTTCGCAAAGATGAACATTTCAGCGTTGCAGGATGACGCCTCTAAAAAAGATTGGTCGCCTATCTACAGTGCTTCAACGGTCGACGACAAACTCTCCTGTTTTAATAAAATTGTATTGTCGCTTTACGATACGCATGCACCAGTGCGTAAGATCAAAATTAGACGTCCTCCTGCCCCTTGGATTACTGATGGTATACGCATGGCAATGAGAAAAAGGGATCGTGCTTTCCGAATATATAAAAGAGATCGTTCTGATGATAACTGGAATGAATATAAGGTTGCAAGAAATCGGTGTAATCAAATGTGCCGTAAAGGTAAACGCCAATACTTTATTGAAAATATAGAAAATTCTTCGCCATCCAATATTTGGAAATTTCTAAATTCTGTTGGCATAGGTAAAGTGCAGAACGCAGGAACCAGCTCTCCATTTACTCTGAATGAGTTAAATTATCATTTTACTACAGTTGTACCGATGGACGACACAGTGAAAATTAACACAATTTCAAATTTATCTGCCTTACCTCCACTCGACATAGAATATTTTGATTTCATACCTGTCACTGAGGATTATATAAGAAAAGTGATGAACTCAATTCATTCTAACGCTGTTGGGTATGATAATATAAGCAGAGTTATGATTATGCATATACTGAACTATGCTCTACCAATTATCACACACATTGTCAACTCTAGCTTATCTCAACACGTTTTTCCTTCAACTTGGCGTAATGCCTTTGTGCGTCCGTTGCCTAAAATTTCAATGCCTAAATGCTTGAATGACATACGTCCTATATCAATTTTACCCTTTCTTTCCAAAGTCTTAGAAGCTTCTGTTCATAAACAGCTCTCGGACCATATGCACAAACATAATCTTTTTGATACATTTCAATCTAGCTTCAGGCAGGGTCATAGCACGACCACTACCTTACTTAAAGTGACTGAAGATATCAGAGCTGGCATGGAGAACACTTTAGTAACGATTATTGTGTTAATTGATTTCTCCAATGCCTTTAACACAGTTAATACGGATATTCTTCTTGCTATTCTGTCACGTTTGAATTTATCACCCTCAGTGATCGATTGGTTTTCCTCATATCTTCGTTGGCGCCGGCAGTGCGTGCGTTCCGAACAATCTGACTCAGATTGGAGGGATGTGACTGCTGGTGTCCCACAGGGCGGCGTACTTTCTCCTATTCTTTTTTCGGTTTTTATTAATACTCTCTCTCGTCTTCTTCATTGTTCGTACCATTTTTATGCTGATGACTTGCAACTTTATATACAAGCTGATATAAACAACATAAACAATGCTGTAGCTTCACTTAATTCTGATCTTATAAACATAAATGATTGGTCTCACAGCTATGGTGTTGCAGTTAATACTATGAAGTGCAAAGCTATAATTATAGGTAGTACACGGCAGTTAGCACAACTTAACACTGATTCAATTGCACACATAGTTTATAATGGAAATGTTGTACCATACTCAAAATCTGTCAAAGATCTAGGTCTATTTATAGATGATAAATTAAGCTGGGACACTCAAATCGCCGAAGTCAGTCGCAAGGTATTTACTTCGATGCATCAACTGAATCTACTCAAACATTTTCTTCCTTTCAAAACGAAATTAATGCTGGTTCAATCCTTAATACTTCCAATCATTGATTATGCTGATGTGTGTTATCTGGATATAACTGAAAATCAACTAAATAAATTAGACCGCCTTCTAAATAACTGTATAAGGTTCATATTTTGTCTACGCAAATATGACCATATATCCTTTTATCGTTCACAGCTTAAATGGCTTACCATCCGGCAGCGCAGAAACCTACATATCTTATGTCAGTTACATAACATTCTTTATAATCCATTTGCTCCCAGTTATTTGACCTCTCAATTTCAGCTCCTATGCTTGACTCATGAAAGAATTCTGCGCTCTTCAGACTCTCTACGTCTGGCTATCCCTTCTCACCGCACCAATTTTCTTGCCAATTCTTTTGCCGTTACGGCCGTTCGACTTTGGAACAGCCTACCTGACAACATTATGAGGGCGCAGTCACGTGATCACTTCAAAATGCTTGTAGTCAGACATTATCGCGATCAAGTTATGCTGCAATAGTATATGTATGTCTATTTAGTATTTATTGACATTAATGTATGTTTATATTACTATAATTAAACTTCATTATAAAACATATATTACATTTTGTCTTATACTATCAATAATATTTATTATTATATTTTTGTTAAAGTCTTATTAAAGAAATATCTCTTTGGAAACTTGCACCCCTTCGATCATCTTTTCACCACATCCCTAAGGTAAAACTGGTAGACAATGCTTAGCATTAAGTTATTACCTTTTGTACAAAAATCTTTTGATTGTATGTGCAATAAATTAAATAAAAAAAAAATTAAAAAAAAAAACCACTGTATTGTCTGCACTCTCGGCACCAAAAATCATACCAGCGTGAAAATGCGCACAAAACAAGAGTTTACATGGGATTAAGTAATGTCATACGGTAGCAACACTGATTTGTTACCCGTAGCTGCTTTATTTTATACTCAAATATTTTATTCATCGTAAGATATTTTAAATATATTTTCTCGAACGTTAACCTTTATTACAAATTATTATTTATATATTATTACTATTATTATGGCCAATAACTTACTCACAACTAAGTTTAGTGCCGCTTCCAAAGCGGAGTGCAGAAGAAGCGAAAACAAACTGCAACGTCCATTTTTCTCCAAATGACGTCAACTTTCAATATACGACATACGTGGGGCGCACTATAAGTTTCCGGAATGAATATGAAAAATTACTATTAAAGGTACAAAATTAATTTATTGTTTTTCAAAATAATCTCCCTTGGCGTCTATGCACTTTTTCATTCGATGAAACCAGTTTTGAAAACTTTTGTGCCCTTGTGTGGTGACCTCTGAAACGTGTTTTTCATACTTTTCGACAGCCTCTTCTGGTGATGAAAATCGTTGACCGCGTAATTGGTTCTTAATTTTTGGGAACAGAAAAAAGTCACAAGGTGCCAGGTCGGGACTGTATGCAGGATGACTCATGAGTTCTACATTTTTCGCCTTCAAAAAGTCGTTTGTCTGTCTGGCCGTGTGAGAACTAGCATTGTCGTGGTGTAGGATGATACGGCGTTTACGGTTATTTTTACGGAGTTCGTCAATAACTTCCGGCAAACAAATGGTCGTGTACCAGTCACTATTCACTGTACGACGATTCTCTAAAGCAACAGTAGCCACGTGTCCAGTTTTATTAAAAAAAGAAGCAATCATCCGCTTAGATGCACTTTTCACGCGCGCCACTTTGGTTGGTTTCGGCTCATCCTGAAAGACCCATACGCTCGATTGCTGCTTTGTTTTGGGATCGTAGCAATAAATCCATGTTTCGTCACCTGTTACTATGTCCCACACCAAATTTGACGCACTTTCGTTGAATCTGGTAAGTATGGCACTGCACCAAGTGACGCGGTACGTTTTTTGAGCCTCGGTCAAGTTGTGTGGGATCCACCGCGAGCACAGCTTACTCACACCCAAATGTTTGTGTAGGATTAATTGTATTTGACTCATGCCTATTTCTAAGGATGCGCGAATTTCATGGTAGGTCACATGCCTGTCTGTTTCAATCATACGGCGCACAGCATCGATGTTTTTGTTGGTCACAGAGATTCGTCACTGAGATTGATACGACCACGCTTGAATTCTGCAAACCAGCTATAAACAGTTGTCTTGCATGGTGCTTCATTACCAAAAGCTGTTTCAAGCCGAGCGATGCTCTGTTGAGCTGTCAAATTACACTTAAAATCGTAGAAAATCATACTACGAAAATTTTCCCGAGTTAAATCCATGTTGATGCAGACACACAATTTTTTAAATAGCGCCACAAGGAAAAAACAAAAGACAGTCAAATGAAACAAACTGCATTCTACAGCCAAAGAGTTCTATTTTCAAATGTTGCAATAAATTTTTAAATATTGTTTATGTAAGTGGCCAGTTCCGGAAACTTACAGTGCGACCTATGTCATCATCATCATCATCAGGTCCTTTTTAGTCTCCACTACCGGAGCACGACCCTCTCTGTACTACTAGGGCCATACTTGGCCAGAGCAGCCAGAGGACTTGGCCCACACTCTCCACGCTGGCCAGACGGGTTGGAGAGGTGCGACCTATGTATTTAGAACTAAATGGTGGAATTGAGCGTTGGTATTGGTGATCGAAGAATTGAGCTTATATTGTAATGTCATAATTTAAAATTTTAGTTCTTAGTAATATGAAATAATAGTGTTTTAATAAAAAGTTATTTAAATTATTTGTTTAGTTCCAAATGAGAATATGTACTAGTTATGCAAATTCATCTATTTTTTATACATATGCTGCCTGATGCTGGAAAACTCGTATAGGTACCTCTTATTACTATAAAAACGACGCATACAATATTTATTTATATATATATAAACTTAGGTACCTACATATTGTTTGCGGATACTTTTTTACGGGGACTATATTTTTTGACACCAAAGTTTATATTCATCATCAACTTGTATCACCTAATAAATAGGCCTATCGCTACGAAATATTTTCGTTCTCAGATAAACAAAAAGTGTTCCCAGGTATGAATTATCAAAATAATGTTATTATATATGTAAAATAAGAGATGGATTACCAATAAAATTGTAGTTCATTAGATGAATATTAACTTCATTCTTTTAATAATAGTTTTATTACTTGATTAATATCTTTGTGCTCAGAATGGTAGATCTGTCACCAAATAAATCGATTATCGGTCCCTGACTGAGACTCCTTTTTATTTGTTATTATATCACCAATACAGTACAGTACTTAGCTACATTTTATTTCGTTTAGTTATTGAAATAATAGTTTTTGTTGCCAATTTATTTTTGATTTTCATTAAATTTATAAATTTGATGTATAATTTATAAATTTAATGAAAATCAAAAAATTTAAAGCCAAAAATGTCCTTATCGTCTTTCTAGAAAAAAAATAAGGCCCTTCAAAGTCAAAACCAGCGCTGATTATTCAGTGGTTGTTATTTATAACAACATATTTTGATTATTTTTATTTTTATTATGTTTTATTTACTATTCTACTAGAAATTACTACTGAAAAATATTTGTACTACCTGTGGAAATTAAGATCCTTGGGGAGGGGATGCCCTGTCTAGCAGTAGACTCTTTTGGATAAAACGATGATGACGACAACCCAATTTTTTTTTGTGCTTTATGAATTTTTCATGTGACACATCATCAGGTCCTTTTTAGTCTCCACTACCGGAGCACGAACCTCTCTGTACTACTAGGGCCATACTTGGCCAGAGCAGCCAGAGGACTTGGCCTACACTCTCCACGCTGGCCAGACGGGTTGGAGAGGTGTCTTAGATGTTTAAAAGCTTTGTTTAGCTTGTATTTCCTAAGTCGCCTTCTACGACATCCACGGGAAGACTTGGAGTGGTCCTATTCTACTCTGCCGGATACCACACGGCTATTGACGACATGTGACACAATATATGATTTATTGATGATATCTTTAAATTAGTTTGGTTAAATACTTATCAGGACAAACCTATTATAATACATACAAAAACATTTATTTGGTACTAGATTCTAAATCTCGATGATTTTTAAGTGATTTGTTGTGGAATTGATTTTATATTGTTTGGTGACCAGATTTTGGTGACAAATCTACTATTTTGCGGGCAAACCCTATTATTTAAGGAACACAAAACGAATTAAATTGGTGATAGCTTAAATCATACCGCTTTTTTACCCATATTTTCATTTAATGTGTGCACTCTTGGCACAAACAAATATTTTTTTTATGAATGAAGATCTATTGTCTATGGAGAAACCAATGTCTTCAATTCTTCCCAAAGTTCAATACCCCATCATATTGTTTCTACTTTTTTATGTATAATGTGTGTGACAGTTGAACAAAGTAAAGAATCATGACGAACGCCCATACATCGATTGTATAGAAAAAAAAAAATTAAAAAAGAGAAGATGAATTATATAGCAGTATTGAGGTTTCCTTACTAGTAACATGTCTGCATAAAATAAATATTTTTAAACCCCGTTATTATAAAATATTTCACAGTAAAAGTTATAGCCTTACTGCCATTTTCATTTGCCTAAAAAAGTTCACAATGGTTGTTAAACCTCAGAACAATAACTAAAGCATAGAAACCGTGTTAAAATAACAACAAAATACAATATTCTACACTGTTTTTACTTATGGCATTGTTAAAGCATCAGAAAGAGATGCATATACAATGCCATTTGCGTAAATGTGCAGGTTGTCCTGGGGTACTGATGTGATCAGGGTTGTACTATATCGATGAAATATATTTATCGACTAAATGTTTCGTCCTAAGAAAGTCATAAATGTACTCTACTCTGATTGTATCGATTCGTTAAATGAGTACGATTCATAAAAAAAAAACAACTAGTTGCACTCCAGGAGTGCCGGCAGAAGTGAAAACTCGCCTTTGCGGCATACTCAGGTCCGTGTCCTTCTTACGAATTTTCGATCAATTCACGTGTCCTGACGCGAGTTTTCTATTTTACCCATCCCAAAAAGTGCACAAAGCCGCTAAAGAGGCTTTTACTTTAAAAGTTACGTCAAGATACACCTAAATAACTCCTAATCGCATGGCGTCGCTTGGCTTCATCTGATAAATAGGTAAAAAAAAATCCATACATTACCCACCGCGCGTCTACTGTCTACTGCTGGTCATTAGGCCTTACCCAGTATTGGTCGAATGGCAGAATACCTAATATGATGTCAATCATATTTTCGATTATTTCGAAATTCAAACAGTGCCTACTTACCTACCTTACCTATGAATGCGCAAAAAACCCAATGCATTCGATTTACAGTCCCCAATGTGAGGCAGTCCAACGTTGACATACTAGTTGGAAGGTAAAATAGACTTTGTAAATGATACCACCTTCTTAGGAATCACAATAGACTCTAAATTGCAATGGGGCGCTCATGTATCAAAAGGTAATATAAGGTCAGATATATTTTTCACTTAATCAATGGGCCATTCAGCATATTCCAAAACCATCTAAAGCTTTTCCCAGCTAGCTTTGAGGAACAGTCAGTAAAGGAAACATAATCAGGTAGGTAAAGAGAAACACATAATTCGAAGTGATATTTTTTATTTTATAAAACTTTTACACTAGGGTAAAAAAGTGCCAGTGTGTTATTTGTGAAAAATTCACAGTGTTGGTAATAGAAAAACAAGAGGTGAAGAAAAACAAGAGATTACTTTACCCACTTTCATTACTGTCCAAAATAAAATGTTTTTCATAATTTTAAATATAAATAATAAAACAGTTTCCGTAAACTTTCTTATTACCATTGATTTATAATTCGGCAAATATAAATGTAGGTAAATCATCGTTTTCAATCGCTTCCATTTAATTTTATATTCGAAATTAATGTATCGGCACGGCAGTAAAATATTTTGAACAAATTCGAGTATGTATGACATTTTATGTCCAATATGTCGCTTGAAAGTTCCTCGGATCTACACCTTTTTATCCTTTTACTTCAGGGAGCTGCAATAAAATTTCAACAATAATTTTCTTCATATTAGTAAAAATCGATTCTTTTTAGGGTTCCGTACCCAAAGGATAAAAACAGGACCCTACTAATATGACTCCGATATCCATCTGTCTGTCACCAGGCTGTATCTCATGAACCGTGATAGTGAGACAGTTGAAATATTGCAAACAAAAATTTCGGGCGTTTTTATAGCTTACGCCCACGGCTCCGCTCGCGTTAATGTCTATCCCCGATAACAGTACCTTATTCTGAGATGTAATTTATGTCTATGTTCTTTTCCGTACTCCAGAGATCGTGCAATGGTGATGATGATGATGCAAAATTTCATGATGATCGGTTCAGAAGTTACGGCGTGGAAGCGTAACAAACAAACTCACTTTCACATTTATAATATTATATGTAAGGATGGTACGGAACCCTTCGTGCGCGAGTCCGACTCACACTTTGCTGGTTGTTTAATTACCATGATGGTTCAATTTGTTACATTACTATTGCATGGCTCAACACTAACAAAAATATCCCTGATAGCAAGACCGTCATAAAAAATATCGATATACTCGTAGATACGTGATTTTACCACATCACTAGCAAAAAAAACTAACCTAATTTGAAATAAGGAAAAAACGATAATTTTAAGCAAAATACCTATAAAAGTTGTCATTTATACAATACGTTATATAATTGACAATATTATTGTTGTATTTTGAGGTATTTTGGGTTTTAATTATGCACTATTAACTGAAAAACTTACCGAAGAAAATTATGTTTTACAGAATTTATTTCTGTTCGTCCTGAATGGGATTTACATCGCTCCATTGCACAAGACATTGTTTAGTATAATGGTCATTTGATAACGCACCAACCCAACACCGGTTAATACTTTTTTCCGTGAGAATTTTAGCACAATCCTATATTTAATTTGCAGACATCACAATTCCGCCGCAATGTTTTTGTCGATATATAACCCGATCAAATCGGCAAGATGCTAATATTACAGACGTTGAACTGTAATAAGTTATTTCGAATTTAGTCGGATTTAATTGGAGTCCAATGGAGTCCATTGACATTTCAAGTCGGGACAACCATGAAAATAATAGAAACTGACTGAAGTTTTTGTCTCATTCTGTCATAAGCGAAAGCTTATAAGAAAAATACAGTGTCAACTATCTGTTTTCAGTTTCTATTTTTATGCGGCTTCTATGTATATTATTCTTCTGAGTGTTAAACTGACTGTTTGTTGTAGATCTGTCACTCAGAACAATAACGTCTGTCAAGTCAATGAGAAAATGTCAGTCAAAGACCAAAGTCAAATCAAAACAAACCGTTGGATCTGCATCCGCTAAAATAAAAACAGTAATCTGACAGATTACTGTTTTTATTTTAGCGGATGGTTGCCTGCTTGTGTGGGGTTGCCATAAATTAATATTTTTCAACATGTCAGTTGCAGGTAGTGTTCGGATATTTACACAAAAATTATTAATATACGTTCGGATATCGAATAAAAAATAAATAAGTAAATAAATAAATATCTTTTTTCCCCGTCTTTAAAAAATATTCTGAGTATATCAAGTTTTTGACGAGAGCCGTAGTAATCATATAAAAAATGTTCACATTCTCTTTTTTTTTAAAATTTAATTTGTACAAATTTCGCACTGATTCTTTATTATCTATCTATCTAATGTTAAGTTCGAACGTTAATCAGCGTCTTTGCTTATCTATAAAACTATTCATACTCATATGTAGGTCGTCCCTTTCCGCTCTTACTCTATACCATGAATAAAGTTTATACTTAATCATAGAAAGTTAATTCAACAGGAAGACAACCTGCATTAGCAACTACTCTCTAGCCCCAAAGAGAGCCATTATAGTTAGCATCAAATTTGGCAAATCCACACTAATAGTAAGCTTTAAATGGGAATAGAAATTCAGAGAAATGCTTTGTTTGAGAATACATGCGCTTTCAAGAAAATTTTGGAACTCTGCGTGAAGTAAACAATTAATATGCAGATTCGTGTTGGGTAATAATTTTGCTTTTTCTTGTTTATATTATACATACATACATATCATCGCGTCTTTATCCCTTACAGGGTAGACAGAGCCTTAGGTCATAAGACCAAAATGCCACGTTACAATACGTGTTACTAAAACATGTTTCTAAAAAAGTTACGCACCTATTTTATTAACTTAATAGTTGTATATGTATAGTTATCTCAATATCAATCACCATTTCTTTCGAAAGAGTAGATGAAGCAGAACTTGACTCCACCAAATATTTAGTAATCTGTGACTCCACGCAGATAATATTTATTATAGATAGCCATAGAGGATAGGTTAGATTTGTTAGGTTATTTGTTACCAAAATCCCACCAATTCTGACTGAAGTTTTTGTGATATGATGGTTCTGCTTTTCAAATATTATGGATATTAAATCTATTCCTAAAGATGATTCCGACATATACAATATGAGAGAGAGAAAATGCCAAACAATTTCTGCGAAATTAAGTTTATGCTATCTGCTGTTAATTATATTATGACATAAAAAGTACTGATAGGGTAGATCCTATTTGAATATAAGAAATTGTGTAAATGCGTACCTAAGAGAGTCGGCAGTCTGGAATTGGGAATGATCGATATGTCCTAACTTTTACGGTGTTCAAACAAATTATATTGACACTGGAAGTGATGGATCACTAGTGAAAACTATGTTTAAAACTACATAAATGATGACCTTTTTGTGTGACTCGCGCTCACGCGTTAACAGGCTAGTATTCATTACCTTCATAAAAGCTTTTCAAATATTGTTGTAAAAAATATTAAAAGGAAAAATGACAAATTGATTCGATTAAATACTTGTATTTGGTCAGGCGCGGGTGGCTGGTCCATGATTGATAGGTGTTATAATACGGGCGGCTGCTCACTGCGACTCTCACGCCTCCCCTCCATAAACGGGAATTCATCCTCGGCAATCCCTTACATCTGAATTCTTAATGAAACAAAAATTGCAAATGTCATGCGATATCTCCACCGCCCCATGAATACTAAAGATGCTATTTGTGATCATTCTCGTGTGCGAAATTGAGCCTCGCACTCATCACATAAATGATACTGATTTATCACGTAAGATATAAGGAAAGTCATTAGAATACGATGTATCGTTAGGCGTTCACTCTTACAAAGCGACAATAAATCATAAAACCTGATTTAAAAGAATGATACACGTCGTCAGAAAACAATTGGAGAAACGTGACCGGCGCGCCGATCCGGGCGGAGGCGATCGCTACACGTCGCGCCGCCCAATGCATACTAAGTAATGACACCAGTTTCAATTTTACATCCCCATCCCTCGATACTTCATAATCATATCATGTCGCTGTAAAGCCTTCCGACTTATTATGAAACATTGAAACAGCTGTAAACTGAACCACAACTCACGGAAACCGTATTTTAAGTCCTAAAGCGCGTAGGTCTTACTAAAAGAAACTTGTAAGAGGACTTCTTATAAATAACTTATGACCTTGTCTGGGTGTCTGCTATAACCGCATGTTAACCCGTCCTCGAACGCTAACTTATGCAACCAACATGAGTTCACATCCGCGAAATATATATTTTCTAATATTATTGATTACCACAAACATGCCTTGGGTATTGCATTTAGTTATCAATAGATATGATGTTATGGAGAACCAGCTATTTAGTTTGGATGCGTGTTAGCACGATTTAACAATAAAATACAAAGTTGGGCTAATAAGCCTATATCGAACTATTCAATTAAAGTGGCTTCAAACCATGACGTTGCCGGTACTTAGTATTCAAACGTATGCAAATTACAGACGTGCTATGCAATAAATGCCGACACACGGATCACAATTCGACAATTGCCATTTACGTCGCAATCGCATTGTCTCTGTACATACACCCTGTATTTATATTTTCCAGCTCTTAATTTAAGCACTTTAACGATCTGTTTTATAAAGGGTGTACTCTCAACAACAATCTTAATGAGTATTCAACGAATTCCCGGAATGCAATTAGTTTACTCGTCAAATACAAATTATTGTTTCTCATTGTTCTAAGTTACGGTTTGCTATCTAGTATTACTTCTACTCGATGTAGTAGGCAATGCACGTTTATAGATACTAGTGGTACAGAATGGTGTGCTTAAAACGGTGGAAATTGTTTGGGCGTGTTGGAGGGCGATAGAGCGGATCTTGCAAATCGCGGCATGTAGCCGGGCCGGCACGGTCTGACGCGCCTTAAGCCGCCTGTTATGTGGGCCTTGTGCAGCCGTCGCCGCGAGTATCATACTATCTGCCTACAACTGTATACTATTACTATCCAACAATATTTTTATGAATATGACAAAATTTAGATTTTGACTTAGCACAAAGCACAATAATGACCTCTCTAGAAAAGTGCTAGAAAACAATGAAAGATCTTCAGAAAAATTGATCAAAAATAGACAAGTAGGACAAAAATAAAACAAGTCTATAAAACCACTATAACTATACATAAAACGTTATGAAACGTATCCTTAGCTCTATCATAGGCACCCGCATGCCACTCAGATAAATTGCTCCTACGAGATAACGAACCCAAACATAAAACCATTGATACCTAGGTATATCTACAATTCTACTCGCATTCGCGAATATCTATTTTAGATATAAACGATCTAAGAAAATAAATACAGCGAAAAAATACCACGCGGGCGGAGTTTGAACCGACCTTAGGTACGACCTACGCTCTGCCAATTGAGCTACCGCGCTCACACCCCGGCGTCAAGAAGATCCATATCCCATTCCCTTATACGCATTAAGACCTACGTCACCTAACACAACTTTTACAAGTGAGGTATTTGATTCGACTCATCCTAACTAATATTATAAATGCGAAAGTGAGTTCGCTTGTTTGTTTGTTACGTACCGTATCCGTAACTACTTAACCGATCATCATGAAATTTTGCATACAAGTTCTCTGGAGTACGGAGGAGGACATAGGCTATGTACCTTTTATCCCGGGAAAAGTACTATTCCCGAGGGATCGACATTAACGCGGGCGTAGCCGCGGGCGAAAGCTAGTTTTACAATAAATTGGAAAATCAACTAATACTGTAGGAAGCCATGCAATATCTTTTAAGTGTTTATTTTGTCACAATACTATTTTCACTATATTTTATTTTTTAATTTAATAAGAGTATATCAAAATAGAATTGTGAATGCAAAATAAAGGCCTATTTTGAATTCGTTTCTAGGTAATTGTAGAAAGACAAAGCTCACTATGTACTGGAACATATATACTAAGTTAACACATCCATTAACTTTGAACTATCAACGGGCCACACCAGTACTTTTTTCGGATCATGGATCTGATAAAAACTTAAATAGATAAGTAGTAAACTTACTTGGAATATCTAACCACACCAAATTTATATAATATCTTAAGAGGCTTACAGAGCCGTCTAGCGCCACCCAATATTTTATTTCTTGTACCCCTCAATTAGATTAAATAAAAAAATCTAAAACTTTACGTCGCTAGTAAATTACTTGTTGTATTTTAGTATTACTTTTTATCATTTTGCATTTGATAAATTAAGATAATTGTTGATTACCAAAGTGACCACATTTATATCTATATTTAGATAATCTTATATTTTTTCTTTTATTTTTGTTCATTCATTTTCAACCCACATCAGCCCACTGCTGGGCATCCCTTTTTTACGTTATTTTCTACGGTCCTTTTATCTTATATTTAATCAAAAAAGTCAATTAACCCTTTGACCAACAGACATTTTCATAGAAAATATATTTCATATGTATTTTTTATGAAAATGTTCGTTGTGTCGCATGTTCGCGGACAAAGGGTTAACAAGATTGTGAAATTCTATCACTAAAGTAATAAAGTTATTTTAAAATAAGACCTGAAATTAAAGTAAGAACTAAGAATTGAAATGGAAACTTTGAAAAGACGTCCACAGAAACAACTGCATAATCAGCTTTGCGTCGATTAATATCGTCATGGCGGCTGCCGGCGGCGGTCGTCTGCTTGCTCGATATTGCAACAAAGAACTAAATTATTTCCTCCATTTCCGAACATCTCTTTGTTTTAGATTCAACGCCGTTTCCTTTGCTGTGCCTTCTAATAAAGGAAGCTTTGTATATTTAAAAGAAACAAAAAGAATATATTGTTGGTTAGTGGATATATATATCCAGCTCAATTCCACTGTACCAATACCAGTGTTTATCATATTATGCTGTTACTGCCACATACTTTTAACCACCTTATACGGATTTGTAAGCTTCGTATTTTATAACGACTGCATTGTAACAATTCTTTAGCTATTTCATTAACATTCCTAAGAGACTAATGAAATATCAACACTACCAAACCGTATAACAAAGCAAGCGAGCCGAGGACTTCCTAAGTCATAGCATAAACTGAAATTCAACATACCATAACAGCTGAAAATAGTGGTCGTGTTCAACGAGTGCTACTCAACTTTGGTCCCGTGCCAAACTATGCATGCAGCCGTAATGTAATTGTTTGCTCGATGCTTCTAAGGGCCAGAACAAACATGCTACTTTTGGCATATCAACACGAAAAGTCGCCTTTCGAAGGCTGGCTGCCGCAAGCTCTAATAATACTACACACATTCCGCATCGATAGGTTACCTAAAGGTAACATCTGCAGAATACATCATCTCAATGCTTACGGTCGCCGAAACGTGACGCAATCGCAAAATCGCCAGCAGTAACTGCAAAAGTATCGTGTGTGCCTTGACATAATGCTCCAGTAACGACATAGATATCATGTTGCGCTTCCGTTATGAAGTGTGGAATAGTTCTGTTCGATTTCTAATATTTAAATCTATTTACTAATGTGTAGGAAACCATGCAATATTTTAATAACATTTACATCTCGTCGTAATAAAAACCATAAAATAATAAAAAATATATTTAAATACTACTTAATTGGCTAATATCTCACGGCAACCTATATATGGGTATTTATTTGTGTTTTTCTTTTGCATTCACAATGCTGGTTTGAAAAACTTTTATTAAACTAGTGGTTCTGCGAGAACAGTAGACCTCGCGAGCCCTTACAACCAACATCCACATTTGCCCTCCAGTGCTCTAAAATATATCTGTTACTGATATGCTAATTGACTAAAGGATGATTTCCTTCAGTTACTATTTCCCAATTCCCGCTGCTCTTAATTAGGTACCAGAGGAAACGGAAATTTAAACGTACATTCCCTTTACCAGAAGACCCGACCAGACCCTTTTTTAAGAGGAAACACTAAGCTCGAGAGAATTGAAAAATAGATATTTATAATATCTATTGCTGTCGCGCCGCGTGCCCAAAAAACCCCGCAGAGTGCGATAGAGATAACTGCAGCTCAGCCGGAAAATACTTTTAAAAATAACACAAAATTAACGCTTCGTAGTCTGATTTCTTCTCCAAAACTTATCCGATTTAATTTCTTTTAACATAACATTTTTTAAATAAGCTATGGCTGTGTTTCTGCGTTTCTTTTTCTTATATAATTGCCCAAATTTGTTTTTTGATGTTTGAGCACAACGGAAATTCGCAACACACACAAAATTTTAACATATGGATTTTTTTAGCAAAAAATAATTACTCTATTGGTAGTATCCGGCGAGGAATCAGGGGACTACTCTTGTATGGAAACACGGCCCTTGAGCACCATGTTTAGTATGATTTTTTTTACACATTAACTAAGTTGGAGTGATCCTCTTCAAGATCGGAAATATCGGAATAGCGAACTTGGCATGGGTGGCAAAGTTTAAGTACCCGGTTTCATAGTTGTTACGTTACCAATTGGTCAAAATTTTAATATCAAAATTCTAATAGGACGCTAATTTTCAACTATTATGGCAGACAAACATGCGAACTTTACGTTAAGAAGTGGCCGGCATCTATAAGCCCCGGGTTCAAGTCACAGGATAGCATGTGAATCTTTTTTTATTTATTTTTAATTTTTATTTCAGGACTCTTAGTTTATTCAGTGTTTTCAATTATAAAAGTAATACGCAGTATCATGCTTAAAGCCAAAAAATATTTTTCATATTTTGATTTTTGTTCCTTAGGGAAAGATGTTCAATTTCACTCCCTCTCCACTTCACGTACTTCAACTTCTTTCATAAATATACAGAAAATCGATTTCAGACAACTTTTGGGCAAATTGCCGACTACAAACACGTTCAAGTTTATCGTATAAAAAAGTTGTTCAGACAAAAAAGTTGCGTCTTAATGAGAATAACAAAAATGTCTAGTGACATTTTTGTTTTTTTTTCCAAATAGCTGTCCTATGAGTTTTTTTAAGTTTCGGACCCCCATATATCCGCCATTTTTTAAAATTTCGAAAAACTGGCACGACAAAAAAAATTCTATATAATTACCGAACCTGCTCACAAAATTTCATGAGAATCGGTTGAGAAATGCGACCTGTAGGCGAGAACAGACAGACAGACGGACAAAAGAATTTTGGGCCAGTGGAAACTGAGACGCTTCGCTCGCTTCGCTCGCTCGGTCAATTATAAAATAAAATATGGTAAAAGTCAGGTAAGTAGTTGTGTTAGATGACGTAAACCTTAATACGTATAAGGGGAATGGGATATGATGGAGAATTTCGGTGCCGAAGTTGAATCGTGCGGTAGCTCAGTTGGCAGAGCTAGGTCGCTGGTTCATATCCCGCCCGCATGAAATTTTTCACCATACTTTATTTCATACTTTAATAAGATTTTATTGATTTCTTTTTATTCATATAACATTCACTTAAATATCGCTTAAAATTTTTGTCACGTGAAAACTTTCTTCTCGATTTATTTTTGAACATCAAGAACTGATAATTTTGTCTTAAGTAATAAAGAAATAATTTAAGTAAACATATGAATTGTCATATATCTTTTAGCTTTGAAAGGCTGTCGGGTCAACAGAAGTTCAATTTCTTTGCTCATGCCATCTTGAACGACATCAAGGTGACTTTTATTACTGGAAGGCGCAGCAGGCCCGCCGCCGCCGTAGCAAACAACTGAACGAAAACAGCAAACAGTCAGCCTCATACATTACTCATGGAAATGAAGCGATCCAAAGAACCACTATGCCATCGAGCAAACAGACAAACAATTCAGGTGACTTAGTGTTATGTGACTTTTTTAGTAGAGTCGACAGCTCCGTGGCGCAGTGGTTAACAGGCCAGTCTGCGACACGGAGTGCCCGGGTTCGATCCCCGGCCAGGTCAAGATGGAAAATGATCTTTTTCAGATTGGCCTGGGTCTTGTATGTGTATCTATATATGTATTTGTTATAAAATATTGTATCGTTGAGTTAGTATCCCATAACACAAGTCTCGAACTTACCTTGGGGCTAGCTCAATCTGTGTGATTTGTCCACATATATTTATTTATTATTTATTTCTTTACGACCGTCGGTTCGGTATTGGTTTCACCAGTTTCGCCTGTGCTTAAATTCCAGTGATGCCTTATTATTTTTTAATCATATATTTTTAAAGTTTGGGATTTTTATGAAATGCCCAGCAGCATAATCTTCACCGCAAATCGTGAAAATCAATTCAGGGAATGAGTGTCTCTCTGGGCCTGGGCATCAAAATTAATTATGAGCTGTCTATTTTGTATTCGTATGAGTATTTTTTGCTCATTTCTACAACATCATTAGTTATTATCGTTTTTGAAACATACTTTCAACAATTATGATTAGATCACTATGCCTTGAAAAGATGACATTTGTAAAAGTATAGGTATATGTAATCTGCAGGCTACTAATTTATGTGAATAAATGAATTATGAATCACGTTTACAATGGTATTTTAAATTGCTTTATAAATATTTATATAGTTAAGGTGAGATGCAATATTGTTTCTGAATTACCTTCTCCGCGAGACGCGACTGACAGCGCGGCATTTTCATTAGGTTCGTTGCAGTAAAAACTTAATAAAGTTTTACTAAAGAATTTCTAATTAGAAATGTTAGCTCTTCACGACATAGCAATATTTCAGGCTGGTGAAGGTATTTCCAATAAAGGACTTTGCCAAGTCATAATTCTTCAAAGTTACGTGTAATAAGATGCGGATATTACAACATTCTTATAAGATTTAAGTGCTTGCATTCAAGAGCACAGGTCGCTGGCGCGTTCACATACCAACCTTCTCCCACTTGTGATCTTATTACTTACATACAAAAGGGTTGACTATTAGGAATCTTGAAGAGAATTCTTACAAACATAGAGTGGGGTATCTACATAGGTAGCTGCGCTTGGTCAGATAGATCTAACTAAAATAGGTAAACACTAGATGATGCCACCCGTTAGACTTAACTGCCACGAAGCCTAAACTTAACCAAACTTATAATATAAATGCGAAAGTGAGTTCGTTATGTCAGTTTCTTGTTACGCTGTCAAACATTAACTTTTGAAGCAATCATGATTAATTTTGCATGTACGTTGACAGAGATATAGAGAAAAATATAGGATAACTTTCATCACGGAAAAAGGTTCTTTTTCCAAGGGATTTAGATTAACGCGAGTGGAGTCACGGGGAATAACTATTATCATGTATACGCGCCGCAAATTATGATAAAAGTACGAACAAAAACCGAGTTACAAGGTCAGTCGGTGAGCGTCAATCAAAGCTCGAATATTTGATCAACATTTCGCCATGCAATAAAAATCAAATGAATCCCCAGATATTTACGAGCATTTGAAATAGAAAATCATGTTGAATTTAGTCAAAGTTGGTACCTAATTCCAGCGGGGAGAGAAACGGTGCGGCAAATGGCGCATAAATTTTGCTTCAAGAATAAGTCGAGGGCATTAAGAAAATATAGATTACATGTACAGTACGTAAAAATGCCTCGGCTCTGGTAACACGGAATTTAATTTATTGCTAAACGTATAACCGCTTACGGGAACGTGGTGCAGCTCCGTAATATTTTATGAAGTAACTAAACACTTTTTTAGTTCACCGTTGTAACTTGACATTGAAATTAGAATCAACTCTTTCTTTATGTACGATCGAGAAAAATTATTATTTCACTATGATGTAATATCTTCTGCTTGAAAATCTTTACGTATCCTAGCACTGACTATTTGATTCGACTGCTTTATTGGAAATGAAAACGATTTTTTCTACTACATACCATGGCCTAATATAATTTGGATAATTAAAATATTTTACATATCAGCTGACTTACACTAAGTATATAGTAAACTAGCTTTTGTCCGTGGTTTTGTTCGCGTTGTGTAAAAAGTAGCCTATATTCTTCTCCTACTTAAATAACTAATAATTCTCATGATAATTAGTTAACGATTACGCGTAAAGCGTAAATATAGCGTGTAACATAGCCAATAACGCTCCCGTGAAGAGGTGACTCAGCCTGTCAAAATGAACAACTGTCCCTACTCAAAAAAAATTTACATCCTCATACAAAAGTGTTCGGCCGGCCCGGCAATTAGTATAAAAATGTAAAAAAAAAATTAGTTCCCATCATCGGTCCCATAGTTGTTCATTTTGACGGGCTGAGTCACCCTTTCACGGGAACGTTGTCGGTTATGTTACACACTGTATAGACACAGTATTTACGGTTTCCCTATTTACGGATTGATCCCTCCGAAATAAAGACCCCACTTATCCTTATTTGTGGCCTAAAAAGTAAATATTATTTTGTAGTGTATAATATGTATATTCTATACTTAATTATTCATCAAAAATGCTAATTTTAGTGTCGTGGAGCCCGAGTTAGAATTTATTTTGCAAATGGCAAGCAAGCAGCGAGATCCGTTTAAAAATATTATCAATTTTATTAAAGAATTAAGGGGAAATTGGTGATAGGTACTCAGACGAATATAAATCGAAATTTATAAATCTCAAATCAGCTGTAAACTATTTTTTTTTTTTTTTTATAAATGAATATGTCTTCAACAGCGAACTATTTATCAAAACTAAAATTTTACATTAGAATTATGAGTAAATGTAACTGTCCACAATTTTAAATTCTTTATGCTGTTGTAATATTCCAAGTAATGGCTATCATGAAGTCCATACTTTGATTCATTCATTTCGTGTAGGTGATACGGTCAATCGACCATGCTCTCCCTAGTGTCAGAGTTCTTCGGAACCGCCTCTCGGCCTCTGACGTGGTTCCTTTATCGACTACCAGATGGCAGCCAGGACCAGCGGCTTAACGTGCCTTCCGAAGCACTAAGTCCATACTACGAAGTGATGTTTCAAAGTCAGTTTGTTCACAAAAAAGCGATTTTAGTCATAGTATTAATTAATAATAGATATTATTCATACAAAACTTTCTTACAAAATGCATATATTTAAAACTTACACGAGAAAAATTTATTACAGAAACATGGTTTTTGTTTTTCGTGTGTGTAAGTGGCCAACATTGCCGTCAGATTTTTCAAGCTCCCCAAAGGCACCTGACATAGCTTAATGGCTTAACGTGCCCTCCGAAGCACGTGCTTGCGGTCAGCCATCCCAGTGGGGACCGCGTCCAGAGGAGCCCGATGGTCCAGTGGGTCTGAGTTTATTAGCACTTACGTATTAAGTATCTATAATATTCAGAAAGGAAGATTTTATCTTAATTTCACAAAAGGTTTTCCAAGCGCGCTATGAACTTCCCAGAACAACTAATCACCCTGCTCATGCAGACGGCACTGTTCGATCGCACTGCCATCAAGCTAAGAGGCTCACGGAGCCTGTAATGTTTCCGTATATTCCTTCTATACGACACTTAGGCATCTTAGCCTTTCCTTGTAGAGGAGTTTCATATCAGATATTTCTTAAGAACTCGATATTATTTTAGTTATTATATTTATATGAAAACCTTTCAGTAAGGGTTACGGAACTAGTTTATTTTATACATGCTCACATGAGCATAGCAGACTAGCTCCGTGGCACAGTGGTTAACACGCCAGCCTGGGGTGCACGGGTTCGAACCCGGTCAGGTCAAGATGAAAAATGATCTTTTTCAGATTGGCCTGGGTCTTGGATGTGTATCTATATATGTATTTGTTATAAAATATAGTATCGTTGAGTTAGTATCCCATAACACAAGTCTCGAACTTACTTTGGGGCTAGCTCAATCTGTGTGATTTGTGCGTATATATATATTTATTTATAGTTTCAAGTAAATATATAGCAACTATAACTTGAAAAAAAACTAGCTACTGTTCAAGGGTAGGCATTAAGAGAAAACCCTACAATCTATGCTACGACGTATCTAAAGATGTACCTACTCTTGATGTAAGGTATTATGTTCTATTGAGAATGATCTCAGGATTGCTAAAAAAGTGCATCAATTTCATGATGATCGGTTTAGTAGTTGAAGCGTAATAAACACAAAAAAATAATATCTACAAACTTAGGTTTCCACAAAACGTCGGAAACTAATGATATCAATTGCGATGTTTGAAAATATATATTTTTATAGTTTTCCATCAATATATTTAAATCAAATAATTCAGAATAGTAAAGATGATTCGAATAAAGATAATACTAACTGCAGAATTTCCATAATACCGACGCGTAGCGATGAAAGCGCTCGCGAGCGGCGCTTAAGTATGCAATCGCGTCGCAAAAGTCGACGTTTGGAAAGTGGTCACGTAAAATTTTACGTTTGAGCTCCGCATCAGCGCCCGACAGCGCTTCGAACCTAATCCAATCAGAGGCAATGGCGCTGGACACGGTGTCAATTTCACACATGCAGCCAGCGGCGCCCGGCGACGCCACTCAACTCTCGACGTAGGACATGCCATGTTCAATTATCCACGAACATTTTACTCGCGATAAAAATTACCGATCTGATGACGTGAATTACATTACTGACGCTCATTCATACCTCCTGAATCCGCATCAATCGAATGTATTAACTATTTATCTACGAGGTATTTCAAAATATGATGCGTACTTACTTACTTATAATGGCAACTTTTTTTTTTTAATTATTCAGAAGAATTATTTGTACACTATAAATTTTCTTCGCCAATTTATTCATGTGATCCAAGTAAACCGTACAGTCTGGAAATAAAACAAGACCAAGAAGCTTTTAATACTTATTATTTACGGTCCCTAATAACCGGCGGCGGCGAGGTGAATCGACTGCACGGCGTACACCGGCCATGGGCTGAAGGAACTACACAGCAGGCCTGTCTGCTTTACATGTCTGGGCCTGTCCGGAATACTTAATTTCTATATTTACGTAAATTTTACATACTTCACTTGCCATATATTTTTTGTAGTCATAAAATTGTTTAGCTTAGATCCAGGTAAAAAATATGTGTAAGAGAAAAACCTTTCTTAAAAAAGTAACTTCACATACATTTTGAGTAGTGAATTAATTACGTAAGTACTTGTACTTATTCTGTGCTTTAATGCACTCCTCAAAACTGCTTTAAGTAGATGAAGGTACTTTCTTTAATTCCTAAGTTATAAAGATTGAAAGTTTTAAAAACTTTTACTCGTAAGTTTCTAGTTATATTTAACGAGCAATTCTTGTAAATAGGTAGGTACATAAATAATCAGGATCTCGGAAATGGCGTACTACGACTCCTCAGCGTTCCTAAACTCTTAAAACCGAGGGTGCAATAGTGTGATAGCGTTATAAATATACAAACTCACTTTCGCATTTATAATATTAGCTATAATGATACTTCTACTTATGTTTTGCTATATCTTATTAAACTAGTTTACGATCTGTTTAACGTTATCACAAATTCCTTTTCTCTTTGCAAAATCTTCCTTTGGTTGAGTTTAAATGAAAATGGCAGCCTTTTAAACAAACCAGATATATTTTCCTTAGATAGAACTGTAGAAGTAACAAAAAAGCGGGGAATAACGAGCGTAGAGGCGCAAGTAGCAGTTAAGCGATTTGTCGGCGTATTAATAAAACGATTAAACGAAGCTCTCCATGGTAATCTGAGAGCGCGCGGCAGATGGCCGCGATTCCCAAACTTTGATGACGGACGCCGGCGCCGCGTCTCGGACGGAACCACTCGACGATTTGTACACTTTTGTTGCCAACTACTTGCACTTCAAAAGAGTTTCAACGGGTTTTAATTTTAAGCGGGTAGACTTATTTACCTGTCTCAATTTTAATTAAATTTCTGCAGGAAAATATATTATTGAAATGGTACGTAAGTTTTTTTTTAATTTAAATACATGATGTTCTATCTTGACTTCACAGAGCCTGCTACACAACGTCTCTGAGTTCGATTGCTAGTGCTGGCTGTTGAACTACATTTACACAGGTATTTAGCTGCAATTCTGATGCTGCACAAGGAAGGTGGGGCCCGATGTCCCATTGGATGTGAGCATTATAAACGCTTCCGCATGTTAAGCAACCCGGGCGCGGTCCCCACTGGGATGGGAGACCTTATGTGGTATAAAAATATCTCGAGCTCCTCCGTGCTCCGGAAGGCACGTTAAGCCATTTGTCCCGGCTGTCATCATTGATGGCAGTCGTTTTTCGCCTTTAGGCAGATTATAAAAATCTGACATCATAGTTGGCCACTTGCACACATGAAAGACAAACAAATATACTTTTATAATAGTAGACGCCGCGCACTGACGCTCCACAGCCAAGGTTGAAACCAGGAAAAACACTCAGATATGAAGGAGTATATTTTTTATAAAAAATCCATTTCAAGAGGTAATAAAGTTCTTAATTTAAACCTAAGTTTCCAATCGATGTGCTTTCCTATTAGTAACTATTCTGTGTCGGCTTACTGACTGTTCTATTTTTAAAACATAAATGTCTAAAGACAATGAATGCAAACGTGTTTCCATTAAAATTTCATTGAGCGTTAACTAATGATAGGCATCTAGGTGACGGTCGTCAATCGAGTCCGTCGTATGATGACTCGTCAAAATTGCTTCCTGTGTTGTTAAGTGCAGGAAATTGTGACTCCTCCAGCGGCACACCTACAAACGCTAACTGCTTTTACGTTTCGTGTGCACGTGTATAAATATACATACTCGTATATGATATTGATTAGACTACAAATCACATTTCTGACCTGTAATTATTGTGTGTCGCTTCTAACTTATGTCTCTGTATTATTATTAAATGTATATGCAGTAAATTACTATACAGCGTGACTTTTTTAACACACGCTTCTATTTAATGTTTTACACCGTTATAATGAAATACATGCTTTTTTTACTATATCGTCGGAAAAGTTGATTACTCTATTTCAATAGGATTTTAATTGCCTTGACGAATGAAATTAAATTTATCTTATCTTACTGACATAGTATTACGAATAGCTAATGTTAATGTTATGTGTTAACTATGGTAATTGATATTTTTATAATAGGAAAACGGTGGTCGGCTATGATAAAATTTAGTCTTGAACGTCAACTGTGTTTGATTACTCCTTATAATAAAACTGACTCTTTCATTTACTTCTACAAAATTAATTGTCTTGATTGAAATATTAAATTCTATCAATCTGCCCTATTAGTTCTTGTGATAAAAAAGTACCCTAGGAAAAAAACTTTTTTCGACATCTACAAGGATTGATTCCTGTGCCTGTTTGGAAGCTTCTGAAAATCTATGAGTGCAGTCACGGAGTGCAGTTTTTATTTTCTCAACAATCGGTGTATGGTATGGTTCTTTTAAGCTCTTTTCTCTATCTATTATTATAATAAAAAAATATCCCCATGACCCGGGTCGACGAAACACCTGTATATTATATACAACATTTCGTGTATACATTTGAAGAATAAATCATACTTGAATATTTTTGCCTAAACCTATAAAAAGTGTCCTAGTACGTTACGCAGACGGATAAATCTACACTGAAGCGGTAAATGGTGCTTGAGGCAATATCTCTGCAACAGCAGCTGTGAAGTAATGGCGCCGACACTTTACGCGATGCGATTACGACCACCTAAACATTCATTACAAGTAATGTCCGTCATTTATCTGCCCTAATCACTGTGTGCGCGGTTGCCCTACGATACGGCCACGGTGATTAAAAAATAAACATATGCGGACATTACTATCAATACTTTTTAGACTCCCATACTCTTGCGGTGCTAAAAAGAATACGATTACATAGCTTAGACTACAAACATACTAAAAACATTATTTATTTTATTTAGCATAGGTAATCGTTGTGTGCCGTTGTGTGCCCAGTTAAATTACTGATTACGCTCCATACATAAACATCTCTGGATTCAGAATAATGCCCTCACCTAAAAAGTATAATGATCCTACGTCACAATCGACTATATCAGGTTTGTCAATAGTTCCAAATTTGAATATCCATTAAAAAAATTTTTCTACATCCTCTCACTCTCGGGTATAATCTCGGGCATTTGTATGGAATTATAAAGAACAACCTAATTTGCTTACATTTATTGACACCGTTTATGAGTAGGTGTGATGTAAACATATTTATTAATAAATTCCACATCCCTCACTTCATTGTTTACGAAAACAATATAATTAGGGGTGTTAACAGTACCTAGTAGGTAAGTCACGTGAGCAACGCTTAATGTTTCACGGTTTAATCAAGCCCCAGCCATCAGGTAAGACAAATAGTTAGCTCATCTGCATCTATACGAGTCGGAGCTGCCGCAACCGACAATGTATCGATATTTTACCGTAACCCTCTACTCTACACAGTATAAGTACATAACATAAGTAATGCGAGTATTCTACAAAGCAAATTTTAAGGCACGTAGTTTACCCAAAAACTAAACACTAGCTCGTCGTTCTAAAGCCGGCCGGCAATCCTAAAGCACCGAGGGTCGGCTAGTGCTCAATCGCACTAATGGCAAGAACCGCAAGCGCAGTCCCACGGGACATACTAACTAAATATGTAATGGTTATTCCGAGCGGACTCGCTACACTTAGGCCCAGCTTCAAATTGACCAGATAAAGTTACGTACACACCCTATACAAATGAATGCCAATGTTAGGTTTACAGCTGAATCAAACTCTTCTCACTCAAGATTTTAAAAATGTTTAGCTTTAAACTTTTGCCACTGTTCCGTTACTCCCTCGATGAGTTCCTACAAAGCCACCATAAACGAGACTCCCTCAAGTTCAAAAGAATTTGAGAAAGTGCGAGTGCAGTAACACAACTTTTGAGCCTTATTTTCTCGTTCCGAAATTGCAGCGGGTTTAAGCGAGATTTCATTTGTATAGAGCGGGTATAATCTGGAATAATACCGCAGTAGCGGCGCAGGCCTTCAAAGACGCCACTTGTCCGCGCCGCGGCTGCCGCCTGTAATGAGTTTTTTAAATACGTAACACATTCACACGCCCGCCGACTTCCACTGGATTAGTGTACTGTGATTGCGACTTCCACTTTATTAAAAAATACTTTTTAATTAATTGGTTTCCATAGAACATATTCTAATCGGCCTAAATAACTTTTTTCAGTAATGATATCTTTGAAGAACGTACCATAACAGTCGACCGCACGTCTAGTGTAGGGATGAATGAAATCCAGCTGAAGCCGTCTTGATTACTGCGACCCGAGCGTCGCTCGACGGTTCAGAATTGGACGGATTATGAGGAATTTAAAGGACGATGACAATTTGAATATGAACAAGAAAAGTATTTTCTAAAATTAAATGAATTTTCTCTTTATGTGACTAAAGGATCGTTGCTCTGGCTCGTCTAAACAAATGGGAGGGTATAATGCACACAAAAAATACTGATTACTGTATCTTTGTTGTCTTGATTGAAGGCAATGAACCTCATAAAGATAAATTATTTCGCCCGCTGCGATCTCATTTTCTTCAAAATTTTCCACATGGAAAATTAAACATGGGGGATTTTCATCACGTATGAGATGTCAAAAGTAGATATAAATACAGAGTCGTAAAATATCTTTCGAATAAAAAAATATGGCAAGGCAAAGAACATAGGGACCTGTTTTGTAAGGGCAGTAGGCGAAGGCGGAAGGAAAGCGGCGCTAATTACTCGCGCCGCCCCGAGCAAAGCCGGCTCGCATCCTCTGCGAGACTCCGCAGGGAGCTGTAACTACATCATGTACATAACTCGCGATATGTGCTCCAAATAAGCTCAGCCTCTTATGAAGTACGCAGTGTTTTGTCGTACCGCCGCAGCGCAGCGGGAACTAATTCTATGAATGTTTCAATGATTTGTTTCATTCGTAGGTAGATATAATTTATTCCAAGTGAGCTATTTTATATACTTACTAAACTGTTTTTATTAAAATGCACAATCATTTTTTTACGAAACGCACATATATTTTTGTTGTTTTGATTACGCACATAGATCATTGTACACTACTGACATCACGGCCCAGTGTCGTTGCGCCACCTAAACAACCACCAAACAGGTGAATTTACTCGCCACCCCAAATTGATGTTAAATCGCTTTTTGTTTGCGCATTCAATCCCAAAGTAATTTCTCAGTTAGAAACACAATTTGATACACTCCGTGTCTTTTTTATACACAGGGGAAAGTAATTTTAAATCGCTGCCTTTTAAAAGTTTCACAAAGGCGAGTTGTGTGCCAAGCTAATATTTCATTAGATAGTATTTTACTAATGATTAAAGGCGCTTTTGTTATTCTTTTTATAAATAATACCATAGTTTCTAAATTAATCAAGATAACGATTGAAATACTTCAAAAGAATAGTTACTTAGACAATGCATAAAAATGAAAACACTACTTACTTGGGATTTACTTAACTTATAATAACAATTGTTGACATGCGGGATCAATAACGGTAATAATTATTTAAAAAAACCATAATTTAATATTTTAAAAAACCCCTTCGCAAAAATACTTATAGTTATAGTATAAGGAACAACCCTTAAAAAGTAAAAAAAACACCAGATCAACGTGACCGTATTGCAAGATCATAAACTGAAAGAAATTTACTCATTAAAACTAATATATTGAATCCAAACACGATATGTCTGCTGTAAGTTTTCTAGGAGTTAGGTCCTCTGGAGACCATTCTGGTTGCAGCATCAAGACGAAGTAATCAACTAATTGCCATTTAACGACTATACTGGCACGCGTGAAAGCACTTAATCGAGTAATCATACGCCATTACAATATTTTTTCATTACATCATTTTGGAAAAGAGCTGAACTCCTACTCTGCTGGACCGGTATTACTCAATTATAGCTAAGAACCACCGCAAGCAAACTAGATTTCAAATGAAAAAAACCGCATCGAATTTGGTCCATCCGTTTGAGAGCTACGATGCCACAGACATACACAAACTCACACACACACACAGACATCGACGTCAAACTTATAACCTTTCTTTTAACGGCGGGGGTTAAAAATAAAACAATTAGAAAAAATCTAAAACTTGAAAACTTCAAATAAATGTTGACAAGAAGTACGGACAAAACATTCGAAAGGTACGAGTAGAAGGCGCGGCGCAAGGCATAGACGTCGAGGAAGCCATTCATAATATTGTAATAACGGCTTCCAGCAGCAGTTATTCCGTGCTTAAACGTTTTACTGCGGTCATTATCTACCCGCTGAAAGGATATGCAGGCGATAAATTGTACACCTACCTAGTAGGCACTTATCTTAAATCTATCCGCAACCCGGCGGTCTTTATAGCGGAAATAATTCATTAAACTGTAATTGATATTTTGACGTAATTACTTACGATATAAGTAATCGTTACTTCAATAGCAAATTGTACTTATACCATCTTTTTACATAAAACGCGGACTTACTAACGCGTAAACTACGGGTTCCACCACTGACCTCCTAATACAAATTGACAGAGTTCTTGGCGGGAATTTTTACAGACTGCGCAGTTTTTGTTTTGGATTGTTTAACAAATTGCTTCTAGTGTCATATTGTAGTTTATTATGTAAAATCGGTGTAATTTGGTGTTATAAATGTCCATGTTTATGAACAATGTGTGTAATAACTAAAATAAACTGTTATCATAGAGATAAGATAATCCTGACTGTCATGGTGCGGCTGTAGTGAGATTTACTTAGTGGGCTGGTGGTTGTCCGCCTTGCTGGGTCATCTATGACCAAACCCGTGGATTGACAGGAATTGTCGCTAGTGGCTTCGTCGAATAAGCGAAATGAATTACACCATCATTTTGTTGATAACCAAGTGCCATAAAACAAAAAGAAAAAATAACAAATTGCGAATATTGAGGGTTTGCAGTTGCAGTGACATTATAAAAACCGTTGCTGCGTTGTTGCAAATCAAGTGTCAAATAAGACTCTTTGTAAAAAAATTAAGGCACGATATAATTGTATGATCTATGACATTGCCTTTTTAATAACACCAACTATATAACTTAAACTTGAACAGTCCTCATTAATATGTACTTATTCACATATTTAGGTTGGACAATAATGACTAGCTCCGTGGCGCAGTGGTCAACATGCCAGCCTGCGACACGGAGTGACCGGGTTCGATCCCCGGCCAGATCAAGATTGAAAATGATCTTTTTCAGATTGGCCTGGGTCTTAGATGTGTATCTATATATGTATTTGTTATAAAATATAGTATCGTTGAGTTAGTATCTCATAACACAAGTCTCGAACTTACTTTGGGGCTAGCTCAATCTGTGTGATTTGTTCGTATATATTTATTTTTTATTTATAATAATCAGATACTAAAATTAGTCCTCGTTTTACAATAAAAGAGATAAAGTCAATTTATTAGCCAATAGTTGATATGACACAATGTTCGACTATCATTGCCATAATAGATATCTCAATGTGCACATAAAGGGAGCGCGCCTTTCCTTTGGCAATAAAGCGACCATTTAATCGAAGCTTATCTGCCCTGAAGCATTCATTAGATGATTGCGCCATTACTAGTGGACTCTTTTCCGAGAGACTCCACCCAACTTGAGTATTTATTACTTAAGTATGAAACTCTTTCCGATAGTTGAAATAATTGTTGCAAATCGAGATTATTTTTATTTTAAACTAGCGGTTGCTGGTGATTTTGTCAACGTTTATTTCTATTGACATAGTTTCATCAATATTGATTTGAGTGTGGAATTATGTTATACATGGTGAAATTTTGATCGTTTTGAAACCTTAAAGGGGTGACTCAGTGACTCAGATCAGCAAAATTAACAACTTTTCCTATGGTATGCTAGAAACTAAAAAAAAATCGACATTCCCATACAAACTGGCCGGCCGGGCGCCCGGGCGGCGGGACTTTTTTGTATGGAAATGACGAATTTTTTTTTGAGTTCCCAGCTTTGGTGCCATAGAAAAAGTGGCTCATATTGATGGTCTGAGCCACCCCTTTAAGGGTCCAAAAAGATCAAAATTTAACCGTGTATACTCGTTCGTCGTCGCGTGTAACTTAACCAACGACGTTTCCGCGAAGGGGTAACTCAGCCCGACAAAATGAATAACTTTTCCTATGGTACCAATGCTTGGCACGGCTGGGCAAAGACTATTTTTTTTTTACATTTTTTGAGTTCTTAGCATTGGGCCCTTAGGAAAAGTGGTTCATTTTGACGGGCTGAGTCACTCCTTCACGGAAACGTCTTTGGTTAACTTACACGCTGTATAATTATATATATTTTGGGATAAAATGACTTTAGTCAACATATGGCACGATATAAATACGAGTACATTCTATAATCATTCATTCGTTTTTCTCTCTTATTCTGCTACCGCCAACGCAGTCGGAACAAAAGATGTTTCGTAAAATAATGTCATGTTTTGAACATGTTATTGTTGTTTGCATTTGTGTAAGGCTTCTAGCGTTATAGTGGATTTGAACAAACCACGTCTGAACGAGTGGTTTCGTCCGAAGCCAAAGTTCTCCATCATACCTGCGTCACTTGAAAATTGAAAAACTTTCGCAATGCCTTTCTTATGGAAATAGTTCGCGTTTACATTCGAGTGAGTTGTCATTGTGGGGATTCGCAGTTGCAGTCTTATTGAAATAATAGTTTGTGGGAAAAGTTGCGACGCTCTCAAATTTTCTACTAAGTGCCTTTTAATCTCTAATTTATTTGCGGAATAATTAGATTCGTTTGGCGTAGGAAACACCTCTAATCATCTTTTGATTTATTAAGTTACAAAGTTTAACATAACAACTCAGGATTTTTATCCACTGGATGAAACCCACTGTTAAATCTGGATGACGCTTCTTCGTGACTCTCATTTTGAAAATAAAAAGTTTACCAAAAGAATACTGGCGAATGCCCGACCGGAATGCCTTGATTTCTTACCTACTTATATATTTACTTATAGTATACATAGATACAGTATATCGTATATTATAGTTAATAAAATATTTTCATTAGTTTTTCGCAATAAACAACTTATTTCAATAAAACAAAATTATTTCTATCAAATTAGTTCACACTAAACTTATAACCTTTACATGACTGAATCTAAACACAAATGGACTTACATCACGCATTAACCGCAGATGAACAATTATACATTGGAGACCGTACACAGAACTTACAAATAGTAATAGACCTAGCTTGTTAACTGCTAACCAATACATTTGAATAAACATGCACATTTTTTCCTCGTTACGGATGCTCATGCCGCAGTACGTATCGAGTCAGTATTTTAGGATAGCAAAATGCAAGCCCTCGCGATAGCTCGTGTAAATCCGCATGAAATATTGATACAGTTTCGTGTAAACGTGTAACAAATGCGGTAATTTAAGCCACCTGCCGGCGGCCGCGACTCGCGCACCGCCCGCTATGCACCACTTTTAAACTGCTTACCTTATGCTGCCTTTTAATCGTGTTTTTGTATAGTCAACGTATTAGTTTATACAAAACTATTTTTTTAACTTCAATGTGGAAATAGTACATTACTGCAGCGGCCGGAAGAAAAAAGAAGAAACAAGATATTAGTGGACGAATGTAGGTATGTGGACGAAGGCGTTTAGTCGTGGTAGAGCCAAGTTACTGGCAAAATGAATCGCTAGTAGCAAACGTGTAACAAATGCGGTAATTTAAGCCACCTGCCGGCGGCCGCGACTCGCGCACCGCCCGCTATGCACCACTTTTAAACTGCTTACCTTATGCTGCCTTTTAATCGTGTTTTTGTATAGTCAACGTATTAGTTTATACAAAACTATTTTTTTAACTTCAATGTGGAAATAGTACATTACTGCAGCGGCCGGAAGAAAAAAGAAGAAACAAGATATTAGTGGACGAATGTAGGTATGTGGACGAAGGCGTTTAGTCGTGGTAGAGCCAAGTTACTGGCAAAATGAATCGCTAGTAGCATGAATGGGCCGGCTCGTCCGGGGAAGTACCACACTCTCACAGAAAATATACGTCTGAGTCGAAGCTTTACCGCTTCTATACTTCGTTAGGTGAGTGATAGAGCCGGAGGCCCATCCTAACCTCTCACCTCCCCATTTCCTTCCCCCAACTCCTTGAAAGGCCGACAACGCACCTGTCACACTCTGGTGTTGCAGTTGTCCATGGGCAGCGGTGATTACTTACTCATTTCTCGACCTGCTCGACCCATTTGCTCGTTTGCCGTCTTATAACATAAAAAAAGGCGAAGCCGGTGTACACATATGTACGTAAGTCCATCAATGATTGATTGCGTGCGGCTAAAGCTTTTCTCAAATAATATGCGTAAAGTGAAAAAGCAGTATTTATTGTAATTAAACTTTTTTATTTGTAAACCAGTTCGAAACCTGATATTACTTTCGCGGTTGCATTATTTCGTAGCAATTTTTAAGTTGAATATTAAATTTTGCGGCAGATATCGATTTTCATTCATAGATTTGCTGGCGTGTACAACACTTTCGATTACAATTGATTTATCTTCAACTATAATATACATATATACGAGAAATAGTGTATCTTATTAATGCACCTATTGGAATTATTGAAAAAAAAATATAAATGATTAGGTAACTACCTACTTGTCGCTATGTATTGCAGAGCACAAGAAACATAACTACCATTGATTAAAAATACAAAAATAAAAAGCTATAATAATAAAATACAACTAAACTAAATCTATTTTGCTCCTCCTTTTTCCACCTATACGCTATTATATTTATTCCCATAAGAGATAAGGACGTTATTAGTATCTACGTCAAACAAGAAAAAAACAGAATAAATAATTTTAAGCAACCCGAACTAAACCTCTCTATCTTGTACCGAATTAAATCAAATATATAAGTAGTTATGAGTCACTCACTAACCTTTAAAAAAACAACATACATCAAAATCGGTTCAGCTGTTTGTACACTACGGTGACACAAACCGACCCACAAACAGGCACGTCAAACTTTAAACACCCCTCTTAATGCGTTGCATGTTAGTAAATAAATATAGTTAATATAGTTTTGTGTCCAAGTGCTAGTCGGACTCGCGCATGAAGGGTTCCGCACAATTATCTACAAAAACGGCAAAAAATCATGATTCATGACTGTTGTATGGGATAGTACCTATTTCTTGTTAAAGCGGCAACACAAATACATCATCTGTGAAAATTTCAACTGTTTAACCATCACGTTCATGAGATTCAGCCTGGTGACAGACGGACAGACAGACGGACCATATTAATAGGGTCCCGTTTTTACCCTTTGGGTACGGAACCCTTAAAAACACGCTTTTATTAAATTATTGTATTGTCATCGATTCTTGATAAGTCTACAAAATTTTAATTAAATCTGACCGTTTAAAGTGAGTCAAAATCGAGTTCAAAGAAGTTGATTACAAACAAAAGTAACAAACAAGCAAACATACAGATGAATCGAATAAAAAGCGTGTAATAATGAGATATCGTGAAAGTCATCTTACAGTATGAACTTAACCCTGGCATATATCTTATAATGGACTTCTAAACCAAACAAATAAGTATCATTTACTGAACGAAAACAAGTGGTTAACAATTACCAAATAGTTGTCGAGGACCATCTGAGCTTTGTTTGCACAGTGTCACAACAGCCGGCGAGCGCGCTCTTCAGCTATCTGCGTGTTTGTTCCACCGTATTTACGGAACATCCACACCGTTTGCTTAGGACCGATATTATTAGCTAACTAAGCCTTCACACGTCTCTTGATTTTTATCAAGATGTTATTAAATGTAACTCAATATCTGACATACTATTTTATTTGTGTAAGCAAACTATGAATTTAATTTTGTATCTACTTACCTAGTTCTTAAGATATACTCGTTCCTTCCATAATGTCGATGCAAATCTTTCAAAAATGTATCTGCTATGTTACAATTCAATCACAATCCACCATCAGTGAAAAAGGCCGGAACTTTATATTTTTAAAAATTATATTTTAGCAATTAAATTTTACTAATCTTATTATTCTAAAATATGCTTGCTTCCTTTTCGAGTGCTAAAGCGCGTAAATTGTAAAGAATATATTTATGTCTGTTCTTTAATCCCTCGAGTAAAAACTTTACATCAGAAAAACACATAGGCTATAATATACGCGGATGAAGTCGGTCAAAAGCTACAGATCGATAAAATATCGTTTACACAGTGATGGGCAGAATTTTAATAGAGTTCTATCTTAAAAAAAAAAATAGAGGAGTACGTCTGGCCCGGGAAAGGACTACATTATGCAGCATCACGCCGGGATCACGAGGATTGTTTCCTAAAACAGGATTGAGTGAGAGCAGTGCCTGAATTAAACGTGAATACATCACAATACCTACCAACGGCACGTATACCAGATCCGTTAAAATTTATGTGAGATTTTTTTAATTTTTGTGTGCTTGTCGTAATATATATTTAGAATAACTTCTCTCGTCTCTTCGTTGAAGAGGTACGAATAAAAATAATATACGTTTTAAGAATAATATTGTATACTTGTAGTGTATGCGACAATTTTTCTGAATGATATTGTGTGAAAGAGCGGGACTCACTAGATACAGGTTTTCTTAACTTAATTAGTGAGCCCCTGCTACATTTGTGTAACCGAATATTTACGCTGAATAAATAATTTTGAATTTGAATTTTGAGAATGAGGTATCTTTTAGGTATAACCCGTTAGAATTGGGGAGCAAAGTCATCAGTTTTCCATGTTATAACGAAAGTAAGAGCAAGTTTTTTCCCTATTGTAAAAAGACTTATACCTAATCTATGACGAATTAATAGTAAACAAACTCGAAAAATTATCTTGTATCAACTCTGAAACGACAAATTTCGAATGGAAGGGACAAGATAGGAACTAACTCATAGGACCCTTTATTCTCTTTTACTTATCTAAAAAGTGCCGGCGTGTTGTCCCCGGAGGGTTACATTTATCAGCTCAATAAAACTTCCATGAAAACATTTGGTGACATCCAATATGATTTCATCGCCTTCTCCAAAAGGCCCCGAAGAGGAGTAACATTAAACATTCTGGCATATTACATGCCTCGCTTTGTTACGGACACATGTAAACTTTTATGATATGCATTGAAGTTCGCTTTATTTCTTTGTAGCAATTGCCGAATTTTGAGATGTTTACTTAAAACTAATGGTTAAAGTGTGTAGCGTTTTTTTTTTTTTTAAATATAAATGTCACAAGAATAAGTCACTTCGAAATTGTTTCCTTTATTTTTTTACGTTATAGGACAGCAAACGAGCAAGATGGTAAGTGATCACCGCTGCCCATGGACAACTGCAACACCGGGGTGTAACAGGTACGTTGTCGGCCTTTCAAGGAGTTGAGGGAAGGAAACCGTAGGGGAGGGAGAAGGAAATGGGGAGGGGAGAGGGAAGGATGGGCCTCCGGCTCTCTCACTCACCAAACGAAGCATAGAAGCGGTAAAGCTTCTACTCAGACGTCGATTTTCTGTGAGAGTGTGGGACTTCCCCGGACGAGCCGGCCCATTCATACTACTAGCAATTCATTTTGCCTGTAGCGTGGCTCTACCACGACTAAAATGATGCTCTATATGAACAAGCAATGCAGTTTGCGAACGTTACGCGTTGTGAGAGTAAAGTAAATATTTATCTATGTATTTTACAAATAGAGAAAATATACGCTTGGATCATTCTCAGTAGTTCCATTGGCAAATAGTTCCATGAAACTAGTGAGATTACTTTTTCTCAGTAATTCCATTGACTTCAATGACTACTGAGAATGAACCATTTTTTGTTATTGCTTATGTATTGTTATTTAAGTTGTGCAACCGATATTACTTTTTGGGTTTTGGTCTCAGAGTATTAAGTAGTAAAATAATTAAGTACCTACCCCACTTGTATAGCGGGGTCTTAATTATTTTGATAAAGACCCCTTTTGGAAGCTCCGGTATATGTTCTGTACAATTCCACGTACATACACACACGTCGCTATGAGCAAACTCACGTACTCACTGAAAACCACATCCATTTTCTTTTAGTGGCTACAGCGGGACATGCCAACAAACTCGTTTAGGGATTTCTGTTCTATGAATACTTTGTACATTTTCTGTCAATCTTTTTTCCTAAAAATAATTAGGTACAAACCCCTCAGTCATACAACTTCTAATTATTGACAAACTTCCAAAACTTCAAACGTAAACAAAAAATAAAATTCCTTGCCGTATCAAGCGCAAATGAAACCGTTGTCAGAAAGTCATAAAAAGAATAAATGTGGTACATTAAACGTTCATAATTTAATTACTTTAACATCACTGTATAATATAACTATTGATTTAGACAACAATACTTTTCTCGAGGGATATACAGTATTGCAAACAAAACCGCAGGCGAAGCCTAGTTCAGTGTAAAGTCATTATGATCCAATATTAGTTACACTTGATCAGTACTTTTTATATTTATAATTATTAAACTTTATTTACTTTATAACTGGAAAGAAATGGGGGAGGCCTTTGCCCAGCAGTGGCACAATATAGGTTAATTAAAAAAAAAAACTTTATTTGGCAAAAGTCGGCATGAGATGGACACTACAGACTCTGAAAATGATCCTATTGTTAATTCATCAAAACGTTAATAGGATAGTCTGCGCCACGTTAATGATTTATGCGCCCCTATATAAGAAAATTCAACCGGTACCTCCCATCGACGTCAATAAAAAATGTTTATAATGTGTATTAGGTATTTCAAAACCTACTTATTTATGTTTCTCTCCATACATTGTCAATGCTTCACATTATCCTTGAGCCTTGTTTAATATGAGGAAAGATCCCGCATCATCGTTCTAACCGGAGGATGTTAACAAGGTCGCATCAACGTTAAATATTAACGGGTCTGTATGAAGGTGTCAGTTAATGACACGTTAACGTTAACTAGAATTTGTAATAGAGGGGAGCACAGCTGTATCCAGAGCATTCCCGAGTTATGTCCCGCGCGAGACAGGCGCCCGATTAAAAATGCAGCACTTCAAAACGAGGTGGATTCGGCAGCGGCGTCGCTGGCGCACCATGCTGCCAGTGTTATTGTGACGCTCCAGCCGGGAGCTTGTCCGTGCTCCTAGGTCGCGATCCACTTCCAATTTGACTAAAACTATTCTATAGTGTCTTATCTAATATGTGACAATCAGTGAGGATTAACAAATTGACATACCTAATCATTTGAAAAAATGAGTAATTGCAGTTAACTTCTTAATGATTCGTTTCCACTGTGCAACACATAGTGAGTGTGCCATTCATTTACCTAGTTTTTAAATTGGAACGTACGAGTATATGTGGGATTGGGCGGATTATTTTTAAACCAACGGCATGAGATCGATCGTCGTACCTACTGACATCCATAAAACAGAAACGCGGCCAGCGAGAGACAGGAGCGCTGCAAACGTCGGTATTTTATTTACGTGGAGAGCACAGCGATACCCGTTTCGCTTCTATTTTCGCACTATATCGTTTATTATGAGGGCCGACGCCGCGGCTTGGGCACACCGAGGGAGTCGCGCAGGCCACTCTACCGCCTGATATTATATTCTGGAGCACGTCGCCTCGTCGCGCGCTAGATATTTCGAGTGTTGCTTCTACCACCTATGAATTTATCTAGCCTCAGTCATAGAACACGCCCGGCGCAGCCGCCCGCATCGTTATTAAGTCTATGATAAGGATTAACATTGGAATTGCTAAGTACTAGTCGTGAAAACTACTCATCACAGGTGTATTTAACTTTGAGGGATTTAAATTAATCATTATTGTTGTTTCAAATCTGTGAACACGTCGGTTATAAAATTTTATGCCATAAGGTAAATAATAATGTTTATTGCAATATGCACTGAATTGAAAAGTGTACTCTTAATCAATAATACGTATATTTCTGCCGGGATGTTTGCACTTTTTTTTATATTTTAGATTAACGTAGTTTTTAGTAGAGTTTCACTCGTAGTCAATACAAATGCACCGCTTTGATAGAGAATAGACAAACCTAGTTCGATGTGTATTGAAAGTGCACACACCAAAGTACCTATTTAAACCATTTTAGTTTAAACCTAGTTACAGGCTATGAACACTTCACCCACACAAAGAGTTTATCTTTAGCCAGACTTTGTAGGCAGGTTTTTGCTTTGCGGTCTATTGTGTCCCCGTGAGAGGCTGCAACGACAAAGGTTCGATATAGAATATAGACGTAATAGAATAGAGTGTAGAAATAATTCGCCACATCCCATGACAAAATGCCTTTTAAAAAATATAAACTTCCTTTAACTATATACATAAGTGTGTGAAGCCTTATCCTTGAATTTTCTGTTAACTCTGGGCATCATAAAAAGCGACAAAATATGAGGTCGACTCGTACTGTTGATGACAAAACCGTCTGCCTGCTTATTTTCAAAAACCATTGCAAACAAACGTTATATACAGTAGCAGAAATAACTGTTTCATCAAAATAGCCGGGTTCATCGCACCGTCCAGTTAATTATTGCCGTCACACGATTTATCACTTTATTCACTAATTCTGTCCGCCCAGCTTACTCGTCTTCTGTATTGATGCACTTTGGATTCGTTAATTTATTTCATCAGTGCAAATAACAGTTAACTACTTACTTAGTTAATCTTTATTCTAAGCTAGGTATTTCTTTAAATAAATGACTCAAATAAAATATTTTTCTATTAACTATTAAGTTAATCTATGTTATAAAAAATCAACTCAATTCGTATTAACGAATGCATCATATTTGCGAAGTATGAATGATTATAACAGACTTATAAAAAAAATAGTATGAGTCTGCTTTGCATTTCACTTATGTTTCTTATAAGCGAGTACCAATCACACTTCTTAATTAACGACTGTGTTGAGTATAAAGCACTTGTACTTAAGTTTACTTTGTCCTCTATCAGAAACTTAAATCGTAATAAAGTAACATCTGCTCAAAATATAATTACGAAGAATGGATTACAGCTTATATTAAACCCTGTTTTCTCAATTTAAACAGACAGACAAATAGGTACACGATGTCATCATTAGAAATATATAATAGATATGTAACGTTTTAAACCGAAATACATTATAGCATGATATTACTAGGTTTTTAATATAAGTTTCTAATATAAATGACAGCTTAGATGTATGAAAAGAAAAAAAGGACAGTTTTGAGTTCATCAAATGATTAATTTTACACATTTTTAGCTTTTTTGTTTATAAGTATCATCACAAAATTAATGAAAATTAAATATTTGAATAAGTTGTTATTCAGTTATAAATTTAAGAAAATATTAAAGTTAAAGAAAGTGCCTATTTTGTAAAATAATGTGTTATATATTTCTTATTGTTAGGATTTAAAGGTATCTAAAGGAGGCCAGTAAACCAGCTAAATCACCCTATACAATAAAAACTACTTTGCAAAAAGGAAACAAACTATTTTGTAGGATGATTTGTTTTAAATGTTTGTCCTTATTTTTTGTATTAATTATTTATGGTGCAATAAAGAATATATGTATTGTATTGTACTGTTAACATATAAGTATTATTTAGGAAGAAATAATATTACATATAAATCTGATTATACCACAAAGAAAAGATAAGATATAAATGTCAAACAGAAATTATGAATGAATAACTCAGTAAAACATAACTAATCTAAGTTATTGGCAAGTAGAAACAGAAAAATTACTACAGACATATGTTTGTGTATAAACGCCAGAGAGTAATATTTTCTGAAATTCTGTTTTTCTACCATCCTTGGGCCATATAAGTTACTTTTTCCACTGCGATATAGCTAAAAAAGTCACAATTAGAAACGTTTTTCGTCTAAAATCATTAGATCTTTAAATTTAAAAGTTTAAAATAACTCTATAAGTATTCAAAAGACTCGAAATTTGCCTAGTTCGCCTAGTTAAATATAATTTTTTAAAAGTGATAAACATACATTTAATGTAAAACAAAAGACTTAATATTTTAGCTGGATATAGCATTATTTTTAACTGATAATTAATACCTGCACTCTTTCTCATACAAAGGAATATTTTGTCGGCTGTAACGTCGTTATGATTGCCGTTCTGCCTATTTATTAATGGGTATTTTTGAAAAGCCCTGTGTTTTATTCATTAGTGATGCTCGCTCTCGCAGCCGTTCATTAGTGCACTACACTGTGCTTTATCCGCTGGTTTTGTCTCGCTCCTGCCTGTTTTTTATTCAATTACTTGCCAATTAATTGAAAAATCACACTGAAAGTATCCAATTCGTGTTCAATATTTTTGTGCTGTAGTGCTGTTTTTTTAAGGCAAAATTAATAATGTCACCCTTGAGTCGCGTTTTATAATTATGATAAACCTTTGTAACTTATAGAACAAATCTTATCTTAGTTTAACTACATCTATTTTACGGTATCTTGTTTAGTTTGATGTCCTCAAAAGAGTCGTATCTCGGGTTATAACAGTTGCAGCGTTCCGCTATAAAACAAAAAGAACATTTGTTACAACTGCACGTATCACATATCAGAGCCAGATCGCTTCCGAGGTTGCAAGCCCCTGGGCCCGGCCGGCCGCCGTGTGGCGTCCCAACATCTTAAAGCTATCGGTTTTACATAAGTCTTTCTTTGTTGTTTATACGCTAGGACAAAGCTAAAATGTTCGATAAGGATTATATCAAAAACTTTTATTTTATCTCTCATCTTATTTTGTTTACATCTTCTAGACAGGAGTTTAAGTTTGTTGCGATTTAAAAACTAATACCGTATTAATCCTGGCCAAACTTTTAGGCACTTTTAGGAATACTAATTACCGCGGCAATTAATACCTTAGAACAACGGAATTAAACCTAAATCTAAAATTTTTAATCAATTTTTTCAGGTTATGAGAAAATTATCATAGCATTGCTGAAACTAAAGATTATAAGCAATGAGTGTAGAAGATACTTTAGCAAGCACAGGAGTAATTCGAGGTTGGGGATGCACTCCCACAGGCGACTCGTCGCCCGCTGTCGTGGCCTCGGCAGACCGCTCCACCACGACCTGTGTTCCTAGCTCCTTGTTACGAGGCTGGAGAAGAACCGCCTTGTACGCCATCATAGTGTTCCTTATGGTCTTAGTATTCTTAAATATAGCGCTCACGCTATGGGTTATAGGAACGTTAAAATTGAGCATGGTAAGTTACCTATCTAATGACAACATAAACTATAACAGACTAGCTATTGCCCACGGCTCTGCTCGCGTTAATTTCGATCCCTCGGGAACAGTAGCATTTTTCTTGGAATAAAAGGTCAAACCATATGTCTTTCCCTGGGCCTCAAACTACCTCCATATCAAATTCATCCAAATTGGTTCAATGATTGAAGCCTAAAAAGTGACAGACAGAGTTACTTTCGCATTTATAATATTAGTATGCAAGTATGGATTATGCGCAGTGTCTTAGTATTCTCGTAAATTAGAGCTATTTTTTAAAAGGAACTGATTTTTGCTGATACCATAACAACTCTTTCTTCAGTATAAATAATTTCCTAATAAATATATTAAGTTGGTAAGCTTACATTCGGTTAAAATTTGATTTTCAGAATGGAATTGGACCTATAAAAATAATGAACAATGGCATACAGTTTGACGGTCAAGCGTGGATCATAGATAAACTGGTGGCTTCTATGATCAGCTCGCAGACTGGCCAGCCGGTCACGTTACACTCGTATCGGAATTTCTCAGTACTGGTGTCAGATTCAAACCACATGGAATACGCAAAACTGGTGATAAGTTAGTATTTTTTTCTAGGTCCCTCAAAAGACAGAAAAAAATGATAAGAGAATCGTTTTGTTGCCCATCTGTCTGTCAAGACCTTTTTTCTTAAGAACGCTTGGAGGTATCAAATTAAAATTACTTACACCCCAGTAAGCTATGGAAAAATCATCTTAGGAAGTTAATGTTGCATAATTTGTTATGTTGTAATGTTGCAATGTTGCCTTGGTACAAATCTCTAAAAAAATACTTATATGATATGATAAAGACACATAAAGGAATAGACATATTTATTCTATTTTTTACCTAGATGTAACAATTATAGCCCTATCTGAGAGATAATATGTAGATATAAGAGGTGGACAGATGTATAGAAAAATTAAACATTCACTATTTTCAGGGAGGGACAGCATAGAATGTAACGGTCGGAATTTTGACGTGCGAGACGGACGAGGAAACAGCGTGTTCTACGCCTCGCGGGACGAGGTGCGGGTGTTCGCAGAAGCGTTGACGGTGAACGGCGAAGGGGGTCTCACTGTGCCTTCCGCGGTGCAAGCGCCATTAGTACGCGCGCCGCCCGGCTCCGACCTACAGTAAGATTATATTATCACAAATAAATTTCTTATTTTGCTCTACAGCCGATCCTTCAAGTTACAAAACCAACGCCTTTATTAACAAAGGTATAATACACCTCTTTTTAAAAGGCGTAAGTTAAATAAAAAATAACTTTACAGCATACCTATACTGTAGAGACATTAAATATAATAAATACCTAATTTTGTCTTTTAGATTGGAGTCATTGACAAGACAATTATACCTAAAAGCACCTCAGTTAATAAAATTTGATAGTAGAGCAGGCAGCATAGACGTAACTTCACACAGCGATGTGAAATTAACTTCGGTTGTGGGAGCGGTGAGTTTATTTCATTTTTAGTACTTTTATGTTCAAGTCTTAACCGTGTAGCCATTTAATAAAATTCTTAGGTAATCTAATTTAAAAACCTGTAGCGATTAAACCTACTAAAACGTAATACATAAACTTATTTATTAATTTTCAGATAAGAATTGATGCTGCCAACATAGTAATAAGTAACATGACGATAGGAACAATAACTAAAAAACCGGACGACAAAACCCAAAAAAACATATGGGCAAAGAAAGTGTACCAGTTGTGTGCCTGCGATTCCGGGAAACTCTTCCTTGCTGCGCCGGATGCCCTGTGTGAGAGCCCTGACGAAGAACTATGCCGATGATGACCATTTCCATAAATTAAAGGCAATGTGAACTTAGTATTAACGTAGCGAAAAATATAGTGCCTCCTCAAGTCGAACTCACGAAAAGCTGCAGTTATTTTTGGACAGTTACTTAATTATTACTTTTTATCGTAGGTATATTTAAAATTGTGAACAACACAATAGTTTGCTACGAAATGTCTACGAGCGTAGGCGCTACGGCCTATGCATGCTACGAGTGCACGAAGTGCGTAGAAATGGATTGGATGGGCGGATGGTTGTACGGTACGTTGTACCGTCGCAGCGCTACGAGACTTGTAGCCAACTCGTAGCACTTACGCACACAAGACCTCTGTGAGAAACTTGTAATTCATTAAGACGAGGCCTCAAATGTTTGGTACCATCGCTCGGCAAAGGCGTACGCAGACTGATCAAGTGCGCGCAAGGGATAGCGCTTGGCGGTTTAGCCGGTGAATGATGAGATATTAGATAGTCCGAGTCACTCAAAGAAAAAAACGTAAGCGCCAAATTCGTTATTTCTATTTTATATAAAATCAGACCGGTTAATTGTATGAAAATACAATTAACCGGTCTGATTTACATTTTGATGAATTACTAATAACCTATCTTTTAGTCTAAAAATCATTATTTAATTCGTCGCATTTGAGCTACAATAACAAAAACTCTGCGAACGAAGACCATTTTTCAAAAAATATTTCTATCGAGAAAATTTTATCAAAACGTGTTTTTATCTTACACTTTTGGAGATGAAATAGTCAAAAATCATATTACTTAGATTTGAAACTCCTCTTTTAGTCTAAAAATCATTATTTAATTCGTCGCATTTGAGCTACAATAACAAAAACTCTGCGAACGAAGACCATTTTTCAAAAAATATTTCTATCGAGAAAATTTTATCAAAACGTGTTTTTATCTTACACTTTTGGAGATGAAATAGTCAAAAATCATATTACTTAGATTTGAAACTCCTCTTTTAGTCTAAAAATCATTATTTAATTCGTCGCATTTGAGCTACAATAACAAAAACTCTGCGAACGAAGACCATTTTTCAAAAAATATTTCTATCGAGAAAATTTTATCAAAACGTGTTTTTATCTTACACTTTTGGAGATGAAATAGTCAAAAATCATATTACTTAGATTTGAAACTCCTCTTTTAGTCTAAAAATCATTATTTAATTCGTCGCATTTGAGCTACAATAACAAAAACTCTGCGAACGAAGACCATTTTTCAAAAAATATTTCTATCGAGAAAATTTTATCAAAACGTGTTTTTATCTTACACTTTTGGAGATGAAATAGTCAAAAATCATATTACTTAGATTTGAAACTCCTAATTTAAGTATTTTGCGAGATAAATAAGGTTCAGAACGACCTTATTTACAGTGGTATCGCACACAAGTTTTGTTACATTTTTTTTTTGCTCACCACAATAATTTTGAAATCTTATACTAGATTGTACACAACCCTTTTATTACACCTTTACACATGCAATTCAATTTAATTAGAGATATAAAAAAAAAAAAAAAAAACAAGAATCAGTGTCATAACATAATCAAGAAGAAATAACTAGACAAATTTAGTGATTTTCACGTTGTGTCACTAATCTTTTAAATTTTGGGTAACTATCAGCGAATATGTCGCATGGTGTTGCTAGTTTTGTTATATAGTTCGCAAATTCTGATTAAAGGATTGTTTTCGCCTGCATTGTTTCTGACGGGTGGTATACTAAACAATTTTGGAAACCTGGAAGAAGAAACAATTTTGGAAGATAGAAATGATAGTGAATAGTATACACTATCATACTAGGTAAATATAAAATCATATAAAACCTTTGTGTTTTTTCATGTAAATGATTTCATGAAAATTTTACCCTTTTGTTAGTATAAAAGGGTAAAATAGATTTAAAACGTGGTGTTTCTGGGTTTCATTTTTTGCGTCGATTTAATTTTCAGGTATTGCGTATTTGGTGCTTTTTCATATAAAATTACACCTACGACCTAAATTCACAACTTACTGTGGGGCTAGCTCAATTTGTGTGATATGTCCCTACATATTTATTTATTTATGCCAATAATAATCGTGCTATTTGTAATTATGAAATATGTATATCACCGTAAGGTATGTTAATTTCAAGTTTTATTTATTATTTAAACCGATACACGTTTGAATTTTGAAACTTTATTGTGTCCATATACAAAACGGCAATACGTAATAAATTAGAAAATATTGTATAGTAAAAAGCTAAGATTATGAACTATATTACCAATCTTATCATAATAAATCATCAGATTTTCTGCACACAACACTACACTACAGAATTTTAGTCATCTCATGAATAAGGACATATTCTTATTAATCTATCAATGTGATGGAATTGAGTTTCAATGTGCCAAGTGGTCTCAATATAAGTAACCAAGATGTCAATGTAAATAATAAAATTATAGTTTATAAATAAATAGATCAAATGAAGATAAAGAATGGATTTAGAAGCAGATTTATAGAACTTTATTTCTCACAATGTACTTTAATTTGTAGTGATAAATTAAACTGAAGTACATTCACAAGAGTGCAATCCAGTAGTTTCATTTAAGTGATCCTTAGTTTTTCGTTGGCGGCCGCCTCTCTTCGCAATCAATCTTGGTGGTGGCCAGTGGCCGGCACCGCGGCATTGCCAGTGGACGCCACCTTAATTGAAACCGCAACGAGTGTTTTGTTGCCTGTTTGTTTTTTCGCTCGTCCTTGTATGTTAACGAGTCACGATGCTGAACTAATTTGAAAACTTTTTTATTATTCTGTTATATAAATGTATCCTATGTCCTTTTCCGTACCCCAGATAACGTGTATGCAAAATTTCATGATGATCGGTTCAGTAGTTACATTACAACGTGAAAGCGTAACAAACAAACACACAAACGCACTTTCGCATTTATAATATTACTAGCTTTCGCCCGCGGCTCCGCCCGCGTCAATATCGATCCCTCATGAACAATACTTTTTCCCGGAATAAAATGTACACTTTGTCCTTCTCCGTACCCCAGATAACATGTATGCAAAATTTCATGATGATCGGTTCAGTAGTTACAACGTGAAAGCGTAACAAACAAACTCACTTTCGCATTTATAATATTAGTTAGGATTAGGAAGTTAGGATTAGGATAGTTAGGATTAGGATGTTATGAAGTTGTATGTATAAGCGGAACACGCCACCCGACTTTTTATATATTATTCCAAAATCAGATCAATTTAAAGAAAAGAACGAGAACTATACTGTGGTAGTTTAATTTACTTGTATAATTTTTGGAATTATCGAATTACAAAGAGAATAGTTGATTACCGCATACCGCATACCAGAGTGTGCATGGTCGATTGGCTGTATCACCTACACGAAATGATGATGATGATGACCGCCAAAAATCACAATTGCAGTAATCAAGAATTCTATAAATTTTTCAAACGTAAGATAATGAAAAGTTAAAAGTTATTTACTACTGAAATATAGATGTATAATTTTTTTTATTTTATCTTATTTAGGAGTAAAACAATAAAATGACGGATGGCGCTAGTTTTACCCATTGAAGCCACCTAATAAGATCAAATATTTTTAATCCCAAAGTAAATCCTACTAATATTCTTTTAATAAGCATCGAAGTGGATAAACTATAACTCTTTCAAATGTCCTACGACAATCGCTTTTGTTTTCTTTTTCAATTGTTGATATTTGTGACGAGGGGCGAAAAGGCACATTCAGCCATACGCCGAAATTTTATTTATTTGCGTTTCCTTCATGTCGCATAAAAGGAATCGTGAACAGTTACTTTTATTTGGCAGTGTTTTTACTTACGACTCGATAAACAAAGACAATCTTGTAAAAAACGTTACTACAGGCGAATGTCTTAAACTTATGAAATTGAATGTAAATAAATATTACATACTAGCTGTTGCCCCCGACTTCGTCCACGGCAATTTCTGTTATTATGATTAATAAGGTTTTTTCTTAGTATAGATGAATAATTTTCCCCCGTTTTCAAATTTATTAATGCTTAGCTCCTATTGGTCGCAGCGTGATGTTTTATAGCCTAAAGCCTTCCTCAATAAATGAACTTTCCAACACAAAAAGAATATTCCAATTCGAAACAGTACTTCATGAGATTAGCGCGTTCAAACAAACAAACAAACAAACTCTTCAGCTTTATAATATTAGTATAGATATATTGAACCATCTGGTTAAAAAATAAAATACTCTATTACAGAGAAAAAAAATTATAAATGTTGGTAGATATTATTAAAAATAAATATAAATACTTACGTCTACTTTTGTGTTCTCAAAGTAAAACTTACAGTATAAAAAAATACAAATGCAACTGAGTCTCTAAATTTAACATAGATTAATTGGCTGATATCGGAATAAAGTTTCGTATTCTGGCCGATGTGGTTTCAGCCGAAGGACCTTCACAAAAGTGTCCAGCGGAGTTCAACGACTTGTCCACATTATGTAGATTAGGACGCAGGTGCTCGTTATGTGGCCTCAGTGCCGCACCGTATAAAAACTTCGTCGAACAAAACGACCACACTCACTATTTCTAAGTGATACACCACTTTTGTATTTGTAATACTAAAGGTTACTTTGTAAAAAAGATATTTGTGGTCTGTGACCAAGAATCTAGATGTCAGATGTACCTAGGTATGTGGACATCAGACAACTGAGCTAGCTCTTGGTGCCTGCTTAGACATACATACATACATAGTATCACGTCTTTTACCCTTGAGGGGTAGACAGAGCCTAGGTCCATAAGACCTTATGGCCACATTTAGCATGTTGGGGGGCGTGTAGATAGAAAACGGATTTAAAATAGTGATGGATTGCTAGCCGCATCGCCTATTGACATAATTCCGCAGATTTTAGCCCAATCCTTCGATCGGCTTTTACGATCTGCGCGGGAAGAGAAGCAGCTGGCATTTTCTACGTATTTTCTTTTCTCCCAGACCAGCTTGGAAGACTGCTTAGAAAACCGAAAATTCCGACTTTTAAATCAATGTCCTGTCTGTAAAAACGTATTTTGTTGGGATTGCCGACAAAATAGCCGAGAGCTCGCCTACTAAATGGACTCCCGAAGAGTCCGAAACTAAAGTCGACAACCCCAACAAAATAAGCAAAAGATTGAAGGTTTAATTTTTCTATATTTTGCCACAAATTGACAAGTACAGCATCAAGTTCAAATTTAAAATAAAAATGTTATATCCATGTGTACCAGCCATGCCATTGTTCTATAATGTTTGTATATCTACTCAATCACCTTAAACATATAAATCATGTGGTAACACTCAGAATTATGAACAACGATAAATAGTGTACCGATCTAATTATTCCGCGGAGTAGCATAATCTATAAACAGTATAAAGCATCAGTTAGTGATAAATCGGTACATTTTGTTGTACTCGCATGACAAATTCGGTTGTTAAAGCCACCTGCCGGCGATACCTGTCTGCACTAGTGTTTACGTAATGTTCAGTGAGCTTATACCAGAATCATATTATTTAAAATTTTCCGGATGGAGGTTATTATTATACAGTTTAGTAAAGAGGACATTGTAAGAAAAATGTCATAGAATTAAAGTTAACACGACATTTGTTTGTTAGAAATAAAAATAAGAATATTATGCCTCCGTGGTTAAGGCGTTTTGGGGGTCGTGGGTTCGATTCCCACGGGAAGCATACCATCTAGTTGTTTCCAGTTTGGTTAGGACATTGCATGCTTATCACCATTGTCTGATAATTAAGATGATTCCGTGCTTCGGAAGGCACGTAAAGGTCCCGGATGCCATCTGATGCCATCTGGTCGTGAAAGGACACTGACTCTGACACCAGGGCGTGCATGGTCGATTGGCCGTGTCACCTACTCGAAATGATGGTAATCCATTTTAGTCTAGTTAACAAGTTTAAATTGGTGAAAAATAGTGATTAATCTCCTAAAAATATGAGCGATAGCTCATTGGATTCGGAATGATGTCTAGAAAAATGTATTCGAAGGAATAATTAGCACGCAAAAAAATAAAAAAGTTATTAAAAGAATAAGTTGAAAAAAAAGGGATTTTGTTTTTTGTTAATAACTCCGAAACTTTTCATATTTAAGAAATGAAAAAATGCATCTTAACGAGGAAGAAATTTCCAATAAAAATGTCTTACTCCCGGAGTTCTATCTCCGCGCGGCCGCTACGGCATGCGAACGCTGCCTCAAAAGTGAGTACCCCACAGAAAATATTATTTTTATAGTATTAAATATTAATTTAAAAAATTGAATTAATTACGGTGTATTTTGAATGCTTGAATAAAAAAAATCCGTAGGAAAAAAGTTTTAGGATTCATGTTTCAACAAGTTAGGCTATTGTTAATTAACAACATTTTTTTGGGCCTTCGTCTTCATTGTAAGTTATAAAAAATGTTTCACTTCTTGGGTTGTTTTTTATATTTACAACGTGATTTTGAACCCCCTAGCTATATTGAAATCTGGGAATCAGAATCCCTAATGGAACAAAGGTTAAATTTATTTTTTAGTTTTTTACCTTTTTTTCTTGCAATTCTGTGTTCCATTAGGGATTTTGATTCCCAGATTTGAATATAGCTAGGGAGTTCAAAATCACGCTGTATATTCAGTAGGATCATGTTATTAAAGTTTGTAAAAATTATTTATTTTGTTAATTATAATTCACTTAAGTGAACAATGTTTTATTATGGCTGTTTTTTCATCTGTTAATGGCCTTAAAAAATGTAGTAGACATTTTTTTTATATCTTTTATTTATATTTTTTTTATAAACAAATGGATTACTTTTAAGTCTTTAAAAATATACTATTTTAACATATTGTTCTCTTAATAAAATTACAATTTATAAAAGATTTTTTTTCTTAAATCCATTTTTTTATTGTTTATAATCGTTTTTTTTTATATTTCCATTATTTAATTAGTTAAGAAATTATTTTATCCTTATAAATCATTATTAGCATTTCTTAGCAGGTAAAAAAAAATAAAAGCGTCAAATTAAAATTATAAATAATGGAGATAGAACTCCGGGAGTTAGGACTTTTATATTGGAAATTTCTTCCTCTTTAAGATCCTTTTTTTTCATTTCTTAAATATGAAAAGTTTCCGAGTTATTAACTTAAACGAAATCCCTTTTTTTCAACTTATTTTTTAAGAACTTTTGTATTTTTTTGCGTGATAATTATTCCTTCGAATACAAAATTTCCTAGACATTATTCCGAATCCAATGCTCATATATTTAGGAGCTTTATCACTATTTTTCACCAATATAAACTTGTTGACTAGACTATTTGCCATACTATGTCATACTAATAGATAATTATTTCTGCTAATTGTGGTTATAATGACTGAACATTATCTTTTGGTGTCGTGATAGGAAAAGAGAGAATAAGTTAATACAATGTTTAAATCGCTAATTATAATAAACTAGCTTTCGCCCGCGGCTCCGCCCGCGTCAATGTCGATCCCTCGGGAATAGTACTTTTTCCCGGGATAAAAGGTAGCCTATGTCCTTCTCCATACTCCAGAGAACTTGTATGCAAAATTTCATGATGATCGGTTCAGTAGTTACGGCGTGAAAGCGTAACAAACAAACAAACAAATAAACAAACAAACAAACAAACAAACTCACTTTCGCATTTATAATATTAGTAAGGATAAGGATTGGTGTATTTGCAAATACATATATGAGCATATTATAATTCATGTGCATCTAAGCATTAATATGGAAATAACTTTTCAAACACTAGTATACTACAAAGCTAAGGAAGACATGTTAAGATTAATGCGACAAGCTTATTATTTTTAGTAAACATAACAATGTGCGGAGGGCCCGGGAATGTAATTTTAATTTGATTCGCCCAAGTTTCGCTCACCTGCTGGGCTCTTAATCATAATCACGGCGCGCGTGATAATCCGCGGCTCCAGGGCCAATGAAGAGAAAACGACACACGGATGATTTTTTTTCGTTTTCTTGGTCGTAAATCTGTTTCACACGCTGCTTGTATATTAAGTATAATCATCATCATCAGGTCTTTTTAGTCTCCACTGCAGGAGCACCCTCTCTGCACTACTGGAGCCATACTTGGCCAGAGCAGGCAGAGAATTTGGCCTACACGCTCCTCGCTGGCCAGACGGGTTGGAGAGGTCTCATTTGTTTATGAACTTTGTTTAGTTTGTATTTCCTAAGTCGCCTCCTACGACATCTACGGGTAGACTTGGACTATGTAATATTTATTATCATGTCTCGGTAATTTCATTCCAATGCTTTCGAATTCCTTTCAATTCGAATTTGATGCTGCAATTACAGTTTTAAAACAGTAAGTTATTTTATGATCATGTATACATAATACCTGTTCAGCAAATTCCAACCTATGGCTATAATAATAATAATAATAGACGTTTATTTCAGGTAAATACCCATATAGCATTGCATAACAAATTGTCAGGATACAATAATGTATAAATCTAATCAATATATCATATTATATTGTAGTTTCAATATAATTCTCTACATAATACAATAAATAATAATAGTTATACAGTGTTTGTCTTTCTAGATTAAAAGAGTGCCTAGATAAAGGTCACAGAGCAAAGCATTTGTCGTATAGATAAATTGTTGAGAAAATTATTTGTATAATACAGTTTTTGGACTCATGTATCCTCCTGTGAAAGGATGTTTTTAATCTACGGTGTAAGGAGGTCAGATCAATGACACAATTCTCAGCAAACATACCAGTCGCACTACAACGCCAGGGTAGACCAAGTATTGCCCTAAATGCATTATTGTATTGAACACGAAGTGTGTTGTAGGAGATTTTAGTGTATTTATACCACAGCTGGCTGGTGTATAGCGACTGGCAATATGCCTTAAACAGAGTCACTTTAACCTGTTTGGAACAATGTGTGAATCTCCTTGCCAGCATATTGGCTCGCATGGCAAGGGCTCGTCGCTGTCGTTCAATGTCGGCCACATCACATAGAGAGTCAGTCAGGATATGACCAAGATACTTAAATTTCTGAACATATGTCAGAGTGGTACCACATAACATAAATGGTGACAACCTTTCAGGACCACGACCTGCTTTGAATATCATGACTTCAGTCTTTTTGACATTGTATGTTAGACCATGAGCAAGCGCATAGCTCTCACAAATTGCCAGTAGCTTACGTAGACCTGCCGGGGACGGGCACAACAGGGCCATATCGTCCGCATAACTGAGATTATTAACACTTTCACCTCCAATATGACAGCCAACACCAGCCCTATCAAGCTCGCTCAGCAGGTCATTTATATAGAGGTTGAAAAGAACCGGTGACGTCAGGCCACCCTGCCTTACTCCACATTTTAACTTATATGTCTCAGAGAATCTATTACCCCATCTAACTTGCTTTTCCTGATTGTCATACCAGTATTGAAATAAATTTGTGATTTTTGGTGGCACCTTGGTTGATCTTAATTTGTTCCAGAGGATGTTATAGTCAATTGTATCAAAGGCACAACTCAGGTCCAAAAAGCAACCATACACCGAGGTATTCCGTGACACATAATATTATATACCAGTATACTATACCAGTACTTTATACCGGTACATAGATATAGGACAGTGCTTCGTACCGATCTCATTCACTCAGAATCTGCATAAAGTTCATCACACCTACTTAGTTTCTTTATAATGATGAAATAAATAAAATAATACAGCAAAGTTTATTAGCAGCGCGGGTGTAAGTAAAATTTAATCAATAACGACATAAAGAAATCATTTACAAGATGTCAATCAAACACAATTTTTCGGTTTGTGTTCTGAAAATGTCCATCAGTCTTACTTAGTGAAGTTACTTTGGGAAGTTTGCTTACACCGCAGGCGGGGACGGCTCAGGTGACGCGCGACGGTGGTCGGCGACTCGCTCTCACAACATACATTTTAAATCTACTTAAACCTCAAGATTTTAGTTCCAGTTCAATCTTTTAATATATTACTATCCCAAGACAAGTCGACGCTTCCTTTGTCGGCATTATACGGCAATCCCGTTTGTCGAGCGCACCAAGTTGCCTGTTATTGTGGAATGTTTCACCTGCAAGCTCCCAACACTCCCAACCAGTAATAACATTTACACGAGGGAACTCACATCGAACTATTTGCACATTTGCCCCGAAATGGAATTCCTTTGTTACGCGACTTATAAATATTGTATGAATGATATGACAAAGAAATCGGAAATACATTTTACGATGTAAACATTGCGAACTATTCAAAGAGCCGTAAAGCGTGGAATAAACTTGGATCTAAGTAAGCAACTGAAACGGAACTATACATCGCAAGAGCGGAAACTCGTAAATGTTTCAAATTAATCAAGGCAAGACTACAATCGGCTCATTTGCATTTATACGAGACTCGTGTGCGCTCGGTCAAACTGCATCAGTTCCTAAATGGTTATAGTCGCTGCCGCCACAAATCACTGGCATATTTTTCATATTCAACATTCTATTCGTCATCTATTGTTTTTCTTTACATTATTCACGCCATAACTAATTGAAATATAAATAATTCACAGATAACTTTTAAAACATAGGCACATAAGCATCTAGGCAACCGCTTGTTTTGGAGAAGTGATTACCAAGATCCATTTTTCACCTCGAAAACCAATACACGTTGTTTGGTGTATGGAAAAAAAAAGGGTTTTTCATCCCAGAAAATTAAAATATTTCCGAAAAATCGACATTAGCACAAGAAGAGCCGCAGGGAAAAGCTAGCTAGTATATAAGAGAAGTGTGTAGATATCATTTCGAGTTGATAACTCATTGTTTATATGTTATATATTAAAGAATACCACAAGCTTTTTAAAAGGATATTTCAAACACAATTTAAAAAAATACATCCAGTTTCATCTAAATCCATAGCTACATCTAAATCCATTTAGGCGTTCCGAATGTGAGTTACGATGGAAACAAAGAAAACTCTAATACAGAAAACATTAAACATTTTTTTTTTGTATACATTATAATCTATGTATTCCTCAAACTTACTAAAAGGTAATAATATTCCTACATATGCTTAAATAACTATCTACATAAGAGTATCTCTATATGTATCTAAGTCTAACAGATCGCTTGCATGTCAAGTTAACACAGTTGATCTATATAATTTGATTCGAGAAGCCACTTCCCCACAATAATGATTAGATAATCTCTTAATAGCCTCCCAGCTAGCCTTGCTACCTGCAGCTGCCTATCTGGATTACCAGCGTTATTCGCCGACACTTACGAACATTAAGCTTAAGTGTTATCAACTATAGAAACCTCTTCGGTTAGTGTGGAAAATATTTTTGAAGAAACTTCTTAAGCGACGTTGTGCACTTTTTAGGATGAGTAAAAAATGTTAAACGCATGAGGGACACATGACCTGATCAAAAATTCGTAAGACGGACACGTGACCTCAGTCCGCCGGCGCGGCGTAGGAGAGGAAGTAATATCCTTCTCTCTTTCTACCGCCGGCACTCCCGGAGTGTAGTGTAACTCGTTGCTATGTTAACTCAAATTAAAAGCGTATTTTAGTACGCATACGTTAGTAAAAATAATAAGTATTTGATTATTTACACAGAATTAGGTTGAATAAAAGTAACATCGCCTTAAAAAAAATAATAATATATAAATCATCAAATGTTAAATTAGTGGACTTGTTTAAATTAGCTTCTACAACTGCCTTGCATAAGAATCATTTTGGCAAGTGTCGTTTCAAGTTCTCATTCTAAACTTATCCTAAAAAAAACACTATCAGATTTGAAACGGCTCAATTCGTCACGCTCTTGTTACATCAAACACTTATTGAAACTGCTCTTAAGTGTTGTCCTTTTATGTAGGTACTCCATAAATGTTTGATAGGGCCATCTCGGGAAATCTCTGTCTCCATTCGCAGAGGGTCTGCAGTCAAATAAAACGGGAATCCCAAATATTATTCCGCGACATTTTCCCTGTTCCTTCGATGTGAACTTTTATTTTTATGCTCTTACGAATTCTTATCACAAGAGAAACACACTCTCGGAGAGCTTCTGACATACAGGCTTAAATCCTTTACCCGACGAAAGAACTTTAGCCGAGATAACGCGTTCAGTCATCTCCGTAATACTAATAGTAATTCTGTTTTACACAATCCTTTTTATTTTTATTAATACTTTTTCTTCAGATGTTTTTAGATTTTCATGTTGGTCAAAGATAGAACATATCCCACCGGATGCTTCACTTCCCGCGCAGATCGAAAAAGATTCGATTATGGACGGTAAAGAGCGCTGAGGAATCATGTCAATAGGCGATGCTTCTAGCAACCCGTCATTATTTTGATTCCGTTTTACAGCTACACGCTCACTAATCTTTTTATTGTTCTTGGGCTTTATGGACATCGGTTCTGTCTACCCCGTATGGGATAAAGAGTAATCAATATATGTTTATTCAGGATATAATACTCTACTTATGTATATGCACATAGAATCTGTATACTAGGGTCATGTGGGTTGCACTAGATCATAAAGGCAACGGGCGGCACAAATTTAATTTAGCCACCGGCCGCACAACTATTCGATAAGCCGGCACTTTATCACTATCACCCCGGCATAATATAAACCCAAATTTTATCCTATATGTTCTACAAGTAGGTACGTGACGCGCGCTTTGGCACAAAATGATCATTTGATTTGTTTCTCACAAAGCATGGAGATGGTCCAAATTTTCTGGAATTTTCAGCAGTCCTATGTGTATTTCAGCGGCGTCATCTACCTCATATTAGTATGCCATGCCACAATAACCGAAGTCGAATCACAAAAGATTTCCGGAGCGCGACTTGCACAAGGGATGAAAGCCAACATTGTGTAATCAGAAGGGTCGCAATCTCACCTCATCCCCCAGCCCGTTGTGTCGAACACAGCTTCATCAACAAGGGCTCTTTCCACTCATTGTTAAATTATGTTAAACTAAACTTACCCTACGTTCTAATGACATACGTGGTTTAATTTACTTACTTTTATGTATTTGTTATCAAAATGTAAGCCATTTTTATTTAAAAAAAATGTATATTTGTTAATATACAAATATACATTTTTTTAAATTAAAAAAATTTATATTTTTATATACATTTTTATACATAATAAATTTACATTACATATTTACATTTGTAAATATACTAGGTAGGTATATTTGTAAATATGTATATTTACAAATATACCTACCTAGAAATATGTATATTTTCAAATTGACATAATTTTAGGTAGGTGGTGACTCGAAATCATAATTATTTATTTATGATTTCGAGTCACCATGTATCCCTCTGCTGGGCAAAGGCCTTTAGGTAGGTTATTTTGTTTTATTTTTATTTTATATAGATATATTTACAAAAGTAGGTTTTTCAAGTTAATAATTATGTATCTAATGAATTCAGAAAAACAGTTTTATTTGTAAACATATAAAATAGTTGTTTTTGTGTGTCAAATATTGAGCTTTAAGCAAAAAAATTCTTCGTCATTAGGATATGTCAAGAATAACGAGTTCATAGCGCGACTGACGATCGTCACGTAACGACACAACATGGTGACAAGCGTACACAATATTTATATTTCACCATCGCGAGTTCCCATCAAGTCGTCCTGACGAATACCAAATAAATATTCATGTTGTTATACTTCTTTATGTTTGCTCGATCGAATATTTGTGCAAATGCCTTGATGGGTGAAGGCGCGACTCGCGACTCGCGACACAATATTGCGGGACGCGTTTATGCCGCACCGCGCACACCTCAAGGAGCGCCGCAATAGGTTCGCGTTTGAATTTCTTGAACAAACGTTATTACTGTTCCAACGGTAAAATGTTCCGCTGAAACAATTCACAATAGGGAAACTCCGATGTCAAAGGGAAAGAAGACTGGCGCACTTCGGCATACGAATATATGCGCATCTGTGAATTCTGCTGGAAAAGACAGCTTGGAATATAAAAATGAAATAAATGAACAAATAGGGCCATATATACACACATTAATACCCACAGTAAGTTGTGAATAGGATACTAATTCAAGTAGACTGTATTTTATGATAGATAGGTACTTAGTTTGCCGCCCTATGTCATAAAAACAGATAAACATCCATGACCCTGGCCAATTTTAAAAAGATCGTTCTTCATCTTGACCTGTGCGATTCAAAGGCACTAAAGGCATTACATATAATTGAAATTGACTGCAAAGTCTTAGCCATAGACGCAAAGTCGCCAGCTTATGTGTCTTTTACAGAATATTCTTCGGAGAGTGTGCTCAAGAACTGCACGAACTCATACCACCTTCTCCTTTCTTCTATCGGACGGTCAGACGCACTGCTGGGTACCATCCTTACCTGTTTAAAATTCCTAACATTCGTACCAAGCGCTTTTCCTCTTCTTTTATTATGCGCACAGCTAAGGATTGGAATTCATTGCCTGCGTCTGTGTTTCCGAGCGCATATAACCTGAATCTTTTTAAAGTTAGAGTGAATAGGCTTCTTCTGGGTGAACTCGCTCGATCCTAGACCATATCTTTGCCTTTGGCCTAGATTATGGTCAAGAGTAAACTCATTTAATATAAAAAAAAAAAAAAAAAAAAATGTGAAATTTGTTACTGTGCGTGTAATCACATAACGTGTAAAAAAATGTTTTCTGGAACCTTGCTCAACAGTGGCGCAAACTAGTGAGCAAAAAAACGGTAACCCTTATTACATAAATTTTAAACTTATCAATATCTGAGTAGAGACATTTACTCTCGTAAATAACTCTCCGGCTGTAAACATGTTCAATGAAATTCAAAATTTTTGAGCTAACTCTGAAATGAAATTTTCCCCTTCATCATGTAAACAGATATGTATAAGAACCAACGCTAGGAAACCAATAGTCAAATAAAATAACATTCAAATAGGTTTAATGACAGATACACAGAAAGACAGGGTTTGGCCCCCCGAAAGCACGGACGGTGGTTAAAATGGAACCAGTTATAAACAATCCAAGGATCATTCTTTTAGCTTTATTATCTGGAAAGCATTAAATATTTTAAGCAATTACACTACCTATAGTGTTTGTGTACACTACCTATAGACAATTTACCGTTGAGCTACATTTAAAACCAGTTCTGATTTGAACTCTATTTCATTGAATGCACTTTGTAACCGTAATGGAGCTAATTATAGTCCCGTTAAAGCTAAAGGAACGGTTGTGTCTACCTATAATACAGCTGCGGGCAGTAATTAAGAATTCAAAATAACTCTTTGTGACACAGTTAACTACGTAAGACGCATTTAAATTTTACTCGCTTTCACCTTGTTATACACTTTTAAACTAATTAAGTAACTGAAGTTATTATTTTTACGCCGTGGATATTAATAATACTGTTATTAAAATAAGTACATACGATAGATACTTCGATTTTAGATAATTTTAGGTAAATATGTAATTGAAAATTCTTATTGCGAGAAAGTTAATTAATTCATCTTAATTAAATCTTCGAAGTACATAATAGTTAATCTGCTTTTATCACTTTGCGGTTTAATACAAAAATACAAGTTATCTTAGCGGTAAAATAAAGTGGGTTTTAATTTAATGAGAAATAAGACGGTAAACCGGTAATGCTGGGATCCGAAAATTGTAGCCAATATGGAGGAATGAAGCGAGGTAGATCACGGCGATATCCGCAGGCACGTAGATAATGCGAAAGGGGCTCATTACACTGTGTTGACACCGACAAATGCCCTTTTACATATTCTCACTGAGATTCCGAAGATTGAGCCATGAAATTGAAAACGATCCCTTTGAAGAAATTTATTCCAGGCACGAACTGCTCTCCCACTCCGCGGAGAAGATTTGCTCGTTTATTTTTATGAAATTATTGAAGGAACACTCAATTCTTGTCAAAGCCGGGGTTTAATAGCATGCTAGCATTGATTACATCTGCGTTAATAAAAATAATGGGTTGGTACCACGTTGCAACTTTTAACAAAGATCTATTATGATTGTACTCGGCACTTCGCACGGTTAAATAACATAAAACGAATGTTATTCCGATTAGATTAAACTCTACCCGTTAACACTCAACCTCATAAATTACTCAGTGAAAACTTTCTGGAAGAATTTTCTAACTTAACATCAGTAATAATTGGAGAAATGTGCTCACTATTTTAAGCTTTTAACTTGCATTTAAGTTTAAGAAGAATTATGAATCGGAATTGAAAAGATGTAAAAATTGAAGTGTCAAACTTACTATTCCTACTGCATTATTTATGCTGCACTGAAATTGGTATGTGTTGATATTTGAGTTACTTTATCACTGCGCTGAACAATATACAATACCTGAACAATATACCTTCTTAAAATTTATAGGTCCTGCTACGGGTAACTACTAACTTTTTTATGTGACACAAGCGCAATAATTAATACAGTTACCAAACAAACTTCTCATATCAATCGTACAAAAGTGACATGTCACATGTATGACGTCACTTCTCTCTGGTCTTCTCAAACCGATGTGAATAGACTCGCCCAACATGTGACTGCAACTTATATATCTCAGAGACTTTAAGGACTGTAAATGTATATTTTTATGATAGGCCTTTCCATGTATATTTTTATGATAGGCCCATTTTGGGAGGTCTTTCCAAAATATATATTTTGATTTGAACTTTGACTATTGATTCGTATATAGAAAGTTCGATACTACAAAAAATATTAAACTCGACAGCCTTATCAAAAAAAATAGCCAGTGTTATGAAGGAAATCCTTCGATACATCCAAATCCCTATGTAATACTAATATTTTAACATCAGTTCTTACTCCGCCTCGCTTTTGTTTATTTCCACATATATATGATCTAGTATTATTTTAACAGCCTTGTCACAATATACCTATATTTTCAAAATGCTTTTTAGTAACAATTTGTAATATATTTAAACTTGTTTGTGGAGAAAAATAATGTTTTTTTGGCTTTATTTAAATTTTAAACAGATTTATTGTACAAAAAACGCGTTTATGTTCGCAGCTCAATAATTTATTATATAGCGAAGTGAACAAACTTTTGTACTTTTTCACCCCGCTTGCCAGTAACAGAACCTTTGTTATTCGAAGCCCACGCTCTCCATTATCTCTGCGACCGTATTTGTTTTAATTTTTCTCACATTTTTGCCCAAAACACGCACTGAGTTTCGTATATTTAGTGCACTGACTGCGAAACAAAAGTTTAGAGCCATGTTTTTAATTTTCAGCTACTAAAGTTAGAAAAACATTCCTTGTCGACTTTTTCGTACGAGTTCCGCAAATGTTCAGTAACAATAATTCGGAAGCACATTTCTTCCCGGCCTTTAACGTCATAACTGGCGCGTAATGACCTCATCGTATAAAGAAGCAAAAATATCACGAACGCAATTCGTCATGTCATTATGCATGGAAAGGGCGAACTTTACGAGTATAATAACGTGAGATGTCTGACTCGGTGTGCTCGTGAACGAAACGTTCTTTATTGTGCCGTGTTTTATGTGAACGATTAACCTTTTAATGTTAGCGGACCGGCCAAATAAAAAACCCTATCAAACGATACAACTTGATTTTGGTTTGGAAAACTGTTAATAAAAAGAAAGGTACTGTAATTATCGTATTGTTAAACATAGAGTTTTCAAAACCATTTCCATAGAGTTAAAAATGTGACAAAGCTACATTTTAATTTCGCGGAGCCTACGAAACTTAATTTGTTTTTGATGAGTGCTGCCTGATCGCGTTGTTCTTGTCAAATCATACAGTTAATGAAAGACTCCTTGTCCGTGCCGTCATCTGAATTCTCTAAATAAACCCCTTTACAATTTAACCTTATTTCTTGTGAGAGTGGACGAAAAAATCGAATAAGAATTACTGGTGTAAAATGAAGGTGAACGTGACGTGGCTTAGAAATGTGGAGAGTTCTCATCAATGTGCTCATTGTGGTAGCACAATGATAACAATTGCAAGATTCCTTCAGAAACGTACATTCCACTCAACATACGTGATATGTAACTAACGCATTTAGGTGAATTATTATAAGATACTGGGATTTATTGTTTTAATAATCTTCTTTTCAAAATAAATGATTCTAAAGTATTGATTAAATTTGGAATTTTAACACATAGTTTTGATAATTAAATAACTCTTAGTAACTACTTAGTTTTGAAAATCTAATGTACCTTCATATGAACGTAATAGATTGTAAGTCTCTCAAACACTTATAAAAATGAGTATATCTTTATTGCATCTAATAAACAGCAATGTGTTCCGGATTCCAGTTGCAGACCTAAGAGTATTCCGCTGGGATATTGTCCTGGGTCCAGTCGAGGTCCACCGGCTGCCCTGTGCGGGCGCTCTGTTCCGCCGCAGTCGCGAGTTTGCTCACGGCCAGAGTCTGCCAGCTAGTCACGTCCATGGGTACACCTTCTGTTAATGTGATTTAAATATTTTCTAAGCACATTTTAATAATGAACTAGCATTTTATAATTTGAAAAATATGTAGGCAACATATATAAGAAAATTAATTTTATTATATTATTATATCTCCTAAATATAAAATAATTATAATTTTATTATAATATAAATAGGTACATCTATCTTCCTGTGCCTGGCCGAGACATACTTTATAATATAATATTTCATTATATTACATGTATGTGTAAGGTTTTTTCTGAAATTGTATTTTCATCATCATCATCATATCAGCCGCAAGAAGTCCACTGCTGTACATAGGACTGTAGAAATTGTATTTTATTGCCAAGCTTTTATTTTAGCGTATTCATTACTGTGCAATATTGTGACGATTGAGGAGCTAATTCGAAGTCAAATCAGTTCAGTGAGCTCAACGCTGTCATTAAATTTTACTCCTGTCTGACTGACTTAGAATTAAAATGTATCTAAGATTTGACCCGATCAAATAGATGCCAGTTGAATACAATGTCAACTCTAACAAAACTTGAATAGAAAAATATTGCTTACGCTGAACGACGTCCAAAAAGTGTTCCAATTCGTTTTTGTATCCCAGCTTGAAGCGCGATGGGAACGAATAGTATATGGGTGTCTTTCGGACTCCCTCCTGACCAATATAAGCCTCGATGGAATGACACGGTCTCTCATTCTCAACCTTTATCATGCCTGCAATAAAAAACTTATTTTATGCTACTACAATAATGAACCCTCTATGATTTTTCTACAATTTAGTTAAAATTTTGAATGAGTGAAAAAATGTGAACAACACTGGTCATCATTCATCAGATTTTTTAGCTTTTAAGGTCATCTGATATAGTTAAACGACTTAACCAAATGCTTAGCGTGCGTTCAGTAGCACGAAATAGCTTTAAATATTTTTGTGAAAGTTTTGCCACCCATCTTGGTTAGCTCTGCTTAAGGTTGAATGTCAGATAATACCTTCAGCATTAAGTCCATCTATTGTGTTTTTACATTGCATTTGTACAATAAACATTAAATATGAAATAAATAAATAACCACGCCTGGGCTTGCCTAATGTGCGTAAGCGCCAATAATGCCAAAGTCACTGGACTATCGTGTTCTCCTATTTATATATACGTATAAATTGAGGAAAATAAATTAATTTATGTAAAATTGATAGATACACAGAATTATCCACCTAACTAAGAAATTAAAAAAAACAAGATATATTAAAATACCCTTAGGTCCAAATACTTCAAGCCTCTGGTCATAGCCGTAGGCCGAGTAGCGGCTGTTGTCGCCAAGAACCACGGTCCCAGACTTGAAAGTGAGCATGAACGCGATATTGTCAAAGTCGTCGATGGCCTTCACCTCCGGGATGAGGGCGGAGGCTGTCGCCGTGACGCGCACTGGCAGCTCGCCCAGCACCCAGCAGGCCACGTCGAAATCGTGCACCAAGCAGTCATGGAATACGCCGCCTGGAACGGTGTCATACATACACATTTTTGGTCACCATGAAATTTAACATTATGTTTTTAAATGGTAATGGGTTCGTTTTATTCTGATTATTGTTAATGTAGAGCCTTCGGAAGGCCTCGGATCCAAGGCAACGCGACGGAAGCCACAGACAAAAAATAGTACTCAATCATATACATGTTATTTTATGTCGTCATCATCATCATCATCTCAGCCATAAGAAGTCCACTGCTGGACATAGGCTTCCCCCGAGGATTTCCAATACGACCGGTTGGAAGCGACCTAATTCCAGCGTCTTCCTTCGACCTTAGCCAGGTCGTCCGACCACCTGGTCGGTGGGCGTCCAACGCTGCGCTTGCCGTTACGTGGTCGACATTCGAGAACCTTTATGCCCCATCATCCATCGGTTCTATGTGCCCCGCCCACTGCCACTTCAGTGTACTTATTTTATGTAGTTAGCTTCCCCAGTTTGATTGAAGTCGGTTGTTTTAAATGAAAGATTATATATAGCTCTTAGCTGAAAATGTAACGAAAACTAATCCCTTCTACATTTATTGTATTACTTAAAATTAGAAGTAGAATATTAAAACACTATTAATATATAAATTATGAAGGTAATACCTGAAGTTTTTAAATATTCGATAGAGGGCAAAGGAGAATCTCTTGAAGTAACTTTGAGAATCTGAACATGGCCGACTTCTCCCTTCCGCACTCTTTCTTTAAGCGATCTGTACGCTGGATCAAAACGACGGTTGAAGGCAGAATACAGTGTACGTCCTTTGGCTTTAGCAGTTTCGTAACATTTCAATGTGTCCTTTATGTTCTCGGCTATGGGTTTCTCGCAGAATACATCCTTGTTGTTGGCCAATGAGTTCACTACTATGTCGTGGTGAGTCCATGTAGTCGAAGCTATGAATACCACATTCACACTGGAATACACACAATGATTTAAAATAGAATTATTTTTGTCTTAGCAAAGAAATGGAAATATTCAAACTTAAATATTATTTGTAAATAATAAATAGTACATTTTAATGTATTTAGGCTAAACATCGTCACAAGAAATAACACATAAATTTAAATTAAATTTTTCCGAACTATTTATTATTTAATAAGATTTGATAAAATCTGCCAAGCCTACCTCTTATCCTTGTAAACACGGTCAGCCTCAGCCGAAGTAATGATTTGAACGTCATTACCAAAGTTCCAGTACTTTCTGACTTCTGCGAAGATTTCTTTGCGATCGTCGACAACATACTTTAGGATAACGCGAGGGTTGTTGACAATACTGCTCAAATGGATAGAGCCAGCTCGCCCGAGGCCAAAAATTGCTCCTACTACTGGTGGGGCCTGAGACTTTCCTGCATTGTTCCTCATGGAAAAGTTATTATATCTGTAACATGGTATTAATATATAAGTATAAGAATATTTAAGTTAATTTTGTATGTGTGGATGTTTTTGAATGTACATTCGTTTCTGACTGAATACAATGTTGAATCCAAGTATGAATAACTACCAACCAATTACAAGGTTTCTATAATCTTGTTTTTAAAATATTGTATCTTCATTTGTTATGGGTACATAGGTATTTAAGATAAATAAAGCACTTACTCTGTATGCAAGAAATCCTCAGCCGGATATGAAGGTGGGAAAGTATAGGGAGACGGCCCTGCAAACTTTTTTGTAGCCATTGCTGAAACAGTGTTTCATTTAATTATTCACTTTACTAAGTCTACTGTAACTAATATGTAGTTCACGAAATGTATAAAGTATAATCCTCCAAAAAGACTTTAAAAGTAACGCCAAGACGAGTACAAAAATTTATCAGATCGTATGGAGATCCAAGCGCCATATTCTACACACCCTAATCTAACACTCACTAACTCTTATCCCAGCTAAAAACGTTCTGTGTGTCTAGGGTTTGTGAAGATCTTAAGATTCAAACCCTACACTTTAGTGAAAATGTGAAGAGAATTTTGACTTTCTAGCGCTCTTTTCATATCGAATCTAAGGTTTACAAAAATACGACGAAACGCTTCGAGAAATATAGTCGGTAATGCCCTACACTTCCGTTGTAACGTCTTGGCGGAGGCACTGCCGTGCCCCCAGATTTTTACAAAATTCGTAAAATTGTAAATCTGTTTTTTTATTGGCCCAATAATAATAACAATTTAATTTCAAAACCAAACAAATGATGGTACCTGTTTTCCACGGGCACTGAATTAAACCTTCTGAAGCCGAGCGCGTTATGACAATGACTGTGGAATCAAATAACCCACATATAAATATAGAGGTTAATCTTGTGTAAGATAAAATCTAAGTAAACAAAAAATACATTACAGATAGGAGAGGTTATCCAGTTACTTAACAAACCAATTATATAATGAATTATTCTTTCATTTTCCATGATAAAGATATAGGGGAGACCGGGGAAGAACGTAACGGCGGGTTGAAAGTAACAAACGCTCTGTGAGTGTCTAGTCGGGTTTTAGTTATTAAACTAGTTTTTAATTTTCTGTTTCTTAGGGTTCTTAATAACGATGAAGGTTTAATAAATAATAGAAGCTTTTTTCGTTATCAAATACTGTAATTAATATAATTTGTATGATTTTTTATTTATAGGTATGGTCGATTGCAAGCAAAACCGCGAGAAACATCTAATATTATGTATATATTTGGTTATAATTTGATACCCCACTGTTCGGTGCAACCGAACACCGCTATGACGTCGGCAAGCCGGCCGATGTCACCTTGTTAGGTATTTACGTAAAACAGTGCACATTTGATACGTGACGCGGACGGGTGCATTCAACTTAACATTTATAACAGTTTGGTGGGTTACGGAATAAACAGGATTTTACACAACGGGTTTTAATAACATTCTACCACAACCTTCACACACCTCAAACATTGGTCCTTCGAGCCTTTTGGAGTATCCTTGGTAAGTTTAACGTGTGTTAGCAATCGGTCCGTTGGCCTCCCACAAGCGGGTCTCACCAGCGGATTGAGAAGGTGCTTATATCACAGTTGGACTAGCCGAGATTTCCAAAGAACCAGCATAACATTAGGTGTGTGGAGTTAACATTCTTATTCATTCAACAAGATGTCAAGCACAATGGAAGATCTTTTACTGTCGCAATCGGAGATAACAACAGCAATTGAAAAACTTTTATCCAACTTTAAGAGGGAGGGTTATCCGCGCCGCCATGCGATGGCGGCGAGAAAACTGGACGAATTAACTACACTTTTTACCGATTTCCAAATTAACCATTCACGTTTGTGTCAAATTGGGGACAAGAAGCATGAGTATTTTGTTGGAAAACATTTCGAATCAACACAACAGTTTTACATTGAGGCAATGGCGTTTATTAACAAACATGTACAGTTAGAAGAAGAGGAGCAGGAGAAAGGAACACCTAAGGTGACTAAAATTCAACCGGAAACATCAGAGACTAACAACGAACTATCATCCAAAGAGGCGCAACAAGCAGAAGAATTAAGAACAACATTATCTAACAGTTTAGATGAAAAATTGAGAAGACAAGCAGCTAATTACAAAGCGTTTCAACGAACAATGTCAAACATTCGACTTGAAGGTGTAACGGAGAAGTGGGAGCTGGAAGATATATTAAAAAGGTTGGATTCGCGCTGGACGGCAATTGACGTTCTCCATTGGGAGATAGAGAGTGAGCTAAGGGGTAAAGACGACGGCGGATTGGAGTCCTTGTACAACATATACGAAAAACAATACGATAGTGCGAAGAAGAATATAAACAGAAGAATGTGGTCGGAGAAACACAGAGAGCAAACAACACCACGTCTGGAGGTTCCCAATTTCTTTGGGACCTACAATCAGTGGACTTCTTTTAAAGATTTGTTTTGTGAAGCGATTCATAACAACCCATCATTATCCAAGGCCCAGAAGATGCAGTTTCTGAAGAGTAAAGTGCGTGGAGAAGCTGAGCGGCTTATACAACATCTAAGCATCAGTTCGGATAACTACTTGGTATGTTGGCAAATACTTAACCACCGCTATAATAATAAGAAACTAATATTTGCCTCACATCTTAATACTCTTCTGGATTTGCCTACAATGAAACATCAATCATTGAACCTGATAAAACGTATGCATGATATCACTATTGAGTGTTTGAATAATATCAAAAATCTTGGGGTAGACATCACCACTTGGGACCCATTGATTGTACACATTTTGGATCAGAAATTGGATTCAGAGAGTCATTCGGAGTACATTGAGTCATTAAAAGACCGTCGTGAGTTACCAATACTTAAAGATTTTCTTGATTTTTTGGAGGGAAAATTTACTGCGATGGAATCCACGAGGCGTAAAGGTGACAATAACTTACAACAGTCGAGGCCACATAACAGTCAATATCAACAGCCCTCAACATCAAACGGGAGAGTCTCTTTTAACAACACGAACAAACCGGTGCCCAAATCATCATTTAACATAATTTCGATTACTTGTCCTTTATGTGGCAATGACCATGGCATATATAACTGTAAACAATTTCTTCAACTTTTAAAATGATCAGAAACTGAGAACTACACGGGAGTTAAAATTATGTTTGAACTGTTTATTTACACATCATAATAATGACTGCACTTCGAACAAAACCTGCCGGAAATGTGCGAGGAAACATAACACTCTTTTACATGACGCGTTGAGCAAGTCGGCGCCAACGCGGTCTAACTTAATTACTATCAATCAAGATAACAATAACATAAACAATAGTGCTCATGTGTCACAAGTTCAGGAACAAAATCCTCCGATCGAAGTATTGTTGTCGACCGCCTTAATACGAGTCAAGGCCGAGGACGGTACTTACCACACTATGAGAACCTTGGTCGACCAAGGATCTCAAGTATCACTGATAACAGAAAGGGCCGCACAACTGTTGAACCTTAAGAGACAGAGGTGTAAAGGCACAGTTTTTGGCGTTGGAGAGAAGGAAAACAGTGGCAAAGGATTATTAACGATCGAGTGTAACTCTATCTACAGCGATTTTAGATTTCAGGCGGAAGTCATAATTATGAACAACTTGATTGGAAATCTACCGAACAAAACGTTTAAAAAACCAGAATGGCCTTTTATAGAAAATATTTCTCTTGCGGATCCCGAATTTTATATCAGTCGCCCTGTCGATATTTTATTCGGGGCGGATATTTATTCGTTTATAATACTTGCCGGAATAATTAAAGGAGAGGATTTCAGTCATCCTATAGTCCAACAAACAAAGCTTGGGTGGTTATTGTGCGGAGGAGCCAAAACGTATAAATGCAACGTATTGCTGCAAAACATTGACGAGATTAAGAAATTTTGGGAAGTTGAGGAAATAAACGAGGAATCGGAGTTATCGGTGGAAGACCAGAAATATATTGAATTTTATTCGGAAACAACAAGAAGATTACAAGACGGGCGCTATGAAGTGAGGTTACCATTAAAGGAGAACATTGACAAGCTTGGGTCATCAAAACAATCCGCACTCGCTCAATTTCGAAGTTTGGAGAAGAAATTCCGAAAACAACCTCAATTAGAAGTCGATTATAAAAAATTTATGAAGGAATATGAAACAATGGGACATATGATACTATCGCGCGAGGTCGATGACTCAACGCACGAGTATTATTTGCCACACCACGCTGTCGCGAATTTAAACTCTCTGACTACCAAGTTTAGAGTGGTATTTAATGCGTCTCATAAAACATCTTCGGGTTATAGTCTAAATGACCTGCTACACACGGGCCCAAATTTGCAGACAGATCTTCAGACACTTCTTATTAGCTGGAGACAGTATCGATTTGGATGGACAGCAGACATTTCTAAAATGTTTAGGATGATAACATTGAATTATGATGACAGAAAATTTCAAAAAATCTTTTGGAGATATGCGTCAGATGAACCCATTCAAACGTACGTTTTAACAACCGTTACATACGGAACGCGACCTGCCCCGTTTTTGGCTATGATGACGCTAAGAAAGCTGGCAGCTGATGAACGTCACAAGTACCCGGAAGCTGCAGAGGTAGTAGAGAAGGCGTTCTATATGGACGATGTACTCTACGGGTCCGAAACAATAGCGTCTGGACAGCAGTTAATAGCTGATCTTATTTCATTGATGAAGTCAGGTGGTTTGGAGCTTAGAAAATGGTCATCGAACGAGGAGAAAATTTTAGAAAACATTAAGACACAACAGGAAAAGTCAGATAACAACATTTTTACTTTTAAAACCGAGAGTGTTTCTAAAACATTGGGCTTATGCTGGGATTCATCTCAGGATAACTTTATCTTTCAATATAAACCTCAGCAATCAACATCAACAATAACAAAGCGCGTTCTACTATCAGAAATTTCGAAGATATTTGACCCACTTGGTTGGATGGCACCTTTATCAATTAAACTTAAGATCCTTTTTCAAAAGTTATGGAAATACAATTTAAAGTGGGATGACGATATACCAGAAGACTTATGTAGAGAATGGGTGAGACTTAAACATGATTTACCGAACATTAACTCCTACAAAGTACGAAGATGGATTGGATGCTGTAAAACAGACGTAGTAGAACTGCATGGATTTTCAGACGCCTCACTTGAAGCCTACGCTTGCGTCATCTATGCAAGAATTAAAGGCCAAACAAAATTAACATTGGTTGCCGCGAAAACAAAGCTAGTCCCTTATAAAAGAGCGATAAGCTTACCAAGATTGGAGTTACTGGGAGCACATTTATTGGCGAAATTAATAAACAAAATTAAACAGGCTTTATCTCAACATCAACTGGAGTTATTTGGATGGACGGATTCCATGGTGGTACTCGGATGGCTACAGGGTGAACCGAACAGATGGAAGGCATTCGTTGCAAATCGAGTTAACAAAACAACAGAAGTCATGCCGAGTGCATGCTGGCGCTATGTGAAGTCGGAGGAAAACCCAGCGGATGCAGCTAGTCGAGGATTATACGCGCAACAACTCAAAGAACATACTATGTGGTGGAATGGATCGGAGTGGTTGACGAGATTTGACGGAAAAGAGACTATTAAAACATACACTACACACGAAGAAATGAAGGGTAAACAAACCTATGTCTTGAAAGAGAGAGAACAAGAAAATCATTTGATCGATCAATTGTTACATAAGTTCAGTACATTTAACAAAACTCTACGAGTATTGACCTGGACTATTAGGGCATTTACCCCGAGGCGCAAACAATTGCCAACATATCTCACGTTACAAGAGCTCGCTGTCGCAAAACTGCTGATATTGAAGCACGTGCAAAGAAAGGAATTCGAAACGGAAATGTGCAGTATTACGAAATATGGAAAAGTTAATACAAACAGTAAATTATCGAACTTATATCCATTTATTGACAAATCTGGCATCTTACGAGTGGGTGGACGGCTTCAAAACAGCAGTTTGGGGATCGAGATGCAGAGTCCAAAAATCATCCCGAAGAACAATCGACTAACCGAACTTTTGATAGACGAAGCTCACCAACATACCTTTCATGGAGGTCCTCGCCTGACTCTGGCTAACTTAAGGAAACAATACTGGATACCTGGCGGACTTAACGTTATCAAGAAACAATTACGTAACTGCGTTACTTGCAGAAAACACGATCCCGTGAAGCAACATCAGTTAATGGGGAATCTACCTGCGGCGCGTACAGAGCCTGCGCCTCCGTTCTACAAGACTGGATTAGACTACACTGGGTTCCTGAGCATGAAGGCCAATAAAACGAGAAATGCTGGATCCATGAAGGGCTACATTGCCATCTTCGTTTGTATGGTGACCAAAGCCATACATTTGGAAATGGTTACTGATTTGAGTAGTTCGGCATTCCTAGCCGCTCTGAGGAGAATGGCTGCTCGCCGTGGAACTCCTCGACACATTTACTGCGACTGTGGAACGAACTTTGTTGGAGCGAACAGGATTATGCAAGAGGAATACGAGAGAATCAAATAAACATTTGACAAGGATTTTTTGGACGTAATAACAAGTATGGAGATCGAATTTCACCATAATGTCCCTAGTTTTCCGAGCGCTGGAGGTTTATGGGAGAGGGCTGTACAAAGCGTTAAGTTTCACCTAAAGAGAGTGGTAGGAAATCAACGATTAACATTTGAAGAGTATTCAACCTTGTTGGCACAATTAGAGGCGATACTCAACTCGCGGCCGCTATGCGCCCTAACAGAAAACGCAGATGACTTGGAGTATTTGACCCCAGCCCACTTCATCACCGGACGAGCTGGAGTCACTGTTATTGAAACGGTGGAAGACGCAAGGACGAGATGGCACATGACGAATGAAATTTTTAAACAGATTTGGAAAAAGTGGCGATCAGAGTATTTAACAGAATTGAACATTAGGAACAAATGGCGTCAACCACAGAAAAATATAAAAATTGGAGATTTGGTAACAATACAGGAGGACAATCTTCCGCCTGGGAAATGGGCCATGGCCAGGGTAGTTGAAATTCACCCAGGAAAGGACGGTTATGTACGTGTGGTCACATTAAAAACACAGAATGGGTTCATAAAACGTCCCATAGTAAAATTATGCGTGTTGCCAATTGAGTCAAAGTTACGAGAAATGGACGAACAAACTAATAAACCACAACCGACATCGACCCGAAGACAAACAAACAAATGTATCCCGACACTTTATACGGTTGCTATGGCCTTATTATTCTTCCTATCACTAGTCTCGAATACGAGCGGAGCAAATAACATCTCTAAATTAAATGATAACCAGGCCATGTATTTTGACCCTATAGCAAAAATACAGTTCATAAGAGATGAATGGATCTTGGTAGCTTATTATGACATGAATCCGGACTGGGAAGGAACTACAGCCTTAGAGAAACTATTGGAATATCTGCAGAAGACATGTAATGACTTAGAACCCAACAATAAGTGTAATATGATCACGCCACAGCTACTTCACGAGTGCACGGAACTGCATCACTACAACGAGTTGTTGCTAACCCAACACTTCATAGAGCATCCCAGACGGCGTAGGGGTCTTATCAACGTTGTAGGATCCCTTGCGAACACATTGTTCGGCGTATTAGACCAACAATTCGCCGAACAGTATACCCGAGACATAAAACAAATAAGGCAAGATCAAGGTCACTTAAGGCAGCTATGGCGCAACCAAACATCTATTGTGGAATCCGAATACAATTTGATAAAACGAACGGAGGACATTATGAAAAAACAACATAAGATGATTAACAAACACTTGCATGATTTGGACGAAAACATTAGAACACTGCAAAGAGAAGTTAACAGAGTAAGTTTGGGAGAAGATTTTGCCCTATCTGCACTGATTGCCAGCAATATGATACAACATTTGAAGAGTATGCAGAATATGTTGCTGGATACCATTTCTGATATCTTCCATGGTCAATTTAATTTGCACTTATTGTCCCCTCAACAACTTCAACAACAATTGAACATTATAGCAGGACTCCTGAAAGGCGATATTACACTGCCAGTGGACATACACTCGGGCTTACATGAAGTATATAAAATAATGAAGGTCAAGGCCAGAATGACCGAAGAATATTTTCTATTCGAAATTAGAATTCCACTCATCAGCGGTGAAACATTTGACTTATACAACTTAATTCCTATTCCAAAGAAACACGCAGAGAATATAATTACGATTGAACCAGTCTCAGAGTACGTGGCTATCAACTTACAGAAGGATAACTACATGCCAATATCTCAAGAAAGTTTGGAAAAATGTATATCTCAAGACAGCTCTAAATACCTGTGTTTTCAGAACAAACCTATCTACAAAACGAAGTCGGATAAAGATTTTTGCATTTTAAACAAAAACAATACATGCGAGACAAGAAAAACTGCGTGCAAAAACATGTGGAGTGCATTGGCCGAAATAAATATGTATCTTTATTATTGCTGTGAGACCTGTCAGCTGAGAACAATATGCGGGGATCGGGTTACCGCACACGAGCTTACGCTCGCTAACGTTATCACCTTAGAGAGCGACTGCGTCATCAAGGCCGAGGATTTTATAATTCATGGTCACAAACGCTATCAAAGTCAGCTGAGAGCTTCGTATAACATCGAACGGCCTGTGGTAACGTCTATAAATCACATTATAAACATAACTATAGATAAAGAGGACATGAACAATGATTCAAAGGAAACGGAGCAGATATACAAGGTTATGGATGAAAAGATAAACAACATGAAGAATGCAATGTATGACGATAATACGAGCACAGCCACGACGCACGATGTACATCACTACGTTTTAATATATGGAATCATAGTAGTCATAGTTGTAACAGCAGTGGTCGTCATTATTCGCCGCCATTGTAGAAGTTGGAGCGCCCCTCGCGAGGAAACTTCGGCACCCACGTCCCCCGCCTCACCAACCGCCGCGGAGATGGACCCTCGCCCTGCGCCTCGCGATAGACAAGTTGTATTCAACAAGATTGTTTTTGATGAACATTCCGTTTAATTTATTTACATACGTTATACTTTTTTATTTTTACTTTATCATACTTTGTAATGGATGCACCCCTTTGCTACTTGCCCCTCGGGAACATGTTCGGTGCAACCGAACACCGCTATGACGTCGGCAAGCCGGCCGATGTCACCTTGTTAGGTATTTACGTAAAACAGTGCACATTTGATACGTGACGCGGACAGGTGCATTCAACTTAACATTTATAACAGTTTGGTGGGTTACGGAATAAACAGGATTTTACACAACGGGTTTTAATAACATTCTACCACAACCTTCACACACCTCAAACACCCACAAGGTATCATTACAAAACATTTCTTTTTTTTAGTTCATGTCTTAATGTCCTCTAGAGGGCGCCACACTACTTTTTTCATGACTTTACATTACTTCTATCCAGCGGACAATTAAGACGCTTTTAACGATACCTCAATTGTCAAATTCTATAATTTAAACGTTATGAGCGAACAGATGAACATACATACATAAAAGTCAAGATCATAACCCTTCTTTTTGCTTTGCCGTAGTCGGGTAATAAATAGGTACCTATTTTTACATATATGAGATCCAAATACAGCCTTGAACCCAATAAGGCCTACGTTTCAAATTTCCCGCATAAACAATTGGTATATTACCTGGAAAGTTTGTAGTAGTGTGCGTAAAGATGTATCTAACGTACACAAGCACACGTGCCGAACGCCGTGGGCGTGTCGGATGCACGCTTGTTTTATAAACATTTGTCGGGTTATAATGCATTTTGATATATTTAGGGTTCTGTACCTCAAAAGGAAAAACGGAACCCTTATAGGATAACTCAGTTGTCCGTCTGACTGTCTGTCGGTCTGTCAAGACCTTTTTCTCAAGAACGCGTAGATGTATCAAGCTGAAATGTATATCAAATACTCAAGTCTACTGTCACTTGGAGTTGTGAAAAAACCAAACTTCAAAGCCAACGCAATCAAAAGATACAGCTCGTTATGCTGCGAATGTTCGTGTTTTATCGACATTTGCTAGGGAATCAAAACCTACAGAGTACTTCCCAAGAACTCAGAATCTTGAAATTTGTTACGAAGTTACGTCTTATAGCACAGATAAAGGAAAAATTTCGAAATTCATTAATTTTGAGTTACATATTATAATAAAAATATTTTTAATAATTTCAAACTTATATATAATGTACGGAATCCTTCGTGCGCGAGTCCGACTCGCAGTTGGCCGGCGCAGTTGGCCGGTTTTTTTCCGATGTGGCCAGATTTATTTTGTTTGTTGTTTAGTTTAGACATTTAGTAACCCTTACAAAAACGTTTATTCACCACCTTTTCGATGTATTTTGTGTAATATTTTTATTGCACGTACTATAGATTCTAATAAGCCCTATTAAAATAATATATAGGCTTTATTAGGGCGCACTTTCATGTTGAGTTTCATGAGAGTTCATTATGAAAGCATAAAATCTTTGTTTTAGTAACATATATCATGGAAAAAGAAACATCAGCGCCAATTACAAAAGGGCTTTTTGACATCACAACAGATGGAAAGTGCTGTGGACATGATCCGAAGAGGCATATTAAGCACATACATGATAAATACAATGTATCGAGAAGAACCTAAAGAAACCATTTGCAGAGCGATTCAATGACACGTAAGCACGTAAAAGAAGAAACACTAATAAAGAAAATTATTAGTATACGATTGGCTGATGTTGGAATGGCTTTGACGCCAAAGATGATAGGTGTACTGTACAGGCTTTCAAATTCTGTTCAATTAATGACATACCGAACATTTCTAATACTAGCACACACGCTGCTAGAACTTGCACCCCGCAAATCACAAATGATGAATCCAGCTCGAACTCAGAAATTGAACAAAGACATTGTTGGCGATCATGTTCACAAATATAATAGAGTACTGGACAGACTTGGAATTGAAAATAGATCAGAAGCCAAGCAGAATACAACATAGGTGAAAGAAATGTTGCAAATCTTTGCATCATCAATAGCAAATTCCAACTGAATAGTGTAAAAAACAAGTCTAGGTACCAAATAGCTAATGAACATGCCGAAAGTGTGACAGTAGAAGGCTGTACGAATGCTATGGGGTCATCTATACCTCTTTTAGTATTATTTAAAGGAAAAAGGCTGAATTTTCGGCAAGCTCCGTGGCGCAGTGGTTAACACGCCAGCCTGCGACACGAGGGCCCGGGTTCGATCCCCGGTCAGGTAAAGATGGAAAATGATTTTTTCAGATTGGCCTGGGTCTTGTATATTTATCTATATATGTATTTGTTATAAAATATAGCATCGTTGAGTTAGTATCCCATAACACAATTCTGGAACTTACTTTGGGGCTAGCTCAATCTGTGTGATTTGTCCGTATATATTTATTTATTATTTATTTTCCCATATTCGACGAAGCTAAATGCCATGTAGACTACACTATTGTTGATGCGGCTGATAATTGTGGCATTACTTTATACTGCCTTCCATAAAATACAACTCATGAGCAACCAATAGATAAATCTGTTCATCGATCTTTTGAGCACCATTGAGACCAAGACTTTATGAAATACATAAGTTCTTTCTGGATGAAAGAACAAAACGAGACTAGTTTTAATAGGATTCTCGCTCAAATGTAGCCAAAGTGCATGACAATTACCAATATCACAAACAGGTTCCAACTCAGATGTCATTCCTGAAGAAGCGTTTGCCCCTTCTGCTTTATCAGAACTTCTAAATCCAACCAGTGGCGTAAATATTACTGTATGTTCTGTCGAGCAACTTGAGCAAAGTTGATGATCCTGAAAGCACTGATACAGATACTGTAAATTTAATGCGTTGCTTTTAAATAAACCGTGCAAAAATCGAAACCAACAAAACTCCTAGAAAATCAAACCAACATGTTCATCTGGGGTCTATATTGGTTACCCTAATTTTTTGTTCCTAATATAGTTTGGCGCACAAACTATTCGTACAAAATTTTTTGGAACATTTTAATTAATCCTAATTTAGTATAGTCTAATTACTTTAAGCCTATTTTTAGGCTGCATATTTATTTCTAAAATATTCATTTGGTTTAATATTTAATAACTTCTAATGTTATCCTTATCCTTACTTCCTTACTAATATTATAAATGCGAAAGTGAGTTTGTTTGTTTGTTACGCTTTCACGCCGTAACTACTGAACCGATCATCATGAAATTTTGCATACAAGTTCTCTGGCGTACGGAGAAGGACATAGGCTACCTTTTATCCCGGGAAAAAGTACTATTCCCGAGGGATCGACATTGACGCGGGCGGAGCCGCGGGCAAAAGCTAGTAATTTATATTTCCCAAAAAACGAGAACACACAAATCTATTACGCCTAATCTTATTACAGCACAATAACTTCACAAACGATTGCTATGTATTTGTATGGGTAGGATGATATTATTCATAAATATTACAAATAATATAATGTAATGATATATTCTGAGCAAATACTTGTTGTGAGTAGGTATTTAAGTTGTACGGCTTAGGATGGCCCATGGGCCATGACCTTCTGCAACCTAAGCTAACTATACCGCTTTGTCATAAGATTTTCATCTGTTGGTTGTTACAAAAAAATACACCAAATACTTAACTTTATGTGTGTATTTATGTTTTGCGGCTTGGGTCCAAGGGCCACCCCGCCGCAACCTGCACCTAACTATAGTGCTTTGTCACAAGATTTTATACCTTTGTTGTTACAAAAAATACATCAAACATATTACTTTTTGCGTGTATTTAAGTTGTGCGGCTTGCGCAACCTAAACCTAACTATAGCGCTTTGTCACAAGATTTTTCTTTGTTTTTATTTAAGAAGTTATTATAAGGTGGTGCATTAAATGGGTTTGGACTTGTAACTTACAACTATGTGAAAATATTATTATAGTAAGAAATATTTGTTTCTTCGTCGTTACTTCTAAAGATACGAGTATGTATGCCCATCAATTTTAGTCCATGTAATATTAGAGATTCTAAAATTAGGGCTAACAATTGATAGGCTGAACTATTATTGTGAAAAAACACGATTATTTCACATTACAAGGTTAGTCCGATCAGGTTCGGCGAAGTGAAATAAGAAGTACCAATTTTACACGAAACAAAAGGCACCCGTTCCTCTGCGACCGTATTTGTTATTAATTTTCTCGCATTTTTGCCCAAAACACGCACTGAGTTTCGTATATTTAGTGCACTGACTGCGAAACAAAATTGTAGAGCAATGATTTTCATTTTCAGTGACTAAAGTTAGAAAAACATTCCTTGTCGACTTTTCGTACGAGTTCCGCAAATGTTCAGTAACAATAATTCGGAAGCACATTTCTTCCCGGCCTTTAACGTCATAACTGGCGCGTAATGACCTCATCGTATAAAGAAGCAAAAATATCGCGAACGCAATTCGTCATGTCATTATGCATGGAAAGGGCGAACTTTACGAGTATAATAACGTGAGATGTCTGACTCGGTGTGCTCGTGAACGAAACGTTCTTTATTGTGCCGTGTTTTATGTGAACGATTAACCTTTTATTGTTAGTGGACCGGCCAAATGAAAACCCTATCGAACAATATTTCCCGTAGTTATTCGTCCCTGTCCATGATTCATCGGTAAACGGCACTATTTGATTTTGGTTTGGAAAACTGTTAATAAAAAAAGGAAACGTAGTTATTGTATTGTTATATATAGAGTTAACAAAATCTGTTCCATAAAATTAAAAATATGATAAAGCTAAATTGTAATTTCGCGGAGCCTACGAAACTTAATTTGTTTTTGATGAGTGCTGCCTGATCGCGTTGTTCTTGTCAAATCATGCGGTTAATGAAAGACCTTGTCCGTGCCGTCATCTGCATTCTCTAAATAAACCCCTTTACAATTTAACTTTATTTCTTGTGAGAGTGGACGAAAAAATCGAATAAGAATTACTGGTGTAAAATGAAGGTGAACGTGACGTGGCTTAGAAATGTGAAGTGTTCTCATCAATGTGTTCATTGTGGTAGTACAATGATAGCAATCGCAGGATTCCTTCAGAAACGAACATTCCACTCGACATGCGTGATATGTACAGTCACGAGCATTGATATATACACAATTGTATTCCATTTTAGACCGTATAATATTGACTTATGAACTGATGTGTAAGTATACATATCAATCTCATGACTGTACCTAACGCATTCAGGTGTAAAACAATTAATGAAAGATACTAGGATCTATTATTTTAATAATCTTCTTTTAAAATAAATGATTTTAAAGGTTTAATTTAATTTGGAATTTCAATACATAGTTTTAATAATTAAATAACCATTAACGTACGACATATGTACGTAATAGATTATTTCAGAAGTTGTTAGTCTCTCAAACACTTATAAAAATGAGTATATCTTTATTACATCTAATATACAGCAATGTGTTCCGGATTCCAGTTGCAGACCTAAGAGTATTCCGCTGGGATATTGTCCTGGGTCCAGTCGAGGTCCACAGGCTGCCCTGTGCGGGCGCTCTGTTCCGCCGCAGTCGCGAGTTTGCTCACGGCCAGAGTCTGCCAGCTGGTCACGTCCATGGGTACACCTTCTGTTGATGTGAATTAAATATTTTCTAAGCACATTTCAATAATGATCTGGCATTTTATTAGAAATTTAATAAATATTCTATTCTAATTATCCTTGAATTTGAAAACTATGAAGGCAAAATATGTACGAATAAGAAAATTGTTTTTATTATTTTGAGCGTATTCACAGTATTGTGCAATATTGTGACCGCGCTGTATAGCATTAAGGAGTTCGAAGTCAGATCAGTTCCGTGAGCTCAACGCTTTCATTACATTTAATCCTGTCTGACGGACTTAGAATTAAATCGCAAGATTTGACCCGAATATATAGACGCTGGTAGTAGTGTAAACTCTAACAAAAATTAAATAAAAAAAATATTTCTTACGCTGAACGACGTCCAAAAAGTGTTCCAATTCGTTCTTGTACCCCAGCTTGAAGCGCGATGGGAACGAATAGTATATGGGTGTCTGTCGGACTCCCTCGTGACCAATATAAGCCTCGATGGAATGACACGGTCTCTCATTCTCAACCTTTATCATACCTGCAATAAAAAGCTTATTTTATGCTACTACAACAATGAACCCTATATGGTTTTTATATAAGTTAGTTTAGATTTTCATGTGTGTAAGTTGACAACACTGGTATCAGATTTTTTTAAAACTTTTTAAAGTCATCTGACATAGCTAAACGACTTAACCAGATACTTAACATGCGTTCGTAAGCCCGGAAGAGCTCCAGATATACTTGTGAAAGTTGTGCCACCCATCTCAGTATCACCCAAAGGTTGCATGTCAGATAATGCATTTAGCATTAAGTCCACCTATTGTTGTATTTGTAGAATAAATATTAAATTAATAACCACGCCCGGGCATGCGTAAGCGCCAATAATGCTAAAGCCACTGAACTATCATGGTCCTCTATTTATACATACATATAAATTAAGGAAAATACATTAATTTAGTAAAATGTATAGATACACCTGACTATCGGCCTAACTTAGAAATAAAACATAACAAGCCACAATAAACTACCTTTAGGTCCAAATACTTCAAGCCTCTGGTCATAGCCGTAGGCCGAGTAGCGGCTGTTGTCGCCAAGAACCACGGTCCCAGACTTGAAAGTGAGCATGAACGCGATATTATCGAAGTCGTCGATGGCCTTCACCTCCGGGATGAGGGCGGAGGCTGTGGCCGTCACGCGCACTGGCAGCTCGCCCAGCACCCAGCAGGCCACGTCGAAATCGTGCACCAAGCAGTCATGGAATACGCCTCCTGGAACGGTGTCATACATACACTTCTGGTCACCGTGAAATTTAACATTATGTTTTGTGTTGTGGCTTCTCTTGCGTTAATTTAGAGCCTTCGGAAGGCCTTCAATCCAAGTTATCGTGAGGAAAGCCACAGACAAACATTGGTGCTCGTATCATATACAAGCTTTTTTATGTCATCATCATCATCATCATCTCAGCCATAAGAAGTCCACTGCTTGACATAGGCCTCCCCCGAGTATTTCCAATATGACCGGTTGTAAGCCGCCTAACGCCAGACCTTCGGAAGGCCTCGGATCTAAATTAACACATAGGAGCCACATACAAGAGTTAGGACTCATATCATATACAAATTATTTTATGTGAATGTGATATGTTCTTTCATGTCAATTATAATGCTGAGAATATATGTTTAACAATGTTATACATATGTATACATGTTGAATAATGGAGAATAATATGAAATCATACCTACATCTGATAACCTTTGGCAGTCCTTCCTTGAGTGTTGTTTGTGATAAATGTAATAATGTTTGTTTATATATTAGGTTTATATATATGTTAGGTACTACCTTCGCCCGCGGCATTAAATAAAATAAATAAATATATACGGACAAATCACACAGATTGAGCTAGCCCCAAAGTAAGTTCGAGAATTGTGTTATGAGATACTAACTCAACGATACTAGATTTTATAACAAATACATATATATAGATAAACATCCAAGACCCAGGCCAATCTAAGAAAGATCATTTTCCATCTTGACCTGACCGGGGATCGAACCCGGGGCCCTCGTGTCGCAGGCTGGCGAGTTAACCACTGCGCCACGGAGCTCGCCAAACATCGCTCTCGCGTTACACGCGTGGATTTAGATCGTATAATTGAAGTCGGTTTTTTAAAATGAAAGATAGCTCTTAGATGAAAATGTAACGAAAACGAATCCCTTCTACGTTAATTGTATTAGTCAAAATTAGAAGTAAAATATTAAACACTTGTGAAGATATTACCTGAAGTTTTTAAATATTCGATAGAAGGCAAAGGAGAATCTCTTGAAGTAACTTTGAGAATCTGAACATGGCCGACTTCTCCCTTGCGCACTCTTTCTTTGAGCGATCTATACGCTGGATCGAAACGACGGTTGAAGGCAGAATACAGTGTACGTCCTTTGGCTTTAGCAGTTTCGTAACATTTCAATGTGTCCTTTATGTTCTCGGCTATGGGTTTCTCGCAGAATACATCCTTGTCGTTGGCCAATGAGTTCACTACTATGTCGTGGTGAGTCCATGTAGTCGAAGCTATGAATACCACATTTACACTGGAATATACACAATGATTTAAAAATAATTATTTTTTGTCTTAGCAAAGAAATGTAAATAATTAAACTTAAATATTGTTTGTAAATATCGTCACAAGAAACACATACATTTAAATAAAAATTTTCCAAACTATGTATTATTTAATAAGATTTGATATTTTTTTGATAATGATTGCCAAGCCTACCTCTTATCCTTGTAAACACGGTCAGCCTCAGCCGAAGTAATGATTTGAACGTCATTACCAAAGTTCCAGTACTTTCTGACTTCTGCGAAGATTTCTTTGCGATCGTCGACAACATACTTTAGGATAACGCGAGGGTTGTTGACAATACTGCTCAAATGGATAGAGCCAGCTCGCCCGAGGCCAAAAATTGCTCCTACTACTGGTGGGGCCTGAGACTTTCCTGCATTGTTCCTCATGGAAAAGTTATTATATCTGTAACATGATATAATATATAAGTACAAGAATATTTTAGTTAATTTTGTATGTGTGGATGTTTTTGAATGTACATTAGTTTCTGACTGAATACAATGTTGAATCGAAGTAAGAATAACTACCAACCAATTACAAGGTCTCTATAATCTTGTTTTTGAAATATTGTATCTTCATTTGTTGTGGGTACACAGATATTTAAGATAAATGAAGCACTTACTCTGTATGCAAGAAATCCTCAGCCGGATATGAAGGTGGGAAAGTATAGGGAGACGGCCCGGCAAACTTCTTTGTAGCCATTGCTGAAACAGTGTTTAATTTAATTATTCACTTTACTAAGTCTAACTAATATGTAGTTTAGGAAATTCATAAAGTATAATCCCCCAAAAATACTTTCAAAGTAAGCCAAAACGAGTACAAAAATTAATCAGATCGTATGTAGGTCCAAGCGCCTTACTCTACAGACCCTAATCTAACATTCACTAACTTTTATTCCAGCTAAAAACGTTCTGCGTGTAGGGTTTGTAAAGACATTAATATTAGCACTAGTTTTAAGTTCTCTACAAACCCTACACTTTAGTGAAAATGTGAAGATAATTTGGACTTTCTAGCGCTCTTCTCATACCGAAGCCAAAAATTACAAAAATACGGCGAAACGCTTCGAGAAATAGTCGGTAACGCCCTACACTTCCGTTGTCACGTCTTGGCGGAAGCACTGCCGTGCTCCTAGATTTTTACAAAATTCGTTAAATTGTATGGTTTTTTTTTTTTAATTAAATGCAAGTTATTAACTATGTTTGTAGGTAAAATACAAATGAACCTACTTTGTTAAATTAGTTTTTTTTTATTGTTTTAGCCTCATAATTATAATATTCTTTTATTTAAAATATTAAATAGGTCCAATAATAATTTGATATCAAAAGAAAACAAATGATTGTACCTGTTGTCCAAGGGCACTGAATAAAACCTTCCGAAGTCGAGCGTGTTATGACAATGACTGTGGAATCAAATAACTCACATATAAATATGGAGGTTAATCTTGTTTAAGATAAAATCTAAGTAAACAAAAAATATGTAACAGATAGAAGAGGTTATCTAGTTACTAAACAAACCAATTACACGATGAATAATTATTCTTTCATTTTCCATGATAAAGAGATAGGGGAGACCGGGGAAGAACGTAACCGCGGGTTGAAAGTAACCAACGCTCTGAAATGTCTTATACCCAGAACACCACCTCGCTATTATCAGTAAACTAAATCCGAAACCAAACCATTCTCTTTTAAATTGTCACAGCAAGAACATTTATTTATTTATTTTCAAATCATCATGTCACCTTACAGACTAGCCAATACATAACATGAGACATCTAAGACTAATTACCTTCGCTATTGTTACACAGATATGTCAATACAGTTCTATCAAATTCCGCCATTGTACACTGAAATAGATCAATATCTCGGGACAATTTATTCATTATTTTTATAGCCCTCGTCATTGGTGCATATAATAATAATTGTGTTCTGGCAGTGGGGACCCTGAACACTCTCGCTCGTGGTTCCTGTCGTAGTCTTTGGTTGGGCACTTCTAAACTCAGTGCTTCCAATACGGCCGCGTTAGTCAGCTTTCCTCGAAATACCCTGTAGACGTACCTTACCAACGCCATATTTCGTCGCACCTCCAACCTGTCATACCCGACCATTCCTAATACGAATAGAGATGGATACATGAGTGGGTAGAAAGGATATACCCCATACTGCCTGAAGTACATTTGTCGTGTAAACTTGTTCTGTATCTTCTCAACCATCGCTGTATATTTACTCTCGTGCGGGTTCCAGATCATTGAGCTTGTTTCCAGTTTACTTCTTACGAATGCGTCATATAATGCCCGTGCAGCGGCTGTTCCTTTAAAGTCCTTCGTTTCCCTTAGAACAAATCCCAATTGCCTGTAGGCCTTTTTAGTAATTTCTATTATGTGGTCTCGAAATGTCAGGTCTTGTCCTATTCTTACCCCCAGATCCCGTAAACTGTCGACTCTAGGTATTTCTTCTCCCTCTACCCTATATCCATATACTTTCGGTTTATTGGCTTTCGTGCATGACATCAATTTATATTTTGCCGTCTTGAATTCCATTTTGTTAACACGAACCCACTTCACCACTCGGTCGATGTCTTCTTGTAATTGGTGGCAATCTTCTAGATCCTTTACTGCCATGAACAGTTTCAAATCATCTGCAAAGAGTAGACAATGCGCCCGCTTCACCACCGCTGGGAGAGCGTTTATCAACAGAGTGAATAATAGCGGACCCAAATTACTGCCTTGGCTAACTCCTGTCAATGTCGCATACGGCTCTGAGGTGTGACCTGCATATTCAACGTATTGTCTCCTATTACGTAAATAGCTTGCGACTAATTTCAGCAGCTTCGGGGTAAATCCTAATGCTGCCACATGTGCCATTAGAACATCGTTGTCCACCAAATCAAAGGCTTTCTTAAAGTCAAAGCTTGCCACATGTACTTGCGCACCTGGCTTGGCATCCATTGCTGGTGCTGCGTAATTCATGAATGCCATCAGATTTGAGTTCGTGCTGCGCCCTGAGCGGAACCCATGTTGAGCCTCGTTCAAGTATGGTTCTACCTGGGGGGCAATAATGGTACTTAGTGTTGCCTCAAACACCTTTGCAAATGTGGACAACACTGCTGCTGGCCGGTGCCCGCTGACCTCTGTTCCTAGTCCGCCTTTAGGTACCGGCGCCACTCGTGACATCTTCCACCCCTCTGGGTACGTACTCGTCTCTAAACATAGGTTGAATATGTAGTGTAGTGGGCGTGCAAGCACTGCTCTGCCATCCTTCACCAGGTACGGAGGTATTCCATCTGGTCCTACTGATTGTTTGTTTTTCAGGCGTTCGATTGCTTTGGTAACCTCCCTCAACGATATTTGGTCAACGTGTACTCTTCTCCCTAATTCTGGTAATTCCAACGCTGCGTTTCAGGGTCTAATTTAGGCACCACTTTCCCATATACTGACATAAAGTATTTTGCGAATTCTTTCGCGCACTCCTTTTTTGCCAGTGTTTCACCATTTAAAGTAATATGCGTTTTGTTCCTACTGGACCTCTTCTCTTTCACTAATTTCCAAAACGATTTTGGTTCCTTTCCCAGTAGCTCCTCTTTCTGAAGTTGATATTTTTCAAATTGTTCTTTGATTTTATTTTTCACTGCTGACCTGTAATATGCAAATTTTTCGTATTCTTCCTGGGATTTGCTTCTTTTGTATGCTCTATGCCATTTTGCTTTTTCTTTTAAGTTCTCTTTTATTTCCGGTGTGTACCATTCTGGGTAGATATATTTATTGTTATCCTGTTTTTCTCTTCTCCTGGGTACACAGCTGTCTACCATCTGGTATATTTTGCTGTATAGCACGTCATAAGCCTCCTGTACATTTCTCTTTTCGTATAGTTGGGTCCAGTCCGCAGTAGCCAAGGTTGAGTATAATAAGTGAAAGTCTGCTTTCTTGAAATTCCACCTTGGTTGTATTTCCTGTGCTTGCCTTCCTGTCTCTAGCTTTGGTTCGACCATCCGTTCGTCAATTTTAGCCGAGTTGACTTTTATATTCAATGATGGATGCTGCTTATCCAATCGAGTGAGATGTTCACGGTCCTCACTGACGCAAATTTTCTCCCTAGGGATCGTCGTTAATATTACATCTAATATCCTACCATTACAATTTTCTATGTCATTACATTGGCGGAATCCACAATAATTAATAAAATATTCATAATAACACCTAGTTTCAATATTAGTCGAATACATATTTAAATCTGCTAATACTATTACATTTCCATATTTTACGCAGGTTGTTTCTAATAAATGAAATAAGTACATATATTCTGATTCTACCGTTCCTGGTGGAATATATGCCACACAACACAAGAACAAAAATTTATTTGTATGATGCACTGTCGCGCATACCAGCTCAAACATATGTTTATCCAGGCATGGTAAGCTGACCTGCCGTATCTTATAGTTAGCCCGTGCGGCCAAGAATACTCCTCCTTGCTTGCGACCGTCCATGCGATCGCATCGAATTATGGAGTATCCCCTGGGTAAAAACTCATTCTCAAAGTCACTCACCGTCATGTATCGACGGATTTAGTCCACTCTCTGTTATCGCTACTAGATCGTCTGTTGATTCCAACACACTGGTATAAAATTCCTTTAATTTTGTCCGTAGACTTCCTTTAATTTGGTAATAGAGGTTAATCATCGATTTAATATTTTTTCTCTTCTCCGCCTTTTTTCCTCGTGGCTCGAAAAAACACCCATTCACTAAAACGTACATTCACTGGCCATACCTCAGCCCTATACAGTTTGTCATAGTTATTTTCGCTGACTCCTAACCTTAACGAGGAGTAGCCACGTTCCGTTTTATGTTCAATCCTCTGAATGATGATGTTCTCCGGCTTGTCCTTACAAATATTCTGTACATGTTCCCGTATTTTTTCGATTGAAGTCTCTGGGTGTAACGACCAAATATGCATAAATTTCTTCCTTTCTACTGCCCGTAATCCGCTTATTTGTTTGTTCCCCCCTTGTTTTACCTCCGTCCTCTCTTCAGTTTTATCTCTTTTCCCCTTTCTTACTATGTTCCATTCCTTATCGACATCCTCCGACTCGTTAACTTTATTTTCTTCTGCTGCGACTCTAGCTCCGGACTGCTCCCCTTTCTCCTGTTTTTCGTTACTTCTAGTGCCTTGTCCGGCCTGCTTCTCTGTTGCTAGTGGTCTCTGTTCACTTGTTGCCGGGTCAACTGCTACTATTTTGGACTTTTCGGAGTTTGTTTGGGTCTTTGACGCTGGTATTCGTTTTGTACGAACTGTCTTTTGAATCCCAACCTGAGGTCGGACCTCGACATTGTTTACCTCACTCTCGATGTCCTGGCTCTCGGTCACTGATGACTCCTCCATTTTAAGCAGGCTTTTTGTATTTTTATTTACACATGTCAATGTGTCCACCTTTTTTGTCAACTCCTCAATCGTCTTAGTTAACTTGCTGTTGCATACATTACAACTTTTGGTGTTTATATCTTTTTTTATTTCCATTATACTGTCCTTGACTATTTTGGTAATTTTTGTGGTTAATCGATTCTCATATTCCTCTTGCATCCCTTTCATTTCAAGCAGCATATTTATCCTCATCGTATCCAGTGCACTTACTGTGACTTCTCTCTGCTGTGTTGGTTGTCCATAGCACGTTCCCTTCCGCATTGTCACGTTGTCCATACTGCTAATTGAAACGTCGGGACAGTCACTTGCCATACTCATGTCATGAGCTAGTAATGCGAGACGTACGGGTGTTCCTGAATTGTCGCCCTTGGGTATCTTGCTACGACATTCGATGCATACCCAGGTGTTTTTATACTCTTTACTCAAAGATGCAAAAGTTTGTCTAGAAAAGTTTGCACACACAATATCGTAAGTCAGCTTACATTTATAACAGCCTATTATTTCTTCGTTGTCCCCTATTGCCCCCCGACACCCCGCGCAGGTAATGGCCTCTGTCGTCAGTTTTGTTCTTTTCTGATGTTCCCCGTTGACGGCTGTTTGCTCTTCGCTCTTCACTTGACTCTGACGAACTTGCCCTGATTTCGACTAAGCTTGTGTAAATGTGCCTTACGTCGGTGCGTGGTGTGTCTATGCTAATCCTCTGCGTAGTCTATGTTTTGCTTTTGTTGTTGTTAGACTTTACTCATATGTCAATGTCATCTGATTTTATTTCGATAGTGCCGGTACAATTTAATTGTTAATTTATAGTAATTACTTGTTGAGTTCCAATTGGTTAAAAGTTTTCCCGAATTCAAAATTGAAACCGCCTCTTTTGTGTTTTTAGAAAATTGTTTTGTAGCGCCTTTCTTTTTTTGTTAGTAAAAACTAATATTACTAACTAAAGTAGGTAGGTTATTTGATATTTTACGTTTAATGTTTAGGTAATGTTTAAGATGATCATATCAATAAGATTACTTTCACAAACATTTGTGATAATATTGTTTATACAGTGTTAAAATAGACTTTTGTGCCACATTTACATTTCGTGGTAAAAAAATCTAAATAAACAGAAATAAGGTATGGTACAAAAAACATTCGTCGTAAATTAAATTGAATTCTGGACGAGAATTCTTAAGATCATTTTATTTTTTTATGAACTAAGTCATAGTTTGTACAAGTACAAGATCGACCAACTTATAAATATACTCGATAAAATAAAACTTCATACAAATTGCATTTATGGCATCGGGTACGCGCGCCGACCTCTCTAGCTGCTACTTCATCATTCGCAATCCATCCAAATAAGTAGCAAACAAAATACATACCGTACCCTCGCTTAAAAAACAGCTAAACTAACTACCTATGCTTACCAACCCGTCTGCCAAGCATGGTGAGTATGGCAAAACCCACCACGATGGTAATTCTTGAGCGATGTCCAGCAGTGAACTACATGTGGCTGTGATTATGATGATGATGACTTTTATTATGTCGTGCACAGTTTACCCATGTATAAAAATCGCCTTTAAAGTTCAATACTCGTGATTGTACTTTAAAGGCGATTATTATACATTGAAATAATGAAAACTAGATAAATTAAGGTGCATGCGGATTACAAGGGCCGGTGGCTAATAAGGGCCACTACAAAAACTACTTGTATAGTTTTCTTATTACTCCACTTGTGTTCACTTATAAAGAACCAATAAGGTAGCTACCTCGCTCGGCCGCAGTCCCACGCGATTAGCTTATTATCTGCTTAGTAGCCACTAATAATTCTCGAGTGTTGTTGTCCGTATATATTTATTTATTTATTAGTGTTGATGTACGTCACTTCATAATATAAAATTGCTTTGAAATATTCACAAAATTGTACGAAACATAGCATTTCTTTTATAAATCTTTTTATTGCGATGTTGAAATAATAGACTATTGTTGGTAAAGTTAAGGTAAGTTTTAACATAATTTACGTTATTATCGATTTTACAACATGAAAAGTGTTAATATGCCTCATAGTCTATTGGGGGCCACTTCCAAGGTAGTTAAGAGGGCTAACCCTAATATTTAATGATTGGAGATTGGACCTACAAACAAGTTTTTTTTAAAGAAAGTCTTAAGTTTTTACTATTCACTTTGTTTTGAATTTATATTTAAATAAGGAAGCCTATATTTTTGTTAACATTTTATCAAAAATAATACATTTTCAATTTCATGTGTGTAATAAGGGCTACTGATATTGTTTCTCTGTTTAAAAACTTATTATCTCTTTCAATTTTATAGTAAAATTCATATCTTGTTATGTTTGATGTTTTAAAATAGTTGTTTTAAGCATTTAGCAAAATGATATCTTTTATTTCAAGTTTGTGTTACTTTAGTTTAATGAGGCCCATTTATGCTTTTCTTTATAACTAGGGCATTTAAAAAAGAATATCTAAAATAAAATTATTATTTTATACTAAATATTATTTTGTACTTATATTAAATATTAAAATCGAAAATACGTAATGAAAAAAATTCCCACAGGTAGGATTTGAACCCACATATCTTTTACATCTGGCCCGTCGTTGCTCTCGACCACTGAGCTGCCGTAGCTTCAAATTACCGCGGCGAATTTGTTCATCACATATTATAGGTGTGTACCTATGAATGCATGTGCATTCGAAGCATGCGTAATCTCCATTGATATACTATTTAGAAGTTGTGTACAACTTAATTCATATCAGAGGAATTGAAAGTTGATTAAAATGGAGAAAGCTTTATCAATTAATTATATTAATGGCATTACAATGCTCAATTTAATATTAAAACGGAACATTGTAATGTAAGTAATATAATTAATTAATATTAAATAGTATCAAATTATTATTTTATACTAAATATTCCTTTTACTTAAGCTAAGTAAAATGACTTGTGCTTATGTTGATTGAACACGAAATCTTGGTCTTTTTTTAGCTTATTAATTTTAGGCAGTTTAATGCCTCAGTTTAATAAGATCCAAAGAGAGGGTTTTAAAAAAGATAATAATTATGAGAATGATGATTTGTACTTTTATGGATTTCTATTAAAATATTCTCATAATGTCCTTATTTTAAAAACATTTCAATTATATAGTTTTAAAATTTAGTGGCTCTTATTAGCCGCAACTACCTTACATATTTACATATTATCATAATGATAATAAATATAGAAATCCGTATGGCATCTTAAAAAGCAAAAAAACTAATTTTGAAATTGACCTTGTAAAACAACGCTGTTTTGTTTAACCATCAATATTTTATTTATGCTTCTCTTTGTAAGACAAGTCATATGTTGAAAGGTAATTTATGCACTACATTGTTTTTTTAACTTGGGAATAACTATAGACAATCTGCATAAAATAGACTTAAATGATTACACTTTACCATTTTCTGAGTTTGCATTATATAGTTTTTTAGTGTATAGTTAGGATTATATCGAATAAAGTATATGGCATGGTATTCTTGAACATGTTTTTTCATAAATCGTGCAGAACGTTAGTTAAAGAAAAAAATACGCAACATACCGACGAAATATTTCTGTTATTTTTTATTATAGATATACAGGGTTATAGTTAACTAACGCATAACCTGCTAAAGACGACTTAGGTACATCATGACTAATAACGCTGTTCTATGATTTTTACCTAAACGCAATACATAGTAAGATTTTACATACATTAGTTTTTATGTGGATTTCTATCAAACGTTAAGTCTATGTTTAATTCTACTATAGCTGTGAGCGTAGGTACCTACTATTACTACCTCGCAGCGCCGATTACCATAGAGTTAAGACAAGTAGAATTCTTTTTTTTTGCATTTTATTTTATTTATATGAAAAAAGCAAACATCGAATTACACAAAGTTATATAGCAAACGTAGTTAATCTTGATGTACTTAAGTCGTCTTTAGGAGGTTATGCGTTAGATACCAATTACCCTGTATACTTATATTTTACTTTTATTACAAAGCTTATATACTGTAAAATATAACTATATTAAGTATTGATACTTTACGTTTTCTTAATATTAATTACAGAATTTAAATTCGAACTAACAATTTTTATCACTAGGGCCGCTTTGAGCGCCGTCAAAATATTTTGTAAACATCAAAAAGCTGTCTTACATACTCAAGGCGATTTTATTTCATGGGAACAGTCGTTGTGACAATTTTAAGTGCTCACATCTGTTTTTAGTTAATAAACAAAGCGATAACGCGCGCGCAATGTAATCAAACGTCAAGTGTCGGGTTGATGTCGGGTTACAGCGATAAGAAGGCGCGAGATAGCGCGGGTGCAGAAAGGTTAAGACTGATTTTAACAGCCAAATATAATAACGATAGGCTCTCACATAAATCTAATAATGTTAAGTTAATAAATATGAAAAAAAAACAGAAGTATAATGATTGTTCTTATTTCTTTTAGTATGGCCTTATTGTGGCATAGGTTTCCCAATAAAGCCTAAAGGACTTTTTCAAATATTTTGATTTACATATAATACGTTGTTGATTAAAACTACGTTACTCTGTGCGGGGATCAGCCCGACAGACGGTTACCCCGGCAAGGGGACAAACAAACATACATACAAACAAACTATGCAGCTCTGCTACCACCCTAGATAAGGTCTAGGGAACCTACTTATAATAAGGTTTATAACCTAACCTAAAATATATTAAACTAATTAAGCTTATTGCAACCGTGCACAAATTACTTTATATCACTTACACTTTTGCCTCTTTTAACAATTCCAAATCTCCCTCCCTGGGTGGCTCAGTCCTGTCTGTCCATTTCACTCTTTGTTGTAACAAATGCAAATATTCAAGAGACCAGCGACTCCAAAAGTTTTGGCTCATTTGCTGTAACATTTGAAAACGTGCCAACCGCGATGTACGTTCATCCCTCCACGGGTATTCGGGTAGAGCATTCAAGGGCCCTCCCACCAAAAAGTGACCAGGAGTGAGGACTTTCAAGTCATTTGGGTCCTGAGATAATGGACAGAAAGGACGAGAGCTGAGGACCGCCTCAACTTTACAAAATACTGTGGCCAGCTCTTCAAACGTTAGAGCTGTTTCCCCTAAAATGCGGTGGAGGTGGGTCTTTGCCGATTTCACAGCGGCTTCAAAAATCCCTCCCCAGTAAGGGCAATGTGGGGGGCTGAACCTCCAAGTTACCCCCCTTTGGGCAGCAATTTGACTCAAACTATTACAATTCTTATCAATAAATTCACAAGCATCCTTAATATAATTTACAGTGCCCTTGTAATTAGTGCCGTTGTCGGAGCGAATGAGTGAAGGTAGACCTCTACGCGACACGAAACGATCTAACGCAGTGACGAAGGCTTCCGTAGTCAAAGCTGACACCACCTCCAAGTGGACAGCCTTGGTAGCCAAACAAACAAATACACACAAACACCCCTTTACTGCTCTTCGGGCTGACAAAATCCAAAACTCCCGCTGCAAAACAGCCAGCAACGCACCGCACCCTGCATGAGCGTTCCAAATGTGTCGATCAGACACCAAGAGCTGCACTAAGCGTCCGCCCTTGGGCAATAACAAACGATGGCGACTCCCAAACGGAAGGTCCGCCCTCCGGAGCCGGCCACCAACCCGAAGAAGCCCATCTGAGTCGATGAAGGGGTTCAAACGAGCGACCGCGCCCTTCAACTTAGCGCGTCCATCGCGCAAAACACGAAATTCCGTTCGAAGTGGGTGCTGACCCATCAAAGACAGTTCTCAGTTTGCCTGTCGAGGCCTTCACAACAGCATGGTGTGGTAGGAAGTAATGCTCAGTTGAGCTCCAATCAACTCGAGCCGGAGACATGTGACCCAAATCCTCGTACTCGCGCATAAATTCTATATATTTATCACGGAGTACGGGATCACGCTGCATGCGCCGTTCCATGGACAGCAGTCGTTTCTCCGCAAGCGTCCTACTATGCCCTAGGCTAGGACGAGAAGCAACAAAGGGTAACCTTGTTACCAACAGACCGGAAGACAATCGTTCCGTATTAGCCTGATAAAATGCCTCACATTCTGCGTGGTCCGGATCCATCCTGGAGACCATAGGTGGCTCCTCCACCTCCCAAAAACTTTGCGTGGTCCTGGCCAAAGACGCATTCGCAAGAACTGTTGGCTCCTCCATGGAGTCATGTTCAAAGACAGGGCCCATAAGGGCGAAACCAAAAATTGTAGTCACTGCCACCAGTGAAAAGCTCCCAGAGCCTTCTGGGTGCCCAATAAAATCCAACCCAATACGTCCGAACCCAGAAGCAAGTCTACTGGGGCGGGATGAAGAACAAATGGTTCAGCCAATTCTAGACCTGACACTAAAGACAACACGCCCGGTGGTATGTCTGTAGAGGGCTGCTAACCCGCAATGGTATCCATTACCAGAGCCGAAGTCGTGATTCTCACTGTCAAGGAATTCAGCGACGAAAATGTGACAAGTGTCTGTCCCGTCAAACACTTCACTTTTATACCACCAACTCCAAGAAGTGGCACAGACGAGTTCTCCACGGCTAAGCCTAATTTATGTGCCACTCGAGTGGTAACCGGATATAAATAAAAAAACCAATCTTTTCTGAGTCCCCGAATCTAACATGGCTCGTATACTAACCGCCTCTCCCCCATGACCCCATACGCGTACCACCGCGGTAGGGAGCAGAACCATCCCCGGTTCTGTCCTACTGAGGGAGCAAGCTAGTTATGGGCTCCCCATTCTCTCGAAACCTGGGGGGTGCCACTGGCCCGGATAATACGTCGGGCGAGTGCACGTCCCCATGTGAGGGGGCGCATAACCCGCTGCCCCGCCGTACCTACTGTAGGGCGGGTGATACTCCAGCCGAGGGTACTCATGACGCGGCGGGGAAAACCGCTGTGGCTCCGTCTGCCGAGTAGGAGCCGGTGCGGAGGGAGGTGTCCAACCTCTCACATCCGCTCTAGGGCCCCCGCCCATGGGGGCCCTATCCAAGGCCTGACCAGCCACATACTGGCCCTGTACCTTTGACGCAGGATCCCGGACCGCCGAGACCCGCGCCGGCACTCGACCCCCATCCCGAGAGGGGGTGCGACGAGTGAAACCAAATCCTCCGTCCGACGGTGGAGGGCTTCGCGCAGGAGCGCCCCCGCCCATGGGGGACCCCTGCCTCCTTGCCTGGGAGCCAGCCCCGCTCCGGTTCATGCAGAACATCAAGTGGTGCCGCCCATGGCACGCACTGCATGGCTTGGCTTTGTAGCAGTCACGTGCATAGTGACTTTCCAGGCAGTAAAAGCATAATTCATACCGCTTCACCATGCGATGCCTTTGTTCAACTAGCAGCCGCTGCCAGTCTCTGCATTGCAGTAGGCTGTGACCCTTCCGGACACATTGCAGACAGTCCGCGTCCCTCGAGGCTGCTGCCGTATTAACCACCCGAGCACCAGCTCCACGCGGTGACGGTGGCTGCGCCTGTCTGGGCTTCCCTCGCCATGAGGGTCCCGAGGATCCGCGTTCTGGCGCCCTAGATGGCGCTGGTTCCGGCATGGACCTCTCCGCGGCTCTAGCCTCAAACTCCAAAAACTTGTACAAGTCGGAAAAGGTAGGTAGGGTATTGCTGTCCCGCTCAGCATTCTCGCGTTCAAAACGCGAGCGAATATCATTGGGCAGTTTGCCCAGCATTATATGTACCAATAAAAATGACCACTGGTCCACCGGTAGTCCCAACGTACGTAGCGCGTTACAAGCCACTGTAACGGGCGTTAGTAATTGTAAGCGCAGTTGTGCCCGATTCGCCACCCGAGGCAGGGCCAATAGCTGCGCCGTATGTGCATCTGCCAGCAACCGAACATTTTGATAACGGGAGTTCAGCAGCTCCCAGGCCGTGTTATATTGATCATCCTCCACACGGAGGTGCTGGATGAGCGACCGCGCTTCATCCTCTAGCGTGGAGAGAAGGTACGCCATTTTCTGCGCCTTTGATAAGTCGTGTCTCGAGTCGACCAACGACTCGAACATGTTTATGAAGGCCACCCACTCTTCCATCCTACCCCCAAAGTGGGACAGCTGAAGGGTGGGAAGCCGACCAGTTACACCTGGCTCTTCCGGTCCACCGGATGTGCGAGGGGCGGGGCTGCCCGCCTGTCTTGCCCTAATGTGTTTGGCCTTCTCCACGATGTCATCGTGAAGGGTCATAATCTGGTCAAAGTCCTTGACATGACCTGCCCAGACCTCTGGGTCCAAATTAGCCTCGGTAAGCGCCGCCATGGCTGCCTCCGCATTGGCCAATCGCGTACGGAGCTGATCCGCTCGCTCCAGTATCGCGCCGTCCCTGTCCTTACGGGACAAGAGTGCCCCTGCACTCGCAAACCACCTAAGTTCATTGGCAAGCGCCGCCCTTGCGGAGGGTGTCTTCGACATTGCGTTAAACTAATACAAAAGGAACCGAATTATAAATCCGACAAGGGCACAAACTAAAATTCTTAACTTTTAAATACAAACAAACAAATTATAATACTATCTAATAGTAAAATTGACACGGCCTAATGTTTAACAATTACAAACAAACAAATAATAATACAATCTAATAGTAAAATTGACACGGCCTAATGTTTAACAATTACAAACAAACAAATAATAATACTATCTAATAGTAAAATTGACACGGCCTAATGTTTAATAATAACAAACAAACAAATTATAATACTATCTAATAGTAAAATGGACACGGCCTAATATTTAACAATTACAAACAAACAAGTTAAAGTACTATCTAATAGTAATATTGACACGGCCTAATGTTTAATAATTACAAACAAACAATATTTTACAAAAAATTATTTGTCCCAATTTTTTGTGGGAAATGATGGTTACCCTACCTTATTAACAATCCAAAAAACAAACTATATTTGGGCCCGTAATCAGAACCGTGATTAACTACGCTCTGCTACCAGAAAATGTTGATTAAAACTACGTTACCCTGTGCGGGGGTCAGCCCGACAGACGGTTACCCCGGCAAGGGGACAAACAAACATACATACAATCAAACTATGCAGCTCTGCTACCACCCTAGATAAGGTCTAGGGAACCTACTTCTAATTAGGTTTATAACCTAACCTAAAATATATTAAACTAATTAAGCTTATTGCAACCGTGCACAAATTACTTTATATCACTTACAGTTTATATTTTTTTCGAACGACATCGTTCGGCAGGATCCCGAAGCTTTCTTCGTGATGGGGAGCGCCTTGGACCTCTTCAAGGGCCCCAATGCAGGAGTGAACAAATTGGGTCCCTACTCAACCCCCCTGAGCTCATATTCTGTCGCCCCCAAACGAATATGACGATAGTTAACACTCCACAAACACCAAACGCATAACGCACTAACCTAATTATAACCTAACCTAAAATATATTAAACTAATTAAGCTTATTGCAACCGTGCACAAATTACTTTATATCACTTACAGTTTATATTTTCTTCGAACGACCACGTTCGGCAGGATCCCGAAGCTTTCTTCGTGATGGGGAGCGCCTTGGACCTCTTCAAGGGCCCCAAGGCAGGAGTGAACAAATTGGGTCCCTATTCAACCCCCCTGAGCTCATATTCTGTCGCCCCCAAACGAATATGACGATAGTTAACACTCCACAAACACCAAACGCATAGTCACTGTATCACTCAACCAGATCAACAAACTTGGGACTATTACGTAACCCCATGCCACGTTTCTACAACAATTCACAAATGGATCAGTTTTAAATGAGTCACAACACTAATTTATTTGATTTCAGCACAAAATAACTTCCGTCCCCGACGGGATCTTCATATAGGTTATGCGCACACACGCGCTTTTCAAATATCCGACATTCACACCGCTTTCACGTATATATCGTACTTAATCTATGGCACAATGCCTTACAAACAATAGATCAACCCAAACGGGGCATTTATCAAACTATAATCAATTTATAATTTACCCGGACACCGTGGCGAATGACAAACACAAACGTAACGCGTGACACGACCTCGTGCCAATCGAGATTCTGAGAACTGCCTCGCTCATTCCGTGAGCGAGACCGCTAGCACACACACTAGCTCAGCAGGCGCAGGCGCCCGTCGCCTCCGCTCCGCCGAGATACAATTTTATTCAAACTTTGTAGGTAGACAAAATATCTGCGATTGCGCCTGGCGAATACGTTTTTCACCGAACATACGTCTTTCATGTTTTAGTCATTTCAACTGCATTTATATTAAAATTTTATAAGTAAGTGATATTGCGGAAGATGCGTGCATTTTTTCTTAAAAACCTACTTATTACGTCAAGATAAATTTAAGGTAGGCCTTATTTGGGTCAATTACCTTACGTGTTACTTTCGAGCCACGTCGTGTTTCTTTCGACCTGTGTTTTTTATAAAAGTAATAACAATTGTTATTTTTATAAAGTCTCTGTTATTTCTTAGCTATGATTAGTTCATCAGACACACGTAACGGAGTACTCTATGTAATGCTCATCATACTAGAAAGTTGATTAAACTTTTATCTATCGAACTTTATAGCTATGTTTAAGATTTGTTTAGGTATTAAATTTATTGACATTTAAAATATATATGTGACGTGACTCGAGATTGATTATCATCATATTCTTTAAAGAACGTCCTTGCGCAAGTATTTTTTATTTTTTTTTTTTTTTATGTATATCCGACGGCAAACGAGCAGACGAGCCACCTGATGGAAAGTGGTCACCGTCGCCCATGGACATCTGCAACACCAGAGGAGCTGCTGATGCGTTGCCGACTCTTAAGATACCTGTAAACACGCCTTTTAAAGGACCTCAAGTCATAGCACACAGGGAAAACCTCGGGAGGGAGTCCATTCCACAATCTTGCTGTACGAGGAAAAAAACCACGTGACGCTCTGACATTTTTGGAGACCCAAGTGTCAAGGATGTGGGGATGGACTTTACTCCTGTGGCGAGCGGTGCGGTGGTAGAAAGGTGACGGTGGCACCAATTCAAAAAGTTCTTCAGAACACTCCCCATAGTATAGACGGTAAAATACACACAGAGAGCCAACGTCTCTCCGTAGAACAAGGGTGTCTAAATCGTCTGTGAGTGTGGGATCGTCGATAATACGAATTGCCCGGCGTTGGATGGAATCAAGAGGAAGGAGTTGGTATTGAGGTGCACCAGACCAGATATGAGAGCAGTACTCCATGTGGGGCCGGACTTGAGCTTTATATAATAAAAGTCTATGACCCGGAGTGAAGTACTGCCTCGCTCTATTGAGCACCCCAAGTTTTTTAGAAGCCATTTTGGCTTTACCTTCCAGATGACTCCGGAATTGGACCTCCTTCGTAATATCGACGCCAAGGATCCCAATACTCTTAGAAATGGTAAGAGAGGTGTCCCGAAACTTCGGTGCTATGTTAAATGGGGTCTTCTTAGCGGAAAACACGCAGACTTGTGTCTTAGTAGGGTTGAATTGAACTAGGTTTAGTTTACCCCATTCAGAGACCTGCTCCAGAGAGGTCTCAATGTCAGACACAAGTCTCTTTCTGTTCTCCTCCACCTGTGTTTGAGGGATATTTGCACGACCTGCATAATATGCATCACCCGTACTGTCGTCTGCATAGCAATGGATGCTACTAGTGTTAAGCATGTCGTTGATGTGCAGAAGAAACAGCGTAGGTGATAAAACAGATCCTTGGGGGACGCCAGCATTGATGGGCATGATATCGGAGCATAATCCGTCTATAAGGATCTGAATGCTTCGCCCAGATAAGAAACTAGCGACCCACAAGCATAGTCCCTCAGGAAGCCCGAAAGATGGTAACTTCGCGAGAAGAGCCTTATGCCAGACCCGGTCAAAAGCCTTTGTGACATCTAGACTAAATGCCAGTGCTTCTCCCTTGCTCTCGATGGCGGCTGCCCATCGGTGCGTTAAGTACACAAGAAGATCACCAGCACTACGCCCGTGGCGGAACCCGTATTGACGGTCACTAATTAGCTGATGATCTTCAAGGTAACCAAGGAGCTGGATGTTTATCACACGCTCCATCACCTTAGAGAGCAGGGAGGTTATCGCAATAGGCCGATAGTTAGACGGGTCTGTGCGGTCACCCTTTTTAGGAATAGGGTGAACGTAGGCTACTTTCCACGAAGACGGGACTTTTCTTGAGGTGTAAGACAGCGAGAATAGGCGTGCTAACACCGGAGCCAACTCAGGGGCGCATGTTTTGAGTACAATTGCTGGAATGCCATCAGGCCCGCTGGACTTCCTGACGTCGAGGGAAAACAGAGCAAGTACTATGATTGTAGCAGTTACAAATAAAGAAAATAGTAAAACGCTGTTTTAATTATTATTTATCTGCACTAGCTACGGGGACGCGATACTGGAAAACAGTTATTTGATATAATCCCAGCGAATATAATCCTAAAACTATGATAAATAAAAAGTAATTTAGTAATTTCTTAAATATTTATAATTTTAAAGAAAGTTGTTTGATAGCGAAGAATGAAGCGTACTGGACTATAGACAATGGTATCCAACGTATGATCTTCGTGCGTTGTCCTATTACATAAATAAAAGAGACCTAAATTCAGACCACTGAGTCAAAACTTATAACACCGCAGGTATGTGTACCCACTACGTAAATAAATAAATATGATGCACGTCGACTTCGAAACCTCTTCGTTTTAATTTTCATTGATCGAAAATAGAGGAGACAAAGTTCATTAACTATGGACATGTTCAATTATCTCGTATCTAGCCGATACTGTCACGAGCTAGGAGTGGCCTCCAATGATATCCTAAACAGACAGTGTTATACCCACTAAACATAGTTACTTGTTACATAGAATAACGAACACTGCAAAACTTGAGTATATATCTATCGTTATTCTAAAAAGACTTGATGATGAAATGATGATGATATAAACTTTTATTATAAACGAATCTTCACTGTAAAGTGTTTTCGAAGACAAATCAAATGAGCCCAAACACGATTGCTGTACCTTGATTAGTTTGAGAGTTCCTATGGCCATCTTCCGACTCCATTAGCAGACCAGCATTCTATAATATTGTATTGTCAACCGATTTACACATGCATACAAAATTTCAGCTTAATTGATAATAATAAAGTTTATTTATTTTTTCTCCACAAGAAGTAAGGCAGTATAAAAAGGAGTGAATATAATTATAAAGTTAAAATAATTGATGACCGGAAAGTAGATCAAATTTTACTTGCAAGATTTGATTACAGACAACCATCGGGACAGGTGAAACTAAATAGAAGCTTGTAACAACGCATGTCCAATGCTATAATTATTATAATAATAATTAACTTTGTTTATCAGTTTCGCGGCCAAGTGCGAGTCAGTCTCGCGCACAAAGGGTTCCGTAACATTATCTATAAAAACGGCAAAAAATTGATGTCTGTTGAAAGGGATCCTCCCTTAAATATTAATTTAATTTTAATTTAATTATTTATTTATAAAGATATTCTGTGAATATTTCAAGCGTCTACTTGTTGCCGTTATAAATATCGATCAAAAACGAGTAAAAAAATCACGTTTATTGTATTGGACCCCTTCAATATTTGTTTTATTTTTTATTTGCTGTTTTAGCGACAACAGAAATACATCATCTGTGAAAATTCAACTGTCTCACGGTTTATGAGATACAGAGCCTGGTGACTATCGGACAGACAGACGGACAGCGGAGCCATATTAATAGGGACCTGTTTTTTCCCTTTGGGTACGTAACCCTAAAAACGACTACATGGAGTAGGTATATGTTGGTTTTGTGTCTTGTTTAGTGAAACAGTATTGGTAACATAGATTTAAAAAAAAAGGGTTGTTAACATAGATTTTAAAAAATGTCGGTAATTAAAAATATACTTAAACAATTATGACGAACGCCAGTCAACTCCTTTGCCGAACTATTAAATCTGCAATGTTTTTTGACTGTGACTCTGAAAATGTTCTGAAAACTAAGTTGCTAACTTGAAGTTGAAGTGTGAACATTTTCAGAGTCACTTCAAAAAAACATTGCGGCTTTCGTATTACTGACTATTTTTATTTAAGACTAGCTTTCGCCCGCGGCTCCACCCGCGTCAATGTCGATCCCTCGGGAACTTTTTCCCGGGATAAAATGTACCTTATGTCCTTCTCCGTACCCCAGATAACGTGTATGCAATTTCATGTTGATCGGTTCAGTAGTTACAACGTGAAAGCGTGACAAACAAACAAACTCACTTTCGCATTTATAATATTAGTTAGGATACTAGCTGTGCCCGTGACTCCGTTCGCGTACATTTGTATGGGGACCACGATATATCATTACTAAAAAAAAATGTAGCATATTCTATTTCCTGTATGTCCAAATGTTTATCTACCAAGTTTTATAAATTTCTGTTAATTCGTTTTTGAGTTATGGACACATACAGAAAAAAATCTAAAAATCGACAATTTAGTTTCAGTATCATGTATAGAGCTTATAAACACGATCTCTAAAAACAAAGTAACTTACTCCATGAGCTTTACGATTAGTACTGATGATAACGATATAAAACGTAATGTATTTTGAAGTGACACACTAACTTAACAAAAAGGCCAGCGGATTCAGCACCTTTTGCTATGTGATAAATGGATTAGTCCTTTTCAGAATCTCCCGAATACCCATACAGATTATCAGTGTCGGGCTTGACAATTTTGTATAGAAATGTTGTCATTTTTCGAGTTGTCAATGTGTGGCCGTCAATGATCGGACTGGGTTTTCGTAACATATTGTATAAGTAAAAATTTCTTCTTCTAAAATTTTACACAATATCTAATAACCTACTGTATATATTGTATCCGTGGCCGTAATTACTTTGAAATTCGAAGTCTAGCTAATGACCTACTTAGTTATGTGATTTTGCAATGTTATTTATTTACATTTAACCAAAAAATCCATGTTAAAGGCAACGGGACCATATCCGCTAAACAGTATAGTAGATTCCCTTGTCCCAGTACAAATGAGGGAGATTGTGGTATCACATGTCAGCAACGCGTTGTTTAATTTTACGGTTCCCCGCACCCAATATTTATATCATCAGCCGCTACACTTCCATCGAGTTATTTATTCATAACCTGAAATAAAATGTTTTGCACCGATTTATCATTTTACCATAGTACTTAAAAGTTGTTTTATATTTTATTTACAAAAGTATACATTTACTCGTAATAGTAGGAGTGCTGGTACCAATTTTTGAGTAGGTATTTGAAGCAAGTTGAAAACTTGTGACATACTCTCCTATTATACCCCGATACGGAACTGCAGACCTGGCTGGTGGGTAGCGAGGCTAAATCTACCCCTATTTTTTTATTATTATTTTTTTTTATTTCCAAAAATATAGATATTTTTAGGCAATATGCAATGTTTATATGCTTTAGTTTAATTTTAAAAGAATGCAACAAATTTAAGCCAGACGATTTAGTAGGGTTTTAACATTGGCAGACGCGTGCAAAAATATTTTGCACAAAAATATAAAAAATGCTTCGATCAAATATAACGGTAGATACACAATTCGCGCTCGCGAGCGCGAATCGACATAAAGTTTTTAAATCCCTGCAACATCATAAATGTGTAAATGGAAGCCAAGTTCAATATTATCATAAGGTGTGGTTGTCAACTACTCCAAAGAAAGAATTCAAATCTAAATGGGTGCCAAGTTTTGTACAAGTCTATTGAGGCTCAGGTCAAATGCTAAGTCTAAATAGACATGTATAAAACTTGGTGGCTAATTAATGTACAAGTCATATTTGGCTTATCAACTAATCATCTTTATGAATCTAAGAATAAGAATCAACTCAACTCATTTAATTTCATTGAACTTGCCCAGTTCAATTAGGTATTATGAACTACATTATCGACTTTTAAAAAACGTTACCAAGTAGCTAAGCACCTACCTACGAGTATGTCAGAGAAATTGTTACTTTGTAACGTTAGTAAGTTGTTTAGTAGGTACAAGCAGTAAACAAGATGAAAGAGTTTATCTCATTAGTTGGGAAGTTCTAACTTGGCTCCCAATCTAAGTTGTTAATTCCTGACCGCGGCACGCACGTGTGGGATTACAATTCCTTTCTTATTATGTACCTACTTACCTTCCTATGTCAGAACATAGACGGAAGAATCTGCCTTATAAGCATTATAATATAAATTATTTCATAGTTTACACATCTATAACACCTACTATATATATATAGTAACTTTCAAGTACAGTTCAAAGTCGTAAATCAAAATGCGCGATGTGTCCAAAAAATCATCGACTTTAAGGGCCATGCACGCGATAATACACGTACGCCTGATATTAGATGCAGTACCTACTCTCTCCGTAAAATAAAAAACACCCTACTTTCTTAAAATAGGGTTAAAGATGAACATACTTAAGAAATAAAGTTCACTCAAAGTAGTTCAAGTAGTTCAAAAAGTTAGGCCATGAATTTGAATTTGGGTATTAACTTCAGTAATGCAAATAATTAAACTATCTTCAATATTATACAATACTTAACATTATGTACTTACGTAAGATTCAAAGTATCGAGCTATTCTTTACATACTCGAAATAAAACCAATATTAAACGTTAAACATTATTTCATAAAAATTTGAGTCCAGATAAATTCTTTTTACGGGCTCTCATACAAGGAAGAAATTAAACATGAATACTTGCTTTTACCCCTGACGTGAACATTCCGCTCCAATACTTCCACTTTGAGCACAAGGGAAACTCTAAGAGGGTAATCGGGTCTTGCAAGATAATATATCTTTTTTAGAATCGCCGCAACGAGACAAATGACTAAAATAATTTTGGCTTTATTGGATCCTGGACAGATCCATAGTTCACAGGATCGCAATTTAACTACTACAGCATGATGTTCTATATGTCAGGCACACATACAAAGAAAACGTCTCAATAGTTATGGAATTTCGTCAAACGGTTATTAGAACGCAAAATAAATGGGTTTACATAGTGTACCCATATATTTAACTTCATCGCTTTCCTTACATCTATTTACACGCGATGATCTTTGTTAATCACGAGTATATTGCTGATTAATTAATGGGAATTGTTTTACATGAGCGTTTCGATACTATAGCGTTGGTTACGTACGTGTTCCGTGTATTTCGAGGAGAGTTGACTAACACGCTGTGTTACTGGAAGCACTTAGTTTAAATGTGCTCAACCAAAGACTACGACAGGAAACACGAGCGAGGATGTTCAGGGCCCACACGCTAGAACACAATTATTAGAATACGCTCCAATGATGCGGGCTATAAAAATAATGAGTAAAGTGTCCCGAGATAGATCTATTTCATTGTACACTGGCCTACGAATAAGTAAAGACACTGGCGGAATTTTGTAGAGCAGAATTGACATATCTTTGTAACAAGTAAGAGGTTATTTAAAGCGCATGATATTATGAATTATTGTATATTTGTCTCATGTTATGTATTGCTTAGTCTGTAAGGTGACATGATGATTAGACAATAAATAAATAAAAAATAAGTTGCCCACACAAATTTGTTTAACGTAGTTGACATCCCACGTACAAAGATTTATGTGTATTTATATATAATTTATATTTTTTATTTATGATCTTAGTACAGATGTTAAACACAGAAGGCGGCCACACTTGCGTGCACAATTACTTTTTTATTAACACTTTCACGGACACTCCCGCCTGTAGACGTAATTCTATTGTTATTTATATTGTGTCTGGTTCAGTGTCCGTGAATGAGTTTAGCAATATTCAGAAACCTACCGAAATATATGAAACCAATAAATTCGTCCAACAAAAAGACGTTCCCATGAATTGCTAAAAAAAACATAAGAAATAAAAGAATTTCTATAAATTTATAGTAGTCAGTAAGACATTAGCCGTTATCCGTACATAAAAAGAGCATTCGATGTGCCATACATTGTTCGCGGGGCAGACAGTCGGGACAAACTTAATTTAGTACTAGTTGAAGTGGATAAGCGCGAGTGGAATTATTTATCCAATGGAGGCAGCGGTGACTGTGACGGAGCTGGAGAGCGACTCCAGTCATGCGGTTTGGCGGGAGAGGGAGCGGAAGCTGACTCTGAAGTATTCTTATAAAAATTGAAAAGTAAAAAAGTAGATATTGAAAAAGTAAAGAAGTATTGAAAGTATTTTATTTTGTTTTTGTGGCTATCGTGGCGTATGATAACATAGTATGGTAATAGGTACACGTTACTCTATATCTAGGGTAGCATACCACGCAAACGGCCAAGTGGGCAAGGCTTAAAAAAAATGGTTTTTTCGCAAACTAATCGACTGCGCGCTCAGTCCTTCTGTCACCACAAAAAAATGTGGATTTACAAACAAATATTACATTTATACAAGCTAAACAAAGTTTATAAACATCTAAGAGACCTTTCCAACCCGTCTGGCCAGCGTGGAGAGTGTAGGCCAAGTCCTCTGGCTGCTCTGGCCAAGTATGGCCGTAGTAGTACAGAGAGGGTCATGCTCCTGTAGTGGAGACTAAAAAGGACCTGATGATGATGATGATGATTACATTTATATATAATAAGCATTACTTTGCTAATATTTTAAAGATGAAAGGTTTGTATTTATTTTTGTTGGTAATAGATAAATACAAAAAAATACTGGACCGATTTCCAAAATTCTGTCACCATTAGAAAGCTTCATTATCCCCAAATACCCACTACCCTTGTAAAGGACGGACCAGGACCAGGACGGGACGCTAGTCTAAACACACGTATAGGTGACACGGTCAATCGATGCACACCCTGGTGTCAGAGCTCTTCGGAACCACCTCTCCACTCGTACCTTTGACGTGGTTCCTTTAATAACTACCAAATGGCAGCCGGGACCAACGGCTTCCGAAGCACAGAATCATCTTTAATCAGCCAACCAGATGATTTATGCCTGCAATGTCCTAACCAAACTGGAAACAACTAAACAAAGTGTGCTTCCATAGCTTTTCTAATTCGATGCATTTAAGTCGTTCAATAAACACCTAAATAAGCTTATTTTATTAAGCGTAATCCTGCTTGCATAATAATAGTAGGTAGGATAGCTTGTGGCAAACTCTTCGCTGCACTATCCACTATGTTGACACCACAGAGTACATTACATATGTTGACACCACCCCGCGACCTTGATGCGCCCAATCACATACTACTCGTAGCTCCATCTATGAGAGTGTATAAATTGTTCGTTGTGATTTGAGTAACAAAATATAATTAGGTATTATACTCGTATTGCTGAAACCAAAATCATGAAACGCGGTCCGCAGTATCACCAACCGCTACGTGCTGGCAATGTGTCATGGCGTTTTTGTTACGGTCTCAACTCAACTGCTAGACGGCGCTCTAATTGAAAAATGCAGTTAGTTAGCTTGCGCTTTAATTCCTACTATACCAGTGGAAACTAGGATACGTGCTATCAATCTGAGGTTCTACTAAGAAACAGTACCAATAAAACGTTGGTCCAAACATCTTACTGGTAATGGGTATCTAACAGTTTATAAAATCAGGTATGCAAGATTTAGAGAATCACATTTGATCACAAATGAAAATCACGTTTGTTGTATGGGAGCCCACTTAAATATTTATTTTATTCTCTTTATTTTAGTATTTTTTGTTATAGCCCCAACAAAAATACATCATCTGCAAAAATTTTAACTGTCTAACTATCACAGTTCATGAGATTCAGCCGGGTAACAGACGGACAGACAGACAGACAGACGGACAGATGAGACATATTAATATGTCTCATCTGTCCGTCTGTCTGTCTGTCTGTATATATTATATTTTGTTACTCAAATCACAACGAACAATTTATACACTCTCATAGATGGAGCTACGAGTAGTATGTGATTGGGCGCATCAAGGTCGCGGGGTGGTGTCAACATATGTAATGTACTCTGTGGTGTCAACATAGTGGATAGTGCAGCGAAGAGTTTGCCACAAGCTATCCTACCTACTATTATTATGCAAGCAGGATTACGCTTAATAAAATAAGCTTATTTAGGTGTTTATTGAATAGATACAAGGAACGTATTGCTCATTTATTAAATAATAATTATGCCGAAAAATTAGTAGATGTTAGACCTGCATCTAAAACATGGTATTTGCCTCATTTTGGGGTAGACAACCCCAACAAAGGAAAACTCAGATTGGTTTTTGACGCCGCTGATTCTGTACATGGAATGTGTTTAAATGATTTCTTACACACAGGGCCAGACTTGCTTTCCTCCCTCTTAGGTATCATGTTACGCTTCAGGGAAAATGCAGTAGCAGTTTCGGGAGACATCAAAGACATGTTCCTTAGGGTGAAAATTAAACCTGAGGATCAACACGCATTCAGGTTCCTATGGCGCGACAACCCTACGGACCCGGTGGACACGTACGTAATGACTTCCTTAATATTTGGAGCTAATTGTTCACCATTCGTAGCTCAATTCGTAAAAAACATGAATGCCCGTCGATATGAGTCATCACTGCCCTCTGCCGTTAATGCTATATACAATTCTCATTATGTAGATGACTATATAGACAGTTTACCGGATGAAAAAAACTGCAATAGACATGGTACAAAATATCTCTCAAACTCATAGGGAAGGTGGTTTCGAAATCCGTAACTGGACAAGCAATAGTGCTGCAGTACTAGCTAGCGTAGCAAAAGAAACCTTGGGTCCAACTGCCATAAGGTTCAACATCGACTCGCAGTACCAAGGTGAGCGTACACTGGGTTTAGTTTGGTATCCTGGCGACGACACTTTGGGTTTTGATACGTCCATGAAGCGCATTCCTGAAGAAATCCTTCAGGGCAAGGAACGACCCAGCAAGCGCGCCATGCTGCGAGTGGTGATGTCAATTTTTGATATCTTTGGTTTTCTTTCACCATTCACTATTCAAGGAAAAATAATGTTACAAGATACTTGGCGTCTAAACATCGGATGGGATGACGTAATACCAGCTGATGTTTACAACAAGTGGCGCAAATGGATCGATTTACTCAAGAACATAAGTCGTATACGCATACCTAGGTACTATAGCGCGAGCATAGCGATCGCCCCGAGTGGGAGCGAGATGCAACAAAGGCTAGCTGTTGTTGGGTGCAAGCGCACTGCCATGACTTCTTCCGCCCCGTCGCCCGCCGCCGCCGCGCAATCGGTATCGGCTACGAGCCATTGCTACGAAAACTGTAGCGCGTCTACGAATTTTGTCACTGATGTTTCGGAAACACCTGATAACGCGAGATGCGCTACGCGGCCTACCGTTGTAAGTACCAACTATACGCACTTACAGTTGCATGTATTTAGCGATGCATCGATCAAAGCGATGCATCGATCAAAGCGATGTGCGCCGTAGCGTACTGGCGTTGGGTCGAAAATAACAAAATACACGTCGCGTTCATCGCAAGTAAATGCCGAGTTGTACCTGTGAAACAGCTGACCGTTCCCAGGGCTGAATAACAATCCGCCTTGTTAGCGGCACGTCTGGCAAGCATCATTCTTAAGGAACATAGAATAGCGCCGGAACAACGATTCTTCTGGTGTGATTCTACGACGGTTCTACAATGGATAAAAAATAATCAACGGTCCTATAAGACATTTGAAGCTAACCGGTTGGGCGAAATCGACGAGCTTACACAGGCAAGTGAATGGAGATATATACCAACCAAACTGAACGTAGCCGACATAGCTACGCGAGAGGAGTTTGACCATACTCTGTTTCCTGATAGGTGGTTTAAAGGTCCCGCATTCTTATATGGTGAAAATACTACATGGCCTGCAGATATTATCTACCCCAAAAAACCAGATAACACTGACTGTATAGCTGTGGTCCACGAGTCAGCAGCTAGCTTACCGGTACCGGACCCGAATCGGTTTTCCTGTTGGCTTCGTTTGCTTCGTGCTACTGCCACTGTGCTAAAATTCATTGATAAGTGTCGCAAGCTTACCTGTGACTTGGATTGCGACGCGATGGCCAGGGCTGAAACCTTATTGCTGAAGCACGCGCAGGCTGACTCGTTTCCTGTTGAAATATCTGTTTTAAAAGAAGGTAAATATATATCAAAGCAAAGTAAACTACTTACCTTGTCACCTTACCTCGATGAAAACGGCTTGCTTCGCCTCGGTGGCCGCATTGACGCTGCGTCTAAAGTAGACTTGGAGGTAAAAAGGCCGATTATATTGGATGGTAAACACCCAATCTCACGCCTCATTGTTAGATACTACCACGTTAAGGCAGCTCACGGAAACCATGAGATGGTGATGAACAATCTAAAACAACGATACTGGATTATTTGTATGAGGCCTACGGTGAAAAATATAGTTTCACGCTGCATGCTTTGTCGTCTGCGAAAATGCAAACCAGAAATGCCAAGAATGGCTGACTTACCTCAAGGACGTGTGGCCCACCATCAGCGACCGTTCACATTTTGTGGATTGGATCTGTTCGGACCCATGGAAGTGACCGTCGGTAGAGGAAGACAGAAAAGGTATGGCGTCCTTTTCACTTGCCTTACGGTCCGAGCTATCCACATCGAGGTGGTTCCATCGCTTACGACAGATTCCCTTATAATGGCGTTACGACGCATGGCAGCACGTCGCGGTTGGCCCGCTCATCTCTATTCCGACAACGGAACAAACTTGAGAGGCGCCGATAAGGAGCTGCAACTAGCTGCACAAGAGCTTAATGAAGAAGCTCTTAAAGTTTATGGAGTCAACAATGGGTTGCGTTGGCATTTCATAGCTCCGGGAAGCCCTCACTGGGGGGGTGCCTGGGAGCGTTTAATACGTAGTGTTAAGGACTCGCTGCGTGTTATAATGATAGAACGCGCTCCGCACGAGGAAGTTCTTATAACCTTGCTGGCAGAGGTAGAAAATACTGTCAACAGCCGTCCACTGACGCATGTGTATGTCGACCATGACAGTCAAGAAATTCTAACCCCTAACCACTTTCTTCTCGGTAGCTCGTCCAACTTACCTATCATCGGTTCATTCGAAGACAAGGACATAAGTCTTCGTAAACATTGGCGCAAAGCTCAACGTTTAACCGATATGTTTTGGCGTAGGTGGGTCAAGGAAGTTTTGCCTGATTTACTGCCGAGAAGGAAGTGGAACCAGGAGACACAGCCTCTGGCGGTAGGAGACCTGGTGTTCGTCGTGGATCCCGATAACCCTCGTAACACATGGCCGAAAGGAGTGGTACAACAAGTGTATCCAGGTAAGGATGGTCGCATTAGGCTTGTCGACATCAAAACTAAGACGGGCGTGTGGAAGCGGTCGGCGGCACGCGTCGCTCGTATTCCGTTAGGTGTTGAGTGCTGTGCCAGCACTGGGGGTGGGAATGTTAGCGACGCGCTCATGTAATTTCCTGTTGTTATTTTTCTATTGGTATAAATTCGAAATTATTTATGTATTTGTATGGTACTCGTATTAGTGAAATGAAACGTATTTTCACGATATATTTTGTATAACTTAGCATGTGTGGTACCCACTAAATATTTGTAATTTTGAATTTTTATTGAAAATTTAAAGGGTAGTCGGCAGTTATGCCCACAACCGTTAGTTCGATCCGCACAGAGAAAGCGAACAAGCGTCTTACTATATTTTCTCTGATATTTCTAAAAACTGTTTGTCTATTTGCCTATTTGTGCCTAATAAACATATATTTAGTCTCCGCCCGTGTTTTTCTGGCCCAATCGTGACCCTACTCCTTATAGGGCTCATCATTTTATTCAACCCAAAAAATAAGCTCTGTAGCAATCTACCGCCACAGACCAGCAAAGATGCATCTTAGTAGACAAATCCAGAAGTCTTGATACACGATGTTGTATGTTAGGGAGACGATAGACCTGAATTGCAACTCTCAAATGTTTATACTCGTAAGTGTATTATAGTAGTAAGGTATGCTATCAGTAGCCAATTGACTAAGCTGAAGATTGAGGACGGCAATGTGGTCTCCTTTTCTTATTCGTGTTTTCTTTTCGAGGAATTTAAATCTTGCCTTTGCCTTTCCTTTCCTTAACTAGTTACAGCAACGATGGCCTCAAGTAAAGCGTGTGGACAATAAAAAATGACGTTTATAGAGATATCGAGTCAATATGGAAAGCTATATATTAGCCGAAATTTTGCCGAAGATATCTTGAAATTAACCCTATACGTAGATTGGGATATCCCACAAACAGCTCAAAAATAACAAAGCGGCAGGCGTGGATAAATCATCTGAGATAAGATGAAACGCATTTCTTTTCAAAAGGTAAGCGAAAGAGAAAAGAAGCTTTTTAGTATAGTTAGCTTATTTTTAGTATTTGGGAACTGCGGAAATTGTTATATCACCTTGCTAGTGCGAGCTGCTACTCCTATTGCAAATCATGAGGGCAGTGGCGAAAGTACAAATTGGCATGCTGGCAAAATGCCACGGGTCCCCGGTCATAGGGAGCCTGGCCTGGTGGAGAATTGCGTGGGAGGGGACAAAGTTAAGCGAGCAAGAAGGTATTGTTTCGCCACTGCATGAGGGCTATTCCTCTACTGAGCTTTGAGACAGGGAAATGTCACTTTGCATCAAGGACAACATGCAACGAGAGCACCTAACGCACCTTGATGAATGATGACAAGACGAAACTATTGTCAAACATACATATTTCGCTGCGCCTTGAAGCTAAAGACGATTTTGTCTTCCTGGGTCTATTTATCCAAACTATAAGTTCCAGCTTTGGAGGTGTGATAAATTTGATTCGGCTAAGCTACGTCAGGGAATTCCGTGAGTATTTTCTCGTCCAAAACACTTCAGTGTCTGAAGACAAACATCCTGAATCAATGTGTTTCCAATAATTACTTAATTTTAAAACGTGATCTTTTATCATGAGCCGGTCTAAAATCTCAAGAATGCCCAAAATACGATAAAAAAAAGGAAAGTGTTGTCGCCACATGTATAACCTCTGGCTGTTTGACGTTGATTCTTTTGCGTACGTCATTATAGAAAAATAATATGCAAGATGGTGCGTTCAAAACGGCAGCGCGGCACTTGTTCCTGCGCAACCGACGTGAGTGGTCTATTCGACTCGTGGTATTTTTGTATCATTTGTAGTATTCATTTATGATGTTATTTAGTATCATTTGAAATAGATTTGATTATAATTTATTTGTAAAAGGTTAAAAGTGCAGCTCATGTCAATGAATTTAAATTGTTGTTATTGTAAAATTGCAGTTGAGATTTAATTACCACATTTCTTACTTTAGAGTTAACGGAATTCTTTGATCAATGTTTTAGAATTTTCAGATAGTTCTCAATTAAACATTTAATATGTATGTGTCTATTATTTGCTAATATTTGTGAATTTATCATCAGAAGTGCTGCAACCTGAACGCCTAAAAATGCAGCGAAGCCAGAGAAAGGAGCGAAACAAGAGGAAAAGAGCTCCTTCTACGTCGAGCTCGTCGTCATCCAGCTCGAATTCATCTTCTTCGTCTGAGAGCGGCAGGGCATCAAGACGTCGCCGTCGGAGAAGTTCTAGAACCGTGAGTCAAAATGCAATCGTATCATCTGTGATCCCTGAGTTCGACCCCCTAATTGATAATGTCGATATGTGGCTGAATGTTGTCGATGCAAATGCCCGAGCGTTTGGTTGGGCCGAGAAAATGACTAAGTTTCAAGCGTTGCAAAAGCTGAGAAATTCTGCCCAAACGTGGTATAATTCTCTTCAAAAAACTGAAACTGAATGGACCACGTGGAAATGGCGGCAGTGGCGAGATAGGTTATCTAGTACGTTTAAAATAAAAAGGAATGCGTTCTTTTTATTGAAAGATTTGATTAATAGTAAGCCCACGGAGGGGCAGTCATTGTATGACTTTTTCTTTCTACAAAAGTGTCGTGTGGATAAATTAGCATTAGCATTTAATGAACAGGATATAATATCAATTATTGTGGGTTCAATCGATGACAAAAACCTTAGTGTTGCTGCGGAGTCTGGTAGTTTCAGAAATTGTGACGAGTTGGCGTCATATTTACACGGTAAAGTTTATGAGGGTGAAAAAGAAAAGAAAAATAATGTAAGCAGTTCTGGTAAAAATTTTACAATACCTCCTGTAAAAAAATTCGTTCAACAACCACAGCAACCTGCGACCCATGGAGTAGATTATAAGCTTGATGGTCAAAATTCTACCAACCTTAATTTGCGCTGTTATCGTTGTGGTGAAATAGGACATAAAAAAATAAATTGTAGTCTGAAAGGTCAGATTTCGTGTAATTATTGTAAGAAAAATAATCATGTGGAATCGGTATGCTTGTTGAAATCGAGAACGAAAATAGAGAAGGAAGTTGAATTGAAGTTAATAAATGGACATAACACGAAGAAAAGATTTTTCAAAAATATTTTCGTTAACGGTTTAGAGTGTCAGGCATTCATAGACATGGGAAGTAATTGTTCTTTAATTTTATCTAGCATGATTGACCAGCTCTCATTGAAACCTTATAATTTGGAAGTACCACTACCAATAGTAGGTTTTACGAAAAATTTTACGATCATGTTAAATTCTGCAGTTGACGTTACCGTTATGATAGATGGCGTTGAACTACCGATTACTATGTATGTCATTGAAAATTTATCCGGTTGCAATGTGTTAGTGGGTAGAAATTTAACGGAAGATAGTAGGATTATGTACAGTCGTGTTGGTGAATTGCTGTCTTTTCAAATGGCAAATGAATCAAGAAAAGTATTAGTTTGCAATGTTAATTTGGAAAACAGGAGTCATGAATCTCTTATTAATAAAATTTTGTCGTAGTACCCGAAATGTTTTTCTACCGATTTAAGAAATTTGGGTAAAGTATTTGGATTTGAGGTAGAAATTGAATTGACTACTACAAAACCGGTATTTCAGCGTCCTTATCGCATGTCGGAAAGTGAACGAACTAAAACGCGAGAAATAGTTGACGATTTGCTAAAAAATGAGATAATACGTTGTAGTAATTCGGCTTACGCTAGTCCAGCGTTGCTGGTCGATAAGGCTTCGGGAGAAAAACGGTTATGCATTGATTATCGAAGACTTAATAAAATAACGGTAAAAGAAAAATATCCCATGCCGTTAATCGAAGACCTTATAGACCGGTTACGCGGATGCAAATACTTTACCGCTTTAGATTTAAAGTGTGGGTACCATCATTTGATTATTAAAGAAAGTGACGTTCACAAGTCTGCTTTCGTAACTTTGGACGGTCATTATGAATGGCTAAGACTTCCTTTTGGACTTTGTAATGGGCCCGCAATCTTTCAGAGAGTAATGAATGCTGTCTTGGGCAATTTGCGATTTGGAAAAGTAATCAATTTTATGGACGACTTGTTAATAACAACTGAAACGTTAGAGGAGAATGTTTCGTGTTTAGAAAATGTACTAGAGCTTTTACAATCACACGGCCTAACAGTCAATTTAAAAAAATGTTCATTTTTTAAAGAAAAAATCCAGTTTTTAGGATACGAAATAGCACATGATGGTATCCGACCTAGTACGCACAAAGTCGAAGCCGTGAGTAGCTATCCCACGCCAAAATCTATACACGAAGTTAGACAGTTCCTCGGGTTGATTAATTATTTTCGAAAGTTCATCCCTAATTGCGCAGTACTAGCACGTCCCCTTAACAATTTATTGAAAAAAGACTCCACTTGGAAATGGGAGTTAGTACACGATTAATCATTTTCGCAGTTGAAATCTATTTTAGTAAGTAATCGTGTACTTTCAATTTTTGATCCCAATCTTCAAATAAATTTGTATACAGACGCTAGTCGTGACGGTTTAGGCTGTATTTTAACCCAGGTCACTGATACAGGGGAAAGGCCAGTTTACTTCTATAGTTGCCAGACAAGCAACGAAGAAAAAAATTATCATTCATTCGAATTGGAGCTATTGGCGGTGGTAACAGGGTTACGAAAATTCAGACATTATTTGTTAGGTTCAACATTCAAAATATTTACGGACTGTAGTGCAGTACGATATGCTTTAGCAAAACAAGATATTATCCCGCGCATAAGTGGATGGGTACTGCAAACACAAGAATTTAATTTTGAAATGTTTCACAGACCAGGAACACAGATGCAACATGTGGATGCATTAAGTAGGAACCCTGTTACCACAGTCAGCAATGGTGCGAGTTTGTCGAATGATAACATGGTGATGATGATTACTGAGGGAGACTGGTTACTTTCAGTACAGCTACAAGATCCAAGCATTTGTAGTATACGGGAAATTTTAGAGTCAGGAGAAGCCGAGCTTAATAAGGACATCTTTAATAATTATGAACTACTTGGAAATAAAGTATATAGACGAACAGAGTACGGTAGAAGCTGGGTCGTTCCCAAGCGATGTATATGGCAGGTCATACGTGCGAATCATGACGATATTGGGCACTTTGCTGTGGACAAAACTGTTGAGAGAATTAGGTCAGTGTATTGGTTTCACCGTCTTAAACGAATCGTTTCTAAATACATAAAAAATTGCTTACACTGTATTTTTTATAAAAATATGCACGGAAAAAAGCCTGGCAAATTATATTCTATTCCTAAGTATGCCAGGCCGTTTCACACCCTCCATTTGGATCATTTGGGGCCATTTGTGAAGTCTACTCAAAAAAATTGTTATTTGTTAGTTGTGGTAGATTCATTCACAAAGATCGTTTATATATTACCAGTTAAAAATACCAAAAGTAAAATTGTTGTTAACGAATTAGATAAAATATTTAAAATATTTGGGAATCCACGGCGTTTAATAAGTGATGCAGGTAGCGCGTTTCCATCGAAATTATTTACTTCATATTGTAAGGATAGAGCGATTAGATTGCATATCGTAGCCACGGCCGTTCCACGTTCTAATGGGCAAGTTGAACGTTATATTTGACAATTTTGGAATCATTACGGGCAATGGGGGCAAACACAGATAATAACAAATGGGATCAAAACATTTGTACGATACAACAAGAAATTAACAGCACAATCAATAAGACAACATTAGCTGTCCCAAGTGAAGTTTTTTTTGGATATCGGTTAAGGATGAATCATGAACAGCCAATTGAAGATGAGGATGACGAAGAAAAATCAATTGATATGACAGTTTTAAGGAAAAAAGTGGATGAAAGAATTAAGGAAAATGCGAGAAAACAAAAAAATGCGTTTGATTCAAAGACAAAGGAAGCTCCAATGTATAAGATTGGTGACCTAGTAGTTATTAAAATACCAAGTTACAATAATGATGGGCAAAGTACGAAATTGATGCCACAGTTCAAAGGACCCTTTCAGGTAAAAGAATGCTTAGGAAACGACAGATATAAAGTAGAAGACATGCGTGGAGCCGAGCGATCTGCGAAACGGTATCACGGAGTTGCTTCTGTGGAGAACATGAAGCCGTGGGTGAATATTGGGCGAGAAGACGACGAGTAAGTTCTCCGGATGTTGTCAATACATAAGGTAACGGTTTTACTCCTATTATGATTACTAATTGTTCGAGTTTGTTTTATTTTTTTTATTGTGGCGAGGAAATTGCTTACTTAATAGATATGAGTTTTCAATTATGTCTGGGGTATGTAACTTCAACAAACTTCTTGTGGCGGTAGTTCTGACTGCGAAAAACAGATAAGCTGTTAGTGAAAAGTGAGCAAGAAAGCTAGCTGTCGCTGCGAAAGCTTGCTTAGACTTTACGTGGTAGCTACCGTGGCATAGAGAGATTGTTGTAGACATGAATGTGATCATTTATAATAGGACACCTGATAGCCTGATTATAAAGATCACCTAAACTAAAACCAAAGTGTTTGTTCCGGACAAGTAAGTGACCGTTTATAATAGGACACCTGATAGCCTGATTGTAAAGGTCGCCTGTCCCATACCCTTACAAAATGTTGTTAGCATGAAAGTGATCATTTATAATAGGACAACCGAGAGCCTGATTGTAAAGGTCACATACTAACATCAAGTTACATTGATTTCTTTGCTAATGCTAATAAAAAGTTTGATTTCAGACATACACCAGACCACAACGTGATCGAGGGCGACCACGTAAGCAGGACGGCCGGATGTTGTCGCCACATGTATAACCTCTGGCTGTTTGACAATGATTCTTTTGCGTACGTCATTATAGAAAAATAATATGCAAGATGGCGCGTTCAAAACGGCAGCGCGGCACTTGTTTTTCAGTTGTATTATAGTACTCTATGCACTTGTTCCTGCGCAGCCGACGTGAGTGGTCGATTCGACTCGTGGTATTTTTGTATCATGTGTAGTATTCATTTATTATGTTATTTAGTATCATTTGAAATAGATTTGATTATAATTTATTTGTAAAAGGTTAAAAGTGCAGCTCATGTCAATGAATTTAAATTGTTGTTATTGTAAAATTGCAGTTGAGATTTAATTAGGTACCACATTTCTTACTTTAGAGTTAACGGAATTCTTTGATCAATGTTTTAGAATGTTCAGATAGTTCTCAATTAAACATTTAATATGTATGTGTCTATTATTTGCTAATATTTGTGAATTTATCAAAAGGAGAAAAAAAAAGGAAAAGATATGTTTCTCCTCGACTTAAAAGACTGATAACTACGTTTAAAAACAACTTCGGTACCATAATATTGAAATCAAATCAAATTATTTATTGCTTCCTTAGTGTATAATACAGGTTTTTTCTTACAAATAAAATTTAGTAACAATTAAGGACCCTGACGGCTTTATATTTCGTCAAGTTTATATTATCTATTATAGTTATAAATTATGGGTATATTTTATATTTATTGTTATGTCATAATTATATTCAGTACATTTTTTATGGTATATTATTTATTTAGATATATGTATCATGTCATTATATTATTAGTTATTTAATTATTAATAAGTAGACACATGTCAAAATTAGTTTTTAATTATTTAACTTGTTTTTTTTTTAAATTATTTTTAATTATTTAACTTGTTATTTGCCTTTACGGTGTAAATTTGTCTTCTAAATATTCATTAATTGTGTAGTAGCATTTCGAGTAAATAGTTCTTTAATATTTTTTAGAAATGTTTGAGTGTTTTCTTTGTCTTTGACGGCTTTCGGAAGTTTAATGTAGAGTTTTATATACATTACTAGGGGGCTAGATGGAGCTGGAGACGCGACGCGGGCAGTTGCAGCTTATTTTGATGTCTGAAATGATATTTTGCTGCAATGTCCTTTCGTTTTGTCAAAAAATCAGGATATTTTTCGGACAAATTTGCATGCTTCCAGGATGTAAATGCTTGGTAGGGTTAGAATTTTGTGCATTTTAAAATAAGGTTTGCAGCTGTCTCGTCGTTTTTGCAAGGTAAAGACTCTATCGTAGTCGGTTCCGTCGCCTCACAAAAAAATTCTTTATTTACATATTATTTAGTATTTGTACATAATTTTAACAAGTTGATAGTATTATAAACATACATGTTGTTACAAGTAGTACAAATTAAGCGTTAAACCCTGATTTTCAAACTAGGTACACAGACCTGTAGTTTGGGTGTCAGTTTGAGTAAGTAAAAAGTACCATGACTAAGCGTAGGTAGTAAGTTACAATTGCTGTTTCGATGTCGGTGGATTTTTTTACGTCTTTGAGCGCATACTCGAACTTAGATAATTTAGCACATAGCTTTTGGGTTTGCGGCTGCGAAAGCAATCTAGAGGTAAAGACGAAAATAGAACCTATGGCTGAGTGACCTATGAATGCAGGCCACTTCTAACCATGTAGGTATACTGAATGTCTTTGTGGGTGACCTGTGAATTATTTATATTTCATCTCTATAAATCTATATAAACGGAGAATGGAATGGATTTTACCTTATCCTTAACCAAGGCTGAGGCTAGAGTTGAATTTGAGGCAGGGCAGCATTAGTAGGGTTATTCAAATGTCATCTATACACAGAACATACGGCCCTGTCCTTGACCCATGATAAGATACCGCGAGGTAACACGAATATGCGCTTGCGCGCATCTAGTTACAGAGATAAATATCTCTGTAACTGGTTTATAAAAAAGTAATCTGAGTATTTAAGTGGCTTTTTGTCCCAAAGCTAATTATTTTTGATGGTCAAAGTATGATAGATACTGGTCAGTCACTGCACCCACGGGCGTAGCCAGGGAGGAGGGTTTTGGGAGTTCTTATTAATTCTATGAATGTTAATTTCTGAAATTTTAAAAATAATATATTTAATACGGTGGTTTGGATTCCTCAGCCATCGACTCGATTATCGGATCGCAATCATAATTTTTGTGCCCTTTCGTAGAGCCCTTTCTTTCCGGGGTAGACAGAGCCTAGGCTCTGTCTACCCCGCAAAGTACCCAGCATAGACTTTGGTCTATATCACCTTATGGCCACATTTAGGATAAGTATTGATGGGCATTAGATGGAAAATGAAATCTTAATAAATGAAAGCTACTAATATTACTACAATTAAATATGAAATTTTAAATTATAGCTAAGTAATATCTCTGATTAAAAGGAAATGATAATAAAGGATTTTAAAAACAATAATACTTTCATATATTAATAAATTAATAATTTCAAGGCGTCATTATTCCTGGCCCGACCATGGAGGAAAATGAAAATGCGAATGTTGCACAAATATGCAGTTTTATATGTGCCTTTCAGTGCCACAAATCCCGAAAAGTGTGCCTTTATTTTTTTTGAGTAATTTTAACTTTTATCGTGGTCCGGCTGGGAGGAATATTTCCTGGCCCGACCACATCAATCTAGAAAACGGCCAATAATATGATATTGTTAACTTAATCAATAAAATGTGCTTAAACTGTGCCTACGGAATTAAATAACAGAAGGTCTATATCTATCTATATACATATTAAAATAGATTTTTTTTCTGTACCAGATAGTCGTCTACGTAAGTGCACGGTAGGTACATGTAACAAATGATACTACATATTTATACATACATACAAAACATACATATTATCACGTCTTTATCCCTTACGGGGTAGAATAGCCTAAGGTCATAAGACCAAAAGGCCACAATTCGCGTGTTAATGGGCGTATAGGTGGAAAGTGGAATCAAAATAGTGATAGGTTGCTAACCGCGTCGGCTATATAACACGATTCCCAGTGTTTGCCCAATTCCGCGACCGGGTTCTACTGTGCGAGATGAGATGCAGCTTGGAAGTGTATTAAAATTATTTGCACCCAGATCAGCGTAAAGTACATTAACTACCATAAATTTATATAATCAACCTTAAACCGACCCTAGACGTAGTGACTTTTTCTTTACATTAAAAAACCGGCCAAGTGTGTGTCGGGCCACGCGAAGTGTAGGGTTCTGGAGTTGAGAATGCCAGCTTTGAATTCACGACTTACGGTTTAATGACTAAAAACGTCTAAAAACGAGTCCACATAGGACGGTGGTAACTGAAGAAAGAGTTATATAATCCTACTGCGCTTGTTATTATCAGATTTCGTATATTATACGTATATACATACATTGACCCCCGAGTGCAGTGGGCTAGCTACCAAACGGCCTCGTATCGTTCAGCCAAGCACCGCGCGCCGTCGAACGTAAACACATTGCTATTAATTTAGGTGTTATTAAAGCTGCTATGATTTTATATTTTCTTATCTTTATGTGGTTATTAAATTTACATTCAGTAGTTGTTTTACGTAACTAACAACTGTCTTAACTAATCTTTCCAATCAATCCAATTTGTATGAAATTTTGCTCTTTAATTTGTAAGCTCTACTTAAGTCTGATACTTTAAACTTCGTTATATATACTACTTGGGGACACTGGACTCTAGCAAATATTTCAAAAATGGATTAGTAAATCGAAAAATGATGTTCACAAGCTCATAATATTTTTAAAAAACCTATTTAATAATAAACCAGACGTTGGGAAGGTCGAGAAAAAAAATTACTCCCACTTTACATGTGAACAACCCTGAAAATATGTTTTTTACAAGATTTTATTACCAACGGACGGACAGACATGGAGAAACTATAAGACTCTTGTTTACAACGGTACGGAACCCTTAAAATACCAATAGTACCAATTTTCAAACGGCACCCGACGACAGCAGAGGATGATATAAAATAGAAAATTAAGTTGGTAACCTATCTCCCTTATGTCAAATTTCTTTTTCATATGTGTAAGTGGCCAAAACCGGTGTCAGATTTCATCAAGCTACCTAAAGGCATGTGACATAGCTTAACAACTGCCTTCAATGAAGGCAGCCGGAACCAACGGCTTAACGTGCCTTCCTAAGCACGGAGGAGCTCGCGATGTTATTATCTATGCCACTTGCGGTCACCCATCCCAGTGGAACTGCGCCCAGTGTTGCATAACCAGCGCAAGCACTAATTATGCTCACGACCACTAGATCATGGGGCTCCTCATTTTTCATTAGTTTAGTGGGTAACTTAAAATTCATACCATGTAAACGTTAAGTTTAATAGACCATGTCATTGTAGTCCGAGAGTTGGCATAAATTATTGGGTAGGTATTTGAGGCAAGCTGAAAACTTGTCACATACTACTCCTATTATACCCCGACATGTAACTGCAAACCTGGTTGGTGAGTAACGGAGCTAAACCAATCTCTAAATTTTTTAGAATATTTTTTTTCCTAATCATATATAAGTTACACATTATTAAAAATCTTTTTATTATATGATGTAACTCAAAATTTATTCTTGTCGAAATTTTTTCTTTATCTGTGTTATAAGGCGTTACTTCATACCAAATTTGAAGATTCTGAGTTCATGGAAAGTACCCTGTAGGTTTTGATTCCCTTGCGAGGGACGAAAAATTATTGAAAATAATTTTATTATATTATGTAACTAAAAATTTATATGTTTCGCAATTTTTCCTTTATCTCTGCTATAAGACGTACCTTCGTACCAAATTTCAAGATTCTGAGTTCATTCCCATGAACATGAGTACTCTGTAGGTTTTGTTTCCTTTACGAATGTTGAAAAAACTTGATTTTTTCACAGCCCTAAGGGACAGTAGACCTGAGTATTTGATTTGAATTTCAGCTTGATACCTCTACGCGTTGCTGAGAAAAAGAATCTTGACAGACCGACAGACAGACAGAAAACCAAGTGATCCTATAACGGTACCGTTTTTTCCTTTTGAGGTACGGTATTTAGTCGGGGTATAAACATTCCCAGACGTGTAAAAATATTTTGGAAAAAATATAAAAAACTAAATATCGCGCGCAGCTCCACTCGCGTCAATGTCGATCCTTCAGAAACAGTACTTTTTCCTGGGACAAAATATACCCTTTTTCCTTCTCCGTACCCCAGACATCGGATATGATAAATTTCATGATGATCTGTTTAGTGATTACGGGCTGACAGCGTAACAAACAAACAAACTCACTTTCGCATTTATAATATTAGTTAGGATGTATTTGAGGCAGCTTGAAATATTATTAATAAATAAAAAAAAAAGATTCTCAAAAAGACAGGTCATTTTTGTGGGACTTTCTACGTGCCAGGCCGCGAGCCATGTGCGATCAAAACACATCTTTATTACAAATCAACAAGAGCTCTGAGGTAGATACGTGACGTCTCTTATCAGTTGTTTATATAACGTAGTCTTTTTTACACAATGTTAAGAATCTTCTTTAAATCTCAATCTACATAGATAACTTATTTCAATTTAATTTATTTATTCTTCTATGCTAAACTGGGAGAAAAGATAAAAGTAAATTAAAACGTGGAGTACAGCTAGGTCTGCAGTTCCGTGTTGGGGTATAATAGGAGAGGTATGTGACAACTTTTCAGCTTGCCTCCTTCCCAAAATTTAGTGCCAGCTCTCAGACTACAATGCATGTTTACATGACACCAATTTTAAGTTACCCACTATTCTAACGTAAAGTAGATAGGTTACTTGTTTTTCTATATCGTCCTCTGCAATCGTCGGCTGCAGTTTGAAAATTAGATACCATTTAAATGTTTACTTTATTAGCAACCATATAAATTTGTGGTAGTTAATGCACTTTACGCTGGTATGGGTGCAAATAATTTTAATACACTTCCAAGCTGCATCTCATCTCGCGCAGACCGTAGAACCCGGTCGCGGGATTGGGCAAACACTGGGAATCGTGTTATATAGCCGACGCGGTTAGCAGCCTATCACTATTTTGATTCCACTTTCCACCTATACGCCCATTAACACGTGAATTGTGGCCTTTTGGTCTTATGACCTTAGGCTATTCTACCCCGTAAGGGATAAAGACGTGATAATATGTATGTTTTGTATGTATGTATAAATATGTAGTATCATTTGTTACATGTACCTACCGTGCACTTACGTAGACGACTATCTGATACAGAAAAAAATCTATTTTAATATGTATATAGATAGATATAGACCTTCTGTTATTTAATTCCGTAGGCACAGTTTAGGCACATTTTATTGATAAAGTAAACAATATCATATTATTGGCCGTTTTCTAGATTGATGTGGTCGGGCCAGGAAATATTCCTCCCAGCCGGACCACGATAAAATTTAAAATTACTCAAAAAAAAATAAAGGCACACTTTTCGGGATTTGTGGCACATATAAAACTGCATATTTGTGCAACATTCGCATTTTCATTTTCCGCCATGGTCGGGCCAGGAATAATGACGCAATTTCAAGTACTAAAATAATGTCAGTGAAATAATAATTATTCTTCATATAAAAGTATTTTTTACATTTTTAAAAAGTATTTTTCTTATATGACGGGTATTTTATGTACCTACCTGCTTTTAGTCGTTTTATTTTCTTGAACCCCCTCCCCCCTATACTAAAACCTAGCTACGCCCGTGACCACACCTGCTTCAGAGTTCATGACAGAGAAAACAAACTGACAAAAGAGTGCGAAAAAATTGGTATGTTCAAGAAAAACATTTTTTTTTTACATTGATCGCTACAGTTGAAATTTGCTAGTGGCGTGTCGTCATCCACGCGGGGTCAGTTATCTTTGACATTCGGGTACATTTCCACGATGGCGGCACAAACAGAGATAACTCTATTTTATTAGTTATTTATTACCTCTCAGTTATACCTACATGTTATGTAATAATCTTGACGAATCGTACTAAAGTTTATTTTAAAGCCAATATTACATCAGTGCGTACATATCATTGTCAATGTACGAGTTGTTTTGTATTAACTTGGAAGGTATATAGTTATCTCACATGATCTATGATGCGCTCTGGTGGGTCATGAAAAGCGTGAGTAGGTAATCGATCACAATTAGAAGGTGTAACAATTTCTTGGTCGCTCCTGATTTATTCAAACAAACCCAAACGAATTGTTATGCGGGATTTAAACCAAGTACTTAAGTGCGATTTCTCACATGACGCCGACATATAGGGTCTACGGCCTAGGGTAATATTTTTCAACAACCACAATACAAAATAATCCCTCAAAAACACGTTTGTTGCATGGGACCCCCGTTGGTTTTTATTTTATTACTGGCTGTCCCGACAAACTACGTTTCGCTTTATGATAAAAACTATCTTTTAAATCTTTTAAATTGGACCAAATTACTGATAGTTACAAAGTTTGATCAAAATCGGTTAAGCAGTTTCAGAGTTTATCTCGAAGATACACCGTGATACGGTGTTTTTATATATACAAAGTATAAGATGTTTAAAAATGCAAACAAATTCTAAACGCTATTTCCTAGCTTAGGTCGTTCAACTTTTGTTAAATGTATTGTTTTTGTTGCCAAAACTATAATGGAAGTGAATTTAACAGAAGCTTTACCAGGAAAAGGCAGAAAACGCAAAAGACAACCTGATGACCCGAAAAACAGGGCAAAAATTTACAGGTAAGTGATGTGAATTTAGCATAAAGATAAGATAAGATAAGAATTTAGCGTTATGATGACTACTTCAACGCCTAAGCGACAACCGGCTCCCTTGTTTTCCCCACGACTGAAGAAATTCCACTCTTCCGCTCGTATAAAATCCGTAGATTTTTAATTCATTTTGTTATAATAAATTAAAAATCTGAAGGAATTCATCATATTGTACAATTTTATCCCCGATGTAAATAAAGGGGTGTTAAAAGTTTGACCGCTAAGTGTATCCTTGTCATCGTAGCTTTTAAAAGGATGAACCAAAATGGATGCATTATTTAAAGCAATTTCCTAGCTTAAATCATTCTTGAATATACGTGCATACATATTATTACGTCTTTATCACTTGCGGGGTAAACAGAGCCTTATGCTATAAAACCTAAAGGCCACATTTAAAAAACTGAATCTAAATAGTGATGGGTCAGCCAACCACATCGCCTTGATATATCAAGTAATTGATAGGCAGTAAAGATGGAATAGAATTTACTAACATGACAAATGTTAGTAAATCTATTCCATCTTTATTGCGTCGAATCATTTTTATCCTGATTGTGATGATGTAGGAATTGAGCAAATTAAAAAAGTTTAATAGTAGATAAGTCCAACTGATGGATCTGATTGCACCCTCCTAACGAACACTACCTAAATATGGAGCCTCTTCAACTTCGGTGAACATTAATTTTGCATCGGGTTCGAACCCTGATCATAATAGACGGATTGAATCAACTCCGATGGTGGACATAGTTTTTGGGGCCACTGTGCTAGCGGGGACTCGGTGGTCTTTTGCGAAAAGCGCTTGAACCTCCCACATTCAGAGGGGCATCATCAAAGCCCATTCCATCCTGAAAAGATGGAGCCGAGCCTAAAGAATCCTTATCCTTACCCTTACTAATATTATAAATGCGAAAGTGAGTTTGTTTGTTTGTTTGTTACGCTTTCACGCCGCAACTACTGAACCGATCATCATGAAATTTTGCATACAAGTTCTCTGGAGTACGGAGAAGGACATAGGCTACCTTTTATCCCGGCAAAAAGTATTATTCCCGAGGGATCGACATTGACGCGGGCGGAGCCGCGGGCGAAAGCTAGTAATAAATATTACTTGCCGCAGATATTGGTAAATTCCACACCTCCAAATAAATAGGGATAGGGATGCCGGATGACTGAGTAGGAAAGATACCTAAATTAAAGAAATTCTCTCTGAAACACGTATGTGAACCAACGCTATGACATCAAAGTCCATTAACTTTTCTATCTTTTCCAATAAATTGACAAGTGTTAGCATCTAGCTAAACATACATACATACATAATATCACGTTTTTTTCCTTGCGGAGTAGACAAAATGTGGCCTGGTCTATAAGACCTTATGGCCACATTTAGCATGTTGTTGGAGGGCGTGTAGATGGAAAACGAAATCAAAATAGCGATGGGATTCTAGCCGCGTCGCCTATTGACAAGATTCCGCAGATTTTAGCCCAATCCTCGAAAGGCTTTTACGATCTGCGTGGGAAGAGAAACGGCTGGCACATTCTACGGTTTTTTCTTTTTTCCCAGACCAGCATGGAAATCTGACTAAAATTTATATATAAACAAATCATTATGCATGTACTGAATAGGTACTATAATGTTTGTATATCTACTCAATCATTCAAAACATGTAAATCATGTGGTAGCACTCAGAGTTATGAACAACGATAAATAGTGTACCGATCTAATTATTCCGCGGAGTAGCATAATCCATAAACAGTGCAAAGCATCAGTTAGTGATAAATCGGGACATTTTGTTGTACTCGCATGACAAATTCGGTTGTTAAAGTCACCTGCCGGCGATACCTGTCTGCACTAGTGTTTACGTAATGTTCAGTGAGCTTATAGCTTAATATGATTCTCATATTATTTAAAATTTTCCGGATGGAGGGTATTATTATACAGTTTTGTAAAGAGGACATTCTAAGAAAAAAATCATAGAATCTACATTTTATAATATTTAAATATAAAATGTAAACTCTACATTTCATATTTTATTTTATATAATCTACCTATTTGGCATCTTTTTCATACTACCTTCAAACGAGCAATTCTTGTACATTTATTTATATGTACTTAAATAAATAAATTTATAAATTTATTTCTATAATCTCGGAAACTGCTCTAACGATTTCGCTGAAATTTGGTATACGGGGGTTTTCGGGGGTAAACAATCGATCTAGATTAGTCTTAAGTTTAGGAAAACGCGTGTTTCCGAGTTTTCAAGCGTTTTTCTTTCCATGCAGAATATGGTCGATAATTTCGTCTTGCCAGCCACTGTCTCTCTGGTCTAGCGGTTTAACGCGGACGGCAAGAAACGAGTGTTACGAGTTCGAATCCCGCTCGGTGATTTAGGTACTTTTTTATATGTTGAAGTTTATATATTTTTTTATTTATATTGTTTTTAAGACAAGTAAAAAAAGTAGTTAATTTTTAAGATAATAAGTTTTATGCTTCCGAGTTTTTATTTTATAGAGACTTAAGAAGCAATAGTGCAAAACGAACAATTTATCGATACAAATTTTAAACGCAGTTCTCGGGTAGTTTTTGTGACGCCATCTCTCGGATAATGCCATAAAAGCTACTACTACGCCTCGTGCAATGCGTATTAACCTAAATTGAACCATAGCTCACGAGCTATGTAATAAGAGAAATTGACAATAGATGGTGTTACTCTGTGACAAGTGCTGTAAGGTAAATCGATTGTAAATAATAATTGTCAGTTCAGTAGATTATCACCTAAACACCACCATAATACAAAAAATAGTATTGACCGAGCAAAATTCGGTCGCCCAGGTACTGGAATATTATTTTTGAACATTTAAACTTTTGGTGTTGTCCCTAGTGAGAAAGAGAATAAGTTAATACAATGTTTCAGTTGGTTTAAGATATTCATAATAATAATAAATTGGTGCATTTGCAAATATATAAGTGTTACAGACAGAGTGTTACTGCCCTTGACTCAAACGCCCGGTGAAGTAGCAGTACCAGTAGTAGTACCAGCTCATAATCATGGCGCACGTGATAATCCGCGGCTCCAGCTCCAATGAAGAGAAACGACACACGGATTATTTTTTCTCGATATATTCTTTGTAAATCTTTTGCGCTGCTTGAATATTGCGATATAATGAGATGCTTCAATTACATTTTTAAAACAGAAATTTATACTTTTATGAATGTGTAGGTGTACATAATATCTGTAAGTACAATAAATACCAACCGATGTCTTTTACCAGTACTTTGATCTCATTTCCTCAGAATCTTATAAAGTTTATTATACGAATTACAAGCTTCTTTATCATGATAAAATACTTAATTAGACAAAGTTAATAAATGTGCGCTAGGTAATTCTTTTGTATGAATATCAGTCAATAACGACACAAAGAAATCATTTACACAATGTCAATCAAACACATTTTTCGGTTGTGTTCTAGAAAAATGTCCATCAGTCTTACTTAGTGAAGTTACTTTGGAAAGTTTGCTTACACCGCAGGCGGGGACGGCTCAGGTGACGCGCGACGGTGGTCGGCGACTCGCTCTCACAACATACATTTTTAATCTACTTAAACCTCAAGATTTTTGTTTTAGTTCAATTTTTTAATATATTACTATCCCAAGACAAGTCGACACTTCATTTGTCGGCATTATACGGCAATCCCGTTTGTCGAGCGCACCAAGTTGCCTGTTATTGTGGAATGTTTCACCTGCAAGCTCCCAACACTCCCGACCAGTAAGTAATAACATTTACACGAGGGAACTCACATCGAACTATTTGCACATTTGCCCCGAAATGGTTATAGTCGCTGCCGCCACAAATTACTGGCATATTTTTCACATTCAACATTTTATTTGTCTATTATTTTTTTCTTTATTATCGCAATAATTCACTGAACACTTGTGAAACATATTTAAATATCTAGGCAACCAAGATCCATTTTTCGTCGAAAACCATCCATACTCTACAATAACTTCTAATAAACTTCTAAATCTACAATAAATTGTTATACCGTATTATTTATATAATTTCAAGTGACCTTATTTAATGTAGTATAATGAACATTTTATATAATGCAAATTTACATTAATATTTATCTACTTAACATAATATTCTTCTGCTCTAATAATTATAATCTTTACTTAACATATGTTATAAGACGAATTTAACGACAACTCTCAAACTTAAATACATCAAGCCGTTTAGGCTGTAAAGCATCCCATAGAAATCTACATACATACCTAGATACAAAAAAAGCATAATCCTCCTTCTGACATAGTCGGGTAAAAAGAAATTGGTTACAAAGATTTAAAAAAAATTGGTTGCTCATAGGAAATGCGCGCTCATTTTTTATGAGTAACCATTTTTTTACATACATACATAGTATTAGACAGACCCTAGGTCTAGTACACTTTATGGCCACATATAGCTTGTTGGAGGGCGTGTAGATAATAATAATAATAATAATAACGTTTATTTTCTCTTCACAATGAAAGTATAAGGTAAGTAAAACTTATATAATGTTATCTAATTATCCTCAACTTAAGTTGTAACAATGTAGACTACATTGTGAAGAGACTAGTTCCTGTTATAGGTCCTTATGGACCTGTGTTACAGGTGACTAGGCCCCTCCCTCTAGACAATTATTGTTGTCGTTGCAGATGTAGGTAAGCAAACATTATTTCTATACTTTAGCCTATTTCTATTCTATTTGAAAGAGATTGTGCAATATTCTACTTATAACTAGCATGACTGTTTCGTTAGTTGTTATGAGTTCATTTGTCTGTAGTGTGTGTGTGTGTGAGTATGTAAGTAAGTAATTGAGTAAGTATGTGAGTGTGTGTTTGTGTGTTGGTAATTGGTGATCGATAGCATTGTTTTTCAATAAGGGATGGTAGCATTATATGTTTATTTCAATTAGGTTTTCTGTTTCTTCGTAGTTTAGTGTTTTTAGGTAAGTTATTATTGATTTTTTACAGCTATATTTATAGAGAGGGTATATGTTTAGTTGTTTATTTAATCTATTATAGAGGAGTGGACCAAGGAAGGGGAAGAAGGAGGAGGCGGTAGCTGTCTTGTAGGGGGGAAGTATACAGATGGTTCTTTTCCGACGCTTGTTTTTGAATTTGTTCGGATCAAATTGTATTTGGGAGTGTTGTTTTAAGGTGGTGTGCAAGATGTAAGTCTGTCTCACGGTTAGTACATCCCAGTATTTGTACAGGTCATTGGTCGGATATCGATAGGGGAAGCCCGCTGCTACCTTGAGAATGGATCTTTGTGCCCTTTCAACTTGTAGCAGATGTGTTTTGGCGGCTCCGCCCCAAGAAACAATGCAATAGCTCACAAGGGACTGGCATAGAGCGTTGTACACCATTGCAATTATTTTCCGGTTCGATATGTGTCTTAGAGTTCTGAAAATATAAATCAATTTACGTAATCTAGTTGCTAATGTGTCTATATGTGCTTTAAAAGAGAGTGTTTGATCTATAATGACTCCGAGATATTTCAGATTTTCTACTCTGTCAAGCTGGGGGCAGCTACAGTTTTGGACTTGTTGGTTGCATACATGAGCAGTTATTTTAAGGGTTGGTGGTGGTAGGAGATTGGATTTCATGCCAAAGGAAATAAATTTTGTTTTGCAGGTATTTAAGGTCAGTAGATTGTTTGCTAGCCAATTGCTTGTTTGGTTGAGGCCTGATTGGGCTTTATTGAAAGTGTCCTCCCATGTGTCACCAGTGAACAAGAGTGCGGTATCGTCGGCAAATGTAAAAACTTTCCCACCATCAAGTTGGAGTCGGCACAGGCTGTCTATATAGACCAGGAAGAGGGTGGGAGATATACAGCTTCCCTGTGGTACGCCACAGGAGATGTATTCTGCGTCGCTTGTCCAGTTCCCTATCCTGGTGCGTTGCGTCCTGTGACACAGGAAGTCTCTAAAAAGTGCCAAGGCTAGTCCTCTGACTCCTATGCGTTCCAACTTGATTAAAAGGCGTGGGATGGAGACCGTGTCAAATGCCTTTTTAAGGTCTAGGAATATTACCAAACACTTCTTCTTGGTTTCCATCGCTGATATGATAGAGTGGATAAGGTCCTGTACTACGTCATTGGTTGATCTATCGGCACGGAAACCATATTGACGTGTTGATAAAAGGTTGTTGAGTTCCAAGAATTTGGTCAGACGGTTGTTCATAATCCGCTCTAGGATCTTGGATAAAGCGGATAGGATTGATATAGGCCTGTAGTTGTCAACTAGTTCCTTGTCACCGTTTTTATGTATTGGCTTAATGAGCGCTATTTTAAAGGCCGAAGGGTAGACGCCCTGCGTGATAGCTAAGTTACAAATGTGGGTAATCGGCTCGACCAGTAGTAAAGCGTATCTTTTTATTACTCTACTGGATACTTGGTCTAAGCCCACCGCACATTTGTCCTTAAGTCCGGAGATGATCTGCAGGACTTCCTCCTCCAGGACCGGGGCCATCATCAAGCTGTGGGGGGGTGTGGGTAAGGGGTGGCTGTTTAAGCCGGAAGTATTTGGTGAAGTGACTTGGTTAGCCAGGTTCTTACCCACGTTTGCAAAGAAGGAGTTTACTTTGTTGACACTATCTTTAGGTCTGCTTTCGTTCACTAGTGACTGAGAGTGGTCTTGCGTGCTTTCTAAGCCGTTTATATTTTTAATGACTTGCCACAGGCGCTTTTGGTTATTTTTCGCATTGTCTATTTGAGACTTTTCATAATTCTTTTTAGCTTTTTTTAGGACCATAGTGCAGTATTTCCTGTAGCGCTTGTATGTGATTGCGACCACTTCATTATCAGGGTTCTTTTTAGTTTTTTTTATGAAGATTGTCCCTGTTTTTTATACAGCGTAGTAGGCCCCTAGTTATCCAGGGTTTGTGGATAATCTTTCTTTTAGGGGTTTTTGTTAGTTTGGTACACTTATTAATAGCAGAAGTAATGGTTTCTATGAGCAAGTCGGTGGCTGTGTTAGTATTCGAGGTGTTTAGGATGGGGCTGAAATCGATTTGCTGCATTGTTGAGTCTAAGTCATTGTAGTCGGTGATTTGTTTGGGTTTATTATGAAAAGTGAGGTTTTGTTTTAGGTTTAGGCTAAGGGCAACTGTAAAATGGTCGGTTGTTGTAGTCTCCACCACTAGACATGAGGTATCCAGCTTTGATTTAACTATCATGTGATCATAACACGTTTTACCATGGGTTGGTAGGCAGTGACAAGAAAGCATTCCGTGTACGGCCAGCATATCTAGATATTCATACTGTAGTTTATATGGGTTATTTGGTATTAAATCTATATTAATATCTCCACAGAGGACAATATTTTGAAAACTTTTCAATTTTGCAAGAGTTTGGTCTAGAGTTCTGAGAAAATTTGAGGTGTCTTTTTGGGCCGGTGGTCTGTATATTCCTACTATACAGGTTGACTGATCTAACTTAAGTACGAGACAGTTGGCATTCTCAATATGTGGTTCCTCAATGGTGACATTAAGGAATTTATTATAGTACATTACCACGCCCTCATTCTGGGTATAATTTCGTGTGGTAGAAGCGTGTAAGTAATTGTCCAAATCCAGTATATATTTATTAGAAGGGAGCCAGCATTCCGATAGAACAATTACGTCCCAAGGGATTCCTGACTCTTGTAGCACGGCTGTGAAGCCGGGCATATTTTCGTTAATACTGCGGATGTTTTGGGATATCACATTTAACGTTCTGCTGTTGTGTGTGATATGATTTCTGATCCCGTCCGCTTTGCATTCCATCACCTTTGCTATTTGAAAGGAATCCAGGTCCAGTGCAAATGATTCTATATTTTCCATTATTTGCTATAGATAAACAAGTAATGAATTTTGGTTGTCATGTAACTCATATGACAACACTTGTATAGATTTATTATGATTGTAAAGTGGCCTGAACCTGGATCCCATTTGCTTTTGTTTTGTTTTGTTATGTATATGTTCTGTAATGTGTGGTTAGTATGTGTTTTTGTTGTGTAGTGTGTGTTGTTGTATGTATTTTGTGTGAGACAGTCATGTATACTTCTTATGTTTACTAAATAAAATAAAAAATACTGCGTTATGTGCTTATAATAATATATAGATATTACGAATAATATATAGATATTACGAAAATGAAGGAGCCTGCGCATATTTCGGCATAATTTATACGGAAGTATATTAAGTAAGTAGATTCTACAAGTTAAGACTATGGTGTATGGGGAATGAGTAAGGGTATAGTTTTGTGTGTAAGGTGTTTGGTACGCCAATTCAATCAATTTCAGACACACGTTAACTACGTAAAGTGATATTATATAAGTATATAAATTAGTAAGCAAATAAAATAATCTAATTAATAGCTTAAAATACATAGTTCTAAATAAATGTACCTCTAGGGAATTACAGGCAAGATTTAGTCATTGTTTTGACTGTGGGAGTTTGCTTAGGTCCTCGTCCGAATCGATGCGTATTATGGGTAGTCCTTCCGTTTTACGCAAGTACACCCTCCCTTTTGCGGTCCAGCAGAAGGAGTACCCGTTGTCTCGAGCAAAGTGGCGGGCTTTGGAGCAGAGTCCTTGTGCCTTATACGTCAGTGTTTCGGACACATACACAGGTCTGTCTGCTTCCGTAATCTTAAGGTGCCCCATATGAAGTTTATCGCCTTTAGCCCGGCACCTGTTAAATTGCTTCACAGCTTGGAGGATTTTGTCTCTTTTGAGAACGCTGGAGAAATCAACAATAATGGTTTTCATACTATCTTTATTGTTGATTCGGTAGACGTCTTTAATTTCCGAATCTTGTAGGTCAACTTTAACAGCAGACGCCAGATTTTTAACAACTTTAGCAATAGCCTCTTTAGTTTCGTAGCCCTGCTCATCTTTTAGGCTCGGGACATTCCGTATTTGTAAACCACTAGATTTGAACTTTCTTTCGCATTCCTCTAATTTTTGTTCCAGCATATGAATCTGTTTTTTGTCTTGTTCTCTTTCATCTTTCAAGATTTTTAGCTCTTCTAAGGTTCTTTCATATTTATCGGAGAGCAATTGGATGCTTGCGATCAGGTCGGTATTATTTGTGTCATTTTGTTTCTTGATTTCGGAAAAGCGGTTTTCTAATTTGTCTGAAATGTTAATGAATTGGTCCATTATTTCTTGTCTGAGCTCGACAATGTCGCTGTCAACCTCGCGCCTTCGCTTTGCCCGCCCGCCGGTATTCCCAAACTCATTACGCTCCGCTTGAGTATCTGAATCATAGGCTTTTCCCGGCAAATTTGTTCTTGGAGCGGCAACCCGCGGCATTGTGGGATTAATATTATCAATATCGGCATTAAAAGAAGTTGGTGTGCTTGGGGGAGTACGGCGGAGAGACATGATGTTGGTAACTTGCTGTTTCGTAGAAGAACTAGAATGTAGAATTCGTATTAGGCTTGTATCACACGGAGATTAGTGCAGTTGCGCCACTCCGTAGCGACCAAACGTCGTAGTGCAGAAACCGCCAGATGCGTGTCCCCACACTATTATTCGTAGCACACTGCGTTGTGTTGTCGTAGCTCAGTCTACGCAGCGGCGTAGACGATGTACGAGTAGGTGTTAGAAATGGATACACGTGTGCGGTTAAGATGTTGTAATATCTACCTTTATTTCCAGCAAAGGTTACGTGCGGTCAGTGTTCTAGGTTGCGCTTTCTGCCGATGTCAGCTGCCACTCGATGATATTTTAATTTTCGAATTTTAATATTTGGTTCAATCCAAAAATGCACCGAAAGTTAGTATTAACAAAGATCACTTTTGAATACTCGGAAAGAAATAAAGTATGTAAGTAGCGAGTAACACGTCTGTCTATTATGATGTCTCGATCGAAAGGGTAGATGGAAAACGGAATCAAAATAATGACGGGTTGCTAGCCGCATCGCCTATTGACATGATTCCGCGGAATTTCGCCCATGCCTTCGATCGGCTTTTACGATCTGCGCCGGAAGAGAAGCAGCTGGCACATTCTACGTTTTTTTCTTTTCTCCCAGACCAGCATGGAAGTGTTTTTTTTTATGTATTTAAATTATGTATTTTTTTTAACATTATTGTATAGAAACAATAATCCTTATCCTTATCCTTACTAATATTATAAATGCGAAAGTGAGTTTGTTTGTTTGTTTATTTGTTTGTTTGTTTGTTTGTTTGTTTGTTTGTTTGTTTGTTTGTTTGTTTGTTTGTTTGTTTGTTTGTTTGTTTGTTTGTTTGTTTGTTTGTTTGTTTGTTTGTTTGTTTGTTTGTTTGTTTGTTTGTTTGTTTGTTTGTTTGTTTGTTTGTTTGTTTGTTTGTTTTTTGTTTGTTTGTTTGTTTGTTTGTTTGTTACGCTTTCACGCCGTAACTACTGAACCGATCATTATGAAATTTTGCATACAAGTTCTCTGGAGTGCGGAGAAGGACATAGGCTACCTTTTATCCCGGGAAAAAGTACTATTCCCGAGGGATCGACATTGACGCGGGCGGAGCCGTGGGCGAAAGCTAGTAAAAAATATTTACAAAAAAATTACATACATTTAAATCCTGTGTGTAACCAATTTTTTTTACAGGAACGAATTGACAATATGTTAAAATAAAAAGAAAACTGAAATATAGTTTCTTCGAGCTTTCAATCTTAATTTAAAATAAAATTACGTAATCGTTACTGTTGCAGCTGATTATTTATGATATTCGTTAAAATACATAATCATAAGGATACATATTAAAATCCCCAAAAACACAACACCTTTATTTAAAATGTGCGAGCCCAAAATACCCGAACTCAAAATACCTTAAGATTTAAAATACCTGAACCGATTACACCTTACTGTACAATGCCAGAATTTGAAACACTAAAACATTATTATATCAGATTTTTAAAATACCAAACCTTTAAATATTATATTTTCAATTAACCTTACATTAAAATTTCAAAATATGAAATGCATAAAATAAATAACCCAACCTAACCTAATACTCGTATTCTGGTAGCAGCTTGATACTGATGGCGATTTGTTTTCTGGTGGGGTCGCAGTTCTAACCCAACCTAACTTACTATGCTGGTAGCAGCTCGTTTCTGACGGCGATTCGTTTTCTGTTCGGATCGCAGTACTAAGCCAACCTAACCTAATATTCTGGTAGCAGCTCGTTTCTGTCGGCAATTCGGTTTCTGGTGGGGTCGCAGTTCTCACCTAACCTAACTTAATATTCGTGTAGCAGCTCGTTTTTTCTTCGAACTTATAAAATCAGTTAAATTAGGTTAAGTCTTTTTAAAGTCAGTTATTTATGGATATAAGGTATTCTGTAATTAGATGTTTTGAGCTTGAGCTATTCAACCATAAGGTAAGTTAAATATTTTATTTTTTAAATACTTGGTATTTTAAATATACGGTATTTAGAATTCGGGTATTTTGGGCTCGTACATTTTAAATAAAGGTGTTATGTTTTTTGGGATTTTAATATGTACCCAACCATAAATATGATTTTTTAATGTTTCTTTCTTTTCCTTTTATATATGTATATATAACCGTTTTTTTATTATAGTAACCAATTATTTATTGGTATATTATAGTAAATTAACGTTATATAATAAGAGCATTTGGACAAGTGATAATTATAAAAAGAAGATTCTATATGACAAACTAACGTTTATTTTATATAACGTTAATTCGTCAAGTTAACGTTATATATAAAGAGCATAGAGACGTGCCATAATTATATAAAATGAACAGTAGACTAAAAGTTATTAGAGAACATGATGGTTATATGATAAAAATGTAAGATGATATTAAATTGGGTAGTGCGTCTTTATACAAATCGAAAATTATATACCTAATTTGAGCGTTATTGTAATTCAACCCCCACCCTTCGAGATATAGCTAGATATGTATAAACAATAATTGCTCGTGATAATATTAAATTATGCTCAATTCTAATGACGATCCATTCTAGCTACTAATGTTATAAATACTAATGTGAGTTTGTTTGTTAAGCTTTCACACCTTTCAACCACTGTCTGAAAACCGATCTTCCTGAAATTTTGCATACACATTGTCTAGTGTACGGAAAAGAACATAGGAGTTTCACCAGAAAAAAAGTATTATTCCTGAACATTAGCACGAGTGGGGCCGCAGGCGAAAGCTAGTATAATATCCTACCTCATGTATGAAGCGGGCTTCGAATGTGCCATAAATCAGTTTACGCGGATTGAGATTATATCAGATAGGATAACCAAAACAAAACTTATAACAAAAAGTTGTATAGATCGTGTTTGTTCGCGACGTAGGGTCGCGCAGCTCCTCGCGAACGTTACGATCTGCCGTGATTGATGTCGCACCCGCCGACCACTTAATAACCGGTTTCGCTGCAGTCTCTGACGCGCAAACTAATACAAATGCACAATGTGATTATGAAAAAGTAAGAAATGAACTTTGTAATATTGAATGGAACCCTGTTTACGACCTTGTAAATCCAAACGACATACTAAACTTTATAACAAATAAATTTGAAAATGTTTATAAAAAATGTAAAAAAACTGTGAAAATTAAACAAGGTAGCAGACAAAATTGTGAATGGATAAGTAATAAAATCATTTCGATGAGTAAAAAGAAGGAAGAATTATATGCCATATGGAAGAAAGATGAAAGTAATTTGTCAAATCGATTATTATACAATACTTACAGAAATAAAACTAAAAAACATATAAACACAGTTAAAAATAATTTTATAAAAAAACAAATAATGAAAAATTTCAAAGACCCCAAAAAAGTATGGAAAATCATAAATAGTCTATGTGGTAAAATAATTAATTCTATTGATAATATTATACTAAAATATTTTAGATATGGTACACAATCTATTGCTAACAAATTCGCAAATGAGTTTCGTAATAATGTTAAAAGTATATTAAGTGACTGTGATAAGTCACTCATTTGTAAAGAAATGTACAGTAACCATTCCAACATTAGCATGAGATTGAATACTGCGACAAACGAGGTCATTCATACCTACTATAATTAAAAAAATAAATTCAAACAAAAGTCCCGGTTATGATGGTATCCGTGTATCTGACATACAATATATAAATCATGATATCACACCGGTCATAACACATTTAATAAATGCATGTATTGATAAACAACTGTATCCTGATAACCTAAAAATTGGAATAATAAGACCCATTTTTAAGAAAGGTAGTCACACTGATATAATTAACTATAAACCAATTACAATTCTGTCTTTCCCCAACAGTTAAAGGACGAGCTAAATTCCAAATTTTGTGTTTTGGCTCCAAACATTAAAATTATTGACGACCATTCTCTTCGCCTCCTGGGGGCACCGGTGCTGGAAGATGCTTTCACAAAATTTGTGGAAGACCAGATGTTGCTTTTTAATGAATCTTCCAGCCGTCTAGGCGACATCAACCCTCATTTGGCATATACTATCATGAAATTCTGTATGTTTGTACCCAAAACCACCTACATGCTTCGGTGTACTCCACTATGTACCCACAACCAACTTCTGTCTCTCTTAGATAACACCGTAAGGGAGGCAATAATTAAATTATTCAACTGCTCCCTTAGTGACAGAAGTTGGGATCAAGCTTCATTACCCATACGGCATGGTGGTCTTGGTATAAGAAAAATTACAAATGTAGCACTACCAGCATTTCTGTCATCGGTCAATGGTACACGTAACCTCATTGGTAGAATTTTAGACCCGTCGTTTTGCGACGTAGAGGTTACTGGCCTAGCCGAGGCCAGAGATGCTTGGTGTAATGCAGTCGGTCCGAATTGTCATCTACCCCTAAACCTGGCTTCTCAGCGACAATGGGATGAGCCGCTCTGCGTGCAGGTCCGTGATACCTTATTGGAGACTGCTAGCAGCGATGCAGAGCGGTCTCGTCTCTTAGCTAGCTGCGAGTCAGAGTCGGGCTACTTGTTGAATGCGATCCCATCAGCGTGCGTAGGGACTCTCTTGGAAAGGACCACATTTAGTTTGGCCGTGAGTCTTCGTTTAGGGGCCAAGACAAATGAACCCCATCGCTGTCGGTGCGGGGGAAATGTTGATTCCCTGGGCCACCACGGCCTGGCATGCCGCCGCAGTGCGGGACGTTTTTCACGTCATGCCGCCCTCAATGATGTCATCCGTCGTGCCGTTGCCTCCGCGGGGGTGCCAGCGGTGCTTGAGCCCGCTGGTATCGCTCGAGATGATGGCAAGAGGCCCGATGGCATGACACTTATCCCATGGAAAAACGGGCGGTCGCTTGTATGGGATGCCACTTGCGTGGATACTGTGGCCCCATCCCACTTACAAGCGACCGCCCGCAGAGCGGGCGCGGCTGTAGCGACGGCGGAGAAAGAGGAGTAAGAGGCGCAAATATGCTACTCTAAGCGAGCCTTATATATTTGTGCCCTTCGCCGTGGAGACTTTAGGGCCTTGGGGTGCGGAGGCCCGACAAATTTTCAAAGAGATCTCCGCACGCCTAATCGACGTTTCCGGTGACCTAAGGGCAGGCGCGCATTTCGGGCAAAGACTGAGTCTGGCCATCCAGCGAGGAAATGCCGCCAGCCTTTTGGGCACTCTGCCAGCAGACCGCAGCGATTTGGCAACCATTTTTTATTTGATTTGATGTGTGTGTGTGTGTTCTTTTTATTTTTAATTTAAGTTTTAATTTAGATTTTTAGTTTAAAATTATTTGTATGTCAATTAATTAGTGTTTGTTGTTTTGTTTTAATATATAGTATTCTGTCTGCTATTGATAAAATTATTGAAAGGTTTTTAGTAGTGAAATTAACAAATATTTATTATCAAACAATATTATAAATTCCAAGCAGTTTGGTTTCCAAAAAAACAGGAATACCTCTCAATTACTGTCACAGTTTACAAATGAGGTTAACAGTCATCTGAATCAAAAAAAACACGTACTTGTTGTTTTTATTGATTTCAGCAAAGCGTTCGAAACTTTAAAATATAATATATTATATAACAAGCTTGAGCAGGCATGTATTCGTGGGCAATTATTAGAGTGGTTCAAGAACTATCATGCTAATAGAAAAACAGCTGTCAAAATTGATGTCAAATTAAGCGACATGATACCGACTGATGAAGGCACGGCACAAGGCTCGATAATTGGACCTACTGAGTACTTATTATATGCCAATGATATGTGTTATATTATTAAAGAGGGTTCTGTATACCAGTTTGCTGGTGATACTTGCTTAGTAGTAGCGCACAAGCATATACAGAAAGCGCAAGAGCTTATGCAAAACAGTTTCGATCTCTTGTGCCAATGGGCACATGATGCTGGCTTACATATTAATGCACAGAAAACAAAATTACTACACATACACACACCTTACCTAAAAACACCTACTGAACCTACTATAGTTGCCCACGAACATCAATGCCTACATACTACAGTGAAACCATGTAAATGTAAAAAAATAGAACTAGTTAAGGAACACATCTATCTAGGACTTATAATTGATACGAGTTTCAGTTGGAAACCCCACATCAATTATATTTGTACTAAACTTAGATCAGTTATGTCTAAATTGTCTATTTTGAAATATAAACTTCCATATCATATTTTGCGCATGCTGTATATGTCACTGGCGGATAGCATTATTAACTATGGTATAAGTAGTTATGGCAGAACATACAACACACATATTGAAAATATTTTTAAACTACAATTAAGGTTACTCAAGATTATTACCCCGACTAAGATAAAAAATAAATATAAACTTAATTATAAAGAATTATTCAATTATTGTAAAGTTATAAACGTATATGATAAAGTAAAAATGGAAATAGTGTGTGAAAACCTACAACAAATTAAACATTTAAAAGTAAGTACTAGGAGTGCGGGCTTGCGTAATTTATCATACTTATCTAAATATACCCTACCGTCATATAATAACGTTCACGGTAAAAGGATGTGGGAGTATTTTCTGCCATGTACACTAAATGAATATCCTAACAATATTATTGATCAAATAAGTAATATAGATAATGCTACCAAATGCAAATATGTGCTTAAAAATCACATACTAACAACAAATAATTGAAACGAGTAGTGACTCTTTACCACATATAAACCTATATAGGTTATATAATAATGTAACTTTCTTGTAAAACTTGAATAAAGAACTATAAAAAAAAAATATATAAGTAAGCTCTGTATCTAAGTCTAACATATCGCTTGCACGTCAAGTAACAGAGATGATCTTATAATTTGATTTGAGAAGCTGCCTCTCACAATAGTCATTAGAAAATTACTTAATAACCTCCCAGCTAGTAATAGCTACCTGCAGCTGCCCGTCTGGATTTCCAGCGTAATTCGCCGCAACTTTATTTATTTATTTTCACCGTTATTACAGGCTTACCTATTGCGATTTGTGATAGAGTTGCAAGAAGAAACAATTCCTTTGGTAGCAAATTATTATAAAAATTCCCTTGTGAATTCACCCAGAGTACAACAATATAGATCGATATTACTCCATACTCGGTTATGTGTACGCATCACTCACGTCAGCGGCGGCATCTCCTGCATGCAGCAGATTGGTCCGAGCGCAAGACACGGCCAGCAGCGGCGGGCGGCGGCGGACCTACCTATCGAGCAAGTACAAACAAACCAAAACCAATACATGTGCATTAATAAGTTTCCCTGTAAACAATTTAAATTGGTACTCAGTAAGTGCCAGATGTCTTCTAACTACTACTTCGTTGTATCCAACTATACCCAGAATTAATAAAGTTGGATACATTAAATGACAGAAAAGATAAGCTCCATGTATCCTTCTGTACAAGTACTCAAAAAGCTCATTTTGTACACTTTCCAACATAAGCCCATATTTATCTTCCCGTAGATCCCAGATGACCGAGTTCACCTCCAGCTGATTACCGAACAGTGAATTATTGTATGTCGGTGATGTCTTTCACTGTACGCAAAACAAACTGTTGCCTAAAACTAAGTTTACCCTGCGCGGGGTGTCAGCCCGAACACCGTCACCCCGGCAATGGGACAAACCAAACATACATACAAACAAATTACGCTCTGCTACCAGAGAATGCTTATTAAACTATGTTACTCTGTGGGTGGGTCAGCCCAACAAACGGTTACCCCTTCAAGGGGAAAAACAAACTTACATACAAACAAACTACGCAGATCTGCTACCACCCTAGATAAAGGTCTAGGGACCTCCTAACCTAATAATAATCTAAATTAAAATATATTAAACTAACTTACATTTATATCTTCTTCGAACGCCCTCGTTCGGCAGGATCCAGAAGCTTCCTTCGGGGTGGGAGACGCCCTCGACCTCTTCCGCGGTCTCAAGGCAGGCGCGCACGAATTGGTTCCCTACTCTCCCCTCCCTGAGCTTATTTGTAGCCCCAAACGAATATGACGATAGTTAGCACTCCACCAAAAAACATGTGATTTAAAAGTCAAATTTATGGGTTCCGACACAACCCCCAACGCCGCGTCCATGCGGTTGTCAACCAATTGACAATTACACTGATTTTACACATATATCTCGTACTTAGTCTATGGCACACTGCCTCACAAACAATAGGTCAACTCAAACGAAGGTATTTAATTAACTATAGTCACTGAATATTTCACAAACCAAAAACCGTATTGAGTCCAACGCTGACTCACGTGACACCCGCGTGTCAATGAGAATTTCTGAGAAATATTGTATCTAATCTATGGCACACTGCCTCACAAACAATAGATCATCCCAACAGGGGCATTTATCAAACTATAATCGATTCACAATTCACCCGGAACTCCATGATGAATGACAAACAAACAAAACGATGCTGGCGCCGCGCCGGCTCAACGTGACACGTCCATCGCGTCAAAGAGATTCTGAGAACTGTTTTGCCCGTCCGTGAGCGAGACCGCTAACTCATACACAGCCTCAACAGGCAGGCGGCCGTCGCCTTGCCGCGTGATACAATTTTATAAAACCCATGTGGGTATACGCATATAAAATATCTGCGCCGGCGCGGGAATTCATTCTTTACCGAACATCCCCTCGTCCCGGTCTGAGAAGCAGACCGCTAGCTTATTCTACGGGGAGTCGAGAAAGGGAGGACACGGCTCTCCGCAGAACCGAACCCTCGACCAACACCTCAGCCACACGCGGAGTTCCGTCTCCGCCAAAAATCAAACGCAAAATGCGCCCTCGGCGCCAAAGTAATGATGGTAAATTTACCTCTTTTAACAATACCAAATCTCCCTCCCTGGGTGGCTCAGTCCTGTCTGTCCATTTCACTCTTTGTTGTAACAAATGCACATATTCAAGAGACCAGCGACTTCAAAAGTTCTGGCTCATTTGCTGCAACATTTGAAAACGTGACAACCGCGATGTACGTTCATCCCTCCACGGGTATTCGGGTAGGGCATTCAAAGGCCCTCCCACCAAAAAAATGACCAGGAGTGAGGACTTCCAAGTCATTTGGGTCCTGAGATAATGGACAGAGAGGACGAGAGTTGAGGACCGCCTCAACTTTACAAACTACTGTGGCCAGCTCTTCAAACGTTAGAGCTGTTTCCCCTAAAGTGCGGCGGAGGTGGGTCTTTGCCGATTTCACAACGGCTTCAAAAATCCCTCCCCAGTGAGGGCAATTTGGGGGGGCTGAACCTCCAAGTTACCCCCCTTTGGTCAAATTGCTGCAATTTGACTTAAACTATTTCAATTCTTATCAATAAATTCACAAGCATCCTTAATATAATTTACAGTGCCCTTGTAATTTGTGCCGTTGTCGGAACGAATGAGTGAAGGTAGACCTCTACGCGACACAAAACGATCTAACGCAGCGACGAAGGCTTCCGTAGTCAAAGCTGACACCACCTCCAAGTGGACAGCCTTGGTAGCCAAACAAACAAATACACACAAATACCCTTTTACAGCTCTTCGGGCTGACCAAATCCAAAATTCCCGCTGCAAAATAGCCAGCAACGCACCGCACCCTGCATGAGCGTTCCGAATGTGTCGATCAGACACCAATAGTTGCACCAAGGGTCCGCCTTCCGGAGTCGGCCACCAAGCCGAAGAAGCCCATCTGAGTCGATGAAGGGGTTCAAACGAGTGACCGCGCCCTTCAACTTAGCGCGTCCATCGCGCAAAACACGAAATTCCGACTCAAACCGTATTTAGGAAACCCGGTCTCCCACAAAAACCTCTAAGGTAAACATTGATTTATCGAAACCGCGTTCGAAGTGGGTACTGACCCATCAAAGACAGTTCTCATTTTGCCTGTCGAGGCCTTCACAACAGCATGGTGTGGCAGGAAATAATGCTCAGTTGAGCTCCACAAGCGTCCTACTATGCCCTAGGCTAGGACGAGAAGCAACAAAAGGTAACCTGGTTACCAACCGACCGGAAGACAATCTTTCCGTATTAGCCTGATAAAAGGCCTCACATTCTGCGTGGTCCGGATCCATCCTGGAGACCATAGGTGGCTCCTCCACCTCCCAAAACCTTTGCATGGTCTTGGCCAAAGACGCATTCGCGAGAACTGTTGGCTCCTCCATGGAGTCATGATCAAAGACAGGGCCCATCAGGGCGAAACCAAAAATTGTAGACACTGCCGTCAGTGAAGAAGAACCCAGAGCCTTCTGGGTGCCCAATAAAATCCAACCCAATACGTCCGAACCCAGGAGCAAGTCTACTGGGGCGGGATGAAGAACAAATGGGTCTGCCAATTCCAGACCTGACACTAAAGACAACACGCCCGGCGGTATGTCTGTAGAGGGCTGCCAACCCGCAATGGTATCCATTACCACAGCCGAAGTCGTGATTCTCGCTGTCGAGGACTTCAGCGACGAAAATGTGACAAGTGTCTGTCCCGTCAAACACTTCACTTTTATACCACCAACTCCAAGAAGTGGCACAGACGAGTCCTCCACGACTAAACCTAATTTATGTGCCACTCTAGTGGTAACCCACGTAACCACGTTGTCAGCTTCTCCTTTTTTATTAGTTTGGATTACTATGGATAGTATGGATAGGTATAATGCTGTCGTATAATAATGATGAATTGACTTTGGATTTTAATTTTCTTATGTCACTCAGATACGTCAAAGGGGAAGGCCTAGAAAGCGATGGCGCGACGACCTCGACGTTTTTCAATGTGGATGGTCTGAAATTGCATTGGACAGAAACAAGTGGAAGGAAATGGGGGAGACCTTTGCCCAGCAGTGGGACAATATAGGTTAGATAAAAAAAAAAAAAAAAAAAAACTTATTATTAAATTTTTTTTTGCTATATGTTTGCAGGCAAACTCATGCCTTGAGTTCATTCAAATGACGATTTTTTTTAATGAACCGATTTTAATGAAACAAACTTTAAATGTTTTGCTGAGTTAAAACAAAGCAATTGGTGAAAGTTTGAAATAAATCGGTTCAGTATTTTCGGAGATAATCGTGATCATACATACAGAGAGACAGACAGACCGTCCGACAGAGAGAATAGAAAGCAAAAAAATTTTTTGCTTTCTATTATTTTTTTCAAGTGTCCCTCTATCCATTTCAGTCAAAAATTCTAATTGTACAGACAACAAATTTTTACTGTTTTATTATATGTATAATATAGATATCGATATAGATATAGATATAGATATAGATATAGATACAGATACAGACACAGATACAGATACAGATACAGATACAGATACAGATACAGATACAGATACAGATACAGATACAGATACAGATACAGATACAGATACAGATACAGATACAGATACAGATACAGATACAGATACAGATACAGATACAGATACAGATACAGATACAGATACAGATACAGATACAGATACAGATACAGATACAGATACAGATACAGATACAGATACAGATACAGATACAGATACAGATACAGATACAGATACAGATACAGATACAGATACAGATACAGATACAGATACAGATACAGATACAGATACAGATACAGATACAGATACAGATACAGATACAGATACAGATACAGATACAGATACAGATACAGATACAGATACAGATACAGATACAGATACAGATACAGATACAGATACAGATACAGATACAGATACAGATACAGATACAGATACAGATACAGATACAGATACAGATACAGATACAGATACAGATACAGATACAGATACAGATACAGATACAGATACAGATACAGATACAGATACAGATACAGATACAGATACAGATACAGATACAGATACAGATACAGATACAGATACAGATACAGATACAGATACAGATACAGATACAGATACAGATACAGATACAGATACAGATACAGATACAGATACAGATACAGATACAGATACAGATACAGATACAGATACAGATACAGATACAGATACAGATACAGATACAGATACAGATACAGATACAGATACAGATACAGATACAGATACAGATACAGATACAGATACAGATACAGATACAGATACAGATACAGATACAGATACAGATACAGATACAGATACAGATACAGATACAGATACAGATACAGATACAGATACAGATACAGATACAGATACAGATACAGATACAGATACAGATACAGATATTATGTTTACACAAAAATAAAGACTTCGCAACGCCCTGCCTGGCACCATGTACTTACTAACACAATATTTGCCACCACCTATTGTTATCATGGACATGTAAGCGAGAAATAAAGAAAAACTGTTATAAAAAATAAGTACATACGAGTATATATTTCGAATTTAGATAAGTTTAGGTAGATATGCAATTGGAAATTCTTATTGCGAGAAAGTTAATTAATGAATCTTAATTAAATCTTCGAAGGATTAGTTAATCTGCTTTTACAACTTTGCGGTTTAATACAGAAATATAAGTTATCTTAGCGGTAAAATAAACTGGGTTTAAATTTAATGAGGAATAAGACGGTAAACCGGTAAAGCTGGGATCCAAAAATTGTAGCCAATATGGAGGAATGAAGTAAGGTAGATCACGGCGGGCACGTAGATAATGCGAAAGGGGCTCATTACACTGTATTGACACCGACAATGCCCTTTAACATATTCTCACTGAGATCCCAAAGATTGAGCCATGAAATTAAAAACGATCACTTTGAAGAAATTTATTCCAGGCACGAACTGCTCTCCCATTCCGCGTAGGAGATTTGCTCGTTTAATTTTATGAAATTATTGAAGAAACACTCAATTCTTGTCAAAGCCGGGGTTTAATAGCATGCTAGCATTGATTACATTTGCGTTAGTAAAAGTAATGGGTGAGTACCACGTTGAAGCTTTTAACATAGATCTTTTATGTTTTTACTCGGCACATATGTTAAATTACATAAAACCAATGTTATTACGGGGCCCCCGATTAGATTAAACTCTACCCGTTAACACTCAACCTCATAAATTACTCAGGGAAAACTTTCTGAAAGAATTTTCCAACTTCACAACAGTAAAAATCGGAGAAAAGTGCTCACTACTATTTTAAGCTTTTAACTTGCATTTAAGTTTAAGAAGAATTATGAATCGGAATTGAAAAGATGTAAAACTTGAAGTGTCGAAGTTACTATTCCTACTGCATTATTTATGCCGCACTGAAATTTGTATGTGTTGATATTTGAGTTATTTTATTACTGAACATCACACAGGAAATCAAACGATACATCCATACTTTTAAGGACTAAATCTATTGACGCATTTAGGAGTTACGGTGGAATAAAGAAACTCACGTGCATAATACTTACATGAACTCTCAAAAATATTATACTCCCTTTTTTGGGCACTCATTTAACTGGCCAATTTTTTTTTAAACTACTCATATATTTTCAGGTGCGTATCTATACATATAATAAAACAGTAAAAATATTTTGTCTCTACATTTAGAATTTTTGACTGAAATGGATAGAGGGACACTTAAAAAGAATAATAGAAAGCAAAAAATTTATTTTTAGAATTTTTTGTCTGTCTGTCTGTCTGTCTGTCTGTCTGTCTGTCTGTCTGTCTGTCTGTCTGTCTGTCTGTATGTATGATCACGATTATCTCCGAAAATACTGAACCGATTTACTTCAAACTTTCACCAATTGCTTTATTTTAACTCAGATTAACATTTAAAGTTTGTTTCATAAAAATCGGTTAGTTAAAAAAAAAGTTATCGTCATTTGAATGAATTTAAGCCATTAGTTTGCCTTGCCTGCAAATATATAGCACTTACTTATATATTATAAGTGACATAGGAAAATTACATGCTAAACGTGGCCTTCAGGTCTTATAGACCTAGGCTCTGTCTACCCCGTAAGGAAAAAAGACGTGATACTATGTATGTATAGTCTTCTTTTCACGCTTCAACCATTGAACCAATTTGGATGACATTTGGTATGGGGGTAGTTTGAGACCCGGGGAAGGACATAGGGTATCTTTTATTCCGGGAAATTCTACAGTTCCTGAGGGATGGACACTAACAGCGGCGACGTAGCCGCGGGCAAATCTGACTTATATATCAACGCAACCGAAACTGCTGCGCCTAGAAACGTGAAATTTGGTACAGGGGTTTTTATAATGATGTGAGTGAGCGCTAAGAAAGGAGCGTCTGTTGTCCTTTTACGCTTCAACCATTGAACTGATTTGGATGAAATTTGGTACGGAGGTAGTTTGAGGCCCAGGAAAGGACATAGGGTATGTTTGATTCCGGGAAATTCTCCTGTTCCCGAGGGATCGACACTAACGCGGGCGGAGCCGTGGGCAACAGCTAGTGTTATCATAAAATCGTCGTAGTTACTTAAATTTTAAACGGATTCATATTACACAACAAACGCATTTATGTTCGCAGCTCAATAATTTATGGCGAAGTGAATAACTTTTGCACTTTTTCACCCCGCTTGCCAGCCACATGTCCTCTATTAGTACTCGAAACTCACGCTCTCCATTATCTCTGCGACCGTATTTGTTTTAATTTTTCTCACATTTTTGCCCAAAACACGCACTGAGTTTCGTATATTTAGTGCACTGACTGCGAAACAAAAGTGTAGAGCCATGTTTTTCATGTTCAGCGACTGAAGTTAGAAAAACATTCCTTGTCGTCTTTTTCGTACGAGTTCCGCTAATGTTCAGTAACAATAATTCGGAAGCACATTTCTTCCCGGCCTTTAACGCCATAACTGGCGAGTAATGACCTCATCATATAAAGAACCAAAAATATCGCAAACGCAATTCGTCATGTCATTATGCAAGGAAAGGGCGAACTTTACGAGTATAATAACGTGAGATGTCTGACTCGGTGTGCTGGTGAACCAAACGTTCTTTATTGTGCCGTGTTTTATGTGAACGATTAACCTTTTAATGTTAGCGGACCGGCCAAATGAAAACCCTTTCGAAAAATATTTCCCGTAGTTATTCGTCCCTGTCCAGGATTCATCGGTAAACTGCACAACTTGATTTTGGTTTGGAAAAACTGCTAATAAAAAGAAAGGAATCGTAGTTATTGTATTGTTAAACATAAAGTTTACAAAACCATTTCCATAGAATTAAAAATGTGATGAAGGCAAATTGTAATTTCGCGGTGCCTACGAAACTAAATTTATTTTTGATAAGTGCTGCCTGATCGCGTTGTTCTTGTCAAATCATGCGGTTAATGAAAGACCTTGTCCGTGCCGTCATCTGCATTCTCTAAATAAACCCCTTTACAATTTAACTTTATTTCTTGTGAGAGTGGACGAAAAAATCGAATAAGAATTACTGGTGTAAAATGAAGGTGAACGTGACGTGGCTTAGAAATGTGCTCATCAATATGCTCATTGTGGTAGCACAATGATAGCAATCGCAAGATTCCTTCAGAAACTTCTACTCGATCTCGACATACGTGATATTTACCTACCTAACGCATTCAGGTGTTAATCAGTATATTATATTATAAGATATTGGGATCTGTTGTTTTATTAATCTTCTTTTTAAAATAAATCACCGTAAAGTTTTAATTAAATTTAGAATTTGAAATTCCAAATTTATATAATGTTGATAGTTATAACTATACTAGGTTAATAAAAACCTCTAGCGTAAAATCTGATGTACCTACATATTTAGGGGAAAAAAAAATTGTAAAGTTGCCTCCAAATCACGTGTAATTTACTCGGTATACAGCATTATTCACCAAATACATTAAAATTAACCTTGAAATGTTTTGATTATAATTACTGTTTTTCTATTTAAACTTTTATAAAGTAAAGATTTTGTTGTTAAATTCAGTCTATATACCTTCTTTTAAATTTTGTTTCACTTGCCAATATCATCTACTAGCTTTTGCCCGCGGCTCCGCCCGCGTTAATGTCGATCCCTCGGGAATAGTACTTTTTCCCGGGATAAAAGGTAGCCTATATCCTTCTCCGCACTCCAGAGAACTTGTATGCAAAATTTCAGAATCAAAGACAAACAAACAAACTCACTTTCGCATTTATAATATTAGTAAGGATAAGGATATAGCCAGTAATCTGCACAAACCTTAAGCAAATATTTTAACGAATACCAGCTATCTACAGGTATTTTGAAACTAATGGAGCTTTCTTGAGATACATGTAAACACCTTATTTCCCATGCCTATCCAGTAAATGTTCAGATATAAAAATAGCGAAACCGTTCTAAGAAAAAATATTAAGAATGTTTTTTTCGTCTCCTGTAAAGTCGACTTTTTGTAGAAGATGGTCTTGGTTCTAAAGCGTCAAAATATTAAATAACCAACATTTAGACTCAACCTTACGGCAGCGGCGCGATACTCTTGCTGTAACAAGTGCAAGTGAGGAGTTTGATGTCAGCTATCTACTGACACGGTAATACTGACCAAAGCTAGGTGGCGTTTTGATAATTAGATAAAGCTATAGAGCGTTTGTTACTTTAAACCTGCAGTTACTTTCGTCCACGGCACCCCTACTTAATAGATAATTTTAAAAGTTGTTAGTTTCTCAAACACTTATAAAAATGAGTATATTTTTATTGCATCTTATTGACACTTAGAAAAGCAATGTGTTCCGGATTCCAGTTGCAGACCTAAGAGTATTCCGCTGGGATATTGTCCTGGGTCCAGTCGAGGTCCACCGGCTGCCCTGTGCGGGCGCTCTGTTCCGCCGCAGTCGCGAGTTTGCTCACGGCCAGAGTCTGCCAGCTCGTCACGTCCATGGGTACACCTTCTGTTAATGTGAATTAAATATTTTCTAAACACATTTTAATGACGATCCGGCATTTTATAAGAAACTAGCTGTCGCCCGCGGCTCAGCCCGCGTTAATGTTAAATCCCTCGAGAACAGTTCTTTTTCTCGGGATATAATGTACACTGAAGTATGTCCTTCTCCGTAGCACAGACAAGAGAAAATTTCATACCGATCGGTTAAGTAGATAGAGCGTGAAGGCGCAATAAAACACTTACGCATTTTTAATATTAGTAAGTATAGGATATTATAAAAATATGAAGGCAACATATGTAAGTAAACTATTTTTTATATGCTAATATCTTCTGAGTATAAAATAATTATAATCTAAATAGGTACATCTATCTTTCTGTGTTCGGCCAAGATCCACTTTACAATGTAATATTTCGTTATATTTCTAATGTAATAGTATGTGTAAGGTTTTTCTAAAATTTTATTTTATTGTCAATTTTTTATTTTGAGCGTATTCATAGTCCTGTTACTGTACAATATTGTGACCATGCTGCCAGCATTGAGGAGCTAGTTCGAAGTTAAATCAGATCTATGCGCTCAACGCTGTCATTATATTCCATACTTATCTGACTTACTCAGAATTAAATTGTAAGATTTGACCCGAACGAATAGATGGTAGTTGAATACAAGGTAAACTCTAACAAAATTATAATAAAAAATATTTCTTACGCTGAACGACATCCAAAAAGTGTTCCAATTCGTTTTTGTACGCCAGCTTAAAGCGCGATGGGAACGAATAGTATATGGGTGTCAACCGGATTCCCTCGTGACCAATAACAGTCTCGGTAGAATGACACGGTCTCTCATTTTCAACTTTTATCATGCCTGCAATAAAAAGTGCTTATATTATGCTACTACCTCTACAATAATGAACCACCAATTATTGTAGTTTAATATGTTAAGTGTTTCTAATAAAGGGTGTTTTGGAATGCAAAAAGCGCTGGCAACACTCGGGCGCGCGTAGAAAAACGTGTTTTGAGGCGAACAGAGTTCGCCAGCCGCCCAGTTAGGGTTGGGTCAATTTTTATGGCTGGTTTAAGGACAGTGCGCGGGCGCAATTAATCATTCGTTTAAAAGACATAGCGTCTCAATAATTTGATTTGACTAAATATATATTTCCCGAATTAGAGTTAGGTGAGGTATTGTGTTTGGACTATATTAGTGATTAATATAGTACTAAGTGATATCGATAGTACCCGATGCGTGTGGAAGCAACAATTACAAACCCTTTTGATGTTCTAATGTTGGACATAATTGTCTAATTGTTGAATTTTTTGATAATATGTTATTGGCTGCGTAAATTTTAGTATGTATGTCTGTTCGAGCGTATCGCCGAAAGACGAAACAATTTGGCAGCAGAGCGTAGTATTGATAAGGCCTATATATAGATATAGTCATAGTTCGGATGTCACATTCTTGTATACAAAATAGTATGGTGACCATGCTTACCGTACAATTTCGGGATTAAGATTTTTGTGTGTAAAAAGTATTGTTGATGTTTGCTGGGCCTAATTTTCTATACTTGTTGGTTAAGGACTGTTTTTTTAACTTGTATAAATACACATACTTTAATTGTTGTTTTAAGATTTGTTGTGTTACCACTCAGTGTATTTAATAATTTTTTTGAATTTGTTTGTGTACATTATAATAGGGTCATATTATACAGGGTTCCCGGTTTTGTGCCTTTGTCGGGATTGTACATTCGGTTGTTTTATAATAGTCTGTTCGCTGTCTATCGCAATAACGAAGTCAACCACATCCGCAAAGGCGGTGATGGCTAAGCAGCTGAGATGGTTTGCAAGTGCTAGAGCACTCCTGTCCAGAAAAGACAAGATTTTTTTCGAGCGAGCGAACCGAATAGTTCCATTCACGGGTAGCAAATGACGTAGCGGCCTTGGAGCGTTTACGGATGTTGATGTGGATCAAGAGGTCTTCGCAAGTCTCCTCAAAGAGTAACAAATTAAGATCCTGCAAGATGATAAGTCCGGTGGATCGGACATACCAGGTGTCACGGGTTAGCTCCCCACCGTTCAGCTGTCCCACTTTGGGGGTAGAATGGAGGCGTGGGTGGCCTACAAAAATATGTTTAAAGCGTTGGTCGTGAGGAAAATAAAATTTATAAATATACCTAACCATCAGCCTAACTTCGAAGTAAAAAATAACAAGATAAGTACAATAAAAATACCCTTATTTCCAAATACTTCAAGCCTCTGGTCATAGCCGTAGGCCGAGTAGCGGCTGTTGTCGCCAAGAACCACGGTCCCAGACTTGAAAGTGAGCATGAACGCGATATTATCGAAGTCGTCGATGGCCTTCACCTCCGGGATGAGGGCGGAGGCTGTCGCCGTGACGCGCACTGGCAGCTCGCCCAGCACCCAGCAGGCCACGTCGAAATCGTGCACCAAGCAGTCATGGAATACGCCACCTGGAACGGTGTCATACATACACATTCCTGGTCACCATATTTAACATAATGTTCTTAAGTGGCATAGAATTCGTTTCATTCTGATTATTGTTATTGTGGCTTCCCTCGCGTTAATTTAGATCCTTCTGAAGGCCTCGGATCTAAATTAACGCAATGGAAGCCACAGACAACAATTAGTACTCATATCATACAAGTTATTTTATGTAGTCAATTATAATGCTAAGAATATATGTTGAACAATGTTATACATATGTATATATGTTGAATAATGGAGAATGCTATGAAATCATACCCACATCTGATAACCTTTGGAAGTCCATCCTTTAATGTTGTTTGTGATAAATGTTTGTTTATATATTTACTATTCTTAAATCGCAGAATTATACGCGTTGATTTAGATCCCTTCGGGAGCGATTTTTTTAACACACTTGTTATTTTTCTTTTATACCTAGTTCTTACATTCACGTAAATAATATACATAATTTACGATTATGTAAATGTGACGAAAAATAAATCTAGGAGAGTTGTGACAATTTTTGCTTTAAAGAACATATCTCGATGCAGAATCATATCATGATTATCAACTCTATACCATATTGTAGCTTAATCCTTACTCTTTCAAAGACAGTGACATAAATCAATGAAAGGTATATGATTTCTGGGCATTTTCACAAAAACTGAAGCTACTCCTTTTGTCACAACTCTCCTAACACCGAGGTAAGTAGTGACAGGTACCAAGGTAGGTTGTGACAACCATATATCTTGACTATATTTGATAGATAAAAATACTTTTATATAAATTATAAACAAAACACACATTGTTTTGCATAAAAGTACTTTAATTATCATTTATGGCACAAAGTTTAAGAATTACAATAATAATAGTCATTAACATAAAATGTTTAAGTAGGTAATAGCATTATTGTGAGATCAATCTTTTTAAATCAGTTAAAAATCTTAATCTAATCTGACAAACAATTACGAGTATGACAGACGTATTGTAGCTCGCCTCCAGTGCAATCTTCATGAGACCAGCCTTTGCATTCCAGGCACTGAACCCACAAACTCAAACTCAAAATCTCATTTGATCTGCTACTGGCACAAGATTCAAGGCAAAATAAAAAAAAAAACATTTTCTGCATCTTCTTCTACATCGCTTTCACTTTTCTTGTTAATTTTCTTCAACGGCCTTAATGATCCTGGAGAAAATACGTTAGAAGCAGTGGCAAGAGGAGTACGAGCTCTAGACGTAGAGGCAAAGGGTTCATTGGTGTCATTGCTTGGAAAAGATAGATCACTAGAAGATGGCGTGGCTTGATTTGTAGATAAAACTGGAGTGTGGGCTCTTATGACATAATTTTTCGACGGGTCTAATAGTTGGATTTGACGTAAGGTGTCTGTTTTGAACAATGGCGGTAGTTACTGGAACACTTAATGATTGATCTGGTTCTGAATTGGGCAGAATACGATCTGTGACTTGACTCGGTAGAGAATCAACTTCTCCAAAGATATCTATATGAACAGGCCATGTTCCGGTTGCAGCAAAACCAGCGCTTATATTATTTGCAGTGATCGCTACATCAAATGCTGTCTTTGTAATTAATAGGCATTCTGAAACTAAATAAAACAATTCAGCACGCAACACCAAACCACATGCCCCAATAAATTTGACAGAAATGACATATTTTAGATAAACTTTAATTGTCGAACATCTTTTATGTCAAGCTTAGGTTTTATGAATTGATTAAAACGAGATTAAAACAAACGAAAATAGACAAAAACATAGCAAAAATGGTTTTAAAATAAGCTGGTCAAAAAAAAACTAAAATAGGAGAGTTGTGACAGCGTGTCACAACTCTCTAGGTGCCAAAAATCACGACCTCGTCAAAATAATAATTCGTAATTTCAAAACAAAATGCATGTACAACAAAACATTGCCACGCTCTGAAACTTAAAAAAACATACTATATGAAAAAAAATAGAACAGCCACGTCCGTTTAATAGGTGAAGATATAAATATAATCAAAATATTTATGAAAAACTTACTTTTCGGTTTTTTTTTCGTGCAGACGTCGTACTCACGCAACCGCTTGCCGTGCACCTACCGCGAGTACCGAGTCAAATAACGTGTCTTTAAAGAGACAATCGTGCGCCGTTACCATCTCGCTATCTGTTATAAATTTCGAGAAATCGTCTTTGTCACAACTCTCCTCTGTCACAAATCTCCTAGGTCTCCCCTAGAATATTAAAACACTTGTGAAGATAATACCTGAAGTTTTTAAATATTCGATAGAAGGCAAAGGAGAATCTCTTGAAGTAACTTTGAGAATCTGAACATGGCCGACTTCTCCCTTCCGCACTCTTTCTTTGAGCGATCTATATGCTGGATCGAAACGACGGTTGAAAGCAGAATACAGTGTACGTCCTTTGGCTTTAGCAGTTTCGTAACATTTCAATGTGTCCTTTATGTTCTCGGCTATGGGTTTCTCGCAGAAAACATCCTTATTGTTGGCCAATGAGTTCACTACTATGTCGTGGTGAGTCCATGTAGTCGAAGCTATGAATACCACATTCACACTGAAATATACGCAATGATAAAAAATATATATCTATTATTTTTGTTTTAGACAACACATTAAAAATCAATATTTAAACTTCAATATCATCTGTAGATTATAAATTAAAAATAGTAACTTTTATTGTCTTTAGTCTAAACATTGTCACAATAAATAAGACATAATTTATAATTTCAAATTTATTTTTTTTGAACTTTTATTTTATAGTTAATAAGAATACTACATATTTTGGCCGACCAACACAAGTGCAGCCACGCCTACCTCTTATCCTGGTAAACACGGTCAGCCTCAGCCGAAGTAATGATTTGAACGTCATTACCAAAGTTCCAGTAATTCCTGACTTCTGCGAAGATTTCTTTGCGATCGTCGACAACATACTTAAGGACAACGCGAGGGTTGTTGACAATACTGCTCAAATGGATAGAGCCAGCTCGCCCGAGACCAAAAATTGCTCCTATTACTGGTGGGACCTGAGACTTTCCTGCATTATTCCTCATGGTAAAGTTATTATATCTGTAACATGATATAATATATAAGTTTAAGTATATTTTGTTAATTTTGTATATGTGTAGTTTTTGACTCTATCTTAGTTTCTGACTAAATAAAATGTTGAAATCAACGCAGGCGAAGTCGCGAGTAAAATCTAAGTATGAATAACTACCAACCAATTATATAGTTTCTTTGATCTTGTTTATGAAACACTGTATCTTCATTTATTGTGGGTACACAGGTATTTAAGGTAGATGAAGCACTTACTCTGTATGCAAAAAATCCTCAGCCGGATATGAAGGTGGGAAAGTATAGGGAGACGGCCCGGCAAACTTCTTTGTAGCCATTGCTGTAACAGTGTTTTATTCAAATATTATCTTTACTAATATAACCAATATGTATTTCATGAATTTTATTCAATTATTATCTTTACTAATATAACCAATATGTAGTTCATGAAATGCATAAAGTATAATCCCCCAAAATATACTAAAATACTTCCAAAGTAACGCCAAGACGAGTACGAAAAGTTATCAATCGTTCTGATTATGTATGTATGGAGAGCCACTCTACATACGAGTACCCACCCTAACCTAACACTCTCTAACTCTCATCGCAGCGTAAAGCGTTCTGCGTGTGTAGGGTTTGTAGAGACCTTAAGACTAGCAATAGTTTTAAGTTCTCTACAAACCCTACACTTTAGTGAAAAAGTGAAGGGAATTTGGATTTTCTACCGCTCTTAGCAGATCGAATCTAAAGGTTACAAAAATACGACGACACGCATGGAGAACTTCCGTTGCCCTGCGCTTCCGTCGTCTCGTCTTAGCGGAGGCACTGCCCTGCCCCCAGATTTGTAATATTACTAATGCAAGTATTTTACCATGTTTTTAGGTAAAATTAAGATGAACCTACTTTGAAATTATATTTTTAGCACATTTATGTTTATTTTAGACACATAGTCATATTATTCTTTTATTTTTAAATAAGTAGGTCCAATAATAATAATTTCATATTAAAAGGGGAAAAAATATGGCACCTTCTGACCAAGGGATTTGTTATTGCACTGAATAAAACCTTCTGCAGTCAAGCGTGTTACGACTATGATTATGGAATCAAATAACCTACATATAAATATTGAGGTTAATCTTGTGTAAGATAAAGTCTAGTATACAAATAGATTCCAGATAGGTTATCCACTTACTAAACAAACCATTACATTACATGACATTTCTTATCTTTATGATATTTTCTAATTGATTGCTATTATCTTATTCCTCCTTCTGTGTAAGGTATATATTTATGTATCATTGTGTTTAAATATATGTAGGTTTTTTTAGTCTTTTGTATTCATTTAAGTTTCTTAAATATTGATACGTATTTAGTAAGTAGTTATATATCCCTTTCATATAGTATGCTCTTTATGTGATTTCTTAAGGTTTGGTTACCTGGAAAAAATAGCTATGCGATAAGGTCTCCTTTTGCGCATTTTCCTATTTCTAAGTAAATCTTGTTGTAATTTTTTTGTCTATTTTCTATGTGCAATTATGGGTTTTCTATCTATATGATGCATGATTCTTAGTCTTGGGCAATTTCTAGATAAAGATATGATGAGGAGACACCGGGTAAGAAAATAACGGCGGGTTGAAAGTAACAAATGCTCTGTAAAGGTCGTCGCATATTTATCAACTCGTAAACGGAACGTAAAAATATCAACTCGAGCCGTACAGTATTCTTTGTATGAAACTCCCTCGCCTCACCTCGGGACCAGCTCGGGGTCCCCGCGCTTATCGTCCACGGGCTTACCTACGACTCTCCCGTAAAATGGACGGCGCGGCTAGAGGCAATACGGTGTCATTCCCTTTCCGTATTAATAAGTGTGCTGTGACCTTACCTAAGTGTCTATCTAATAACCAAAACATCACCTCGCTGATAATTCAGCAAACTAAATCCGACACCAGAGCCCCCTCTTGCACTTGTCACAGTCACAGCAAGAATATCGCGCCGTAAGGTTTATTTAGAGGACTTTCACTAATTTAACCAAAATTTAACGTACTAAAATTAGGTTAGATATAGTTATTTTACGAGTACATTCACTGTTTAAGTAGTGTTTAAAATTATTAGAGGACTTTAACTAATTTAACCAAAACGTAAGGAACTAAAAGTAGTTATTAGATATTTTATGAGTACGTTCACTGTTTAGGTAGTGTTTAAAATTATTAGGGGACTTTATCTAATTTAACCAAAATTTAACGAACTAAAAGTAAGTTAGTTATTAAATATTGTACGAGTACGTTCACTGTTTAGGTAGTGTTTAAAATTATCATATCAATATGATTATTTTTTCATACATTCTTGATTACATTATTTATAGTGTTAAAACAGACTTTTGTGACACATTTTACATGTTTTGGTAAAAAAAATTGGTATGATACAAAAGTAACATTCATCGAAAACTTGGTCTTAGTATGAATGAATACATACATTTTTATTTTTTTAAATTATAAAAGCTTTTATTCAGATTATTATACATAGATATTACTAATATACTTAGGTACAATGATCATAAAAATACTTATTATAACGATAGATACATTTTTTTAATCAAATATACCACCCCGGATTGTAATCCGGGATAAGGTAGGAACTAATTTATGCATAAACCTTTGTTTATACATAAATTAGTTCCTGACAAAGAGTCTTGTTATTTCTTTTTATACAATAACAACTAATAGTCTGTTAAAAGTACAAGTCTTTACTGATGTTTCATTAGTAATAATAAGTATTTACTTTTTTACAAGCTTTATATTGTTTCACCTTTGCGATGTTTGTCTGTAATCAAATCCTGCGAGTTAAATTTGATCCACTTACCGGTTACCGATTGAGCTGAAATTTTGCCTGCATGTGTAAATCGGACGACAATACAATATTATGTAATCGTTGCGCTGGTCTGTAGATGGACTCGGAAGGTGGCTATAGGAACTCTTAAACTAAACAAGGTACACCAATCATGTTTGGGCTCATTTGATTTGTCTTGGATTTGTTTATAATTAAAGCTTGTCCCATAAATGTACCTAAGTAATAAATACCTATGTTTTACATAAGCACATGTTTCTTTCTAGCCTCATTGTGTTTCTTTTGACCCGTGTTTTTGTTGAAAAGTAACAATCGTCATTTTTATAAAGACTCTGTTTTTATAGGTACTCTTACCTACTTGGACTTTATGTAATGCTTTTAACATGCTAGAAAGTTAATTTATTTTTAACTATCGAGCCTGAATGTTTACTTATATTTAAATTTATTGACCTTTGAAATACAGGTTATTTCGTGACTCATTGATGATCATCAAAACATCTAAGAAACATCCTCGTGTAAAGCATGTGCTGTTTGATTGTAACAGTTGTGACGTAGCATTCTCAGAAATGAACTAGCACACGCGCGTATACTTATAGACGCGGAATCGGCTTTAGCAGGTCAGAAAAACCTTTATGTCTACGGAATAAGGGTTTCGCTAAACCCATTCGCATCGGCTCGGCGCGGACGACGCGACGAGATTACGGCCGACGGCGAAACGAGCAGTTAGCCAGTTATCTGATCGTATATATATCCGTATGTCGCAGAAAGAAGACCAACCGTCGATGCGTTTAAGTTTCCGACAGCAGCCGTTTGCACGATTTCATGAGGCGACAGCAGAGTCGATCGGCGCAGCGTCGAAGACGGCCAGACGGCGTTGATATGATCCGCTCGCACGATTTAATCTCCAACGGCAGCCGAACGGCGCCTGAACTGTTTCGCTCATACATATGTTTTCCTCGCCGTTGGCCGTTCGGAAGAGTTTAAGGCCATTCGAAAGAGTGGCGATCATTCGGATAAACCGACGACCGACCGGAGGAGTGGACTGCCTAACGTAAGTGATTAACCGCCGCAACGGCCTTCCAGAGGATTCGGCTACCGATTGCTTGTGATCAGCCTTCGCGACGGATGATTGGCGTTGAGCCGAGTAGTGTGGTGATACGCAATCAGCTTAAGCCGTTTCCACGTCGATAAGTTTGGTTTAATCCCAGTTTAGTCACGTAGGCCATAACTGGATCGTACCGCTTATGGCCAACGTCACTAAACGAACCTGTTTTTTTTTTAATTAGAGCGTTGTTTGTGACGGCTGGTTCGGAGAATGCTACGACACAACTGTTACAATCAAACAGCACATATATTTGCACAAGGTAATCCCCCGTTGGGCGTCAAAAGTAATACTATAGCGTTTTCCGTGGAGTCGAACCACTGGGAGTTGCTGGGGGTTGACGTGGTGAGTTTCGGCAAGCCTGTCTCACTCCCCGTGTCTGTCTGTCTCCTGTAGGAACGACGCGCGTTAGGTCATATGTGTTCACTGACTTCAACGAATTATGAATCCTTTGTTAGGAGCTTTAAGTATAAAATTGGCTTGCTGTAGGTATCTAAAATAAAAGGTGCCGCCGTGCCACTACATTGAGTTGATATTTCTTGGAATACCTTTGCAGAGTACGACTTCTGTACGTAAGTACTAGTACTTATTCTGTGGTTTAGGTTAAAGTAACCGGGCCGCGGAATCGAATCGCTGGGGTAGCTATGGTATGGCTGCTGTCCTAGGCCTCGGTAACAGAGGCGTAACTATAGGGTGGCAGTGCTGGCAAAATCCCACGGGGGGGGTCCTAGGGGGCCCCGGGGGGGTAATGTTTATCTACCAAGTTTCATAAAGTTTTGTTAAAATACTATATCTCTGAAAACAAAGTAACTTTTCCATGACCAACCATTACAGATTTATTAATAGTATTCTGCTTAGGAATGCTTTCGTTGCACGGGATGTATGTGCTTGTCCCTTGTCGCCTCTTACGACAGCCATGGCACTGGACAAAATAGAGCCTCGCGAGATTCTCATGAGTAAGATAGTGCTTGGGGACTAATATTTGGATGGGTACTTGTGAACATAAATTCTCCAAAATAACTTGCAATTACATTTCAGTGGATCTGATTCTGATGGCATACTTAGACGCGTTAATTTTTTTTACCAAATTTAGCAGATGCTAACCTAGATTGACATTAACATGAGCAACGGAAAATTTAAATTGATCAATGGGAAGTAAAGATTAGACTAATTTAAATGGCACAACTGAAAAATAGAATAAAGTAAGCAAGCTTAAACCAAGTTTGAAAATTTCATTTGTTAATAAAATGTATAGTTATTGTGTAAAATTATTATAATTCTTTATAAGCATGGCAGTATTGTTTTGAGCAGTTTGGATCAATTTCTGTAACGGTTTCAGGAAGCACTTGACCACTGGGTCACGGCTGGGTCACGGCTGACTGTCACATATTAAACTTCACATCTCGAGAAAGCTTCGTAAGAAATGAGAAAGAAAGGTTTTAAATTACTGTATGACAGGAGTCCTACCTAACTCCTGATAAGGTTTCATTACACAATCAAGTGCATACATTTTGGACATATGGCAACCAACCAAATGACAAAAACCACGGATCTAAAACACTGCTCAAAATAATACTGCCGACCGTACTTATAAAGAATTTTAACACAATCACTCTAAAAAATTTATTTTGTAATTTTTAACTTCTATAATCTTCCTAACAGGATGTAAGAAATTGGATATTTATGTTCACTAAATGAAGTGCCCATTCATATATTATAGTCCCCAAACCCTATCTTATACTAGAAAATCGCGTTTTTGGGACGACTTTATAAACAGTTACCAGCTGTTAAGAGTTAATATACTGAATTTTTTAAACGTGCCGTTTGGAACTAGGCTCTAGGCTCTACCCCGCGAGGAAAAAAGACGTGATATATGTATGCATCTTATTTAATTCTGGAAAAAATGTCCAGGCAGACATTAAGGTTGCTGTGGTGGTTTCTGATCAGACTGGCATATAAATAATTAAAGAAAATATAATCATGTGTGTGTTTTATCGGCTCGTATGATACCTATGTTCCCACCACGGAGCAAAATAATATATTAGGGCGATAAACATTAGAAGAAATATATTTGTACTGGTAGATAACTCTTTTAAGGTGGATATGAATCTTTATTCTATAATAAAACAATGATATTATAATAAGTATAAATTAAAAATATAAACTAAAATTACCTATACTTAAAAATTTAGTATAAAACAAAAATTAAATTTTACCTAAATCGTTTTGATCGGCGGGCAGGGCACCCAAAAGGTTTAATATAACTAAATATTACAAAAAAGGCAGGTGACAAAAATAAGCCGAAACTTCTTACAGCATGGAAAGTATAAAAGACTATCATACTGTCCGGACTCCACATAAAGTGGGACGAGGAGTGGAAGGAGAAGAAGAATTCATCGAAATTATTATTGTGTATCTGGTTGATAATAAACGCCGGAGCAAGGCGAGCTAACACCAGCCCCTTAAGTAAATCTCAGTACAGCCACACCATGACATTTTATTTAGTTATTCCACGATTACACTGATTTTACATTTGCCATATTGAAGGTTTTCTGAAATGTCGCTAACCAGACGGCAGCACTGAGAGGTTAAGATAACTGTCAAAAGTGTCACATAAAACCTCCACACATACGACACATAACGGCCTCCAGCTCCAGCAGCATTTCTGTGCATGCTGCCGGTGTTCATCGATTTATAAGACGTTATCATATCACGTCAAAAATGCAGTGCCATATAGATTACAGCAACATTGGAGTTCAATGTGGCATATGTGAATGTGAAACTAACAACCATCAAATGCCAGAGCAAGAAGATTTTAATGGAAAATTCATCGAAATCAAAATATACAGTTTAATAAAATAAAAACAGCATAAATTCGAATAAAAGTTTATTATTCGAATTTAGTATTGTTTGGCATATGAAATAATACCCACGGTGTACGGAAGTATTGTTTATTGTGTTTAAAGATTACGTTTACATGTGCATTCATATATCATACATTCGCGTACAGTAACCTATGTTAGGATCCAGGCAGGGCGCGGGGAATCGCAACCCAATTTCCTTCTAGCTAGCTTTAACTTGATGACGCGGGGCATCGATCACGTCAAACACTGAACTCTGAGAGCAGACTACGGGAGCAATCGTACTCTGAGCCAACTAGCGAACGACTGGAGCAGCGTTTTTTTTTTTTTTTTTTGAAAGACTATGTAGCTCCATGTGAGCTTTCGCTACTTCACCTGACGGACGTTCTGCGGTGCCGGTGGCTTTAGTGTGTAAACACACTATGCCGAAGATACGCGGCCGAAGCTCGGCGTGTTGGTGCCTGCAATACCGCATGCCCACGAGTACGACCGACGCGCGGCTGCGACGGGCTTCAGAGGCAGGCGCATGCACACACTTGCGACATCTGGTAAAGTGACTTAACATAAGTCCAAACACTTTCTTCTATTCTGCAGCCCCAAAAAGACGGATGACGAAAGTTTTGGTTAGGCACTATAAATTTCTGAACGAGACTGCCCGCTTCTGCCTATTTTCCATCCAACAATGCCTTAAATGCACAAATAGCTTCAGGGTAGGCATTCCAGCCACCAAAGGCACTGTTTTACCTCTTCCATTCAAAGAAGATACTGTGTCTCCTTCTATCAAGGCATGAAAAAGGCAGTACTGACTCTTTCTGGTCCTGTATTATGTAGGACAGAAGAATGATTGAGCCATGCAATCCCGAAGAGGCCGATACTAAAGTGGTACTTCATGTTGCTGACATAGTAGACGGAGGACATAAAAAGTTATGAGTCGTACTGTAAATACAGACATGGTGGTCGCAGCAGTCTCGTCAAAATTTCATGATAATCGGTTCAGTAGTTACGGCGTGAAAGCGTAACAAACTAACAAACAAACTCACTTTCGCATTTATGATATTATTAAGGATGAAGTAGTTTTTTATTTGGAATCATAAAATTTAACGTAGTAAGCATACTTAAGCATATATTTGTAAAGAACATTTTGTATGATAAAGCGCCGCGCACCGCGAGTTCAGCACCCCGCGCTGCATTTGTTAGATTTTTTTAACGATCTTTTTGTTAATGTAGGTTTTTAAAAGTTTATATTTTTAGAATCTGCATAAAATGCGCTATATTATAGTATATTTGATTTATATTTTTTGTCACTATACAAAAGTTATAAGCTCTCACAGCAAAAATCTCCGACCAAGATTTTCGCCTTTTTGCGTTTTTCTTGTAAAATTACTATAAAACTGATATTAATGAATACCAGCAATGAATTCTACGTCTTCGGTTTATACGAAAATGATACCAAACTTGCCCTAATAGCTACCGGGACGAAAATAGATATTTTTAAAGGAGGACTGGTGGCGGTCACCTTTGTACCCCCCTTGTATAATCCATAGAGATAATATAATCCTGACGGATAGAGATATAGACGGTTGCTGTCAAACGAGACCGATTTTGAAATGCAGTTGTGGGTGTGATTTTGCATATGTATTCAGTAGTGTTTGGCTAAAATGTACCTGGTGTATGTCAATGTATCGATAGTCAAATCATTATACCTTCCCATTGAGAAAAGAAGCAAAATTATACAGTTTTACAGGGATATATACATTTTCCGAAGAGAAACTTCACAAAGAGTAAAAGGCAATGAACTTCTATAAATAATTTATTTACATTGAAACACAGCAAATAAAACTTAGATACCTTTTTCATTTCTTTATTGATACATAAGTAATAGTTTAAATATTTTTCATACAAAAAACCGACTTCAATCAAACTACAGAACTTATTTTGATAAAATTTAAATAGAAAAAACCTGAAAGCATACCGTTTTATATAAAAAAAGATTTATGCGGTTATGAGGACACAAACAGTCATGCGATTAAAAAAGGCATACAGTCGAATTCGTAGTCGTATGTATTCGTAGTATTCGTCCTTTTTTGAAGTCGGGTAACAAATTTTACATTTTTCAATGGTCAGCTAATAATATATAATAATAATAATAGATAAAATTTTTTTAACTAGTATTGCTCCTATAGAGAAAATTTGTCATGTGCACAGACTAAATGACCCCACCGAGGATATATAATACGTACATTTTCACTATGCATATCAAAACATTTTACGAAAAATAAACCATAAGTATACAAACATATTTCACACCTGATATACAGGCTCAGGCTACTCTAAACATAATTTGTTTAGTTAATCGTACCTAAATAAACTCTATGATGTTTATTAAAGATTCGCTGTATGATTTTTTTATGTCCATGTGAATAGTTTCACCCGCGATTCTGCAAGAATAAGAAACATGCATAACAAATAGATTCTAAAAAAAAATATGGCGACGTAAGCATCTAGCTGAAAATACTTTTGAGCACACTTTTGTTAGATATCGTTACGTGAAGTGGACAGACGGCCTATGGAATAGAAAGGTTCTCGAATGGCAACCATGTACCAGCAAGCGCAGCGTTGGACACCCACAGACCAGGTGGTCTGACGACCTGAGTTGACCTTTCCAATTATAGTACTGGAAATCCTTGGAGAAGGCCTATGTCCAGCAAAGGACTTTTTGTGGCTGAGGTGATGATGATGATGACGTTAATTTTGGAATAACTTCAATGGGCAAGTTAAAAATTAAAAGAAATAATACAACCATGACACTTGTTATTCATAGCAATTTACAACAATGCAATATTTAACAAATTGGTCATCGTACTCAAAGTATGCTAATGATGCTCTACTAGCTCTGCTCTTATTAAAAACTGTAATGCAATAAATAAAACACAAACAATTATGTTAGTTTGGGCTATGGAGCGTACCATAAAATGTATAGATACATCCGTACTATTACATTTTTATTCCCTCGCGAGGTAGACAGGTCTAACCCAAAAGCCACGTTCAGCACGGAATCAAAATATTGATGGGTTGCTAGCTGCATCTCCTACTAATATAATTTATCAGATTTTTGCCCATTTCCTAGATCGGCTTTTACAAGATTTTTTTGGAAGAGAAGCAGTCGGTTCATTCTACGTTTTATTCTTTTCTGTCTGAACAGTATGGACGAGTGAAATAGCATATAAGTACGTGAAAGCAAATAAACCTGCTCCGGACGCAGTCGGGTAAAATATCAAGTAACAATATTTCAGTGAGTGCAATCGAAACTATTGTCGATGTCGATAAAATATGAATAACTTCAAGCACTAGTGTAAACGTGTGCGAACTTTCTTTACATAATATTTTCGCTAATTCTCGTTTATGTTTAAATGTTTTCATTTTCCTATCAATTATGAAGCATACTTAACAATACTATCCTAGTAGAAATCAAAACTGTTCGAGTTTTTTACCGAAATTATACCAGTTACAAAAATGTATACTTACTGATGAAATGTATATTTACTAGGATTATTCCTACGGGTTGTAGTGCACTCGACAACCGCACAAGACACCATGTTGGTATTTACCTAATTTTATTGTGTAAGTTAAAAGATTATTTATATTTTAGGTAAAATAATTTCCTTTTCAAATTCAGCGGGCCTTGTTGAGCCCCGGTAATGTCAAATGTCATTAAAAATGGGCCTGCTGTCAGCAGTCTTATCTCTCTTTCTAAAGCACAGTGAAGCCGTATAATGACGTACTACTCATTTTGATTAAGTCTAAGGTATGTCTTTGGTATAATCCAATTATTATTCAAATGTATAAGTGACTAAAACACATTGCAATCATATATGTTAGTGTATGTAATCAATGTCCTGTCACGGTTGCCATACAGGATCAATAAAACGAGATCTTGTACGGAAACAGCCATTATATTTTTCACGACATTTTTAATCTACAATCATAGACAACCTGTTGCCATATACAAAATAGTGTTGCCCACGGAGCAGATCCGTGGTGTTGCCATTATTTATAGATTTCACAACACCCCTCTCCCCTGCTAGCCTCACGATTTTTCTTGCCCCCCGAGATAAAAATGCTTAAAATCACTTAGGGAACATATATGATTAAGCTCATCGCTTGATAACAAATTGAAAGGTTCTGTATGGGAGCCATAGATTTAAAAAAAATTGCGTCTCTCTACTTCTATGATGGGAGCGATGCATAACTTCCTCCACTACACGAATCCACTGGCTTGATCATAAACGATGCAACGTTATTCCACACATTGTACATAAACATGGGCATCTATAACATCAAATTAGGTACACCGATTTCACATTTAGAAACTCCACTAGAAACAATTTGCAAAACAATTCAAAACAATAACGGTACACTCCGTCGAAATTCCCGCCAAGAATTCCTTGAAATGTTAATACTTCCTATTTTTTTATTTTCCCTTCCGGAGGGAAGGGAAAATAAAAAAATATGAGGAGTCATATTTTTTATTATTTTTTATCCAAATTCCAATTTATTATGATTATGATGTCAAATATATATTATGAGTATAATAATTATAAAGCATTATTTCCATTCCGTGGTCCAGTGGTTAAGGCGTTTGCCTGTTGACCCGGGGATCGTGGATTCGATTCCCACCGGAAGCATACTTTGTTTAGTTGTTTCCAGTTTGGTTAGGACATTGCAGGCTTGAATCACCTGATTATCTGATAATAAAGATGATACCGTGCTTCGGAAGGCACGTTAAGCCGGTGGTCCCGGCTGCCATCTGGTAGTCGTTAAAGGAACCACGTCAGAGGCCGAGAGGCGGTTCCGAAGAACTCTGACACCAGGGTGTGCATGGTCGATTGACCGTGACACCTACTCGAAATGATGATGATGATGATGTCAATCTGACAAATAATGATAACGTTGACAGCCGTCTGTGATCAAGCTAGGGGTACTATTTTTGAAAGTGTGACACACACTCGTCTTCGAACGATTTTTGTATGGACAAAATTCAAGGGAAATGTCGCTAGGGGTCCCGTAGAATCAACAAAATTAACGCATCATATCGTTGATTGAAAAAGCGCGGGATACTTGATACTGGCTAAACACGTCATGCGTGAAAGCGAGGTGAAATCCATAAATTTAAAAAATAAATAAACTCCTGCCTGTCTGCTGTCAGTCAGGGAGAATAGTACCTACTCTGACATTAATCTCGTCCAAGGAACATAAATATCTCGTCAGAGTAAAATTTTTCTATGGTCATAATATATTGTACTACTCAACATTGTAGGTACTATATTTTTATTTCAGGTTTATTTAAATCTCCTTAAAAGATTTATAGGCACCCAACCTTCGATTGAGAAACTTCAATTATTTTCCAATATGAAAGCTATTATAAAAATAATTTGTTTCATCAAAATATTCCAGTATGCGGTATGTTTCTCCCAATCAATCTCTGATTTTCTTCATAGCATTTACTTTCTTTTTTTACAAAGTTAAAGAATTATCTTTTTTTAGTTTTGCATTGATTACGACGGATGGTTAAACATAAAAATCGAACATTCTTTAAATTGTAACGAGAAGTTTTGTTCAAGAGGAAACATTGCACTGAAGAGTATTCGAGCTGGGACCTCCGTAATTGAACAAACACCATTTACTAAACAACACATTCAAGAACTAAAAGTAAGTATTGAAATATTTTTTGTTATTACTGGCAATGTGAAACCATTCCTACATGTACAACTTGCTCAAGTTAAGTTTGTGTCTCCCTGGATTGCAGTCATGTCATGAGCCAAAGGAAGATCAGTCTTAGTACCAACTGTCAGATTTGTATATTTGCCAATTATGGAGCCCTTTTGAAATCTCACGCCCCTTGACAATTGCCTACTTTGCCTTTAGAATAATCAGCCTCTGTCAAACAAAGCTAGTTACAAACCTAACTTTACTGAGTTCTAAAAGGATATATTATGTTTGTAGCAATATTTATTATATTTTTCTATATAAGTATCTATAATAAAATATAATATTGTTAACTTAGTATCCTATGACACAAGTTCACAACTTACTGTAGGACTAGCTTAATTTGTGTGATATGTCCCTTTATTTTGTATTTATTTATTTCCTTCCCAGCTAAATGTTTATTCCTTCTCTAATCATCCCACTTTATGTAAGGTCCAGACAGCATGTAAGTCTTCCATTTATTTCCTCTTCATCATCATCATCATTATCAGGTCCTTTTTAGTCTCCACTACAGGAGCACGACCCTCTCTGTACTACTAGGGCCATACTTGACCAGAGCAGCCAGAGGACTTGGCCTACACTCTCCACGCTGGCCAGACGGGTTGGAGAGGTGTCTTAGATGTTTATTAGCTTGTATTTCCTAAGTCGCCTAATAATAATATTAATATTTCCTCTTAAGCCATCTCTTTTATTACCTTCTTTCTCCCTATATCATCCTTCACACCATCATCCCTTTTCTTTGGCCTCCCTCTAAATGTGTAATATAACATTCAACATTTTATAATTTCAGGAAATAGCAGATAATGATGGCTTTTACTCAATTAAAACTTTGGTAACATCAGCAGACAACAAAGAAACTGAATTTTTATCTTCTGTTAAAGCAAGAGCTTTTCTGGAAAGTGGACTGTCCGATGTAATAAATGCATGGGTTCTGCCTAATGGAGCTGTGATAGTAGTCAGTTTCCAAGTGGCAAATTCCTCTCAACCTCTACAATATGAAAGTGACAAAGGATATGCCATTAACTCTAATTTCTATCTTCGTTATGTGGATCAAGCTCCCGTGTATGTTACTTTAAAATATAAACTTACTTTACACTTGTTTTTACTTTAAAATATCATGGCATATTTTATGTAATGATTGTTATATTTATTAATGTCCTATTTCAATCAAGTATTTCTATTACAGGCCTGATACAGCATCTTACATTCAAAAGTTGGAACGTGAAAGAGAAGCAAGAGAAAAGGGTGATGTTAAAGATAATAGATCTTTTCTAGCTAAATATGTAAGTTTATCAGTATGAATATTATATTCATATTTTGCTAACTTATTTAGTCATGATGTTATCAATCTTTTTTTTTTAACCTTTTGTATAGGTTGAGAAGAATATTTGTTTTTAATTTTAATGGAAGTTTAATCATAAAATTTGTTTCTTTTCAGTGGATGTATATAGTTCCCATAGCAATCTTCGTGATGATATCAGGAGCGACAAATCCAGAGCCAGCTGGTCAAGCTGCCCGTTCATAGTGCAATACATATTATTTATTTGTATTTATTAAGTGATTAGTAAGTGTAATAAATCTGGGTGTAGTAAAATGAAGACAATTTTGCTTGTTATCTAATAAAAAATCCTTGCTTTTCTTGCACCTGTTGATTCCTTAATTGGTTTACCATTTCTTCAGGAAAAGCAGTTTTATTGACCCCGCCCGGTAGATCTCCATGTTGACCAATGGGGCAGATGGCACTGATCAAGTATCATCAACAGTGTGTTTGTTTGTAATAAACCTTTTGGTCGAATCTGTTTGCTTACATGCGAATTTTAAAATTATAGGCCTCTATAGCACCTATTAAACCATCCTGAATTCAGTCACTGAACGACAGGGACGCCGCTATACGTGCGATACGATTAAAGATATCTCGTATCGTGTCTAACGGATAGCGGCGCCGGCCTGCCACTCATCGGACCCAATATTCAGGATAGGTATAATACACCCCTTAAGATCTTGAATATTTCAAAAACTATAGGATGAACAAATGCCGCTATTCATAAACACAAGTCATCAAAATGGCGAGCTCCGTGGCGCAGTGGTTAACACGCCAGCCTGCGACACGAGAGGGCCCCGGGTTCGATCCCCAGTTGTTTAGTATACATATACGGATGTTTATCTATATATGTATCCTAACTAATATTATAAATGCGAAAGTGAGTTTGTTTGATACGCTTTCACGCCGTAACTACCGAACCGATCATCATGAAATTTTGCATACAAGTTCTCTGGAGTACCGAGAAGGACATAGGCTATTTTTATCCCGGGAAAAAGTATTATTTCCGAGGGATCGACATTGACGCGGGCGGAGCCCGGGCGAAAGCTTGTTATAAAATATAGTATCGTTGAAATTAGTATCTCAAAACACAAGTCTCGAACTTACTTTGGGGCTAGCACTGTCTAGATTTGTCAGTATATATTTATTTATCAAAAAGCTATCTTTTCATGTACTTGGTTCCAGGGTAAACTCCATTTTTGAAAAACATACTGCTGCGGTTACGACAATACGGCTTTAACAAATGCCGCATTATTTAAACAATATGCAGCACTATGAACTAATTATCTGTTGTACTCTTAATTTATCTACGGATTCTTTGCTACGGCGCCGCAACATTCCGCTGGGGTTACGCCATTGTTACGCATACTAAATAACTGCTAATATAGTGTCCGTTACGCCAGCCAGATTTTGTTGAAAATTGACGAAAATCGACATTGAAGTGCAATAGATAATTAGATATAGAGCTTCTGTAAATGGTAAGCTAAATTAAGCTTAGGATACGTACTTTTTGAAACAGTACAAGCTAAAGCTTTGTTTTATAGTACACATAACGCAGATTAACTACGCGTAAATTATCAAGATGCTTCCACTACTAACTGCTAAGCTGTAACTGGTAGCTAGTAGCTATTTTAAAATAAATGTACCTACTTTTTAAAAATAGCTCGTCTGTACAAACCGCGTATATATTATCCAGTAAGTTTAAGAAGGTTGGTATAATGTATGGCGCGGCCGCTTTTTTATAACATTCTAGATTTGGTCGGGTAACCACGCGAACATCATTTTTTCAATTATTTCGTTAAATAATTAATCTACAGGTCTGAAATTTATCAGGTATTAAATTGACATGTATATCTAATTATTTACAAAAGATTCAGTGACCACTCGTACAGGAAACTCGATTAATCGGTCGTTAAATAACTCCGCCGCGCGCCATGGCCGGAACAAATAGAAGATTCATCATAACTTTTTAATTACGTATAGGATACTAATGAAACTTCGGTACCATTTATAGACAGTATTTCACTATATAATAACGTTTCAAGTTATTCTTTGGAGCGCTTATTGGAAGTGCTAGAGCTTATTAAAGCATATTTCTATTTAATAAAAATAACTTCTAAACGGTTAATTACTGTGAATTCCTTTATTATGCTATAAACTATAACTAATTAGCCAGATGTCCTGTGCAAAAATCATCATCATCCGCTTAGTCAATTCCGAGATACAGCAATTGAGCAAACCGTTTCCCCAGCAGGATTTCAAATATCTTCGCAACCATAGCAAAAATAAATACAATTTAAGTTGTACCATTTATACCAAATTGATATCTAATTATTTAGATAACTTTAATTACAAAATTCCCGTTAAACAAAAAAAGATCTGGCTACGGTAACGTTACGCTAGCAGGAACTGTTTTTATCAAATAATTAAAAAAATATACGCTTACCAAATTTAAAAATTAGTTTACCATTTACAGAAGCTCTATATCTAATTATCTATTGCACTTCAATGTCGATTTTCGTCAATTTTCAACAAAATCTGGCTTGAGTAACGGACACGCTAATATAGCATTATATCCAGCTCTGTTTTAGAAGGACTTATTCTGATTTTACACCAGCTCTAGGACTATTTAATTATGGACCTTTTCACTTTCCATTTATGTGTTAAGCATTTATTAGACCATCGTCCGAATGCGATTTTCTGATGTATAATATAGTGTTTTGGGGACTATAATATATTGATGGGCACTTCATCAGTGAAAATATAAATATCCAAATTCATACATCAGTTCACGAAGCATAGAGGAGATATGGAATTTCTAACTTCCATATCTTCTATACACTTCCTTGTTTGATATTTTGAGTTTGCAAGCTGTTGAAGCGCGCTAGTCAACGACGCGTCTTGCTCAGCTTCACTCTGAAATGCCTAAAACATTATAACAGTAATCATACAATTGTTGATGGTAATATAACTTTTGTACATAGATTTGTTACTCTGTCATATAAACATGGACAAACATTTCGAAAACAAAGGTTTAATCATTTTTTGACATTATTTATTGCGTGTATTCTTAATTAAGCATATTGAAGTAGAAAAATAAATCTTAAACAATAAGAGAAAAAGAAATTATGCACCAATCTTCTCAATTTCTTCAGCATCTTCTATGTCCAACAACCTGATTTTCTTACCAAAGTGTGCTTCAATGTCAGTGCAAATTTCCATTGCCAATGGAGAATCTATCAAGTTAATAGCAATTCCAGCCTTCCCAAACCGTCCAGTGCGTCCAATTCTATGCAAGTATGTCTCACAATCCGCCTTCCTATTCATATCCATAGGCATGTCAAAGTTCACAACCAAGGTGACCTGCTCTACATCTATTCCTCTGGACAAAACATTTGTTGTAATCAAAACTTTTTCCAAGCCTGCTCGGAAACGGTCTAGCACTGCTATTCTCTGTTCAACAGTTAGTTCTCCTGATAGCACAGCTACTGAATGACCATCTTTTGACATTTTTTCTGACAGCCATCCTGCTGTTTTCCTTGTATGACAAAATATGATAGCTTGACCTATAGTAATAACACCATAGATATTGCAAATAGCTCTGTATTTTTCATCTGGGCTTTTACACTTCACATAATATTGCTTAATGTTATCTAGGGATTCTTCTTCACGCAGAAGTCGAATTATTATTGGATTGGGAACAATAATTTCAGCAAATTCCATCACCGCACTCTCATAAGTAGCAGAAAAGAACATCATCTGGCAAGTGCTTGGTAGACATTTGTGGATACGGATACATTGGTCTTGATGGCCTTGCCTATCTATCATCACATCAGCTTCGTCTAATACAAATACTTTGATTTTGCTTAAATCAAACATGCCAAACTTCACACCCCAATCTAGCATCTTACCTGGGGTCCCAATAATGATATGATCAGTAATCTTAGTTCCTCTTGGAACTTCTTCACCCCTTACAGCATATTTAAGTTTAATCTCTGGACAAAACTTAGCCATCTTAGCAGCAACCTCACCAGTTTGAATAGCCAGTTCATATGTAGGACTAAGACACAACACTTGAGGATAATTCTTAGTAGTGTCCACTCGACTCAACATAGCGAGCACAAATGCAGCTGTCTTACCAGTACCAGACTGTGACTGTGCTATCATATTTTGTGGAGGATCTGCCAGCAGAGTTGGTAGAGCAGTCTCTTGAATTTTCGACGGTGCATTGAAACCCATATCATAAACTCCTTTTAATAAGTTAGGTTTTAAATGCAGAGCTTCAAATGTTTTCACTGAGTAAAGAGGAGAATTTGGATCCTTTCGTTGAACTTCAATATCTAACTTTGATTCCACTAAGCCTTGCCTTATAATTTTCATCAAAAGAGATGTTTCCGCCGGATTCGCTGCATCAGGACTGTCATCAGGTTCTGTTGTTTGGTCGAGAGGTTTCTTCAGACCTAATCCAGCCACTTTGTTAGTAATTTCCAATTCTTCAGCTTTCTGTCCCCATTGATTAGCCATGATGTGATCTGAAAAATTATGATTTACAATCAATGACATATCCTACTATAAAAACAAAATTTCTTTCTTCATAACAGGGTCAACAAACAGTACCTACTACACGGAACAACGTATCCGTTTCAACCTGGTTTCAACGCTGTCCGATTGTGAAATGACGTATTGCACATATATTCAAATGATGGATTTATTTGCCGAATATGTAATACAAAAACAGTTACAGAAAATATAATAAGTACATTCAATTTCTAAACAATGCGGCATGCTGCGTGAATTACTAAAGTTCCCGCTGAGAAAAATATGCTTTTTATTTACTTACGTTTTTAATACACTCGAATGTAAAGAATAACACCAATTTATTTTTAACAATAAGTTAAGACTGGCATAACTTTTGGGACAAACCTTATAAAGAACAAGCAAAAATATCTCTTGAAATCCTGAAAATTATGGAGGTTGCGGACACAAACTACTAAGAGATACTACGTATCAGACTGCCAACTGTGAACAAAAAATTTAAACCATAGCGTTTTTTTTTTTTAATTTTCCAATATCATAACTGACATTTTTTTTTTTTATAATTTAAGGTTTGGAGCAAAAGAATAAACGTGCACGTGCATTTCCATTGCTGTTATATATAGATAACTACACATATAGATATACAACTAATATACTCATATATATACTTATTGTGCTTTTTAATGCATACTGTATATCATGCATACATTATTTACATGGGGGGGTAAAGGAAAATGAATAATACCATTTATCATTATTATTGTAATTTTTATTAACTCGAATTTTTACAAAACAATTATTTAGTTTATGTTTGGCCGATGTTTAGTCTCACTGAAGAACCTCTTCTCAAAATGTTTTTGACAAACCGCTAAGTTTATCTCTTTCTCTAATGGTATAAAATCGTAACGATTTAGGCACTCTAACCTCTTGAGTCTTTTCTCAGAACTTTTAGGTTAACGGTGTAAATAACTAGAGTCCTTTCGCAAACACTTACACACACAACACTTGTAATACGGCATTTTCCAAAACGCAAGGAGCACTAGGGTAATACAAAGGGCTCTATTACTGGTAAAGTGGAGAGGATAAGCACAGGTCTTCACACAATGACAGTAATGCACAAACTACTACCTACGTTTGCGCCAGCGACGAACGTCAGACCATGACGTCAGCAAGGCATCAACCAATCACAGAAAAGATGTAGGATAGTGGGCAAGATGGCCGCTACGCGTTGCGTTCCGATATTAGCAGATTGTCGGCCGTGGTTGCGGAACATTTAATATTGCAGTTTGCTTTGCAGCATTTTTGACTTTTTCTTTTTTTTTTTGGTTAAGTCACAAATTATTAAAGGACTCCCGAGACTATCAATTGCGCGCGCGCGTCTCTCAGTGCTGACAAGATTGTCAATCACAATCTCCAATCAAATCCACCAAATCGCTAAGCCAAATCGACACCATCAGGGGCACTATTTTTAAAAGTATGACACTTATTCGAACGATTTTTCCATACATAAATCGCTCGAAGACTAGTGTTACACTTTCAAAAATAGTACCCCAGCTTTTCGTCCTCACTTCCATCGTTTTCAGCCAACAGAAAATGACGATAGTTCAAAAAGCGGCAATAATTACACTTACGATTTTTATATGTAAAAGTTCGCTCGTTTACGAACGGCAAGTTTTCAAAAATAGTGCTCCAGCCGTCCTGTTTCCTAACTTAGTGTACATTGCGTTCAAAATACATTGCAGCTTTCGTATTTGACTATTTTTGTTTAAGTTAAATGAAACGTAACGTATTTTGAAGTGACTGTCCTCGATCAACAATATTAACTTGTGAGGGCTCGACTCTCGACTATCCCGGCGCTCTAGCCGAGTTCTCACTTAAATAGGAAGTTAGGGAGAACACAAGACTCGACACACAGAACACAGAGAATAACTTTATTGTTACAACTTCACTTTACAACTTCAACTATGTAGACTCAAAGATGTTAGTAGACTGAAAGATGGTAGCAGACTGAAAGATGGTAGCGGACTGAAAGATGGTAGCAGACTGAAGAATGAGTGATGAGAGAGAGAGAAAGTAATCTAAAAATTGAATGGTAATGTAATGAAATTCGAATTAAAATAAGGAATGAAAAAATGATATAAAAATAATGATAAATGTGTGATAAATTTTGGTGTAAGAATGGAAATGTATAATGTTTATTTACATAAAAACAGTTTCTCCTTTCATTCATCGATCAATTATTCTCCAAACATTCATCTTCTGACATAGTCTTTATGTCTTTAAGACATAAAAACGCTTACACTTGAGAAAATAAAATATTATACAAATATTTTCTCCAGAAACTGCTTTAAATTAGTATAGGCTTATTTAACGTGTTACTACGACCGCACGATGATGTGAGCATTTGGCTTATTTAACGTGTTAGTGCAGTCAATGAAGGTTTTCACCTCCGTTTTCATTGAATCTCCATCGATTTTCATAAAAATTGGTAAGTAGGTGGGGGATACCTTAAGAAACAAAAGTGACATAGTGCCAATTTGCGCTATTGCCCTGGAGATGGATGCCACCCGTTCTCAGGGGTGAAAATTCTTTTAATAAAAAATACCCCTGGAATCGATAAAGAGATAAATTCTAAGGAAATATTGTTATATATAGTTTTTGGAATAAATCAATACTTTCTGAGTTATTAAGGATCAAAGGTTGTGATTTTTCGTCATAAAAATACATGTTTCAAAGCGGTTTTTCATAAATAACTCAAAAACTATGAGTTTTTACAGAAAATGTGTTATTAATAAAATTGACGCTAATAAAAAAACAAACAAATCCCTATTTTGAAAAACCTTCTAATATTAATTCAAAGTCGCCAAAAAAAAAATATACATAAAATTACCTGTAGCTCAGGTAATTTTATGTATATTTTTTTCGGCGAGTACTTCAATCTTAATATTCAAACTTAAATAAAGGGAAACCGGGAAATTTTATGCCATATACTTCCTGAACACGTTTTAATGTACCTAGAAATACCTTTCTAATGAGCACTTTAAAAAGTTAATAGCATCAAAATTGAGCAAGTTATGATAAAAATAAGATGACACTTTCGATTTTTTTTGAAAAAAACGAAGAATAAAACCTTCACCATTTCAACAAAAATTCCAATTTTCTGATTATCCCTAAAGGACTTTCTTATTTTCTTAGGGGTAGTTTTTAAGGGATGAAATTTCATGATCAACCAAAAATTATATCATATAAACAAACTGTTTGTATAATGTTCATATGCGATTTTAAAACTCAGAAATACAAAAATATTTTTTCGCTTTAAGGGGTGGTTGCTAAAAGGGTTGAAAAATTAATTAAAATCATGCATATAAATATTAAAATACATTTATTTTATCTAATTAAATACTGTTAGCAGAGAAGCTCGTGCGGGGGTAACGAGAGTGGTGGGAGCGTGTCTATATAACCCACTGCACGCGTCAGTTGAGACACATTTCTCGTCGGAGCAACAACTATAGTAAAATCTATGCTGTATCGATTTGCCTTTTCTGTTTTGTTTTAAATTTGTATTTATGGCAAATTAATGCCAATTGATATTTTTGATGTTATGTACTTGTTTTTAAAATTAACAGTAATTTCGGTTGTGTATAATTGTTTTTTTTAAGCACTCGCGTGTCGGGTTGCTAATAATACAATAACTCAGAATGGCTAAATTTGCATTTTTCGCATATTTAACCATAGGGGTGGATTTCACCCCTAAAATGCAAAAAGCGCTTGACGAGCATATGTCACTTTTGAAGTAGAGGGTAAGACATACTTATTCCCAAATTTTCATCCAAATCTATGGAGGTTCAACGAAATCGGAGGTTGTGGCTGATTTTTGCCTTCATTGACTGTACTATGTTACTACAACCGCACGATGATATTATTTACAAGTTTTAACGTATTCGCGTATTATCGCGTACACGATATAGAAAGAGCACGTATTAATGCTAATTAGGATATACGATCAAGGCTTATTTAGAGTGTGATCAACCGCACTTAAGGGGCTTGGAGTCGCCGATGACCTTGTGCATGTGGGCGGAGCTAAGTGTTCTAAGCAACGCATCCCCGCACCATAATGATCGTACGTACGTCGCCGTCGCGCCGTCACGTCGGGCGTTCAAAGAATATGCAGCGACATAGACAGACGTGAAAATAAAGAAATAGGTATTTCATTTAGGGAATGCTCTCAATAACATATTGTTTAACAAAAACTGCAAAAATTATAAAGCAAACATCAAATGAGAATTATTTTCGATGTTATTTTTTTACTGACTTCTAAAAAGGTTAGATAGTAAGTAAAAATGAATGGCGGTTAACAATTCATTATGTATGTTTGTAGAATTTTTCGAACTGGATTGGTTCCAAACAAATACAAGGTTAATTTTTGAATCACCAATGGAAACCATTGATCAAATTGAGACCATATATTTTTATTGTTAAGGAAGTTGCATCAACATCGGTTTAAGTAGTTTAAATGAATTATATGAAGTTGGTTGAAATTCGGTTTATAATAGCCAAATCTTAGCCAAAACTATCCACTGCTGTAGCTAAAAATTGGTATGAAAAAAAAAATGATCTTATACAATCTATATAAATAAAAAAAACGGCCTAGTGCGAGTCGGACTCGCGCAGTAAGGCTTCCGTACATTGATATACACGATGTAACTAAAAATGTATGCTTTTCGCAATTTTTCCTTTGTCTGTGTTATAATATAAGACGTTGCTTCGTACTAAATTTCAAGATTCTGAGTTCACAGGAAGTACCCTGTAGGTGTTGATTCCCTTGCGAGTGTCGAAAAATTATTAAAATATTTTTATGATTATATGTTGTTACTAAAAATAATGCTTTTCGCAATTTTTCCTTTATCTGTGCTATAAGATGTTGCTTCGTACAAAACTTCAAGATTCTGCGATCCTGGGAAGTACCCTGTAGATTATGATTCCCTTCAAATGTCGAAAAAACACGTAAATTTGCGCCATAACCAGCTGTATCTTTTGATTGCGTTGGCTAAGAAGTTTGATTTTTTCACAACTCCAAGGGACAGATAGTATCACGTCTTTTTCCCTTACGAGATAGACAGAGCCTAGAACTATAAGACCTTATGGCCACATTTAGCAAATTGGAGGGCGTGTAGATAGAAAACGGAATCAAATAGTGATGGGTTGCTAGCCGCATCGCCTGACATAAGGGACAGCAGACCTGAGTATTTGCTTGATACCTCTACGCGTTCTTGAGAAAAAGGGTCTTGACAGATAGAAAGACAGACAGACAGATGGACAACCGAGTGATCCTATAAGGTTTCCGTTTTTTTCTTTATGGAACCCCAAAAACCGGCCAAGTGCGAGTCGGGCTCGCGCACGAAAGGAAACGGAATAGGTAGTACAATTTTGCAGGATTTCGTGACTTTTTATTATGGATATGTCTATAAATCCCACTTGGTAGAGATTTAATATGAGATATTTTAATTTTGTTTACATATTTTTTCTTTAATATACCGCTAATACATAACGGTTTATAAAGCTAACAAGTAATGAAATAAAAACTTAGTTTGTTAGAAGAAAAATATTGGATCATCACATGGCATATCCATATTAATATAACATTTAAGGTCATTCGCCCTAAATTGTACTACCTTTTCCGATCATTGATAATAAGTTTAAAATTAATAAAAATATTTTTTAACATAATGTAACTAAAAATTTATGCTTTTCGCAATGTTTCCTTTATCTGTGCTATAAGACGTTGCTCGGTACCAAATTTCAAGATTCTGAGTTCATGGCAAATTTTAGACTCAAATTTTCGAAAAAATTTGACGTATTTCCAGAATTTGCGGCACAAACTTGTTTTTTTTCGTTCGGGCATATAGACTTGAGCTCTGTTTACCCCGTAAGGGATAAAAGACGTGCTAGTATGTATATATGTATGTAATAATATAGAATAGACGCGATAAAGCCCTTTTAAATGATTAAAGGGGCTTGGAGTCGCCCTTGGAGTGCTACCCATTTACGGATACATTTCTATCCGTAAATGGGTAGCACAAAATATCTTTAATATACAGTAAGGTGTAATAAACCATACGATAACCAAAAAACCGGTTATTTGCGAGTCGGACTCGCGCACCAAGGGTTCCGTACCATTATTCTATTGTATATTAAAAATATTTTTATTATATAATGTAACTAAAATTTTAAACTTTTCGCATATTTTCCTTTTCTGTGCTATACGGTGTTGTTTCGCACCAAATTTTAAGATTATGTGTTCACGGAAAGTACCTTGTAGATTTTGATTCCCTTGCGAATGTCGAAAAATACGAAAATTGGCGGGATGAACGGCTGTATCTTTTAATTTAGTTAGCTTAGAAGTTTGATTTTTCACAGCTCCAAGGGACAGTAGACCTAAGTATTTGATATGAATTTTATCTTGATACCTCTACGCGTTCCTGAGACAAAGAGTCTTAACAGACCGAAAGACAGACAGACAGACAGACGGACAAGCGAGTGATCCTATAAGGGTTTCTTTTCACCTTTTGAGGTACGGAACCCTAAAAAGACTAAAATCAATAGTCACAACGTCCATGCGCACAAATTAATTAGATCCAACAAAAATAGTTCATAATCACGAAAGCGTCTATTGCGCACTAATCTCAACTCAATCGATTGAAAACCTCTGCACTGTATGTAATCTTTGACGGCGCAAGCCGCACACAGATAAGACTTATTGTAAGTACGTGCTCTACCGCATATACACTCGCATAATCGATCGACAACAAGTGCAGAGCAACGAGCGACACAACCCTCCCGTCCGAGTACTGCCTTGCGACTGCCGTGCGCGCCCGCGCAGACACCCTCCGAACCTATTACTTGCGGAATCCCGGAAAAAACTGTTTTTATATAATAACACTTTGCTTGATTAACATATGCTACGTTGATATTATAGTACATGTTGAGACAATTGTTTTAGTGTAAAAATATTTTAAAAGCTCTCAGCAGTTTAGCAGGAGATAGCATTGATACCTGAAAAATATAACGTTTACTTTATTTGTTTACAACAAAAGTTATACACATATAAATAAGATAAACGTTGAAAATATTGTAAGTGAGTTGATACATAATATATATTTTTTTCAAATAGGAATTAAGGGAGAACACAAGACTCGACACACAGAACACAGAGAATAACTTTATTGTTACAACTTCACTTTACAACTTCAACTATGTAGACTGAAAGATGGTAGCGGACTGAAAGATGGTAGCAGATTGAAGAATGAGTGATGAGAGAGAGAGAAAATAATCTAAAAATGGAATGGAATGAAATTTGAATAAAAAATGAAATTTGAATTAAAATAAGGAATGAAAAATGGACAGGATGAGAGAAATGAGGTTGGATGAGATGCAGCATGCAGTGGCATGCTGCAACGTTACAAACTGACTATCAAAACGTTGAACACTTAGCAAACAGGACGGCAGGAGCGCTGTTTTTGAAACGCTAGACGAGTGGTCATACTTCTAAAATAGTATCCTGCCAATTTGAATATTTCGTGTGTTGCTCGATATCGTTATCAATATAAAACAAAAATAAAATCACGTTTATTGTATTGTATGGAAGCCATCCCGAATATTTATTTTATTTTGTTTTTTAGTATTTGTTGTTATAGCTGCAACAGAAATACATCATCTGTGACTGTTTAACTATTACAGCTCATTACTACAGTCCTCTGGCTGCTCTGACCAAGTATGGCCCTAGTAGTACAGAGAGGGTCGTGCTCCTGTAGTGGAGACTAAAAAGGACCTGATGATGATGATGATGATGATGATTACAGCCTGGGGTACTATTTTATTGAAAGTGTGACACTCGTCGAGCGATTTTTGTATAGAAAAATCTCTCGTTTACGAACGGCATCATTTCAAAAAAGCAAAAATGACGATAGTTCAAAGAGCGGCAGTAATTACACTTACGATTTTAGCATTCCTGCCGGCCTATTTACTAACTCAGTGTACAACGTTTTGACAGTCGCTTTAAAATACATTGCAGCTTTCGTATGATTGACTATTTTTATTTAAGATATATAAACGTAATGTATTTTGAAATGACTATCAAAACGTTGTACACTAAGTTAGCAAATAGGCCGGCTGGTGTGCCTATGATAGGGTCCCGTTTATACACTTTGGGTACGGAATCGGTACGGAACCCTAAAAAATACCCTTGGATATTGGATTGGCAGATTGGCAACACTGTAGTAGACAAATTTTGTGCTTGTGTGTGTATGTGATAGTGACAGTCCAGTCAATTGACAATATACTACAAACCGGAAGTGATGGTTTTTATTTATGCAATCGAAAGTACCTTAAATGTAAATACTTCCAAAATTTTTCCAATTTTTTTATCCAAAATCCAGTTATTTATGAATTTTAAAAAAGCTCCAAATGTCGGATTTATAATCAAAATTCCCATGCTTCATCACATGACAATGACAATGTCATTGTCAATCTGTCAAAAAGTGACGACGTTGACTGCCAAGTCTTATGAGTTGCCAGGTTGAGAAATTTTTTCCCTGAAATTTGGAAGATTACAATACATAGACTGCTTTTTTTTGTGATAAAATTATTTTACCATTGAATACCTACCTTTACTATTTGCCATATTGAGGGTTTTCTGAAATGTCGGTAACCAGGCGGCAGCAATGAGAGGTTTAGTTCAGACAACTGTCAAAAACGTCACATACAGCCTCCACGCATACGACACATAACGGCCTCCAGCTCCAGCTGCTGCTGTTCATTTCTGTGCATGCTGCCGGTGTTCATCGATACACAAGACGTTATCATATCACGTTAAAAATGCAGTGCCAAATAGATTACAGCAACATTGGAATTCAATGTATACATATGCTCGATTTATGTGAATGTGAAACTAACAACCATCAAATGTCACGGCAAGAATATTTAATGAAAAAATTCGAATAAAAGTTTTTATTTTCCTTCTATCTGGTTTGCTTTTTAAATGTATTCTTTAGTCAGTATAGTCAATACTACATTAACATATAGGCATATTTTTTGGTATTATTGGTAAAAAACTAAAAGATTAGGCGCTCAAACTTCATTCAGAAGCAATTGGCGTAATTTATTCATTCTGCGGGCCAGCAGCCCGCTAAGTAAATCTTCAATAAACACACCAAGTGAAATTTAGTATAGTGCAGTATCAAAAAAAAAGAGGTCCTTGTACGCTGTACGAATTTCGGGAAAAATATTCCCCAACCTGCTAACTCATAAGACTTGGCTGTCAACGTCATCATTATTTGACAGATTGACAATGACATTGACAGTGTCATGTGGTAAAGCATGGGAATATTGCTTTATAAATCCTACATTTGGGATTTAAAAAAAAAAACATTTTTATAAAAACAAATCATAAAAAATTGAATTTAGGATTTAAAAAATGAAAAAAATCTGCAAGTTTTTACATTTAAGGTACTTTCAATTACATAAATAAAACCATTACTTCCGGTGTGTAGTATGTTGTCAATTGAATTGATTCAATCCAATATTGAATTGAATGAATTTTCATCTGAGATTTTCTTGCTTGCATTCTTTCTGACTGTGTCTAATTTGTGTTTGTGCCTGTGACTATTTTGTGATATAGTACTATACTTTCCCATTTGAGCTCGCTGAGCTTGACTTGCAAACCAAAATGTGCCAAAAACTATGAAGAAGATACTACACTAATATCTCCTGTATCTCAGAACAAGAGCCTTGTTCTGAGCCCTGTATCCCTCATTTTAGCTATGATATGAGCGAATTCGCAGCCAGATAATCTTCGTAGTTTGTGGCAGGCAGTGTTTCACACAGTTCAGGGAGAATAGGGTCTAAATTTTATAACTAACGTTTATAACAGTAGATTTCTATTGTAGATATGGAAGAAGTAGATTCAATTATCCTTCATTTCCTTCGACAACTAAACATGTAAGTAAGATATAGATGAAGTTTGTAAATTTTTATAAATTGATCGACGTTGAAGTCTGTTTTTGAGTGTCAACTGTAGGTTAGAATGAATACCAAAATAATAATTTTTACGTTGATTGCGAAACTAAGCAAGGTTTTAGAACACACCATAGCAAGATGTAGAGTTCCTGATTACAGGATCATTAACCACTTTACTTAGGTACCTAATCCAAATTCAACTAAAAACATGAGTAGCAAAAGCTAGCTCTTTCTAAAGTGTTATTTAATTACTTTGTTTTAGAAAAATAGATGATGAAACAAAGAATATTTGCGAGTTGCCTGTGGAAACCATAATCGAAGCTGCTTCAAAATGCCTTGTGTCAATAAATCAAACACTGAAGGTCCCAATGAAATTGCCACCTGGAATATCTCACAGGATAGAAGTTGCAGCACAGATAGCTTCAGTTTGTAAGGTGGGTATTAAGTTTGGCAGATTTAATATGCAGCATAAAAGTCCTTAGAATGTGTGTAACTGCACCTGTCTAGTTACATATTCCATAATTTTATCCTTCCTTACTATATGGTTGCACCGCTTAGATAATTCTCATACACTCATGCCATCCCTACACTGCCCATAATGTAAATAACATTTTGATAACCTTCTGTTGCAGGATGAGTATCCTGCAAAAAAATTTAATATACATACTAGATTATACCTATATAGATATTTAAAATAATGTAAACAGGTACCCACCTGTTTATATTATTTTAAATCTTCTTCCTATTTTAAGAGCCTGGCTCTTGTTGGTGAAGTGATTTTCAATTTTATTGTTTTATTTCATGAAATGTCTTCATCTGTTTAACTTTGATTTGCTCGAAAACTTTCACCTTGGTTTTCCCGTCCCTCATTTCCTTTCTATGTTTTTTCATTTATTGTTTTAAACAGGGCATCGTGTTTAAACAACCACCAACCAAGCATATTTCTTGTTCTTTTTTTCTATAGTTTTCAATATTTAATAATTCTCACAATGATAGGAAAACTCAGTTGATACAATTTGCTTTTGGTCAAAAATTGCATGTTAGTAATACTTATCTTAATAAACCTAGATAGACTTGGGTAGGTCCAGGTGAAAAAATCAAAAATGTAAATATATTATATCTAATCATCTGATAGATATGTCGTGGCCATATCGTAGATTTGCTCACTTCATGAAATGCTTGAGAATTTCATGAAGTGGTTGCATTTAATGAAATGTTTCACTGTCTATTGCCTACATCATGATATAGCTCGGGCAGATCAATGATTAGAAATCGTTTCTCGATATTGGCAACTAAATGAGCGGCTACTTCATAAAATGGTCAAGATGATTTGATCATATCTTAAAATAGTTTCATTAATTACCGGTAGAGGAGCTGCAAGCGCTTTGTTTATGTGTGAAGATGGCGGCGAATGTGGATATCTTTCACTATAGGACCAAATCAGTAAGTAGCTCAACAAAAAGCATTAGCTGTTTCATACAAAACATAAGTGCAAATACCAACTCGACCAAAATGTATGAAACAGCTGATTATTTTTGTCGAGCTACAAAGTTGCTAATAATCATATGCTAGTTAGTCCACAGGTTTTTCTGTATTACCTGACACAAGAAACACCCTATAATAGTAGGTACAGGTACCATCCTCGCGTATCATCACTTAAAATCAGGTGATATCAAACAAATATCTGCGTAAATAAGTCTGAAAAAAAATGTGATAGATTGAGCCATATTTTAAGGCCTACTTGTTGGGAAACTCCGTTGAGGTCATTGAGCATAGTACTTAAGTCCTCCAGCGTCTCTGCCATAACAACGATGTCATCAGCAAATCGAAGGTGAGTGATATACTCGCCATTGATGTTGATGCCAAGTCCTTCCCATTCCAGGAGCTTGAAGGCATCCTCCAGAGCAGCGGTAAACAGTTTCGGAGATATCACGTCTCCCTGTCTTACGCCTAGCTGCAATGGTATAGCCTTCGTGTTCTGCTCCTGTACTCAACCTGACATACTGGCGTTTCTGTATAAGCACTTCAACACTTCGATATACCGATGGTCGATGCGGCATCGCTGAAGGGACTGAAGCACGGCCCATACTTCGATCAAATCAAAGGCTTTCTCATAGTTCACAAACGCTAAGCATAATGGCCGGTTATACTCTCTGGTCTCCTGTATAACCTGCCGCAGCGTATGGATGTGGTCTATGGTACTGTAGCCTTTTCGGAAACCGGCTTGTTCGGGAGACTGGAAGGCATCGAGCCTGTTCGTGAGACGATTCGTGATCACCCTCGAAAACAGCTTAAGACGTGGCTCAGGAGTGTGATGGGTCTGTAGTTCTTCAGTAGAGTATTATCACCCTTTTTGAAGAACAAAACCACCACACCCCTGTTCCACGCCTCTGGCGTAATGCCCTCGAACAGAACGGAATTAAAGAGCCTCTGAAGGACCTTCAGCACCGGCGTTCCGCCCGCTTTCAGAAGCTCTGCTGTAATTCCGTCCTCGCCCGGCGCCTTGTTGTTCTTAAGCTGTTTGAGGGCAATCCTAATCTCGTACAGGCTGATGTCCGGGATGTCTTCGGTATAGTGTCGGGTAAGCTTGGCTCTCGGATCTTTGGCCAAGCTGACAATGGGTTTGGCTATTGAGGTATAGAGCTGTCCATAAAACCTCTCAATCTCTCCCAGCACCTCGGCCTTTGTCGAAGCCACACCGCCGTCCTCCGTCTTCAGCTTTGTTAATCGACTTTGCCCAATAGACTCCACCCTTGCGAACACTAAGGCTCCATCGTCTCCTTAATACGCTCGGTATTAAAGGAGCGACTGTCGTGCCGCAAGGATTTTTGGATTTGTCTATTGAGCTGTCGATGCACATCCGCGTCATCCGAGGTCTGCAGCCGCATGGATCGTCGCGTGGCCATCAAATTTAGGGTCTGGGGTGAGATCTTTTGAGATTTGTGTTTGGGGCGGGACCTAAAGAACTTCGATCCCACCTCCTGGACAGTCTTAACCAACCCATTGTTTAACTCGTCCACTGAAACGCAATCCTTCAGGCAATGGAAGCGATTTGAGAGTTCCAGTAGGAAACTGTCGACATTTTGGATATGGGTCGGTGACGGTCGGAGCGTAGACTTCATCAAGCGAGTCCTCTCTCGTCTGAGATTGATATTCACGAAAATGAACATGGACAAGACGAAAATAATGTCGAATGTCTCTTTGAAGTGGCAGTGGGCGGGGCACATAGCGCGTAGAACCGATGACCGATGGGGCAGAAGGGTTCTCGAATGGCGACCACGTATCGGCAAGCGCAGCGTCGGACATCCACCAACCAGATGGTCGGATGACCTGACTAAGGTCGCAGGAAGACGCTGGATGCAGGCCGCTTCCAACCGGTCGTATTGGAAATCCTTGGGGGAGGCCTATGTCCAGCAGTGGACTTCTTGCGGCTGATATGATGATGATGATGATGTGCCATATTTCAGTTCTGTTGTAATTTAAGATACTTAAATTTGTTTATTTAAATAATAGGACTCAAGGCCATATACACGAGATCCTAATATACCTTATCCCGGATTTTTACTAATATTTTATTGAAGGACACCTATTTATACGATTCGGCCAGACGTGGATGACAAAATCGTAAAATGTTGATGACTTAATGATCTGGTCAAATTAAGTTGCCCACATCATGAAACGCGACTACTTCATGAAATTCTCGAGCATTTCAGGAAGTGAACAAATCTACGATATGGCCACAACAGATACATCATCAAAGACATAGGGGTTATCAACAAAATTAGTTTTAGCTCTAATCATAGACCAGTACACGCTAAAGTAAAATTTGACTTCCAAATTCATAGATCAGTTTTCATAAAATTAAACAACATGACAAACAAACTCTTATTAACAATACTAATCAATTTACACTTCAATTTCAAACTTTTAGAAATTTCAAGATTTAGATGTAGATACAGCTGAAATCCAAGTAAATCTGAATTTTGCTCAGAAAAATATAGATATATGTAGATCGATTGATAAAACAGTCAAGCGCAAGATTAGAGAAGATATTCGAAATTACAACATGCATCGAGTCAAAATTGCTATAAAAAAACCGGCCAAGTGCGAGTCGGACTCGCGCACTAAGGGTCCGTACATTATCCTTACTAATATTATAGCGAATATGCGAAAGTGAGTTTGTTTGTTTGTTTATTTGTTACGCTTTTACGCCGTAACTACTGAACCGATCATCATGAAATTTTGCATACAAGTTCTCTGGAGTGCGGAGAAGGACATAGGCTACCTTTTATCCCGGGAAAAATACTATCCCCGAGGGGAGTGCGTTACCCCAGCCGACTAAGTGCTCCTTTTAAGAATTGATAAATGCAAATAATTAGATCATTACTTCGTGTAAATGTCCCCGAAAGTAAATAATTTGACACCCCGCCGTTTCAGAGATAATGAGGAAAATAAAATTCGGCTGGCGTAACGTTACCCCAGCCGACTTTTTTTGATTCCGTCGGTTTATCTGGATAAAAAGTATACACAAAGATAGATTGAACTTGCTCTCAAATGTCCCCGATAAAATTAAATTTGACACCTTTATGGATTTCGAGTTATTTCATTTTCTGCTGCGGTAACGTTTGGTCAATCTCTGTATCTCTGAAACCGTAAGACGCAGAATCATGATTTTTTTTATACGTATAGAACGGAATTTGTCACCATTTGACACCTAGTTATCTTAAATATTAATAATATGGTTTGCGAGTAATAAATATTATTCTGAAAACCATATTTTCGGTTCTAGTTATTAAACGAGGGAACCCTAAAAATTCAAAGTAGTCCTAATAGATGCCTCTTATAGAGACATACAAAACATCAAAACTTTCATCAGCCTAATCCATAGATGTGGCAAGTTATAATGATATTACTGGTTCCAGAAAGCCAGATTCTGGGCTCTCGATTTAAACGAGGAAAATAATACTTTCCTTCCACTTGGCTGATTCCATATTTAAACAATAATTAGACACTTTAACCAAAAATATACATACAAATTTTCAGCTTGATATACTATCGTATATAAGAAATAATGAATAAAAACTAAACCTAGATAATTTTTCCCGATTACCCGACCAAGTTCGAATGTGCATCTAAAAGCGGCCATACGATACATAACGTATACCTTCTAAAATCTGCACAATAATAATAAGTGGTTGGGTATATTCAAGTAGAAAAATTGTTAGGATTAATTTTAATATTATAAAGACTCGTATTTAATAAATGAAACCTTAGGGTCAACAGCAGAAACAGCCTCCGTGGTCCAGTGGTTAAGGCGTTTGCCTGTTGACCCGGGGGTCGTGGGTTCAATTTCCACCGAAAGCATACTTTGTTTAGTTGTTTCCAGTTTGGTAGGACATTGCAGACGTGAATCACCTGATTGTCCGATAATAAAGATGATTCCGTGCTTCGGAAGGCACGTTAAGCCGGTGGTCCAGGCTGCCATCTGGTAGTCGTTAAAGGAACCACGTCAGAGGCCGAGAGGCGGTTCCGAAGAACTCTTGACACCAGGGTGTGCATGGTCGATTGACCGTGACACCTATTCAAAATGATGATGATGATGAATGAAACCTTAGGGTGACTTACAGATTTTCTCTTTCAGCAAAACTATTACTTAAATGGCAATGTCTACATACTAATAATGTAAATAAAATATCTTTTTATATTTTTTTTGTTTGATTGATTTTAAGGCAGACCTCTTAAATAGAGGTCTGCCGTCTGCATAATAGTTCAATCCAACTGTCACCGTAGTTGGTAATCAAAAACCAACGCAAACAAGGTTATATTCTATAAGGTAAGACTATCAAGAGATAAATAAAAAAAAATCTTAAGTGTTATTTATTTTTGCTGCTCTCGCGTAGAAAGTGTCAGTTTCACAAATTGGGAGTAAAATGTGTATCCATTAACTAGGAAAACGCGTCGTTATTAGCTAAACAATTGAACTAGAAGTCCATATTTATGTACTGCTTGTTTTATTCTGCATTGCTTTATGCGAACATGTAGGGGACATCTTACAAAGATTTGTTCGAAATCAAAAGTAGTCGGTACACTCGAACAAGTTATTCGGTTTGCAGGGCACACACGCATCATTATATTTCAATGTGCGCGTTCTGAATGGCCGCGGCCCTAATAATACGCAGGTTCATTTGTGTGGGAATCCTTTTATCTAAACACACACCAGCACATCACGTCTTTTCAACCAAGTCATTTAAGATAAACAAGTTTAATTTGTTACAAAACAACTTTTCGTAGTAAAATGTTATTCGTAATTTCAACACAAGGCATTATAGCTATGGTAGTCCAGTGGCAAAGATAATCGACTACTACTAATTCTTATATTATGGTATTGACCCCGAGTTCGAGTCTCACTTGGATGACTTAATTTTTGTTTGATTATTTTTTGTTGTTGTCTCATAGAAATCGTCAGAAATAAGCATTAATGTAACTTGACAATTATTTGCATTGCTACCCACAGATTAAGAGATTATTCAACTCGGTTTATATTTGTTGAGGGTCTTGAGTATTTTTTATAAGTGCACTTGTTCAATAGCATCGAATAGGAACGCAGCTCTGCTTTGAGCAATTACATAATATAATTTTGAGTATCTTATTTTGTAAAAATCATGGAGAATACACACATAAGCATAATCAAGAGGACGGAGATAGTCATTTTATATGAGCAAAATGTTTCAATAAGTGAAATCGCTCGGCGCTTAATGATATCGGTAAGTATTTTTTATTATCTACATATTGATACATGATAATTATGACTATGAATGAGCCTTCTTGTTAACTTCCAATTTGGTTATAGGTAATAGTTAATACTGCGCAGTTTTTATACCTAAAATAAAGGAAATAATAATTATTATTTTGTTTCATATCTTTCGCAGAGACGAACTGTGCAATTGTGGGTGCATAGATATGCGGACTCAGGGCACATTGACCACGTTCGGCCTGGTCCAAAAGGTGGCAGCTATACTGATGCATCACGCCGTCATCGTGACATAGTAGCTGCACATTTGGAAGATCCGTTCAAGACTACGCGTTCGACGGCAACCGTAGAGGGAGTGTCTCTTCAGACAGTGCGAAATCATTTGCGTGCTGGTGGTTTAAGGTGTAGAAGACCGGTAGAAGACCGGCTAAGAAAATGTTACTTAGTGATGTGCATAAGTGTGAAAAACTACGATTCGCAGAACAATATAAAAATTTTGATTGGTGCAACAATGTTGTGATATTTACGGATGTAAAGTCTTTTAAATCGGATAAGGATGGACGTAAAATTTTGTAGCGAAAAACAGAGGAACGCTATAACGTTCTTCCATGTCGATCTAGCGGCCGACAGATATGTATTGGAACATGGTTGCAGGTATGCGGGATAGGTTAGAATTAATTATAAAAAGTCAAGGATCACCGATAGGTTATTAAATATTTAGTTTCATTCCAAAATGTTTATAAAAAAAAGGTCGATACATAAAAGAGAGATGTTTATTGTTATTGACGTTTTTCCGTAACGTCAATTAACATGTTTATTCTCTCACATGTGGCTGACCTGCATATAAAAAGATCGCTTGATAATTACGCCCATTCTTGTCCGATTCTGTAGTTAGGTAAATAAATATATAAATAAACATGGCAGTAGGAAAAACGACTACATATATATTTCAGTTTAAATTATTTTGTAGAAGTATTTCTTCGTCAGCAGTATGCTATACCTATACTGACTTATGTATAAAAGACAGTTACTCAAGTTACTTATTTAATATTATGTTTAAATTATTTTGTAGAAGTATTTATTCCTCAGCAGTATACTTTTACAGAGTTATGTATTAAAGACAGTTACTCAAATTACACATTTATTATTATGTATGAAGTAATCTACTTAGTAATTAACAATGAGTTGCTTTACTATAAAATGATCCCGTTCTGTTATTTATATACTTACTTACTTATATTTAAATTGAATAATAAATAAAACTGTGCAATAAAAGACTATTTTTTTTTCACGTAACCTCATTTCCTTTTATGCTAATTAGTTTCAAACATGAATAAACACTGAAAAATATCGAAACAACGAATAAAAAGAACATACAAAAAAATGTATATTTTATTCGCAAATTTATAAGCATTAGGCAGAATAGAACCAGCAACTTTCACATGACTTAAGTTGGTTCCCTAGAACACTCTGCCAATCAAGTTGCTGACTAACTCGGCGAAATTATTGATTATCCTTTGACACTAAACGTATCGTGTCGCTAGATGTCGCTAGATGGTTATGCATGTGTTGAATGAAACGAAATCATTGATTGTAAGATTTACCCACACAAGTGTTGCATGATTTTTATTGGACGGCATATTCGCCAGTGTGATGTTGACTTGCACACGAACAAAAGGGGTGCATACCGAATACATTTGCTGACTGTACCACAGTACAGAGTATCAACACTTTTTTGTGTCCTTCTTTGAAAATAAAAAATATATATATACTAGCTTTTGCCCGCGGCTCCGCCCGCGTCAATGTCGATCCCTCGGGAATAGTACTTTTTCCCGGGATAAAAGGTAGCCTATGTCCTTCTCCGCACTCCAGAGAACTTGTATGCAAAATTTCATGATGATCGGTCCAGTAGTTACGGCGTGAAAGCGTAACAAACAAACAAACTCACTTTCGCATTTATAATATTTGTTAGGATTTGTTATTATGCGCGAGCAAAACTAGGGACTATCGCTGCGCTGTCCCGCTCGCGCACATTAGCCAATGAAATTGCAGTTCCGAGCAACTGCAGTTGTATTTTTTTCTAATTCTATCTAACAAAGCAAGTATTACATACTCGTATTTCCAATATTACCTATACAGTCGACTCTCGTTAATTCGAAACTCGAGGGACTCTTAAAATATTACGAATTATCGAGTGTTTGAAATATTAAATAGTTCGAAATTTGTGAGAGAAAATAAATAAAACTTCAAATTATTAAGTGTTGATCAATTATTATTTATTAACTGCTATTCTATAACAATTTCAAAAGCTTAGAGGTACATTCGTGTACATACATGTATTCACAATGTGAATAAATTAATCTTTCGAAAGAACTCTGTTATACTGGTTTGCTTCAAAGTACATTGCTGCTGCTCAGACTGCTCAATAACTTTTTTAAGAGAAAAAGTGCCTGAAATGCTTTTTCGTCACTTTCGTTTTGTAGACAGAAGCTTTGTAAGGTATCGAATGAGGATCTTGCTTCCTTAACTGACACTTCTGCCAAAGGTTCTGATATATCGTCCTCATCTTCATCGTTACTTTTTTCATTCGTATCTGTCGCAGATAAAATTTCGCCATCGGTTAGTGAACCCGAGACAGCAACATCTTCATCCACTTGAACAAAGTCAGAAAAACTCACACCGCTGATGTCAACTAATGGTTCTATTGCTGGTTCTTCATCATCCATAAGTATTGGAAGATCTTCTTTTAAGAAACCAGATTTTTTGAAGCAGTTGAGAATCGTTAGGGATGTTATAGCTCTCCATGCCTTGTCAATCAGTAAAATAGCTGTCAGAACCGTGATATTTGCAGTTAGCTGCTTGTCGAGAGATTCTAAAACGAGCTTAACAATTTCTTTGCGATAGAACGTCTTAAAATTATGGATGATCCCTTGGTCCAATGGTTGCAATTTGGAAGTTGTATTTGGCGGAAAGAAGTAGAGTTCCACGATGGACAATGTAGGAGGACTGTTGTGGACAGTGCAATTGTCTAAAAATAGTAAAATTTTCCGCTTTTGTCGTTTCATGTGCCCAATAACTGTTAAAAGCCAATTGTTAAAAAGTTCTGTCGTCATCAAAGCTTTTTTGTTAGCACGATAATCAGTAGGAAACGATTTCACTCCTTTGAAACATCGCGGTTTCATTGCTTTTCCTATCACTAAGGGTTTAAGTTTTTCCGATCCGTCTATATTTACTGCAAGTAAAACTGTCAACCTCTCTTTACTATGTTTTCCCCCATGACATTTTTCATCTTTAAAAGTAAGCGTCTTGTCCGGTAAACATTTGAAAAATAGGCCTGTTTCATCAGTATTAAAAATGTCTCGGGCATCATAGTTTTCAATCAAGGTCTTCAATTTACCGTGCCAATCTAAGCAAACTGCATCATCAACACTTCCACTTTCCCCACAAACTTTTTTAAACACAACTCCATTTCTCTTTTTGAAATTTGTAAGCCGCCCTTCACTAGCCGCAAAGTTTTTGATGCTTAGAGTAGACGCGAACTCTTTTGCTTTTTCCTTTAACAAGTTTCCGCTAATAGACACTTTTTGTCCTCTACACTGTCTTAGCCAAATGACCAGGCTTTCTTCCAGACGAGGAAATTCACCTTTAGTAGTTCTTTTCCGTACTCCAGCAGTTTGAGCAGCATTAATTTTCTCCTTGTTCTTCATTATGGTTGAGAGAGTACTCAGAGGAATCTTAAATTCTTTTGCAACATCACTTTTCTTCTCACCTTCCTTTACTTTTTCGATTAACTTCTTCTTTTCAGCAATCGTCAAACATTTATACTTTCTAGGGCTCATAACTAAGACAAACTTTTAATCTGTATACCAACGAAAGAGTAACAGTAACTGAATGATAACTAAACAAACTGTGTGAGAAGTGTGTGTCAAATAGTCAAACTAATCATAACAAAAACAAAGGCTCGGGTACGTTGATATAAGTTTGAACTTGACGCAAAATGTACTTACAATCTTTCCGCCTCTTTCTCTCTGCAACTTTGAATTGTCGAGTGTTGGACGCCTATGAGTTCGAATTAACGCGTCGTTTTGTTATATAGCAATGATTTTTTCGTTCGAATTACGAAGTGCATGAAAATGTATTGATTTAGTTCGAAATATAAAGAGATTTTGTGGGAAACTCGTTATAACTTTGAATTATAGAGAGGTTTGAATTATCGCAGGTTTTAATTAACGAGAGTCGACTGTAGCTGCCTTTGGTCTTGCAATAATAGACTTGGTCAATCCCGTTAGGAATCAATACATTATAAAGTATAAGTATGGAGGAAATAAGTAGGTAATTCCATTATATAAGGCATATATTTTTTTATTAAAAAAAATTCCACTCGCCTGTACCATCCAATTTAGAATACAATGCCGTTGAATATGGAAGTATATCTAGTAGTATGCCGCAGCCGCTTTCAGATGCACATCAGAACTTGGTCGGGTAATCGGAAAAAAATATCTAGGTTTAGTTTCTAATTATTATTTCTTATATACGAAAGTATATCAAGCTAAAAATTGGTATGTATGTTTTTCGATAAAGTGTCTAATTATTGTTTAAATATGGAATCAGCCAGGTAAAAGGAAAGTATTATTTTCCTCGTTTAAATCGAGAGCCCAGAATCTGGCTTTCTGGAACCAGTAATATCATTATAACTTGCCAATGCTTTGGATTAGGCTGATGAAAGTTTTGATGTTTTGTATGTCTCTATAAGAGGCATCTATTAGGACTAGTTTGAATTTTCAGGGTTCCCTCGTTTAATAACTAGAACCGAAAATATGGTTTTCAGAATAATATTTATTACTCGCAAACCATATTATTAATATTTAAGATAACTAGGTGTCAAATGGTGACAAATTCAAAAAAATCACGATTCTGCGTCTTACGGTTTCAGAGATACAGAGATTGGCCAAACGTTACCGCAGCAGAAAATGAAATAACTCGAAATCCATAAAGGTGTCAAATTTAATTTTATCGGGGACATTTGAGAGCAAATTCAATCTATCTTTGTGTATACTTTTTATCCAGATAAACCGACGGGATCAAAAAAAGTCGGCTGGGGTAACGTTACGCCAGCCGAATTTTATTTTCCTTATTATCTCTGAAACGGCGGGGTGTCAAATTATTTACTTTCGGGGACATTTACACGAAGTAATGATCAAAGTATTTGCATTTATCAATTCGTAAAAGGAGCACTTAGTCGGCTGGGGTAACGCACTCCCCCGAGGGTTCGACATTGACGCGGGCGGAGCCGCGGGCAAAAGCTAGTATATAATAAGTTTGAAATTATTAGAAATATTTTTATATGATGTAACTCAAAATTTATGCTTTTCGCAATTTTTCCTTTTTCAAATTTCTGAGTTCACGGGAAGTACCCTGTAGGTTTTGATTCCCTTGCAAGTGTCGAAAAATTATTATAAATATTTTTATTATATGATGTCATTAAAAATGTATACTTTTCGCAATTTTTCCTATATCTGTGCTATAAGACGTTGCTTCGTACCAAATTTCAAGATTCTGAGGTCACGGCAAGTACCCTGTAGGTTTTGATTCCATTCCGAATGTCGAAAAACACGAAAAAATGCGACATAACCAGCTGTATCTTTTGATTGCGTTGGCTCAGAAGCTTGATTTTTTCAAAACTGCAAGGGACAGCAGACCTGAGTATTTGATATGAATTTCAGCTTAATACGTTTACTCGTTCTTGATAAAAAGAGCCTTGACAGACAGACAGATGGACAACCAAGTGATCCTATAAGGGTTCCGTTTTTTCCTTTTGAAGTACGGAACCGTAAAAAAGGCCACAAGGTACAGGATGGGGACCTCTTCTGCCACATTTAACAAAATCTGCAATTCAATCTTATCTACAGGCCAGATTTCAAGTAAAATGTGTCATCCTTATATAATAATATTATATAAAAGTTTTTTAAAATTGTGTTGTGTTAGTATCCCATAACACAAGTCGCGAACTTTCTTTGGGGCTAGCACAATCTGTGTGAGTTGTCCGTATACATTTATTATTATTTATTTAGTATTCGGTGTTGCACTTTTCGAAGTTTGGTAGCACACTCATTGTTGCTTATAACTACGTTACCCTGCGCGGGGGGTCAGCCCGAACACTGTTACCCCGGCAATGGGACAAACAAACATACATACAAACAAACTATGCTCTGCTACCAAAAAATGTTGCTTATAAACTAAGTTACCCTGCGCGGGGGGTCAGCCCGAACACTGTTACCCCGGCAATGGGACAAACAAACATACACACAAACAAACTACGCAGCTCTGCTACCACCCTAGTTAAGGTCTAGGGACCTACTAACTTACTAATAACTTAACCTAAAATATATTAAACTAAGAACTTACGGTTTCTATCTTCTTCGAACGCCCTCGTTCGGCAGGATCCAGAAGCTTCCTTCGAGGTGGGAGACGCCTTGGACCTCTTCCGCGGTCTCAAGGCAGGAGTGCACAACTTGGTTCCCTATTCACCCCCCTGAGCTCATTGTAGCCCCAAACGAATATGATGATGATAATCACTCCATCAGCACTAAGTGATTTAAGAGTCAAATTTATGGGTTCCGACACAACCCCAACGCCGCGTCCATGCGGTTGTCAACCAATTGACAATTACCCTGATGTCAAAGAATTTCGGTGAACTGCGCAGGCCATCTACGCAGTCACGAATAAAAAACTATTTTGATTTCAGTTCAAATCCCTTCCGCTTTAAACGGGCTATAAATTACATCGGTTAATTATCGTTCCGTCACCATAACAAGATCGAACCGGCAAGTACAAAGATGGCGGCGCGCGAATGTTCCGACAACGCGATACGCGCCTATCTCTCCACGAGATTTACAACGACTGTATGACATGCCGGCGGCTGAGCGGCGCCTGCGCCCGCCCCCGCGTGCCCTCCCATCCCCGCGCGCTCCATTGCGCATCTTCGCTCAACAATTTTATACAAACTATGTAGGTAGACATATAAAACATCCGCGCTGGCGCAGTAAATACCTTTATTACAGAACATCCCCCCGTCCCGGTCTGAGAAGCAGACCGCTAAATTCTACGGGGAGGCGAGAGAGAGAGGACACGGCTCTCCGCAGAACCGAACCCTCGACCAACACCTCAGTCACACGCGGAGTTCCGTCTCCGCCAAAAATCAAACGCAAAATGCGCCCCCGGCGCCAAAGTAATGATGGCAAATTTGCCTCTTTTGAATAATACCAAATCTCCCTCCCTGGGTGGCTCAGTCCTGTCTGTCCATTTCACTCTTTGTTGTAACAAATGCAAATATTCAAGAAACCAGCGACTCCAAAAGTACTGGCTCATTTGCTGCAACATTTGAAAACGTGACAACCGCGATGTACGTTCATCCCTCCACGGGTATTCGGGTAGGGCATTCAAGGGCCCTCCCACCAAAAAATTACCAGGAATGAGGACTTCCAAATCATTTGGGTCCTGAGATAATGGACAGAGAGGACGAGAGTTGAGGACCGCCTCAACTTTACAAAATACTGTGGCCAGCTCTTCAAACGTTAGAGCTGTTTCCCCTAAAGTGCGGCGGAGGTGGGTCTTTGCCGATTTCACAGCGGCTTCAAAAATCCCTCCCCAGTGAGGGCAATTTGGGGGCTGAACCTCCAAGTTACCCCTTTGGGCAGCAATTTGACTTAAACTATTACAATTCTTATCAATAAATTCACAAACATCCTTAATATAATTTACAGTGCCCTTGTAATTTGTACCGTTGTCGGAGCGAATGAGTGAAGGTAGACCTCTACGCGACACGAAACGATCTAACGCAGCGACAAAGGCCTCCGTAGTCAAAGCTGACACCACCTTCAAGTGGACAGCCTTGGTAGCCAAACAAACAAATACACAAATTCCCTTTTACTGCTCTTCGGGCTGACCAAATCCAAAATTCCCGCTGCAAAATAGCCAGCAACGCACCGCACCCTGCATGAGCGTTCCGAATGTGTCGATCAGACACCAATAGTTGCACCAAGGGTCCGCCCTTGGGCAATAACCCACAAGCGTCCTACTATGCCCTAGGCTAGGACGAGAAGCAACAAAGGGTAACCTAGTTACCAACCGACCGGAAGACAATCTTTCCGTATTAGCCTGATAAAAGGCCTCACATTCTGCGTGGTCCGGATCCATCCTGGAGATCATAGGTGGCTCCTCCACCTCCCAGGTTTTGGGAGGTGGAGGAGCCACCTCCCAAAACCTTTGCATGGTCTTGGACAAAGACGCATTCGCAAGAACTGTTGGCTCCTCCATGGAGTCATGTTCAAATACAGGGCCCATCAGGGCGAAACCAAAAATTGTAGACACTGCCATCAGTGAAGAAGCACCCAGAGCCTTCTGGGTGCCCAATAAAATCCAACCCAATACGTCCGAACCCAGGAGCAAGTCTACTGGGGCGGGATGAAGAACAAATGGGTCAGCCAATTCCAAACCTGACACTTAAGACAACACGCCCGGCGGTATGTCTGTAGAGGGCTGCCAACCCGCAATGGTATCCATTACCAGAGCCGAAGTCGTGATTCTCACTGTCGAGGACTTCAGCGACGAAAATGTGACAAGTGTCTGTCCCGTCAACCACTTCACTTTTATACTACCAACTCTAAGAAGTGGCACAGACGAGTCCTCCACGACTAAACCTAATTTATGTGCCACACTAGTGGTAACCAAACTTTTCTGAGCCCCCGAATCTAACATGGCTCGTATACTAACCGCCTCTCCCCCATGACCCCATACGCGGACCACCGCGGTAGGGAGCAGAACAGTCCGCGGTTCTGTCCTACTGAGGGAGCAAGCTAGTTATGGGCTCCCCATTCTTTCCAAACCTAGGGGGTGCCACTGGCCCGGATAATACGTCGGGCGAGTGCACGTCCCCATGTGAGGGGGCGCATAACCCGCTGCCCCGCCGTACCTACTGTAGGGCGGGTGATACTCCAGCCGAGGGTACTCATGACCCGGCGGAGAAAACCGCTGTGGTTCCGTCTGCCGAGTAGGAGCCGGTGCGGAGGGAGGTGTCCCACCTCTCACATCCGCTCTAGGGCCCCCGCCCATGGTCGACCCTATCCAAGGTCTGACCAGCCACATACTGGCCCTGTACATTAGGCGCAGGAACCCGGACCGCCGAGACCCGCGCCGGCACTCGACCTGGTCCTGAGAGGGGGTGCGGTGAGCGAAACCACGTCCTCCGTCCGACGGTGGAGGGCTTCGCGCAGGAGCACCCCCGCCCATGGGGGACTCCTGCCTCCTTGCCTGGGAGCCAGCCCCGCTCCGGTTCATGCAGAGCATCAAGTGTTGCCGCCCATGGCACGCACTACATGGCTTGGCCCTGCAGCAGTCACGGGCATAGTGACTGTCCAGGCAGTAAAAACATAATTCATGCCGCTTCACCATGCGACGCCTTTGTTCAACTGGCAGCCGCTGCCAGTCTCTGCATTGCAGTAGGCTGTGACCTTTCCGGCCAAATTGCAGACAGTCCGCGTCCCTCACGACTGCTGCCGTATTAACCACCCGAGCACCAGCTGCACGCGGTGACGGTGGCTGCGGCTGTCTGGGCTTCCCTCGCCATGAGGGTCCCGAGGATCCGCGTTCTGGCGCCCTGGATGGCGCTGGTTCCGGCATGGAACTCTCCGCGGCCCTAGCCTCAAACTCCAAAAATTTATACAAATCGGAAAAGGTAGGTAGGATATTGCTGTCCCGCTCAGCATTCTCGCGTTCAAAACGCGAGCGAACATCATTGGGCAGTTTGCCCAGCATTATATGTACCAATAAAAATGACCACTCGTCCACCGGTAGTCCCAACATCCGTAGCGCGTTACAAGCCACTAATAAATAAATAAATAAATATATACGGACAAATCACACAGATTGAGCTAGCCCCAAGGTAAGTTCGAGACTTGTGTTATGGGATACTAACTCAACGATACTATATTTTATAACAAATACATATATAGATAAACATCCAAGACCCAGGCCAATTTGAAAAAGATCATTTTCCATCTTGACCTGGCCGGGGATCGAACCCGGGCACTCCGTGTCGCAGGCAAGCGTGTTAACCACTGCGCCACGGAGCTGTCACTGTAACGGGCGTTAGTAAATGCAAGCGCAGTTATGCCCGATTCGCCACCCGAGGCAGGGCCAATAGCTGCGCCGCATGTGCATCTGCCAGCAACCGAACATTTTGGTAACGGGAGTTCAGCAGCTCCCAGGCCGTGTTGTATTGATCATCCTCCACACGGAGGTGCTAGATGAGCGACCGCGCTTCATCCTCTAGCGTGGAGAGAAGGTACGCCATTATGCGCCTTCGATAAGTCGTGTCTCGAGTCGACCAACTACTCGAACATATTCTTGAAGGCCACCCACTCTTCCATCCTACCCCCAAAGTGGGAAGCTGAAGGGTGGGAAGCCGACCAGTTACACCTGGCCCTTCCGGTCCACCGGATGTGCGAGGGGCGGGGCCGCCCGCCTGTCTCGCTCTAATGTGTGTGGCCTTCTCCACAATGTCATCGTGAAGGGCCATAATCTGGTCAAAGTCCTTGAGATGATCTGCCCAGACCTCTGGGTCCAAATAAGCCTCGGTAAGCGCCGCCATGGCTGCCTCCGCAGTGGCCAACCGCGTACGGAGCTGATCCGCTCGCTCCAGTATCGCGCCGTCCCTGTCCGTACGGGACAAGAGTGCCCCCGCACTCGCAAACCACCTAAGTTCATTGGCAAGCGCCGCCTTTGCGGAGGGTGTCTTCGACATTGCGTTAGACCCGACTAAATCAAACTAATATAGAAGGAACCGAATTATAAATCCGACAAGGGCACAAACTAAGGGTCTTAACTTTTAAATACAAACAAACAAATTATAATACTATCTAATAGTAAAATGAACACGGCCTAATATTTAAAAATTACAAACAAACAAATTATAGTACTATCTAATAGTAATATTTAATAATTACAAACAATATTTTACAAAAATATTTTGTCCCAAATTTTGTGGGAAATGATGGTTACCCTACCTTATTAACAATTAAAAAAACAAACTATATTTGGGCCCGTAATCAGAACCGTGATTAACTACGCTCCGCTACCAAAAAATGTTACTTATAAACTAAGTTACCCTGCGCGGGGGATCAGCCCGAACACTGTTACCCCGGCAATGGGACAAACAAACATACACACAAACAAACTACGCAGCTTTGCTACCACCCTAGTTAAGGCCTAGGGACCTACTAACTTACTAATAACTTAACCTAAAATATATTAAAATAAGAACTTACGGTTTCTATCTTCTTCGAACGCCCTCGTTCGGCAGGATCCAGAAGCTTCCTTTGAGGTGGGAGACGCCTTGGACCTCTTCCGCGGTCTCAAGGCAGGAGTGCACAACTTGGTTCCCTATTCACCCCCCTGAGCTCATTGTAGCCCCAAAACGAATATGATGATGATAATCACTCCATCAGCACTAAGTGATTTAAGAGTCAAATTTATGGGTTCCGACACAACTAGGGCATGGAATACCGAAAAGATTTTCATACCGGTATTGATACCGGTATTGAAATTTCGAAAACCGGTATACCGGTAATTGCGGTATTTTTTTAAAATACTGCTAATTACTGTTTAAATTATATATATTGGTATATATTATTATATACATTATTATACCGGGTGTTACAAAACTACGAAATAATATTTAAGGGGCATGATCAGCCCATAAAATTAAACAACTTTCCCCACGGGACAAACTTCGAAACATGAAAAGAAAAATTCGATCTCCAATACAAAATAAGCAATCAGCTGATCGACTTTCTATGGAAGGTCAAAACTTTTTTTTTTGTCTTTTGATGTATGTTCCCTGGGGATAGTTGTTTAATATCATGGACTGATCATGCCCCTTAATTATTATTTCGTAGTTTTTTAACACCCGGTATGTACCAATAGCGATTGGCTAGTCTTGTTTCCGGAGAGCGATTAAAGTAGTTTCTAGGCTATGTAATAGAAACACTGAAACCTTTTATCAACTCCTCAGAAACCACAAAATGAATAAAGGTAATAAGGTAAAGGTAATAATTCATTTTGTGAATACTAAAGAAAATGCGTTATTTCATCCAAGAATTATTCAAATTGTTTCCTTGGCACAAATATCACAATCAAATATATATTAAAATTAGGTTTACTCTCTAATGATAAGAAAACACTTTGCCCTAAGGGTCTTCATGGAGAAATACAGACGGAAAACAAGCTTCTCCACTTCCTGTTTCTGTATGTACGAGGGATGATCTGGTGGGCATTGAAGTATTGACATTATCTGCGACATGTACCGTGACTCCGACTCCAGAGTTAGGATTGCTGTTGGTGAACCGTCAAAGTTGGAGTCCACCAAGGCTCGGTTCTCAGCTCCTTCTTGTTTAGTGCGATATTAGAAGAAGTGTCAAAACGCATCAGAAATACACATGAGCTTCCTCCGTGGCTGCTCATGCATGTATACTGACGATATCGCACTGGCAGATGCGGAAAGGGGAAGACGTGTGCGACGCGTGAATATGTGGAAGGAGTCGCTTGAGAACGGCGGCTTGAAACTAAATGTGGCGAAGACTGAGTACAGGGATTACTACGTTACAGATTCCGTGCCTTTACGCATAGGCGGAAACGTGGTCGAGCGTACTTACCAGTTTAAATACCTGGAATCTGGCCTTTACGCGTCCAGAGATATCAAAACTTGCATAATGTGACTGGTATCATTTGTGACCTAAAAATGTATTTTAAACTAAAAGGACAGGACATTTTAGACCTGTCCTCTTATATAGAAGTGAGGCACAGGCTACGTGAGCGGCTCAAGAGGGAGTTGCGTGTCACGGAAATGGATATGCAGCATTGGATGTGTAAAGTTTCGCGAAAGGGCCGCTTAAGGAACTCACACATTCGCGGTAGCCTTCATGTCCGTCACATAGCAGGCAACTCTCCTGCAGGGCCGCCTACGCTGATACAGTCATGTTTTGCGAAAACCAGGAAATTACATAGGGAACAATTGTCTGGCCATGTTCACCGAGTCCCGGCAGAAGGGAGAAACCCAAGAAGTGCTGGGTTGATGTAATTGGGGAGGATATGCGTGCAATGGCCTCATAACATGCAGTTTCTTGAGTAGTTGATTTTGATGTGATATTTTTATAATCGAGATTATTCATAATTCATGCATATAAAAACTCATCAGCAGTATGAACAACACTATGAACCACCGAAATCGAACGTTCTTCATACCCTTGCAGAAATAAATCAAAATTTTTGAAATATCGAAATACCGGTATTTTATCCTCAAATACCGGTATGAAAATACCGAATTTTTTTACCGGTATACCGGTATTTCGGTATACCGGTATCCATGCCCTAGACACAACCCCAACGCCGCGTTCATGCGGTTGTCAACCAATTGACAATTACACTGATTTTACACATATATATCGTACTTATTCTATGGCACACTGCCTCACAAACAATAGGTCAACTCAAACAAAGGTATTTAATTAACTATAATCACTGAATAATTCGCAAACCAAAAAACCGTATTGCGTCTAAAGCTGGCTCACGTGACACATCCGCGTGTTAAAGAATTTCGGTGAACTGCGCAGGCCATCTACGCAGTCACGAATGACAAACTATTGATTTCAGTTCAAATCCCTTCCGCTTTAAACGGGCTATAAATTACATCGGTTAATTATCGTTCCGTCACCATAACAAGATCGAACCGGCAAGTACAAAGATGGCGGCGCGCGAATGTTCCGACAACGCGATACGCGCCTATCTCTCCACGAGATTTAAAACGACTGTATGACAGGCCTTGTCATACAGTCGTATGACAACGCCTGTCATACAGTCGTTGCGCCGCTCAGCCTGCGCCCGCTCAGCATGCGGGCGCAGGCTGAGCGGCGCCTGCGCCCGCCCCCGCGCGCCCTCCCATCCCCGCGCGCTCCATTGCGCATCTTCGCTCAACAATTTTATACAAACTATGTAGGTAGACATATAAAACATCCGCGCTGGCGCAGTGAATACCTTTATTACAAAACACTCATTATTTATAAAAAGGAAACAAAAATTAAATAGCCAATTACCGCCATATCAATTTGATTTTTTTTATTTTTTTTATTTAGGTTCACAAAACTGACTAAACACAGTAACATACACAATTTAACAAGATTCAGATATTAAACATACGAAAGTATAAAGTCTTCTAGATGTGAACACAACATGCACTATAAAATAAGCCACAAACGTACACCATACTACTTGTAAGAACACAAAACAAATTTTGAAAAATATCGAAAATTAGGTATAATGTTGTTTTAACAGTTTTCCTAGTTACAAAGATAAAATTATTTTTCTTATACTGTTGGCCGATGCACTGAAAATGTCAAAATCCACCGAAATATCATTATATGCAGAACACATGCGCGTAATCGGTGAGTTTCCCAGATATAAAGTTCGAGTAAAGGGAATGCTGAACGTTTTTCTATTATGAAGTCGGCACTTGAACGCGGAACAGAAATTTGTATTTGCTCAAGCAATTCAGGACTATCAACCAAACCAACCATCAGCCTTCGAAGAAAAAGTATATCAGCTGTATTACGTCTCTGGTAAAGTGACTTTATACCAAAATACGCTAGCCTCGAATCATAAGTTTCCAAAGTATGACATAAATTTTTGGCGTAAGCAAGATGATAGAGAAATCTTTTCTGAATCCTTTCTAATCTGGTGGAATGAACTTGGAATAGAGGATTCCAAATCACACTGCAATACTCAAGGAGCGATCTCACAAAACAATTGAACAACAGAATAGAAATGTCCGGATCATTGAAAAACTTAGTTTTCCGCACCACAAATTGTCACCAACAGCATTGTAGTCAATATGCTATCTGAAATCAAGTTTACTATCGACTATGACACCCAAATCACGCGTGTTAGAGACCTCATGTAAAGGAGTATTATTGATAATATAGTTTGTGGGAGTTGAATTAACTTTGCGTGTAAACTTAATGCAAAAGCACTTAGATTCATTAAGATACATTTTGTTATCTATATACCACTTGCTAATATTATCTATATCTTCCTGTAATTTACGAGTGTCGTCGTCATTTCGAATAACTCTATATAATTTAAGGTCATCAGCGAACATTTGATATTTTTATGATATAATTTTACCCAAATCATTCACAAATATAAGGAAAAACAAAGGCCCTTTTTCTCATATCTACAAAATATTCATCTTCGTACTTCAAAATCGAATAGCAGACAAACTTGATAAGCGTCAACCTCCTGAACAGGCAGATTCTGTTCAGAATATGCAATAACTGACCATTTCCACACCATCAATCAAATCATTGAAAAATATTCAGAGTATTAAAATCGAAAATATGTGATGAAAAAATTTCGACACAGGTAGGATTTGAACCTACAACCTTCGACATCTAGCCCGTCGATGCTCTCAACCACTGAGCTGCCGTAGCTTCAAATCACCGCGACGAATTTGTTCATCACATATTATAGGTACACGCATTCGAAGCATGCGTAATCTCCATTACTACCCACTATTTAGAAGTGTGGTATCCAACTTTATCAATCATATCAGATGAATTGAAAGTTGATTAAAGTGGAGAAAGCTTTGTCAATTAATTATATTAATAGCGTTAAAATGCTCGGTTTAATATTAAAATCGAAAATATGTGATGAATATTCAGAGTACCCATTATACATAGCTTTTGTTGACTACTCCAAAGCCTTTTATAGCATCTTCCATGATTCGCTCTTAAACGCAATCTCTAATCAAGAAATAGATGAATTGTACACAATAAAAACATTTATATAGCCAATATGAAACTACATTCTTCCAGTCTAGTTTTCCAAATACACAGAAAGGCATTAAGAGCCCGCCATATGCCAGGCGGCGTGGCGTATCTTGCCCATTCTAACCTACGGTACCCAGACTTGGTCATTGACCAAAAAACAAAAGCTAAGTTGCAGGTTTGCCAAAGAGCGATGGAAATAGATTAAAAGGACAGATCGTGTCAGAAATACTACGCTACGCTCTATCACTAAAGTAGTCGACGTGGGAAAGAAGTCCGCTAAGCTAAAATGGGATGCCGTATGAGCCCTGAATGATGGGCACGTCTGATGATGTCATGGGTACCTACTGATGGAAGATGTTGTTAGATAGGCTGGACAGTCGCTTTATAAAGCACTGCGTCTACCAGCACCTTAGTATAAGTTCCTACTAACATCTGTTACTAACAACTATGGACAAAACTTGGTCTGAAATAAAATAATGTTCTTTTTAAGAGGCAAGCCAAGAATGAGATGAAGAGACGAGCTGTTTGCTTTCAATGAGGGATGGCAAATGAGTAGAACAAGGGGAAAAGCAGAAGGGGAGGCTTTTGCCCAGCAATAGGAACTAAATAGCTAATAAAAAAAGAATGATAATATTTATTTAATATCTTCCTTAATAATTAATTACGCAGGCAGGAGAATGGGTATTTGAATGTTACTGAGCAAAAGTAAAGCACAAACAAATTCAAGAAATAATTTGTACTTGTACTCTTTCGTACGTTGGACTATAAACCTTGTTCAACTAGAAAGATTTTTGCAATCTGACTTATATTTTCTAAGATATACGCCATATTTACAAACACTTATGAAAGGCATACATGTTTAGGAGCCAATATAGACAAAAAAATTTATATAAACCATGAAATTCTCTGAATGATCTTTTTCAGATTGGCCTGGGTCTTGGATGTTTATCTATATATGTATTTGTTAAAAAATATATTATCGTTGAGTTAGTATCCCATAACACAAATTTCGAACTTACTTTAGGGCTAACTCAGTATGTGTTATTAAGCTTGTGGGTTTAAATTTCAGGATTTAGGGTACAAAAATGATGTTGGCTATCAGACATTTCTTTATCACAATGAAGCAGATCTACGGCAAGTATTTATGTTTCTTATTGAAAGACTGCCAAACGAAGGAAACCAAACAACTACATGTTCTGCACCAACCAACACAAAATCAGTTCTTCTAAGCGAAATTAGGCTCAAGATTGCAGAGGAGCTAACGCGCATGTGGATTCCACCATGTTGTAATTCACCTCAGCAAAAGGGCATTGGAGATTTTGCCTATCCTTCGGGTACATTTTTACTTTCTTAAATTGGTTATTAAATTTTCTTAAACACTACTATGTGGTGATGGTGTTGTATTCAATGCAAATATACAATGTGTAATGTGTATAAGGTATAATTGAACCGTTGCGTTGGCTATAGGGCACGGTTCAATTATTATGTCTTTCATTCCAACATGCCATGCCATCAAGTATACTTGATAATTCTAATATGAAATTATTTTTAGTTGAGCTAAAGCCACAGTATAGTAGCATTAATGGTCGGCTTGCCCGAGGTAGTACTCTCACAGAAAATCGATGTTCGAGTAGATTTACTCACGTTTACCGCTTCTTTGCTTCGTTCGGTGGGTGAGAGAGCTGGAGGCCCATCCTTCCATCCCCCCATGCCCTCCCCCTAACTCCTTAAAAAACCATCAACGCTCCTGTCCTGGTGTTGCACTTGTCCATGGGGAGCGGTGATGACTTACCATCAGGTGACTCGCTTGCTCGTTTGCCATCTCATAACATAAAAAAAAATTGCGTGGGCGCACACTTGTATGGAAATGCTTAATTAAAGAAATACTAAGTCTCTAGAAACAGCGGATTACTTGATCCGTCTTTCTACTCCTACAGTTACGCGGGTAAGCTTTACCCGCGGCCCTAGTCCTCTGACGCTTGTCGTGGAACAGATGAATATTTCATTTTTAAAATTTAGGGTCCGGAAAAATCATGCCAATTTTTAAAGTAAAGCCCTGCTAAAATACTAAAATAAATGTCAAAGTAAAATATCGTGCTAGTCCTTTTCACATTTAAGTAAAACAAGTTGTTTTATTTACAATATTTTTAAGCCCTTTTTAAATGCCAACATCTGTTCGCTGCGGTGCCATTCGACTTGGTGGGTTTCGTCTCATTAAGAGTTCGCCCCAGTGTACTACGCTGAAATATTTTTGCCACAACGTGCGTTGCTTCGGCGTCATTCGCCACTAAGTACCGGGACCCTTTAAAAAGTTGTCTTCATAATGTCTGACATCAATTCTGCTTATAAAAAATTATGTGATTTTTTACCATAAATGAAGAATTTTACACAATATTAATATGAACTCTAATATTTTCAGAATCTTTGTCTAAACAATCCATTCCACTTGCCAATGAAGAAATAATTGAGAAACTTTTGAAGATCAAGGATATTGGTGGTAAAAGAACCAAGGATGTAGAAACATTTACAAAATCTGAAGATGTGAGAATTGACAGTGAAGAAAAATCAGACATACAGATTGAAATAAAAGAAAGTTTGAAAGAATTAAAAGAGACTGCTATTGTCTTGCGACAGAAGTTAGATGCATTGGAGAGTGAGAGAAATGTCATGGATTTTGAATATTCTCAGGTAAAACACAATGTTTTCCGGATGTATACGTATATCTGATGTTTAGTAATTATGTACCTTTTACATTTTCTCAGAAACAAATTATGATGTAATTGTATTAAAAAAGTTTACCATATCTTATTTCTTTATTTCATTGATTAAAGTTAGTATAACATTGTTTATGATCATTCATGCTTCTATGTTATTCTAAGAGAAGTAAAATTGTTATAGTTACATATGTATATTTATTTCAGGCTCTTAAGTCTTGTGAAAGGGTTGAAGCAGACATGAAAAATGTAGAAAATATACTAAGAAGTATCGGCTTAACAGATATAGACGGTGAAGATGCTGTACAAAATATATTGGAAAAAGTACATACCAATATAAATGTGCTGCACCGGAAGAGTGAAGAGCTGACATCTAGAAACTTGACACTAAAAGTTGAAATTGACAAAGTGAAAAACAGCGTCGCACTTTCAGAGGTAATTAGTTATCTTAAATATCAATACCAATCTACCTTAACAAATATGTACTTATCGTATCTTACTCATGGCTGAATTTAGTTGTTAAAATTTTAACACCTTACAGGGCATACTCTTTATCAAAGTAGTAATGTAAAAAGGTTTGTCACTATAGGGCAGTGTTTACCAACCTTTAATTCGCCGAGCCTCTCCGAACCATTTACTTGTTTTAGTTTATGTTTTTATCTACCTATTTATATACAAAATTTTCACTGCGTTATATCATGATTTTGAGTAGGTTGTCACGGTCAATCGACCATGCACACCCTGGTGTCAGAGTTCTTCGGAACTGTGTTATATGACTAAACGCACCACCTTTTGGTACGTATATACCCTCACTTCTTGGGTTAACCTGGTTTCTCGTGTTGACGTCAAAATTATGATAGCGTCGTTTTGACTTTTTGTAATATTATCCAATAACGGATGTACCTACACTTTAAACTTTTTATGGATATAAAAGGCATCAAGAAGGACCGAGTTTTCGGTGACCTTATTGCCTTTTCTCATTTCGGCGCTGCGATTTTTCGGGTTTTCATTAAATCTAATTCTATATGCCATGCGCAAATATTAAGAGCTACTCGTGTATATTTATTTTACGGGCGCCCATGTAATGGTTTAAGAGAAACACGATTTAGCAAAACGTTACTCCAGCAGAAAACTCAATATCTCGAAAACCTGAACCCTCACAAATTATATTTTCGCCGCACTTTATTCTGACGTAAGCTCTGCCCATGCACATTATATATCTCTCCAAGCTAAGCCATTTCATGTAATTTTACGAAAGGATCGTTACGCGCAGTAATATCTTTCCTACTTCACTTCCCACCGCCTCTCCCCACGCAGACACGCTGTCACAAGGAGTTGTGTAAGTAAATTGTTCAAATGACATCTCCTCTCTTCTTCTTGGCCACGCCATTGAAATATGAAATGTATCTACTACGTATAAGGTAAAACTTCCTTTGTTCCATGGAACATGCACTCCGGAGCGCGCCGGGGGTATTATATATCCATAAGTGTGTTAAAGGAAGCAGTTCATACGCAGCAAGCACTTAATAAGTTTCTCTTTTCAGTCTGAAAGAAACAAATGTAAAAAAATCCTCACAACATTAAAGAGCAATGCCAAAGAAATGAAAGATGAGTATGCAAAGAAAGAAGAAGAAAGAGATCATTTGAAAAATAACTATGAGAAGTTGAAAGGTGGAAATAAAAGGTAACAACCTATTTTCTGTGTGTATATAAATTATTAATTACCAAGTAATTAATAATTAATTATAATTTTAGGTCGATTTATACAAAAAGGATCATGGAAATTATTAACAATGTAGATAAACAAAACATGGAAATAAAGAAAATTTTGGATGACACCAGACAACTTCAAAAAGAGATTAATACGCTAGAAGGTCAATTGGACAGATGTTTTTCGATTGCAGATGAAACACTATTCAGGGTTAGTTGGTATTGTTTTAGTTTAGATATTTTGAATATTTTGTGACACAAACGATTACGTTTTGTATAGTCGACCACATAATATTATAAATGTATATGTAAAATTTCATACATAATTTCATAAAAATCACAGCAGCTTTAATAATAATACCTAAAATAATAGCAATGTGTTTACGTTCGACAGCGCACGGCGCTTGACGGAACGATACGCGGCCTCGTATCGTGGTGCCTATTGCGCTCGGGAATCAAAGTAGGTAATATACCTACCAAATCTTGTTACCAGCGCTTGCTTGTCCCCACTTGCGGTGCTACTCAAATTGATAATATTTTTTCTAATTTCCCTTGTGAAGTATGATTTTATAACTCTTTCTTATGTTACCACCGTCCTATGTGGGCTCGTTTTTATTATGGTTAAACCGTGGGGCGTGAATTCAAAGCTGGCATTCGCAACTACGGAATCCTATACTGGGCGTAGCCCGACACGCACTTGGTCGGTTTGTTTTAGTATGGAAGCAGTATTTTTTAATTCAATTAATAAACAATTCGGCCTATAGCTGACTTGACCGTACGTGAGTAACCCGTAGTTCACATAATAATATGGAAGCAGTAGTTACAGGTTCAAAAACATTTTGATTAGCGCGTTTTGAAATCAATTTTGTATCAAAAATTGACAAAAACAAGAATAGTTTCAAATCACTGTTTACATAACACTAAGCGAAACGTCAAAAATGACTTTTAATCGCGGTCGTACTGTACTACTTTACACTATTAGCAAAGATTATAATACTGTTCTTTAATGCAGATGTGCGAAAATATGTAGATGTGGGTCCGATATTGTGACAGCATTGCTGTAATATGACTTGGCAGTATTTTTTACGGCCGGCCGCCTGCCTGACTTGTTTATAGTAGTCTGGGTAGCTTCAAAATCGCGGACAAATACCGTTTAGAATAAAGTAGGTACAAATATTTTCCTGTGCCGAGAATCGAACTACCACTTTCATAAGTTACGCCGATGTACCCACACAGTAATCAAAATTTTTGCATGGCTCGTCATGTCTAGACTTCTTGTTTTGAGATTTCGCTGCAGTGCGCAGTACAAGTATTTTGAGCAAGACAGCACGAGTCCTGTTGTTTTCGGATTTAAAATCTTAGGTATGTAGTAGCTAAAAGTTCGTTATTTCACTCGGTTGGATTCGACGGTAGGTTTTGCTATTCCGCACCGCCGAGCAAATCCGATGCGACTTATAAAAGAGGTAGTATTGTACATTTCTAAGTATTCATTATCTAAATTTCAGGATGCCAAGAAAGATGACCAAGCAAAGAAAGCATACAAATTGCTCGCACTGCTGCATTCAGAGTGCAACACCATAGTCTCATTAGTAAATGATACAGGGTCATTAGCAAGAGATATTGTAGATTTAGAAGACAATATTAAGACTGAAAAAGCGAAACATACTGAAGAGACTCTACAAAAAATTAACACTGATTTGGCCAGAATACAGGAAGAAATAAAAATTGTTCATTAGAAGTGTTAGAATTGTGAGCTACCATACATTCTATGATTATGCATTACATCATCATCATCATCAGGTCCTTTTTAGTCTCCACTACAGGAGCACGACCCTCTCTGTACTACTAGGGCCATACTTGGCCAGAGCAGCCAGAGGACTTGGCCTACACTCTCCACGCTGGCCAGACGGGTTGGAGAGGTATCTTAGATGTTTATAAGCTTTGTTTAGCTTGTATTTCCTAAGTCGCCTTCTATGACATCCACGGGAAGACTTGGAGTGGTCCTATTCTACTCTGCCGGATACTACACGGCTGATAAAATAAATAATTGTCTAAATAATGCATTACATGATGTAATACTACTAATATCTTTGTTTCTATTCTTACTCCCTGTGGTTGCGGCTCGGGATTAGGAATAAATATTAGCGAAACGAAGTTCGCCGGGAGAGCTAGATATGAAATAAAACCAATATAACTGTATAACTTTTACTTTTTTTATTCTACACATGGGGTTTTTTACTTTCGTTTGGGCAAAATTTCTGGTGGGATGTAATTTTCGTCAGTGGCTTTTAAGGTATTCTTCCTAACAGTAGGCTCCTCCAGCCCTTCTTTCTCTTCAATTTCAAGATCGATTTTATCTTCATTTTCGAAGAACCAAAGCTTCTGTTCCTCCTCTTTTAGGTCATTCCATTTCTGTTTAATCAATTGAATGCGTTTTGCTCTATCCAAACGTTTCACCTGTTCTTCTAGTCGGTACTCCCGTTGTGAGGCCCATAATTTAAAAAGCTGAAAAAATATACACATTGATTCACTTTTTGGAATATTTGGACTAAAAATCATGTATAAATATTAAAGCACTCTGTCATTTAAAAAGAAAGAATTTTTTTTATCCTATTCGCGTTAAAGACATCTAATATTTTTTTGAACATGCATCTGCAACCCCACTAAAAAGAAGTGAAAAATATCCAGTGAGTAAGACTATCTCTTATTAGCTGTTCCCCACGAGTTCATCCACATGGGTTTCAGGTTTATAGTCTGACGAGGTGAGGATGTCACAGGGAATATGCTATGCTATTAGAGATGGGCAAAGCACCGGGTTAACCCGGTGCTTTGGTAAAAACCCAATAAACACCCTTAAACACCCATAAACACCCATAAACACCCAAAAAATTGGGTGTTTACTTTATTTGTCAAAAACGTTAGTAATATATGAAAAATATATTTTTATTAAATAGTAATGATCAATTCTACGTTGCTGTACGTTAAAATAATTTAAAGAAATATTAGGTACGTACTTATTAAAATTTTAGGAAACTTTAAAATGTTTACTATTATAAAAACCGAGATGAAAATAATTAGTTCTGTGTTTTCATGTTGCAGTTGACCAACATGTTGGTCTTTTGCTTGCCGTAAATATTTTAAAAGCTTTGCGCCAAAGTAGAAAGAGACGGCATGCTGTGTCAGACCTTATGTTAGAACGAGTGCGGCAATGACTGTGCGGTAGTAGTGAGTCGGTGGATGTAATTAGAAGAATAAATAATTCTAAGGTGTAAAATGATATTATTTTATTTTCTTATGTAGGTATTGAAATTTGAGTTTTTGATAGTTTTCTTTTTACATGACTTCAAAAAAGGAGTGTATTGTTATTTTTAGAGATTATGTTTGTATTAAAATACAGTGTACAGGAGCATCTTATTCCACAATGACTTCAGAATGTCTTGAGGCAATTATCTATCGTTATAATTCTTATACCATTTAACCTAAAAAAATATACCCTTTGTTATCGCTCCACCCGAGCGACGACATTGGTAGTTACAGAAAAAACTTGTCATAAAAAATCGACATGAATGTCGTTTTCCAGGTTTTATGGGGTGTAGATCTCGAAAATGACGTCAATTTTGGAATCTTAGATAGCATACGCTGTCATGAAAAATCGACACTGGTGTCGTTTCCTAGGTTTTTAGGGTGAAAATCTCGAAAATGACGTCAGTTTTGGAATTCAAGATGGCGGACGCGAGTTTTGATGAAAAATCGACATGCGTGTTCTTTTTTACGTTTTTTGGGGTGTAGATCTCGAAAATGATGTCAGTTTTCGAATCCAAGATGGCGGACGTGACTTGTCATGAAAAATTTACATGGATGTTATTTCTAAGGCTTTTTGGGGTGTAGATCTTGAAAATGACGTCAATGTTGGAATCTTAGATAGCATACGCGACTTGTCATGAAAAATCGACACTGGTGTCGTTTCCTAGGTTTTTAGGGTGAAAATTACGAAAATGACGTCAGTTTTGGAATTCAAGATGGCGGACGCGAGTTTTGATGAAAAATCGCCATGCGTGTTCTTTTTTACGTTTTTTGGGGTGTAGATCTCGAAAATGATGTCAGTTTTCGAATCCAAGATGGCGGACGTGACTTGTCATGAAAAATTTACATGGATGTTATTTCTAAGGCTTTTTGGGGTGTAGAAATGAAATGAAATAAAATAGAATTTTATTCAAATTTGGATATCATGTATCTCTTTCTGAACGTCATATTATTATTTTTAATATTTGCAAAATCGATAAGCTACTAGCGTTTCGAAACGACCACTGCTGAGAAGAATACGCCGAAAGAAACTCAGTCCAGTATTGGTCCCTACGTGCCTGAAGGGCTACACTTTCACATATTTATAACAAATTGAATTATTTTACATTAAGTAATCACCGATGTACAATTTAATGAATATATTACTTCCATGGAGTTTTATCTGATAAATAGTCATTAATACAATAATAGGCATTTTTAAGCAATTGATTTTTAACAGCAGTCTTAAACTTACCTAATGACAGAGCCAATATTTCTTCAGGAATTCTATTATAGAAGCGTATACTAAGTCCCAAAAATGAATTCATTGTTTTCTGTAATCGCAAAGTTGGTGTCGCTAATTTATTTTTATTTCTCGTATTCCTGTTGTGGATATCACTATTTTTCGCGTAAAGATGAAGATTATTACGTACAAACATAATATTTGCAAATATGTATTGCGCGGGGAATGTCAAAATATTTATATTTTTAAACAATTCTCTAAGAGATTCTCTAGCACCTAGTTTATATATAGATCTGATAGCGCGTTTTTGAAGGACGAATATGGTATTAACTTCTGCTGCGTTACCCCATAGTAATATCCCATACGACATGACCCTATGAAAGTAGCTGAAGTATACCAAACGCGCAGTATCAACGTCAGTCAACTGTCTTATTCTTCTAACAGCGTAAGCAGCCGAACTAAGTTTACCCACTAAGGATGTGATATGGGCACCCCATTGAAGTCCCGAGTCAACTGTCATCCCAAGAAATACTGTTTTATCTACCAAATCTATCGTTTCGTTTTCGACCACTATGCGTGTTGGTACTTTTGTAGCATTCGGTAAACAAAATTTAATACACTTCGTCTTTTTAGCGTTCAACAGCAAATTGTTTGCTGTAAACCACTCTAATACTTGAGCTAATGTACTATTGACCTCGTCAAAATTGTCTGTTGTCCTATCAACAGGGAAAATAAGAGAAGTATCATCGGCAAATAGTACAGCTTTACATGTGTGAACATAGTATGGCAGATCATTAATATATATAAGAAACAACAAGGGGCCTAGTATAGAGCCCTGGGGTACGCCCATCTTAACAGATGATCCCGAGGATTGAACCCTATCAACGCTAACTTTTTGAATTCGGCTACTCAAATAAGATGTGATTAATGCAATAGATTTACCTTTAATCCCATAGTGTTTCAATTTGGACAGCAGGGTATCGTGGTCTACACAATCAAATGCTTTGGAGAGATCACAAAAAACACCGTAGATCTTGAAAATGATGTCAATGTTGGAATCTTAGATAGCATACGCGACTTGTCATGAAAAATCGACACTGGAGTGAGTCGTTTCCTAGGTTTTTAGGGTGAAAATCTCGAAAATGAAGTCAGTTTTGGAATTCAAGATGGCGGACGCGAGTTTTGATGAAAAATCGACATGCGTGTTCTTTTTTACGTTTTTGGGGTGTAGATCTCGAAAATGATGTCAGTTTTCGAATCCAAGATGGCGGACGTGACTTGTCATGAAAAATTTACATGGATGTTATTTCTAAGGCTATTTGGGGTGTAGATCTTGAGAATGACGTCGATTTTGGTATCTAAGAGTGCGGAGGCATTTTCTCATGAAGAATCGACATCGGATTCGTTTTCTACGTTCTTTAGGGTGTAGATGTCGAAAATGATGTCAGTTTTGGAATCTAAGATTCGCCATCTTAGATTCCAAAACTGACATCATTTTCAAGATCTACACCCCAAAAAGCCTTAGAAATAACATCCATGTAAATTTTTCATGACAAGTCACGTCCGCCATCTTGGATTCGAAAACTGACATCATTTTCGAGATCTACACCCCAAAAAGCCTTAGAAATAACATCCATGTAAATTTTTCATGACAAGTTACGTCCGCCATCTTGGATTCGAAAACTGACATCATTTTCGAGATCTACATGGGGTGTAGATGGGGTGTAGCTTGTCATGAAAAATCGACGCGTGTAATTTTTTAGGTTTTTAGTAGTGTAGATCTAGATTATAAAATCAGTTTTGGAATCAAAGATGACGACAGTTTATGATAAATCATCATGGGTGTTGTTTCCTATTCTTCCTCGAAAATTACGTTATTTACACCCCAAAAAACTAAGGGATCAACACCCATGATGAATTACCATGCAAAGCCCTGCCATCTTACATTACAAAACTGACATTATTTTCAAGATCTTCTTCCCAAGAAACATAGAAACGTCATCCATGTCGATTTTTTATGACAAGTCACGTACGCCATCTTGGATTCCTAAACTGACATTATTTTTGAGATCTACACCTAAAAAAACTAGAAAACGAAACCCATGTCGATTTTTATAACAATTCGGGTCCGCCATCTTGGATTCTAAAACTGACGTCATTTTCGAGATCTACACCTCAAAATACCTAGACAACATTCAAACTGTCGAACATCGTTTTCCATTTTTGAAGTCGGTGAAAAAAAAAGCATGTATCATAAATGAAACCTTCAACACGGTCAAAACAATAAGTAATATTCGATAGTGTGTATTCCCGCTAACCTAGAATACATACCTATGTGTGAGCAAGATGTAACATCCTCGTCTTCATCGTCACTTACCATTAGGTGAGATGGGAGACAAATGCCTAATTCAATATTTAGTAAAAAAAAAAAAAAGATAAGATTTATGAGCGCGACAGACGGTGTTCGGATAAGTTCTAGACTATTCCATTCTGGGAGCTTCGCGACAATATTTAAATTATTGAGCTACTAACAATCCAAAATACCCGTTTATTTTATCCTCTGGTCATGTCGCCTCGCTCTATCGCAAAAAAATATTATTTGATGAGGGCATAAAACTAAAACGTAAGTATGGGAGGGAAGTTGACCAATTGGACCTGAAGGGTTGGAACTGTAGTCCACTGCACCAGCTTAGTCAGGTCAAGAAGTAGCATAATTAAAGTAAAAAATCGTAAAAACCCAAAAAATTGGGTGCTTATTGGGTTTAAACCCAAAACACCCAAAACACCCGGTTTTTACCCAACTGGGTTTAAACCCGGGTGGGTGGATTGCCCATCTCTATATGCTATTCATTTATAAAGTTTTAAACAAAAAATGTCTGTCTGTGCCCCTGTTTACTATTTATACCTATACTAGCTATCGCCCGCGGCTCCGCCCGCGTCCATGTCGATCCCTCGGGAATAGTACTTTTTCCCGGGATAAAAGGTAGCCTATGTCCTTCTCCGTACTCCAGAGAACTTGTATGCAAAATTTCATGAAGATCGGTTTAGTAGTTACGGCGTGAAAGCGTAACAAACAAACAAATAAACAAACAAACTCACTTTCGCATTTATAATATTAGTACGGAAAGGATAAGGATGTTAGATAGAATCTAGGGAGAAAAAATTAACACTAGTTTGATTTGTCTAATCTAGAGGAAAAAATGAATACTAGTTTGATTTGTTTAATCTAGAGGAAAAAATTAATACTAGTTTGATTTATTTAATCTAGAGGAAAAAATTAACACTAGTTTGATTTGTTTAATCTAGAGGAAAAAATGAACACTAGTTTGATTTGTTTAATCTAGAGGAAAAAATGAATACTAGTTTGATTTGTTTAATCTAGAGGAAAAAATGAACACTAGATTGATTTGTTTTATTTTTAACCGAAAAGAGGAGGTTATCAATTTGGTTGTATGTTTTTTTCAAAGAAATATTTTTTTGGAACTTTTACTAGTACTGGAAATCTGAAAATTATATATTAACGAAACTTAAGTCACGTTTATGATGAGTTGCTAGCGTGACGAGTTTGTGTTTATGCCGACTCCCTACTGAGCAGAGAGCCAGCAGAAAATATTTATAAATGTTGATAATTAAATTAATGATAAAATTATGAAATTCTAGCTTTCATCTGTGGCTGTATTTGGCTTTAGGCAGTTATCCTTTCAGAATTAATATTAGGATTAAAATTTCCATTATATGAAGTCAGGTCATGTGTCAGGTCATAATCAGGTCTACCAAAGTGCCATACATACAAACTATAGAATTTATAATATTCGTAGGATTGAAACTTGATGAAAACTTTCACATACCTTGTGTTGCTCCGATATATCCTTAGTTTGGGATTTATTAATAGCATTTTCTATGGCTACCTGTATCGATTTTTCTATTGATATGTCCATGGGATTGACACAACACAGGACTGATATACAATTGTCTAAATATAATTTAACATCGTCTGGTGCATTAGTCCCTTCTCGCTTTAGCAATTCAATTACTTCAGGATACACTTTAAATGATTCCATTTTGGTACATTCCTGACATAAGTTAATCAAAGTATCATACTTTTTGTAAATTAACCAACCAATGATTTGTAGATTTAAATTCAAATTATCATTATTTCTCTCTGAAATCCAAGCCAGTGTCTTTCCAGACAATATTTCAGTATACTTAATGTCAAAATGATCATCAAAGTAAGGATTTCTAAGATATTTAACCCTAATTTTCACTTCTTCAACTTTTTTATTTGTAGGCTCTGGCTGAACTGTGGTAGGAGTATTTACATTACTAGCTATATACTTATAACAAGCATACTGACACAAAGCACAAGTTATGTCATTGCCAAAATCTTCTTGGAGCATTATTAAGGATGCAACATTAGCAGCCTGTTCATAATTACAGGATGTAATTAATTTGTCTAATAACATATTGGCTGCATAGTCATCAAGAAATACTCCATAGTTAAGTGGATCCCTTAAAATTTCAATCAACTCCTGTATACGATCAAACTCCATGTAGTTTCTAACAATTGCATGATGTGTAGAGTCTAACATATAACCAGTTTCTGCTGAGAGTCGCAGCTTGTGGAGGAGATCCCGAAGCTCTTCTAGATAAGTAGGATCTTTTATGGAGTTAGCAAAAATGTCTACATCTATAGCACTAATTACACCTTTTGTAGCATAACTTTGATCTAATACATTGTAAAAATCGTTCAGTTTCACTTTTTGGAATATAGGCGATGAGAGCTGTTGAGCTCTCCATGCGTCGTTACATTTGTAATCGTTAGTGAGAAATGTTCGCCTTTGAAAGTATACTGAAGAAATCTTTTTTCTTGTAAAGGACACTTTCTTTAAACTTCGCAGCATTCTCACTATAGAGAACCTTGAATTAAAAACGAATATTAAAGAAATTAATGTAAACTAATCCTATTGAATCTCTATTTTACTAAAGTATAATATTCAATCCAAAATTTAATGTGAGGAGAGGTTATGTGTATTTGTCAATGTCAGTCAGACCTTTTTTATTTATTGCTTTCACGCGTAACATATTTAGCCAGTATCAAGTATAAATGAGCTCCGTCGAATCAACGAAATGAATTACACCACCATTTCGTAGATAAAACGTTGAAAAATATGAAGGGCTAAAAAGGCGTAGAACGATAAAAGCCGTAAACAAATATGAAAATAGAAATGTACATACTATTATCGTTTTTTATATAATAAACTCATTTATTCCCAGTATAACGTCTTTCATTAATTCCTCGCATTTATTGAGAAAAGCACAATACATGCTTCGCCGGAAATCATCTATGGCTTACCGGACTCGTAGTTATTGCCAAAGCCTCACTTACGATCGGCCTTGAAAACTCTACTCGTCCGTAATTCCTTTACTTCCCGGGCCTCTGCAGTAATGTACTATTATTTCCCTTCCATCTGGTTTGTTTATATACATATTCTTTGACTATACTACATTAACATATAGGCATATTTTTTGCTATTATTGGTAACATAAACTATTAGGCCATCAATAAACTTGATTCAGAAATAATGGCGTAATTTATTCATTCGGCTAGTGGTTGCCCCACTAGCCCGCTTAGTAAATCTCACTTCAACAAACACACCAAGTGAAGTTAATTAAAGTGCAGTATGAAAAAAACGGTCCTTGTACGCTGTACGAATTTCGGGAAAAATATTCCCCAACCTGGCTACTCATATGACTTGGCTATCAACGTCTCCAACGTCATCATTATATAACAGATTGACAATAATATTGACATTGTCATGTGGTTAAGCATGGAAATTTTGCTTTAAAAATCCTACATTTTTAAAAATTCATAAAAAATTTAGATATGAATAAAAAAAATTGAAAAAAAATCTGTAAGTATTTTCATGGCACTTTCGATTGCATGAATAAAAACCATCACTTCCGGTTTGTAGTAAGTTGCAATTTTTTAAAATGAGACGCATGGCATTACATTTTTAATGTATCAAAATGTAGATTTTGACAATTTTATCCCTATCGGGGTGAAATAGGGATTGCAAGTTTGTATGAATCTTCGTCATTTTTAAAGCGAGATACATGACATGTTTAAATTCATTGTTAATAAAAAATAATCATTGATTGGATTTTAAAACATTGCATCGCCGCTGGTGGTGCATGGGGGTTACAAATTTATATTATTGATAATCAATGTCTTATTAATATTCAGGATATTGTGATATCTATATCGGGCAAAAATCTCTTATATTCTGGTCTTCCCTCTCCTCTCCGAGAACAAGTACTGTACTATGTAATCAGCAATATCTCATGGAAACAGTACTTTCGTCAATGATTTAAACACCTTAACCATAGCTTAACAGATAAAATATACCCCAACAATCTAGACGCAGAACTTAATAGTTCCTGGTTAAGAGAAAAGGCAATTCTAACTCCCAAAAATGACAATGCCAGCACCGTAAAGTACATCACCTACATACATAAAGGTAATGGTTGAAAGGATACGGGTGCCCGCTATAGCACGTCTGTCCGTGAACATTGAATGTTTTTTTTCTTTTCTTCTATTTGGCCCTCAAACTTCATTCAGAAGCTTATTTTAGCCCTTGTTCTGAGTTTTAGTCTAGTTATATTTCGAGTTGTGTTTGCTTGTGTATCAACGAAATGATAGTGTAATTCACCCCCCCCTGGCGACAATTCCTACGAATCCACTGGCTTGATCATTAACGACGCAACGAGGTGAAACACCAGCCCGCTAAGTAAATCTCACTACAGCCGCACCATGACACTTAATTTTAGTTATTCCACAATTTGTTCACATCGGTGAACATGGGTATTGATAACACCAAATTACACTGATTTCACATTATAAAGTCCACTAGAAATAATTTGCAAAACAAAAGCCTTGCAGTCCGCCGAAATTCCCGCCAAGTTTTTACTTTTAATTTATTTATTGTTTTACGATCATGGATACTTGATACATTTTTTTTCTGTTTGTTTACGGCATTTGACTTTCATTCAACGCCTTTTAGCCATTAATATTTTTTAACGTGTGCTATTGATCGAAATGGTGATGTAATTTTTTCGTTGCTTCGACGGAACCTCTAAAAACAATTGACAACTTGTGATCGACCGGAAATGCTGCTTTTTATTTATGCAATCGAAAGTACCATAAATAGTACCAAAAAAGAATTTTTCTAACTTTTGATGCAATTTTTAATGATAATTTCATCACGGATGTTGGATTTTTAAAGCAGTATTCCCATGCTTAATCACATGACATAGTCAATCAGTCAAATAATGATGACACTGACAGCCAAGTCTTAAGAGTTGCCAGGTTGAGGAATATTTTCCCCGAAATTCGGAAGTGTACATGGACCGTTTTCTTTGTGATAGATACTGCAACATACTCTTTCAAATCTGTGTACTGCACTCACTATACATATATAACTTGAATAAAAAGATGATTTTAATAAGAAGATCAGCATATGAAATAAAAACATAAGGCTTTATTTAAATAATTTACAATTAAATAAAACTATGAAATACTCAAACGTTTAATGCTATGCTTGCTCTTGAGGATGGATTATATGTTAGGTCCTAGATAGTTGTTCTGAGGGTCCCTCCCACCCAAACGGTTCCCATGTTGGGCTTAGCCACCCGCGGTTAAGCTAAGAACCGGGCGGAAGGCGCTCCAGGAGGATTTGGAGAGCACCCACCTCGGAGTTGCTTTACGGAAAGGAAGACAACCTCTTAAAAAAATTACAGAAGGGGTCGATCGAAGGGGAGCCGCGGGTAACAGCTAGTATATTAATTCATTGTTATGAAAGTCAGTTTTAATATTTTTATTTATCTTATCTTCATCATCTTGTGTGCTGTTCTGGGTGAATAGAAAAATTCGGCCAAGTGCGAGTCGGACTCGCGAAAGATGGGTTCACTACCATTATCTATACAACATACCACTATTCAACAACACTATACAACATACCACTATCTATATAAATAGCTCAGCGGATTAGCTCTTTGAAGTGGCAGTGGGCGGGGCACATAGCTCGAAGAACCGATGGCCGATGGGGCAGAAAGGTGCTCGAATGGCGACCACGTACCGGCAAGCGCAGCGTTGGACACCCACCGACAAGGTGGTCGGACGACCTAACCAAGGTCACAGGAAGACGCTGGATGCAGGCCGCTTCCAACCGGTCATATTGGAAATCCTTGGGGGAGGCCTATGTCCAACAGTGGACTTCTTGCGGCTGAGATGATGATGATGATGATGATGATCTATACAACTGTAGGAGGGAGCTCTGTGAGGCGTTATGAATAAACATGAGACATGATTATAACCCTCTTTTTATTGTTCCGTACCCAATGGGTAAAAACAGGACCCTATAAAATCGGTCTGCTGTCCGTCCGTCACCAGGCTGTATCTCATGAACCGTGATAGTTTGACGGTTGACATTTTCACAGATGATGTATTTTTGTTGCCGCTATAACAACAAATACGAAAAAGTAGAATAAAGTAAATATTTAGACTCGCCTTTGGCAGTTTTTTTTGTTACTTTTTGCTGTATGGAAGCCCACAAGAAAAAATTATTCTGTTTTTAGTATTTGTACTAAAGCAGCAACAGATATACATCTTCGGTGTAAATTTTAACTGAGCTACCACTATCACAGTTTATGAAATACAGCCTGATGGCAGACAGACAGTGGAGTCTTAGTAATAGCGTCCCGTTTTTACCCTTGGGCTATAGAACCCTATAAAACTAACTAATTTCTTTCTATACCATGGTGATATCATCTTTGACATCTCCATAATGTTTCATAAAACAATTATAGTTTTCTAATGCAAATTACCCAGAGCAGAGAATGTTAGGTACATGTTAAATTTAAAAGATATTATATAATAGAACTAATGATAAAATTCATTTACAATTATGAATTTTATACAGATTGCATTTCTTTTTATTAAAATAAATGCATTATATCCATTTTTAAACTTAAACACATTCTGAATTAGCTTATTTAAGCAGCAGACCTACTACCATCTAATAATGACTTATAAAATGAAGTTTGCCAGAGTATAATGGCTGCACGATGAGATATCTATTCCTGAAGACTTTAATATCTATGGTATGATATATGGTGTACCCAAAAGGCTTTTTGAATGAAATAATACACACGTTTCAATACATTTTTACAAGTTCTATTAGGAGGTGACTTACATAACAATGACGAATAAGCTGAATATTAATAAATTAATCTATAACATATTATTGTTTATTGATCATTTTCAAAATCAGCAGGATTTTTGCGACCCAGACGAGTGTGTTCCCTTTCAACACCTTCATAAATGAGATATCCAATGATGAAAGCTGAAACAAAAGTTTATAATTAATACCTTAGACGTTGTATCGGTCAACTGACATCTAACAAACAATTGGAAAATTATTGTGTCTGCGATTCCGGTATTTAAAGTGTTAAACACTAGCAAGACATACAAGTGAAAGTTTGAATCCTATTTTTGGTAAATGTCAGTTATAAGATATATAGTAATTTGAAGGCACTGGTAGTGTCAGCACCAACCTATGTCCCTTCCTAGTTGGTGGGTTCATATTCACCTAAATCAATTGTTTATACACTGAGCCTAAATAACTGACAGCATTGTTCTAAAGAGATAATGATGGCCCCTGCATATTTACATATCAATGTGTTTATTTATTTTACTATTATAAATTACTAGCCACCTGCTAGCTTCTCACGGGAGTGATAAATTATACATATAAACCTTCCTCTTGAATCACTTTATCTATTAAAAAACAACATCAAAATCTGTTGCAGTTTTAAAGATCTAAGCTTACATAGGGACAAACAACGGGAAGAGACTGTTTTTATACTATGTTTAGAGTGGTTAAAACTTAATGAGATTTAGATGTTCCATGAAACATGTATCTGAATAGACAACCTATGTAGGAATTTTATTATGATATTCTGTTGAGCAGTGAGATAGAATTCGTGTCCGACAAATTTTATGATAACTTAACTTACGTGGGGCTACTCTGAACACAGTCTCGCGAAATCTTCGGAAAATATTGGGAATTCCATTGGATATAGCGCCGGCAAATGCGCGTTGTTCATGAGGTGATAACTTGTAGCTGATAATTCCACGAATTTTAGCCAATTCTCCAAAGTGCTTCCCCATTTTGTAGAATACGAAGTTATATAACAATAAAATAACCCCCTTGGAAAATCTCCGTCTATTTGGTTATGTGACTGACACTGACAGTGACACTAAGGTGACTTAAGGTGAGACATACATGAAGTCCTTGAGATGAAGAGATGAAGTCGGTTGAATAGATGAATATTATATATACTGAAGACATACTCTCTTTACTCTGTGGAAGAGAATGCATACATTTCGGGAGTGCTATTTTTTAAACGACGCCATTCGTAAACGAGCGATGTTTCCATACAAAAATCGCTCGAAGACGAGTGTTACACTTTCAAAAATAGTGCCCCATTATAAGTAGGGTGGATATACCTACTTGGATTTTTAAATATTTATTGAGGCCATTCTTCGGGGCCCTTTGGTGATGTTGCCTATCACGAAGCATTTGCCTATCTTGCACACAGCGGCTGAGTGCCCTCAAGCACTCCGCCGCTCTGTAGAATGTTGTGTGATATGTTTAAAGAAAAAAAAAATATATAGCTGTCAATGTCAAAATTAACCATTTGTTGATCTGAGGTTTTGCTGTCACTGAGGTTTGTCAACGTCGACAATTTTCGACAACAAGAAAACAACTCAAAAATTAATCATATTTATTATCTCAAATGGAGTCTGGCTCGATACACTTCTAGTCGCTATACAAATTTTCATCAAGCTCTATGTCAGCTTTGTTTGGAAGAAATGTATTTCTGAAAAGATTTTATCTCATCGGAGAATAATCCCGTGTGCAACCGAGCTATTGATACAGGTAGGCGAATAGTTTAAGGTAGTAACTAAATTATCTGTGTTTTGTTAGGTAAAAACTATTGATTCAGCTTTGTACTATTTGTTCAAATAATATGACACCATTATTTAGGTACCTACTAAATATTTGTAATCTTTCTAACCGTGGGCAGTAATTTATCGTGAACAAGCAGTGAATACAATACTTCTAACATTTTAAAAAGTATTCAGAATTTGGTTGAGAAAAAGATTATAAAACTTTTGTGCCACTGTTTCAAATTTATTGTTATGTCAACAAATTGTCACTGGAGTACATCTATTACTCTTTTATTAGGACATTGTAATTTTATGTGCTTTGATTTTATTTGTATTCTTTTTATTTTCACATTTATTTCGTCAAGAGTTAAAGGTACTGGTTTAACTGCAGTACCAATTTAATGCAACAAGATGTATCATCGCCATAAAGTATCATCTGTTGGTCCATTTAATGTAAGCTCTCATCAAATTTATTTTATGCAGCATGTTATTAATTTTAGTTGCTGTGACTTTTTCAAAGTACTAAATAGCTATTATGTAGATAGAAACACAAAAATTTTGTACTACCCTTCACCTTTAGACTTGTAGTTTGTAACTATCTTCGGGTGAGCTTTACAATAACTTAGCATGATTTGTAATTTCAATTAAATCTAATAGAACTTAATATGCTCACACAACTTTTAAAATGGGGAGACATCCAATTTTATTTACATTCAAAATAGGACTAATATAGTATTATTTTAGCTTAGTATAGGGGTTTCGCCCTAAGTTTGGGTCACTCACTGGCTCTGTTTTGGTCATAAGGAAACCTAACTAACCTACCCTCTCTGGCCAAGACTTATTGTTATGGCCCCTGAGCTCGCTTGGAAATTAATTTTAAAATGATGCAACACCATGCTTAAGAAATGGTATTGTAATATGCAAAAGAAAGAGAAAATTTACATTCATGCTAAGCTATTGTAAAGCTCACTCATTTTTATTTATTTTGCCTGATTTTATTAACATGTAATATTTCTGTGCCACTCATTTTGGGGAACCATCATCACGTCTAATATCAGGCTGTGTCACCATTCGTTCCTATGAAGTCAACAGATGATGCCAGTGATCCAGTTGCAGAGGTTGAAACTCAATTGAACTCAGAAAATATGGATGAGGATAATAAAAAATCTCAAGGATATGCTGCTAATAAGAATGCCAAACTCGGTGAGTTTTTCCTTTCACTTGTTTTTATCATATAACTTTTTGTGGGACTACAGTGTATTTAGAGATAATATAATCATAATAATTTGAAAAGATAAACGCACATTGGTGGTGACAAAAATGGTGGAAAAAGTCTAGCATGTGTGCTTTAACAATAAAAGTGGCTCAGCAATATGGTAACTGGTAGTACAACCATTAGTTTTCAGATATTGCCAATTGAGACTCAAGTATATTTTTTTTTCATCAATTATCATATGATTCTTGATGCAAAAACTACAAGTAAACAACCAAACCAAGTTACCAAAACACCTTACTCATGGGAGAAGCTAAAACTTACTAATCCTAAATCCTAATGAATATATTAAAAATGCAGGACAGGATGCAACAATGTAATAATTGGAGATAGAAATTGATTTTTGCGAAAATAATCCATATGTTTTTAAATTATGTTGATGACCTTTTTAATGCTTACTAGCTTTAACCCGCAACTTGCTTTAATGTTGATCGTTCAGAAACAGTTGTTTGGGATGTAAGTACCCTATGTCCTTCATCAAAACCTTCACTTGTCCAAACAAGCTAAAAAATGTTATACCTTTATTGTTAGTGTGCATCTCTCAGATAAAATGTTTTTCAGGGATAAAAGGTTTATGTTCTGCTTTATACTCCAGACAACAAATTTAATTTACAATGACTAATTAAGTTGTAAAAGCAGAACAGACAAATTAACAAACAGACTTGCATTCGCATTTATAATATTACAGTTAGGATAATTTGTAAAATAAGCCTTTAATATCAGATTTCACATTTTACCATTTTTATTTTGTAGTTATTTTGGTGTGCATAGGCCACCTCCTAATCCCTCCACTGAGCACTGTCTAGAGTTAGTCTGGTCTAGATTGGTCTCAAGGTTTAGTGTAATTCATCCCCCTATTGAGATAACTAAACGATAAGGAAACGGATAAGGAAACGGAGGCACCACATTGAGATGTGGTGCCTCCGTTTCCTGGTCATGGCACCAGGAAACAGGGAGGCCCCACATTTAGGAAACCAAAGGGTGACTCGCATACTCCATTTATTTGCCTTATATACGACATTTATTTGCCTTACAGCAGTGCATGTGGCCTGTCTTGCCCTTTTCAATGTCGGTGTCTTTTGTTTGTTTTCTTTCTTATTTCCTGCATGCTTTTCTCCATTGATCTATGGACACTTTGCAAGTTTCTCTGTTTCTTCCAACTCGGGTCCAAGTTTCGCAACTATGTGTCAGGGAAAGTAGGATGCATCTGTCTGCCTATGTATTTATGTGGATGTGATCCTCATAATGTTATACTATTATTAAAATAAGAAATAAAATATGGTGAAAAAAATTTATGCGGGCGGGGTTTGAACCAGCAACCTAGGTCTTTGTACGACTTACGCTCTGCCAACTTTGCTACCGCATGATTCAACCTCGGCGCCTTATTTCTCCACCATATCCCATTCCCATTATACGTTTAAGGCTTACGTCACCTAACACAACTACAACTACCCGAATTTACAAGTGAGGTATTTAATTCAACTCATTTTACGATGAATTTCAAATTCATCGTAAAATGAGTCAATGAATCAACTAATATGTAGGAAGCCATGCAATATTTTTGTGTTTTATTTTGCATTCACAATGCTATTTTGATATAGGTACTCTTATTAATTAAACTAATAAATAAAATATGGTGAGAAAAATTCATGCGGGCGGGGTTTGACCTAGCGACCTAGGTTTATGTACGACCTACGCTCTGCCAACTGAGCTACCGCATGATTCAACCTCGGCGCCGAAATCCTAAATAAAGTAAGGATAGTTAATATGTTAGTATACCTCTAATATTAGAATATCTCGAACTCTGCATTAGCTTTCAACTCTGAGCGCCGCAAGTTCATCTTAGTAAAACTGTATATTTAGATTCGTAACTACAGTATTGAAAAGTCGTAACCTACCTATTTGATATGTTGCAATAGCAAGGCTGTCAATGTGAAGACGTTGCGTAAAATTATGCAAGTTAACCTCGTGCATATTTGTTGGGATTCTGTCTTCTGCTGCTTTGATTCGTGCGTAGCCAGTCCAATATGACCGCTGTGTTGATCGAGGTCATAGGGTCACGCACGCACGACACGAATGTTGTACTATTAGTATACTTTAATCGAATTCTGGTATACCTAATACCACCCAAATGAAATTAACAAATATTATAATCAGGGGTGAATGTATGGTAGTTGTTTCTCCTTCACGCAAAAACTAAATCGTAATATGCTTACGCGCATGAAATCGCGAAAAGTCACCGGGGTGGCGAGGGGTACCGGATTTGATTTCCGGTGCGGGCAAATACTTGTACTATATTTTCACAGGTAATTTGTGGTCGGTTCTGGTACTACCAGAGGAAGTAAGACGTCCGGCAGGCAGCCGGCCGTAATATCGTTCGCCAAATGATATAACAGCATGAATGCTGTCAGAATAGACTTGGACCCTAAGCTCTGACGCATTATAGCTAAAGATGCAACGGGGAAAACGTGCGGAAAAAAGAGGAAAGTCGCGAATAGTCACTCCTTTTTGGGGTTCCGTAGTAAAGTAGGAACACTTTTAGTTTCGCCATGTCTGTCTGTCTGTTTCTCCGTGGTGTAGCTTAGAAACTTTTGAGTAGGGATCAAAGAGTCAGTAGCGGCGTTAGGGTAGGACGCGGTTGGGCGACCGCCCAGGGCGCTGGACTTGTAAAGGACGCCGTTCAATTTGCACCCCCCGCCATGAGGGGGCGCTCGGAGCAATCTCGCCCAGGGCGCCGGTATTGCTAACGCCGGCACTGCAAAGAGTTAAAGTCAACCAACTGATAAAAAGACGTGCAACTACGACACCCTACACTGCGCGTGGCCCGAAACGCACTTGACAGTCTTTTATTTTTGTAAAAATTTTAGACAAACCGAACATGCAATTCTAGCTTGAAGGTATAGGTATGTGATTCTGAAAAAAATATTTGAACGCGCTAAGCACAATTGATACAAGAACAGTTTATTACCTCATGTGCCATGGCGACTTTACTCATGCGGTGTAATATAACCCTTCGTCGGTTAAAAGGGACTTACGTACCAGATGAGGTAAGTAAACTGACTAGCATAAGTATTTCTCGCCTTACTGTTTAATGGCATACCTTCTCCAGGATATTGTTACGTGGTTAGGGTTCAGGATTTGGAGTAAAACACCAAACTCTTCAGAGGGAATTTATTCACTACGGAATCCCAACACTAACTGGTCTTCCAACACGTCAAATATCCAAAACGCAAAGCACTCGTAGTCCTGGTTCGTTGCTGTGGTCGTAGAAATTATCACTTATCAGTCGCACACAAATCACTCGTATTAGTATCGCTCACTAAGAACACTCGCGGTCAACTGATTAACGATCGCCACGTCCGCTCCCTTATATACTGACTTATGGGTCTCTAGAAAGTTCCATGTACTTCCGGTACCGACGGCCGACAACCAAAACATTCCAGAATATTCGAGTATGTGTATGAGCGGGATAGAACACATATGTGTGAGCAGGATGGAAGATGTATGAGCGCGACAGACAATGTTCGGAAAAGTTCTAGACTATTCTGTTCTGGGAGCTTCGCGACACTGCCCCCTTCTTAGAGACGCTCGTCCCGAGCGTCACTTTTGCCGCCATGATAACGCGCTAAGCGGTCCACATGTACCAACTCTAGTGATCTACCTGGTCGTCGTTGAATCACATATGTCACGTCACTCAATTGGGCTACTATCTTGAATGGGCCTTCCCATCTTGCTTGTGACTCTGTAGACTTTCTGCTTTGGTGTAATGGATTGAATACCCAAACCAATGCTCCTTCTCCAAAGACACTCGCCTTCATTCCATTAGCGGTTCTCGTTGAACTGTTAAAGTCCCCCTCAGTTCGCCAATTGTAAGAGAGTCTGGAGTCACAATCGCCAATAGGTCTCACGTTAAACTTAGCCAATCCCTCAGGGTTCCCGCGGAACTCGCGCTTGTCCCGGTTGCAGCGTTGTGGACACTGCTCATACCGGGGCTCACTCAATAGTGTCAATCTGCGCCATTTGCCTGCTTGACAACTATCCTCTTGTTTATTTACAAGCCTATCCTTTTCTGGACAGCTAAGTTGTAGATGGCCTCTCTCACCACATTTGTAACACATACGTCCAGTTTTATTAGTTTTCCTGGGTGTGTCTCTTATCGCTCTGACTTCCTCGACCTCGCTAATTTTCGTCCTTTATTATGTCGCTCATCTTGTCTTACTGCTTCTACTTTAAGGGCGTGTGCAAGGGCATCTTTAAGCGAGGTATGATGTTGGAGCTTTACTGTAGCCCTTACCTCTGAATTCTTAATTCCATCCACGAAGGCTTGCAGTAGATTTTTCTCCACCATCCGGGGGTCTTCTGAGGGAAACGCTTTCCTTACGAGCCTCTCGATCTCTAGTGCCCACTGTTGTAACCCCTCGCCTGAGCGCTGGACTCTGTCGCGAAGCTGGGCTCGGAATACGTGCTCCAGGTGGCGTTCTCCGTACCTTGCTTCAAGTGCCTCTATTAAGTTTCCGAACTTACGGCCTGTGTTAGGCAGTGCCTCTAATACTGATAAAGCCGATCCTTTTAGAGCGATGGTGAGGGCTGTCAAGTTTTGCTCATCAGTCCATCCGTTTACAGTAGCGACAGTTAGGAATTGCTGCTTGTAAGCGGCCCAAGAAGTGGTACCATCGTAAGATGGCACTTTTATCTTGGGTCCCGTTACAGCAGTGATGGGAGCGCTCGGCGTTACTGCAACGCCTACTGCCTCCAAACGTTGTATCTTCTTTTCCAATTCAGCTAGTTTCTTCTCTAGTCTGGAGAAATTCGTTTCCAGACCTGTCACGCGATTATCCACCGAAGTCTCCAAATTCGTCACTCGGTTCTCTACCAAATCCACATCCTTACGGATCTGGTCCACCACGTTGCTGACTTTGCTGACAGCTGCTAATACCATTCGTTGGTCCTCACTTATGTGATGCAGCTTTTCCTGCATACGCTTTTGCTCTTCCTTCTGCTCTTCCCGCATATTTTGTATTTCTCCATTAAGTTCCACATTGATGCGTTGCATTTTACTCTGGTTCTCATTTATGCACTGCAACATTTTCATCAAGCTTCCAAAATCAAAAGATGCTTGAGTGGGAACCTGGTGAGAGGGGCTAGGGAACGTGGCTTGATGATGGGCTGCTGGCATCTGTTGGGCGGCTGTGACGGCTTTGGTGGTTGCGACGTTTTGGGCGGCTGCCCTGTCTTGGGCGGCTGCCATGTCCTGGGCGGCTGCCATGTCTCGGGCGGCTGCCATGTCCTGGGCGGCTGCCATGTCTTGGGCGGCTGCGACCTCTGGGGCTACGAGCGGCAGTTGCTCGGCTGCGATGTTTTGGGCGGCTGGCGCATGTCGAGCGGATGCAACTTGGGCGGCTGCTGCGGTAGCCTCCATTGCACGTTGAGCCCGGGTCCTGATGCCTTTCTTATCTTCTTCGTCCCTCGGCAACACTGGCATTTCCAAATCCCACACTTCTGACACCAAATGTTACGTGGTTAGGGTTCAGGATTTGGAGTAAAACACCAAACTCTTCAGAGGGAATTTATTCACTACGGAATCCCAACACTAACTGGTCTTCCAACACGTCAAATATCCAAAACGCAAAGCACTCGTAGTCCTGGTTCGTTGCTGTGGTCGTAGAAATTATCACTTATCAGTCGCACACAAATCACTCGTATTAGTATCGCTCACTAAGAACACTCGCGGTCAACTGATTAACGATCGCCACGTCCGCTCCCTTATATACTGACTTATGGGTCTCTAGAAAGTTCCATGTACTTCCGGTACCGACGGCCGACAACCAAAACATTCCAGAATATTCGAGTATGTGTATGAGCGGGATAGAACACATATGTGTGAGCAGGATGGAAGATGTATGAGCGCGACAGACAATGTTCGGAAAAGTTCTAGACTATTCTGTTCTGGGAGCTTCGCGACAATATAAACCTTCCATTGTCTTTTCACTCCGTCCTTTAAAAGTTTTTTGGGCACTTATGCACTTTTTGTGTGGGTTGGGTTCCAGCAAAAGTTCATTGTTCAATGTGATATGTGTGTGATTAAGATAAACTGTTGTTTTGGACTTTATTTTAATCATCATTACTAGTATGATTTAGATTTGATGATTTGACAAATATGTAGGTATTAGCTATACATACTAATTATTATTACTATTGTTTCAAAATATTCATGCTAAATAAATACTTTCAGGTTACATAAAGTACGTTAGTTTGGTCACGCTAACATTACAAAATGCTACCCTAGGACTTAGCATGCGATATGCTCGCACAAGAGAGGGAGTTGAGATGTTCTCATCTGCAGCAGGTAAGTTTATCATCATTATCATATAACAAGATATCGTTTACAAAGTCTAAAAGCCCGATTCGACGAATGCAACGACGCCTCAAGCTATTAATCAATTAATCCGTTTCGGCTACAGTGCGAGCCAAAACTTATACCTACATTCGAGAAATACATTAAAAAACATAATTAGACGTTAGTTGGCGGTTAATACTTAACCGCCAACTAACGTCCGAACAAATTTATTCCCATGTGACTTTGCAATTAGACTTTACGCAATATGTATGCTATACAGTCATCTTATCTAAACGCTATTATTTATTCATATCATACTCTTAATGATTTTATAATTAGGGACCGACAAAATTTTCAGTTTCGGCTATAAATAGACTTCCAACAGTTTCGATTTCGGTATGAAATCGGCCAAGCCTCCTCTAGCCGAAACTCAGATTACTTGGTGTCGCTACACGCGCGTATAGTCAGGCAGAATAGTCTATTTTTATTATTTTATATGAATTGACTTTTTCATAAGTAGTAGCGAAAGGCTACTTCACCGGGCTTTGTGGTGAGGGTAGACACCCTCAACCTCAACCTTTGTAGGCAACATCACCTAAGGGTTTCTAGAAGGGACGGACCTCAGCTTTGGACATTACCTAGTGTGCACATGGCTTGGAGAACAACAACTCTGATATTGCCTGAAGGGCCGAAAGCTACGGTACCAGAAGGGCCTATCTTGGATGCAAGTTCTCCAGGACCGCCGTAGAGTAGTTCCAATTAAAATAATAAATAAAAATAGCATATTAACATAAATAAATAATTTGCGGTGCTTAGTAGTGTTAACATTTGCTATTCTTTGATACTATGAAACTACTGCCATTATCAATTTCGCTCTCCTTTATGGCCATCGAAATATATATATAACCACCGAAATAACATAATTAAATCAAATTTCATTAGCTTGCTTGATCGTTGAGGAGCCTAATCTGTCTCCCGATAAGGGATTATCGGGAGACAGATTACGGCGGTGATACCATAATGCCATTACCATCGAAATTACATAAGTATATCAAATTTCATTATCTTGGTATTGGTCGTTGAGGAGTTCCATTATCAGGAGACAGATCAGGTCGGTGATACCAAAATATGGCATAACCAATGAACTAAATGTGCCATATCCTTAGCGGCAAACAGCATGACGATTAATGGTCATGCTGCTTGCCGCTAAGAAGTTCCTTCATTGGGAGCCATATCAGGTCGGTGATACCATTATATGGCATTACCAACAAACTAACATAAGAATGCCAAATTTCATCATCCTGCTGTTAAGGAATTCCGTCATCCGGAACCAATCCTGAATGTATATCATGAATCATGTCGCTCGTACCAGACAAATGCATTGTTTTCACCACTGAACCAACATGTAAAAATTCAGTTACGTAACACAAAAAGAAGTGGTTTGAATTCGGATTGCAAAACTTGACCCAAAAGCAAGATATTTATATAGCATAAGTAATAATTTAAACAAATATTTTTAACTTATAAATAATCCCTTTCTAACATTAAAGTTGAAATACTATATACTAATGCGATATTTTGCAACGTGTAAAATGTGGTTTCCGGGCTTGGATAGAACCACCCGCTTCTCTTTAACCCCGCATCTAGAATTTTTGGAGCCGCGGAACCCTGACATTGTTTCCCCTGGCGCAATGTAAAGACGTGTCGATACCACTGTGCAAATCGATAACATGCGGCTTTGTCGTGGGACTCGTGGGTCTTTGCCACCGACCGGTTGGCGCCCTCCCAGGCCCGGTGCCTCCGGCCCTGCATTCATACGATTTTTGTTGTTGGCACCCCTTGAACATGCCGCCCGGGGTTTAGGCCTCAGCTTGCACTCCCGTGCCAAAGCGTACCCAAACGGGTTATAATATTGTCAATAAATACAGCATAGAGTAAATAGTTGCTATAAACTAGCAGAACAAGCAACAATATTATTATGGCATACCGGGTTCGAAGCTAAGGATGCAATTGTTATCTACATAGGATGACAAAGAGAACTTGTGGCGTATGGTGTATTCATAGGAAACTAGTAGGTAGTTCGTCGCGAACATTTATTAAAATAGCTCATAAAAAATTGAACCGTTTTGATATCCAGAAATTACGATTTGTACTAATATGTTTTTTGCAGTCCCTACTCGATTTAAAGATGTAACGTTGCAGCATGCCACCTGCATGCTGCATCTCGTCCAACCTCATTTCTCTCATCCTGTCCATTTTTCATTCCTTATTTTAATTCAAATTTCATTTTTAATTCAAATTTCATTCCATTCCATTCCATTTTTAGATTTCTTTCTCTCTCTCTCATCACTCATTCTTCAGTCTGCTACCATCTTTCAGTCTACTAACATCTTTGAGTCTACTACCATCTCTTGGAGCATAACAGTCTCTGTTATTAATTTATTGAAGTTGTAACAATAAAGTTATTCTCTGTGTTCTGTGTGTCGAGTCTTGTGTTCTCCCTTCCTATTTATGTGAGAACTCGGCTAGAACGCCGGGATAGTCGAGAGTCGAGCCCTCACATTGGCCCCACGTTGGGCGCCAATGTGAGGGCTCGACTCTCGACTATCCCGGCGCTCTAGCCGAGTTCTCCCTTCCTATTTATGTGAGAACTCGGCTAGAGCGCCGAGATAGACGAGAGTCGAGCCCTCACAAAGATAATATTTGTAGCATTTTACGCCGCGTCCAATCCACACAATATACCGATTCTCTATTTCCACTTCTACAACTTCTAGTCGTCTCGTCGTCTAAACATCGACGCTGTCGAGAGCGTGAACCGTAATTTTATGTTTGTATTTATCTTAAACTTTTAATATTTCAGCTGTGGTCATGACAGAAGTTTTTAAATTGGTAATATGCATTTTGCTTGTAATGCAAGAATCGGGGAACGTGAAGAAAGGAATGCGGTCTATGTATGCGACTGTCATATTAAACTTCAAGGACACCCTACGAGTTTGTGTGCCATCCTTTCTGTATATTGTGCAAAACAACTTGCTTTATGTGTCAGCATCAAATCTTGACGCAGCTACGTATCAGGTAGGTATCTATTAAATCCAAATAAGTCTTATTTACTTAGTTAATCAATTACGCAGATGCGAATAAGCAAAGCCCCTGTTTTACTTGAGTAATCTTAGTTTTAATTAATGTTTATCGTTTCTGTAGGTTGGTTCTTTCTTACTTTTAACAATTTGTTCAAAAAATGCGCAATAACTTTTGGTCCAAGATATCACGATTTTATTAAGAAATATATTATAGTGAACAGCTTTTGCCGCCTGCGTTAATGTCGATCCCTCGAGAACAGTTGAATTTCTCGGAATGAAAGGTGGTAGTTCCCTACGTCCTTCTCCGGGCCTCAAACTACCTCCATACCAAATTTCATCCAAATTGGTTCAACGGTTGAAGCGTGAAAACGTGACAGACAGGCAGAGTTACTGTCACATTTATAATATTAGTATGGATTATTTAAATTATTTTCTAATATAATATTATGCAGACCAGAAGTATGTGTTAACTGTCTTACTTAATTTGTAAAATTTAATCCAAAATGTTTCAAAATCCACCTGCCTGCATCTGGCGGAAGTAGAACCAATAACAGAAGTGAAAATTAAACTTCCTATACTTATGACAAACTTTGTATTGGCAAAAATGAGTGATAATGTGCGGAAGTATGTCCTCAATTAAAATGACTGAATCTGACGTATTTACTTTCAGGTGACATATCAGCTAAAATTATTGACAACAGCGTTTTTCGCTGTCTTAGTTTTAAAAAGGAAATTGAAGAAATGGCAGTGGTTGGCGCTTGGACTTTTGGCTGCCGGAGTCGCTCTAGTGCAGTTATCATCAACCGGAAAGACTGATACTAAAACGTCCTCCGAACTTCCGCCTCAGTCCAGAATCCTAGGGTTCAGTGCCGCCGTGGCTGCTTGTTTCATATCTGGCTTCGCTGGCATATATTTTGAGAAAGTTTTGAAAGAGTCCGATATATCGGTAAGCGATTTTACCATGTTTCTTTTACTTAAAAAGAACATTTAATTCCTTACTTACCTGGTTTATCCACCCATTAATATACTGACTTTCACAGCAAGCTTAATAGACAAAGCTAAACTGCTTTCTTGTAAGTAGGTAAATGAAGGTATTGGGATGCTTGTCACTCGGATGATTGCGGGAAAAGCAAGTAGCAGGTCGGGAGGCCGGGAGCACGTACCCGCGGGCCATACCTGCAAACACCGGGCAAGCACTTGAGGATGACATCCCAAGCTAAAAATCCACCATATATCTTTTTAGTCTTATAAAATACTAGCTGTGCCCGCGACTCTGTTCGCGTGCATTTGTATGGGGCCACGTGTTATCATAACTAGAAAAAAAATTAAGTAACCTATCCTGTGCCCTGTACGTCTAGATGATTATCTACCAAGTTTCATTAAATTCGTTGTTATGGATGAACATAAACATACATACAGAAAAAAAATTATAAATCTTCAATTTAGTTTCAGTATCATGTATAGAGCTAATAAACACGATATCTCTGAAAACAAACTTACTCCATGACCGACCCTTACAGATTTATTATTAGTATTGATGATATTGTTTTTTTTCGTTTCAGGTGTGGATGCGTAATGTGCAGCTAAGTTTACTGTCCCTGCCTTTCGGCACGGCCACGTACCTCGTCAACGGCGGGTCCATGTCTGAGCTGCTGAAAGGCTTCGATGGCTTCGTGTGGTACTTGGTGCTGCTGCAGGCGGCTGGCGGACTGATCGTCGCTGTGGTCGTCAAGTACGCGGACAACATACTGAAGGGTTTCGCTACGTCCGTCGCGATAGTCATCACCTGCATCGTCTCAATGTTTATTTTCAATTTCGTCTTGACCGTACAGTTCGGCGCAGGCACTCTCTTGGTAATTTGCTCAATTTTCCTTTATGGCTACGTTCCTAAGAAGCCCGACACACGATCATTAAGTGTGTGATCGTAAAGTATTTCAGTTAAGTTTGATTCTGTGTACTTGTATATATTATCTAAGTCTATGTATATGTTTCAATAGAACAAGTTTAGGACATACTAAAATGCCGTAGAAAGATTTATATCGAATTAAAAGTCTTATCATAATATATTACGATGGAAATAATTATAATAATTTATATTGATAATAGTTAGTATGAGTATAAAATTACATAACAAAACAAAAATAGGTACGAAAGACCATACCCTCATGAGCGAATAATTAAATCGAGTCTTAAATTGTAGATTCATTATAGATCTAGGTACTATTGGTTATAACAAACAAGTAAATTTATACTCGTATTATCATTATTAACTTATTTCTATGGACTAATTAATTGTCAATCACTGTTGTTATCAAACATTATTTAATAATGGTATCATAATCGTATGTGACGAAAATAATTTCCTGATCAGTGTGTAGAATACAGTAGGTAACTACACTAAGAAAAGAAGCGAGCTGAATCCTTTTCCATGGGCTAAGTTAAACAGACAGCTTACATGTTATCCTAACTTAAATATTATAAATGCGAAAGTGAGTTTGTTTGTGACGCTTTCACGCCGTTACTACTGAACCGATCATCATGAAATTTTGCATACAAGTTCTCTGGAGTACGGAGAAGGACATAGGCTACCTTTTATCCCGGGAAAAAATATTTCCTAGGGATCGACATTGACGCGGGCGGAGCCGCGAGCGAAAGCTTGTAATTAATAATATTGTACTATGTTGTGCTACCAGTAACTACTATGTGCTGGCAGGCTGTAAATCTTGTGTCATAATAAGTGTAATATTTTTTTAGTGGCATTTACAGTCGGTAATATTGAGTAAAATACAATAAATAAAGATTATGTAGCTCTAGGAAAATACCTTTCCATGCTTATATACTTGCTGGTCAATTTAAAATAGATTTAAATAATATGGATATACATATGTACATATACACAAAGTATAGCCTAATAATGCTTCGCGAAGCGACGGAATATCTTGAGTATTTTTTCGCCTATTTTGAAGTAACCCTTTGAGCAGAGACAAACGAGCGCAATATTATAGTGTCAGTCGCACAAAATAAATTGCGCTGATTGCTCAATACATATATATAGCTCATTAATATAGGAGCCAATTCTAATAAACTTAATTTTACAATTTTGAGCAATGCTCTACTCACAACAATGCGCCCGTTTAGCTTGTTCCTTATGTCGTATATTATTTGTATAATTTATCGGCTGCATAAGAAATATAATATAATAAGTACATATTTTTTTAACTAGACATATTAAGTATTATTTTATGAAAATCCAGTATTTATTTAAGAATTATTTGCAAATATGTACCTATGTTAAGTAAAATTAGTCCTTTTACAAATGTATTTTTTTACTTAAAATTTTATTGTAACTAATTTCCCTGTAAGTAATTTTGTTTATTTCCTTACATCACGAATCTCATTGACTCAACATAACAGAATGTGGAAGCCATTTGAAAAAAAAAAAATACATTTCTGCATCAACCTAAGGAGAAATTTCACACTGTACAGTAAGTAACAGGACTGTTAGGTGCTGCTTATCTTTATAAAAGGAGTATACGCTAGCTGTCATGAACGTTATTCATTATGAACGCTTTTAGACATGAAATGCCGATCTTATACCACTTTTGCCTTTAACGCAGTCTGCCACTAACGCTAGTCTTTGACGTGATTCGCCATTTACGCAATTCGTCATAAACAAGACTGGTTGGTCCAGTTTAAGTAAGTACCAGTTTAGTGTCAATCCACCCTACGTTCATGACAAGCGAGGAAATTGACGAATCGAATATAAGATGAACGGTGTGTGTGTCGAAACACGTCAAACACGTATTGTGTTTGAGACAGTTGAGTAAACTAAATCGCTATAGGTATCGAATGGCAGCGTGACGGCTAGCGTGTAATCCTCATAAAATATGGGTTCTTTTGCCTACTAAAGAACTACCTAGAGAATAAATGTCTGGGTTTGTGAATTATTGTTATCATGGTGATTTACACACATCTACCCATATAATAAAGTCAATTTAATACCATGTAATGAAGGTATATAAAAGTAAAGAAATCGACGCTAGGTGAATCGTAGCGATTACTGAATTTATTATTATGGCGGCAAAACTATGTTGAGTAAATTATTTGCTGCATTTTTAGCCAAAGTCAGTGCACCATTCCCATTAGATAGGTCTGGTCAACAGCTCAAGGCCACAGAAAATATGAGCCCCACTTCTTTGTACCGAAAAAAAAAGCTTTTTTCGTTAACGTTAGACACGTTGGAGATATCTCGTACGTATATCTATGAGACGTCCCTCTCATCGGATCCCATATTCAGGATGGTATAATAGGCGCTTTAGTGATACCCTACGTACAGTCGTGGGCAGATAAAACTGACCCTCTAAAATCAGATTTTAAATTGTAGGTCACATTTATATGCCCTGACTGTACACAACATTCGGGGTCATTCCAATATTACGTAAGCAGTGACACGGTGGGTCTAGATTACTCTTAAGGGACGGGGTCACGGGGGTTTTACTTAGTGGTCATCACTATCAGCATCAAAATAAACGTTTTTTCTGTGTTTTTATACCAACGTTTACAAAAGCTTGTGGGAAAGGGGACTTCGTATTTTTGCTGACAAAAGGAGGAAGGTTAAACTTCGGCCCCTTCACAGCAATATTGAGATTAATCTAATCTCAAAACTGTTTAAATAAAGTAAATAGTTAAAATAACTACAGAACGCCGCTTCGGTCACTGTGCGCCCGAAGCGGCGTTCTGTAGTTATTTTTGCTAACCGAAATATTGAAAACTGGTATTTCAAATAACTCTGTATCATTTTTGGGACTCGTTGAAGATAGAATTATATAGTCATAGATAGTGTCGATAAATCTGAAAGTTTCAGGCACAATTTACACTACTTGCTAGGAATCAGTTACACAATGTGTCCTGTCATCAGTGTTTTCTCGGTATCGTCGATAAAATTCAGATTCTAGAAATGTCAGATTCTACCAATGTCGGATTCGATAAACGACAGATTCTGAAAACGCCAAGTTCTAAAAATGCCAGATTCGAAAAATGACAGATTTTTCAAAATTTTGGAAATATTTTACATTTTTGAAACTGGTATAATTAGTTGATATTAGATTATAACTTGTGTGTGCAGTTCTTTTTTCAATTCAAGATTAAAATAGCTCATAATAAAATAACTTTACACGGGTTTGTCATCTTATTTTAAAACATCAACAACGATTCCAATATGTAATAAAATATTTTGAAAATACAACGCAATAAAACCGTATAGAATTATTAATTTCCAATAGCTCATATTTCAAAATTTTGCGTTAAAAAAATTCTTAAAAATATTTTTTGTTTGTTATAAATGTATGTGTTGCAATTTGCAAAAATTGTAAGGGAATTAAAAAACGAGTTTTCGATAAGCATTTAATAACAAAGTAATAAATACAAAATTACAAAGGTATTATGTATCGCGTTTTTTTTCAAAGTATTTTTATACATATCAACTAATTATACCCGTTTCAGAAAAGTAAGATTTTTCCAAAATTTTGAAAATTCTGGCATTTGTCGTATCTGGCATTTTTAGAACTTGTCGTTTTCAGAATGTGTCTTTCCTTTATCGAATCCGACATTAGTAGAATCTGACATTCTTAGAATCTGGCATTTTAAATTCATCTGACATTTCTAGAATCTGACGTTTATCGACGATACCGTTTTCTCCTCAGAACAATAACTAAAGCATAGAAACCGTGTTAAAATAACAACAAAATACAATATTCTACACTGTTTTTACTTATGGCATTGTTAAAGCATCAGAAAGAGATGCATATACAATGCCATTTGCGTAAATGTGCAGGTTGTCCTGGGGTACTGATGTGATCAGGGTTGTACTATATCGATGAAATATATTTATCGACTAAATGTTTCGTCCTAAGAAAGTCATAAATGTACTCTACTCTGATTGTATCGATTCGTTAAATGAGTACGATTCATAAAAAAAAAAACAACTAGTTGCACTCCAGGAGTGCCGGCAGAAGTGAAAACTCGCCTTTGCGGCATACTCAGGTCCGTGTCCTTCTTACGAATTTTCGATCAATTCACGTGTCCTGACGCGAGTTTTCTATTTTACCCATCCCAAAAAGTGCACAAAGCCGCTAAAGAGGCTTTTACTTTAAAAGTTACGTCAAGATACACCTAAATAACTCCTAATCGCATGGCGTCGCTTGGCTTCATCTGATAAATAGGTAAAAAAAAAATCCATACATTACCCACCGCGCGTCTACTGTCTACTGCTGGTCATTAGGCCTTACCCAGTATTGGTCGAACGGCAGAATACCTAATATGATGTCAATCATATTTTCGATTATTTCGAAATTCAAACAGTGCCTACTTACCTACCTTACCTATGAATGCGCAAAAAACCCAATGCATTCGATTTACAGTCCCCAATGTGAGGCAGTCCAACGTTGACATACTAGTTGAAGGTAAAATAGACTTTGTAAATGATACCACCTTCTTAGGAATCACAATAGACTCTAAATTGCAATGGGGCGCTCATGTATCAAAAGGTAATATAAGGTCAGATATATTTTTCACTTGATCAATGGGCCATTCAGCATATTCCAAAACCATCTAAAGCTTTTCCCAGCTAGCTTTGAGGAACAGTCAGTAAAGGAAACATAATCAGGTAGGTAAAGAGAAACACATAATTCGAAGTGATATTTTTTATTTTATAAAACTTTTACACTAGGGTAAAAAAGTGCCAGTGTGTTATTTGTGAAAAATTCACAGTGTTGGTAATAGAAAAACAAGAGGTCAAGAAAAACAAGAGATTACTTTACCCATTTTCATTACTGTCCAAAATAAAATGTTTTTCATAATTTTAAATATAAATAATAAAACCGTTTCCGTAAACTTTCTTATTACCATTGATTTATAATTCGGCAAATATAAATGTAGGTAAAGCATCGTGTTTCAATCGCTTCCATTTAATTTTATATTCGAAATTAATGTATCGGCACGGCAGTAAAATATTTTGAACAAATTCGAGTATGTATGACATTTTATGTCCAATATGTCGCTTGAAAGTTCCTCGGATCCACACCTTTTTATCCTTTTACTTCAGGGAGCTGCAATAAAATTTCAACAATAATTTTCTTCATATTAGTAAAAATCGATTCTTTTTAGGGTTCCGTACCCAAAGGATAAAAACAGGACCCTACTAATATGACTCCGATATCCATCTGTCTGTCACCAGGCTGTATCTCATGAACCGTGATAGTGAGACAGTTGAAATATTACAAACAAAAATTTCGGGCGTTTTTATAGCTTACGCCCACGGCTCCGCTCGCGTTAATGTCTATCCCCGATAACAGTACCTTATTCTGAGATGTAATTTATGTCTATGTTCTTTTCCGTACTCCAGAGATCGTGCAATGGTGATGATGATGATGCAAAATTTCATGATGATCGGTTCAGAAGTTACGGCGTGGAAGCGTAACAAACAAACTCACTTTCACATTTATAATATTATATGTAAGGATGGTACGGAACCCTTCGTGCGCGAGTCCGACTCACACTTTGCTGGTTGTTTAATTACCATGATGGTTCAATTTGTTACATTACTATTGCATGGCTCAACACTAACAAAAATATCCCTGATAGCAAGACCGTCATAAAAAATATCGATATACTCGTAGATACGTGATTTTACCACATCACTAGCAAAAAAACTAACCTAATTTGAAATAAGGAAAAAACGATAATTTTAAGCAAAATACCTATAAAAGTTGTCATTTATACAATACGTTATATAATTGACAATATTATTGTTGTATTTTGAGGTATTTTGGGTTTTAATTATGCACTTTTAACTGAAAAACTTACCGAAGAAAATTATGTTTTACAGAATTTATTTCTGTTCGTCCTGAATGGGATTTACATCGCTCCATTGCACAAGACATTGTTTAGTATAATGGTCATTTGATAACGCACCAACCCAACACCGGTTAATACTTTTTTCCGTGAGAATTTTTGCACAATCCTATATTTAATTTGCAGACATCACAATTCCGCCGCAATGTTTTTGTCGATATATAACCCGATCAAATCGGCAAGATGCTAATATTACAGACGTTGAACTGTAATAAGTTATTTTGAATTTAGTCGGATTTAATTGGAGTCCAATGGAGTCCATTGACATTTCAAGTCGGGACAACCATGAAAATAATAGAAACTGACTGAAGTTTTTGTCTCATTCTGTCATAAGCGAAAGCTCATAAGAAAAATACAGTGTCAACTATCTGTTTTCAGTTTCTATTTTTATGCGGCTTCTATGTATATTATTCTTCTGAGGTTTTCTCCTACTTCATTATGTACTATATTGTATTATGATTACGACTGCCATTTTACAATCAGACGCAGATCCAGTATAGTGGATAAAGTGGACATGCCCACAACCCACATACAGGATATGAGTATCTACTTATATATTTTTGCTTAGCTTAAGATCTTAGAAGTAAAAATCTGTGTAGACCAAGAGTTTCAAGACATCTGTTTAATTTATTTTATTTTCTCAATAAAGAAAATATAGTGTTAAATGTTAGGGACACCTGCCAGCAAGCCCACAGCCCTTTTCCAGAGCTGAGTCCGAGCCTGCTGAAAATAGCAGTTGAAACCATATAACTATGTGAATAATATTAATTATACATTTTACAAATGTTTTATTTAATATAACATTAACATTCCTACCAACATTAGTATTATATTTTCTTTGACATTACACAAAAATTCTGACATTTATGGATATTATCTTTACCCGAGGACACAACTGTATTATTAAGGAATAAATAAAAGATGTTTTAAAGCTAAAACTATTTTATATATTTTTAATAATAAATCTTAAAATTAATATGAGTTAATGATCTTTCTTTTCCTCATTTGATCCAACCAATTATCAAGTTGTTGTTGAGGTGTCATAGGGTTTCTTTTGTAATAGTCTTGTGGTGGTTTACCTTCTTCCAATCTCACAAAATAGTGAGAATACTGATAACGTACTTCTCCCAGTCTACTTCGAGCATGCCTTCTTATGCCTTTAATGACCGGGCCTTTTCCCGAAAAAGACTCAGCTGTAAGTACAAAACAAACTTCAATAAAACTATAAAGAAGGGAGCCCCAAACATCCATAAATATTATTTTATTCAGCATCAAAGTAGTTTAATATTGTTGCTGCATGCATCTAGAAACAAAGGAAAACATCATACCTATCCATAAATTGCTCTTGAATTCTACATGATGCTCTTTGACAGCTAGTTCTTGAGCTTCAAGTATTGCTTCTTTCACAAAAGCAGCACCTTTTTTGTTGATAAAACTCAATTGCTTCACCGCCTCATCTACAGTCATGCCCCTTACTAAGCAAGCTATGTACCATAGTTTTTCATGGCTGTACTTCAGGTTGGTCTTTTGATGACATACAAACTGTAAAGTAGAAAAATTGTTACAGCTGTTTCAATGTTACATGAGTGAAGCCAATAAAGTCAAGTACTAAAACCGCTACCTCAGAGGACTGTGATAATAAATAAAGATGGTCAAAAGCAAGTCATTGCAACACACTCTCTTACAGATTTATTATTAGACTGCGTTTCCACAAGCGAAGCAGAGTGGAGAGAAGACCCATGAAAAGTGGTGTGTTTCTACTGAAGTGGAGCAGAACAGAGTGGGATATTGTATAACACTTTCTATGAATTTTTCGCCCATTCTAATGATATGCTACGCGCTGGCCACGCCCCGCTCCGCCGGGGTTGAGCGGTAGCCTCCATTCATTCCGCTCAGAACCTGTATGCTCCTTAATTTTATATGAAAATCTGCTCTGCTCCACTGTTTCCATTGAAACGGGCGGAGATTTCGATAATTGAAATTGGTCAATTCATACAGCGTTTAGCTGTTCTCCGCTCCACTTCGCATCAGTGGAGTCGTAGCCTTAGTATTAATAACTACAAAAGCCACGCTTTTTGTATGTGGACTCTGATGTGTAAGGATGCATGAAACCTCTTAAAGCACAAGTAATGTTATCAATACTTAATGCGCTGTGTATAAATATACAAAATCCAACTTACAGCTGGTCTGGGTTCTTCACCAATTTCCTGCGGTGCGTATATTTTTTTATTAAACTCTAAAAAACTTTTAGGTATTGTTGATTTTGTCCATGCTTTAGCGGGTGGAGACGTATGAAAACTTTTAACCTGACTACATTTTAATCCCAAAGAACACAAATTAAGGAATTTATTCATTTTAAATGTTAATTACTTTTAAAACCAAAATATAACCTTTAAATTTGTGGTGGGTGACAGAGGAAGTGACAACTATCAAACCAGTGTGACCATCTCAAAAATGGCGAATCTGCCACACACGGACCTAAAAATCTGCCACACTCGACGTTAAAATATGCCAACATGAAAATAAAAAAAAACGTATTTTCATAATTTTTTTAATCAACATTATAACTACGTTTAACGTACAAAAAAACAATACACCTACTCAACATTGGCTTCAAAATTTTCGTCTTCATTTTCTTTGTACATGGATTTTAACGACATATTTTTTAACATTTCCTTGCTTGGTTTAAAGGAGACGCAGTCTCCGTGTTCCTTTATTCCTTCTTTTGTAGTAATTATTGCCGAGACATGTTTATTTAAAAACCTGTTTCTTATTTTTGTTTTATTAAGATTGACTTGAGAAAATATCCTTTCGCACGACGCATTTGACATCGGCAAACATAAGAGAGCTTTTGCAAAGTTTGCAATATTAGGATAATTTGTTGCCCTATTTGCGTCTCTGATTTTTCCAACCGCTCCCCAAAACTTGTCCACGCTCAAAATTGTACCGGCGCTACTTCCACTTCCGCCTGCTTCTAACAAATCGCTTACACTTTTATCAAACTTCATCTGTCGGAGTTCGTCATCAACTTTTTGAATATTGTCTCCGTCTACAATGTTGGGAAATGACTTCGCAACGCTTAAAATTGACGTAAATTCTTTGTATACGACATGTTGTGGATACAAAAACTGTAAATCTTTGAAAATGTTAGTAAGTGGCAGACGTGTTTTCAATTGACTACATAGTTCAGTTAAAAATGATTGTATTCGTTGAAGGAACGTCTGGATTTCAGGTTTCAGACTCACGTCTGTGGATAAGCGATCGATTTCAGTACTCACGTTAACACCCAAATACATATCTTTTAGAGGCAAAAAGTATACGGTAGATTTTGGGTCAATTGCAAGTGGGTCTGCGGTTTTTAAATAATTTCCCTTGATATAACAACTCAATAGGCACACGTACACTTCAGAAATGTCTTTGAATGCTGTGTGGACTGTTGTATAATCTCCTTGAAATATAATGTTTAGTTTGTTGACTGAGTGCAATATATAATCCAATGCATAAAAATAAAGTTTGTATATCTTGTCATTCAAACTGTTAAACAAGAACTCTGATGAAATATTTCTGTCTTCCAAAAACTGCGACTGAAAAGAAAGTTTGAGGGCATCCCATTGCTCCAAAATTCTTTTAATGCAAGCGTGCAAGCAAAGCCAACGAATTTCATAATGCCTTAATATTTTATGCTTTTCAGTACCAATAAAATCTTGATATTCAACAAACTCCCTTTGTCTTTTACTGCTATGGGCAAAATATCCGTAAACCTCTTGTATCATTTGGTTAATAGCTCGTGGTATGGTGTTTTTACTAGCGTGAGATACACACAATGCAGTGGAATGACATACACACTTAATGAACATGCAGTGGGGATTGACGTGCCTTATTTTTGCAATGATACCACCATGTTCTCCAAACATAACGTTAGTAGTGTCAGCCCCAAAACCAATAGCATCTTTAATATTAAGGTTAGAATTAGTTAAAGACTTAGATAATGCATCAGCCCCGTTCAAGTCAACCAAGGTCAAAAATTTTGTTTTTACCTGCAGATCTTTTTCTGAATAATATTTGGTTACAACTGCAAGCGTTGGTGTGGTTGTAACGTCTGTGGTCTCATCTATAGCCAACGAAAACATCGGTGTACGTGTTTTAATATTTTTACAGGATTTTAGATCAGCAAGCATCTCTGCTTCTAAATTTGGTTTTAAAACATTATACGTTGCAGCGGTAACGTATCATGTTTTGGTTCTCTTGCAAGAAAATAGCTTGGCGATTTCAGAATCATGGAAGCTTTTTGAGACGACTTCGCTCAAATGATCCATTAAACGGAATGGCAAATTGTGTTCCACTAACATGGCACAAAAATGAAGTTCGGCTTTTTTTACTTCCTCTTCTAATGGAGATGTTTTGAAAAACTGTTGCACCTAAAACAAATTTAATGTAATTAGTCACAAATCCCTAACAAAATACGTGGATAAAATATCTATTACTTACAGCATAATATTTATAACAACTAAATGTAAAATACTTACCGAAGATTGGCCACTAAAGCCGATGATGTTTTTTTTTGTGTTTCTGGGATGAAACATGTTCCTTTAAAGAAAATAACCTAGTAACTAATTTGCAGTTACAGGCTTTACAAAATGCAACGTCCTGGTCATCCTTAGCTCGACTGATCCAGGACGAGAGCAAAGGATCTTGCTCCCATTCCGGTCGATAGGACCGCTCGTATTTTCTTTTCATTATGTATTTGCTTTTCAAATTTAGAACTGCACTTCACATACACGCTAAGCGGCCGTAAGAGAATAAAATGAAGTAAAAACAAGATGATTGAAAACTCAATCAAGAAAGGTTATAAGAATATGAACCCTATGACTTATCACTTACAGCCCACAATCAAATGACGATACCTATGTATGAACAGATCAAACGGGGAATCCCCGTGTAATCTGCCCCCTTACTCTCTAACTTTGACAGGTATGGTGTACAACGATTTTGATAGTCACTTCAATATCACATGCGGGTTTTGTTTGCCTCAACTTTTTATTGGCCATGTGAAAACTGCAATGGATATTAAAGTGACCATCAAAATCGTTGTACACCATAGCTGTCAAAGTTAGAGAGTAAGGGGTCTGGGCTGGGTATCAAACAAAGGCATAGGTTGCCAGATTGTAAAATAATTTTCTAATAAATATTTTTACATTAACCTTATTTAATTTTTTTATTACTTATTTATAATGATGAAATTTAATATTAGCATGATTTTAAAACCTTTGAAATCTGCCAAAATCTGCCACATTTGTAAATCGTCAGCATAATATGCCACAGCTTAAATTTTGGATCCAAATCTGCCAAAATGGCAGAAATCTGCCACAAATGGTCACACTGTATCAAACCCATCTATTTAGTAAGCGGTTCCTTAGTACCCTGATAGAACTGTTTCAGATTTTGATATACGATATTAACCCTTAACGCTTCAAGAATAGAGAGCGTAATGCTGTGCAAAAAAATTTAGGGTAAAGTGAGACGGAAATACCTCGGCATTGTTTCCCTCTCGCACCATTGCCATTGCATAAAAATGTAAATAATGGAAGAAAATGGTAGTAAAGCAAAACAGAAATATTTAATTAATAATGAAATAATTCATGTTTTATTTTACATGGAATAATTAATTTATTAACTAAACTGTATGTTTACGGTTAATTTAGATTTTTTTCTTATCGAAAATAAAAGAGCAATCTTAATATAGTATAAAATTTAAATTTAGTCTAGCAACCCTAGTACGATCTCAACATTGCCGCCATATTATTAATAAAATATCCCGCAGCCTTCGAATTTTTTAAGCAGACTGGAAGAGTAAAATAATATAACTTGTTGTTTCAAAAGATCTCGAAGCGACAGTACAGTGCATTGTGCATTATACTTTCTCAGGTAAATAACATAACCGTTTTCAGTTAGTAAATGTTGTGCCTTGGCTAGGGTGTCCATCTTATCTGCCGAGTTTGTTGAATCTGATTTATCAGTAATGTGTACTTATAGGTACTTCGTACATAAAATCCATATTTCCATACTAATATTATAAATATGTCTGTGTGTCTGTCTCCTTTTCACGCTTAAACCATTAAACCTATTTGGAAGTATTTTGATATAGAGGTAGTTGCAGGCCCGGGGAAGAAGTTCTACTGTTCCCGAGGGATCGTGACTAAACTCCCCTTGAAAGGGTAAAATAAGGGGGGTAAAGTTTGTATAGAATTTTTCTCATTTCTAGACTTAGAAGTATAAAAATAGATACATGAGTTCACGATTACATTAAAAAAAGGTCTGTGGTGGGAAGGTGAACTCTGTCTGTCTGTCTTTCGCATTTTCACGCTTCAACCAAAGAACCGATTTGGATGAAATTTGATATGGAGGTAGTTTGGGGCCCGAGGAACACAGGTTACCTTTCATTCTGGGAAATTCTACTGTTCCCGAGTGATCGACATTAACGCTGGTGGAGCCGCGGGTAACAGCTAGTTATAGAATAGAGTTTCGATCCATCAGGCGTACTATGAACATCTTTACTGTTGCTATTCCCTTCTACAGTTGCTATTTGTCAAAAGTGATCAGCATAAATGATCATAGCATAGGTCTTATCAATGACACCGACATAGGTACCTACCATAGAAATATATCAGGATAGAATGGCTACGCGTAGACTTTGAAAGGGAACGCGTTTGTCAGTTTTTGCATAAGCCACGCCACCACCATTACGTCATCACTAGCGAAGTTTGTAGTAACGTGCCTCCGTGGTCCAGTGGTTAAGGCGTTTGCCTGTAGACCCGGAGGTCATGGGTTCGATTCCTACGGGAACCATACTTTGTTTAGTTATTTCCAGTTTGGTTAGGACATTGCAGGCTTGAATCACCGGATTGTCTGATAATAAAGATGATTCCGTGCTTCGGAAGACACGTTAAGTCGTTGGTTCCGGCTGCCATCTGGTAGTCGTTAAAGGAACCACGTCAGAGGCTGAGAGGCGGTTTCGAAGAACTCTGACACCAGGGTGTGCATGGTCGATTGACCGTGACACCTACTCGAAATGATGATCATGATGAGCGAAATAGTAATGTGACATCCACAGAAATAAATCGCGTTATTTCGATAAACAGTCATTTGTATTTGTCGATTGGCTTGCCTTTCATTCATGTACATCAAAACGCGATTTTTGATGTATTTTAACTTTTTGTATGCCAAAGTTCGAATTCTTTTCGTAACATGCATCCCATAATAGTTACTGATAAATATTTTAATCAACACATGGGAGCAACCTAAAAAATCTGAGATAATTATATTAACTATTTAATATTATCGATAATATCAGTTCGAGTGCAACGCTGCTTTCGTGTTGCTATCACGCAATTGAATTTACATTGCGCGTTCTCCTTGGAACGAGCTTTGGAACCCCTTTGGATGTGAATTAGTCGTATTGTCGTTTTATATTGAAAATCGTGATAGGTCTTTTATTTTATTTTTTTTGTTGTTGTTAAATCACGATTTTAGTTAAAACAAAGTATTGATCCATGGGAAAAATACCTTGTTTCGACCTATTTACTTTCATACTTTTGTTTTTATAATTAAATACCGCTTAATAAAGCATATTATGTTCAAGTTGGGACGTGCGCGCTGACTGAATGAACGTTAAACGAATCTCGTACGATCGTACAAGATTGAGAAACGCGTGTACCACCCACTTAGCCGTTCTATCCTGATATATTTCTGTGGTACCTCCCTAAGTACTTCATGTCCGAGAAATCTATTCTATAGTTGGTCACCCTACTTTAGAGCGAGATTAAATTCCGAAGTTTGTCTTCGCTTTCTGCTCCAATTATTACTATGAGAGCTCAGTCCTCACAGACCATAGATGAATATTATATTATTATATATACTGCCACAGACTATAAACAGTTTTTTTTTTACTAAATGTTGGATTAGGCATTTGTCTCCCATCTCTTCTGATGGAGATTCATTGATATTGCCATCAATGAATATGGAACTCAGAGCATTAATAAGGAAGTCAATCGAGAGTTCTTGGCGGGAATTTCGACGGAGAGCACGGCTTGTGTTTTGGATTGTTTTGTAAATTGTTTCTAGTGGACTTTATAATGTGAAATCGGTGTAATTTGGTGTTATAAATGCCCATGTTTATGAACAATGTATGGAATAACCGAAATAAACTGTCACGGTGCGGCTGTAGTGAGATTTACTTAGCGGGCTGGTGGACCGCCTCGCCTCGTTGCGTCTGTGATCAAGCCAGTGGATTCGTGGGAATTGTCGCCAGGGGCTCCGTAGAGTCAATGAAATGAACTACACCATCGTTTCATTGATAACATGATGAACAAGACTTAGAAAAAAGCGCGGGAAAACTCATTTATACTTGATACTGGCTAAATACGTAACGCGTGAAAGCCATAAATAAATAAAAAAAAAAAAAAAAAAAAAAGGAAGTCAATCAACTGACAACAGTCATATGAAGTTCTTTATGCATAACATACATGGACGTAAAAACTCAAAATCAAAATATTTATTGCACATAACTGTGTTATATATGTCGCAGGCAAATTGTATTATTCCGCGTTTTACAAACGGCGTCGTCTGTTTACAAACGCTCGCTCTTTTGGAATATACCGAAGGCAAACTGTGAATTGCCTTGTCAGTATATAATATGCCTAATATTTGATAGACAATTCAATCGCCGTTTACAAAATGACGCGGTGCTGCTAATCAATACAATCATAATGGCGTCGATTTTGTAAAACAGAAAAATATTGAAAACAGTGCAAATCCTGCGTGTTCAAAGGTTTTTTTACATAAATGGATTGTTAATTTACAAAAATTATCATAGTAAGTTAAGAAAATTTTATGATTATCAAGTAGGAGCTGAAAAAAGCCGTGGACAGAGGTTTTGAGGTTATCCGGCACGTAGAAAACGCTAAGATGTCCATGGAATCTGGTGTTCGGAGGACTCCTGCGAAATATTGTTAGCACAAAACCACCGTAAAATTGGTCTTGGAAGCGTGTAAAGCCCTATTAGTGCCCTCATACATCTCTTCATCTGAGTATTTCCCGGTCGGCATGTACACCTGTATGACCTTCAGCGAGTATCTTTTAGATACTCTGAGTATGAGGTATGTCACTATGCTGGAAATACTTTCGATGGCGGTATTTCCAGCATGGTGTTGACCTGTGGACGGGAAACCCGACACCATGCTGTGACTTTTTAAGTCACCCTTCCGGTGGTAGAGTAGGTTACGGGTTGTCGTGCCCTCTCCCTCTCTTCGGACTTCAGACAACCCCACTATGTCCCATCGTAACCTACTCATTTCCAATATTTAAATTACTTGGAGTGCCTAAACATGTATTTTAAGTTATTCCTATTTGAATAGGTACGTGATTGCTGAAAAAAAGTGATTTGTCCAATTTGTTTTTTTATGATAGCCACCCTACTTTAACCATCAATGTTGAAATGTTAACAATTGAACGAGTTGTCAATTTGCCTTCGGCATATTCCAAAAGAGCGAGCGTTTATAAACAGACGACGCCGTTTGTAAAACGCGGAATCATACAATTTGCCTGCGACATATAGATGGTAAAATAAAAACAGTTTCAACAGTCTTACCCTTTCAGGTATGTACATTGTACGTAAAATATAGGTATAGGTATAGGTACGTAAAAAATAGGATAACGTTCGTAAAAAATAGGTGTAGGTACGTAAAAAATAGGATAACATAATAAAAACATCAAAAATGAAATTAATCACTTTAATTATGTTGCCACTGCCGTAGATCAATTGTTATGTGTTCCCATAAAGGTTACCAAAGTTTTGGCCTTTCTTAGTGCTCATTTACATCATAAAAAGAACCCCTATACCATCAATTTTTTGCTTCATGATCTACCTATATAGTAAGCGGATTTTTCCTTCGTCCTTAACCTACTCTGACAATATTTTTTAAATAGTTTTTATGCCAAGTGTCTAACTTACTTTTTATGGACAATGTGTGGAATAACCTCAAAACACTGAGGGAATAACCTGGGATAACTAGGTAAAAAACTGTCATGGTGTGGCTGAAGTGGTGTGATTTACTTATTAGGCTGGTGGTGTTCCGTTTCGTTGCGGCGGTGGCGTCAGTGATCAAGCCAATGAATTTGTGGGAATTGTCGCCAGCTACAATATAATTTCTTTAATTAACAAGACTAAAGCTGCGCGTTCACTGGACCGGAATCGGAGCGGACGGAGCGGCCGGAGCGCCGGCATTTACAAAATGCCGATGGGGTGCGTTCACTGCATTCATATCACTTTCACTGCATTCGGATTCCGGATCGGCATTATTTTTTAAAGCAATCGTCATAGCTTGCACTTGCTTAGCATTATGGAGGATAGTGATGAAGATATTTTGTTATTAGCTGTATTTTGTCAGAAGAGGAGGAGAGAAAAAAAAGAAAAGAAAGATATGGGTGCATAATATGAACTCTAAAAGACTCCTCTATGGAGAGTTTCATACATTATATGCTGATTTATTAAAAGATGAAGATAGATTCTTTGGGTACATCCAAATGACCCGAAAATTTTTTTTTGAACTTCACTATATTCTTGAACCTTATATTTTATTTTACTACTTTTTCGACATGATTAATATACATATCCGTACCAAATAACAGCTTTCTAGTACTTATAGTCGAGGAGTAAAACCACGGACGGACAGACGGACGGACGAACAGACATGGCGAAACTATAATGGTTCCCTATTTACTACGGCACCCTGAAAATTGGTTGACTGTAAAGTCAGTTTACGGCCAATAATTTTACGTGATAACGGGGAGAGATAGATGCGTGATAGATACTACTACTACTCCTACTGCTACTGCTGTTGCTGGTCTGGAACGTGACATTTTTTGTGAGTGCATCCAATGTATTTTTGTTTTTAATGTCAGTATTTTCATCACTCTATTTTTTCGTCTTACTCATTCACGATCACGACATATGTATTTGAGGAACACCACAATGAACTTTTACAGTTTCATTCCATACCAGCGGTAGACTTGAAAATTAGACATAAAAGTTAAATTAAATGCTGCGTGCCTGCTGCTTGCATGCTGCATGCTTGCTTAAATGCTGCGTACATTATGATTACTATATACGTACATTTTCTGTAACATGTGTTGATCAATTGCTCATAATATGTAACCTAAGCCAAATGATGATTCTGACAAAACATTTTCTCAGATATGATTGACTATAGAAATGAATTGTATGGCAAAAGGCAATTGTAACTATGTGTGAATTTAACTTGCTGCGATAAAATGATTCTCCTTTTTAATTATTATGGCTATTAAGTTTATGTCATGGGATGATTAGCTATGAATTTAAAACTTATGGATGATCTAAATCGAAGTCCTACGAAATGAGGTTTCTACCTACCGCTGTTATTCATAATAATATTCCAGTATAAAAAGTTCTACCATAAGGGGTAGGTCTTCTTATGAACGGCAACACTGACGACTGCCGATGCCGGTGACGTCACCGGCAGAAATTCCGGTCTCCGGCACGGAAATGCCGACGCAGTGCACGCAGTGCCATACAAATCCATACAAAGCAACAAATCCGTCCGCTCCGTCCGCTTCGATTCCGATGCAGTGAACGCGCAGCTTTAAGCTGTGCGTTCACTGGACCGGAATCGGAGCGGATGGAGCGGCCGGAGCGGCCGGAGCGGCCGGAGCGGCCGGTGCGGCCGGATTTTCAAAATGCCGGTGGGGTGCGTTCACTGCATTCGGATTCCGGACCGGCATTTTTACAGTGTTGCCAGGGCCCTTGAGTCATAAGTTACGTTTCGTTTCCTGAAATGTTACATTTTTGCAGCAATAGTTACAATATGGTAATTTTTTTAATTTACGTGTTTTTGGGGTCGGAGTATAACCCTCCACACAGCGCTATCCTATAAAGTCGTCACTAACATATAGCATAACGCTTTGCTTTATTTACCGGCGGTGACTTTTGTTTATAATAATAGAGATAGAGAAGATACCACCTAAACCTGTACCAACCTGCCCTGTCCCATTATTGTCTGTGTCATATTTAAGTCTGTCTTTACCAAAACACAAAAAAAAATATTCTAAGATCTAGATCATCACGATGTCTATACCTTACTGGGTAATCATTACTCTGGCTGGAGTGAGAAAGATATGGGTGCATAATATGAACTCTAAAAGACTCCTCTATGGAGAGTTTCATACATTATATGCTGATTTATTAAAAGATGAAGATAGATTCTTTGGGAATTTAAGAAAAAATTTTTTGAACTTCATTATATTCTTGAACCTTATATTTTATTTTACCACTTTTTCGGCATGATTAATATACATATCCGTACCAAATTACAGCTTTTTAGTACTTATAGTCTTTGAGTAAATCCACGGACGGACAGACGGTCGGACGGACAGACATGGCGAAACTGTAAGGGTTCACTATTTACTACGGAACTCTGAAAATTGGTTGACTCTAAAGTCAGTTTACGGCCAATAATTTTACGTGATAACGGGGAGAGATAGATGCGTGAGAGATACTACTACTACTCCTGCTGCTGCTGCTGTTGCTGGTCTGGAACGTGACATTTTTCGTGCGTGCAGCCAATGTTCATTGATTTATATCTTTGTTTTTAATGTCAGAATTTTCATCACTCTGTATTTTCGTCTTACTCATTCACGACATATGTAATTGAGGAAGACTACAATGAATGACTAGCTAATGAATTTAAAAGTTATGGATGATCTAAATCGAATTCCTACGAAATGAGGTTTCTACCATTCTCTTTTATTCATAATAATATTCCAATATAAAAAGTTCTACCATAAGGGGTAGATCTTCTTATGAACGGCAACACTGACGACTGCCGATGCCGGTGACGTCACCGGCAGAAATTCCGGCAAGGACGTTATAGTAGAAGGACTGAGCTCTCATAGTAATATTTGGAGCAGAAAGCGAAGACAAACTTCGGAATTCTATCTCGCTCTAAAGTAGGGTGACCAACTATAGGATAGATTTCTCGGACATGAAGTACTTAGGTAAAGCCAAGTGGGTGGTACACGCGTTTCTCAATCTTGTACGATCGTACGAGATTCGTTAAACGTTCATTCAGTCAGCGCGCACGTCCCAACTTGAACATATGCTTTATTAAGCGGTATTTAATTATAAAAACAAAATTATGAAAGTAAATAGGTCGAAACAAGGTATTTTTTCCATGGATCATTACTTTATTTTAACTAAAATCGTGATTTAACAACAACAAAAAAATAAATTAAAAGACCTATCACGATTTTCAATATAAAACGACAATACGACTAATTCACATCCAAAGGGGTTCCAAAGCTCGTTCCAAGGAGAACGCGCAATGTAAATTCAATTGCGTGATAGCAACACGAAAGCTGCGTTGCACTCGAACTGATATTATCGATAATATTTAATAGTTAATATAATTATCTCACATTTTTTAGGTTGCTCCCATCTGTTGATTAAAATATTTATCAGTAACTATTATGGAATGCATGTTACGAAAATAATCCGAACTTTGGCATACAAAAAGTTAAAATACATCAAAAGTCGCGTTTTGATGTACATGAATGAAAGGCAAGCCAATCGACAAATACAAATGACTGTTTATCGAAATAACGCGATTTATTTCTGTGGATATAACATTACTATTTCGCTCATCATCATCATCATTTCGAGTAGATGTCACGGTCAATCGACCATGCACACCCTGGTGTCAGAGTTCTTCGGAACCGCCTCTCGGCCTCTGACGTGGTTCCTTTAACGACTACCAGATGGCAGCCGGGACCACAGGCTTAACGTGCCTTCCGAAGCACGGAATCATCTTTATTATCAGACAATCAGGTGATTCAAGCCTGCAATGTCCTAACCAAACTGGAAACAACTAAACAAAGTATGCTTCCGGTGGGAATCGAACCCACGACCCCCGGGTCAACAGGCAAATGCCTTAACCACTGGACCACGGAGGCTGTTATCATCATCATCATTTCGAGTAGGGGTCCCGGTCAATCGACCATGCACACCCTGGTGTCAGAGTTCTTCGAAACCGCCTCTCAGCCTCTGACGTGGTTCCTTTAACGACTACCAGATGGCAGCTGGAACCAACGACTTAACGTGCCTTCTGAAGCACGGAATCATCTTTATTATCAGACAATCCGGTGATTCAAGCCTGCAATGTCCTAACCAAACTGGAAATTACTAAACAAAGTATGCTTCCCGTAGGAATCGAACCCATGACCTCCGGGTCTACAGGCAAACGCCTTAACCACTGGACCACGGGGGCAGTTACTACAAACTTCGCTAGTAATGGTGGTGGCGTGGCTTATGCAAAAACTGACAAACGCGTTACCTTTGCAAACTCCACGCGTAGCCATTCTATGCTAATATATTTCTATGGTAGGTACCTATGTCGGTGTCATTGATAAGACCCATGCTATGATCATTTATGCTGATCACTTTTGACAAATAGCAACTGTAGAAGGGAATAGCAACAGTAGAGATGTTCATAGTACGCCTGATGGATCGAAACTTTATTCTATAACTAGCTGTTACCCGTGGCTCCACCTGCGTTAATGTCGATCCCTCGTGAACAGTAGAATTTCCCGGAATGAAAGGTAACCTGTGTTCTTCCTCGGGCCCCAAACTACCTCCATATCAAATTTCATCTAAATCGGTTCTATGGTTGAAGCGTGAACATTCGAAAGACAGACAGACAGAGTTCACCTACACAGATCTTTTTTAAATGCATACTAGAACTTATAAACGTATTTTCATAATTATATATAAGTACAGAAATGAGAAAAATTCCATACAAACTTTACCCCCCCCCTCTCCTATTTTACCCTTTCAAGGGAGTTTAGTCACGATCCCTCGGGAACAGTAGAATTTCTTACCCGGGCCTGCAACTACCTTCATACCAAAATTCTTCCAAATAGGTTCAATGGTTGATGCGTGAAAAGGGGACAGACAGACAGACAGAGTTGCTTTCGCATTTATAATATTAGTATAGAAGTATGGATTTTATGTACGAAGTACCTATAAGTACACATTACTGATAAATCAGATTCAACAAACTCGGCAGATAAGATGGACACCCTAGCCAAGGCACAACATTTACTAACTGAAAACGGTTATGTTATTTACCTGTGTGTGAAAGGATAATGCACAATGCAGTGCACTGTCGCTTCGATCTCTTGAAACAACAAGTTATATTATTTTACTCTTTCAGTCTGCTTAAAAAATTCGAAGGCTGCGGGATTTCTTAATAATATGGCGGCAATGTTGATAACGTACTAGGGTTGCTAGACTAAATTTAAATTTAATACTATATTAAGATTGCTCTTTTATTATCGATAAGAGAAAATTCTAAATTAACTGTAAACATACAGTTTAGTTAATAAAATAATTATTCCATGTAAAATAAAACAGGAATTATTTCATTATTAATTAAATATTTCTGTTTTGCTTTACTACCATTTTCTTCCATTATTTACATTTTTATGCAATGGCAAGGGTGCGAGAGGGAAAAAATGCCGAGGTATTTCCGTCTCACTATACCCTACATTTTTTTGCACAGCATTATGCTCTCTATTCTTTAAGCGTTAAGGATTAATATCGTATATCAAAATCTGAAACAGTTCTATCAGGGTACTAAGGAAACCACATACTATTCCGGTCTCAGGCACGGAAATGCCGATGCAGTGCACGCAGCGCCATACAAATCCATACAAAGCAACAAATCCGTCCGCTCCGTCCGCTTCGATTCCGGTCCAGTGCACGCACAGCTTTAGGAGAACTGCGGGAAGACTCATTTTATACTTTGATACTGGCTAAATACGTCACGCGTGAACACCATAAATTATTGTCAAGCCAGTAAAATTGTTGTCAAAGTCAATGTCAATTTTTGTCCCCGTTGTTTGCTTGCTCGATTGGATAGGTATTACGTTTACTACTCCACTTTTTCTGGAATATTTGAGTTTGAGTATTAAAACTATCTGAAGACTACAGATCTGTGCTAAGACAATCTCGAGTTTAAGTTACAACCGACCTACTATTACGGCTATTAATTATCTTGAGATACTACTGCCAGTACCTATTTTAGCTTATAAATTTACTATTATATTTGCCTGATATTTTGAACACTTGCAAATGTTCAGGATTCAAATTTACAATTTATGATTAAAGACTAAGCCCATAAAAATGGGTGACTTATACATCGCTGTAGTATGTTCTTCGAACATGAATCGTAGCATGGAAGCACACGCATTTCTCGTCAAAAAGGGATTTAAAGTTAAATCTTTTGGAACAGGTGAAAAGGTTAAACTACCAGGAGCTTCGGCCGATCGCCCCAATTGTTACGAATTTGGTGTTCCTTATGATGATATCTACAATGATTTACTAGAGAAAGACAAAGGTTACTATACCCAAAATGGTCTGCTGCATATGTTGGATCGAAACAGGAGAATAAAACCATGCCCAGAGAAGTTTCAAGTGTCCACTGAACGATTTGATGTCATCATAACATGTGAAGAGAGGGTATATGACCAAGTCATTGAATGGTTTGGATCAAGAAGATCAGTGTATAACCAACCTGTGCATGTGATCAACATTGATATTCAAGACAACCACGAAGAGGCAACCATAGGTGCTTTCTTAATAAGTGACATGGTCACCAAAATGGCTCAAAGTGAAGACTTGGACAATGATATTGATGAATTACTGCATGAATTTGAAGCAAAATGCCACAGGCCAATTTTGAACTGTATTATGTTTTACTGACTATATAGGAAATTGACATGATTTAACATTTATAACAATTAAATTAAATGAAATGTAAGGTTTACATTATTTTTTGTTATCATCTATTTAAATAACAACTACACAAAATTTAGTAAAGAGTCTGTAGAAGTGTAAACACCCAGTGGGGGAAGTTGAGATTCAATAGCTGTGAATTTATTTATTTATTATTTCAATCACACACAGACTTACAGTAGTTACACCAAATCATCTGCATGTTACATAAATAATTTACTTAAATTCAAAACATTATGAATAGCAGTTTTCAGCCTTTGAAGAAATTAAGTCACAGGTCAAATTGAACCTGTATTGCTCCAAATGTATAAGTTACATTGTCATAAAGGAAAAACAATTGTTTTTTACTAGTTTTACTATAAAATATGGTATGTTGGTCCAGCCGAAACTCGGTTCATAATAGTTATAAATATTTATTACAGACTTACAAGAATGCATTTCAAACCAATTTTTGCGTTGAAAGTATAAATCAATGAAATTGTTTTATATAGTTTTCTTCTTCTTCCTCCATAATTTTCTATCCTTAATATTCTCTCTGACTCTTGACACAATTAATCTAAGTCTTTTTGTTTTACATAAACTATTTAATATTTAAAAAAAATTGAAACTGATTTATATAAAGAAGTATTATTATTGTAGTTTACAATATTTGCAATACTATGATAAGATCAGAAATTATACATGACATCTGTATTGTATGTATGTATGACTACTCATAGTTGGCTGATAAATATTTGAATGTTTGAATCTTTGATTAATGAGACCGACGAAAAGGAGGAGAGTGTGAAAATGGCCTTTGGTTCAGAAGTTAACGCTCTGGTTAAAGTTTGAGCATGCCAAATAGAGAGTGGTTCAGATTTTTCAAGCTGCTTAAAGGCATCTGACATAGCTTGGATAGATATTTGAGAGTGGTAGGGTGTTCTATAGACAGATAGCTTGGATAGAAAAGAAATTAGAAGAGTGGGTGGTATTATTAGACATAGAGCTAGACCGTCACGCAAAAATAATTTTGCAGACTGCTAAAAACAAATCATTCCTTTAGGCAGGCATGTCTCACTCACCATGTCGGTATCAAAAACATATATGTAGAACGCGCGGCGACCACGCCGGAGCGGCAAAACCGGGCAAATCAGTAGGAGGAAGGAACGACGCGCGTTGGAGCACTTATGTTCGCTGTCTTCAACAAATTATGAATCGTTTGTTTAAAGCAATAAGAATAAAGTTGGCTTGCAATGGATTATTCTGCGTATCTGAACAAAAAGGTGGCGACTCCTGGCGCGAGTTAAATTACACCGTATCATTTTAAGTTGATATTTCTTTGAATACCTTTGCAGAACGTGACGGGTACATAAGTACTAGTACTTATTCTGTGCTTTAGGTACCTGGGATATGTCCCTACATGTCCCAGCTACCTAATACACACAAGATACAATATAGGTAGGGTAGGAGGGATAAAGTATGACAATCACGGCTACGTCGGATCGGGTGCCACTTGCGTTCGAAAGGACATGATCATATATGCGTATCTAGTCTAAGTACGAACCGAATGCAAAAGTTTTTTTATTCAGAAAACTGTACGGCTATCTTAGTGTCAGTGGAAGAAATTTATTCAATCGTTTAAGCGAACAACATCTTCCTGCTTATCTCAGAGATGGTTTCGTGAAGTTCAAGTAAGAGTGCTGTCTATGAATGCTTCCAGATTTTTTACATAATCTCAGTAATCTGTAAAGGCACCATCGAATTCAATTTTCAGCAATGTGGAGAAGTCTAATGCGGCACGAAGTCTGGAACTACCAAAATTAATTTTGATTGGTTGATGGATGACAAAAACATTACATTTACTCCACTTATAATTCGTTGTAAGTCGCTTGTAGATGGTAAGTCCTCAATTATACATTGTGGGTAAATTTGTTAATCGTCAGCATAAAGGTCGTAGTGATAGGAAGTATGGAGTGGTAAAGTGATTATAATTATAAATAAAACAAATAAAATAGGAGACAGGACGTCACCCTGTGGTACACCAGCACGTGTATTCCTCGATTTAAGTGCAGTACGAGTCCGCATCGACCGCGTTTATCGATAAGAGAAATGTTAATTATAGTAAGTAAGAAATAATTCTACATTGTGATGATAAGTGAATGAAGAGGTAATTTTTCAATTTGACGACTCTTTATGAAATAAAACTGAGAGAAATAAACTTTCTTGCTGATTCTTCTTGTAACAAACAAAACTTGCTAGTCAAAGATTATAATATAATTACTAGGAACGTTTTTGCTTCTTTTGCAATCATCATAACTGCTTGTAACAGCCTAAACTGAATAAATCGAATTAATTTTAATAATAAAAAAACTTTAGGTGTAATATAATTAATTTCACTCTTGTTTTGTTACGTTACGTTACGTGGCAAACAAATCGATATAAATTAGCCAGATTACTAGAAAATTTCCATGTCTTCCTGGTGCGTAGTCGCGTACATTACGTAGCCACAATGGCTTAGTTTCTACCATTTCAGCATCACACTCGTAAAAGAGAAAGTTGTAAGGCGTGATGTGTGTGACTGGTCTCGTTTGTAACCCTAAAATGTCGGTTATATTGAAGGGAGTCTATGAACCCTTATAAGACCTGTCCTTGTATATGGAAGTGAAGCGTGGCCTGTGCTTAAGCGGCAAGAGAGGGAGCTGCGTGTCTCTGAGATAAAATTGCTGTGCTGGGATGTGGTTTCGCTCGCGGCAGGATCGCGTGAGAAACTCCCGCATTCGCGGCAGTGTCCATGTCCGAGACATAGCGGACAAGCTACAAGAGAGCCGCCTACGCTGATACGGTCACGTTTTGACACGAAAACCGACAAGTTATAAGTATATGTAACAAATATCTGGTTATGCCGCCTCCGCCAAGCCCTGGTAGAAGTGGGAAACTGTCGTCGGGGAGGATATGCGTGCCAATCACGTAAGTGCCAGTGGTCTAACAATCAAGGATGCCGAAGACCGTGGAAAGTAGCAAAGAAATAGCCGGAAAGCGGACCCCGGGCTCCAAAGCACTTCAGCTGAGGATGCACCCGGGAACACGCTCGTACGAGTAAGAGAGAGCGAGATTATATTACGTATTTAATTGATATATTTTTTCTTTAATTACTAGCTTTTGCCCGCTGCTCCGCTCGCGTCGTAGAAAGTAGAATTTTCCGCAATTAGAGGTACCCTTGGGAGGTACCCTATCTTGCTCCGTTATATGAACATAGGGTATCTATGTTCATCCTCGGGTATCAAACTATCTCCATACCAAATTCAAATATAAATAAGAAATATTCAAAAATTTAATGCTGCGCTTGTATGAGGATGGTCCAAGTAAGTTGGGTTCGAGGGAACCCAACTTACTTGGACCATCCTGTTGACGAGGGTCAACGTCATCGTTTTTGACAGATTGACAATGTCATGTGATAGCATGGGAATATTGCTCATAGAGATAATATAATCCTGACGGATAGAGATTCAAACGGATGCTGTCAAACGAGACCGATTTTGAAATGCAGTTGTGGGTGTGATTTTGCATATGTATTCAGTAGTGTTTGGCTAAAATGTACCTGGTGTATGTCAATGTATCGATAGTCAAATCATTATACCTTCCCATTGAGAAAAGAAGCAAAATTATACAGTTTTACAGGGATATATACATTTTCCGAAGAGAAACTTCACAAAGAGTAAAAGGCAATGAACTTCTATAAATAATTTATTTACATTGAAACACAGCAAATAAAACATAGATACCTTTTTCATTTCTTTATTGACACATAAATAATAGTTTAAATATTTTTCATACAAAAAACCGACTTCAATCAAACTACAGAACTTATTTTGATAAAATTTTAATGGAAAAAACTTGAAAGTATACCGTTTTATATAAAAAAAGATTTATGCGGTTATGAGGACACAAACAGTCATGCGATTAAAAAAGGCATACGGCCGAATTCGTAGTCGTATGTATTCGTAGTATTCGTCCTTTTTTGAAGTCGGGTAACAAATCAGCCCATTTTTGAATGGTCAGCTAATAATATATAATAATAATAGATAAAAAGATAATAATTTAACCAGACATCAATAGATTTAGCAATGTATTTTAACTAGTATTGCTCCTATAGAGAAAATTTGTCATGTGCACAGACTAAATGACCCCACCGAGGATATATAATACGTACATTTTCACTATGCATATCAAAATATTTTACAAAAAATAAACCATAAGTGTACAAACATATTTCACACCTGATATACAGGCTCAGGCTACTCTAAACATAATTTGTTTAGTTAGTCGTACCTGAATAAACTCTATGATGTTTATTAAAGATTCGCTGTATGATTTTTTTATGTCCATGTGAATAGTTTCACCCGCGAGTCTGCAAGAATAAGAAACATGCATAACAAATAGATTCTAAAAAAATATACGGCGACGTAAGCATCTAGCTGAAAATACTTTTGGGCACACTTTTGTTAGATATCGTTACGTGAAGTAGACGGACGGCCTATGGAATAGAAAGGTTCTCGAATGGCAACCATGTACCAGCAAGGGCAGCGTTGGACACCCACAGACCAGCCGGTCTATTTGCTAACTCAGTGTACAACATTTTGATAGTCACTTCAGTCATACATTACGTTTTATGTATCTTAGATAAAAATAGTCAATCATACGAAAGCCGCAATGTATTTTGAAATTACTATCAAAACGTTGTACACTGAGTTAGCAAATAGGCCGGCAGGTGGTCTGACGACCTGAGTTGACCTTTCCAATTATAGTACTGGAAATCCTTGGAGAAGGCCTATGTCCAGCAAAGGACTTTTTGTGGCTGAGGTGATGATGATGATGATGACGTTAATTTTGGAATAACTTCAATGGGCAAGTTAAAAATTAAAAGAAATAATACAACCATGACACTTGTTATTCATAGCAATTTACAACAATGCAATATTTAACAAATTGGTCATCGTACTCAAAGTATGCTAATGATGCTATAATAGCTCTGCTCTTATTAAAAACTGTAATGCAATAAATAAAACACAAACAATTATGTTAGTTTGGGCTATGGAGCGTACCATAAAATGTATAGATACATCCGTACTATTACATTTTTATTCCCTCGCGAGGTAGACTAGACAGGTCTAACCCAAAAGCCACGTTCAGCACGGAATCAAAATATTGATGGGTTGCTAGCTGCATCTCCTACTAATATAATTTATCAGATTTTTGCCCATTTCCTAGATCGGCTTTTACAAGATTTTTTTGGAAGAGAAGCAGTCGGTTCATTCTACGTTTTATTCTTTTCTGTCTGAACAGTATGGAAGAGTGAAATAGCATACCATACATATAAGTACGTGAAAGCTACAATAAACCTGCTCCGGACGCAGTCGGGTAAAATATCAAGTAACAATATTTCAGTGAGTGCAATCGAAACTATTGTCGATGTCGATAAAATATGAATAACTTCAAGCATTAGTGTAAACGTGTGCGAACTTTCTTTACATAATATTTTCGCTAATTCTCGTTTATGTTTAAATGTTTTCATTTTCCTATCAATTATGAAGCATACTTAACAATACTATCCTAGTAGAAATCAAAACTGTTCGAGTTTTTTACCGAAATTATACCGGTGACAAAAATGTATACTTACTGATGAAATGTATATTTGCTAGGATTATTCCTACGGGTTGTAGTGCACTCGACAACCGCACAAGACACCATGTTGGTATTTACCTAATTTTATTGTGTAAGTTAAAAGATTATTTATATTTTAGGTAAAATAATTTCCTTTTCAAATTCAGCGGGCCTTGTTGTGCCCAGGTAATGTCAAATGTCATTAAAAATGGGCCTGCTGTCAGCAGTCTTATCTCTCTTTCTAAATCACAGTGAAGCCGTATCTGAGAGCCGTATAATGACGTACTACTCATTTTCATTTTGAAAGTCTAAGGTATGTCTATGATATTGCTTTATACATCCTACATTCGGGATTTTTTCAAAAATTCATATAAAGTAAAAAATTTGATGAGAAAATTTGAAAAAAATCGGGAAGTATTTACATATAAGGTAGGTACTTTGATTGCATAAATAAAAAGTAGCACCTCCGGTTGATCGCAAGTTGTCCATTCTATGTCCTTAGGGGCTGAATTTCTAAAAATCCTTTCTTAGTGCTCATTTACATCATGAAAGGAACTCCTGTACCAAATTTCAAGTTTCTGGGTACAGTAGTTTCAAATCCTTTGTACCAACTTTGTTAGTTTTTGTTCTCTAATCTAATTTGTCTATTATTTGGTGCAATATAGTGCCCATCTATACCGAGTACTTAGCCGAATAACTTAGTGGCGCATCAAATTAGCTTAACCTGGACATAATTCGATAACTCGTAGTTTTTATTATTTTATTGGATATTAATGTTCAGTATCAAATATTAATCAGATATATTATATAAAAAAATCGCGGTCGTAACCGTATTATATAAAAAAAATGAGTTAAAGTACAATATTTAACTTTTTTCAAAAAGCAAAAATGGTAACCAAATACTTTGTTAGTATAACTTTGAGGTACATTCAAATGCGATCTCTTAATAGCAAAATTAAACAAAAACCTAATTTGCTTGTATGTTTTTTTTTCACAGTTTTCATCTTATCGGATTATTCAGATAGCCAAAAATTTTAACTATGATATTTATGTATGTTTAAGCTATATTGTGTCTTTTTAGATATATAAGACAAAAATTAAACTTTTAATTTTAAAGGTTCAAAAATAATGTAAGTATTTCTCAGTAGCCAAAAATCATAACTAAGTTTTTTTTGTTTAATAATAGGTTTTTGTGTGCTATAATCATGAATTCATCAAAATTAAACATTTTATTGTCACACTTCAGAAATTAAAAATTCAATTGTAAATACGCGCGTATAAGTACTATGTCGCGGCTGCGGCGCGGGAACGCGGGATACGCGCGGTGGGTGCGGGGCGAGGAGGGAGCGAGGCGCCAGCGGGAGGCCGGCGGCCGGCGGCGCGGCGGACCTGTCGTAACGAATAGGTACCGATTATATTGTAGGATATGTAACTGTGCGTTAAACTTTGATGTGGTGTCTGTAAGTCTGAAAGCTCAGAATACTTACGTTACGTTTTACTACTACGGCCATTTCTGTTATTATGATTAATTAGTTTTTTTAGTATATGTAGATGAATAACATTACCTCGTATTAAAAAAAAAATTTATTGATGCTTCGCTCCTATTGATTGCAGCGTGATGTTTTATAGCCTAAAGCCTTTCTCAATAAATGGACTATCCAACACAAAAATAATTTTCCAATTTGAACTAGTAGTTCCTGAGATTAGCGCGTTCAAACAATAGATGAACAATGTTGCCCCGTTTTTAAAACATTTTTTATTGATGCTTTGCTCCTATTTGGTCGCAGCGTGATGTTATAAAGTCTAAAGCCTTCCTCAATAAATGGACTATCCAACACAAAAAGAATTTTCCAATTTGAACCAGTAGTTCCTGAGATTAGCGCGTTCAAACAAACAAACTCTTCAGCTTTATAATATCAGTATAGTTAATCCCTTCAAGTAAATCCCTTCCATTAAAATGATGACAAGCTTTTTATTTTGGTGATTTGCAATGTTAAACTTACGATACGCTATAAACGTTTAAATTTTAAATCTATAAAATATGTTAACATATTATTTTAATAAATACATCACAAGAAAAGAAACATATTTTTAGGTTTATTTACACTCTGAATTTAGGGTTGGAACGCGCACGCGCGTCACATATATTATACTAGCTGTTACCCGCGGCTTCGCCCGCGTTTATGTCGATCCCTCGGGAACAGTAGAATTTCCCCGAATGAGAAGTAACCTTTGTCCTTCCCAGGGCCTCAAACTACCTCCATACCAAATATCTGTTCAATGTTTTTTATAAGTGTTTAATCAATTGTTGATGTTTCATTTGTTGATTTTCAAATTCATTGTAAAATGCGTTGAATCAAATACCTGACTTGTAAAAGTAGGGTAGTTGTGAAGGTGACGTGAGCCTTAATACGTATAAGGGAAAATGGGATATGGTGGAGAATTTCGGCGCCGAAATTGAATTGTGCGGTAGCTCAGATGGCAGAGCATAGATCGTACATAGACCTAGGTCGCCGGTTCAAGGTCCCGCCCGCATGAAATTTTTTCACCATATTTTATTTCTTAATTTATTAAGACTATTTCAAAATAGCATTGTGAATGCAAAATAAAGCACATAAAAATATTTATGGCTTTCTACATATTAGTTGATTTACAAATTCATTGTAAAATGAGTTGAATCTAAAACCTCATTGTAAAAGTCGGGTAGTTGTGTAGATGACGTAAGCCTTAATACGTATAAGGGGAAATGGGAAATGGGATATGGTGCAGAATTTCGGCGCCAAGATTGAATTGTGCGGTAGCTCAGATGGCTGAGCATAGATCGTACATAGACCTAGGTCGCCGGTTCAAATCCCGCCCGCATGAAATTTTTTCACCATATTTTATTTCTTAATTTATTAAGAGTACCTATATCAAAATAGCATTGTGAATCCTAACTAATATTATAAATGCGAAAGTGAGTTTGTTTGTTTGTTATGCTTTCACACCGTAACTACTGAACCGATCGCCATGAAATTTTGCATACAAGTTCTCTAGAGTGCGGAGAAGGACATAGGCTACCTTTTATCCCAGGAAAAGTACTATTTCCAAAGGCTCGACATTGACGCGGGCGGAGCCGCGGTCAAAAGCTAGTCCAAAATAAAATACTTATTAAAATATTCATGGCTTCCTACATATTAGTTGATTTTCAAATTCATTGCAAAATGAGTTGAATCAAAAACCTCACTTGTAAAAGTCGGGTAGTTGTGTAGATGATGTAGTAAGCCTCAATACGTATAAGGGAAAATGGGATATGGTGGAGAATTTCGGCGCCGAGATTAAATTGTGCGGTAACTCAGATGGCAGAGCATAGGTCGTACCTACGTACAACCTACCTGGCACGTAGGGACCAAGTCTGGATTGAGTTTCTTTCGGCGTATTCTTCTCACCAGTGGTCGTTCCGAAACGCTAGTAGTATTTCAATTTTGCATATATTAAAAAATATACCTATAAGGAATAAAAATATGACGTTCAAAAAGAGATACATTTATCCAATTTTGAATAAAAATCTTTGACTTTTGACTTTGACTTTGACCTATGCTCTGCCGTCTGAGGTAGGTCTATACCTAGGTCGCCGGTCCAAGTCCCGCCCGCATGAAATTTTTTCACCATGTTTTATTTCTTAATTTATTAAGAGTATATCTGTGTAATGGTTGAAGCGTGAAAAGACGACAGAAAGACATATAGAGTTCACCTACACAGATCTTTTTTAATTGTAATCGTGGACTTATATACCCGTTTTATACCAAGTCTAGAAATGAAAAAAATCCATACAAACTTTACCCTCCTATTTTATCCCTTCAGGGGGGAATTTTGTACATTTCACCTACACAGATCTTTTTAATTGTAATCAAAAACTTACATACCTTTTTTATACATCTAAGTCTAGAAATGAGAAAATTTCCATACAAATTTTACCCCCTATTTTACCCCTTAAAGGCGGAATTTTGTCCATTTTACCAATACAGATCTTTTTTGATTGTAATCAAGAACTTATATTATACCTATTTTTATACTAAGTCTAGAAATGACAAAAATTCCATACTAACTTGACCCCGTTATTTTAGACCCGGGGGTCGTGGGTTCGATTCCCACGGGAAATATACTTTGTTTAGTTGCTTTCAGTTTGGTTAGGACATTGCAGTCTTGAATCACCTGATTGTCTGATAATAAAAATGATTCCGTGCTTCAGAAGGCACGTTAAGCCGGTGGTCCCGGCTGCCATCTGGTAGTCGTTAAAGGAACCACGTCAGAGGCCGAGAGGCAGTTCCGAAGAATTCTGACACCAGGGTGTGCATGGTCGATTGACCGTGACACCTACTCGAAAAAAAAAAGGGGGGAATTTTGTACATTTCATCAACACAGATCTTTTTTTGAAAAATAGGCTTTTAGGTTTTTTTAGAAAAATAGATATATAAGTTCTCGATTACAATTAAATCGAGAACTTATATATCTATTTTTATACTTCTAAGGCTGGAAATGAGAAAATTTCCATATAAACTTTACCCCTCTGCTTGACCCCTTTAGCGGAAAATTTTGTCTAGTTCACCTACACAGGTTTTTTTTTTTAATTTTAATCGAGAACTTATATACCTTCTTTTATATTTCTAAGTCTAGAAATGAGAAAATTACATATTTTACTTCACCCTCTTAGTGGTTGAATTTCTAAAAATACTTTCTTATTGTCCATTTACATCATAAAAAAAAACCCCTGTACCAAATTTCATTTTTCTAGGCACAGTTGTTTCCGCTGTCCGTTGATATATGTCGGGTTTGTCTTTCGTTTGTGGCGCCGCCCGCGATAATGTGGATCCCTCGGGAACAGTTGAATTTCCCGGAATGATATGTCCTTCCCTATGTCCTTCCCCGGGCCTACCTTTATACAAAATTTCATCTAAATTGGTTCATTGGTTTAAGCATCTTATCATGCTTAAACCAATGAACTAATGTCTTTCCAAAGACAGACAGACAGACAGGCAGAGTTACTTTCGCATTTATAATATTAGCATGGATTTGGTTCATGACATTCAGTGAAACACCTTAATATTTAATATCAATCGAATAACTTCATAAACGGAAAGTTACATACTAACTTTGCATCCCCGTTTTACCCCCTTCAGGGATGATTTTTGAGAAGAATATTTTACTTGTGTTTCATGCCTTTTAATAAAGTACCTACATGCTGAATTTCATTCGAATAACTTCAAAAACGGCATAGTTTCATACTAACTTTGCGCCCCCGTTTAACCCCCTAAGGGGTGAATTTTGATAAAAATATTGTACTCATGTTTCATGCCTTTCAGTAAAAAACCTTCATGCTGAATTTCATTCGAATTACTTCAAAAACAGCAAAGTTTCAGTCTAACTTTCCACCCCTGTTTAACCCCCTAAGGGATGAATTTTGAAAAAATATTATACTCATGTTTCACAACTTTTAGCAAAGAACCTTCGTGCTGAATTTCATTTGAATAACTTCAAAAACAGCAAAGTTTCATACTAACTTTGTACCCCCGTTTTACCCCTTTAGGGGATGAATTTCCAAAAATCCTTTCTTAGTGCTCCCCTACGTTATAAAAGGAACCCCTGTGCCAAATTTCAAGTTTCTAACCCTTATAGTTTAGGCCCTGCGTTGATATGTCAGTCAGTCAGCTTTTCCTTTTATATATATATAGATAGATGACGCGGCGATAAAAGATGTTCCAAGGACTGCATTATACCAAAATAATTTTATAGCAATGTGTGTATATAATTAATTTGCTACAGATATAAAGAAACTCATAAGCCCGCTTTTAAGAAATACCTAAAGTTGTGGACCATGACAAAACTTATCCCTTCAACAGTCCACGCCTTTTTTCGCCGCTCGCCTCAACTGGCGCCCGCGGAAAATTTTTCGCGATTTCCCGCGTAGCGGGTAACATCATATTTCTATATTCTATATTATAAAATTTAAGTCATCTTCCACGATTATTACTTATGAATTATTTATATTTACATCGTGCCTCACGATCTTCTTTTTGTCAATTTAGACAAAATAATTTCTCATGCCTTTTAACACTAAGCAAAATTCGTCATCGGTCGGGGTGGAAACCCAAGAGGGCTCGCAGGACTCTCGGCTCTGGCTTGCCTTAATTGGCCGTCCAGAGAGGAGTCGTGAGAGCTGTTGCTCCGGGGGTGGAAGTGTTAAAGGGCTTAACACCGCGAGTAACTACGGAGAAAGCGCAGCACACCTCTCGACACCCCTGACTCGCCTACACCGGTGTTGCCCCTTTTGCTGGCAATTATCGTCGGCTAGTTTGAGGGGCCCATCTAGTGGGCGGCAAGCCACCACCTGCCAATTGTAGTCAGTTATCATGATTATGGCAGGTACCCGACCCTTTGCAATAACCCAACACAAGTCCAGCCATATTTCAATACCATAACCCACTAATTTCTCTTTAAAATGCAATAGTTTCTCCTTCGGCCAAGACCTGTCCAAGGACAAATCATACATTGGTATTTCCAGGAACGGGTTCTGGCTGGAGACCCACATTACATCAACTTCTAAAGGGCCTCTACGTGTTGAATCTATACGCGAGCCTCTCAAAGGACGGAGGTATCATATCAAAAAATGTTATACTATCGACTTCCTGAGCTCTGCATTCAACTCGCGCGCTATCTGTAAATGACGGAGGCCTTAAACTAGTGTCTTCATTTCAATAATGTGGGTTAACGACCACCCAAAGGTGCTAACAGGTTTGTGGGTAAATTAAACAAAGTTCTTTCAGAAAAACCGGTGGTCGCTTTATTATATACAGTCCTTTATGAACCATTAGGATTATACTAGGCAAATAAAATTATGATCTTTTCATTGAACTACGACCATGTGGTTCCCCAACGTGTGTGATACTGTGCACTTCAGTTACCGACCACTAAATTATATTATAGTAGCAGTGCCCGCGACTTCGTTCGCGTACATTTTATGTTATGTTTGTATGGGGGCCACGTGTTATCATAACTGGAGAAAAAATTAAGTAGCCTATCCTGTGCCCTGCACGTCTTAATGTTTATCTACTAAGTTTCATAAAATTCAGTTAATTCGTTTAAGAGTTATGGAGAACATATATACATGCAAACATACAAGAAAAAAAAATAAAGTCGTCAATTTAATTTCCGTATCATATATAGAGCTTATATACACGATATCTCTGAAAACAAAGAAACTTACTCCATGACCAGCCCTTACAAATTTATTATTAGTAAGTAGTTGATGATGATATTGATTATTTACGAAAAAAATGGCAAAATAACACTAAATAATTAAGAACACTTAAGGATTGCACTAATTAAACATCTATTTTGCATGTAAAAAGTTAAAACGCACTACAGACAAAGATGGCCCGAACTTTTTTTTAAATTTCTACGAATCTATTGAATAGACTATTTTTTTCAAACTGTGTTGAAAACCCCGTAAGATATTTTTTTGTTTATATTATCCCTAGAAATGCTTTAATGTTGATTCGAAGAAACTTAGTCCGTTGAACAGTCTTCCACCGACTCAATTTTATAAAAAAAAAATAATTCTGTTACACGCTTTTATCATGAGCGTTTCCTTTGGTAAATTGCTTAAATACTTACATATTATCACGTATTCATCCGGGGTAGATAGAGCTTAGGACCCAAAGGCTACATTTAGCGTATTGGTGGGGGTATACCTAAGGGATAGACTTGTATGTCTTAAATAACCCAATTTGACAAAGCAACTATGTGCATAAAAATATTCAATGCTCACTAAGTGGCTTAAAGAAAAAAACTTATATTGTATTAATTACTTTTTAATTTTAATCGAGGACAATATATGTATACCTATTACGATAATTTCTATTATGTTCATTCATGTTTGGTTAATATGACAAATTTTATTTATTTATTTATTTATAGTAATGTTATATATTTTATTTATAGTAATGTTGTATCATAGTTTATGTAATTCAATTATTTTTGCATGCCAGTATTGGTAAAACATGCAGAACTATTTTGTATTATGTATTTTATACCATAATGTATGTACCATGTTTTATCCAAATAAATATTCTGATTCTGATTCGCTCATTCCCCAGCCGGCTTTTACGGCTTGCGCGGGAAGAGAGGTTTTTGATACTAAAAACTTGTAATAATAATGAATGCATGAGACGACTACTACGTCAGGGTACGCGTCGCGATCCACGAGAAGAGGAATGAGGCACAAAGAAATGGCGACCTTACAGCGCAAGTAATAACGTTCATTTTAAAACGTAAGTAAGAAAAACTATGAATTAATTAAGAAGCGTTGATATTTTTTGTTTAATTTGTTTCTTATAGTAATAATAATATGTCGACAGCATTAATTAAAAACTTTTGAAGTAGTTATGTATTTTGCCTTTCCAAAAAATACAAATTTTTCAGAATTAAGTAATGCGAAAAGAGAATCTGTTTAATTTTTTATTATTTATCAACATTCGTAATATACTATTCAGAATGTTTTGTTAAATTACAGTTATCTATTTTGTCTGGTGAGATAAACCAATAAATGCGTAACTTACTGAAAAGTCTTTATTATGATCGTCCCGATTGCTTAATTAGTTTAATTTTGATGTTTTTAGGTAGAATGCAAGTGTAATATCCTAATAGAGGTGCTGTTACAAAGTTATTTATTTTGCTGTACTAATAAAATCAATATATCTTTAAAATTTGGCTTTTTTTTTTTTTTTCATTGACGCGGGACCCTAAAATGTTAAATTTTTTGTATTTTGAATATAACTATAACAATACTTTATAACATAGACAAAAAAAATTACAGTTATAGATTTTTGTCCAGGTTTAGCTAATTTGATGCGCCTATCATTAATGGCGCGAATATTAAGTAAGTATTCTATTTATTTCTAGTTTTTATAAATATGACTGACTGCCATAAAAGTCGTTTTTATTACTTACATATTTAACTCTTTACACGCCAATTTAAAGGCAATCAGGCGATATTTCTGCACATCAGACGTCTTCTCCTCAGTACATGATGTCATTTGAAGTATTTTGAAGGGCTTGAGACCAGCGAAACCAGCGCCACCCATCATTTTATGATCTTACCCAATCGAATAAAAAAAATCTAATTATGTACTTCGGTAGTAGATTGGCGTGCTACTGATTATTGTATATCAATTTTAAATTGACCAAATTTTACACTTGTTTGTGGAGAAAAATAAACGTATTTGATATAATGATGTCCCTTTCCTGTAAAAGCCATGGGTGACCACACGTGTGCGAGAGCTCCTAGGCCGAGGCCTTCGGGTTGTGGCCGCGCTCGCCATAAGGCCTGCCTGTGTGATTCCGTGATGTGGTTGGTAAGTCATTGGATCGTCGATCGAACAGTAATTATTTTCTGAAATATACTGGCACAAAAAGAAATGAAACTCGTTTAACGAATAAGTATTTTTATTATTTGCAATTTTTGTGAAAAGTTGATGTCACCCAAATATAGGTAGCAAGAACCGCATATGAGAAGATATCACAACGATAGCCACAATTTCAATAAGGACTTCTGTTTGCGTTTATTGTTAGGCTTTCTACAAACGGCCGGTGTGTGAGGTCTATCTAATATTCCAATAATTGTATTGAGCCAAATTTCATACAATCTGTGGTAACATCGAGAAATAACTAAATATTTATCTATAAATAAAAATATAATATAATAAATAGGTTGTAACAGGTACTTATACAATATCATAATTTAATTACGGCATTTATAAATCACAATAAATAGGTAACTACTTTTAGAATTTTTTTTCCGTTGAGTCTTCACTCAAATGTGACCATATTAGAACAAGATACTTTTTGGTGTAGTAACACTATATATTAGGTATAATTTAAAGTATAAAACAGGTCAACTAAATTCTTTGAGGATCTGGTCTTTTATTTCATAGTACCGGTTTAATCGTATTTCAGCATATCTGAAATTAATAAAAAAGAAACATATATTAGTATTATATAGTCATACAAAAATCGTTACCTAGGATATAAAATAAAAACTAGAACATTTCAATGCCTGTTCGAAAGATGCTTTATTTTGTTCGAATTATTTATCAGAAATCAATTCATCAGTTGCTCCCTTGGGGTCCTTTTGGGATTCAGGCGAAATGGTATTTAGACCTGACTTTCAGTGCCGGATCGCCTGCCATCCAGGGCCTGGGCTCTGGGCGGCATACGAAAGGGGCGGCTAAATCACAAATGTAAATGCATGGGCAGAGTAAGAGGAAGGGGGCGGCGAATTACTTACTAAACCAGGACAGCATAATTAGATTTACACCCTCCCTACCTTCACATCGCGTCAGGTGCGCCATTTCAGAGGCTTGTGCCGGATATACAAACCTTTCTAGATTCGGGGCTGCGGAATTCTTGGAACATGCCTGGGTTTTTTAGGGTTCCATATCTCAAAAGTAATGTTTTTAACTGTCCTTTCTTTTTATCGTACAATCGTTTTCAAAGAAATCTAGTAAAAATGTTATATATATTTATAAGTTTTAATGTCATGCAGATAGTCTATTATATTGGATCAAAGTGCAGTTTCAGTGCTCCTACCAAAAGGAGTTCCTTAAAAACGTAATTATTACAAAAGAAGAAGAAATATCAACGAACCTTCCGAAATCGAAATCAATAGTGGAATGTTCATATTGTACAAGCGACCACACTCCCCAACTAAAATGCGAGGCTAAAACCAGCCGCTGAACCTCCTTGTAAACTTTTTGCACCTCAGATTCCGTCGGGACTTCCTGCAAATATTCCGCCAGGTACACTCTTATCCAATGTTCCTGGAATTCCTTACTTGGATATCTGTTGTAGTCAATATCTTCAATGGTAAGACCTGAAATCAATTAACGTTTAAGTAAATGATAAGATTATTTAGTCGATTCTACATAGTTGGATCACTGTTGGATGGATGACAAAGATACTGATAAATCTTTTAAAGTAAATAGCAATTATACTACACATGCAGGCACGTAGATATAGTCGCCTGCAAACCCAGATAAAACCATGAAGGGGCATAGGCAATTTACGCACGGGGGACCACCACTGTGTCTGTTTTTGGCATACTTAAGGCTAACGTAAAAGTATAGTCCGAGTGAGGCTCCTCAACAGTGGTGGGAGCCCTCTACCCGGGCCTTGCTTTAGTTTGCTTCTGAGATTATCCAGCAGTGGTCGCATCAGGCCTCAGGGCTGAACCCCAGCGCCTGAATCACAGGTTCGATAGCATCAGATGTCAAGATTTAACAACACGATTAGATGATAGAGATACCGATTTGTAACACAGTTCTTCCGGGCCCCCGGGCCGACCTCCAGCCTCCGGTTCCGGGTTCGGAATTATCTCAGATGAGGATATAACCGGGAACACGCTTATATAGTTTTGTTACATATACTGTTTCATAATGCCAAGGAAGATTCAATTTATCGTAACAGGCGACTAACCTTCTATCAACCCAATACAATAATAGCCCATCACAACAAGATAAACGGATGAGAGATCGTGCGACTACTAAATCTAACGGAATTGAAAAATCGACCTACTTATAGTTGAATGTGTGAATGTCACATATCAGATCCGCATTTGCACTCAGTAACTACTACTATTATAATAAATACTACTTATATTATAAAGAGGAAAGATTAGATTGTTTGTGTGTGGGCAAATTTTAAAAATACCCTCCCCAATAGTCTAGTCAACAAGTGCTTTTTAAGTCAAAACTTTTATTTACGTATTGTCCAAAAATTATGATTATGAGGTATCACTCGATTCGGAATAGAAAGTAGATATTTTTTGAAAAAATACAAGGGCTGCTCGGTAAAATTGCAAACGTTATAAACAATTAAGTTAAATAAAAATAGGGGTTTGGGTTTTCGCACATGTCTCAAAAACTATTTAAGATTTTTCAAATAAGAAAAAAGATTCAAGAAGGGGATGAAATTTCTCGAAGAAAAATTTCTACTCCGGAACTGTAGGACTAATATTTATAATATTCCCAGAAGATTGCAATTACGCCCGAAAACTTCTTACTATTAATTAATAAATGTTATCTAAACATCTAAACTTACTAAATATGAAAATTAAGAACTAAAAATTTGGCGCCTACATGATAAATAAATAAACAATAATCCGCCGTCCAAAATTCTTTTTATCGCAATTTGCTAATTAGTTTTTCATTAGATAATTAACAATTTTTTGTAGCCCGAAAATTAACATTGCAAGTGCGATAATTGTTAAATTATTACTTAATCTGAGATATTTTGCCTTTCGTGGAGCTATTTTTCAAAGGTCCTAGTTTAGATTTCCGTTAGATTTATTTTAAATGTTTGCGCTTTGTTATTAACAATTTACTTAGGTAATTAACAACTTTTAATTATAAAGCTACATCAAACATCGAAAAAATCTTTTTTTTTAAATATTATATAGATCCGTTTTCTCTTGCTCAGAAGCAACTTAAAAATTATTATTTTTTTCAATGTTTAATGGACTTTATAATTAAAATTTTGTTAATAACAAAGCGTAAGCATTTTTTTCCAACGGGAATCTATTCTATGTATACAGATTTACTTACCTACATATTCATTGAAGTGATTAGCGATATCATAAGCTTGATAGTTATACGCTGCATATTCATAGTCAATGAAAGCGACGGTTCCTTCAGATTGGTCGTAGATCACGTTTCCTAGAACCAAATCATTGTGAGCAAACACAATTGGGCTCTCAGCATTGGTTAAGTGGGACTTTAGGCGCTCAAATTCTATCCTTAGTTTTGTTATTGACCCAAGACTATTCACAAATCTACAACAGAAATATAGAAAGTTGTTTGTTAACATAGTTATTCACACGTTACGTAGGTGCACAGAAAGTACACATATCTCGAACATAGTAGATCGAGGTTGATTTTTTTCGCTTTAAAAAAAAGGAATTTCTTCTTGCATTTGTTAATTAATAAAGCAGAGATTTCAAAATGAACATGCACACAAGACATTTATATTATTACATTAACTAAAACTAGTATAAACGAATTAATTGCGGCCCTATCACTTTGTTGTTGCTATGGGTCAGCCTGAAAGGATCATTGATAAGCTAGTTTTATCAGACAGGCAATAAAGAAAATAGGTTATTAATACTAGTTATTACACTTTACAGGAATAAAATAGTTATTTGACTCGCCTTACTATTGGCATACCTATTAACCGTATCGGGGGCGTATCGCCGCATGTGTAGCGTATATCAATAATGCAGCACCCCCAAGATTGAGGGGCTGTGTGGCTAAGAACATTTTCTCTACCCTCGCTCTTCTGAGCGTGTGCCTCTTCGTATTCTCAGCGGGGCGGCGCTATGGACCCGGGATGAAGTACAAAAACAGCATCCTAGTCTATAACAATCCTTTTTAAATGTTTCCTATCTTCAATCTACCCAGAGTTCTTAAAGCCCTACATTAAATTTAAGCGGTTAAATCAAATTTTAAGCAGTAAGGCCATCTTTTATTTTATTTATCGATTGGATTAAATCGATTGGAAGGGCCTTTGTTGCAGGGCTTTTTTATCGACTTCAAAAAAGGAGGAGGTACTGTTACACTTTATTGTATTATTTTTAGTCCAAGTGTGAAACATTATTAGGGAACTAGCAACCCGGACCCCAGCTTCGCAGGTTTAATGTACAGACGACTGCCGGGAAATTTGACCCCCAGTAGTGTGATACTACTGAAAGGGGTAGTAGGTTAGATTTCTCTGCAGGCGTCTGTACATATAAACCTTCCTATTAACTCACTTTATCTATTAAAAATCTGCCTCAATATCCGTTGCGTAGTTTTAAAGATCTAAGCATACATAGGGACAGACAGCGGAAAGAGACTTGTTTTATACTATGTAGTGATATGTGGTCCGAGCTACACCACTGTTTTTAAGGAATATAAAAATATTATGCAATGTAACAAACAATGTAAGTAGATTACCTACATAGAATTTACATGATGAGTTTCTAAAAATATACAGTCAGTAGTCTAGTCAGGCGTGAAGATAAATTGTAATGGAGTACCAAGGTCATCTCTGTTGACTATACACCAAGAAATGAAATAATAGTCACTGCATGATTTATTATTATTTTCCTAGGTCATAATATTTTTATCCTTCTGAGGAAAAAAAAATCTTACATATCAAACTTAGCAATATATCTGTACTAATATTATAAAGCTGAAGAGTTTGTTTGTTTGAACACGCTAATCTCAGGAACTACTGATTCAAATTGGAAAATTCTTTTTGTGTAGGATAGTCCATTTATTGAGGAAGGCTTTAGGCTATAAAACATCACGCTGCGACCAATAGGAGCGAAACATCAATAAAAAATGTTTTGAAAACAGGGAAAATTATTCATCTATACTAATTATTCATAATTGTTTCTTTTTAAATAAATAAATAATAACAGAAATTGTCGCGGACGAAGTCGCGGGCAACGGCTAGTTTATTACTATGCTTCCACAAGGAAAATACCCTTGTATTTTAAAACTATTATTGTATTAATTGTTGCAACCAACCTTTTTTGTTTATTTTCATCTGTAAATTGTTCTGGTATTAGATTTAAAAATTGTTCTGTTTTGTCCCACAACACAGGTTCCTGTTTTATCTGTAATAATAAATGATAAATGTAAGACATTTTTTGTATAAATATCAAGTTAGACAATAAGATACCTACTACGTATATCCAAAATGTGTTCTGTTACTCTATCAATACATATATTGAATAAAACCTTTTAGATATTGAATTAATTTGATAACATGTTTTAGTAGTAGGTTGTTTTTGTTCATGTGTGTAACCGTGTGTGGAGGGCAAACGGGGCTAAAGCCCCGAGAAAAAATCAAACTAGAAAAACGCTCGGAAGGTTCAGATATTTCTTGTTTCCGATTATATTAATATGGTTGTTAAATAATAAAATAAACAACTTGGTTTCACAATAATTTATTTACTTCTAGGTACAGTCATGAGCATTGTTGTGTATACACATTGGTTTTTAAGTCAATGTGATAAGGTCTAAAATGGAATACAATTGTATATTATACATATCAATGCTTGTGACTGTACACCAAATGGAAATAATTTGAAGCTACAACGATGCTAAATAACATTTTTGATGTACACTTAATGTAGGTCTGTCAGTAACATTCGTTTTTGTTTATCTTTCATTATACAGATCATTATACTTAACCCACTTCTCATAGATATCTGACAGTGCCACACTTATTCACAATATTATCTTGATAGTTTCATAATACGTACTATTTATTTCCTTTGTGTATGTCATAAATTTATCAACTAGTTTTCACCCGCGGCTCTGCCCGCATCAATAAATAATCAATTTTTGATTCAGTAGGAATGGCGCGAAGGCGTCACAAACAAACTTACTTTCGCATTTATGCTTAGTTAGAATTAGGATGTTATTAAGCTATCTTAGTATTTCTGATAACGGTGATGAAACACACATAAATCTTCTGTTTTTGTGATGAAAAAGCCTTTATATTAGGCATAGGTTATCATTCTCCTTATTATTATCTTAATTACAAGTATACCATGTTTGTATAACTAAGGAATAAAACTTATAAAATGACATTTATATTATGAAGCTTATTCAGTTTAATTTAATGAGATATGAACACATTTTAATCAGTGGGTTATAAAGATAAGTGAATAACAATTAGCAAACAACTGTATACAAATTGAAAAATTTCTACATTTATTTTAAAGTAACTTCGAAATTACTTGTCAATTTGAAAGAAAAGACGTCAGGACATTAATAATACTTACCTCATCTCCAAGTCTGACTTTATGCATTTTTGCCATCTGCTTAGCAACAAGAGGCCATATCTTCTCATCAAATACTGTTTTAGTATTTAATGTTACTCCAGGATAATACTGATATGCCAAACCATTTTCAAAGATACCATATATTTCAGGGGCTAGTCCGAGGGAATGCAATGTTTTGATGTTTCTGAAAGTAAGTAACAAATGTAGTCTGACAATGTTTATGAGCAGAGTAATTCCACTTACACATGTGGGTAGGAGCATTAAGGTACCTTATTTCGGCAGTTCTGTCTATGAGCAAATCTGTATTGTTCCCATAAATCCGAACAAGAACAACATCATTATTATCATCCAGATTTGAACATAAGCGGCAGGCAACTAGTTTGTTAGTTATACCATCTGTGAAAAGCTGAAATTAAGAAATATGGGAAACTTGTGAAAAAAAACTTATTCATTTTTTAGCACAAAGGCAATCAACCACACTCTTAGAGTTTTACACAGTAGAGTACCAGCCAAAAAGTAAGCAAAAATAATGTGTCAGAAATCAAAATTGAAAACCTAATATACATACTTTTTGGATCCGATTCAAAGTTAAAATGAAATTCAAAGTTACCCAAGGTGACTGTACCTAAATGACAAATAAAAACAAAGCCCATGACCAAAAGTATCTGTGAATACCTACTTTAAATTTAATGCTTTCAGGATTCCAGTTTGGCCGTATCCTTTTCAGCAGTTGAAGGATTCCTCCATACAGATCATTTTCCTCAATTTTCAAGGGTACATAAATATCACCAGCTGGAAGACAGACACTTGACATTTTGTAAATTATGCAATTTAGGTAGGGACTTCGAGCGATACACGTACAGCGCGTTACTGCTACGTCGACAAACTAGCAATCATATCATTATCATTGTCACAAGGCGTAACTGAAGTCACCAGTCGAAACAAATGTGCCGCCAGGAGATAAGTAGCTTAGTACTGCGCGAAGACGGCAGTAGTCTGCACACATAGATGTTTATTGGATATGTTTTTATTTTGAAAAATATTTTCTAGTTCAGTTTTATTTCTAGAGGAAAGTTTTATTAGGTACATAAATTCCCATTGAATGGCTAGTACATTACATTGAGAGCATTCGTAAATTTATGTAAAAAGCTGAAGTTGGAAATTGTCTAAATCATTACATTAACTGTAAATCTGTGATTATTACAATTTACATTAAATATTAACCTAAACACTACCTATCTATTTTATTTTAGTGGGCACTAAATTTTATTGCCAGACTGACATTGTCATGCTGTCTGATGTTGTAAAAAAAAAAACTGTCAAAGTCAAAGATTTGTCAATGTCAGCTAGCATCCATAGATATTTTCCGTAGATTTTGAATAGCTTCATGAATTTTTCGCATTTCTAAAATCGGCTATACCTGGGTACGGTGCAATATTTGTGTGAGAGACCCAGTGTGGAACAAAGACGACGGACATAAACCAGCCGGCCATCATAAAATTGCATCCGGCACCCTGTGTTTGCCTATTTTTATATAAGATATATAAAACGCAATGTATTTTGAAGTGACTATCAAAACGTTGTACACAAAGCTCAGCCGGCCTATTTGCTAACTCAGTGTACAACGTTTTGATAGTCATTTCAAAGTACATTACGTTTTATATATCTTCAATAAAAATAGATAATCTTAGGAAACCCGCAATGTATTTTGAAGTGACTATCAAAACGTTGATCTCTGAGTTAGCAAATAGGCCGGCAGAACGCTCAGAAACACGAAGTTAGCAAATAGTAAAGCAATAGCTTTTCCGCTGTAGGAGTGTTGCCACTTTTCCTAGTTAGAGTCATCTATACATCTATAGTAAGGGTTTTCTTCTTTCTTGGTTAGACTGATTCCATGTACACTTCCAAATTTCGAGGAAAATATTTCTCAACCTGGCAACTCAAAAGACTTGGTAGTCAACGTCATCACTTTTTGACAGATTGACAGTGACATTGTCATGTGATGAAGCATTGGAATATTGCTTAAAAATCCTACAATTGATTTAATTAAAATTGAAAAAAAATCTGGAAGTATTTAGATACTTTCGATTGTATAAATAAAAAGCATCACTTCCGCTTTGGAGCAAGTTGTCAATTAGGCAAAAAAGGTAAGACGCAAGTTGTTCGCCTAAATGTTCTGTTAGTAGCATCTATATAGTAAGTGTTTTCTTGGTTAGTAGTTTCATAAGAAAAACTATATCATATATACCTATACTGACAAAAAAGAATCTATTCTGTACCCTGTGTCATTTATTTATCTATACTTTTCCGCTGGGGAAATGGACACAACCAAAAACACTATTCTAACTAATAGTAACTTAAACCAAAATTTGTAGTCAAACCTAATTTTGGTGAGCCAGATTTAGTGGAAATTCCACTGTGGCAACACGCAAGAGCAAGCACGGCGTGAGTTCGCCGCGAGGTAGCACGCGTCGATGCGAGCAGTCGCGTCGCTGCCACGATCCTTGGATCCCTTCCCTATTTAGTTTGTGCTGCCACGCCATACCATACAGTGTAGCGGGGCCCTTATATTCACCAATGAAGAAGTCCCCATCCACATATTATAGTACCCAAACACTATCTAATAATCAGAAAATAGCGTTGAAACGACGGTTTATATAATTCTACTAGCCAACTGGAAAATAAAAGGAACCCCGGTCCATTCATCTTCACTGGCTGGTAGTAATTCTCATTCGTTCCCAGAGGAGGCCCCATAATCTGAGGCCACAGGTGGCACAAACAAAGTAGATATAATTGTGTATTTCTTTCCATACAACGACACAGAAGCCTAGCTCTAAAGTAGGTAACAGTCAGTATTTTCTTATCCGTTTATCCTATCCTTCCCTAGTGGTCAATGGAAAGGTTTCTAATTTTTTAAGTAATAATTTAACTAGCATACTTTTACTTATCCTTATAATAGTAACGCACATATTAATTTGGCTTAACTTTTTCGGCACAATTTTTAAAGCATAACTGCTATGAGCATAATAATTGTTAAGCATACTATTCTAAAGCCTGCTATGCTTACGCATAATGATATTTATGCATTTATAGGCTATATATTTATTTGCATAATAATTGTACGCCGCATAATTAACTTGTACTACAACATTATTATATAATTTTACTCCTTTCTGATCGCAAAATCGCAACAACCTAATATACTTTTCTGGTAGCAAGTCGTTTGACGGGTTCGCAATTCAAACCCAACCTAACCTATTTTTATGGTAGCAAGTCGTTTCTGACGGTTTTGCAGTTCTAACCCAACCTAACCTACTATTCTGGAAGCGATTTTACGGTTAGCAATTACCTACAACTTGAATTCTTTTTACATTTTTGAATGAAAGAATTCCACGGAGAATACACATACTGGATCTCAAACTGAATTATGCCTTTTGATCTTAGTGCCTAATAACTATTAGACAAATAAACAATATGCCTTACCTAACTTTATGCCAATGATAATAAGGACAAAAAACATTGGTCTAAATAATATTTATGCCTACTGAAATACTATAACGAAAATGTTATAACGACAAAAAACGACTAACTCGTTATGCCAAATTAAATTAGGGCAAAAAAGATTAGCCGAAAGGGATTCCGAATGTAAATAACCATGTTGACATAAAAATAATAAGACTTGAAAGTTAAATCATTAATTTACTAAGCCTTTAACATTAGAAATGCACATATAGTATGGTTCAACCATTTATTTGTAAATGTACAATATAGGCCAAACAGGTAAACCTATTACGGCAGTAATTTATGGAATTATAGTACTCGTATGTGTACAGAGAAATTAAATTCGGCGAGGTACAAGATATACATAAAGAAATGAGATATTAAAACACTACCGCCACAGACGAACAAATCACCATTAAAAGTTTGAGACCGCTCCGCGGTGTCCCCACGCCGCTATGTGCCGCGCGACAGGAGTCACAAAATATGAAAAATAAAATGCTTTTTACGAACTTATTATGACCAAATTAATTATATCGACACGTTTGCACTTATTTTACATGAGATTTATTTGGAATAATTAAAATGTGGTCAGCGCACAGGCAATTTAAATTACGAGTAAAATACGGCATAAAGAGCTACAAGGCACTTGGGAATAAAGAAAGAAATTAGCGGTATAGAGTTGGATGTTGTATTTTGCAAAACGGTATACTTGCGAAATTATTGCCTTGCCTTGCATCTGGTGACCACGCTCTTCGTGAGCCTTGGCGCTTCTTCCGAGGCGATAGTTTACAAAGACCGGTAAAATTTAATGTAATTACAAATATAAATAAAATGAGAAACTTTGCCTGAGAACTTGGAATGGTCCTTTAATGATTTTACAAACTGTACCCTGGACAATTTTGTTACTTTTTCTTCTATTTGTCTAGCGTAACGTCGTTTAATAGACATTATGAAAATGTGTTAACTGTCTCTTACTTCTCAAATTTACTGAGTTGTTTTTTGTTCCTTGTACTTGAAAAATTTGAAGACGTGAATATTGGTATAGTGGGAAAACATGCCAAATAAATATTAACAATATTAATAAAAAAAAAGAAATAAGCACTATCTAAGTAGTCATTTGTAAGTAGTATTTTATTTTCTAATTAATTTATTCAGTGACTAAATTCATTATTTTATCACATCACGATAAAGGAAATCTGCCAGAAGCAGTAAAATGCACCAGGTGTACAAATTATAACAAAATAAGTATAAATTAATACTTCTCGGGTTATGTCATATAGAGAAATGCGCGACTATTGTTTATTACTATAATCAAGTTATGAGAATATAAAATAATCATTATTGAAATCCAATAAAATACGTTATAACTTTATAAGTAACACGAGACGTGACCGGCCGCATTGTCACATTCGAACTAAAAATAAATATTAACTATATACCGTATTCGCCTACGCGGCTCCCACACCGACTAAAAAATAACGACGGTCGTATCTGATCGTGAAACTGTGCAGCGGGTGTGTATAAAAGTAGGAACAAGCCTAAATGACGAGACGAGTGCGGACATGTAGGTACAGGTATCGGCAGGGAACTAGACCCAATCTGCGCATGTACACACTAGTACGTTGTGTACACTGTACGCGGGTGCACATTACGATCTTTTTCATGAATTCTCGTTGCCCCTGCAAACCGCACCCCCAGCGACACCTATTCGTTTCTGCGCAGAGTCTAGTTCCGTGCCGATGACTATAGGTGTGGGTCCGGTGTGAGGCCGGCCGCTCACTCGACGTCCATCTGCTCTTGCGCGGGCGCGGTGTGCGCGGCGCCGGGCTGGCCGTCGCCGGCCGTGGGGTTGCCGGCGGGCGGCGGGGACTTCTCCTTGGGCTTCGGCTTGCTCAGGATGGGGTTGATTGCGTTCTCCAAGTTCTGCAATGGTAACAAAGATCGGGTCATTTATTTTTCTCATTCGAAAAATTTTTGACGTGGTAACGTCATGGCACGTTGCGTTATTAATATTATCTATCATGTATCTATCTCTCTTCCATCGTTATCACTATCACGTAAAATTATCGTCCGTAAACAGACTTTACAACCAATTTTTTAAAATACTTCATATAATTTCGCCCACTTTGCAAGGAGCAATAAATAAATAGAATATGTCAGCTACTTTTCATAGCGCGTAGATCAGATCAGACCACAGGATATATGCGGCAATTTGGACACTATTTTGCTCTCCCTGTACGTGTGCCTGAACTCACACGTATCGGTGTAGGTTATAAAAGTAGTGTACCTGTCGCTCGGTGCGGATCTGGTGCGTGGTGTGCGGCGGCGGCTGGTGGCGTGGCGCATGCGCCAGCGCCTGGCGCGCGCTCTCCAGCCAGTTCAGCGCATTCTTAGTCGCGTCTACCACTTTCTGGATGTCGGCCTCCGATAAATGTGAATATTTAGCGTCTCCAGCTCTGCAAAAAGTAATACATTTTGAACTTACATAAACTGGCTTAATTTACTTGGTAAATTTCGTATACCGTGAATAAAATCTGGCTTGTATGGAAAAAACGGCGACATGCATAAAAGGCGGTTTACACCGCCAGCGAGCGCGGCGAACGAAACTATGAGTTAAGCGATGTGGTTTACACCGCGGGAGACTTAGCTAGAGAAGCGAGCGAGGCTCGCTCGCTCTCTCGGATATCTTCGGCCACACCGCTCATAGAGTTCGCTGTGTGAACCAAAGAATGAAATAGACGAAACGATGTACGCCAGCCTCGTTCGCTCGCTAGCTCTCGGATGTCTTCGCCCGCATCGCTTATATAGTTTGCTGTGTGCATTAGTATGCCAGATCATATGCATTTGCAAATGTTTGTAACTTAAATATATACGGACAAATCACACAGATTGAGCTAGTTCGAGACTTGTGTTATGGGATACTAACTCAATGTTACTATTTTTTATAACAAATACATACATATATAGATACACATCCAAGACCCAGGCCAATCTGAAAAAGATCATTTTCCATCTTGACCTGGCCGGGGATCAAACCCGGACACTCGTGTCGCAGGCTGGCGTGTTGACCGCTGCGCCACGGAGCTAGCCAAAAACTATCTTTTCTTATCATCTCAACTTACTTGTAAAGATCGATGGCCTTATTAGCTAACTGAATGGCTAGTGCAAAGTCATCTAGAGCTCCAGGGCGGAGTTCGAATTCCAGTCTCCTTTGTTTGATAGGCTCTCCTTCCGTTTTCAACTCTGTTAACTTGTCACTATAAACCTGTGGGTACACAATTAATGTCATTAACTACTATTTAATAGAGCAATTTTGGGCTCAAAAAATATGAAGACCTAAGATAGTATTGGTTAGTTGAAAGTAACTAACGCTTTGTAGGTTTATTTAATCGCCAAAAAACTACCTTTTCTCAAACATGCTCGGAAATGTAGGCATTATTGTAGTAAAAAGAAGACGCAAAGTTTGTAATTCTTGACTCATACATTACTTTACCGGCCTAGGCCAGGAAAGTAAGTATGAAAATTCATTCCTGGCCGCTGCTCAAAACTATTTAATAAATCTATGTAACTTGTACTATGCAACTTGTCATACTGCCAATGGCTACCACATTATAAAAAAATGCACTTATCAAGCATATAAATATATGAATATCAAAATTATTTAATTAAAATGTTGGTATAAATTCACACAAAAATATGCCGATAATAAAAAGAAATGCGAGGGAAAGCACATTTTTACCGTATTACATTTTTTGAGTAAAATATGACTGGGCTGTATGGGCTATGTTTCCTTAGCACCAACACCAAAGACAATTGAAAATTTAAAAAAAAATAAACGCGGGAATGTACTATTGGAGTTTTGGCGAACTGCAAGATTGTTGTTTTGGCTTGTTTTGCAGATCGCTTCTAGTGGACTTTATAATGTAAAATCGGTGTAATTTGGTGTTATAAATGCTTATGTTTATGAACAATGTGTGGAATAACTGAAATAAAGTGTCATGGTGCGGCTGTGGTGCGATTTAGAGATTTACATAGCGGGCTGGTGGTCGCTCGCGTTACTGCGTCGTCTATGTTCAAACCAGAGGATTCGTGGGAATTGTCGCCAGGAGCTCTGTCGAATCAACGAAATGAATTACACCATAATTTCTTTGATAAAACGTTGCGTAGAACGCCAAATGCCGTTAAACAAAAATGAAAATAAAAGTGTACCTACATACTATTATCGTTTTTTTATAATATACTCATTTATTCCCAGTAGTGCGTCTTTCATTATTTCCTCGCATTTATTGAGAAAAGCACAATACATGCCTTGGCCGGGAATCGGCTTGCTGGACTCGTATTTATTGCCAAGGCCTCGCTGGCGCTCGGCCTTGAAAACTCTACTCGTCCGGCAATCTCTTACTTCCCGGCCTCTGCAGTAATGTACTATACTGTTATCAGTAGGTAAATATATGGAATTACAAAAACATCAAATAATTTTTAATACCCATTAAGAAAATAATTTAAAATAAGGTTAATTTTCTTGGTAGTGTTGTGGTCTCTTATGTATGATGGCAAATGTACGAGTATAATAGACGAAAATGCTACAGCGAAAATCAACTTTGTTTTAACTATACTGTACTGTACTACAGTACTGTTTCATGAATTTGTTTGACTCACCTCTAATACCTATACATTACAGAGATTTGGCCCTGAAGCGGTTACAGTAAAGCTATGGTGAAGTTCTTAAATAAAGCAAACTCAGCAGCTATTCTGGAGAACTACTCTTCTGGATCTCCCGATTCAAAATCTGCCATCCGCGTTATGAACATGCTCTGCATTTGTGCCAAGGAACTGGCCACTTACATAAACAATATTTAAAAATTTATTGCAACATTTGAAAATAGAACTCTTTGGCTGTAGAATGCAGTTTGTTTCATTTGACTGTCTTTTGTTTTTACCTTGTGGCGCCATTTAAAAAATTGTATGTCTGCATCAACATGGATTTAACTCGGGAAAATTTTCGTAGTATGATTTTCTACGATATTAAGTGTAATTTGACAGCTCAACAGAGCATCGCTCGGCTTGAAACAGCTTTTGGCAATGAAGCACCATGCAAGACAACTGTTTATAGCTGGTTTGCAGAATTCAAGCGTGGTCGTATCAATCTCAGTGACGAATCTCGCGATGGTCGGCCGTCCACCGCTGTGACCAACAAAAACATCGATGCTGTGCGCCGTATGATTGAAACAGACAGGCATGTGACCTACCATGAAATTCGCGCATCCTTAGAAATAGGCATGAGTCAAATACAATTAATCCTACACAAACATTTGGGTGTGAGAAAGCTGTGCTCGCGGTGGATCCCACACAACTTGACCGAGGCTCAAAAAACGGACCGCGTCACTTGGTGCCGTGCCATGCTTACCAGATTCAACGAAGGTGCGTCAAATTTGGTGTGGGACATAGTAACAGGTGACGAAACATGGATTTATTGCTACGATCCCAAAACAAAGCAGCAATCGAGCGTATGGGTCTTTCAAGATGAGCCGAAACCAACCAAAGTGGCGCGCGTGAAATATGCATCTAAGCGGATGATTGCTTCTTTTTTTAATAAAACTGGACACGTGGCTACTGTTGCTTTAGAGAATCGTCGTACAGTGAGTAGTGACTGGTACACGACCATTTGTTTGCCGGAAGTTATTGACGAACTCCGTAAAAATAACCGTAAACGCCGTATCATCCTGCACCACGACAATGCTAGTTCTCACACGGCCAGACAGACAAACGACTTTTTGAAGGCGAAAAATGTAGAACTCATGAGTCATCCTGCATACAGTCCCGACCTGGCACCTTGTGACTTTTTTCTGTTCCCAAAAATTAAGAACCAATTACGCGGTCAACGATTTTCATCACCAGAAGAGGCTGTCGAGGAGTATGAAAAACACGTTTCAGAGGTCACCACAGAGGAGTGGCACAAAAGTTTTCAAAACTGGTTTCATCGAATGAAAAATTGCATAGACGCCAAGGGAGCAAATTATTTTGTACCTTTAATAGTATTTTTTCATATTCATTCCGGAAACATATAGTGCGCCCCACGTAATAAATATGAAGTACTTGTGTGAATACTGGAGATAACACACATCGACAGGCCTGGTAACTAGTTTACCGGCAGGTAGTTTTAATTAAATGTGTGATACATTATTACTATTTTTATTGCAAATTTAGGTGGAGTGATTTAAAAGAAGTGTATATATAACTATATACACTTGATGAAAGGCAGTGACGGGCAGTACCTGGACATCACTAGCCCGAGAAAGAAAAAAGTGGAGTCAGTTGGAGGAGGCCTTTGTTACAAAAAAACACACATATATTACAATGTAACTAAGCTGAGGTAACTACCTGTCTGTTCTGGTCCTCGCCCTCGTCGTAGAGCCACTGCTCGAGTGCGTCGAGTTGATCCACGAGTTTGCCGCGCGCGTCGTCGGCCACGAAGTCGTGCAGAGACTCGCCCTCGCCCAGCTTGCCGCGCAGTTCATACACGTACTCTTCCAGCGCGTTGCGCGCGTCCGCACGCTCCTTCTCTTGTCTGTCCTGAGCTTGCATCTTGCCCTACAAAAATAATCATCATCATCAGGTGTTTTTTGTCTCCACTGCAGGAGCACCCTCTCTGTACTACCGGAGGCATACTTGGCCAGAGCAGACAGAGGATTTGGCCTACACTCTCCTCGCTGGCCAGACGGGTTGGAGAGGTCTCACTGATATGAGCTTTGTTTAGTAGACGTGCGCGCTTGTCCACTAGATAGTAGTTGCGTTTTATAGTTACGCATTTTAACCGCGGCGTTTGTGAGACGCGCGCTCAATCATTTGCAATATTTAGGACGTCGCTGTTGCACTCTTCCATAAAAAATAAACAGCTAATCCTGTTATTACATTTGTCCCATTGATGACGACTATACACAGCTGAACATTGTAACAAAATGAGCAATACCAAAACTCGTTTCACAGTGCACGCCGGTCAAGCGCACGCTGTTGAACAGCGTGTCTTGCCAACATCTTTCTGAGATCAGTCTAACACGTCGCGAATTGGCCCATCTGAATTGAATCATCAGGACTTAGTTAACTGAAGGAAAAGTTGCTTTCATTATTTATTGACACATAATTTGTTTAAATATTTACACTAGTAAAGAGATACATGATAATATACCTCTTGTTCCATGTAGGTATTGAGCTCATGTAGGGTGTAACCATGAGTTCTAGCGTCAATAGGCAATTCAATTGTCTTCACCAGCACTTTTTTGGACTTTTCCTTGGACTTATCCTTTTTGTCATCAGCATTCTCCTGAAAATAAGAGTAAACAGTTCACAACAAATTTAAACTACTTCTTCCCCACCACTGCATCCACTTGGAATATTTCCTTTCCATTTAGTCTTATCAGTCTTATTTGGATTAAGTATAAAAAATCCAAGCAGAGCAGTGACCCATTTGCACCTTCTTCAGCAAATTTGGAAGATCATTAAATTTGATATCTTCCAAAATTACTGGCTGAAGATAAATAAAAAAGAAACCAATCAATAACTGCAGGATAACAAAACATGCGTGGACACAGAGACAGAACTGCAAAAGAACAATGTATCAAAACACAACAATACCAATCATAAGGCATCACGTCAAAACCTTAATGCAATACTTGTGCAAATGGGACCTCAATAGGAGAATGGGGAAATCTCATGGATTTTTTGTGATGTCTGCTGCCCAGATAACAAAGAAAAACCAAAGGTAAGAACAACTATGCCCATACAAAGCTGATATAATTGACTGATGTCAGAACTAAAACAAAACAGATTGGCATCTATACAGAGAAAAGAAACGAGCTGGCTGGACTGGCAACAAACACCACTTCACTCGACACACGCGCTACCGACACGTACCCCGCTGAACCACTGGCCTACTCTCTGTGTCCACGACTGTTTTTGTTGCGGCTCCTCGCCTTTCATCTCATCTTCTCTCACCTCTTGGTTCTCGGGCCCGTTTTGCTGCGGCTCTTGAGACCCGCCGTTAGTCTCCATGGGTGCCTCTTGCGTGTTCTGCGTGCTTTCCGCATTCTCCATCTCAATATTCTCGTTTTGCGAGTTCTCTTGCTTCTTCTCCACAAGCGAGGCAGATGCCACGGTTATAATGCCATTGATATTTACACGGACTTTGAGTTTGACCTTCTGAGATTCACCTTCGGAAGTCGGCTGGATATCTTTAATATGCCATTGACCTAAGATACAAACAAGTTGCATGATAATCAAGAAGTCAATCTACCTACATCAGTTTTATTTTAAACATTAATACTTTACTCACCAATGAAAGTATCAGGGAAGGGAATCTGGCCCGAATAGTAAGCGCTAACAGAGAACGGTTCTTTTCTGTAGAATGTCAACATCTTGGTGAACGGAGCCGCATGGAAAGGCGGGAACACCTGCAACAAACGAAGCACACATGTGTTACTTGATTCACCTTGTGTGGACGCCATAAGAGCACCACATGGTCCCAATGCCTATTGCGTACGATTTTTGTCCGGCTCATCACAAAGATGGCGCCATAGGTTTATTCACAAGACATCATAGTATGATAAAATAAAATCAGTATTCACAAAAAAATATCTTATTTAAGAAAAAAAAAAAAATTTCAGTTTTACTTGGTTTTACCTAGTTTAGAACGCCGCCATCTAGTGACGGGTGGAAAAGTCTAACTGTTACACTGCAGCGCCCTCTCCACCACCCATAGTGGCAGTTAGTGGACCTACCTACCACAGCCGGCAGATGCTTGCCGTTTACTTTGGCACGCTACACTGGATTGGCCTGGGATGGCATCGGAAGCGACGCGTCATTTCAAAACTAGCTATTATAACCTTTATGTCAAGCTCAAACCGTCGCGCGCTCGCGGGTGTCTAGTCATCTTATACCACTAGACATAACGGTTATATAGCTTGTTTTGAAATGATCCGCTTCCGTTGCCATCCCATGCCAATCCAGTGCAGCGCGGCCCTTAGTTGGGCCAATACTTTTGTATGAGGTTGTGGTAGTCTGGATGTTAGTATTGCGCTTGCCGGCACAAACCTCCATGTCGCCGTCCTCGCCGCGCGCGGCGTCCCAGGCGAGGTGCACGGCGTAGGGCTGCACGTCGGTGACGCTGAACTCGCGCACGCGCACGGCCGGGCTCAGCATGGCGCACTGCAGCGCGCAGCCGCGCGACACGGCCTCGTCCTGCAACCGGCAGCGGCGCCGCAATTACAACATCGGAACAAAAACGTGAACAATATTACCATCAAAATTGTCTTTATATGAGGTCAATTTAAGCGCAAATATCTTAAGGGCTAGCACTAGCACCCATACCCATATGTCAAAGAAATTATAAAGTAGAGAATTTTAAGAAATTGGCAAGCTAGTTTTTATTTTGGCTTTTTCATACAAAATTATATTTTCTTTATTAAAATGGATGAATCAGCTGTTTTTGTAGTCGACGTCAGTTACCTACTTAATATCCGTAGTAGGTAGTAAAAAGTTGTGAGCCAAGAAAGAGTTATTTTGAACACAGGGTTTTGCTTTCATTTTTTCTAAATGTTTAAGGCAAGATATCCCAAAAACTTTAACAATTAACAGAACCAAAACAATGACAAGTAGGTCCCAAGAAACCGTTGAACTAGACGATGATAGAATATGTCAGCTCCTATATCTCCTTGGGCCACCTAATTGTCTTTAACGACCAAATGGAACAAGAAATAGACAGACGGATATCAAATTCATGGAAAAAGGAATTAATTGCTTAAAGAATGTTTTAAAAACAAATTATACAACTTTAAAATTAAGAGAAAACATGCATACTCCCTATACTAATCTACAGTTCCCAGAAATATCCAGTGAAAAACAATAGCAGTAGCAAATATTGATAGGAGGTATAACTTTTTACCTGGTTGAGAGTAGTAGACGCAGTTTTGCCAAACACTTGTTCGATTATTCCTTTGACGGCTGGAATACGAGTAGATCCGCCCACTATCTCCACAGAGTAAACATCTTCGGGTCTCAGTTCTGAAAACATTACACTAAATTAGTTAATAGCATTAAATTAGTAAAACAATTGTGGAATAATAGGACTCTTTTTACTGAAATAACAGTAGATTATTACTTAACCTAGCTGATTAAAAAGAACTTACTGGAATTATGCAAAAGTTCTCTAAGGGTTCTCTCAACTCTTGTAAAAGTTTCAGCACTCAGCTGTTCCATTTGAGCACGCTGCATATCCCCAGAGACATCTCGCTCCTCCATGAAGCACTCAATGTTGAGTGGCAAGCGGGTGCTATTAGCAGACATCTGCTTCTTCAGCTTTTCCACCTCTTGCAGTAGACGAAGGAAAGCTCTGCAATATATCAACAAGTAATTGTTATCTTTTGTACAAATGGCATTAAAAACAGATGTTCGAGGCAGAGCTCATTTTATTTTCGTAATTTTACTAGCTATATTCATAGGAACTAGGTGTAAATTGAAAGGTGAGCATATCCACCCACGTAATATTATAAATGTCCGGGCATGTCAAGATAACAAAATATCATTGGAAATGTGACCTAACTAACCTTTGATTCTTTTTAGCATCTAGTTTGAACCTAGTCATGAAATCTTGACAGAAATATTCAGCTAAAGCCATGTCTATGTCTCTTCCGCCACACTGGGGGTCCGTTGCAGTCGCTAACACTCGCAATTTACCCTTGTTGAAAGCACAGGCAGCCACCTGAAAATTTAAAGCTTGTTTAAAGTTGGTGTGAACAAGTAATTTATTTTAAAGTAATTTATTTTAAATAATTAGAGATACCATTAATGCGGCAGTTAGCACCATGCAACATAGCAATAATATTATTTGCCACATTTAAGCAAAGATCCTGGTAAGATACTGAACAAATAATTTTATGATTGAGGATAATTTTATGAATTTCATGGTGTTACAGCGCATGTATCATCAACTGACATATGGAGATATTAACGTGTGTTACAAATTATTTAGGTAATAACCTGTAGTGAACTATGTCCAAAGTCAACAAACACGACATTACGAGGCTTCTCCTCAGGTGCCGGCAGGTCTTGTTTGTAGATGCCGTATGCTAATGCTGTAGCTGTTGTTTCATTCATGAGGCGGAGCACATTGAGGCCTGAAAAAGAATTAGGTAGTTTTAAAATCAATCACCTCATTTTTCCCCTTAATTAGCACTTATGAGCTTTTTAAATTTGATAGTTTTCCATTTTGATTCCCTATGTTACCAATTCAAATTCTTAGTTGTCACCATGCAGTAGGGTTGTCACATGGTCAACCTTTGTTTTTTTTTGTCGAAGTTGTAACGGAGTTAATAAACCTCCATATCGTAATCGTAATATAACGCGCATGCAGCGCCGCTCGACGCATCATTTCACATTTATTTCAAGTCTTAACATTACCACTACTTTAATACAAAATCAAAGTAATCATACTTATTGTAAAATTAAAAATTACCAGCAATGGATGCAGCATTCAGCAGAGCATTTCTCTCAGCATTTGTAAAGTAGCTTGGCACAGAGATGACACAATCATTAACTTGAGTCTGAAGTGCAACAGTTGCTATATCTTTCAATTTCGTGAACAGCATTGCGGTAATCTAAAACAACATAGAAATGATTTATATTTATTCAGAAAATAGGTCTTCTGAGGAACTTTGAATAAATAATACTTGTTCACTTATATTCAATTAATTAATTGGTTCTACAGTTATAAACTACTGGCGTTTTGTAACCACTGCTGCAAAGAAGAAACTCTTTACAAATAGTATTGGTTGCTAGCCAGAAATTTTCCAAGGATGTAATAGGTCCTGTTATAAACAAAAACGGCTTTTTTGGATTGCAATTTCTTTTCAAGTATGATTCTTTATCTTATAATGGTGAAAATAATTTTGATAATGAATAAAATTGTAAAAATTTTAGGTTGCCCAAACTAGAAGTCTGCCAGAATCAAGCAAACTGTTATAGCGGGGAACAATGGGGTGGATGTACCGCCACCAACCTCTGTGCCACCGACCCGCCGTTCCGCGCGTGCGCGAAAAGCACTCCGAGTCTTGAGTCTATGACTCAAGTCAGTTAGTCGCCTTCCGTCATTTTCTTGAAAATAAATTAGTTTTTTTACAAATCTGTGTATTTTATGGACGCGCACGCGAAGTCGGTTTTCCATTCGCTATACTGTCTATAATAAAATGAATAATTCAATATTTTGGTGTGCTTTAGTCTGCTAATAATAATATTTAATTAAAATACATTAACCCGTCAGTTATGGGCAATTTTATTTATAATTTTGGTTATTATAACTGAAGAAAAAAATGAAGTAGCCTATCCTGTGCCTTTTATGTAAATGTTTATCCACCAAGTTTCATAAAATTAAGTTGGTTAGTTTAAGAGTTATGGAGGAACATACAGAAAATAGGTCTTAAAATCATCAATTTAGTTTCAGTATCATTTAGAGCTTATAAACACGATATCACTGAAAACAATGTAACTTAATCCATGACCAATCCTTACAGATTTATTAGTACAGTAGAGGCTCGATAATCATACTCAGGCTAATCCGAACGTTGCTGTAATCCGAACTGCTGCTGTCCCTTTCTCTCTCTTATCATGACTGCTGATCTTGTTTTGTTTTTAGTTACGAATAAGCCACCTCGTGTGTTCAGCTTAACATTCCAGCAGCCTAAAGTTCCAGCTTAACACTACATGATGTTATAAAACTTCTCATTCACAAGCTATATCAGCACCGTATAGATGTTTGGATTAGGCTGATGAAAATGACACCCGAAAAGTTGATGCTGCGTAACTTGGGGGCAAAGGCTTAGTTTGGTCAATAAACAGAACCCGCCAAACTAATAATTATGACTATAAGTAACTTGTGTAAAAAGGCTTGTGGTTTTAATATGTATCTTAGTAAACCTCAATAAATATATTTTGTCAAAATATATTTGCTTTCATTTCGTACTATAATCGAATGCTCCGTGGGTCTGAATGGGGGTTATTTTTTGGGAGTTTGGATTATCAAGGCTCTACTGAATTGATGTTTACTAATAATGAGCTTGTTTCTAATGTAGAGGGAACTACAACATACCTGCTCTGGACTGAAAACATTATCTTCTCCAAGATAATTAACTCTTATACCAATGCCACCATCTGCTCTTTGCTCCACTTTAAATGGAAAATGTTTTAACTCTTTTTGAACCAATGGATCAGAATACTTCCGTCCAAGAAGTCTTTTGAAGCCAAATACAGTGTTCTTCATATTGGTGACCATCTGGTTTTTTGCTGCTACACCTAGTATTCTGTTCTTTGATGAGAAGGCCACACATGATCTGAAAATACAACCAAAAAGGTTTCAAAACTGTCACGTGCCAGGTTGTTAGAACGTCTCATTAACCTGTTGCATGCGGCATACCCAGACACAATAGTTAAACAATGCACTTTTGCGCAGATCTTCGCTCCCACATATGAGTGATTAATCCTTTTTTTTTAATCATGTATGCAATACTTTTGGAATTTTTTTTATGACCTTTCATAAATTTGGCACTGAAAGTTAGCTATGGTCTGTCATTGTTGATAAATCTATAAAAATACTTTTAGCACTCTTTAAAAGTTTACTGGCATTCATTACATAAAATGTCAATATATAAATTACTTTTATAAATTTCTTTCTTTGTAACACTATTGTTTACAACATATCAATCAATTTTAAGGTTACAAATGACAGGTTCAGTTTCACATTATTTTATATGATAGATAACCTTAAAAATTAAATGATTCAACCATCAAACCAGTCACTATCAAAATGTTTTTATACTATAACAAACACAAAAACAGGGACATCTATAGTAAAATTAGGCCTTTTGGTTACTTATTACAGAAATATCTATCAAATTCTACACAAGTTCATATAAAAATACCACTGCATTATCACCATGTTCTGAAGAACAGTTATAAAGTTATATAAATTAGATAAGTACATCTAACGTGTGAATTTCTTACAGTAAAGAACAACTATTGGGTTATTGATTATCCGGATCAAGTACGTTCAATGCAAGAATGTTTATTGAAGGCTACGAAATTGAAGGACTTTTCCATGAAAGATGACAAGCAGAATAAGTCAAGGAATAGAATACTGTCAAGTTTTATGTGGAAAACATATAAAACGAAACATATTTATAAAATAAAGAACTATTTTACTTACGGAGTACCCCGTAGACTGTAATCGTTGGCTATTGTCTCGATACCACCTGCTTTTGCTACAGCGATGTAACAAGATTCGTTGCCGAAATCAATACCAATGACGGACATTGCAGCCATAACTATGAATAAAGTTTATTTTAGCGAAGGCGTGAGTATACAATCGTCTTCTCACAGGAGATTGTAAGATATAATAACACGTTGTCTCAGCTCACACTGACAATCGCTCAATATCGCAATAGCAAACGATCGCCGGTTCACCGCACTTTTCCGTCCCTACCGGAATTTTCTAGAACTATCTGTCATCCAACTGTCACCGTATGTCACTTCTTTTTTTTATGAAGTGACGTTGTTATCTACTAGTATTTTAACCTCAAAATATGACAGAGCAGAGCCTCTATATGTTCAAGAGTGGCTGTATAAATACATTTTTCTTTGCTTGAAACAAGCAACAAAAATGGCGGTAATTTCAAAGTTTTGACAGATGGAATCTAGGTGATTATTATATTATTATGTGATTAGGTCTCTATTTGCAACACTTTTATTTTTTTTATAGATTTACGTTTAGTTTGGCAAAATTCAATAACTTCCTATATATAACTTCCATCAAAAGTTCAAGTTAAAAGTTAAAGGTTATCTCCCCGGCAAGTACCACGCATACTTGATTGATTTTAGCGCGTCTGCTGAGGTCACCTTCAGGCGTTGTAGTATCGCGATCGTGACTTGTTAACATTGCTGCACGCTCTAGTTGTTATTATAATTTTAAGACATTTTCTTTAGAAGGTTTTTTAACAGTCAGTATGAGTGGAGAGCCCCAAGCGAAACGTCCAAAAATGAGTGAACTTGAGCAATTAAAGCAGTATTGCACGGTGGTTGCAGACACTGGGGACTTTGAAGGTTAGTTTGATTTTATAGGAAAGTACAAAAACACTTTTTAATGTATGCCAATGAAACATAATTCAGTTAATTTTACAGTTCATTTACCATTGTAAACTATTCTGATTTTAGCAATGAAAGCTTATAAGCCCACAGATGCAACCACTAATCCAAGTCTTATCCTGTCCGCTGCTGGTATGGAACAATACCAGCATCTGCTAGACAAGGCTATAAAATATGGAAAGGATACGGGCAGGTAAATCATTAAAAATGAGATAGAACTACAGTATTTTATTAGTTTAATAATTATTGGGTACTAGCTGTTGCCCGCGGCTCCGCCCGCGTTAGTGTCGATCCCTCGGGAACAGTAGAATTTCCCGGAATCAAACATACACTATGTCCTTCCTCGGGCCTCACACCTCCATACCAAATTTCATCCAAATCAGTTCAATGGTTGAAGCGTAAAAATACGACAGACAGAGCACTTTCGCATTTATAATATTAGTATTAGTATGGAAGTATGGATATTATTTATACTTCTAAGTCCAGAAATGAGAAAATTTCCATAAAACCTTTACGCTCCCATTTTACCCCTTTAGGAGTGAATTTTGTCCATTTCACCCACATATATGTTTTTTAGTTGTTATCGAGAACTTACATACCTATTTATTTTCATACTTCATAGACCAGAAATGAGAAAATTTCCAAAAAAACTTTACCCCCTTCTGGGGGATTTTTTTCCAGTTGACCTACACAGATCTTTTTCAATTGTAATCATGAATTTATTACCTATTTTCATACTTCTAAGTCTAGAAATAAGTAAATTCCTATACAATCTTTACCCCGCTATATTACCCCTTCAGGGGAACATGTCGTCTATTTTACCTACACAGATATTTTTAATTGTAACCTAAAACTTATATACTTATTTTCATACGTCTAAGTCCAGAAATGAGAAAATTTCCATACAAAGTTTATACCATCCACCCACCCCCATTTTACCCCTTAAGGGGGGAATTTTGCAAATTTCATCTACCCACACACATCTTTTTTAATTTTAATCGAGAACTTATATGTATATGAGAAAATTCCATATAAATTTTACCCCTTTAAAAGTTAAATTTCTTAAAAATCCTTTCTTACCGCTCACTCACATCATTAAAAGAACCCCTGTACCAAATTTCAAGTTTCTAGGCGCAGCAGTTTCGGTTGGTTTGCCGTTTGCCCGCAGCTACGCCGCCGCCGTTAGTGTCCGTCCCTCAGGAACAGTTTGGACCCTCAAAGGGGTGACTCAGGTCATCAATATGAACAGCTTTTTCTATGGGACCAATGCTGGGAACTCAAAAAAAATTCGTCATTTCCATAAAAAAGAGTCCGGGCGGCGGCCCGGCCAGTTTGTATGGAAATGTCGATTTTTTTTTTAGTTCCCAGCATTTTTCCCATAGGAAAAGTTGTTCATTTTGATGGTCTGTGTCACTCCTTTAAGGGTCCAAAACGATAAAAAATTCACTGTGTATATTTGCAGGCAAACTAATGCCTTGAGTTCATTCAAATGATGATAACTTTTTTTTAATGAACCGAATTTGATTAAACAATCTTTAGATGTTTTGCTGAGTTAAAACAAAGCAATAGGTGAAAGTTTGAAGTAAATCGGTTCAGTATTTTCGGAGATAATCGTGATCATACATACAGGCAGACAGACAGACAGACAGACAAAAAATTAGAAAAAAAAATTTTTGTTTTCTATTATTCTTTTTAAGTGTCCCTCTATCCATTTCAGTCAAAAATTCTAAATGTACAGACAAAATATTTTTACTGTTTTATTATATGTATAGATTATGTTGATATTAATTTCATTTCCTGATTTTGGTAGCAGAAATGGTACTAACATACTTTACATACCCATTAATTAAAACATTGCCTTATTTCCAGTAATGTTGAAGAGCAGGTTGCTGAGACGCTTGATATGCTGAGTGTTCTGTTTGGTTGTGAAATCCTAAAAATTATTCCTGGAAGAGTATCAGTTGAAGTAGACGCCAGGTATGATACCTGTACTATAAAATATTCTTTTTCATTAAAATCTGAGATATAGGTATGTATATTAGAGGTCATTTTTATTTGTAATGTAATCGTAAAAAGTTTAATCAAATCATATCACTTCTTGAATGCTGTCATAATAGCTGACCCTGAGGTCTGCAACTTGCAAAAACACATGGTGATGATAAGGATACTTGTATTGAATTTATAAGGTTTTGCACTGTAGTTTTTGGTTAGTTTCAGAATATTGTCACAGGTAAAAGTCCAAGGTTGCAAAACATTTCATCTAGTAAATACATTATTAGGTAATGATTTATTTTCTCTTTCAGATTGTCTTTCGACAAGGATGCTAGCATTGCAAAGGCAATCAAGTTAATCAATATGTTTGCTGAATATGGAATTAAAAAAGAAAGGATTTTAATTAAATTGGCTTCTACTTGGGAAGGAATACAAGCTGCTAAGTAATTATCTTTTATCCATAATTCGTTTATCTATCCTTTAACTAAAATTAATTTACTCAAGTCATCAAATAGTAATTACCACATCATGTGCAGAAGAAAACATGGGCAAAAGAGTTGTGTGCATACAAAATATTTCTAATTTGATGTAGGATATGTCATAACTTAAAGTTTCATCAATATCTGTCTCGTAGTTTGAGTGATAAACATCCTTAAATCCATTCTCTCAAACTGGCAAGTTTATTTTCATACAACTGCCTTAAATTGCAATGTAATGTTTTCAGAGCATTCTATTTAAGTATTGTATATGTGTGGGTTTTTTGTTCCACCATAAGTTCTAAATGCCTGAACAGATTTGAATGTATGAGGTATTGTTATTTCTTATCTTTCCCCTATCTCCTTGCATTATCCCTTATCATTTATACTTTTCTTTGAAGAAATTGGTAATTAAAGTGTCCCTCAATGATGAATGTCAAATTATACTCATCGTTTTTGTTATATATGTATGGGCTAAGTTACATAGAGAAATAATATTATTGGTGATGTGCATATAAGTATTAAGGATGTGCACTTCAATAATGACGTAACAAATTATCTTTTTGTAGGCAGATATTAATCAAATCACAGTATCATACTAAAATCTACGCCCATTATCATTGTGCAAATATGATATCACCTTTATCAGTGCCTTATTGTTTACAGAGAACTGGAGAAAAAACACGGCATCCACTGCAACTTAACTTTGCTGTTCTCTCTGTACCAAGCTATTGCTTGCGCAGAGGCCAATGTAACCCTCATATCTCCGTTTGTTGGAAGAATTTTGGATTGGTAAGTTGGTTTGTTTTTAGATCTATATGTATAGTAGCTGTGCAAACTGGGTTTTGCAGCCTTTGTTTTTAATTTTTATGGAAAAATTAATCAATTAAGTCAGAGGTGTCATCCTCAACTGCTTGGCTCGTAGTCGCATATATAGCATCGAGTGAGGCGAGTACGCGCGCCCGCCTTCCGAGTTGCTACTTGTTTTTCCCCTATTCATCCAAGTGAGTAGTATCCCAATACCCTTCACAAATCGAACAAATTCCTATTGTTCCTCAGCTTAAAAGTGTATTCCGATTGGCAGCAACGTCGGAAGCACAGGAAGCCAAAGAAACTGCAGTAGCCAGCACGCCATCCAAGCGTGGTGAGTATGGCAACATCATCCCGTGGAACAAAATATCCTTGACAGGCCTTATCCAGCAGTGAACTTCTCAAGACTGAAATTATGAAATCAATTCTCAAATGTTTTGAATGTTGTCAAAAATTATTTAATCTTTACAAAAATATATTAATTTTGTTTAAGGTATGTGGAACACACAAAAAAGACGTATGAGGCTAAGGAAGACCCCGGCGTGGTGTCGGTGACGCGCGTGTACAACTACTACAAGAAGTTCGGGTACAAGACGCAAGTGATGGGTGCCTCGTTCCGGAACACCGGCGAGATCCGCGAGCTGGCGGGCTGCGATCTCCTCACCATCAGCCCCAAACTGCTGCAGGACCTAGCCAACAGCGACCAGCCTCTCAAGAAAGTAAGTGATTATTTTGCTTGCTTTATGGCCCAACGCTGAGGACAGACTATCCGTGACGCACTTTTTAGTTTGTGTAAATAGAACCTATACTATCACATGCAGTAGTAACGCACACGACGCGCCATGGATAATTTTTATGTGCCCCAGACTCGATCGGATAGAAAAGTCTGTGTTGGGCCTATGAGTTATATTAACAGAAGAATATTTACCTATACTTCAAGGAAGGGGATAATAACAATGCGCGGATGAGATCTGTATAGATCTCATCTGCGCATTGTTATTATCCCCTTTCGGCGTTCTTACGCCGCCTGTATAGGCGGCGTAAGAACGCGCCCTTTTCAGCGATGGTATTTTTAATTTTAAGGGTTCTTTACCTAAAGGATGAAATTGGGAGCCCTTTACTAAGCGTCCGACGTCCGTCCGCCTTTCCATTTGTCTGTCATAAGGCTGTGTCTATTGAACCGGAAATTCTCTTTCTCATATTGTTATTTACTACGGTTTCATCTTGAGGATTTACTGGGTATATAGTGCGCATACAGCGCAATTTATTATCGCGCTTTAAATAACAGTGTGTTGAGTGCTGACTGCTGACTAATAAATAGCATTTTACATATTAGGCGAATTCGCATTCGCGTATTATTTGTATAATTAATTACATTAGATATATTTATATATGTATAATGTACTAATTAATTGCGATATTTTTCCAGGTACTTGACCCTAAACTTGCGGAACAATCAGACATCGAAAAAATATCCCTGTCCGAAGCTCAATTCCGTTGGCACCTCAATGAGGACCAGATGGCTACCGATAAACTCTCCGACGGCATCCGGAAATTCGCCGCCGACACCAGAAAACTGGAGTCTCTCATCAAGACCCTCCTGGCTAAGAAGTAAAACTCACAAAATAGATTTAAGAATAAGTGTTTCAATGCTCAGTTCAACCCAATTGTTATTTGAGTTTGTTGTTGCCTTTCATTTTATTTTTAACATGTGTTAAATGTCAAGGATGTACTCTCAGGTAATATTATTTATTTTACGTAATAAAATATTTATGCCATGTGTGTATGAAAAGTCAATAAGTACCTAAGGTTTGTACTTACTGTAAAAGAAATGAACGTATAAAAATGTGATGTTGATCTCCTGTTTTGCTCAGAAGGTAATCTTTGACATTATTACACATTTTGTTAAATTCGTAATTTTTTGTTCTTTGTACGTGTATCTATTATATTAATGATATTATTATAAAATTGTTATAATATTTGAGACATTTAAAAAGCGGGACCAGGTAATCATTCCTATATTTTATGTAAGTATATTCTATGTTAATTTTTGGAAAAGGTTTACATATTTTTTCATTAATAAAATCAAGTAAGTATTAAAACTTTTTATGGCCGTCAATATAACCCTATACCGGTTTTTCTTTTGTGACTATAATACATAGGGCGCACTGTAAGTTTCCGGAACTGGCCACTTACATAAACAATATTTAAAAATTTATTGCAACATTTGAAAATAGAACTCTTTGACTGTAGAATGCAGTTTGTTTCATTTGACTGTCTTTTGTTTTTACCTTGTGGCGCCATTTAAAAAATTGTGTGTCTGCATCAACATGGATTTAACTCGGGAAAATTTTCGTAGTATGATTTTCTACGATTTTAAGTGTAATTTGACAGCTCAACAGAGCATCGCTCGGCTTGAAACAGCTTGTGGCAATGAAGCACCATGCAAGCGTGGTCGTATCAATCTCAGTGACGAATCTCGCGATGGTCGGCCGTCCACCGCTGTGACCAACAAAAACATCGATGCTGTGCGCCGTATGATTGAAACAGACAGGCATGTGACCTACCATGAAATTCGCGCATCCTAAGAAATAGGCATGAGTCAAATACTATTAATCCTACACAAACATTTGGGTGTGAGAAAGCTGTGCTCGCGGTGGATCCCACACAACTTGACCGAGGCTCAAAAAACGGACCGCGTCACTTGGTGCAGTGCCATGCTTACCAGATTCAACGAAGGTGCGTCAAATTTGGTGTGGGACATAGTAACAGGTGACGAAACATGGATTTATTGCTACGATCCCAAAACAAAGCAGCAATCGAGCGTATGGGTCTTTCAAGATGAGCCGAAACCAACCAAAGTGGCGCGCGTGAAAAGTGCATCTAAGCGGATAATTGCTTCTTTTTTTAATAAAACTGGACACGTGGCTACTGTTGCTTTAGAGAATCGTCGTACAGTGAATAGTGACTGGTACACGACCATTTGTTTGCCGGAAGTTATTGACGAACTCCGTAAAAATAACCGTAAACGCCGTATCATCCTGCATCACGACAATGCTAGTTCTCACACGGCCAGACAGACAAACGACTTTTTGAAGGCGAAAAATGTAGAACTTATTAGTCATCCTGCATACAGTCCCGACCTGGCACCTTGTGACTTTTTTCTGTTCCCAAAAATTAAGAACCAATTACGCGGTCAACGATTTTCATCACCAGAAGAGGCTGTCGAGGAGTATGAAAAACACGTTTCAGAGGTCACCACAGAGGAGTGGCACAAAAGTTTTCAAAACTGGTTTCATCGAATGAAAAAGTGCATAGACGCCAAGGGAGATTATTTTGAAAAACAATAAATTAATTTTGTACCTTTAATAGTATTTTTTCATATTCATTCCGGAAACTTATAGTGCGCCCCACGTATAAACTAAAAGGTGCTGCGTTCTGACGGGAACTAAATTACACCGTATCGCTAACTACATTCAGTCTTATTATAAAACGAGGACTAACGTTAGTACCAGGTTTAAACCATTATCCATCCAAAACAAATTAACAACAGTTGACCAAACGTCAAAGTGATAAGTGTCGACTTATTTTGGCCGGATAATGGCTTAAACCAGGTACTAAAGTTAGTCCTCGTTTTATAATAAGATTGATTGAGTTTATATTTCTTTGAATACTTTGCAGAGTGCGACTTCTGTACGTAAGTAATAGTACTTATTCTGTGACCATACCTGACTCGGGAATCAATAACCTTTTACCTGTTACGTACAGAAAATGCGGTTATCAATAAACAAATATATTTCTTGGAAATACATTAATGAATTGGAAGGATGCTTAAGAGCCCGACATATGCCAGGCGGCGTGGCCATACAAACGCGGATGGTCTAAACGCGTTGGCTACTTTGGATATTTTCGTTTTTTAGGAATATTCAAGGGTTATTCGAAAAAGAAAAACATATGATGGCTGCCTCATCTGTAATGCAATAATAATCAAAAGTTTCAAGGTTAATTTTAATGTATTTGGTGAATAATACTATATACCGAGTAAATTAGACGTGATTTGGAGGCAACTTTGCAATTTTTTTCTATCGAGATTATTTAACGCAATCGTGTTTTTGAGTCATATAGTTACCAGAGTTAGTCCTGAACTTTGCTGCATTTTTATTTCAACTTGAGTATTGAATTATTATTGATATAACAGTCAACCATGCAAAGCAGTGTGAGGTAGTATGGACCTTTAACTACAATATTTTTGAAGATCTAGGTGTAGTTTTGTAAACTAGGTAGATTCCACTCGCGCTTCGCTCGCGTTAAGGGCTCTGTTCGACCTAGTGACAAAAGGGAACTTTTATACATAGACTCACTCGTGTGTCTGTCTGCCGTTTGTCACTGTTGATTTTGGCACCTTTTTAGTGTTATATAACCTGTAGGCGACAGTTGGGTCAGGCCAGTGAAAAAACTGCATCGGTAAAAAAATAACGTGTAGATACAGCACAAAACAATAATTGATAAAATACAAGAAAAAACAAAAAAATCCTAGCTGCGTTTTTCTAGCACGCGGACTGAAGACCAAAGTTCTAAATTTAAACTAAGCGCGTCGCTAACATGACCTTAAAATATACAATTTGTACGTAAATGTACAATTTGTATGTAACGTGTGTTTACCTATAAAATTGGCGTTCTTTTCCGCTTGCCATAATTACTATGATTTTCATTTACAGTTTTTTTACTTAAACTTGAAAGCGGCCTAGGTATATTATTAAAATTCTGCATGCATAAAATTTTTTTGTTTCCTGAATTTAATTATTGAAAAATGCTCATGAAAAGAACTCGTTTCAAATGTTGTCTGTTTTGATCAAAAAAGTCGTCATATTTCTAACTTTTTCTAAATTTGCGCGTAATCAAGCTTACCTACTGTTGTCCGTAAATACATACATGCAAAATTTCACTTTATTTGAAATCATCAAACCCGAAATGATACTAAAAACGTTAGTATGAAAAATTCTATTTACCTACTCGAAATTCTCTATAGAAAACGCCATTTTCATAGGTAAGGACCCAATATATATATTTACGTAATTTGTACGTTTTTGCGTGAGTTAAATATAGCTATTGGGTGTTTTGAGTTGAAGTTTACTTTTGGTTACAAATCAAAAAATTAAAACAAAACGCTGACTGATCCATGGTGGTTCCGTTCATCTATTGTTGGAGACAGTCAGTTCCGTGTATTGATGGGCTGAATCACCCCTTTAAGGCTCCAGAACGATCAAAATTTCACAGTGTATAATCTCACCTGACACCCTATCTAGCCAAAAGGAGGTCAATGTCACAGAGCATAGTAACAACCCCAAAACTGCGACATGAACATAGATACATATTATCACGCCTTTATCCCTGACGGGGTAGATAGAGCCTAGGGCCATAAGACCAAAGGGCCACATTTAGCGTACCTACTTATTAAAATTAGAACAATTGTGTTATTTCAAGTCATCATCTATACATATAATAAAACAGTAAAAATATTTTGTCTGTACATTTAGAATTTTTGACTGAAATGGATAGAGGGACACTTAAAAAGAATAATAGAAAGCAAAAAAATTTTTTTCGAATTTCTTGTCTGTCTGTCTGTCTGTCTGTCTGTCTGTCTGTCTGTCTGTCTGTCTGTATGTATGATCACGATTATCTCCGAAAATACTCAACCGATTTACTTTAAACTTTCACCAATTGCTTTGTTTTAACTCAGCAAAACATCTAAAGTTTGTTTCATCAAAATCGGTTCATTAAAAAAAAAGTTATCGTCATTTGATTAAACTCAAGGCATTAGTTTGCCTGCAAATATACACGGTGAATTTTTTATCGTTTTGGCCCCTTAAAGGGGTGACTCAGACCATCAAAATGAACAACTTTTCCCATGGGAACAATGCTGGGAACTCAAAAAAAAAATCGACATTCCCATACAAACTGGCCGGGCGGCGGGACTCTTTTTTATGGAAATGACGAATTTTTTTTGAGTTCCCAGCATTGATCCCATAGAAAAAGTTGTTCATATTGATGACCTGAGTCACCCCTTTAAGGGTCCAAACTGTTCCTGAGGGATGGACACTAACGGCGGCGGCGTAGCCGCGGGCAAACGGCAAACCAACCGAAACTGCTGCGCCTAGAAACTTGAAATTTGGTACAGGGGTTCTTTTAATGATGTGAGTGAGCGCTAAGAAAGGATTTTTAAGAAATTTAACTTCTAAAGGGGTAAAATTTATATGGAATTTTGTCATTTCTGGACTTAGAATATGAAAGTAGGTATATAAGTTCTCGATTAAAATTAAAAAAGATGTGTGTAGGTAGATGAAATTTGCAAAATTCCCCTCTTAAGGGGTAAAATGGGGGTGGGTGGGTGGTATAAACTTTGTATGGAAATTTTCTCATTTCTGGACTTAGACGTATGAAAATAAGTATATCAGTTCTAGGTTACAATTAAAAATATCTGTGTAGGTAAAATGGACGATATCTTCCCCTGAAGGGGTGAAATAGCGGGGTAAAGATTGTATAGGAATTTACTTATTTCTAGACTTAGAAGTATGAAAATAGGTAAACAAATTCACGATTACAATTGAAAAAGATCTGTGTAGGTCAACTGGAAAAAAATCCCCCAGAAGGGGGGTAAAGTTTGTTTGGATATTTTCTCATTTCTGGACTATGAAGTATGAAAATAAATAGGTATGTAAGTTCTCGATTACAATTAAAAAACATATATGTGGGTGAAATGGACAAAATTCACTCCTAATGGGGTAAAATGGGAGGGTAAAGGTTTTATGGAAATTTTCTCATTTCTGTACTTAGAAGTATAAGTAATATCCATACTACCATACTAATATAAATGCGAAAGTAACTCTGTCTGTCGTTTTTTTATGCTTCAACCATTGAACTGATTTGGATGAAATTTGGTACGGAGGTGTCAGGCCCGAGGAAGGACATAGGGTATGTTTGACTCCGGGAAATTCTACTGTTCCCGAGGGATCGACACTAACGCGGGCGGAGCCGCGGGCAACAGTTAGTCATTATATAAGCGTTTTCCTGGTTGCATCATCAGTTGTGATGCGTCGGAGTCCGGGGTCCGCTATAATAGACCAGAATTCTAGCTGCAATATATAATAAAACATAGTTTTTAAGCCCTGCCGCATGCTTGACACCATTTCTTAAGTGGCTCCAGAACTGCTGAAAAATAATTTTGTGAATTGAGTACCTAAAAGTATTTGCCCGCCCGATGTCATCGTTAAGCAGGCTGGCGAGTTAACAAGGCGGAGTGGGACAATGGGACGCCACCACAATACCAGATACCGCCTGCTGAAAAATTACCACCGGTAGGCAATCTGCCCTGGCCAGTCTGGAAGTATTTAAGTAGACTGCGGGCTGGTGATGGTAGATGCCACGAAAATAGAGTTAGGTGGGGTTTCTCCAACAATAGTGAGTGCGACTGTGGTGCTATCCAATCTATGGGTCACCTCTTGGTGTGGTCAGAAAGCCCAAATTGTTGTTCTCAGCAAGATCTGAATGAGGCAAACGAACGGGCAATCATGGTAGCAAAACGCTGGTCGAAACATATTTAATGTGTAGGTATAGATAGCCATTTTAATTTTCGACAGAAGAAAAAGTACAGGGATAATAAAAGAGGTAAAGTAAAAAACTTTTATCGCGAACGTCAGATTAATCCGGCAAATATTTAAATATACGACGCCCGCGGAATGGACACATAAATATTATATTTTCGTTTCCATTCCGCGGGCAACAGAAAGAAAAACAGGTTAAAAAATGCCTAAATGAACAAAGAAAGCTTAATTTTGGATATTACGTGGACAAGCCTCAGGGAAAAGCTTAATTTCAAATTGTCGACCAAAATTTTCTCTCCGCCATCATGAAAAAAAGGTTAAATTCAGTTTTTTCTCGGTTTTTCATTGAGATATGATAATTTTTATGCAATAGGTACCCTTTTTTGCTTTTTTACGATCTACCCTTGTATTTCCCAATGTATATAATGACTGGACTATCGTGTAAATTCAAAATGTGCTCATAAAATATGATGTAACTATTCCATTTAAAACTTTTGACTTTAACTTGTCTACTAAAATACCAACCCGTACCTACTTAGCACTTAATTATAACCCGGGTACCAGGGGCCGGAAGTCGTCCCGGGGTCTGGATAGATTGTGTAGTGAAACCTAAAACTACACAGTTGAAGTCGCGGGAAATAGAACGAAGAAACTGACTTAGTCAGTTTCTTTTTCGACCAGTCAGTCCGACTGGTCGATCAACGCACAGCTAAACTCCTGGATCTAGAAGCATGGGATTCTACTTGGATTGTATGCAAACGTTTCTTTAATGACTAAGTTTGTTTTTTGGAAATTTTTCCTCTAAGGGGGATTTTTCCTCTAATTAATATAAGGGCTGAAAGTTTTTATAAAACTATGGAAATTTTTAAGTTCAATGCAAAAATAATAAGTATACATGACATACGAATTCCCTGGCAATATTTTAATATCGGAATCAGAATCTCTAATAGAATATAGAGACTCGGAAGAAAAAATGTATAAAATGTAAGAAAAAGCAAATTCTTGCAAATTCACTTTTCAGCTGGTCAAATGTCTATGGTTCCAATTGTTTTCTTCATAAATTACCTTTCTAGGCTTCCGTACCCAAAGGGTAAAAACGGGACCCTATTAATATGGCTCCGCTGTCCGTTTGTCTGTCACCAGGCTGTATCTCATGACCCGAGATATTTGGACGGTTGAAATTTTCACAGATCATGTATTTCTAATAACAACAAATACTAAAAATATCTCTTCAATACAACAAACGTGACTTTATTTGGTCGTTTTTGTTCATATTGATAACGGCAACAGGTAGACGCTTCAAATATTAACATAATATTGAATTATATTATTCACTTTAAGTAGGTATAATAGGTAATTAATAAAAAAAAAATATATATAAGGCCCCATAAACATAAACGTACATGATTTTTTTGCTGTTTTTATAGATAACTAGCTGTTGCCCACGGCTCCGCCCGCGTTAGTGTCGATCCCTCGGGAACAGTAGAATTTCCCGGAATCAAACATACCCTATGTCCTTCCTCGGGCCTCACACCTCCATACCAAATTTCATCCAAATCAGTTCAATGGTTGAAGCGTAAAAAACGACAGACAGAGTTACTTTCGCATTTATAATATTAGTATTTGTATGGAAGTATGGATATTATTTATACTTTTAAGTCCAGAAATGAGAAAATTTCTATAAAACCCTACTCTCCCATTTTACCCCTTTAGGAGTGAATTTTGTCCATTTCACCCACATATATGTTTTTTAATTGTAATCGAGAACTTACATACCTATTTATTTTCATACTTCATAGTCCAGAAATAAGAAAATTTCCAAACAAACTATTTCCCCCTTCAGAGGGTTTTTTTTTTTCGGTTGACGTACACAGATCCCTTAAAAAAAAAAATGAATTTATTTACCTATTTTCATACTTCTAAGTCTAGAAATAAGTAAATTCCTATACAATCTTTACCCCGCTATTTTACCCCTTCAGGGGAACATGTCGTCTATTTTACCTACACAGATATTTTTAATTGTAACCTAAAACTTATATACTTATTTTCATACGTCTAAGTCCAGAAATGAGAAAATTTCCATACAAAGTTTATACCATCCACCCACCCCCATTTTACCCCTTAAGGGGGGAATTTTGCAAATTTCGAGCATCGATCGAATCGAGCACTTATATACCTACTTTCATAGTTCTAAATCCAGAAATGAGAAAATTCCATATAAATTTTACCCCTTTAGAAGTGATTTTTTTTTAAAAACCTTTCTTAGCGCTCACTCACATCATTAAAAGAACCCCTGTACCAAATTTCAAGTTTCTAGGCGCAGCAGTTTCGGTTGGTTTGCCGTTTTTCCGCGGCTACGCCGCCGTAAGTATCCATCCCTCAGGAACAGTTTGGACCCTTAAATAACTCAGGTCATCAATATGAACAACTTTTTCTATGGGACCAATGCTGGGAACTAATAAAAAATACGTCATTTCCTTAAAAAAGAGTACCGCCGCCCGGCCAGTTTGTATGGGAATGTCGATTTTTTTTAGTTCCCAGCATTGTTCCCATAGGAAAAGTTGTTCATTTTGATGGTCTGAGTCACCCCTTTAAGGGTCCAAAACGATAAAAAATTCACCGTGTATATTTGCATTCAAACTAATGCCTTGAGTTCATTCAAATGACGATAACTTTTTTTTTAATGAACCGATTTTGATGAAACAATCTTTAGATGTTTTGCTGAGTTAAAACAAAGCAATTGGTGAAAGTTTGAAGTAAATCGGTTCAGTATTTTCGGAGATAATCGTGATCATACATACAGACAGACAGACAGACAGACAGACAGACAGACAAGAAATTCGAAAAAAATTTTTTTGCTTTCTATTATTCTTTTTAAGTGTCCCTCTATCCATTTCAGTCAAAAATTCTAAATGTACAGACAAAATATTTTTACTGTTTTATTATATGTATAGATGGTACGGAACCCTTCGTGCGCGAGTCCAACTCGCAATTTTGCCAGTTTTTTGAACATTTAATTTAGGCATTATGATTCCGTTACAAAACGTAAGTCTGGACGCATAAACGTGTTCAGGATAACTTCATACTTTGTCATGACATAAGTTTGTTGTATTATTCCAAAAAATAATTGGGAGCAAATAGGAGATGAAAGTTTGTATGAAACTAAGTATTTTTTGTAGTACGCAAACATCATTATTGTAAGAGCGCTTATCTCTCTGTCATCGGAGCGTATTTTCGATTACACCCTGAAATAAGATAAGTTTAATCCGGGGTTGACTTGGGGACCTGGATAGGCTCGAGTAGGTGTCACGGTCAATCGACCATGCTCACCCTGGTGTCAGAGTTCTTCGGAACCGCCTCTTGGCCTGCATCATAAAGCCGAATGGTCTGGGGTGCGGTGGTTGCAGGTATGGCATCGAGTACGGGCGCCCGGCCTCCCGAGCTTCTACGTACCTACACCTACTTACAACAAATTCTTAACCTTCCCCTGCTTAAAATTGCTTCCGATGGGCAGCAGCGTCGGAAACACAAGAAGCCAAGAAACTGGGTTCGCCAACCCGCCTGCCAAGCGTGGTGAGTATGACAATATCCTCCCATAAAATGAAAAAGCCTTGAGAGAGGCCTTAGTCCAGAAGTAGACTTCAACGGCTGGAATTATAAAGCCGAAATCCACGCGGAAGAAGTAGTGAAAAACAGCTAGTGTGTTTATAATGTCGTCATCGTTATAGAAGATCCCTATTAGGTATTTAATTAATTATCTATGTATTTTTTAATTCGTTGACAACATATTTTTAGAGAGCCGGCCTAGTCTCTGCAAGGTCGGCGTGAATGTGCTTAAATAGTGCGACGACACAAACTTTGAAGCTTATGTGATAGTATCAGTCAGCCGGTGAGTATAAGCAGTATATGATGAGGGTTTAGAGTAGATATAGGATAGTACGCGACTAGGGCAAGCGGCCGCGCACCGTCCTGTAATCAATACAGTGCTCTACTTCCAACGGCCTTCTCTGCCGCCTGCCGCAACAGCCTCCCGCTTATGCTTGGTGCCTAATGCGATCGATGTGCATTATGCGTTAATATCACATTAAAATGCTTTACAACACACTTAAGCATATTGTCTTGAGAAAAAATATGTATTCTTAATATACATACTAGTGTGATTTGTCCCCATATATTTATACCTATCGTCAGCGTGCTAGTTGGCTCGCGGAAATTTTATCAATTAACTGTGAGGTGTGTTTCAATTAGCTGTTCCATGTTTGTTTTGTATACGATGCTATGATACCTATCTAATTATGTTATGCCATTATTTTAAATGCAATACTAAAGTAAGTAATTCATAAATAACGAAAAAGGCGGAGTTTTTCCTTAGATGTAGAGACAAGGGAACTTGTCGTTTCAATAATGTTCTTCAATTATGAGTGATGCTTCATTTTGCGAGGTTTCAGAACAAATTTCATCTCGCCTCGTCTGCGCTGAATTTCATAGATGGGTAAAATAGGGTGAGGGGTAGAGTGGGGGCGGAGTCTTGATATTGACCTAGATGTTCATTCAGAGTTCGGTCGATGCGAAACTTGACATCTGCGCGTTCCTGCGTTTTGTATTTTTCGATTTAACGTGTATTAAATTCGTCCTCCTCTTGTTTTATTTCTTAAACTGAATCGTTCACTTTTGAAGTCCATTGGTATGTAAAGTTTAATAAGACACGAGCTGGATCTCGTGTTACTCTACATACCCAGTTGACCTATTCAGTCGTTGAGTGTAATGTGCTGTGCGATGGTTGACGTGCCCCGTGCCATCCTCTCGGTAGATAGCGTCAGTAACATGAGCAAACATCGATTCGTGCTAAAAAAATAAGGTTTATAAAAAGCTGAAGATGGAGAAGCCCAAAACTCAGACTCCCGCAGTGACCTGCATGAAAAAAAATCCTGCTTTGGATGTAAACTTTTCCAATGTGAGTACCTACCTGCGTATCCATCTGTTTCATTGTAGGTGGTAATATGTGGTTTTTTAAACCTTTACACTGTTGAATGATGTACGTATCTTGCAATTTTAAATTATCATTTCATAAATTTGTTTATTGATTTAGCTTTCCATTTTAACAGTAAGAATATAGGTTAGTTTTTGTGTGTGTACCTACCTCAGTGGCCACATTGGTATTAGATATTTTTAAGTTGCCTAATAAAGGCAGCTTCTGCATTTTTTTTCGGCATAATTCTGTATTTATTTTTTATAATCGCCGAGTTAATTATCTGACGTCAATTTAAATTAAACTATATACAGTAAATAAGATGAGTTTTAAGAATTAAGTGAATTAAATAGTAATGTGGAGATTTCCCATGCATAATTGTGTGCTACCAAATCGCAAATTTCACGCTTGTGTGTATCTTTAGTTCCAAGAAGAAAGAGGAGAGGAACCGGCAGCTGAAGACATGGAGCCAGAACGCGGGAACTGGACGGGTCGCTTTGACTTTCTTTTATCACTGTTGGGATATTCCGTGGGCTTGGGAAATGTTTGGCGCTTCCCATATCTCTGCTACAACAATGGCGGAGGTAAGTAACATTTAGGTATTTGTTATCGACTACCAAATAAGGATTTTAAGTAGGTTGCTGGTTTACGGTAGCGATTTTTCCTCTGTGATAGTGCCAATTAAGATATAATCATGAGAATTAAGTATAGGTCATTTCGGAAGTAGGAACGAATGAAGAATGATACTGATTATTTCTTTACGTCTGTAGGCTGAAAAGCGACAAGACTTCAATTTATTTGCTCCGATCAATCTGACACGCTAGCGCGCGTAATCTTTCTTTGCGATGCGTTTGGAGTTGTTATCATAGCACACGCAAATCATTTTTGTATGAAAATAAAATTATCCATCCAACAAATTATCAAATGTCGTAGAAGAAACGTTGCTGTTTATGATGTTAACAATGTAGTTCTGCGAGGTTATAAGTATTTTTCAAGTAACCCTGTTTATGTATGACGTGAATTAAGAAGCCAAAATGGGCATCTCTTGGATAGGCATGTAACATCCTCGTCTTCATCGTCATTTACCATCAGGAGAGATGGGAGACAATGCCTACTCCAATACTTAGTAAAAAAGGCTCTATTTTAACTTTGTTATCTTCCATGCTGGTCTGGGAGAAAAGGAAATACGTACTTAGAATATATCAGCTGCTACTCTTCCCGCGCAGATCGTAAAAGCAGATCGAGGGAATGGGCAAAAATGTGAGGAGCCTTGTTAGTAGGCGATGCGGCTAGCAACACATCAATATTTTGATTTCGTTTTCCGCTCAATGCGCACGAACATGCTAAAAATGTGGCCTTCAGCCTGGGAAATAGACGTTATATCTTTGACTATCCTTGGTCAGACTATACTTCAAATACTACTATTTGAAGTATTGTCTGACTAAGGACTTCTTTCGTTTTGGGACTTTATTTACATTAAAAGTATCTGATGCATATGAATTTTCAGGCGCATTTCTCATACCGTTTACGGTAATGCTCATAATAGCGGGTCTCCCGCTCATGTTCATGGAGCTGTCTTTTGGTCAATACGCGGCGCTTGGCCCGGTGGCCGTCTACAACAAATTCTGTCCCCTCTTCCAAGGACTGGGTTACGGCATGGTCATCGTGTCAAGCATCGTCATGCTGTACTACAACCTCATTATCGCCTGGACTATTTACTACATGGCCGTATCATTTGCGAGCATTTTTTACCAATTACCTTGGCAAAATTGCGACGCCGATTGGAGCACACAGTGTAAGTCAATTTATTTAAAACTAATTAGAGAGAGCTTATGTAACTGTATCAAGGTGTGAACGACTGTGTTGATATTGTGGTATGTGAGCAAGAGAAACATAGGGATTGAAACCAAAACCAATGACAACCAATACAGTATATTTCACTTGTCCACACCTGACTTTATTCGCGTTTGACCAGACATCGGACCCTCGGTAATCCGGCCTCTATCTAATCCGGCGAACCTTGTAATTAGACATGCCTGTAATTTTACCAAAATAATTAATAACTAATACCTACTGTTGTTTTAGTTTGAATGTGATCCTATAATAGCGACCTATCGTGCATTATTTGCTGTTTATTCATTGCTTATCACATAAAATACCTAGTTACTGTCTTCACAAACAATGAAAAACGTAAAATTTTGGTGAGCTGAAATCGTAATGAATCCTTTAGCTGTAGTTTGGCAAGTGAATAAGGCGTAGGCGTTGCCTGATCTCCGCCGCACATGACAAGAGGGCTGGCTGCTTTTTCGCACAAAGGATAAGCGTCGCTATCCAGCTAGGGAATGCAGCCAGCATTCTTGCCAACTTGCCATATGGACAAGAATTTTTAGATTTTTAAGTTGAGTTTTATTTATGTATGTATGTAATTTGATGGTACCTAGGTTAGCTTATTTGTTTTATTTTTAGTTTGTATGGTATACTTATATATAATTATAAAAATCTTTGAATGTTATAGGCGTAGGTAAATTGCATTTACACATTTAACATAGTACGTCATATAATATGATGTGTATATTTCAGTCAGACATTCATCGTATATTGTAATTGTTAGATAACAATGTTCCCTTTCCCAAAAAAAAACAGAGTAGGAGGGTTTGTGACAGTAAGTATTCTATAATCCGGCAAATTCGATAGGTAGTCCAATGTCGGACTATCGAATTTGCAAAATGCTTGTGGAATAAGCAGGGGTCCACTGTGTTTTATTTCAATTCATATAGATAAGTAGTACTTATAGTGGCGAGCTCCGTGGCGCAGTGGTTAACACGCCAGCCTGCGACACGACGTCCCCGTGTTCGATCCCCGGTCAGGTCAACATGGAAAATGATCTTTTTCAGATTGACCTGGGTCTTGGATGTTTATCTATTTATGTATTTGTTATAAAATACAGTATCGTTGAGTTAGTATCCCATAACACAAGTCTCGAACTTACTTTGGGGCTAGCTCAATATTTGTGATTTGTCCGTACATATTTATTTATTTTAAGTAGGTATGTAAGTCACTCGGGTTAATATAAACTCATATACACATACACAATTGTAAATGCAGCAACAGCAGTATGTGGAATTACGAAAAGGAGAAACTGTAAGGAAACTAAGAATGTATGGTGGGATGCAGAATTCAGAAAGTTGTGAGTGCAAAAAAGAAAGCATGGAAGGATTGGTTAGCTATGCGAGCTGACCTGAAAAAGCAAAAAGTAACGGGTGAGGATGTGAAAGCGGCTAAGGATGTATACAAGAAGTTGAATGTAAGTGTGAAAGAAATTGTAAAGAAGAAGAAAGACCAAGAACAGGATGAATTCGACGTCAGGCTGTCCCAAGATTTCAAAACGAATATAAAATATTTTTGGAAGTCAATAAGAAGGGCTAGAGGGAAAGCTTCGACCTCAGAGCTAACTAAGATTAGGGACATGAGTGGAAACGTTATAAATGATGATACGGGTATTTTAAATAGATGGAGAGAGTATTTTGAAAGTTTGTATGAAAAAGATGAAGTAAGAATAAATATGTCTGATAACGGAATGCAAGAAAGTGATAGTAGAGAGAATGATAATGAAATAAGTATCGAAGAAGTTGTAAAAGGATTAAATGAAATGAAAATGGGAAAGAGTGGTGGGTTTGACAGAATAACTGTCGAAATGCTGAAGGCTGGACAGGGCGTTGTGGTGAGTCAACTGTGTCACCTTTTCAATTTATGTTTTAATAAAAGCGTTGTACCCGCAGATTGGTGCAAGGCAGTCATTGTGCCACTATATAAAGGGAAAGGGTCACAGCAAGATTGTAAAAACTATCGTGGCATTAGTCTTCTCAGCGTGGTCGGCAAATTGTATGCAAAGGTGTTGAGTGAAAGGGTTATGAAAGATACAGAGAGCAAGATATGGGATGTACAGGCGGGTTTCAGAAAAGGGATGGGATGTATGGATCAGGTCTTTTCCTTGCGATGCATACTAGAGAAATTTTTGGCCAAAGAACAAAAAGTGTATTGCGTTTTCGTGGACCTGGAAAAGGCCTATGACAGAGTGGTGAGGAATGAATTGTGGTCAACACTGTCTGCGTATGGGGTAAAGGGTCGTCTGATACGAGCGCTGAAATCCCTTTATAATTGTTGATTCCAGCGCTTGCGTTAGAATAAACGCGGACTACACAGACTCCTTTAGCATCGAGAAAGGGGTTAGGCAAGGATGTGTAGCTTCACCCTGGCTATTTAACCTGTACATAGACAGTTGCTTAAAAGGTTTGAAAGAAAGTGAATGTGGTATAAGAATGAATGAGTTACTTATCAAATGCCTCCTATATGCCGACGACCAAGTAATACTTGCGTCGTCAGAGGAGGACTTACAGAAGATGGTAACAGTTATGAATGATGAGTTAAAGAAGAAAGGCATGAAAATGAATGTAAGTAAGACGAAAGTCATTGTTTTTGAACGGGATGAAAGTATAACAGGATGTAATATTTTTATAAATGGAGAAAGAGTAGAACAAGTGAAAGATTTCGTATAATTAGGTTGTGTATTTACGAGAGATGGAAGACACGAAAGTGATATTGAGAATAGGGTGGCTGCAGGTAATCGAGTGAATGGGGCACTACATTCCTTTATGAATAGCAGAAAAGTGTCCGAGAAGGCGCGTCTGGCTGTCCATGATGGAGTGTTGCTGCCAACTCTGATGTATGGTAGTGAAAGTTGGGTATGGCAGAAAAAGAATGAAAGCAGAATAAATGCAGTTGAAATGCGAGCGTTAAGAAGTATATGTGGAGTAAATATGAAAGATCGTTTACGAAATGATGTAATAAGGGATCGGTGTGGAGTGAAAGACGATATAGTGTCAAAAATTGAGAAAGGAATGTTGAGATGGTTTGGACATGTAGAGAGGATGGATGAAAAGAGACTTACGAAAGGTATATATACGGCACATGTGGTTGGGACAGTCGGTCAGGGCCGGCCTCGACGAACGTATCGTGACCAAATTGCAAAGGTTCTTGCAAAAGGAGAAATAAGGAGTACCCGAAACCGGCGAGCATGCATGAAAAGAGTGATGGATGTAGATGAAGCAAAAGAGATTTGTAAGGATCGTAGCAAGTGGAGATCTATAGTCTCTGCCTACCCCCATGGGAAAGAGGCGTGATAATATGTATGTATGTATGTATGTATATACACATGCATGTAAGTATTTGAGATTTATTATTCACCATAATTTCTAGATGTCTCAACAGATTTAGACGTATTCTATCTTTAGAATCCTTACACCCCCTGAGTGACATGGGAAATGCATTTTAGGCAGAGCAGAGGTGTTTTTATGTTGTTTAAAAAAACATGTTCGTACAGTGCGTTACGCCACCCGGTAGTTACGCCACTGTGATCGTAAATGTACATATATGTTTGAACAACGTATATTTTCAGTTTGTTACTCATATGAGGAGGCTGACGAATGCGAAGCCAAAAATGGAACGTACTACTTAAGGAAGTGCTTCAATCAGACGTACGCCGCCCTTAACAACATTGCCGCTTTAGCTGAGGTAGCGCTGCGCCGTCCTCCTGCCGAGGAGTATTTCACGTTAGTATTCTTTTCTTGAAATCCGTAAAACTATATTTTTAGCATATTTTTGCGATCTTGGTAGTTGGGGACTTTACGATTTCCAATGGGCCAAATATTTCGTGGGTCCAGGGATACACACGCATAATATGTGTATCTGTAGAGGCAATTGAAGCCACACTGAAAGTCGACGGTTCAAAAATATTATTTTATAAAAATTTAAGTTCTTCACACGATTTCTCATCTAATATTATAATTTCAGTAATCAAGTTCTTGGACTTTCTAACGGCATTGAAGAAACGGGTAGAATTCGCTTGGGGATGGCGGTGTGCTTGCTGGCTGCCTGGATCATCGTCTTTTTGTGTTTGTGCAAAGGAGTGCAGTCGTCGGGAAAGGTACGTATACCATCACATACCTACATGCACCGGCGGCTCCAGCGTCGACTTCCAAGTCGTCATATTATAAGTTTTACTCGACTGACCCAGAACCAAAGGAGGGTAATTTTTAAGTGTGAGGTGTCTTCAGATTCAAGTTTTCCCCGAAGTATAGTAGCCTATTTGACGTCAGCAAAAATTCAATATGGCGGACGTTAACTGACAAAAGGGGCAGTCTAGTTGTTTTCAATAATATTTCATGTTATCTGCAGGCCACTTCAAACAGTTTTTGTGTGTCGCATAGAGGTGTACGCACGTCCACATCGTTATTACCTAATCCAAGAACCGCTTAGGTACACGATGAGTTTAATTTCTACTTAATTATTTAAAGTCATCTATCTAATATAAGTATACCTATACCCTACACGTAATAATAAATATACCCTACGTAAAGGTACTTATTATTATTTATAGGATGCATTAACCACTGTAGAAATACGGATAAAACGATTATTCCATAGGTGGTGTACTTTACTGCACTCTTCCCTTATGTGGTGCTGGTGATCTTATTCTTCCGCGGTGTGACATTGCCGGGTGCTTCTACTGGCATTCTCTTTTACCTCACACCGGACTTCAGTCAACTTGCTAACGCACAGGTACTTAACCATATTATTTACTACCTACCAACCGTTGGGTTTCGAGAATTTTTATTAGCTTCAAGTGAGCTTTAGCAACCTGTATAGGTAACATCACGAAAGGGACGATATGAGGGACTTTCATATTGCTTGATAGGCCGCGTTTTGCATGCATAGCCTGAAGGGTTCATCTGAGAAACTATGGAAAAGCCTTTGGAGAGCATCAACCCCTTATCTTTTGCTGGGATCATATTTTGTACATCTCAAGCATTTACGCTTGTTTGTTTAGATTTAAGAGTTGATATAGCAACCTATTCAACCTACCTGAAAGAAATCGTTAATATTTTTAGGTGTGGGGAGACGCAGCTGTGCAAATTTTCTTTGCTCTGAGTCCTGCTTGGGGAGGGCTAATCACACTCTCTTCATACAACAAGTTTTCCAACAACTGCTATGTGTAAGTATTTTGCGTAAATTCTTGGCTTAAGGTAACATATCATAGGTACCAGTACATATTATGTAGGTAACTAGGTAGTACAAATTTAACCCCTTCTTTTATTTAATTTTTGACATTTTTAATAATTCCACCGCCGACCAGACCTGATCTATTACGTAATAACCTAGGATATGGAAATTTCTCTATATTTATTACTTAAAATCAATGTTCTAGCTGCTAGTTTTAATAATATGCCTTCGATTCTATAGCTGCTCAGGGGTTTACAACTTCCACGTGCTAGTTAAGAACTTAGTTTAGTATATTATCCTAGTTTTAAATAAAGAAACCGCACTTCAATCCGCCCTGTTTAGGTATGATTATAGATCACACGTATAGACAGACAATGACAGACATAAACCCCCCTAGTCCAGGCCTACCTATTTGATCTAAACCTATTTCATTATCATTCACCATCATTTCAGTCGTAAAAAATCAACGGTTGGACCTCTATTCATCCTTTGGAGAGGCAAAGGCCTCTTCTTAGGATTTTTCATGCCTTGGGAGGATTTTGCCATACTTATCACGCTTGGCGGGCGGGTTAGTGAGCGCAGTTTCTTTCGCTTCTCGTGCTTCCGACGATGCTGCCCATCGGAAGCAATTTTAAGTTCGGGAAGGATAGGAATTTGTTGGATCTGGGAAAGGAATGCAAGTATTAGGATTGGAAGCTACTCACTTGGATAATGGGGAAAAAGCAAGTAGCTGCTCGGAAGGCCGGGCGCGCGTACCCTATGTAGCCATACATTCATCCACCAGTCAAGCAGTTGAGGTTGACACCCCTGCCCTGATCAAACATATCATTCAATACATATCTTTAATATTGTGAAATTTATATATTTTAATATGTAATTTATTTTTAGGGATTCGTTAATCGTAGCTGTATCGAACATAGCTACCTCTTTCTTCGCTGGATTGGTCATATTTTCCGTCATCGGTTTCTTAGCCCATGAATTAAACGTGAACGTGGACAGAGTGGTGGATCAGGGAGCGGGGTTGGCCTTTATTGTGTACCCGGAAGTGGTCACCAGGCTGCCAGTGTCGCCGCTGTGGTCTATTCTGTTCTTCCTCATGCTTCTGACTCTCGGACTTGACTCACAGGTAGGCTTGTGTGTATCAAAATTCCATTATTTAGTAGCAACGCATATAGCGTCCCATACTAAAGGCCGCCCAATCATCAAAGCACCAGTCACTTCATCCTTTCTCATGCTATCTATCGCGGATCAGACTGCCAAGTTCAAAAATGGCTAGCATATGGCAGCATATGGAGCAGAATGACGCCCTAAACATCTATCAGTCTATGGGCATGATATACCGTGGTGCCCTAAGCCGTCGACGGCAGGTTTCTCCGCAGAGGCAAAATTTCTCGGAATTTGTCAATGAATTGGTAGATTCTTGTGTATATAAATTCCTGTATAACGTTAGATTCTAGTTTTGAAAGTAACATATATTTTCAGTTTGCGCTTATGGAAACGGTAACTACGGCTATACTGGACCGATTTCCCAATTTTCGCCAGAAAAAAGGATGGGTCGTCTTGATAGTGGCAGTCTTTGGATACATCGGTGGCCTGATATTTACAACTAATGTAAGTAAAGTTATAACATCTTTAATTTTTATGATTCTTTCAAGTACCCACACTAAACTTCCATTGGTTAGGTGTCTTTTTGTATTTAATCACCGATCCTTCTGATCGGTGTTTAAATAAGAAAAGACACCTTAAATACCCGACTTAAATACTTTAAGAGCCCGCCATATGCCAGGCGGCGTGGCGATACAAACGCGGATGGTCTAAACGCGTTGGCTACTTTGGATATTTTCGTTTTTTAGGAATATTCAAGGGTTATTCGAAAAAGAAAAACATATGATGGCTGCCTTATCTGTAATGCAATAATAATCAAAAGTTTCAAGGTTAATTTTAATGTATTTGGTGAATAATGCTATATACCGAGTAAATTAGACGTTATTTGGAGGCAACTTTGCAATTTTTTTCTATCGAGAAAATTTAACGCAATCGTGTTTTTGAGTCATATAGTTATCAGAGTTAGTCCTGAACTTTGCTGCATTTTTATTTCAACTTGAGTATTTAATTATTATTGATATAACAGTCAATCATGCAAAGCAGTGTGAGGTAGTAGCCCTTAAGTGGCAAGTAAACATTGGCTGTAGAATCTAAAGGCCTCTGTTAAAATCTTACAAGTAGTTCAAGCGTATGTGTTAGATGTTTAGGAAGGGGACGTGATATAAGTATAAGCCGAAATGAGAAATGTCCCTAAATATTTTGTTTATCAAACAATTAGTATGCAATAAGCATCCGGGACACTTAAGTCGATATTCTTATTTATTAAGCTACTGTAGATAAGTATAGATTTCATTTTGAACTGACTATTAGAATAAGTACATAATCGTAAAAGAAACTGGTTTTATTTTACAATTTGTGCTCATGTATAATTTTTTAATACGATTTTGTATTCTTTCAGTTATTAAATAAATATTTATCAAGCCAAAATTGTGAGCCGTCGCGGGATGGCACGCAGATGTGATACATCGAAATTTTTTACTAAGTATTATATGGAGGATTAGACCGACTCACCGACTAAGTCAACAGTCGGTCTAATCCGCCGTTAAAGATGTTTTACATCAAAAACTTTCGATCTCCAGAGTGGCATGTACTGGCTGCAACTGATGGACAAATATGCAGCCAACTGGTCTGTGCTCATCATCGCTATCGGGGAGTGCATCCTTATCGCTTGGATCTACGGAGCCGAGAAGTTTTGCCGCGACATCCAGGACATGATCGGAAAGCAGTCTAAGCTGTGGGTCATCTTTTGGAGTGCAATGTGGCGTGTCATCACACCAGCAGCTCTCGTGGTGAATATTTTACATACCTATAGAAGGTTATATTATATGCGGATTCACACGAAGTATTGGATCAGTTAGCAGTAAACATTTAGTTTTCAAATATAGTGAACACTGGTCCTACATCTGACTTTAAATAATTATGTTCCTGTTCGGAGTTGCTGACGACTCGGACGCAATATATTCTCATTCCTAAACCGTTTGTAGGTAGGTAGGCACTCAGAACAGAACACATACAACAATAATAAAGAATAAGATAAAATAAAATACACCATCAATTTGAACAACTTTATGCCAAAAATGTAAGTCGGGAGAATGGTCCCACCTCTCTTGCTAGTGGGGAATGTCACATTCACCGGTTTGTGAATGTGACATTGTGTTGTTTAGCTCGGAGTTTAGTGTATTAGAGCCACACATCCCTTCTTACAAGCGAACTGCCAACCATTATAAAAACACGGTTTCACTCACGTTTATTCAGTTGGAATCGCCAACTAGTTTCGGTCTGTGGATTTCTTACGGCTGAAATGATAAATGATGATCTTTGAAACACTAAAATAGATAGACTCTGTGCAGAAAGATAATAGGCGAGGCATAAAACAGTATGACGCTTACATAAACCACTTTCAAAAATTTTATGTAAAATCTTTTGAAATATCGTGTTTCTTATGTTTCTTTTTCAGTTCATTTTGGTTTTCAACTGGATCGAGTACAAGCCCGCTTCGTACGGACACTACGTGTACCCGATGTGGGCCGACGCCGTGGGTTGGACACTGGGCGTGTTGCCCGTTGTCGTAGTAGTCTTGATGGCCGTCGACCAGATCTGCAGCGGACCTGACGAGTTAACCATTATGGAGGTTGTTGCTGGTTTTTTATTAACTCTTTTGGCGCCGTGGCTAGTGACAGGCAAAGTTATTTTTGTCATTAAGATATTTTAATATAAAAAGGACTAAGTACTTATTCTTTAAATAAATAGCAATTTAGGCGATTAGATTATACGACTTAAAGCAAATTCTGAACGAATTTCAAACAAGCTGAATTACTTTCTCAACTTAAAAGCAAACTCAAGTTTTGTCATAGTTTAAAGCCATTCTTATCATGTTACCTAAAATAGGTACTTTTTAACTGCCTCTCTCATAATTTTCTATGCATCTCACATTTACTCGTATATTATAAGCCACTGCTCAGCTCTGTCAGTTAGGGTACATACTCTATTTCAAAGAAGAACGGAGTCCCCAAGAGGGACGGACCTTGGCTATGGGCGTTGTCTGTATGCGCAAGGCTTGAAGAGACAGCAAACTCTCATATTGCCTGATGGGCCGCGAGAAGTTAACCTAAGTAGATTAATGATCGTATAAATGATAAACCTTAGCTTTAGCGCAGGAAGACGCTGGATGCAGGCCGCTTCCAACCGGTCGTATTGGAAATCCTTGGGGGAGGCCTATGTCCAGCAGTGGACTTTTTGCGGCTGGTATGATGATGATGGTAAATGACAAACCATTCGTTTTCAAAACGTCCCCTCCCCATTTAACAGAAGGCGCGTGTGCTTGCGCGGCCCACGGAGGAGTGGGGCCCGCCGTGCGCGCCGCACGCGGCGGTGGTGGGTCTGCGCGGCGAGGCTGAGCTGTCGCCGCCCGTGCTGCTGCTGCACGGCCGCCCGGTGCTGCGCGAGCGCGGCGCTTGACCCCCGCACGCCCACCCGCTGCTTGCTATGCGGAAGGTATTCTATCTTGACAATCTGTACAATAATACTAAGATGACCGTGGCTCTTAAATGTACGGTCACCTGCAAAAGTCCATACATAGCCTTAAGGTGAAAATCAATTGCACTGATTAGTAAGACATGTATATTAAACAATAACATGAACCTTATGCAACATATATATAAGGTTGAAATTGCTGTTAATTTTATATAATATCTGTAGCTACACACAACTTTTTACGCAACTTCTATATGGACTTTTGCAGGCGACCGTACCTCTTAAAGCAGGGTTTCTCAAGTAGGGTAAGCAAACCTCTGGGGTTCGCCAGTCAACGGTACGGGTTCACGACAAGATTAACGTCATGGTGGCTGCACGACTGGCAAGCGCGTGCAGCACACGTGTAGGCGCGCGTGCGACTTATCTAAAATCATTTAATTTGCGATAAAAAACAAGCCCACCCATCACATTAATAATAAAAAGATATTTCTTATCTTTGTTTGTTAGCTTTTATTGAAATTATTATAAAAAGCTTTAGTTTATCCAACAGCCAATTTTGTTATTTTTCTTTCGGGGGTTTCACTGTCGTCTAGAAACTTTAACAAGGGTACTTGAGGCCATAAGTTTGAGAAACCCTGTCTTAAAGGATTTGATTGTATTTGATCAATTGTGACACGATACTACAATAATACGGAGATTCCAGTACAAATTGGCCAAAATGTGCAGGGCAAAATTTAGTAAATACCTATCCCTGTATTTTATTCCTTTCAGACTTCTCAGGACGGTGGGGATAATACATCAATTACGAGTGGCGTGGAAAATGAAATCAAAAAACCCATAGTGGGAATAATGAAAACGAAACGAACTTCAATAAAAAGAAAAGTTCAGAACTTCAGTCACGAATCTGACGATGCTGTTATTGAACCTCTATTGCAGAAAGATAAGACGGATATTCCGAGTCAAAGTGCCAAAAATATGTTGCCAAAAACAAAGACTGAATCATCAAGCGAAAAAGGAGACGATAGGGATAAACTACTCTCTGACGAAAGAGTAGAAAAACCTTCACTCACTAACACCCCGAGTGCTATAGGGTGCACCTCAATAATAAATGGGTCAAAAGAGATAATCCAACATAAGCCAAACCATAATCATATGAATACTAATATTTTTGGTAGTTTTGATGGTTCACACCATCAAAACTACCATATTTCTACACCGAAAACTCAAATTCTCGTTGAAATTGATAATAGCAAATCTACTGGTTACAATCCCAGTCCCTTGATCTTTACAACAGCAAAAATTCATACAGATGGGAATATGAAGCAAATGGAGCCAGTACAAGTTACCCCAGTCCCTATTTTATCTACTATTGAGGGAAATGTTAAAATTGGCGTTAGTTGTACTGATTATATTCTATCTGAAGCATCGGTGAAGGGCAATAATATGATTAATACTTCAAATGCAAAGTCCAATCATATTGAATCGAAAACGGCCAAGGATACCCATAATACAAAGACTAATGTAACTGTAAGTAATCCGTCATATACAGAAATATCGTGTACATTATCAAGTGACGCTACTTCAGAAAAAAAAGATGGGGTAGATGTAAAGAAAAATAATCCAAGTAATAATATTTTAGCTATTAGTTCGTCTGTAAAGCCTTTTGTTTCCGTAGATACTAATAATGTCCCCACAAAGACAATAAAATCTGATTTGAACACAGTTGGTAATGCATCAACGAAAAGTACATTTGATAATAAGGATGTATCTTTACGAAATATGGAAACCAATGATATTTCAGAAATATGTGAAATAGTTGATGTGAACAAAAATATTGATACGAATAAAACATTGTCATCTCAAGGGAGATCACCGGATAATTCTTCAAGCAGTACAAGTTCATCCATTCCAAAAAATGAAATCGAACTGAATAAAAAGAAAGATTTACACGGTCCTCATACTAGTGACATTGATAGTAAATTGAAAAAAATAGAAATGTTACCACAATCTAATACGAAAAAAATCAACGATAATAAATATAAACCCAAAGATACTTCTTCATTACCTGCATGTCCGAATACCCATTTGAATACTTTAGCGAATAATGTACCCGTGTCAACAAAAACTTCTTCTCATGTTCAAATAACAATACCCAAAGTGACTTCAGAAAACGTGACCTCAGTAACGCAAATAATAGCAGCTACTACCAGTACCTTAACAGAATCAATAGGGGCGATACCAACACCTAAATCAGCGATATCAACTTCTAAATCATTAGCTATTAAGCCTGTATCAGCAACTGCATTGTCGGTTAAAACTGCAACAACTAATGTTATATCTACGAATAAATCAACTTCAAACGAAGGCCTCGTCGTATCGTCTTCGAAACCTAGTATAACAATGCAAAAATCTGATGATAATTCAGCTCTAAAAATGCCCATGAGTTCTCAATCATCTAAGGTTAAATCTACCGTGTCTACTATAATATCCACCCCAAAAACTTCAGCTCCAAAAACTATACCAACAACGTCTTCTGCCGTAATTAATGTGACAAGTGTAAAAAAAGGAGCATCAACTCAGCTACCACCAGCAAATACCGTTTCAATATCTGTTGCAAGTACAGTTGCAGTTACAACAACTACTAGTAACACAGGGAAATCTGTTGAATCATCAGCAACAAATAGTAAATTGAATAACAGAACTAAAACTATTTCATCAACAGTCGATTCCAACAAAACTTTTAATATGCCGCTAACAAGTATTGTGCCCAACGCAACAAGTTCAACAGTAAGCACCGTGAAAGCAACAGAAATGTCCACTAAAGCGACAAAATCAACAGCATCAATTTCGAAGCCTTCTACATCAGTGTCTGCTTCAAAACCAGCCGTAGTGACTTCTGCAGTAGCATCTATTGACCAGCCATCGACCAAATCAGTGTTGGCAAAACCCAATAGCAGTTCAGTAAAAACTTTAATAACATCAAGTGACAAGCTTTCTTCGACTAGTGGTTCTGTTAAAAATTCTACGATAAAATCTTCAAATAAACAAATCGAGTCTAAAGCTGCTGTCTGCAAAAAAGCATAACACTTGAAGGACATATTTTTTTAGGATATAAAGTCATCGCTCAATCCAAAGTGATAATTTAATAACAAATTTATTTTGTAAGTAATTATAGGTGTAAACCTAAAATCTGAAGTCCGTTTACGATGAACAATTTATTCGCTGCACAATGATAATGTAGATTTTAAATGTTATTATTTTTCGCCCGTCTTCATAAGTTTCCTTATAAAGAACTATATATGTGTGTGAATTATGAGTTTTTGTTTATATTTGTAGTAATATGTACCTAGGGATGTACGATGCGAAGGCGAATGAAGATGAAGAAGTGTGTTAAGCCTTGGATATAATTAAGATTTGGATCAGGGTTGATCAACTTGAATGGACGATTCTGCTCATTTAATGAAAGGAATTGAAATAAATACCTAAGAATATATTTTTAAGCGAATTTATGAACAGTATAATTTGTATTTCTGTAGAAAATATATATCAGTGACAAATAAAATGCAACAATTATATTGTTATTTCCACAAATGAATCGATAACAGATGATGGTAGATAGGTTAGTGGTGCTAAGATAGACACAATATTTTTCATAGACAATATTTTAATATTTTCGAAACCATTTTTGAGATGATTAATTTCGTCTCACAGTGTCAATTTATATCATTATTTAACATTACTAAAAATATCAATCTATTGTTACTCAAATAATGAAAATTTATTTCTATATAATTTAAATCATCATGTATGTCGAGAGAAAATTACAAAAAACGCAGGGTAGCGACAGATAATAGGAATACTTATTAGTATACTTCTATTTCTATCTTAACAGACTAGAAGGGGTTGAGATTGTAAGAGGTACCTAAGGCTTCTTTACAGAAAGCTTCTTCAATAAATTTCCTTGTCATTTTGACACTTTGGCAGTAATTTACCTTATATCACATAAAAGTAATGGATTATCAACGATTATCAACAGACGGGTAATCAACCACAATAAGTAAATCAGTATTTTCCATGACAATAGAATTAAAATGTGTTTCTAGGTATTGCAACTTGGGTCTCAAAGACGAGTGCGCGATGACCTTTCAGATCACGGCATAGCTTGTAAAAAATATTAAAATACTATACCTATGTAGGTACGTCCAGTCATAAATCCGTCTATTTTCTGTACAAATATCTACGAATAAGTACTTATTACTTATTCGTAGACAAATATGTATCATTTCGGAATCTACCTACGTGTGCTGCCAAACCTATTTCGCTCAAAAGAATATACCTAAGTAAATATTATATTTTTATCAATTCAAATTTCGCTTCATAAATCTTTTCACAGCGTAGAATTTGTAAGCGATTTGCACTTATCCATAAAAAGGAATTGATACAGAAAATAACGTATTAATTAACATATAACCTTCGACAAATATTTGACTGATTTTATAATCTACATACTTATCTTCAAATTAATATTAATTTACTTTATTCCGAAAAGAATAATGAAATAAGTACTCTTGATATGATTCTGAATGATTCAAAAAACCATTTGAAAACAAAATTAGGCCCTTTATGAAAAGTTTACTTGCTAACAAGTGGCTAAGACATTTTATAGCTCGTTTTGTTGTTAGACTAGACAATTCATAAGGAATATAATTTAAGTTTAATTTAACGTGTAAAAGGATAGCAGTAATTTAGTTGAAGAATATAGCGCCATGTGCATCATACATAAAATGAAATATTAAGGTAATGTTTCAGTAGAGCTTTATATATTAAGAGTTCTTTGCACTATCAATATGTTCAGCAATTCAATTATTCAATTAAAAAGATTGCGTATGATATGAAAGTAGGTACCTTACTAAAGTTGTATCAAGTCAAGTTAGAAAATTAGACTTGTCGTTTAGATATTTTATTCAAATTCTAGATTTATTATACTTATTATAGTAGGTATTTAAGAAAATAACAATACATTATTCATTATTTTGTTATATTTTTTTAGACGAGTTTATTTTGATAACTGTATCATATTTTATCCTGTAGATAAATGGATTTATAAAGAACTTACAAAATTATATGATTTTTGAAAATGTATTCCACCTATTTCTTTTGAATAGGTACCTATCCAAATTAATTCCCATGTTAAAATTTATAACGAGTTTGTAATGTAATGATTGTCATGTAGTGTCACTGCGTCTAAGTAGGTGCTTAGGCGCATGACAGGCGATACCATACCATACTGCGAATATTGTATGGACGCGTGTGTCGGGGTCACATCTGGGATCCTTTCTTGGCCCAGCCATGTCCAACAGCAACTGAAAGTCTAGACTATGTTATGTACAGTCGGCGGCAGATAAAACTGATCCCTCTCACAACAGATTTTAAATTGTCGAGGGGGGGTCCCATTTATCTGCCCCTGACTGTACTCAGACGGCACAGGAGCGCACCTATACAGGGCAATATGGATATTAATATGTATTTGATAGAGTTACTATCTCAGATACGTATGTTTCTACAAGACAATTAAAAAAAGCCTAATTAAATAGCGATATTGTTGTTAAACTTGATGTATTTTAGAGGATTATTGATTAAAAATCGATGTTGAATAGATGTTTACTGTAAATATTAGATTTAACCGAAGCCAAAGGAGTATGAGATGTCTAGAGTGTTATAGAAGGCTGTATTTTTGGGTGATATTTTAGAAAGGAAAGGCAGCATATCTTTGATAATTATAATTTAACATAACACAGCCAAGAGGCAGCAGTAATGGTAATAGGAATGGTAAAGATGTGATAAATGCTGAAAATTTTAGTTTTAGTGTTGTTGTGCTATTAATAAAACATGTTCAAATGTGTGTGCTTCTTGCTTTTTTCAATACCTATCATATCCGCTACAGTGAATGAACCAACGGTATAAGCAACTATGTACATTAATTAAATCTCATGACATTTAATACACCTATATAATAACATAGGTACATATAATAAAACAGTAAAAATATTTTGTCTGTACATTTAGAATTTTTGACTGAAATAGTTAGAGGGATAGTTATAAAGAATAATAGAAAGCAAAAAAAAATTTTTTGAATTTTTTGTCTTTCTGTCTGTCTGTATGTGTGATCACGATTATCTCCGAAAATACTGAACCGATTTACTTCAAACTTTCACCAATTGCTTTGTTTTAACTCAGCAAAACATTTAAAGTTTGTTTTATCCAAATCGGTTCATTAACAAAAAAGTTATCATCATTTTAATCAACTCAAGGCATGAGTTTGCCTGCAAATATACACGGTGAAATTTTGATCGTTCAGACCCCGTAGCATGGCTCACTGTCTTCGTTGATAAAAAGACAAAATATCGCGTTTTGCGTCTTTTAACCACGCGAGCATGGCACACGCGTTAAATAATGTAAAATTTCATTCATATACGTTACAAGTCGCGGGGTGCAAGCATGGGTTTGACAGCTCGCAATAGACAAATTCAGGCAAAATCGATGTTGGTACCTTGAAATCGCATTTTAAATTTATCGGGGCTTAGCAAAACCTAGATAAAATATTTTTTATATGCATTCGAACATTATAGTGATAAAACACTCAAAATATATTTTTTACGTACTGTCAGACACCTATTATGAGTATAATATTTTAATGTACAATACAAAAACGAATGATTTTTACTAAAATAAAAGCCCGATACTAGTACGCCATCTTGCGTGAGAAACGAAAACTCAAACGGAAAGAACCATTTTACCGACAGATTAATGACAGATGTGTACTGTCAGTGTAAAGCTAAGAGTAAGGAAGTGGTTGTTTGCGTTTGATTGGTATACGATTTACATTCCGATATTTCCAATTTGAATAAAAATAAACCCAAATATATTTAGTTTTTAAATAAATATCACTAGGTATTTTATAAATTATGTCTAATACGAATGTTTTCTTTAAATATACGAGGTTTTAATTTTTTATTTGTAGTTTCTTGTTTGAAATATGAATAATGTTTCTAGGCTGCATGCGTGCTGCGAATCGTATGAGATAAATACTATGTTTTCATTGGTGGGCTTCGATAAATTTTAAGTAGGCTGCCTTTTTTAACTAACTTTGGCGTGAGCTATAGATAGAAGCCATGCTACGGAGGCTGGACCCTTAAAGGGATGATTCAGCCCGTTGATATAAACAACTTTTCCTATCTGACCAATGCTGGGAACTCAAAAAATCAATCCCATATGCAAATTTGTATGGAAATGGGAAATTTTCTCATTTCTGGACTATGAAGTATGAAAATAAATAACTATATAAGTTCTTGATTACAATTATAAAAGATATTTATGTTGGTGAAATGACAAAATTCACCCCTAAAGGGAAAAATGGGAGGGTAAAGTTTTTTTGGAAATTTTCTAATTTCTGGACTTAGAAGTATAAATAACTAGCTTTCGCCCGCGGCTCCGCCCGCGTCAATGTCGATCCCTCGGGAATAGTACTTTTTTCCCGGGATAAAAGGTAGCCTATGTCCTTCTCCGTAATCCAGAGAACTTGTATGCAAAATTTCATGCTGATCGGTTCAGTAGATTCGGCGTGAAAGCGTAACAAACAAGTTTGAGGCCCGGGGAAGGACAAAGGGTATGTTTGATTCCAGGAAATTCTAATGTTCCCGATTCCCGAGGGATCGACACTAACGCGGGCGGAGCCGCGGGCAACAGCTAGTACTTAATAAATAAAACTCCCGATTTTTTTATTTCTTCAATACCAGCTGTCCCGGCGAACTTCATTTCGCTATTATTATTTTTCTTAAATATATCTGCATAATAACAAAACCAACGAATCAAAGGTTATAAAAATCGGTCAGTGTTCGAACATCTAATAAAACAAAGTCGGGTTTTGTTTTATTACATTTTAGAATTCTTAATAATAAAAATAATATTAGAAGTTTTGAGTTATTTGATAGGTAACAATGTTGGACGATTCATCAACATTGGTTTATTATTTACCTCCGATTGAAACAGACTAGGGGTGTTATATGTTTAACGTGTGAGTCTATGTGGCATCATAGCCGACATGATTTCCATCGAATTTTGCCCACCCTGATTAGACGCGTTCGTATGTATCTCGGATCAATCAATTCTGATTCCGAATTATTTTTATAAACGTAGAAATTTCACTTTTACCTGATATGTGTACTTAAATAAAAACAAGTCCGACTCACATTTACACAAAAAAAGGGTTCCGTATCGTGATATATAACTCATGTGGCATCAAACATCTCCATGCGACTTCTTTTGTGAGGTTTTCGAAACCTTTTCTTGCAAGAACACAATTGTTCTTTATTATCTGTGGTTTGACGGAGTGCGTTACCCCAGCCGACTAAGTGCTCCTTTTAAGAATTGATAAATGCAAATAATTAGATCATTACTTCGTGTAAATGTCCCCGAAAGTAAATAATTTGACACCCCGCCGTTTCAGAGATAATTAAGAAAATAAAATTCGGCTGGCGTAACGTTACCCCAGCCGACTTTTTTTGATCCCGTCGGTTTATCTGGATAAAAAGTATGCACAAAGATAGATTGAATTTGCTCTCAAATGTCCCCGATAAAATTAAATTTGACACCTTTATGGATTTCGAGTTATTTCATTTTCTGCTGCGGTAACGTTTGGTCAATCTCTGTATCTCTGAAACCGTAAGACGCAGAATCATGATTTTTTTTATACGTATAGGACGGAATTTGTCTCCATTTGACACCTAGTTATCTTAAATATTAATAATATGGTTTGCGAGTAATAAATATTATTCTGAAAACCATATTTTCGGTTCTAGTTAATAAACGAGGGAACCCTGAAAATTCAAACTAGTCCTAATAGATGCCTCTTATAGAGACATACAAAACATCAAAACTTTCATCAGCCTAATCCAAAGCATTGGCAAGTTATAATGATATTACTGGTTCCAGAAAGCCAGATTCTGGGCTCTCAATTTAAAACAGGAAAATATTACTTTCCTTCTACCTGGCTGATTCCATATTTAAACAATAATTAGACACTTTAACCAAAAATATACATACAAATTTTCAGCTTGATATACTTTCGTATATAAGAAATAATAATTAAAAACTAAACCTAGATAATTTTTCCCGATTACCCGACCAAGTTCAAATGTGCATCTAAAAGCGGCCGCACGATACATAACGTATACCTTCTAAAATATGCACAATAATAATAAGTGGTTGGGTATATTCAAGTAGAAAAATTGTTAGGATTAATTTTAATATTATAAAGACTCGTATTTAATAAATGAAACCTTAGGGTCAACAGCAGAAACAGCCTCCGTGGTCCAGTGGTTAAGGTGTTTGCCTGTTGACCCGAGGGTCGTGGGTTCGATTCCCACCGGAACCATACTTTGTTTAGTTGTTTCCAGTTTGGTTAGGACATTGCAGGCGTGAATCACCTGATTGTCTGAAAATAAAGATGATTCCGTGCTTCGGAAGGCACGTCAAGCCGGTGGTCCCGGCTGCCATCTGGTAGTCGTTAAAGGAACCACGTCAGAGGCCGAGAGACGGTTCCGAAGAACTCTGACACCAGGGTGTGCATGGTCGATTGACCGTGACACTTATTCAAAATGATGATGATGATGAATGAAACCTTAGGGTGACTTACAGATTTTCTCTTTCAGCAAAACTATTACTTAAATGGCAATGTCTATATACTAAGAATGTAAATAAAATATCTTTTTATGCTTTTTTTGTTTGAACGATTTTAAGGCAGACCTCTTAAATAGAGGTCTGCCGTCTGCATAATAGTTCAATCCAACTGTCACTGTAATTGGTAATCAAAAACCAACGCAAACAAGGTTATATTCTATAATGTAAGACTATCAAGAGATAAATAAAAAAAATCTTGTGTTATTTATTTTTGCTGCTCTCGCGTAGAAAGTGTCAGTTTTACAATTGGGAGTAAAATGTGTATCCATCAACTAGGAAAACGCGTCGTTATTAGCTAAACAAATGAACTAGAAGTCCGTATTTCTTTTTCTATATTATGTACTGCTTGTTTTATTCTGCATTGCTTTATGCGAATATGTAGGGGACATCTTAAAAGATTTGTTCGAAATCAAAAGTAGTCGGTACCACAGTACAGAGTATCAATACTTTTTGTGTCCTTCTTTGAAAATAAATATATATATATATATTTGTTATTATGCGCGAGCAAAGTTAGGGACTATCGCTGTCCCGCTCGCGCACATTAGCTAATGAAATTGCAGTTCCGAGCAAGTGCAGTTGTATTTTTTTTTCTAATTCTATCGAACAAAGCAAGTATTACATACTCCTATTTCCAATATTACCTATAGCTGCTATCGGAACTTGGTCGGGTAATCGGAAAAAATATCTAGGTTTAGTTTTTAATTATTATTTCTTATATACGAAAGTATATCAAGCTGAAAATTGGTATGTATGTTTTTCGATAAAGTGTCTAATTATTGTTTAAATATGGAATCAGCCAGGTAAAAGGAAAGTATTATTTTCCTCGTTTAAATCGAGAGCCCAGAATCTGGCTTTCTGGAACCAGTAATATCATTATAACTTGCCAATGCTTTGGATTAGGCTGATGAAAGTTTTGATGTTTTGTATGTCTCTATAAGAGGCATCTATTAGGACTAGTTTGAATTTTCAGGGCTCCCTCGTTTAATAACTAGAACCGAAAATATGGTTTTCAGAATAATATTTATTACTCGCAAACCATATTATTAATATTTAAGATAACTAAGTGTCAAATGGAGACAAATTCCGTTCTATACGTATAAAAAAAATCATGATTCTGCGTCTTACGGTTTCAGAGATATATAGATTGACCAAACGTTACCGCAGCAGAAAATGAAATAACTCGAAATCCATAAAGGTGTCAAATTTAATTTTATCGGGGACATTTGAGAGCAAATTCAATCTATCTTTGTGCATACTTTTTATCCAGATAAACCGACGGGATCAAAAAAAGTCGGCTGGGGTAACGTTACGCCAGCCGAATTTTATTTTCCTAATTATCACTGAAACGGCGGGGTGTCAAATTATTTACTTTCGGGGACATTTACACTAAGTAATGATCTAATTATTTGCATTTATCAATTCTTAAAAGGAGCACTTAGTCGGCTGGGGTAACGCACTCGGTTTGACGTCTCAGAAATAAATTATGAGTACTTGTGACAAAATTGGGAAAAACGCCAAACAAAATCAGTGTTATTATAAAACAAGGACTAAAGTTAGTACCAGTACCTCTACCATGAGTTTGGATAGTAAACTATCAAAACGTAACTACAATAGTAACAGTGAACACGCAAACTTTATCGTTTGCGTCAAATACCTACCTATATATTACATTTTTAAAAAGTTATCTGTCACTTCCATAGTATTATCGATACTTTGTTAGTATCGATACTAACAAAATATCAGTAAAAATATTGATACTCAATGTTTTAGTATTTTTTATCAGGTTTTATCGATACGTTATATCGATAAAAATATTAATATTTTTATCAATACCTTATATCAATAAAAATATTAATATTTTTATCAATACCTTATATCGATAAAAATATTAATATTTTATTTGATAAATATATTTAATTTCTTTGTCAGTTATCTGAATCTATTTTTCGAGTGGCACGGTGTTGTTGCTCTCTGTGGTCGCTAATACACAATTATTTTGTCTGTGTAAGACTGATATAAACATCACACTCCTCCGGAAGCTATTTAGGGCTAAATTCACAGTATAATCAAAAGCATTCTAAGAAACTTAGCAAAGATTGACTTATTACAACGTAGCGCATTGGTGCATTTTCATGTTCATTCATGTAATTCGAGTTCGTGTGTAGTGAGTGCAACTTACCTTTTATTAGAACAAATTAAAAACAAAGTAGTTGACTGCACTAGGGTAAAGGTAGACACCTTTTCTTTAAATGTAAAATTCGGCGCTTCTCTTCGTGTTCAAGTTTACCTTCCAAAAGTATTTTTACGTTCGCCCAGTACGTATTTATTTCAAGGATGTTAGATATCATTACCGTGATATAGGTATTAAAATATATTACTAATTCATTAAAATCAGCTGCTACAGTTTTGATAGATAGACATACCTACCTACCTAGTTAACATCGATCAATGTCTCCCCCAGTTTCCGGCGCCCTTGCTATTCTTGACTCCAGTAGCGGTCACGGTTACAGTAATGGTGTGAAGAATCTCCGGAAGAGTTGATGCTACCACCCCCAAACAGAGACTGATCCTGGCAATACACGACATTTGCACAATGATGCTAGACTAAAAGGTCAAGGTAGTGGAAGAACAGACGAGTAGGTTACGATGGGACATAGTGGATCGTCTGAAATCCGAAAAGAGGGGAGGGCATGACAACCCTAAAGCCTGGTAACCTAATTTATCACCGGGAGGGTGACTTTAAAAAGTCACAGCATGGTGTCGGGTTTCTCGTTCACAAATTCCTCAGTAACAACCTCATTACCATCGAAAGTGTTTCCTGCAGGAAAATATACCTGATTTTCAGAGTATCTAAAAGAAACTCGTTGAAGGTAATTCAGGTATAAATATTTACGGACCGGAAAGCACTTAGATGAAGAGGTGGAAGTGGTGTATGAGGATATAAGTAGGGCCATACATGCTTCGGAAATCTATTTTACGATTGTTATGGGGGATTCCAATGCAATATTTGGCAAGCGGAGCGATGAAGAGGCCAGTGTGGGACAATTTGGATATGGAGAATGACGGAATGATAGGAGTCATAGGCTGGCTGATTTTCTGGAAGCAGAGGGACTCTATGCAATGAACTTTTTCTTCCAGAAGCCGCCTCATAGAAATTTACTTGGATATGCCCAATCCTATATCAAAAAAGAGATAGACTTCATCTTGTCGACGAAAAAAGAGATATTCAACGATGTCTCTTTGATCACCGAATCTTTAGAGGCATCATGAATATCTCTTTCGTCGTCGAAAAGAGGTGGTCCCTTTGGCTGGGGCCTATCCAAGTAAATTTTATATAAGGCGGCTCTCAGACGAGAGAGGACTCGCTTGATGAAGTCTATGCTCCGACCATCTCCAGCTCATATTCAAATGTTGACAGTTTCCAACTGGTACTCTTAAATCGCTTTGATTGCCACGTAACTGTCTGCTGTAACGCAATCCTTCAGAATTGCGTTACAGGGCGAGTTAAACAATGGGTTCGTAGAAACTGTCCAAGTTGTGTGGTATCAAAGTTTATCAAAATTTCTGTCTCTAGTCCCAAAAGTTATGGTCGTGCGACGATCTACGCCGCTGCAGACCTTCGAAGACGCAAACGTGCATCGAAAACTTAATAGACAAATCCGAAAATCCTTTCCTACCGAATCCGACATTCACTTCTTTAATACCAAGCGTATCACATAATAAGGGCTCCAAAGAGACGATAGAACATAATAAGGGCTCCAAAGGCTTCGCAAGTTTATTGGGCAAAGTCGATTAACAAAGCTGAAGAAGAAGGACAGAAGTGTGATGTCGAAAGACCGAGGTGCGGGGAGAGATTGAGAGGTTTTGTGGACAGCTTTACACCTCAGTAGTCAAACCCATTGTCAGCTTGGCCAAAGGACCGATAGCCAAGCTCGCCGACACTATACCAACACTATACCGAAGATATCCCGGACATCACCCTGTACGAGATTACGATTGCCCTTAAACAGCTGAAGAACAAAACAAGGTCCGGCACCTTGCCCACCAGGACAGAATTACAGCAGAGCTTCTGAAAGCAGGCTAAGCGACAGTGCTGAAGTTCGCCAGAGGCTTTTTAATTCCGTTCTGTTCGAGGGCATAACGCCAGAGGCGTGGAACAGAAGTGTAGTGGTTCTGTTCTTCAAAAGGGCTATAATACTCTTCTGAAGAACTATAGACCACACTTTCCTGAGCCACGTCTTTAATCTGTTTTAAGGGTAATTACGAATCGTTTTACGAAGAGGATTGATATCTTGCATCCACCCGAACGAGCCGGCTTCCGAAAAGGCTACAGTACCAAAGACCACTTCCATGCGCTGCGGCAGGTTTAACAGAAAACCAAGAAGTATAACCGGCCACTATGTTTAGCGTTTGTCGGCTATGAGAAGGCTTTTGATTCGATCGAAAGATGGGCTGTGTTTCAGTCTCTCCAGCGATGCCGCATAGACCATCGCTATATTGAAGTGTTGAAGTGCTTATACAGCAACGCCACCATGTCAGTCCGAGTACAGAAGCAGGAAACTCCCTATCTCACATTTCTCTGCAATAGAATAGCTCATTCTATTGCAGAAAGGTGTGAGACAGAGAGACGTAATATCTTTGAAACCGCTGCTGTAGAGGATGCCTTTGAGCTCCTGGAATAAGATGGACTTGGCATTAACATCAACAGCAAGTACTCACCTTCGATTTGCCGATTATATCGTTGTCATAGCGGAGTCACTGAAGGACTTAAGTACCATGCTCAATCGACAAATTTGCCATAATTTGAAGTAACTTGGCGCCTATTACTTCAAATTATGGTTATTAAAGTAACTAAAGTGAACATCCCAAGGGGCTATCGGAATGAGTACGTACCCGGATGGAATAATGACAGTGAAAATTTATACCAGCAGTATCAGGAGACTGGGGACCACAATACTGGAACCATATTACTCCAATCTTTGAACCAACATAGGAGGGAGAAGTGGGAGTCTACCGTCAACAGTATGGATTTCAAAAGGTCAAGTAGAAAGGCATTGAAGTTCCTGCATCAGCTATCAGGAAAAGAACACTTACAGAGACTAAACCTGAATATAAAGCCCGACGCTATCGCAAACCGGATGGTAGAAGTTCTAGAACTGAGAGGGACAAAATATTTACTAAACAAGTGAAGAAAACACTGAAAACCCCTAGAAGAAGTGCTCCAACAGGTCAACATCTCTCAAGACCTTTTAGTGTTGGCGAGGTTGTGGAAGGCATAAAGCTTCTAAAATACCGCAAAGCAGCAGGCCTAGATAAAATGTACAATGAATTTATTCGAGCCATGGGCCCAGAAAGTGTTGGCTGGCTTACTGCTTTCTTCAACCACATAGTACAAAACAACTGCCTACCAAGGGAATTCAAACTGGCAAAAGTAATCGCGATCCTAAAGCCTGGCAAAACGGACGACCGACCTGAAAACTACCAACCAATTTTCCAAAGCTTTTGGAACGTCTCATTCTGACTAGAATAACGCCACACGTAGAAGCTGTTGTTCCGCCAGCCGCCAGAGCAGGCTGGTTTTAGAGTAGGCAGAAGCTGTACGGATCAAGTCTTAGCATTAACCACGCATATTGAAGCCGGCTTTCAAAGACAATTAAAGTCCACTGCAGTTTTTGTGGATCTTACCGCTGCGTACGATACTGTTTGGAAACAAGGCCTAATATACAAGATTCTCAAAACGATTCCAAGCAGAGAAATAGCAGACATTATCATGAGCATGCTTAGTGATAGGGAATTTGAAGTTTACTTAGGAGAAGCAAAGAGCCGCAAGAGAAGACTAAACAATGGCTTGCCACAAGGCTCTGTACTAACTCCAATTCTCTTTAACCTCTACATACATGATCTGCCATCTACTAAATCTACTAAGTTTATATATGCTGATGATATAGCTCTTGTTTACCAAAGTAAAGATTTCACAACTGGAGAGGAAATATTGTCATGCGATTTAGATAAGCTAAGCAAGTATTTCAAAGCGTGGCGCCTAATTCCAAGCTTAAGCAAGACTGAAGTGGCCTGCTTCCACCTTAATAATCCTCTCGCTAACTACCACCCAGCTGTTTTCTTCAGTGGAGAGCCCCTGAAGCACAACCCTTTCCCTAAATACCTTGGTGTGACATTGGACAGAACTTTGACGTATAGGGAACATCTTCAGAAAGTGGCTGGAAAGGTAAGCACACGGATTAACATTCTTCATAAACTCTGCGGCACTACCTGGGGTGCATCTGCAGAATGCCTCCGAACATCGGCTGTAGCACTGGTTTTTTCTGCTGCTGAATACTGTAGTCCCGTGTGGCCTTAAAGCGCACATGTCCAAAAAGTTGATACTAAACTTATGAGGCAATGCGATGTATATCAGGCACAATTTGATCTACCCCGCTTCAATGGCTCCCAGCTCTTAGTCATATTGCTCTTCCACACCTTCGCAGAATGCTAGCATTGAAGAAAGAATTTGAAAAGATACAAATGCCACAGGATCTGCCTATTCACCGGCTTCTTGGTCATCCTCCTCCCCAACGGCTCAAATCCAGGCATCCTGTTTATGTCACAGCTCAAAAACTGCGTAATTTTGATCTCGAGCAGAGTTGGAGAGATGAGTGGAGTGTGCACACTTCTGGAGCTATCCTACAAGCTATAGACCCAACAGCTATGCCAGATGGATTCGTTTCCAAACAAGCGGGCCTTAAACTGAACATAGACAAGATGAAAATATTGTCAAATATCGAATGTTGCTTCTCGGGTGTTCATTGGGAACTCCATACTTGAAGCTGTAGACCAATATATCTATCTGAGTCAGATCCAGGTTGGAAATTCCAGCTTCGACAACGAGGTTTTTCGACGAATCCGAGTCGACTGGGCAGCGTTCGAGAAGCTCTGCAGTGTCTTCTCGACCAAAATACCTAAGTGCCTAAAGACGAAAGTCAATAATCAATGTTTGTTACCAGAATTTACTTACGGGTCCGAAACGGGGTCCATTACTATGGGCCTCATAATAAAGTTCAAGGTCGCTCTAAGAGCTATGGAGAGGGCTATGCTCGGTGTTTCTTTGCGAGATCGAATCAGAAACAAGGAGATCCGTAGTTCATATTCGTAGTCTCGTTTCTTAACGTGTTTTTGTAAGGGTTCTTGGGATTCACGAGGATCTCTAGTTTTTTGGAAGAGGTAGAGACAGCAAGTTTTATTTTCCTCGAAGCAAGTTTTAAGGCAAATTATTAATGAGTACATCGTCTTCTTCCTTCTTCCTACAATTTTTTGACAGTCTGTTCATCTTGCCACTGGTGGTGACAATCGCCAACTCCCTCAAGAATTGTAGCAATTACGTGAAGCATCAATGATCTAGTCTAGAGCAATAATGTGTTATACTAACTGACCCGGTGAAAATTGTACTGCCTTTTTTAGATAGTCGGTTAAAAAGTAGCCTATGTGTTAATCCAGTGTGTCAGCTACTTCAATATGAAATTTTATCAAAATCTGTCCAACCGTACTTTGTTTTAGTAAATAAATATTATTATTATTATAGAACCTACTGTACCAAATATGGTACGCCCTTCCCCCTAGGCCCGCCCTACTAATGGATACTTTTTTTAATATTTTTTTAAATTTTAGCCACATACACACACACACACGACACTAATCAGCTTTTGTTTAAAAAATTATATTTTTTTGCAAAAATAATTATCGGCCTAAATGGGTGAATTTACCCGTAAAACATTGATCGATGGTAACTGGGTTAGGTAGCTGTACTTGTCTATCTTACAAAACTGTAGCAGCTGATTTTAATAAAGTCGTAATTTATTTAACTACCTATATCACGGTAATGATATCTAACATCCTTGAAGTAGGTATTTATTTCAAGGATGTTAGATATCATTACCGCGTTACCTACAGCCGCCCAGTACGTACGAGTACTTTTGGTAAGTAAACTTGAACAAGAAGAGAAAAAGGAATGTCTTGGTTATAAATGCCTACATGCACCTACTTTACAATTTATATGTTTTGATTTTAATGATGTTTGGAATATTTCTTGATTTTTTTCTACTTATTCCACGAAACGTTCGTTCGCGACTGTTGTGTACCGAGCGCGTAGGTATGTTTCAAATTCTGATCGATTGTATGAAGACAGAATACTGTTACATCACAATGCCTATAATTATGTATATTTTAATCGAACGTCACACTGAAAAGTGGGTATCTAAGACAAAAGTACTTTATTTTAGTATGAACCTTAGTAAGAACTTAATATTGTAAATATCTACAAACCTTTAAAATCTTATTGAATAAAGTACATTTGGTCGATCTATCTTCTAATATGTCAATCTTTTTGTACTACATGTTATTGTTTTTTTAAGCCCCTTTTAACATTAAAAGAAAAAACAGACAGTGTAGTCAACTACTTTGTTTTTAATTTGTTCTATTAAAAGGTAAGTTGCATTCACTACACACGAACTTGAATTAACATGAACAAACATGAAAATGCAACCAACGCGCTACGCCGTCGTTCGCTCTTCTGTCCTGTTCATTTATCCGATGTAAGCTTCGATCATTAATACCAACTAGATAACGCATTACCTACAAAATCGTAGCAAAATTCTGTCCGCTCGAACATATAGCTATAAGTACATCTACATTGACTTACAGAACAGAGACTTAGAAGAAACAGAGACTTCCATTTTAATATCAAGATATTTCAAAACATATCACCTTACAATAAAGTCGCTTTTTTTAAAACAATTACTTTATGCTTACGATTATTCGTCACGAAGACTAGCAAAGTAATAAATAACACCTGTCACTTAGAAACGAAGAATCATTTTGTCTAAGAACATCCATTGTGATGACAACCTTATTGCACTAATCATAAAGTACTTTTCTCTTTGATTACATTGCGAGTTACGTCGTTTTGTTTCGTTTCTGTTTGCTTCTTCAAATGTTTGTGCGGATGTTGGCTAGCTTGGCCAAACATTTCTTGCCGTGGTTGAAAATCGGTAACTTTTATTCAAAATGTTTATTATTAGTTAAAAGGTAAAATGTATAAAATAGTTCATTTACTTACCGAAAATAAGATACACCGGACGAAAAATTATTTTTTCGGCCATTATTTCGACAAGTTTTTAGTGCACACTGCGGCATCATGACACTTCGTTACGTTTGCTGTGTTTGGACCGAACTAAATAAAATAGCCCCTCACTGCTTGAGTGAGGGGCTATTTGCCAAGCCGTTTTTTATGCGCTGACCCGACATCTAGTTGGTATTAATGATCGAAGGATGTAAGAAAAAGAGAGCAGTTGTTATTTATGGGCATTGATGTTGTCGCACACACACACATATATTAAATATTGATATTAATTTCGATACTTTGGTATTAATAAAACCTAAAGTTCATATTATTATAACAGAATACACTTTATTTCAATACCTAGATATTAATAAAAATGTATCGATACTCTTCGTGTAAAGGTATCGATACTCCTCATGGTATCGATATAAATCCCTGATTTCAATACCTAGATATTAATAAAAAGGTATCGATACTCCTCGTGTAAAAGTATCGATACTCCTCCATGGTATCGATATAAATCCCTGAGTATAATACGGTAAAATTGAAAAGTCATTAATACTCATCTATTTAGTAAGCGGCTCCAGAACATCCTTGTTAATACTATGTATTTCGTAACGTGTTACTTGTATTCATATTTTTGCAGTATTTCTTAGTCGTGAAAGAAAAAAATATTTTGTTATGAATAATTTTCGGTGTATTTCTGTCGTGCCGTGTCCTATGGACATTACTTGAAGTAAAAAGAAACTTACATATAGTAGAAATACCCTACACGAAACGAGCCCTCGTGTAATAAACCTAATAGTATTGATAACAAGTCAAGGGATTTGTTGGTCCTATCCATCATGTTTTTCAAGGTAAGATTACTAATTTTTAAATTATTATTTGTGATGTATGATACTTGGATTTAAAGCCTACATATATTGTAAGATCGCCAGTAATGTTACAGCTGTGCTGTATGTATCTATTGTGAACAAAATGTAAACTGTAAACTTGTCATGATTTTTGTATCCCCAGTAGACGTAAGTTTAGCCCTGCAAGATTCGCATATATTTTATTAATGTTTTAACTATGTATTACTTATATTTCAGACATGGCGAATTGAGCAAGCTGAAGGCTGTAAGAAATCCTATAAAATTAAAGAAAAAATAAAAACAATTGGGATAACCAGAAACCAAGGAAACTATGTCAATAACAAGACAAAGACTGGCTGGACTTCTTCAAAAAATGTATGGAAGGCATATAAAGTTGAAAATGAGCAAACAATTTATTATTGAACAGTGAATATTACTTCTTATGAAATAAAGAAAATATTACTACTTATTAATATGTAAGCCTTTCATTTGATACAATAACAAATAGTATTTGTATCTTACCTAATCTTCCCAATTCCATTCACTTACATCTCGGATACAACCAAAAAACAGAATTCAAGCTCCGAATAATCTCAGCAGAGGATGCAACTGGGAAAGCATTCAGATGAAAGAAAGAGAGATGATAGACGCAGCCTGTAGTGATGCAAAAGAAGTGATGGATATACATGTCCATCATGAGGTGATTCTATGTGTCATGCCCGACATACATGTTGGGCATGATATATAGAGAATCGCCTTATGTGTAGGTGTCACATAGTTTAGTGACAAAGCTCGCCTTATCTCACAGATATTTTACAGGCACTCATACTGTCTGTAAATACCAACCACCAACACATCATCGAGCAAAAGAGTTAAAGAGCTGGTGGCCCTTCTCTAAAGGCCGAGCCGAAGGCATACAAATTTGAAAAAAGTGGACAATATAGGTATGATGTTTGAGTAGTGAATATTATTTCTTACTAATAAATAAAACATTTTTAATAAAATAGCTTTTTATTTATTTAAATCAAATATCTTTATCGTATTCACTCTTACATATCTTACACAGCCGAAAAACAAGACTTTGGGCTCTGAAGCACCTATGCTGAGAATGCAATTTGGAACACATTCAAATGAGAGTCAGACAGCTAATCAAAGGACATGTTCAACAGGACAGGCATGTTGTAGGGCATAATATAATAAACGCCTGTTCTGTCACCAAAAAGCCTCACCATTTTTAAAATATCTATATATAGGTAGGTACAGTCAAGAAGTATAAATGGAGTCATAGCTTAGAGATCAAATTACTTTGCAGTACGCATCGTCCCTCTTTGCGTGAGTGTTTGTGTCCATAATGCACACAGTGATCATTATCACATTACCCACACAACTCTGCTACGTGCTTGCTTGACACAGACAACATAGCACTAACTATAGGTGTATTGAAAAGAAAACCGGAATAGTAATAACGAGTTATTACGACAGGCGAGATGGAACCGGTTCTTAATTTCGCCACATGTCATAGCAAGTTATTGGTCTAATCAGTAGGGGAGAAAAGGGTAATGGGAGTCAGCGGGCAATCGGGGTCAGGTGCCTCTAAGCAAAACTACACGTTCGATATCTAGGTAAATGACATGTTCAGCTTGCTCTGTACCCGATGCCCATTGTACGAATGACTCGCGCTAGTAGCTCCACGCGTTTTTGAGTAACAATTATGTTTCGTTTTCACGCCTCGTCGGTGTAAATTTTCGTCAAAACAACATTAAAGGTGAGTATAGACGTTGTAGCTGTACCAAATTAATGACTATGGATAGATTTATCCTTGATATTCAAAATTTAAATAAGCATATTAAATTGCGATTAAATTTACTTTGTGTTATTAAATTTTACAATTAACATGTAGTATAGGTTTTGGGTAATGGGAGCCAAAGGGCCTGCTAGTGATTACCATTACCCGCAAAAAATATTCTTATGTTTTTTCGCTTATAGATGCCGATATTACAAGTCAGAAAAACCAAATAGGCTAGCTGATCAACTGGTGATTGCACTGGATGGTATACTGCCGAATGTAATGTCTGCGATTGTTTGACTCTGATTTCCCACATGTCTGATTCCCATTGTACTGAGGTTAGTGCAATGGGAGTCAAACTTGTTTTTTTTTAAACGCGGAAATATATCCAAAGTTGATTCCCAAAGTGGTGAAAAGTGATAACAACTAGTAGATAAATAAGTAAAGTCTATTATTAAACAATTTTAATCACGATATTATTTCGAAATAAGCTTATATTTGATTGCTCGCTTAAGTGACTCCCATTACCCCCTTTTCCCCTAGATGGTTGGACTGCTTATATAATGACTGTGGTTCGTATCGCAATTAGTATAAAATTTTTAAATAATTTAATTTTTAATTCCTAGTATTTTTTGATAACTTTATTTTATATACTGCATGCTATTGGTATTTATCCATTTGTTAAAAATAAAAATGCACAAAGACCATGGCAACGGTTTATTAGACGGATCATTTAAGTAATAAAATAAAATATCAAGGTGACAAATATTATGACGGTCAATATGTTTACACTACGGACTACTGTCCGTATCCGTATGAGCGTATGTAAAATTTATGTATAATGTATAAATAAATATAGGTAGAATAGTAATTATACCTACGTTTTATTTACACATATAAAAAGCTAGAATTAATAATTATATAGGTAGAATAAATCTTGACATAGGTATAGGTTAAATTAAGAATTAATAATAGAATTAAAAAAGAAACTATTATACTCGTATAGGTAAGAACAGTAATTCTTATTATTTTTTTTATTTATTTTGTTTAAAAAAAATCTACTTATTTATTATTTATTTATTTTATTTTATTAAAAATAATTTTTACATTACACATAAATTTTACCTACGCTCATAGTAAATATTGAGGTTAAAGCTTAATTATTCGTTTTCATTACGAAAAGAGGATTGAAACTTAACCTCAATCTTTTACAGTTTACAAACAACTTTTACGGAAATTAACTTAACCAACACATCCCATTGTAATACAAAATGAACAAGTTAGTATAAAACTATATTTTTTAAGGGTTATTGCAAAAAAAAATACTTTCATATAAAAAACGGATACACATCAGTTCACCTGTTTAAGAGATACGGTGACACAAATAGATAGACACATAGCGGTGGTCAAACTTAAACTCCTCTCTTTTTGTCGGGGCTTTAAAACAATTGAGTATTAGGAAATGTTTAAGTATACTTCAAGTAAAACATGATTTGTCTAAACACAAATGGGGTATTTCACTCAATATTTTGTATAGCCACCATTATTGTCAATATAGTCAGTACGACGACGCATGAATCCCACCATATTGGCACATATTTCAGTCCCAATAAAACTGTTCCAAATTTCCATACAGTAAGAAAATAATTGATCCTGATGTCGCTTGTTTCTGCGCCATAGGTGAAGTCTTCCCTTTTGGTTGGACATAAATGACTTTTCGCCTGTAAACACGGTACCTAACCGAAGTCCAAATAATCTCTCGCAAAATGCAACCGATCTTCTTTATGCCTCGGTGCTAAATATAGTTTTTTTGCCGCTTTCTTGTGGTGCACACCATCAGTATGAAGTGCACGACGAACAGTAGGCAAGCAGACATTGAATGCCTGATGGGTATAAAACCATCTCTTTTATATTCCTCCAACATCATACGGCGCTGATGGTCAGAGATAATCGACGGTCTTCCACTCCGCTGCCAGCTGGCAAGAGTACCCTCGTCAGCACACCGCTGCACCCAAGTCACCCAACGTTTCACGGTCCTCCACTAAAATAAAATAAGAAGGCTAGCGTTACGTTGTGATTGAGACTATATTTATCTAATATTTTTTATTTTATTTAAAAAACTAACACTTATTCATGCAAATCATCATTAATATGTCAATACAATGTGTTAAACCAAAACTTTTAACTTTTTAAGCAGTAAAAATACTTACACTTAAGGCGCTGTGTATCACAAGAATACCGTAAAACGTCTATTTTTTCATCGCGCAGTCCATGAAATACTAGCATGAAAAAAATATGAAGTACAGTTCAAAGATCAAAATAAATGGATACATCAAAATATTTTCAAAAAAGTAATTAAAATCTAGCAAAATAAAATAGCAAAAATGCTATACCCAGAAAAAGTTTCGTCGCGAATTACTTGATATTTTCAGCGACAACTACCAACTTTTTTACGACTATAAAAAGTATAACTAAATGAGCCAGATGGATATTTAAAAAAAATACAATATTTGGCTATAATTATTGAATTATTAAATTAAAAGTGAAAATTAACACGGAAATGGCCGACACGGGTTTGAAATGAGACTAGGGACAGGCCAACCGGTATCGCCACTTTCAGCCGCTACAAAGGGTTAAGGGATACAGCGCCTTAATCCAGTTTCATTTGAAATTTCTGATATTTTGCGGCCACTGCTATACAGAGAAACAATATTCGCCTTTGTCTCAATATTTATGTTCGCCTGCATTTTCAAGTGTAGGTAATTAACACCCCAAATAGAATCACTTCAATTTGTTCTTCACCACGATTCAACTATAACGAGTACGAACTCGGTTAAATGACAAACATCTGTCTTTTTTTCATTCACCGTCACATAATCACTTTTCTAGTCCTTGTTCTGAGACTTTTTATTTCTGCACCATATGAGATACGATACGGAAACATCGTATTAGACAGTTTACAAATAACATGAATAACGATGTTAAAAAACCAACAAAACGTTAGTAAAACATCACTGTGTGGTGAGATTCGAACCTGCTACCCACAGGCAAGATCGCTATTCTGCGACTGCAGCCATTAACCATTAGGCTAGCTCGTATCTGCAGAAAGCATTGAATTTAAGAATAACATTTATCGTATCTACGTCAATACATCGGCGTTCGGCGCACACACAGAGACTAGCAACAACTCATAATCACAAGGTCTTAAGCGTCCGTAGTAATGTACAGTAATTATAAAAATAAAAACTATTAAAAAACTAAGTCGTTTTCTCATGATAGACCATTTACTGATTTTATTTTACGATTTGGATGTAACTTTGCAATTAATTTGTATCGAGAAAATTTTATGCATTTGTGTGTTGAGAACATATAATATATAAAGTAAATCCTCGACTATACTACATATTTATTTCTGAATTAATGCTGCAGTAGCTTTGATGCAGCAGGGGAAATGCCAAGCTATTTTGTTCTACTATCGACCCTTAAGTGCGACTAGTTTGTTAAGCAATTAGTGTGAGAAATTCTGACTGCACTTTTGAAGCTGACCGTACTTGTGTTCACTTATGAGTGTACAAAGAAATGTAAAGGGCACTTTTGGCCTCTACCGCTGTACTCAACATTCAAAATTTCTTTTGTGCTTCGTGCTTCGGATCCTGGAGTCGGCTTGACAAGATAGCATGTACATTATTCATACAGTAAAATGCTTTGACAAAGTTTTTATCACTGTTCTCTGTCTGCGAGACTTCCACCACTTCCCATGGGTTTTCACAAAATGTTATTTTAGTCCTAAGCACGTCTTGTAGGTAAGGAATGCTATCCATTGAAAGAGACAAAGTGATCATTGTAGGCCGAAGACCACTGCCATGTACAATATCGCGGGCACTTATGGTGTTTGACAATGAACCTTCATATACCATCACTCGTGTTTTACATTTGCTTGCATCGTCTGTTGTAATGCTTCATCCTAGAGCCCGTTTTTAGACAGCAAGTACATTATTCATACTGTAAAATGTTTGACACAGTTTTATGGAATTCCGCTTGACCACATCCACTTTCTTTGGGTGTCCACAAAATGTTCACTTTCGTCGTCTTGTCCGCCATCCATTGGAAGAGACAGTGATCTTTATGGGGCGAAAACCACTGTCATGTACATTATATTACTAAATGTCTTTAAAATGAAGAAATACGAACAAAATAATTAAAATTCAACAAGACTATTTCGATCTCACGTTGAAAATGTTTAGTGAATCCCGTAACTACTGTAGTTAACGTAAATTACGATAGAAACTGTCAAGAATGTAACTCATGGTACCGAAACTGTAGTTAACTGTCCGTTATCTATAGTGTGTATCGTGAACTTGCGTAAACGTCACTATAGTAGTTAACTTTACGTTTACTATGCGACTCATGGTAAGTATTTTTAGTTCATTGACTATCCGCTAGGGGCATTGTTCAAATTCCATATAAATTATTTACTACAGTCGCTAGCGAGTGTAGTTTGACAAAACTCATGGTGAAAGGTTTAAGCCGGGGTCCAAGTCAAGTACTAAGGAAAATCGTATTATAAAACGAGGTTTATCGTTTAAGCCATAGATGATCCTATTCCTAGGTCTAAAGATAAACCTACAATTCCCTAGTTTAACTCTAGTACTAACTTATTTTGTTACCAACAAATAGGTCACTTTTCACCAAAAAAATGCTTTGTTGCTAAAATCTATGTCAAATCATATTACCCTATTCGCAATGAGCAAAAACCTGGAAAATGCGAAGAAATGAATAAAACCAACACATATAAAATATGAAAAAATATTTTAATTATTTGCATTTTAACATATCAAAACATTTAATTAGATTATTTTCAACGCTTTTGTCGTCATTAATATTTCACAACCGCCTCAAAACAATGATTTTTAGGAACCTTAATTTCACATTAGGAAAAAATTGTTTGTACAAATGTAAACAAATTTTTACACCATATTCACTTTTACTTTATTCACGTAAATTTTATCTCACAGCAACTATAAAACAATTACTTTCGAGACATTGCACCGTTAATTCATTAAATAAAAATATATTTTTTACAATTATATTTGTAAACAAACTTTGAGGTTACTTTGGAACAAATTCAATTTGTTGCGCGCGCACACGCGTTCCGTTTCAGGTTTGTAAAATTATTAAATCGTTTTGTTTATAGTATGATTTTTTTATCTGACCACTGAATATACCGTTTATGACATAAATAAACATGTTTCTCCATTTCAATTTTATTATTTTTAGTTTTATACTAGTTTCAAACAATAAATTTTATTATTTATTTTAATATTAGTGAAGATCGGAACGTAGTAGTAGCATACTGAACGAATGATTGAATGAAACCTGCTTCCGTTAGATCATCCAGAGATCATTTCAGGTCTAAGTTAGTCTTGACTTAGTTCACTTTTTGTAATGAAACAAAGTTTAATTTGCTAAACCTAGATTGATCCATCGCTAGTTCATTTTTGTACCTACGTGATTGAACTGATGGCTATCTAAAATATTAAGGATTTCAGATACACGATTGCTGACGAAGGTGGTCCATCTTGATGGCAATCCGCGTAACCATGCTAAGACGACGGTCGAATCAGACCATGCGTGAAGTTTTTCTTTAGGCACAGCCATGACTTGTGACACTTCGTGCAACAACTTAGTAGCCAAAACTGCTCCACACAATTCCAATCTAGGAATTGATAACTCCTTCTCAATCAGCGCAACCTTTGTTTTTGCGGTTAGAAGGTGTACGTGAATATTACCCTTCTTGTCTACTGACTTAAAGTACACTACTCCTGCGTAAGCCGTTTGAGAGGCGTCTGCAAATGCGTGCAGCTCGACTTGACAATCTTGAGTGAAATGAAGCCATCTTGGGATGAAGATGGTTTTCAGCTGAGCAAGGTGAGATCTGTATTGAAGCCATTCTCTCAACAAATCTTCAGGTAGTTCATCGTCCCAAGCCAAACCAGACTTCCACAACTTTTGAATGAAAACCTTGGCGGTTACGATTACAGGCGCAATCCATCCCATCGGGTCGTACCGTCGTCAACTTTGAGATATCAGACAACACTTGACGCTTTGTGGGCATTTGGTTGACTTCAGGCAACTGGACCGTGTATTGAAATTTATCAGACTGTCTGTTCCAACAAATGCCCAGTACTTTAACCATATTGTCTGCCTTAATGGGAATCGATTGAGCCGTATTTTGGTTATCTTGACCGATGAACTGTAATAATGCCCTACTGTTACTGCTCCACTTCTGCAGTTGAAAACCACCTGCCTTCATCAATTTATTCATTTCGATGTAAATCTCAATGGCATACTTTTCAGTTTCGCAGCACGTCATGAGGTCATCAACATAAAATTCCCGCGTCGTAATCGCTGACGCGGTTGGATAATTGTGGCTCTCGTCTTTTGCTAGTTGTTGCAGTGATTTTACGGCCAGATAAGGTGCACATGCCGTTCCAAAGGTGAGTGTGAGCAACTCGTATTGGCCCAGAGGTTCCTCAGGGTTGAATCTCCATAAAATCCGTTGGAAACGCGTGTCCTCATCGTGGACCCGTACCTGCCTAACATTCTCTCTATATCTGCAACAATGCAAATCGGAAGCCTTCGCCACCTCATTAAGATGTGCCTTAAGTCTTGCTGGAGTTTGGGTCCGACAAGGAGATTATCATTTAACGATACGCCGTTCGTTCCCTTGCAAGAGGCGTCGAAGTCAACGCGTACTTTCGTAGTTTTCCTGTCTTCCCTCACAACCACATGATGGGGAAAATATACTGCCTTTGTGTTGATCGTTTCATCCTTGATCTTTACCATATGATTTAAGTCCAGATACTCTTGCATTACCTTATTATACTCTTCCTTTAACTTCGGGTTCTTCTGAAGCTTTCTTTCCAAATAATGAAATCTTTTCTTTGCGATCTCCTTTAACCCTCCGTATTGACATTCTGGATCTTCACTATTTAAAGGCAGTCTAACTACAAATCTTCCTTCTTCGTTTCTGAAAGTTGTTGAATCGTAAAATTCTTTACATTTTTCTTCCGCCTTGCTAAGTTTCTTTTGAATTGAATTAGGCTCATTTTCCAACTCCCAGAATTGTTTTAATAAAAAATCTTCCTTGACTTGAACGTGTAAACTTACAATTCTTCTGACATCATTTGAAGGTATCTGTGAAACCTTCCCTGAAATGATCCATCCAAAGATTGTATTTTGTGCTAAGAGATGTCCCTTTGGATGTTTGAGGATGTCATGTAATAACACTTCGCCGTAAACTTCGGCTCCTAACAGAATATCGATTCTGCCAGGTGATGTATATCCTGGATCGGCTAGTGATAGGTTCTCGATGTCTAACCAATCAGGTGATGACACATTGGTAGAAGGTAATCGTGAAATAAGAGATTTTAACACATAAGCGAAAATCTGAATTGACTTACTTGGATTCTTACGCGACTCGATGCGAAAAGAGACCATGTACCTTATGCGAAGTCGACCATTTCCGACACCTGACACGCTGCCAGTAACTGGCACACGCTTAAGCCCTAACGTTTGAACTGTTTCTTCGGTAACGAAAGAAGCCTGAGAGCCTTGGTCGATTAATGCGCGCACTAAACAGAATTTTCCGTTGAATGAATATGCTTTAACAATGGCCGTTGCCAATAAAACGTCGGCAGAACCGGTAACCGCTTCTTCCTTCGCGAAATTAGCAATGACGTTCACTCCATTATGGGGTGATGATAATCGATTATCTCCTTGAGTTGGGTGCTGTGATTGTGTGCGTATGTGGTTGTTCTCTACGTCGTTTGTGAGCCCTTGCTGCATGTCTCTATCCTGATGTAGCAAAGAGTGATGTCGTCTACCACACCTGCGGCAGCTTGCTGTGTGGCGACACTTTCGTACTGAGTGAGTGGGCGCAAGACAATTGAAGCAGAGCGATTTTGTGATTACAAACTCTTGTCTCTCTCGAGGTAGTAGTTGCCCAAAACTTTTGCATTGATAGAGAAAGTGATCTCCAGAACACATGGTGCATTGATGTTTCACAATCCCCTTTTCTTCTTGTACAGTTGCAAATGTGTGGATTTTCTCTGACCGTCTTGTATTATGTTGAGGAGACTTGCCCATCTGTCTGCTGCTGTCAATCATTTCCAACGTCCTAAACCGTGATTCTAAAAATAAGACTATATCATTCCATGTCGGTAGGACGTCAGCTGAAATTCCACTAACGTTGATCTCCCATTGGCGGAGCGACTCGTGATCTAGTTTGGAGACTACCAAAAAGATGAGAAGCACGTCCCATTGCTTTGACTCGATTCCTAAATTGTTGAGTGATGTAATGCACGATGTTGTGGTGTCAAGCAAACTTCTGATAGCGTACGCAGACTCGTTAGTTATTTGCTTCTGAGTGAATAGCATTTTGAGAATTGTATTGCAGTTGTATCTTTTGTTGTTGAATCTCTTCGTGAGCTTTTCCCATGCTGCAGTGTAATTTACCTCCGTTGTAGACAGATTGCGAATTAAAAGTTCTGCTTCGCCAGAAAGAGTTGATTTTAAATAATAGAGTTTTTCAACAGAGGATAGATTGCTGTTCTTGTGGACGAGTGAAGAAAAAAGGTCGTAAAAGTGTTGCCACTCCTCATATCTTCCACTGAATTTTGGCAGTTCAATCTTAGGTAATCTGACCTCACTAGACTTGGTTGACCTCTCAGCAACGGTTTGTGTAGGCGGGTGTGGCGACCCTTCATCGCGACACACCATTTCGCGAAGCACCTCCTTTAAAGAACCTTTGTAGTAAGTAGAAGTTTCTTCAAAGGCGTCGTATAAGCCTTTTGTAAAATATTCAAGCGAAGTAAGCTGCTCTGGCCTTGTTGCTGAGACAATACTCCAATGCGTCTCGGTAAACTCTTTCCATAAAGTTTCTAATGTTTCCAATCTCGTCTCAATGTATCCTCTTGTAATTCTTTCCTTTGGACTCTTTCTGTAATTGCTTTCTGCCTTGATTAGTTTTTTAAGTCTTTCATTTTGTACTGCAATTGATTTTTCAATCTCCATGTTGCAGACTAAAATTGTTGATTGCTAGAAACTAAGTTTGAAAATTGCAACAGGAAAATTTTCTAAGTTGATGAAATATGCACTGCGAAATATTCGAAGTACATAGAATGTTCACTCGAATTATTCTAAGTCCCAGATGAAAACACTCAAATTTTTCTGTCTTTTAATCTTTTGAACTTGGGAAATTTTTGGGCATAGGTTCCCCGTCTGTACACTTTTAAACAAATTATTCTAAGTCTGAATTTAGTTTAAAATTTTACAAGTCCAAACACTAGTAATTTTTATAAGTTATTTTACTCACTGTTTTAAGGTCCAAATTTGCTTGACTTTTATCACTCACCAGTACCCACTTTGAATCGTCCTTATGTTGATTTGAAATTCTTCCCGGGTTTCGGCACCAAATTTGTTCAAGTTGCGAACAATAGGGAGAGGTTTTTTTTTTTTTTTTTTTAAATGACTATGTAGCTAGCTCCAAATGAGCTTTCGCTACGTCACCGGGCGTTTGAGGCGAGGGCAGAGTGCCCTCAACCTTTATAGACAACATCACCAAAGGGCCCCCAGGAGGGACGGACCTCGGCTTTGGGCGTTGCCTGTGTGCGCAAGGCTTGGAGAGACAGCAAACTCTCATATTGCCTGATGGGCCGCGTATGCGTGCATGCAAGCCTGAAGGGCCAATCTGAGAAACAATGGCAAAAGCCTTTAGAGAGCAGCAACTCTCATCTTTTGCCGTATGGGCCGAAAGCTACGTTGCCAGAAGGGCCTATCCTGGGTGCAAGTCACCCGGGACCGCCGGGCGGTCATCAGTAATCGGAGCTAATCCTACTCTACGCACTCTATTCCGGTGGCGAGTGCGTCGGGGTCGGATAGTGGGATTCCTCTGGCTATTCGGAGCCGAAGAGGGGTCGGGGCGGGCTTGTGCGATGTCAATAGGATCATCGGGATCGTCAAGTACGTTCCTAGGACGTCTACGACGTAAGGTCGTATCGTGTAAGTTGGGGAAGTAGTTAGCAGCTTGCACTACTAACGGGTTGGGGTGGCGTGCGGCTTTCTCAAAGTAACGCTTGGAGGCGTTTTTGAGATAGCCGCGAATGGATGGGAGATCTAGGTCACGGTGTAAGTCTGTCATGCGCAAGTACCGGTGGTGACTCGTATTTGTGGCACGGGTGACGAAGCGGTTCTGCAAGCGTTGCAGCCGATCGATGTGGGAGGGCGCGATATGGGAGAAGACTACGCCGGCGTAGGTCATGATAGGGCGGACGCAAAGCTTATAGAGTGTCAACTTATTTCTAAGTGACATCTTAGCATTGCCTATCATGGGGTGGAGACGGCCTAATACGAAGGCGGCATGGTTGCGGACTTTGGTGATGTGGGGGCCGAAGGTCATCGCGCTATCGAGTACGACTCCAAGGTATTTAGCCTTGCCTGCCCACTGGATGGGCTTTCCGTACAACGATACTGATCCTAACGAGGGGAGTTCTGCTCCGGACATGGTGATTTTTCGACGTGACACAGCTTGGTTATACACCTTTGAGAAAAACACAGCTGTGCTTTTCTCCGGATTAACTTCGATGCGCCACCTCTTGAACCACCCGCCGAGAGCGTCCACGGCGGACTGAAGACGATTCACGATGACCGTTTTAAGGTGATGGGACGTGTAGAGGGCCGTATCGTCGGCGAATAGTGCCACTTCTACATTGGGGTCTTTGGGATATCACTTGTGTACAGCGAATAAAGGAGGGGCGAGAGAACAGCGCCTTGCGGGACGCCGGCTCGAATGGGACGGGGCCTCGAGAGGCATCCCTCTACTCTGTACCGAAAAGACCGATTCGACAAAAAGTCTCGTATGATGTGCACGAGACTATCCGGCAGACCCAAGTTGGTCAACTTGGATATCAAGTATCAAGCCCGAATGCCAGACTTTGTCGAAGGCTTTCGCTACATCGAAGAAGAGTGCTCCCGTAGGACGTCCCCAATTTCTCAACTTGAGAATATGCTCCGTGAGGCGGTGCAGTTGGTGGTGACACGCGTGTTTGGCCCGGAATCCAAACTGTTCGTCGGGGATGAGACTTTTGGACTCTACGTAGTCCTTAAGTCTTTTAAGGATGATCCGTTCGTAGATCTTGCCTATACAGTTCAAAAGACTGATAGGCCGGTAGGAGGAGGGGTTCTTCAGGTCTTTGCCTGGTTTAGGCATCCCGATCACGATTGCTTCTTTCCAGGCGGCTGGAAAAGTGCAATTTGCAAGACAAGCATTGAAGATGCTTACGAGCAGGAGGAGGAGGGTCTGTGGGAGGCATTTGAGCACTCCGTTCGAGAGTCCGTCAGCGCCGGGCGCTTTACGGGGTCTGAGATCGCGGATGATTGACTTCACTTCGTCAAGTGTCGTCGGGGTAAGGGTACCCCCCTTTCGGTGGGATCGTCTTAGAAGCCACGAAGCGTTCTACGTGCGATTCCACCTCGCGAAGGTGATCGGGGTCAACTGGCTCACGACTAGGGGAGCATTGGCTCTCCAGGCTGTCTGCTAGGCATTCAGCTTTTTCGTCATCATCGAAGGCGATGGAGCCGTCTGGACGCGTGAGGGGGGGAGTGGCCGCAACCGTGTCGGTCTTGAGGCTTCTGGCTAGTCGCCAGTATGCATAGGAGGGCGTCATCTCGGCAAGGAGATACCGTAGTAGGCTTTTTTTTTTTTTTTTTTTTTTTGTAATGACTATGTAGCTAGCTCCAAGTGAGCTTTCGCTACTTCACCGGGCGTTTGAGGTGAGGGCAGAGTGCCCTCAACCTTTATAGGCAACATCACCAAAGGGCCCCCAGGAGGGACGGACCTCGGCTTTGGGCGTTGCCTGTGTGCGCAAGGCTTGGAGAGACAGCAAACTCTCATAGTGCCTGATGGGCCGCGTATGCGTGCATGCAAGCCTGAAGGGCCAATCTGAGAATCAATGGCAAAAGCCTTTGGAGAGCAGCAACTCTCATCTTTTGCCTTATGGGCCGAAAGCTACGTTGCCAGAAGGGCCTATCCTGGGTGCAAGTCACCCGGGACCGCCGGGCGGTCACCAGTAATCGGAGCTAATCCTACTCTACGCACTCTGTTCCGGTGTCGAGTGCGACGGGGTCGGATAGTGGGATTCCTCCGGCTATTCGGAGCCGGAGAGGGGTCGGGGCGGGCTTGTGCGATGTCAATAGGATCATCGGGATCGTCAAGTACGTTCCTAGGACGTCTACGACGTAAGGTCGTATCGTGTAGGTTGGGGGAGTAGTTAGCGGCTTGCACCACTAACGGATTGGGATGGCGTGCAGCATTCTCAAAGAAACGCTTGGAGGCGTTTTTGAGAAAGCCGCGGATGGACGGGAGATCTAAGTCACGGTGTAAGTCTGTCATGCGCAAGTACCGGTGATTGCCAGTGGCACGTCGAACGAACCGATTCTGCAAACGTTGCAGCCGTAGGATGTGGGAGGGCGCGATATGGGAAAAGACTACGCCGGCGTAGGTCATGATAGGGCGGACGCAAAGCTTATAGAGTGTCAACTTATTTCTAAGTGACATCTTAGCATTGCCTATCATGGGGTTGAGGCGGCCTAATACGAAGGCGGCATGGTTGCGAACTTTGGTGATGTGGGGACCGAAGGTCATTGCTCTATCGAGTACACCGTAGTAGGCTTTTTTTTTTTCTTTTTTTTTTTTTTGTAATGACTATATAGCAAGCTCCAAGTGAGCTTTCGCTACTTCACCGGGCGACCGTAGTAGGCTAGTTCCTCCAACCTTATAGAGGCATATTTGCGACAAACCATAGCGCGTTTTATATTTGCCATTAGCGCCATCTATCGGTGGATAAAATAAACTTTGGGGTTCGTGTCAAAGTCGAACGCTGCGGCTATTAGCATAACATAGGCTGTTTTGCAGTGATTATTAACATGAACTTCAACACCTATACATATATAAAAATCTACACAAATAAATATATACACATATTTCAGTGCTCGTGGCTGTACGAGCCATGTTTGTCTTCGTTTCTGCAGATTTATAGTAGATTAGCAATATTCACAGAAAATCTACTACGATACAAAAAAGCAAAAAAATATTACACAAACCAACCTTCCCCTTGGAACATAGATATAGTAATAACGTTAACAAAATTGGAGCTTCTATAGAATTCGATCATTTGATCGTTCAATTTAAATAGGAGGATTTTCTTTCGACAGGTCTCCTTCATATTTATTACCCAAACGAAAATTCTCAGTTCTAGAAATAGAACAAATTAGGTACCTACTTACTTTGTATGTAAGAATTCTGGAAAAGAGTTACTTATTAATGTTCAGTGAGGTTCATGCCAATTCAACATCCATATGTTACGAGTATATATCTTCTAAAATATCAACTGAAGGATTGAAAGTTAATTATTTCAAAAACCTTGGTAAAATACATACCTAATAGTAACAGACGTACCCAAATGTTTACTTTGCTTATGACAAGGTCATTAAAGCTCAGACTGGTCATTGTCATTAAACACACATCGGGAACGTACAGTTAGCCGCTGGTGCATGCACGACATGAGGTATAAACATCGCATTAAATCGCTACGCAGGCTTTCGTACTCGATGACGTCGAACGTGGAACTTTCTTTGGGTACGTTTATTTTACCATTCGTGTCGGTTCTCAGCGTCGGGCGCACGTGTCAGCGTTCGGGCTTCGCTCTCGCCGCTGCTCCCAGCCGGCAGTCATTCCGAGCACTGACAGTGCCGCCACAATCCAACCGTGAATTGGTAAAACCGTAAAATCACCGGACTCGACAAACATTCTCGTGTAAATTCGTGACAGTGAGCCAGTGCAGCATTAGCTGGTATTACACATTCCAGTGGAGAGACTTTGATTAGCACCAACAATGTTCTGTTATTCCTGTGATCCAAGGTGAAGTAACAGCGCGGTTGGGACTTTTAGTTTTGCTGTCAATTATAAGGGTATGTTTGTTTGAGTTCATTTTCGTTACCGAATGATGCAGAATTTATTAGAGTACTTAAATTTATCTTTGTCAACATCTCAAGTAAGTGTAGATAAGCCGTTTTGTAGTTAAATAATTTATCTTGATATGTCATGGTTGTCAATCAAAAACAATGTAAGTATTATATGTATACTATAGTATATTAGATAACTGTGTTTCAAATAAGTATCTACGTAGGTATTTTTTGTTTGTGCTCATCCCGATGACAGAACAAAAATTAAGTATATCTTTATATATATATAATTAGTAGCTTTTGCCTGCGACTTCCATCTCCGTAAAATTATATAGCACCTAGAGTACATTCTTCATAGGAACATCCAACCCCATTACGCTATTTTAAGCTTGAGTAATCGAGAATGTTTTTCGGTGTAAATGCTATCCTGTAACTGTTATCTTTTCCTTAGTCTCCTAAATTCATCTAAATTGCTTCAGTTCAGCAGTACAACCAAGGAAAAATAACAGTCAGGCATTATTTGTTGTAAGATTCACTATATTTACTACATTATAAATACTTATTACTCTATTTCGACGATCAACGATGAAGCGAGGCGTTGGGGTAAATAGGTAGTTAAAATTACTGAAATCCTGCCGGCGCATATAGAAATCTTGCATCAATTAATTAACTAAGTACCTTGAATGGACGTGTCCTGTACTATTTAATTTCTATTCGATTGCATTTAATTTTTCCGCTTTCCGTAGGATGTCGACAGTTAGATTTCTTGTTTAGCAGACGAGAAACCAGTCTCATATCCTGTCGCAGCCTCCGCCCTTGAACAGGATATTAAACAGTTCTAATTAAGTTATCAATTTTGTTCCAAGGTATATCAAATATTTGATAAGCGGAAAAATCTCAATCATACATTATTATATCTATTGAATTTTATTGAGCTGTTTAAACAAAAACGAGACCTGTTGAAAACGTTCTTTTTATGTCTAATTTACTGTGGTGAGAGTCGAAATGACCATCACCCAACCTCAGGTACAGAATCACATTTTTATACCACGAATGTAATGTCTACATTATCATCGATCGGAGAAGTTCATGAAATTTAGCTAGATCGATTTTTTATCCCTATTTCTATTCTATGGAAGGTTTATCGAATTTCTATGGAAGGTAATTTTTTTTAATTTTTACATCTTTTTTTCTTGTAATTCTGTATTCCATAATGGATTCTGATTCCAGGTTTTCAGTATAGTTCAGGATCACGCGGTATGTAGTTATATAAAATAATGTATATTGTATATAACAATATACAAGAATTACTCATTAAAATAAACTTGCTTCGATCTTGTTGGAAAAAAGAAACGAATAGATCAATAACTAAACTGTGGAATACATATTATAATTCAACTAGTTTCGAATTAGGTAACACATATGTGGTGCCGTTGATGTCTTTTTAAGGGCGTTTTATTACGACGTCAATTATTAGGAATAATTGACGAGAGAACAAAAGGGAGATAAGAATACGATGTAGGTACATATTTTATTCCTTTAGTAACTAAATTTATCTATACTTGTTAGGGAAAGGCATTCATAATAATAAAACTGTAGTAAAAACATTTTTCTTTTATATTTAGTAAAAACATTTTTCCTGTAGAATAAACTAATAACAGAAGTAAAAGACAAGTGTTACTCATTTGTTTTAATACAATACCAAAACAAATCAAATAAAAATGTAATTTACTCGTCTATACCATCATTTCAACCCAAAATCAAGGATATATGATTTTGATCCCAACTGGTTAGGATGTCCCAATTTACACTAAAAGTACCGATGAGTCTAGCCTGCAAAAACTAGTTTCAAATAAAGAAATTGCATCTTAATTCAACCACGAGGTTGGCTGCGATGTCACTAACAGTCACATACATAAATAAACGTGTGAAACTTACAGTACCCTTCTTTGGTTGGGAATAAAAAGCGAGACAAGTATACTTATTAATATAATAAAAGGAAGTACCTTATATAAATTACACTTTTTCGTTGATTTATAAAAGTGCGCAGTTGTGTATGGGAGTTGGGAGCGTGTGAACAGAAATCTCAGTAGTCTCGCTCGCCAGCTCACTTTCCATCCATTCATGGAGTCTTCAGCTTTTTCAAACGATTTCTTTCAACCTCCGCTAACTTGAACGACGCTTGTTTTATAATTACTAGCTTTCTTCTTTGTTTATATTTTTCCCTCTACTTTTTCACGGAACACGACGACGTGAGATACTCGATTATCTTTCCATGTTACATAAGAAATTTTTTAAAGCATATTACGATTTAACCGGACTTTGTGTTAAACTTAGTGGTAAAATAAACGAGAAAAACAACTAGGTCCTCGAGGGTCAGTTTAAAGCGTCTAGGTACCTAGTACCTTGGACAAAATATTTTTCTTTTTGTTTTTACAAAAAGGTCATGTTTTTTTTGTTTTCATAAACAAAAAAAACATGACCTCAGGTAGGTTAGATTCGATAGGTTTCCTTGTGACCAAACGTCAGCGAGCGAGCATCCCCAACTTAGGGCATAATTCCCAAATACTAACCCAAAATAATGCTATATTTTGTATATAAGTAAATATAAATCACATCTCCACGCTTTAAATATAATTTTGGATCTATTGTAAATTCGTGCTAAGCTATTCTAAATCTCACCCACATAAATATTAATTTTACTCAATTTATGTATATTGAATATCTTTGATTTTACTACTGTAGTGCCGTGTACAGGAATTTGTCATTCCCGTGTCCGAAATTCGATCCGCTACCGGTACGGGTTTCCCTGTCGGCCGGAAATTAGGAATCCCCTCAAATAAACTCGCCGCCACCCTTCAACATTTAGTTTTTGTTTTGTATCCTAGCAATATTGATCCATTGTAAGTCCATTGTACGGGATTTTGTTTATAAGAGTCTGTTCAACATTTTGATATAGTACTTCGCCCGAATACTAAAATCTTTAAATCTACATAGACAAAGACATTTTTATAAAATTTGATTTTACCACTTTTTTGGCATGATCAATATACATATCTACCAAATACCGAATTACAGCTTTTTAGTACTTACAGTATAGTCTCTAAGTAAAACCGCGGACGGACAGACATGGATAAACTATAAGAGTTCCTTGTTTACTACGGAATCTACATGCTATTTCACTGGCATTGTACTTACAAAGGAAGCTACGTACTTTTAAATAGTATATAGTTACCAACGTCCGAAAATATAGTCCCAACGGTAAAATATAACCCGACAATAAATAAAATAGCACGTAAGTGACCCGTTGATATACATACTGTCTTAAAGTAGGTACCTACTTACAAGTAAGTACCTTATTTAAGAGCCCGTCATATGCCAGGCGGCGTGGCGATACAAACGCGGATGGTCTAAACGCGTTGGCTACTTTGGATATTTTCGTTTTTTAGGAATATTCAAGGGTTATTCGAAAAAGAAAAACATATGATGGCTGCCTTATCTGTAATGCAATAATAATCAAAAGTTTCAAGGTTAATTTTAATGTATTTGGTGAATAATGCTATATACCGAGTAAATTAGACGTGATTTGGAGACAACAATCGTGTTTTTGAGTCATATAGTTACCAGAGTTAGTCCTGAACTTTGCTGCATTTTTGTTTCAACTTGAGTATTTAATTATTATTGATATAACAGTCAATCATGCAAAGCAGTGTGAGGTAGTACGGGCCCTTAAGTACCAGCTGTTTTCCTCTACTTTTATTACACAGCCTATTTTACTAGGTGATATATCATAATGAGGTCAAGAAATGTCAGTTTCATACAAACTTGCATCATCCATTTTAACCACTAGAGATTTTTTAAACAGTGTTAATAGTAACCTATTTTTTAACCATGAGCTTATATAGCTTAGCTTAGCTTGTCGTGCTCCTGTAGTGGAGACTAAAAAGACCTGATGATGATGATGATGATGAGCTTATATAGGTATATTTTTTTTATATTTCTAACTTTAAAATTAACCAAGTTTATACAAACTTTCGTCCTTAATTTGAAGCCCGCAGGAGAAGAATTTTCAAAAATCTCTTTTAATGCAGACATCCGTTATTCAAACATCGTTTCTGCAAAATTTCATGTTTCTGGAATCAGCGGTTTCAGCTGTGCATTGATTGATCATTCAATCAGCCAGTCAGTTTATTCTTTGGGTTAATCCCATTCGCCCGCAAAAATTTACTTTTACTTGTGCTTTGGTTGCTAACACCTGCGACGATTCCACTGGTGAAGAATAGGACTAGGTAACTATTATTTCTCAGTCCTATTGGCCCCCAGTGAAGCGGCATAGGACAGACTTTCATTTCATCTCCTATTTGCCCCCAGTGATGGTGAATGGAACAATATATTGTTTCGTACCCAGTTTACGTCTAGTAAACGGAATAGTTGATAACGAAATTTTAAAAAGTATATTTTAAGATATAAAATTACTTATAGATACAGCGTGATTTTGAACCCCTATCTATATTAAATCTGGGAATCAGAATCCCTAATGGAATACAGAATTGTAAGAAAAAAAGGTAAAAACGAAAAAATAAATTTAATCTTTCATAGAAATTCGTTCAGCTGATAGGCGACTTTGTATGGGAAACCTAATTTTATTTTTCGTTTTTCACCTTTTTTTCTTGCAATTCTGAGTTCCATTAGGGATTCTGATTCCCAGATTTCAATATAGCTAGGGAGTTCAAAATCACGTTGTATGTATTTTTTTATTGCTTGTGTATTTGTTAATCCTAGCAAGGATCATTATTTCAACTTGGAAATAATTATCCTTATCCTTACTAATATTATAAATACGAAAGTGAGTTTGTTTGTTACGCTTTCACGCCGTAACTACTGAACCGATCAGCATGAAATTTTGCATACAACTTCTCTGGAGTACGGAGAAGGACATAGGCTACCTTTTATTCCGGAGGATACTATTCCCGAAGGATGGACATTGACGCGGACGGAGCCGCGAGCGAAAGCTAGTACCTATATAAAATTGTGTAAACAGTAACAAAGTAGGTATATATTAAGGTTTTGCCAAATAATAATTAGATTAATCAGAGTAAGAGTTACTTCATGTTTCTAAACAACATATCCATAATTTGATAAAAAAGAAATATAAAAAAATAATTAGTCTTATTTAGAAGTCCCAACCTTTAATAGTTAAAATTAAAAAACTATTACTGTTTACTCAATTTTATATACCGCACGTAAATTTACCAACAACATCCCCTAGAAGATAGACTCAGACCGTACTTCAAAATGATCTATTTTTCCTATGGGATCAAAATATTTTCATACAAGTCACCAGGTCAAACACTTGAATGGAAATGTCGATTTTGTTGGAATCCCCTCAGGCGGGCTTGACGGACTGAGTCTACTCTTCTAGGGGAAAGAAGAGCGCCCCCAGTGGTGGCCGCCCCCACTGAGCCGCCGTTCTTCTTTTATATATTTGCAACAGTCCCTTGTTAACTACACATTTATACCTGATTGAATTGAATTATATATTAAATAGCAAATATGCTTATACTAATTGAGAATTATATTTATATGGGATATCCAGTCAAAATCATAAATATTACCTACCCAGTTGGTAGTTTCAAATAGAGAGATATCTGGAGAAGACACTGTAGATGGTAGCAAGTAACGAAGTAAAAACAAAATAAAACAAATGGGAGAAAGGCTTACGTTGTCCGTTGAAAACCGGTAACACCACATCTGTGACAAAATCTTATCACCGTCTATCTCGTGTCATTCGTCAAAAGTTACGAGTATTTCCTTGAAACGAGAAACTAGTTTTCTATGGCAGCCATGGTAACCTCCAGGGTTACAGCAATTGTTGGAAAGAATGTGTTTTAGTAGTTTTAGCCCGCAATTTCGACGAGGCCATTGCTCTCAGGTATGCTGAGTAAAAAACGAGGAACAGTTGTGGAGCGAGGCGGCGCGGAGCGGTGTTCATGGTCGAGCGACTTTGCCACCTGCGGCGTCAGCGCCGTTTGCATTGTGGGTTATGGGGGCCGATATCACTAGTCATTTACATACTGTGGCCTAACCTAACCATGGTTCTTATCATATGTTTGTCCACTTGTGAAAAATAAATTGAGAAGTAATTATTTGTAAGTAATTATCTAGCCTAATCTAGACTAGGTAATATTATAAAAAGGGAAAAAATTGTATGTATCTGTGTTTGTGTGTTCGTTTGTAACGGATAAACTCAAAAGATATTGAACCGATTTTAAGTCTTTTACCCTTTGAAAGCTACATTTTTTCAAATTGTAACATAGGCTATAAGAGATTTTTTTTAAATATGGACTTTGTCCAATTGTTGTATTAATGTAACCCAAGGTATCATCAAGCGTGTGCCCAGTTACATTTTCACCTGAGATGCTTCGGGACCCGGGTTCCGGCGCCGAGAGTCGGCCCGGGGGTCAGACGGATACACTGAGTGATAAATTGATGTCTCTGTACCCAATCTAAGCATGGTCCAGGTTACAGTCTCGCTGGAGATGCGTTGGATCCTGGGACCCGTGGCCGTGATAAAACCAAAAACTGCACGGACTATCTTATATTACAGTGTGGTTTTTAGTTAAGTATACACACTTATGCCGATTGAACCAATTTCTTGAATTTATGTGACTCTGTGTCTAAATATCTATCCCAGCAATACGAGTAAAATGAAGTAAGGTATGTAAATATAAATAAGTATAAACTTATGTATAATTACATACCATACCACATCTTATAAAATAATATTCAAATGCTATAAAAATAATGCCAAGTATGAAATGGGTATGGTCAATTATGGTCTTAACATAATGCAAACAAGATGCATTACCTGTGGTTATGGTTAAAGATACCGCTTGTTTCAACTTCAAGGAAAACAAAGCTAATGGAATGGGTGCCGTAGAGTAGCTGCCCGCTGAGGCAACAGCTCAGGGCAACAGTGCAACACCGCTAGAAGCAATCGCAAACAAGTCGCAATCATCTCCGAGGCTGCGATGCACCTAATTCACCTACTGCTGGCACACAACCGAGCTATCAAGGCCATAATTGATACGAACTATAATTAATATCATAAACTGTTTACTAATCATGGATTTCCTTATTGATAACTCAAAATTTATATCTGGAGCATGAAATAGATGTTACGCAAAGTAGTTCGTGTATAAAGACGTTTTGACTCTTTAGAGGAGATGACAACAATTGAGTTATTCGCCTACATTCTTCACAAATAGCTGCAGATTGAGTTCCGTATCGAGTGTTACGTGCATAAAACTTTGTGGCAAGTTTAGAGTACCCTTAAGCAAGACTATTGTAACTTTCACTTCTATAATTCCGTCACATTGTTGAATAATACATGATAAGATGTTAATGTATTCCTACAAATGATCAAGTTGGTTACGAGATGTTTTAGGGCATTAAACTGATTTGTTGAATAATTTCTTGTGTTTATTTTTTGGGAAAATCGCTCTTTGGTTGAAACCGTCTGTAGGTATACCTATTTTCTTCTTTGGTTGCAACTATGCGTGCATATTTTCCATAGAGATACAATTTAATAAAATTATTAATTTTCATGTCTGTAAAAGATTCTTAAGATTGTCTTTTGACTTATAAAACTATGACTGTCTCATTAATATGTGCGGTAATCTGATTTTAACTAAATAGGAGTTTTATTGCATTAGGTTTATAGGCCACACGGATGAAGTAGAGGGCTAAAGCTAGTACAAATATTACAACATTCAATAGCTTGCGTATTTTTTTCCAATACACTTCGGGTTGATTTTATTCTTAAAAAGTTTTTTCTACGTGAAACGTTCATATTTTTTTTAGCTAACTACAATAGGGGTGTACTGCTTACACTTCTTTTTTAAATGGAAATATCCATCATTTCATACTTCAAATTGCATTAAACACACACGCACATAAAATTGTAACGAAAAGTTAATAACTTTACCAATTAAACTTACAAGAAACTAGCTTTCGCCCGCGGCTGCGCTCGCGTCAATGACGGTCCCTTAGGGAACAGTACTTTTTCCGGGACAAAATATAACCTTTGTCCTTCTCCGTACCGACAACGGGTATGCAAAATTTCGTAATAATCGGTTCATTATTTACGGCATGAAAGCGTAACAAACAAAATCACTTCTGCATTTATAATATTAGAATGGATATGGATTATCTTTAAGATAAAAAACCGACATTAAACAAATTACTGAATGGATTTAAATGGGACCTATTACAAAGTACGTTACCTATACGTATTTCAAAATAAGTTTTTTCAACAAAAACATCTAAAAAAATATAGCATATGTCACTCGGGCATGAGATTTAAACAATACCCTATGGGGTATCCAAATCCGTAAATGCATTTAGAAGTTATGGTGGAATAAAGAACTCACATACATACTAATATAATTTAGATACTTTGAAACATAGATGCAGTCTGTTCAAAGAATATAAGTACTCCTTTTTTTGGACAGTCGTTTAAAAAATAATGTATCAAATGGGTTCATAATAGACGGAAATATGAGGTTAGATAAAAAATAAAAGATTCAATTAAGGGCCCGTACTACCTCACACTGCTTTGCATGATTGACTGTAATATCAATAATAATTAAATACTCAAGTTGAAATAAAAATGCAGCAAAGTTCAGGACTAACTGTGGTAACTATCTGACTCAAAAACACGATTGCGTTAAATTTTCTCGATAGAAAAAAATTGCAAAGTTGCCTCCAAATCACGTCTAATTTACTCGTTATATAGCATTATTCACCAAATACATTAAAATTAACCTTGAAACTTTTGATTATTATTGCATTACAGATAAGGCAGCCATCATATGTTTTTCTTTTTCAAATAACCCTTGAATATTCCTAAAAAACGAAAATATCCAAAGTAGCCAACGCGTTTAGACCATCCGCGTTTGTACCGCCACGCCGCCGCTTGGCATATGGCGGGCTCTTAAGGACCTTCTCACTTTTAAGTCGGTTAATAAATGATATACCATATATGGCTGATTTAGTTCAGGGTATTATAATATTTGTTAAGTGTGTCTTATGAAAATAAATAAATTTGAATATCTATAACTACTCTTTTTTTTACTTATTTGTAATAAAACATTTGAAAGGCTTATTTAAAACTTAATAAAAATAGGTCAACTAAAAATTAACGATTAATCCTATCTTAAATAAAACTACTTATAAATAAACACCTACCTAAAGATATTGTACAATTACACCTACTCATTTATTACTATTGCAAATTACAGTGTCAATATGACGTAGCTATTAGAATCGAAGCAAGTTGTACAGGGAGGCTGCGCAGGGGCATAGCGAGGTCGTTGCACTTCTGATGAGGCTGTACTGTAGTCCTCCCCCTCGTCCCGCGACCCTCGCGACTTCTCATCCTTTGCACCTCACAATACCCAAGAAAAGGGCAACCTCCACGCAAGCCATTTTTGCAATAGTTCGCTGGCGGCTGGTCATTATTTACAATTGCATACCTAGCCTTCCTTTAATTTATATCATTAGCTTAGCAAAGAGAATTTATACACTGACTTTGTTTACATTTTTAATATTGTTGCTGGTTTCAATTAATTTATTAGAAAAAAAAATCCTGTCATATGGTTTCTGTCATAGAAGTATGAAAAAATTCTCAGAAAAAATTGGAAAAAAATGTAAAATTGATTGACAGCCCGTTGACAGTTTTGGTGTGTACTTGTTTGTTGTGAGTTAAATGAAAGAATATGTAAGTATATCAAAATACTAATTGTTAATTACGGAGTCAGTCAGTATGTACATAACTTGAACTTCAATATCCTAAAGCTTAATCTAACCGTATGGCTTAAAGAATATTTCTTAATAAATATTTCTTCAAAAGATTCTATATATTTCTTCAAAAGAAGACTATTAGTTTAATTTAAAACTAGATTTAACTCTTAAATGCCTCAAAGGATTTGGACGTGGGCATCGTTAAATCCTTCCACCCTCGCCACATATTACTTACTTATAACGGCGGGCTTTGTTTGCACCCTTTTCAAAAAAATACTTCAATTTATGGTTTCTAATGTTTTCGCGATTGTTACACATTTAAATAAAATCACTTTAATACGGTATTATCGCGTATATTACATTATTAAAGTTATTTTATTTAAATATTTCAATTAACTTACATTTCTACAAATCGTGGATCAGTTATTGAAACCAAGTTATTTGAAGTGAGACTGATTTGTTTGGATACAACACCCAACGAACACTGCCAATCTATAGTATTGTTTGTCAGTAAATAACATTTTGCGACCTTTGCCGACTCCGATTATAACTAATGTCAAGGCAATAATGTGAATAGTTTATTGTACCTTAGCAGGCATCAAATTTTCAACACTTGTGTTATCCTTTTAGTCCAATGGTTTACAGAAGGGTTTATTTACAACAAAGGTAAAATCACCTATTGTAGGTGAGAGAAGGAATTTAATTTTTTAACCGTCTTAATAAAAGGAGGTTTCATATTGGTTGTATTTTTTTTTATGTTTATGACCTCAGAAGTACTCAGAACTCCATTTATGAACCGATTATAGGAAAATCTTTTTTGTTTGAAAGGGTATGCTTTCAAGTTGTCTCATTTAAATTTTATCACAATCGGTTCAGTAGTTTTAAGTCATTTTTTTAATAGGTATGAAAGATAATCATGTCTTGTTAGATCTCTTGACATTCACTCAGCTACTAAGTATGTGTCGGTATAAAAAATAACAAAAAGGGCTCCTTGTGTCAATATAAAACCATCGTGCTTTTACCTCATATAAGTGAAGCAAATTTCCACGGCTTCTTATTTTAAGGTTAATTCCGGGCTTATCAGGTTCACGGGGTCACTAGCCACTTAGGTACTCTCGCGATGTATACAAGCATGTTGTATCACCTCACCCACTAATCGAGTCATTTGAGACCAAGTTATTAAGTCCACGAGTCTTGCATTAATCTTTCATTACCTAGTTGTAGCTTCAAGTATTACATACGATTTGTGTTATGAAAGCGTATTTCAATTTGTGATTAATTTTCATTGCATTATATGTTCTTTGAAATGGTGTAATTTCATACAACCTAATACATCATTGTGTAACAAATAGGTAGATAGGTTTCTAGCCTTGAAGATATTTATGAAACTGAACAAATTTTCTTTACTTAGGAATTTTATTAATAATAATGTTCTGAGAAGGCCATCGGCAAGATCGTATTTTCTAAAAAGGAGGTTCTCAAATAGACTCATTTGTTTTGTTTGATTGTTAGCCTTTACTCCGTCATTTATGAACCGCTTTGATAAAATATCATTCTTTTTCTCATTCATGTATAATGTGACCTATGCAAAAATATTCATACTTAACGAATAAATACAAAAAGTGAATTTTTAGGCAAAAATATTCAAAAGAATTCAAAAGCTATTTTCACTGTTCTAATTCGTAGAACTGGTTCTAACATATTTTATCACTATGCATTGATAACAACAAAGCGCCCTAGATTAAACAAATAAGATGCACTTAGCATCACGTTTACTTCTTTTACTATTGTATTAGGATACAGGTCGGTTGTACCCCTTTCTTTATAACGATTAATCAATAATCAATCTTTTCTATCATTCTAGTGCTCACCATGTACTCAACGTCGACAGTCTCGACGACGTCTGGCTCCGGCCGCCCTGGCGCAGTGGCCGCGGAACGTCGCGTGCGCGTGGTGAGATTGCTGCGCCCGCGCCGCTCCGCTCCAGCTTTTGGCTTCTCGCTGCGAGGAGGTCGGGAGTATGCTACCGGGTTCTTCATCTCAAAGGTCGAATTCAATTCGGAGGCTCATCTACAGGGATTAAAAGTAAGTCTTTGGAACACATCTAACCCTTATATGAAGCTTGATTACGTATGTTCAAAGATACGACATTAATGATTTATCTCCTCCCATCTACCTACAATCGTGGGATGCCCCAACGCCCGTAGCATGTTGCCCGCGACGTCGTCGTTTATATCGCGCGATAAACTATCCACAACTCGCTCTTTGATATTACGGAAAACAAGATGGCGAGGAGAAGTTTATCAAATCGGTTGTATTTTTAAAAATGTTTGTTACTACATATCTCCGTCATTTATATGAATGAATTGATTTAAATAAATATTTTTTGTTTGAAAGGGTATGCTTTCAAATTGGTCCCATTTTAATTTCATCAACATCGGTTCATTAGTTTGATCAAAGTCGTATTTTTTGCATGACAGATTATTTTCTATAACTATGACCCTTATTTTAATCTTGTAGATTACATCTTCAATTCATGTATTTTAGTTGTTTTTTACCCAAACCGCATTCGTTGCAATTCATGAACATTCATAAAGTACTTTGTATTTGGTACTTCTAATGTCTACTTAAAGTTGTTACATTGTGCTAGGGTTTGTATTCTTTTTACACGCTCATTGAGCAATGTAGCATTATCTCATTGTTGTTGGTGTGTTTGTCTTGTACGGCGATGCCGGCCATAAGAGAAGGCTGGATCTTTGTTGTTGATGTTTTTCATCGTTTCTCGCCGATTGCACATTATTCACACGAGACTGCTTATTCCATGTAGTAATTTAATTCATTTCTACGTAACAATGTACCAGATAAATCGTATGTCTCTGTGTTCCACTTACATTTAGAATCGACCTCTTAGAGACCTCATTTTTTTAGATTCCTCATTATTATTGTAATTGATTTGCATAATTAATTTGCATAATCAATAAACGATTAGTTTTGTTTGAGCTTTCCGTATTAATGACATGTTTGATCGTCCCCTAAGATCATCTTCGTCATGTAAGCATCACAGTTTGCCTAAATTATGTCCATCTATAATTTGAAAACCTGACGAAAGATGTGGAACTATATTTTGCATGGATTATGTAAGCCGCTTGTTTCTTTCTACGCTTATGTCCGTTTTATTCCAGTCCAAATGATCTGCACATTGTCAAACATCTGGGTCAAACTGTTACCATAATCGCGTCGTTTTGTTGCCTTTGCGATCATTGCCAAACGATTTACCACACGCTTACATGTACTTTGCTACTTGAGGTTTTTAATTTTACACGACTGCCCAAAATCAAAATTGTAATACTGTTAGGATTAATGTAGGTGAGTTTATTTTTCCACATAATTTCTAAATGCTTGAACCTAGAGGCTTAAACAGAAGGGGTGTCATTATTATCTTTACATCATCTCTAGTGACAAAGTTCAAAAACAAAAGGTTTTTTTTAAATTTCGATCAATTGCTTGTATCAGGGAATGCATTAATAGGCGCGAAAGACGAATTGCTGAGGCGCAAAAGAAGGATGCAAAGAGCTGAGTCCCGAATGAACTAGGTGCAAAGATCTAAGATGCGAATGAACCCAGGCTCGCAGAACTGAGATCTTCGCAGAACTTAAGAGCTAAGAAGATTATTGATTAAGATACGGTGGTCGAAGGAATATCGAAGGAAATACAATGAGAACGTGCACACTTTGTAAGGTATCTGTCAATTAAGAAAGTTATTGCTAAATTAAAGTACTTGACCGTTATTTGAAACTGTACATATTGAGATAGGCCCTGTGTTTTCTGCTTTCTCTTTCTACCTATATAGTGCTGTCTCGCTCGCACGATCCCACCATCTCATCTCACCAGGCAGGGTGGGGGGCCCTTGTGGGGGCGCCCGCCATCTTAGAAATATTTGGCGTCCTGTTTTCTGCGGTGCACAGTCGTGCTAAGGACTGCGTAATATTCTGGTAAAATGAATTACATTTTAATTTAACCGTTTTTCTTTCTCATGGAAAATAACGGATAACATTTTATAAAATTATTACTTAAAATTACTTAATTTACAAAGTCTTGTAGTGACTATTATAGTAATAAATAACGGAGTTTCCGTTCGAATTTTTTACCATTTATTTTAAATTCTACCTTTTTAATTAAAGTGTTTGTCTTAACCGTGTTTTAACACGACTTTTTCCACAGATAAGTGAAGTGAAAGTGTTGCGTGTGATTTATAAATCAATATGGAGTCTGTTGACAGTAATAAAAACAATTCCCCCCGAGCGGGCCCATCTAATGTTGAGAACAACAGTTGTAGAGGAAACGTCGCGAAGTACTTCTTGTAGCAAGTCTACAAGTAGTTATTGTTCGTCGTTTAGTTCTAGTTCCTCCAATATTAATAGATATAAACGAAAGAAAAGGGGGGGCAAATATCGCAGGCGCAAGTCACCTTTTATGAGGGAAACAGCCAAAATTGTGTAAACACGTCAAAATGACTGTTGTTGATGACAATTTAGTGGCGAACTGTATGATGTCAATAATAGTCCGCCCCAATTAGTTACACGTGAGTCAAATTTAATTTTCAAAATTGATACAGTTAAAGGAGCCTGCTGTGCCCAAAACTTCGGTTGAGTATTTAAACATCTTAAAGTACATGCAACATTTTGATAAAAGTGAATGGTGCGAAGTCCGTTACGCGGACACGCAAAAAATATATAATCCCCCGGGGTTTGTGGAACTAGAAGTAAATGACGAGCTAAGAGCTTATGATTCATGACGTCATTTCGCAAATTCTGAAAAAGCCTACGCTGCTTTAACATGTTGTGTTCTCAAACAACGCGATGTCTTATAATTATCTATTCGGGATCTTTTGGAATGGGCCCAAGAATCTGAAATTTCTTTTGACGGTTTACGTGGAAAATAGAGGAATTGTTTTTAAAGGGTGATGTGTTCAAGTTTCATCAAAATTACTTCAACTCATTTGTGGCCACAGAGCTGAGGTTATACAAATGAGCAGACATGGAATAATTAACTTTGTACATGACCCACTTACCAAAGTGGCTTTGCGAAATTCCACCCTCATGTCAACATTTATTTAATGCTAAGTCTTTGACTTCTGTCCTCAAAAAAGCTGGAGGAGTAAGGGAAACATTCCCCACAAAACAGCACTAATGCGTACGAGCAAGCAAACTTGCCACCCCCCGCAGGGGCAGGCAACTTTTAATGGACCCTTAATGAGACTCGCAGGGTACCACAGAATCACATGGATGTTGTGCGACGCACATTTCCCATGCTAATCAACCCCCACAGGGTTGTTGTCACTCATGGCCTCCGCAAGGACATGGTAATTATAACGCTGACTCTTTGATGCTCCAGCTGCACAAGCTGGTACGAGCAAGCAAACTCGCCACCCCCCGCAGGGGCAGGCAACTTTTAATGGACCCTCGCAGGGTACCACAAACTCACATGGATGGTGTGCATCGCACATTTCCCATGCTAATCAATCGCAGGGTTGTTGTCACCCATGGCCTCCGCAGGGACATGGCAATTATAACGATGACTCTCACTCAGCGCCTTCTAACTCTAGAGGTTCCTTTCGACCCAGAGGAGGTCGGCAGACCTACAGGTCCCAAGAGTATAATAAGCGCAAGTCATTGAGACCAATCTCAGACTTCAAGATGTGGGGGAAGAAACGAGGCAAGTATTGACAACCAATTCAGAGCGGGGCGACTACTTTTATTTCACAAAAGGTGGGAACGGCTCGGTGCTCCACCGTTCATTTTAAAAATAATAAGACGATAAGTCTGGAGCATAGGAGGGTAATCCTCTTCACCAAAACCACCACTCTCGATGCCTCATCGGATCGAAAAAAGACTCCACACTTCTGTATCAGAAGCCATTACAACCGTGTTGTCACAAATGAAATAGCAACATGTCTTAGAAGTAGTCAAACCGTCTCCAAGCTTTATTTCGACTATGTTCCTTATACTGAAAGGCGACGGCACTCACCGTCCCATTTTCAACCTTACGTATCTGAACGATTATGTAATAAAAAACTAAAAAGTTTCGTCTTATAAAAGTACAACACATCCCAGATTTTTTGCAACCGAGAGACTGGCTATGTAAAATCGATCTATCGCAAGCCTATCTTCATCTTGGAGTCCAACCTTCTCACATGAGGTTTATACGGTTTCCTTCGATCCCGGTTTCTTTATAAAGACCAGCTACTAGAAATGACGTGCCTGCCATTTGTTGCCTGAAATAAATGAATAAAAAAAAAAAAATTTGGCCTTAGCACGGCACCGAAAGTCTTTGCCTCCCTTACAAACTGGGTGGCGCAAAGCCTAAGTGAACTCTGTTTACAAATTACAGTCTACTAGCTTTCGCCCGCGGCTCCGCCCGCATCAATGTCGATTCCTTGGGAAACAGTACTTTTTCTCGGGATACCATACGTCCATACCAATGGAATGTACCATATGTCGTACCCCAGATAACGTGTATGCAAAATTTCATGATGATCAGTTCATTAGTTACCAACGTGAAAGCGTAACGAACAAACTCACTTTCGCGTTTATGATATTAGTTAGGATTTGGACGATTTCCTGCTGGTCCAAGACCAAGACCGACAGGTCCCAGTTCACATGCCCGCATCCTCCTAGAGAGACTGCAGTCTGGGTTCTGCAATCTGGGTTGACAAGTGAATATGAAGAAGTCAATCACAACCCCTCAGCAGAATCTAGTATTCCTGGGTGTGAATTGGGACACTTGAACCAACAAGAAATCGTTACCCAAAGAGAAGTGCATTACTCTCTCTGCGAAAATAATGCAAATTTTCAATCAGGTTGCATTCGAGCTGCAAACCTTACAAAGTCTTGTGGGCTGTCTTACTTTATGGTGACGGATGCATCCGATTTAGGTTGTGGAGCCCAATTGGACAACCAGTCTTTTTCGGGTCATTGGACCAACCAAGAACAGGGATTGCAATGCAACCAATAAGAACTCCTTGCAGTTCTAAAGGTCTTGGAAACCCAAAATCAGAATTTGGGCCAGTCCACTCTGTTGTGGCAATGCAACAACAAGACAGCAGTTGCTCACGTGCGGAACGAAGGAGGAACAAGTCGACAATGCTGATGAACATAACAGCAAGAATTGATCAATTGCTAGATCACTCTCAGATTCAGATATCTGCTCGTTATATTCCAGGCAAGTACAATTGGTATGCAGATCATCTGTCTCGCTTCCGTCTACTCCTCTACAAAAAAAAAAAAAATTGATTTATTTTTTAAAATACGGTGTTCCTCTCATGGACCTATTTGCTTCAAAGAACGCACAAGTTGTCTGCAATTATGTCTTTCTGGACCGAATGTTCAGTCAAGCCTTTTATCACGATGCATTCTCCCGGACTTGGGACTACAACCTAGCGTGGGTATTCCCTCCCCCATACCTGATACCCAAGGTATTAGCCAATCAGGCTCGAGATGTATTCTTGCTAATAGTCCTACGATGGGAATGAGCATTTTGGAAAGCAGACTGGAGTCCCGAGCGATAGTGGCTGGATTCACAATCCACAACCTACACCAGTATCTAATCGATACTTCAACCGGTCTGCCTCCACCCAAACTCCAGGACATGACCCCGGACGTATGGAAATGTGGGGGAAGGCAGATAGCCTAACAACCTGGAATGACTCGCAGATTAGTTTGGCCCGAAGTTCCTGGAGAGCTTCTACTAGGAAAACTTATAAAATAGTCTGGAGTAGGTGGCTATCTTGGTGCAATAAATCGCATTAGAGTCCATTTCGTCCTGATGGCTCGATTCTGGCTAAATGTTTAGCTGACTTACACCTAAAGTAAAAATCTTTCCTTTAGTACAATTTTGTTTCATGAATCAGTAGTTTCCACACTATGTGGTACTGAAATTTCTGGTCAACTGAGTTCTTATGTACTGGTCAAGCATAGTTTGATATGAATTGGTGTCATGGTCAATCGACCATGAACACCCTGGTGTCAGAGTTCTTCGGACACGGACTGCTAGGTGGTAGCCGGGACCACCGGCTTAACGTGCCTTACGAAGTATAGAATCATCTTTATTATCAGACAATCAGGTGATTCAAGCCTGCAATGTCCTAACCAAACTGAAAGCAACTAAACAAAGTATGCTTCCCGTGGGAATCGAAACCAAGACCCCGGGTCTACAGGCAAATGCCTTTACTCTTGATATACCTATAGCTTACACATAAACGATTTATTTTCCGCAAGTAGACACACAGCCATATTATGCTTTCGGCTTCACGTACTTTGATTGGTACGAAAATTGTAAAATATACCTATAGACGACATATTATCAAGATGTAATTGGCAATCTGGTGATATATTTAGAAAATTTTACAGGGAACAGGTCATACCAACTCCCGTTAATAGAAACATCACTAGTTGTTTATTCCAGTAAGTTGATTTTGTATTTTCAATACAAAAGTGATTCAAATTGTTTCATTTTCTTTACTTTACGCATACTTTGTGATGTATATGAAACGCATTTATAAAAGTTTTTTTTTTTAATTAAATTATCATATTTTTATTTGTAAAAAATATAAGAACTTATTTACTCGCACTTCCCACTTGTATATCATCTCAATTATTATATAGTAATTGAGATTATTATTTTTGGTAAATTGATAATTTTGGTAAAATTTTTGATTACAAATGATACAATCGTATCATTATTTAATCTTATTCGTCTCACATTGGCGTCCATCTCACCCAGGCGATAACAAACACGTCTCAATATGTACAGTTTTAAATAACGGTCAAGTGCTTTAATAGAAGCGTTTTACCTGAAATAAAACGCATATTAAATACTTACCTTATTTGAAACTGTAATTTCAATTCCTGCCTGGGTACATATTTCGTCTCAATGATTCTAAGATGGCGGGCGCCCCCACAAGGGCCCCCCACCCTGCCTGGTGAGATGAGATGGTGGGATCGTGCGAGCGAGACAGCACTATATAGGTAGAAAGAGAAAGCAGAAAACACAGGGCCTATCTCAATATGTACAGTTTCAATTATGGTAAGTATTTAATATGCGTTTTATTTCAGGTAAAACGCTTCTATTTTCGAGCTATACATTAGGTATTTAAGCCATACGAAAAGAAGAGTGTTGTGACGTAGCCTATTGAAAACTTCTTGAGTTGTTTGATATAGCAGTACGAGTTTTACGGAGTTTCAGTTCTGGGTACAGTCGCTATTTTATTTCGTGCTTGCGTTCTTTCGCGCCTCAGCACCTATATTACGCACTCATTTTCAGAGGCAGCCACCTTATAAATGGAATACTCAATTATAATGAAGGGCTACAAAATGTCGTAAGATATGTTACATACAAATAAATAAAAAGAAATACTCTTTATTGCACGATTATTAATAAAATAATAAATTAAAAGAAATTAAAATATTAACAATATTCAAATCAAACTTTCTACTCCACTCATTTTCCTAGCGACCATATGGAATTTGGTATCAGAGTCATAGCTTTTATAATTAGGCTCTTAGCTTGAATACGCTATACATATTCACACTATATGTTTAATTTTTCTCAAAAATCTCAGTTTTCACACAATTACTTCCTTAACAAAGAAGTTACAAAAATTTCACGGGTACATCCGTCGTTATTTAAGCATAACAATAGAATGTTTTGAGACAATCGTAGAGAATCCTGGGAATTCCACCAGCTCTGAAATTTTAAACTGTATATCCAAGTCAATGACTACATAAATCGTTCCAAATCGTATCAGCATGGCACGAGTCAGCATAATCCGCTATCGAAGTGTGTCAGTTCGGAGAGTGGACTTCATTGTTTGCCGAAGTTTCGACAGGTGTCTGCTACGGATGTTTGCGGTCGGCGATTATCTGTGGTCCCTAGCTTGCTAAGATTTTTCTCGTGTGCATGGTGACTATATACTTTTTAGGGTTCCGTACTAATATCGCTAATATATCGCTAATATCGTCTATCTGTGTCTGTCTGTCCGTCTGTTACCAGGCTGTATCTAATGAACCTTGATTGTTAGACAGTTGAAATTTTCACAGATTATGTATTTCTGTTGCCGCTATAACAACAATAATTATAGTCTTTATCCAGATAAATACTTAATTTTAACACTATAACAACAAACACCTACTAAAAATAGAATAAAATAAATATTTAAGGGGCTCCCATACAACAAACGTGATTTTTTTGCTCGTTTTTGCTCTATATTGATAACGGCAACGGGCAGACGCTTGAAATATTCATAGAATATTTAGCTATATATTACTTTCAAAATAAATAATAAAAAAATATATATTAAAGGGGAGCTCCCATACAACAGACATGATTTTGTTGCCGTTTTTATAGATGATGGAACCCTTCGTGCGCGAGTCCGACTCGCACTTGGTCGGTTTTTTACGTTATTATTAAGTGCAAACAGAAACAGGAAGTGAAACTCGGTAAATAATAAGTTAGTTCATAGAAAAGTTGCCGAAGCCTATATTTTAGCGCAGAATGTTAATCGCAGGATGAAGTTGAAACTTGTAAAATGGTGTAATTACACTACAATTATGTAGAAATAGTTCGCGTTCTCACGACGCCGCGGCCCGTATGTGTCCGGTGCGTGATTCAGTGAATTAACTCCACACTTCGGCTGATTGGCGACTTTCTACTACTCTCTGCTCGCGTGCACTTCTTCGTTATGACGATTGTGTAATGCATTTGCTAAAACAATAACGGGTTATTTAGTCTCTTCAGATTCTCCGATCATTTTTATCTGTCACAGGTTTTTGCCCATGATGCCGGTAACGGTTGTGATTCCGATTGCTATAAATTCGTTGTTATCTTATTTCTTATCTCAAACCGACATTATGTAACTGTTTTTTTGGAATGAATGGAGAGTTGAGTGTATCTATTAATTTAGTTTGGACCGTATCCATTTAAAATATACTTAGCCATTGTTTTGAAGTGTCTGTTAATATACATTGTTGAAGAATGTTTTTAAAAAGATTATGGCTGTAGAAACTGTAGACCTTCGGCTTTCTCAATAAATAACTATTGCAAAATGAGTCATTGATTGCAAGCAAACATTGCGAGCACAGTGCGTGTACACAACTGTTCGATGTCTCACCTTTTCGTATTCAAGTAAATTTACTGATTAACCAGCTACAGGTGTAACATGACATTTGCCTGTATACGTACCTTAGGAACATTATTGCTTTGACTGTTTTTTATTTAGACCATTAGTCCAATAACTTTTAGGTTTTTGCAGAAGGTATAAGTACCTTTTATGAACGCTTGTGGACACATTGTTTACATTTGGCGCACTACAGGTAAAGGAAAATTATCCCCTTAAAGTTGAAACGTAATTAGGCAGTAGCCTCCTTGCCGTGCGGTTTCAACACAGGGTGAGATCCATGGGATCCATGAAACGTTGATTACAAATGTGTAAAGTATATTAAGGTTTGGCGTAACAAGTTATCAATACGTAATTATTATACGTAGGTATTAATTAAATACGTAATTTCAACATTTTGCATTTCCGACATCAAGATGGTTAAAAAAAGTGAAATACCTGTGAAAGATAATACACCAATCAATAACAAATAGATTAAATGTTTACCTACCTTTATACTGTATTCTACATGTATAATACTTTTTAGTTGCTACTTTCTTAAAATCAATCGCGACTACAGCCAGCGGATTTTATTTTGTAAATCATTAATCACGTCCGTTCCAAAGGAAAGTGAATTTATTTTAGGGGCAGGGCGTCACGGAGTCTGGCCTTCTCCCGCGTGTCTGGCAAAAAAGGTTGGAACGAAAGTCCGATCGAAAGTTGCCAGATATGTGGGGCACGAGGCTGTCCGGCTTCACAGCCGCCGACGTGAAGAAAGTGCTGCTCGTCACTCGCGCGCAGCCGCGCACCGACACCGCATCATGCGTGAACGTGACGTCATATCATTCATACCTTAACTCTTTATTTACCATACACAGCCGCACAGTCTACGTTCTATTCGACGTTTCTTCGTTTCTATTGTATTGTAAACAATTCTCAAATCGATCCATTTGAGAGTGATTTCATAAACGTGTTCATTGGAGTGAAACAGACCGGTCCATGGAAAGAAATTATGTTTAGTAGGTAGGTTTCCGTAATCCCTTTGAATAAACCTCAAATTGCCGATAGCGACGACTGATGAAAGTAGGCCAGGGTTTCTGACCATGTTGATATGGGTATCAACTAGCCCAGCGCTATCTTATTCAGAACTAAGGCCAGATTTCTAAATGGTTTAATTAATGGCAAATTTTTGAACGGATTAGAAAAGATTTTATATCTGAATACATAATTTCAAAGGGCTGATGTACGTAAGTTTTACGGTTCAAAAACAAAACACTAAAAATTGATGCTTCAAATTTTGTTATAATAACAGTCGCCTTCGTGAGAGCCTCACAGATAACAGATAATCCAATGAGAGATGTTCACAATGAATAATGCTCTCATGTATTAGAACATAAGACCTTCTATTATCTATCTAAGGTATTTCTGATTGTTGCGTCAGGGACCAAGAAGTCGGTAGGTATCTACCTACTAAGTGCCTCTGTGGCGCAACATTTGCAGAACTAATAACTTTATATTATAGGCCATTGTTATGCAATTTGACACTGAGAGAAATATTTTATCATTATGAATCTGGAGATGACCAATTAGCATTCTTCTCCACTTCCTCGTCGTAATGTTATGTCATGTCACCGTTTCTGAACTAGATAAATATCAATGAGAAAATAAATTATTTAAATTTTTATATCCTACTAGCTGTTGCCCGCGGCTCCGCCCGCGTTAATGTCGTTCCCTTGGGAACAGGAGAAATGATAAAAATTCCATACAAACCCCTCCCCCTCTGCTTTTTCCCCTTAAGGGGGAATTTAATACATTTCACCTACACAGATATTTTTTTATTGTAATGGAGAACTTCTTATTGTCATATTTCTAAGTAAATAAAAAAAATCCATACAAACTTTACCCCACCTATTTTACACCTTCAAGGGGAAATTTCGTCCATTTTAACTACACAGATCTTTTTAATTGTAATGTAAACATATATACTTATTTTTTTACTTCTATGTCGAGAAATGAGAAAAATTCCATCCCCCCTCCCCCCCCTTCATCCCTTAAGGGAGGAATTTTGTACATTTCACCTACACAGATCTTTTTTAATTGTAATCTAGAACGTATATACTTATTTTCATACTTATAAGTCTAGAAATGAAAAATAATCCATACTAACTTTACTCCCCTATTTTATCCCTTCAGGCGAAAATTTCGTCGGTTTTACCTACATACATCTTTTTAATTGTAATCCAGAACGTCCAGAAATGAGAAAATGTCCATACAAACTTAAAAGTTTCCTACTAACTTTGCATCCTCGTTATACCCCATTAAGGGATGATTTTTGAGAAAAATATTTTACTCCTTTCATGCCTTTCAGTAAGAACCTTCATGCTAAATTTCATTCGACTAACTTCAAAAATGGCAAAGTTTCATGCTTACTTTGCACCCCTATTTTACCCCCTTAAGGGATTATTTTTGAGTAAAATATTTTATTCGTGTTTCATACCTTTCAGTAAAGAACCTTCATGCTGAATTTCATTCGAATTACTTCAAAAACGACAAAGTATCATACTTTGCAACCCGTTTTACCCCCTTAGGAGATGAATTTCCAAAAATCCTTTCTTAGCGCTCCCCTACGTTATAAAAGGAACCCCTGTGCAAAATTTCAAGTTCCTAACCCTTATAGTTTACGCCCTGTGTTGATATGTCAGTCAGTCAGTCAGCTTCTCCTTTTTTTTAGTATGGATTACTATGGATAGTATGGATAGGTATAATGCTGTCGTATAATGATGATGACTTGACTTTGGATTTTAAGTTACTTATGTCACTTATTATTTTATTTAATTTTTGCTATATGTTTGCAGGCAAACTCATGCCTTGAGTTCATTCAAATGACGATAACTTTTTTTTTAATGAACCGATTTTGATGAAACAAACTTTAAATGTTTTGCTGAGTTACAACAAAGCAATTGGTGAAAGTTTGAAGTAAATCGGTTCAGTATTTTCGGAGATAATCGTGATCATACATACAGACAGACAGACAGACAGACAGACAAGAAATTCGAAAAATTTTTTTTTGCTTTCTATTATTCTTTTTAAGTGTCCCTCTATCCATTTCAGTCAAAAATTCTAAATGTACAGACAAAATATTTTTACTGTTTTATTATATGTATAGATTTATACGACATCCTGCTAATGCTAACTATTAAATCACAGAGAAATCGGATTACGTGACATATGGCGTTTTTTAGCATTCACACAGGGTTTAACGATTTAATTGCGCAGGGGTATACCTATCGATTTTACTCTAAGTCTAAGGATCAATCTCTTTTAATTTATTTCTGAAAGGAAAAAAAAAACATTTTATATTAATTTTATGCTTGTGTCTAATAATAATCTTCTCGCGATTATCGTAGATCTAGAGAATTGTATAACATTAATAGCTGGCAAAGCAATCTTTTTACAAAAAATTTTCATCATCAATTTAAAAGCTTAATAATAAAGTTTCCATTAATTTTAAATTGTACTATACCTTACTATATAGCGTGGAAATTAACCATCATCGATAATTTAAAGAGGTGACTTTGCCCGTCAGCCGCTTGCCCGTCAGCGTGTAAATTTTTTCTAAGGCACCAATACTAAAAGGATCTAGAAAAAACATCGACATCTCCATACTAAAGTGTTGGGCTGCTCCAGCAATTTGTATAAAATATGACGTTTTTTTTTATTTCTCAGCGTTGGTCCCACCGTCGTAGAAATTGTTTATGATTTTCAATCGATTTTTTAGTACGTAAGAGAGTTTCTTACTAATCTTTTCACAATAGCCGTATTTCAGAACCCGCCTTTGTTAGCTTGTAAGTTGTTTACTTCGCAAGAAGCGTTGTAGTGTGCAGTGTCGTGTGTGAGTGTGACATAAGTACACTTTGGTTGAAATTACTTGTGCTAGAGCCGCCGTTAGTTCTTTTTAACTATTCCTGGCTAACGCTCACTCACTACTTTTACGTCTTACATGCTGAAGATTGTTGATAAATAAGAGCAATGTCTTTTATGGCGAGCTCCGTGGCGCAGTGAGTGGTTAACATGCCAGCCTGCGACACGAGGGTGCCCGGGTTCGATCCCAGGTCAGGTCAAGGTGGAAAATGATCTTTTTTAGATTGGCCTGGGTCTTGAATGTTTATTTATATATATTTATTATAAAATATAGTTAAAATATCGTTGAGTTAGTATCTCATAACACAAGTCTCGAACTTACCTTGGGGCTGGCTCAATCTGTGTGATTTGTCCGTATATATTTATATTTATTTATTAAATAACAAACGCGAGCATGGATTGAATCAGCGACAAGAAGGTCGTTCATAGACCTAAGGTCACTGGTTCATACTCTGCTCGCGTGGATTTTTTTCACCATATCTTATTTGCTTATTTAATATGAATATAACAAAATAGCATTGTGAATGCAAAAAAAAACAAAATTAGTATAAGTTCTTGACAATGTTGCTGCATCCGTTGAGGCCGCAGCAGCGTCGGCTGACGTACTCGTGACATATGATTCGCCTCTACCAAGGCATCCTCAGGCAATAAACCTAGATATAGATCGTTCGAATGATAATTGTGACGTTGTTTCCAGGTGGGCGACCAGCTGGTGAGCGTGAACGGCTACCGCGTGGACGACGCAGTGCACGCTGAGCTCGTGCATTATCTCGCTTCACAATCCCGGCTGAAGATCAAAGTTAGACGTAAGTACAAATACCTATGACCTACCTACCATTTGTTTAATCTGATATTTTTTTTAAACGAAATAAAATAATAACTGACCAAGCGTGAGTCGCATTAGTACACACACCAAGGTTTCCGTATCACAGTACAATATTTAACTACAAAATCCATGTTACTTGTATGGAAATGTATAAATGCGCTTAAGAGCCTGCCATATGCCAGGCGGCGCGGCGTGGCGATACAAACGCGGATGGTCTAAACGCGTTGGCTACTTTGGATATTTTCGTTTTTTAGGAATATTCAAGGGTTATTCGAAAAAGAAAAACATATGATGGCTGCCTTATCTGTAATGCAATAATAATCAAAAGTTTCAAGGTTAATTTTAATGTATTTGGTGAATAATGCTATATACCGAGTAAATTAGACGTGATTTGGAGGCAACTTTGCAATTTTTTTCTATCAAAAAAATTAAACGCAATCGTATTTTTGAGTCATATAGTTACCAGAGTTAGTCCTGAACTTTGCTGCATTTTTATTTCAACTTGAGTATTTAATTATTATTGATATAACAGTCAATCATTTAAAACAGTGTGAGGTAGTACGGGCCCTTAAATCGTTTTCCAAGCCGTCTTCCAACCTCTGCTATGAGGTCAACATAACTCTTCCAAGCACAAACACTATTGTGCTTAATTACTTGTAGTTTGACGTCTCAATAATAAATACGCAGCAACTTTGACAGAATTGACAAAATACACCAAAAGACAACGTTTCTGTTGTCTCCCTTAATTATTAACTTTATTTTATTTTTATTATTTGTTCTTATAGCGTCAACATATATACACATAAGTCTCTTACCTATGATATGAACATATACGATTCAATAGATACAGTGACAGACAGACGGACGGACAGACAGTATGACATTGGAGATTTAGTAATACAGTTCCTTATGAAAACCCAAGGACACATAAAAAAAACCAAATGCGTATCGGCCCCCGTCCCCGCACAATGTACGGTTCCGTAGTTGCGAATGCCAGCTTTGAGTTCACGCCAAAAACGTCTAAAAACAAGCCCACATAGAACGGTGGTAGCTGAAGAAAGAGTTATAAAATCCTAATTCACAAGGGAAATTAAAAAAAAATATTATCTATTTGATTAAGTTAGTGTAAAAAGCTGTAAAAATCTGTTGGTGGCAGAGAGGAAAATCCTCCGTAAAATCCTGGGACCAACGCAAAGGGAAGATGGGAGTTGGGGAGCCCGCAAGAACCAGGAAATCGAAGTTCTAGTGTTTACCTATTAAAAATGTTTGAGCTCTAATTTTAAACAAAAATGGTTTGACGTTTAAATATGACTGTGATTTCTTTAAATAATGACACATTGTTTATTTGTTACTGCACTATAATATTATTTCTAAATGCCTGAGTCTGGTGATATCCAGTGTCTGGAATCTTTTATTTGATAGCTAGAAAACTACATTTTATTAAGAATTAATGAAATGAGTAACAAGCAGGTAACATTGTGTAACAGTTGGGAGGTAACTTACACCCATTATTACGTAGGTGTCTCTTCAACAACAATGTGGCGAGATTATCGTTATGTTAATTACTTAATTAAAATGACTGAAGCAAGAACTAAAAACAATCGTAGAAGGCAAACTTATGCATCTATTTACTATTTTACTTAAATTACTCGCTATAATACGGGTCAAAGTGAGTATCTGAACGAAACTCCGGGTCCGAAGTCGGCAATATGAGAATTTGCTGTCTCTCCAAGCCTTGCGCACACAGGCAACGCCCAAAGCCGAGGTCCGTCCCTGCTGGGGGCCCTTAATATTATAACATAAATTAAAAAAAATCTCAGTTAAAAATATATCCTCAGATGAGAGAGCGAATGAGTAGGTTTTGCTAACACAGGATTAAGGGGTTGTCGTTTTGCCTAAGACTATTATTTATTATAGTACGAATATTATATTTTGTAGTACAGTATTTTTTCCTCTGTGATAGTAGTAAGGTTAAATTATATTCGAAATATATGTCTTGAAATTAGGAGCATATTAAAAAAAGCGCTCGCAGCTGTGTTATGATTTCTGTCTTAAAATTACGCTATGAAGGTGTTACTGTACCCATATTAGCAATTGCGGTAACCGAGAAAGCGCGTGGGCAATGAGCGCTTAGGTTCTAAATCTGTTTCTATCACAGCCGTTGCGTAAAATGCGACATATGAAATCGATAGCCCCCCAATCATAACTATTCAGTAATCTGTGCCTCCAATGTCAACTATTAACCGTAAGTTACGATTTTAAGTGGCAGACAATATTCAATGTTTTCTTCGTCGCGAAGTCCCCTAATAATTATAATCAATATTTATGATAAAAGTGTGAATTTGTTAATGTTAAAGACGATATTTTATAATTATTTTTAAGTAAACTAGGTTTCGTCCGCGAGTCTACCCGCGTCAAGGCTATCCCTCGGGAAAAGAAGTTTTTCTTTCTCCGTATACCCCAGATAACGTGTATGCAAAATTTTAAGATGATCGGTTCAGAAATAAAGGTGTGCAAGCGTAACAAACAAACACACTTTCGCATTTATAATATTAATTAGGATTAGGATAACACTAAAGATGTATAAATAATTATATACATTTTCATGTTTTATTTTCCTTTTTTCAGATGTTGGAATATTGCCGGTTAAAGAGTAAGTACTTACCTACATTTATTCATTTGTTAAATACTTAATAATCATAATTTAACTTAGTATCCATATCCATCCTATCTGATAGATTTCTCCAATAAATAGAAAATATATACCGACTTGTTGAATGTACTTGACATTAGTAACACATTCATAACTCAATTCTCACGCACATTCGACAAGTTCTTTCGAGAAAAAGGTTTGTTTGCGCTTCGTTGCTCACATAGCAGTGCTTTGAATTAAAACGTTTTTAAAATCTAATAATAGAATTGACACCTTGTCTGATTATGTCACAGATTAAAAATCTGCTAACTACTATAAAATATATCCCTTGTCCGATTTCAAATAAAACACCTAATTAATACATGCGAATATTGCGAACCCCGAATTGAAACTCTACGAACTGCTACGAAAAAACTACGAGTCGTATAACACTAGGAACAATAAAATACATAGCTGTGTAATGAAATAAGACCCAGACATGTCACAAGCGGGTGGGGTTAGGGGTTGCTGGAACAGAACAAGTAAATTGTTCGTATTTTTGTAAGCACATCTTGCTAGTTAAATTTGATTTACTTCCCGGTTACCGATTGAGCTGAAATTTAGCATGCATGTGTAAATCGGGTGACAATACAATATTATGGAACCGTTGCGCTGGTCTGATGATGTAAAGTCAGAAGGCGGCCATAGGAACTCTTAAACTTAACAAGGTACACCAATCGTGTTTGGGCTCATTTGATTTGTATTGGAAAACACTTTACAGTGTGGATTCGTTTATAATAAAAGCTTGTTATAAAAATGTATTTTTTCCAAAAAAATGTATATTATTATTGTGGTCTTGTTGCAGTAAAGCCCATGAAAGTCTTTCGTGGCAGTTTGTATCCGAACGAGCTTCTCTGGCATCTGATGTGTCGTCATCTCCGACACTTTGCCACGACACCGAGCGGCTTACTGACCTCCGCTTGTCTATCCTGGTGCCACCGAGAGCTAAGCTAGGCTGTGGGTACGTAAATACAATTTGTTTTCATGTCAGTGCCTAGGTGGCAGATTTTTCAAGTTGCGTCTAATTGTGATAACCCGGACCAACGGCTTAATATACCTTCCGAAGCATAGAGTATTTAGAGATATTTAACGCTACCTGTGGATACCAATCTAATTTGCTTATCTTACTTACACTAATGATAGACGATCGCCTCAACGCAATTTTTTGATATACAGGATTAAATAATCATAATGTTTTACAAGCCGTGTGGTATCCGGCAGAGTAGAATAGGACCACTCCAAGTCTTCCCGTGGATGTCGTAGAAGGTGACTTAGGAAATACAAGCTAAACAAAGCTTATAAACATCTAAGAGACCTCTCCAACCCGACTGGCCAGCGTGGAGAGTGTAGGCCAAGTCCTCTGGCTGCTCTGGCCAAGTATGGCCCTAGAGGAGCACTAGTACAGAGAGGGTCGTGCTCCTGTAGTGGAGACTAAAAAGGACCTGATGAATGTTTTACAAATGTAAAACATTATTAACCTCGCAGGGCTAGATAAATATATCATAAACAACAAACTTTGTTCTACGAGTTGTGATATAACTTAATAAATTAAATAAAAATCCTGCCTTGACACCTTTAAGTCTATGTATTCAAATTTGTCCATAGAAATGTAAATTTTTGGGCTTAGCGTGCATTTGTCAGATCAGAGGACGACGAGACTGATATAATTGCGTCCTGTGATATAACTTTTCAGTGTATAATACGTATATTTATTATTATTTATTTATTATGATAACCAAAAGAAAGAAATTTTCTTTGCGATGCGAGAAGAGTTGTTAACTTTCTACCTGAAAATTAAATTAATATTTGTTTGTATGAAAGTAAAATCTAACAAATTATCAAAAGTCGTAGAACGTTGTTGTTTATGATTCTAGCAATCTCGTCCGACACGGTTATTAGCACTAAAACAGAATCCATTCTAAGCTGAGTTTATTTTGTTATAGAATATGCAAGGGTCCTGACTGGAAACCAGGAATATTTGTGCAGTTCGTCCGAGAAGGTGGAATAGCCAAAGAGGCCGGGTTAAGACCTGGAGACCAGATCTTATCCTGTAATGGACAAGACTTTGCAAATATAACTTTCAATGAGGTTTGTAAAATCTTATTATTCTATACGCGGTGAATACAAGTGAGTGAGTATAATCAAACAATTTTAAAATTGAATCTCAAACTTTGTGACTTTTTATGCGTGATTTCATTAATGGCTTATGAACCATATTTCATTACAAAAACCTTCTTTCAGAAACGGTCAAAAACGGGATAAAACGTATTATGACGCCTAAACAAATAAATATACAAAGATGTTTGTTTGGGGTTTTGAAAGTAGGTTTCACCAACAATGATTTAAGCATATGCGGAATTTAAAAAGCTCAACACCACCATATGCCTTTTCTTTTCATACCCCTGTATCACGAATCATCCATATGTTCTCTCCTCCTACCACCATCATGTTTTCCCTTAGGCACTTCATTCGTCGCTTTTTTGGTTTTCCCTTCATTCATATTGGCTATCCTCCATATTCTTAGCCTTTTTTGTTACATGTCCATCGACCCGTTTAGCTAATATATTAATTTAATTGGTCGCAGGCGAGCGCGAAGCATCTCTGTTTCAGCTTGGGTAAAAAACGTTCGTATATCCGGATATACGAATGTAGAGAGAAATATAAACTTTTTATAGATGTGAAAAAGTTAGTAGTTGTTGCTGAAAATATCAAGTAATTCGCGACGAAACTTTTTCTGGATATAGCGTTTGTACTATATTATTCTGCTAGGTTTTAATATTTATTGAAAATATTTGTTTTAACTGTACTTCATATTTTTTCATGCTATTATTCCATGAAAAATAAGGCTAACTGCGCGAAGGAAAAATTGACGTTTTACGGTATTCTTCTGATGCACAGCGGCTTAAGACCCTTGAGTTTGCCGTAATAAGACTCGCGTGGTCTACAGCTCACAGAGCCATCAGTCCTACTTGGGCCTAGTAATTAACCGATGCTAAAACTTCCTTATATGTAAATATTTGTCAGACTATCATCACGCGGCAAATTAATGAAAGCAATAGGTATAGAATTATTTTTGTTATTGTACAGGCAATATCAGCTATGAAAGCCACTGGTCGTCTGGAGTTAGTGATCAGAGAGGGGGCTGGAACCGAACTGGTCTCTCCAGAGAGCTCTGGCTATAACAGCTCGGCTTCGTCGGCAGCAGGAGAACGCAGTCCCGCCCCTCCAGCAGCGCCACTCGTGCCCCTCGCTCCCCCGGCAGCATTGAGGAGAAGGCTTGCTAGTGTAGCAGAGGAAGCCGCTGACCGCGCTGATAGGTTTTGGGTTTTATATTCTTTACAAGCTTTTGCCCTTAACTCCACTCGCATTATCGTAAAGCACAAGGAAATTTCGACTGTTTATATTTTGCTCAGTTCGTCTTTACTTAGATTTATCAACATAAATACATACTTTTACAGTTTTAATAAGAGATTGCGGTTATTATTCGACGCAAAATAACTTTCGCAATATTATTTGAAAATTTTGAATAGAGAGGAACACATAATTAATTACGCTATAATACCTAGTAGGCGGTAATTAATGATCATGTACCTACCATGCCTACGCCTCTCAGTAGATAATATTAGTAGTAAGTTTTATCACATTAATTGAGTTTTTTTTGTCATTTAATATTTATGCCTAGGTATATCAATGAATTACCTAATCTTCTTCACCTAGTATAAGAGATATTTACAAAGACACAACATATATCCAACTAAATAAATGAAAATATATACATCAGTACTTGCCAATAAGGTACTTAAAGTTTTTATCATTTTCAGGTTAACTTCGAATAGACTGAAAAGAAGAACCTGGGACAGTTTAGATTTCGATTGGAAAAATAGCAATATCCACAATTTCGATACTCCGTCAGACATAGAGCCAGATTATGATAGTCCAAGCATACCAAATAACCCTCACACTTATGAAAATAAAAGTAACCAGAGATGTAAGAGTAAGGAATTTATAACGAGCCCATCGAATAGGACGATAATTAATTTGACTGAAGACGGTGCAACTATACAATGTAGTTACGATAATCAGTCTCCAAGGAAAAACACCTTTTTAGCTAATCATACGAACAGGGATAATGACAAGAAGACGATAGTCGTGGAAGTGCACCATACGAGCGCGCCGGCTTGCGGCAAACCGCATTGCAGTTTCCCGCCGCCGCCCAAAAAAGACGCCATTTCAGACACAACCAGTGTGACAAGTTCGACTACTTTATCTAGTGCCATTGCCGAAGAGATACAGAAAAGGATATTAGTAAGTGTTACATAGCTATTCATACGGGTCGAATCGGTTGCACAATTAGTTTAAAGTCAGTCAATAAACGAGCACCTACTTAATTAGATTTACAAATAATATAATGAAAAACTATTACAATATATCAATCTTAATATACAGGGTGTTACATAATAGCAAGGTAATACTCCGTGAGCGTATCGGGTATCCTATAACGAAAGGCTTGCTGGCTATCTCACACCGAAAAATTTTTTTTTCATATATTTACATTTTCAGAGTGCACTGGTGACAAGTAGTGACAACCCTCAATAAGTAAAACTTACGCAATACTGCTAGAAGTTAGATATTTGGCACTTACAATATGGACAACTGGAGGCGTGGTTTCAAAACTTTTGTGCACATCAATGCTCGCGCATCCTGTCATAGCCTTAGTTGTCATAACAAAGCAATCATATTATTTAACAATGTTTTATTTCAGTATTACATGCAACAATTATTCATGTTAAAATTGTCCGAAAATAAATATTACTAGATCACTGCACCATCCATGTAGGTAAATTTTCCTTTCTTAATTATTTAAAACGCAAGTATCAAGGTTTGCCTACATGAACACTGCTGACCACAACGCGAAATTAATCGGGACTCTATGAAAACGTTTTTGATAGATCAAGTTTTAAAAACTGTTCGTGTCATCATTATCCCCTAGTAGCATAATTCTGCATTTACCAAACTTTTTGACGTATAAACACCTTGAAAACCTTTATTTGCGTTTGGAAAAGTTTTGATAATCATGCTATTCTGGGGAATTATAATTTTTCCCACAAATTTAGGGTTCTAAGTTGATTTTCAATTTTCATAAAACCACACTTGAATACTCTTTACGGCCTTTTTTAATTTGGAAACTAAATCTTTCACAGAACCTTTTGATAATATTCAAGAGCGTAAAAGAGAATTTACATGTCCTTGTCATATGAATGAAAAGTCGTTTCTGCCTTCGTTGTGAAGTTTCAGAGTGTCAATTTTAAACCAATAAAAATGAAGAGGGAGCAGGATAAACGCTTTTACTTTCATTTAACCTTGAACTTGAAGAAACAGCTGATTCAAGGGTTGCCACCGACCGAGATAATAGAAAATATTAAACGTTTTTACTTATTTAAAATTATTGCACAGGGTAAGGAACACTTTTAGGCCTTTGCATTTCCTACATGCTCCTTAAGGATTATTTCGCTATTATGAAACACCCGGTATAAAACAAAGTCGGATTTGTTCGTACTTATAATAACTTAAGAACAGGTGAAACGAATTTGTAATCTTAAATTTGTTATAATAGCAGAATACAACCGAATAGCAGAATAACTATTAAAGCTAATAAAGGATACCCGAACTATTAAAATTTGAAATATTTACGACAGAAATAATTGCGAATCAAAGTTAGCTAGTTTTAAATGTAAATCACACGATTATTCCTACAAAATTAAGTTTTTCTTTGCTTCCGTCACTATGGCGCTAAAATTTTCCTTATTCTATAAAACACTGATATAGTTTAGACTGTTATTTTAATGGAAATGTATAGTACTTACTTAATCTTATAAGATCATCTGTTATGATAGGTTCTTCCATTGACATTCGACGATATTATCCTACATTGTGATAACATGACGTAATTTTCGCAGAACAAAAAAAACGCAAATGATGATAATAAGGCGATAAGTAATCCTGTAAAGAAGACTAGTGTTACAAAATCAATAGAAAATGATAAGAAAAAGCAACATGATGCTCTTATGGATGAATTCAAAAAGGTTCACAGAAAGATGTTCGCTACTCAAGAAAGCGAAAGTAAGGGAGCCTTGAACTCGAATGGCAGTGAAGATGCGGATAGTTTGGTACGTATATAACAATAGTTATTTACATAATTTGTTTTTATTCTATTTGGGGTACATAGCTCTCCGGCTACAAGATATACTTCGTCGATGTTATCATTACTATGACACACTTATTCTTCTATCGAGACGTAATATGGCTATACATACATATTTATACATACCTATATTAAATATGATTCGACCAGTGCTTGCTTTGACATTATGATTGCCCGTTCGTTTGCCTCTTAAAATCTTGTTGAAGCAAGAAGGGTGGGTTTCTAGGCATACCAAGAGGTGACCAATAATTTCGATTTATTGACCCATAAATTCGATGTCAATAGATATCAATAAAAAAATAATAACCTTCTGGTCATTAAATTAAAAAACAAAACAAATGTCTCCTTAAACTTAAATTATTTTATAAGGTTAGCTCAAGAAACTATTGTTACTTTTAGTCGTGAGGGTGTAAGGTTTCATCTATAAAGTGGATGATATTTATCATGCTCATGTTTGTATGGCTCCACTGCACTGGTGAAGTTGCACAGTATGTCAGTACTATTACGGATGGATGTACAAAGGAAATAGAGGTTTTGGCGTGAGTGGAGCGTACCCAGACAGGGCAAGCATACTTACCTCTAAGTTTTAATTAACGTGCGTTTGGAAAGGAGACCTTACAATATTAATACCCGAAGTACTTTAGTAAATTAATTCTTACGCGATTATATTGCGTGATTTCCCGGAAAGTACTGTTATGTCTTATGATTTTGAAATGGCATATAACTTGGTTACTGCATCGATGCATCCTGGAAACATAATAAAATATATATGGTCAGATCCGAGCATTTATACCAATTACAGGAAAATATTTCGGAAATGATGAAATCTATCGAGCCGCTGTGGAAACTTTTAATTTGTTATGACTTGTCAATAGAACAACATTTCGTACTATCGCCACAGCACAAGGACGATCAAACCGCTGCACACCGTGATGCGGTCGTTCATTACTCTAATCACTGCTGTCGTAATCGTTTTGTTGTTTTTGAATGACACAAAGTCTGTTTCTATGTCTTTATTAGACACTTCATGCTGTCCACAGTTATTTATAAGTAGATATTGTTATGTTGTAAACCTACATCAATGCAATACAAACAAATCTTACTTGCATGCTATGAAGTTGAATAATTGAGGCAAAAGATCGTGCAGTCGAGGTCGCCAAATTCTAATCTAACTTAATGTAACATTATACATGTCAAAATAGAAGATGAAGTCGAATTTTGGAAGCTGACCGTCTCGTCAGCTTTAGGGATTCAACATAAAAATTAAACGGCAATTCTCTCCGCTCTGTGGACAAACTGTATTACGGTAAGTTTTTTTTTTCGCGCCACCGTTGCCTACCGTACTAATGCACAATTTTTGATTTCAATATTATATAATTTGATTGATTTGACATGGTTATAATATTCTTATGCAATTTAATTATGTACTTATATGGACTTGGTTGTCTGAAATAAAGATTATTATTATTCTCTTTATTTATTTAATTTCTTAGGTCTAGGTTTTTATAAAACTTATATAAAAAGTAAAATATAAAAAAAATCATACAAAAAATACAACCTTTATAAAAACCTAATCCTAGAGGGCTGCCAGCAGCGGGGCAGGGCTCAAGCTACCGACAGTTGAGGCTACAGAGAGAGAAACCTCCTGACGATGCGCGCAGTGTCCAGGAGTACTGCCTTCTGTATCTGACCCTTGATCCATCCATCTAGCGAGAGCCTCTTGAGGTGTTGATCGAGGCTCTTCGCTATAAGACCGTTCACTGAAACGACTATCGGGACAATGATCGTCGAATCCACATCCCACATAGCGGTCACCTCGTGGGCCAAGTCTAGGTACTTAGTAAGTTTGTCCTTCTCGGCCTTCACAAGGTTCTCGTCATGCGGGATGGTGATATCGATGAGCATTGCCTGGCGCGTCGATCGATCTGTCAGCACGATGTCAGGCTTATTGGCAACAATAGTCCTATCCGTGATTACAGATCGATCCCAATAGAGCGTGGCACGACCATTTTCGAGAACCGGCATTGGTGTGTAGATGTAGTCTACTTATAGTACGGCACCTCGGAATCCACAAGCTCATAACGAAGAGCAAGTTGCTGGTGGATAATTCTGGCTACAAGGTTATGTCTGTGCAAGTACTCTCCGTTAGCCAGATGAGTACAACCGGAGATAATATGCCTGAGTGATTCGCCAGGACGGCGGCATGCTCGACAAATGTCGACCGTACCGTCCTTCAGGATATATCTCCGATAGTTGTTCGTCATCATGACTTCGTCTGCAATTGCACAAGCAAAACCCTCGGTTTCTCCAAAGAGGTCACCAAATCGTAGCCAGTTTACCGACGCGAGCAGATCTACATCAGGCCCTGTTAAGGCCCGGTAGAACCGCCCGTGCAGCTCCTTGCTCTTCCATATGTCCCTGCGGTCTTCGGTGCTCAGCACCGTTGGTCTGTGCCAGTTCTCGCTTGCTAAGGAGAGCGGTGTAAAGCTCCTATCTACTGCAACAACGTCGCGATGCATCCCACACTCATTTTTAAGGAAATAATCCCTAAGACTGTACACCTCGCGGTTATGGAGAGTCTTGGCGTTCAAAAATCCACGACCTCCACACTTACGTGGGATGTACAGTCTCATAACGGATGAGCGTGGGTGAAGCATGCGATGCGCTGTCAGCTGTTGACGGACCTTCCTATCCAGGGCATCTAACTGAGTTTGGGTCCATCTTGGTATGCCAAAGGAGTAAGTGAGTAGGGGCATTACCCAGGCATTGAAAGCGCGTGCCTTATTACCACCTGACAAAAGACTTAAGTACTTTTGTCAGTCGACAAAAGAAACGCTCTTTCATCGCCTGCTTTATGTCCCCATCCACAATACTCAAAGACTGTGACATACCAAGATATTTGTAAGTTTCCTCCTCCGCGAGAGATCTGAGGGACATTATCTCAGAAAGTTGTAAATTTGTTGAATTTACAACTTTTCCCCGTTAGACATGCATGACAGCACATTTATCTACACCAAACTCCATCCTGATAGAACTACTGAAATCTCTTGTGATTTTCAATAGCTCCACCAGGTCAGAGGGATTTGGTGCAAATAATTTTAAGTCATCTATGTATAACAGGTGAGAAACAATCTCCCCGTCACTTCGGAGGCGGCAGCCTAGTCTTGAATCCCTCAGTAGGTTGCTGAGGGGGTTCAAAGCCAGACAAAACCATAATGGACTCAAACTGTCGCCCTGGAAAATGCCTCGCTCGATCCTTATCAAGTCCATCGGATCCGAAGAGCCATTTCCTCTACCTGGCTGACAAAGGACCGTGGTTCATTGTCTCATACACGTGCCAAGAAAGGATCTTAAAGTTGTATTAACTTTATACAACTCTAAGACCCTCTCTAGCCATGAATGAGGCACTGAATCATAGGCCTTTTTATAGTCAATCCAGGCAGTTGAAAGGGCTGTCTTTTTCCGTTGAACTTGCTTGCAGATGGTCATGTCTATGAGGAGGAGCTCTTTAGTACCACGGGACCCAACCCTACATCCATTTTGAGAGGAAGCCATGATTTTGTTCACAACTATGTGCTGGTTGATTTTCGCTCTCAAGATGGATGTAAGGAGCTTGTAAAGAGTTATTAGAGTTTATTATTATTATTATTTCTTTTTCTACATTTTTCTCCTCATATGAGGGTAATTATAGGCTACTACCGCGGGCCAAAGCCAAGCGATAGTAGCAGGAAAATAATTTAAATAGAGAAGGATGCTGAAACGCTGGATGAAGATAGGAATTTCCGGGTGATGCGGCAAGTGTTAAGCACGGTAGCTTTTTGTAGGAGATAAAGTATGTAAGTTGGCATGTTTAAGGTGTTGAGGCTCTGTAGCAATGATTTGGGTATTATTCCTGTTGATGAAAGAACAATAGGTACTATATTTACTGTTTGGGCTCTCCATTGGGTTTTCAGCTCTATAGCAAGATCTTGATATTTTGCGAGCTTTTCTGATGTTGTTTTTTGAATGTTGTGTGAATTAGGGATGGCTATGTCAATGAGATATACTATTCCGGTTTCTTTATTATATACTGTTATATCTGGTCTATTGTAATAAACTGTTTTATCGGTTAATAGAGTTCTGTCCCAATAGAGTTTGTATTGCTGATTTTCCAGAACTGTATCCGGTTTATATTTATAATATGGAACCATTTCTGTAATAAAGTTGTATTATTATTAATACAGCGTAACATAACAAAGTATATTTTGATCGTTCACAGACACAAACTGGCTAGCCAATGGCATTCTTATGGCGTGGTATCTCTATTACAAGAAACCGATATTTATCAGTGAAATAACGTCGGAATCACGAGTGTGGCTTGATGAACTTGGTCATAAATAAAAATACTATTCTTAGTGTTTGAATGATTGGATGTTATTAAATCATGGCAACATAAACAAACTGTCATTTTAAATATCAATTGTAGTAATTTCTGATTTTTTGGAAAAATGGGTATATATGATTAAGAAATGTTTATACCTATTTTAGGTGTCGGTCGAGTTTCGTAGTCGTATTTATGTTGCAATACGATACATATCATGTATGTATTCCGAATAGTAGGAAGAACATTTATTAAAGTATTACATTTAGTCGTGATAACGTCTTATAAATCGATGAACGCCGGCTGCATGCACGAAAAAGTGTCACGTTCCGTGTGCAATCCACAGCGCGGAATAAGTGATTAAAGGCACGATCGGCCTAAGCGTCTGGCTCATGACGCATCTATGTCTCTTCCACCGTTATCACGCAAAATTATCATCCGTTAACCGACTTTACAGACAACCATTTTATATTCTTCAGTGGATTCTAAAATGCAAAATCAGTACTTTAAAGGTTCCTACCGTTAAAAAACCGTACTACGGGTGCCACATAGATGGAGGGGGTAAGATGACAACGGCTTAACGTGCCTTTCCAAAGCACGGAGAAGCTCGAGATATTGTTATGTCATTTACAGTGGGGACTGCGCGCCCAGGGTTGGACTAATTATGCTCATCACCCACTAGAACATTGGGCTCCTCACTCACCTAGTTGCAATAATGTAGATAAAGGGGGTCCCAAAATTTGTGCAAGATTTAAATTGAGTAGAATACGCAGGTGTTTAGATTGTATTGAATCATAAAGTACCTATATAGAATTGACAATGTTTGACAAACTAAGTATTATTTAAAAATTATAAATCATAGAGAGTTTATTATTATCATCAAAGACGTAGGTATTTATGAGAAAAGAGGCATACTTTCGGTCGGTTTTTGTTTGAAAGGTTAGCTATTTAGGAGCCCGAGGATACAAATCTTACGGCACTCCACTACAGATGAGAGAGAGAGAGAGCGAGAGACTATACTGTAAAATACGACCCCTGTTTAGAAAATACTCTGAGTTCCAAGAAGCCTCTGGACACAATAGTGTTTTGAGAAAACATCACTGTACACAAACTTACCTTTGAAGCAAACAGGCTTTTCCGCGTAAAGAGTGTGAAAGTAGTTTAGGTACTAAGTATATTAGGCTTTTTGGTGATGATGTCTAATTTGTCTACCAATGATATCTAATTTGTTATGACATGTATTGGGCTAGTTTTTTAATATTAAAATAATCATTGTGAATCTATAGGGTCTGGTTAAACATTGTTGAAATATATTTAAAAAAATGTTGAGCATTTTCTAACCATGTAAATATGAATATAATGACAGTAAGATAATACTGTGTAATATAACAGGAAAACGAATCAAGTAAACCGTACTCAATTAAAAAAATATATTTTAATCTTCTTTTAAAAAAAGACTATCAGTGACAAAACAAATGGAGCACATCCGTCATTTATCAAGTCGGCTGGCATTGCATTAGGAAATTAAAGGCCCATGAGATTTCTAATTAACTCCTCAAGAATTATTTTACGAACAGTGGACCAATCTATCGAAAAGTTACATAAAATGTTGTAACAAGACAATTAGTGTCTTGCGCGATTAATACAGTTACTTGACACGAATAGTTACTACATGCTTACATAAAATTGAATTTATTGGACCGTTACGACTTTGTGTCATGTACGAAGGTATACCTAAGAGGGTAAAGTGTAGTAAGTATCGACGCATGCATGTTTTGCCATAAAAACTTTGTTGAATAGATATAGACTGGCATTTAGTGGCAGAGCGTAGGTATTATTTTTTGTGAAGTCTATAGATTGAGGCATAATCCTTACTAATATTATAAATGCGAAAGTGAGTTTGGTTGTTTGTTTATTTGTTTGTTTGTTACGCTTTCACGCCGTAACTACTGAACCGATCATCATGAAATTTTGCATACAAGTTCTCTGGAGTACGAAGAAGGACATAGGCTACCTTTTATCCCGGGAAAAAGTACTATTCCCGAGGGATCTACATTGACGCGGGCGCAGCCGCGGGCGAAAGCTAGTACAAATATAAAAGTATTTTCAACTACTTATGAATAAAATATGAGTGAACTATAAAACTAACTCACGTACAGCAAAGTGACTCGGGTAACTCGAGAGATTCTCGCTGGAATGCTGTATCAAGTGACAGATACAGAAAAAATCAACTCGTGAATGATTGCTACCAGGACTTAATCAATTTTAGCTTAATGTTCCAAAAAATCTTGTTTCTGTATTGAAATTAAAATAGGAGAAAAAGAGAAAAGAAAGACAAAGAAAAAGAATAGTCATTCAAAGCCCCTCCATGCGAGCAGGCGATAAATACTGATAAAAAGTGTTTCTTTTGGCGTTTTTTCTGTGCAGTGATCGATTCCGAAACGTTAGTCCTAGTCAGTTGCATGTGACCATTAATAATCAAAATCAAATTTATTTGCTGTAAAAAGTGGTTAATTAAATTAAATTAAATTAATATGTAATTGATGAAATGCGTTTACTCTTGACCTCGTTACATACTTATTAATATTGCTAGGGCGTTCAGAACTTTATATTGAATCACAGTTACATGGTGCGTTACATTTTTTTTAGTTTTGATTTGTGTATTTTTGAGGTGGGTACACATAAATACCTTTATTAAGCTCCACTTGGCATAATACCGCCAATTTAATGCGAAGCTTTTAAATTTTACTCCCCTCTAGAATCTAATTGTAACCAACAAGCTTATTAAACCTAGCCCTTCTAATTACTGCAGTAAATTGCTGCATCTTAGTTATGTTAGTAGTGCATTATGAGCACTAAAAATACACATTCAAATTGCAGCCACTTAACACATAGTAAAACTTACGGTAATTACATTAATTAACCTAATTATTTTAATAAATCTTGCGTACCAATTTCACTTTGCGTAGGCATTACAACCCTTCTAATCTTTGAATTGAAATAAAGCGAATAAATGGAATACCTCCTAACCTTGTCATGCGGTATTCAGATATTAGTATAAAACCAGTAGGGAACCTAGGTAAATGATTTAAGTAACGAACGAGTTTTTACTTACAAGTACCTACTAGATTAGCATATGTAAACGAGTTTCTTTTACGAAGAAAATTATGGGAGTTGAAAATATGCACACTTATTAGGTACCTAGTTAGGTTGAATGGATGGCTTGATTTATAAATATGCTGCATATAGCCTCAACAAACCAGCCATAACATATAAATAATTCATAATTCTACATACATTTATATTTAACACAATTTATGGCTAAGTACTTAGCTCAGTATATAGTGAGGTAACTATTATGTATGACATTAAATATCGGACAAAAGAATATTAAATGTATGCTACTTATTCCTCTGCAACAAAATAGGTTGTTATACTACAAATACTAAGTGCTTCTTTGATGTAGGTAATATACATATATACATATGAACGGTTGAAGGCACACCATGATTCCGCCTTGCACTGATAACGGCGCCATGGCGAGTGCCGGACGTAGTCTCTCATTGCAACGGCCGGCTCTGCCTCAGTAGCACTATCGCGCGGCACTTCGGCCGCACGTCGCACGTCGAATCGTAAATTGTTCGGTCGTGCCGTGCTCGAGCGAGACTGCCCAGCGATTTTCCGCGCTCGGAAAAATAATCACCGACCTTCACGCGTTCTTGCTTTTATTTGCAAGATTATCAAACTCTAAAATACTATGCTGTTTCAGTGTGAATAATTTCAGTATTTGTTCTGTTCGCCTCGCGAAACAGTGTTTGAGTGTATTATGCGGACTTTTGACTATCTCATAAATAACATATTAGAATCCATTATTCAGCGAAAATGAAGAATAATAAATCGAAGCCGTTGGTCATCATTCAGTGCTACGAAGTAAGTTGAACAAGTTATTGTCAGTTTAATCGGCGTGATATTATTGGAGCGAGAAAGATAGTCACAAAACCCCACTTGTATGGAACTTTACTCGTTAGCAGCTAACAGATAATGTTGCTGTCCATTAAAAGGCAATGTTACTAATGTGAGGCATATGAATATGAGTCAGTTCGGTTGACAAAATATTGCTAAGCATACAGCACTCCCAACTTATCTGGGTGGATAACGGATAAGTGGTTTGTTATTGATAACAACAGTATTTGTCAGTATTATAGAGAAAGGTAAAACTTCTGACTGTACACAAATGTTTTATAAAATATAAGAACATAAACACATATCACCACGTCTTTGTCTATTACGGGGTCAACAAAGCATTGGGCCATAAAACCCAAAGACACGTTTAGCATGCAAGTGGGTGCATAGGTGGAAAAGGAATCAAAATAGTAATGGGTTTACTAGACACATCGCCTATTGACATGATTTCTTAGATTGTAGCCCATCGTCTTCATCGTCACTTACTATCAGGCAGGTGAGATAGGAGACAAATACTTACTTCAATATTTAGTAAAAAAAAAACATAGGATCTCGTGATATAATCTATTTTTTTATAAGTCAGTCGAGTAAGACCTACAGATGATTGCAAATAATAATGTTTCTACTTTATTGTATAGTTAGATTTATAATGAGCGATAGAACATTGGATAAAACATATAAGATGGATTCTCTGCTTGGTTGCGACTTATTTTGTTTATTAACTAGCAGCTCTCAATAAAAAACCTGTCTAAGAAAAGAATCCTTATTAACTACCTACTTAAATATCTTGGTAGTAAATTATATCTAGCTATATCATAGCAGTTAATATAAACTACATCTCCAACTATACTTTACGTGCGGTGTAGTTGAAGGTTGTTTACCTGCCGCCTTTACCTTATAATACAGCTTCTACAAATGACGTTACTGGTCATCTGCTTATAAAAAGCATACGAAATTAAATCGTGTGGTGTATTACTGAGCACATCTAGTGATATCATCGAATGTATGCACGTGACGAGATTCTAATGCACACAAGGATATGATTGTAGCCTTTGGCTCCACTTGCTCTGTGCCCAGGCGCTGGCTGTATGAAATCGTAATCATTTTATCAGCGTGGCAAATGGTTTTCCATGTAGGTACTTATAATCGTTGAAAATATTTCAAGGTGTCCCGTCTGCCAGACACCTTGAAATGTTATCAAGTATAAGAAAGAGTTATTTATATATCATATGCATAAGCATTAAGTGTCCGCTAGGATTGTGGTCTAATCGACACCTTATATTTTCTTACTTTTACAGATTGACAATAGCCTTTGTAATTATCTATAACAATACATATTCAACGCATTCACACAATAATGCATAGTCATGGTCAAAATTGGCGTAGGTAAACAAATATTCGTTTTAAAAAGGGTATTAAATTGTACATACGTGTACCTATGTACTTCCTTATCTGAGGTTTTTTAATTAAATTACTGCCTTAAGAAAGTCATTTGGACTACTTATTAGTTTCTACAGTAAAAGTTAAAGGCAAAGTGGACACTCCATTAGTGAACCCACGTAATTAACATCAAGTGATCTAAAACGAGTCTAGCTAGTCCTACCTGCGTAGGTAACTTACATGCAGCGATTAGCCTGGTCCGACTACTTCCTTAAGAGTCCGACATATGCCAGGCGGCGAGGCGATACAAACGCGGATGGTCTAAACGCGTTGGCTACTTTGGATATTTTCGTTTTTTAAGAATATTCAAAGGTTATTCGAAAAAGAAAAACATATGATGGCTGCCTTATCTGTAATGCAATAATAATCAAAAGTTTCAAGGTTAATTTTAATGTATTTGGTGAATAATGCTATATACCGAGTAAATTAGACGTGATTTGGAGGCAACTTTGCAATTTTTTTCTATCGAGAAAATTTAACGCAATCGTGTTTTTGAGTCATATAGTTACCAGAGTTAGTCCTGAACTTTGCTGCATTTTTATTTCAACTTGAGTATTTAATTATTATTGATATAACAGTCAATCATGCAAAGCAGTGTGAGGTAGTATGGGCCCTTAATATGAAACTATTTCTGTCGTAACTCTATTCCCAGTTTTAAATTAGAACCTCTTGAAGCTTGCGATTTGTATTTTTTTTATGATATAAGACGACAAACGAGCAAACGAGTCACCCGATGATAAGTGATTAATGCTGCCCACGTTAACCCTAGGGTCAACGTGGGAACGAACATAACAAAATCTGTGTGAAATAACCGAATGTAGTTAGCTACATTCGGTTATTTTCCACAGATTTTGATTCTGTCTTAAAAACTGAATCCTAACAACAATATTGACGATATCATAAATGTAAAAAACAAAGGGGTTACGGAGATTCAATTAAACGTATTTCACGTTTAAAACTTTATTCATACATTTTTATTTTGACAAAGTAACATAATTATTTTCTAAACTACCAAGATATAAAAAAAAGGTATTTAGTGATTGAGAATATCAATTTCCTACCGAATTCCATGCTAATCCCTACTAATAATGACTACTTAGATGTAGTTTAACGCCCGCGGAAAGACGTAAGTACATAATCCCGTAAAAAGGTGTCATTCCCGTGGGATCTACATAAACGCGGAGGCGAAAGCTAGTTCCCTTAACTAAAGACATCAACGAGCCCTCGCAAGGATAACGTCATGTTTAATAAGTTAATCATTTTACATTGAAAACCTTATTATATCGACTACCTTATACTTGTCCATGGATGTATGATATCTAACATGATATTAATGTATTTCTATTTTCATGAATCATAAATAAATCTAATAAATCGATATAAGGATACTAATTTATCGAAGAAAAATAATAAAAACACACTCGTAAATAAATATTTAGTCAGTGTAAAGACAGAATTATAACGATAACTCTTTTGTCTAAATCAGTTCAGACATTTAGAAGTTATGATGTTGGATTTGGATTAAAGGAATTCGCATACATCTGCATCTACACTATCTGTACTAATATTATATAGTGTTTCCGGTCATCGGTGTCGGAGTCTTAAGTGGTATACGATTTACGGCAATTTTTATAAGCAAATCACCCGTTAATTGTCTTTTCCCCTTCCTCATTATTTATGTATTTTTTTGTCACTATTGCCACGGCATGGAAAGAATTAAAAGGGTATTATTCGATTTGTTCTAATTTATAAATTATCTCACTGAGAGCTAAGGCGTAAAGGATTTTATTTTAGCAAACATTATGTTTCGTCATTATGTACATGCATATATGGGAAGGTGTGAGTCAGCCCTTCGAAATTAAAAACTTTTCTATGGGACTAACGCTGGAAATAAAATAATAAATCTTGCAATTTGCCTTGCCGGCTTGGAATTTTTGAGTTTCTAGAGTTGGATACAATTCTCCTGCCAAAGTTGATGGGCTGAGATGCTCATTCAAGGAAATGTCGGTGGTTAATAAATTAACCACCGACATTCCCTTGAATTAATAATTGAATTAAGGCGTGTAAGTAAACTTACACGCCTTATACATTGAAATTATAACACAATTTTGTTGGCAGTCCTGTATCCACTACCATTGAATGTATTTGTTTTATAATAGTTTCTAATGTTTTTGCGACTGTTACCCTTTAAAACGGTATTATCCCGTATATTACATTATTTTTACACCTAACGTTTCGAAAACTTAGGTGTAAAAACTTAGGTCAAAATAATGTATTTTAAATACGCGATACTGTATGAAAGTGTTTTTTTTTAAATGTATTTGTTTTAGTGGTAAATCCGCTTTTTCGCTCAAATTCAGCTTCAAGTACATCATTATCGATATGCACAATACTTTGACCTTCGCTAACATTCTGTGTTTCTGTACAAAGATCTGTTTTTTAGTCATAATAATTTTACTAGAACTAATGAGCAAAAGGTCAATGTCCAATGTCAAATTTACTGATGCGGGGATGGGTGAAGTTTAGATGTATTAATTAATTTGTGATAAATTGAACCGACATGAAAAACAATTGTTTTTATTTTTTTATAATTTAGGGTACAGAAATCGTCTCATAGAATAAAGCATCATACATTATTCAGCAATAAATCATCTTTCTCACTGATAGAGCATGTTTTCGGATGCATCCTTTACTAGATAACTTCTTTTTCATTGTATTCTTTTGCTCCTAAACTTAAACAAATGAAAACAATCTGATTCTGTTCTTCGGTAGTAAATTACTTAAAGTATTTTTTGTATTACTTTGATTATTTTACATTTGATAAATTAAGGGAACTACTAATTACCGCCAAATGTGGCCACTTTTGGCTTTGGATTATTAGTTTTTTCTATACAATATCTTATACAATAATGAAAAGTTATACAAAAATACTACAAGTAATTCACTACCGAAGCAGAATCTATAAAAAGCAATAAAAATATATCTAAAATATTTAAAACAAAGTACTGTGACCTTTGCAAACATCATTAGGTGCTGACGACCTCTGTGGCGCAGTGGTACTACAAGGGTCTTTGAATCGTGGGGTCCCGGGTTCGATCCCCGGCCAGGTCAAGATGGTAAAAGATCTATTTCAGATTAACCTGAGTATTGGTTGTTTTTATCTATATGTATACTTATTATAGAAATAGAATTGTTGAATAGTATCCCACGCGACTCAAGTTTCTTGTCCATTTCATACATATTTTTACCTGTATAGACTGTACAGATTTAGAGATTCATCATCGTTTGATTTTTTTCATTTCGTTAATATAGATAAATACCATTTTTTCAGGATCGCCAACAGACATTGCCACTTAGAAAAATCGAGCAGTTGCCGTCGGACACTGTAACCAGCAACTACCCACAACCCAAAAGAGAAGCTACGGACAACCCACCGCCACCACCACCAGTGAGTTCTCAAATTATTTGTAATATAGATTAATTTATGTATTTTTTATTGTATTGTGCATTTTATGGCAATAGAAAATATAATTAACTAAACCCGTATTTGTAAGGCAAGTTAAATAATAGATACGTATAGAATATGTAAGAAAACCCCTGCCCAATACTTAGGGGATCAATTTGAAAAACTTTTCCTCTGTGACCAAGGCTAGGAACACGGAATTGTTTTTTTGACATTACCTCACGAGAGTTCAGACGCCTAGACAATTTGTATGGAAATGTCGAATTATTTCAATAGGTTGAATAACTTCTTCATGGATACGGAGGCATATTGTATATGAAATGACAATTCAAGTGAAAAATGTTACGAATTGTCTGAAATTACTGCTTTGGAACTCTATCAATGACGAGCTGAATATAAAGGGCTCTTTTTTTAATTTATGTACTTTGAGTAATCTGATGGGCGTTATATATATTTTTGAGATATAATATAGATATTCTTTATAACGTTAGTTTAGTTTAATCGATCAATTTTATTTTCCTATACACAATCGGAAATCAATACGAGCATACCGCGTCAAGTGACCACAGTCGGTGTGACAACCGGGCTACAAAGTGTAGAGGAAAAAAAGATGTCGCGTGATTTTGCTTTTATTACCTAAATAGGTAAAAGTTTAGAAGTAACTCTGTTTTGATTTGAAGGGTGATCTATGTAGTGAAAGTATGGAATGCACATAGAGACAAATATACATGTCGCGAATCCTATGTTTTTTTAGGACGTTTTAAATCTAATGGCTTTTAGACAAATTCTTCTTGTACAACTCTATAGACACTTCATGATAAGGCAGAATTATCACTCGTCAAATTAAATTAATAACTCATTGAAAAAGGTCAGTTTTCAGTACCTATTAATAAAAACTTCCTACCGGCTGTTATGAAACTTCTAATCTGTTATTGTAGGGCTAATTTATTTATTACAGACATATGATTTAACAAAATGCATAAATGGCACCTAAAACCATTGTTAATGGGAACTCCCAATAACTTGTCACACTTAAACTAGAAATTGGAGATGATATAAGACGATATGAGATATTTTTTAAATTTTCAGATGCCAACTACAAATGGACACCAAAATGGAGTAGTAAAAGAAAATGGGGTTGAAATATCACACGAGAAATCTATCGCAAAATCATTTAATATGGATCTCAATAAAATCCCGAATTTAAGAAAAAATGGCACGCTATTAAGGACACCGACACCTGATTATAATAATAAGATAGATAATACAACAAAGACAAAAGATAAGGATGAAAATGTCGATCTGGAATCGCTCGAATCTTTTAAATTAAAAAATCCATCAAATGTACAGCCGAAGCCACCACCGAATTATTTTGTGAGAGCTCCAAATGGCACGGCTACCATGAAAAAGCATGCGCGTCCGGTGTCCGTGACCATCGGGGAGTATGCCAGTAACGGCAGCGGCAGGCGGGAGCCCATCAAGCTGGACTTCCTCAACGGAGACAAGCCTGACAGCGGACAGGTTGATGATGAAGTATCTATTTCGAATAGACTACAGTCTGAACTGGCCTTGACACTGTCTAGGTCTAATTTGCGCAAAAAGACTGAAGCCCTCGTAAGTATTTAACTAGCCAATTCGAAAATAACATTTTTTTTTTATAACATTAATATGGTTCTCTAGCACTAGCAGCAAATTTTTATCAGTGAAACATGTGAAATAATTATATATTTGTAAAGGCAAACAGAAATATGTTTTCTAGAAATTGAAACTAACGATGATACTTACGCTTGACAACAAATTTTTGATTGAAATGGCCATTAGTCGATAGCCCTGTGTTTTATGATTTTACGCGGAAAGGCTCCGAAGCATCAACGACGGAGAAGGGCATAGGCTACCTTTTATCCCGGGAAAAAGTAAGCCTATGCAAAGCTTATGCCTAAAGTACTATTCCCGAGGGATCGGCATTGACGCGAGCGGAGCCGCGGGCGAAAGCTAGTTAAATTATATTTGGACTATTGTTTGATTCTTGTAATCCTGTATACTGTATACTGTGTCATGCCTGGAAAGAAGCTATGAAAATGTTCACATGTAGATAATCAATAATTGCTGTTAGATCTACCGAATCCACCTTTATTTTTTTCAGGATGATATAGTTCAAAGAAAGTTGTTCCATAAAAATATAAAGAGTCCTGATTATAGTGACTCCTCGCTCGATAAAAATTTTCATGCTCGTTACGGCAACAACATTTTACCTCTGCCGCCATCCATATCCATCCCCAAGGTTTCCAAGTTAAAGCATTGATCTTTTGTATCGGCCTTTCTTATGTAAGACATTATTGATTCATTGAACATTTGAAACAAACTAATATTCAATTGTAAAATGTGTTGTGTTCATGCATGTTAAGCACCGATATATGTTAAATTATACTAATTTTTCTACACATGCCTACCGTTTCTTCTAAACTAATAATATCGAAGCTACTTACTAAGTAGATCCGTTATTTTAAGATATCTTACTACTAAATACGTATATTCACATATCAGTACCACCTTTGAAAAATACTGCATCTTGCTATAAAAAGATCACGTGGCTCTTAACATAAGTTATAAGGTTTTTTTCATCGCCTGTGGTCTGAGTTAGAACATAAAATACACGATGTTAAAAAAAAAGAAGTAAATTCTGGTAAAGATAAATAAGACAAAATAAAAGGAAGTAGGTGAGAGAATGTCTACGTTCATCATTTTATTTGTACAAAAATAGTTTTTTTGATTTCATAATTCTGTAAAAACTTCAAGTGTCTACCTATTACTGTTCAAAACATTCAGGCCAGGGCATACAGGGTGGACAGCACAGGCTTAGTAATAGGGCCCCGTTAGCAATATTTTGGTACGGAACCCTAAAAAAAGTAATAACCGAAAAAATATACCTTATACAAATTTAACGATCAGCTGGTGGTCTGTCTACCGGAGATCCAAAAATTTTTTTTGTACTCTTAATAAGTTTCCTAAGACTTTTTAATTGCTATTAATAATAACTTTAAAAATCTACATATACATAGACGTAACTAAAAATGAAGTAATCTACCTAAAATATATATTTACGCACAGTCCCTCCAGGTGGTCACGCCTGAGCATCGTTGCCAAAATGGCAATACGTTGAGCTAGGTAATTTCCAGCCCTTTGGTCATAGGATATATCAATACGCTTTTGAAGCAAGAAACTAATTTTGTAATCTATTTATAAGTCTGACATTTATATACTGCCAGGGAAATATGTATATGATCAAGGCCAGGGAGTTCAAAATCAACATTCAGCAGTTCAGCGTTTACATGAGCACTTGGGATGAGGTTGCACGAATACTGTAGTATTTGTTAACTAGTAATCTACGCTAGTAATATATGTATGTTTAATATTTGTTTCAGGCTGACGCTGGACGATGAAGTTTTAATGAAGAAGTAGATTTGTTATTGATGAAATGAATTTATAATTATTATTACAACTACATTACATTGAAGTTTAATGTCTATCTTATTATATTTCAGCCAAAGTTAGATAATTTTGTTTATAACTAGAATTAATTTAATATTTTACTTCAGTATCAAGCATGTGTGTTTATTTACATGAGTAAATAGGTAAATTCGTGCCAGACTCGTATAAGGAGGTAATTATTTATGAGTACCTATTCCATAAAGTAGAAAATTAATATTTACGTATAATTTTGGTCTTGAAAATTATTATTAATAACGCAATTCAAATGTAGAATTCAATTACATGTAACGTTTGAACCGTTTTGTTTAAACATACTAAGTCATATACTTAAATAAAGAGTGATATAATAAAGTTTTTGTTTCATTCCATTCCTTAGTTTTGTACTTGCCTATCTGTCCTGCTCTTGCTCTGGTAGATAGTAGCTACTTTGCTGTTATAGTCATCAGCCTTTGCTGTAGAGACATCTCAATCTTTTTAAACTGATCAAAAGGTCATATTTTGCTATTATTCTTCCAGCTCAGATCATGGGAAGAAAGCTGCTCCTTCTAAACCTGTACATAATAAAAATTTAAACTTTTTTATTGAAACCTATCCGCGTTACCGTTTTAAAATAGGGTAATCTAAATTTTAAAAAATGTTAGTTTTTTTTTGCGCCGGGGGTTAAAAAATATAATAAAATAATTACTAATCCTACGAATGAGCTATTACATCATATCTTTTTGTTTAGTTACATTGTTAATGGTACTTAGTGTTACATTGTTGATTAGGAATAGCTCTTTTTTGGCAATCGTGTAACAACAACATTTTACGCAACGGAATTTCCTTCCACTATAATCGGTATGATAAGCGATGTTTTAATCAAAGATCTAAAGTAATTAAATCATCTTGGTTAATTCTATAATTCAATCAATCAACACACTTACATAAAAACATTATAAAAACCTAAACCTAGAATGCCGTCAGCAGCGGTATAGGGCTCAAGTTACCGGCGGCGGCGGCCAGGGCCCCAGAGAAAGAAACCGTATGTCTATTCATGCCCTATCCAGGTACTGCATTCTGTATCTGTCCCTGGATCCAGTTAGCCAACGAGAGCCTCTTGAGGTGTTGGTCGAGACCTGAGGTCAAGACTATAAGACTGTTCGCAGATACGACTATCGGGACAATGACCGTCGATCTACATTCCACATGGTGCTTGTTCGATGCAGTGCAGTGAATTGCTGCACCGTGCGTGTTCCGTCATACTGTGCTTACCTCAGTGTTCACAATCTGTAAATTTAAGTGTCTGTGCTCACAATCACAATACATCTTTTATGCAGACAAGGCCACGGTCATCCGTGATATTCTTTATTGACTACAGTATGATAATATGAAACCTTTCTGAAAGTTTTTACTATGTTTCGAAAACCCGTATTTATTCCTATTACTTTTATCTAGATTATGTATTAAAAACTAGTACACTTAGACCAGACCCAATTAAATTTTAAAACCAAAATATAGCAGGATGAAACCCAATGCAAAAGGAAAAAATTAAAGGAAAAATTAACGGGCGAAATAAATATTTTAAATAAAAAAAAACTGTGTTTGGGGCATAAAAAGTTAAGTTTACTTACACCATATTTACTTTAATTTTTCACATACATTTTGAGGTTATATAAAAACCGGTCAAGTGTGAGTCGGACTCGCGCACGTAGGGTTCCGTACCGTTATCTAAAATAAGTTAAAATTTATTTAAATATTTTTTAATAAATGTAACAAAAAATGTATACTTTTTGCAATTTTTCCTTTATCTGTGCTATACGACGTGGCTTCGCACCAAATTTCAAGATACTGAGTTCACTGGAAGTACCCTGTAGGTTTTGATTCCCTGCGAATGTCAAAAATTTGCGGCATAAAAATTTAAAATATTTTTATTACATAATGTAACTAAAATGTATACTTTTCGTTTGTTCTTCTGAGACTTCGCAATTTTTCCTTTATCTGTGCTATAAGACGTTGCTTCATACCATAGAGATAAGATGATGTCTATGCTTCATACCAAATTTCAAGATTCTGATTTCACGGGAAGTACACTGTAGGTTTTGATTCCCTTGCGAATGTCGAAAAAACACGAACATTTGCGACATAAACGGCTGTATCTTTTGATTGCGTTGGCTCAGAATTTTGATTTTTTCACAGCTCTAAGAAACAGCAGACCTGAGTATTCAATATAAATTTCAGCTTGATACCTCAACGCGTTCCTGAGAAAAAGGGTCTTGACAGACCGACAGACAGACAGACGGACAACCGAGTGATCCTATAAGGGTTCCTTTTTACCTTTTGAGGTACGGAACCCTAAAAAGTGTAAGTACAAAATGAGTACAACTTTTTATTACCTACATCTTCATCCACATCTTGCCGTAAAACTTTTTTCACAGGACTTGTGGAAATCGAGATAAACCGTTTAACCTTAAAGGCTCACCCCCTTCCACTTCCCGACTAATGTTATATTCTCTTCATTTTGCAATGGGTTTCTTACTACTATAATTTTATTTCACTAATTATTTTCAAAGGCTTCGGCACTGGTCTGCCTGTACTTTTTTCAGACAAAATATCATATAGGCTACAACTAGATATTATAAATATTATTCATTACGGATCAGAAGTTGTAGCACATATACCTACTTATTATAGAAAACTATTGGGTAACTAAGCAAAAAAATCATGTCAGATTCGTAGGAATCCATAACTCTATGTAATAGATCGTCGTCCTGATTGGCACGTAAATACGAGCAAACTCATGAAGCTATAGAATACCTTCTATAACTTCATGCTCAGACTTCATGAGCAAACTATGCAATTTTGTCGCACGACAAGAATTAGACATCTCTATGGAATAGACTCAGAACAAGGACTTTAGTTATTGTTCTGAGGAATAAACACACGCACTACTTAATTAAAACTTACAAATCATTGCGCGAGTTCAATTTATATATCTATATACATATAATAAAACAGTAAAAATATTTTGTCTGTACATTTAGAATTTTTAACTGAAATGGATAGAGGGACACTTAAAAAGAATAAAAGAAGGTAGAGGTAGTTTGAGACCCGAGTATATAGGACAAGGACATAGGGTACCTTTTATTCCGGGAAATTCTACTGTTCCTGAGGGATGGACACTATCGGCGGGCAAACGGGAAACCTGGCATATATCAACGCAACCGAAACTGTTGCGCCTAGAAACTTGAAATTTGGTACAGGGGTTCTTTTAATGATGTGAGTGAGCGCTAAGAAAGGATTTTTACAAATTTAACTTCTGAAGCGGTAAAATTTATATGGAATTTTCTCATTTCTGGACTTTGAAGTATGAAAGTAGGTATATAAGTTATCGATTAAAATTTAAATAGATGGGTTTAGATAAAATTTGCAAAATTCGCCCCCTTAAGGGTTAAAATGGGGTGGGTGGTATAAACTTTATTTGGGAATTTTCTCATTTCTGGACCAAGATGTATGAAAATAAGTATATAAGTTCTAGGTTACAATTAAATATATCTGTATAGATAAAATGGACGATATTTTCCCTGAAGGGGTAAAATAGCGGGGTAACGTTCGTATAGGAATTTACTAATTTCTAAACTTAGTAGTATGAAAAAAGGTAAATAAATGTACGATTACAATTGAAAAAGAACTGTGTAGGTCAACTGGAAAAAAATCCCCCAGAAGGGGGTAAAATATGTATGGAAATTTTCTCATTTCTAGACCTAGAAGTATAAAAATAGGTATATAACTTCTTAATTACAATTAAAAAAGACCTGTGAAATGGACTAAATTCCCCTTAAATGGCAAAGTGGGAGGGTAAAGTTTTTATGGAAATTTTCTCATTTCTGGACTTAGAAGTATAAATAATATCCATACTTCCATACTAATACTATAATATTATAAATGCGAAAGTAACTTTGTCTGTCGTCTTTTTAAGCTTCAACCATTAAACTGATTTGGATGAAATTTGATATGGAGGTAGTTTGAGGCCCGGGGAAGGACATAGGGTATGTTGAATTCCGAGAAAATTTACTGTTCCCGAGGGATCGACACTAACGCGGGCGGAGCCGCGGGCGGAGCCGCGGGCAACAGCTAGTAATCAATAATTTTTTATCGCAAGACGGAACGCATCGTTCTAATAGACGCCATTTATTTTTAAATCTATGGTGTTCCATTATCTTATCTCTATGGGTGTTCCCTTACGCATTTCTCGCTTAATTTTTTTTTTTTTTGTGCTTCTACTTCTATCAATCTTAGAATAATAATTATTCTGAGCTATCGATGCTTTTCATAGAGATAAGATAGAGATAATCTCAGGGATAATATCATGGAGCTATAGTATACCTAAAAACAGAGGCGCATTTTTTTTTAAATCTATACCTAAAAAGGAATAATATGCTCTTTTCCTATTTTGACGCCTTTTGACGCTCACAAAATGTCATCAAAATTGACAAAATAATATTTTTAGGTTTATAATAAGTAGTCCTTGTTCTGAGTTTATAACCATAAATCCATAATAATGTCTTATGGAAAACTGCGAAGGTTACTAAAGAAAGAATTTCGAGATATTGATGACACCATTTTAATCGAAAGTCCATTTATAGAAACCACTCGAAAAGGGAAATATTTGTACGCTGCACAAATTGGTTAGTAGACGTAGATTGTACAACATTCCTTAGATCATGATAGCATTTAAAACTGGTGAATATAATCCTAACTAATGTGAAAGTGACTTTTTGTTTGTTTTTTACGCTTTAACGCCTTTACTACTGAACCAATCATTATGAAATTTATACACTTTGTCTGGGAGACGGAGAAAGACATGGGACCATTCTTCCCGGAAAAAGTATTGTACCCGAGGGATTGACATTAACGCGTGCGGAGCCGCGGGCGACAGCTAGTCAATTCATAACCTGTGTATACCGTGAAAAACTGAGGTAACTTAGGTTTCCGAGTGAAGCAAACAAACAAAATGCCCACAATAATAGTACATTACTGCAGAGGCCGGGAAGTAAGGGGTTGCCGGACGAGTAGAGTTTTCAAGGCCGAGCGTCAGCGAGACCTTGGAATAAATACGTGTCCGGCAAGCCGATTTCCGGCAAAGGCCTGTATTGTGCTTTTCTCAATAAATGTGAGGAAATAATGAAAGGCGTACTACTGGGAATAAATGAGTATAATATAAAAAAACGATAATAGTAGGTATGTACATTTTTATTTTCATATTTGTTTTACGGCATTTGGTGTTCTACGCTTTTTCCTTCATATTTTTCAACGTTTTATCAAAGAAATGATGGTATAATTCATTTCGTTGATTCGACGGAGCTCCTGGCGACAATTCCCACGAATCCTCTGGTTTGATCATAGTCTACGCAGTAACGCGAGCGACAACCAGCCCGCTATGTAAATCACTAATCCGCACCATGACACTTTAGTTAGTTCACACATTGTTTATAAACATAGCAATTTATAACACCAAATTACACCGATATTACATTATAAAGTCCATTATAAGCAATCTGCAAAACAATTCAAAACAACAACCTTGCTTGCAGTAAAATATATAATAGTACATAAATTCCCCTGTTATTTTCTTTTTTAATTTCAATTGTCATTTCGTGCTAAGGAAACATAGCCCATACAGCCCAGGCATATTTTACCCAAATAATGTAATACCGTAAAAATCTGCTTTCCCGCGTTTTTTCTTTTTATTATTGGCATATTTTTGTGTGATTTTACCAACATTTTAATTAAATTATTTTCATATCCATATACTTATATGTTCGATGAGTGCATTGTTTTATAATGTGGTAGCCATTGGCTGTATGACAAGTTAGATAGTACAAGTTACATAGATTAATTAAAAAGTTTTGAGCAGCGGCCAGGAATGAATTTTCATACTTACTTTCCTGGCCTAGGCCGGTAAAGTATTGCACCAGCCAAGAATTACATACTTCGTGGCTTCATTTTACTACAATAATGCCTACATTTCCGAGCATGTTTGAGAAAATGTATTTTCTCGCTCAATCCGGCATATCGTATGTTAAGTTTATCCGTCCCCCTGAAAACGTGTTTAGAAGATCAATATTGCAAGATAATTGTCTAGTAGTTAATATTAAGGAGTGAAACACAAACAATTCACTTTCTATTATCATTAGTAAGGGTTTATAATGAGGGAATTCCCCAAATCGCGGCACTGTGCCAAGACGTATTTTTTACAGCAGCCGTCAGACTCCAATCATAAAAATAGCATAAAAATTATGAGTGGCCGGGAAAAAACCAATTCCGAAAACCCGAACTTTATTTTTATTTAAACAACAGCAAAGGTAACTTTGTTACATTTATAAGAAGGAATATCTAAATTTAACTCGCCTTTGCCTAGTAATTGATAGAGATTGGCTGGCTATATTTTAACCAAAATATCAGTATTGGCATCCGACGTGGCATTATTTTTTAGAGCCCCCTTTATTTTTTTATATTTTGGTTCACTGAATACATCTACCAAGTTTCACCTTTCGGAATAAAGTAGCTGTGATATACAAACGGACATGATGATTTTATAAGGGTTCCGTTTTTTGCCATTCGAGTGCAGAACCCTAAAAAGGAGTAAAAAACTCTATTTTTTGTGTATGTGAAGATGTATGTTACTCTTTCGTGCAAAAACTACTGGACGGGTTTTCATGGTACTTAACAATGGTTTAAGATTAGTTAATTTGTTACGCAGACAAAATCGCAGAAAAAAGCTAATGTTGTAGGTACCTAGTTGTCGTCTATTCTACGAAGTCTATAACATTTTTACACTTAATTAAGTTATCTTTGTAGTATAAACTATTCCGACCATACATGATAGGTATACGTATTTATGTATTTCTCAATAATTTAATGTCTAATTTTCTTTCCAAGCGCTTACTCCAGATGAATTGTTGATCGCTTTAGAACCTGCGCCAAGAATCTTACAGGATTCAATATATGAAGAAGCAGATTTAAACTTACAGTATTTATATCCCCTGGAATTAATCCAGATAAATGTATTTAAACGTAGTCACAGGCAAGCCCTGAAATTTTGCATAGAGTCTGGAAGAACCAGATATTTCGAGCTAGCTGCAATTAAAAAGAGAAAGGTAAGTATCTGCGACATGTAACAAAATATCTACTAAGTATGTGACGACTTGGAACTGTGACGTCGAGCACGTGGGATAGTAATGATCTAATTTAGGATTTTAGTTATTTTCCAATAGGCTCATCACTGAAAAACGTAGTGAGCTTAACTAAAAACGCGCTTAACTAGAAGAAGATTCTATTAAAAATAGCACCCCTGGATGACTTCAGAAGGCAAGCGATCTTTCCATTCCAAATTGCATTTCGAATAGTCATCCGTTGTAAAAGCTCTCCTATGGTACTGGACTACTGGTTGATTACATAGCTGCGTTGTAGGACAACACTTGTAGCTGCTACGCTTTTAAGATCATCGGATTTCGTTGAGATCCGTGGTAGAGTAGAGTAGAGACGCATTTTGTTTTACCTATGGGTTTTGTAAATTCCTAACTACGCCGTAGCAGCCACGACGTAGCAGCTACATCGTAGCTGCTCTAACAAATGTAACAACCAGAGCACGTATTTTTTACCTGGGGTGCGCATACAGTCAAAAAACTTATCGAGGACCAAAGAACCTGTATGATTAATTGTCTTTGAATGAAGTACAAATAGTATAATAATTATAGCGAGAATAACACGAGGGTCTTTGGTGTGTTTCTTAAATAGGTACATGTAGGTTATTATAATAGCTTTTGCTTGTGGCCCCACTCGCGTTTTGTATAGTTGTCTTGTCCATGGGCAGCGGTGATCTCTTACCATCAGATGACCTGCTTGCTCGTTTGCTGTCCTATGATACCTTGTTACACAATATCTCGATACTAATAAGTGGTTGAAGCGTGAACAAGTAAGAGAGAGACAAGTATAATTTGCAATTATAATACAACAATGGATAATGACATTCAACGGGACCCGTGGACGCGCCACCGCGGGGGATAAGTATTTTTATAACACAGGCGCGGCGCCCTTAAAAGTGCGGGGCCGGTAGCATTTGCCATTCCAGCTATATGGCAGATCCGGCACTGCTGGCTCGAGGCTATGGTATACGACAGAACAAAATGGAGAGAACTGACATACTCTACGATTCCACATGAAGAAGTGGGATAAGATAAAGGAAGAAGAAGGAGTGGAGCTATCTCAATTTGTGTAATTTCACCCTATAATTTACCTATTTATTTATTATTGCTCGGTAAAAGGCTAAAAGAGAATAACCGGCCGAGTGCGCGTCGGACTCGCGCACGAAGGGGTCCGTACCATTGCCTATAAAAGCGGCAAAAACATGTCTTTGTATGGGAGCCCACCTTTAATATAAAATTTATTTTAATGAAATTATTCGTTTGTTGAATGTGACCTATTTAACCTTAACTATTTAACTTAATATGTTTTATAGTACCTATTTGTTATTATTGCGGCAACAGAAATACACTAGTGGTTCTGCGAGAACAGTAGACCTCGCGAGCCCTTACAACCAACATCCACATCCACATCGAAAATATATCGGTTACTGATATGCTAATTGACTAAAGGATGATTTCCTTCAGTTACTATTTCCCGGAAACGGAAATTTAAACCTACATTACTCTTACCAGAAGACCCGACCAGACCCTTTTTTAAGAGGAAACACTAAGGTCGAGAGAATTGAAAAATAGGTATTTATAATATCTATTGCTGTCGCGCCGCGTGCCCAATCAAACCCCGCAGAGTGCGATAGACATAATCTACTCATAAAACCCTTTTATTTGATACCGCACATGGTATGTTTATATATAAAAAAACATTTTTCTCTGTATCGCTGACGTCACAGTTACTACGCACCATTTTCATACTTGTCATACCATAGGTTTGTAGGTATTTACGACATCATACTGAATGCACTAATACAAAAAAATATACAGAAAACCGATTTCAGACAACTTTTGGGCAAATTGCCGACTATAAACACGTTCAAGTTTATCGTATAAAAAAGTTGTTCAGACAAAAAAGTTGCGTCTTAATGAGAATAACAAAAAAGTCTTATGACATTTTTGATCTTTTTTTCAAATAGCTGTGCTATGAGATTTTTTAATTTTCGGACCCCCATATTTCCGGCATCTTGAAAAATTTCGAAAAACTGGCACGGCAAAAAAATTCTATATAATTACCGAACCTGCTCACAAAATTTCATGAGAATCGGTTGAGAAATGCGACCTGTAGGCGAGAACAGACAGACAGACTGACGGACAAAAGAATTTTGGGCCAGTCGAAACTGAGACGCTTCGCTCGCTCGGTCAATAATTTAAAAAAAAATTCAATGATCTTACTATCACGGTTCATGAGATACAGCGTGGTGACCGATGGGCGGAAGGCAGTACTAGTCTTACTAGTCCCACTCACGCTCAAGGGTCCCTTATTTAAGGCAAATATATGTACAAATATAAATGTACCCTATTTAAGGCAAATAAATGATTTTGATTTTTTATTATTTTTGATTTTTTAATTTTTAAGTGATCCTTCATCCTGGATGATGATCCTTGACGAACTTCATGTCAATGGGAAGGTACGACGTAGGTACCTAGATTTTGATTCCCTGCGAGTGTGGCTAAATATAAGCATAAACGGCCATATCTTATAATGCTTGATTTTCATTGACTTGATGTACCTACCTAGTTTCTTTTTAGTACATAATATACATATCAGAAAAGTCTTGAGTCTTGACAGATAAATGTATAGATATGAATTAGGTATTATGATCATAATAATGTTCACGAAGTATTATATTTTAGATATTTTGGGAGCTATGGTGTTATCATACAGCCCGGCTTCAAGGCGCATCAAAGTTACAGTTCGATACAAACGTACCTGAAGAACATATGGATTGTAAAATCACGGAAAGAAAGGTTAATTTCACATAAATTTTCGCGAAAAATAAGCACCGTTTTGGCGCTTCCGTACCGTAAGTCCACTGATTAGGTTGGGAGCTCCAATCGCTCTATCCCAGGATAAACCAGCTACGCCCGTAGCCGTATATATATATCGCCCGATTGCGATAGTATATAGATAGAAACGAGATGGCGATAGTCGATAAACGTTGTCGCGCGTGTCATGCTACGGGGGCTGGTCTCTTTTTAGAAGCTTTTATTCAACGCCTGTTAGTCTGTCTGTGTGGGTTAAATCCTAAACGCGAAATTAGAACCACTGTCTGACGTTTGCTTAAGCTGAAATTTTGATCGCTTAAACTTATTGAATTCACAATAGTGAAGACAATGAAGTGTTCTGATGATGGAGTTGGGAGGTCGTCATTGTTTAGAGTGTTTATGATAAGTATTTAACAGGCTAGTAAAGAAAACGACCGAGTTCAACCACAGCTAGTTTATTACTGTCTAAGTACCGTACATATCTGTCATTCCTTCACACCTATTTTTGAATCCTGTAGACAATAACAAGTATAATGTAAATATACTTGTAACTAAGTATCTTATAACTTACTTAAATAACTTAGCATAATCAACTTTTTTCCTGGGCCGTTGAGAGCTAGCGTAGAGATACACGGACGGTTGTTGTGGCGGCGCCGGTGCGGGCGCGACCTCGGAAACAGTCACACCCGTGACTGCAGCTGGTGATTCCTGGCGTGAATCCACCCTCTCCACGCTACCACCTAAACTACTTTCATCTGGTCGGGCATCTGTAACAATCTCTGCCGCGCGTAAGACGAAGTATCACACGTAACCCCGTTCACATTATTACCTGAGTCTTTATTATTATTATCTACAACCTGTGCAGGTGATTGTTCAGGTGATGAGGACGCAATTGAAACATGGCTTGGAGTGGGCGGTACAGCCTGTAGAGACTGTTTACTACTGTCACACTTATAGCCCTTATAATTTAATAATTGGTCTATGTGACGAATACACTTAGTACCATCTCCATCGATTAAAACTTTAAACATTCTGTTTCCAACAATACCGTCTATCAACCCTAGTCTCCAAGATTCTTTTCTGGCACTGTACCACCGGACTCTAACCCTGTCACCGATTTTGAAATGTCTTTTTTTAGCTGTTTCGTCTTTATTATGTCTCCGTTTCTTATTTTCGGGCAACAATAAATCCAGTCGTGACCTTAAATTCCGTCCGAACATCAATTTCACAATCAACAGTGCACAGTGTTCCTATATTCAAATAGGTAACCTAACAATTTTTCTTGGATAATATTTGGCGCAGCATTTTCTATAATAATACTTTTTAACATTTTTTTACATACGCGGACCGAATTTTCAGCTTGTCCGTTGCTACATGGATGGTAAATTGGAAAAGTTATGTATTTTATACCATTACTGTTACAAAAATCATTAAATTCCTTAGAATTAATTTTTACATCATTATCCGATACAAGCACGTTCGGAATTCCAAAGACAGCGAAAATAAGTTTAAATCTATACATATAATAAAACAGTAAAATTATTTTGTCTGTACATTTCGAATTTTTGACTGAAATGGATAGAGGGACACGTAAAAAGAATAATAGAAAGCAAAAAAATTTTTTTGGAATTTCTTGTCTGTCTGTCTGTCTGTCTGTCTGTCTGTATGTATGATCACGATTATCTCCGAAAATACTGAACCGATTTACTTCAAACTTTCACCAATTGCTTTGTTTTAACTCAGTTTAACATTTAAAGTATGTTCCATCAAAATCAGTTCATTAAAAAAAAAGTTATCGTCATTTAAATGAACTCAAGGCATGAGTTTGCCTGCAAACATATAGCAAAAATAAAATAAAATAATAAGTGACATAAGAAAATTAAAATCCAAAGTCAATTCATCATCATTATACGACAGCATTATACCTATCCATACTATCCATAGTATTCCATACAAAAAAAAAAGGAGAAGCTGACTGACTGACTGTCATGTCAACGCAGGGACTTGAAATTTTGTAGTAGTAGGGGAGCACTAAGAAAGGATTTTTGGAAATTCATCTCCTTAGGGGGAAAAACGGGTTGCAAAGTTAGTATGAAACTTTGTTGTTTTTGAAGTTATTCGAATGAAATTCAGCATGAAGGTTCTTTACTGAAAGGTATGAAACACGAGTAAAATATTTAACTCTAAAATGATCCCTTAAGGGGATATAACGGGGATGCCAAGTTAGTATGAAACTTTCCGTTTTTGAAGTTATTCAATTGAAATTCAATATTAAGGTTTCATTGAAAGTCATGAACTAATGTATTCCGGGTTCAACTAATAATTCTACTGTACCTGAGAAATCGACACTTATGCGGGCGGAGCTGCGGGCCAAAGGCAAACCTGACTTATATATCAACGCACAGCCGAATCTACTGTGCGCAGAAACTTGAAATTTGGCACAGGGATTCTTTTTATGATGTAAATGAGCACTAAGAAAGGATTTTTAGAAAATCAAAGGGGTTGAAGTTTTATGGACTTAGAAGTTTGAAAGTAGGTACGCAAGTTCTCAATTAAAATTAAAAAAAAAAAGATCTGTTTAAGTGAACCAGACAACATTCTCCCTTGAAGGGGTAAATAGGGGGTAAAGTTTGTATGGAATTTTTCCATTTCTAGACTTAGAGGTATGAAAATAAGTATATACGTTCTAGGTTACAATAAAAAAGATCTGTGTAGGTGAAATGTACAAAATTTCCCCCTTAAGGGATAAGGGGGGGGGGGGGGGATTGTATGGAAATTTTCTCATTTCTGGACATAGAAGTATAAAAATAAGTATATATGTTTACATTACAATTAAAAAGATCTGTGTAGTTAAAATGGTCGAAATTTCCCCTTGAAGGGGTAGAATAGGTGGGGTAAAGTTTGTATGGATTTTTTTTATTTACTTAGAAATATGACAATAAGAAGTTCTCCATTACAATAAAAAAATATCTGTGTAGGTGAAATGGGCAAAATCCCCTCCTTAAGGGCTAAAGATCTATGCAGGTGAAATGTATTAAATTCCCCCTTAAGGGGAAAAAGCAAAGGGGCAGGGGTTTGTATGGAATTTTTATCCTTTCTACTGTTCCCAAGGGAACGACATTAACGCGGGCGGAGCCGCGGGCAACAGCTAGTTTACTAATAAAATCCTGGGTACTGACACCGGAATGCATATACAAACGCTCTAACCATTTAGAATACGCGTCAATGACGACAAGATATACCCTTGGCCCTACGGAAAGATAATCAATGTGAATCCGCTGCCACGGCCCGGCAGGCCGCGGCCACGGCGCGGGCGGCGCCGGCCGCAGGCTTGCGCACACCTCGCACGACGCGCTCCAAGCCTCGATGTCATTATCGATACCCGGCCACCACATCCTGCTATAAGCATTGCATTTCGTTTTTACTATTCCTAAGTGGGTACTATGCAACTCATGTAATTACCTTTCTCTCAATGATAGCGGAATTACCACCTTATGACCTCGTAATAAAATACCATTTTCATACTGCAAGTCCGTCCTGCATAAAAAATATGGACGTATTAAATTGCATGTTATTTTACGAGGCCAACCTATGTGCATATATTTTATTACCGTTTGCAACGTTTTGTCATTACTCGTAGCATCTTTAACCTCTGTAAACAACACAGCTGACCGGTTTGCGTCCAAGAACTTTAACGAACAAAGCGCGTCGTATTCCTTGTCACTTTCACACTCGGCGCTCGGCACGGGTGCGCGAGAAAAATAATCGGCAACTATGTTATTCTCACTGGACGTGTATTGAACAATATAATTGTAAGCTGATAAAATAATCGCATATCTCTGCAGACGCAAGGCCGTTGTAATTGAGATGCCTGTTTTATTATTAAAAATCGAAACAAGGGGTCGGTGATCGGTTTTTAAGATAAATGGTTCACTTCTCCCATATAGATATTGGTGAAAATGTTTTGTAACGTTGCAGCAATGCACCTGCATGCTGCATCTCATCCAACCTCATTTCTCTCATCCTGTCCATTTTGTCATTCCTTATTTTAATTCAAATTTCATTTTTAATTCAAATTTCATTCCATTCCATTCCATTTTTAGATTACTTTCTCTCTCTCTCTCATCACTCATTCTTCAGTCTGCTACTATCTTTCAGTCCGCTACCATCTTTCAGTCTGCTACCACCTTTCAATCTGTTAACATCTTTCAGTCTATTAATATCTTTGAGTTTACTACCATATCTTAGAGCATAAGTCTCTGTTATTAATTTATCGAAGTTGTAAAGCAAAGATTATAATAAAGTTATTAGCTGTGTTCTGTGTGTCGTCTTGTGCTCTCCCTAACATCTTTATATGTGGAACTCGGCTAGAGCGTCGGGACGGTCGAGCCTTCACAGTTTAATACCAAAAATTATTGCAGTAGCCTCTTTTTGAATCTGGCTATAATTACATTCGCTAGCCGTAAGCGATCGCGAGGCGAAAGCCAGCGGTCTCTCGCGGCCCTCTCCGTCGCGTTGCGATAGCACCGCGCCGAGCCCTGTCGGCCCTGCGTCTACTGCTAGCACGAGCTGGGCTCCCGGCTCGAAATGCGCAAGCACTCGCTCGGAAGCCAGCTCGGCGCGGACGCGTCGCACAGCCTTACGCTGAGACTCACCCCACTTCCATCGTGCGCCGGCGCGCAATAACTCATGTAGCGGGCTCATGATGCTCGATGCATTCGGTCTGAAATTCCTGTAGTAGTTAACAACACCAAGAAATCTTTTTACTTCTGTTACATTTGTAGGTTCGGGTGCATTTAAAATGGCCTTTACCTTATCACGACTCGTACGAAGGCCCTGTTTATTAATTACGTAACCTAAGTATGTTACACTGTCCTTGAAAAAACTACATTTATCTTTATGCAATCGCAATCCAGCTTCATTTAATCTATATAAAACTTGTCTCAGTCTTTCTAAATGAATCTCCTTAGTAGGCGCTGTCAAGCAGACGTCGTCCAACCAGATGCTGACGCCGTCTATGCCGGATAGTAATAGTTCTATCGATTTTTGGAAAATAGCTGGAGCGTTTGCGAGGCCGTAAACCAAACGTGTATAGCAGAACAAGCCCTTGCTAGTGGAAATCGTTGTAAGCTCTTGTGACTCATCAGAGAGAATAAACTGGTTATAAGCATTTTTTAAATAAATTTTTGACTAATGTTCACCCCCTCCTAATCTCGCAAACACTTCTTCTATTCTTGGCAAGGGATAGGTAGGTACCTATTGACCACCAAGTCCTTATTTAATGTCACAGAGTAGTCTCCTGCTATCTTTACCGTGCCATCGTCTTTTAGAACAGGTACGATTGGCGTTGCATAATTAGAATGATTCACTGGTCGCAATATCCCTAAGGAAACTAATCTATCAAGTTCTTTTTCTACCTTCTCCCTTAAGGCAAAGGGTACTGTGCGGGCTTTAAAAAATCTACGCTGCGCATTATCTTTTAGTTGAAGGTGAACTCTGAATTTATTGAAAGACCCCAATTCATCTTTCCACAAATTAGGATAAGATTCGAGTATTGTATTTACATCGGTGTCGAGATGATAAATGTTATTAATACTTGAAGTGAGTACCAAGTTAAAAGCAGACATAAAATCTCGGCCCAGCAGGGGCGGACCATTGGAATCCACGACAAAAATTCTTATTTGCTTAATTTGATGTTCATAATTAGCTTCTATTAAGAAATAACCTAATGGCGAAATTTTATGCCCGTTGTATAAACACATTTTTAATTTACAGTGAATTAGTTTACCTATATGTAGGAAACATTTTCTTATACAGTGATTTTGAAATAACAGACACACCAGATCCTGAGTCTAACTCCATAGCTATAGGCTCGTTCCCTAATTTCAAACTAAGATGTACCGGCTTATCAGAAACATACCTTATTTAAAGTTCTGGCATTCATCACATTCGTCCTCCGTCTCCGTAACGCTGCTTTCACTTCCGATGTTGTTTACGCGCACTCGAGAATCTTTATTTTTACCACCGCACACTTTTTTTAAATGGCCTTTTTTTCCGCACTTTTAGCACTTTCAATTTTTATAGCGACACTTCTCCCTAATGTGATTTTTCATACCACATACATCACAACGCATATCCTGCTGGTAACGCGATGACCTTGAATTGACCGCTCTGTCGTCTGCCCCGTAACCGCCACGCGCCCTGACACAGGACACCTTGTACACCTTCTCCTCCTTTACTTCAACCGCTGAACCTACCGACGATATTACCGTCTCAGCTTCTCTTGCACTCTCTGCCTGTTCCGCTATCTCTAAAGCGCGCGTCAGAGTAAGCTTGGAAGCGTTTTGTTCAAATAACTTCTCGCGCTCGGGTCCAGATCCCAGGCCAAGGACAAAACGATCTGTAAGATTCGTCTCCAGGGCTGCTCCGAAGTCACAGTAGCTTGCTAAGCCTCTTAACCTCGCTGTCCAGTCTCCTAGTTTCTCGCCTGATTTCCGTGTTGCCCCATAGAACTTCGCCTTATCCGCGAAAGTACAGCTTTTCGGTTTGAAATGACTGTCGAGCAATTGCACCAGCTTGTTAAAACTCAGGTTTTCTATCTCCCCCGGGTACGCCAAGTTACGTAGTAACCGGTAGGACTCATCCGATAAATGTATGATCAGAATTGCACTTTTATTCTCTTCCTTCACATCGTTGACTTTTAAAAACTGCGTCAATCGGCTTTTAAAAATCGACCACTCACACTTTTGGTGATCAAACGGGGACAAATTCCCTAAAAACTGCATTTTAACACACTTTTTATTTCCACACGTAAGTAGGTAGGTTTAAACCGTCGCTCGTCGCCACTGATAAGTATTTGACAGGCTAGTAAAGAAAACGACCGAGTTCAACCACAGCTAGTTTATTACTGTCTAAGTACCGTACATATCTGTCAATTTCAATTTAATTTAATTCAATTTCAATTTATTTGCTTAAATGTATGTGTTACAAAAGTTGTTAACCTTATCTAAGAGTGTCGATACATTTTGCCTTACAAAGGCGTGCAAATTTAACATTATTGTCAATATTTGTTAATTAATTACATATTTATTATCTTATCAGTCAAAAAGTCTTCTATGCTGTAGTAACATTTGTCAATTAGAATTTTCTTTAATTTAATTTTAAAAAGCTTATTATTAAACCCTTTCAATGTGTCCGGTAATTTGTTATACAGTCTTGGACCTATGATATATACAGTTCTATTATATGTAGCCATATTAGAATTCTGTTGAGGCAATATTTGAATTTTGTTTCTAGTAGCTCTGGGATGCTTATTAACAATTTGCCTAAACTTACTCATATTCTCTTTAATATATACACATGCTTCTAAAACATATAGGGAATAAATTGTTAGTATATTAAGTTTTTTAAAATAAGGCACACAGCTATCCCTTTGGTTTGCTCCAAACATGGCTCGAACGCATTTTTTTTTGAGTTCTAAATAATGGCAATAAGTGTACGTTCGCAGCATTTCCCCAATGTAATACGCCATATCTTAAAATTGAGCCTACATATGCGTGATATGCACATACAGCAGTTTTTTGAGACACATTATTGGTAATTGTCCTCAATACATACACATATTCACTAATTTTCGAAATTAAATTATCAATATGTGGTTTCCAATGTAGATAACAGTCAATAATTATACCTAAAAATTTGATTTGTTGTATTAATTCAATATTGTTTATATTTAAATTAATTGTAATGTCTTTTGGCTTATTTTGTGGAGTGTGAAATTGTATGGCTTTAGTTTTTTTCAAGTTAACTACTAAATCATTTAACTCAAGATACTTTACGGTGTCATTCAGCGCTTCATTACAGTGTCTTTCATAGTACTCGTTATTTTCTTGTGTAATTAATATAGAAGAGTCGTCTGCAAACAATACCATTTTTTGATTCACATGGCTAGGAAGATCAATAATATAAAGTAGGAATAATAATGGTCCTAATATACTCCCTTGAGGAACGCCATTTTTCACCGTTCTTAGTTTTGACTTAGCATAACATTCAAGATTTTTGTCTCTTATATATGTGATATGTGTTTGCTGCTGACGATTTCTTAGATATGATTTAATCAGGTCATATGCCGGTCCTCTTACACCATATGAGTATAATTTTTTTAGCAAGATTTTATAATTGACAAGGTCAAATGCTTTATTCATATCCATGAATAAGGTCGTTATTGGACGTCTGTTATTTATGTAATCTGTAATGGTTCGTAACAGATCATGTATGGCATCATTTGTACCCTTTTGTTTTTGAAATCCATATTGCTCCTTGCTAATTATTTCATATTTGTTAAGGAAGCTGTTTAAATTATCGTAAATAACTCTTTCAAAAATCTTAGATAGCACTGGTATAAGAGCAATAGGACAGTTTTCACAGTCAGTTTTAGTACCTTTTTTGTGTAAAGGTTTAACTATTGATATTCTTAGCTTATCCGGGTATACTCCTTTGCAAAGGCATAAATTAATGATATGACTTAAAGGGGATGCTAGTTCTTCACTGCAATATTTAATTACATTTGTACATATTTCGTCATATCCTACGCTATTAGTATTTTTTAGATTTTTAATAATTTTTTTAATTGTATTTGAATCAGTCGGCATTAGAAAAAATGAATGATTTATAAATTTTTCTTATTTATCATATTTTAATAAAGGAGTTCCTTTTATTAAAATAAGATAAACACATGCATTTGGGCGGAACTAAATGGACTTGAAAAATAAACGTGAAAGCTCTATAAAATATGTTAGGTATATCTCTAAAATATACGGACATTATTTTCTATGCAGCATTTACCTATGTTTGATATTTGAACTGAAAACTAAGCCGGCTGCTGGGGCCGTCGCTCGGTCGGTCGGTGGGCGGCTGCTATAGCATTCAAATATGAAATGCCGCTATGTATAATATAAGGTCCAACTTCCATTGTATGACCGATCCGGCCCGTCTCCGTCGGTTTAAATAATACTTAGATAACTCTTTTTCGCAGACAATTCGTATGAAATGGCACGATAAATATCTCTACTTGGGGTCACATAGAGAAAAAGAAGATGTCGTCCGTCCGATTCCAGTTCCAGGCCTCGGGCCCACGGAAGATATAAAATTGCTGTATCTGAAACAGAAATATTTCGGCTGCTGGGACCAATCAGAACATTGGGTGCAGTGTGGAAGCAGTGGCTCGACTATCTTTAATTTTTTATAAAGGCATTAAAGCCTTTATAAAAAATTTAAGATAGTCGATTTCGGTCGGGTGGCTTGTCACGATTGTTAGCAATACCAAAGACAATGGAATCCCGACCACCATGAATGGAAAATCATCCCACCGGGCAAGGTGTTGCGTGCGCCTTCGTCGTATGGTACCTACCAACATTGGATGCCAAAGATATTCAGTTGAAGGATCTACTTATCACACACAGTTCGCTGATTAAAATACATATGCAGGGTAAAGGCTTCACTTTTTTACTTCATTTGATATAAGGGAGATTATTTAGTAATGATTAATTATTAATGAGGTTTATTAATGAACTCATCGTTTTCTGTATAATAAATAAATAAATAATAAATATATACGGACAAATCACACAGATTGAGCTAGCCCCAAAGTAAGTTCGAGACTTGTGTTATGGGATACTAACTCAACGATACTATATTTTATAACAAATACATATATAGATAAACATCCAAGACCCAGGCCAATCTGAAAAAGATAATTTTCCATCATGACCTGGCCGGGGATCGAACCCGGTCACCCCGTGTCGCAGGCTGACGTGTTGACCGCTGCGCCACGGAGCTAGTAGAATAATACCAAAGAGTACTCGTATATAGTCACTAACTACGTTTGAGCTGACTGAACATGCACATTGGAGGCACTGGTAGCATTACAGTACAGCCACTTGGAACAGTTATATTATTTTGCGGAATAAAAAAATAGTACATAATAAACACAAATTTTGGCTGTATACGCTACATCCACTTTTCTCGACTCGAATGTAAAAAATGTCATGATGTCATTGTCAATGTTGACATCTAGAAATTTACAATGTATACCTAACCTAAAAAACATGTTTTTAATTTGAAAGTTTTAAATTGAAAAGATAAATTAAATTTAACAATTAAACTAAGTGAGAACTATATCAAAATGTCTATCGTGATGAGAATAGTGAATAGTTTTCCCTTTAGATCTGCCAAACCACTTTTGTCGATAACGTCTATAAACAGTGTAAAACGTTATCGTGATTTCCACTTTAATTCAAAATTATGTCGCAAAATGTTTATGGAGCACGAAAATAAATACGCATACAACATTATGGAAAAGAAAGGGTATGCAATTCCATTGAGTGCGAACTCTGAAAATTTTGAGATAACCAGTTGCGAGTTCGACAATATTATGCAAGAAGATTGGTCCAATAAGAAACCACATGAGCTATTTAATTTATTTCCAAAGTTAGGCCAATATTGCGCGAATAATAATTTATGTATTTCAAATAAAATATTCGATAGTTTTATTGATAATTTCACTGACAGCATAAGGTATGCATCTGATGCAGAATTAGAATCTTTATTTTATTCTGTGAATAAATGGCCTGAAACGGAGTCTATAAGAACAAGAAACTATATAGAAATATGGGCTGCATTAGATGATGAATGTTTAAATAGATTACAGAAATGGTCTTATGATGAAATTCTTAAGTTCACAAGTTTATTCTTTATGTTAAATGTCACAAGAGCAAGTGATTTTTCTAAAAAAACTGTCCAAAAATTAGCATCTAAAGCAAAACAGCTGACACCTGGTCAAATAGTGCAGGCTTTGTTTTTTGTTGGTATTATGAGACAATCACCATTTGATATGCATAACTTGGAACTGGAACTAGATAAAAGATTCACAGAGTTTACTCTAGATGATTTGGCCATAATGTCAATGGGATTTTTCAAGAGCAAATCGCCTATTAGGAATCCTAAATTGGTATCTCAAATAATAAATAAAATTATAGAAAATTCAAATGTCATTAACGAAGTCTCCCTTGCTGCTCTGTTAAAAATTATAAGATATTCTTTAAAAATAAGTGAAGGTGATGAGATTTACAAATTACTAAATACGTTGCAATATGAAGTTCCCCGCTTATCAGTAATGTGCAATGTTCACTTGGCACTACTTGGAACTGCTACACTCACCTTACATGAGGAATGTTTGATCAAGATTGCTGAGACTACCATCACATGTATTTCTGAGGCAAGATCAAAAGATCTTGAAAGGTTAGTTCTAACTTATGGCATTTTTAACATCAAGACGAAGACAACAGAATGTTTTTTAAATAAAGTTATGGATGAATTGAGGAAACCAGAAAGAAAAAGTGAAACAGAAAAACATGGAAGATCTTATGCTTGCTGTATTTCATATTTGACCCTATTAGACACATACCCTATTGACTTGATGAGTCATGCTTTAAGTCCAGAATTTCTGAAAAGGACATATGGAAAACAGTGTGGTGCTTACGGAAAAGAAATTTTAGGCATTAATACAACTGCTGCAATATTTTGTCCTGAGGCTAAGATGAATCGCCTTACTGATAAGAGTGCAATTGTGTTGGCCAAAAGGTATACAGATTTTGTTCCTAGTGAAGATTATACCAAGCAGTATAATTTGACTGAAAATATGTTCTTAGATATTAAGAAAATACTAAAAGAGAGTAGAGGAGGAGATGAATATGTTTTAGGTGATCATATTTTACCACATCACCAAAGGGGAGGTAAAGTATATGTGCTTGTATGAGTTTAAAATACATCAAGTATTGCAATAATATAGATGAATTTCATCAAAAATGCACTATTAGTGTACATTATAATCTGTAAATAAAGTTTAGACTTTAATTTTAGTTTGATTTCATACATAAATATTAATCATGTCTTTGATGGCGGCCGAGGCGCAGTAGTCAACACGCCAGCCGGAGGCGACACGAAGGGAACCAATTGTTTCTCGGCATGAGCAAATACTTAGTTTTCACAGTTATTTGTTTAGGTTTTTGGAACTACACAAAAAGGTAGGCCTCAGGCAAACAGGCAGCCGTAAAAACTTTTGCCAAATCTCATCATAGCATTCTGCTATCATAATAGTGAATCCTGGGCCGGAGAACTATTTAGTAATCTGTGGCCGGAGCCCATTTTCCTGCTTGCATCCTAAGCTATAATGCATCGGAATGCATCATGCTCAGGATGCAACCAAGAAAATTAGATGAAGAAGATTCTTAGTTTTTAATAGTATTTAAACTTACGCAAGATGGTATGGTATGGAAGTATGGCCCTAGTAGTACAGAGAGGGTCGTGCTCCTGTAGTGGAGACTAAAAAGGACCTGATGATGATTACGCAAGATAAATTCGTTATAGAATGTCTCATGTCATGTTCATTCAGTCAGAATCGCCGATTAGTTACTATAAACGATTGTTCATGTTCTTTATACTAACTTCTAGGGTAGATAGAGACAGGCATCTTATAGCCTGTCTCTATCTACCCTAGAAGTTTAGCATATAGGTGGAAAACAGTATCAAACGGTGATGGGTATATACATACGATACGTATGTACATAATTTAAAATACTTGCGAAATAATGGGTATGCAACTTAATAGCTTTTCTTTTTCAGATCTTATTGTTTGTGATGATCACCATGGGTGTCCAGTGAAGATTCCAGAAAGTTTTAAGAATAGTCAATTTGGGCTGGTGCGCAAAGTTCCCGATGATAATAAGTGGATTGTATTGGTGATTGCAGGCAAAAATGCTTTCATTCATAAATCTGACAAACCCACAGGACCATTCCGCGCAAAAATTAAAGAATTAAGGGCATTAGGATATAATGCTGCATTGGTAATTATCATGTTTTGACTATTCTTTGTTAGCTGTAAACTATACTGCTTGCTCAAATTTATTTTATGACTTTTTACAATCTTAAATTATGTTGAAAAGTGATATTTACTTAATAATGTCATTTTATTAAGTTCTTAGCATTATTTTGTTAAGTCCTAAGTACTAAGTTTGAAAAAAAAATTACAAATTTAATGAGCCCTTAAGAGTATTAACTACAAGTAGCACTCATTACCTAAAACGTGGTTAACTGCCTGCATATATTTAATGACTCCTTTTTTTTCAGGTTAAATGGAAAACTTATGGATCATTACGAAACAGTGAAGAGAAATTAAATTATATTAACAATATTATTTATGTAGCTTTAACAAAAATACAGTAGTGTGAATGTTAAAATGTTTTACTGTTAAAATACTCTACTGATTTAATTAGTTCCGAATTTTATAAATAAGCTGATCAATAGAATGGTGCCCATGTTAGGGTAGGGAATTGATGACATCAATTTTTTAGGGCTTATTGTTTACACGCCGCCATGATGGTACGTAATTACCGCTGTCCATGAACAAATGCAATACCAGGGTGTGACAGGACTCCCGGAGCGTTGCCGGCCTTTTGGGGAGAGCAAATGGGGGGGAGGAAGGATGGGCCCCAGGCTCTCTCAGTCACCGTACAAAGTATTGAAGCAGTAAGTAAAGCTTCTACTCAAACGTCGATTTTCTGTGAGAGTGTGGTACTTCCCCGGACGAGCCAGCCCATTCATGCTAATAGCAAGAATGAATTTTGAAATAAAATTATGGCAATGACTTAATATGTTGTATGGTGCACCCCCAGGGGCTGTTTTTGAAAGTATGACACTCTCATATTCGAGCGATTTTTGTAAGGAAAAATCGCTCGTTACGAACGGCGTCATTTCAAAAATAGCACTCTTGCACGCCTGATTGCGAAGCCAGTCGATTGGCTCATTACTGGCCTCATATAAAAGGCAAACTACCGCCGCCGACACAAACCGAATGAAAACATCAGTGAAATAACGAACTTATTGATAGGTACTATAAGATCAGGATATCAGTACTCGTGCTGTCTCGCTAATAATACTTGTACGACACGGCGCCGCAGCGATCTCCAAACATGGCGCGTACGCATCAGCCAACAGACCGATATTTTCGCACAGGTTACACCGATGTTATCTAACCTTTTTTTCGGGACGGGAGGAAAAATGCCTCCGCATCATCCACCCTGCAACGGGAAAGCAGGGTGGGTATGTTGGGCTTGAACCCACTAAAACCCCCCTGTGTCAACGCCTCTGCCACTTTTGGCGGGGGCATGTGCTACTTTCGCTCCAGAGCCCGACGCGGCGGCCTCTTTGTTTGCGGCCTTAGCTCGGCTAGCTCTCGGTACCTTCTCTATAGGAGCGGCTTCGGGGGACCTTTCGGCCCTCTATTCTACCCGCTAGTCGCGCGTCTTGACACGTCTCGTTTCCGTCACCCGGCTGGCCCTCCGTTTGGCCTCTGTATAACGAAGAGGTGACAGAGGACCACCAGTATATTAAAATGACTATATTAAAAATTTTTATCATGATTTAATTTCAAAATTAAGAAGTTACTGAAAGCATTAAAGAATTAATTGGCTAGCTGTCGCCCGCGGCTCCACTCACGTTAATGTCTATCCCGCAGGAACAGTACTTTTTTCCGGATGCAAAGTAGTCTTTAATCCAGGTACATCCACCTATCTGTGTGCAAAATTTCGTCAAAATCCGTTCAGGTATTTTGGCGTGAAAGAGTAACATAAAAATCCATACACGAACTTTCGCGTTTATAATATTAATGATAGTGCTGCCTCCAAAGGTGGGCTTGCGCCCACCTTTGGAGGCCGTTAGAGGACCAGCGCAAACTGTCTCTGTCTACCCTGTAAAGGAAAAATGCGTAATACTATGTAAGTATGTACGTAATTTTCAATTTTTATAATTTTTTTATTGAAAACCCGAATGTAGGATGTATAGAGCAATATTCCCATTCTTAAGCGTCTATTACACCACACGGTATTCAGTCAGTCTAAGTCTAACTAGCGTAGTGTAATAAGAGTTAGACTGTCTTACTCTGAATTCAGTCAGCAAGATCGGGCTCGGCGAGGCTAACTGGCTTAGAGTCTGAATATCGAGTAGTGTAATAAGCGTTAGACCGTTCATTCTGCGCTCGCATCCCAAGGGAGCAGACGTGCGCGTGCGCTACGTATATTTTATTCACATTAAGTGTGTCTTGTCTTGTTTGCGTTACCTTTAAAATAATTGTGCGCAGTAAAGAAAAATAATATTTCATATGAAACGATTATGATGAACTTTAATGGGACCAAATTGAAAGCATAGGTACTCTTTAAAAAAAGAACAAATAACAGTTTTAAAAATCGGTTCATAAATGACGGAGTTCTGAGGTAACAAACATTAAAATAAATACAACCAAATCTATATTAACCTCTCCTTTTTTTTAAGTCTGTAGAAAATTATTATTAAAGTACTTGACCGTTATTTGAAACTGTACATATTGAGATAGGCCCTGTGTTTTCTGCTTTCTCTTTCTACCTATATAGTGCTGTCTCGCTCGCACGATCCCACCATCTCATCTCACCAGGCAGGGTGGGGGGCCCTTGTGGCCCGCCATTTAGAATCATTGGCGTCCTGTTTTCTGCGGTGAACGGTCGTGCATTACATTTTAATTTAACCGTTTTTCTTTCTCATGGAAAATTACGGATAGCATTTTATAAAATTATTACTTAATTTACAAAGTCATGTAGTGACTAATATAGTATATCGTAGTATATAGTATATCGTATAACGGAGTCTCCGTTCGAATTTATTACCATTTATTTTAAATTCTACCTTTTTTATTAGAGTGTTTGTCGGTTTGTCTTAACTGTGTTTTAACACGACTTTTTCCACAGATAAGTGAAGTGAAAGTGTTGTGTGTGATTCATAAATCAAATGGAGTCTGTTGATAGAATTAAAAACAATTCCCCCGAGCGGGCCCATCTAATGTTGAGAACAACAGTTGTAGAGGAAACGTCGCGAAGTACTTCTAGTAGCAAGTCTACAAGTAGTTATTGTTCGTCGTTTAGTTCTAGTTCCTCCGATATTAATAGATATAAACGAAATATCGCAGGCGCAAGTCACCTTTTATGAGGGAGACAGCCAAAATTGTGTAAACACTTGTCAAAATGACTGTTGTTGATGACAATTTAGTGGCGAACTGTATGATGTCAATAATAGTCCACCCCAATCAGTTACACGTGAGTCAAATTTAATTTTCAAAATGGATACAGTTAAAGGAGCCTGCTGTGCCCAAAACTTCGGTTGAGTATTTAAACATCTTAAAGGATATGCAACATTTTGATAAAAGTGAATGGTCCGTTACGCAGATACGCAAAAAATATATAATCCTTCACCGGGGTTTGTGGAACTAGAAGTAAATGACGAGCTAAGAGCTTATGATTCATTACGTTATTTCGCAAATTCTGAAAAAGCCTACGCTGCTTTAACTTGTTGTGTTCTCAAACAACGCGATGTCTTATAATCATCTATTCGGGATCTTTTGGAATTGGGACCAAGAATCTGAAATTTCTTTTGACGGTTTACGTGGAAAATAGAGGAATTGTTTTTAAAGGGTGATGTGTTCAAGTTTCATCAGAATTACTTCAACTCATTTTTGGTCACAGAGCTAAGGTTATACAAATGAGCAGAGATGAAATAACTTTGTGCTTAGCCGTGTGGTATCCTGCAGAGTAGAATAGGACCACTCCAAGTCTTCCCGTGGATGTCGTAGAAGGCGACTTAGGAAATACAAGCTAAACAAAGCTTATAAACATCTAAGACACCTCTCCAACCCGTCTGGCCAGCGTGGAGAGTGTAGGCCAAGTGCTCTGGCTGCTCTGGCCAAGTATGGCCCTAGTAGTACAGAGAGGGTCGTGCTCCTGTAGTGGAGACTAAAAAGGACTTGATGATGATGAAATAACTTTGTACGTAACCAACTTACCAAAGTAGCTTTGCGTAAAATTCCACCCTCATGTCAACATTTGTTTAATGCTAAGTCTTTGACTTCTGTCCTCAAAAAAGCTGGAGGAGTAAGGGAAACATTCCTACCCCTACAAAAATAACAAAACAGCACTAATGCTCCAGCTTCACAAGCTGGTACGAGCAAGCAAACTCGCCACTCCCCGCAGGGGCAGGCAACTTTTAATGGACCCTCGCAGGGTACCACAGACTCACATGGATGATGTGCGACGCACATTTCCCATGCTAATCAACCTGCACAGGGTTGTTGTCACTCATGGCCTCCGCAGGTACATGGTAATTATAACGCTGACTCTTTAATGCTCCAGCTGCACAAGCTGATACGAGCAAGCAAACTCGCCATCCCCCGCAGAGGCAGGCAACTTTTAATGGACCCTCGCAGGGTACCACAGACTCACATGGATGTTGTGCGACGCACATTTCCTATGCTAATCAACCCCCACGGGGTTGTTGTCACTCATGGCCTCCACAGGGACATGGTAATTATAACGCTGACTCTTTAATGCTCCAGCTGCACAAGCTGGTACGAGCAAGCAAACTTGCCACCCCCCGCAGGGGTAGGCAACTTTTAATGGACCCTCGCAAGGTACCACAAACTCACATGGATGGTGTGCATCGCACATTTCCCATGCTAATCAACCGCAGGGTTGTTGTCACCCATGACCTCCGCAGGGACATGGCAATTATAACGATGACTCTCACTCAGCGCCTTCTAACTCTAGAGGTTCCTTTCGACCAGAGGAGGTCGGCAGACCTATAGGTCTCAAGAGTATAATAAGCGCAAGTCATCGAGACCAACCTCAGACTTCGTGGGAAGAAACGAGGCAAGTATTGACAACCATTTCAGAGCGGGGCGACTACTTTTATTTCACAAAAGGTGGGAACGGCTCGGTGCTCCACCGTTCATTTTAAAAATAATAAGGTAACTCTGGAGCATAGGAGGGTAATCCTCTTCACCAAAACCACCACTCTCGATGCCTCATCGGATCGAAAAAAAGCTCCACACTTCTGTATCAGAAGCCATTACAACCGTGTTGTCACAAATGAAATAGCAACATAATAAATAAATAATAAATAAATATATACGGACGAATCACACAGATTGAACTAGCCCCAAAGTAAGTTCGAGACTTGTGTTATGGGATACTAACTCAACGATACTATATTTTATAACAAATACATATATAGATACACATCCAAGACCCAGACCAATCTGAAAAAGATCATTTTCCATCTTGAGCTGGCCGGGGATCGAACCCGGTCACTCCGTGTCGCAGGCTGGCGTGGTGACCGCTGCGCCACGGAGCTAGTCAAAGCATGTCTTAGAAGTAGTCAAACCGTCTCCAAGCTTTATTTCGAGTATGTTCCTTATACCGAAAGGCGACGGCACTCACCGTCCCATTTTCAAACTTACGTCTCTGAACGATTATATAATAACTGAAAAGTTTCGTCTTATAAAAGTACAACGCATCCCAGATTTTTTGCAACCGAGAGACTGGCTATGCAAAATCCTTCTATCGCAAGCCTATCTTCTTCTTGGAGTCCACCCTTCTCACATGAGGCTTATGCGGTTTCTTTATTAAGACCAGCTACTAAAAATGACGTGCCTGCCATTTGGCCTCAGCACGGCACCGAAAGTCTTTGCCTCCCTTACAAACTGGGTGGCGCAAAGCCTAAGTGAACTCTGTTTACAAATTACAGTCTACTTTTTCCCGGGATACCATACGTCCATACCAATGGAATGTACCATATGTCGTACCCCAGATAACGTGTAAGCAAAATTTCATGATGATCAGTTAGTTACAACGTGAAAGCGTAACAAACAAACTCACTTTCGCGTTTATAATATTAGTTAGGATTTGGACGATTTCCTGCTGGTCCAAGACCAAGACCGACAGGTCTTAGTTCACATGTCCGCATCCTCCTAGAGAGACTGCAGTATCTGGGTTGGCAAGTGAATATGGAGAAGTCAATCACAACCCCTCAGCAGAATCTAGTATTCCTGGGTGTGAATTGGGACACTTGAACCAACAAGAAATCGTTACCCAAAGAGAAGTGAATTACTCTCTCTGCGAAAATAATGCAAATTTTCAATCAGGTTGCAGTCGAGCTGAAAAGCTTACAAAGTCTTGTGGGCTGTCTCACTTTATGGTGACGGATGCATCCGATTTAGGTTGTGGAGCCCAATTGGACAACCAGTCTTTTTCGGGTCATTGGACCAACCAAGAACAGGGATTGTACTGCAACCAAGAAGAACTCCTTGCAGTTCTAAAGGTCTTGGAAACCCAAAATCAGAATTTGGGCCAGTCCACTCTGTTGTGGCAATGCAACAACAAGACAGCAGTTGCTCACGTGCGGAACGAAGGAGGACCAAGTCGTCAATGCTGATGAACATAACAGCAAGAATTGATCAATTGCTAGATCACTCTCAGATTCAGATATCTGATCGTTATATTCCAGGCAAGTACAATGGGCATGCAGATCATCTGTCTCGCTACCGTCTACTCCTAGAACGGCATCTATTGCCTCTTCGAACAAAAATATATTTTTCTTTCAGAAATACGGTGTTCCTCTCATGGACCTGTTTGCTTCAAAGAACGCACAAGTTGTCTGCAATTATGTCTCCCTGGACCGAATGTTCAGTCAAGCCTTTTATCACGATGCATTCTCCCGGACTTGGGACTACAACCTAGCGTGGGTATTCCCTCCCCCATACCTGATACCCAAGGTATTAGCCAATCAGGCTCGAGGTGTATTCTTGCTAATAGTCCCACGTTGGGAACGAGCATTTTGGAAAGCAGACTGGAGTCCCGAGCGATAGCGGCTGGATTCAAAATCCACAACCTATACCAGTAACTAATCGATACTTCAACCGGTCTGCCTCCACCCAAACTCCAGGACATGACCCTGGAAGTATGGAAATGTGGGGGAAGGCAGAAAGCCTAACAACCTGGAATGACTCGCAGATAAGTTGACCCGAAGTGCCTGGAGAGCTTCTACTAAGAAAACTTATAAAGTGGTCTGGAGTTGGTGGCTATCTTGGTGCAATAAATTGCATTTGAGTCCATTTCATCCTGATGGCTCGATTCTGGTTAAATGTTTAGCTGACTTACACCTAAAGGAAAAATCTTTCCTTTAGTACATTTTTGCTTCATAAATCAGTAATTTCCACACTATGTGGTACTGAAATTTCTGGTCAACTGAGTTCTTATGTACTGGTCAAGCATAGTTTGATATCTATAGCTTAAAAAAAATAAAAAACGATTTGGTTTCATGGTCAATCGACCATGAACACACTGGTGTCAGAGTTCTTCGGAACCGGACTACTAGTTGGTAGCCGGGACCACCGGCTTAACGTGCCTTACGAAGTACGGCACGTCTTTATTATCAGACAATCAGGATATTCAAGCCTGCAATGTCCTAACCAAACTGAAAGCAACTAAACAAAGTATGCTTCCCGTGGGAATCGAAACCACGAACCCGGGTCTACAGGCAAACGCCTCAAAAAAAAAAAAAAAACTGGAATATTACCTATCGTTTCTCTTGAAATATAGCTTAGACATAAACGATTTATTTTCCGCAAGTAGACACACAGCCATATTATGCTTTCGGCTTCACGTACTTTGATTGGTACGAAAATTGTAAAATATACCTATAGACGACATCTTACAAGAGGTAATTGGCAATCTGGTGATACATTTAGAAAATTTTACAGGGAACAGGTCATACCAACTCCCGTTAATAGAAACATCACTAGTTGTTTATTCCAATAAGTTGATTGTGTATTTTCAATACAAAAGTGATTCATATTATTTCATTTTCTTTACTTTACGAATACTTTTTGATAGACGATCAAACGAACTTCCAAGTGAAGTTCGATCACTATTATATGAGCCGCTTCATTTGAAGATATAATCAATGGTAGTCCCTTTATCATACAGGCAACATATTCGCACTTTCAGATTTTTACAGTATTTCAACTGACAAAATTGTATTTCCTGTTCACCTACCTGTCGCGCCCACTAGCGCTCAAACCTCATTCTTTTAGAGAGTCATTGAAGACAAAACTGAATTGGGTATGGATTTTTCCATAGGGGGGGCTGGGTGATTATATCTTCAAATGAAGCGGCTCATATAATAGTGATCGAACTTCACTTGGAAGTTCGTTTGATCGTCTATTATATTTCGCCGCTTCATTTTTCGATATAATCAATGGTAGATGTTAAGAGATATTCAGTTTTGTTTGAAATAATACACTTTTCGTAAATTATAAATCAGACTTATAATTCTCGAACGTAATATTTATAAACTTAAATACGTATCAAATACATTGTAATTCTCCAACGTAATATTTATAACCAAAAATACATAGTACATTTTACACTTATTTGGTAAATGGCTTAATATAAGAACAATAAAAATTATTTAGGTAAAAGGTATACCGATTTGGCAAAAGCCGCTTCGTCAATAATGGGTCTATTATAGAAGCGAGCAAATGTTTGCGATTGATCGGACCAGCCAGCAGCTTTCCTGATGGCTTCTATATTGAGACCAGCGGCGCTTGCAGCGGACGTGGACGCGTGTCGCGTGCTATGCGCGCTGAACACGTTCACGTCTACTCCGCTTTCACGTAACACTTGCTTGATCCAACGACTTACAGTCTGTGTCGTTGCGGCTCTGTGTGGAGGTCTGTGCGTAAGCAAAAGGGGGCCCGTGTCATCCTTTCTCAATTTTTGCGTAACAAAAATATAATCCTTGAGGACGGATGCAGGACAAATACTTCTGTTATCGTTGAAGTATGGTAGACACAATATAGGTTGTTCACGACCGGCAGCTGAAGTTTTTAGGACTTTAGGAATAATTATTTTTATGCAGTTTTGTTGTACCGAAACATTTTCCAGTCTTATTGCTGAGAATGTTTGTACTCTATGCCCTGTACTAAGGGCAAATGAAACTACTAGTTTTTTTGTAAGTTTGTCCAAGGGTAAGTCGACATTTGGGTACCAAAAACTTATAAAATTCAGCACTAGTTGTGGGTCCCAAGTTTGTAAATACTTAGGAGCAGTTGGTTTTGACCGGTAAGCACCCTTAAGGAGACGTTTTATATTCTCATCAGCACTCAGTTTGTTGGATAGCAACAACGTTAAAGCTGAGCGATGACTGTTAAGTGTGCCGTAAGAACAACCTTTATTGAACTGATCAGTTAGGAAAAGTAAAACAGACCTTACGTCGTAAACTAACCAATTTAGTTTCCTGCTAGCACAATACTCCCACCAGAGCCTCAACGACACGTTGTACTGTTTTAAAGTGCTTGGTGCAAGTGAGGAGAATATTAGGTCGAGCGCCTCGGCCGGGGTACCGTGGCTTCGCCACGCCGTCCGCAAAGCCTCGCTGCAGCCAGGATAAGTTTCTGATGCAGCGGGTGTGGCTCTCTGGAATGTGACAACAATAATTCTTTATTAGGGCCAAAGAAAATGATTTCTGAGTCCAGAAGTTCCATCAGTAGTGGGAACCATGACTGCGATGGCCAGTAAGGAAAAACAAGAATACCATTTGCCGCTTCATCAGAAATTTTCCTTAAGCTTTTTAATATTAGGGAAAATGGGGGAAAGGCGTAAAAGAAATAAGCTTTCCAGTTAACAGTGAACGCATCAACAGCCATGGCATCGGGATCTTGTTTCCAGGATACAAAATCTGGGCATTTTGCGTTAGTTCTGGATGCGAACAAATCAATATCCGGGTTACCGAGTCGTTTTACAATAGTACCGAAGGCAGACTTACAGAGCTCCCACTCGGTGTCTGGGTTAACAATTCGAGATTCTGCGTCCGCGATATTTTCTTTAGTATTAACGTAAGACGCGTACAACATTAAATTATTTAATTCACACCATTGCCAAATGGATCGAGCTATTTCGTTCAGATGAGGGAATTGAATACCACCCATTCTGTTAATATAACTAATGGCGGTGGTGTTATCTATTCGTAACAATATTGCACAGTTGAACTTATTCCGAGCAAAACTTTTTAAACCGAGAAAAGCAGCCATTAATTCCAAATAATTAATGTGTTTTTGTTTTTCTACCGAAGTCCAGAGTCCATGTATTTTTTTATTTTTACAAACTGCGGCCCAACCCGTTCTAGATGCATCTGTAAAGATTTCCAATTCAATTTCTTGCATTCTCATGGGACATGATGTTTTGTGGATATGATTTTTCCACCAAAGAACATCTTCAAGTATGGTTTTTGATGGCATCATCTTTGCTTCGTAATTATTGTCATAAGTACGAAGCGCTAGAAATTTTTGCCGCTGCCGTAAGGGTTCCGATGAACTGCGCGTAATCTCTAATAGAACATCGCGGCAGTTTTGAAAATTTATCTAACAACCGTGCAATATGTTTACGTTTTTCGGTTGGCAATGAAATTGTCATATTCTTAGAATCAAAGACAAAACCTAAGAATTTACAGCATTGACTTGGCTTTAAAACACTTTTCTCGTAGTTGATTACGAAGCCAAGGTTGCAGAGCAATTTACATGTCGTATTTACGTTATTCAAACAATCTAAGTAATTATCTCCTATACATATGATATCATCTAAGTATTGTACTGATTTTAACCCTTGTTTTCGTAAATGTGTCATGACCTGTGACATGATTTTTGTAAAAACCCTTGGTGCTGTACAAAGCCCATAAGGTAAAGCTGTAAATTCATAAGTAGTGTTTTTAGAATCATCACAATGTCTGAAATTGAAACTTAAGTATTTACGGTCTGCCTTGGATATGGAAAGAAGGAGGTACGCTTCTTTTAAATCGATTGTAGCTAAGTAACCACCGTCCGGAATTAATCTTAAGGCTGTTCGGTAATCCTCCATTTTGAAATGTTCTTTAAAAATGAAAAAATTTAAAGGCTTTAAATTTAAAATAAATCTAAAAGTTCCGTTTGATTTAGGTGCCAAAAATATTCTAGAAATAAACTGGCCTGGGCAGGGTTTGCAAGGCTTGATTGCTCCTAGGTCAAGTAATTTATTAATTGCTGATAACATGTTATCACTTTCTTTACGTGAAAAGTTAGAGTTTGGCACACTTGATTGAGAAACCGGTTTACAAAATGTAATTGAATAACCATTCCGTATCCAAGATAAAACAACTTCGTTGTTCGTTATAATTTTCCAATTACGGTAGTACTTATTAATTTTTCCTGCATGTACCTCTGTTACTGCTGCGCTTGAGCCCGGCCTTTCGCCTGCGTCGTCTTGTACGTCGTGTTCGTCTGTTTGCGAGGGGCTGCTGCTTGTGGTCTTCTGGCACCTCCCCGCCCCCCCCTTGTCGACGGGTAATGGTAGTGAGGAGGTGCACTCCAGTTTCCCGAAAGTACATAACCAGGACGAACAGCCGTCGATTGTACTGCGGCAGGCTTCTGAGCCGGCGTACTCTTCTTTATTTGTTGGCCCTGCTTCTCGATAGCCTTGCTAGCTTTTATTTTTTCGCCTAATTCGGCACCAAATAACAAATCGTCTCTTTGAGTGTCTTGTAAGACATGCAAAAAATTTTTATCGAGACTTGGCGTTACGAGTTTAATTCTGTATTTACTAAGAGCAAAATGGAAGTCACATAAAATGCGACAACCATCGCTAAAATTTTTAAGCGCTTCGACTTTGTCCCCGCTTGTAAGAAGGATATGCATTCCTTTGTTTACAGCGGTAACGCCCGACCCTAGCTGCTGCTGAAGGGTATGCAATTTCTTGTCACGCCCTCTGGCAACAGTTGGAACTGCAGATGAAATTTCGGCGTTTAATTTAGGGGCGAGCAGGAGCTTGCAATTACCAGGAACGGGGTAAGATTTTAAAATATTATTCTTATTTTCATCGGCGAGCCCTTTCTTGAGAATAGGCTGCCATAAGTTAGCAAGACTATCATGAATATCTGGGCCGAAGTCCGGAACATCCGACGTGGACTCGCCCAAGGCGAGCAATAATTCAGGATTCAAATCCGTACTTTCTGTGGTAGGATTCGACTGAGCAGATGTGGACGGCACGCCTTCATCTTTTCCATCTTCTGAGTCACCCTCCGGTTCCTTGGAGGTTACTTGTAAGAAATTGGCGTTCTCGTCTTCGATGTAAGACGGACTTCCAATTTGTTCTATAAAGAACGAAATAAAATGTATTAATAATAAGAAGTGGGTAGTTTGATGTAGGAGTCTCGCGGACAGTTGTTTGTACGGCGGTTGCGTAACTATCAGTGTGATAATACGCTAGCTGTAGCAATGTAAGTACAATAGTACTTCGAGATTAACGCGCAGTTAACCCCGTTATCGTCATCAACGCGCAGTTGAGTCCGATTTTATAAGATGGCACTGGTACAAATATTGAGTATAAATCTCGCTTTACTTACCTTGAATGAGATCATCGTCATCCGAATATATCACTCTTGATGTACGACGTTTATGGCCATCCATTAACTTCCTTATTTTCGCTTCGTATTTCGCGATTTTTTCTTGTGCGGTGCGTTTAGGCATCTTGAGATGCGCGCGTGCGTTCGTTGCCTCGCACGAAAAAGGAATGAGGTTTGAGCGCTAGTGGGCGCGACAGGTAGGTGAACAGGAAATACAATTTTGTCAGTTGAAATACTGTAAAAATCTGAAAGTGCGAATATGTTGCCTGTATGATAAAGGGACTACCATTGATTATATCGAAAAATGAAGCGGCGAAATATAATGTATATGAATCGCATTTATACAATTTTTTTGTAAAATATATAAGATCTTATTTACTCGCACTTCCCACTTGTATATCATCTCAATTATTAAATAATAATTGAGATTATTATATTTGGTAAATTTACTTTACCATGGAAATGATTACAAATGATACAATCGTATTATTATTTAATCTTACTCGTCTCACATTGGCGTCCATCTCACCCAGGCGATTTTATTTTTATTTATTTATTTTATTTTATTTTGGCACAAACAGTAATATTATAGAATAATTACATAAAAATAGCAGTTTTACATAAATAGACAAAATAGTGCCGAAAATTACTAAGCAAAGTTATATAGGTACGCTATAATTGTGTTGACAAACGCTATGAACGCCTTAAAAAAAATGTATCTCTATATAAGTTAAAATCAATTATAAAAAAAAAATATGTAGGTACTAGCACAACTTGAGAATGACTAGAGCAAGATTCTCATTAAAACTTTAAGTGAGTTACATCTATATATATCAGTAGTACTAGTATATAAAAATAAGCCAGTTTAATAGTAACATAAAGATATTATATATTTAAAATCAGAAATTGCAGTTGACAATGTTGGTGTAAGTGACTATTTAGGATAATAGCTTAGTAACAAGTTTGTTTTTGATAGTAGACAAAGAGTTGGAGAAAATATCAATGTCTGAGAAATCACTATTATATTTCACCAAGCATCGATGAAAGAAGTTGTTTTGAGTATAGTTCTTGCTTAAACGTGGTGGTACTAATATTTCAAGATTACGAGAGGGACGAACTGGAAGTCGAGCTCTAGCTAAAAAGTTAATTTTTGAAAGAAGTGTAGGAGAATCGACTAGATTATTTATTATCTTATATAAAAATGTTATGTCAAATTCAGTTCTACGGTCCTGGAGTGAGATAAGTTTATGTTTTTTTAGTGATTCACTATGAGACAATGTTCAAATCATAATTACGAAAATTTAAGATTTTTATAAATTTTTTTGCACTTTCTCTATAGCATCTATGTCAACCTTATAATTTGGATTCCACACACTGCTGCCAAAGTCTAAAGTGGATCGAACAAAACTAAAATAAAGAATTTTAAGGGTGTTACTATTTTTGCAAGATTTTGTGACTGTTGAGAAAGAAAATGATGTGATCATAATGACACTTAAACGATAGTTCACTGTCCATCATTATTCCCAAATCACGAAGCGAGTCAACCCTAACCACTGGACAATTTTTTAGAAGATATACATGTTTGATTGGACGTTTTTTACGGCTGTATGTAATAATTTTGCATTTTTCTATATTGAGAAATAGTTGATTATCATCACAATACCCAATTAGAGCGTCAAGATCTTGTTGAATTTTATAGCAATCATTTGTGTTAGAAACTACTCTAAACAATTTTGTATCGTCAGCATATAAAAGCAGATTAGTATTAGTGAGAGCTTGTTCTATATCATTAATATATAATGAAAACAAAACTGGGCCTAAATGTGAGCCTTGCGGCACACCAGAAGGAGTGGGTAAGTAACTAGAGCAGTACCCCTTCATGCATACAGCCTGACTTCGGTTTCTTATGTAAGAATCCAACCATCTGACAAGATTGCCGTGTATACCGACTCTCCAAAGTTTCTTTATAAGCAGGTTGTGTTTAATTTTATCAAATGCTTTGGAGGAGTCAGTATATACGACGTCCACTTGAGTGCCCTTGTCCATAGCATTTAGGAGATAATCAACGAAAGTTACCATATTGGTATCAACACTTCTGTGTTTAAAGAAACCATGTTGATTCACAGAAATAATATTCTTTAGAGCATAGGACAGTTGTTGAGTAATAATTTTTTCTAATATTTGACCGAACTTACTTAATTTTGATATAGGTCTATGTTCAGAAATTAATTCGCGGCGATTATTTTTTGGAATAGGAGTTACAAGTGCCTTCTTCCACTTATCAGGGAAGATACCAGTTTCAACAGACATCTTGTAAATATGATATAAGGGAGTTAACAAAGCGTCAGCACACTTAGAAATAAAAATAGATGGTATGCCATCAGATCCTGCACTTTTGTGTAAATTTACATGTGTAAGCTCATAAAGAATGGTTTCTTTATCAACAATTATAGAATTCATTAAAGATGTAGGGCAATCATTCTCGCACATATTAGAAAGATTTAGTAGTGGTTCGTCATCTGACTCAATGAAAACTGATTGGAAATATGTATTGAAGGATTCGCACATGTCTTTTCCTGAAGTTATTGGATTGTTGTCACAGTCGTACATAATATTCGGAGTATCACCCAGTTGCTTTTTAGATTTGACATACGTCCAGAAGTAATAAGGATTGCTTTTAATGCGATCCTCAGATAAAGCGATATATTTAGTATGCTGTTCATGTTCTAATTTTCGTAATCGTTTTCTTAATAGAGAGAAAGTTCTATAATCAGCGATGTTACCATATTTTTTCCATTTTCGGTGATATTTGTGTTTTTCATTAGTGGGTTTAACTAGTGGCTTAGTATACCAAGGCGGATACTTGCTGTTGCTGCCTGTACTGCCTGAAGGTACATATTGGTCTATTAAGTTGTCCAGTATGTTATAGAAATATGTAACAGCAACATTAACATTCTTTAAGGAACATAATATAGAAGACCAATCATGCGATTAATGGAAGCGTAGTCCGCCTTATAAAATATTTTTTTGACTGATTTATTGTTTTCTAAGGTAATAAGAGGTAAGCAAGATGGCAGATAAATACTTAAGGCTTTGTGGTTAGGGTCTTCTTGTACATACCAACGGTATGTGCGGATTGGTAACTGAACAAAATTTGTTACTAAATACTAAATCATGAAGCTTATTATTGACATTGAATTCTTTGTTGTATTTTTGTAGCAGAGAGAAGCTCATAAAATCGATGGTTAGACTAGTTAAGCAATCGCCACTTCTTTGCGGTACCATTCCACCCATATCATAGTCTGGGCACCAGACAGCTTTGGTAACGTTGAAATCCCCTACAACTAGAAAAATATCGTTCGGATACGAGTGTATTAAGTCAGAAACTCGATCATAAAAAGATGTAAGTAAACGTTCATGTGCAGGAGAGTGAGGAATGTAGGTACACACTAAATAAAGGTGTGACGGATGCAGGACGACGGTCGGTGTAGGCGCAGGCGAGACATTGGGGCGCGGGAGGGAGTGGCCGCGAGGCGGGATACTCAGCCACAGCTCGTCCGCAGGCGGCGGCGCGGCCCACTCCCGCCTGACAGCCGCGCACAGCTCGCGGCGCACGGCGACCGCCACTCCACCGCCGAACACGCAACCGGTCACGGCTTCGTTACGGTCACATCGAAAAACGTCATAACGAAGATCAAAATATTCCGAGCTATAGAATGCATCATTTAACCAGGATTCGCTTATGCATATTATATCAAAATTATTATTCAAAACTTCGCGTAAAAACATCTCAGACTTAGTTCGTAGCCCTCTCGCGTTTTGGTAATAAATAGACAAAACATTTTTATCAATCATTGTTAATATATTTTACCAGTATTAGAAATAAGTTATAAGCGTACCACCAGCCACGCAAAACAACTTAGAAAAATACATTATATAATGATGATTACAGTTACAGATTAGAATATTTTTGACAAAAAACAGACTTTTTAAAGTAGGTACTTTTAACTTCGACACGTATGTGTCGTAGTATTACGTAAATAATAAAAAGGAAACATCCAACAAAAATATGTTTTAAATGTAAACATGATCGTTGCATAAGTAGACTCAAATTAAAACACAACACAATTAGTCATTTTATCTTGTCGAGGTCACTTTCATTAGCAATTAGAAGAGGTTTAGATAAGTCGGTTTTCCTGACACAGATCTTACAGTCTCTAATCCATATATGGGCGTAACCACATTCCCTACCCAATTTACGCGTTTGCTTATACAATATTTTATTGTTAGGTGTTAGATGTTCGTTAACAAAAATTTGTTTTCCTGGGCCGTCGATATCCAAGTCGGCGGTAGTTAGGCCGCGTCTAGCGCGGACTGCCGCCAAAAACTCTGATTTCTTCTGACGATGAGTAAACCTCACAACTATATTAGGTATTTGTGTACGTGTTTGGGAGCTGCTGTCGCCTGCTTTAGGAGACGGGAAGCGTCGGACGCGGTGAATATGGTCGATGTCAGACGAATTTAGTGAGATACCTATTTTTGTCGTCATTATATGCATAACGTTCATCAGATTTTCGGACTTCGAAGAAGGGACGCCGGATATTTCTATGTTATTCATTCTACATTGCTGGTCTTGATTTGATAATTGATGGGATCGGTCTGCGATTTTAGAATGACTGTCAATAAGTTTTTTTTCCAACGACGAAACTTTGGAATGCAGCTGAGTGTTATTCGACTTTAATTCCACGACCTCTTTCATGACGTCCTTATTTTCTTGTTGTAATTTATTCGAAATTTGACCAAGTTCTTGTACTTGTGATGAGAATTCACTTACTTGATTAGTTAATCTTGTAATGTTTTCGTTTTGAATGTCGACCATATTTTGGAAGAAAGTAGTCATACTGTCACGGAATGTGGATAATGAATTATTAACGTCGACGACGATATTTCTCCGCATTTCCAATAAGGTTTCATCTAATTTACGAGTAAATTCATCTGTGTCAAAATCATGTGGGTTTTTTCTTTTCCTTACAGTCACCTGGTGCTCGTCGGATGGTTGATTATTTCTCAGATCCGTGATATTAGGTTGAGACCCACCGAAGTGGCCAGGAGGACTACGTTGTAAACTCATAATTACGAAGTTAGTTGTGGTACAGCAATTTTATCTTTTTATTTTTTGCACTAGTCACTGTCAAGGCACTTTGAAGTCTATAGTAGTTAACCGTAGGTTCTTATTTGTTTGCGGATACGAAGCACTTAATACTGACGCAGAGAATGTACGCTTGCCAACACGCGCGTGAGCGAACTGGAAACATAACAAACAAGTCTCAATATGTACAGTTTCAAATAACGGTCAAGTACTATAATAGAAGCGTTTTACCTGAAATAAAACGCATATTAAATACTTACCTTATTTGAAACTGTAGTTTAATTCCTGCCTGGGTACATATTTTGTCTCAATGATTCTAATATGGCGGGCGCCCCCACAAGGGCCCCCCACCCTGCCTGGTGAGATGAGATGGTGGGATCGTGCGAGCGAGACAGCACTATATAGGTAGAAAGAGAAAGCAGAAAACACAGGGCCTATCTCAATATGTAGTTCAAATAACGGTCAAGTACTTTAATAATAATTTTCTACCGACTTAAAAAAAAGGACAGGTTAATATAGATTTGGTTGTATTTATTTTAATGTTTGTTACCTCAGAACTCCGTCATTTATGAACCGATTTTTAAAACTGTTATTTGTTCTTTTTTTAAAGAGTACCTATACTTTCAATTTGGTCCCATTAAAGTTCATCATTTTTTTTATTTTTTTTTATTTTATTTATATATATCATAATCGTTTCATATGAAATATTATTTTTCTTTACTGCGCACCATTATTGTAAAGGTAACGCAAACAAGACAAGACACACTTAATGTGAATAAAATATACGTAGCGCACGCGCACGTCTGCTCCCTTGGGATGCGAGCGCAGAATGAACGGTCTAACGCTTATTACACTACTCGATATTCAGACTCTAAGCCAGTTAGCCTCGCCGAGCCCGATCTTGCTGACTGAATTCAGAGTAAGACAGTCTAACTCTTATTACACTACGCTAGTTAGACTTAGACTGACTGAATACCGTGTGGTGTAATAGACGCTTTAGGGAGGCGAGCTAGCGCAAGTGTAAACGCAACGCCCTAAATAACGGCAGTTAGTGTCCCGACGGATCGGCCCGATAAATTTGGGTAATGTAATCGCCGCTTTAATACCGTGTGCTAAATAACGCGTAGTCTAATAGGCGCTTTAATAACATGACATTGTCAATGTCATTGTCAAATGATGATGACGTTGACGGCCAACGAGTTGCCAGGTTGGGGAATATTTTCCTCGATAAAATCTGTTGTTAGAGAGTCAGGGAGGTCAGTTTTATCTGCCCCCGACTGTACACTGACCACTGTACAACACAGATTTAAAAGAGTATGCTGTACATTTTATTCACGGAAAAGTAATGTTACCAACAGATCGTCTGGACTCAAACAAAGCCGAAGGTGAAAGCTAGTATTGAATGGAAGTAATTCTAGCCTCACGAATAAAACAATCATAAATTCGTTTTTCAGTTTTGTCGTAAGACTGTTTTGTTTTCAGTGTGCGCACCTTTATAATGCAAAAGTCTGTCTAATTAGACAGTCTCTGGCACTTGCCAATATTAGTGTTTAGTTTCTACTGTTACTACCAAGGTAGCATTCATAAAAAATACACCAACAAATGTAGAACCTTCTTCTTTTTAAATTGGTAGATAACTTTTTTTCTTGGTAAAATCCCGTTCAATATTAGTAGTAATAGTATTTTCTCAATGGCCACTTTGTGGTATGTTGACCGACTTGTGTTTGTGTCTGTCTGTGGGTGTGCGTGCAATGAAAAAAAAAAAAACAGTCAGCCGCCATTTCTGAGAACGGATAGTTTTTCGCGCCCGGTTACTATTTCGGTTGATTTTATTATGTCGTACTATCGACTGAAATAATTACTTTTTGGATATTGGATTTGATAAATAATCGGCACAATGTCACAAACAGAAGAAGCCATGGATGTGGCAGATGTTGGAGATAATTCCGTAAGTACATGAAGCCAACGCATTGTTGTATGTAGCATCATGCAGAGCCAGTTATAGCAGATTGTCTCTAAACGTACTTTAGAGGGAAATATCAAGTCTAATCTAAACTACTTGTTATTGTATTCCTACAGAATGGTTCGTCTAGCGATACTACATCGTCGCGGGGTAAAGAAGGTGATTTTGAAAGTAAGATCGAAACTGATCGTTCAAAAAGGTTTGAGTTTTTACTCAAGCAAACAGAAATTTTCTCGCATTTCATGACAAATACACCTAAATCTGGCAGTAGCCCTCCCAAACCTAAAGCAGGCAGGCCCAAGAAAATTAAAGACCCAACAGAATCCTCAAGCTCGGCTGGAGAGTAAGTACTTACTTTAATTTTATGTAAAATCTTATTTAGTATGGTCCACAATGCTGACTAAACATGAATTATATTTAATTGAATTATATGGAATGTCCCAAGATAACTTTGGTGGAATAAATTATTAATACTTAAGTTGGTATATTATGTCACTATTCCTACAAATTCTTAAAATTCTAGCCATCGCCACCGAAAAACAGAACAAGAGGAAGATGAGGAATTGCTGGCAGAAACAAATATCAAGCAAAAAACAATTTTCCGCTTTGAAGCCTCTCCACACTACATCAAGAATGGAGAGATGCGAGACTACCAAGTGAGGGGTCTGAACTGGATGATTTCACTTTACGAAAATGGTATCAACGGTATATTGGCAGATGAGATGGGTTTGGGAAAAACTCTTCAAACTATTTCTTTGTTAGGCTATATGAAACATTTTAAGTAAGTTTCTTCCTCATTTAAATAAAATTTTTAAACACCTCTTTACAGTTTTTGGGAACGACTTTAGAATAGTTTAGCACATGTTTAGATATTCTGTGGATTGGAATCGAAAGAACACTTTACTTTTTAATATGGCACCATTTTTTAAGCACCAAATGCATTATTTTAAAATTTCAATTTTTGTCTACTACGAGGGCTCAGAGACGAAGCACCTGCCTTCTCAGAAATAACCTGACCACAGACGTAGATTAGGTTTTCTTGTGATCAAAACAAGAGCAAGCTAGTGTCTTTAACTAAGGGTGAAGCTCGGGAGCTATTTGTTATGTAGGGACATAAAAAAACAACTTGGCCACAGAAGATAGGTTAGGTTTGCTAGGTTACTTGTGACCATTAGCGACAATATGATTTTTACAGTGCAGAGATCTGCATCATCATATTGTGAAGAAGAGCATAGAGAGTTCTATTAATCAGTCCTCAGAAATTACAAATTCATGCTGAGCTATTTTAAAGCACTTACCAAGCATTCTCCCTTTTTTCTAGGAATGTACCAGGTCCCCATATTGTTATTGTGCCAAAATCAACTTTGACCAACTGGATGAATGAATTCAAAAAGTGGTGCCCATCCCTAAAAGCTGTGTGCCTCATTGGAGATCAAGAAACAAGGGTATGTTACCAGTGTCATATTAATCAATTTTTTTTTATGTAAGACGTCTATTACTATTATTTTATTAATCATTTTCCAGAACACATTCATTCGGGAGACACTGATGCCTGGTAACTGGGATGTTTGCATTACGTCATATGAGATGATCATAAGAGAAAGATCAGTATTCAAGAAGTTTACCTGGCGCTACATGGTTATTGATGAGGCTCATCGCATAAAGAATGAAAAGTCCAAACTTTCAGAGTTGTTACGAGAGTTCAAAAGTATGAATAGATTGCTGTTGACTGGTACTCCATTGCAAAACAATCTGCATGAGCTGTGGGCACTCCTCAACTTCCTTTTACCAGATGTGTTTAATAGTTCAGATGTAAGTACTATATTTTTTAGGAATTTTAGGCGTTAAAATAAGCTCAGGAGCAGCCAAGTCAGAAGAAAATGTTTATATGTACATATTTATTCATTTAATGGAAGACCTTTGGTGGTCATATTATTGATAGGAAAATAAAATTTTTAAATGCATGGGTTTTGTCTTTGCATAACATTTTTGTATGAAAGAGAACTCTCAAACTAGTGCTTCTTTCTTACTTACTTCTTTATTGAAAGAAGTGTTATGCAGGTAATATTAGCACCTTTTTAAAGTAAGCATCAAAATCGGCTCAGTAGAGACCGACTGAAAGTTTGGCTTCTGCAAGTTTCGGCAAAAAAATAGACATTCCGCAATGGCCACTTACCGGCAAGCACAGCGTCGGACACCCACCAACCAGATGTGAATCGCATGGAATGCACCAGCATTCCATAGAAAAAAGCTGGCAGTTTCTAACTGTCCTTTCTGGAAATCCTTGAGAAAGGCCTATGTCCAACGAACTTCTTGCGGCTGTTATGATGATGATGATACATTTAAATAAGAATTCTTACATTACAGTTTTGAATTAATTTCAGGATTTTGATTCTTGGTTCAATACAAATGCAGCTTTAGGAGACAATCAGTTAGTTTCTCGTCTACATGCTGTACTCAGGCCATTCTTGCTTCGTCGTCTCAAGTCTGAAGTAGAGCGGAAACTCAAACCTAAGAAAGAATTGAAGGTGTATGTAGGGTTGAGTAAAATGCAAAGAGAGTGGTACACAAAGGTATTAATGAAGGACATTGATGTTGGTGAGTAAGAATTTTATTTAATTGAATGATAAGATATTTAATGTCTCAATACATCAGTTTGATAACTTGGTAGTGAAAAACCATCAACAATTCTTTGTGATACCAATGCCACTATTATTATAAAAAATTAAGATGTGTCTTATGTTGTTTACTAATTACTTAGATTTCCGCTGCCAACCGGTCATTTTGGAATCTTTGGGAGAGGCCTATGCCCAGCAGTGGACTTCTTGCAGCTAGTATGATGATGATGAATTACATTTGTAGCCAACTTTCTGTTATAGTGCTACCCTATGGAAAGCCTTTAAATTGTAAAATATTAATAATTTCTCTTCTCTTTTTACAGTAAATGGTGCTGGGAAAGTGGAAAAGATGAGACTCCAGAACATTCTCATGCAACTTCGTAAATGTTGCAATCACCCATACTTGTTTGATGGTGCTGAGCCAGGACCTCCTTACACTACTGATGAACATCTTGTCTACAACTGTGGCAAATTGGTTATCCTTGACAAGCTACTGCCTAAGCTCCGTGAACAGGATTCCCGAGTATTAATTTTCTCTCAGATGACAAGAATGTTGGACATTTTGGAGGATTACTGTCTTTGGAGGCAATATAAGGTTAGTTTCTTTTTGTGTGATAGGAGCTTGGTTAGGATGGTTCCTATAAGGTCCAACGCAGACGACGGACATCAGCGGACACAAAGTCCGCGGTGCGCTCTTATTAGTATCAGAATAAGGTTGCATTTTGTCCGTGCGATATTTCAAGTAGCTTGGTGGATATAAGCGTACAAAGTGTAACCTTATTCTAATACTAAATAAAAGCACATATATTTTTGCTTTTTTTTTTTGGACCTTAACAACTTACATTGTGTCCAGTAAATGCATCCCTATGCATGGGAAGTATAGGTTTGTAAAGTAAGACCATAATGCTTTGATCAAGTATTCAGGATAATATATTTTTGTAGAAGTTGGCGAGCTCCGTGGCGCATTGGTCTTGGATGTTTATCTAATGTATCTATTATATAATATAGTACGACACAAGTTCACAACTAACTCTGGGGCTAGCTCAATTTGTGTGATATGTATGCCCCTATATATATTTATTAACTATGATTGTCGTCGCCTTACCACAAATCACATTTTAATTTGTTATGTATTAACAAGTTTGATCTAAATTTAAAGGTTGAACGAATATTATTTATTATAAGTAATGTTAAGTAATATGTACATGTTTCACATTTTCAGTATTGCCGACTGGATGGCCAAACACCACATGAAGACAGAAATAGACAAATAGAAGAGTACAACGCCGAAGGTAGTGAGAAGTTTGTATTTATGTTATCAACCAGAGCTGGTGGTCTGGGTATCAATTTGACATCAGCAGATGTCGTCATCATTTATGATTCAGACTGGAACCCCCAAATGGATTTGCAAGCAATGGATAGAGCTCATCGTATTGGACAGAAAAAACAAGTAATGATATATCTATTATGCATATTATATTCAGGCAACAAGTTAAAATTAACATACGTTTAAACCCATTAATTAGTAAGACAAAGATACATGTAAAAATATAACTTAAAGCTACTTTGCACGTAAAATTCTGTCTTGTGATGTACTATACAATATCGCCGTTTTGCTTATCCTCCTGTGGTAACGCCTGAGAACAATGTGCGTCGTCAGATGTGAAGTGTGCTCTAAATTAATGTTAAATTCAAATCATCAATATACACCAATAAAACTTTTAAATCTTAAAAAAAATAATTCATATAAAAAAAAACGATTTCAATCAAACTACTGAACTGATTTTAGTGAAATTCAAATGGGAACAATTTGAAAGCATATTTTCAACAAAAAAAAAAAACGGTTTAACAAATCCGTTCATGATTGAAAAAAATAACTGAATTATAACATTCTTTTTTTTAGTCGGTAAAAAACGTTAATGAATAGAACTTATATTTAACAAAATTGCTAGTGTAAGATGTACAGAAATAATAATGAAATCATTTTCGTTGCTTACCACTTTTTGCTAGGTAAGAGTATTTAGGCTCATCACAGACAATACAGTGGAAGAAAAGATAGTAGAGCGCGCTGAAGTGAAACTGAGGTTGGACAAACTGGTGATCCAGTCTGGACGACTTGTGGATACCAAAAACCAACTCAACAAGGACGAGATGCTCAACATGATCAGGCATGGAGCAAACCATGTCTTCTCTTCTAAAGACTCTGCTATCACTGATGAAGATATAGATACCATATTGGCTAAAGGAGAAACCAAGGTATGTAGCTAAATAAATAACATATACATTTTTATTTTGTGCTTTTTAGGATAGTTAAGAATTCAACAATTACTTGAATTTTCAGACAGAAGAATTAAAGCAGAAGTTGGAAAGTCTTGGAGAATCTTCCCTCCGCGCGTTCTCAATGGATACACCTGGAGCCACCACAGATTCGGTTTATCAGTTTGAAGGTGCTGTTAATTTAGCACTATTCATACATTTGCATTAACATGTAAATTATTTCTTTTTCAAGTGTACTATTACTTATTTTATTTACGTGTACAATTAATGATTTATGTTCCTGATATTGTTCCAGCAGAAGATTGAATTATTATGTCAAAATTTGACATTCAGTTGGGCTGACATCTAAAGACTTTTTGTAAATTTTTACTTTATGTTTATTGTTATTCTTATTTGTTTAAATAGGAGAGGATTACAGAGAAAAGCAGAAGGTTATACCGATCGGTAGTTGGATAGAACCACCTAAGCGTGAACGTAAAGCTAACTATGCCGTGGACGCATACTTCAGGGAGGCACTACGTGTCTCTGAACCCAAGGCGCCCAAGGTACAGGTAAATAAGTGTAAAGAGCTAAACGTGGAACGCTCCGCTGTGGTCTCTTCTGGTACGGGTGGAGGTGTTATTAACTTTTATCATCACTCATTTATGTAACTACATGTATTTGATTAGCTCTTTATACTGGATATATAACAATATGTATTATTTATAACAAAAATTTCCTCATATACTTCCATTTTATTGTATTAACTAGATTCATTATTCATGCTTTCATTGGAATACTTATTATATTCATTTATAGTACCTATATGTAGTAAATATAAATATGATATTCTTATGTATCTGCTTTCTTTATTAGTGGGTCGACCCATGAAGGATTTTCAAATATCCCTATTTCATTTACCAGGCTCCGAGACCACCAAAACAGCCAATAGTGCAAGACTTCCAGTTCTTCCCGCCTCGACTCTTTGAATTATTGGATCAAGAAATTTACCATTACCGAAAGACTCTTGGGTGAGAAATATTATATTTTGTCAGTTTTATTATCTTATGGAGAATGATGGGATCTCTGCACATCACGGTTTCAAAGCGCGCCAAGGACGTCAATTTCTAGCGATGCAGACGCACTGTGCGATTGCATTTTAATGTAGAACCTCATCAATAGTAGCACCAATGGGCTCGGTTAAATGGGATAGCATTAGTTGCATGCAATTTGTTATTAGTAAAAAATAGATAAACTAAAATAATGGGTGAATTTATTGGGTACCTAGATCCATTTACGAACGAGAGAAAACAGTGTAGATAATAATATCTTAAGACTAGATTTTTTTTATGGCCGTAAAAAATTCTGGTGTCGCGCGTGTGTATCGATGCAAACGCAATTAAACTGCGATCAAAACGTTGTGTGCACAGGCCTCTAGCCTCCAGAGAGATGTTGTTAATTTATCAAACCAATCCAAATTCAACTTCTACATAAATTATGACATCATATCGTAGCTGAAATGTAATATTTTTTTTCTGGCACCTATTATACGTATTAATATTTAACAGATACAAAGTGCCGCGCAATCCCGAGCTCGGTCCAGATGCAGCCAAGATCCAAAGAGAAGAGCAGCGGAAAATAGACGATGCGGAATCACTCACAGAAGAAGAAGTGCAGGAAAAGGAACAGCTTTTAACGCAAGGTTAATAGAATATAATTTATCTTTCTTCCTAATTTTCTTAGATCAACCCAATGAACGCGTGCTTATTGTGCTTATCCCAACTAATATTATAAATGCTAAAGTAATTCTTGTATGTATGTCTGTTACTCTTCACTGTTCAATCACTGAACCGATTTAGATGAGATTTGTTATGGAGATAGTTTGAGCCTGGGGAAGGAAAATAGTTCCCCTTCCACATAGAATTGACATAGCCCGCTTGCTCGTTTGCCATCCTATGTCATAACAAAAAATCTTTTATCCCATAAAAAAGGTTCTAATCCCAAGAGATCCTACATTCACACGGGTTGAGTAAAGTTATTCTATACAATATACAATTTAAATAAAAAAAATCTTCTAAATACTATGATAATTTGTATTGGTTTTGCAGGGTTCACAAACTGGACAAAGCGAGACTTCAATCAGTTCATAAAAGCAAATGAGAAATACGGTCGGGATGATATTGAAAATATCGCAAAAGATGTTGAAGGGAAAACGCCAGAAGAGGTAAATATTTACAAAAAGAAAAGGATCACGTCGTTATCTTTGTTCTTCACTGACAGCCGATTTGGTCTTGTAGATGTTATTTTTATCATTTTAGTAACACATTTTGAATGAGCAAACACAATATTTTTGGAAGGAACAGCCGTCATAACGATTTTTGCTTTCAAAGAAAAGCACAAGTAACTTATATGTACATTCAAATATTTGATGTTATAAGTGGATTTAAATATTTATTTTTATTTATTAGGTTATGGAGTATTCCGCTGTGTTCTGGGAAAGATGCCACGAACTCCAAGATGTCGACAGGATCATGGGACAGATTGAGAGAGGAGAGGCGAAAATTCAAAGAAGAGCTTCAATAAAAAAAGCATTGGATGCTAAAATGGCTCGCTATAGAGCCCCTTTCCATCAGCTCAGAATTTCATATGGAACAAATAAAGGAAAGAATTACGTCGAAGAGGAGGACAGGTATATATTTGTGAATTATCTATCATATGTAAATTTAGCCTTTTCGAACTTTTGGACGGTTTTGATAAACTGAATTTTTTTACTCTACCAAATCGTAATTATCATTAAACTATTCCATAATAATCGTTCATATAAAAAAAAACCGAAGTCAATCAAACTACTGGACTGACTTTGATGACATTTAAAATCAAACAATTTTAAATAAAAAAATATTTTTTAAAATCAAGTCATAAATGACGGCGATATGCGGTAACAAACATATCAAAAAAATTTTTTTTTTTTGTCATGTATATCCGACGGCAAACGAGCAGACGAGCCACCTGATGGAAAGTGGTCACCGTCGCCCATGGACATCTGCAACACCAGAGGAGCTGCTGATGCGTTGCCGACTCTTAAGATACCTGTAAACACGCCTTTTGAAGGACCTCAAGTCATAGCACACAGGGAAAACCTCGGGAGGGAGTCCATTCCACAATCTTGCTGTACGAGGAAAAAAACCACGTGACGCTCTGACATTTTTGGAGACCCAAGTGTCAAGGATGTGGGGATGGACTTTACTCCTGTGGCGAGCGGTGCGGTGGTAGAAAGGTGACGGTGGCACCAATTCAAAAAGTTCTTCAGAACACTCCCCATAGTATAGACAGTAAAATACACTCAGAGAGCCAACGTCTCTCCGTAGACCGAGGGTGTCTAAATCGTCTGTGAGTGTGGGATCGTCGATAATACGAATTGCCCGGCGTTGGATGGAATCAAGAGGAAGGAGTTGGTATTGAGGTGCACCAGACCAGATATGAGAGCAGTACTCCATGTGGGGCCGGACTTGAGCTTTATATAATAAAAGTCTATGACCCGGAGTGAAGTACTGCCTCTCTCTATTGAGCACCCCAAGTTTTTTAGAAGCCATTTTGGCTTTACCTTCCAGATGACTCCGGAATTAGACATCCTTCGTAATATCGACGCCAAGGATCCCAATACTCTTAGAAATGGTAAGAGAGGTGTCCCGAAACTTCGGTGCTATGTTAAATGGGGTCTTCTTAGCGGAAAACACGCAGACTTGTGTCTTAGTAGGGTTGAATTGAACTAGGTTTAGTTTACCCCATTCAGAGATCTGCTCCAGAGAGGTCTCAATGTCAGACACAAGTCTCTTTCTGTTCTCCTCCACCTGTGTTTGAGGGATATTTGCACGACCTGCATAATATGCATCACCCGTACTGTCGTCTGCATAGCAATGGATGCTACTAGTGTTAAGCATGTCGTTGATGTGCAGAAGAAACAGCATAGGTGATAAAACAGATCCTTGGGGGACGCCAGCATTGATGGGCATGATATCGGAGCATAATCCGTCTACAAGGACCTGAATGCTTCGCCCAGATAAGAAACTAGCGACCCACAAGCATAGTCCCTCAGGAAGCCCGAAAGATGGTAACTTCGCGAGAAGAGCCTTATGCCAGACCTGGTCAAAAGCCTTTGTGACATCTAGACTAAATGCCAGTGCTTCTCCCTTGCTCTCGATGGCGGCTGCCCATCGGTGCGTTAAGTACACAAGAAGATCACCAGCACTACGCCCGTGGCGGAACCCGTATTGACGGTCACTAATTAGCTGATGATCTTCAAGGTAACCAAGGAGCTGGATGTTTATCACACGCTCCATCACCTTAGAGAGCAGGGAGGTTATCACAATAGGCCGATAGTTAGACGGGTCTGTGCGGTCACCCTTTTTAGGAATAGGGTGAACGTAGGCTACTTTCCACGAAGACGGGACTTTTCTTGAGGTGTAAGACAGCGAGAATAGGCGTGCTAACACCGGAGACAACTCAGGGGCGCATGTTTTGAGCACAATTGCTGGAATGCCATCAGGCCCGCTGGACTTCCTGACGTCGAGGGAAAACAGAGCACGTCGCACTGCACTTTGAGTGAACCGAATTTCCCGCATTGAGTGCTCGCATCGCGGTAAAAAGGGCGGCGATGCTCCTCCGTCGTCAAGGGTAGAATTTGACGCAAAGAGAGTAGCCAAGAGATCGGCCTTCTCTTTTGCGGAGTGAGCCAGCGAGTCCTGACGATTGTGCAGAGATGGAAGTGAAGGGCGACAGAAATTCCCCTGCGCTGCCTTAGCAAGAGACCAGAATGCTCTACTCCCGGAGGGATAGCCAACCAGTCTCCTACCAATGCGCGCAGTGTGCGCAAACTTTGCTGCAGTGATCTGCTTCTTGTAGGCTCTTGAAGCTGCGTTGAACCGCTTCTTCAAATCAGAAGTATTACGATCCTTGACATTTCGCGCAGCAACCCAGGCTTCGTAGGCTTCGCGCTTGAGGTGGGCGGCATGCAAAGACGAGCAACGAAACCAAGGTTAAGACCGCCCTCCGATACGAACCGCCGAGCTGGGAATGTAGCACTCCATGCCCAGCAGTATCGCTTCGGCGACAGCTTTCGCACAAATGTCAGGATTTTCTGATGAGAAGCACAACCGTCTCCAATGGTAGGATGCATAAAACTCTCGCAATCCATCCCAATCTGCTGACCTATAATGCCACACACGACGCATACCAGGTGGTCTGGATTGCGTGGTCTGACCGGATGGAACCACAGCACGTACCAGGCAATGATCCGAGGTTCCTAGAGGGGCATCACGGAATACCTGGTAATCGTTTGAATGTGAGGTCAGCAGAAGATCCAACAAGTTGTTGTCTATAACGGTTCGGTTCGGTTTACGGACGATAATTTTACGTGAAAACGGTGGAAGAGAGATAGATGCGTCACAAGTCGAACGTTTCTGATCGAATAGTAACTCCGGATAGCCTCTCTATTGCTTGTTCCGCGCTCTCGCTCGCACGCGGAACGTGATACTTTTTAGTGCATGCAACCGGCGTACATCGATTTATAAGGATAACTGCGTAACTATGAAAGAAGGCAGAGTGACGTCGGTGAGACGCATCGTTGACCAGCGCGTTTTCCGTACTGCGCCTTTGAACTGTGTAACTATAAGGAGATAGACTAGATAGTAGATCTAGAGTTTGCATTTTTTTTAAATTATAATTGCAAGCGCCCCCGTCTGGACGGCGTTGTTCAAATGCGTCACTCTTAAGTCAGCCTAAGATGTTACCACGTCAATAATAACAGACCAGACATTAGGCTTGTAAATAAAACCAATAAAACCGCCTTCCTAATGCTAATACTTCATAATGCTAAATACACATAACCTCCAAAGTACAATAGCTGAAAGAACTAAATACACAGAGTTAAAAGACGAAATTAGTAGAATTTGGCACCTCAAAAAAGTAACCATAGTTCCCATGCAACTACACCAGTCTCTACAAACCTTAAAACTTCACTATTAGGTATATAGTGAAGTTTTCTCTAATCTCCTTCAAAAAGCAGTTGTATTAAATACATGCCGGTTGGTTCGCAAATTTCTGCAAACAGATAATCATTCACTCTCACAGCCACAGGATAATTCTGGTAATGTGTTAGACAGTATAACGCAACGTAATGAGCAATCTAGTAGGACCCCCTGATATGCACATGGCTTAGGCCCGTGTAAATCAGAAAACCGGTTTTTTAAAAAGCCGAGAATTGAGGAGTAATCAACAATAATAATAACAATAACTACTACTGCTTCTACTCCTCCCTGTCCTACCCGGATCGAAGGCTCATTTTTTCAACCCGGAGTCAATTGAAACGAGCGCTGAATGTTTCAGGTTCCTGGTGTGTATGCTGCATAAGCTGGGCTTTGACAAGGAGAATGTGTACGAAGAGCTGCGTGCGGCGGTGCACGCGGCGCCGCAGTTCCGCTTCGACTGGTTCCTCAAATCGAGAACAGCTGTTGAACTACAGCGCAGGTAAATCAAACCTAACCTGTCTCTCCCAAACGCAACAAATAAACCTTTCATAACATTTATTCGAAAAACAAAGAATGATTGCCTATGTCAAAAAGTCGAATCATAATAGTTTTAATGGCCAGTTACGTACTTCTATAATAAATTAAAACCCAAGAATTAACCAATTTTTCGTGAAAGAGAAAAATTGGAAAATATTGTAGGTAGTATGATTTCGGGAGTTGGAGTAAACGACCATTCGATTCTGGGATCTGTATAGAGGTAGATAAAAAGTAGAATGTGTCTTCTCGGATCTAACATAATGTGTCTTAATTTACTGGGTCTTATCCTTCTGAACTACCTTCCTTCAGAAGGATTATCAAGGCCTCCTGTGATGACCTATTCAAACTCGATAATAATAAATTACAATAATACATTTTATACATATTGCAGATGCAATACGCTTATCACGTTAATTGAAAGGGAAAATCAAGAGTTGGAAGAGAAGGAACGAGCAGAAAAGAAGAAAAAGAGCGGAGTCGCAAATCAAAACACGCCCGGAGGCAACGCGGCCGGCAAAGGGCCGAACGCTGGCAAACGCAAAGCTGACAACACGCCCGACACAGCTCAGAAGCATAAGAAAAAGAAGAAGTGAATACAATCTCACACACAAATGGATAAGATCTGGACCCATTCAAACCTCTTTACACTTACAAATAGAACAGAAATTGGGACATAATAATTGTATGGCTTCTATAATATGTTTACAATCCTATTTATTTCAATTTAAACCATTCTAAAGGTTCAGTTAAAATGTTTAGTACCTAGTTCTATGTATAATTCGAATGCGATGTTTAGATTTTCTTCTTTTGTTCAGTGCTGTTGTATTTTTATTACTGTTACTTAACAACGTCGAGTTTGTGATAACATTCCCAGGTAACCTGCAATCTCTAAAGTTCGTTAGTTTTTTTTTGGCAGGAGAATCTACCCATCAAATAAATAGAGCGATATTCAAGCTGTCGATCAGAGATGTGATATTGCAAGTCATTTTGTATTGTAATAAAGTGGCATTTTAACGCTGATTGTGTTTTTCTTATTGGACTAATTGAAGAAATATCTTATTCTCCATGTCACGCATCATCCATGTTGCGAAAATCAAATCATACCATAATCGATTTACACGACTTTTATATGACGAAAGATATGTATATTAATCATGCCGAAAAAGTAGTAAAATAAAATATAAGGTTCAAGAATATAGTGAAGTTCAAAAAAATTTTTCTTCAATTCCCAAAGAATCTATCTTCATCTTTTAATAAATCAGCATATAATGTATGAAACTCTCCATAGAGGAGTCTTTTAGAGTTCATATTATGCACCCATATCTTTCTCACTCCAGCCAGAGTAATGATTACCCAGTAAGGTATAGACATCATCACGAGATGATCTAGATCTTAGAATATTTTTTTTTGTGTTTTGGTAAAGACAGACTTAAATATGACACAGACATAATAATGGGACAGGGCAGGTTGGTACAGGTTTAAGTGGTATCTTCTCTATCTCTATTATTATAAACAAAAGTCACCGCCGGTAAATAAAGCAAAGCGTTATGCTATATGTTAGTGACCACTTTATAGGATAGCGCTGTGTGGAGGGTTATACTCCGACCCCAAAAACACATAAATTAAAAAAATTACAATATTGTAACTTTTGCTGCAAAAATGTAACATTTCAGGAAACGAAACGTAACTTATGACTCAAGGGCCCTGGCAACACTGTAAAAATGCCGGTCCGGAATCCGAATGCAGTGAACGCACCCCACCGGCATTTTGAAAATCCGGCCGCTCCGGCCGCTCCGTCCGCTCCGATTCCGGTCCAGTGCACGCACAGCTTTATAGTACTTCCTACGGCTCCACCAATTCTGAGATTCGACGACTGATTTCGACTAACTCTTGGTTAAATCTGGCAGAAAACAGATCTTGGCTAGGTGTTGCAGTTTTGGAGATTCAGAGGTGGCCCCGCGCCAGAATGTGTGCTTCCTCTGGCTTGGCCACTAAAACATGCTTGTAACTTTTAAACTACATACCGATAATTTTTATATTTGGGCGACTAATTTCGACTAAATATTGGCATGGTCAGAATTTAAATCGGTGGTGGTGGTGGCTAAGCCGTTCTTCACATCAAACCATTTTAGGTTTAAAGAGGTATGGGCGCGCCGCAAGCAACTAACCAATCGGAGCGCAGGATTAAGAAAGCAAAAATTGGGGCGCGTAAACTCAAAACATTGCCTAATTTGGTTATGTTGAGATTGTAAAACAGGAAATGTTGTGAAATAATATGCACACCATTTCTTGACGTCGAACACTGAAGTAGTCTTATTTAACTCCTAACTAGTTAGGTACCTACATTTAGGGTATGTACACTACCTACGAATGGACCTGACCTGAGAAGTGGACATATGAAATGCAATTTCCTTTTTTAAACCAACATACATAAATATTGTTATGTACGTATATGCGGCTACGAGTACATATGTGACAGATAGGACGGGGCGTAGTACCCGCAGTCTCGAAATAAACGCGATCCACCACAGACGTTGTTTCATTGAAATACATACCAAGTGGCGACGATCGGTAATCAATTCGGAGTGCATTGCGTGTATTTATTTAAACTATATTTGTGGCAACGACGAACAATGTCTATCGGAAAGATAACTGAATTTAAGTTAGAGGAAGGTAATTGGTCAACGTATTGCGACCGTGTAAAAATGTATTTTTTAGTGAACAACATTAAGCCAGAATTGCAGTTACCAACGCTGATAGCAACCGTAGGTGATAAAACGTACGAACTTATGGTGAATTTAACAAGCCCGAAGGCACCAGCATCCCTTACCTTTGATGAAGTGGTGAAGATTGTCGGTGACCATTTACAGCCCAAGCCATCAGAAATGGCAGAAAGATATAAATTTCGTCAACGGCGACAGCGGGTAGGTGAGAGCGTGGCAAATTATGTGGCAGAGCTTAAACGGCTATCGCGATTTTGTGGATTTGGAAAAACATTGGAAGAAAACATGCGAGACCAATTGGTTTGTGGTTTAGCCAACGATATTATCCGACAGAGGCTGTTTGCGGAATTGGAGCTAACATACAAAAGGGCGATTACGTTAGCTACTGCCCTAGAATCGGCAGAGAAAGATGCAGCAGCAGTTGAAAAACCAACAGAAGTAAAGTCAAGTGAGGAGTTAAATAACGTGTCCATAAACAGCAGCAGAGACAGGAGAAACGATGAAAGTTCGGATCGATGCTCAACGTGCGGGTCAGTCTTTCATAGGATGAGCGAATGTCGGTTCCGTTCATATGTATGCAGTTCCTGCAAGCAACCAGGTCACCTTCAGCGGATGTGCCCGAATAAGAGAAGTAGTTTTAAGGCATCCAGAAATCCAAAAAAGGCATATAAAGGCAAGCCTAACCAGAACCGAGACAGGGGCACAGGTCAGCATTTTGCGGAGCCGGAGGAGGGTAGTAGCAGCAGTGAGGGAGACTCGTCCGATGAGGAGGCGATTTATCAAATGTCGTTGAGAAATTATCCAGCGGTAAGCGTTCCAGTACTGATAGAAAGTAGGGAATTACTGATGGAAGTAGACACAGGAAGTGCCCTATCATGTATAAGTAAAACGACTTATAATGAGTTTTTCAAGCATTTACCATTAGAATCATGTAAAGTTACTTTGCGATTTTACAATGGTAGTAAAGTCCGACCATTAGGTATTATTAAGCCATCGGTTAAGTATGGAGATTGTAAAAAAATATTGGATTTATATGTAATTGATGGTGGAACAACATCGTTATTAGGACGGCAGTGGTTATCGGAGCTATGTATTAAAATCCCTAAATTCCACAATAATAATAATTTAAGTGTACAACATAAATCTAATGATGATATATTTTGTTTACTCGATAGGTATAAGGAATTGTTCGACAATCAGCTGGGCAGGTACACGGGCGGACGGGCGACGTTGCATGTGCGGGAGGGCGCGAGACCGGTTTATTGTCGTGCGCGCCCGCTGCCATACGCGCTCAAAGAGAAGGTAGACCAGGAGCTTGACACCATGTTACAAAACGGTACGATTGAACCTGTTGAATTTTCTGAGTGGGCTACGCCTTTGGTCCCGGTAAGTAAGCCTAATGGTAAATTACGAATATGTGCAGACTTTAAAGTGACATTGAACCCCTCTTTGTTGGTCGATAAGTATCCTTTGCCTAGAGTGGAAGAGTTATTTGCGGACTTGAATGGTGGTACTCAGTTTTCAAAAATTGATTTATCTTCAGCATATAATCAAATTGAGTTAGATGAATCCAAAAAGTATACTGTTATTAATACGCATCGTGGTTTATTTAGGTATAATCGCTTAGTATATGGATTAGCATCCAGCCCAGCGATATTTCAACGCATAATGACGAATGTAATGAGGGGCATTCCTGGTGTAGCCATATTTATGGACGATTTACTTATAACGGCTAAGGATAGGGTAAATCATTTGAAAACTCTAGAAAAAGTATTTGAAAGATTACATCAAAATGGTTTAAAGTTAAACAAAAAGAAGTGTGTATTTTTTGCAGACTCAGTCTCGTACCTAGGTTACATCATAGATAAAAATGGAATTCATACTGATCCGGAGAAAATAAAGGCCATTGTCGATCTACCTAGACCGAGTAGTGTATCTGAACTTAGATCATTTTTAGGTATGGTTAACTTTTATGCTAAATTTATAAAAAACTTGAGTTCCCATTTGGCTCCATTATACAATTTGCTTAAGAAATCGACACGGTGGAACTGGAATGATCAGTGTGATTATGCTTTTAACGTTGTAAAAAAAATGTTAACTAGTGTACACGTGCTCTTGCACTATGATCCTAATGAGCAACTTATAGTGACTTGCGACGCGAGTGGTCTGGGCGTCGGCGCAGTGCTGTCGCAGTACGCGCCCGATGGACAGGAGCGACCCATCAGTTATGCGTCACGAGCGCTTGCGCCGGCAGAAAGACAATACAGTCAAATACAGCGCGAGGCACTCGCTATTATATTTGCAGTAAAGAAGTTCCATCAATACTTGTATGGTAGGAAATTTTTGTTAAAAACGGATCACAAACCACTAGTCACGATATTAGGCCCAAAGGCCGGTATTCCTAGTATGGTTGCTAGCCGCCTTCAGAGGTGGGCAATAATTTTATCAGCATACTCATTTGATATAGAATATGTAAGGACCGATAAAAATAATGCGGATGCCTTATCGCGTTTACCGTTACCATCGAATGAGAAAACGAATAAGTTATCAGAACCCGAGCAAACGTTTTTACATTTTGCTAGGGACGCGTTACTTCTAGAATATCAAGAATTAAAAAAAGAAACAAAAAAAGACCCGATCTTAGGAAGAATAGTAAGTTATGTTCAAGATGGTTGGCCATTACAATTGGATAGTAATGAATTTCGACCTTATTATAATCGTAGAAAAGAATTATACTTAGAATTAGGTTGCTTAATGTGGGGTCATAGGGTTGTTATACCGGAACCGTGTCGTAGTCGGGTGCTTAAAGAACTTCATGAGACTCATTTAGGTATTGTTAAAATGAAAGGGCTAGCTAGGAGCTACGTTTGGTGGGCCGGGCTGGATGAGGAGATCGAGGCGGTATGCCGCGGCTGCGATACGTGCGCAGCGCTGGCAGCGGCGCCGCCCGCGCACGCGCCGCAGCCCTGGCCCTGGTGCAGCAAGCCCTGGCGGCGGCTTCATATCGATTTTTTGGGCCCCATATATGATTACAAATTTCTGATTGTGGTAGACGCCACATCGAAATGGGTTGAAGCGTTTAAAATGACTAATACTAATGCGTTAGAAGTTATAAAAAAACTACGTTGTTTATTTTCGCAGTTTGGCCTGCCAAAAATGATTGTTTCGGATAACGGCCCTCCCTTTTCTAGTAATAGTTTTAAACTATTTTTAAAAAGTAATAGAATTGAACAATGTTTTTCGGCGCCGCACCATCCTTCTTCAAATGGTGCCGCAGAGAACGCAGTAAAATTATGTAAATCTGTTATCAAGAAAGCTATCAAAGACAATGTCGACGTCGAGACCGCATTACATAGGTACTTATTACTGTATAGAAATACAGAACATGCTACGACTGGTGACAGTCCTGCTCGTATTCTACAAGGTAGGAATTTAAGAACTCGGTTAGATGCATTAAAGCCAGACAGGGATATGAAAGTGGTAAAAACAAGACAGGATCAAGCGGAAAAAAATGAAGGCTCGCACCGTGAATTACAAGTGGGAGACCCTGTTTACTTGAAGGATTTTAGTACAAATACAAAACAAAATTGGACGCCTGGAAAAATTTTACAAAAATTAGGTTCAACGAATTATAAAGTAAGGGACAGTGTAGGTAGGGAAACGCATCGACATATCGACCAATTAAAGAGGAGGTCCTTAGCTGTAGATTCATCTTTTTCAAAAGAAAGTCAGGTTAGTCATGAAGAAATTACATCAGGTTCATCCGTAACCCGGCAGTTGTTTGAAACATTGCCTAATACAGAATGTTGCAAGGAAGCGGATCCGCAGTGTAGTTCCAAAGCATCAGCGTCACCAACTACTCCAAGCGCCGCTCCGCCTGCAGCCGCGCCCGCCCGCACCGAGCCCCATACTGATAAGGGTTCAGAGTTACACACTGAACTACAGACTCTGCCAAGTAAACGTGTAAGATACCCGGCTAAACGTTACGGTTTAGAAATAGATTAAAAATTAAATAAAATGGTACCATTTGTGTTAGATATTGATTAAATAATAACATCTCAGATAAACTACCCTAGTGGAATTATAATATGTAAGACATATTGTATTTTTACATATGTTCTATTTTTCTTTAAGAGTAAGATTACGTTTACCTATTGTACTAAGATTTGTTATTTTTTTTCTTTTATTTTATTTGTATTTATATTGTTGTTTAAGTGGTGAGGTGTTATGTACGTATATGCGGCTACGAGTACATATGTGACAGATAGGACGGGGCGTAGTACCCGCAGTCTCGAAATAAACGCGATCCACCACAGACGTTGTTTCATTGAAATACATACCAAATATTATCACGTCTTTATCCCTTACGGGGTAGACAGAGCCTAAAGTCATAAGACCGAAAGGCCACGTTTAGCGTGTTCATGGACGTAAAGGTCGAAAGCTGAATCAAAATAGTGATGGGTTGCTAGCCGCAACGCCTATTGTCATGATAGTTTAGATTTTGGCCCATTCCCTTGAACGGCTTCTACGGTCTGCGCAGAAAGAGAAGGAGCTGGCACATTCTAGGTTTTTTCTTATCTCCCAGACCAGTATGAAAGATACTGCCAAATCAAACTTAGCGGGCTATGACCTAGTTGAAGTAAGCTTTTCTGTCGCGCTCCGTACACAGTTTTTATGGAACACGACACAATACAAAGTTAACCTAGACCACCCTGATCAATCAACTTCGAAGACGTTCCATTTCAACTGATAAAACATTCGATTTTGGGTTCAAATTATTGGTCACGAAGTGTGTTTGGCGCAATGTTATGTAGTAACAGTAAAAAAATATGTATTATAAACTCGTTTATTTAAAGATAAAAATTGTAATTAGTGTTTTTATTTAATAAGTTCAACATTTTCTACTGAGATCATATTTTAAAATCAAATGCCTTTAAGCAATAGTATAAATTACACGTACCTAGGACTAGACAATATCGTATTTAAACGTACATATTTGCTTTAATTATCACAATAATCAACTTATAAAGAATCAGCTACAGAAGCCATACTCGCCCAACAGTGCAAAGTTGACTTTTTGCATTACAATTTCCAATAGAGACGTGAATAAACAGACGGATAGTTATTGCATAATATGGAGCTAAGCCCGCGGAATTATGTCATATTAGCGTAACGAAAATTTTGCTACGACGTGTCGCACACCATCTCAAAAATAATGGTTAGTGCAGCCAAGTTTCAAGTCGCACCACGTGAAAATAATTATGTCGGATATACGGGATATACCGCTCTTGTAGCTGTTTGTGTGACATAAACTTCCAATCAAGATAGTCTACTCTCCACTCGTAACTGATGAGTTCCATTTACTGTCATAACATAACATCCCTTTACTCTGTGATGTGGAAGACTCGTGGTTGTGGCGTGAGACTTGTCACACACAGCGAGTCTCCGGATCAAGAGGAGTTCCCGCTCTCGCCATTGTCTTGGAAGTTATTGACACTGGTTGAGAATGGAGCTCCTAATCCATAGAGGTGACCACTGGTGCTCTCGATATTGCCATCAAAAAAGATCTGAAATAAAATGCAAATAATGAATTGCTATAAAAGACTGCCAAACATACTTTTTACTGGATACTAGCTTTTGCCCGCGGCTTTGCTCGCGTTGAGAAGTATAGAAGATTCTTACAAATTTTTTTTTAAAGGACTATGTAGCTAACTCCAAGTGAGCTTTCGCTACTTCACCGGGCGTTAGTTTCTTACAAAATGTCATCCCCTATTTTATCCCCTTTGGGGTAGAATTGATCAAAATCCTTTCTTAGCGGATGCCTAAGTCATAACATCTACCTGCATGTCAAATTTCAGCCCGATCCGTCCAGTGGTTTGGGCTGTGCGTTGATAGATCACTATGTCAGTCAGTCAGTCACCTTCGAGTTATATATATTTAGATTAGAACGTTTAAAGTTGGTTGGGAAAGCTTATATAGTATGAATAAATTTAAAAAGACAGCATGTTTTCCCTCGACATTCTATTAAAAGGGTGACTCAGCCCGTCAATATGAACGACTTTCCCTATGAGTCAATCAGAAAAACGAAGAAATCGAAATTTCTTACTTACTTAATATGTTATGTCAAATTTTTTTTTGATTTGCCAGTTTTGGTCCCATAGGTAAAGTGTCACCACTTTAAGGGAATGTCGAAGGTTTCACACTATGTATAAGATAAAACGTATAGATTTTTTTATTAGACCATTGCCATAAACGCTGTAAGTATTTAACATATCTGCTAAACCAACTTCATATCACCCTTCCAAAGCTACATGTGTGAAGTCATATCTGCCTGGTCTTGTCAAGGCGCTGTAATGGATTCGTTAACAAAATGTGACTGTAATTTTTATATCTCAAAGAGTTTTAAAGAGAGACTAATATGGTACTTTTTCAATTTTTGTTTTGAGGTTTTCTATAACTGTAGGGGCTGATCGCCAATCTACACTTGAAAATGATGATGAAGGGAGCTGATCGCTCTGGTGGTGTTGAGAGAAGTTTTTGAAATAATACCACCTAAGTTGAGTGCTTGAATTCCACTGTTTATTGATATTGACTTTGATTACTTGTAATGTATGAATGACGTTATGATTACTGAGTCGGCATCTGCCTGACCTACTTATTATAAGTATTGTTCAATAGATTGATAAATAACACATGAAAAAAAAACTACGACTACTAATAAAACTCCTTTCTCTAAATAGCATGCAGCAGAATTAGTCACTCACTTTCTGGATAGTATAGTATTATTATTATATATATATAAATGTATTTTTTTTATAATTATGTATTTATATGAGTATTTATGTATATGTGTACCTATGTATCAAATCAAAATAATCATTGTATATGTTTTTTTAATAGTCTTTATGCGCCTATCGCAACAATTTTATCTGTTTTTCCTGAAGGTTGACTGGTAGAGAATGCTTTAGCATTAAGTCCGCCCTTTGTACCATTGTGGTCAATAAAGATTTTTAAATAAATAAAATAAATAAAACAAAGTCAATTCCCGCTGTCTGTCTGTTTCTATGTATGCTTAGATAAAATTACACAACGGATTTTGATGCGGTTTTTTAATAGATAGAGTGATTCAAGAGAGAGGTTTATATGTACATTGCACCCGTGCGAAGTCGGGTTCCGGGTCGCTAGTACGGTATATGATTAATAACAAGTACCAAAACCTACTTCTTTAATTTTGAAGAACGCCATTCCAGTGAGATGCGAGTCGGAGCCAGCCTGGTGCTGAGGGCCCACTCTCCGTAACTCCAGTTGGTCGGCCACTTCTTGCAGACCGCCCTTCAAGTTCTTGCATAGTTTCATCAAATACTGAACAAGTAATCTTAGAATTAGTTTTGTTTTGTCTGTCGAGTCGAAATTGTAGTCAAGCTAACAGATTGTTTGAATTTAAAGTTTTTATAATAGGTAATGTCACGAAGTTCCCAGAATGAAATGTTGAAGAACCTTCATGAACATAGTCTGTCTTGCTCATACACATCTTCCATCTCGTACGAGGAGTGTCAAAATGTAAGTTTTTACCTCAAAACAACTAACATATTTTACGCGAGCGAGCTACGTACATTCCATTTCAAATATATTTTTTGTTGTATTGGTTGGTACACTTGTCACGATCATATTCTCTTTTGATATTCTCCAGAAAGGATTCTGGTAAATTAAGAGATAAAATATGGAGAAAAATTTTCATGCGGGCGGGACTTGAACCGGCGACCTAGGTCTCGGCGCCGAAATTCTCCACCATATCCCATTTCCCCTTATACGTATTATTATGGTTTATTATTAATTTATTAAGAGCAAAATAGCATTGTGAAAGCAAAATAAAACACATATAAAAAAGAAAAGGATTCTGGTAGCTTCGCGACAATATTAACGAAAGTTCTAGAACTTTCGTGAATATCGTCTGTTCTGCAAACACACTTATATTCGCTTCTGTATTATGTTACGCCTATCTGTATTCCGCTCACACTCAATATTCTAGAATGTTCTGGCTATCGGCTGGCGCATGGCGCGGGCGATTATCAATCTTATGACCGGCAGTTTTCGTAACAGTAACATCGAGTGATTCTTAAAGTAACAAGTGTGATAATTTACTACGAACTCAGCGACGAACAAAGATTGCTTTCCGTATTGGATATTCGACGTGTTGGAAGAACAGTCAGGTTTTCTATGCTGGTATTCCGAAGTGAATAAATTCCTACCGAAGAATTTGGTGTTCATTCCAAATCCCGAACCCGTGGTTAGGGTTCGGGAAACATAAAATAACATAAGGGTCAATTCAGACTAGGCGGGAAAGTGCTCGAGTACGTTTTAAGCAGTAATTAAATATCAACCTTATTCCATTCAATCAAAACTGAAAATAGTACGCAACTGTAACATAAATAAATTCCATTGTAGCTTACTATTTTCAGCTTTGGTTAAATGGAATAAGGTTGATATTTAATTAACACTTAAAAAGTGCTCGAGCATTTTCCCGCCTAGTCTGATTTGGCCGTAAGAGAAAAAAAAATTTTGTAAATTTCAATTACTATGTACTTACTTTTACATCATAAACAGTTGGAAAATACAACCTAAGACTATCAAAGAAATCATTCTCTTCTTGAGGTAAGTTCTGGTCTGTTAAAAGCTTTAATAGGTAGCCAAAATCATAACCAGAGTGAAAGCTCAACCAGTTGATGTTATCCATAAGAACTATACCTAAAAATACAATTAAATTTTATCAGAATATCAAAACAGCACAATATACTCGTAATTCAAAGAAGTATTGTAGTTCGGTCTGGTTGTCCGGTTACAATCTCTGAAGTCAAATATAGAATATACATCAGAAATACGTCAAATAAATGTCAAATTTCGATCAAATCAAAATCAAAAGTTAGCGAGTAGTCCGAGGCGACTTTTACTGTCTCAGAAAGATAGTAAGAGACTAAAGTATATAAATATTACCAGAAGACATAAGAAGTTCAGCAAATTCCAAGGGCTCAATACCATGTTCTTCATGTTCCCTAAATTGTAGTCCTGAGTTTTGTAACAAATCAATGGAGTCCTGGGCATACATGTCTTCCCTGTAAAATATGAAATTATTATTATGTTGTCTCTATACCGGAATAATCGCGGGCCGAAGCCCGGTTCTTTGCGGCTTGTTAGGGATATAGATCCAACATGTAGAGGCCTTGTGAGACGTAATCTAATATGGGGCAGGGGCGGGCACATGTCCTCACGATTAATTCCTAGGCGGAGCAGACCTATTGAAGAAAGATGGACATTACTTTTGGTCTATCGGGGTGAATTGTTAGAGATTGGTTATCTGACCTATGGGAAGAACTATGGCACGCTGCCTGACTTATGTTGTTAACACGGATAAATTAGGCAGATGGTGACGCGACAACACAGTCAATGGGCCCCAGAAATGGTTGCACGACGCAAAAATGTGCAGCAAAGGGACAACATTAGTTGAGCGGCTAAAGGGTGGAGAGGTGTGTTATTATTACTAGCCCGTTATATCCCACTGCTGGGCAAAGCCCTCCCTTTCTGCTTTCCACTCTTCTCTGTTCCGAGCTTTGGTTGCACAGATGGTGGGACAACTTGGATGCGTCAACCAAATACCCAGCCTCGACTCAAAATTAATGCTTTTCACATTTTTACTTTATTTGTGCTATAAGACGTTGCTTCGTACCAAATTTCAAGATTCTGAGTTCACGGGAAGTACCCTGGAGTGTAGGTTTTAATTCTCTTGCGAGTTTCGATAAATTATTAAAAATATTTTTATTATATGATTTAACTAAAAATGTATGCTTTTTGATTCCCTTACGAATGCCGAAAAAACACGAAAATTTGCGGCGTTACCAGCTGTATCTTTTGATTGCGTTTGCTTAAAAGTTTGATTTTTTTACAGCTCCAAGGGACAGTAGACCTGTGTATTAAATATGAATTTTAGCTTGATCTCTCTACGCGTTCCTGATAAAAAGGGTTTTGACAAACAGACGAACAACCAAGTGATCCTAAAAGGGATCCGTTTCTTCCTTTTGAGGTAGTCGATTCTCCTAGCGCATCGCTCGCTAAATCGGTTTTGTGCATTATGAATTGTTTATCTAGAGCTATAAAAATAAAATTGACTTGCAAAGGATTTCTGTAGGTATCTGAACGAAAAGGTGCTGCATCTGCCTGACACGAGCTAAATACCTCTATGCAGAGTTAGACTTCTGTACGTACGTACTAGTACTTATTCTGTATTACAGTATAGCCCATTATTCCGATTTATAAAATACTAGCTTTCGCCCGCGGCTCCGCCCGCGTCAATGTCGATCCCTCGGGAATAGTACTTTTTCCCGGGATAAAAGGTACCCTATGTCCTTCTCCGCACTCCAGAGAACTTGTATGCAAAATTTCATGATGATCGGTTCAGTAGTTACGGCGTGAAAGCGTAACAAACAAACAAACTCACTTTCGCATTTATAATATTAGTAAGGATGTCTTTTACACATTGTATACTATAAAGGTAGCGATTGAACGACAAACACTTTCGCGAGTTTTCGTAACGTTATCTACAAGAAATACTAATAGTGATCAGTTTTTTTTTTGATATGAAAATGTCTTATAAATTTGACCGTTATCAGATAAAATTGATTAGCCGTGTGGTATCCGGCAGAGTAGAATAGGACCACTCCAAGTCTTCCCGTGGATGTCGTAGAAGGCGACTTAGGAAATACAAGCTAAACAAAGCTTATAAACATCTAAGACACCTCTCCAACCCGTCTGGCCAGCGTGGAGAGTGTAGGCCAAGTACTCTGGCTGCTCTGGCCAAGTATGGCCCTAGTAGTACAGAGAGGGTCGTGCTCCTGTAGTGGAGACTAAAAAGGACCTGATGATGATGATGAGATAAAATTGCCGTCCCTAAACAAACTTCACAGACAACCAATTTTTTTAATGATACAAGACGGCAAACAAACAACCGAATCACCTGTTGGTAAGTGATCACCACTGTACATGGACGGACAACTGTAATACTTGGCAAGCTCCGTGGCGCTGTGGTCAACACGCCAGCCTACGACACGAGGGTGTTTCGATCCCTGGTCAGGTCAAGATGGAAATGATCTTTTTCAGATTGGCCTGGGTTTTGGATGTTTATCTATATATGTATTTGTTACACAAGTCTCAAACTTAATTTGGGGCTAGCTCAATCTGTGTGATTTGTCCATATATATTTATTTTATTTATAAGTATTACAGAACTGTTGCCGGCCTTTTGGAATGGGGGGATGGACCTCTGCTTCTTTCCCTCACTGAAAGAAGCTTCTACTCAAACGTCGATTTTCTGTGAGAGTGTGGTACTTCTCCAAACAAGCCTGCACATTCATGCTACTAGCAAAAATGATTTTTGCCAGTAGTGTGGCTCTGCCACAGCTAAAAACTGATTAATTAAATTAAAGTCATTAATGTCTACAACCCCAGCTATGAACCAGGTCCACAAGTGCATTAGTATTTGGACATTTTACACTTTCGCATTTATAAAATTAGTATGGATTTTGTTATTAAAACAAATATTTAAATGTATGATTTATAACAAACACTTACTGCAAGTTAAATTTAAAATTGAACTGCCAGGTTGTGCATCCAGGCGGTGTTTTGCCACTCTCATCCATAAAAGTCAGGCCAAGTTGAATTATTCTCAATAAATCCACATTACATCTGAAAAGAATTTTGAATACAAATTAGTAGTTGTATTAACTCATCAATTGCAGGAAGCACAGACACAATTAATTATCTATTGTTATGTTTCCCGATTGGGGCGCTTGGTAGTTGACCGGTTAATAACCAAATAGTATAAAACAAAGTAGCTTCCCGATGTCTGTCCCTATGTATGCTTAGAAAAAAATCCGTTGCATAGTTTTAAAACTACTCAACAGATTTTGATGGGTTTTTGTCAATAGACAGAGTAATTCAAGAGAAAACTTTGTATGTATGGGTTGTTAGTATAATATAATCATGGCAGCTATACTTGTAAGGCAAATTGTAATTAACATCCCACTTTCACAGGAGGCATTAAAAGTCATTCACTTTAAATTGTAGTGCTGTTGTTCTTACCGTAGTAGTTGGTACTGGTAGTCAGCAGTTGATCTGAATTCTCCAATGGGACGTGCTACTACTCCTGGAAACTCAGTGTCCATTGCTACCCAGTGGTAGCTTTGCACAATCTGTATAAACAAACAAAATGATATTATGACAGTGAAAAATAAACAACAAATTACAAGATTGTGTCATTGATAAGTAATCAATAATAACCTGTCGTATAACATGGAATTCTTCATGTAAATTATGGTTCCAAACATTTTTTATGGTACAATCCTCCTTTATTACAGTTGATACTAAAGCTCCAAAACTAGCAGCAGGCATCTGTAAAAATTAACTCTTTATTGATAAAAGTATACAATGCTTTGCACTTGCTTTGCTTTCAATCAAATGTGGATTATAAAGGTAAAAAAGTGAATTTTAAAGAAAAACAGTAAACCGTACTTACATTTCCAAATATCTGTACTACAAGCCCCTACTTACTATTTATACAAATGATTTGGGTAAAATATGGGATTTAGATATTATTACTGCAACTGAACTAAGACCAAATGAAATTAAATATTTGAAAAGCTTCTCTTTTCAATGAAACCTCGGACCGGTACAAACTTGAATTTACCTTGATGAAAACATATAAGACTTTTTTGGGAAATTGTTTTGAATTTGAGACTTGTGATTTCAAGAGATAAATTAATTTGAAATGTATGAAGGATGGAGATTTAACTATGGACAAAATTCCGCTTAGCTAAAGATTTAACAACCTTTCATTTATTTATTTTGCAATAAAAACTGATTGAAATATAACCATTGATGGATGGGAAAAATTACTGACAAAGACGAGCGACAGCAAAAATCAATGACATTGACATTTCGCTACGATTCAGAAGTAAGCAAAGAAATACCAAAGAAAATCATACACCCGTCAAGCATAAGACATACTTTTTCAAATCTGCGTCAAGCGCGAGAAACGCAGACACACACAATGGATTTTCGAGTGGTTGAGAGGTCAAAAATCCGACTGACCACCCTTTAAAAAAATCTAAAACTAACTATTTATAAAAATATAGTTATGTTCTGATCAAAAGAATTGTTGTTTTGGAGTTCCCCAAGGAAGTATCTTAGGCTCGACCTTGTTCCTAATAATTTACATCAACGACCTGTATTATTTTAATAAAGAAGGGATAAAACAATTTCTTCTAGCGACGATACAGCTCTTCTGTTCTTCGCTAACTCAGTTGAAGAAGTCTATAAATATCCGCAACAAGTTTTCATGTTGTAAATTATTGGCTAGAGCAATATCTTCTAACATTAAACACAGCCAAGACTCAAGACTAATTTATTCATATTCCATGCATCATCTGCACTCATCGCATGCTCACATGAAAATGTATCTACATCACTGTACAAACTTTACAACATTGCGCCTTGTGGATGTGGCCGCTTGGACTTTAATGTTTTTGCCTAGACTACAAGACACTGAATTAAAAAATAATAAATTAAAAAAAAGTATGGCGTTTGGCAACAGCAGCAGTATTTCTGTATTTTATTTTGTAAATTTGAGTTTTCAACTGGTTTCGAATTATTTTTCAAGATATTATTTATCGTGACTTAATGCTTTCCAAGATCTCACCCGTATTTCTTTAGAAAAAGTGGTAATATTATGACATTTGTGATAGAACCGTTACCTACAATAACAACAGAAGTTTTCGTTTACAAGCGCTAGCTGTTCATTATATTTCGTCAATATACATCGTAAAACAAAAACCACGGCGTCGAAAAAATCAGAAGAATCTGCTCACCCGGACGCAGACAACCGATACAAGGTACAGGCGACACAAGTTTACAGGCGTTGACGTTGCTCTTTTTTTTGTGTGAAATGCGTTATTAGTACAGACTGTTTACAGTCTTGAATCATTAAATATTTTCAGATGCCAGCAGCAAGCTTCAGCTCTCTCTCACAACTACCAGCAAACGGAGACTGCGGCATCAAAGATGTTTGGAACCATAACCTTCATGAAGAGTTCCAAATCATAAGACAGGTTTGAATTATTTGCATAGGTTATTCTTAATCAAGAAATAGTTTCAGTTGTTATATTCTGTCTTAATATTGGTCATATTCACCAGTTTATCTTAAACTTAACCCTTTAAATAGGAACATTTTTCCCATCAACCTACAAAAAATAATTGGTGGGAAAAATATTTCTGTTGCCCTTAAAATGGCTAGGACTATAAACATGGTATATAAACGCACCATGTCCGCCAAAACTTGAAATAGCATTGTCTGAAATTATGGTGCTCAAATAAATTTTGGCATCTTTTTGAATGGTAACTAAAATGAATGTTATATACATGTGAAGAAAAGATTTTTGATAATGAAATATCATTTTCTTGTTTAGGTTGTTCAAAAATATCATTGGGTGGCAATGGATACTGAATTTCCTGGAGTAGTTGCTCGACCTATTGGAGAGTTCAGATCAACTGCTGACTACCAGTATCAGCTCTTGAGGTATGATACTAAGACATTTTTACATATTAAGTCTGGATGTTATTTTTATTATTATTATAAGCCTGATTTTCCTACTGGTATATTTCAGTAATTTGTGCCTTGCTATTCATCTGTATGTCTGATTACCCTCCAGCGAAGGGATACCTCCAGCCTCTGCCACTTGTTTCTGTCATATGTGACTGTGCCAAGACTTTCTTCCCATATGTTATTGTTCCACTTTTCTGATCCTCTTTTGGGTACCACTGACTCTATTTCTGACTCTATTTTGCACCACATTTCCTTCCATGGTTCATTAGCATGTAATATAAGTTTGTTTGTACACTAATGAGACAAAGGTAATATGCAGATTTTGAAATGTGTAATGTTTTGGCTTTCACAACCTCTTTCATACTCCAATATCTGTGCCATCCATTTGCAGTTCTTGTTTCTATTTCTTTGTGTTGTTGTGAGGTGCTATCAACTGGCCCAGATACACATATTCTTGAGTGTATTTGACATGGGTTGATTTTGCTTTTGGATGTCAACTATATTATTATTCTATTTAGTTCTATGGATGTATTTGTGAACCTCAAGTGTGACAATTCTCAACTGTTATGATCAAGCCTTAGTTTTCCCAGTTCAAATGCCAAAACACAGTTTCTAGACCTGTTGAGAATAATTTTGGGGATGAAGAATGCTTGGCATCTTATAGTATGTTGAAGATTCTTCCTTTCTTCTCTATACACATTTTTAATATTTCTTTATTAAATTCTATTCCTTGGTCCCTCCATGATTTTGCATATCTTTTCATGCATTAGTAAGTCAAATGCTTTGTGTAAGTCAATAAAGGCTGTGTAGCAATAAGTTGGTATTTACTTTACCTCTCTATTATTTGATAGACAATATGTATATTGTATATTACTGAGCTGTATTTCTTGAAGCCATGCTTGTCTATAAAATTACTTTAGGCTCCTGCCTAAAGTAATTTAGATTAGTTTGATATCTATTGTTTTAAAGATTATTTTAAAGATGAACATGTATGTTTCCATGTTACAGGTGCAATGTAGATCTGTTAAGGATAATCCAGTTGGGTCTGACATTTATGGACGAAAATGGTAAAACACCACCAGGCTACACCACTTGGCAATTTAATTTCAAATTCAATCTACAGTAAGTGCCTATGTTTTTATTTATTTTTCTATTCAATCCTTTCATATGTTACACCTAAACCTTTACTTTCAGAGAGGATATGTATGCACAGGATTCTATAGATTTACTACAAAATTCAGGATTACAGTTTCGAAAGCATGAAGAAGATGGTATTGAGCCCCTAGAATTTGCTGAATTGCTTATGTCATCAGGTAGGAACCATAATTTTATGTGGCTTTTATCATATGAATCTTTAATCAATCTATAATTCTTTAATAAATTTTGCTCTTTTCCCCTCTTCACATCACCATTATTATTTATTGAAATTGTCTATTTTTACAGGTCTTGTTCTGATGGACAACATTAAGTGGTTAAGTTTTCATTCTGGTTATGACTTTGGCTACTTATTAAAGCTTCTAACTGATCAAAATTTACCACAAGATGAAAATGACTTTTTTGACAGTTTAAGGTTATACTTTCCTACAGTTTATGATGTGAAGGTGTGTATATGTTTAAATTTTTTCTTAACTCATCAATCGGGAGGAACGCAGACACAATTGAATGTCTATTGTTATGTTTCCCGATAGGGGCGCTTGGTAGTTGACCGGTTCATTACTAGTTAATTTGTGTCTGCCACTTACAGAACCATGAGGTGATATGTAATCTCATATTTATTCTGCTAGGAAGTTTTTGATATTTAACATAAATGTTAATATAGATGTTACTAGAAATTAATATTTTGTTATAAGATTTATTTCTTGAACTTTATTGAAACAATTTTAGTATTTGATGAAACTGTGCAAGAACCTGAAAGGAGGACTTCAGGAAGTGGCGGATCAGCTTGAGCTAAGGCGAGTGGGGCCACAGCACCAAGCAGGCTCAGATTCACATCTCACAGGAATGGCATTCTTCAAAATCAAAGAAGTGAGTTGATGTTTTTATTTAATAGAAAAGGATTAAAAGTAAAATTCTGGTACTTGTCTCTGATATCGCAAAAAACTGCTGACTGATTTCGTAATTTCATAATTCTTATTTTTAGGGTCCCATACGCCAAAATTAAAAACGGGATCCTATTATTTAACCTCCACTGTCCATCCGTCCGTCCGCCTGTCAGTGACAGGGTTTTATCTCGTGAACTGTATTAGGGACAGACTTGAAAATATTGTTTTAATTTTTTTGGTAGTTTAATATTGTATGATGGTACGGAACACTTCGTGAGCTGTTCCGACTCGCAATTCGCCGGTTTTATTGTGATTTGCTCTGGTTTTATAAACAATTTCGTATTTTCAGATATTTTTTGATGACAACATTGAAAGTTCAAGTGGTCACTTGTATGGTCTCGGAGCACCGTTTTCAGTCAACGTCAACAACTTTCAAGACAATGGTGAGAACGGCAATTCGTCTTGATTCGGAGAATCAGCTTGCATGGTCAACCTCAACTTGATTTCCCATGTGTATCTGACGAGATTTGTTGAACAACTGTCATGAAACAAAGTGCTCTGTACAAAAATGTGAACAGTGTCTACAGACAAATGTCATGCCTTATTTTTATTTACTTTGAAAATCATTCTGTAAGTGATAGCAAGAGACTAATCAATTTGTGACAAAAATTATTTCATTTTAGTACATTATCCATAATCAAGAATTATTTATTCATTAAAATTTGCATGTAATATACTTGAAGCAACTGCACATTTTTTAGTGTAAGCTTGAAGAGCTGACCAATATAATTATATTTTATAAATAAAATTGGAATGGGTTAGATATAAAATTATTTTGATTGAGAGATTTATTAGTCAGTTTTTCAAGTGAAAACGAATATACAAATTGATCAATTATTTGTACATGTATTTTATACACATAGACTTAAGGACATATCTGTGTATTTTTTGTCTAAGACAATTTTTCTTTTGTTATAAGGATTAGTTTGATATCTATTGTTTTGTAAAGAAACGTAATAAAACAATAATTAGGAAATAATGAGTTCATAACTGACTTCAACCAACATAATCATTACTAGAAGCCACAGGAGTATCTATACAACAGTTACATAAGCTGAGTGTGAAACAGATTTTAGCAGAGTCAGCGAGTTGGACTCGCTTATGAAGAGTTCAGTAGTAGCAACATAGATTTAAAAAAAAATTGCGTTTTGCGTCTCTCTGAATTATACTTCTATGAGTAGAAAGCATAGATTAGGTATATAATATTAAAACAAATTATGTTACACTCTCTGGCTTGACCACCATCACCGATTTAAATCCTGACCATTCCAATATTTTGTCGAGAATTAGTCTCCAAATATAAAAATTTGTCTGTCCGTAGTTTAGAAGTTACAAGTATGTCGTTGCGGCATATATCCGGTAGGTACTGTTGGGATGCCTGCCGCCCATGCTAGCTACGCCACTGTGACTGAAAGCTTATAGGCCGATATCGATTGGCCTATAAGCATAAATAGGTATTAACCTATAACTTGCTGGGTTTGAGAGGATCTTTTGGCTGCCTATGCGACACAGCGGAAATAAAACGGCTTTTGTGGAAGGTGACTGAGATGACAGGCGATCACCCTTTCATAACCGGCGGTTTCAGGTCCATCTTCTTTCCGAAAAGAGCAGCTGGAGGTCACTCAAGAACGGCCTTCCCCAGGGTAGCATGCTTGCCCCGAGTTTAGTCAATATCTAAACAAACGACCTGCCTTTATCACCTAACACAAACGGGTACATTTACGCCGACGATCTGGCAGTAACCTCCCAAGCGCTGTCCTTCTAGATGAATGACACAACTAGATATGCATATCAGTTATTCCACGAGGAAAACGAGGTTGAAAGGAACCTTAGCAGAGCATTCCGGGCGTTAACTTGCTGTTTAACTAAGTATATAAATATTTCACGGAAGTCACTTACGCCGACTACTCGCGTCTACCAAACGTCACTGCAAGTTCTGCGGACGACCGGATTAGTCCTTTGGTTTTCGGCAGGCGAACACGCTGGTCTAGTTTAGGGTCGATCGAAACAAACAGGTTGTGGATACAATCCTAAATGACACATGTTAGATCATAACTGGGTTGTCTGTAACCTTCACCAGTAGGAAAGCTGATCCCCCGGTTGGTATTACTCCTCAGAGACGTGATCAGCTTCGCTTTTCGACTCGCTCGGATCGCGCGACCGATGTGATCGCCCTGTCCCTGTTCATCATGCCGTCTCTTACACCGAAGCCGAACTTAACAGTACAATATAGGTTCCCATCCGCTTGATCCGTTGAAAGCTGAGAGAGCTTTTTGTTGAAAGACTTGGCGGTGTGCACGTCTAATACCCTCCGGCCACGTAAGCCGCACATCCAGCATCAGTGGCAAAGCCTGTCCAGCAATGAAAGTCTGTAATATTATTTACAACGTTTGCAACATTAACGCTTTAACAGCATAAACGCCTTGTTAAAATTTAACGCTTCTCTTTTTCGCAATATGCAATTCTTGTATATATATAAATTTATTTCTATGATTTCGGATTATATATAATTTTTTATTGTTTTTAGACAAGTTTATTTTTTTTGTTATTGTTTGAGATAACAATATATCTCATAAATATAGATTATCACCTAAACACCACCATATTACAGTAAATAGTAATATCCGGTCGCGAAGGTACTGTACATTAATGTACCTACATAGATATCGAGTCTCCTACATTCGGCTGTAGGTATTAGGTATACTATTTTACGAATTTGTCGGTAACGCTATGTAATATTATTTCTTTGATAACGCGGAACGGAATGTTAAATCTAAGGTTAAATCCGATCCCTTTGTGCCAATTATCGGCTCGATTTTGCAACAAGATGAGTCTTTTCCTGTCTTGTCGCAGCCATTTTTCAATACGCTAATCGTATGGATCTGTATGTGCTAGGGCGAAAATGGACAAAGGGTGGACAAAGAAGAATTGATACTGACTGACATGTTTAATAACTGAAAGAGGAGGTTCTTTCCGCTCGTTCCCCTACATTTGTCGCATCGTTCTATATTTTATGTGATGTGTTTTCAGAATGCGCACAACGATTCAAAACGGATAAATTGAACATGAGACTGAGATAAATTTCTGTGCATTGTGTCGATATGCGCTTTAGTGCCTATCATCAATAACGTAACGTTATGCTGTCAATAGATAATGCCTATGTCTACTTGCTCACACTACGCCTAATACGTACTTAGTAGGAGAGACATGATACTGTTATTACACACTTTAGATATCATAAAAATAACTTACTAATACATTCTAATTTAGAACCACTGCGCTAAAAAATATTTACCTCCCATAAAAAGTCTCCAATTAGCTGGGCGAATTCCTCTCGGAAATAATTTTTCCTATGGGGCAAATGTTGATATGTCGAAAAAAAATTGTCATTTCCATACAAAAGTGTACGGCCGGCAATTTGTATGAAAATGTGGAATATGTTTAGAGCTCCTAGTTATACTCGTAGTTCCATATGGGTTTACTAGGTATCTGGTCCGGATCAAGGCGGATACAGTCAGGTTTCATGGTTGCGTATCCGGCAAAATTAGCCCAGGAGTCCGGCCTGCCCGGGTTTTTTTTTTTAAATTCTAACATATTTGAAAAGCCTGACAAAGGCTTTTCAAATATGTTAGAATTTAAAAATATTTTAGGCAAATATATGACGTGTTGATATAAAATGATATAAAACAAATTTTATAAAAAAGAAAAACCGGCCGTGCTAGTGCCGTGCTAGTCGGATTCGCGCACTAAAGGTTCCGTACTATTATCTATATTTTAGGGTTCAGTAGCCAAATGGCAAAAAACGGAACCCTTATGGATGCGTCATGTCTGTCTGTCCGTCCGTCCGTATGTCACAGCCACTTTATCCGAAACTATAAAAATTATACTGTTGAAACTTGGTAAGTAGATGTATTCTGTGAACCGTATTCAGATTTTCACACAAAAATAGAAAAAAAAAGAACAAAATTTTGGAGGTTCCCCATACTTAGAAATTTAAACCAAAAAATATTTTTTTACCACCCACACGTGTGGGGTTTCTATTGATAGGTCTTCAAAAATTATATTGAGGTTTCTAATATAATTTTTTTCTAAACTGGATAGTTTGCGCGAGAACTTCCAAAGTGGTAAAATGTGTGTCCTGCCCCCTGTAACTTCTAAAATAGAACGATAAATCTACCTAAAGAAAATATATGATGTACATTATGCGAACTTCCACCGAAAATTGGTTTGACCGTGATCTAGTAAGAAGTTTTTTCTATACGTCATATACGAAATAAATAAATAAAAGAAATAAATAAATAAATAAATATCGTAAACCGCAATTTACCTTTCATTCAATCAACATAACAAGAACTTTTATGAACCCTTCATGGGCGAGTCCGGCTTGCACTTGGCCGCTTTTTTTAAATTAATCTATACTGTCCCACAGCTTGGCAAAGGTCTCCCCCATAAGTTCCATGCCTCTTAATTCACGTTACATGCTCGTATTTCAGTCACGTCATCTATAAGTGTGCCAAATTTCATCTTATTCGGTCTAGTAGATTCGTAGAAAATCGGCTGTGACGACGGACAGACAGACAGAGTGATCCTATAATGGTTTCGTTTTGTCATTCGGTCGTACGGAACCATAACAAACAAAACAACAACAAATTGTCATTACAGTAACAACATTTTAAATAAAGTTGTTACTGTAATGACAAGATCACTGTGCCTCGTTGATGACAGACAGACAAAAGAATTTTCGGCCAGTCGAAACTGAGACGCTTCGCTCGCTCGGTTAATGAAATTACAAGGATGAAGGTCAGCCTCAAGTAAAGTCAAGTAGGGATCGTAAAAAATATGTTGTCTTGTGTCTCGCATGTTATCTTTACTGATGACAGCGAGTATTACTTACTAATTCTATTGGATTAAAAGGAGCACCGACGAGATAGCGTTAAATGTCAACTCGGTGTGAAAGTGTACAGTATGTAGCATATAACTACTCTACAGCCCGAATGGCAGTCGTCCGCGAAACGCCGCGAGGGTTGGCTGCGTCAGGAGTTTTCAGACCGCGCCGTCGCCACGCTCGCCGATAACTTCGTGTAGTGCCACAACTTCAAATTTTTAGTTTATTTCACAAATCGAGAAATGTGATCAGTTTTCGTGTTCGTTGTATTATTTTTTTATTTATGATTTTGTTTATTTAACAACATCCTGGAGAACGCCCAGTAAGTATTCACTTTACATTCTGAAACAAATAAATAATATAAGGCATTTTATGCGTTGATGCATTGATATATTTTTGGGTGCACAAATAAAATGTTTCGGCACAAAACGACATTACAAAATAAATATTCAGTCTCTGTGACGCGCGAAGCCGCATCCGACTCCGACGAGATTAATGGCACTATTTCTTTACAGAAATTACTTTTTGAAATGTCACTTATTTGGATAAAATATGATGTTTGCTACCAAGTTGCTACCTAAATTATTAAATAAATAAATGTGTCATGTATTGTATTGAAACATAGAAAAAATCCCAAAAATAGGATTTTTTTTCCCAATCCCAAAAAAATCCCTCCCCTAGCAAGAGCTTGGCACCTAATTAAAAAGGAAAAGCAGAAGAAGTATCGTAAAGTATTCAATTATCAACATCTAATATTTCTTCAAAGAGATGCGAGGTCGAGAAACATGTCGGATTTTATATATTTTTAAATTAATCTGAGATGTAATATAGGAATAGGGTCAACCCTATTATATTACTTTAATAAATATATATTAATATTTATTAAAGTAATATCTAATAAATAAATAAAAGAAGTGTACTTGTTACATTAGAATATAAGTAGAGAAGTATGAACAGAATATAAAAAAAACAACTTTATTTATTTTAATTATATGCTGTTATTTTCTGAATTATAAAAACTGATGCAAAAAGTAATATTAAATTTTAAAAATCCCCCCACACGATATTCGTCTGGACCGATTTTGATCAAACACACATTGTATTTTTTTTAGGTATCCATCTGGCTCATTTAGTTATACTTTGTATAGACGTAAAAAAGTTGTTAGTTGTCGCTGAAAATATCAAGTGATTCGCGATGAAACTTTTTCCGTATATAGCTTTTTTGCTATTTTATTAAGCTAAGTTTTAAAAATTTTTTTTGAAAATATTTTGATGTTACTATTTATTTTGATCTTTGAACTGTACTTCATATTTTTTTCATGCTAGTATTCCATGAAAAATAAGGCTAACTGCGAGACGAAAAAATAAACGTATTACGGTATTCTTCTGATGCACAGCGCCTTAAGGCAAGTGATTTCATGTTCTCGTAGATTTGTCCCACCTAACAGCCTTGCATAACCTTCTAATTCAAGTAAATACCTATGGAATTTCTATAAACATTATTTATGTAAGTAGTATACCTACGTTAAAAGCTATAAACATGTAGTATATGTTACAAATTTGAAAATTGAACACTGCTCGGGAGGAGAAGCAGGTGGTTCATTCAAAATTTTCTTACTATTCTCCCAGATCTACAAATAAAAAAATATTGTTTTCATACATTATACTCCGGTTAAAAACTGAATTTTTGGTAAAAATAATAAAAAAAACAACATATAGCGGCAATAAAAATCCAATATCTTACAAAAGGTTTTACAAGGATTTATTTAGGAGCCCTGTGTTCCGAGGTATAAACCTTATGGGACTCCGCTAACAGTATACGAAAAAATAACGCGTAGGTACTTAAATTTTAGGAATAGGTACATTTCTATTTTATTTCATAACTTTCTTCGAGTATTACATAAATACATACTATCACGATACACATATATTATCACGTCTTTTTCCCTTGCGGGTTAGACAGAGCCTAGGTCTATAAGACTTGAAGGCCACTTTTAGCTTTTCGGTGGGCATTAGACGGAAAACTAAATCAAAAAAGTGATAGGTTGCCTTGCGTCCGAGTGGGTTGCTAGCCGCATCGTTTATAACATGATTCCTCAGATTTTACCCATTCCCTTGATCGGTTTTTACGATCTGCGCGGGAAGGAACCAGCATGGAAGAGTATTCGTTTACTGCAAAAAATATTACATTGTTGATAATTTCGGGTTATCTGTTATTTTGATAATAATGTTAACGCTGTGTTATGGTGAAAGCCACTTCACGCAGAAAACAAGTAAAGTATTTATTTGTTACCCGACGACTGGTGCTTTCTTCCTTTTGATAGGAGTATACGACGCATAGTCTACGACCGCCTGCTACAACACTTGCTACGAGTACTCTAATGGCGTGTTTGCTACGAGTGCTACAACGAATTTATTAGACACACACGTCAAGCTACGCTGTCTGGGCTTGCTGTAGCCTGCTACGGACATTCTACGCGCTTAGTTCTACGCTTAGTAGTTGGAAACTTGAAAAGGGATTAATGTTGAACCCATCAGTTGTATTATTCTACTTAAGGAACCAAAAGACCCTTTCGAGGTTTCACATACAATAAATAAATCCGTCGAAACTTCGAAGTTCTATGATATTTGGATTTGTCACGGGGATTTGTTTATAAAGTTTTTCATAGTTTGACATCTGTTCGCTTCGCCTGTTACAAAAAACATTGTACCTACATATTTGCATATGCCATAATTTCATAATTAGAATTATACCTAAATAATTATAACTTATAATTGACCAGTTATATCGTACTTAAGTATATTTACTACCAGTCGATATAACTAGTCGACTTTAATTATTTGGTATACTATAATAAGAGAAACGACCAAATTTACACACAGCCTGTGCTACGCAACATGTGCATAATGAAATATTCATAACAAAAAGACAAAATTTCTTATGATCGTTCAATTAAAACATTGTAGTACTCGGCCAACAAAAAAATATTTTTTAACTATTTTAACAGCCGTATTAAGTGTAGGGTCGCGTGGTTTCCCGCAGAGTAGAATAGGACCACTCCTAGTCTTCCCACGGAGGTCGTAAGAGGCGACTTAGGAAATACAAGTTAAACAAAGCTCATAAACATCAATGAGACCTCTCCAAACCGTCTGGCAAGCGAGGAGAGTGTAGGCCAAATCCTCTGTCTGCTCTGGCCTCCGTGGCTCCGGCCAAGTATGGCTCCGGTAGTACAAAGAGGGTCATGCTCCTGCAGTAGAGACTAAAAAGACCTGATGATGATGATGATTATTAAGTTTATTAAATATCCTACTATACTACTATTTATATAAATGCGAAAGTTAGTATTACTAATGTACCATACATTAGTAATACTACAGACTTGGTGTTAGGTCTAACACCATACAAGAAGAGATGTTGCTGTTCCTGGCTTGAAGATAGTGGTGTAGATACAGAAGACCACATCACGGAGAAAGTAGTTTTTTGTTCCTTTTGGTATGATAGCTGGGTGTGACGGATGCTTTCTCGATGGCACTGTCGACGCGCTATAGCATTGCCGATCAATAGCTGTGTGTCTCATTGCGCTATCGATATATGTATCTCCATATATTTTAAGATTTTGAAGCTATTAGTATTATTAAAATAGCTGACATGCGACCTATTTGATGCAAGCCGCGGGGTCGCCGAAATGTGTGAGGTAAGCTCGTACAACTAATATTCTATTCTACTATTCAGAGGGGTAATGCAGCTAGCTTAATGGGTACCTTTGAGCCAAAAACGATTCGGGTGGCATTTTTTAACTTTAATTAAGATTTATTATACTTAATTAGGCTATACTATAATAAAGGCGTTACTTTTGGAAATGCGCATGCTTCGGGATGATGTGAACCAAACACGTGACGACCTCGGTGGCAAGTTGGAAGTCATGAATAATACCTTACACTCTTTTATGATAAGCGTTGATCAAAGGTTGGGAAAGAGCGAGAGCCGTATTGACAATTTGGAGGAGCGAATGACAGCATTGGAGGATCGCTGCGGGCAACAGTCAATTTCCAACACCGATAGTAATTCATTGCTTGCTAATATTGAGCAGCTCAAGGCTGATATAAACGATCGAGACCAGGAACTACTGCAAAATGATATCGAGATAACAGGCGTGGCGGAGATTATAGGAGAGAATGTCACTCATATAGCAATGACTTTGGCACAAAAAATAGGCGTGAACCTATTGGACACTGACATAGTCAGTGCAACACGCGTAGGGCGTGCACCGGAATCGGGGAGAGCCGGGGCGGAGAGAGCTGTGGAAGACAGGTCATCGAGGCGGCCGCGACCTATTGTGGTACGTCTTAATCGAAAGGCTCTACGAGACGATCTGCTGAAGGAGGCTCGCGTACGCCGTGGACTTACCACGGCTGGCACCAATTTACCTGAGCCGCATGGTCGGTTTTACATTAACGAGCGTTTGACCCGTACCAACCGACTTCTATTTAGGCAAGCCCGTGAAGCTGCAACCAGTAACAACTGGCGCTATACCTGGACAAGGGATGGGCGCATATATGCCCGTAGGAGTGCAGGCATCGATGTGCCCCGACACCGACTACGCACTGAAGCGGACTTGGTTCGTGTTTTTGGGCCTAAAGCCGTTTGAGACCATATATTCGCAATTTTCCGAGTGCACTCACCTTAAACATATATTTTTGGCCATAAATATTGTTTTTATATTTTTGTGTTCCCATATTGGTTATGTAGTAAAAACCTGTTATATGTATTTTATTAAATTAAGTTCGCATGTTAATTCTCTAATTGAATATTACTTGTGTCCGTTCAGAGTGCTAGTATTGTCAGAAATTAAATTACTTAATAATTATCTTATTATTGTTTGGTTAGTTACACTTATTTCAAATAAAAAGTCTGATTGCCTATATTTTAAATCACAAAGTGAAAGTGTAAATCAATTTGTCTATAGATGGTTGACACGAGTCGTAAATTTTAATGTATGGTTTGTATATCAATGTCTGTTGAATGAAAATAATTTTATTTATGAATCACCTTGCATTAGCATATTAGCTCATTTTATAAGTTATGTTTTTATTATATTCAGTTATCAGTTATTTTCTTATTTATATAAGCCTTACAATCTAGTGGTTATATACATGAGTACATACAGTAGCGGCGTCAGATATGTATGTGAAGCAGTAGTGCAAAAATTTAAAAACCAGGCTTCTTTGTTTGGTATTTTATATTCAATGGAGTTTATAACTGGATATATGTACTACTCAGAATTTTTTAATTACGTTTTAATTATTAATTGCAATAATGCGACCCTAATAGATGTTTCTTATATTTTTAATATTCTTTATACATATATTATCTTATTTTATGACTAATAGTTCTAAGTATTTAACGTTAGCGCTTTACAATCCAGGGTCGTTAAACACAAAACACGATGAGTTTCTCATAGCTACAAATCGTGTCAATGCTGACATAATAGCAATTAATGAAACTTGGCTCAAACAAGGTAGAGAGGCGGGCGCCCCAACAGTGCCTGGTTACAGACTGAAAAACATTCCCCGTCCTCTCCATATGTGCGATGGCAGAGGTGGGGGTGTCGCGTTTTATGTTAGGGAATATCAACGAGTGCGCTTCCTCAGCAGACCTAATACAAATATTGAGCAAATGTGGCTCACTACAAAGGTGAACGGTCGAAGTATAGTTATAGGCACTGCCTACAGACCTCAATGGGTAAAGGTTGACGAATTTATTGATGCATTGACCGAGTCAGTCCTGCAGTTTTCAAATTTTGACTACTTAATATTGCTTGGTGATTTCAATATTAATTTACTGGACAACAAAGACAGTGGAACACCAATGTTGACACAGTTCCTTCAATATTTCAATTTACAACAAGTGGTTGCGGAACCTACTCATTTTACCTCTTCTTCCCAAAAGTTGCTTGATGTCGTCTGTACTGATTGCCCAGTACGTGATGTACTAGTATCGAATGTCACAGGAGAAAGAGGTCATGCTATGATCAGCATCAATTTCTTACTTAAGAAAAATAAACCTATACCTAGAGTAATTACATATAGGCCTCTTAATAGTTTAGATTTTGATAGATTTGACCATGACCTTGGACTGGTTAAATGGGACTCAATAACTCAATTGAACACAATGGACTCGATGGTAGACATATTTAATACTCTCATATTGGGTCTTTTTGATTCTCATGCCCCGGAACGGTCTTTTAGAATTAAAAGTCCTTCATTACCTTGGATAACAGATACTATAAAGGAGATGATCAATCTACGCGATGAAGCACTCAAAAAGTATAGGCAAACTAAATCCGATGTTTGAAAATGCAATTCTTAATGCAAAACGTGCTTATCTTAATCATCATATTAACTCTCAGTATAAAGATAGCAAAGCCCTCTGGAAGAACCTAAAGGAAAAAGTACTATCTGATCCTTGCAAAAATAACTATTTACCTCCTATATTTAGCGACCCCGATATCATAAATAAACATTTCGTAAACTGTCCAGGTAATGGTGACATACCGTTGTCTTATTTAACGTTCTTTGAATGTCATCGCTTTTCAGATTCCGTTTTTAAATTTAAACCAGTCTCTGAGTCCGAGGTCCTTGGGTTTATAGGGTCAATTAAAACCAACGCTATTGGCAGTGACAGCATAAGTAGAGACATGATCATACTCACTCTGTCACATACACTTCCAATCATTACAGAAATCATTAATAAGTCTATCCTCACTGGCGTAGTTCCATGTTGTTGGAAGGAGTCCATCGTTAATCCAATCCCTAAAACTTCTGATCCATCTGAACTGGGAGATCTCAGGCCAATCAGTATTTTGCCATTCTTGTCAAAAATCCTAGAGAAAGCTGTATACGCGCAGCTTATTAAGTATGTTGAAGAACACAACATTCTTCCTGACTTGCAATCTGGTTTTCGCAAGGGTCGAGGTACAATAACTGCTTTATTAGACGTAACAGACAACATTCTGGCAGAACAAGATCTTGGTCACGGCACTATCTTGGCTCTACTTGATTTCTCTCGTGCATTTGATTGCATTAATAACTCTCTTCTTCTCTCTAAATTAGCATATTACGGTCTTGACAACCACGCTATCAAGTGGTTTGATAGTTATTTGAATGGAAGGTCACAAACTGTCAAACTGACCAGAGAACACGCTCCTCCATCATTTTCCTCACCAACTACAGTATCTCGCGGTGTACCACAGGGCTCTATTTTGGGCCCCTTACTGTTTATAATTTATTGCGCCGATGTCACGAGAGAAATCAAAAATTGCAGATATCACTGTTATGCTGATGATATTCAATTGTACATATCTGATGCTCCAAATAATATTCCTTCTGCACTGACCAGGATGAAGGAGGACTTAGACAGAGTAGCTGCTTGGTCTGCCAGAAATGCGCTGGTGCTTAACCCACAAAAGTGCAAGTTCATGGTTCTTGGTACCAACATACAAATAAAAACAATCTTGAGTACAAACCCTGTCCTCAATGTGCTTGGTCATAGTATTCAACGTGTGGATGAGGCCAGGAATCTTGGAATCACTTTTGACAGTCACTTGCGGTTTGAAAGTTATATATTGAGCCTTGCTCGGTCCTGCTTCTATCGCCTAAAGGTTTTATATAAATTGCGAAATCTACTCAGTGAAGAGGTTCGAGTCACCATGTGCGAGTCTCTAGTCTTATCTAAGCTTAACTACGGTGATGTAGTCTATGGTCCCAGATTGCTGCGCAGGACACAAAAAATAGTACAACGTGTTCAAAATGCTTGTTGTAGGTTTTGTTTCAAAGTACCTCTCCGTAGTCATGTCACACCCTTCATCAACAGTGCTGGTATGTTGAAAATGGACTCACGAAGACAAATGCATCTTGCATCACTTATGTTTGACGTTGTTCATTTCAGTAGACCGGAATATTTGTTTGGAAAATTAAGATTTAGACAGGCGCTGGGAACTGGCAAACTAAGGTCTACTCTTTCTCCTTTATTAGTGCAGAAACACAGAACCGTAGCCTTCACTGGCAGCTTCCGTTACCATGCGACAAAGTGTTGGAACAATCTCCCACCACCACTAAGACTACCTCAGTCCAAGTCACATTTCAAAAAACAATTGAAATCTATTCTCCTAGGTGAGCAGAGGAACTGATTGGTGAATGTGATTTTACCTCAGTATTTCTGCTTAACACAACCGGAAATATGTTATATATATATATTATTTTTATTATTTTAACAATGACGCATGGTAACTGATAGCTGAAAGCATATAAAGTTAACACCTTTTTATTTTATGTAATTTATTATAAACCAATTCTTTCGAATGCCTTTGCCAGTAAAAAGTTTCGTTGTGATTTAATGTTCATATGATTGAATTTAATTTTTAATTTAATTTTCAATTTTAATTTTCAATTTTTAATATTATTTAATTGGGGTTTTAATCTGTTTTAATTAAGTTTTTAATTCAATTTAATTAAGTTTTTAATTTAATATAATTTTTATTTTGATTTTGACTAACATTAATTTTATTTTGATTTAATTTTATAATGTGATTATAGTTCACATCACTATTATAATTAATTAACTATATATATAAATATATGAATTACCTACGTTTGAATAAACACAAGCCTTAATTAAAATTTTATAAGATCTGCACTTGCGTCTCCTCATTTCAGGCTGAAACTGAAAACCAGTGTGCCGTCTTTATGGCCAAGCACGCTGAGTTTTGGCCCTTTTTGCACTACTGCAGCACATACATATAGTTATTTTTATGTTTGATTTAGCTTAAGTTTTCTAATGTATAATAATGTAAGCATGTCTTTGTTTATGTCTTTTGTTGTGTGTGATGCAGTTTTCGTAAAATAAACGCTATCTATCTATCTATCTATCTATCTATCTTAATTTGATGTAATGACGATGAATTTTTGTTATACTTGAATAAACTAAAATATTTTATTATAATATCGTTGAGTTAGTATCCCATAACAAAAGTCTCGAACTTAGTGTGCGTTATTCCAGCCAGATTTTGTTGAAAATTTACGAAAATCGACATTGTAGTGCAGTAGATAATTAGATATAGAGCTTCTGTAAATGGTAAGCTAATTTTTAAATTTGGTAAGCGTATATTTTTTGAATTATTTGATAAAAACAGTTCCGGCTAGCGTAACGTTACCGTAGCCAGATCTTTTTTTGTTTTACTGGAATTTTGAAATAAAAGTTATGTAAATAATTAGATATCAATTTGGTATAAATGGTACAACTTAAATTGTATTTGTATTTGCTATGGTTGCGAAGATATTTGAAATCCTGCTGGGGTAACGGTTTGCTCAATTGCTGTATCTCGGAATTGACTAAGCGGATGATGATGATTTTTGCACAGAACATCTGGCTAATTAGTTATAGTTTATAGCGCAATAAAGGAATTCACAGTAATTAACCGTTTAGAAGTTATTTTCATTAAATAGAAATATGCTTTAATAGGTCCTAGCACTTCCAATAAGCGCTCCAAAGACTAACTTTAAACGTTATTATATAGTGAAATACTGTCTATAAATGGTACCAAAGTTTCATTAGTATTCTATACGTAATTAAAAAGTTATGATGAATCTTCGATTTGTTTCGGCCATGGCGCGCGGCGGAGTTATTTTACGACCGATTAACCGAGTTTCCTGTACGAGTGGTCACATAATCTTTTGTAAATAATTAGATATATATGTCAATTTAATACCTAATAAATTTCAGACTTGTAGATTAATTAATTAACGAAATAATTGAAAAAATGATGTTCGCGTGGTAACCCGACCAAATCTAGAATGTTATGAAAAAGCGGCCGCGCCATACATTATACCAACCTTCTTAAACTTACTAGATAATTTCATACTCGTACGTGTTTTGTACAGACGAGCTACATAAGTGATATAATAAAAATTAGTTATAACTAATATTATATTAATATAAAACATTTTCGTATCTTTAGATAGAATACTGTTGACTAGCTCCGTGGCGCAGCGGTCAACATGCCAGCCTGCGACACGGAGTGACCGGGTTCGATCCCCGGCCAGGTCAAAATGGAAAATGATCTTTTTCAGATTGGCCTGGATCTTGGATGTGTATCTATATATGTATTTGTTATAAAATATAGTATCGTTGAGTTAGTATCCCATAACACAAGTCTCGAACTTATTTTGGGGCTAGCTCAATCTGAGTGATTTGTCCGAAAAAGGTAAGTAAGTTTATAAATTAGCTTCAAAAATAATCACAGGTTTTTTCTTATGGACCAATATGCAACGTCGCATGCTTATCTAAAATTAAAAAGAAAGAATTTATAAATACCTATATCTTTTTTATGTTATCGTTCCGAATAAGTTAAAGTAAAATACTTGTAGTCATATATAAAGTTTTATTGTATAAAATCACAGATCAATAATAATAAAATGTAATAACATCACAGTGTAGTATGTACTTACATATTTTATCTACAGTAAGTATCTACTTCCCATTGCTTTCTGTAATCTGATTAAAAAAATCACAAATGTCTTAGACTAGCTGTTGCCCGCGACTTCGTAGTATGATTAATTAGTATAGATGAATTTTCCCCGTTTTCAAAACATTTTTTATTGATGCTTCGCTCCTATTGGTCGCAGCGTGATGTTTTATAGCCTAAAACCTTCCTCAATAAATGGACTATCCAACACAAAAAGAATTTTCGAATTTGAACCAGTAGTTCCTGAGATTAGCGCGTTCAAACAAACAAACAAACTCTTCAGCTTTATAATATTAGTATAGATAAAGATAGCCGTATTCTTAAGTTACGTTTTTAGTATAAAAATCAAAATACAATATTATAAATAAACGACATAACAATGCAGTTTACTTCTTAGGATACGTACTTTTTGAAACAGTACAAGCTAAAGCTTTGTTTTATAGTAAACACTAGCTTCCGCGGCTCCGCCCTCGTTAATGTCGATCCCACGGGAATAGTACTTTTTCCCGGGATAAAAGGTAGTCTATGTCCTTCTCTGTACTCCAGAGAACCTGTATACAAAATTTCATAGAGATCGGTTCAGTAATTACGGCGTGAAAGCTTAACAAACAAACAAACTCACTTTCGCATTTATAATATTAGTAAGGATAACGCAGACTAACTACGAGTAAATTATCAAGATGCTTCCACTACTAACTGCTAAGCTGTAACTGGTAGCTAGTAGCTATTTTAAAATAAATGTACCTACTTTTTAAAAATAGCTCGTCTGTACAAACCGCGTATGTATTATCCTGTAAGTTTTAGAAGGTTGGTATAATGTATTGCGCGGCCGCTTTTTTATAACATTCTAGATTTGGTTGGGTAACCACGCGAACATCATTTTTTTCAATTATTTCGTTAATTAATTAATTTACAGGTCTGAAATTTAGCAGGTATTAAATTGACATGTATATCTAATTATTTACAAAAGATTCAGTGACCACTCGTACGGGAAACTCGGTTAATCGGTCGTTAAATAACTCCGCCGCGCGCCATGGCCGAAACAAATCGAAGATTCATCATAACTTTTTAATTACGTATAGGATACTAATGAAACTTCGGTACCATTTATAGACAGTATTTCACTATATAATGACGTTTCAAGTTAGTCTTTGGAGCGCTTATTGGAAGTGATAGGACCTATTAAAGCATATTTCTATTTAATAAAAATAACTTCAAAACGGTTAATTACTATGAATTCCTTTATTATGCTATAAACTATAACTAATTAGCCAGATGTTCTGTGCAAAAATCATCATCATCCGCTTAGTCAATTCCGAGATACAGCAATTGAGCAAACCGTTACCCCAGCAGAATTTCAAATATCTTCGCAACCATAGCAAATACAAATACAATTTAAGTTGTACCATTTATACCAAATTGATATCTAATTATTTACATAACTTTTATTTCAAAATTCCCGTAAAACAAAAAAAGATCTGGCTACGGTAACGTTACGCTAGCCGGAACTGTTTTTATCAAATAATTCAAAAAATATACGCTTACCAAATTTAAAAATTAGCTTACCATTTACAGAAGCTCTATATCTAATTATCTACTGCACTACAATGTCGATTTTCGACAATTTTCAACAAAATCTGGCTGGCGTAACGGACACCGAACTTACTTTGGGGCTAGCTCAATCTGTGTGATGTGTCCGTATATATTTATTTACTAGTTGTTGCCCGCAACTTCGTCCGCGTTTATAACGATTCTTAATGTTATGGCGTCTTAGCTGCTGGTCGTAAAATTATTTATTTTGGATGCGATGATGACTAACGATTTGCCTGACGTAATCTATACCACACTTTACCGTTCATCGTTAAAAAACTAACGTTTTATGTTGGTCCATGGAATAAAAACATTCCAAGGACGAGTAATACTCCCGTTTCATACAAAAAGGCTTGTTATTCATGTTATTATAATATATCATCTCATCTATTGATTTTTATTACTTGCCTCGATATTTCATGATACTAGGTCAACGGGTGTGCCTTACCCTATTTATTTAATTTCCATGCAAATGTGCTAAATTATGTAAATTATAGGACAAAAATGCCCGTATCATTTAATGCGATTATTTATAATTTCTTGAGCTCTTCACTGCTGCTCCTAACATAAAAGCTGATATTGTGCTGTTTGCCGATGACACATCTCTGATATTCAAAATGGACCGCCATAGCGATGATACTAGTGCGGCGAATAGTACCTTGTCTACAACTTCAAATATGGGCTAAAAAGAAAAATAAAATACGGATAATGAGGTCGGGAAGTGGGAGCCTTTAAGGGTAAAAAACGGTTTATCTCGATTTCAGGCAAAACTACAAGTTGTGTGGAAAAAACGATATATGGCAATGATGTGGGTAATAACAAGTTCTACTCCTTTTTGCACCTACCCTCAAAATGTATATGAAAAATTTAAATAACCATGAGTTTAGATTTTTATTTTTATCTTTTACAAAAAAAAAACATTTACTTTTGTTTCTTTATTCAAAAGAAATTTAGTAAAAACTTACCTTTCTATACCTCAAACACAGTGTAATTTTTCTGATATAAAATATTTATAGGTAAGTTCAACTTTTTTTTCACTGAAATATTGAAAAAGTACTCTAATTTATAACTGAAATATCTGACGACAAAATATCTGCTATTTTTAAACGTTGGTAAGCTTTTTGTACGTTATAATCTGGACTTTCTGACGGTGTGAAAACAATATATATTACTATGGTAAATGTTATCAGAAAATGCAAAGGAACGAAACAAAAAAAAATTTTCATTATGTACAAAATTATGAGCTTTTTATTGAAATTTACACATTAATTACTCGAAAAACGTAAGATTCCGTGTAACATTGATGACAAAGAAAATGCAAATAAAAAATATACTACTACTAGCTGCCCCGGCGAACTTCGTTTCGCCATAAGTTAAAAACTATCCTATCTCTCAAGTTGGATCGAACTGCACATGGTGTGCGAATTTTATTATAATCGGTTAAGTGGTTTAGGAGTCCATTGAGGACAAACATTGTGACACGAGATTTATATATATTAAGATAATTAACAACCAAATTAGTTAACATGACATCTTAAGTTTTTAGAGTAATTAAATTGTAATAAGTAGTTCAAAATTGTACATAATGATAAAAAAATATTTCATGTTCGAGTTTATTTTGTTTCTTTGTTTCGTTTGCTTTGCATTTTCAAAGAACATTTACCATGGTAATGTATAATTTTTATTACACCATCAGAAAATAGAGATTTCAACTAACAAAAGGCCCACCTTTTTTAAAAAGCAGTTATTTTTATTTCAGAATTTTCGATTGAAAGTTACGGTGCTTTTTCGATATTTAAGTCTAAACAGAAAAAAAAATCAAGATTATTATTACATTAACATGACTCTCTCTCATGACAACACGATAGGTTTCCAATCATTCATTTCTTTTGGTAAAAGACGTTATCAAAATAAACGATTTAATCAATTTCTAGGCAACATATATTAAGAAAAGTTATTTTCGTTTTTACTATAAAAGAAATTTAAATTAATCCTGGACCAATTCTGCAACAATCTCGTATAGCCAACTTTATAATTAGTAAGCTGAGTTTTAAAAAAATGCTTAGGATAATATAGACAAAACCTAGGCCTATACCCAGCTGTGGGTCGAGGAAAGCTGACGATGATGATGAACTTAACTACTTACTTTCAAATAAAATTAAGGAGTGATTAATCGTATAAAACAACTGATAGACTATGTTACAAGTAAAACAACGGATGAAAGTAGATCTGTGGTTGGTAGAGCTTACCAGATTTTGCGGCTGCGTTCGCATTACTGCGAATCCCTCGAGAACAGTATTTTTATCTGGATTAAAACCTGAAAGGCTCTATCTATCTAACAAGCAAATATACAAACTCACTTTCGAATTTATAATATTAGTAAGGATCCTATTCTTGATCCATCAGGCCAGGCAATTAACTGCTGATGCGCAGTACTGCTGATAGGATTACTCCGTGGTTCTTGATGTTCAAGAACTCTTCCATAGTATACTTGTATATGCAACACCTAGACAGCTGAATGGGTTAAAGTATCTTTATTCTCATTCTGTTCTTAACCCACATAGACTGAGACGGTAAATACAGCAGAAAACAGACAACAATTATAATGGGAGCCCTGACTGGACATTTTAAAAATAACAGTCACCTCTTTTAACTGAACATTTTCGAAAGCCTATGTAGAGTATGTGAGGAATCGGAGGAGACAATGAGACACGTTTTGTGTCTATGTAACCCGTTGGTTGGTAAGCGTTTGGATTTCTTAGGATCAGCTTATCCCGAGCTAGAGGACTACAGGCACTACGCACTGGGCGATGTTCTGAAGCTCATGCAGTTCTTCTTCGGAATACACCCTATAGGCGAGTAAGGCATAGGGTAAGTACAAAATAAGCCAAAGGTTAGGCGTGCTTCCGATTCTGAATCGGCCCCATTGAAGATAACATAAGATCCCACATAAAGTACGATGAAAATAGAGATGATTTAACAAATTAACTTAAACTAACATGTTTGGAGACTTTAGCTTTAAACTAATAATATCTATGTTAATCAAGAAAAACAGTCACTAAGTCATATAAATTACCGGAACGTCTGTATTAACGCCAGATCTCGCATTGCTGATCCTGAACAAACATTTTCTCGCCCTTTTGAAGATACGAGTACAACCGCCGAAGCGTTCGTGCGAGACAATTGCTGTACAAGTTGTGTGATAGGTGGCTTAGCTATAACTATAATATAGCTTGGTTCTGAGAAAAGCAGGTAGTTAAGTCACATTATAGGACGTGGATGAACAATAGGTGTCCCAAAAAATCCTTTTATTAACGAATACGCTCTAAATTAAATCACTTAATCAGTTTTCTTTTCTCGTGTTTATTAATTTATTATAACACCTTACGTTTAAAAAGCTTTAGAGTTGTCATAATTATTTAATTTAAATGTGTTTCTACGAGTATCACGTAAACATTAGAAAACGTTATGCATACCCTCTAATTATGTTGGAATAGTGTCAAATCAATTATATAAAAATCGTGTCATTACAATCAAAGAAACCTGTGCCGAGTTGTATCAATATATCAGTCCACTTGCATACTCTTGCGCGTGGGAGCGAACGTATTATATGTTTCAGAAATTGATAAACTATATTGCTAGAGACGACTCTCGAGAATTAAAAATGATTTCTATAATATTTAAATTAAAGCACTAATTAAAGTTTAGAAAAATCATTACAGTTTTCATGAGCCACGTCTAAAAGTTACTTTCGTAATTATCCTACTTACGAATTGTCTTACAAACAGGCTTCTAGCCTTTCAGCCTCCCAAACAAGCCGGTTTCCGGAAAGGACAACACCACCATAGACCACATCCATACGCTGCGGCAGGATATACAGAAGACTAGAATGTAAGTATATCCGGCCACTATGTTCAGCGTTTGTGAACTATGAGGAAGTCTTTGTTACGATTGAAACATGGGCCGTACAGCCTGTCCAGCGATTCTGCATCGATTATCAGTATATCGGAGTGCTGAAGTGCTTATACAGCAATGCCACTACTGAGAGATGTGAGACAGCGAAACGTATCTCCGATACTGTGTACCGCTTCTCTGGGATATGCCTTCCAAATGCTGGAACGGAAAGAAATTGGCCTTAATATGAACGACGAGTGTATTACTCACCTTTGATTTGCTCATTACATTATTATGATGCCGGAATCGCTGGGGGACCTATTATGCTCAATTACTTTAATAAATTTTACCAACAAGTGACCCTTAAATGACCATACAAAAGACGAAAATAACGTAGAATTACTATTTTGCGCCTTCACCCTTGTCTTTTGGGAGCTTCATCGTTGAAGTGGTTGGTTAATACATCTTCCAGGGTCAGTTGATCTTGTTTTGAAGTTCCAGCTTCAACGTCGAATTCTTCCGACCAACTCGACTCTGTAGGGCAGCGTTTGAAACGTTCAAGAGTGTGAAATATATCACTATCCAAAGTAGAAAATATTCGACCAACGTGTTCTCGTGTTAGGCTACGATCAGCAGCTTAGGCTGTGCGTTGATCCATCAGTCAGTCAGTAATTCAGGACAAATCATTTTATAAGTTTAGATTATTCATCAAATCAAGTCATATTTATTTGCTGTAAAAGTGGTTACATAAGGTGTTTGTTACAGTTTAAGACCACACTTTTAACCTATCTAGGCATGCAAATATTAACAAATCATAAAGTTAATTACATATTTAAAATTAAAAATATTTATTCCTATTTTCAATTTATCACTATTATTATGTCATATTAATTTGAATTTATTAGTCATTTTTAAATATATGTGTCATAACTACTTATGCCTCTAAATATTCGTGTATAGAGTAAAAACATTTATCTATTAGGAGACAACGCAACTTGTTTTTAAAAGCTGGCAACGGTAAGTCTTTTATTTCTTCCGCCAGCTTGTATGCTATTATAAATACGAACTGCCATCGGATAGCTACTTTGGTCATACAAAGTTGTAGATATATTTGGCAATAATAGCTTATTAGGGAATCTGCCACGATAATGAGTACCTAATAACATCACAATTTCGTTGAAATATTTCTGCGTGCAATTTTACAAAGTGACAGATTTCATAAAGGTATATGGATGGTAGTGTCAATACTTTGAGTTTTATAAAGTGTGATTTACAGCTAGTTCTCTGAGGTATCATACATATAGACCTATTCTACTCTGCCGGATACCACACGGCTAGCTCGTTAATATAAATTTCCTTATAAAATTTGAGCGTCTAGTCAGTCAAACAAGTTTTTTTCAAATTACTATTTATTATATTATATTATTTATATCAATTTACTCTACCGTTAATTCAATGTTACAGGTGCGACTTTCAATGTTACAGGCGCGAACATTTCATAATCACACGGTTTATTCTACAACAGCAACTTATAATGCCGTAAGTAATTATACTAATTGGATAAAAGTGTATCAATTAAATTTCTGAAGAAAAGGTAGCTGAGTGGCCTAATAAAATTAGTGTACAAAATAAGAAACCCCATACGTGTAATTTTAATTGAGTTATAACAGCAAAGTTATATTCAACCAGTCAGTGAGTATAGGTACAATATTTGTTAGTTTATATTGGACATCGACAGATTCTTGAAAATCGATTAGAAAAGGCTAGGCTTCGTAATGAACATTGGAATCTTACTTCTTACTACTATTATAAACGCGAAAGTTTGTGAGTATGGATGAATGGGTATTTGTTACTCTTTCACGCCTAACTGTTGAACGGATTTTGACGAAATTTTGCACACAGGTTATCACCCGGATTAACAAATCTTAAGTTACAAAATGAGATCTCTTACGGAAATAATTCGATTTACAGGATTATTTATAAAAAGTTTATTAGATTTTCTCAAATATTATACGTCATAATATTTTATTCAAACGATTGTAGGTAAAAAATGGAATAATTTTGTTTTAACAAATACAACATTGATCATTCGAATAACTATAAGATTATACTTTGAGACACTTTTTTTGACTTTTTTGACTTTCCCATACAAATCGACCGGGCGGCCGAACATTTTTCATGAACATTCATGAAAACGTCAATTTTTTTTGAGTTCCCAGCATTGGTCCCATCGGAAAAGATATTCATATCGACGGGCTGCATCACCCCCGTAAGAGTTCAGAACGATAAAAATTTCACCATGTACATTTATTACAGAATATTTTTTTTTTGGCACGTTGTTATATAATGCTCGAACAGTAATGATAGATATCATGAATACGATTTTGTTGTATCGGAGTTCGCTAAGTGGATTAAATGCATTGTTGCTATTTAGAACTCGGTCGAATATTGTCGTCTTCGCGAGACCGTTTATTTTCGGTGTTAGAGCGTCGAGAGCGTTGACTCAGTAAGATTACGATTTAAATATAGGCGGGGGCGAGTTGCCAAATCATTGGGGAAAACGTACGGCCCAGTGTGCTCACAGTTCCACCGAATTTCCAAATGTTTCGCGACGGGAAATTACATTTATTCCGACGGGTAACTATTGAATTTACGAGGCGAGTTATCAGAGCTTCGTTTTTTGGTTAGGATTTATATGAAGGAGCCATTACAACGCAATCAAATTAAATCTGTCGTCAGTGAACTGAAAATCGAAATTTTCACGGCAAATATTGCGAGTAAGAACGGGTATTACGAATACCTGGATTTAGATATGATAATAGTGTTTGTTTGTTACTTTTTGTCACGACACCGTTGCACGAATGGTTTGTATTAACTGCATGCGGACCACACGTAATCCACAAATTACGATTTATATCTGGATTGAAGTAACAGTATGATTAATACCTACCTATATTATAATTTTTAACAACAGAAAGCATAGTCTTAGAAAGATTACTTGAATAGACAGAAATTATTAATTCATTGAATTAGAATTATTCCATTAACGATATGAAAATACCTACATAACTGAAAAAGTATTGAATTCAAGAAATTCAAACCAGGCAGCAAAAACTATTTTGATATTTTTTTAAATTTTGTAAGTACCATAGATATTGTAATTTCATTTAGTACTATAAAATGCTTGGTGATTGCGACTTTAAACCAACTAAAAAAAATTTGAAATACTTCAGTGACAAGATTATGGCTATTTTATAGTTATTTTACAGTTGGATGCAGTGATAATATGAAATATTTACCACCCGAACAAATGCTACTGTTTATTTTCTTAGTACTAATCCAAATATTCTTATCTCTTTGGAATCATACGACAATTAACCAGTAGAAACAAACAAACAGACAATAAAAACTGTCCTTCTTAAATACAGATAGATACTGATTGATAGATTAATTTAGATAAAATAAACGCCAGTTACGTCTACTTATTAGTATTACAAAAAAGCTTATCAAAAAAGTCGTTCGTCTAGTTACAAGACCTTTTCAATAAATTATTTCCGTACCGTATCAAACAGTATCGCGACAAGACTAATAATCACATTATACCTGGAGGGAAGACGTAAGGTGGTGAAAGTTGTAGGTATATAGGCCCCTTCTACTTTCCCTCACACATGCTAGGTCAGGTGTACCCTAAAAGATTTATAGCCCTGGTTATCTCCGCTCGTTTCCGTTCCAAGGTCCCTATTGGCTATCTCAAACGTTCGGTTCGTCTCGTAGATAGGAACTATTGAGGCTCGCAGCTTAGTTGGCATTATGATGAACGCCGCTACACGCGTTGCGATTTAGCAAAAACTTATACAAAAAGAAAACGAAAATATTGCTTTTTAAACTGTGTGATCTCAAAGTGAGACAAATAAGGCTATTTATATTCAGTTTTTTGCCACCAAATTCTTAGTCGATCGAAAAAAAAAAATATGGTTTCATAGTCATAAAAATAATGCGATCATCATCGAGATCAGTAACAAAAGTAATATTTCTTTTATTTGCGAAATATAACTGATACAGAGTTTGTGTAGGTTCTTTTATCATAAATTTTAATAGCACCATATTCAAAACCGGTAGTATCTAGAGTTTTGTTGTTTTATTGCATTGAAGAAGGAATACTGTTGCGTTCTGGAAGGATTACTGCATTCTCCGATCAACCCCAGAATCACAGCAAGGAAAAACAGTAAACACTAACCTGGATCACGATGGACAGGACTCTGGACAAGGATTCGCCTGCGACGGGACTTCGTGTCGACCGGCTGGCGATCTTTGTGTTTGAACTGCGTTATTTTCTTACTGCCTACACTAGTGGTACACCATCACATACACGCGATGAAGATTTAGGGTTGTTTTGGCCAGCAAAAGTCCTTAGAAGTCGTTATTTTTTGGAAATTATATCAGCGCACGGGCGCGCTCAACAGGACTCGATCGCCATATTTTTTTGACTCTCCGGGCAACCAATCACAGGCCACCGACGGCGAAAAAGGAAATATGTAGGGGGGAACGGAAGCAGGACACAGATAGGTAATTTTATTTGGGTTTCTAAAGTTAATGCTTACACATTTTCCCCCACCTGAAATCCACAAGGGTTTCACAGAGAATGCAAATTGAAAGATATAAAACAAAAGCAATAGCTACGCACTATTGCAAGAATATCTAGAAATATTATTTTCGAAAGATAAAGTAATAAATAAGTTTTAACTAGCCTAAGGATAGTGTGTATTTATGTGTTAGTTATTTATGAAAAAAAAAAAAAAATTTTAATTAATTGGTAAGGGACAAACCTTTACAACCGGCCTACGAAAGGTCTTTCCGTTAGCAGTTCGGAAAGTAACTATTCTGACTACTTGATCCGAACCAGCATGCACTTGCACAATACGTGCCAACTTCCAGAACATCGGCGGAAGATTAGGTTCGTTAACTATGACTAAGTAATCTATTTTAATATTTGGTTCATGTACGAACCTTTTGTTCTTTCGTTGTAATGTATGAAGATAATCACGCTGCCATACGCGCCAAAATCTCTGGGTAATTTTCTTAAGCATGACCCAACGAGAGCGCGGACACGAAATAAAACATCTAACACACTTCGACAGCACGGTACGTATCAGAAGTCTCAATCCAATTATCCAAAACTGGCGTTGAATAAGAGATTGTAAGGTTCGAGGTCCACCATGCAAATATTTTTTATGAAAATGTTTTATTATAATTTTAGATATTGGACATTGTTTATGTAACAAAAAAGGGTGTAACGCAGATGGTGACAGATTAGCCTCATCGATGCGTTCCCCCACCCGCACGATCCCATCATCGTCCAGGAAAGGTAAAAGTTTTTGAATGGATTTTACACATGGTTCATTATCTCGCACTCGACTGACTTCGGAAGACATATAATGATACGGACTCAATTTAACTAACACTTTGGTTGACTTCTCGAGTTCAGTACTACTAAGAAATGAAAGAATTCGATTTTGCCTTGCAACTCTCGAATTTGAAATAAATCGAATACACCATGCTACAATTCTTAGAATTTTTGTAAAAAAGGAATGTCTGGCAATTAAGTCCAGAAGTGGGTTTCTCACATCAATCACGTGAAGACTTTTAGTTTCTAGTGGTTTGAGCTCGGGTAAGTCTTCTTTTGGAAGTAGAACCCGTTTGTTAGGCCATTGACTAGGTAAATCCTGTAGCCAAGAAGGACCTTTCCACCACAGAGGATGGTCTATAAGCTCTGGACAGGATACTCCGCGACTACAACAGTCGGCCGGGTTATCCTTAGACGAAACATAATACCAATGATCGGTACTAATCAAATCAGTTGCTTGAATGACACGATTGGCTACATACATTTTTAACAAATGAGGAGCGGCCATGACAAGGTAGTGCTGCTGTCTGAATAAGCTCGAATAGAATTAATAGTTATATGGTCTTTAAGCAAATTATACATGTGCGATAGAACTTTTGCCAGAAGCACCGCTGCGCTTAGCTCGAGTCTATTTACCGTGATAGGTTTTAAAGGAGCTACTCTAGATTTTCCAATCAGTAAACTAGTCGCAGAAGAAATTCTGGGCTCATTAGTAACCACACAAATATACACACAACAACCATAGCCTTTCAGAGAACCATCACAGAAACCTACCAAGTGTACTTCCATCGGATTGGAAGGTATAACCAGCCGCGGAAGAGAAATTTTTTGTAAATCAGACAAATTGGCCGCTACTAAATGCCATTGTTTGGTTAAATGTTTTGGAATAGTCTCATCCCACGATAAATTTAACCGCCATATTTCTTGCAACAGCGATTTTGCTGCAAAGACTACTGGGCATATCCAACCGAGTGGATCGAAAATGCGGGCTACTAAAGAGAGTATGGATCTTTTAGTAAATTTGACTTCGAACGAGTCTGAAAAGGCATATGAAAAAGAATCATTAATGGGATTCCATCGTATCCCTAATATTTTGACAAACTCAGTTCCCGATTCATCGAAGGATTTGGAACTTTGACAAAATTCAGGAGGAACATCCTTAAGAAGACGAGGATCGTTGGTAGTCCATTTACGAAGTTCAAAGTTAGCCTTTGCCAACAAAGATGTGATATCAGCCTTCAATTTGATCGCCTCTTCAAGGGAAGAGCCGCCAGTTGTGACATCGTTCATAAATGTCTCCTGGGTGATAACCTGAGCTACACGACTTGAGTACTCAGAACCATGATCTTCAACAAGTTGATGAAGTGTTCGAATGGCTAAATAAGGTGAACTACTAACTCCGTACGTGACTGTCTTAAGTTCGTACTCCTTTAAGATCTCAGTTGGATCATTACGTCAAAGCACGTGTTGGTAATGCCTTTCCTCGGGTCTTATCAATATTTGCCGATACATACGACGGATGTCGGCAGTAAAAACTATTTTGTGAAGTCTAAATTTTGTCACTAAATCGACAATATCCACTTGCAGCTTAGGACCCACATGAACAATATTATTGAGTGACAGATTATTCGAGGTCCGACTACTAGCATCGAAGACTACTCGTAAACGTGTCGTTGTACTATCGGGTCGTATTACACAATGGTGAGGAATAATATAACGGTCAGTAGACAAAGATTCAGCAGGCTGCATATGTCCCAGATCTTCGTACTGCTGCATAAATTCCTTATATTCCGTTTTCAACTCAGTCTGGCTGGCAAGACGCTTTTCCAAGTTGAGAAAACGGTTAAGAGCCTGATGATATGATTCTCCTAAGGCTGGAGTATCATCTTTAAGCATAATTGGTACAACATAACGACCTTCGGAGGTACGATATGTGCCATTTTTATATTTTTGTTCACATATTTATATTTTTGTTCACATATTTCATCCTCAGGACCGGAAATTTTACATTTCGGCGGTTCTTCGGATTCCCAAAAACGTTGAACGATCTCATCGAGCGCACAAGAAGACGCGATGAGTGACGTAACGGGTGTGGCTGGAGTTTGAGCCACCACGTTTTGAAGAAACTGGCCACTTATCACCCAGCCGAATACACTAGACAGTGCACATGGAAAACCAGGACCTGGGCTATAACGTGAACCAGTATATATCTGGTCAAAACAGTCTACTCCTAACAACAGATCGATCGGACCCGATTTATTAAAATCTTGGTCGGCGAGATCCAGATGTTTAAACTTTTCCTTGACAACCGACGGTAACGAAGTTGAAGGAATCATTGAAGTGATTTTAGGCAAAACCACTAATGGTATATCGAATTGGGGCGAGTCATTTGACCTAGGCACAATAGAGCCAAACGTATAACCTTTAATATTACAAACATAATTTTGACCGAGACCGGTTACATTTAAATTACACTTTTTTATATGTAAACCTAACTGTCGCGCACAGCTACTTGTAATGAAAGAGTCCATTGAGCCACTATCTATGATTACACGAGCATACTGCAATGAACCATCCACTCTTCTCAACCGAACCACTGCTGAACCAATAATTTTGGTACTCATAGGTGTCTTTGACATGTTTGGCTGAGTTGCACAAGTTAGGGAAGTGCTCACTTTTATGTTCTTCATGTAATAATGTGTTATGTTTTGAGTTACAAATGAAACACGTGGACTTAGACTTGCAGTCTGCACTAGTGTGACCGGGCCTTAAGCAGTTTTGACATAATTGTAACTCTTTAACTAATTGTTGTCGCTGTCCTATATTCATAGAATGCAATTGACCACAGCGATATATTTAATGATTTTCATGACAATACACACAAACAGCCTGATTAGGTTTATTATTATTTGAGTTCCTAGAAGCAAGTAAGGAAGAATTTGATTGCCGAGAAAAGTTATCTTTCTTTGTGTTATTGCGGTTTTGTTTATTTGTAGAATTGAATGACTGTAAATTGCTAGGTTGACAAACCTTTAATACTTTTATATAATTCTGTAAATAAACAACCAAGTTATTAAATTTGGGAATTTCTTCGGTATTTTGTAATTCAAACCTTTTCCTAGTTTCTGTATCAAGAGGCCGAGATGCTATATAAAATAAAAGAAATTCACTTAAATCATCAATATTTAACCCGCGCAATGCACTAACACATTCATAAAGTGTGTTGGTTAATTGTGATAAGTTTGATAATGATGGCCGTTGGATCGGATTTAATTTTATTATTTTTTCTAAATAAGCAGTGGCTAAAATACGTTTATTATCATACCTGTCTAGTAACGCTGCATAAACAACAGAATAATTAGCTGATGTTATAGGAACACCCTTAGCTAGTGTCAGAGCATACCCAGACAGACATGACAGCAAATAGTAAAATTTCTCTGTGTCCGACAACGAAACATTATTATGCACAAGTGACGTATAACTGTCTTTAAACATCTGCCAGTTTTCTATATTACCATCAAACTTAGCTATTTGCAATTTAGGTAATTTCACTTGCGAGCTGGAATGCGCATGACCTTGACACAGTTCCGAGCGCGATCTCGCACCGACGGCGTTTACGTCGAGGGAATCGGCAAACTCAATGACAAAATAGTATAACTCGTCAAATGACAACAAAGCATTATTATCGATAATAAACTGAGGATTTAGTTTAAGTTGCAACTGGTTTACACGATCGTTGCATTCCAAGAAATTATCACGAATTTTATCAATCCTTTTATACCTAGCTCGAAAGGATGCTAATTTAGTTTTATTTTCTTTCGTAATTTTTGCTAAGTCATAAAGTATCTGCATATTTTTAAACTCATATTCACGTTTTTTAATGGTGGACATTAATTCTCCTTCCGCCATGTTTTGGTAGGCACTAATTGTGAAAAGTACGAGTAATGTAGGTAAGTAGCAAAAGTTTAAATGGAAACTGAGTAATGGAACAGATATTCACAAAACACGTAGGTTTTAAAACTACGGACTATTACTTATAATCATAAATACACACCTCACTGCTATTAATTGACCCTAGGTAAGTACATAGGCTATCCAAAATAGTTCGAAAGCCTGAGTAACAAGATAGTACCTTATGGCATACAAATCGAACGATTAAGGGATTATTACAAGGGAATTTACGAGATAAGAAGTATGTACTCGTAAGCAATAGGTATTTACTATGGTATGGCACAGGTATGGAATTCCCTGTTTGATCCGAGATTGTTAGACAAATAGACAAATGCTAGGTGGGTACCTACCTAGTTAATTTGAATCTATAATTAGTCTACTTATGAATAAATTAGCTATCCATATTTGGAAATAACTTTAATTGGAAAGATTGAAATTAAGTGGGTAAATTTGAAATAAGTACGTGAGGAATGTCCTCACAGGAGGCACCATAAATTAATGTTGCGACTTTCTGGAAGGGTCACTGCATTCTCCGATCAACCCCAGAATAACAGCAAAGAAAAACAGTAAACACTAACCTGGATCACGATGGACAGGACTCTGGACAAGGATTCGCCTGCGACGGGACTTCGTGTCGACCGGCTGGCGATCTTTGTGTTTGAACTGCGTTATTTTCTTACTGCCTACACTAGTGGTACACCATCACATACACGCGATGAAGATTTAGGGTTGTTTTGGCCAGCAAAAGTCCTTAGAAGTCGTTATTTTTTGGAAATTATATCAGCGCACGGGCGCGCTCAACAAGACTCGATCGCCATATTTTTTTGACTCTCCGGGCAACCAATCACAGGCCGCCGACGGCGAAAAAGGAAATATGTAGGGGGGAACGGAAGCAGGACACAGATAGGTAATTTTATTTGGGTTTTTAAAGTTAATGCTTACACAAATACCTATTGAGAAGAAATTGCTAAAGTTCAGAGCTGATGGCCTCAGTGGGACGGGATAAAATATAAATTAAGAAACTTTTCTTATGAGACAGGTGTTCATAATAAGTAGGTGATGGCAAAGGAAGTGCAGATGGGCTTGATGGTGCTCGTTTGTTGTATTTATTTATGTCGCTAATTTCGTCGCCTTATCGTTGGGTAAGTAAAGATACCTAAGCAGATATTATTATGTATGTTTTTTCTCAAATAGATTAGCCAATATTACATAACCAGAGATTATGTACTTAAAATTAAGTTAAATTCAGTTACAGTTAAATACATATTCAACTCTACACAATATCTTCGTTCAATTCAGAAATGTCGAGGTTAAGACGTCTGTAAAAAATTAAATGACGCATAAAATGTTTATAGTGTAATTAGCGCCAATATTTCTTTACTGCAACAATGGGATAAGTCAGTTTATTTCTGGCGATGAAAATTATTTGGGTCGGAATCGTCTGCGGTGGTCCTCGCTCGTACCGCCGCAATTCCGTTGTCATCGCCACTCAGCAGCTTATACTCGTATGTGCGTGTGGATACAAACAAACAATGTACAGAAATAAAGCGCTTTTATTTTTCGTTGAAAAAACATTTTGTATCCTTGAAATATACATAAAACCTCCACACCAGGGAACGACGAGAATGGTTCTGTGGTAGGACTTTTTTGATTTCGCACAGAATATTACTTCAGCGGGTGTTGGTACATATGACTGTCATATGCATATTGGAAGAAGCTAACGAGCTCCTAGCAAAACTAAAATAAAATTTTCAACCGCCAATAAATATTAAAGCAAGTTGTATTGAAATTGTAATTTACATATGTCATTGCATAGAAATGAAAATAATAGGTATATCTTCTTCGTCGTGTTGAGTACTGAATATAATATGCCTTTTATTCAAATAACTTCTGACTTCTGACCAATAATCTGCCACAACCATGACATTGGGGGTACCAGCCATGAGGTTCTTCATTGCACAGGATATGGGACAGGATGGGAATTCAAGTAGGTGCGACATTGTCTGCGAATCTTAGCCACACGGGCACATATTGCTTTTGCAGCGACCAACCTGAGTCCTCTAATTGATAGACCACCTTTTTTTTTTTTTTTTAAATGACTATGTAGCTAGCTCCAAGTGAGCTTTCGCTACTTCACCGGGCGTTTGAGGCGAGGGCAGAGTGCTCTCAACCTTTATAGACAACATCACCAAAGTGCCCCCAGGAAGGACGGACCTCGGCTTTGGGCCTTGCCTGTGTGCGCAAGGCTTGGAGAGACAGCAAACTCTCATATTGACTGATGGGCCGCGTATGCGTGCATGCAAGCCTGAAGGGCCAATCTGAGAAACAATGGCAAAAGCCTTTAGAGAGCAGCAACTCTCATCTTTTGCCTTATGGGCCGAAAGCTACGTTGCCAGAAGGGCCTATCCTGGGTGCAAGTCACCCGGGACCGCCGGGCGGTCACTAGTAATCGGAGCTAATCCTACTCTACGCACTCTATTCCGGTGGCGAGTGCGACGGGGTCGGATAGTGGGATTCCTCTGGCTATTCGGAGCCGAAGAGGGGTCGGGGCGGGCTTGTGCGATGTCAATAGGATCATCGGGATCGTCAAGTACGTTCCTAGGACGTCTACGACGTAAGGTCGTATCGTGTAAGTTGGGGGAGTAGTTAGCAGCTTGCACTACTAACGGGTTGGGGTGGCGTGCGGCTTTCTCAAAGTAACGCTTGGAGGCGTTTTTGAGATAGCCGCGAATGGAATGGAGGTCTAGGTCACGGTGTAAGTCTGTCATGCGCAAGTACCGATGGTGACTCGTATTTGTGGCACGGGTGACGAAGCGGTTCTGCAAGCGTTGCAGCCGATCGATGTGGGAGGGCGCGATATGGGAGAAGACTACGCCGGCGTAGGTCATGATAGGGCGGACGCAAAGCTTATAGAGTGTCAACTTATTTCTAAGTGACATCTTAGCATTGCCTATCATGGGGTGGAGACGGCCTAATACGAAGGCGGCATGGTTGCGGACTTTGGTGATGTGGGGGCCGAAGGTCATCGCGCTATCGAGTACGACTCCAAGGTATTTAGCCTTGCCTGCCCACTGAATGGGCTTTCCGTACAACGATACTGATCCTAACGAGGGGAGTTCTGCTCCGGACATGGTGATTTTTCGACGTGACACAGCTTGGTTATCCTATTTGAGAAAAACACAGCTGTGCTTTTTTCCGGATTAACTTCGATGCGCCACCTCTTGAACCACCTGCCGAGAGCGTCCACGGCGGACTGAAGACGATTCACGATGACCGTTTTAAGGTGATGGGACGTGTAGAGGGCCGTATCGTCGGCGAATAGTGCCACTTCTACATTTGGGGTCTTTGGGATATCGCTTGTGTACAGCGAATAAAGGAGGGGCGAGAGAACAGCGCCTTGCGGGACGCCGGCTCGAATGGGACGGGGCCTCGAGAGGCATCCCTCTACTCTGTACCGAAATGACCGATTCGACAAAAAGTCTCGTATGATGTGCACGAGACTATCCGGCAGGCCCAAGTTGGTCAACTTGGATATCAAGCCCGAATGCCAGACTTTGTCGAAGGCTTTCGCTACATCGAAGAAGAGTGCTCCCGTAGGACGTCCCCAATTTCTCAACTTGAGAATATGCTCCGTGAGGCAGTGCAGTTGGTGGTGACACGCGTGTTTGGCCCGGAATCCAAACTGTTCGTCGGGAATGAGACTTTTGGACTCTACGTAGTCCTTGAGTCTTTTAAGGATGATCCGTTCGTAGATCTTGCCTATACAGTTCAAAAGACTGATAGGCCGGTAGGAGGAGAGGTTCTTCAGGTCTTTGCCTGGTTTAGGGATCCCGATCACGATTGCTTCTTTCCAGGCGGCTGGAAAAGTGCAATTTGCAAGACAAGCATTGAAGATGCTTACGAGCAGGAGGAGAAGGGTCTGTGGGAGGCATTTGAGCACTCCGTTCGAGAGTCCGTCAGCGCCGGGCGCTTTTCGGGGTTTGAGATCGCGGATGATTGACTTCACTTCGTCAAGTGTCGTCGGGGCAAGGGGGGTATTCGGTGGGATCGTCTTAGAAGCCACGAAGCGTTCTACGTGCGATTCCACCTCGCGAAGGTGATCGGGGTCATTGGCTATCCAGGCTGTCTGCTAGGCATTCAGCTTTTTCGTCATCATCGAAGGCGATGGAGCCGTCTGGACGCGTGAGGGGGGGGAGTGGCCGCAACCGTGTCGGACTTGAGGCTTCTGGCTAGTCGCCAGTATGCCTGATGGGAGGGCGTCATCTCGGCAAGGAGATCGCCCCAGCGTTCGTTCCTAATTTCCGCGATGCGTTCCTTGACTCGCCGTTGCAAGAAACGAAGGTGGGCACGGGCCTCTTCAGTGGGATAATTGTCATGTAAGCGTGAAGCGCGATTCTTCTCTGTCAACAGCTGCCGCATATCCTCGGGGAGCTCCATTCTGTGGGTGGGATCCACAGAAGGGACTTCCCGAGAGCATTCCTTGTAGGAAGCTTGCAGGTGGCTGGTGAGAGAGGAGATTGCGCTGTCAGTGTCGTCAGTCGTGGTGATTTGGTCAGGGATTGCATCCAAGTGCGGTGTTGGCTGGTTGATAACTTTTCCAAGTTTCTTCCAGTCAGTCACCGTCCTTGTATGCACTATACGTCCGTTGTCGGTTGGTCCTAGTTGTAACACTACCGGTCGGTGGTCGGAGGAGATGTCAGGGTGGACCTCTACTGAACACACCTGAAGGGTGATGTTCTTAAGGAGGGCAATGTCAAGAACGCTGGGGTTTTGTCCCTCTTGTGTGGGGTAACGCGTGGGAGCTAACGTGGCCACAATGTCGAAATCTAGTTCGTCATGGAGACTCTCTAGGATAAGACCGTTGGGCGAGTCTGTGACAGAGTGCCAGCGGACTGACTTGCTGTTAAAATCTCCAGCCAAAATGGTAGAGTTTGACAGCGAGAAGAGGGATTCGAGGTCGCTACGGAGCAACGTCTTTTTGCAGGGGAGGTAAATCGAGGCGATGTTGATAGGCGCATGACCGGTCATGGCTATCCGGAGGAGGGAGCACTCGATATTTGTAAGAGCTGGGGGGTCTAGCTGGGTGCAGTGAAGTGACCTTTTGTAGTAGATTACTGTGCCGCCCTTTGGGTGCGTAATCTGTCATTACGGATGATGTTGTAATTCGCAATCCGAGGATTGCGATGGTGGGGCTTCAAAAAGGTCTCTTGTGCAAGGAAAATGTCCACCTGATGTGTTGTAAGAAACTCCTGGATGAGGGGTTTCACATCGGTGAATTTGCCGTTGGCGTTGTAGTACGCGATAGTGAGGGAGCGAGGTTTAATTCTCTTATTGAGACTACCCATATTAACGCGAGGGGAAGTAACGCGCGAGGAAGGGCGCGTTTTCTAACCTTTCCATTAGGAACCGGTGTTGGAATACGATGTCCAAGATCGCGTAAGCGTCGCCGTTGGTCGCGAGAATGGCATGACCCATTTCGAGGATCTCGGCGCGGTCCTCACGTGTTTCTCGCGCTATGTCGAGAACCACTCCGAAGGCCAGAGCGTCCTGGTCCCGGCTAGCCGGAGGAGCGCTGTGGCGCAACAGAGGTGGGGGCCTGCTGGGGGGAGCGCGGTTCCACGTTGGAACCTTTGGGGCTTCTGAGTGAGACACCGGCTGTCTCTGCTTCAGAGGGGGAAAGGCAGCTTGGCTGCTCATAAGGGGTTGAGGAGTGATGGGCGCCGGCGCCTGGGGGGCACGATTTGTGCGTGATTGGGGGGCAGCGCTTTGCGACGATTTTGAGCCCTAGGCGTTCCTGCTCGCTTTGGGGGCTTTTGAGCACCCCCGCCAGTTGGCGGGGTGGCCTTCCTGCCCGCAAAGTACGCAGGCCGCCTGAGTCTCGTTCTCCGCACTGCGGACTCTTTCACAGTCCGCTGTGCCGTGATCCCCCAAGCACTTCACGCATCTGGGGTGGGCATGACAGTTCCGGGCCGAGTGCCCGTAACATTGGCAGCGGTGGCATTGACCGACAATGCCACGCTTGTGGGGGGGCTCTACTTTAAACGAGGTTAGCCCTGCGCACGACGAGATTTGGAAAATCCCCTTACCTTCCGGTGTGTTGTCTAAGACAACTAGCACCATTGGGTACGGGGTTTTCTTTTTCCCGTACATGCGGAAGACCTCGTTTACGGGGAGTGACTGAGAGACAAGGGTCTCTTTAACGTATTCGACCGATGTCGAAATGGGGATGCCTTTTATGACCGCCCTGAGTTTGCGGTCCTCAGGAAGGCCGAATGAGTGCCAAGGGATTTGGCGCTCGTTGAGGAGACGGGTAAGCGAGCGGTAGTCCTCCATGGACTTGACATTAATGTCAATGTTACCGTCGCGGTTGGTGGACGCGCGTGTATATTGCACCTTTTGTGCATTTAGCGAGCGGGAAAGCGGTTCCCACTGCTTGGGGTCTCGTAGGACCACCATCGGAGGTGGTCGGGGCTTCCTTCCGGTGGAAGATGGGGCGGGCTGGGAGGGCGTCTTCGCGACGGATGAGCCGTTCGCGGTTTTTAGTGCCTTAGGGGCAGCTTCTTTCTCGGAGCCCTTCGCCTTACGCTGGCGCTTTGCTCTGGTGACGACGGTGTAATCGTCATCGTCGAAGCATCGCGACTGCTCTGGCTCGGGTTCCTGTCCAGAGGGTGGGATCTGCTGGGAGGCTGTCTCCGTCTCCATATCATCGGACTCGAGGACAGTCTCTAGCGTTGCAGCTGGGTATCGGGGTTCGAAGGGCTGATAGACCACCAAACTATCCAAGATGAATAATGACCAGGAGGCAGTTACTGAGATAGGCTAATGTAATCAGAAGGAGGGGTGTATTAATTTTTCCAAAGTTCCCAACCTTGTCCTACGAGAACAAAGTGCAGTTGTGGAGCCCAGAAAACTGTTCCGACTTTTAAGTCTGGCTTCTATCTTCTATCCATGGCTAGGTAGTTATTTGGGGGATGGCAAATAATATATGTAATAGCAAGATTTGCGCTACAAATACCAACCGTCAGAAATTTTTGCTTCTGTGTTTCTTTAACTTTTATACAGTTACATAGTAAATATTACTAGAAAACAGATTAGCACCTAGGAGCTTTTCTAAACGCTTTTTATTCTGCGGTGTGGACGTGTGAAAATCACATAGCACCATACACCGGATATAGCGCTTCGCAACCTGCTCGTGATTGATATTGGAAATCCCCTCATACTCGGCCTTTTCAAATAAAAATGAGATTTTCAAATTGAATATAAGACCGTGTTTTTGTATTTTGTCAGTACATAAATAAGTCTTTGCTAAGAAAATTTGCAATTGTTTCGCTCAAATTTTCTTTGTTCATTCATGCATATTTTAAATTTAACTCAATGTTACTTTTTTGATGTTCTTATTGCCATTAAATCTTATGCTGTTGTATCAACTGATCGAACAGAATAAAAGACAGTAATACCTACCTCTATCCCAAATGTATCTATTACAGTACACAAGTGATGCTCTTCTTCGAATCTCTGCTGCCGTTCCATAGATCATAGCTACATAAACCGTTTTAGGTACTTAGGTAATATATTCGGGAAACAGCAATCCAAATATTTTTCATACTAGCTTGTCTTTCGTTTACGCAAGTGGCCAGCACTGGTGACACATTTTTAAATCTGCCTCCAAAGCTTATTTATCAACTTATTTTTTATGTTACAGTTAGATTTGTTTGAATTGAATGAAATCTATTGACTTTCGTCAACAAGATGGACGATTACCTAAATAATGAAATTTATCCAAGGGTTTGTGTGCTTTGCCGCGACCAGGTTATTGCTAAATTAGCCTGTCCCGCAGTTTGTTTACATACTTTAAAAAGTCGGTTTTCGTTATGTAAACACCATTTGTGGGCTCCTCACAAAAAGAAAACGATAACAGCATGGGAGTGAGAGTGTATAAATATATTGGCTTCCATTTATTTAGAATTGTTACCAGTATAGAGACTTATGAAGGTTACGAAATGGTTTTTGTGAAAATCTACCCTACATCATAAATGGTATTAATTTTTTTTATTTTTCATTCACGTTGGGTTACAATATTAAAATAACCTAGATTTTTTGCCTGATTTAGATTTTCAAATTGGCTATTTCTCCCATAAATTTCTCACGTGTTCAATGTACAATGCGAATATGCGGGTCATCATTAGGTCTTTTTAGTCTCCACTGCAGGAGCATGACCCTCTCTGTACTACCGGAGCCATATTTGGCCAGAGCAGACAGGGGATTTGGCCTACACTCTCCTCGCTGGCCAGACGGGTTGGAGAGGTCTCATCGATGTTTATGAGCTTTGTTTAGCTTGTATTTCCTAAGTCGCCTCTTACGACATCCATGGAAAGACTGTAAAAACTAGTAAACATAGGTGTGGGTATAAAATACTTCTGCTCTTGCATGCTTTTCGGAAGAAAAGAAAAAAAAACCTAGTCTATAAAGTCGATTTACGGGCGATAGTTTTACTTGATAACGGTGGAAGAGAGATAGCGTCACAAGCCGAACACTTGGGCTGATCGTGCGTCTCTAATCTATCGATTGTTCCGCGCTCTGGCTTGCATACGGAACGTGACCCATTTTCGTGCGTGCAGACGGCGTTCATCGATTTATAACACGTTATCACGTCAAAAACTGGCTATGTACCAATTGCTTCTTTTCCTGCGCCGATTGAGAGAATGGGCGACTATTGCTGGCATCATGTCATGGCGATGCGGCTAGCGACTCACTACCATATTGATTCCCTTCTCCATCTACAGGGCTTAAATGCGCGAAACGTGGCATTAAGGTTTTATGACCCTAGGCTCTGTCTACTCCGTAAGGGATATAGACGTTATAACTGCCTATGTATGTATGTTCAAAATACTATCTACTAAATATTTTCACATTCAAAATTTCAAAGATATAAATATACAAACAAAATAAATATACGCAGTGGATTATATCGGATAAAACTTTTTCTGGTTGGTATATTTATTTAGAAGTAAAAATATCCAGAAGGTCTGTTCTTAAAGTTTAACTGTTGTTTTGTTTTATTCCTTTCTAAGTAATGAAAATGTAAATGGAGGGACGTCGCAGGATTTGCGGAGATTTCCTCGGTAAATGTTAAAATAAGCGTACAACCTAATTACCAAACTTCCTGTTTTCATTGGAACCTTATTGATGACTTATCCCGTCATCAATAAGGTTATGGCTGGATATTAATTTTGCAAACGACTCATAACAACTCGTTTTATATGTAAAAAAAATTTCATGTTTTGATTTTATGCGCGTTGATAGTTAACTCTACTTGATTTATTTTATTCATACTAATAATATCCTTACTTCCTTATCCTTACTAAAATTATAAATGCGAAAGTGAGTTTGTTTGTTTGTTTATTTGTTTGTTTGTATCTTTTATCTCGGGAAAAAAGTACTATTCCCGAGGGATCGACATTGACGCGGGCGGAGCCGCGGGCGAAAGTTAGTTATATTATAAATGCGAAAGTAAGTTTATTTGTTTGTCACTTTCACGCCGTAACTACTGAACCGATCATCATGAAATTTTGCATTCAAGTTCTCTGGAGTACGGAGAAGGACATAGACTACCTTTCATCCCGGAAAAAAGTACTGCTCCGGAGAGAACGAGGTTGATGCGAGCAAAGCTGAGGGAGGAAACCTAGTATTTAATAATTTTGAAGCGGTAGTAGCTCAGTGGACCTATGAGCGATAGGTTCCAGGTGCTTCCGGCGAAGATAAACATCGTGAGGTAACCTGCACACTGGTAGATTGTTCACTAGTGTCTAGAATGGAGAAGGCAAAACAAAACAGTCATTATGTGCGTTTCTTTTCACATACCTCTCTACCACATAGCTCACCCACAAGAGCCTAACTCTAAAATGTTAGAGGGATTTAATATTATAAAAAGGTGAAGTTAGAATTATAAACCTATATTTTAACTAGCCTCGCCCCCAGCTCCGCTCACGTTAGTGTCGATTATTTGGCAACAGTACCTTTCTGGATGCAAGGTACCATCTGCCCATTTCCATACCCCGTATTGCCTCCTCTACGTAACTTTACTCTATGTAAACCTCTATATAAATACCTACTTAATCTCTATGTAATTTTCATAATGATGATTTCTGTGGTAAAGGCGTGAAATCATAACACTCACTTCGTATTTATAATATAAGTAATTGTATACCTACTTACTTCCTTTCATTCATTAGCTTCCATGAAAAGACCGGTCACAAGCCATTAACGCTTGTTTGTGTTTCGTTTCACCATATGTTGTGGAAAAGGATTGAATAGCTAAGTACCCTATTGTTCGATACAGATCCCACTTTTTATATTTACTCCCAGTCCGTCATGGCCTCGAGCCCGCGTGACAGGTCTGTTTTAATTAAGTTTTGCATGGCCTTCCTACGAGTGTAATTTGAGGAATTTATTATGAGACCTCCACCCAACATGCTTTACAATGTTTGTACTAAATTAAGACATTCTGTGAATTTTTGGGTTACTTTAATTATTAATAAAAAAATTTTCGTGACACATATTTCGTAGAAATTATTATTTTTATTTACTAAATGGAGACGGTGCCGCAATTGTAGCCATTGTCCAGGAGCATGAGATATAGAGAAGAAAGCGAACAAAATGCCAGAAGATCAAAGAAGTTTTAAAAAATCATCCTTACTAATATTATAAATGCGAAAGTGAGTTTGTTTGTTTGTTACGCTTTCACGCCGTAACTACTGAACTGATCATCATGAAATTTTGCATACAAGTTCCCTGGAGTACGGAGAAGGACATAGGCTACCTTTTATCCCGGGAAAAAGTAATGTTCCCGAGGGATCGACATTGACGCGGGCGGAGCCGCGGGCGAAAGCTAGTAGATAGATAAAAAGACAGAGAAGTATTAATTATATATTTTTTTTTCATAGATAGGTATTAAACATGGCCTATCTAAATATAAATAACTCAAAGGTGACTGACTGACTGACATAGTGATCTATCAGCGCATAGCCCAAACCACTGGACGGATCGGGCTCAAATTTGGCATGCAGGTAGATGTTATGACATAGACATCCGCTAATAAAGGATTTTGATCAATTATACCCCCAAGGTGATAAAATAGGGGATGTAAGTTTGTATAAAACTATACTTAAAACGCGAGCCAAGTCGCGGGCGAATGCTAGTGTAGATAGATATATACGACATGCGAGTTGCGTTACAACTATGAACAAGGTAACAACATTATCTTGCTTGACCAATTATACCCTACATCAATACAACTACAAATTTCTTATTGCATGGCAATTGGGATGACGGAAGCTACAAAATATAGGTAAAGTATACAATGGGTCAAAATTCTAAGGCGGTGATTAATGAGCATTCCATTCCAGCTGTGTTGAGTTCACGTTTACTCTCCGAGAAGCACGTCCCCGCCAAATACCGCGGATTGCTTTAAATAAGCTGATTAATAACATTCATTTAACATGCAACCTTTTTAACGTTCACCTTATACCATTATAAAATTATAAACGATGAAGAAAGGAGATATCCTCAAAGTTTTAATTTTTAGTCTTAAAAAAATGAGATACAAAAACGAAGGTTACATTAGAAACATGTCTAATCCCCAAACAACACCTAGGTATCTTACAATGTTATAACCCCGCATGTATGAATGACGTTACTTACGACCACTGCTCCACGGATGATCTTATAGTTATATGTGTAAGGTAAGAGACTTTAAGTGGCCAACAATAATGTCAGATTTCTAAAGCTGCCTAAATGCATTTTTGCATTTCGGTGAGTGAGAGAGCCGGAGGCCCATCCTTCTCCCCCTTTCCCCATGTCCCCCATTTTTCCCTACTCCCAATGTCCTCCCCCCCAATTCCTTGAAAGGCCGGCAATGCTCCTATCACACTCTGGTGTTGCAGTTGTCCATGGGCAGTGTTGATCGCTTACCATCAGGTGACTCGCTTGCTTGATTACCGCCCTATAACATAAAAAAATGCATCTAATTTAGCTGGACCAATGGCTTAACTTATCTTCCATGCTGGTCTAGAAGCAAACAAAAAACGTAGAATGTACTAGCTGCTTTTCTTCTCTCACGCAGATAGTAAAAGCTGATAGAGGGTATGATAATACAAGACGCGGCTAGCAACCCCTAAACTATTTATCTTTATCTACTATACGTCCACCAACATGCTAATCGTGGCTTTAAGGTCTTATAGACCTAAGCTCTGTCTACCTCGCAAGATAAAAAGGCATGTATGGCTTAACTTACCCTTTGAAGCATGGAGGTGCTCTTGATATTTTTATATCACTTGTGGTCACTCATCATCATGACCAGGGTTAGTTAACATGCGAAGTTATTAATGCCTGTCCCAGGGCCCCCAGGCCATCGAGTTCATATAGTAAAAATGTATTTGTCTTCATAGTTTAGATTGGGAGTGAATGTTATGTACTTGTTAAAAAATAATTACTTAGCCCATCTATCAATTACAGCTGGATGACCTTTTGTTTAGTCTAGGGTCGAGTCGAGTCTCGTAACGTCTAGTCAATATAACTTTTCCCTGAGGACGAATAAATAACAATGTATGAACTGGGTACATTAAATTAATCGTTGTCGACTGGTGGCTCGGTGAGCGTAAAAATTGTAATACTTGCTAAGTTAATTAAACTGAGCTAATTGGATATTTATTAATTTTCGCACGATTTGTTTCGTTACATAGTTAGTTACAATTTTTATTAAAGTGAAGACTTCTTTTTCGGCTCTGTGCATTTTTTGGGATGGGTAATAAATTTTAAACTCGCGTCAGGACACGTGACCTGACCGAAAATTCGTAAGACGGACACGTGACCTGAGACCGCCGCAAAGGCGAGTTTTCACTTCTGCCGGTATTCCCAGAGTGCAACCCGTTGTTTTTTACGCATATGTTTTGATTACGCGTACATAAGAGCCGAATGAGTGTAGGTATCATTTGGCCCATGATGAAAATCTTGAAAAGCATAAATATGTTGAGTGAATAAGTTAACCCTGGGCGACTTACATTAAGAGTTACTTGTATGTATGTATATTTAAATCGAACAAAGGTTAAGGTTCTGTATCGCTGAACCGTTCGTAGCGGACCATAGTCCATTTATTGAGGAAGGCTTTAGGCTATAAAACATCACGCTGCGACCAATAGGAGCGAAGCATCAATAAAAATGTTTTGAAAACGGGGGAAAATAGAAATTGCCGCGGACGAAGTCGCTGGCAATAGCTAGTAAATCATAAAAGCAACGCAGATGGGTATAACCACTGAGTATATAGCGGTGATGTAATCATTTTTCTATTTTCATTTGTATAAGGTAGGTATACATGACATGTTAACACAAAAAGATTCGCGTACGACCGTCCAGCACGATGGATGGTAGACAGGCGTTGCCAGATGAAACCGTCCGGAATATCAAAGGTTTTGACGTTCAAAAATATTTATTTGATAACAAATTGATGGTTTATTTAATATAACGGCTTACTTCATATCGTGAGCATTTTGAGCAAAATAATTAATTTCTTTACTTTTAGGACCCCTTTTATGCAGGTCTAGGAGAAAAGAAAAAACGTAGAGTGTACCAGCTGCTTCTCTTCCCGTGCAGATCGTGAAAGCCGATCGAGGGAATGGGCAAATTTGACGAATCATATTAGTAGGCGATGCGGCTATTCTATTTACTGCCTAACACCCACTATGTTGGTGGGCGGATAAACGTGGCTGTCTACCACGGAAGGAAAAAAGTCGTGATACTATTTAAGTACTTTTATAATAACATAAGTAATGGTATACATAAAGAATCACTCGGTTTACCTTGCGAATGTGTTGCGTAATTAAGTTTGTAGGTATATTCGTTTGTGTTTGTTACATTTCACAATTTAGTTTTGAATAAAAATTGTAAGGGGTACCTCTCATCTTAAAAAGTTCTGCTTTCCAGGGATGCCGGAGCCGTAGATACCGAAATGCTAGTATCATGTAATGGCTTTTTACTTAAAAGAATACAGTAAATTTAAAAAAAAAAACAATGCCAAAAAAGAGAAGGTATTTGGCGTCGTTGTTCACTTTTTGGGATGGATAAAAAATGTAACACTTGTGTCAGGACACGTGACCTGATCGAAAATTCGTAAGACGGACACGTGACCTGCGACCGCCGGTGCGGCGTAGGAGAGGAAGTAACATCCCCCTCTTTTGCCACCGCGCGAGTTTTCATTTCTACCGGCACGCCCGGAGTGGAACCCGTTGTTTTTTTTTTTAAATGTTTGTTACCTCAGATCTCCGTCATTTATTAAACGATTTAATAAAATTTGAAAGGGTATTTTTCAAGTTGGTCCCATTTGAATTTCATCAAAATCGGTTCAGTAGTTTAATTAAAGTCAGGGTTTTTTATATAATTATGAAAGATTATTTTTTATTTGTGCTTGCGCGCTAAGGGTTCCTCTTTGTGTGTGAGTTTGATTCGCACCGGATCTTTTTTTATTATTATCCCTTTAATTGCGTAAACTTAATTTCAATCAGAAACAATTAAATCTGTTTTTTATGGCATGTATGTAGTAATTACCTCACAATATTATACAGAAATATCATCTCAGAAAATGTTTTACTGAGTTATAACAGTAGCAATTATTTTGCTTAATTAACTTTACTTACCTACCTTTGATAAACTTTATACTCTGACGTATCTATAATCTATTGATGTATTCGGAGATGTCTCGAAAATGTAGTGGTAGTTAACTATAAAAACAGTTTTTGAAATGAAACAACCCCAAATTTCAGTCCTGGGATAGCGCAAAGGAATATCCAATGTGGCATACACAATGTAGTTGTATTCGGCTGATTATACTTTCATCCCTTTGGGGAAACAGTGTCCCTAAAACACACGTTTCGCACTCACGCAACGAACGAGCCATTGTTTACAGGATTTCATGCACAGGGCCGGATTTAATCATGGGGGCCCTAGGCTGTAAGTTCAGGGGCCCCGCCCATGTTGGACATGGCATTCAAGAGACTACATACTCACGGCTCACAACTGATTGCCATGAGTATTGACCGCTTGGTTTTTCTGGCTGGACCTCGTACTCTGGTTGGGGCCTGGGAAATCCGGCCCTGTTCATGCAACACGCCCGGCCGTAACTCACCCAAATCATGGTGCTTTATATGCGTGGAATGAGGTAAAAACGCTACTCATTTGCCGTTTTGTGGCCAGTGGAGCTAATTAATCGTGCCGCTCCTTTGGTTAACGGTAGGTTAGAACGTTGTTATTGGAATCGATAGAATCTATAAAGGAATAATTCTTAAGTTCTAATAATAACTATTTCATGTCACTAATGAACCAAAAGACATTAAGCTTCCTGTATAGAAACTAAGTCTTAAGTAATTAATTCATGGGCTATTTAGTATTTTTTTCTAAAAATATTTTTGTGTCTAGATTATATTAAAGTGGACTATAGAAATACATTTTGATATGAGAAAAAAATATATAATTTTGTGATAAAATGTTAGTACTCTGCGTCATAGATATTATAATCCACTTCTACATAAAGTATTGGAAATAGGATATTTTCCTAACAGGAAAACAAAACACATGAAGTGTACATACAGTCGGCAGCTTTTAGGATTGTGATCGTTACTCCTTTAGGTGGATGTTGAGTATTGACCGGAGTTACCTCCCGAGGATACACGTAGCACAATCAAAGTAGGTACCTACGAGTACGCTATATCCGTGGCCGTGACTTACATCTCTGAGTAACAGGGAAACTTAGTAAGTACCTCCATCTAGATTACTTGCCAAATAAAGCTTTTTGTGTCAGTCAGTGTTCGTGTACTTGGGTTTATACTTGATATCCTTTTCCTTGTTTCTTTGCTTGGACTCAACAATAGAAAAAGTTTTAGCGGCACAAAGATACTCATTAGGTAGGTTGAAAAGTAGCCAAAGTGACTGAAAAAGCATATTAGTATCGATATTGTGTTTAATATGAAACCAAATTGTTTTTCGTTATTCTCATTGACGTTTATATAATCCAGATATATAGTGATACGTGTTATTTATATAACATTTATATTTTAGCAGAGAATTAAATTCTTATATTTCCCAGTACGGCACTCACTACTTACTCGTATATAATGAAAATCTATCCATCTTTATTAAAGGAAACATTGATTGATTGGTGATTGACATATCAACGCTCAGCCAGATCTGAAATCATGAATAAAAGTTATTTTTATATTGAAAGGCAGTACTAAGAATACATTTTAGAAAATTCGTTCCTTAATGGGGATTAGGGAAACAAATTTCTATATAAGTTTTCAAGGTAGAAACATTACATTTCGATATGCTAATTTATCAAAAATAAAAATAAAACATTTACGTATAATTTGTTTTCGAAATTCATCCATTAAACGAGACAAATAGGGGTTGTAAGTAAGAAGGGAAATTATATTATTTATCAAGTTATAGCTTTGAGAGTCTGTATTTACCATCTTGAATAAATACTAAAGTAATCCAAATGTAATGAGGGTTTTTTAAAAATAATCCCTTACAGTACAGGGGTAAAAAAAGGGTTGAAAATGTTGTAAATTAGTACGAAAATGTTATTATGTGTCAACAAATTGCAATGAATGTCACTACTTATCATTATTAAAGTAATTATTCAAATTCATATTAATGAAGACTTTCAAAAAATCATATAAAAATGGACCAAATAGGTTGATATTTGGTATATACATTTTATTATTCACCATATTCTCCCCTTAAAAATCATTGTAGTCAAGATCATTGAAAGAAAGAAACACACACAAAGTGTCACCAAATAGAACTTCAACACAAATGTTATGTTGTTACTCTTATAAACCTGATAGCGACAAATTTTGAATTCAAAGTGTTGTGTCCTGTCTATTTCTTTTAAAATAACCATCAGTAGCTTCCTCCCAAATGTACCAACCATCCTTCCAAATGTCAGCATTTTATATTAGAATAACATAGGTAGGTAGTAGGGCTTGTTACCGGTACCAAATTCCTATTATAAGTACCGGTATTACTATTCTGTTAAAATTTGAACGGTAATATGGGGTACCGGTAATCTAGTATTTAACAGTAATAATATTAACAGTTAACGGTAATTTTACCGCTACTTGTTACCGGTACCAAATTCACATTATAAGTACCGGTAAGTACCGATACTTCTATTCTGTTAAAATTTTAACGGTAATCATCTAGAAAAATAACGATAATTATATTGTTAAAAATTTCGTTAATTTTACCGGTACCTACGTGTTGTTGCCGTCCGCGGGACTCGCTCGACTGTAAAAGTGCCGCCCCATTGTCGGCCCCCGCCTCACGCCGCACATGCACAACACAGCAACGACACACATTAACAAAATGATAATTCCCGATACTCGGTATAAGTACCGGTACTGTTTACCGGTATTTAGTACCAAATTTTACAGATACTTCTGTTATTAACGTTAGTAAACTTATTGATACCAATCCAATTACCGGTACCGTCGTTTTATTGAGGTACCGGTACTTATCCAATTACCGGTATCTTTGTATTATAAAGGTACCGGAACTTAATTTTTACCGTTACTAAATATACCGGTACCAATCCAATTACCGGTATTGAATTTTACCGGTATTCCAAACTCGGGACCAACATAGCCACTTTCTGTTATACAACAATCGTATGGAACAAAAAGTTTAGTTATATGACCATCTTCAAGAACAGTACAGTTTTAATTGTTTTGAATGTTAGTCATTAAGAATACTATTGTAATAATGGAAAGCGTGTTTACCTACATAGATTTATATGGACAAACGATTTAGTCGCAAAAGTTATAACATCAAATTTTTAGAGCTATTAGGTATTAATTATTGACGTTATTGTTTCCGTATAACGTTTCAATGTTATTTGTATTTATTGGATAGCGATCATTTTCCCAATAATGTTTTTCGTTATATTGCCTTGAGCACATTTATCTCCTAGTAAACAGACATTAATTGTACAAAAAGTTTGTCTGGGAATTTTCGGTTGACAAATCGTGCTATTACACCCGCTTGACCGGGCTTTGGCGATAGGTACTACGAAATATGTTTAGAGCCCATGTCTGCTGGTTTGTCTTATCACCTTATCAACAATATCAACTTATTTCGGTATACAAATAAAACAAACTGTGATTTTGTTAATACGTTAGGAGATTACGAGTACAATTAATGAAGCATCTATCGCCTATGAAAGTTTTGTTAGCTATATGGGCCTCGCATTTTCACACAAATGAATGAATAATATGTTATGAATTAAATATTGTTTATTTTATTACATTAATATAATTGTGTCACACCATCAATTTATGACAAAAGAAAAACAGAAAAATTCGTGCTCTAAATGTACCCGAATAAGCAGATAGCACCTTACTTAACAACCACTGTACCGTATTAAATAGCAAATAAATTATTTCATTTCTTCTTCTTCTTCTCAGTCGTACACTCCTAACGGAGTGGTCGTGGTCATGGATCGTCTGTTAAGTTGGTTGCGGCTTTTGCAATATTTCTCCATTTTTCTCTATTAATGGCATTGCGTGTACACTCCGTAAGGGAACACTTCGTAGCTGTTTTAATGAGATCCGTCCATCTTGTGGGTGATCGGCCGCGAGAGCGTTGACCTTCGACTCTTCCTTGCACCATCAATCGTTCCAAAGAGCTTTCGTTGCGGGTGATATGGCCAAACATCCTCAAGATTCGTACTTGTACAATCGACGAAAGTCTTTGTTTGATGCGAAGCTCTTGCAGAATGGAAACATTTGTGCGGTGAGCAGTCCATTTTATTCTCAGAAGCCTCCTCCAACACCACATTTCAAGGGCGTCAATCTTTTTACGATCTTTTTGACGGATAGTTGTGTGTTTCAGCTCCGTATAGGAAAATAGGGAATATTAAGCATCTCATTAGTCGAACCTTGGTGTTTTTGGGTATGCGTCGATCTTTCCATATTTTTGTGAGCTTTTCCACGGCTGATCGTGTCACAGCACACCTTCTTTTGATTTCCCCTTCACAGCTTCCGGTATTTGTGATTGTGGATCCCAGGTAGACGTAGGACTGGACAACTTCGCAATTGGCTATTACCCTCAAGTCCGGCAGGTTGTTCGTCTTACGATCCACCACCATCATTTTGGTTTTATCCCGGTTTATTGCCAAGCTAAAATCGGCACTGGATGTCTCCAGAAGTAAAAGAAACCGTTCTATGTCTGCATGTGACGTCGCAAGGAGAATAATGACGTCTGCATATCTCAGGTTGGACATTGAGCGACCTCCAATTGATACACCTTTGTCCCAATTCTCTAAAACTATCCGCATTATGTATTCGGTATAGATATTAAACAATAGGGGGGAGAGAATGCATCCCTGCCTAACACCAGCCTGAGTTTTAAAATTCAAAGAGTCAATTCTGTCCACACGAACCGCAGCTGTACCATCTTCGTAAAGTCTCTTAATAAGAAAAACTAGATGCTGAGGTACACCCATTGTCAATAGTACTTCCCATAGTTTCCCCCAATTGACGGTGTCAAAAGCCTTACGAAAATCCACAAAACATACAAATAGTGGGACACTGAACTCCCTCGCTTTTTCTATGATTTGTCTTAGGTTGAGGATCTGCTCGCGGGTTCCCTTCCCCTTGACGAAACCGGCTTGTTCTTGAGCTGGAGCTTGGCTGAATTTCCCGATTTATGTATGCCTGTAACCTCGCATTAAGTACACGAAGAAGTACCTTGCTAGCGTGGGATATCAGAGATATTAGGCGGAAATTGTTACACTTTTTAGTTGAGCCTTTTTTGTGGAGTGGGATGAATAAGGAATGCGACCAATCTTTAGGCCACTCTCCCGTATTCCATATTTGTACACAGATAAAATGCAACATATCGACACCAACATCTCCCATGATCTTGAATATTTCTATGGGAATTTCATCTGCACCCGTAGATTTACCGCATTTTAGATGTTTTATAGCGGCCTCTACTTCTGATCTTAATATAGACGGTTCCTTTTCTACGGGTGTGGCGCACTCAATCTTAGGGGTGTGTAATCGTTGGTTATCCAGGAACAAAGATTTGCAGTAATCTTCCCAAACTTTAACAATCTGACTAATCTCTGTAACAGTGTTACCTTCAGGGTTTTCTATTGCCCAGGTTTTTGGCTTAAATTGTCTCGTGATTGTTTTTATTTTCTTGTGAAGATCCCTAGACTCAAATTTTTGTGCGTGCTGTTCTAGTTCTGCACAGATGGTTTTGAGTTCAGTATTGCGATCTTTGCGACAAGCGGATTGTATCTCAGCATTAAGCTTATTTAAACTCTTAATGTCAGCTCCAGATGCTTTTTCATTGCACCGTTTCTCTACCAGATCCCAGGTGTCATTTGACATCCAATGCTGTCGTTTTGCAATTTTTAACTTCGGCTGAGACATTTCAATTGCTGTCTCATTGTATTTCATTTCACATTATTTTAAAATTTGTTAAGACACGAGTTTCTGCAAGGGGTCACTACGCAAAGTTTTAACCGACTTAAAAAAGGAGATGTTTCTCAAATCGGTTTATGTTTTTTAACGTTTGTTTACCACATAACTCCGTCATTTATGAACAGAATTTTTATTTGAAAGGGCTTTACAATTGATCCCACCCATTGTTTATGCTCATTTATTATTAAAAATAACGGTAATATAACAGATAGACAAACACATAGCAATGAAATTATATAAAAGTAACATTTTAGCCAGAGTTAAAGCATAAACCATTTCAAGGACATTGCATAAAATACAACTACACTACACATATATATAGATATATAAAAATCTATAATTAAGTATTTATTCTGTCTACGCATTCCACTATGACCTCAAGATAATTAATTAAGACCTATCTCAATGTCTATCGTTCAAATGATTGATAAACAATGAATAATAATGTACACGTTCATCAGAATTAAACTGCAACGACATACGTACAGTCAAACAAATTGGCAATAATTACGAGTAACTGTAGCATCAGTTGACTCTGCTAATTGATCAATTGGCGATCGACCGTGTTTTGAATGCAAATGTTTCAAATTTGCGGCTTATCATGGCGGTGTGAAAACGACTACTCAGCTTGCAATGAAACTGAAACTGCGGTTTTGCAAAATACTATTTCATACTTTTTTCCTACGAGTTTACTAGAATGTAATTATTGCTTATCTCTTTGTAAAGATAACTATAAGTATTTTAGACGTAGTAGAGCCACGCTACCAGTAACTTACTAGTCGCATGAATGGCCCTGCCCGTCCTGGGAAGTACTATACTCTCACAGAAAATCGACGTTTTTGTTCGTTCGGTGAGTGAGAGAGCCGGACGCCCATACTTCCTCCCCCCCCATTTTCTACCGCTCATGTCCTCCCCCTAACTCTTTGAAAGGCCGGCAACGGTCCAGTTTCCCCCTGGTATTGCAGTGTACTCGCCTGTTCGTTTGCCGACCTATATCATAAAAAAATATGATGTCAATTTATCGCATTGAGTTGTTAGAACTAAATTATAGAAATAACATCATCTTCTGTTTTAGGAACACGAGTAAAATTATAGAGAAATAGAGAAAGGCCATGTACGATCTTACATATTGTGCATACTGCACATAAAGTGGAATAGGTAAAGAAAGAATAAAAGAACGGAAAACCTTCAACTACAATAATAAAGTATGTCTATGACTCAAATATTATATATATTCAACAATATTCCGAAATTCCCGAGTATTATTATCTGTTGTGAGAGGAAAAATTTTATTCTTGTTCTAATATTAGGCATGTAAATAATTAAGGCTTGGCGTCTTGCCACGGTTTATTGAGTTACATCGGAAACAGCGAATACCGAGTAATGAAAGTTGGGAAAATGACAAATGCGGCAGATAGATTTTATATATGACTATTATTATACTTTCATATAGTGGGTGCCAAATAGCACGTCCATAGCGACCATTGACCCACATCTACGTTCTCTGTTGCTCGTGCACATTTTCAGTGTCAGCCAGTAGAAAAGAACTGCTGATCATTACGCATAACCTTGAGATCTGACACTAATATGATACCGGTGACCGATGATGGCTGAAAGGAATTGATGGCCGCTATTAACGTTTTACCTGATGTGTTAGTACATGCATCATATATGTATGATGTAGGTGATGTAGGTATGATGTAGCATGTAGAGCATATGTGCTCTACATGCTACCTAAGAATTTAAAAATATATTTAAACGTATCTTATTGAAAGTTTTAGCCTCTGACCCTGAAAATAAATACTTATCTTATACATATAATAAAACAGTAAAATTATTTTGTCTGTACATTTCGAATTTTTGACTGAAATGGATAGAGGGACACTTAAAAAGAATAATAGAAAGCAAAAAAAATTTTTTGGAATTTCTTGTCTGTCTGTCTGTCTGTCTGTCTGTCTGTCTGTCTGTCTGTCTGTATGTATGATCACGATTATCTCCGAAAATACTGAACCGATTTACGTCAAACTTTAACCAATTGCTTTGTTTTAACTCAGATTAACATTTAAAGTTTGTTTCATCAAAATCGGTTGATTAAAAAAAAAGTTATCGTCATTTGAATGAACTCAAGGCATAAGTTTGCCTGCAAACATATAGCAAAAATAAAATAAAATAATAAGTGACATAAGAAAATTAAAATCTAAAGTCCATTCAGATTTTGGACCTATCCATACTATCCATAGTAAGTAATCCATACTAAAAAAAAAGGAGAAGCTGACTGACTGATATATCAACGCAGGGCCTAAACTATAAGGGTTAGGAACTTGAAATTTTGCACAGGGGTTCCTTTTATAACGTAGGGGAGCACTTAGAAAGGATTTTTATAAAACAGTAAAATTATTTTGTCTGTACATTTCGAATTTTTGACTGAAATGGATAGAGGGACACTTAAAAAGAATAATAGAAAGCAAAAAAAAATTTTTGGAATTTCTTGTCTGTCTGTCTGTCTGTCTGTCTGTCTGTATGTATGATCACGATTATCTCCGAAAATACTGAACCGATTTACGTCAAACTTTCACCAATTGCTTTGTTTTAACTCAGTTTAACATTTAAAGTTTGTTTCATCAAAATCGGTTGATTAAAAAAAAGTTATCGTCATTTGAATGAACTCAAGGCATAAGTTTGCCTGCAAACATATAGCAAAAATAAAATAAAATAATAAGTGACAAAAGAAATTAAAATCTAAAGTCCATTCAGATTTTGGACCTATCCATACTATCCATAGTAAGTAATCCATACTAAAAAAAAAGGAGAAGCTGACTGACTGACATATCAACGCAGGGCCTAAACAATAAGGGTTAGGAACTTGAAATTTTGCACAGGGGTTCCTTTTATAACGTAGGGGAGCACTAAGAAAGGATTTTTGGAAAATCATCTCCTTAGGGGGAAAAACGGGTTGCAAAGTTAGTATGAAACTTTGTTGTTTTTGAAGTTATTCGAATGAAATTCAGCATGAAGGTTCTTTACTAAAAGACATGAAACACGAGTAAAATATTTTTCTCAAAAATCATCCCTTAAGGGGATATAACGGGGATGCAAAGTTAGTATGAAACTTTCCGTTTTTGAAGTAATTCAATTGAAATTCAATATTAAGGTGTTTCATTGAAAGTCATAAACTAATGTATTCCGGGTAATTCTACTGTTCCTGAGAAATCGACACTTACGCGGGCGGAGCCGCGGGCCAAAGGCAAACCTGACTTATATATCAACGCACAGCCGAAACTACTGTGCGCAGTAACTTGAAATTTGGCACAGGGATTCTTTTTATGATGTGAATGAGCACTAAGAAAGGATTTTTAGAAAATCAAAGGGGTTGAAGTTTTATGGAATTTTCTCATTTCTGGACTTAGAAGTTTGAAAGTAGGTACGCAAGTTCTCAATTAAAATTAAAAAAGATCTGTATAGGTGAACCAGACAACATTCTCCCTTGAAGGGGTAAATAGGGGGTAAAGTTTGTATGGAATTTTTCCATTTCTAGACTTAGAGGTATGAAAATAAGTATATACGTTCTAGGTTACAATTAAAAAAGATATGTGTAGGTGAAATGTACAAAATTTCCCCCTTAAGGGATAAAGGGGGGGGGGGGGATTGTATGGAAATTTTCTCATTTCTGGACATAGAAGTATAAAAATAAGTATTTCCCCTTGAAGGGGTAGAATAGGTGGGGTAAAGTTTGTATGGATTTTTTTTATTTACTTAGAAATATGACAATAAGAAGTTCTCCATTACAATAAAAAAAATATCTGTGTAGGTTAAATGGGCAAAATCCCCTCCTTAAGGGCTAAAGATCTATGCAGGTGAAATGTATTAAATTCCCCCTTAAGGGGAAAAAGCAAAGGGGCAGGGGGTTTGTATGGAATTTTTATCATTTCTACTGTTCCCAAAGGAACGATATTAACGCGGGCGGAGCCGCGGGCAACAGCTAGTACGAAATAAAGTAATTAGCTAATCAAAGGATGTGCTAGTACTAAGACAAGCATTGTATAATACTCGTACCTACCTATGCAAATCATGTTATCTCACTGTGTACAATAAATTGAATAGAGCGAGTGACAGAGTTTAGCAATCAGAGTGATTGAACTTCGTTGATTTGCCTGACTTTGATTAACAACGACCTACTTTATTATTCAATCCACTCCTGGGTTAACCAGCGATTGAACCATTGGACATAAAACAAATACTAGACGACTTATCTTTTGCGACGCTTTTACGAGGTGCCATCTTGTTTGAGTTCTGAGGGGAACAGTCATCTTAGCTTCAGCCTGGTCTATCTTGGATCTTGTGATTAACTACTTTTTTGGTCAAATTTATTTACTCTCCTACTTTCACGACTCTGGACTGCATGTTGACATAATATAGGTAGAGACTTCAATAAAATGCTCTTTATCTTCTTAGAACTCTCTGATAACTCTCTGTTTTCATAATTACATATTAGTGTGTGTATAAATACAATGTATATATAGAACTACCAGACCCATCAAATTTGGTCACATATCGATAACAGTGCCAACTAATAGTAATGACAAAAATATACCAATGTTATAAGTAAGTACTGGTGATTGAGTGACAAGATCTGCATTAGTTGTACTTTCTTCTTTGGGAATCAGGTACATAGTTAAATTAAATAAGTACCTATCTGTTATGGATCTGTCATTCATAAATATTTTGTAAGAAATATAACCATCATAAAGCAAGTTCCAGAAATCTCCAAAGAAGAATAGATAAATCGAATCCGCGTCGCAAGTTGATTCAATTATCTTTCGCTCTTTGAATTCCGTCGGGGCACAGAAAACAGGTTCCATGCAAATTATCGGGGATGTCTCTTGGACTTGGATATTATAAATCACCGAAAACCATGTCGGTGTCACGGCCGCTATCAAATGACGTCGCTTCCTTTAGAGAATAGTTATCCTAACTAATATTATAAATGCGAAAGTGAGTTTGTTTGTTTGTTTGTTTATTTATTTGTTTGTTTGTTTGTTTGTTTGTTACGCTTTCACGCCGTAACTACTGAACCGATCATCATGAAATTTTGCATACAAGTTCTCTGGAGTACGGAGAAGGACATAGGCTACCTTTTATCCCGGGAAAAAGTACTATTCCCGAGGGATCGACATTAACGCGGGCGGAGCCGCGGGCGAAAGCTAGTAACTTATAATATTTATTTAAATACCTTGTGACAAATTTTTATTTATTTTATAAACTCGATTTCTTTGATTTTTAAAAAAATTCGTATCACCAAGTATTAGGAAAAATTGGGATCACCAATCATTTTGGCTAGTTCAGACGACTATGGGGCTAGCCCATGCTCAGTGCAAGAAAGTGAACCCACCATGTCATTATCCCTAACACACTCGAGAGGCAACGGCCGAGTGGCACCCATGGTGTTGCAAGCGTCCATGGGCTATGGTAATCTTTTTTCATCAGGTGGGCCGTATATCTGTTTTCCCACTGCGATGTATATAAAAAAGGCACTGATACCACAGTTTATTCTGTAGGTATAAACTGTCGCGCTAATCATACCTACAGAATAAATTGCTAATCTTGTAAACAGATCTTCTCTTTTCGGCATTCCGACTCGGAAATGTAGGCAAAGAAATTTTAATTCTAAAAAAGTAAGTTTTTTCATGATAAGAGCATGGCTGTGTAAGTATAAATATTATGACGATGTTGCCTTGTTGACCCAAGTACAAATATTTTCTATAAGTACATTGGTATCATTTTCTGGATCTATGCTCTACCTATACTATATCTGCTCTACTTGATATTCTTATATTCCAAGCTGTTATTGTATGCAGACACTTTGATTGATACTGATGACGATATTCTGAAGTATAAGTTACTACCAGCGATCGGATAATCCGATACTCGTATTACCTAATTTTGGCTAACATATATAAAAGCGGCTTCTTAAATTTGTTTATTCATTTTAAGTTTAAGTTAGGTCATTTATTTTATTCAAAATAAATGCCCGGGATTCCAGGATGCAGGTCACCAGGTGTAATTTGCGATCTCACTCGCACTCTTAAAAAATATTTGCCTAGGTATATTCCCTGAGGTTTATTAGACCCTATTTGAGACTGGTTTTGCATTTCAGTGACTGGTAAATCGTGAGAATCTAAGTTTATACAGTATCAACTTTATGGATCAGTCTCACTAGTTTTTCGGCGAAAAGTTCCATGTAATGTGAGAATTTTTGATCTACCCAACGGATTTGAATTTGAAATAACCACTTAAGGTGGTCTTGTTTTTTCATAATCACTGATAGTAGAGGCAGAGAAAATCAACCTCGTCACGTTTCAACAGTAATTTGCGACAAACTGGATTTATTAAATCTGACTCCAAACGCTTAAATTAGTTATTTCTGGAATCCGGAATCAGAAAAAGAAAATTCTGGAGTTTTTTTACACTAGTTTTGTTCAGAATTTACTATTATTCGAGCAATTTTCGTTTGCTTTACTATTTTTGTGTATTCATTTCGCGCAACGTTGATTACAGTAATATCGGTTAGGTTCTTGGCGTGAATGGCGATTCGGCAAATTCAATAATATACTTACTTTATACCAAATCTTTAGCATAATTTTTCTGTTAACCAATTTAATACTCATTTACTAAGTCTTGTTATTTATCACAAAAGCATGTACCTCTAACGTTATTCTCGCATTTTTAATAAGTTTTCATTACTTAAGAACCTATTTACCTATTATGTCTATATTTAAGTTAAAAATGCGTCTAAAGTTGATATTTTTCATCAACTATTACTACCATTAGGTACTAATAAATACAATATTACTTGGTTGGTACGGAAAGTAAATTAATGGCGTCAGCAATGAAAATTCATCACGCAATTTGTCTCGCTTCTTCAATCAGCTGGACTGGACCAAGATCACAAACGGGTTATGTAAAAACAATTTAATTTGGACCATTATTCATGAGAAGTGGGACTCTTCCGAGATTTATTGGGAAGGCGATACGAAACACCGTGCAGTAATTGAGTGGCCGTCAATCACTCTGAAGACGTTAATTGGAGATGGTGAAGAGGACACGTAAAATCGTGTTCGTCGGATAATATTTTCTGCACTGAGCCTTCTTGTTCTATATAAAGTATTGAATACAAGGAGTTAGTATCAAATGTACGCGAACGTAAGTGGTCTAATAGTAGCAACTTGTCGAAAACGCAGTTCGGAACTCATAGCAACTCGTCTGAAGTTGCAAGTAGTTTGAATTGTTCATTTGTCAAAGTTGCTGATAGTCTAAGATGTGATTTTGTCTATTGCTGCTATAAGTCTAAATCTGCAAGGCGAGTGTTTAAAATAAATGACAATGACATAGTAAATAGGTATTGAAAAGGTTTACAGAAAAATTATTACAGTATTTGGATATAAAGAAACATACCAACTAAAAGTACGTAATTTTCTTGTTTTGTATAGGTATAATTTGCGGAATCGCCATTCACACCAAGAACCCTCACCTATTACTGTAATAAAATCTATGTTGCGCGAAATTAAATGACGAAAATAGTAACGCAAATGAAAATTGCTCGAATAGTAGGTAGTAACTATGCGCGCTGGTTTTCTGGCTAATTGCTCTGTCCGCGGTAAAAGTTAAGCTCGTTTGTGTAGCATGGCCTCTTAACAGACAGATACGATGAAAATTAAATAGGAGATTAATTACGTTCGGGCTCAAGCTTTTATTTAACTTCCACTGTTAGTCTGTCTGCGTGGATCAAATCTTGAAAAGTAAATTAGGACCACTTTTGGATATTCTTAATGACAATTTAGTATTATTAAGTCAATAACTGTTCTAATGATAAACTTGGAAGGTGGCCATTGAGACTGGTAACTTATATTTGCGTACATATGTTACTGTCACTTTTATATTACGAGTCCCTTCCCTTTGAATCATACAATGCGCAAACTTAAAAAAATAATAAAATATAGGTATATCTAGTATAGATTCATTTTGTAGTTAAAAAAATAGAACCTCTGCAATGGCGCGCACTAATTTTATCGCTAATTGGTTTGTGGAAAAAGTTAAGCCTATTTGTGCACCACGCTCGGTGACAGGGCAGATAGATGGTAGATAAATGAACGACATGTCTCATTGATTTATTATTGTTTTCTTGCAATAGTTGACGCTAAAAATGTTTATAGGAAATTCGTTTGAAAAATATGTATTCATATGACCCACTACCCAGTAATGACGTAATTGTGTGATTTATTATTCTATAAAGAGAAAAGACCTCTTTTATGCAACATTGCCACAATTTGTACATCATTGACACAATGATGATCAAATTCGATGCTTATTAAAATTTATAAGTGGTACTTTTTCGAAAGAATCTTGCAGTAACAGTATATAAAAATGCAAGAATCATAGTAAGGTACAAATTTTCTGGCAGACTATTCCGTCTCAGCATCGCTTCGTGACAAGGCAGATACGATAACGAGACTCATTTGTAGATACAACTTTTCGCCACAGAATTGTATGGTTGTAATGAAAATGTAAGAAAACAATGCGCCGGTAATTACTTATTTTCTGGCAGACTTATCTGTCTTTTAAAAAGCAAGAAAATAAAAGTGTTTATAAGGAAATCGTTAAAAAAAATTGCATTTTTTTTTAAATTGACTCATGTGGCCTCTCTTTTTATAAAGAAGCATTTGTGTGTAAAAAATAAGACACTTTTCATACAATATAGCTTTAAGTTTAAATATTTTTGAAAATTAAATAAGCAATCAAATATTTTTTATCCTTCACGCTGGTCTAGGAAAAAATAAAAAAATAAAATGTACCAGCAGCTGCTTAATCGTAACTTTCACACCTATAAACTCACCATCTAGGCTCTGTTTAGTCTGTGAGCGATAAAGCCATAATTAGTAGGAATGTCTATTTTATGTATGGATTAGTTTTTTTTTTTCTATTTTGTCTTGTGTAAAGTATTAATAAGAGTAACTCAAAATATAAAAATAATTAAAATAGGCGACCTTTGTTCAGTTGAAAAGAATTCATCCATCGTGCAATTGATTACATCGATATAAACCGCCAATTCGCACAATTTCCATCTGGAGCACGTTTATATGATGGATGTACGTCGGGGAAGCATAAAATGAATCCGGATAACTGCTGGTTGGATAATGAGTTCACGATAATGACTCTCAGGCGACGGAAACACAAATACTTGAATACATATTTTCAGTTGCTGGTCAAAATGTTTTCCAAGGCAAATTATTTATATTAAAAAACAACGTTAGGTTTCTTTGTAAAATTTTATATTTTTACAAAGAAACCTACACTCCGCGGCAAAGTTGTTTTTGTGTTACTTTCGCCATAATCTTGAGTCGTGTTTTGATCACAAGGAAACCTAACAAACCTATCCTACCAACCGTGGTCAACTTATTTAGTTATGGCGAGGGTTAGGCCCCAAGCCACCTTAGGAGGGTGACAAAAAAAAATACCAATTTTTTTCTTGGCACCCTCCTTCCTAATTGTTTTATCTTTTTCTGGTTGACCTTTTTATGATGATAGTAAATGTTAATCTGTGTAAATAATTACATACTTATAGAAATTAAAATTATTGTTAGTAAATCATCTGTCAAAATAAAATTACATGCTTTGATAATCGGACAACGGTTTTTCTAGAAAACGGAACATATTTATTTTAAGTTTCTAGAAACAAAATTTGTAAAAGAAGCTATTTGTCATTTGAAACTTTGTCATACCGCTTTTGAACAAATGAAATTCGAATAGAAAAAAATCATAAGTATGATAGGTTACCCCAGGTCATAGATTAAAAAAAAAAAGATAATTCTATGCCCCAGGTATATTGCATCTCAAAAGCAAGATCCCTAATTTAATACAGTCAGGCTCGGAAGAAAAAGTGAAAAACGATAAAAAAAAACCGGCCATTATCGTGGGGTAAGGGACGTGAGTATTTGATATGAATTTCAGCTTGATACCTCCACGCACGCGTTCCTCAGAAAAAAAGGGTTTTGAGACAGACAGACAGATAGATGGACAACAAAGTGATCCTTTAAGGGTTCCGTTTTTCCTTTTGAGGTACGGAACCCTAAAAATACTTTCCATAGAAATGAGAGACCTATTGATCGGTGAATTTGTATGGAAGGCTATTCTTGTCAAATTTTTATGGGAAGTCTTCTATTTTTTTGGATCCCTAAAATATTCAAATTTTGCTAGGGGGTACAAAATCAACCGGTGTATACCTTTTTAGTGAGCGCCAGCCTGACATTTTGCAATCCAGAGAACAGGCCTGATTTGCATCGGCACACACTACGAGGCCCGTGCTGACTACTCAAGCGTCATCTTGACAGGCCTCATTTACGAGTACAATCCCAGTTCCATTTTATCGTGAATAAAAGTCAGGGTATAAAATTTGGGCCGTCGAAAACCCAGCGCAATAAATAAACTTTACTGACTGCTGGAATAAAAGCGCTTTCATTGCCAGCATACAATTTTAACACCGAATGCCTATATCATTCATTCATATTTTTGTCTGTTTTATTTTTAGATGCCCTTTTATGTTCAAACGGACCAGTATTGGAAAAGCTATTATATCGTTACTCGTTTTTCATAAATTACCTATCAACTTTGTTTATCACTGGATCCCAGATTTTGATATCTAATTTAGATAGCAAATTGGAAATAGCTAGTCATATTTTTTTTATTCTAGCTAAGATTTTTAAAATGCGTTAAGGTAAAAATAAATTGACTGTATTTTGTAATACTGTTACTTTCACATGTTGAAAAACTTGTAATTATGAATAATTTACATCCATCGCAAAGGAAAAGTCATACTTTATTTATAAACACGTGGATCGTGTTTACCACTCCATCACAAATATTGGTAATCTGCTGGTTCACAATAGGGAAGGGTAGTTATCTCTTATGTAGGTCGGATGACCACTTTCGTGTCTAACAATAAGGTTGTGTAGACCGGTAAATAATAATTTACTAGGTAAGCTTGGCCTGTGAAAGCTACACTGTAAATCACCGAAGGGTTGAATGTCTACTCTACAATAAAGGTCTTACTACTCTATACGACTGTCACATAAAGACCAGAATAGCCCATAATATATCCTTGGCAGACATCAGTTTGCCAGGAGTTCGGTCCGCTATTTGGTTCCAAGTGCTCGTCGCTTTAACGAGTGTCTTTTATGTGTTTACACTCAGAATTTTACTGAATACAGACGCGCGAAATACTGAGCATAATCGTTTGTATTATTTTTAGCTCTTATTTACCTAAGAGTTTATATTCTAACAAGGATATAACTATTTGTATCTTTTAATATTAATAAGTTATAGTAATAAGACAGTTTAATTAGTTATAATGGGGCTTTAAAAAAGTTAGTAGGTACACATATAATTCTCAATACGCTGATAAACCTTTATCGTTTGGTGAATTTGATATTAGTGTACTTTGTTTTGCCTTGCCTTTATTTCTATTCTAATGACTTAAGTGGAAACTGTCTAGCTATGCATTGGAAATGAGGAAGGTACATATTTGATTTTCTACGGAAATATGAATAATAGACGAAAATATCGAACATTTTACCAATCAATGGCAGTTGTGTAATGTTTTAATTAATACGCAGCGGTTAGTTAGTATTAGGTTTTAATGTTTCCATAAGCCAAAGGGTGGTGGAGGAAAGGTAAGTGTTTTAATTTAATGTTTAGCGGGGCGCTGGTAAACATCAAATTAAAACACTTATACCTCGGGTATCGGGTAACACATTTAATTTCTCAGAAGAATGCTTTACACGTCAGTGAAATCATATTAAAATAGCCTTTGTTGTTTCATGATTAGCGTTTACAGATAGACAGACGTAGTAGATGTAGTAGTAAAGCGTCGAGTGATTTCAGTTTATAATAATGCATTGATGATGAATTGACATTGGTGTACTATGTTGATTTGAAATAAAATAAAATACCTATATAAGCCTTTCTGCTTCCCTGATACCAAGTAAATTGTAAAAGTTAATCAAGGGAATGGTTAAAAATGGTGTGCACTTGGCAATTCTTCTAAATAGGCGATTGGTCATCAATTCAACCACTATTGCTGATTCTCTTTTACATTTGTATGCTAATTAAGGTACATAATTAACTTTTCGTATTGCAACATCTGCCTCAGTCTGTCCCGAAAAGAATAACGTGACGTATTTATATTCGTTATATATATAAGTCAATTTAAATTAAGCGCAAATATTTTAAAGGCTTACTCCCATAAGCTAGAAAAATGCTTTAGAAACAAAATAACAAAAAATCGGTACGCTAGTTTTTGAGATATCTGGACCTGAACATTTAAAATAAAAAATGAAATAAACATCCTGTGTACAAATAACCACTTTTTTGGCCAACAACGTCTTACTATTATTTACTATGGATACTAGGTGACTGACCTCGACGATCAAAACAGCTGATTTATAGATTTTAATAAAAAAAAAATAATTTTTTTGTATGAAAAAATAAAAAAAAATCTACCGTGTCGATTTCTTAAAATTTGGTACTAAAGCATTTCTTTGACCTATGGGACCTAGCCCTTAAAATATTTGCGCTTAATTTAAATGTATATATATAATTTATATTCGTATAATGTAATAGTTAAGGGAAGCAGAACAAAGTCAAACGTTTGACTTAATTGGTAGTCCAACTCTGTAGAGTACCTAATTACTGATATACCTACGATTGCCTGACCCTTTTAAAAGGACGGCTTTCTTTTGATCCCTGCATTATAAGACTCCTCTGATCCCAGAAAATCTTGAAATTCTTTTTGCGTTGTTAGTTAAGTTGTAATTCAAGCATGTTGTGTTCGTTGGTATTTACGTAAACATGTTTTTACGTACCATGGCCCAAACTAAATAAGCGAGTCTAGAAATTTATTAACACTGTTTTCATATCTATTACCGAACATCTCATATTTTGATTTGTCCTAAGTAAACGTGCAAGTGTGTTACGAGAATAGAAACTTCCTTGCTTTGGGTGTAAAGTGTGCATTTGTGTAGATTATATTGAAAGGTACTCAAAACATAGAATAGGCCCTTGTTCGTTATGTACCCGAACTGTGGGTATCGTATACGATCTCCGTATTATGTGCAGGTTTCCCGTGCTCTGAGTGGCTCTTACAACAAAGCCGTCATCTTTAAAGGTCACGTGATTGATCAGTGAAGTGGAGATAATAAGATTTGCTCTAATTCAGATATCAAACTTCACATAACAACCCTCGACTTCTGAGTGCGTAGTTTGCGTTCATGAGTTTCATGACTCGCATTCTTATCTACAAGGATCCTTTTTGTTGCTGTCTGTGCTGTGAATGTTGAACTTTTACATGATTGACAAAACGATGTAGTAGGTATATATGTTGACCTCTGTGGCTCCTGTAGAATCACATGGTCCTGGGTTTGATCTCTTATCATTTCAAGATGGAAAATTATCTTTTGCAGATTGACCTGGGTCTTATTTGTATCCATTATAAAATATAGTATCGTTGAGTTAGTATAGTATCCCACGCCGACAACACACCTTTACAACGTACAGTGGGGCTAGCTCAATTTGTGTGATTTGTAATATAATTATTTATTTATGTATACTAGTATGTATGAGTTTATTTATTCCATCATAACCTTTGAATGCCTCAACGGATTTGAATATATGGGTAGAAACTATTTAATAAATATCTGTGATATGGGGTTCCGTTAGAATCCATACATCTTCCCGAGTGATATAGGCTATAATTTTGTTTACCAAGGTAGACGTAAATATTATTTTTAAAAGAAGCCTTGTTTGGTTGTAATCTTAGTTTAGTGTATATTAAACTAGCTTTCGCCCGCGGCTCCGCCCGCGTTAATGTCGATCCCTCGGGAAAAGTATTTTTTCCCGAGATAAAAAGTAGCCTATGTCCTTCTCCGTACTCCAGAGAACTTGTATGCAAAATTTCATGATGATCGGTTCAGAAGTTACGGCGTGAAAGCGTAACAAACAAACAAACAAACTCACTTTCGCATTTATAATATTAGTAAGGATTAGGATAAGTAAAAATGTACTCGTTTAGCATAAGAACGCACCTTTTGTGACGCAAGTGATTTCAGGCCGTAGTTTGCGTAGTTTCATTTCAGCTCACGTTTGAAACGTTTGCTCCGTTTATGCGTAACGATGTTAGCTGTAGGTTTAACCTACTTATTGACTTGATCATGCAAGAATAAGGATAAGTATTTTCCTTTTCGCGACTTAATCATCGTCGTGAAAATAATTATTCAAATGAATGAAACTTATTCTTCTTTCAAATTCAAGCTGAAACGATAACGTCAAATTATATAAAGCAAAGAAATAAAGAATTTTGATTAAGATTTATGAACGAAATATGTCTCGTCTTTCATCTCAAAGTCTTAAGATCTACAGAAAATTCTAGTCAAGAGTTCTTCAGGTAGTATTATTTTCAAGAAATTTCGCTTTCATTTTAATTTAAAATATTATGTAAGAGATTTTTACTAAAGCGATGACATTATTATGCAAATTAACAAAGGCTCAAACACTGCGCCTCAAATATTGAGATTAGGTCTTGTCTAACGAGAACGTGAAAGATATATCGTTTACGAGCGAGGACTTGAAATAAGATAGCTTGACGCGTTTATCGAGAAAAACTGCCTTTTTCAGGAATAAAATTCAGCTTCAAGATAAAAGACGTTTTGTTACTTAGCGATCAATTTTACTTGGTACTGCTTTATCGGAAAGAGACTAACATTTCGTAGATCGGATTATCTCGCTTGTGCGTCTTATACAGGCAGGGCTTATTTCGTCTTTGTATTTTCTTTATACGATAAACGAAAGAGGACGTTTAATTAGGTATTGAGTAGCCCGACAATCTAATAAAAGAGATTTGAGTTTTTTGACCTTCATGCTGATCTTTTTTTGCAAATAAAATTCTGAAGCACTTTTAATCCAATTTTTTTACATCATACTATGAAAAGTGTGTTTTTAAACATAAGAAGAAAACAAGGGTGCTAAGGTACCATAGGTCAGGGTTGTTATATTCATCTGCCAGTCCGGTGCTTGCAGGTAAGGCATGGGTACGGCGTGCTCGGTCTAGTTTTTCTCCCATTTATCTAAGTGAGTAGTATCCCAATATAAAAAATTAAATAAAAATATAAAATAAATTTCTCTCTGCTTAAAAATGATTCCGATATGCAGTAGCTTCGGAAGCACAAGACGCTTAAGAATCTGCGCTCACCAAACCGCCTGTCAAGTGTGGTGACTATGTCCCTAATACCCACGGAGCATCTGCTCCGTGGTAATACCCTCCCATAGAACATAAATTCCTTGGCCTATGTTTAGCTGTGGACTTCTTACCGCTGAAATGATGAAGAACACATGAAGAACCCTAATTGTGTAGGTAATATTATAGGTATATAATGTTATTATTTCATCTAAAAGGTCCTAGGTAATTTCATTAGCAACATCCATCAGGGATAGCTTGTTAGAGGTGAAAATAATTATTTTAATCAAGGCTTTTAGAGCGACTAGCTTTGATTTCACCGTTCAAGAGTGGTAATAAGACGAATAGCAGCAATTTAATCTGCACTTAGAGATAAAAGGAAAGCTTTTGTCTTCGTAGTGGAGAGTGGACTGTATACATACTCGGCGTAAGATACGAGAGTCGCCGTTGTTACAAGAATTTCCAACTGATAAAATATCTATCAATAGTTTGAAACATTTTCTTTCAATATCTTACTTAATGGCTATAAAACCTTAATTTTACCTAAACTTGGTATTATTTAGGTCTTTATAAAATAGGACAGATTTAGCAGAATCCTAGCCCTTTGAGATTGGCTATACCAATTGTAGAAATATTAAGCTTTTATATTTTTTCAAACAAGTTTTATGAATAGAGATAATTTATATAGGTACCTAATATGTTTTAACTTTAAATTGTCATTTACCTATCATCTAAATCGCTGCTGGTACGTGATCGGCTATAACCAATACTCTAACTCGAAAAATTTTATTGGCCATTCAGCCAGCTTCTGATAAACGAATGGCAAGCTTTAATTTTCTGACGTAGGTGATTTTTTGTCCTACTAAAATTGTTATTGTGACCGGGTCTATCTAACTGCTCCCCGCAGGCAAATCAATGCGATTGTTTGGACTCCCGTTCATACGATTTTGTGTCAGATTTCCCAAACACATACAGTGTTATTATAAAAAAACGGCAAAACCCAGGTTTAAACCGGGTCTACCTTAGTCCGGACTAGCGATGGATCAACCTAGGTTTAGCAAATTAAACTTTGTTTCATTACAAAAAGTGAACTAAGTCAAGACTAACTTAGACCTGAGACGATCTCTGGATGATCTAACGGAAGCAGGATTCATTCAATCATTCGTTCAGTATGCTACTACTACGTTCCGATTTTCACTAATAATAAAATGAATCATAAAATTTATTGTTTGAAACTCGTATAAAACTAAAAATAATAAAATTAAAATGGAGAAACATGTTTATTTTTGTCATAAACGATATATTCAGTAGTCAGATAAAAAAATCATACTTTATACAAAACGATTTAATAATTTTACAAACCTTAAACGGAACGCGTCTGCGCGCGCAACAAATTGAATTTGTTCCAAAGTAACCTCAAAGTTTGTTTACAAATATGATTGTAAAACATATATTTTTATTTAATGAATTTAATGAATTAACAAAAAGTGTGAAAAAGTGTGTCGAACGAAAGTAATTATTTTAAAGTTGCTGTGAGATAAAATTTACGTGAATAAAGTAAAAGTGCATATGGTGTCAAAAATTTTTTATATTTGTACCTAAAAAACACTTACTATACACATAGATGATTTGTACAAACTATTTTTTCTTAATATGAAATTAAGGTGCCTAAAAGTCATTATTTTGTGGCGGTTCTGAAATATAAATGACGACAAAAGCGTTGAAAATAATCTAATTAAAAATATTTTGATATGTGTAAATGCAAATAATTAAAATATTTTTTCATAATTTTATATGTTGGTTTTATTCATTTCCTCCCATTTCCAGGTTTTTGCTTATTGCGAATAGGGTAATAGGATTTGACATAGATTTTAGCATCAAAGCATTTTTTTTGGCGAAAAGTGACATTTTTTGGTAACAAAATAAGTTAGTACTAGAGTTAAACTAGGGAATTGTAGGTTTATCTTTAGACCTAGGATCATCTATGGCTTAAACGATAAACCTTGTTTTATATTACGATTTTCCTTAGTACTTGACTTGGATCCCGGCTTAAACCTGGTACTAACTTTAGTCCTTGTTTTATAATAACACTGATAAGGGTTATTTCTAAATGTATGAAAACTTGACATTAGTCTTTGCGTACACACTATCTATATAGTATCTACGTGGGGCGCACTATAAGTTTCCGGAATGAATATGAAAAAATACTATTAAAGGTACAAAATTAATTTGTTGTTTTTCAAAATAATCTCCCTTGGCGTCTATGCACTTTTTCATTCGATGAAACCAGTTTTGAAAACTTTTGTGCCACTCCTCTGTGGTGACCTCTGAAACGTGTTTTTCATACTTCTCGACAGCCTCTTCTGGTGATGAAAATCGTTGACCGCGTAATTGGTTCTTAATTTTTGGAAACAGAAAAAAGTCACAAGGTGCCAGGTCGGGACTGTATGCAGGATGACTCATGAGTTCTACATTTTTCGCCTTCAAAAAGTCGTTTGTCTGTCTGGCCGTGTGAGAACTAGCATTGTCGTGGTGCAGGATGATACGGCGTTTACGGTTATTTTTACGGAGTTCGTCAATAAAATCCGGACGATTCTCTAAAGCAACAGTAGCCACGTGTCCAGTTTTATTAAAAAAAGAAGCAATCATCCGCTTAGATGCACTTTTCACGCGCGCCACTTTGGTTGGTTTCGGCTCATCATGAAAGACCCATACGCTCGATTGCTGCTTTGTTTTGGGATCGTAGCAATAAATCCATGTTTCGTCACCTGTTACTATGTCCCACACCAAATTTGACGCACCTTCGTTGAATCTGGTAAGTATGGCACTGCACCAAGTGACGCGGTCCGTTTTTTGAGCCTCGGTCAAGTTGTGTGGGATCCACCGCGAGCTCAGCTTTCTCACACCCAAATGTTTGTGTAGGATTAATTGTATTTGACTCAAGCCTATTTCTAAGGATGCGCGAATTTCATGGTAGGTCACATGCCTGTCTGTTTCAATCATACGGCGCACAGCATCGATGTTTTTGTTGGTCACAGCGGTGGACGGCCGACCATCGCGAGATTCGTCACTGAGATTGATACGACCACGCTTGAATTCTGCAAACCAGCTATAAACAGTTGTCTTGCATGGTGCTTCATTGCCAAAAGCTGTTTCAAGCCGAGCGATGCTCTGTTGAGCTGTCAAATTACACTTAAAATCGTAGAAAATCATACTACGAAAATTTTCCCGAGTTAAATCCATGTTGATGCAGACACACAATCTTTTAAATGGCGCCACAAGGTAAAAACAAAAGACAGTCAAATGAAACAAAGTGCATTCTACAGCCAAAGAGTTCTATTTTCAAATGTTGCAATAAATTTTTAAATATTGTTTATGTAAGTGGCCAGTTCCGGAAACTTACAGTGCGCCCTATGTAGATAGTAGTAATAGGTTATTATCACGGGTTATCAGAAAGGTTCTATGTAAAATTTGTACCTTTCTTGCGATTGAACTGTCTTTCTGTCGTAATCTACAAACATACAGGCGGGTCCTTCTTTTTAAAATTAAAAAAAAAATTGTTGCTGTTATTTTATTTTCAAATTGATATTTGAAAAGTAACACGTATTTGAAATAAAGTAAATTGTTGTCTGTATATCGTTACAGGAACGTTTGCAATTTTAACCAACGCATAAACTCTAGGGAAATAAAATAAGCGAACGATGACTGACGATGACCGCTATTCAAGCAGCTGTGATAACGGAATGGCAAGCTTTATTTTTTTCTGATGTAGTTACGGAATTGCTGTGTAAATTGGTTTTTGTGCCCCGGTCTTTGATGCTGGATTGCTCCCTGCGGCAAAATCAATGAGTTTGATAAATCAAATGCTATTGTCACTCTCAATTACTAAGAACTTACAAGAAGAGTATATGCCCGACTATATCGGGTATATATTTACTTTCGACTATACCGGGCTTGACTCAGTCCAAAACTAGAACAACATTTTCTCGAAAAAAAAAATTGTAATATAAAAAAATACAGTTCCATGCACAGGTCTTCAGTTGCAGGTCAATTTGTATGCGTAGATTGAAATTTCCGCTTAACATTTTTATATATCAGGCACACTATGATAAAAATATCAAATGGGGTTTTGAATATCGTGTAGATGACTCCGTTAGTCTATAAATCCATAATTAGAAAGACATTATCTCTGATAGGTCTAATGATGAACGCAGAGGGTTGGAAATTATTCAAGACATTTTTTCTTTCTTCTCCCATATCCGTGTCCCATATGCGAGAATCATTAAGAAGTTCTTGAAAATTATTAGAAACTCACAAATTTCCGAGAGAAGGAATTTTTGAAAAGGAGATTTTGTTTGGCTCTTCATTGTATGCTACAAGAGATAAGTATGCTGCAGTGCATGTGCGGAGTATCGCAGAAAGACCGCGCAACGTTCATGTATGTAACATAGCGGCCAAGCTGCAGGAGAGCCGCCTATGCAGGTACGGTCACGTTTTGCGAAAACCGGAAAATAACAGAGAAAAATATCTGCATATGCCACCTCTGCTGGGGCCCGGCAGAAGGGATAAACTCAAGAAAAGCTGGCTTGATGTCGTTAGGGAGGTATGCGCGCCAATGGTCTCATAACCAAGGATACGCCGTGATAGTGGAGTAAAATAAAACCGGCCAAGTGCGAGTCGGGCCCGCGCACGCAGATATCCGTACCATCTACCTATATAATAAGTTTAAAATTATTATTAAAAATATTTTTAGTGTAAGATGTAACTAAACATTTATCTTTTCGCAATCTTTCCTTTATCTGTGTTATAAGACGTTGCTTCGTACCAAATTTCAAGATTCTGAATTCACGGGAAGTACCCTGTAGGCATTGAATTAGATATGTAAGCGTAACTTTCATAAAACTAATGATTCAATATCAGTCCCATTTACGCAAACAAACATAACTCGAATCACAACGAGAAACTTACGCACTTAGACAATGCTAGTTTGCGATTGGCCGCGTCAAGGTCACGGAGCAGTGCCAACATATCTAATGAACGCTATGGTGTCAACATAGCCGAGGTAGGTAGGCTAGCAGCTCGCTCGCTTTGATAAGTTACTCCTGTGTAACTTTTCCATCTTTCCTTGCGTTTCCTGCACCACTTTACTACAGACGAAGTAGTTTTTTCTTGATGCGTTGAGATTTCGCCGATGTTCACAAAAAATATGTCGTCAAATGCTTTTATCGACGCGTCCTTCCGTCAGGGAGCGCGCGGCAGACTAGTTCGCGAAAAAATATACTTTTTAAGCCCCGCCCGCTTTGATCTACTTTGCGTATGTCAGTTTTTGAGCGCAATGCTGCTTCCATAGTTTTTTTTATTCAATGCCTGTAGTTTTTGATTCCCTTTCGAGTGTCGAGAATGACGGATGTCAGACGGACAATAAAGTGATCCTATAAGGGTTTCGTTTTGTTTACTTTTGAGGTACAAAGCCTTCCAGCTGAGGAACATGCTCAGATGAGAGATATCTCAGGTCGAAATGTAGGTTTACATACACGTATTTACTTAATATTTATACGGCACTAACAGCGATATAGCGCACCGAAGATAATAAGCTTTATGTGAAACAGTCCGCGATATAGCACATTTAAGTAAAGATAATGTATAACGACGAAGGCAACGACAAACCATCTCATAATTTCTTCGTTGTTACGGCTCCTATTCCGTAGAACGATCATGGCATGAGTCTTGCTGCGTAGGTAATGTATGTGTTTCCTTAACTATACCTAGATATGTTTTGTGATTGAAGTTTGAAACAGTTATTTTTAGTAAATTTAAAAGGAAATAGACAATATTTTGAAGAAAAAGTCTTATGGGTTGCCTTATGAATAATATAAACATGTTATCTACAAATGTTTTTATTCAGGTATATTGTTCATACTAACTGTGCCCGCGACTTTGTTCGCTTACATTACTTACTAAGTAAATCTGTTTGTATAGTTTTATCATAACTGGAAAAAAAATAAGTAACCTATCATGTGCCCTGTAAATATTTATCTACCAAGTTTCATAAAATTCAGTTAATTCGTTTAAGAACATACATACATACAGAAAAAACATCTAAAAATCATTATGTACAGAGGTATTTAACACGATATCTCTGAAAACAAAGTAATTTACTCCATGACCAACATCAGCTCTTTGAAGTGGCAATGGGCGGGGCACATAGCGCGTAGAACCGATGGGGCAGAAGGGTTCTCGAATGGCGACCACGTATCGGCAAGCGCAGAGTCGGACACCCAACGACCAGATGGTCGGATAACGTGACTAAGGACGCAGGAAGACGCTGGATACAGGCCGCTTCCAATCAATCGTGAACCTTGGGAGAGGCCTATGTCCAGCAGTGGACATCTTGCAGCTGATATAATGATGATGATTGATAACATATTTATTGGTAGGTAAACCAGAGTAATAAAAATACATTTCAGGGTAAGGTTTCTTCATGACATACCTTCTGATATAGCATGTGTAAAACTCGTATCGAAAATTCCTCTCTCAAATCGATTTCTTCCACGTTATCTGTAAGATTGATATTCAATAAATGTAATCGTTTCACATACGGGCTTGGGGTCGCAAAGGGCTTACAAACCGTCTTTATACCGCTCTAGCTGTGCTATTGACCTCAATAAAATACCTATTCTGCGATAACCTATCGCTATATGTTATATATGTTTAATTAATTGGCGTTAGGAACATAGCGGCATGACCGTGGTCTTTAATTCATTATACCGAATTTTACTAGCGAGATCCGGATCTTTTAACCGCTTTACTGTCGTAACCACTCCGGCTATATCGAGAGCCCTAAGATTAGCAACAATACTTCGCTCTGCAGCCCTTGTTACTGAAAAAGATTTAGCAGGGATAAGTTATGACCTGAGCAAAATCTACTTTCTACTGAGTTTATTTTAAAAATATAGAAATGATAAACATATCTAGTTGACGTTATGAAAAGCGAATAACTTTCGCGCTTGTGAACGTGTATGCATATGCAGGTAGTTCTTTAGTCATTTAATAGCCGAAACACTTTTGTCATAACAGTCATATTTCATACCAAAACTATTGTTCTAAATACATATTAATAAAAATCTAATACATAGATTACTTTAAATAATAATATATAATAAGAACGAAGCTGCAGCAGCTTAGTTGTCTAATAGTGCAACCCAACCCAAAAGCGAAAGGCTCAGAGTCCAAAACCACCTGTACCCAGGGGTTGGAATACTGGTAAAATCCAGTACCGGTACCTCTATGAAACTATAGTACCGGTAATTGGATTGTTACCGTTAAATCAGGTAACGTTAATCGCAGTTATTTTATTACCGTTAATTGGTACCGTTAATTCTGGTACCAATTCCTTTTACCGGGGAATTACTGTTTTCATCATTCATTGATGTCGTCGTTGATGCCAGTCGTTAAGGTATGTCAGATGCCTTTAGGCAGCTTGAAAACTCTGACACCAGTGTTACACACACGAAAATCAAACAAACACTGATAGGACATGCGCACCGTTTTGTGTTTGGCAGCGCTAGATAAGGGCCGAAAATGTTATTTAAAAGTCCGGTAAAATTAACGTTAATTTTAAACAATATTCGTTATGTTACCAGATTACCGATACCCTTAATTACCGTTAAAATTGTAACATTATGGAATTTGGGTACCGGTACTTATAATGTGAATTTGGTACCGGTAACAAGCTCTGCTGTACCTCTGAATTTGTAGCCCAATCGATTCAAGAACGGTCCTTTCATCACCCGCTACTTCCATCTTCCGTTGAAGGAATATATTGTGATGCAACAGTAGTGGATTGTTAACTACTGTGTGAAAAGCAGAAGGCAATGGAAATTAAACCTCCATTAGCACTTTTTCATCCCAGTTTCGTAAAATTCCGCTTAATTGTTGTGTGCGTTTCTTATACAAACAATGATACTGACCAGAGTCTTGATCGGAAATGTAAATATATTAGGGCGAAATAACACATAAAGTGTTATAAAAGTATAAGGTAGTAATTCAACATATTTTTTACAATTATTTTTATTGTTCACAGTACTGGGGCCAGTCAGTTGGATTTTATTTTCGTCACTGTCGGGCTGAATAACCAATCACCATTCCCAAGTCACGCCAGAAAACGCCACGATGTACGCGGAAACGAAGAGATAAGAAATACAAAAAGGACAAGAGTCCCACCATGTTCTCTCTCGCTGAGGGTTGCGGCTGCGTCAGCTTCCGGGGAGGACGAAGAGCTCGTTCATTGGGTGACGACTCATCGTCCTGTCGCAGCTCGGAGATTGAGCAGGAAGTCCCCAAGAAGCTAGGCCGGCGGATCCTCAACGTTGAATGTACTATGAAGGCCCTCACGCCTTTTCTTAAGTTCTGGAGGAGAGATGATGTCAGCATGACGAAGGCGGAAAGAAGTAAGTTTCTATTTTATTTTCAACTTATATTAATTCCAACAAAAAATTCGCAATTTACAATCCCTTTAATAAAGAGTGTTAACGAAAGTTTCTAATATTTAATGAAAGCTTATTTAATTAAGACTTACACAACGCAGGTGTGAAGAAATTTAGTATTTCTACGTAATAGCCTAAGTTTGGAGCAAATAAAGATATTTGTGTTACGTTTGATATTAACTCCAGATTAAGTGTTATTTATTGCATTATATAGTCTGGCTAGAATAAAGCTAATAATCTTTCTGACGGCTATTTGCTGATTGGTTTTGTTTGAGAAAGGGCGAAGGGGTATAGTTAGTTAGTAAGGACATAGTAGGTATACTTTTAGCCTGATGGCCAGGAAAACTTTGTAACAAAAAGATATTTTTTTTCATACCTTCCAGCTAAGTAAAGCTCCAACTTACTTTTTTCAGTCAAAAATAAACGGCAGACGTACCTACTCGTTACATACTTAGTCACTGCTTATTGTTGCTTTCAAAAAGAGACGTAATGAAATTATGTAGATCCTTGTTCCTAATATGTAAATGTGATCTTTAAACGAGAAACTCTGCAAATCAATTTACCTCACCTAAGGGACAAAATTGTGTTTCATGAATGTAGATAATAACTGTTCAAGGTTAAGTAATGTAAATTGGATCTTACTCAGTCTTACGGTACCTACTTAAATAAACATAGAGGTCGGCGGTCGGAGTCGACAGACCAGTATTTTGGTCGAGGATGATGGGTTTCAATTTAGTTTAGGTATGCTCACTTTGTCGAGGTATAATTAATTAAATTATTTAAGCACTGAATATGTCGTATGAAATATTTATATTATAATACCTACATATATTAGGAACAGGGTTACTGGACAAAGCGTTATCAGTGTCATTGACATTCAATGTGGTACGGGGGGGTGCATAAGCGGAAGCGGAGAGATTATGGGCTTTTATAGCGGATTTGATACACACACGTAAGATCACGTATTCTGAACTTCTGACGCAAGTTTAACATTTTTTACCCACCCCAAAAAGTGTACAACGCCGCTAAAGAAGATTTCACTTCAAAAAAATAAACAAATAATTATGCTATTCGCAGTATAAAGTTATCGTAATCATAACAATAAAATAACTGTGATAATAAACTTATGATTACATAACAAAAGATAAAGAAAAGGACGTGGCATATAATAAAGTTTCATACGAACGTCTATCCGGGAAAATTGTGTTAACTTAGCTAGAAAGGGCAAGGTTACAGGCTGACTTACTTTACTCACACAATAAACATTCTAATGCGGAAGGGAGCGAAGCCAGTAATGGAGTACTCTAAAATTTATTCCACAATTTACTTAACACACATAATTTTACGTCTACAACTTACATACATATTATTACGTCTTTATTCCTTATTATTAAGACCCAAAGGCAACTTTTAGCATTAAGACAACTTATATAGTACTTATGAAGATTTAGATGAATGCAGCTTTTAAAAACTTGGATAATATTTCCAGTAGATTTTAAAATATCAGTATTTTCTTACCACGTGAAATACTTATGTATTTTGTTTTAGCGTGTGCTAGGTAAGGAGCATTTTAAACAGTTATTTGTACGTCGAGGGTGTTTAATAGCACCTACAATACTTACCTAGTGTGAGCTTCAGCCCTAGGTCACTTTTTTATTACGCATTTATTTCTCCTTTGACACTGCACTCCCCTTATTGGCTATTAACCTAGATACATTATTATGTATGTCTGTCCAAGGTTTAATTTGCATGCAGTCATAAAGGCACAGGTAGGTTACAGTAACCTTAGACAATTTTGACAGCTCCGTGGCGCAGTGGTTAACACGCCAGCCTGCGACACGGAGTGCCCGGGTTCGATCCCCAGCCAGGTCAAGATGGAAAATGATCTTTTTCAGATTGGCCTGGGTCTTGGATGTTTATCTATATATGTATTTGTTATAAAATATAGTATCGTTGAGTTAGTATCCCATAACACAAGTCTCGAATTTACCTTGGGGCTAGCTCAATCTGTGTATGATAGAGCTCAATCTGTGAAAGATATGGGTGCATAATATGAACTCTAAAAGACTCCTCTATGGAGAGTTTCATTCATTATATGCTGATTTATTAAAAGATAAAGATAGATTCTTTGGGTACATCCATATGACCCGAAAAAATTTTTTTGCACTTCACTATATTCTTAAACCTTATATTTTATTTTACTACTTTTTCGGCATGATTAATATACATATCCGTACCAAATTACAGCTTTCTAGTACTTATAGTCTATGAGTAAAACCACGGACGGACAGACGGACGGACGGACAGACATGGCGAAACTATAAGGGTTCCCTATTTACTACGGAACCCTGAAAATTGGTTGACTGTAAAGTCAGTTTACGGCCAATAATTTTACGTGATAACGGGGAGAGATAGATGCGTGATAGATACTACTCCTACTGCTGCTGCTGTTGCTGGTCTGGAACGTGACATTTTTTGTGAGTGCAGCCAATGTTCATCGATTTGTATTTTTGTTTTTAATGTCAGTATTTAGGTGTTCGAGCCTAAAGGCTTGATCCACCTTGAGACTACGCATATACATTCTGACGTCACAACGGTGTGAAGTTAGCTCTTTACGACAGTAGCCCCCTCTATTCTCAACGTGACGTGAAGTGCAACAACTTCACTACAGTTGAGGGAACTCATTCAGCGCGGGTGGTGCATTGGTCAGTACGCTTTTGCATTCTGACAAGTCAACACGTATACAAAAGCAAAATAATTTTATCTTGGTAAGTAATATTCTTACATAATACAATTAATTACGACAATCCGTCGTATAATAAGTCGTAGTGCGCCCTTGAGCCACGAAATGCAGTGCGCCCGTGTGCCACATGCGCGGGTTTACGACTACCCACAAATGAAATATTGTGCGTCGTAGTATCACGGTACGACGTCGTATCATTGATACGTCACATCAATGACGCATCATTTTCTTATGAACGTAATGAGGCGCACCACGATACGTCGCATCATTTTCGGTAACATTGATACGCAGTTCATACGACAACCGTTCCATACGACGACCGTGCTAATACGACATAAGTCGCACGACGCATAGTTGATACGACATTGATACGACATATAACAGTCAACACGCTAACTTTTAATGTAATTCGTCTCATTGCAGAAGTATGGACGATACCGCTTCCTGCTCGAAGACAATGACGATGGGCGAATTGACTGGTCTCATACCAGATGGAGACGAACGGAGCTTTAAAGCAGTCGTGGATCTTGTGCGAAAACATTACCCTCCAGGTTGGGAAAAATGGGAAATCCACAATTACACATTCGAAAAACTTTTTGGTGACAGTATATCACCAGAAACCGAAAAGAAAATCCGATTCGCACTTCCTACAGTGGAACTCATACAAGCGATCTATCCAGATGCCCCAAAAGCTTCAGAAAGAGCGTTCAGAGACTTAAAGCGTCGCCTTTTAAGCTGGTCTTTCGGTCGTGCTTTATTATATTCACCTCATAGCATCATGGAAAAAATCCATGCGAAGTCCCATAACGCTTTTATGGACACAGTTTCAAGACTAAAACCTCAAATTCTTTCAAGACAAAGCGCATTCGAACAACTCCACGGGAGAAATAGGATAAGCGTCTCTACAGAGCGTTCTATCTCACCACCGACACGTGGAAAACGGAAAAAATCACCACTACCGATCCAAACAGAATCCCCAAAACGGCGCTGTCCTACTCCACCTGTCTTGTCAGCAAAGAGCGAAGACCTACTCTCTCTTTTACTAGAACAACAAGTACGCCACAATAAGATGTTTGAACATATCGTACAATTGAGTCAAAATCAAGAAGAGAAGATGTCTAAAATAGAAACGAGATTAGAACAAGGATGTCACGACAGTGCCCCAGAAGATCTTAACGTATCACTTGCTGATAGCACTCACTACGAAAACTGTCAAGATGAAGAAGACGAAGAAGTAGAATCGACCGCAACTCCACCTCATATCTGGGCACCTGTCGAGCCTAATTATATCAATGAAAATCAGGAAAAACAAATCAGCCAGGAGGAGGAGGCTCTGAGAACCCAAATAATAGATGCTCAACGAAGATTAGCCGATTTACAACGAGAAAATCCTCAGTGTCAATCAACTGAAAGTAAAATCGATTTTTCACCAGCGGTAGTCGAATCTCAAGTAAAAATCGCTAAAGCGGATCCAGAACTTGCAAAACAAGGTTCTAGATGTCAGCGCTTAGGTGAAGATACATGGAAAAATATACGCTACGGTGAAGTCCAGAAACAATTCCAAGCGACACCTGTATTCACATCGCTTAAAGTTAATAGCCATTTAGCACTCGCTACCCCTTTCTGGCACAGCGTATCGATCCTCGAGCGAATCGATAGCACGCTCGCAGCAATAAGTCATGGACTGCTACAGCAACGCAAACACTTCGAGGAATGTTGTAAAAATTTCAGTCCGGATCTTAAGAGCCAAATCAATAAGGAACTTTTAGGTCTCGAATCTAAATTCAAGAAAACATCAGATCAGATCAGCCCTACTTCAATATACATGTGGGAAGAGATCTGAAATAATTCAACAAAGAAGACAACTGTACAGAGCCCCAAACAAGGCCTTAAACGAAATCCTCCATGATATTCCACCATCTGATACGCACTTATTTTCTGACCAATCTCTAAGTGAAGTAGTGAAAGATCAGGGAGGATCACATAAGATGTTTCCTCCCAAATCCAGGCAACCAACGAAGAATAAACAAACCATACCGTCCAGAAAATTTCGTAACAATAAAAAGAACTTTAGTAACAAAGAAACATTTCATGGAAGAAATACACGTAAAGACAACAGAAAAACCACAATACCCCAAAACAACAACTCAAACAGCACCAACAAACGACAGGGCAATCAGCACGGCAAAAAGTGGTGACTCGTTTCAGGCGGGACAACTAGCAAATTTCACCCATGTATGGGAAAGTATTGGGGCACCCCCTACAATTCTATCAATGATTCAAAATTACAGAATTCCTTTTTTCCAAAAACCGCCTCTAATGAATCTAAATACAAAAATGCAAGGGACAATGACAAAAGAAAATCCAGACGCAATGACAAGCCAAATATCGAAACTACTAAAGTCAAAAGCAGTAATCCCTGTAAAGTACACAAGAGGATTTCTATCCCCAATATTTCTGAGGAAAAAACCGAATGGCGACTACAGAATAATTATCAATTTAAAAAACCTCAACCACTTCGTGAGTACTCCAAGGTTTCACCTCCCGAACTTATACAGTATACCAAACCACATGTGGGAGAAAGACTACATGCTGAAGATAGATATTTCTCAAGCATATTACCACATACCCGTTACTCAGGCACACCAACGCTACCTTACTTTCGAACACAATCAGTCGCTTTTCCATATGACATGCCTCCCTTTCGGACTCGCAAGTGCTCCCTCAGCATTTGCAAGAATCACAAATTGGTTGGCACAATACCTAAGGGAGAGACAACTAAGAGTGATTGTATACTTAGACGACTTTCTGTTGCTACACGAAGATCCAGAGACCCTATCCCAACAGGGAAAATTCGCAATAGAACTCCTGAAAAAACTTGGATGGTGCGTGAACCACGCCAAATCGATCACAACACCAACACGCTGCGTCGAATACTTGGGAGTGATCTGGAACACGGAGAAAAATCGGAAGTACCTACCACCAGAAAAAATAGAGGCATTCCAAAAACACATCACGAGACTTCTCAAAATAGGACACTGGAACTGGTGGGATGCAAAAAGTATAGCAGGGAAACTGAATTTTGCTTCAGAAGTAGTACCTCTAGGTCGTCTGCACTGCAGAAACATTCAGAGATCGTCAATAAACCTACCAAAGTCAAAACGTCGCCAAAAAGTAATTATCGATCAAGCTGCCAGACAAGATCTCACATGGTGGACTCAAAATCTACACAAGTCTTCCCCTATCCATCGGAAACCAGCATCAACCTTTATAACAACAGATGCAGCAGACACTGGGTGGGGTGCACTAATGAACAGCAGGAAACTGAAAGGCAGATGGAACGACCAGCAAAAAGCCTGGCACTCCAACCAGAAAGAACTTTGGGCTCTTTACGAAGTGCTCAGGAGAGAGAAAACTTTCTTAAGAGGAAAATCGATTATTTTCCAATCCGACAATCGAACAACCATAGCTTATGTCAACAAACAGGGGGGGACAAAGTCAACCATTCTCCTGAACACAGCTTCGAAAATACTACATCTGGCTGCGCAATTAAACATCACTATAACAGCCAGATACCTCCCAGGGAAATTGAATGGCATCGCAGACAGCCTATCAAGGCAAAATGCTCTACCGGAATGGCACTTAAGCGAAGTAATTCTGAACCAAATCTTTCAGAAATTTGGAACTCCGCAAGTAGACTTATTTGCTTCAAAACGGTCTGCAGTTGTAAGGAATTATGTAACCGAAGATGTCACAGACCGGGACAGCCTATACATAGATGCTTTCAGCCGCACATGGAACTTCAAACTGGGGTGGATCTTCCCACCACCAGCGTTAATACCGAGAGTCCTTCGCCATCTCAACAAGTGTACAGGAACTTATCTCGTCGTAGCCCCGGAGTGGACAAATGCATACTGGATACCGATGCTGGAAAACAGATCAACAAGCAAACCCCTCCGGCTGCACAACCTGCAAACTCACCTGATAGACTTACGAACAAAAAGACCTCCACGGGGAATAGACAACATGGTTTTGCAGGTATGGCGCATACAGGCTGGTCCGACCTTGTCAATCCCTGGCCTTCAGAACTCAGACATATAGTTGAAAATTCTTGGCGAAAATCTAGCATCAAAACATACCGACCAGCTTGGGAAAAGTGGGTCACATGGGCTTTAAAAGAAGGTGTCTCTGTAAAAGAACCTAAAGCAATCGATCTAGCACGGTATCTCGGATTCTTACACACAAAGATGAAACTGGCTCCTAACACCATTGCACTACACAAATCAGTAGTATGCACTTTTACGAATCCTGACGCTACTGCATTGATCGGCTCGCATCCTGTAGTGAAACATATGCTGAAAGGTATTAGTTTAGAAGGACGAAAACGACCTAACAGACATACTTGGAACGTAACTGAATTTACGGATTGGCTTACATGCTACAAAATAAATGAAAACAGTATATTTCAAGTGAGTCGCCATCTAGCCATCCTGTTACTCCTGACCACAGGCAGAAGAATCCACGATCTAACCCTGTTAGATATAAGTGATGATTCCTTCGAAATCACAGATACAAGCATTAAATTATGGCCTAAATTTGGCTCAAAAACTGATTCCAACTCATACATACAATCAGGATGGGAAATTAAAAACAACCCTGTCGGAAACCTGGACCTCGTTACTTGGACTAGACGTTTTCTAGAGATATCAGAACCGAGACGAAGAAACAAAGGAATTAAAAACTTGTTTATAACGACTCGTGGCAAAGTCGCAGCAGCTTCAAGAACAGTTATAGCGGGCTGGATACGTACCCTATTCAAGGAAGCCAATTTCAGTGCCTCTCCAGGCAGCTGCAGAGCAGCCGTTGCTTCCAGCAACTGGTTACGTGGATATACAAGTATAGAAGAAATTATGAAAAAGGGTAATTGGCAAACTGCTAAGACATTCTTCAATCACTATCTAAAACCAATTAGCCCTAAATTCCCAACTAAAATCATTAGTAACATCTCAGATAACTTTACTCCTATTGACTGATTATCAATCTTGTGATTATTAGCGTTCCTTTAAATGAAGAACAAGAATTATTGTTATTATTATGTTTTTTGTTTTTGTTTTGGTTTTTTGTTAGAAGATGATTGTTACCATATTTAACAACAAATATACTTACTTAAATTACTTTCCCTCTTTCATTCTATTATATATACTAATTAAACTTCATCAGTAAATCACAGTACGCTCATTCAGCGCCGGCAGATAAGAAACACGTCTCAAGGTGGATCAAGCCTTTAGGCTCGAACACCTAAATAGCAGCGTTTTTCCCCCGAAGGGTAGAAAACGCTTATTTAGGTTTCAGCCGTTCGGCTTGATCCACCACATTTTTTATGCCTTGCCGGCTTTGTACTTGTTTGGAATTTGTACTGACCAATGCACCACCCGCGCTGAATGAGTTCCCTCAACTGTAGTGAAGTTGTTGCACTTCACGTCACGTTGAGAATAGAGGGGGCTACTGTCGTAAAGAGCTAACTTCACACCGTTGTGACGTCAGAATGTATATGCGTAGTCTCAAGGTGGATCAAGCCGAACGGCTGAAACCTAAATAAGCGTTTTCTACCCTTCGGGGGGAAAACGCTGCTATTTTCATCACTCTATTTTTTCGTCTTACTCATTCACGACATATGTATTTGAGGAACACCAGAATAAACTTTTACAGTTTCATTCAATACCAGCGGTAGACTTGAAAATTAGACATAAAAATTAAATTAAATGCTGCGTGCCTGCTGCTTGCATGCTGCATGCTTGCTTGAATGCTGCGTACATTATGGTTACTATATACGTACATTTTCTGTAACATGTGTTGATCAATTGCTCATAATATGTAACCTAAGCCAAAAGATGATTCTGACAATACATTTTCTCAGATATTTTTGACTATAGAAATTAATTGTATGGCAAAAGGCAATTGTAACTATGTGTGAATTTAACTTTCTGCGATAAAATGATTCTTCTTTTTAATTATTATGGCTATTAAGTTTATGTCATGGGATGATTAGCTATGAATTTAAAAGTTATGGATGATCTAAATCGAATTCCTACGAAATGAGGTTTCTACCATCCGCTGTTATTCATAATAATATTCCAATATAAAAAGTTCTACCATAAGGGGTAGGTCTTCTTATGAACGGCAACACTGACGACTTCCGATGCCGGTGACGTCACCGGCAAATTCCGGTCTCCGGCACGGAAATGCCGATGCAGTGCACGCAGTGACATACAAATCCATACAAAGTAACAAATCCGTCCGCTCCGTCCGCTTCGATTCCGGTCCAGTGAACGCACAGCTTAAATAGTGATAGATTGCTAGCCGCATCGCCTACTGAAATGACTTCTTAGCCCATTCCCTCGACCGGTTTCTACGGTCTGCGCTGGACAGCTAGTACAACAACATCTTTCTTTTCTCCCAGACCAGCGTGGTATAATAAATTAATTAATTAGTAGTAGTGACCCCATAAAACAAGTATCCTAAGTAAAACGATTACATAGTATGATATACGGCTCGATATTATCATAATCTGCTAGTTTAAACTTTGCTGTGTATGTTGAAAATGGAAATTAGCTAAAGTGCTTTTGACAGACGAGTTTACAGAAATATTAACTCGGAGAACAGCTTCCATCGAACCCTATTCCAAAATTAACATACAGTCTATATTGTGGAGTACATAGTAAATATTATACGCCATGCATACAGAATGAGACTGAAAATAAAAACAAAATGGGAAACATGTCACGTAATATATAACCACGATAAAGAAAACAGATGTCCTGGGCTGCAATTGTAGTACGAGTTTGTAGAATAGGTACAAACACAAAAAAAATGTTTTTTATGATTACGATTTATTTTACTTATTGCTTTTTGTTTTGTTCGATAGTTTGTATAAGTTATGTGAGGAAACTTAATAATTTGTTTACATAGGTATTATTTATATCTCTTTTACTTTGTTAAACTATAATAACTGTATGTTTCCCCTAATATAAATAAATAAAAATAAATCGGTACATATTAGTTATTAGTGATAATAGTCTGTGGGTGAGCTAGTATTATATCTTGTGTTGAATATCAACCAATATACATAATTGAGTAATATATATTGTAATATATATATAAATAAATTGAGTAATAGTAGTCTATCTAGACTTATATTTGTGTTTCTGTTTGTTTGTTTAACGGTGTGCAGGATTCTTCGAATTGAAAATAGAAATAAATTAGGTTCAATATCGATTATAAATTACAATATGTTCTTCGCCTATTTGCCGAAATGAATATAAAGCAAAAGTAATCATTTTGAGTGAATGGAGTGAAGGTGTCGAATGGTTCTTATAAATTCAAAAACTTCTTAGCCTTTAAAAAAAATATTTCCACATATGTACATTACTGTAACCCAAGGTATCAAACATTTGCCTATACTCGTATATGTCATTATTGGGCGAGCGCTGCGAAAACGATTGATGTTACTGTTATCAGCGTGTTCTATGTTACATTCTCAGGAGAGGCGGGGGTCGATCCGAGGGCCCGGATAAACCGTGTGGTTATACCGAAACCCACGCGGATGAAGCGCGAAAAGCTAGTAAAAGATAAAACATCGACTGTTACAAAGTGTTTTTTTATCGCGTGACGTACGTGTATTCAAATAAAAGTATTTAAAAAGGTTATTACAATTAATGAAATGAGATAAAATGAAATTTATAAATTAGTTATAATTTTTTTTACTTCTTTGAAAACATGATTTGCCAAACTGTCATGCCTGGCACAATTTAGCACAGTTGTGCCTCACCTGGTAATATTTCGTCCCTACAAACTGAATTGACTATCTAAGTCTCGAACGTTTCACCATGATAAATAGAAATATCTATTAAAATCAGTACGTCGATGTACAAAAAGATCCATTGCCCACCTAGCCCACGTATTATACGGAGATCCAAACAAACAAGACATCCGTTTCCTTCGCCCGACCGGCGCTCCTTACTTCCTCGCCTCTTCTCCAAACTCAATAATCTTAGACGCCTGGAAGCAATTTCATCGTAAAGAACAGGTAGAATGAACTTTTTAGCATTTTTGTATATTATTTGCCATGGCTTTATTTATGGAAAGTGGCTGTGGCTTGTACAAATTCGATTTGCTAAAGAGATGATCAGTCGGCTGGATAATCATGTTTATGGAACGCTGGATTTGCTTAGTAAAACAATGGCAATTTACATCTTATCATTTTATATTATATTTATGCTACTTTTAACCGACTTCCAAAAAAAAGGAGGAGGATAACAAACCTGAGAAATCCGTCATTTATGAACCGATTTAAAAAAATAGTTTTTAAAGCGTATGCTTTTAAGATGGTCCCATTTAAATTTTATCACAATCTGTTCAGTAGTTTGATGGATGTCGGATTTTTTATATGAAAGATTATTATCAAATCGGGTACTTAATCTCTCAAGACCCATTTCTTTGTAGAATGCCTATGGGTCTCCTAGGAAAATATTTTGTAACAAACCTGTTTTTGTGTTTTGAAAAAAGTGAGGTCCTGAGATAATAAACAAATTTTATGAGTATAAAAATGCAACGTTAAGTATAAAATACTCACCAGTAATTATTTAGACGAAAACAGCAGCGCATGAACATAAAGTTTAAACCCCAAATGCAACGCTTAGCGAAATGACGGAAAGAGGTGGATAACATAATTGAAAAAAAAAAAACCTGACGCCAATATTGATTTGGATTTAATTTTGTTTTAGCTATGAAGGCAGCCATCTTGATTCAACAGTGGTACCGAAGATACTTGGCCCGGATGGAAGTGCGAAGGCGGTACACTTGGACCATTTTCCAGAACATCGAATACGCTGGCGAGCAGGATCAAGTAAAAGTTAGTTTTTTTTTTTATCAAATCTTTAATGTTTTTAGCAGCATTGGCAGGGTTCAGTTCAGTTCTCTCCTGAAAACTCCCTCCGTGGTCCAATGGTTAAGGCGTTTGCCTTTAGATCCCGGGTCGTAGGTACGATTTCCACGGGAAGCATACTTTGCTTAGTTTCCAGTTTGGTAAGGACATTGCAGGCTTGATTCACCTGAATGTTGGATAATAAAGATGATTCGGTGCTTCGGCAGGCACGTTAAGCTGTTGGTCCTGGCTGCCACCACGTCAAAGGCCGAAAGGCGGTCCCAAACAACTTTGACACCAGGGTGTGCATGGTTGATAGACCGTGTCACCTACACGAAATGATAATGATGAGGTCTCTCCTTTGTTTTAGTTTTTGCATTTTGCAATGATATAAATAGGCAAGTGTTGTAGAATGATTTTTTCAAGATAGTTTACGTCCTTCCACTTAGATCACAACCCGTCTCTCTCTCACTCTTCTCACTAAATTGTTCACAATTGACCAACTGACAAAAATAAAGTAAATTAATTTGTTATGACAATACCATGCCTTTTTTCCTTGTGGGGTAGACAGAGCCTAGGCCTTTAAGACCTTAAAGCCACGGGTGATCGTGAGGTGGAAAATGGAATCTAAATAGTGATGGGTTGCTGGCCGCATCGCCTACTTATATGATTCGTCAGATTTGGCCATTTCCTTAAACAGCTTTTACGGTCTCCGCGGGAAGAGAAGCAGCTGGTACATTCTACGTTTTTTCTTTTCTCCCAGACCAGCATGAAAATTTTATTGACAGCATTAATGACAATCAGTAATGTAGAAATATTTGAAAATCTATTTTATTTTACTGGCTTTGATCGTCACTCTCTAAGGCATCGGAAAAACGATGCCTGAGCCGAAAAAGAAATAACGATTTGTTAAACATGATTCGACAGTTGTAAAGGGACTTTTTTGGTAAGATTACAAACCTATATTTTGTGGCATCGCCAATATAAAGAAAATTATATTTATTGTGGTTTAGCTGTAACGTCAAACAGTTTCTCAAGTTTTTCTTTTACTCCGTAAATATTGAACTCCGCAAATCTAGAAACGCTGGTCGTGGTCATACTACGTATGCCCACGAGGATCTATATGTCCATGTGGTCAATTATAGCTTACTCAATAATGAATAATGTTTAACCGACTTGACCGATATGTTTTTATTTGAAAGGGTATGCTTTCCTATTGAACGCATTTAAATTTAATCAAAAGAAAATACTTCAGAACTGTTTTCGGACTCTGATTTGAGGTATTATATAACTAAATACAGCCCACATGGTGAAATATTATTAATACTGTTCTCTGTTTATTTGTAATCCGTGGGTATTATGTTGTTATCTTCGCTCTTGAATCAGAATATTGCAGTACATTTCTGTTTTAACATTTACACTCTAATGTGTTAGATCTATAGATTAGCTTGATTGATGGTAACATGAAAATCCAAGTAAGCAACCACCTACGTCGTAATTGTAAGATTACACAACTGCTGAACTTTACTTACCAATAAAAATGTGATGTTCTGTATTCGATGTATGCATTTTGATTTTCTGAAAAACAAAATAATTGGGACTCGACGATTTTCTAAAGAAAAAAAGACCCTTGGAAAATTATAGGTATAGTGTATTGAACTTTCCAAAAAAATAAATAATTTAAAATAATATATTAGCCGCCTTTAAAAAAGGAGGAGATTCTCAATTTGTGTTTTTTTTATATATATTTCCGATAACTCGAAGACGCCTTGCCGTTATTGAAAAATATTTTTATTCAATAGGTTATATACTTCCCAATTAATTCCATTTAAATTGCATCAAAATAGGTTAAGTTTATTTGTTTGTTTTATTTATTGTGACGAAAACGATACAAATCAATTACAATCATCACATATCGACATTTTAAATACATGTTAGCAGAACAAAATGATTAATACAAATAAGTCATTAAGTTATACTTATCTTCTAATTTTCTTTTATATAGGCGTCCTATACAGCGTGTAAATGTACCCTCGACATTTACTTAAAGGGGTGACTCAGCCCATCAATATGAACAACTTTTCCTATGGGACCAATGCTGGGAACTCAAAAAAATTTCGTCATTCCATACAAAAGAGTTCCGCCGCCCGGCCAGTTTGTATGAGAAGGTCGATTTTTTTTTTGAGTTCCCAGCATTGTTCCCATAGGAAAAGTTGTTCCGAACCGAAATCCTAACTTTTAACGTCATTCCATACAAAAGAGTTCCGCCGCCCGGTCAGTTTGTATGAGAAGGTCGAATTTTTTTTTGAGTTCCCAACATTGTTCCCATACGAAAAGTTGTTCATATTGGTGGGCTCAGTCACCCCGTTAAGGGAATGTCGAGGATCTATTTACACGGTATAGGCGAAAGTGAAAATAATAATAATATTCAAAATGTCAACACAATAATCCAAACAACAATAGTCTTGAAATACCTATTATTCATCCAGGTAATACTCCTCATCGTCACTTTGAGTGATGAGTAGTTTGGGTGAAGACGGTTTTAAACTTTTTTAAATTTAAAGTTTATGTATTGATGACTTTCACCTTCTTTTGACATAGTAAAAATAGGAAATCTTAACTGTGTATCATGTTGAGTAATTTACAAATAATATTTTTTAAACCTTACCTCTAACAGCTAATGATAAATGATGTTCAAAATATCTTTTGTGTCGTAATTACGAGGGTAATTAACTTATCTCACAGCCTCCATTAGCCTTATTACGCTGTGGTAGTATTTACTCCTCAATACATTATCTGCTTCGTAGAAATTTTCGCATTAAAGGTGCATTTTCAAGGTCTGACCAAAAATGAGAATGTTTATAAGGTTCCCGCGTTTGCTATCTCACCTCCATAAATCAGAATCAAAGTTTTATTCAATAAAGTTTTCTGTTAACACTTATTAAATGTCATATTTGATTTTACATCAATAGTCGACTTTATAATAGTAATTTACTGCCGCTTCCAAAGCGGAGTGCAAAAGATGCAGCAACAAACCGGACCGCGAATTTACAGCGACGTCAACTCATAACTTTAGAAAACCTAAAACCGAGTCAACGTTGTCTTAATTAAATGTTGCAATCAAAATGAATGAATGAATGACTGCGTCTATATGAATTCGAAAAAATATGTCATAATATTGAAATTATGCTCAAAATTGAATTCGAAAAATGCTAAAATTACCAAAACTATTAAAATGGTTATGTATGTTTGTTTGTGCATCTGCCTATGGCATTGTAATTGCTGTACGGATGGACTGATTAAAACGAGGTGTACTTTTTGAAAACTTTAATATGGAATAGGGTTCTACCTATCGGCCTTCTCAGTATTATAAATACCGGTATAAAAAAAAATCGGAAAAGGCATGCATATAATACTTACACTATTCATAAAAACTCATAATATTCTGAACTGTAATTAATACGGATAAAGATGTTGAGAATATCGTAATGTGAAAACTATCTTAAATAAATAACAATAACGAAGAAATGAAGGATCTATCAATCTCAATTTTCTGATTAAGTAGATGAAAAATGCATATTATTTGCAAATGATATTTTGGTAATTGTGACTAGTGATTAAAAAGACACACGAAATATTACATGAAATTACATACGAAAATTGGACCTTGTGAAACCAAGATCTAATCCGTATAAAATAAAGTTGTGATAAATATGTACTAAGTATGATTTAAATTAAATCTAGCTCAAGGAGTATACACCTCAGTGCTCAACGCGGAACAAAGAAACGAGCAACTGCACTCGACAATACTTTTGTTATCCTTTATCTATGCAGTAATTATAAGGGCTTTTGTTAAAACAAACGCGATATGCATATGCATTAGGGATTTTGTCCAGTGGCTCAATTTCTCAATTTATTTAACATCATAAGGAATGGTATTTATGGCATAGCTTGCATTTATAGAGTATGGATGTGCGATGTGAAAATATTTTTTTTGCATATTCGAACAAGATCATTTGAGTTAGATAAGTAGTTAGTATATATTATCTTATACCTTTAAACGAGCAATTGTTATATATTTTATGTATATAAATTCAATTTTATGATCTCGGAAACGGCTCTAAGGATTTTGATGAATTTTGGTATTAAAAACAGTAAAAATTAATCCCCCAAAAACTGGGGGCAGTTTTCGGGGGATTAATTTTTACTGTTTTTAGACAAGTTTATTGGTAATGTTTGAGATAACAATATATATTTCTCATTAGGATCACTGAAATTAAACACCTGATCTACACAGAAATCTATTGTAAATAATAATAATTCTCAGTACACATTTTACTTTTTAAATGTCTATCTACATGATTATCACCTAAACACCAACACATTACAATAATAACCGAGCAAAGCTTGGTCGCCCAGGTGCTATATATATATATATATATGAATAATATATAATATACTAACCGCACGGGAAAAAATAGTTGACCTTCATGGTCTGAATGTACCATTAAAGAAAAATTATTAAATTCTCCGCGTCCCGACTGGCAGTTAATATCCCGTCAGGCAAGCCTGGGCAAATCGCACAGCTTGTGAACACTGCAGTTTCCGATGTGTATCAGATTTGCTATTAAATTTGTAATTTTGTTGTTTGTAAGTTTGCTACCCTCCGGAAAGATTCACGCCAGTATTTCCGACACTTCCCGGCTCTGTCATGTTGTGAGACTTCGTCAGATAATTAATAAGGCATCGTGAGTTCGTATGGATATTATACACATATAACATGACGTGAAGAGTATCTTTTTTCGTGGCGTATTAAAAGTAAGTATTCTTTTAATAACTGTATGCCACGGTTGCGTCAACATTGCCAAAAACAACCCCTCTCGTTTCCTGAGACCTTGACCCGCGCTTGCCTGATTACAAGATGATGGCTCGATCGAATTGTCATCGGAAAAGTTGACGCAAATAAAGGTATCGTTAGGATCCTCCCTTGTGATGTGACATAGGCTGTTTTTTTTTGGCAAGGCCTTTTTGAATTTTCACGATAAAATGGTGAAACATTTTATATAAAATAAATATATTTTCTACATAAGTTTTTTACTTGTAACTTATTAAAGTTTAAAACACCGTTTTTCAGCCTTAATTTAGTGTAATGCCACATAGCCAATAACTAGCTGACAATCAGGATACTTCTTACTATAGGTAACACATTTGTCAAATTACTTTTCTACCCACGGTGTCATAAATTGAGTGACTTTACAATTTTAAGTAATGAAACGGTAAATACTTACGTAGCCGGTACGATACATTGTTTTTATTAAATTAAATAGTTTATTCGTTAACTTTAATTCGCTAACGTTGATTTGAACTTTCTTTGCTTTATTAGAGCCGAGATATATTTAAGAAATTTAATAGGTAATTACAACAAATAAATTGATTTTAACCCACATGATACATGTGTGACTCCATGAGTAATGTTGACAAACATCAGTTACTTATTTTTAGGCTCTATTTATAGCGCACATATAAAAGTTAGGATTTCGGTTCGGATTTTTTTATCCACTTAGTAGGTAAACAGGCATACGGCCCACTTGATGGAAAGCGGTTACCGTAGCTGCACAGGGTTGCCACTCGCGGGTTTCCGACCCTGAAGAAATCTTTTCACGCCCTTTTAAAGAATCCCATGTTGAAGTCACTCGGGAAAACCATGGCTGGAAGTTCGTTCCACAACTTAAGCGTACATGGAAGAAAGTTTCTTTCAAAGCGTACTGTACGCAACCATTTAGAATCCAAGGTATGGGAATGAACTCCCTGCCGATGGCGTGAGGTGCGATGATGGAAAGTGGCCGTAGGCATCAACTCAAACAATTCTTCGGAGCACAGTCCATTATTTAAACGATAGAACACACAAAGAGAAGCAAAATCTCTCTTTAGACTACTGAGTCTAAGAGCCACTAGGTTTGATACCCCTTCAACAGTCGCCATAGCAGACACAATAGTAAGACAATGGCGGCTTGGGTGCACCTGCCCAGAGGTGACAGCTGGCCGCTGGCAGAAACATCGACACCAACGATCTCAATTCTGTTGGAGATGGTAAGGGATGTTCCTTGAAATTGTGGAGCTAAAACAAATGGAGTTTTTTTTTGTGGTGACAACGCACAAACTTGCGTCTTCGTGGGGTTAAAATTTACCAGATTTTTTTGGCTCCAATCAGTGACTTTGGTAAATGTGTTTTCAATTTTGGACACAAGTTAAACGTCCACAACTGTGCGAGCGACGTTCGCACGGCCAGTGTAAGACCTATCACCCGTACTATCATCCGCATAGAAATGCATGCCATATATGGACAGCATGTCATTGATATGCAGAAGAAACAGTGTCGGCGACAACACAGAGCCTTGCAGGACGCCAGCGTTAATGTCTAAGCTATCAGAACAGCTTCTGTCAATTACTGCTCTAATGCTTCTTTCGGACAAAGCTAGCAGTCCATTTGCAAAGTCTCTCAACAAGCCCGTATGATGGCAATTTCGAAAGAAGACCCCGGTCCCCGACCCTATCGAACGCTTTCGCGATATCTAAGCTAAATGCTAATGCCTTACCTCGACTCTCGATGGCCGATGCCCACTGGTAAGTGAGATACACTAGAAGATCACCTGTAGAAAGACCGTGACGGAAGCCATATTGACGGTTGTTTATCAGGTCGTGATCTTCTAAGTATCTCAGGAGCTGTGTATTTATCACACGCTTCATCACCTTAGAGAGGAGGGAGGTAATAGCGATTGGCCTATAATTCGATGTGTCTGATCTATCACCCTTTTTGGGCACCGGGTGCAGGAGTGCAGTCTTCCACGAAGATGGGACATGGCCAGTGCGGTAAGACTGGGCACAACTCTGGAGCACACTTTTTGAGCATCACCGCAGGGATGCGGTCCGGCCCAGTCGACTTGTGAACATCCAGAGCTAGCAACTCCCGCCGAACCATCTGCTGAGTGATGAAATTTCTGGCATGGAGAAGTCACTCTTATGGATGGAAGGGGGTGTAGCAGCTTTATCATCCATGGTTTGAGGCAAATAGAGAGCCTAAGAGATTGGCTTTCTCTTTTGCGCTATGGGCTAGACTGCCATCTGGCTTTTGCAATGGTGGCTATGACGAATGACAAAAGTTTCCCTCGGCAGATTTGCAAGCGCCCAAAAATCTTGACTCTCAGAGGGATACTTAACAAGGCGCTCATCAACTTTGGTAATGAAATCGAACTTTGCTCTAGCAGACGCTTTTTTGTTGAACCTCGAGGCAGCGTTATACTTCCGTCTCGCGTCGGAAACATCAGATTCCTTATTGGCACGGGCTGAGGTCCAAGCCTCGTATGCAGTTTGCTTACGGGAACTAGCTTCTCTGCGGAGCCGATTAAACCACGGTTTGGGCTTAGTTCCAAAAGGCACCAGCGGATTTGGGATGTAACACTCCATCCCCGCTAGAATTGCCTCTGAGACGGCTGTACTATATACTGCCTAGTATTCTCAATTAAAGGAAATTTATGTGACAACATGTTGATGTAAATTTAATAAAATAGGTACTTACGCTTGCGGGTCGTTGTAATTTAGGATTACCTTTATTGTTATAAGGTTCGTTTATGGTTATGTAAAACACAGTTTTATTCTTCAAAATTGATTCACTGCCAATCAATGTAATTTAATTTATTGTAATATCCATGTAAAACTACAAAATTAGATTGACAGGATAGCAAAATGGCGGCAAAAATTTGTCAAATCCAACATGGCGCCATTTTTTTATTTAATTATGATATAGTATCGCTCAATTTCACTATGCTATGACCGAATTTCCATAAAGCCAGTTTCTCGCTAGTGATTTGAAAGTTAGATCAATCAATTAATTATTTAACATAACAATGAAATAATCCGTTATAAAAATTACTTAGCTAAATAGGTATAGCTGAATCTTCAATTAACAAAGGGCACTAAATACAACTGCGTAGGTACTCCGTACAAACCAAGGTAAATTGTTTGTGTTTTCTATTAATTTTTAATACAGGTGTGTTAAAAAACTACGTATGTTACTCGTAAGCCTTGATAATTATTATATAATGATCTATGTGCATGCCGCCTTCGCACTATTAGCTCGTAAAATGATTCTCAATTATAATGATGAATATTGTATCATAATGTACTATTTGATGATTTAAAAGATACCTTACTGTCATACCATGATAACCTCCGTGACTTAGTGGTTCCGCAAGTGCCTTTGAATCACAGGATCCTGGGGTTCAATCTCAGATCAGGTCATGATGGAAAACGATATTCTTCAGATTGGCCTGGGTCCGTGATGTTTATCCATATACCTAAGTATCTCTTATAAAACATAGTATCTTAAACTTGGTATTCTAAAACACAAGTTCACAATTTAACTTGGGTAAGCTCCGTGTTTATATTTACTAGCTTTCGCCGCGGCTCCGCCCGCGTCAATGTCGATCCCTCGGGAATAGTACCTACTTTTTTCCGGGATAAAAAGACGTAGCCTATGTCCTTCTCGGTACTCCAGAGAACTTGTATGCAAAATTTCATGATGATCGGTTCAGGAGTTACGGCTTGAAAGCGTAACAAACAAACAAACAAACAAACTCACTTTCGCATTTATAATATTAGTAAGGAAGTAAGGATAAGGATGAGCATAATAGTGCCCAAAATAATTACCTTTTCGAGTCCATACCATACGAGAGTCCATACGAGAGAATACACTGATCGAGTCAAATTATCTAAGTTATCATTTTTTGATGATAACATTTAGATAAAAATCATTAATAAATGATAATGAGTAGTATCATCACAGAAGAATAATAACCTTTTTTTTCTTACTACTATAAAAACAGTACTTATCATTTATTAAAGCCTATTTTTTAACTCCTAAGTTGCTACGTACTAATTGATTCGCCGTGTTCTTTCAATAAGTGAAGCTGTGAATTAGTTATAAAGACTAAAATCTATTTAAAATTCAAACAACCCTTCTCAGTAAGAGTACCTTCTCAGTAAAGAAAGTGAAAAAGTTTCGGCTATTTGAAGCACAACACATTTTAAAATTATACAGTTTATAGATAATCAATCGCATTTTTTTTACATTTTGAGTATACAATACAGCGTGTAAATTTACACTCGACGTTCCCTGAAAGAAAATTTTATAAGTGTTCAAAAGCTCGGACAATTTTTTTGAGTCAGTCAATTTTTTTTTGAGTTCACAGCCTTGGTTCCGTAGGAAACGTTGATCATATTGATGGGCTGAGTCACCACTTTAAAGGAATGTTGAGGGTATATTTACATGATGTATGTTACTAAAATGTTTTCGTGGCATGAGTATTATATCCTTTCCTTATTTAGGGGACTAAAAAAATTATTTTATTACGTCCACAAACAAACTTCGACACTCTCTAACTTTACGGTCCCCGTGGCGTAGAGGAAAACACGACAGAATAGCGGACAGAAATACTTGTGTTGTGCTTCATTTTGATAGGTATGCATGTCCGTATATATTTATTATATAGTATGAATACTATCATAATAGTGGACCCTCGGCTCCATCGCATCGCAGATGTGTTACCGGGGAAACAAACAGTTAAGGAAGCGGACAAACTTCCACACCTGATGTCTTAGGCTAATAAAATACTCGTATCTCCATTATTTTTTAATGATGTAGGACGGCAAACGAGTAAGCGGGTCACCTGATGGTAAGTGATCACCGCTGCCCATGAACAACTGCAACACCAGGGTGTGAAAGGTGTGTTGTCGGCCTTTCAAGTAGTTGGAGGAAGGAAATGGGGAGTGGAGAGGGAAGGATGGGCCTCCGGCTCTGTCACTCACCGAACGAAGCATAGAATCGGTAAACCTTCTACTCAGACGTCGATTTTCTGTGAGAGTGTCGTACTTACCCGGACGAGCCGGCCCATTCATGCTACTAGCAATTAATTCATTTTGCCGGTAGCGTGGCTCTACCACGACTAGAAAAAATTCCAAAGGCACTTGATTTCGTATCAATCGACGTAACAGTCATATTTTCAGAGTTATTTATCCTATCAAAATGATAAGTATAGCACACAGTGGTATAGCATGGGCACATTTCTGTATTTTGAGGTATCTACGAGCAGGATAACGAATATGAATTTATTAATTATAGTTTTATTCCATTATAATTTTATTTTTACTGAGTATTATAAGCCAAGGTGTGTTACTTCCAAACCATGTCCACAATAAACATAAGAATTATGGTTGCGTTTCTGTGTACGTCGATACAATTTAATGACGAAGGTCGTTACCACGTAATTTAATAAACAAGGTATAATAAAATGAACGGAAGCAGCTATTAAGCCAATTTTTTGGAACAACTTCCTCTATGGAACATGAAGCAAAATGTGAAAAGGTCTAAGCGATTGACGGACTCATTTAGTGCGATTGCAAAGCATTTACCGCGGTACCTATCATCATCATCTTAGCCACAAGAAGTTCACTGCTGGACATAGGCTTCATACATAGCGTTGCCTATGTTTCATCGTATTTAAACATTAAAAAAATATTTCATGCCTAAGAAAAGATTTTTACTTTTTACACGTCTGCCCAAAAATTTAGTGGTTTGTATTTATGGTTCATGGACGAGTATGTATGTAAATTCTTTATTAATATAGTCGAGTGATTCTGGCTTTGTATTAAATTAAGGCAGGACAGTGGTTTGTTTATAAATATGATTATATGATTAAAACTAACGTGAGATAAACACATTATATGTTGAAAACGGGTCACTCACGTGCTGTTTTGTCGGGATTGCCGACTATAATTTCGGACTCGTCAGGAGTCCATTTTCAAGGCGAGTTCGGGATGCGCGACGCCGAAGAACGGGTATGGGCCCGGGATACTTTGACATCGCACATCGATCGAACTCGCCTTAAAAATGGACTCCTGACGAGTCCAAAACTATAGTCGGCAATCCCCATAAAATAGCGCGTGAGTGACCCGTTTTCAAAATATAAAAAATATGGTATTCAAATACAAACTCTTTTACATAGGTATAGAAAGGTAATGAATACTAAAAAAAAGCTCATTATATTGTTTCTATAGATTTGCATACATACCTACCTAACTAATAATACGCCGTAGGTTGGAAGTAAGAACATTCAGAACAGACTAAATCCCGTAATAAAATAGTATAACTAAAAATGTGCCCGTTTAAGTAGATTTTATTTTGAACACAAAGCATAAAGGGGAGAGTGTTCGACAAACGTTGTGAATGAAATCAGTATTTTTGCCGCTTTACAAACGCTACAGCGGCTTTGCTTCGCCACAAAACGGGTGCGAGAACTGCTACACAGATTAAAGAGTAACAGACGCGACGCCTCCCACTGTATTCGTATTGAACACATTCCTATCTAAACGTGATAAAAGCATAATTCGAAGAAGAAATAGCTTTGAGTTCAGAAGAGACAGAAGTAAAGTGACACAGGCGAGTCTAAGTGTTCGGTTAGAGTCAGGTTTTTAAAGATCTAAGCATATTCGTATCATTAGTCGTGCCGTGTCTGTCGCATCAGCTATGCACAGCTTCTCTCGTTTTGTAACTTGGTGAAGTAGGGTCGGGGACGGCGGAGGCAGGAGAGATCGGCTTAGGCAAAGCTGACGTGACCGTTTAAAGTTTTGTAATGCAGCTATGTCAGTCGTTACCAGACTACTTTAGACTGAATAATTAGTTGAGCATTGCGGTAGAAATAGTGGAGTCGAAGCATATGCAAGGTATCCTTTTGTAACTCTTTTAATTTTGTATCTGGAAGTCCTTTATTCGTTTCTTTTATGGATGTACGAATTACAGAAAATGGCCTGTCGTAGAAGAAAACGAGTATCGTCTGTAAATACTCGCTTTTTGAAGAATATCTCGACTATTTTTCCAACAACAGACAATAAAACAACAATACAAAAAATATTTGTAAAATTGAGCAGATATTTCTGCTCTTTTTTGTCCGGTTTATCACGATTTTGGGAAGGTTTAATTTCGAAGGAATAAAGAATAGCAGCCTTTTTATATTATGCGTATTAAGAAAGTTTTTGAAAAGCAGCCTTTTTCTATTATGTGTGTCTAGTGAAGTGTTAGATTACCCAAGTTGCATCATTACCTAGTATAAAACAAAGTCGTTTCCCGCTGTCTATCTGCCCTATGTAGGTGCTTAGATCTTAAACTACGCATCAAATGTTTTGCGGTTTTTTTTAATAGGTAGAGTGGTTCAAGAGAAAGGTATACGTATAATTTATTGCACCCGTGCGAAGCCGCGACGGGTCTTTAGTAAAGGCATAAAACGTAACTTAACACTGAATGCAATACTAAGCAAATCCAATATAGATATCAAAAATGCGTAAGTAACTCTGTTGTTACCTCTTCACCCTTCAACCACCGAACTAATTTTGATAAAATTTGGTATGGGGACAGTTTCAGGCCCGGGAAGGAGAAAGGGTTTTACGTCGTATACGTAGTATTTTTTCGACACCTCTTATCCCGGAAAAGTGTATTGTTTCTGAGGGGTTTTCAATAACGCGGGCAGAGCCGCGGGCAAAAGTTAGTTTATACTATATTTTTGTGAGTTTCATAATAAATAGTGTTTGTAAGAAACTTCTTGCAATTGAGTTTTTATTTTCAAGAATTTGCTAAATAAATCATATCTGCCTTCTATACAACCAACACAACAACGCGTTTACGAATAAGTCTACGAGTATATTTAGAGCGCCTTCTTTCACGCGGCTTGCATCGATAAAATCTAAATTTCAATACAATTGGACGTGGCGACAAGTTTTATGATAAGGTAAATTTACGTGAACTCTACGTGATTGGTGCCTATATTATTTGCCCAATCATTGCGGAATTATGAAGTTGTTGAACAAATAAAGGGACAAATTACAGTTTCAGTAATTACTGCTGCTATATAAATTAAATTTGCTACTGGGCGTCGCCAAGATTCGCAGGTCTAAATTATTCAAAACGGCGTGTGTTTAAACGAGATTTACATTTCATTTGAAATAAGTTACTTTGAATGTAAGAATTAAAGCGATAATAGACCGGCGGCCGGTGGCAGGACTTCCTACCTCATAAGATACCTGAATGAGACTAGTATGTAGTGAAAGTAGGTACTTTGGAGGTGGGGGCCAGGTAGGGTTGCCACTCCCTAACCTGGAGCGAGGCAGACCGATGTTGACATTTTAATAGATGGTCAAAAACTAGGTTTTGTCAATGATACTACTTTCCTAGGGATCACAATCGACTCAAAACTACAATGGGGTGCCCATATTTCTAAACTTTCTAATAGGCTTAGTTCCGCAGCATACGCTGTTAGAAGGATTAGACAACTGACAGATGAGTCCACTGCTAGGCTTGTATACTTTAGTTATTTTCATTGTTTAATGTCGTACGGATTACTTCTGTGGGGCAATGCAGCCGACATCCAGACTATCTTTATTCTGCAAAAAAGAGCAATTCGTGCCATCTACGGCCTGGGCGCGAGGGACTCACTCAGACAGTTGTTTAAAGAAATTAATATCTTAACTGTAGCTTCACAGTATATATTCGAGAATATAATGTATGCAAGGAAAAATATTTTGTCGTTCAAAAAAGTTAGTGATTTAATAAATAGACCCTTGCGTAACAATCACAAATTATTTCTTCCGCGATATCGGCTAAGCAGAGTCAGCGAGTCGTTCATGGGAAACTGTATACGCTACTACAACAAATTGCCAAAATCGGTCCTTGATATGCCTGATAGAATATTTAAAAGTTATGTAAAACAATTACTTTGTAAAAAGGCATATTATAGGACCGAAGATTTTATTAATGATAAGAATGTTTGGCTTGAGCTTGGCGCGGACGCCTCGTAATTCTGTATTTATATGACTATAATGTGTGGTACATTCTGTACGTGTTATTTTTAAAGATGACTTTTTTATTTTTATTTTAGTAGGTACATAATTTGACATTTTTTTTTTATTTCGGTGTTATTAATTTCAATAATATGACATTATTTTTTAAATTCAATTCGAACATGACATTAAATATACCAATGTATACTCAGTCCACATACTTAATTTCTAAGATTTTCATAAATTGTGAGTTGTCGTCCTTGGAGAAAATGCGCTGTGCAGTTTGTTGCCGCTTCTTCTGCACTCCGCTTTGGAAGCGGCGTTAAACTTAGTCATATGTAAATTTTTGACGTCAACAATTGTTGAGAAGTGAAATATGACAGTTAATAAGTGTTCAAAGAAACCTATATTGAATAAACGTTTTGAATTTTGAATTTTTGGAAGAACCATAAAAAAAAAGGTGTCGAAAACGTCAATTTTGGCCAAAAATTATCTCATCAGATACTCGAACGGGAGTTTGACGTAGTGAAAGATATCCTTATGGAGAGGTGAACCAGCTAAGGTTGCCTGCGGCAACCCTGGAAGAAGTCCAAGTTCAGCCACCCTGAAGGGGGCGATTTTTCATGGTAATTTATCTCATAAGATACCTCAATGAAACTAGTGCCCGATGTTAGTTCTGAGGGTCGGGACTGCGAATAAAATAGGTTGCCTGCGGCAACCCTGGAAGAACCCATGTTCAGGCACGTTTAAGACGTGGAATTTGAAAATTAAAGTAATAAAAAAAACCTCGGAACCATATCCAAAAGCACTGCAGGATTACGATCGTAACATTATTTTTAACCGACTTAAAAAAAATTGGTTTTCAATCCAATGTTCAATATATTCTCTAAAACTTTTAATTGCATTGTAACGAATATTAATTGATGTTTCATATTACATTTGATTTAGTGTAAGTTCCATCAAAATCGGTTTAGTAGTTTTCGAGATATAGGCTAATACGTATAACTGTGCCATTTTTTAAATCTCATTAGTACATGAATGAAACTAGTGCCCGATGTTAGTTCTGAGAGTCCGAACTGCGAATAAAATAAGTTGCCTGCGACACCCTTGAAAGCACCCATGTTCAGGCACATTTAATACGTGAAATTTGAAAACTAAAGTATTAAAAAAAATCTCGGAACCATATCTAAAAGCACTGCAGGATTACGATCGTAATATTATTTTTAACCGACTTAAAAAAAAATAGGTTTTCAATCCAATGTTCAATATATTTTCTAAAACTTTTAATTGCATTGTAACTAATATTAATTGATGTTTTATATTATATTTGATTTAGTGTAAGTTCCATCAAAATCGGTTCAGTAGTTCACGCGATATAGGCTAATACTATAACTGTGCCATTTTTTTTAATCTCTGCCTCTTTAAACTAGTGCCCGATGTTAGCACTGACGATCTTGTATATGAATAAAATAGGTTGCCAATCCGTAACCTGGAACAATCTAAGTTCGGGGATGAACTTGGATTCTTCCGGGTTACGGATTTATACGTGGAATTTGAAAATTAATCATTTAAAAAGAAGTTGAAACCATATTTAATGTATAATATAATAATAGGCGAGATTACGATTGCGATGGTTCTTAATTGACTTCAAAAAAGTGAGGTTTTCTTTTCCATAACCTATTGGTTATGTTAATTATTTAATTATTATATATAAACATTAAATATTTTTCCCGGTTCGCCCGGGCCACACATCGTATGACTCGTCTACAGCAGTCCAACAGCGTTTCCCTTAGTTGGTTGTCTGCAAATGCTCTCAATATATTTTCATGTGTCAACTCCATACCCAGTCCCAATCTTCTTCTTTTCGAATCAAAATAGTTATGTTTGCCTTCTATTATACAGTTTTTAGCCGTGTGGTTTACGATAGCCGTGTAGTTTCCGGCAGAGTAGAATAGGACCACTCCAAATCTTTCCATGGATGTCGTAAGAGGCGACTTAGGCAATAAAAGATAAAAAACAAAACTCATAAACATCAATGAGACCTCTCCAACCCGTCACATGCCCCTTCAATGTCCAGTGATATGACTAACGCCATCTGTTTCCCGTTTTAGGCTTCCTTTACGATTGTGAGTGCGAAGTAGTCCTCCTTACCGGGTTTGGGTATTGATTTTATAACAGCTCTTTTCCAGGTTCTGGGGAAATATCCGAGGCGTAAGGATGCGTTATATAGGGCAAGCATAACCTCGGGACAAGCCATAAGTGCATGGGTGCAGATATTAGCTGTAAAGCCATCAGGTCCCGGGGCCTCTCTTGGGCTCATTCCATTCAGCACTGTAAGAAGCTCGTACATACGAAACGGTTACATTGCATCGAGATGAGCGTTTCAGTATCTAGGGCCCGTACAATGTTTTCGGCTTCTTCTCGTATCGCTGTGTGTCGGTTGGATAAAAGGTTTCAGCCAGCAGTTCTGCGGACTTTTCTGGACACAAAAGGCCGCTTCCGTCTGGATTTCTCATTAGTCTGTCCTTCTCTACCAGTCCACACGCTTTCACAATCCTATAAGCCGTTCTCAGATGTTCTCTTTCTTTTAACAGCTTTCATCTCAGCCAGTAGCGGGTTCCACCACTTTATTAATTTACACTTCGATTTAGGCTTAAGTTTGGGAATCGATGCTTCGCGAGCCCTTGTTACAATCTTCGAGTATCTGGCCACCAGGTCATCATGGCCTTCCCTATCTTTAATACGGCTGATTGAGTACTGGGTTATTTGATCTGCTAGGACTTTTCCTCTAACATTCTTTTCAAATATAGTCCAGTTATCTTTCGCTGTTTGGTATTTCCTTGTACTAGTATTTTGGGGGGATTGTTGTTGTATCATTTAATTCACATATACCAGTTCCATGGTCCATGGTCCAGATCTGCTTCTACTCGCCAGTTGTTAAACTTATTCGCAACACCGGGTGTGGCGAGAATAATGTCTGAAATGCTCTTATATCGTTTATTGCCTCTGTAGACATAGAAAGTTGATTTATCACGGAGAGAAATGTTCCGTATAAGCTAAAAGGTTACACTAAGACGTATTTGTTTATAACTCGAAAACTACTAACCTAGTTTAATGCAACTGGCAACAAGTTAAACCAAAATAATATAAAACAAGTAAAATTAACATAACCAATAGGCTATGGAAAAGATAACCTCACTTTTTTGAAGTCGGTTGAAAAGCATCGCAATCTTAATCTTGCATTGCTTTTGAATATGATTCCAACTTCTTTTTTAAATGATTAATTTTCAAATTCCACGTATAAATCCGTAACCTGGAACAATCCAAGTTCATCCTCGAACTTGGATTGTTCCAGATTACGGATTGGCAATTATTCATATACAGGATCATCAGTGCTACCTGCATGCCCCTGCAACCTGCACTAGTTTCATTCATGTACTATATGAGATCAAAAATGACACAGGTATACGTATTAGCCTATACCTCGAGAACTAATGAACCAATTTTGATGAATCTTACACTAAATCAAATGTAATGTGAATTCAATTCAATTCATTTATTTCATAACAAAAAACAATTGTGTTGAAATGTTTATCCTAGACTACAGACATATTTATTATAATTATTATGAACATATGTGGGTAATTAAATATAATTTATCCAATACAAAATGAAACATCTATTAATATTAGTTGCAATACAATTAAAAGTTTTAGAGAATAAATTGAACATTGGATTGAAAACCTATTTTCTTTGAAGTCGGTTAAAAATAATTTTACGATCGTAATCCTGCAGTGCTTTTGGATATGGTTTCGAGATTTTTTTTATTACTTTAATTTTCAAATTCCTCGTCTTAAATGTGCCTGAACATGGGTTCTTCCAGAGTTGCCGCAGGCAACCTATTTTATTCGCAGTTCGGACCCTCAGAACTAACATCGGGCACTAGTTTCATTCATGTACTATATGAGATTAAAAAAAATTGCACAGTTATACGTATTGGCCTATATCTCGAAAACTACTGAACCGATTTTGATGGAACTTACACTAAATCAAATGTAATATGAAACATCAATTAATATTCGTTACAATGCTATTAAAAGTTTTAGAGAATATATTGAACATTGGATTGAAAACCTATTTTTTTTGAAGTCGGTTAAAAATAATGTTACGATCGTAATCCTGCAGTGCTTTTGGATATGGTTCTGAGGTTTTTTTTTTACTTTAATTTTCAAATTCCACGTCTTAAACGTGCCTGAACATGGGTTCTCCCAGGGTTGCCGCAGGCAACCTATTTTATTCGCAGTCCCGACCCTCAGAACTAACATCGGGCACTAGTTTCATTGAGGTATCTTATGAGATAAATTACCATGAAAAATCGCCCCCTTCAGGGTGGCTGAACTTGGACTTCTTCCAGGGTTGCCGCAGGCAACCTTAGCTGGTTCACCTCTCCATAAGGATATCTTTCACTACGTCAAACTCCCGTTCGAGTATCTGATGAGATAATTTTTGGCCAAAATTGACGTTTTCGACACCTTTTTTTTTATGGTTCTTCCAGGTTAGGGAGTGGCAACCCTACCTGGCCCCCACCTCCAAAGCACCTACTTTCACTACATACTAGTCTCATTCGGGTATCTTATGAGGTAGGAAGTCCTGCCACCGGCCCCCGGTCTATAACTGAAGAGAACTTCTCTCTCTTTGTGACAAGTTTTGTCGGCGGCGGCATCTGTGTCAAGAGCATGAGTGAGACTATGAATAATTTATTCTAAGTACAATATCTTCTTGGGTTTTGACACACCGCTCAAATCCTATTAATATTATGTCAATATAGCTGAGCAATCACGTCATATGAGTTGCTATGGGTTTACAGCGCTAGACAATTATAACTTAGGGTTTTAGAGGCAATATAATATGCGAGTAGTTTGTGGCGAAACACGTCGCTTCTATTGACTCCCTGTGCTCACTGAACATTTCATTCCGATCATTCGATTTCAGTGAACAAAGCTTTCAGCAAATATGACGTTAATAAAATGTCAACCTCATTTTAGTTCACGAACTCTTCATTAATCTAGACAGCTATGAATTTTAACCAGAGGCGAGAATAAATTGTCTTTATAATGTTTTCATTGTTATAGGTATGTATGGAACTTAATGGACAAATAAGCTCCGTCTCCGAATCTGAGTAAACGAACCTATTAATTTTATTCTATACTAAAATTGGCAACTGCCTTCAGAAGTTTTCATTTTGGGTCAACGATCTGTCTGGTTGGTAATGCATGGTGGTCCAGACAGTGTGAACTCTGAACGCCTGAGCGGACGACCGCTGGTCGGCACCAGCGGGTTGACCAATGACCACCGAAGCGGCTGCACAATCACAGGCATGGTAAAACAATGACTTTATAAGTACTTTTAAGCGTTTTGTCACTTTATTTTATTAGGTATATAGCTGGCGAGCTGGTGAAAATCTGAATACGTTCTTTAGGCACTGCGAAAACTTGTGTAATTCTACTTGATGGATACCTAAATGTTACAGGCCGGCTAAAAATAATGGTTATAAATAGAAAAAAATTACAAAGGTTATTTTTAACTAAAAAATTTCTTTAAACAATTTGATTTTTTTATTGGCTTTAAATTTAAAATTGAAGGAATATAAATAAACCTGCCAAGTGCTAGTCGGATTTGTGCATAAAGGGTTCCGTACCATCATCTATAAAAAAAACCGGCCCACTGTAAGTTGGACTCGCGCACGAAGGGTTCCGTACAGTTATCTATAAAAACGTGAAAAAAACATCTGTTGTATGGGAGCCCCACTTTAATATTAATTTTATGTTTATTTAAATATTTATTTTTAAAGTGAATATATAACTAAATATTCTGTGAATATTTCAAGCGTCTACTCGTTACCGTTATCAATATCGAGCAAAAACAAGAAAAAAAAACACGTTTGTTGTTAAATATTTATTTTATTCTATTTTTTAGTATTTGTTGTTATAGCGGCAACAGAAATACATCATCTGTGAAAATTTCAACTCTCTAGCTATCATGGTCCATGAGATACAGCCTGGCGACAGACGGACGGACAGACAGACAGACAGACAGACGGACAGCGGAGTCATATTATCCGCCTCCGGTTTGCGCGTATTTGCGCTACACCTCAGGTAGTAACTGAAAATCAGTGCTTTGCTCCTCGAGTAATCCATGCGCTGAGTTACTACCCATTTGTATCACTGCGTCACATACTTGCAGACCAATCTGCCTGAATGTGTCACTTATTATTTGATATGTGTATAATTGTAAGTGTGTGACTTAGTTTGGTACAAATAAAACAATTTCTATTCTATTCTATGTTAATAGGGTCCCGTTTTTACCCTTTGGATACGTTAGGTTGTGGGTCTTAAAAAATATGTTACGCCATTTTTAATTCAGTCGTTTAATGGATGCTAAACTCATATACTAAATTAATATAAGGCAATCTATCTACTGAAAGATTCATAAATTAGCTTTATTGACATAAGTCAAACAATGATTCTGGATTAAATTCCCCTTTTACGTTACATTAAAATGTTGAAACACGACCCAGTCAATTGAGTACAATTTTTATACAATAATATTGAAAATAATACTATCAAACTAATTTCAAGATATTTCTGAGGGCACAATAGCCGTGCACACCGAAGCACTGTAAATAAAACGCTTTCACATAATTTTCACTTTACCTCGTTATGCAAAATTGAATAGCCCTTGTTAAGTGTACTCCCCACTCATATTTTCAGTCTCTGTTTCACGTTTATCCATTTGAGTTTAATTAGGGTTATATTATCCTTTATTGTCTAGGGACTGCGCAATAGTTAATTCACAGGTGCCTTGTACCTTTCCACTTTCCACACCACAATTACATTCAGTAAATTAGTATACTAGATTATTTACTTTGAATTTGTGCTAGTAAGTTTTTTTAATGGAGTGAGGTCTAAGGATTATTGTCGTGTCTAGACATGCATATTAACATCAGAGAGGCACGACTAAAGAAGAAATATGTAGGTATGGAAATCCACAACCAAAGAGCTTGAAGAACTTTATTTTTCTAACTTTATTTCAATGCTTCAACCAGGAGAGCTTCAACCCAGACATGACGTAATCCTTAAAACAATTGGTCACCAGTTGGATAAAGTTCCAACTGGTGACTCTTTTCTTGCAAGGATAAATCAGTTCCGTTTGTAATTACTACGTAAAATATGAGATAACTATTAGTACTATTAGTATAAGTGTGACGTAGCTTTCTCCGAGCCTGCCGTCACAAACACCGCACTACAGAGATACGGAGTTCGTAGGCAAATAATGTAAGCTCACGCACACAGCGATGAACCCGGCGGACGCTCGCTTGGTCACGTAGGCCGGGACTGGATCTAACCGGTTACGGCCCTATATAAGCAACGACGTTCGCCTAGCAGCCGGCATTCCTCGCCCGGCGGTCGCTGCGGGCTCATCCGCGGCGATAGCTGGTTCCCCTCCCTTCCCCCTCTCGGTGGTCGATGCGGGCTCGTCCGCGTCGATAGCCGCTCCCCTCCCCCTCCCCTCTCGGTGGTCGATGCGGGCTTGTCCGCGTCGATAGCCGCTCCCCTCCCCTCTCGGTGGTCGATGCGGGCTTGTCCGCGTCGATAGCCGCTCCCCTCCCCCTCCCCTCTCGGTGGTCGATGCGGGCTCGTCCGCGTCGATAGTCGCTTCCCTCCCCCCTCCACTCCTAGCCCCGTCTTTGTACCAGGGTGGCATCAGCGCCCCCCTCCCGCGTTGCGGGGTACCGCGCACCCCCTCGGAGGACATGCCTTCAGCAGGTCCCCCGCCGTCTCATTCCCCCTCCCCTCTCGGTGGTCGATGCGGGCTCGTCCGCGTCGATAGCCGCTCCCCTCCCCCCTCCACTCCTAGCCCCGTCTTTGTACTAGGGTGGCATCAGCGCCCCCCTCCCGCGTTGCGGGGTACCGCGCACCCCCTCGGAGGACATGCCTTCAGCAGGTCCCCCGCCGTCTCATTCCCCCCCTTGCTCTGCGGCGGGGGGAATCGCGCGCTCCGATAGCGGCCGCCCCTCAGGCCATGCTACTCCTTGGAGGACGTGCCTTCTGCACGTCCCTCGCCCCTCCGCCCCGTGGCAGAGGTTTTGGCGGGCGTCACCCAGGTGCCCCGCCGTCCGTTGGAAGACGCACCCCCCGAGCGTCCCCCATTCCCCGGCTCACCGGGATCCGTGTGTCTCAATGACGCAAACCGTTACGCGGTCGTTACCTAGGGCGATTCGCTACCGTAGGGGAACGTTCTCGCGGCGCGTTCCCCGACCCCCGCATCCGTGCGGGGCCCGTGCTCCTGCTGGAGCAATCCGGTTTTGGCCAGCGCCCCTCTGGCGTTGCGCACCCCGGGAGGATCCGCGAGACTCCCGTCCGTACTGTCGTCTCCGTTGCGTCCAGTATACCCCCGGTCGGAAAACAGCCCTTCGGATTGTTCTCCACCCTCACTTCCTAGTGAGGTCCGTACGCAGCTATTGCGTTTACCGTTTTGGCAGGCGCCCTTAAGGCGTCCCGCCCCCGTGAGGTCGCATTCCTCGTCCGCTCGTACCGTCGCCCCCGTGCGGCCAGTACAAATTAACGGTGCGCTTCTCTCACCCCTGATAGGCACCGTCTGTGGCCAATCGTAGGTTTAGGATGCTGGTTGCTAACCTAGAGTTAGGTCCCGAATTAGGTATCTAATCCGACATGTGCCTGGTTGATCGCTGTGCTTGCGTGGCAGACCGTAGATCCCATAAACCGACCACTCTCCTCTCTCTCAACGGTGAAACTACTCGGAACATACTGTAAACCGTAGGTTAAGAGTGCGTTACCTATTTTAAGCCTAGCTTAAGTGAACCTTTGAAGAACCGTTAAATAAATTGTATTTTATGTTTGTATCAGTGGTTTCAACGACCCCCCTAACCCCCTACACTCCCGGTAGTAACCCTTAGCACTCACCCTCGCATGGCCGATCAGGCTATCGAGGGCTAGGACAGCGGCCATAGCTACCCGAGACGGTTCGATTCCGCGGGCCGGCTAAGCTGCTAAAACCTAGAAACTCCACCCCACGTCACCCCTCAGGCGACCGGGGTGGTTAATGTCTATGTAGCTGCTCCAAGTGGTTCGATCCCACGGAAAAGCTACATTACATTTGGCGCCCAACTAAAAAACCCATTTCGGGACTATTTAGCCGATAGAAACCCATAGGGAGCACGTAATATTCAGCCCCTTCCGGAAAACCCCATAAAATGGTCGTTTAGGGGATCTATCGGAGATCTATAGAATTTGTGATACCGTATTGACCGCCTAAATAGTCTACAAGCCGGGAAATGCTAAGAGTACACCGGGTACAAAATATTGTAAATACGCGTAAAAATTACCCGTTAAAATAACTAAAAACTTATCGAGTCCTTGTTAAAAGTTAAAAATTAAAAATAAAAAATAACTTACCGTATCCGCGTAAAATTTACCACGTAAAATAAATCAAAGATAAATAAAAATGTATCCGTATAATCTTTCAATCAAATAAAAACTAAAATATTTAAAACCGTTAGTTAAAAACTGTCCTCATGTCCGCGTAAAAATAAAAAATATAAACCCGTAAATAAAAAAATATATATATAAATAATTCCGCCCCATTCTCCACGCAAGCCCGATCAACCAAACCAAGGGAACATATGATAAGTGAGTGATTGTGTTGTTAATAGATTTAACGCAGTGTATATAAGAGATACGAGTATATAGTAAAAATACAGTAAAGCACATAAATGCCTACATCCTGGATATATAATTTGAAGAAGGAAGAGCTGATTAGAGAAATCGAAGCAAGAGGTATCCCGGCGGCGAACAAAACAGTGGAAGAATTGAGAAAGCAACTAACAAAGTTGTTAAAAACCGAGAAGCCAGGTGAAAAGGGTACTGCAATCGAAGAAGAAACCCAAGAGGAAGAATACAAGGAAGCTGAAACGTCTAAAATGGAAGACACTAAAGATTTACAAAAAATCGAAAAGATTTTCTCGAAGTGGAATGTTAGCTTCGACACGACGGGTGACGCCGTGGAATTCTTAGAGAGGATCGATGAACTAATGAATACCATACCAATAGACAGGGACGAATTATTACAGTTTGTACCCAAGATCCTGAAGGGGAAAGCTCTATTATGGCACAGGAATAATTACAAAAACTGGAAATCCTGGAACGATTTTGAAGGTGATTTCAAGTTATTTTACTTCCCGAGAAACTATGAGGCAAATCTTCTCAGCAGGATAGCAACAAGAAAACAATATTCTGTAGAACGATTTTCAGACTATGTAACACAGATGCAAACCCTCATCAGAAGATATAACAAGATGACCGACTCAGAAGCGACGGAAATGATTTACAACAACATGAACCCCCGTTATAAACATTATGTAAAAAGACAAGAGTGTAAGAACTTACGTGAATTGATCGCATTGGCAGGAGACTTTGAAAGTATAAGTAACGAGGAAAGGCCAGGAAAAAACTACGCGCAAAAAGAAAAGGATAAGAGTCCACAAGGTCATTCCAACGAAACAGAAATTGGCAGAAAAGTACATCCTCAGTATAACAGCAAGACACACTGCTGGAAATGCGGTAAACCAGGCCATAACTCGAGAGAATGCAACGGTCAAAAACAGCTTTTCTGCAGCGGATGTGGCATAATGGGAGTACTGAGCAAAAACTGCTGCAAAAACACCAAGAACTAGACACACAATACAACAGTCACCGGCGGCGCGTTTCTCTCTTATCACAACCACAAGTTATGTGAAGACTTAATAGTCTAAAGCCGTTGCGTCCGCCATTTTGGGCCAGACTGCGTCAAGAGGTACAGTTACACACTTTTATACCTGATATCGACTGCCAACAACAAAACACTACGATACCGGCAGCTACGGAAAGACCAACTACCCGGAGATCAGTGTAACCAACGCGGCAACCACCCCCGACAGCATGGCGTTCGCCGCTCTCAAAGTACTCAAAAGTACCACCGCTACCCCCACTGCCATCCCGGCCTATAGAAGATGAAAATTACAAACTGTCACCGCAGATATTGACACGGTATGTTCCATAGGCCTCATAATAACAACCGCCCAGTCAACTATGCCTATCTCTCATGCCTTCTTTTGGGTATTCCTCAACGTCATACACCGTCGTTAACAGCAACCAGTGTCGCTTTCATCACATACGTCTTCTACCGAAGTAACCATGAACCTGGCCTGTCAAGTTAAATAAGGTGGAGAATACCGCTTTCTTTGAAACACCATAACTGCCGCCGCCGAGAGAATGACCTACCGTCACCACCGTCCCGCTGTAAGATACCCGGAAACCAGTAAATCAGGATCATCTTTAATTTCAAGTAAGCCATTAGGGCATGAAATTATTTTTGTAATATAACCGGTCATATAAGACACACGACTCATATTTTTTTTTAGCCATTAGGGCATGAAATTATTTTTGTTGTATAACCGGCCACATATGGCAAAATTATTTGACTGTTTTTGTTTGGTTTAAACTCACTTTACTCGTTGTTAATCTGGTTTTCAATGACATTGAAAGCTTAGAATTAACTGTTTGATTTTAAGAAATAATCCCAGAACTATATGTACTTAATGTACCGAAGTAAGACATGATTTAGTTTTGTGAAATAACATTATTATTAGTTCTTGTATGTAGATATATGAACCACCGTAAATATTTTTGTTTTGTATTCAGGAATGTTAAGAAACCCCGTATTTTGATCCGTAACCCGCAACCGTAACTATTATCCCGTATACATGAATAAATAACAACTTCCCGATTTTTTTTTAGTTCATAACATTCCTGTCCGGTAACAATAGTTCTAGTTCATAGGTTTCGAATAGTTTACCTTTTTATTTCTCTGTATGATAAATCTTTGAAAATATTTGGAAAGTTAATAATATTTTTAAAATAAAACTTATATGTATTGGTAATTATAGGCAAACCGATAGTGAGTTAGTTTTGATTTGTTTTAAATATATACCTAAGTCTAGAAAGGCGAGATTCAATTTAGAACTTAGGTTCCGCAATTTGTTTTAAAATACCATCAACAAAATACCGACGTTACTTTTGTATTCAATTGTAATTAGTTACTTTAAATTGTATGAGCTAGTAAACCGTAATATTTTTTTTTTCCTTTCTTTACAGTTTTTTTTCCAGAACTTAGACCAAATTTAGTTTTTTTTTTCCTTATTACCACATTAACATTAGTCTTTAATTTTTTTTATATTTGTTTTGGTGGCATAACAGACAGACCGATAAACAATTGGAACAATGAAAATCTTCTCTCTTCTCAGTAGTTTAATTCAACACTATCCGTTTAAAGCTGAAGTCTTTGATAACTTAGTTATTATTTTGTTTTAATGTTTTTTAAATTCTTGTACTCCTTCTTTTTCAAGTTGAAGAGAGAAGATGTCTTTAAGAGCCTGTCTCTAATTCGGTGATTTTTCCCCACAGGTAAAAATCTCTAGAAGAGGGGGGAGAGTGTGACGTAGCTTTCTCCGAGCCTGCCGTCACAAACACCGCACTACAGAGATACGGAGTTCGTAGGCAAATAATGTAAGCTCACGCACACAGCGATGAACCCGGCGGACGCTCGCTTGGTCACGTAGGCCGGGACTGGATCTAACCGGTTACGGCCCTATATAAGCAACGACGTTCGCCTAGCAGCCGGCATTCCTCGCCCGGCGGTCGCTGCGGGCTCATCTGCGGCGATAGCTGGTTCCCCTCCCTTCCCCCTCTCGGTGGTCGATGCGGGCTCGTCCGCGTCGATAGCCGCTCCCCTCTCGGTGGTCGATGCGGGCTCGTCCGCGTCGATAGCCGCTCCCCTCCCCCTCCCCTCTCGGTGGTCGATGCGGGCTTGTCCGCGTCGATAGCCGCTCCCCTCCCCCTCCCCTCTCGGTGGTCAATGCGGGCTCGTCCGCGTCGATAGCCGCTCCCCTCCCCCCTCCACTCCTAGCCCCGTCTTTGTACTAGGGTGGCATCAGCGCCCCCCTCCCGCGTTGCGGGGTACCGCGCACCCCCTCGGAGGACATGCCTTCAGCAGGTCCCCCGCCGTCTCATTCCCCCCCTTGCTCTGCGGCGGGGGGAATCGCGCGCTCCGATAGCGGCCGCCCCTCAGGCCCCGCTACTCCTTGGAGGACGTGCCTTCTGCACGTCCCTCGCCCCTCCGCCCCGTGGCAGAGGTTTTGGCGGGCGTCACCCAGGTGCCCCGCCGTCCGTTGGAAGACGCACCCCCCGAGCGTCCCCCATTCCCCGGCTCACCGGGATCCGTGTGTCTCAATGACGCAAACCGTTACGCGGTCGTTACCTAGGGCGATTCGCTACCGTAGGGGAACGTTCTCGCGGCGCGTTCCCCGACCCCCGCATCCGTGCGGGGCCCGTGCTCCTGCTGGAGCAATCCGGTTTTGGCCAGCGCCCCTCTGGCGTTGCGCACCCCGGGAGGATCCGCGAGACTCCCGTCCGTACTGTCGTCTCCGTTGCGTCCAGTATACCCCCGGTCGGAGAACAGCCCTTCGGATTGTTCTCCACCCTCACTTCCTAGTGAGGTCCGTACGCAGCTATTGCGTTTACCGTTTTGGCAGGCGCCCTTAAGGCGTCCCGCCCCCGTGAGGTCGCATTCCTCGTCCGCTCGTACCGTCGCCCCCGTGCGGCCAGTACAAATTAACGGTGCGCTTCTCTCACCCCTGATAGGCACCGTCTGTGGCCAATCGTAGGTTTAGGATGCTGGTTGCTAACCTAGAGTTAGGTCCCGAATTAGGTATCTAATCCGACATGTGCCTGGTTGATCGCTGTGCTTGCGTGGCAGACCGTAGATCCCGTAAACCGATCACTCTCCTCTCTCTCAACGGTGAAACTACTCGGAACATACTGTAAACCGTAGGTTAAGAGTGCGTTACCTATTTTAAGCCTAGCTTAAGTGAACCTTTGAAGAACCGTTAAATAAATTGTATTTTATGTTTGTATCAGTGGTTTCAACGACCCCCCTAACCCCCTACACTCCCGGTAGTAACCCTTAGCACTCACCCTCGCATGGCCGATCAGGCTATCGAGGGCTAGGACAGCGGCCATAGCTACCCGAGACGGTTCGATTCCGCGGGCCGGCTAAGCTGCTAAAACCTAGAAACTCCACCCCGCGTCACCCCTCAGGCGACCGGGGTGGTTAATGTCTATGTAGCTGCTCCAAGTGGTTCGATCCCACGGAAAAGCTACATTACATATGTTAGGAACAAATAGCATCATTAGTGTGTAAGTAAGTGCTGCGGACAAACACGGGTCTAACATAGCTTTGCGTATTTCCAAATACACCACAATCACCTATGAAAACATTCGGACCTTCTTACAAAATAAGACAGTGTAGGTAAAACAATATTTGTTGAGCAATCATGGAAAGAGTAATTGAAATTGAATTTAAAAAGAAAAATCGGGTGGCACTACCGCCAGAAGTGAAAACTTGCCTTTGCGGCGCGGACTCAGATCACGTGTTCGTCTTACAATTGTCGGTCACGTGTCCTGACGTGAACGTTTAACGTTATTTACCCATCCCAAAAAGTGCACAACGCCGCTAAAGAAGTTTTCATGGATAAGACCGCTAGACTGATTTGATTGCGCGAAATTCAGCACTTTAACACCTTTTTGATGTAAGTCAAAGTTCAAAGTCAAAATGAAAAATACTTTAATTGATTTTATTTGAAAGTACAAATCCACTTTATTCTTCAATATAACGATGAAAGGATTTAACCCTCGTGAATTAAGTATTTCATATCTTTCAGCGTGGTTAATGGGTTTAAATATCAAAGTTTAAAATGATTTCACAGGCTGCTGATCTTTTAAGTTAAATTTGACGAAGCACAATGTTAACTAAGTGAGTAAAATAGCAAATTTCTTTGTCTTTGACAAAGGGGTAGATGGTTGACTGATATCATAGAATGAAAATTATTACATTAAGGGAAAAGCATTGAAATGACAAAGCTTGTCGTGAAGTTATCACTTATCACTTTTTATAATGATATATTATACTTACCTTTAAACGAGCAATTTTTTGTATATTAATCTATATGTATATAAATTTATTTCTATGATCTCGGAAACAGCTCTAACGATTTCGCTGAAACTTGGTATATGGGGGTTTTCGGGGGGTGTTATGTTTGGGAAAACGCGTGTTTTCGAGTTTTTTCTTTCCACGCAGAATATGGTCGCTAATTTCGTTCTGCCAGCCACTGTCAGTCTGGTCCAGCGGGTGTAGACGCGGACGGCAAGAAACGAGAGTTACGGGTTCGAATCCCGCTCAGTGACTTCCTTTTTTTATATGTTCAAGTTTATATATTTTTCTAATTTTTATTGTTTTTAGACAAGTTTAAAAAATGAAGTTAATGTTTGAGATAACAATATATATTTCTCTTAAATATAGATTATCACATTAACACCACCATATCACAACAAATAGTAATAACCGAGCGAAGCTCGGTCGCCCGTAGTTACTATCGTATTATTAGAAACCCGGGTCCTTTGAAATTGTTGTAATGGGATTGTACTTAGAGTCCCCTTTGTTTAGGGCCGTGTTTGTTTGCATAACACTTATAAATATAACTATATCTAACATCAGGGAAAGGTTTGTTTTATCCTGACATACAGCGACAGCTGCGGTCGTCATGTCGTCACAACACAATCAAATACAGAGGTAGAAACCTCAAACAAATAGTTGAGGTTGTTTAAATTTTCACAATCTCTGAATATTGTAAAAAGGCGAATATATAGCATGCACGTATTAGTCCTTTACACATATAAGTTAATTGAAATGAACAAATCCTGTTCTGTATTTATGTGCGGTAGGATTTACAAATACAGGATATACCTAATAGAATATAGAACCGCCAAAAAAGCAACAAAAACAATTTGGAGATTAGACAACCCATACAAGTTCGAGCAAGTACCTACTCGGGCGGTCGGGGTGGTTCAATATTTCAGATAAAATTTCACCTTACATTTCATTAAAGAAAAATCGAATGTCTGTATTCTATTAGAGATTCTGATTCCAAGATCTAAATACCGAGGGTTAAAAAAAAACCTGTGTAATTTAAACATAAACTTAACTTTTTTAAATGCCGAAAGTATTTAATTATAATTTGTTATTTAATTTACCTAGCCTGAAGTAAAAATATTAAGTTTGTTTGTTTGTTCGCAGCTGTACAACTTTTTCAACGCGCTGCTGAGTCACATGCGGGACACCAGCGGGCGGCCGTCCTCAGAGAGAACATCGAGGACAGCGTCTGTATGTAAGTATCGCATTTTCACTCTTTGCAATCCTGTTTACGTACGAGGTTCTACTAGCTGTCGCCCGCGGCTTTGCTCGCGATCATGTCGACCCGCAGGAACAGTACTTTTTTTTGGGATGTAAGGTAGCCTATGTATTAAGTCAAGTAAAATTCGTTAAAATCCGTTCAGGCGGTCTGGCGCGATGGAGTAACAAACATCTAAACATACAAGCTTTCGCATTTACTATATTATAGTAGGAAGTTGGATTGAGTAATATAAGTATTGTGTTGCTTGAATGAATTAATGAAATATTCTTTATTGCACCAAAAATTAGGATACATTATTTGAAACTATTCTATATAAAGTAGTACAAGGGGCGTTCTTATCGCTTTAAACAATCTCTTCCAGACAACCCTTGAAGAGATGGAAACTTTTATAAACAAAATTACAGGTGGCGCAGAAAGTAACAGATAATTAATAAAAGAAGAAATTTATGATTTTTATAATAATTACTATCTTAAATATATATTTATATATAAACATATACACATACATACATACATACAAGTCCAATACGGAAATAATAAAATAGTACCATACATATCTGAGCAGAGGGGTTGAGAAATCAGGCAGCGTTATTGAAGAGAAAGGAGATAAGATTTGGTTAAAGATTTTAAGTTTGCCAAAGTTTGAGCACGTCGAATAGTAGGTGGCAGGGAGTTCCAGAGTCTGATAGCCTGTACTGTAAAGGACTTGGAATAGAAATCAGAAGTGTGGGCAGGTACTCGAAGTCTGAAATTATTAGAGCTACGGAGAGTGTGGTTGGACTGTGTTTCATTGTGAAATACAAACCGTTCCCTGAGATACGGAGGACATGATGGATTGAAAAGGATAGAATATAAAAGAGAAAGGATATGCCAATCACGGCTACGACGGATAGGGAGCCACTTGAGTTCTTTACGGAAGTTGGAGACGTGGTCATATTTACGTAGTCCAAATATAAACCTTATGCAGACATTTTGAAGTCGGTCAAGTTTATTTAATTGCTCTTGGGTTAAGTCAGGATAACAGGAATCGGCATAATCCAAGATAGGGAACAGCAAACACTGGACGAGCGCAATCTTGGTACCTGTTGGCAAAAAATTAAGAAGCCTTTTTAATGATCCAGACGCAGCAAACATATTCCTACTGACATTGGAAATCTGCGGTATCCATGTGAGATTTCTATCAAAAATAACACCAAGATTTTTTACTTGGTCACAGAATTCCAGAGTTGTTCCATCAAAAACTAATTTTGGAATGTTCTCCCAATCCATTTTTGTTGTAAGCCTAGAACTACCAATTACAATAGCCTGAGTTTTATAAGGATTTACGGTAAGACCATTGGATTTACTCCAGGCAGATATCATATTTAAATCTTCGTTAATACAGCTTATTACAGAGGGAAGTTGTTCAATACTCGATTGTGAGTAAATCTGCAGATCATCGGCATAAAGGTGGTAGGAAGACCTAAGTTTTTGTGTAATAGAATTTATAAATAAGGCGAACAATAAAGGGGATATTACGCCACCCTGCGGTACGCCGACTTCAGTGAAGCACCATGACGAATATACATCGTCAACTCGAACACGCTGCCGGCGCCCATACAGGTAAGTTCGAAACCAATCAACTACTCTAGGAGATATGTTGATTGAACGCAATACCTCCAACAAGATATCAAAATCCACAGTGTTAAAGGCGTTACTGAAATCCAGTAACGTCAGCACCGTGACCTTTCTATCGTCCATACCAGAACGAATGTCATCGGAAATCTTAATCAAAGCAGTAGTCGTACTATGACCAGGACGGAAACCGGACTGAAGGGATTCAGGAGGTTATTCTTTAGAAGGAATTTATTAAGCTGATGGTGGACAATGCGTTCAAGGACTTTGGATAGGAAAGAGAGTATGGATATAGGACGGAAATCAATGAAGGAACCGGGATTACTTTTTTTAGGGAGAAGAGTGATGTTTGCATTTCCAGATTGTAGGGAATAAACTCGAAGCAAGAGATTGGTTCAAGATAGAAGTGATGATGGGGAGTATGATATCGAGGATAGGCAAAATCATAGTACGACTAATGCCATCATTGCCAACAGCATTCGAAGATATCGAACGTATTGCCTCTTCAAAAAACGTGAAACGGAACGCGCCCGGGTGACATGTCAAAATCATCTGTTCCGTAATTTAAATAATTTTTGTGTATTATTTGTGAACAATTGTATGTAAAACTAAATTAATTACGTAAAATAAGGCAATAGTTATATGAAAGCAACAAGTTATCGTGAAATAGTAACGTGAATCAACGTTAAAAACTAGAAGATCGGCGCCGGCGGTTGGATTTGTTCAGCTGTCAAACCAAACAAAGGAAATTCGTGGATCATCATCAGTTTAAACCGGGAGAGTATATTGTTTCATAATTTCATGATAGGCAGTGTATCTTCAAAAACAATAATCAGTATAAACTTAATTTTAAAGTAGCTATAGCAGTGAACTATATTTTGCCTACGAAGCTCAGTTTGAATCTCGCACCGTTTACCTAGTGCAATCGGTGATGACGACCTAAAACTACAGCTATAGGCTTATATATTCAGTAACAAATAATACTTTATACACTGCAACGCAAAATCTGCTGTATCCCTTTTGTTTCTTTTATGGCAGATTGTGAAATGTAAACTACCTACTTACTTCAAAAAAAAATATAAATTGGTGAAGTTTACTTTTAACTTTTGCATATTTTTTTATATATTTTGATATACAATAAAACTCTAATTTCTACTTACTGACCCCTTTAATATAACATAAAACTCACTCTGTTTTTGAGGTCTCGCTAAGCTTGTGAAAGCTGAGTTGATGACTATAAAACAATAGTTATAGCAAGAATACAGCTAATTTATTTCATTTATGCTTTAAATATCTATGTAGTTATTCTCAATAATATAATAAAATTGTCTTATTAAGTACAAAAAATTGCCCTCCGAGTTCTTAAAGTATAGTTTACCTTTACTTACATAATTAAATATATTTTCAGTTACTGACCACCTCATTCACTATGATGACACGGAAGGCCACTATCAAAGACCTAACCATGAAGCTGAGGCAAGCCCTGTTTGACCTTAAAGCGTGTCGTGAGGATAAGGCACAACTGTTACTGGAACGGGAGGAATCTGAAGAAGAATTTCAGAAAATAAATGATCGCCATAGTCAATTAAAAAATGAATGTATAAGTCTTCACAATAACAGTACAGAATTGTTGGAAGAAAACCTTAGGTTGAAAGAATGTTTAGAGCAAGCTAACGAGTGCCGTATGGTACATGAACGGGCCCTATGTCGCATAAATGAGTTAGAACAAAGCTTATATGATGCACAAAAATCTGCATTAGAGATACAAGATCAAAAAGATGCCGAAATATGTAACAAAACGCTTCATTTGTACAGCGAACTCATGGAGTGTGGCTCGGGACCAGTCATGGAAATACCTGCGAGTACTCCGCAGTCACAGTATTTTATTTTAAATAGTCATAATAAAATTAAAAAGTATGTAAAAATTAATAGAATAATAAAACGCACTAAGAAAGTATTATCTAAACAAATAAAATGTAAATCTTTAGCGCAGTTAAGTAGGGAAAAACTGTGTTTGTCTAAGGAACTTAGATCATGTGAAGATGACCTATATATGGCTAGCCGTATATATGACACCGAGATTCATGAGTTGCAGTCACAGGTCTCGGAATTGCAACAGTCCTTAAATAATTTATCAAAAATGTATGAATTGTCCCAAAAAGATATAAGTAAATATATTTTAGAGGCCAAAGAATTTGTGGCTGAAGCTCACTATAATAAAGAGCGGTATGATGCTCTCTTACAAAAACAGCAGTGCTATAGTACTCCTGAAACGGCAATTACAATGTCACCTGTAATAGCCATTGTTCCCGAGTCTAGAGAATGTGATACTGGTAAATGTAACTTAGAAACGAGGATAGGTACGATAGAAAATAGTTTTAATAAAAAAAGGTTTTGTAACAAATTATTTATATACTCTGATAAATTAGGTCAAGGTCTTAGTAGCATAATTTTGAGTCACCTCAACCATAACTGTTCTGTCTACAACACATGTACACCCGGCGCTTCTTATTTAGACCTGGTAAACAGTATTACTTGTGACAGTCTTGATGAAAACTGTACAATATTAATATTATGTGGTGACAGTTCCTCTGTATCAAAAAGGAATATTAAACAAAGTATGGACAAATTAATTAATATAAATGAAAGAACACAATGTAAATTTATGATATGTGCCTTTCCGTATTCGGAATCTTTAGATAGGAAAAGAAACGAGCACATACACAATTTAAATGTACATATGTACAACATGACGTATCGTCATGGCGATTTTATTTTTTATTTAGATATAAATAAGTTTATAAGTAGATTTAAGTTGACTAACGATACTATGTATCTTCCTTTTAATTTTAAAAGACAAATAGCTACAGTAGTAGCTTTTAATTTACAAACTTCTGTTGTATGTAGTACAACTGCAAATAATTTTAAATTTGACACAGGTATTGCAACTAATGATATACCTAAAATACAAAATCCTCAGTCTGATTTAAACTAATTAATAAGACAACAGTCGAGGCTAAAGAATTAAATATTTTTCATCAGAATGTCCAAGGCCTGACTAGCAAATTGTTAGAATTAGAGTTGTTTATAAACAGTAAAGATTTGCATGTAGTTTGTGTGACTGAACATTTTATGCAGTCGCACCAGCAACAGTTCAATGTAGAAAATTATTTATTGACAAGCTCTTACACCCGAGAGACTAAAGAGAAAGGCGGTAGCTTAATTCTAACTCGAAGTGACGTAAAATGTAAAGAACGTAAGGATATTGTTAGTCTTTCGGTAGATTGTAATGTTGAGCTGTCATGTATCGAACTAGGGAATTATATTATAGTATGTGTATACAGACCCCCAAGATCAGATTATAATACTTTAGAATCAGTTATTGAAGATGTCTTGAGAAAATTATGTTGTTGTCGCAAAAATATTATAGTGTGCGGTGACTTTAATGTTGATTTGTTAGTTACAACAACTGAAAGTGTTCGATTTTTAAATGTCTTTAAATCATTTGATTTGGTTAATTTGTTTTTGGAACCAACTAGAGTTACTGAAGATTCTGCAACGTGCATAGATAATGTTTTCTGCAATTGCACTGCTGTTGACAAATATATAACTAAAAATCTAACCTCGGATCACTACGGTCAGTTTGTAAAACTTATAAATGATGTAGAAGTAGACTTACCAAAAGTAACCTTTAGATCTATAACCAAAGCTAAAATAAATGTATTTAAGAAAAAAATATCTGAAAAAATGCCCCTAATTGAAGAAACTAGAGATGATCCGGATGCTCTATATAATAAAATGTTTGGTATTATTGAATCGGAATTCAAAAATACATTCAAAATAAAAAAATGTACTAAACGTATCGGTAAAAAATTTAGTGAATGGGCTACAACTGGTATTTACGTTAGTAGAAACAGGTTATACGAATTATTAGCTATGAAAGCTTACAATAAAAATACTGAATTTATTAATTATGTTAGAACTTACTCTAAGGTTTTTAAAAAGGCGTGCCTGTGCGCAAAATCTTTATATACAAGAAAAGCTATTCTAGATTCTCATGATAAGATAAAGACCACTTGGAAAATTATTAACATGGAAACCGGGAAAACCAAAAATCGTGACAACAAAATAGAATTAAAAGTAGATAATAAGATCCTCAGTACTAATGAAGACGTCGCAAAATATTTCGAAGATTTTTTTACTAACATTCCCGTAAATGCTACTGCCTCCTTACGTTCATCATCTGAGGAATCTAAAAAACTATTAACAAGCTGTATACCAGAATGTAACAATCATTTAATATTTCAACATGTAACACCTCAAATAATCATTGATACATTTAAGAGTTTGAACAATAAGAAAACTGGAGATTTGTGGGATATCTCTGTAGCTGTCATTAGTAACATCATTGAAGTAATTGCACCATATTTAGCTTCTATATTTAATAAGTGTGTAGATACTGGGACATTTCCTGACTTGATGAAGTTAAGTAAAGTCATTCCTTTGTACAAATCTGGCGATAAAAATGATCCCACTAATTACCGTCCCATTTCAATTCTGCCAGCTCTTAGTAAAATATTTGAAAAAATGATTTTTAATCAGTTATTAGCTTTTTTTAACATAAATAGCCTTTTCCATCGTGAACAGTATGGATTTACAAAGGGTCGGTCAACTACAGACGCGGGTGTAGCTCTGTTGAAATACATATATGATGCTTGGGAGGGAAAACAAAATGCTATTGGTGTTTTTTGTGATCTTTCCAAAGCCTTTGATTGCGTAGACCACAATACCCTTCTCTCCAAGCTGGAGCACTATGGAATAAAAGGTAAATCTCGCGATTTACTTGAATCTTATTTAAGTGGCCGAACTCAAAAAGTTAGTTTAGATAGGGTACAATCCTCCGGATCATCGGTTAAGATGGGCGTACCCCAGGGCTCTATCCTAGGGCCTCTGTTATTCCTCATTTACATCAATGACCTACCTTACTGTGTCAATACATGTAAGGCTGTACTATTTGCCGATGACACTTCTCTTGTCTTCAAAATTGATAGACAAACTAATTCTTTTGACGTGGTTAATAGTACTTTAGCTCAAGTGTTGGATTGGTTCACAGCGAATAATCTATTGTTGAACGCTAAGAAAACGAAATGTATTAAATTTTGCTTACCAAATGTTACAAAAATTCCAACACAAATAGTAATGGATAATGAACCACTAGATTTAACTGATAAAACAACATTTCTTGGAATAACTCTTGATGCCGGGCTTCAATGGGGTGCCCATATTACTACGTTAGCGGGTAAACTTAGTTCTGCAGCTTATGCTGTCAGGAGAATTAGACAACTGACTGATGTTGATACTGCGCGTTTGGTATATTTCAGTTACTTTCATAGTGTTATGTCTTATGCGATTTTACTATGGGGTAACGCTGCAGAAGTAAACACCATATTTGTCCTGCAGAAACGCGCTATTAGATCTATATATAAACTTGGTGCTAGAGAATCTCTTAGAGAATTGTTTAAAGATATAAATATTTTAACTTTACCTTCTCAGTACATATTTGCGAATATTATGTTTGTGCGCTATAATCTTGATTTATATAAGAAAAATAGTGATATCCATGACCGAAACACGAGAAATAAAAATAAATTAGCTACACCAGTATTGCGATTGCAGAAAACTATGAATTCATTTTTGGGTTTAGGAGTACGCTTCTATAATAAAATTCCTGCAGAAATATTAGGTCTGCCTTTACTTAAGTTCAAAACGATTGTAAAAAACCAGTTAATAAAAAAGGCTTATTACTGCATTGATGATTATATTACTGATAAAAATGCGTGGAAATTTATATAAATTTATTTAATGTTAACAATTATTAAATGTTAAAATTAATCTATAGTATGAAAAATTGTATTTAATGTTAACAATGTATTCAGAGCCCTTCAGGCACGTAGGGACCAAGGCTGGATTGAGTTTCTTTCGGCGTATTCTTCTCACCAGTGGTCGTTCCGAAACGCTAGTAGTATTTCAATTTTGCATATATAAAAAAATATATAAGAAATAAAAATATGACGTTCAAAAAGAGATACATGTATCCAATTTTGAATAAAAATCTTTGACTTTGACTTGACTTTGACTTTGACTTTGACTTCAACATCACTATCAGTAAGTTGACTAAAGATGAATTCGGAATAGTCGGGAGTTGGTGTTGCAGAAAGGGAGTTTAAAGTATTCGTTTTGACATTATTATCAAGAAAACAAGGAGAAGTGAAATGCTTATTAAGCCCATCAATATCGATGTTTTTAGGACTATCCGTGTATTTTTTTCCAACCCCAATGACCTAAGGAATTTCCAAACTTTGGTTGGATCTCTTGAGCTTGATGGATGAGTGAGATATAGATTGGTCCACAAGCGGCGTAATATATCTAGAATTCCTGCGTATTTTGGAAGTCTCGTTTAGCTATTTCTCCCAGTTTTCTTCTTTCAAAGCCAGTCATTCAGCTTTATCGCATGCTTATAGGCATCTCATACCAGTTGAACACTCATACTAAAATTGTCTTGATATATAATTCTCAGATAATACTAGATAAGCGGAGAAATGTAGTGTTTGAGAACATCAAAAAGAAACATAATTCCAAACGGCTTTAATATGTATTTACGGACATACTAGGTATGTTACTTGCGACATTCCGTTGAAGGGATAGCTCAGACTACAAAACAAAACAGGGAATGCTGGGAACTTTTTTGGCATTCCCATATAAAAATGTTCTGCAGGGCGGGCAATTTGTACAGGAAAGTATAGTTTTTTTTAGAGTTTGCAGCCAATGCTGACAACTCTAAAAAAATATACTGGTACCAATGTACTGTAAGAAAAGTTGTTCATATTGACAGGCTGACTGGCCCAATGGTCAAGGGAATGTTGAGGGTGAATTAAGCCGGTATCCGATACATAAGTTGTATTTTAATAATAATAAAAAAACAATTATTCCTTGTCACAATTTTACAATGTTATGGTACTCATTAAATTTAGCAAGCAATTATGAATAATCGCGAGAGAATGGTGTATGAGATAGGGTTGAGACGAAACCTGTAATACAATTACAATTCAAGTTAAAAAAAATAAAGATGTACTGAAATAGGCTGATATTCAGGTGTTCGTTGTTGAAATAATAGTTTATTTTGAGGTTTGGCATAGCTTTAACGCACGCAAGGAGAAATTATATTCGTCATAAAATGTAACAGTAATGACGAATGTCGTATGTATTATTCATCATGACCGCTTCGTAACCTCATAGTAAAAGGACGCAGTATGTAGAGCGACTGCATAATGGTGCTTGCATGCGGGCTACTAGATTTTAAAATGCGCACTGCCTCTATTTAAGTGGCTGATAGACATTGTTGAAGACAGTTTGATTAGAGCGAGTGATGATTGGAGGTGTGCAGTGCAGTGATGCGATGCGCTTGTACAGGCTCAATTGTGATGGGCCTGTGAGGCGTCTATACAACTGTTTTTTTTTGTAGCCCATTGAGGTTTGATCAGCTTGTCACCTGTGGCCGCCTTTTATTGTGGCGGAATGAATGGCGGGAAAGTGCAATGCAAATTGAGCCCTACACATAGTCCCACACACATCAGACTATGTATGCTACGCAGACGCCTAGCATCAATCATTTTCACTAAAGCGGCCAGCAGAGGCGGAAATTTCAGTTTATTAGGCAGCCTCTCTCGGTTTAACCACATCCTATTTTGCCTGACTGCAACTAGTTCTGCCAATATACAAAGTGGATAAATTCAAATTTTGTCTTATTCATCCATAGCTTCGTTTGCCTGACTGCAACTAGTTCTGCCAATATACAAAGTGGATAAATTCAAATTTTGTGTTATTCATCCATAGCTTTGTAATTAAGATTTAGTCCTAACCACATACTCACATGTCACTCGTGTCTGATCTGATGAAACTGCCAGATGCTGTTGAAACAAGCACTGCATTGCAGTAAACACTTACATATGGCACACGTGCGGATTCAATCGAATAGAAGCTTTTTATAAGACTACTTGTAAAAAGGAGTGATATGATTTCTCATGTATGTAGATTGTATGATTTATGTTTCTATGTATGTAGTATGTAGTTATGTATGTATTTTTATTGCATCAAAACTTCCGAATGCCTGACCATAGTTAGATCGTAATAAAACTTCAAAAAACTGGTTACATTTGATTAGCTGACTTTCTGACTGGCAATAAATTATCATTTCACTGTTATGCGACTTGGCAGTCAATTTGAAATTGAATCAAACTTTAAAAAACACTACGAGAATTTCAAGTCGTAAGTTAGCTCGGGCGTGATCTAATTTCTTCACAACAATGTGCAAAACAACTTTATATTCCCCTTCAATTTTTCAGTCTCTAGAATGTTTGTAAAGGAAAACTTCCCGCGAGCGCAGAACTAATGTTACCTATATTTTATTTGAACGGAACTTTTATGCTCATCTTACAAGCGGACCTTTTGTTGGATTATAATAATTTTTCGAATCAAACCATTATTTTGTTTCGCTTTGAGATATGTGCTTCACATTCGAGAAAGTTTTATATGATGTGTAAACTGAGAGAAAACGCAGTTTACAAGAACTACAAACGTTATTAATTTGTAATATTATTTGATTGGTGTATCCAAAGTTAGTTATTGGATGTTAATTAACCCTCATTCATAAGAACTGCCTTGGTACTCGAAAACATTTCGACATTCCCTTAAAAAGTGTTTACAGGCAATGTGTTCAGGAGAGGTTGATTTTTTATCGAGTTTTCTGCTTGCAGTTTCAAAGAAAACGTTGTATTATATACTGATGGGCTCAGTACGTTTTTTATCGTGTCATATTTCATTTTTATTTTATCGGCTCCGGCTCCGGCTCGAGCCGCTACTATACATCTCTCAGAGGCTGAAAATAAATAGTCCAGGGTTCAGGTGTTTGTGGCTCCACACTCGCACTGATTCTGAGAGTCAACTATTCCCCACCTGACCAAGGTGTCCTTATAGCAACCTACCTGGGTTCACAGACTGTTGAGTGATTTCATGGGCTCATTTCCCCCTTCAAGGCTATGTCAAAGAAGTAAATTTACACCCTTTGTATATAAATACTACGCGTTAAATTTATCACAATTGAGGGCCTGATAGAAATTTGTACCAATTTTGCTCCGAGCCAGACTACGACGATATTTCATAAGAAAATTAATAAGTTATTAAATATTGCGTCTTTCCTGGTCCTTACTTTCATTTCTGCGATCAATTCTGCGTCAATCTCTCTGAAAATACTAATATTTCACCTTTATAGCTTCTTCAATGAGCTTTATAAATTTCATTAGCGATAGCCAAGTCAATATAGATTGATTGCTTATTGACATTTATTACGAGTATTCTCCGTAATTAAGAAGGCAAATTTTACTTCAGTTACTTGTCTTGGAGTCTAGGTCCCTAAAAAGTCTTGCGTGTAAAATTTTACCAACTTGTAACGATGCCGCATGTCTCCTTCATGTTTCACGTTACTATTTACCACACTTCTTCATCATATCACGTTGACCACTTTCTTTAGAAACTACATTTTATACATTTCATTTACAAATTCCATTTTCCAAATTCTTGATCATTCTTACGTCTTTCTTAGACGTAAGAATGATCAAGAATTTAGAACCTCTCTAACCCGCCTGGCCAGCGTGGAGAGTGTAGGCCAAGTCCTTTGGCTGCTCTGGCCAAGTATGGCCCTAGTTGTACAGAGAGGGTCGTGCTCCTCTAGTGGAGACTAAAAAGGACCTGATGATGATGATGATCATTCTTACAACTGATCAAACGGTTGGGAAACCACTATGCGGTTGTGAAACCAAACTAGCTTTCGCCCGCGGCTCTGCCCGCGTTAATGTCGATCCCTCGGGAACTTTTTCCCGGGATAAATATACCCTATGTCCTTTCCGTACCCCAGATAACGTGTATGCAAAATTTCATGATGATCGGTTTAGTAGTTACAAAGTGAAAGCGTAACAAACAAACAAATAAATAAACTCACTTTCGCATTTATAATATTAGTTACGTTAACAGTTTGTGTAACCAGTAACCAGTGAAATTAAAGTACAGTATCTGTTCTTGTTTATGTTCTATTAGAGTTGAGAGTAGGAACTTTACGAATTTATCCGTTGTCAATTTGAGCTGAATGTTGTTATCGCGTTAGATTCGCATATGACTAGTGATGTGATGTGGTTTAAATTTCAATAATGCTTGAGAAGTTCTTATATTTTCACATTTTGAAGAAGAAATAAGAAATAATTCGGAAAAAAAATCTGCATGTTCTTGCAAATTTCGTTAATGTGCCATACTTACTACACATTACTATGCCATATTATGTCAACCAGCTGGTTTGATGATGGAGAACTCCACAATACTGAATAAATCAATCACTTAATCTCTTCCATGAAGGGTTCCGCAGCAGTAAGTAACATAACTTACTATCTCGATCTCGTTCAAACCAATTTTCGGTGGAAGTTTGCAAGGTAATGTACATCATATATTTTTTTAGTTTTATCATTCTCTAATCTTAGAAGTTACAGGGGAGGGGGGGCACATATATTTTACCACTTTGGAAGTGTCCCTCGCGTAAACTAGAAAAAAATAATATTAGAAACCTCAATATCATTTTTGAAGACCCTTATAGTTTCGGAAAAAAGTGTCTGTGACATACGGACGGACAGACAGACATGACGAATTCATAAAGGTTCCATTTTTTGCCATTTAGCTACGGAACCCTATAACCACACTTTTTGTATGTGGATTCTGATGCATACATCAGAATTCACATACAAAGAGGTTTCTTGCGTCATAACGCATGAAACCTCTTTCATGCCACCACTGTTTCTTGCATGGACAAATAGTGTCCATGCAAGAAACAGTTCGTGGTTATCTATGGTTGGATGTAGCAAATTTGACAGACTCAAGAAATAACACCAGGATTCATTTAAGGGAGTAATAATTTAATAATCATCATCATCATATCAGCCGCAAGAAGTCCACTGCTGGACATAGGCCTCCCCTAAGGATTTCCAATACTAGAAATTTTATAATAACAATTATTAATTATTTTTGTTATAGCGGCAAACCCCCTTGATAAGAACAGATTGATATGACGTCACACATGGTGCTTTTGTATGGGTGACATGAGAAGACTTTTCGGGAGCTATGTTAAATAGAATTAACATGTTTACATGTAATGGCATCATAAAAAAGAAACTATAATTTTTATATTATCATAAAAAAATATAGCATTCATAAAGACGAACAAATTATATCATCCTTTTAAAAAGTTATTTTTTCCAATATGTATCAATAAGTTGATACGCCTACGTGATCTTCTAGAAAATTCCAAATATTTTTCAAAATCTACAGAACATGCAGGTTCTCTGTTGTAGAGTATTATTTAATTTACAGAACAATTACGTCGAATGAAACGCGTATGAGTCAAGTATACTATCTTATCTGAAAAACCATTTGCAAATTACACTGGGGAAATTTAATTTATTCCAGCGTACTGGGTTCCATTTCTTTTATGTCACGACGTCCTCGTCCTAGTGTTCACTGTTTCCACTTTTTACTCACTCCCTTGTGTAACTGGTGCGGAGCACGCGATTCTGCGGTATCTCTACACTTGTCACAACCAAACTAAAAAAAGTACCAGATCCGAAACGCTTTTAAAAATGTTACTGTATTATGTTGGTCTGTGAGAAAAGAAAAACTTAGAAAACACCAACCGATTCACTTCCTGACAAGTCATTGACACAAAAAATAGAAGATTTTCCAGCTGGGCGAGGGAACTTCAAATCGAGTTGAAGCAAACACACATTCTATGTAGGAATGTATTTGGCTAAGTTCCTCGATAACTCTTGAACCAGTTCTCCATCAATCATATTAGTAGAATATTCAAGTTCGTTGAGCATCCAAACCAAAGAGTTAATCTAAACAGAGTAGCATTAGTACTACTAATAGATAATAGATAATTTATAAATTAAAAAAAGTATAGTGTATAAGGTATTTAATAATATTTGCAATGTCCATTGGCTTATATTTATTGGAGTTATTCTTTTGTTGCAATCTTTATCTTGCGTCACAAATTACGTAATTAAACCAACTGCAACGACCTTTTCCAGCCGCTACCAAATGCAGACAAATCTAGGTCCGTTATTCTTGGAACTGTGTCGCTTAGTACGTTCAAAAGCCAGACATTTCAAACTTATTCCAACCATTATATCATTAAAACTAACGTGAGATATATCTGAAATATATAACTCAAACGTGACTGACTGACATAGTGAAATTTGGCATGCAGGTAGATGTCATGACAGGCATCCACTAAGAAAGGATTTTGATCAATTCCACCTCCAAGAGGATAAATTGGGGATTATCAACTATTCCATCTAATTTCATTATTTTTCAGTCTTTTATTTATATTTTCTATTAAATGGAACTTGACTTTAATGTTAGGTAGTAAATTATGTTAGAAAGTTGTTGTTTCTTGTTGCGGATCGTAGAAGTCCATCAAGGTAATGTTCTACTTGTGAATTTTCCTAACGAGTTAAGGAGCTACTAAGTAAGACATCACTATTCCCGATTTGGAAACGTGGCTGTGTCTCGGTACTCAAAGCGCTATATCTGCCACGCACGACCACGTAGGGTGTGTAAAATACGTTAAGAAAACTCTCCGAATCTTCAAGGGACCTCTTCATCTATCAATATAAACAACCTTTTCAAAAGGACCAAGGCTGCGACCTCGAAATTTTTTTTTACCTTGCTATAAATAAATGTTAAGCATGGACGGACAACTTGTAAGTATGTCAATCAATATATCGATTTCGCTGATTTGGTCCTATTGTAAACGCTAGTCATGTTGATGGGTTGATGGCCCCTTAAAGATCGGACAGGGTTTTTTTAACACTGTTTGTATAAAACTGGACCATTACAGATTACTAAAAAACGTAACCTAAGAGTAAACAGAGATCCTATTACTAAGCCCCCGAAGTCCGTCAGTTCGTCCGTCAGTCCGTCTGTGAAATTATAACAGAATGTGTATTTCTTTTTTCTGCTATAACCGTAAGCTTAAACAGAAAATAACACACAAAAAACCTAAAATGGAGTCCAAACAATAAACCTGTTTTTTTAATGTTATTTACCGAATCTATCAAAGTTGTTACTCATTTATTACTGAAACGTCAAATCACACACAAAAATTTACTTGTCTGTGATTTGACGTTTCAGTGTCTCTGCAGGAATGAGTTTGGATACGTGCGACCTCACAAGAGAGGTCGCACATAAGAGTTTCAGCGTCCTTATACACGGTGAAATTTTGATCGTTCTGAAACCTTAAAGGGGTGATTCAGCCCATGGATATGAACAACTTTTTCTATGGGACCAATGTTGGGAACTCAAAAAAAAAAATTGGCAGTTCCATACAAAAAATTTCGGCCGTCGTGTCAATTTGTATAAGAAAGTCAAAAAAAAATCTAGTTCCCAGCATTGGTCGCATAGAAAAAGTTGTTTATATCCATGGGCTGAATCACCCCTTTTAGGGTTCAGAACGATCAAAATTTCACCGTGTATATTAGTGTCCCTATACAAGAAGCATGGTTTTTGTAGTTAAATATTATACGGAACCCTTAGTATCCGACTCGCACTTGGCCCATTTCATTCGTTTTTGTGATCGTTGTGCGGGACGACTTAGTAATTACGACTCGTGAATAGATAGGCTTCTTTGCGGCGCGACGTGATACACTTGCCAACTTCGAAGCGAAGAACTGTTGGATGCTTCCCTGCTATAATTCAGTGGGAATTTATAGTCGGGTAAAATTCCCGACGGGAAACAACTTCCGGCCCTAATAAACAAGATAAAGTACGAAGAAATTCAAGTAATTTTTAATACGTTTTTCTAGATGACGGATAGTATAGCAATCTCCTTTTTCGTCTTCATATGAGCGTTTTTCTTGGTTGCGTCCATAGCTGTGATGTATTGGGGCCCGGGGTCCGTTATTATAACAGCGTTCATGCGGAATTACGATTTGGCATAGTATTTCATGGCCGGTTACCTGTCTGACGTAAACCCTCACTTGGGTATCGCCAGAACCGCGGAGAAATACCTGTGAATATTAAGTACAAGTAAATACTTGTACTTCGCGCCGGGAATTCAATTCAATTTATTTATTGCATTTTCATATTGTACAGTTCTCTATACAAACGGTGAAATTTTGATCGTTCTGGACCCTTAATTTTTCATTCCTATGACCAATGCTGGGACGCTGGGACCCAAAAAAAATATGGGTAGTCTTTACAAAAATTTTCGGCCGCCCTGCCAATTTGTGTGGGAACGTCAAAAAAATTTTTGAGTTCCCAGCATTGATCCCATAGGAAAAGTTCTTTATATCGACGGGCTGAATCATGCCTTTAAGGGTTCAGAACGATCAAAATTTCACTGTGTATAATATTACAGTAGTTTCTAGTTTTTCGATAATCGAACCCGGTAGTTCGATTCCGGGCGCAGGTTGGCGTGTTAACCACTGCGCCAAGAAGGCCGTCGAGAATTAATAGAGCTTTACTTATAATACAAAAAAATACGGGATTTCAAATTACGTTCTTATGATCCCTCGGGAATCTTTATTATTCCATCGCGACAACTGAACAAATATTTACTTTCAAAATATCCCTTCGCTGTATATTAAATAAACGTCATGTGGTGATACAGGTTTATTTGATACCTCCAGGCAATATTTAATTTTAGTGATTAGAAATCCTGATTCAGGATACCAAAATTGATGAGAAAGAAATGAAATTTTTTTGGACCTCCCTTAGATGAGTAATTGAATGTTTCGTCCCAATCTCAATGGGACGAAACACACAAAAAAGTATATAGAACAGTGTTGCCAGGGCCCTTGAGTCGTAAGTTACGTTTCGTTTTCTGAAATGTTACATTTTATCAGCAAAAGTTACAATATTGTAATTTTTTTAATTTACGTGTTTTTGGGGTCGGAGTATAACCCTCCACACAGCGCTATCCTATAAAGTGGTCACTAACATATAGCATAACGCTTTTCGGCATTTAATCGGTCGACCATATCGCGCATTTACCGGCGGTGACTTTTGTTTATAATAATAGAGATAGAGAAGATACCACCTAAACCTGTACCAACCTGCCCTGTCCCATTATTATGTCTGTGTCATATTTAAGTCTGTCTTTACCAAAACACAAAAAAAATATTCTAAGATCTAGATCATCACGATGTCTATACCTTACTGGGTAATCATTACTCTAGCTGGAGTGCCGAAATTACGTATTAACAAGACAAGACTATTTTTATAATGATAATGATAATGATAATTTATTCACGTAAAATAGAGTACATTCGTTGTTACAATATTTTTATGTCCTTAATCTATTTTGCATGTGATATTTTGCATCAAGCATGTGAATATTTGAAATAATCTATATGTAGGTACATCAAAATTCTTAAATCGTCAAAATTGTCATCATAAATAATACAAAATATTCATACAAAAACATTAATACTTTATAAAACAAACTATATATACGACACATCATAGATTTAAAAAAAAAATGGCGTCTCCATACATTATGCTTCAGATAAACAAATCATTTATTTGATAAAATTGTTTGTCAACGAGCCACAACTTCAGTTTCTTTTTAAAAACTGGCAATGGGAGCTCTTTTATATCTTTAGACAATCTATTGTATACTTTTACACACATCGGCATGCAATTCTTTTGATATAACGCAGTCATAGGTATATCTTTAACCACAAGCCTTTCCCCATTTCTGGTATTACGGATAAATATGTCACTTGCTTTTGTGAATAAATGCATATGACTTTTTACAAACACACCTATCTCGTAAATATACATGCAGGGCATCGGTAGTATGCCAAATTTTTTAAAAAGTGGTTTACATGATTTGTATGGCGGTATGCCTTCCATAGCTCTGATGCACTTTTTTTGTAGCAAGAAGGCTCTGTTTACATCGCTTGAATTTCCCCAAACTAATAAACCATACCTTAGTATATAAATAAATAATAAATAAATATATACGGACAAATCACACAGATTGAGCTAGCCCCAAAGTAAGTTCGAGACTTGTGTTATGGGATACTAACTCAACGATACTATATTTTATAACAAATACATATATAGATACACATCCAAGACCCAGACCAATCTGAAAAAGATCATTTTTCATCTTGACCTGGCCGGGGATCGAACCCGGTCACTCCGTGTCGCAGGCTGGCGTGTTGACCGCTGCGCCACTAGAGCTTACATAGCCATGATATGCTAGTAGGCTGGTGTGTACAGTTGATGTTCTACGTAAGTTACTTAATACATATACAAATTTGTTTAATTTATTACACATGTCATCTATATGGGGTTTCCAATCACAATACTTATCTATAGTTATACATAAAAATTTCATATAATTGCATTCTTTAATTTTCATATTATTATAATAAATGTCATCAATAATTGGTTTGCCTCGTTTAGAGTGAAATTGAATATAACTCGTTTTATCTAAATTAACACTTAAATTATTTTCATTCAGCCATTGAATTACAGATTTAATAGTTTGATAAATAATGTAATTGTAATCATTTAAATTATCACATGTCAACATTATAGAAATATCATCTGCAAATAAAGTACATTTTTGAGATGTAATATCTGGTAAGTCATTTATGTACAAGAGAAACAGGAGTGGTCCTAATACACTTTCTTGTGGTACACCGCAGTTATTGACTATGTTATCTGATTTATATTGATTTAAAACCTTTTGTTTATCCAAATTCGAAATATCAACGCATTGAACTCTGTTAGTTAAATAGCATTTCATCCAATCTAGAGCTACTCCCCTTATACCATAAATCAAGTTTTTGTAATAATAATTTATGCGAAACAAAGTCAAAAGCTCTTGACATATCAAAAAAAATTACTATAATAGGTTTTTTCTTGTCAACGTTTGATAGAACCTGTTGAATCAAATTAAAAATAGCGAGAGTAGTAGACTTGCCCTTTTGAAAACCATTCTGTTCAGTTTTGATTATTCTATGTTTGATAAGGAATTCTTTTATGCATAACCTTTTCAAATATCTTTGTAAATATAGATAGCAGAGCAATTGGTCTATAGTTGTTTAATTCAGTTTTATCACCTTTCTTATAAAGTGGCTTCACTATTGTTTTTTTTAAAGCTTCTGGAAAGGTTCCATTTTCTAAAGACAAATTAATTAAATATGTTAATATCGGAACAATTTGATTTACACAGACTTTAAGAATAAAAGTACAAATTACATCATAGCCCACTGAAGAAGTACTCTTCAATGACATTATCAACTTGTGCACTTCTTCATGGGTTACTGGGTTTAAAAAGAGACTTTTCATTATACTACTATTATTTGTATTTTTTCCAGATTTGTCATTTTTATTCGTCAAACTTATTAAATATTTATTAAATTCAGTTGCCATGTCAATAGGATTTTCAATAAATATATTATCAATTTTAATTTTTTCTATAATATCAATAGTCAGTTTTTTTTCCTTATCGTCATTTACAATATTCCACGAAGCTTTACATTTATTTTGTGCATTGGAGAGATACTTGTAATTGCATATCTGCTGTGATTTGTCAATGCAACTTCGTAATATTTTTGAGTATTTATTATAACCATTTTTCTCTCATTCGTTCTATTATAATAGTAATTGAAACGTAAATTTCTTTTGTTTCTGCAACTAAGCCGTATACCTTTTGTTATCCATTTTGGTCTATGATGTGATAAATTGATAATATGGCGCTTTCTATTTTAGAACCGTCTCTGAGTGTGATATGTAGTGAAATACTTTTTAGACGCACCAGTTTTAGGTGCGTTCAAATCGAATACGTTGAATTGTAATCAAAATCTAGTATTACAAACTCGTTGTTCTCAAAAGTTACAAAAATTGCCTTAAATAAAAAAATTACTTACATGTTACGCGAGAAGGTCAAAAGTTACGAAAAATGTAAGAAATGTAACCTTCTGGCAACGCTGATATAGAATCCCGTGTGCGATTCGTCCCATTGATTTTTTTTATTGTAATGTCAGCAAAATGTAGCTTACTAAAAATATACTAAAAATAAATAGCTTACTAGGTGTTGTCCCAGCGGCGTTTATTATTATTTTATTGTTGTTTTTGTTTTAATTACAAATGAATATTATTTACAAATCAATACTTTGTCTTTTTTTTTTATTAAGCTTGTGTTGCTGTCTGTACTTAATTAATTCGAAAAAGATTAGGACGAATCGCACTACACATAAATTTTCACATAATATGTTTATTTATTGCTGCTATAACTACATAATAAAACTAAAATTAAATTAAAAATTATATAATTTTCATTATTTTTTGATTTTGAAAATATTGCTGCTAATTTGTCATTGAGTCTTCAAACCATAGATAATTAAGAACAAAAGTATAACCGCACAAGAGGAGTCGCATGGAAGACGTTTCAGTTTGTGTGATTTGTCCCTATAATTATATATATTTAAGCATTAAAGCGTACTTACATATAACAGTTTGGGGGAAAGGTTTATTCGTATTTCATACACAATGTTAAGCCATTTACTAACTTTAACTACATTTAATATTACATATATATTATTTTGTTTCACAACATGTTGCCATCTTTAGGCCAGTTACATAATCCCGCTGCGGTAAAAATTTATAATTAAAAAAGTTTGGCGACAGGTTTTGACAGTCTTCTCGTGATGTCAACTTTGTAATATTTGTCCCACGCAAAAAAAATTTAAAGGTAAACAAACCTTCTCGACACGGTTGTTGGCAGATATTTCTTCAATCACACAATACTTTCGAACACTAACACTTTAAAACGATGCTTTGTAATGATTTACGCCTTTTTAAATGAATGTCACTAGATTTTACCTATAAACTTTTACTGAAATCGTTATTTTCGATTATGGCGTTTATTACGAGGTTATAATTTGTACTCTTTTTCTGTATATATGACAATGTCAACCTGACTGCATGAACAAATAAATGAAATTATTTTGCCAGTGTCATTTCCTCCGAAATAAATATTGTAACTTATTGTAACCGATTTGCCAAAAGGAGTAACGAGTTTCATGAAATATTTATTAACTTGTTATTTTGTACCGTGTTTATTTGTATATTATAGTATAGTATTTTTCATTGTTTCTTTGTTAATTCGATAGACCAATTTGATGCATATTGATAAAGATATTTGAAGATGGGAATAATTCTAGGTAAAAAATGATTTTGTTTTCTAATGTACGTACGGTACTTGAAATTATGTTTTTGATAGTTTTCAACCGACTAAAAAAAAGGAAGTTATCAATTCGGTTGTTTTTTTTTTAATGTTTGTTCGTACCTCAGAACTCCGTCATTTATGAAACGATTTTAATAATTCTTTTTTTGTTTGAATGGGGTTGAAGTTGAAGTTTCTTGCTAAATATACAAAAAAAATGTGAGAACTTGCGTTACTTTTATGGAAAAATGACTGGCAACATTGACTTCTTTTTTAAATTTTCCGCGAAAAGTACCTGTCAGTTGCACAGATTGCCTATAAGTTGTCAAAGCATTAAATTAGATTGTTTACAATTAATTTTTTTTGGAATGGGACATAGATTACTACCTACGGTATTTTGATGAGCTCGAATCAGATGGTAATCTGTGGGGTCATGGTCTGATTATATGGTGGATGCATTAACACTTCCCAGCCAAGCTTTCTTAATTAAGATGAGTGTGGCTTGGCGTTTTCGTGACGGAAGAGGTTTTTCTGTGTTTCTTGCCTGAGTCTCATCAGCTACCTGGCAATAAAAGTCAGACTCGATAGTTTTGCCCGGCGGTAAAAGCTCATAATGCATGATGTCCTTCCAATACCATCATAGACACAGCATTTCTTTATTTCGGGTTAGCCGGGACTTTGCCATGCCACAGTCTAGATTTGACCGACGTTGGACCAGGATCTTTTTTGCACATTCTTATCGTAAGTAATCCATTTTCCGTAGATCAATCTCTTTAAAAACGGTTCGGTTTCATTAAGTTTTAATAGGCAATCGCAAATGAAAATATGATTCGATTTCATGTGGTGCCCAAATATCCGTTTTTTTATATCTTGACTAGAGGTCAAAACTGTTTTGTGATCAATTCCTAGCTCTTCAGCTATGTTGTAATTACTGATAGGCTGATCTTGCACCACGTTTTTAAAAATAGCTTCCCCTTTATCTGTAGTAAAATTTCCTGGCTCAAAACGGTTGAACTAATTTGGTGCTTTTTGGAAAAAAATATAAACATCATAAATTCTCTTTTTTTATAATTTAACTTCAAAATATGCCGATTTTATTCATTGTACTTATTCATTATAATAATAATCGACCAAAAAGCAATTCAATAATTGCGGGAAAGTTTTAATACAACTTTATACATGCAATATACTCAAAAATGAAACGCGGTTTTTGCAGTCAAACCTTCTATAAATAAATAAATATATACGGACAAATCACACAGAATGAGCTAGCCCCAAAGTAAGTTCGAGACTTGTATTATGGGATACTAACTCAACGATACTTCTATGGTGGTACGGAACCCTTAGCGCGTGTGTGTAAACCCAACTCGCACTTGGCTAGTTTTCTTTTACCTACGTCTTTCGATTTAGTTTTCAATAAAGGATCCTGATTCCGAGATATTGTCAGGGGGTTTAAAGTCAATCTGTATCCTTTTCGAATTAGGTGTGGTGTGTCGATGCTGGGTGGTCGATGGGGTGGCTTAAGGACCCTTACTTTTTCACTTACCTGACTCGCTGCGATCTCTTGCCATCCAGTCAACATTTATCTACACTAATATTAATAAGGAGAAAGATTTGATTGTTTATAAATAGGTTCCTAAAGTACTAGATCAATTTGTAAAATTCTTTCACCCACGAAGTAAGATATAATATATACTCCGTGCTTTTCCCATTATAATCCTACGTTATCCCTGATCAACATGGCTATAGAATTAAATACCTATATTTACCCGTGAGAAGCCGGGGCGGGCCGCTAGTTGACGTATAAAATAGACGGCCCAAGTTTTCGTATTTAAGAAAGCTTGAGTACAAGACATGTATTGATTTGCTTGTTTTTTTAGTGGAACAAGTATTTTCGGAGGAGTCCGATGAAGGTGGAGGCGTAGATGAGACGGCGCCTCCAAAATCCTCCCGAGGGCCCGACATCGAGTTCCCTCTCCAAAGGAAGGATATCGACCTGCTGATTGAAACTTTCAGAAAGAAAAAGGTAAGTTTCTAAGTCGTAAAGAACTCGAAATAACTTGCCTTCGCAATCGTATTTGAGTCTGCAAGTTTTATACAATTTGTACCCTTGTCTAGTACTGGAAACTTTGCTGTCTTTTAGCAAATTGTCTCTAGATCTTATCTTAAATGAAACAATGTCCCAGAAATGTATCATGGAAACACAGCATTTTCTGAATCTCTTAAATACTCGTATCTTCGACTATCCTTAACTTGAGGAATCACTTATGTATGTTACATTTCAATATTCTGGTTCAATACTATCTGTGTCTGTGAATCGATCCATTTCATCAATACATATCGGCAATAAAAAAATGTGTAAAGTGAAATAAAAATTAGCGCAATACGGTCCGTAATTGATATAATTTTTTAGCAACCTACAACACCTGCTCCCTTTATTAAAACATAAAAGATGAAAGAGTCGAATAAAATTACAGCATAAATGTAAAGTACTAAAGCATTCGTTACTCGGCTATAAAAGCCTTAATTGGGATTGCTACGGAACAGAACTGGTTTTCATCTTTTTGCATACGAAGTCTTTTGAAATACAACACGATAGGAAAAGTTTATTTTCCGGACGGCCTTTGTACTTCTAAGGGTAACGTTTTTTTGTGATATATGATGGCAAACGAGCAAGCGAGCACCAGGTGGTAAATGATCACCGCTGCCCATGGACAACTGCAACATCAGGGTGAGACAGGAGCGTTACCGGTCTTTCAAGGAGTTGGGGGTAGACATGGCAGGGAGGAAATGGGGAAGGATGGGCTTCCGGCTCTCTCACTCACAGAACGAAGCATAGAAGTGGTAAAGCTTCTACTCAAAAGTCGATCTTTTGTAAAAGTGAGGTACTTCGCCGCACGCACGAGTCCGCCCATTCATGCTTCTAGCAAAAAATATTTGCCGGTAGCGTGGCTCTACCCACGGCATGTAGCTACATGCCAGAATGCTATACATGATGATATTCCGGCGCGTGCATTTGCACGCGCCGGAATTTAACCCGGTGCAAGTATTAACTTGTATTTTATTTTCACAGGTATCCCTCTGTGGTATTAGTGCTACCCAAATAATTAATGTCAGTCAGGCAGCCAATGATAAAAACTTTAGCCAATTCATATTAGGTCTCGCGTTTTTAGTATGATTTCAGGTTTTTGATAAATTCAAATTAAGTGAAAATTTTCATGTATTTACGGATAATAGTAAGCTTAATTTACGCATTATAAAATTTTATAAAAGCTAGAAAAGAAAAATAGAAAAATGACGACATTTTTTCATCAAAACGGATGACATCTGAAACGAGTTCTTTTCATGAGCATTTTCCAATAATTAAAATGAGAAAATAAAAAAAAAAACATTCACAAATGTTTATAATATAGTCCACTTTCAAGTTTAAATAAAAACATGTTTTATCTGAAGTTAATTCGCCAATTTTATACGTGAAGATCTATTATTATAGCATTAATGCTGTTATATGTATAGCAGGAAAACGCTCAGTTAAGAGAGGATCCCGTTGACACTCTTTGAGACACTAGAATGGGCTCCATACAAAAACTAAGTTATTGGGCGTTTTTGTAATTAAATATTGTGTGGTTACCACCACACAATATTTAATTACAAAAACCCTTCTTGTGTGAATCCTACCTGCTTTTTTATTTTCGGTATATACCAAAATATATAATTTTGGTGCTTAAGCCTCTTTAAATACAGTAATCGATGATAAGTATAGATTTATTTGCTTACTAGCTTTCACCCATGGCTCCGCCCGCGTCAATGTCGATCCCTCGGGAACAATACTTTTTTCCGGGATAAAATGTACATTATGTCCTTAACCGTACCCCAGACCCCATACTCCTTGTATGTAAAGTTTCATGACGATTCGTTCAGTACATAGTCCGGTGTTAAGGCGTTTGCCTTAGACCCGGAGGTCGTTCGGGTTCGATTCCCACGGGAAGCAGTTGTTTCCAGTTTGGTTAAGACATTGCATGGCTCGAATCACCTGATTTTCTGATAATAAAGATGATTTCGTGAATCGAAAGGCTCGCTAAGCCGTTGGTCTCGGCTGCTATCTGGTAGTCGATAAAGGAACCACTTTAGAGACCGAGAGGCGGTTCCGAAGAACTCTGACACCAGGGTGTACATGGTTAATTTACCGAGACATCTACTCGAAATGATGATGATGAACAAACAAATAAACTCACCTTCGCATTTATAATATTAGTTAGGATTAGTAATGTATATTCCGGCAATATCATCTTTCCTACCCCATCAATATTATCGGTAGACCTAAACTTCAAAATTTTTGCAGAATCGACTGCACCCAAAACACGTGGCCCAAATCCTGAAGGAAGCGACGCAGGTGCTAAAGCGGCTGCCCAACATCAACGTGGCCACTACCTCTATCTCCAGCCAGATCACCGTGTGCGGAGACCTGCATGGGAAACTTGATGACCTCCTAGTTATATTTCATAAGGTAATCCAGTTTTCTTCGGAAGATCAGTAAAATGCAAACTTAGATAGACGTCTTTCTAAAACAGGTGCAACAACGTGTAAATTATTAGCATTGTTTCGTCTTTCGTTTTTTTTTAAATAAATATAATCTTTTTTTATAAATAATAAACACCGAGTGATTAACTGCACATAACTTATTGTTTAGGTGCTTTTTTTTCTTAATTTCAGCCCAAATTACGGATCCTCAAAATTGGTTAGGACTCGCCTAGGAGAGATCTAACAGTCAGTATCGATCAAGTTACATTGAAATTCAAATATTTATTAATATATGCAGATAAAGTCTTCCTCCAATCCATCCAAGTCTTCCCGTGGATGTCGTAGAAGGTGACTTAGGAAATACAAGCTAAACAAAAGTCATAAACATCAATGAGACCTCTCCAACCCGTCTGGTCAGCGAGGAGAGTGTAGGCCAAATACTCTATCTGCTCTGCCCAAGTATAGCTCCGGTAGTACAGAGAGGGTCATGCTCCTGCAGTGGAGCCTAAAAAGACCTGATGATGATGATGATGATGATGATGATGCAGATAATTAGAACAATATTCAAATAGAAATCCAACCGAAAATCAGATCGGTGAATTGACTAGCATTGATTTATAAGTAGACATTGTGACATCATTGACGTCAATGGGTCAAAAGTAATGGAATTGGTTTCCTTTGACAATAACCGGCCATTTCATTTTGTGGTTATTGATGCCCACTATTTTAAATATGATTACATAAGTATGTACCGAACTCAGGAGAAGCTTAATACTCCTGCATCGTTGATGACTGCGAGTATGCAAAATAACGTCGGACGTGGATTATAGTTGGTTGATTGTTCTGCCCATAAATTGTATAAGTATCTCAAGCTCCTTCGAGCTTTATAGGGCACGTTGAGCTTTTGTATCGATTTGTTATTGTTAAATGCCTTTAGACAGCTTGAAAAATCTAACAACAGTGTTGGTCACTTACACACATGAAAAACAGAACAACAAATCGTCAAATGGCAACACTAGTGGAATACTCTCATGGAAATCTGAAAGCGTATTTGTGTGTTCATTGAATTTGTGATACATGTTACTCTTCATTCCGAAATACAGGTTAACTTGAAAAACACTAATAACTTTGCTGGTCTAGATAGACTTTTGATAATTTCTTACATTTTACTTTGATACAAAAATAAATAGACATTAATTTAATTTCCCCGTTGAATGTTAACAACTCTACAAGCATTGCAAAGAAAGATTACGCGCGAGCGTCGCGTCGTCTTTCGTTTACATAGACTTAAAAATGTCACGAGAGGATATTAAAAACTTCAAAAATCATCTTCCATGCTGGTCTGGGAGAAAATAAAAAACGTAGAATGTGCCAGCAGCTTCTCTTCCCCCGTAGATCGTAAATGCCGATCAAAGGATTGGGATAAAATCTACGGAATCGTGTCAATAGTCGATACGGCTAGCAACCCATCACTATTTTGACTCCGTTTTCCATCTACACGCCCTCCATGCTAAATGTGTAAAAAAGGCGTGAAACTATGAAAAAACATTTTTTATTTAATTATGTTAGAACTCTTAGAACAATCGTTGTTGTTATTGATGTTAGCTATCTAGTCCCTTGAGGTATCAGTGTTTTACTAGTAGCTCTATATGTACAGTAATTTTACAAATGCTACAAAAATCCCATTTACGCGGGTGAAGAACATGATTGATACTCATTTAACTAGCTTTAATACATTTTGTATACATATTCTAGGTTTTTAACTCTGCTAAAATGTCTTCAAGAAATTATTCAGCTCATCATATGAACGCAGGCTAATGGAATTTAAAATGATTTAATTTATGTTTTACCACCCGCTCGTCGACCCAACAACGCGACTTATTTCAGAAAATCTTCCACATTGAATCAAACTATTGCGAGTTCTTGGAATCATTTTTTTCTCCTGGTGGCGGCACTGTAACGAAAGGTATTTTTGACAGCAGCCGTCAAAATCACATGATTGGTGTAAAAATGGATTCCGAAAACCCTCGCACATTCAGCGCGAAAGATGCATTGCTATAAAATTAGTGGCAGCGAATGTGTAAATAACTTACAAAGACTTACAAGTTTTGTTGTGACGCAGTAATCGGATTAATATTTTATTAATACCTATTATGTAAGTTTGTGTTTGCGTAGTAAATACCTACCTTGTTAAATTAATTCTCTGTCAGTAAGCTGTATAAATAGGCGCCGTACTATATTGTGCGAATTAAATTGGAAGGGATTTGTTTTGTTTCTAGTAAATTAAGAGTATGCGGCATTCATTTTAGTTTGACTTCAAATTAGATTACGTTGCGTTTTCGTTTTAGTTTAATACCTCGAGATCAAGTTTTAACGCTACGAGGTATTGTTACGGTTCTTTTATACATTACCTATAATTACGTGCGGCATAAGCGTGAAAAGTGAACGTGTAGGTACTCTTGGTGAAGCAGTAATTAAAATGATTGGGATGATTAAAAAATTATTTAAAGCACAAAAAGTAATGTTGGCAATTGCATACAGAGGATGGGATTCCAATTTAATTTACTAATAACATTTATTCCTTGATTAAGGTAGGTATGTCTGGTAACGTGCCGAGTAAACAACAGTTTTTCTAGTAAGGCTTCCTCCGAGTTGTTTTCCAGCGACGACGCTCACTACAGCGGTTTTGACGTCAAGAGGGAATGAGGGCCGCTCCATGGGATACGTAAACAAACGCGCGGGCGGGAGCGGCGCACGCGTCATCTAATTGGTGCCAACTCCCCCCTCTGGTCAGCGGTTGATTGATAGACCCCCGACGTGCCGGACGACATCATTAATAGATATTGTTTTTGTGAATTATTTCCACATCGCCACTCCAGTTTGCAGTCCTTGGTGAGCTAGGTTTTGTAAAAACAAACATTTTTATCACAATAGCCCGCCCTCTGTTTAGTTTGTATATAGGTATATTTTTCTAACCGAATTAAACTGCTCCGTGGTCCAGTGGTTAAGGCGTTTGCCTGTAGACCCGGGGGTCGTTGGTTCGATTCCCACGGGAAGCATACTTTGTTGAGTTGTTTCCAGTTTGGTTAGGAAATTGCAGGCTTGAATCACCGGATTGTGTGATAATAAAGATGATTCCGTGCTTCGGAAGGCACGTTAAGCCATTGGCCCCCAGTTGCCATCTAGTAGTCGTTAAAGGAACCACGTTGGAGACCGAAAAGCGGTTCCGAAGAACTCTGACACCTGTAGTTTGCAGTAAACAGAGTATACATAGCTAACTGTACTTAGATCATTTGATTGCGTTGCGGATGATATAAAGTGAAATTTCTGGGTATTTTACGCAAAACATCTTACAGCCCAGTTCGACAGCATACCTATTATGATACCTAGCTAGAAATATGTTATTTAAATCCACATATGCATCCATAGAAAAAAATACAACTCGTATGCGTTCCTATTTCTATGTTTGCATCAGATGTATCGTATGTTGATAGGTAAAAAAAAATTTAACACAGTTCAGAATGTCCACACTTCAGTTAGTGCCGCTAAATGTCAGAGTTCGTGTGCTGTGCGGCCGTGACTCGGAAAAAACAACCGGGTTATAGTTAAAGGATAACGGTTACATAACGCAGCTGGTATTGATTGGCAGTCGACATGTTGCGTAAAAGGCCTTGGTTGCGGCCACCGTGCACATGTAGGGATTCGTGAAACTCTGTGGTAAGGTGCTTATGAGAACCCCATACGCTTTGTTTGTTAGCCCTCGATACATGATAAAAATACCCGACAGAGAACTTGGGTGTCAATAATGCTGTACAACGAGCTCTTCATTAATTTTTATTTTATCTTTGTCATTTTATGGGACTGTTTTTGCAAATAATACAAATTTTAATTAAATCTCTTAATACGGTTATGTCGTGTTTAATACATTATTTTTACACCTAACGCTTCGAATACTTTGCAGTTTCATGGTCCCAAGTAGCTGCACCTAAAAGAAGTAATGACTTTTTTGTTGACATTCAGAAAAAAATTGTTCCTTTTAACGACCTGCAGCCAACAAAGGCATATACAGCCTTAAGATAAAGTTCTGTTAGAATTATTTGTAGGTCCTTAAAAGTAAATTGTTTCAGTTCAGCAGAAACATCGCGTGTAATATGAGAGGACAAAAATTGGTATCTTAATAAGATCGTTCCGTTGTCACAACGTGATAACTTTCAAACTGTCCGAGATGACACATGAAATTGAGATGGGTCTTGGGTCTTGAGGACACTTGGACACTTTGAGAAATCTTGATATACAAGGCCTTTTCAGGCGTCGTTATTTTCTTATTATGATAAGAAATTAGGTATGCCTAGTCAGTATTTGCGATGAAGAAGCGATTCACTCTCCTCAGCAGAATATTAAAATAGTTGTAATGCTAATGTGTAATGATAATGATTACAATATTACAAAGACAATTGCGAATATCGAATGATTTAGTTTAGGTACATGATCGATCATTCAATGTGAATATCTCAGTAAATATCTTCTTACACGGGAAGTATTGAATGTCGACAAAAGAACAAATGAGTTTTTCTTTCATTCGGGCACAGAGGCAAAACACGTAACGATTTTGTTTTGTTCCGAGATAGTCGTCCGACGTGGTTTGCTTTGTTAAAACATTTGCATATCGGACTCTTTTATTCGCTGTGCAGTGACAGAGGCTAGCAATTAAATGGTTGGATTACGTTTGAAATTCAATCAAAGGGCTCGGAGAAGAGTAAGCAAGTACTTACTAACTTGAAATGTTGGAACTAGACTCTGCGCAGAAACGAAAAATAGGTATCGGAGGTGCGGTTTGCGGTGAAATACGAGAATGAATGAAAAGCATCGTAGTGTGCACCCGCGTGCCATGTACATACGAGTACGTACGTACTAGCGTGTATATGCGCAGATTGGGTCTAGTTCCATGCCGATACCTATACCTTTAAATACTTAGTGCTAAGTTAGTAAGTAGGTATATATATTTTAAACCGATTAAAAAGAAAGGAGGAGGTTATCGATTTGGTTTTATTTTTGAGTGTTTGTTACCTCAGAACTCCGTAATTTTTGAATTGATTTAAAAATCTTTTTTGTTTTAAAGGGTATGCTTTCAAGTTGGTCCCATTTAGATTTTATTACAATTGGTTCAGAATCAGAAGTTTGATAGAAGTCGAGTTTTTTACATGAAATAATATAATTGAAAACTATGTAACATCTGTGTGTGTAAATAACTTATCCTTTTTACGTTCCTTACGCTTTATAGAATTCTTGATTTTTTGATGTTAAAACGACAAAAAATAATAGCGAAACGAAGTTCGCCGCTACAGCTACAGCGACAACTAGTAACCTATTCATATGTTAGTAAACTTGAATTCTAGAGCTTTATTTATATATCACTAGCTTTCGCTCGCGGCTCCGCCCGCGTCAATGTCGATCCCTCGGGAATAGTTCTTTTTCCGGGATAAAAGGTAGCCTATGTCCTTTTCCGTACTCCAGAGAACTTGTATGCAAAATTTCATGATGGTCGGTAACAAACAAACTCACTTTCGCATTTATTAGTTAGGAAGGACTAGGTTACACCTAGGGTTCTCTCACCACTAGATGAACAAAGCGCACATTTTATTTAATTATAATCATTAAAAATGGTCTACAGTTACAGAGTATTTTCAATCAGACATTGAATCATTAGTCACTCTTTCGGTATCAGAACACGATGCACGTGAATATTGGTGACCGTTGGTTGTACAAGTATGCAGAACTGGGAAAGATGTCGTTAGTCGTAGACTGTTGTAAGTGAATAACATGAAGTTTTTAACTTTTATTACTTTGAATGTTTTAATAAAAATATTGTTTATTGGAAAATTAAAGAAAATAACGTCATTCTGATAATAATAAGAAATTGTTCAAAATTTGCTACCAACCAAGCCATAATTGCTGTCATTTTTGGACTTTGCTTGATTTTTCTAATTTCTTTATTTAATTGAACCGTAAAATAACTATTATAGTAAGTATATATTCATAGTTCATAGTCAACATATGTACTTGTAGGTAGACATCAAATCAAGGAATTAGGTTGATTAGGATTTAATCAACTAAGAAAAGAAATTTAAGCGTTTAGTCTCAAAACATAATTGTATCTTATTCATTTTAGCTATGAAAATTCATAGGTACCTTTAATTATTCTTTCCTGAGATTAAAAAATTATAAAGCCAAGAAGCCTGAATTATTAATTTGTCGGCGCATACCGAAACAGTGTTTAGCATATTTTTCTTATTGTTATGCAGAATGGCCTGCCCTCGCCCGAGAACCCATACATATTCAACGGAGACTTCGTGGACCGCGGCAAGAAAAGCCTGGAGGTGCTCCTGCTTCTACTGGCCTGCATGCTCGCTTTCCCTGGCGGCGTCTACCTGAACCGCGGCAACCACGAGGATCTCATTATGAATTCTAGGTATGTTTAATTAATCTCCAATAGTACCTTGTTGTATCGGGTTGTGTATGCACCTAAACTGATCATGGTATTTGATTCAACGACAGTCGTATTTTCAACTTCTACAATGATTCTACGATTTTTTTTGTTTGTTTTTGGTGCCGAAAAACATTGGACCTTTCATAAAAATACAAATTGAAAGACTGTTTTTTTTGGTTTCTATGAGATTGAAATATTCCAGTGGATTCAGCATCAGCCGCTACATCTACAAATCTTAAATCCTTTATACATAGTAATTAAGTAAGTAAATATTGGTTTATTACTTCCATAAAAATAACTACTAATTTCGCAAACCCTAAACCTAAAGCCTTTTTTTTTAAATATGAGCCGAAATAACCGATTTGTGTGAATCCTCTGTTTGTTATGATTTACAAGGTATCTTAGAGGCTAGAGGAGGTGATAATTTACGTGCGTGATCTCTGAATCGGACCATAAATATGTTCCCGTGGAGGGCTCCAAATTACGAGCCGAGAATGTACGGAAGTTTCCCGGAGCTACTGCAATGCGGTAGATCAATGACTACCTACTTTTTGTTCCAGGTACGGCTTCATCAGGGAGGTGCATCAGAAGTATAGAGTAAGTATATAATGTCAAATTTTCAATTATTTTATTTGATTTTAGTGTCAACCTACGAGAAGTTAAAGGTTTAAAAGAAATAATCTTTCATATAAAAAAAAAACCGAGTTCAACCCAACTACTGAACCGATTATGATGAAATTTAAACGGCGCTAAGTAGAAAGCATATTTCAAACAAAAAAAAAATTCAAATCGGTTCATAAATGATGGATTAAAAAATAGAGCCGAATTGATAACCTCCTTTTTTTTTAAATTCGGTTAAAAAGTACATTTTATGTGTTTCTATAAGGATCAAAGTAGTTTTAAGTAACTTACTGTTGTTTAGTAGATGTAAATTAAAACGAATCTTATAAATGTAATGTAATTTGCCGTGTGGTTTCCGGCAGAGTAGAATACGACCACTCTTAGTCTTCCCATTGAGGTCGTAATAGGCGACTTAGGAAATACATATAAAATTAAATATTATATAAGTTCTTAAGTTGGCAATAGTGTTTACTAAAATTTCTCCAATAACGTTTTTCCAACGGACAATTGACACAGTGTTTATAATATAAATATATATAAATGTATTTGACATTTTGTTCATAATACTTCTACGCTCAGCGTAAGGTAAATAATTTGATACCATTTAATTGATTACTTATTTGATAGAAAATTCATAATCTTATTTTATAATAATATATCTTACACAATAAAATTTGTAAGTTATTGCTTCGCACTGGCTTCACTTGGGGCTAATTGCTATTAATTTGGAACATATATAATTCCTCTCAAATAAATTACGTTCTCATAAAACTTTAACTAACAAATTACAATAAATAATCAAATTACCTGTGTATTAGGTTATTTTAATAACAAGACTCCTGCAAATCCGAAAAATAAATATTGAATGTCTCGTGACATTGAGTCATGTAGGTACGAGTAGCTACTAGACATTTTCTATATATTGTCAAAAATATAATGATACTTATTCAGAGTATAACAATGTGAAGATATGTCAAAAGGTATAGGATGTAAATTAAGCCATGACGAGGGACAGGCAGGACGGTAAGATATTTTCAGACCCGGAATATTTTGCCTCCAATTATATTTTCATATTTTTTTACTACGATCGCTTCGTAAAAAATAAAGAGAACCCTCAATTTTGTTTTATTTGAGATCACTGTGTATTTACCTGAAAATATTCCAGATAAGGTTATGCTATTGTGTAGGTACTTGAGTTATCCCTATGCTCCGCTGATCTGTATCGAAATATGGAAACCAAATACCGACTGGTCAGCCAGGCCTGAAGGCTTCCCCGAATGTTCTTTTTCCCTGATATTTTCTATTGTTCTTATTTAATTTTTTTTCAAATAAAAGTCGTTCGTGGCCTCTTTGTTGCGTAAAGCGGAAACTTATCGCCAATTCAATTAGCTAATGCGAACCATTTAATAAAACTTTTCCGCTTTTTGATTATATTAGAAGTTTGGTCAGACAGAAATTTAATTACTTAATCATCTTGATTCATTCGGGAGTAAACACAAAAGCGCTTCATTCATCGTAAAAAGAACAAAAATAGATTGTGAAAAGATGTTCATGTGCCGGAAAATCAAAATGTCTTAATTTGGTCCTCTTTTTATTTTTCTTATATTCTTTCCAGATTAATATCTTAGCCTAGATTGTTATCTTATTTACAGGAGAAGTTTGTTTATGATACTCGTAGGTGTGTCTTTAGTCTAGTTAACGGTTGTTAAATTGTTGGGAGTTATAATTTATGTTTCCCGTTGGCAGCACAACGCTGAGCGTCTGCTCAAGCTCATCGAGTGTGTGTACCGGTGGCTGCCGCTAGGCACAATCATCAACAACCGCGTGTTCGTGGTTCATGGCGGTATCTCAGACACCACCGACCTTGATATGATTCGAAGCCTCGAGAGAGACAAGGTAGGTACTGTACTAATTATTGAGTATATCCGAATTTTCTTCTAGGCATGATCAACTCGCTGCTTGTGGTTCAGGTGGCATCTCTAACACCATGGACTTGGATATTATATGCAGGCTCTGGAGTGACAAGGTACTGTCTTAAGCATGGAGGGCGTGTACCGGTGGCTGCAATGGCGGTGACGGTTGATCTAAATTATACAATTTAGACCTTTCTCTCTCGACTGCGTATGATTGTATTGTTCCCGTGGTTGTCTTAGGCTACATTTACCGGTGGTTTATACGCTTACTCGGAAAACGTAAACTAGAATATCACACGAATCCTCTAAAGGGATAAGGTATGTAACCCTTATTTGAATGAAAAACGAGTTACACTTTTATGACAACATTTGTAATATAGCCCCGAAAACGTTGGGATTTATCCGTGTAGGAAATGGAGAGTTTATTACTGGCGTAAATAAGAAATGGCAAATATTAACATATATCTATCGCCAACATCATACCATGAGTCATTAATTTGGTTCTTGTGTTATTTGAATGATTTTGCCTAAAAATTCTATATTGACAAAGAGTATGAGTTTAAATTCACATCGTGGGTTCACATGTATTCACGTACGACCAACGTACGACATCAATGTACACCTTTATTTTGCGAATGAGTTCAATTTCCTAAACAGTCACATATGTAGGTACTAGTAGTTTCTAACGATAGATACACACTACTTGTATGAGTACGAATTGTGTCTGTTTGGAAGTGGCATATGGCTGCTGTTTGTCTACCGTTTACCCTGTCTGTATACACAACCCACTAAAATATGAGTTGTGTCGTCACACCCGATGTTTGCACTGTTTACGACGTCTGAAGAGTGTTACAGCATTAGCGCTAAAAATAGAGTGCTCGCAATTTATATTCAGTGAACTAATTCTAGAGGGACAATTTATATTTTTAAATTCAAGCAATAAACTTATATACTTGTTGATTTTGAACCTCCTGGAAATATAAATCTTGGAATTAGCATAAATAATACAATACAAAATCATATGAAAAATAAAACGACTTAACCAATTAAAACCAAGATATTTATACTTTCTTATTAATTCACCGATTAGCTGGTCGAATCTCTATAGGAGTAGGTAATTTTTATCGCTTTTTGAATTCTTTGGAATGTGCAATATATATAGATATTTTTTTTTACCAACTGATGATAATGAAAACTTCTTTATGTTTTGCCAAATAAGACTTAGCGTAAGAAGGATTGCGTGGGAGAGTATTTTTGCTTTTTCGCGCGAGTTGGTGGCCAACACTGGTGTGAAATTTTGTAAGGTACCTAAATGCTAATAAGACATTGATAAGTTTTGTTATGGGAAACAAAACGAACGAACCATAAACAGAAATTGAGCCCCTGCAGCGATCCCCATTTAGCTATGCTTTCATTCGTTCATACTGCAATTACCTGTTTGGCTAATGCAATTTAGATACGTAGACATAAAACGTAACAAAACTACTGCTGAGCTATTTTTCTTTTAGTAATTATGCATCTTAATGCAAAATGTGTCATTGTTTGTGTTTGTCTAGACCATAAAGTTGACTTTTAAATATTCTTACTCTATTGATAATTTATTAGTGACTGTTTCTTTTGGGTCCCATTTCTATTGCAAAACTGTTTCAACGGAAAGGCGTGCGGTTTTATCAGTCTGTAGAATAGTTTTTGTAGAAAAAAATAATATCTACTAGGTACTACGATAAGAACTCTTTCAGCTTAGGAACTCTCCCAGTCAGTATTCAAGCAGCAGTCTTCTGGGATATAAAAATGCAGTACGCGCATACTTTCTTAATGTAATATCGAAGAATATTTAAAAAGGAGTTTTTGTAAGTAGTATTAATATTTTGTATTTATGTATTTTGTGTTTCAGTGGTTCGATTTTGATGAATGATATGTCATTAAATTCGTCTCATACTGGGGAGTTGCATAAAACTCTTGGATTTTTAAATACTCGTATTTGTGAAAAAATTCTGAAAAATAAATTTAGAAACATCCTTTGTTATCCGTTTTAAATACAATTACGTTATTCTATCTCTTTCATTCAATTTTTTATTTATTAGCCTATATATACTGACACACTTGACATATACACAAAATATTTAAACATATAATTAACTGTGTTAATTCGCAGTGTCAGCGCATCCTCTCGACGCATAGGCCTCCCCCAACCTTCGCCATTCCTCTCTGTTGTTTCTGGCCAACCTTGTCCACAAGGGCCCAGCGATACTCCTCATATCATCAGATCACCTTTTATAGGGTCGACCTCTTTTCCTACGCCCTTCCCTTGGAGTCCATTCCGATACCATTCTGGTCCACTTCCTGGTTTTCTCTCTCCACATATGGCCCGTCCATTTCCATTTCAACAATCTGCTCTTCTTTGTAATGTCTACTACTTTAGTTACTTTACGTATGTTTATGGCTCGCTTTCTGTCTCTCCTTGTGACTCCAAGCATGCTCCGTTCCATAGCACGTTGGCATGTTATTAGTTTCTGCTGGTCTTTTAGGGTGAGTGCCCAGGTTTGGCAGCCATATGTTAGAATTGGAAGAATGCAGATGTTGAATACCTTCCTCTTGGCAGCCATAGGGTAGTATTTACTTTTTAATAGTTCTTTTAGAGACCAGAATCTGTTCCAAGCATTTGTGATTCTTCTATCTATTTCCTGTTCTGACTGGTCTTTGAATGATACAAGCTGGCCCAGATATATATATGACTGTACATATTCAATATTTTCTTGGTCAACCACAATTGGTACTTCTTCCCTATTTGACATCAGTTTTGTTTTTGGTTTGTTTATTGTGAGGCCAACTTCTTTACTTTTTGATGTAATGTCTTGCATCATACTTTGGAGGGTTTGAGGGTCCTGAGCCAGAAGTACTAAGTCGTCAGCAAATCTTAGGTTATTAAGCTTTTCTCCATTTATGTTTATACCTATATGGTCCCATGACAGGTTTCGGAATATTTCTTCTAATACTGCAGAGAAAAGTTTTGGCGAGAGTGGATCTCCCTGACGTACTCCTTTTTGTACTGGGAATGTTTCACCTACTCTCTCCATTTTCACTTGTGCCTTACAGTTTGCATATATCTTTCTTATTATGTTGACATACTTGTTTTCGACTCTTTGGTTTCTTAGGGCTGTCCAGATGCAGTTGTGGTCAAGGGAATCAAACGCTTTATTGTAGTCGATGAAGGCCATATATAGTGGGTAGCCGTACTCCTGTGTTTTCTCGATTACTTGTCTTAATGAGTGCAGATGGTCTATAGTAGAGTAGCCAGATCTGAAGCCTGCCTGTTCTTTGGGTTGTTCTTCGTCTAGCTTTTTGGATATTCTGTTCAATACTATTTTGGAGAATATTTTATATATATTGGACATTAGGCTTATGGGGCGATAGTTGTTCATGTTACTCTTGTCTCCTTTTTTATATATTAGAATGATGGTACTGATTGTCCACTGGATCGGAATAACTTCTTTTTCTAGTATAATGTTAAATAATTTTGTGAGTGATTTGGCTGTTTCTTGGAGATTACTTTTAATTTACTTAAATTGTTTTTTAAATAGCATTACAATGCTCGGTATATTATTAAAATTGAAAATATGTAATGAAAAAGAACTCGGCCACAGGTAGGATTCGAACCCACGTCCCTTAGGTTAACGCCCTAAGTGTGATACCATTACACCACCGTGACTTCGAATCACCGCGTCGAATTCTCTCATCACATATTACCCCGTAGGGTAGCTTTCTTCAATTTAATCAACTTTCTATTCATCGGATATGAATGAAGTAGAATACCACACTACTAAATAGTGGGTAGTATTGAAGAAGTACGCATACTTTTAATTTGTTCATTTGTTATACCATCTGGTCCTGGTGCTTTGTCATTTTTCTGGGATTTGATTGCCTGTATAACTTCACATTTTAGAATTGGTGGTATGTTCTCCTCACTGTTAGTCTGTGTACCATCCACTGTGTTCTGGTGTTTTTCTGGACTTGAGTAAAGTTGCTTATAATATTCTGTCGCTGTCTCCAGTATTTCTTTCCGTTTTGTTAGCTGCTCTTTTGCTTTGTTTGTCACTTTAGGGATCCATAGTTTATGTTCTCTTAATTCTTTTATTGCTTTTCTTATTATGCCAGTTTTTAAGACCTGTTGTTTTATATATTGGATTTGTCTTTGCGATTTGTCCTTTTTTATGTTTCGACTAATTTCCTTACTAAGATTGGTAATCAGTTTCTCTTTTTTTTTTGTCTCTTTTATTGTTAAATAATTCTTTCCTTTCAGCTATTAGTTTTTTGGTATTTTGGCTCAGGGTTTCGCTTTTCCTTGTAGACAACAATGGTTGTTTAAAGGTGTTACCTATTTCTTTGTCGTACAAGGCTTGAAATTGCTGGTTTTCGAGTGTCACTTGCTGCGCGTTTTTGTCATACAATTGTGTTATTTTATTATTGTGATTAAAATGGGATCTTGATTTTCTGCTATCGTTAGGCTTTAAGACTGCTCTCACCATTCTGTGGTTTGTGTAGAAGTTAAATTTGTTTATGACAGAAGTATCTTCGAATTGTTTTCTATTGTTAGTGGCTATATAGTCGATTTCGTTTCGGTGCCAACCATTTGGATGTAACCAAGTCCAGTTTTTTGTAGGTTTTTTCTTGAAAAAGCTGTTCAAGTATGCTAACCTGTGTTCTTGTGATAATGAGATCATGGTTTCCCCATTTTCGCTTCTATCTCCATAGCCATATTTTCCTATTATAGATTCTTCACCTTCTTGTTGTGTTCCAATTCTGCCGTTAAAGTCACCCATAACTATGATATTATTGTTGATACCCTGAAGAGTTTCTGTATTTTTTTTATTTTATTTATTTATTCATCAAACAAACACATAATCTTAAATTATATAAAAGATGTACAAAAACCTTAAAAGATTTGTCCGCACATCCGATTTGACTCGCATATAACACATTTACATAATACCTACATAAGTCGCCACATAACGTGAACCAATCAATACAAACATCACCTTATCATACGCAGGATCGCAGGTATTCAATATCTGATTCATCTCGACAAACTGCAACTCACTTGAGTTAGATCGTCCGATTGGTACGTAAATCAAAAACAGGTTATCAAGACGAGGCACAGCTAAAGAATATATACACTAGCACAGCGTAGTACCACTTTAGATGTGTGCAATTCAAAACCGGTCATCCATCAGTCAGCATGGCAAGTGAATGACAATAAGTTGTCATAGTGTGTGTGTGTAAACGAGTTATTTTGTTACTAACAACAGGATGATTATTGTAGAAGGTAATGTTTTAGTCTATACTTAATATTTTTTGAGGTAATTTTGTTTTTTAATTCATTTGGCAGTTCGTTAATCAATTGGGGTATAACATATTCTAGTCGTCTTTTACCATAAAGGTTATGGAAGAAGGGAAGTAATAATAGTTTTTTATTTCTTGTTTTACTTGTAGTTTTATGTTTTTGTAATTCAGTATGGAAATAGTATTCTTTTAATAATATATATTTTATTTTATTTTGAACTGGCATTACTTTGCAAAAGGAGAATAATTCGTTGTAATTTTCTTTATATTTTTGTTTTATTTTATAAGGTACAACTGTTTTAAGTAATCTTATTTGTAGATGATATATAAGATCTATGTGTGTTTTAAAAGTACGCCCATAACTGCTTAGACCATAATCAATTATGGGTTCTGCCAGTGACTTATATAGAGATAAACGAACGTAAAAAGGTACTTTATTTTTTAATAACACAAATTTAGCCAATAATATACGCAGTTTATTACATACAGTATTTATATGATCTCGCCAATTGATCCTACTATCAATAGTCAAGCCAAGATATTTATGACTATCCACCAGTTCTATTTTTGGACAATTACAGTTGTCCATATTATTAGTATGAAGGCAAGAATGAATATGTGCTTTCAAGGACAACATTGTATTGGTTCTATTTTGGTTGGAACTAATATACATAAGCTTAGTTTTGTTTGCGTTTAATACCAATCCAACATCGTGAGCCCATTTACAGAGCAATATGAAATCCTCTTGGAGTCGTTCGAGGGCTTTTTTTATGTCGTAATCTGCAGTCATCAGACACGTATCATCCGCAAAAAGGTAAATTTCACTGTTTTTTACTACTTTAGTGAGATTATTAACGTAGGTAAGGTAGTGCAAAGGTCCCAGCACCGATCCTTGGGCTGTCCCTTCTGTGACTGGGACTTCATTACTAAATGCTTTACCAACCTTAACACGATATGATCTGTCATTTAAATAATCTTTACACCAATTTAGTAGTGGACCTGATATACCGCTATCATTAAGACTCTCAAGAAGATTATCATGTCGAAGAGTATCAAACGCCTTACTAAAATCTATGAACAGAACCAAAACGTGTTTTTTATCGTCTAAACTCTTATAAATTTTATTTGTAAAATCAGAAAGGAGTTGTGAGGTATTTTTATTTGGTTGGAAGCCAAATTGCCTCTTTGTTAAGATACTGTTATCCTCATAAAACTTATATATTTGTTTGCTTATATATTTTTCAGCAATTTTGTCAATAATTGATAGAATAGTTATCGGCCTATAATTATCACAATTTTTACGTGAACCTCGTTTATGAATAGGTCTTACGATTCCTGTTTTTAATTCTTTTGGATAGACACCTGTTAAAACACTGACGTTAATTAGTTTAGTAATTGCATCAACTATGTTACGACATAATAATTTAATATCGATGGGCCTTATGCCGTCAATTCCGGATGATTTGTTACTTTGCAATGTCCCAATTATTTCACCTATCTCATCTTGGTTTGCTTTTTGAAATCTCATTGAAACGTTTACCGTATTTTTATAAGAATCATTATTTAACAAAAGAGTTGTACATTTAGGCAATATAGATTTTAGATTTGCATCGAAACTTTTAGCAAATTTGTTGGCTATGTCTTCTGGTTTCATATTGTTATCAAATGCATTTAAAATTATATTATCTACTGAAGTTTTAATTCTCCCTGTCAATTTATTTAAGATTTGCCACAATCGCTTTGAATTATTTTTGTTGCCTTTAATTTCTTTGATAGTATAATCATTTTTTGTTTTTTGAATTAGTTTATTAACGTAATTTCTACTTTTATTGTATTGTAGTTTAAGTATCATATTATTAGTATCATTTTTCCACATATTAAATAATTTGTCTTTATGTTCTCGAGCTTTGATGATCTTTCTAGTTATCCATGTATTTTTGTTACAGTTACAATTTTGATTGTTACTTATTATAATTTTGGATTTGTTATAACAGTCATTGAAAATATTTTTAATATTGTTATAAATTTGAGTAGGACATTCTGAGTTACTTATACTATTCCAGTCTACATCGTTGAAAAATGTAAAAAGTTTTTTATTATCGATAATAGTTTTACAGTTAGGAACACCCTGTGTATTCTGCATACCGGTGCAAGCCAACACTATAACGCGGTGGTCAGCCATTACGGTTCCGAGTGCCGCGGAGTGCAGGTCTTGAGTATGGGATCGCGCGTATATATGGTCGATACAGGACTTTGTAATTTTGTCTTTATAACGTTCAATTCTAGTATATGACGAGATTCCACACTCAAGTCCGAAGTTGTATAGTATGTTATGGTATTTATGTTTTATAGCCGAGTCTGTTTTAGTGTCTATATTAGTGTCGCCCATTAAGTAGATATCAGAGTTTACGTTACAAGAAAGTTTTTGTAAAGTGAGTTGCAGCTCGTCCATAAACAAGTGTTTACCACCTTTAGGAGGCCGGTATACAGCACACACAGTTGCGGAATAAGACGTCGGTGTTGTGATCTTTACAGTTAGACACTCAAAGTGTATAGTGTTAGTTTTGATCAATGAAATTTTGTGTTTTTGATTAGAATAAATAATTATTCCACCGCCTTTTCGACCATTCCGCAACTCACAGTGCATTTCGTAACCGTCAATGTTATACAAACAACTCACGGCCTGTGAAATGTTAGCCTCTGTTAATATAATTAAATCAATAATTCTTTTACTAGACAATAGGTATTCAACTAACATATAAAAATTTTTAATCGTTGATCTTATGTTTACGTGCATACAAAATAAATTAATTTTGTTCATAGGAAGATATTTTATAAAGCAATTAATATCAGCACAGTCGAAAAACTCAGATATATTTTTAGGACTGAAATCCATATTAGGAAGGTATACAAATGTTACCTGTGTAGATATCAGAAGAAAAATCTAAATATATATGACTTGGGTCGTGGGTACAGATAATAATATTACAATAGCAGGGTTTTTATGTCGTCGAGGGATCTTATTTTAGCAATGGATTTATCGTTTTCGTGTCGCCTGGCCATAATAGTTCCCTTCTTGCACCAGATAAACTTGTAAATACTTTTTAGCTCCTGCTTAGCGTGCCAAAGAAGTTTTTTGTTGTATGGTGATAGTAATTCTCGTATAAACACAGATTGACGTGCGATCGAATGTGGTGCATCGGGTACAATATCAATGACGAACACTTTTTTCGTTTTAGCCGCATTCAACCACTTTTCCTGTACTTTCTCCTCCTTTAATTGCACTCTAATAATATTCGACGCATCTTTTTTCGCTGGAATGTTCTTCACACATACAATATCACTCTCAGGTTGATCCAAAACAGTTGCTACCCTCCTCACAATATCTTCAATATTATCATTTTCTTTTAGTGGTATGTTGGCAATTTCTATATGGGATGCCAATTTTTCTTGTTCCAGTAAGAGTAACTTTTGTTCTAAAGCTCCCACCCTAGTTTCCAAATTTTTATTCTTGTTTGTGAGTTCAGTATTTTTACGTTGTAATTCCTGTATGGTTTGTCTAATTGCATCCATGTTCTCAAGGACTTCATCTACTTTATTACTTTGGTATTGTAGTGATGTCTGTATATCTCTTACTGCTCTGTTGACACATTTGTCTACTTCTGCCGAAATATCCTTTAACAGTTTTTTTACATTAATTTTGTCACAGCTCGAAATATCTTCTTCCTCTTCTTCATCAGGAAATATCAGCGAGCCTCGTTTTGAAGACATGTTTTGACATTCTTGACATGTCCATTCTAGGTTCTCTGTATTACGCACAGCAGTCATTTGTTTATTCGTGAGACCAGAACATTGTGTGTTGAAGTGCACGATTTTTTCACACCTATTGCATTCCAAGCCCGGAATTTTTTTCGTAATGTTTTTGGAGCACTTCTCACATTTATTCATTTTAATACACTAGTAGGGTACTTTTGACTTTGACACTATATTAGTAAGCGTGTGTTACGTACGGGCGACAAACGACGAGTGTAAGTTGGTTATAGAATAAGTTTTTGAGATTAATGTCACTTTTTTCTATTGGTGCATAGACCTGGATGATGGTCCAGGTTTCCTTATATCCTGGTAGTTGCATATTTACTAAGGCTATTCTTTCTGATATCCCTCGAAATTCGACAATATATTTTTTTAAGTGACTTTTAATCATAAATTCCACTCCATGGTGCCCTTTAGTTTCTCCTATATGGTATAGTATATAGTTATAGTGGTCTTCAATTTTTTCGCCTAGTCTCCTTACTTCGCTTAATCCCAAGATGTCCCATTTGATATCTTTTAGTGCCTCTTCCAGCTCGATTAATCTATCATCGGTTCGTAGAGTGCGGACATACGAGTGTGGCAATGTAAAGATTTTGTTGTTTTTGAGTTTTCCGTTTACTTTGTGTGTTCCTTGTTGAGGGGTGGTGGTCTTCTTTCCCCACGGTGACCGGCCGGATTGGGGTGTCTTTACAAAAAGTTGTTTTGTTTAGAGTTGTTGTATTCTTGGTATTAGTATGGTTCCGGGTGTCGATGCAGTTTAGAAGTTTTTTGAGTTATCTGAGATTCATTCAATTACGTTACGTTATATGCCAACTTTTAATGTCCTTTTGACGTGATAACGTCTCTCATAAATCGATGAACATCGGCTGCATGCCCGCAAAATGTTACGTTCCGGTCAACGACCTCGGTACTTTTGAGAGGTTTGCGTGGGGATATATTAATACTAATATCGTTATTATTATGGAGGAGGAGGATGAAGAAGGGGAGGAGGAGAAGGAGTAGTAGAAAGAAATGAGGAGTAAGGGAGGGTAGGAAATGGAAGGAAGAGGAAGGGGGAGGGGAGGAGGAATTGCAGGTAGATGAAAGGGAGGAGGATTAGGGAAAAAGGGGAAGAAGGTGGCGGAAACAGAATCGGGAGAAGATAGGGGGAGGTAGAGGAGGATAGGAGTGGAGGAGAAAGTGGGAGAAGGATGCAGGGAAAGAGGGGGAGGAGGAAGGGGGTGAGAATGGGAGGAGGTAGGATAAGGAGGAAGAGGGAAGGGAGGAGATAGATAAATTCATCTAAAGTGAAATTTTGCATGTATTTACAGACAACAGTAAGCTTGATTTATCTATACATATAATCTATACATATAATAAAAAAGTAAAATTATTTTGTCTGTACATTTCGAATTTTTGACTGAAATGGATAGAGGGACACTTAAAAAGAATAATAGAAAGCAAAAAAAATTTTTTGGAATTTCTTGTCTGTCTGTCTGTCTGTCTGTCTGTCTGTCTGTATGTATGATCACGATTATCTCCGAAAATACTGAACCGATTTACTTCAAACTTTAACCAATTGCTTTGTTTTAACTCAGCTTAACATTTAAAGTTTGTTTCATCAAAATCGGTTCATTAAAAAAAAAGTTATCGTCATTTGAATGAACTCAAGGCATGAGTTTGCCTGCAAACATATAGCAAAAATAAAATAAAATAATAAGTGACATAAGAAAATTAAAATCCAAAGTCAATTCATCATCATTATACGACAGCATTATACCTATCCATACTATCCATAGTAATCCATACTAAAAAAAAAAGGAGAAGCTGACTGACTGACTGACATATCAACGCAGGGCCTAAACTATAAGGGTTAGGAACTTGAAATTTTGCACAGGGGTTCCTTTTATAACGTAGGGGAGTACTAAGAAAGGATTTTTTGGAAATTTATCTCCTTAGGGGGAAAAACGGGTTGCAAAGTTAGTATGAAACTTTGTTGTTTTTGAAGTTATTCGAATGAAATTCAGCATGAAGGTTCTTTACTGAAAGGTATGAAACACGAGTAAAATATTTTACTCAAAAATCATCCCTTAAGGGGGTAAAATAGGGGTGCAAAGTAAGCATGAAACTTTGCCATTTTTGAAGTTAGTCGAATAAAATTCAGCATAAAGGTTCTTTACTGAAAGGTATGAAACACGAGTAAAATATTTTACTCAAAAATCATCCCTTAAGGGGATATAACGGGGATGCAAAGTTAGTATGAAACTTTCCGTTTTTGAAGTTATTCAATTGAAATTCAATATTAAGGTGTTTCATTGAAAGTCATGAACTAATGTATTCCGGGTTCAACTAATAATTCTACTGTTCCTGAGAAATCGACACTTATGCGGGCGGAGCTGCGGGCCAAAGGCAAACCTGACTTATATATCAACGCACAGCCGAAACAACTGTGCGCAGAAACTTGAAATTTGGCACAGGGATTCTTTTTATGATGTAAATGAGCACTAAGAAAGGATTTTTAAAAAATCAAAGGGGTTGAAGTTTTATGGAATTTTCTCATTTCTGGACTTAGAAGTTTGAAAGTAGGTACGCAAGTTCTCAATTAAAATTAAAAAAGATCTGTTTAGGTGAACCAGACAACATTCTCCCTTGAAGGGGTAAGTAGGGGGTAAAGTTTGTATGGAATTTTTCCATTTCTAGACTTAGAGGTATGAAAATAAGTATAAACGTTCTAGGTTACAATTAAAAGGATCTGTGTAGGTGAAATGTACAAAATTTCCCCCTTAAGGGATAAAGGGGATTTGCATGGAAATTTTTTCATTTCTGGACATAGAATTATAAAAATAAGTATTATATTTACATTTCAATTAAAAAGATCTGTGTAGTTAAAATGGTCGAAATTTCCCCTTGAAGGGGTAGAATATGTGGGGTAAAGTTTGTATGGATTTTATTTATTTACTTAGAAATATGTCAATAAGAAGTTCTCCATTACAATAAAAAAATATCTGTGTAGGTGAAATGGGCAAAATCCCCTCCTTAAGGGCTAAATATCTATGCGGGGAAAAAGCAAAGGGGCAGGGCTTTGTATGGAATTTTTATCATTTCTACTGTTCCCAAGGGAACGACATTAACGCGGGCGGAGCCGCGGGCAACAGCTTGTTCATTATAAAATTTACAAAAAGTTAGAAAAAAAAAAACAATTGACGACATTTTTGATCAAAACGCACACAACATCTAAAACGATTTCTCTTCATGAGCATTATTCAATAATTAAATTAGTAAAAAATTTCATCCAGAATGTTAATAATACACTTTCAAGTTTAATTAAAAAAATGCGTTTAAAATCAAAATCTTTGAAAATCATAGTCATTACGAACAAAATGGCAAGCGGAAAACAACACCTATTTCATAGGTGGAAGACCCATTATTTTCATCTAGCTCAACGCTAATTAATATTTTTTTTTATTAACAATGTATCGATGGGTAGCTTTTAACGTGTTGAATCGATGAACGCTTGCTGCAAGCACAAAAAGTGTCACGTTCAGTGTGCAAGCGAGAGCATGGATCAAGCGATAGAGAGCCACGATCGTCCTAAGCGTTCGGCTTGTGAAGGATCTATCTCTCTTCCACCATTATCACTTAAAAATATAGTCCGTAAACCCATTTTACAGACAACCATTTTTTTTTAAGTATCTACAGACATCTATTGTCATAAAGTTCTTAACGATAAAGTAATTTATTTTCTGTTACACTATATCGGAATTTCCATATCCTAGCGGCGTTTCGACGTCGCAACGGATCTCTAGTAGGTATATTTTATTTCTTACGCGAATAATTACAATGATAGATATAAAGTGGTTACAAGCATTTAATTGACTAAGAAAATAATTGAAGTGTATCTATAGAAAAGTTTGCAAGAATTTCAAGCCTGATAAATTCGTTTAATAGTTTTCAGACTGATTAAAATGAGTCTCAAACTATTAACGTGCTTATGATTTAAAATATTCTAGTAAAACAAGTTTTCATTTGTAAATTTTGTTTTCAGTACGTATCGCTCCTTCGACCTCCAGTGACTGAGAACTCCGCTTCGGGGGCTGAGGGTATAGACAAAGTGGAGTGGAAGCAGGTTAGTCATTCATAATCAATCATCCAGTTCAGTTTCGGCACCGATCGATTTCATTGGGGTTCTTGTTCGCTTTTCAAACTTTTATCCAATGTTGCTGGAATTGACGATCAATCAGCCGAAGACAGAATGGTGTATTCATATCGTCGAGCGTTGACCTTTACCACATGATTCATGGACGCTCTGTAAACTGAAAAGACATTGGAGTGTTTTGAAAACTCGCCAATAATTTAGTTGTTCAGTGTATTATTGCACTAAAATAGATGTTTTGATCGGTATGACACATTGCATTGAATATATTTGTGTACCTTCGCTACGTTAAACCGTCGATGGAACGGGCGCGATGCAGCGACCGGCGATGTAGTGACTGACGATATTATGACCTAGACCCTATACAAGCACCCCATTCGCTTGCAAATATACTTAGTGAGTTATGTAAATAAAAGAGGAACGAAAGAATAAGAAAAGCTACTTTTACCTACCTACGAAGTAACTATACTGTATTTAGACATTAATTTGCCATGGGCTAAACAACGTTTATTGAATGCAATATTTCACGTAAATTCCATTAAATATTCCATCAGCTCGGGTTGATTGCAGCCTGAAGCTCGTTATTCCATCAATGTTTACCCTGCAATATCCTCTACATAGTAAATTATTATTCTGGTCAATCTTCGCATATTTGTTTTCGATACGTATGTATATAGCGTCAAGTGTAACCACAGATAAAAAAAAAATGCGTCTCTCGTAACACTTTGACAATTGCATATAGGTATTGCATGTCTATTATAGACATGCAATACCTATATGAAAACTTAACCCCTTTTTAGAGCTGCGGTGTATCACTGGATGTGTGGTGGACAATATTTACTTTATCAGACCAGCGTCAAGCGTCTAACACTATTATTCTCATGTAACTTGTCCGTTCCCCTTTGCGCGAGCCGTTTTAAATGGAATTTGGCAGATAAATCGACTGCTAGTTTGCTCGTTTCTAGTCCAAAATTCAATTTGGTATGGCAGTTACGTAAATTACGCCCTCTATCTCCTCGATATTGAATCGTCCGCCGTATGAATCGTGTCCGCTTCTTTCATAGGCTGTGATACCCATTGATACGAAGATCTTAATTTATATCCAAATCAGGAATCATTCCTATCCAATACCACGAACGAATACCACTGGTATTAATTTGATTTTTTTTATTATTTTCTATTCCCAACGGATACCACTGTTTAAACCAATACCAAAACAAGTTCAAAGGTACAGTCAGTAAAAATGCTTTGTATGTGATTACAACATTTTTATTTGCACAAATATGTGTAAGATATTAATAAACAATTTTAGTTAGCACACGACTAGTTCAATTATACATATAGTTATAATAATATTAATTATTTCAATGTTCAAAAATCCTTACTAATATTACTAATATTATAAATGCGAAAGTGAGTTTGTTTGTTTGTTACGCTTTCACGCCGTAACTACTGAACCGATCATCATGAAATTTTGCATACAAGTTCTCTGGAGTGCGGAGAAGGACATAGGCTACCTTTTATCCCGGGAAAAATTACTATTCTCGAGAGATCGACATTGACGCGGGCGGAGCCGCGGGCGAAAGCTAGTATAAAATAGGAACAATGTGCTTTCTATCTGATAATAATATAATATGACATAAAATTAACTTTTTTATATTAAAATCACTCGTTCATCACCTTTATAGTAATGACTCAATGTTTTTTTTTCAGAAATATAGAATACTATCTGTTGCCCGCGGCTCCGCCCGCGTTAATGTCGTTCCCTTGGGAACAATAGAAATGATACAAATTCCATACAAACCCCTGCCCCTTTGCTTTTTCCCCTTAAGGGGGAATTTAATACATTTCACCTGCATAGATCTTTAGCCCTTAAGGAGGGAATTTTGCCCATTTCACCTACACAGATATTTTTTTATTGTAAAGGAGAACTTCTTATTGTCATATTTCTAAGTAAATAAAAAAAATCCATACAAACTTTACCCCACCTATTCTACCCCTTCAAGGGGAAATTTCGACCATTTTAACTACACAGATGTTTTTAATTGTAATGTAAACATATATACTTACTTTTATACTTCTATGTCCAGAAATGAGAAAATTTCCATACAATCCCCACCCCCCCCTTTATCCCTTAAGGGGGAAATTTTGTACATTTAATCTACACAGATCTTTTTTAATTGTAACCTAGAACGTATATACTTATTTTCATACCTCTAAGTCTAGAAATGGAAAAATTCCATACAAACTTTACCCCCTATTTACCCCTTCAAGGGAGAATGTTGTCTGGTACACCTAAACCGATCTTTTTTAATTTTAATTGAGAACTTGCGTACCTACTTTCAAACTTCTAAGTCCAGAAATGAGAAAATTCCATAAAACTTCAACCCCTTTGATTTTCTAAAAATCCTTTCTTAGTGCTCATTTACATCATAAAAAGAATCCCTGTGCCAAATTTCAGTTTTTGCGCACAGTAGTTTCGGCTGTGCGTTGATATATAAGTCAGGTTTGCCGATTTCTCGCGTGTCGATTTCTCAGGAATAGTAGAATTACCCGAAATACATTAGTTTATGACTTTCAATGAAACACCTAAATATTGAATTTTAATTGAATAATTTCAAAAACGGAAAGTTTCATACTAACTTTGCATCCCCGTTATATCCTACCCCTTCCCCCCTTAAGGGATGATTTTTGAGAAAAATATTTTACTCGTGTTTCATACCTTTCAGTAAAGAACCTTCATGCTGAATTTCATTCGAATAACTTCAAAAACAACAAAGTTTCATACTAATTTTGCAACCCGTTTTTCCCCCTAAGGAGATGAATTTCCAAAAATCCTTTCTTAGTGTTCCCCTACGTTATAAAAGGAACCCCTGTGCAAAATTTCAATTTCCTAACCCTTATAGTTTAGGCCCTGCGTTGATATGTCAGTCAGTCAGTCAGCTTCTCCTTTTTTTTTAGTATGGATTACTATGGATAGTATGGATAGGTATAATGCTGTCGTATAATGATGATGAATTGACTTTGGATTTTAATTTTCTTATGTCACTTATTATTTTATTTTATTTTTGCTATATGTTTGCAGGCAACTCATGCCTTGAGTTCATTCAAATGACGATAACTTTTTTTTTAATGAACCGATTTTGATGAAACAAACTTTAAATGTTAAACTGAGTTAAAACAAAGCAATTGGTGAAAGTTTGAAGGAAATCGGTTCAGTATTTTCGGAGATAATCGTGATCATACATACAGACAGACAGACAGACAGAAAGACAGACAAGAAATTCGAAAAAAAATTTTTTTCTTTCTATTATTCTTTTTAAGTATCCCTCTATCCATTTCAGTCAAAAATTCGAAATGTACAGACAAAATAATAACTAATAGTAATAATCAAACAATTGTAAAAAATCAAAGAAAATCAACGTATTTTTAATAAAATCAGTCGTTCGACACCTACATTGTAATAAATCAATCTTTTTTTTAATTGAATTTGGAATGTAATATTAAATTACTTTGTGGTTTTAGCATTATATTTGAATGACATAAAAATATTAGAAAATAAATTTAATTCGATGACTGAGCTGACTGTACCAAATTCAAATTTTTGTATTCGTTGGGAAATATAATTTAAAAAAAATTAGGGGTGGTATCCGTTTGGAATAGAATAAAATTAAAAATTCAAAGTAATACCAGTGGTATTCGTTCGTGGTATTGGATAGGAATAAATCCAAATCAGGATAAGTTGGATGGGAAAGACTAACTCCCACAATTTTTTTTACCCTACACATGTAAATATCTACATCTTATATCAGTATATAAGATGTAGATATTTACATAAAACTCTCTTAACATCACACTCCCTTTCATCAAGTCGTGTATGTAAATTCGGTGTTCAAACGTGTTTGAAATAGTAGATTTAAATTTGGTGCTTTCTGAGTAATTCAAGTAAAAACATATTCTGATATAGATTGTTTTTTTCTATAGAGAAAATGTATGCCGATAAGTTATCTTATTATTAACCTTACCGCAAGTAAGTCAAAGAGCATTCTAATACGAAAACAAAATTCAATACATAGTACTCTACTTACTATAGATGCACACAAGTGTACTGTGTTTTTATAATTGACTTAAAATTACTGAAAATAAAAAAAAAAACAAAAGGAGTACTAAAGGAGTATTTTGTACAAGGATTTTACGGTATGAATAAATCTTATCACGAAGAAAATATCAAGCAAAAGGATCTTATTCCCTCAGCGCGGTGTAGGAGTTGAAAGTTCTTGAAAGAATAAATGTTAAATTCTTTCTGTTAAACAACCTGAATTATAAATAGTTGATGCTCCCTCATCTCCTGAGCTATCGCTTTGAGTTCCCTCTTGGGAAGGATGCTGTACTTGTGCATTATATTTACTTTGCTTGACCTGAGCTTACGAGTACATTACAATTTAAATAAATGGGATACTTCATGATGCATCATGCTACTTGGTTAATTTCGATTTGACTTTACCAGAATGATAGAGCTCTACAGAGCTTCTTATACTAACTAACATTATTAATGCGTAAGTTTTCCTTATTTATTTGTTTTCATGCCGTAAAATTTTATAAAGATTAGTTCAGTAAAACTAATCTTCATGAAATTTTACATAGGTACGCACATTGCGTGTACGGGGAAAGACAAAGGCTACCTTTCACCCTGGAAAAAAGTACCTTCCCCGAGGGATCGATACTGATGCAAGAGGAGCCGCGGATGAGTAGGCAATAATTAAAAATTATCATGTTTTAAACAACTCTTAGATAACTTATCTTAATTTCATTACGTAGTTTCTAGGCCGTTCTAATAAATTTAGAAATAATTTTTAGTGCGCAGATACTCGTATTAATATACCTATATGTTAAATTTTAATGCAAAATGCATTCAAGTAGTGTTAGTTCAACACTGTATTTTATTATCACTTTGGAAAGACGATCAATTTAAAAGTGAATTGAAAAATTTGTGCTGTTTTTTTATGGTTCACCAAGTGCGAATACTCATGATGAGCCATTAAAAAAGTGGTAGTGAAATAAATAGTCGTCGTTAAATATTATAGAGAGCTTAGAGAGGGATGGCTCGATATACGAGTATGGATTAAATAATGGCGTTCACCACTTGTTATCTTATTTTCGCTCGATCCCATTCTTTCTTCTTATTTGGAGAGGCAATTTGAGCGGCCATCCTTGGAGTAATACAATTTGAGTAGGTTGGATCCCCACCGCGTGTCACACGATCAAGTCGCCCACCCGCGTTATGAACTTCAATTCCCCCAAGGGTGGTTCTTCTTACAATTTGTCGCTTGCGCTAGACATTTTGACTGGTTCATTTCAACTTTTTATGTTTTTACAGTACTATAAATTATATACTTTTTGTTAATTATTATCCTTAAATATATACAGCGTGATTTTGAACCTCCTAGCTATATTGAAATCTTGGAATCAGAACCCCTAATGGAATACAGAATTGCAAGAAAAAAATGTAAAAAACGAAAAAAGAAAATTGACATTCCATAGAAAATTCGTCCAGCTGATCGGCAGCTTTGTATGGGAAACTCTAATTTTTTTTTCGATTTTTAGCTTTTTTTCTTGCAATTCTATATTTCATTAGGGATTCTGATTCTGAGATTCCAATATAGCTAGGAGGTTCAAAATCACGTTGTATTTTACATACCCAAAATAAATTATTAACTCCAAAAAAATTTGAGATTAGATTAGAGAACACAAAATCACGATAGACGTCTTTGTAAATAATACAGATGATGTTCTATCTGTGCAGTTGTTTTATATTTGACAAGAATTTCACTGTTAATTGAAGGATATAATGAAATACAGAACTACAATAATAGGTAGCTCGGTATAAGTACATTCTGGACGTGTAATTTGTGACGTACTCGCGTGATGAGTCGCTGTCGCCGACCGAACTCGTTCCCGACCATAAGATCTATCAAACTTTTGTAATTTGCATAAACTTACCTTTTGCTAAGTTTCTCGAAACTAAAAATTAACAAATCGTATTTATCTCATCAGAATAAATGAAAAAAACCGGCCAAGTGCATGTCGGGCCACCCATAATGTAGGGTTCCGTAGTTGCGAATGCCAGCTTTGAGTTTACGCCAAAAACGTCTAAAAACGAACCCACATAGAACGGTGGTAGCTGAAGAAAAAATTATAAAATTCTACTTCACAAGGGAAATTAGAAAAAATATTATCTATTTGATTGAGTTATACGTCGAGTATATTACTGCAGCAAGCGGCCTAGTTCCGCCAAGCGCAGCGCGCGTTCGAACTTAAACACATTGCTATTAATTTATTAAAGCTGCCATGATTTTATATTTTCTTAACTTAACGTGGTTTGTAAATTTATATTCAGTAGTTGTTTTACGTAACAGCTCACAACTGACTTAACTAGGCCTTAACTATGAAATTTTACTTTTCCAAGTACATTTATAAGTTGGTCGACTATAACTCTTTCATTTGTAAACTCTACTTAGCTGTGATAGTTTTCCTTTAAACTTCGTTACATATACTACAGCTGTGAATTTTTTCACGTGTTCATAAACATCCGTAGAAAGAGGAGGTACACGAGATCGATGTTCACAAACTTACAATACTTTTTAAATACCTATGCAACAATACCTCAGACGTTGGATTAGATGAGAAAAAAAGTTACTCCCACGTTACTTGTGTGGAAGCTAAAGTAAAAAAAACAAGTGCGTGTAGCGCCAAAGATTCCGCAGTTGCATATCGTTTTATAAGTTGGTCGACTATAACTCTATGACTTGTGAACCCTAATTAGCTGTGATAAAGTGAATGAAAATGTGAATAAAATGAAGTGCAATGCCCTAATTTGAAGTGATAGTTTTAGCTTATAACTATGTTACTTAAAATTAATATTGTGTTTATTTTAAAAATATTATTAATTATGTATACTACTTATTACGGAATCGTCATCTTCAAACTTTATTGAAATACGTAACAAGTAAAGTTGATGAAATGCTTTATGCATATTCCAAATATAATTACAACCCAAACGGAGGCAACCGAGGGCTCGTAATCTGTGACATAATCGCGTGATGAATCGCCTAGGCCGACCGAACCCGTAACGACTAAACTCCCATTAGATCCATGAAATTTTCATGATTTGCATAGACTTGGCTGCTTTAATTCTAGTACCTATATATAATTGAAAATGAAAAATCGTATTGTTCTCAACGAATAACTAAAAACACTTTATAACAGACTTCATAAAAAAGGAGGAGGTTCTCATTATGTATTTTTTATGTTTGTTATGTTATTATAACTCCGTTTATGAACCGATTTAAAAAATCTCTGTATAGAGAAATGTCTGAATCAATCTGAAAAAATCATTTTCCATCTTAACCTGAACGGGGATCAAACCCGGGACCTTCTTTAATTGGTCAGTTGTTTGTTGAAGTATTTTTTTCATATAAAATATTATTTTCAGATGTGATCTCTACAGTTTCAAGAAGCCTACATTGCTAATTTATTTTATAAATTTATTAAAATTAAAATTATAAATAAAGTTAGTCACAATTATTGTAACTAAGTTTATTTCTAAATTACTAAATAGAGTTAGTTTTAAATAAAGCTTTGCTTTTTTTCAATCACTATTCCAAATCTGATAACCTAACACCCTTAACGGAGAGTTTGTAATCTGTGACGTAATCGTGTGATGAATCTCCGATGCCGAACCCGTTCTCGACTCGAATTAACCCTATATAATCTATCAAACTTTTAGCATTTGCATAAAACTGGCTTGTTTTAATCCTAGCTCGTTTAAATTGGAAATGGAGATCATATTGTTCTCAACGAATAAATAAAAGCAAGTTATTTTTAAGCTTTTCGTCGCTGCATTTAAAATTAGCCTTTGTACTTTGAACCTGGTTTTGGCTCTACAATATTTGCGCGACCAAGTTTACTTCGGACCCACCGAATCGATATTTAAAGTACTTAAATGAATCTATCGTGGTGATATGCATAATGAATATCCCATATCTGATTACAACCAAAATAGAGGACTCGTAATTTGTAACTACGAATTTAAAGAAGCTAACTTTTCATCTTTGGATAATATTTTTTGTCGGGTGAAATGTCCCTATCTTTATGACCTAACAGATAATCACGTGATGAGTCGCCGACATCACAGCCATTCCTGACACAAATTTAATCCCACAATTTCCATGAATCTTTCAGAATTTGTATACCTACCGGCCGCATTAATATTAGAGAAGAACAATAAGATTTATTATTTATAATTAGTTAAATTAGAAAAATTAAATCGTTGGAAAAAATAAATATTGTTTTACGAATAAGTCGTATGCACTGATAGGTCTCAGTTGGAAAATAAATATTGCTCCAATTTTATTGAGCTTTTGTGTGGTCTATAACTCTCTTTTATTTATTTTAAGTATGTTGATAATTCTAAACTTAAAAATTAACGAAACATGTAGCCACATGATACTCGCGTAATCTGTGACGTAACGGCGCGTAAATGTGTTGATGACCGTCGTGACTTTGTGATGTGATTTTGTGATGTGTAAGATAGGGTTTGGAGACTATAATATATGGATTCATGGGCACTTCATTGGTGAACATACTCATTAATATCCAGTACGGAAATTGGATATTTATGTTATGCGTAAGCGTATGGGAGATATAGAAGTTTAAAAAAACAAAATTAGCTAAATAAATATGCAGGAGGGTTCAAATACTTTATAAGCACGATCGGCAGTTCTGAACAGTTTAAACTAATTTCTGTCACGGTTCTAGGAAGCATTTGCACTAACTTGGTCACAGGATCTTCGAGGGCATAATCGATGGCCGCTTGCGACAGCAGATAAAGGTATGGTTGGATGACTCTCAGCGTGGCTTTCGCAGTCACCAATCTGACCAATTTGGTGGATCACTTCAATGCGGAAATGGACAATGGCTGGCAATTCGATGTTACATATTTTGACTTCCAAAAAGCATTTGACCTGGTTGACAATGAAGTGCTTCTGCAAAACTGTTCAGCCATTGGCTCTCCAGTACTCTACGATTCATTACTAGTTATTTCTCCAATCGGTCGACCTTAGAAATGAAAATTTGGAAATGTAATATCGGACAGCTATTACACTAAGTCTAGCGTAAGACAAGGAACTACGTTGGGCCCCACTCTATTTTTAATCATGATTAATGATGTCCTTAGAGGCGGTAATTATGCTAAGTGTCTTCTCTTGCTGATGATTTAAAGTTGTCCATCGGAGTTTGTGGCATCGAGGACACTCGTGAACTAAGTACAACAACATTGATGCATTTGCTGCAGTTACTGCTTGAAGTCAAACTAACCACCTACCTATTAGTAGTAGACATTTACCGCTGAAATGATGATGATGAGTTATAATTTTTAGTTTAATTATAGTTTTAATTGCCTTTGCTTTGTAATCTATTTAAGTATTAATTATGTAAAAACCTTACATTATGACTGACTACCATGCAGAGGATTTGGCGTAAGACTGTAAATCTGTATGTGATTTATATTATAATAAACAGCTGGTTGCCATATAACCAAAATTTATCTATACGATAGTGTAATGAAACCATATTTACTAGTTAGGATACCTTTCATATAGTAATTGAAACCCTTTCTTTCTTGTTTCTAACTAATTAAGCTTTCTCAAGATATGAAGTTTTATATGTGGCAGTCGGCCGTGACCTAGTGGGCAAGTGCTTCCTGAAACTGACGCAGAAATAGATCCAAACTGCTCAGAACAATACTACAGATCGTGCTTATAAAGAATTTGAACACAATTACTCCCACATATATTTTTTTACAAACTGTGAAATTCATTTAAATTAAATCACTTAATACGGTTTTATCATCGTTTATTACAATATTTCTACCTATACCTAGCGTTTGGAACACTCCATAACTTCTATACGCTTCCTAACCGGATGAAACAAATTGGATATTTATATTCACCAACGAAGTGCTCATCCATACATTATTAGTCTACTATGCTAACCGCTTTGTTATACACCAGAAAATCGCATTGGAACGGCGGTCTATTGAGTTGCCGACGCGAAACCCGTTCCCGACCCGAATTAACTCCCATAAGATCCATCAAACTCTCAGAATTTGCATAAACTTGGCAGCTTCAATCCTAGTTCGTTTAAATTGGAAATGAAGAATCTTACTGTTCTCGGCGAATCAGTCGTCTGCACCGATAGAGCTATCTTAGTTCGAAAATAAAAACTTTACTCCTATTTTATTGAGTTTTTATGTGCTCCATCGTCTACTCCGTGTGCTATAATGACATTAGAGGTTTATTAACGTCGTTTTATGATAGTATCGTTAATGCATGAAGCTAATATCGGTCGTCGAAAAATGCGTCAGTGCGTCACGCACGGCTTACGCTTGAGGAATGTAGGTACCTATATTCTGCCGCCTTTGCAATTGGAAATTCTTTTCATTTCACACCCAGCTTTGACCTCGAATGGTAAAAAATATTTCTTATCTGTATTCTGACCATGTCTCAATTGATTGCTTTTCCGAACTGGTTTAGGAGAATACATATATAGTATCATGTCTTTTTCCCTTTAGGGGTAGACAGAGCCTGAGCTATTATTATAGCAAGGCCACGTTTAGCATGTTGGTGGGCATCAGGTAGAAAACGGAATCAAAATTAACATTCGTTCAGTAGAAAAGAAAAAATAGAATATACCAACAGCTTTTCTTCTCACGTAGACCAAAATGCCGGTCAAGGGATGGGTGAAAATCGAAGCAATCGCGTCAGTAGGCGATGTGGCTAGCAATCCATCATTATTTTGATTTTTCACCTTTAACGCCAGTTTTAGCGAGTTAGGGGGCTAACTCGCTAAAACTGGCGTTTGGGCCTTAAAACCTTGGGCTCTGTATCTCCCGCAAAAAAAAAGATGTGGTAATATGTATGCACACATATTTAAATTTACAGAGGATAAAATTAAATTTCTCTCTGCAGCTTTGGTGTAACATCAACGCTATTTTATCTACGAAAATAAAAAAATGTTAATGATAAACTAAAATAAGTATTACTTTCGTATTACCTAGGTTGATGTATTTTTAAATTTAAAATTAATTTTAAATTTGTTATGGCCTATCTAAATATTCCTATAGTTGTATCTATAACCCTTTTAGATAGGTACTAGCAATTGACATCAGGCAACAAGAACACTTATTAGTAGAAATGTGTAAGTTGACTTAAAAAGATAAAAGTGATGATGACGTCCTATACGTCATCACTTTTATCTTTTTAAGTATAAATAAATATATACAAATCACACAGATTGAGCTAGTCCCAAAGTAAGTTTGAGACTTGTGTTATGGGATAATATCTTAACGAAACCATATTTTATAACATAAACATCCAAGATCCAGGTCAATCAGATTTTTTTTCTATCTTGACCTGACCGGGGATTGAACGCTAGACTTGACAGCCTGGTATGACGAACACTAGGCCACAGAGTTAGATATTCGAAGAATGCTATTTTAAAATAGGAGTTACTTAAAAGCTTCAATAAACTAAATTTTATGACCAGGGCTAATTGACTTATTAAGTACGAACTCCACCGAGTTGGCATGGTTGCTGTAAACATACGAGTAGAAAGAGGGATTGATATGGGATTGTTTAGCACCGTTTGATTTGTTACGAGACGAATTTAGGGACGTGACTCACCCTTTTGCTTATAAAGTACATAATCGTGCGTTGGGAACTTCTTTCAAGTATATATAAAAAACTAGTACAACTTATCTTTCCGGGCAGATCATAAAAGCCGATCGAGGGAATGGGTAAAATATGAGGAATCATGTTTATGGTCGATGCGGCTAGCAACCCATTACTATTTTGATTCCGTTTTCCACCTAATGCCCACCAACATGCTAAACGTGGCCTTCAGGTCTTATAGACCTAGGCTCTGTCTACTTTGCAAGAGAAAAAGGCGTGATGTATGCATGTTACAAGCGCGATCAAAAGCGACCTAACTAAATAAGCGCCAACTAGACGTTTGATCCTTATTTTCCTTTTAAGTTAGAATTTTGAATCCCGAAAGCTGACGTCGCGTCGATACACTTTCGAAATTCGACTTTATAGCAGAAAAGCAATGTTGGTTTTGCATTGACATATAATTATAATTAAACAAACAATGCCTACTTATAAATAATTGTGGACAGACTGAAGTATCATTTTTGTATGTGAATAAGTATCTAGTTTTTTTAAGTGAAAACTGCTTAAGCGTTGTGCACTTTTTGGGATGGGTAAAAATTTTAAACTCGCGTCAGGATATGTATCTTGATTGAAAATTCGTAAGACGGAGACGTGACCTGAGAGCGCCACAAAGGCGAGTTTTCACTTCTGCTGTTGTTTTCTTTTCTTTATCGAAGGGTAAAATAATATGTTCCACCAGATCAGTTTTTCAACCTTTTTCATGATGCGACTTGACTTTTTAATATTTATTGTTATTTACTGAAGCAGTTCTCTCGACGTTTGGCGACCCCTCCTACAGAAGGTTCGCGACCCCCCAAGGGGTCGCGATCCACAGGTTGAAAAACACTGCTAGACTAATTTCATTTATCTTTGGTAGGTATTTGATATCCTGTGGTCTGACCCGCAAAGCACGGGTGGTTGCGTCGCCAACGCTCTCCGCGGTGCCGGCACGTACTTCGGCCCTGACGTCACCGCAACTTTCCTTCAGAAGAACAAGCTGAGTTTCATAATCCGCAGCCATGAATGCAAGCCTGGCGGGTACGAGCTGCTGCACAATGGAAACGTTAGTACAAATATAATAGATATAGTTTGAGTATATATCAGTATGCATAATTTGTTTCTTTATGTCCCAAAATGTGCCTCAAGGATCATCATCATCATTTCGTGTAGGTGACACGGTTAATCGACCATGCACACCCTGGTGTCAGAGTTCTTCAGATCGGCCTCTCGGCTTCTGACGTGGTTTACGCCTTCCGAAGTACGGAATCATCTTTATTATCAGACAATTAGGTGATTCAAGCCTGCAATGTCCTAACCAAACTGGAAACAACTTATCAAAGTATGCTTCCCGTGGGAATCGATTTAACCACTGGACCACGGGAGCCTCAAGGATTAATTTTGCTCTTGCAATATTCGTTTCAAAATATATATTTTACTAGCCGACCTGGCAAACATTTTTTTGCCATATAAATAAAAAAAAATTAGGGTGGAATGGGATGAAAAGTAAGGATGGTCCTTATCACTTAGGGGTATAAAAAATAAATAATATCTAACCAATTCTCCGAGACCTACCGAGTACCTATACATATAAAATTACATAAAAATCGGTTCAGCCATTTTGCAGGAGTATGACAACTAACTCTGTGATACGAGAATTTTATATAAGAGAAAAATAGAGTCAATAATTACAAGATTACAGTTTTATTTCGTACAATGCTGTGACCTTCGGCAATTATCAAGAAATTAATAGGCAAGGGTTTTTGACTGATGGGCTTTTTATCAATATCATTCTTAATTATTTTGATTCAATCTTTTCTATCACATTTCTGTCTAGGTTATAACCATCTTCTCAGCTTCCAATTATTACGAGCTCGGGTCGAACAAGGGCGCCTACTTGAAACTGTGCGGCAACTCGCTTGAGCGTCAGTTTGTCCAGTACACCGCGGCTGTGTCACGCACTCGCCGGTTAACTTTCCGACAACGCGTGGGCCTCGTAGAATCTTCAGCCATGAGAGAACTACACAACCAAATCGTCATGGCGAGGAGACCACTTGAGGCCACTTTTCGTAGCATGGATTTAGATCAAAGTGGTGAGTAAATATCTACCTACTTAAATTAGTTAAGTTTTATGGTATTATTATTATGTACACTTCCTTCACGTGTCATCAAAGGTTAGGGTATTCCCCTGGTGGTATCCTGAACTGTTTGGCCGGTGGTTGCAGATGGCATAGGGTATTCGACCGAACACTTTAGTATAAAAATGTTTTTTTTTAGGGTTCCGTACCCAAAGGGTAGAAAGGACCCTATTAATTTCGCTCTGTTGTCCGTCTGTCTGTCCGTCTGTCACGAGTCCGACTCGCACTTGGTCGGTTTTTTTAGTTCCTAGCATTGGTCCCATAGAAAAAGTTTTTCATTTTAACGGGCTGAGTTACCCCTTCACGGGAACGTCGTTGGTCATATTACAAATGCTTTTCGACATAGACATCGACGTCAGTGACTTAGTAAAAAGTTTTACACTAAGAAAGTGTTTTTTTTGTACAGTCAGCCAAGGAGATATCTGACCCCCTACAACAGCGCCATTTTTCGCAAACTAAAGAACCATCCGTGGTTTAAACCCAAAGATAAAAATATACAAGTGTAATATCCTTTGCGACTAGTGCCATCTATTGAATTGTGAATGAACAAATAAGGTTAATAAGCAGAAATCTGATACCCTTGATGACTAATGCCATCTATTCGATTTTTGATAAATAAAACAAGCCCTAGCATACGATACGCTTATTTCAAAGATACTTCAATAGTTAGATGTGGCGCAAGTGGTAGGCACTACGGTTTAATAGTTAGTGTGTTTATAAGGAAACAGGTTCAAATCCTCCAAAGCTTTTTATTTTTTACAAATATCACCAACTTCGTATTGTGATGTTGGTGTAATTTTGGTTGTTTTAACATAATGTTACCGAGCTAATTACTGTTAATAAAAAGCACTTTAAATTTTTAATTACTTTATTACATCAAAAAAATTTAACAGTGAAATAAATACCTGCCTACTTAATTCAAACTATGATTAATCTTCTGTAGAGAGAACCAACATGTTACTTAATAGGTAACAATTTACATCTCTCAACTTTTTTTTAATCATAGTATTATATTTTTTTAAATGGGTAGGGTCAAATAGTGCTATGTGAATAACTTTGCTTCGATAATAGTATAAGAATGAATATGTAAACCTATGGCATTAAATGAATTATAATATGGGAGAGGGTGACCCCCATTTTGAAGCTTTTGTTCAAGTCTATTTGTCATTTCACTTACCATGTTAGATCAGATCACATATCACTTTATTTATTAATTTAGTATAACCTCTTTGTCTAAATTGATTTAAGTTCAAACTTTACTCGTGTCTCGTGTCTCAGTTAAGCACTATTTGACCCTACAATCTGGGATTTTAATTGGTCACTCAATAACAGTTAGATCACAAAACAATTGTCTTAAATAAAATATATTCTACACTGCACACTGTTGGAATCACCACATCTCATAAAATTTCCAAGTATTTTTCTTTATTCATCCGGCCGCTGAATTCTACCAGCTCCCCTGGGCCCATTGAAGACATCTGTCCCCAATAACCTGCAAAACAATAATACGATCAGTTACCTAATAATCTACACTGCGTAATACACGAGGTATTAAATATTATTATTATTTTACTTAACTATTTAATGAATATTTTTACCTAATGTTATCCTGCCACTGTTCTCAAAGGCAAATTATTTTGATGGCTATACGCTGGCCATGTCTTCTCCGCAATATTTTTCTGCCATCATCATCAGACTTAAAACTTTTTTCATCAGAATAAAATACGATCTCGTTCTTGTTAAATGTTTCCTCACTGTTTCAATTGCAGTTGATCGAGTCTTCTTAAATCTCCGAATCCACAAACGGACGGTGTTTCTCTGTAAGAGATATATTTATCTTAGACATTTATTACAAACCCTATGTTTTACGGAACAAAAAATAGTGTGACAATTAAGTAAGTATATTAAATACTTATAATTTCTACTTACCGCGATACCTAACTCTCTAGATATAGATACTTTAAATACTGTGGTTGTCTTTACAATACACTATTAGCTTTCACAAAATCTGCTATATGAGATGAAACAGGTAGCCTAATAACTGGTGGGGTTTTGGATCACTACACAGTAATCGAAGTATCTTGAATGTGATTGTGACGCGAGTGAACAATATTTTTGATTAGTTGGTATCAGGTATAAATAAATCTGATAGATTACCCTCAATTTATTTGTTAAGAGGGCACGAATGCGAAACTTGTCAATGAACATTCGTCTAGATGTCTATATCTATAACAACTACATGCCTGTTATTTATTATATATAAAACTTCAACATATTTTCTTAAAACTGTCCAACCTGAAAACACGATTAATAACAAAAGCCTCGATACTTTTATTTTGCAAACATAGCCCCTTTATTTGATGTTTGTGGTCAGAACGGCGAAACCCTAAGGTCTTTAGAAATAATTTTTAGTTTCCTAGCTTAGCAATAACTAGTTCTAAAATCTGGCAAAGTTTTTTTACTCATTAACCTCGTACTTTTATTTTAAATAACAATTAAGTGATTTGGCGCTTACGCCCGTTAATTCTAGGACACCCGCTTGTGCCTACCCACTATCTTCTTCTCATTTTTTACGCGTTACGGTCATTAGATCTATCCTGCTTTCGCGCGGCGCGCGGGGTGCGAAATGGCTTCAGCCGGGTCGCATTGGTGCGCTCTTAAAGCAATGCGTTGCAGTTGGTGACAATGATGTCATAGCAGTAGAAATAGATAGCCAATTTCGCCCGAGATGTCATATCGTCGGTTGGCGTATTGAGATGAGCGCTAGCTTCTCAAGTCGTAGGTCCATGGTTCGAATCGAACTTTACGTAGGATTGTTTTTGATTCTTTCTTGTTCTTACCATTGATGATTACTTGAATTATTAGCTGAGCTTATAAGAAATACAAAATTTGCAACTGAGCAGGTTATCAGAAACAAGTTTATACTAGCAGTTGTCTGTCTACTTGCCAAAAATCACGGTAGGTGGCGCTTCACAGCAAAGTGTGAATTTACGTTTTAAAAGTCTGGGGGTCAGGTATCTGCTTGGCCGACTGTACACAGGGTGTTTTTGGCGTCTGTTTTTCTAAATTAAAGATATCTCAAAAACTAGCATGTCGATTTTTTTATTTGCTGCTAAAGCATGCATCTAGCTTATAGGTGCTAGACCTTAAAATATTTTTGCGTAAATAAAATGGACCTTATACGAGTATATGTATACGTATAGCTAACAAGAAGCTATCAGTAAAAATAAATTACAATTTTAACCCTCTTGGTGTAAAAATAAATTACAATTTTAACCCTCTTGGTGGCACCGATCACCAAACTCTTAAGTGACTAATTACTGTAGTAATTAATTACTAAGTCAAAACTACTCAGTATCTTGTTAAAGCCTGCTCAATATATAATGGCGTTGTCATCAAAAATAAACTTCCAGGAAGTAATTTATTAGGGTCAGTGAAGTGGAAATCCGTGTTTGAAAGGAATATGAAAGCCGTTTCAAAAGGCTCAACTGATAATATCTAACGTTGCTCGTAAAGCTCGCGATAACCTACGAGAAGCTTCGAATATACGAGCGCTTTGCGATTTTCGCAGTAAAACAGAATGAAAATAATAATTCTTTCTTCAGTTCAGCTTCCAGTCTATTTGTCTTGCATGTTATATTTACTTCCAACCCAGCTGATACATTTGGTTACGTATAGGATTTTAAGCTTTCCTAGACGCAATGATTTTTTTTTTCACTATAGAACTTGTCGCCTTTCATTTTTAAGATTTGTGTGATATTTCGGCAACATTGCAGCTGCAATCTTACACCAAAGACAGAGTTGTAAAGATGGCAGCTGCAATGTTGCTGAAACATTAGACAAATTTCAAAAATAATCGCGGTAAATCCCGTAGTGATAGTAATTATTTAAGTAGTATCATAAACATGTGTAGCTAATTTTTGTAACTGAAATTTTATTTATTTCAATAACCAATTTTTTTAAGATTATCAATTCGGTTTTTTTTTTATGTTGGTTACCTCGGATCTCCGTAATTTTTGGACTGATTGCAAAATGTTTTATATTATAATATATTTGTTTGAAAGGATATGCATTTAAGTTGGTCCTATTTAATTTTCATTACAATCGGTTCAATAGTTTTATTGAAGTGGGTTTTTATTCATATATAAAACATTATTTATTATTTTTTATTCCGTATATATTTTTTTAATATATTATTTAAAAAATGGAAAATCAAAACTCTGCAGTAGTTTCATTGAACTCTTCTTGTCGGTATTCTTAAAGTTAATTTTTATCACAGGCTACATAACAATCAGCGATTGGTGCTTAGCTATGGAAGAGACGACACATCTCGGGCTCCCGTGGCGAATGCTGAAAGACAAGCTAGTGCGAACAGACCCTGACACACGGCGAGTTCGTTACATGGACACATTTGACTTGTCTACTAACGTAAGTACCTTACGGGATTGCTATACCTAAGTGACATGCTTTGATTAATAATAAAACGGACAACGCTTTTCAAGGATATTTTGCTTACAATAACTAATAATATAAATAATATACCAAGAATTTTGCTTTTTGAGTCTGGTACCTTGAAAAACTGAAGGAAGAGTTAGTGTAGTAAATCCTGATTGCATGTCACGAAACTTTATAATAAGTTAGCGCATTTATCACTAGTTCAAGTCTCGAACTTGCTTCTACTCGTAAACCGATAAAACTCTAAAAGCGCATTTTAAAATTAATGACTTGTTTTAGCCTTGAACTTTAGTGCCATGGACATAGGTATAGCCCAGAATAAAATAAAATTTGAAACAACTATAAACGTGACAAATAACTTGATGTATTTTAATTTTATTACAGAAAAATGGTCGTAAGGCGGATACTACTACTGTGGTAGAGACTCTCTATAAAAACAAACGAAGTTTGGAAGCAATCTTCAAGATCCTTGATAAGGATAATTCAGGTAATTTACGTCACTAAAATGTAATTTGGCCGCCTGTACAAATTACAAAGTTACTAATGAGCTTTTGATTTGCAGGTTACATAACTTTGGAGGAGTTTTCCGAGGCCTGTCAATTGCTAGGTAAATACATGCCGAATCCGATGACCCAAGAACAATTGGTAGACATTTGTCGACTAATGGATATTAACAAGGATGGTCTAGTAGACTTGAATGAGTTTCTGGAGAGCTTCAGATTGGCCGAGAAAAGTTTGATTGAGGACGACAACGAATTAGCCGAGATACAAGCCACTTGACAGGAGCTAGACCGCCGCCCCAGCAGGACGGCGGTCGATAAAGATGAAACCGGTGTTGAAATAGAAATCCTCAAATTAGACGATGGCAAAAAGAAGAATGGTCAAGCTCATTTGATGGGAGATTGCGGCCCGAGTGTATCTCGACAGATGGACGACATCGAGCTGATCGACTGTGAGGAGACGCCGAGGCGGCCGGGCCTGCTGGAGAGTGATATCTGAATACTCACTGCCTGCTACTCAATGGATCTTAATCTTTTCTATGCTGCATTACTAAACATTTAATATATGTGTAGATACTTAAATATTTATATCTATGGCTATGTGTGTTATTTTTATGTATTTGATGTATTTTCTACGGTTTGAAACTAAGCCTAAATCTATTTATAATCGAAAATTAGAATATTTATATTTCTAGGATGTGAATTATTGGTCGTATTGAAATTTTGTAGTTTTCGCTATATCTTCAAAAGATAGTCGTGATTTACCAATTGAAATAAATTTAAGATAAAAATAAAACTATTGCTACCAAACTGATCTAAAGAGATTGATTATTATGTAGTTAATAAATATTTTGATATTGGAACAACTTTTATAAATTGGTGCCAACTATATTGAACGCTTAGTAAATTGATAAATTATACTATACTGATTGGCCAATAAATTAAACTTTTAACAAATGTATCTGATTTTGCCATAAACATTTTCTATTAATTGATATCAATTAATTAACAAAAGGGAACAATGTTAGAAAGGTTTCAAGTTTAATGAATCTAAACATATTTTATCGGTATTTTTGTAGTGGCCATTACTTAATATAGATTATAACAAATATCGATATAATTACCACCTCTTATTTGATCCATCTTCTTCTCACAACATTACTATGTTATAAGTAAATACATCCTATTTAGATAATGTAAGACACAAAACACCGCCTGGGTCACCTGGTGACCGACAGACGATTGGAAAACTATTTTGACTGCAATTCCAGCAGTAAAAGTGTGAAACATTTTAAATAAGTGATGAAGTTCCATATTTTTAAATGAAAGAGATTTATTATGACTAAAGAAATTTCACTACGAATACGAGTATTACTGTAGTGAAATTTCTTGTTATTTGCATAATTTTATTTTTGGTTATCTACCGAATATAATTTTTAAATTATTTGAAAAGCGCGTGTTTCTAGTCATATTATAAAAGTACGGTTTGGCATACATATCTCTTATAATCACTTATTATACATAATTAAGCATTCCAATGCCTCAAGAAAGTGTGGAAACTTGGACTTCTAATATTATTATGCGATGGCATTAGTCATTGTTTTACTTAGTTGATACATAATTTATTAGCTTGTATTGATCGGATTATCAAATTAAAAATGAAATGTATTGAAGTGGTTATTGACACATAATAATATTGTTCAAAATGTATATAAATATATACTCATTTGCTTAGGTTGTTATATATCAACGAAATAAGACATCTGAAGTTTACTAAGATAAATGTAGTAAAATTTACTAAAACTATCTAAACTCTACTATGTACCTAACACGAATCTAAAGATAATTCGATCAACTTGCAATGTATGAAAGGCATTTCTCTTTTTATAAATACTTTTATCTTCCCATATAAGTAACTATTTCAACACCTAGCACGTAATTTTTCTCAATCTTCTTGCTACCAACTAAATACAATTTTTAGGTATCTATCGGGTTTTACCTCCAAATTTTCATTATTTACGAATCTATAGCCAATAAGATTACGATATTTTGAATTATTGTCCATTAAATTGTGATACTGATGTGATGTATTATTTCATCCTCCTTACCAAAATAATTAATAGTTTCTTTCTCAGCCTTTACACTTTTTGAGACACTCCTGCCTGTCGACGTTACTCTATTATTATTTCTAATGCCTCAGATTCAGTGCCCGTGAATGACATAAAAAGATCAAACATAACTTGTCCAATTAATGGATAGGTATTATTATTTATACTTTTTGATGGTCAAATACTTTTGCAGCTTACGCCACACCGTAGGCCGCATTTCATGATTTTATTTCAGAATTAGGGGTGGCCTAGGGCTTATACTATTTTTTAAAACCAAGAATGTTATTATATCACGGACAACACTTACAAGCAAAACTTAATTCATGAAAGAAAGTCCATTCGTCTATCTTTTATCCCTGGGGTACCCACAATACTTCGAGATGAAGGTACCCTATGTCCTTCTCCGTACCCCAGGAAACATGTATGCAAAATTCATGTATGTATAAAACTATTAACAAGCTGTATACCATAATGTAACAACCATTTAATGTTTCGACATGTAACACCGCAAATAATTGATACATTTAAGAGTTTGAACAATAAGGAAGATAGAAGAACTGGAGATTTGTGGGATATCTCTGTATCTGTCATTAGTAACATCATTGAAGAAACTGCACCATATTTAGCTTTTATCTACATCTACACTAATATTATAAAGAGAAGAGTTTTGATTGTTTGTTTGTTTGTTTCTTTGTTTGTTTGTTTGAATTGAATAGGCTCCGAAAGTACTGGGCCGATTTGAATAATTCTTTCACCATTAGACCCTAAATTATCCCTGATGAACATAGGCTATAGAATATTTTCAAAAAGTTAGGGATCCGTATGAAAACTTCGATAATGTAACCCAAGGTGTGAAAAAAATAGCAAGAAAAATTCTTCTATCGCGTACGCTGCGGAAACTATTGACAATAGAGCAAAGTGATGTACTACAGTTTTATAGAAGACATCAATGTCTACAAAAAAGTCCGCGGCAGCATATGGTTAACTATTACAGTTACGTCACAATAACTACTTTTTCATGTTAAAATATACAATAGCAACGCCGATACAAACGAGGCCACATTATTCGTACCTTGGTATGAATCCTTATCAAAATAAATCATTTTGAATTCAAGGCTATATCAGTACCTGTAAATTACTTTTTGAATTATTCAAATCGTACATACCATTCAAAAGTTATCATGAGTTTAATAATTATTATTAAAATCGAAATTTAAGAAAACTGCGGCATCATAGTTCCCAAACAGATGATTTTGATTGTTTGTTTAGTCAAACCATGCTGATCTGGGAAAATAGAAAAAACCGGCCAAGTGCGAGTCGGACTCACGCATGAAGGGTTCCGTACTATAAAAAACCGCAAATTATCATGTCTGTTCCATGGGAGCCCCCTTAAATATTAATTTGACTTGACCGTTATTCGAAGCTTACTTTATTGAGATAGGCATTACCTTTCCCGCCTTATAGTTTTATCTCTTTCTACCCTATAGTGCCCTCTCTTTCTACCACCACCCCTAGGCAGTGGGTGGGGATTGTCCGTTGTCGGACAGTCCACCCTGTTTTTAAATCATTGGCGTCTTGTTTCCCGCCGTGTGCAGACGTGTCTACTTTCACGTCGGACAACATTTTAAAATAACGGGCAAACAACGGCCCATTTGTTATTGTGTACTTCGTTTGTGTAAGTGTAACAAACAAATACGTAAGTAAGAACAGTTTCTTTTAACAATAAATTCGTTTATTCAAAAAGAAATCATTTCTTATGGGATGTAATACCCATTTCTTATGGGATGTAATATCCAGCGCGGCAATATATTTAAATTGATTTCATGTATCAATTACTGATAGTTTTTTCTTTAAAACCATTGGGTTGAAATTGATTTATAAATTTAACGAGTTTTCGTTCGTTTTCGATATTTTAATTATTTTTTACACGAATTCTACCCTACCTAAAATACTTTGCTCTAATTATTTTCGACATTTACAGTATGGATGTAAATGATGAACACCGGCATGATGGACGAAGTTTGGAACCAGTTCCGGGACCATCTGGTTTAAGTAAACAGCGGTCTCGAAAGGATAGTACCAGCTCCTCGACTAGCAGCAGCTCATCTTCATCGAGTGACTCGAGTTCCTCGGGCCATGACCGTAAGCGCCATAAGAGGAAAAAGGGGGGGCGAAGAAAACGGCGTTCACATCTAAAAGCACATAAACTTTCGAAGGAAATACGTAACCTTCGTCGACAATAAATGCGGAAGGATGAACAAACCGTGAGTACACCATATGGAAATTGTTCTGATAATGATGCTATTTCTATTTTGTCTGGCATAAGCCAAAATCTTTACAATGATTCTTTAGAATTGCCTCCAGAGAATGTAACAGATAACCAAAAGCTCTTCTCTTTCGATATTGAGACTAAGCTTAAGGAGCCGAGTATGCCAAAGACTACGTCGGAGCATCTCGAATTCTCGAATTGCTTAATGTTTTTCAACATTTTGATACTTCTGAATGGAATGCAATCAGATATTTAGACACTCAAAAATTATATAATCATACTCCTGGTTATACAGATATCGATTTAAATGAGGAAGTAAAACAATATGAGGCTCCTCGTCATTTGATACAATCTGATCGAGCATTCGCAGCAATGACAATGTGTGCCGTAAAGGAGAGAGAGTCGTTGCAAATAATTTTGCGTGACTTGTTGTTATGGGCCAAAGACTCTGACAGTCTTTCTTACGATTCCCTTAATGGGAAAATTAATGAGCTTTTTTCCACAGGAGAGTTTCTTAAGACATCTTCAGATTTATTACAGCTTGTTTGTGGCCACAGAGCCGAAATTCTCCAGAAGCGCAGGGATTGCGTCACGAAACAAGTAAAAGACCCATTATTAAAAACGAATTTAAAAAAGATTCCACCAACTGCCACGAATTTGTTTAATGCTACAGTTGCCATCGAAAAGGCTGGTGGCATCCGGAAGAGTTTTTGGCCAATCAAAAAGAATAATAGCTCCACCTCGCAGGCTGAGCATAAACCTAGCACCTCCTCGCAGGGGGCTGCACACAAGAAACCTACGCAAGGTTGTTTTCAAGGATTATGCAGTGGCTCGCACCACTCGCATGGCACACATTGCCATAATCCACCTTCGCAAGATGGTTGCAATGCACATTATCCTTCGCAAGGATAAAGTCATCGTTCGGCCGCACCGAACAATCGAAATTCTTTTCGAAATCGCTCCTTTCGAACAAATTCGAGAGGCCAAGGACAGAGCAAGGCTGGTCAGAAAAGAGCATCATCTCAATCAAGAAATAATAATGACAATTAGCGAAAAAAATTCCGACTCGAGGAGTTTTCAAGCCGGCCGTCTCAAGCACTTCATTCACGAATGGGAACACTTGCAGGCACCAAGTTATATACTGAAAATTCTAAAAGGGTATCGCATACCTTTTTGACGAAAACCGCCGTTGGTTCATATAAACGCTCTAAAAAATTATCCAAGAGTGCTCGAATCGGACGAAATGTCTGCAATAATAAAACAAATGAAAGACCAAAAAGTCTTAACGAGGGCCAATCCAGGACCAAGTTTCCTATCTTTAATGTTTCTTGTTCCCAAGAGCGACGGGACGTCTCGTCCAATATTCAATTTGAAAGCCCTCAACAAATTTGTTTTAACGGAAAAATTTCGACTACTCAACGTAACCCGTATACCAGATTTTTTGCAATCGAGGGATTGGCTTAGCAAAGTCGACCTTTCGCAAGCCTATTTCCACCTTTCCGTCGCTCGCAGCCACAGAAGGTTCCTCCGCCTATTGTATCAAGGCCAACTTTTGGAAATGAGTTGTTTACCTTTTGGCCTGAGTACGGCTCCGAAAACATTCGCGAGTTTAACCAATTGGATTGCACAGGTACTCAGGCAAAAGTATTTTGTTCGGATAGTGGTATTTTTGGACGATTCCTTAATCGCTCACCAAGACAGAAACACTCTACAAAACCATGTACACTTGACAGTACAAACTTTGGAGTTACTGGGCTGGTTAGTCAATTACGAGAAGTCTGTCCGGGTCCCATCAAAGTCTTTAACATATTTAGGTGTTCATTGGAACCCATGGACCAACCAGAAACACCTCCCAGACAAGAAGCTGCCATCCCTGATATCCAAGTTGACGAAGATGCTGAAAAAGGGAAGCACAGATCTTGTCAGTTTACAAAGTCTGGCAGGCCTCCTTAATTTCGCGAGTTTTACTGTGCCACAGGGCCGCCTGAATTATCGCGCTCTATTAAACCTACAAAATGCCTTATTGAGAAGGAATCCAACAACACAAGATTCCTCGGGATGCGATAGAGAATTTGAGGTGGTGGCTGATGAATTGCAAGCGTCCATCCCCTATTCACATACCTCCACCGTCACATTACCTGACAACCGATGCGTCGGACTTAGCATGGGGAGCTCGATTGGACAACCTGTCACTATCGGGTTTTTGGACAAACTGCGAACAAAACCTCCATTGCAATCAAAAAGAAATGCTCGCAATCTTAAAAGTCTTACAAGATCATTGTCAGCACCTGAGTCACAGTACTTTATTGATACAGTGCGACAACAGAACTGTCATTGCGTATCTTCGACACGAAGGGGGTACCAGATCAGCTCCTCTGCTAAATCTGACATACCAAATATATCAGATTCTGGACGCATATCAAATTCATCTGAAAATTTATCATATTCCAGGAATTTACAATGGACATGCCGACCACCTATCGAGGTTAAGGCAAACTCCAGAATGGCATCTACTTCCCAGCGTTACTCAAAAGGTATTCAAAAAATGGGGAATTCCCTTAATCGACCTGTTTGCGTCCAATCGCGCTCACGTAGTGATCAATTATGCTTCTCTGGACATAAACGATCACCAAGCGTTGTTTCACGACGCGTTCTCGCAGATTTGAAATTATCCCTGGCATGGATTTTTCCTCAACCCTTCCTCATTCCCAGGGTATTAAGTCATCTGAACCAATGTCAAGGGATTTACCTGTTAGTGGTACCTCGATGGGATCGAGTGTTTTGGAGAGCGGACGTAAAAGCACGAGCTCTAGCTCCTCCGTTCACTCTCCTAAAACTAGCAGAAGTCCTTATCGATGTATCGACGGGACTTCCTCCTCCAAACGTGCACAGTATAACCCTGGAAGTATGGAAATGTGGGGGTGGACAAATAGTTTAAAGGGTTGGAATAATGAACAAATAAATCTTCTTCAGAAATCTTGGCGGCATTCGACTCAAAAAACTTATAATTGCGCCTGGAAAAAATGGCTCCTGTGGTGCAAAGAGCATTATGTCGACCCATGTAACCCTGGTGGAAGTAACCTGGCAAGGTACTTATCAGATTTACATTTAATTCACAAATTATCTTACAACACTATTTTAGTGCACAAATCTGCGGTTTCAACACTTTGTAACGCAGAGTGCGCTGGCACATTGAGTTCGCATTCTTTAGTTAAACATGTTTTGAAGTCGATATCTCTACAGAAACCTAGGTTTCAAAAACCACCAGTGTGGAATATAGATGTTTTAGCTTCCTACATAGGTCATTATAACGTTGATATTAATAACACTTTTCAGATTCAACGTCATACAGCTGCCCTTTTGTTATTGTGTTCAGGCCGAAGAATCCACGATTTAACTCTTCTTAGCGTGGACGCTGATCATTGCATTCTATCTGACGACTTTATAGTTTTGTGGCCAGTCTTCGGATCCAAGACGGATTCCGTAGAGTATAGGCAATCGGGTTGGAGATTAAGTGTGAATCGCAGATGTCATAACCTAGATCCAGTTTTCTGGATAAAACATACAATTAACTTGCCTAAAACCCTCGAGAGTTCCAAACACATGTAATACCTTGTTTTTAAGTAGCAAAGGCGAACCAAAGCCAGCCTCTCGAGCAATCATAGCAGGCTGGATTAAAACTTTGTTGAAAGATGCAGGGATAACAGCAACACCTGGGAGCATAAGGTCTGCTGTCGCCTCTAGAAATTGGGTAGACAATTACTCATTGGAAGACATTTTGTCAAGAGGTAACTGGCGTTCAAAAAATACCTTTTGTAATTTTTATAGACGAGAAGTTATGCCTACATCTGTCACGCCCTCCGTAACAACATTGTTTACTGTAGCTGATTAAAATTTGTGTAAGCAATATTAATTAAAACAGTTTTTAGCTTATATAAGCTACATCAATTTTCATTGCTGTTTTTTGCTTGAATTGGTGATTGATTAATTGCTGAAATGAATATATACTTATTTTGTATGATTGAACACAGAACTGTTAAAAAAAAATATATATATTGCCTGGTCAAGCAATAATGATTTACACATAGAATATAATTTTCTAGAATAAATAAATTCAAAAACATAAAAATTTTCATTTATGTGAAATACTTATACCTTTTACGACTATAGGTATAGCATTTTAAAATCTGTGTAACGATGATACCTGTCATAGAATAATCACATTGGGCGTCTTTTCCTTTTTCACCACCACCAGGCGATAACAAACACGTCTCAATAAAGTAAGCTTCGAATAACGGTCAAGTCAAATTAATAGCAGCGTTTTACCTACCATTAAAACGCTTATTAATTTACTTACCTTATTCGAAGCTTATGAACTAGCTCTGCCTGGTAGATTTTGAGACTCAATGATTTAAAAACAGGGTGGACTGTCCGACAACGGACAATCCCCACCCACTGCCTAGGGGTGGTGGTAGAAAGAGAGGGCACTATAGGGTAGAAAGAGATAAAACTATAAGGCGGGAAAGGTAATGCCTATCTCAATAAAGTAAGCTTCGAATAAGGTAAGTAAATTAATAAGCGTTTTAATGGTAGGTAAAACGCTGCTATTAATTTTATTCTATATTTTAGTATTTGTTGTTATAGCGGCAACAGAAATACATCATCTGTAAAAATTTCAACTGTCTAACTACACGGTTCATGAGATACAGCCTGGTGAGAGCCAGCCAGACAGACGGACAGCGGGGCGATATTAAATTAGGGTTCCGTTTTTACCCTTTGAGTACGGAACCCTAAAAATCAATTGCAATCCCGGATTCAATGATTATTTCCTACCATTTTCTTATAATATAAAAGGATAAGTAGCAATTGCTATCTTGGAGAATCAACACCGCAAATGATTTTATGACTCAAAACTCTCAATTGCGGTGTTGATGATGGACAAATGGTTTTATCGGCAACAGAGATTTTCTTTCTAACGTATTCTGTCCCACTGCTGGGCTACACACTCATAATTATTACCAATTACATTAACCATTATTATAGGGTGTTATAAATTTTACGTGTTTTATGTGTCTGTATGTGTATCTATTAGTAGGTTGTTGTTATAACTTTCTTTGTTTATTAAAAGCAAACTTGATCGAGTGCGCTAAGCACGGAAAGTTTGCCAAGCGTGTATTAAAATTATAATTTTTTCGTTAAATCACTATATCTACCCGAGCGAAGCCGGGGCGGGCTGCTAGTATATAATAAGTGTGTAGATACTGGGACATTCCCTGACTTGACGAAGTTAAGTAAAGTCATTCCTTTGTACAAATCTTGCGATAAAAATAATCCCACTAAATACTAATAATATTTTTATTCTGCCAGCGCTTAGTAAAATATTTGAAAAAATGATTTTTATTCAGGTATTACCTTTTTTCTTTTCCATCGTGAATATGGATTCAAATAGGGTCGGTCAACTACAGACGCGGGTGTACCTCTGTTGAAATACATAATCCCATCATATATATATGATGCTTGGGAGGGAAAATAAAATGCTATTGGTGTTTTGAATGACCTTTCCAAAGCCTTTGATTGCGTAGACCACAATACACTTCTCTCCAAACTGGAGCACTATGGAATATTATAAGGTAAATCTCATGATTTATATGAAATTATATAAGTGGCCGAACTCAAAAAGTTATTTAGATAGTGTTCAATCCTCCGCATCATCGGCACAGAATTAATATAAGTTGTCATCGGTTAAGATGAGCGTACCCTAGGGCTCTATCCTAGGGCCTATGTTATTCCTCATTTACATCAATGACCTACCTTCCTGCCTGTCTATATACATGTAAGGCTGTACTTTTTGCCGATGACACTTCTCTGTCTTTAAAATTAATAGACAAACTGATTTTTTGACTTGGTAAATAGTACTTTACCTCAAGTGTTGGATTGGTTCAGAGCGAACAATCTAGACGAAATGTTTTAAATTTTGCTTACCAAATGTTACAAAAATTCCAACACGAATAGTAATGGATAATGAACTACGAGATTTAACAGATAAAACAACATTTCTTGAAATTACTATTAGGGCTTTAATGGGGTGCCCATATGGGGTGGGGGTAAACGTTCTGTAGCTTATGGAGAATTAGACAACTGACCAATGTTGATACTGCACGTTTGGTATATTTTAGTTACTTTCATAGTGTTGTCTTATGGGATTTTACTATGGGGTAACGCTGCACGTAAATACCATTTTTGTCCTGCAGAAACGCGCTATCTATAGATATCTATATATAAACTTGGTGCTAGAGAATCTTTTAGAGAATTCTTTAAAGATATAATTATTTTAACATTAACTTCTCAGTACATATTTGCAAATATTATGTTTGTGCGCTATAATCTTGATTTTTATAAGAAAAATAGTTTATGATCGAAATAAGAGGTATAAAAATAAATTAGCTACACCAGTATTGCGATTGCAGAAAACTATGGATTCATTTATGGGTCAAGAAGTACGTACGAGTTCTATAACAAACTTCGTGCAGAAATATTCGGTTTGCCTTTACTTAAGTTTAAAGCGATTGTAAAAAACCAGTTAGTAAAAAAGGCTTATGACTGCATTGATGATTATATAAGTGATAAAAATGCGTGGAAATTTATTTCATTAATAGTAGGAAACATTGTGTCTAATGTTAACAATGTATTCAGAGCCCTTCAGGCACGTAGGGACCAAGTCTGGATTGAGTTTCATTCGGCGTATTCTTCTCACTAGTGGTCGTTCCAAAACGCTAGCAGTATTTCGATTTTGCATATATTAAAAAATATATAGGTCAGAAATGAAAATATGACGTTCAAAAAGAGATACATGGTTCCAATTTTGAATAAGAATCTTTGACTTTTTTGACTTTTCAATAATACGTAAAAGCGTAAAAAACTAACAACTCACTTTCTCATTTGTAATAAGTATTAGTTGGGATGGGATAACTTCACTGATTATATTAATGATGCGTAATCTAGACAACAACTCAAAATAGAATTGAAATTCGAAGGAATGTGTCCTTTATTTGAGCCAGGAGCAAACTTTTGCCACTCTTGGCACTCCTTGGGCCACTCCTGTGGAATATTGGATATGATTGGGTTTTGCGTGGAAAAAGCATTCGAGGGATTAACTTAATTTGTTACGCTGATGATACCCTAGTTACTGCCAGAGGATACACGCATAGGGATACTGCCCTTCTAGCTACAGCTGGAGTTGCTCAGGTAGTGGGTCGAATTCGTCAAATGGGTTTGTCTGTAGCACTTGAAAAATCAGAGGCAATATGTTTCCATGGACCCTGGAGAAGACCGCCGCCTCCAGAATTGGAAATAGTGGTCGGTGGAGTACACATTGGCATTAAGCGTTCTATGAAATATCTTGGCCTTGTCCTTGATAGCCGATGGAACTTCACCGCCCACTTTACACAGTTAGTTTCAAAATTAATGGGTGCAGCCGCAGCTTTAAGTGGCCTTCTGCCAAAACTCAAGGGTCCGAATACTTCATGCAGGCATCTTTATGAAGGAATTGTGAGGTCCATGGCTCTGTATGGGGCTCCTGTGTGGGCTGAGACTCCTAACAGACACGGCATCGGTATGCTGCGAAGGCCACAAAGAGCCATGGCTGTACGGATAATACGGGGTTATCGTACGATCTTCTTTGAGGCGGCTTGTGTTCTAGCTGGATCGCTTCCCTGGGACCTCTAGGCAAGTATACTCGCAGCAATTTTCTGCTGGCGGGAACAAGAAGCGGCTGAAGGTCGCAGAGTTGCACCGAGAGAAGTAGAGCAAAGCCGATTGGAGCTCTGAAACGAGGCTGTAGAGATTTGGCAAGAAAGGCTGCAGCACCCAAATGCAAGTCAACTGCTAATTGAGGCAGTCCGCCCAGTTCTACCAGAGTGGGTAAACAGAGGCCATGGGATTTTGACTTTCCGGCTGACACAGGTACTGACAGGGCATGGTTGTTTTGGCAAGTATTTGTGTCACATAGCCGGAAGGGTGCCTACAGAAGTGTGTCATCACTGTGACGTTTGTTTTGAGGACACAGCTCAGCATACCTTGGAGCAATGTTCAGGATGGAGAGATGAACGTCAGGCATTATGTAATAATAAATAAATAAAAATATTGTTTATTATCCATCCACAACAACAACAAAAGTTAACTTAATAACTACAACTTAATAACAACTTTAGGTTTGTGTAAAAGTCTGACATTGGTGAAAGTGTACAGGGTTGTTGTGGAGGACTGGTGCCTGAACTAGGTATCCTAAGAACCTGTCTTACAAGTCACCAGGCCCCCCTTATATAACTAGTGAACTTATAACTAGTACAGCGAACACAACAATATTTCTTTATTGTAAAGAGCAATTATTTGTGATGTTTATTGTTACTGTACATATAACTTTAAGCTTAACTTTAAGTATTTTAAACTAATCCTAACTAATTATATTAATGCGAAAGTGACATTGTTTGTTTGTTTATTACGCCCTCACGCCATCCACTGAACCTATCAACATAAAATTTTTGCATACACGATTGTCTGGGATGTTTATATATATTTACATACACACACACATACATATACACATACATATTTATATATATACATACACATATACACGCATACGCACATATATTTATAAAAATAATTCATTTCGTTAGTCACAGGTCCTGTGGCAGCCCTACGAACAAAATCTTGGGATCGGTTATGATATGGTCCATATCATAACCACATGCACACAGGGGCTGCATGGAGAAGCCTATTAATTAAATATTACACGATAGGACGAAGTAGTGTTTCAGTTTCATCATAGGTAAGGCCTTGGAGCCACATCATTACAATCTTTTTGCAATTGAACTTGTTAAGTGGAAACATGTTTAGTTTATAATTTAGGTTCTTAAATAAGAATGGATCAAGATACTTGAAAAATCTTTAAAGGAAAACTGTGTTATAAGTTGGTACAGAGATATTCAGTCTATTATTACGGGACATAAGTTTAGGATCGTACGTCATAACAGAGTGTTGTTGGAGAATTGTCATTAAGATAAATAGTTGCCTAACTGACAGTACCTGGGTACATCTATAGAGATCAATTGTAGGATAACGATAAGGTTTGAAGTAAGCTACTTTAAGTAGGGCTCTTTGGGCTCTTTCAAGTTGGAGCAGGTGTGTTTTCGGGGACCCACCCCATGAGGTGATACAGTAGGTAATTATGGACTGGCACAGAGCCATGTAAGTAAGTTTTACAATTCTAGACGTAGCGACATGTCGTAGTTGCTTGAATACAAAAATAAGCTTTCTGACTCGTGAGGATATGTAATGTTGTTGGTCAAGACCTAACTCTTCCAAGCTTAGTGAGAGCGATGGTCAATAATTGTGTGGCTTTGAATGCTGTTCGTTCCTTCTGTGCCGCAGTCATGAGTCAAAAAGAAGAAGCGGAAAGGGAAATGGAAAGAACCTCTACAGAGCCGATCCGCCGCCGGCGGACTGGGCGAAGGAGGCGGGATTATGTCCGCAATCTTCCCCCATAACGAGTCTAAGGGTAATGGACATGGGGATCAATGTCCATTGCCCGTTCTGGCTCATAGCGTTAAAGCATGTTGAGGTAGATGTTTCTAATGAGAGAATAATAGAAGAGTGGCTTAATATGGCCACCGTCTGCTCGGAGGTCGGATGAATGTTGGGTATTACCTAGCGACCACGCGAACCGGGCAAAGACGAATTGAGACATCATGGAGTTTTAGTGGGTTCGAGTCCCACACTACCACTTTACATCCCCGCAGATGAGTGGTGTGGGTCGGCCATTTCTCCATGTAAAAAAAAAAGGAGCAAACTTTTGAACAAATATGTTTGTCATCTATTTGTCACGGGACATATTTTACTTCTACGTTAATATATAAAGCTGATATAGGTACCTATTAAACAGTTAAGTCGGTTTACTACGGAACTACGAAATAATGTGTATATCGATCGAAACAAACACCTTTTCATACTTTATTTACCAGGTAGGGGTAAACATTCCTCCCTTCGACTGAACTTTGAATATAGGTAGGTCAAAAGGTTATCGAACGCTTGATGTTGTTAGTTAGTGCTACCTTCGTAACATTGGACGTGGATGATTTTATCTTTTCGGTAAAAGAGACATTTTATTTTGGTAAATGATCCTGTATATGTGGACATACCGGCATTATATTTTCAGGTCGTAAAAGTAAATCACGAAATATGATAGTTATGAATAGGTAAACTGTACCTATTTTAGATTACCATTTTTCGACTTTGGGCTTTCTACTTCTAAACTGATCATTATCTGATATCCTTGGATCGACTTTCCTACTACTAAAAGGCTCACTTTCCATTACCAACTCTATAGTGTGGAAAGAAATGCAATGACTACATGCCTTGGATCAATTCAAGAGTGTAAAAAAACGTAGAATGTGTAACGCTACCCATTGATTCGAATCTGGGATCATCCTTCGTGGATCGGACTGTCTGTCCACAAGTCCATTACCGTTGACCATTTGACAAGTAGATACTTGCTTTACACCTAAAAGTAGCTTAAATATCTTTAATAATACCTATTCCAAAAATATGTAGTAAGTTAACTATTAAAATTTATCTGATCTAGATCCAAGAAACTGCTTATATTACAGCGGAAGCAGTGCAAATGAAAAGCAAATATCTCCCAGGGACCGTAGAAATGGATAATTTAATTATTAGGTGTACTTCCACTACTTGGAAATAGCCTAACTATAGGTATGCAGAGGTATATTCTTGGGAAAAGACGGCAAGCCACATCCGCCTTTGCGGATTAAGTTGAATAACAGAGGAAGTACTTATTTTACCTTTTAATTTTTAAGTGCTATAAAATGTTTTACCTTTTTCAGTTTAGCGATGAAGTAAGAACGTTACATTGTTCGTACAAACAAGTTCACTTATTTCAAGTTTATCCGTACTATAATATAATATATAAATACGAAAGTAACTTTGTCTGTCTGACTATATATCTGTCTTATTTTCACGTTTCAACCATTGAACCAATATGGATGAAATTTGATATGGAGGTAGTTTGAGGTCCGGGAAACGACAAAGGGTTCCTTTTATTCCGGAAAATTCTACTGTTCCTGAGGGACCGACACTAACGCAGGCGGAGCCGCAAGCTACGGCTAGTTAACAATAAATAGGAAAGTAGTAAGTACCTGATTAAACTTACTAAATAATTAAAAACATAATGGCACATTTAAAATTACAAAAACCAAATTAAAAAATGTATTACTAAATTGGAATCTTCACAGCGTTTGCTTTGGTAGCCAGGGGGTGCCATTCTCAACTGTCTGTCTGGTGGTGGTTGCAGATGTGGCTACGACTAAGCATGCCCGGCTCCCCGAGCTGCTTACACATCCCTAATTCATCTGTGTGAGTAGTATCCCAAACACCTTAATCCATTTCTCTAACCCTCGCTTAAAAACGGTTGCGATGTGCAGCAGCATCAGAACCGATATAAGCCAAATAAACTACGCTCACCAACCAGTTTGCCAAGCGTGGTGGGTATGACAATATCCTCCCATGGAACGAAGAATCCTAGGGAGAGGCCTTTATCCAGCAGTGGATATTTACGGCTGAAGTGATAAACCTTTGCTACACAAAGAACAGCTCGTATTGTCCTAAGGTCGTTTTAAAGATCAAAGTCGGTTACAATTTTTTATATAACTCATACGCTCTATAGTTTTTAATATAAATATGGCTTAATACCTCGCTGGCCTGACCTTTTCAACCCTTGTTGGGTACGTGGGTGTATCCGAATCGCTGTTATTTAAGAATTAATCCGAACAAACAGGACCGCGATTTATAGCCACCGCAGTCGCTTGTGGCTCTAGTCGTATTAACTTGTTCATCCTATTAAGATAACCGCCTAATTTCCATTTCTAGCAATAATGTCGACCGCCAAGCTGAAACTAGATATATTTCGTTAAAATAGTGGAGTGCCGTGAGATTTATTCTCTCGGAATCCAGGGCCGATAATGAATCAATAAATTTTTTGAAATGTGTTTTTAGCAATATGTAAAAGGAAAATTTTATGCGCTCTTATTTTTTTTATCTATATACATATATATACCTATATCTATTCTATATATATATCAAAGGCAAACCTGTCTCACATACATATATACATAGTATCACGTCTTTTTCCCTTGCGGGGTAGACAGAGCAAACGTCTATAAGACTTTATGGCCACATTTAGCATGTTGGAGGGCGTTTAGATGGAAAACGGAATAAAATAGTGATGGGTTGCGTCGCATCGCCTACTGACATGATTCCGCAGATTTTAGCCCAATCCCTCTATCGGCTTTTACGATCTGTGCGGGAAGAGAAGCAGCTGGCACATTCTACGTTTTTTCTTTTCTCCCAGACCAGCATGGAAGAACAACAAGAGTCAGAAAATTGGGTCCTGATCACAAATAAAATGATCTGCATAGGCAAAGATAAAGAAGAAGCTGTCTACTTATTAGGGGAGAGTTTCTATGGAACTTTATTTCTAGACTTAAAAATATCCGTATAGCGAAGTGTGCGACTTCAATGGGGGAGGGAGCTTTTCATACAAAATGTGATTTTTTCACGGTCAGCTTTATGTGGCTTGCTCGCAGGTTAGTGCACCAAATACCTTGGTAATTCTAGCACCAGCTTCAAAATTGATCAAAAATATTGTTTGTAGCGAAGTACTGTAGTAAACTGTTACCTATCGTTGGCGGCAGTACTTCGCTATACACACAGATAGACATGTCACACTTATAATGAGGGTTAATTAAAACATATGCCCTGCTAACTGAATTATTTATTGGAATTATTAGTTATTAATACAATTATTAATTTTTTCAATTTTTATTCATTTTTGTTACTTTAAAGTTATATTTTGAAAAGGAGAATCATGAGCCTCAAAGGACAGCAGGTATAAAAGAAACGGGTTTTTAAAAAAAGGGGCGTGGGGGATTATAGAAGAAACAATAAAAGCAATTAACACGGTCCCTAACAGATGGCTACTAGCTAAACTACCTCTCCAACCCGTGTGGCCAGCGTGGAGAGTGTAGGCCAAGTCCTCTGGCTGCTCTGGCCAAGTATGGCCCTAGTAGTACAGAGAGTCGTTCTCCTGTAGTAAAGACTAAAAAGGACCTGATGATGATGATGATGACTAGCTAAACTAAATACGTAGCTATTTTTGTGCGTTTTAAGGGTTCCGTAGTAAACAAGGCTATAGTTTCCACATATCTGTCCGGCCGTCACTTTACACATAGACTATAAGTACTAGAAAACTGTAATTTGATATGGATATGTACGAGTATAATAGTCATGCTAAAAAAGTGGTAAAATAAAGTCGTGAAAAAATATGTTTTTTAGGGTAGCTGCCATACAAGTAAAGTGAAAGATTTTTTTCTGAACTAACCCAACGTGTAGGGTGTCGTAGAATAGGTCTTTTAAAAATATTGTGAGTATGCGAAAATCATTTTTGATTAACGCATCTGTTTCTGAAATATTTGGTTTTATAGTGCAAATATTAAACATTCTTTTCCCTTATTTCTCACATTTTTCAGTAAATTGTTAGTATAAATTGATGTAATCAAGAGCGCACACTTTTTCTTTTTTAACTTTTTTATTTGAGCTTGTAACAATGCAGTCCAACAGTTTTTATGAAAATTCATAGATCGACCCGTTCCAGTAAAACAGTATTTATTTAACAACCTTTCTCAATTTAACAACAATCATAATTAGGTAGAAATAGTTCTTTTTATTTGAATTGAATAACGAATTGATAGTAACGGTTTGTGCTCTGTGGCCTAGTGGTCATCATGCCAGGCTGCCATACCGGTGGTTCAGGGTTCGATCCCCGGCCAGGTTCAGATAGAAAAGTTTTTTTAGATTGGCTCTTCGATGCTTATCTATACAGTATATTAAGGTAAACACCGTTGTCCTTCAAACCATCAGCCCGTCGAAATGAACAACTTTTCCTATGAGACCAATGCTGGGAACTAAAAAATTCGGCATATAGCAATTGTTACAATAATGTGGGTTCGAACCGTTTATTTAGATACCGAATGCCAGGATAAATTAGGTAAACTCTCATAGAAGAAAACCCAGGTATTTTCCTTGATCGTAAATTAAATTTGTATGAGAAAACATAATAAATCGTTGATTGCACGTTACGGGTCGATAAGTGTGGTAGACTCAAAGGCGCCTCCGTTTATATGAATAAAAGATTTCCAATTATTGCTGACTACCGATATCTGTTTCACTGGATCTAAGACATTTTTTCAAAGAAATAACCCAGCTTCAGCATATCGTATATTTTATACTATCCGAGTTGTAGTTCCATACTGGTCTGGAAGAAAAGAAAAAAAAAGCAATTTCTTATCTCGCACAAACCGTAGAAGTTTATCGAATTATCGCAAAGTCCACTGCTGAACAACCTCTCACAAAGGTTGTTTGTTTCATGGTAGGAGGCACCATACTCATCACGCTTGGCCATGAGGACAAATGAAAATGAAGCCAAAGAAACTGCGCTTGCCATCATGGGTTGGCAAACGCATTTCTTTGGCTTCTTGTATTTCCAACGCTGCTACCTATTGCTAGTCTTTTTAAGCTGGGGAAGAATAGAAATCTGATCTAGATTTGGGAAGGAAATGAAAGATATTGGGATACTACTCGGATGGGGGAAAAGCAAGAGCAGGTTAGGAGGCCCGATCTCATACCTGCAACCACCGGAGAGGCGGTTGAGAATGCTTCCCCTAACCTTTGAGTGAGAGAGAGTTAATCGAATAAACGGTCTAAAATACAAGGAATAGTATCAGTAGGCAATGCGGCTATACCCATCACTATTTTGATTCCACCTTTACGTTCTCCACCAACACGTTTTATGTGGCCTTTGGGTCTTATAGCCCAATGCTCTGTCTACGCCGTGAGGATTAAAGACGTAATTATATTTAATTAATAAAATGTATATGTAAGGAGCTATAAATTTATGAGACAAACGAAATGACTCATACATTTTAGATAAATATTTAATTAATAAAGATTATGGCATTTTGAATTGAGATCAAATCCTTCCTAATGATGTGAGGGTTTGTCTGTCTATTCGAAGATTTGAAAGTTATTTTCTGCAGGTATATGTACCTGCAGAAAATAACTATTGAGGCACTCTCGACATAATTCTGCTGGTATTAAAAGGCTAGTTTCTTGTGTCAAATAATAATATTTAATACTAGCTGTTGCCCGCGGCTCCGCCCGCGTTAGTGTCGATCCCTCGGGAACAGTAGAATTTCCCGGAATCAAACATACCCTATGTCCTTCCCCAGGCCTCACACCTGCATACCAAATTTCATCCAAATCAGCTCAATGGTTGAAGCGTTAAAAAAACGACACTGTTTGTCGTTTTTTTAACGCTTTTAGTTACTTTTGCATTTAGGGGTGAATTTTGTCCATTTCACACACATATATCTTTTTTAATTGTAATCGAGAACTTACATACCTATTTATTTTCATACTTCATAGTCCAGAAATGAGAAAATTTCCAATTTCCAAACATACTTTACCCCCTTCTGGGGGATTTTTTTCCAGTTGACCTACACAGATCTTTTTCAATTGTAATCGTGAATTTATTTACCTATTTTCATACTTCTGAGTCTAGAAATGAGTAAATTCCTATACAATCTTTACCCCGCTATTTTACCCCTTCAGGGAAAATATCGTCCATTTTACCTACACAGATATTTTTAATTGTAACCTAGAACTTTTATACTTACTAGCTGCCCCGGCGAACTTCGTTTCGCCATAAGTTAAAAACTATCCTATCTCTTAAGTTGGATCGAACTGCACATGGTGTGCGAATTTTATTATAATCGGTTAAGTGGTTTAGGAGTCCATTGAGGACAAACATTGTGACACGAGATTTATATATATTAAGATTTAACGTCTAAGTCCAGAAATGAGAAAATTTCCATACAAAGTTTACCCCTTTAGAAGTTAAATTTCTTAAAAATACTTTCTTAGCGCTCACTCACCTTTAAAAGAACCCCTGTACCAAATTTCCACCCAGCCACCCCCCTTTTATCCCTTAAGGGGGGAATTTTGCAAATTTCATCTACCTACACACATCTTTTTTAATTTTAATCGAGTACTTTTATACCTACTTTCATACTTATAAGTCCAGAAATGAGAAAATTCCATACAAATTTTCATCAATATGAACAACTTTATCTATGGGACCAATGCTGGGAACTCAAAAAAAAAATTCGTCATTTTCATACAAAAGAGTCCCGCCCCGCCCGGCCAGTTTGTATAGGAATGTCGAATTTTTTTTTCGAGTTCCCAGCATTGTTCCCATAGGAAAAGTTGTTCATTTTAATGGTCTGAGTCACCCCTTTAAGGGTCCAAGACGATAAAAAATTCACCGTGTATATTTGCAGGCAAACTCATGCCTTGAGTTCATTCAAATGACGATAACTTTTTTTTTATTGAACCGATTTTGATGAAACAAACTTTAGATGTTTTGCTGAGTTAAAACAAAGCAATTGGTGAAAGTTTGAAGTAAATCGGTTCAGTATTTTCGGAGATAATCGTGATCATACATACAGACAGACAGACAGACAGACAAAAAAATTGAAAAAATGTTTTTTGCTTTCTATTATTCTTTTTAAGTGTCCCTCTATCCATTTCAGTCAAAAATTATAAATGTACAGACAAAATATTTTTACTGTTTTATTATATGTATATATGTATTATTATATGTATAGATTATATATTAAAAATATGGGACACGTATTTTTTCTTCTGTCCAGTAAACAAAATGATTAAGATAAAGCACGTCAAAGTTCACGAGTAAGGGCCTCGTGAACTTTGTGACGTCACAGTTTGCTAAAAAGTAAAGCAAACTGTGACGTCACATGGAAGTTTAACGGGCTATATCCAGGCTATATCTTTATACTTTAGTTTAATTCAAAATAGAAAACAATATGTCCAATATTTTTTGATTATCTAACTGACAGAATTATTATATTTTTTTAGGAAACTATCCTGCACCAGACAAATATTTGGTAGCCAGCCCCAGTCAGTGTAGCCTGGGGCTGGCTACAGTTAGAGAGGGGAACAATACTCATTTGCACGGCCAGTCGTTACATATAAGGCACCTCTTGTATTCCTATACAAGAGGTACCTTATTAGCTAACGATACATGATACTCCTGCATCATGACTACGTTTGGCCAAGCATTAAGTGCTTAGAGCCCCACGTGGTTTAATCCTGCAATCATTATTACAAATTCCTGAAATATGTGCAGCAACTGCAAAATTTTAGAATTAGTGATGTAGAAGATAGGGGAATGGTATTTATTTGTCAATTTCTTTTAGTAATATTATTAAATGTATTTGTCTTGATTTTACTGTACAAAGAATTTTTGTTGTGACAGACGGACAGGCGTATTGTCACTAGATCGTACGGAACTGTAAGAAACTATTATTATATTTCTTAAATTATTTATTTAAGCACTGATCAACAAAATTTTCTACTTGGTATAATAAATAAAGATCGTAGCAAGGGGTCGTAGCAATTGCAACGACGTGTGCGATAGGGTTTTCATTAGTAAATTGTACATGTCTTAAATTCCAAATTGTGTGTGTTATTATGGACCGTCATTAGATTTTGTTTTTGCCTTTCTTTTTTTTTTTCTTTATCTCCGAACATCCTTCATTATCTGATTACTTTAGCAACCCCAATGAAACTATTTTCATGCTTTAGTATTCTAATTAGGACACGCTATTGCGTGTCTTAGTCATTTGCTCGGTCGCTTAGTGACTTGTGTTCTGTTCTCTAGTAACCTAACCTAATCTATCCTCTGTTGCGGAGTTGTTATTGTATATCGGGTGCTTCGCTCTAATTTAGGGATGCTTGCTCGCTCCTCTTTTGGTCAAGTGATCTAACCAACCTAACAAACCCACCGTAGAGCCCCCTTGTTGCCTCCTCCTCTTTTGCCTTCTTTCCAATTAACCTAAATGTTAAAAACAAGATACTTATTTGAGTCCAATGAAATAAAGAAAAAAATCTTTATAAGCAAAAGAAAAAAATAAACGTAAATCAACAACTTTTTAAAATGACACAACTCCGCGACTTTGAACAAACTAGACTAACTTACAAATTACTACTACAAACTAACTAACAAATTAGAATAACTTAGCAGCTATTCTGAATCCGAACCAAAACGAATTAAGTACTAATTATTAAGTACTTTCTAATCAATCAGCGTGCAATGTCCTAATATTATATTCTATAATTATATATTCTAAATGGGTCTTTTTAGTTGTTTGTAACTGCAATGGGTTCAATTTGAGCAGTTTGAAAGTTCAATCGATCTAATCAACACCTGGCGACAGCCAATCCCTTTCGTTGTGGAGAAGGTTAATTGTTAATTAATTACCAAAGTGTCAAGTAATTTACGCACCCAGCTTGTGTCAGAAAGTTTCACAAAATCAGTTGGAAGATGTGTCACATAAATCAAAGATTACATTATTATAAGTAATGAATTGATTTAGATCGGCTATAAAATTTAATATTTGCTCTTTTAGTTTTCGTGTATGAAAGGGTTTGCGCTATACCTAATAATAATAATTAGGGGTAAGCAACAAGTGGTCTAGTAACAATTACGGACATACATAGACAGACAGAAACGACAATAAAGACCCACCGCTACCAGCAAGATGTCTACGTTACTGCGTGCAGTCCATCGAGCTAGCATCGGTGAGTCCCACGGGTCTAACAAGGCGCGCAGGATGGTGTTGGGGCCGGCTCTCTTACTCACCGGAAGAAACATAGAAGCGGTAAAGCTTCTACTCAAACGTCGGTTTTCTGTGAGAGTGTGGTACTTCCCCAGACGAGCAAACTCATTCATGTTACTAGCAAAAATGCAGTTTGCCGGTAGCGTGGCTCTACCATACCTAACAAAATAAATATGAAAATAAATGTTTATGCTGAGTCTGTTACATATAAACCCATTTATTTTCATGTCAATAGGACTGTCTAGATATGTTATGTAAGCGATACAACATATAAAATTTATTGCGTGCCAGAATCTCAAAATCGCATTTTAAAATACATTACAAGTGATTCAATATTACAAGTGAGTACAATAGTACAAATGATTTAAAAATACAAACTCATTTATATATTACCTAATACCTATTATTTTAAACAAATATCCAAAATCTTGTTTTTCTTCATGCTATTAAATATCATATTTTATTTACCGATGAAATTACTTTCCTATTTTGAGGTACAATATTTCCCACACTTATTTCCCACTTTTTTTAAAATGGTTTGTCATGTGGTTACACAAAACAAAAAGAACACTGTTAAGTTATACTTACCTTATATTTGTACTGCCGTTCTTTGCGCTATGCGCATTAACAAAAAATTATATTGTCATTGTCAAAGATTTAGTTTTTTCAGTTTAAGTGAAAATAAAAGTTCATTTTCATGCCTTTGTTTGATTTGGTGGAATTGTTAATGGTCGTGGCTTTCTGTATGTATTCATCGGCCTTCAACTTTCACTTTCCGGAAAAATTTAATTATCTGTAGAATCCGCGAACCGCGAATACGTTTTCTGCTCACTGTTGTCAGTTTTCCGCCATTTATTTTCAAAGAAAAATATTTTCACTTGTGATGAAAAACATTCTGTATTTCACAGGCGGTATAGACATTACAAAACTCGGACTACATAAAGCACTCAGCTTCGCCTCGTGCTTGTTAGTAGTCACTCGTCTGTTAGTCTTCTTTACCGCTCTTCCTTCACAATGTACTCTACCTACACAATGTAAATGTGCGATCCCATTACACGTCCTCGAGACCAATTATTTTTCTATTCATTCTCCTTATATTAATTAATTTTTCTCCAATCAGCTTGCACGATAAAACGAATAGAATAAATCGAGTAGTATTTGGACATGAACGGTTCCGAGTCACAAAACAATATTTAACTAGGAAATATGCCAATAAAATACGTTGTATGCAGGCATTTTATTTTATTTTATTATTATTATTATATGTAGTTATACCGACAACAAAAAATAAAAATGATTGAAAAATTTAAGTCTTTATTATTACGGCTCCAAAGATACAGCCCTATGACAGACGAACAGGTAGACAGCGGAGTCTGAGTATAGGGTCCCGTTTGCATCCTTTGGGTATGGAACACCAAAAAAGATGCAAATATTGTGCATTAATCCAAGTTCTACCTGTCATACAAGGTGCCGTCGTTCGTGGCTGAAAAACTTACAGATTGAACTTCCCTATTATCAGCAACCAAGCATCTTTCCTGGTTGCGTCATCAGCAGCTATGCGGCGGAGCACAGGGTCAGCTACTATAGCAGTATTCATCATGAATAAAATGATTTGGATCATGGCCTGCTGCTTGCTTGACGCCAAATGCTCTTTGGGTAGCTCCAGAACCGCTGAAAAAAGTAAAACAATTATTTTTCAATTTATCAAAGTGCTATCTTTTGTCATACGGGGTAAATAAAACGATGTGCGCGTTTGTATGTTGATGCAGCAGTGGAAGCTTAAATAGTTGGGTCGAATCAGAACAGATGGCGCTGTTATGATGTTTTGGTCACACTATTACAGATGGCGCTGGCTGCTGTCATGTTTGGTTGCTAAATAAGGGTTCTAGCATTGCAGTGTATGGCAAATATTTCAGAGTCAATTTTGTAGATGTCTATAGATGTTCTGTGTTGTTGATACATACAAAAAGTGTTTTACAAGCTTTTATTATAGACCGTGTTTTCCCAACGCGATTTTCTGATGTATAAAATAGTGTTTGGGGGACTATAATATATGTATAGATGGGCACTTTATTGGTGAACATAAATATATAATTTATTATAACTGGTTAAAAAGTAGGAGTTACGGAATTTTGAAAAGTTTAAAAGGTTGAAAATTTGTTTAAAAAAATGTTGGACTTATTGTGTTAAAATTCTTTATTAGAACGATAAAATTAGAGCATTCTAAGCAGTTTGGATTCATTTCTGTACCGGTTTCAGGATGCACTTGACCACTGGGTCACGGCTGACTGCCACATATAAAACTTCATATCTTGAGAAAGCTTCGTAAGAAATTGGAAAGAAAGGGTTTAAATTACTGTATGAAGGGAGTCCTAACTCCCGAATATGTTTTCATTACACTACAAGTACATACATTTTAGACATATGACAAACAGGCTGTTGTGACTAAGTTAGGGCAAATGCTTCCTAAACCGGGAGAGAAATCTGTCTAAACTGCTCAGAATAATACTGCCAATCGAGCTTATAAAGAATTTTACAACAACTTATTAAATGAACTCCTACAATTTATTTAAACCAATTTTGAACTTTTCTAAATTCCATAACTCCTATGCGCTTTTTAACCAGATGTAAGAAATTGGATATTAATAGATACTATCTTATACATCAGAAAATCGCGTTGGGACAACGGTATATGAGACTTGTTAAAACCATGGTACTATAGGGCTAGCTAGAAGTAAAGTAATTAGTGAAATGATTGAGATTTCAGCGCGCCGATGTAACTGCGGTGTTTGAAGGATGCAGTTACATAGCGCAGAGGATTGCCATCACGAACATAATCATCCTTATCATTTCAGCCGTAAAAAGTTCTCTGGTGGAGAAAGGTCTCTCCCAATTCTTCGTTCCATGGGAGGAAATTGCTATTCTCGCTACGCTTGGCAGGCGGGTTGGCGAGCGCAGTTTTTTGGATTCATCTGCTTCCGACGCTGCTGCCCATCGGAAGCATTTATAAGATAGGGAAGGATAGAAATTTGTTGGGTTTGGATATAGAATGAAAGTATTGGGATACTACTCATCATCATCATTTCGTGTAGGTATCACGGTCAATCGACCATGCACACCCTGGTGCCAGAGTTCTTCAGAACCGCCTCTCAGCCTCTGACGTGGTTCTTTTAACAATTACCAGATGGCAGCCGGGACCAACGGCTTAACGTGCCTTCCGAAGCACGAAATCATCTTTATTATCAGACAATCAGGTGATTCAAGTCTGCAATGTCCTAACCAAATTGGAAACAACTAAATAAAGTATGCTTCCCGTAGGAATCAAACCTACGACCCCCGGGTCTACAGGCAAACGCCTTAACCACTGGACCACGGAGGCAGCAGCACAGGGGAGGGATACTATTTACTCGAATGGATGGGAGAAAAGCAAGTAGTAGCTCGGGAGGCCGGGATCGCGTACCCGATGTGCTACCTGCAACTACCTGACAGGCAGTTGATTGTGTGTGACCCCTTGACCATATGGTTATCAAGGTTGGGGTAATGTTGCCAGCCTTCTTCATGGCGATGTGCTGGAATCTCTTTTTAGGGTTCCATACCGAAAGGGTACCAAATGGAACTTTTTTACTAAGCCTCCGATGTCCGTCCGTCCATCACTGGGCTGTATCTAATGCACCGTATAAGGTAAACAGCAAATAATAAAAAGAGGGTTCAATACAACGGGGTCTTTCGGCGTTTTTCTCAATTCTGTCAAAGTTGCTGCTTATTTATTACTGAAATAGTGTTCGTGCTGGAAAGAGTAAGTTAACTTCATACATCAGGGGCCATATAATAAACGTGGATTTGTAGTTAAATTGTACGGTGGTGCGGAACCCTTGGTGTGTGTACTAATTTGATATGTAGACTTCTTAATGCTTAACAGCTTAGTAACAAAAATAGTTTTAAGACCTAATGTATAAGATAAATGTACTGTATGCTATTTATTAATTGAGTGAATATGATAAAAATATAGTATGAATTCGCTCGTACTTACAACCTTTTAAAGTTGTAACAAAAATGTTTTTCTTGGAGATCGTAAAAAAATCTCCAAATATGTGTAACTATGTTACCAATAAAAAACAGGCGAAAAAAATTTTACTAGATCATGATGATAATTGTTACCCAAGCATCGATAGTTATTACATATCTTACGGCTGAAATTATAGATAATTCGGGAGCGCAGAAATCAGCTTAAATACGTCAACCGGACACCGGTGCCACTAATTAAACTTCATACGAAAAATATTTGCAATAAGTAATCTCTTTTTATAAGTAATTAACTTACAATGAAGTAAGTACATTTATTAACGAGACACATCCATACTCGTGATTAAACCATAGTCAGCATCCCCAAAGAAGCTGCCGCCAAATAAACTGCTACCTTTCCTTCACATTTGAAGGTTATTTGCGAAACGTTGATTATAGTTTATTCAAACGTTCAGACCACATTATAATTATGCGCTACTAGGCATTTGACCCATCTCCGGTCGAGCGTATAAAAAATTGAACATTGTACAATGATTTAAATGCTTTGCGTTCACAATTTAATAGTTTACAGCTATTAGGATAATTTATAGCCGTTTAATACTGCCGAACCTGTGGAGATTTGATTATTGATGTAATATTTTTTGTGAGTCGAGACGCCACGTATCGCGTGTCGCGTGCTCCCGCGTCGTTTTTTCGGTTTCTGTTTGGGGTGCCTACAAAAAATACCATAACTGGCCAGTGACTACCGGAATATAATTTTTGACAATTTCATAAATTATACAGCCTATCAGTTAATAATGGGTAGCTACGGGCATGTTTTATTGTTGCCATGACTTCGAGTATGGGCAACAAGATTTAAGCTGCCCATTAAACTATTAAGTGCTTATTACGGAGCGAACTGTTTGCGTCTTATTAGGTAGCCAGTAATCATTCCAGTTACTGTGTATTGTATTGGTTGCACTATCGTTGGACATGGTAATTGACAAAGCAATCATTTCGTGACTTAACAAATCAGAAGTCATTTTACGAGGTTACAGGAAATCCTTTATCGTCAATGAAATGGGTTCCTAACTATGATCTTCGTTTCCTTGATTTTTTTCTACCATTACACTCCTTTGGTAATCCTAACTAATATTATAAATGCGAACGTGAGTTTGTTTGTTTGTTAAGTGAAAGTAAGAATTTTTCAAGCTTACTACACATCGCTGTACATGTGCTCACTGTGGGCGAACTATTCGCAAAGAAGCTATAGCGCTCTTCGTGTCCAATTTAATAATGCTTTCCGAGCAGTGTTGGGGCTGCCCCGCTTCTGCAGCGCATCTGGTATGTTTGCGACCGCGCGGACAGACTGTTTTTACACTAGCATGAGGGCTAGCGCCAACACTGTTCTGGCGATGATCGCATCTAGACTGGACTGCCCTTATATCCGGCATTGCTGTGACAGACAAGTCACATACAGTGCCGGGTATAGCGGCAGGAACTGAATTGTATATATATTATTTATTGACTTTCATTATTTATTATAATAATAATAATAATAAACTTTACAAAGGTGCGTCTTATATCTAGTTAAGTTTCTAAATTTTAAGTTTAAAGTACATATTTTGTTATTAAGACTTGTTCACCCTTGTTTGGAGACTAGTTCCTGAAATAGGTTCCTATAGGAACCTGTGCTACAGGTAACTAGGCCCCACCCTCGGATCACGTCGTCTTGAGGTTTTGAATTTGAGTCAAAGCTTACACTTCGGGAGCTATTTAGAAACACTTATTGCTAACTAATGTAGTAAATCTAAATCTAATCTAAATCTAATGATGGAAAGCACAGTTGGGTAGGTAAGTGGTGTATTAGTGAGCTTTAATGTCAGTGAGAGAAGTGAGTGAGTGGGAGGTAAGTGGGTTGGGTGTGGTTGTGTGGAGGATGGAAGTGAGTTTATGTATGCCGTGTGTGTGTGTGTGTCGAGTGAAAGAACTAGGCATGTCGAGCGTACACATAGGGGGGTAGAGGCAGTAGAGGGCGACACTGGTGAGGTGACGACTACAGATATGTAGGTTAGCGAGTCGCTTCCTGTGAGTTTTTTTACTAAGTCGGCTAAGTGGATTGGTAAGTAGTAGGTAGGGTAAGTAGATTGGTAAGTAGTAAGTAGGGTAAGTAGAGTCAGGTTGTATTAGTACGGTCCATTTGAGTTGGTATAGGGGAGGGGGCAGGTCCACAAGTAGGGGAAGGCTAGGTCATAGAGAGGGTTCGAGGCAACCCCGCAGACAATCGAGTAAACAAGAGTGTTTTATATTATGGGTGTAAGTAGGTCTTCCGTATTGATATAGTTGAGGGTTTTGAGATATTTGGCGACTGTTGTTTTGCATGAAAATTTATGGAGGGGGTAGATATTAAGTTTTTTATTCAGATTATTGTATAGATACGGTCCAAGGTAACAGTAGAAGTGTTTGGAGGTTGTTGTTCTTAGTCGACGGTAGGGACATATGGCTTTCCTTCTACGACCGTTCGATACAAGCCTTGGGTCAAATTTGAGCTGAGAGTGCTGCTTTATAATGGTGTACAGCACGAAAAGCTGTCTAACAGTGAGCATGTCCCAATACTTATATAGTTCGGCCGTCGGATAGCGAAAAGGTAGGCCTGCCGCAACTTTGAGAATTGCTCGTTGAGCTCTTTCCACTTCAATGAGATTGGTTTTTGCGGTGCCTCCCCAGGATGTGATGCAATAAATCACAAGTGACTGGCATAAAGCATTATATACCGTCTTGATTACTTGTCGGCCAGCGGCGTGTCTTAGGGTTTTGAATATGTATATAAGCTTTCTAAGTCTCGATGCTAGGGATTCTGCGTGGGGTGCAAAAGAAAGTGTTTGGTCCATTATGACACCTAGGTATTTAAGACTCGTTGTTCTTTGAAGAGGAGGGCATGAGCAGTTTGAGTGATTTTGGGAGCAAGTGTGAGCCAATATATTTAAGTTGTAGGGGGGTAAGTAGTTTGATTTTAGAGCGAAGGGGATATATTTAGTTTTATCGATATTTAAAGTGAGTATGTTGTCTGTTAGCCATCCTTTCACTATTTTGAAGCCTTCTTGAGCTATGGAGAAGGTATCTTCCCAGGTATCACCAGCAAAGAAAAGTGCGGTATCATCAGCAAACGTGAAGATTTTTCCATTGGGGAGGTCGAGCCGGCAGAGGGAGTCTATGTATATAAGGAAGAGGGTAGGAGAGACTATGCTGCCTTGTGGCACCCCAAATGTAAGGGGAGTGTCGTCACTAGTCCACTCTCCTATTCTGGTACTTTGTGTTCTGTGGCTTAGGAAGTCAGTAAAAAGTTTGAGGGGTATGCCCCTGACTCCTATGTTTTCAAGTTTAACCAGAAGATGGGGAATGGAAACTGTGTCGAAGGCCTTCGTGAAGTCTAGGAAGAGGGTAACGCACTTCTTTTTGTCATCTAAAGAGGTAATGATTGTATGAACCAGGTCATGGACGGCATCGCTGGTGGACTTTCCGGCACGAAAGCCGTATTGAGTTGTAGCTAGGAGGTTATTTGATTCTAGGTAGTGGGTTAGTCTATCATTCATTATTCGCTCCAGGATTTTGGATAAAGCCGGCAGTATGGAGATAGGTCTAAAATTGTCAACTCGGTCTCTATCGCCATTTTTGTGGATAGGTTTAATAAGGGCCCTTTTAAAAGCTGTGGGGAAAACACCTTGTGATATTGATTGGTTGCAGATGTGAGTGATTGGATTTGTGAGCAGTTGTGCATATCTCTTAATGAGCTTTGTTGAGATTTGATCCAGGCCCACGGCACACCTCTCTTTTAGTCCCAGAATTATATTGTAAACATCTTCTTCCAGTACAGGGCTCATTTGAAGACTGTGAAGGGAGGTGTGGGACTGTTGTGCGTGGGTATTCGGAGCATTGGCGTTGGGTGATATCTTGCCGGCAAGGTTTTTACCCACATCTGCAAAGTATCTGTTTACGGTGTTTATACTGCCCTTGGGGTCACTGTTTGAGATAAGAGACAGTGAGTGGTCATTATTAATAATGTATTATTGTTATTTTTATATGTATTAGTTAGTAATTTGAAATGTATATGGGTCTTACTTAAGTTACCTGAAATAAATTTAATTTAATTAAAATTAAAAAGAAAAGTTACGCTTTCACGTTGTAATTACTGAACCGATCATCATGAAATTTTGCATACACGTTATCTGGGGTACGGAGAAGGACATAGGGTACATTTTATCCCAGGAAAAAGTACTGTTCCCGAGGGATCGATATTGACGCGGGCGGAGCCGCGGGCGAATGCTAGTACTTTATAAAATCTGAAAGTATTTGATTGTGTGTCCTGGCCTGGCATACAAAGTCTCCGGGGGTGGGGCGTAAGCAGGCGGAAGGGGAGGAGCAAGATAAAATTTAGGCTTTCAAAACGAAATTAATAAACGTCATTAATTCATTTACTTAATTAGGTGTATTCAGCCATTGCAAAGCGATATAGAATCATCGTTGGGAGAGTAAGTAGTAACATATGTATATTTTATGCTTAAGTATATCTCTCAGGGTTGGTAATTGATATAAAATTATATCTTAACGTAGAAACTTATGGATCCGTAGAATATATATTTATTTTACTTAATAATTATGAACCCAATGAGTACAAAAAACTAATTTTATAATTTGTAATGTAATGTAATGCCTTGGCCAGTAAAATATCTTGAGTTTTTTGTGACTTTCGCCGTTAATAAGTAGAGATCACTTCTTAGTTACACAATTTTTTTTATTTATTTTATTTATGGTGCCCTAATAACAAATATTGGATAGTACAGTCAGCCAAGGAGATATCTGACCCCCCTACAACAGCGCCATTTTTCGCAAACTAAAGAACCATCCGAGGTTTAAACCCAAAGATAAAAATATACAAGTGTAATATCCTTTGCGACTAGTGCCATCTATTGAATTGTGAATGAACAAATAAGGTTAATAAGCAGAAATCTAATACCCTTGATGACTTATGCCATCTATTCGATTTTTGATAAATAAAACAAGCCCTAGCATACGATACGCTTATTTCAAAGATACTTCAATAGTTAGATGTGGCGCAAGTGGTAGGCACTACGGTTTAATAGTTAGTGTGTTTATGAGGGAACAGGTTCAAATCCTCCAAAGCTTTTTATTTTTTACAAATATCACCAACTTCGTATTGTGATGTTGGTGTAATTTTGGTTGTTTTAACATAATGTTACCGAGCTAATTACTGTTAATAAAAAGCATTTTAAATTTTTAATTACTTTATTACATAAAATAAATTTAACAGTGAAATAAATACCTGCCTACTTAATTCAAACTATGATTAATCTTCTGTAGAGAGAACCAACATGTTACTTAATAAGTAACAATTTACATCTCTCAACTTTTTTTTAATCATAGTATTATATTTTTTTAAATGTGTAGGGTCAAATAGTGCTATGTGAATAACTTTGCTTCGATAATAGTATAAGAATGAATATGTAAACCTATGGCATTAAATGAATTTTAATATGGGAGAGGGGGGCGACCCCCATTTTGAAGCTTTTGTTCAAGTCTATTTGTCATTTCACTTACCATGTTAGAGCAGATCACATATCACTTTATTTATTAATTTAGTATAACCTCTTTGTCTAAATTGATTTAAGTTCAAACTTTACTCGTGTCTCGTGTCCCAGTTAAGCACTATTTGACCCTACAATCTGGGATTTTAATTGGTCACTCAATAACAGTTAGATCACAGAACAATTATCTTAAATAAAATATATTCTACATTGCACACTGTTGGAAACACCACATCTCATAAAATTTCCAAGTATTTTTCTTTATTCATCCGGCCGCCGCTTTCTACCAGCTCCCCTGGGCCCATTGAAGACATCTGTCCCCAATAACCTGCAAAACAATAATACGATCAGTTACCTAATAATCTACACTGCGTAATACACTAGGTATTAAATATTATTATTATTTTACTTAACTATTTAATGAATATTTTTACCTAATGTTATCCTGCCACTGTTCTCAAAGGCAAATTATTTTGATGGCTATACGCTGGCCATGTCTTCTCCGCAATATTTTTCTGCCATCATCATCAGACTTAAAACTTTTTTCATCAGAATAAAATACGATCTCGTTCTTGTTGAATGTTTCCTCACTGTTTCAATTGATATATTATATGTTACGCCAGTTGACCGAGTCTTCTTAAATCTCCGAATCCACTAACGGACGGTGTTTCTCTGTAAGAGATATATTTATCTTAGACATTTATCACAAACCCTATGTTTTACGGAACAAAAAATAGTGTGACAATTAAGTAAGTATATTAAATACTTATAATTTCTACTTACCGCGATACCTAACTCTCTAGATATAGATACTTTAAATACTGTGGTTGTCTTCACAATACACTATTAGCTTTCACAAAATCTGCTATATAACGTGAAACGGGATGCCTAATAACTGGTGGGGTTTTGGATCACTACACAGTAATCGCAGTATCTTCAATGTAATTGTGACGCGAGTGAACAATATTTTTGTTTAGTTGGTATCAGGTATAAATAAATCTGATAGATTACCCTCAATTTATTTGTTAAAGCAATGCGTTGCAGTTGGTGACAATGATGTCATAGCAGTAGAAATAGATAGCCAATTTCGCCCGAGACGTCATATCGTCGGTTGGCGTATTGAGATGAGCGCTAGCTTCTCAAGTCGTAGGTCCATGGTTCGAATCGAACTTTACGTAGGATTGTTTTTGATTCTTTCTTGTTCTTACCATTGATGATTACTTGAATTATTAGCTGAGATTATGAGAAATACAAAATTTGCAACTGAGCAGGTTATCAGAAACAAGTTTATACTAGCAGTTGTCTGTCTACTTGCCAAAAATCACGGTAGGAGGCGCTTCACAGCAAAGTGTGAATTTACGTTTTAAAAGTCAGGGGGTCAGGTATCTGCTTGGCCGTGTACAAACCCGCACCCAGTACTGTGGTATCGTTGGAGAAATTGGACGGTCGCGGCGCCGTTCCTCGTGTAGTCGGCTCATGAATACTTTTTTTTCAATAAATTGTTTCCATTACTATTAAACGAGAAATTCTTGTATATAGCAATATATCCTTAGAAGCCGTTTCAGATAGTATTTGATTGTGTGTCCTGGCCTGGCATACAAAGTCTCCGGGGGTGGGGCGTAAGTAGGCGGAAGGGGATGAGCAAGATCAAATTTAGGCTTTCAAAACGAAATTAATAAACGTCATTAATTCATTTACTTAATTAGGTGTATTCAGCCATTGCAAAGCGATATAGAATAATCGTTGGGAGAGTAAGTAGTAACATATGTATATTTTATGCTTAAGTATATCTCTCAGGGTTGGTAATTGATATAAAATTATATCTTAACGTAGAAACTTATGGATCCGTAGAATATATATTTATTTTTCTTAATAATTATGAACTCAACGAGTACAAATAACGAATTTTATAATTTGTAATGTAATGTAATGCCTTGGCCAGTAAAATATCTTGAGTTTTTTGTGACTTTCGCCGTTAATAAGTAGAGATCACTACTTAGTTACACAACTTTTTTTTATTTATTTTATTTATGGTGCCCTAATAACAAATATTGTATAGTACAAACCCGCACCCAGTACTGTGGTATCGTTGGAGAAATTGGACGGTCGCGGCGCGGTTCCTCGAGTAGTCGGCTCATGAATACTTTTTTTAAATAAATTGTTTCCATTACTATTAAACGAGAAATTCTTGTATATAGCAATATATCCTTAGAATCTCGGAAACGGCTTCTGCGATTTCGATGAAAATTAGTGCGTGACCCCAGAAGCACTACCTAACATTCATCAAAACCTCTTTCGCGGGTGAAAAATTAATTAGCTTGAACTCATCCCTGGAGAACTTCTTCGAGCGGAGCTAGGTCAATCAGATACTAACTTCAACACAAGCAAAAATTTTATAGTTCAAGTACCATTTCTGCACTCTGTACTGTGGTATCTTTGGAGAAATGGGACAGCCGCGTCGCGGTTACTCGTGTAATCTGTAAATAAAGATGTAATATTATTTGCAATGAATATATTAAATATATGTAAAAATACACAGTATCAACCCTGCCCTGCGCCCTGTGCTGTGGTATCGGTAGAGAAATTGCGCGGTCGCGCGCGCCTCGTCTGCACCGCGAAACTTGACGCGCGCGGTTCCTGGTGCTGTCTGCTCTTTAAGCTCTTACATGACATCCACGTAATAAAGATTTCAAATTTCACCGCCACTACTTTAACATTTTGCCGTTTGATCGGCTCTTTTACACACATTTATTAGCATTCGACTCGATGTAGCATAGCAAATACCGAATATTTCCATTAACAGACGTTTTATGATAGTCCATGTTATGGTCATTTTTATTTTAAAATATCGGCTAAATAATCACAGCGTAAAACATTTTTAAATTTATCTTTGTTTATTGGTGCATATGTCTATTGAACTATACTTGTATTTATAGTTTTTCTTAAATTATTACAAATGAAAGGATTGCATTTAAAAAAAGAAACAATTATTTGTTGGTATGTGTTTTAGTTATTTTATAAACTAAATGCAAATGATAAATTCCACGAAGCAAAAATAATCGAAGTCGAAGAAAAGGTAGAAAATGTGAAATTCGATAATCTGTTGCGTGCCGTATGGTCATTAAGTAAGTTAATCCTTAAGGTTAATATGGATCGTGATCTTTTGCTACGTAAATATTGAGTAAGCAGTCAAAATAAATTGGGGCCAGGTCACACTGCATGACTTTCCGGATTTATATTAGTCGTGGTTTAGATCAAAAGGGTACAGGTAACTTTGTACAATATAAAGAATTTTGATAAATTTAAAAATACATACTTACAGCTTTTGTTATTGGATTTACAAAGCAGGAAACTTTGCAGTCTAGAGGTAAAGCTAAAATCCGATCTTCAAATAATTGATATGTAGCAGGATTGAAATTGAAATGTTCAGGCAATCTTTGCGTAGTAGGTAGTCGTGTGAATTAATCTTCTCTCCTAGCGCTGGCATCCATCGGGGCGATGCGATCACGTTACCAGGCGCCCGTCGCGCCCAGTAGCGATGCCTGACTCAAGACTTTTTTGTCTCTTCTCTGACAGATCGAATTAAAATAAACGCTTCGATAAGGCGTCCTATAACATTATCATCCTGTATTTGGTTACGTGAGCGAGTGACGGCAGTGGGAACGCGGTAGGTGGGAGCGATCCTTATGATGATCTATTTTTTGTGAAATTCCAATTAGGACGATATTTGTAGATTAATAGCTTTGATTGTTCTCTAAACTATTTGAACCTAAGGAATGAAAATGTGTATTACACAGTTCGGTCATAGTTCGGTCTTCAGTTGAAATATATTGACGAATCTATCCAATGAAACGAGTTAAATAACAACGTATATGTTACTATTTGTTATGTACCAATAGAGTATCTATATGTAATGCTACTCTACATATAATGATAGACATCTGTCTATCGTTATATAGATACTCTTGGTTAAACTAAGTATCTAAACTGCCTTTCAAAGTATTATGAATAGCAAAAGAATCTATTAATGTTGTAGAAACTATACTTCAATTTATTAAGTACTGTTAGATACATCGGTATATACAATATACCCTACCTTTATTTGTTGTAGTGTGAAGGTAACGGGGCGAGTAAAGACAATAGTTGGGTAACATAGTTAGTCAAGCGTGGTCGCTACTGAATTCAACGAAAAAGGCTCGCCTTTTTTCTAACCAACCGTTACCAATTGCCAGATGGCTTATTTTTTGTTTCGATACATCCATAATAATAGTTTGACACGTATACATATGTTTCATTGAAAATTTAAAAATTCGAAGAATTTCTCTGGTAAAATACTGTGTCATCTTATTTATTATGAAACTTATAATGGACCAAAATCATCTATATATTTTTACAGTATGCATACCTTCTACTTCTTCTTCTTTATCTTTTCTCACTATTATGTGGGGTCGGAACAGCATGTCAGCATAGAATATTTGTTTTCCAAATGGTAGCTAATATTCTATTTTTACAATTTTTTACTAAATGTTGAATTAGGCATTTGTCTCCCATCACACCTGATGGTAAGTGACGATGAAGACGAGGATGTTACATGCCTATCCAAGAGATACCCATTTATTCTACTTTTGAATGTCCCGGGACTGTACTTGTCTGGGAATATAGACGCAGGCAGTTCATTCCACACCTTAGCTAACCGAACCAAAAAGAAACTGTCAAAGCGTTTTGTTCGACTCTTTGTTATTCCAACGATAAAAGGGTGAAATTTCTGTCTGCGCCTCGTAGTCCGATGGAGGAATGGTGAGGGTTCAACTAGCTCATTCTATTTTGTTTACCCACTTACATGATTCTTAACATTGTGTTATATCTAGTCACTATTACCGCAAAATACAAAACCAAGGTATTAGCAGTTACCCAATTATGAAGTTATAGCTACTTACCTTGTCGTTAATAGGTATAATACAAAAGTAAAATACACGTTGAACATTGAAAATATTAAAACAAAAGCAAATTCATCTTAATCGTACCGAATACTCAAGCGGAGGCAGAGCGATATCCACCTTATCGAGTTACCTAGGCTACTGGGCATCTTTCTTATTTATATGGAGAAACATCTTTTGCCATACGAAACTCAAGCAAATATAAGCCTTAGAACACTTGAAATTCGGTGGGTTATTTGTTGTGATGTTAGGGTTACATAAGACTAACGTTAGTTTCGAAATAATAGTCGCTTCGGTGATTTTATGGAAACATGATATCGTGTTGGCCTCTCACAAAAAGAATAAAGCAAAACCTGACCGAAATTGTTTTAATCTTCGGAAGCCGCACGGCATTCAGCTCATTTTATAATTACATTACATCTTGATTGCGTAATCGTGAAAGAATGATATAAACACGTTGTCATTATCTAATATAATCTACAACATATTTACATTTAAGTTATATTTAAAATTTGGTGATATTTACATTGTAGAGTACCCATTGCTTACCCATTCATTTGAGTTGCTATGACTGCTTCATACAAGCAACTTAATTTCGAAATATTTGAATTGAAAAATCTACTTTTAAAAATTTCAGAAAAAATTACTTCAACTACTGAAGCGAATCGGATAACATTTGAATGGGACCAATAGTTTTCCCGGTAAGTTTAGGCGTCTTTGAGTAACCGGGGAAAATATACAAAAAAAAATCTGACGAATATACCACCTCCTCTTTTTTTAAGTCGGTTAAATGTCTGTAAGCATGAATATTTTCTTAATACAAATAAAAATGATGATGAGAAGGATAAAATCATATTATCTTATCTTATACCTTTAAACAAGCAATTCTTGTATATTTTTTTATATGTATGTATGTATATAAATTTATTTCTATGATCTCGGAAACGGCTCTAACGATTTCGCTGAAATTTGGTATATGGGGGGTTTCGGGGGTAAACAATCGATCTAGATAAGTCTTATGTTTGGGAAAACGCGTGTTTTCGAGTTTTCATGCGTTTTTGTTCCTATGAATATGGTCGCTAATTTTGTCCTGCCGTGGTCCAGCGGATTGGCCGCGAAGAAAGTGATGCGGGTTTGAGATAACAATATATATTTCTCATAAATATAGATTATCACCTATATACCACCATATTACAATAACCGAGCGAAGCTCGGTCGCCCAGGTGCTATGCAATATTTTTCGTAATACTAATATCATCATACCCTTACATTATCCCATAATCTATGCATTTTTATGGTACACTTTTCTGAAAAAGTACGAAACTTTTAAGTACCATAGGTTTGGATTTTTTTGGATTTACATAGTAATTTCTATGTACCTATGTCTAGATGTATATCTTTATATTATCTTTCATATAATCGCATACCTTCATAAAGCACCGCTTTTTGCTAGTTTATAGTCAAGTGATGGAAAAAGATAGTAAAGTATTTTATATATTACCCGGCTTAAAAAAGGAGGATGTTATCAATGTTTATTTACCTCAGAGCTTTTTGAACCGATTTAAGAAATTCTTTTTTTCTAGTTGGTCTCATTTAGATTTTATCACAATTGGTTCAGTAGTTTGATTAAAGTCTGTTTTTTATATGAAAGATTATTTACTGTATAATAATATAAAAATGCTATGTAAATCCTATTTATTGATATTTAAGTACACATTTTTTTATCTTCCATGATCGCTGACGTTAAAACAGTGACGTGATACGAAGAGACACCGTACGATTTGTTTGAACTAACTTGCGCATGAAATATCGGTCGTAGTCAGCTACCGATGGTTCGCTGGTCTACCTACCGCCGCTGTCGACCACAGAAAAAACCCGCTGCTCTGTTTTAAGGCTCTCGAATTCCTTTGAGGCAAATACGTATGTGTAATCGCACGTAACGATTTATTTAATTCAGCGCGAGTAAAAACATTGTAACAAAAAATCCTGCTGGTTCTTTTTGTGCTCTATCATTAAAAATACAACAATTTAAGCAACACAATTCTAAGCAATATCGTTAGTTGAGTAAACAGATGCGATTCTATAAAGCATTACGGCTGAGGATGCCAGGAAAAGTCTCCGAAAAGAAAGAGTAGACAAGTATATGGTCAACTGTGGAGGAGACCTAAAAAGCAAGGATATTTCTCACCAAGCAACCAAGGACAGAATATCTAAAGACAATAAGGCCTGATCCATGATAATCTTGGAAAAGGTCATGAGGTATATAAATGGAATGCCGTTCATAGTGATGGTATTCAAAGGGGCACCGGGAATATTCTCAAGTTTAATCATCCGATAAAGCGGTAAAGTCAAAAAAATTGAGTCCGCGGCGCCTACCTGAGGTTTCCGTGAAGCGCGGTTTGCGTGTCAAATACAACCGCGAACATTCACGAAGTGGACTTAAACGGAGCCCCACTAAATGAACCATAGGATACGCCGTTCATTACTGCCCAAAATCACCGCTTTAAATAACCGAAACGCTACATTTCCAAAATAAAACTATGCTAAACGGTAAAAATTGCTACCTTTTTCAAACCTGATCTGTTTTTGTAAATAGCAGCTGTTGAAACCGTTATTTTTACATTCTTTAAGAAAAAGAATAAAATGCGGAAACTTTCCTACCTCCGAGACATGACAAAGTTCACGCCAGACTGTAGCAGCAGGTGACGCAAACAAAGCGGCAATAGATCGAGCAACTTGACATCCTAAGGGCGAAAAACGCTTAATGCTTTTTTTGCAAAGTTTTTGGAAACCACAATAAAACCGCATACCTACTTGTTAAGCGTCTCGTTACAGTATCTTGTGGCGTGCGATTACTTAAAAACTTTTACCAAAAACCCCAATTACACACTTCATTCAAAGGACTTTAGCACACATGGCTTGCTTGCTTAATGATATGTAAAATGCTCACCTCAAAGTAATATATTAATAAAGTCTCGCGTACCAAATATATTTAGGTACTTACCTTAAATTATATAGGGTGTTAAATTGTAAACGGTGAAATTGTGTTGATAGGCATCATACAGTTTTTATTGCGGTTATAAATACATCATGTCCAACAAGACCATAGGCTAATCAAATAGGAATTCAAAGAAACAAAATGATTTAAATCAACCCCCAATTTATATCGATCATAAACTTGTCACTTCTTTCCGATAATGAAGCATCATTAAAGGTTTTTGTGGTCCTTTACAACGGTACAAGCTAACAAATTACACGTTTTGATCACCTGATAGGGCTCTTATATAGTTCAATTACTACCGCAATCGTCTATATTTTATTTAAACAAATATACTCTTAGATCCTGATAAAGAGGTCTCTACTAGCAATATACTGGTTCGAGCTTTTTTAAGATACTAAAAGTAGTTTTAAAATAACTTTATTTTGTAGATTTCAAGTTGATAGATGTGAATTAATTTTAACAGACATTTACAGTAAAATTTATTGATTGACTGTTATAAACATATCCAAAAAGTACATCAGCTCATTTCAAATTTTTCCTTTGAAAACCTGGAGAAATTTAAACCTCAAACAAAATTAAGTTCATCAATGGTTTTTTCACGGAAGTAATGTTTTAGCACAGTATAATGGAAATACGGTAACCTTGACATAATTTTTTTCGTGTGTGTAAATGGCCAATACTGATGTCAGGTTTTTCAAGCTGTCTAAAGGCATCTGATGTAGCTTAATGACTGCCATCAATGATGACAGCCGGAACCAACGGCTTAACGGCCCTTCCGAAGCACGGAGGAGCTATTTTTATGCCACTCGCGGTCACACCGCGTTGGAGACTGCGCCCAGGGTTGCTTAACATGTGTAAGCGCTAATTATGCTCACGTCCACTAAGCCATTAGGCTACTCTTAGTTTAGTTGATATTATTGAATACTATAGTTTTGTTGGAATTTGATAAATTCCATCTACATCATGCACTTGTCCTCTGCAAGGTTGTGTTATGCATGCCTGTCAAGCCCTTAGGAGGATTTTCTCAGGCATTCACGAGGAGAATTTATAATGTTATGCCCACGTCAATACGGGTTATATCTGCCGGCTCACAATGGGGCGAGCAAGTGATGCATCAATTGTGCACCGCGAGGGGCCGCCACTGTGTCCGATACCCGTCACTCCGTTGGGATTGAAATCAGTATAATACATAGGGCGCACTGTAAGTTTCCGGAACTGGCCACCTACATAAACAATATTTAAAAATTTATTGCAACATTTGAAAATAGAACTCTTTGGCTGTAGAATGCAGTTTTCACATTTGACTGTCTTTTGTTTTTACCTTGTGGCGCCATTTAAAAAATTGTGTGTCTGCATTAACATGGATTTAACTCGGGAAAATTTTCGTAGTATGATTTTCTACGATTTTAAGTGTAATTTGACAGCTCAATAGAGCATCGCTCGGCTTGAAACAGCTTTTGGCAATGAAGCACCATGCAAGACAACTGTTTATAGCTGGTTTGCAGAATTCAAGCGTGGTCGTATCAATCTCAGTAACGAATCTCACGATGGTCGGCCGTCCACCGCTGTGACCAACAAAAACATCGATGCTGTGCGCCGTATGATTGAAACAGACAGGCATGTGACCTACCATGAAATTCGCGCATCCTTAGAAATAGGCATGAGTCAAATACAATTAATTCTACACAAACATTTGGGTGTGAGAAAGCTGTGCTCGCGGTGGATCCCACACAACTTGACCGAGGCTCAAAAAACGGACCGCGTCACTTGGTGCAGTGCCATACTTACCAGATTCAACGAAGGTGCGTCAAATTTGGTGTGGGATATAGTAACAGGTGACGAAACATGGATTTATTGCTACGATCCCAAAACAAAGCAGCAATCGAGCGTATGGGTCTTTCAAGATGAGCCGAAACCAACCAAAGTGGCGCGCGTGAAAAGTGCATCTAAGCGGATGATTGCTTCTTTTTTTAATAAAACTGGACACGTGGCTACTGTTGCTTTAGAGAATCGTCGTACAGTGAATAGTGACTGGTACACGACCATTTGTTTGCCGGAAGTTATTGGCGAACTCCGTAAAAATAACCGTAAACGCCGTATCATCCTGCACCACGACAATGCTAGTTCTCACACGGCCAGACAGACAAACGACTTTTTGAAGGCGAAAAATGTAGAACTCATGAGTCATCCTGCATACAGTCCCGACCTGGCACCTTGTGACTTTTTTCTGTTCCCAAAAATTAAGAACCAATTACGCGGTCAACGATTTTCATCACCAGAAGAGGCTGTCGAGGAGTATGAAAAACACGTTTCAGAGGTCACCACAGAGGAGTGGCACAAAAGTTTTCAAAACTGGTTTCATCGAATGAAAAAGTGCATAGACTCCAGGGGAGATTATTTTGAAAAACAATAAATTAATTTTGTACCTTTAATAGTATTTTTTCATATTCATTCCGGAAACTTATAGTGCGCCCCACGTATCGAATTATATAACTTTTTATTTGCTTAATAAAATAAGCATTTCTAATATTCATTATTTAAGCAAAATTTTCAATTACACTTTGATAAACACATACATTTCAATTTATGTTATGTTCATGTGATTAGAAGGACGGAAAGCCATGAAACGAGCCACATGCTGAGGAAGACTTAAGAAGAGATGGATGGACTGTATAAAGGAAAGTATGGAATGGTCAAGTGTGTATCAAAAGACATAGCATCACAAGATATTATTATAACTATGTTGTACCAGAATTGAAACTTAATACTATTAACTGCCCTCCCTTATCTATAATACAATGGTATTTTAGGTAAGGGTTGGTGCAGCTTATGATAAAAATAGTTCCTTGATCCGTAAACATTTTTAGTTCTCTTACAACTTTAATCCAATTGATAAGTCAATTTAAACAAACTGTCATATAGACAAAGATACTATACTACCCAGACGGGCGATAAATATCCTTGTTTATTATACATATAAATGAAAATTGCAATAAAGATCGACAAATTTTTTAAAGGCACATCTCTGAATCTGTAGCATCGCGATGCAATTCGAGGAAGAATGCACCGCACACGTCAGTCCAGCGGCGCGGCGCGACACATGCGCGAAACATCGCCGACACCACTCGATGGTAGATAAAGACCACTTATGACGTGAACCATGCTTTTATTCCAACAAATTGATTTCGAACATACCTAGAGATCGTATCAGCCCCGATCTCGATTCGGTTTACCGTCGGAGGAACAAAGAGGCACTGATATCGTATATAAATTGACACGTAATTTCGACCTCACCGGAGGTTGATCGATAGGACTTCAAATTCGGATATCATGTCGTGTAATGACAGCGTTCGATTTGAAGAGTTACCTCTGCGTGCGGGATGGCAAACTCGTAGACCTCAATATACTTATATAGGCAGATAGTAGCCTAAGATTATAGAGGCAGATAATTTGTGGTGCAAATTCAAACATGATCATTGTTAAAAGATAAAGATGGTCCCCGTACTGTAGATTTTAATTTAACTAGGTACTGCAAAATAAGCTGCGAATAAAAGCAAAAAAGTAAAGTATGGCCAAGTATGGCCCTAGTAGTACAGAGAGGGTCGTGCTCCTGTAGTGGAGACTAAAAAGGACCTGATGATGAAAAGCAAAAAAATTACAAAGATTATAATAACCACTAATTAATTTATAATAGCACTAAGAATAAGCATCTACGAATTGTAAAGACATATTATAGTTTCTTCTAAATATTCGACTATCTATGTCGAAATGTATATAGCAACGAAAGCGTTTAACCGAAATAGTTCTAAAATGAACACGTTCGGCAATTATTACTAGACCATGATCAAGATAACCGATTATTAATCGCCGCTAATTACTGCTGGTGTTAGTTCGACCTTTATCTGGACACCATTACTACGACTGCCGACAAAAAAAGCCACAAAAAGCGTGAAGAAAGGTACATTTTGTTACTCGGTTCCGCTGGTCGCCGTTTCACCTGTTCATTGTTTGCCTGGCGGCTGCTACGGACAAAAGGGTTCAAATATCACAGTTTTTGGGGATAATGGCAGCCGATGCAATAAATCTTATCGGTAATAACTGCACTTGCGGAGGCTTAGATTATCGCCTTAATGTATGGTTTAAGATAAAGCCAGTGATTTATCGGATTCATATCCTTTTGGTGTTACTCAAATATTGTTGATAAATACGTGGTGTAATTTGTGATGTGAAAAGATGGCGATTTATGTAATGTAGTCGATTAAATTAAATAAAACATACAATACATTTAACCAGTCAAAAATCGAAACATTTTACACGCTCATGTTACTATGGTTGATTACTATGTTGTTAGAACTTGTAGCGTGAGAGTGTACTCAAGTTAGTGACTCAGGAAACTCTCAAGATTAGTTGACATAAAACGTTTTTCAGATATTTTTGGTCTATATGTATCTTCCAGAGTAATCTAGTTTATTTTATGACAAAAAGACAATATAAGTACTTAGGTGAAAAAAGGGTAAATTGCATTTTAACATTGATATCTCCAATAAGGAGGCTATTGCGTATTCTGGCTTAGTATTTATCGTCAACTTAGTATGAGAAGTGTCTCCGACGTTGTTTGCATAACTACCGCCTCCCACGTGACCGCGCGAAACGGATGTAAACGTCGGGGCAGGGAGTCGCGTCGATAAATCCCGAGTTCGCCGCCGGCAAGGGTTTTGGGAGCCATCAATCATTGGGTAGAGGAGCGACGTCGCTGGAGGTTTTTGGTCCGCAGATTATTGAATATATGTAGATCCTGCAATTTAAAAAAATATTTGTTTTACGGTCAGTAAACGGAACTGCACAAGGTTCTTAATAACTTTTATGGGACTTCCGAAGATTTGATCAACGTCCAAGAATGGGTAAATAAGAGAAATATAAAAGAGACGCAAATGATTAGTTGTATTAATACATTCATCATCATCACCCACTATCATTCCAGCTGCAAGAAGCCCGCTGAACATAGGTCACAAAGGTCATCATCATGGATAGTTTTGCCATACTCATAATCACGCTTGGCAGATGGGTTGGTAAATGCAGTTTGTTTGGCATAACTCGATTCCAACGCTTCTGTCAACCGAAACAGTAAGCGCGGAAAGGGTAGTTTATTTGGTTGGCGGAACGCGATAAAGTATTTGGGATGCTGTTGGGATGAATTGGGGATAAGTAAGTTGCCGCGGGAGGCCGGGCTCGATGTCATACGTGTAACCACAGTTGATTCATAATACGCAATACACTATTTGCATGTAACGTATTCTCATCTCAACCCGTCAATACCCTATTTATGACAGTTTCCTAGAGACCCGGAGGACATTTTATAATGTTATGCAGTTTTTGAGAGGTAGGGTGTTATGAAATAATCCAACGCATTGTCCAAGTTAGCGTGTTCTTAAAAACATACCAGTATTCGATAATGATACTTAGACCATGTTTGATTACAGCAAAAACTTATTCATATGCCATTTTTCTTGCTCTCAATATGTAACGTACTCTATGCAATATTGTAACGAGTCCTTATTAAAAGCTAAACTGTTGCGGTGGATGTCAGACGCGATCTTTGATACATGATAACTAGAGGCGAAGTCACATTAAATCAGGTTGCTTGCACTCGCACACATAATTCACTTAATTTCACTTACTTACTGGTAAAATTGGCGTAATACCGGCTTATTAGGACGAATAAACATCTTTCATTTCTCGTGTTTTTTGCTTGATGGATGCTTGAGGATGAAAGAGTGCGATCTTTTATTTAGTATTATGGCATTGGAAGCATGTAATAAACCCTGAATGGTTTTCGAGTTGTTAGGAACTTCTAATGTCTCATAAGATGTAAATATGGCTATCGCTATTAGGTACATACCTTGAACATAAATTTTCCAAGATTTCCAAGACAGTAAAAATATTTTGTCTGTACATTTAGAATTTTTGACTGAAATGGATAGAGGGACACTTAAAAAGAATAATAGAGAGCAAAAAAAATTTTTTTGAATTTCTTGTCTGTCTGTATTTATGATCACGATTATCTCCGAAAATACCGAACCGATTCACTTCAAACTTTCACCAATTGCTTTGTTTTAACTCAGCAAAACATTTAAAGTTTGTTTCATCAAAATCGGTTCAATAAAAAAAAGTTATCGTCAATTTAATGAACTCAAGGCATGAGTTTATATCAACGCAACCGAAACTGCTGCGCCTGAAATGAAAACTTGAAATTTGGTACAGGGGGTCTATTAATGACGTGAGTGAGCGCTAAGAAAGGATTATTAGAAATTTAACTTCTAATGGGGTATAATTTATATGGAATTTTCTCATTTCTGGACTTATAAGTATGAAAGTAGGTATTTAAGTTCTCGATTAAAATTAAAATAAGATCTGTGGATAAAATTTGCAAAATTCCCTCCCTAAAATGGGGGTGGTATATACTTTGTACGGAAATTTTCTCATCTCTGAACTATGAAGTATGAAAATAAATACGCTTCAACCATTGAACTGATTTGGATGAAATTTGGTATGGAAGTAGTTCTAGGCCCGGGGAAGGACATAGGGTATGTTTGATTCTGGGAAATTCTACTGTTTCCGAGGGATCGACAGTAACGTGGGCGGAGCCGCGGGCAACAGCTAGTAAATAATATGCCTATAAATATTATGCTTAAATATCATTATGCGTAAGCATATTGAGGCTTTAGAATAGTTGTATGCTTAACAATTGGGTATCAGATTTTGGGGATCCGGCCGGAATAACTTTTATTATGCTTAAAGTAGTTATGCCTAAAAAAATTGTGCCTTAGAAAGATAGGCTAAATTAATATTATTAAGATAAGTAAATGTATATGCCATGTCGAATAAGGTATGATATAAAATTTTATACAAAAAATAAGGAACCTCAAAAAAACGTAAATTACTTTAGATTTATTTTAAACAATGTAATTTACTTCTATTTAAATTATTAATTATTGTTTAAAAGCTATAAATTAACGGTTTCGAAACCATTATTGCAGTTAAGAAAACGCCGAAAGAAACTATTTTCAAAAGGTCGACTACTCGCCTGAAGGGCTTTGTATGTTATTTTGTATTTATCTGCTTTTCTTTTTAACTGATTTCATGTGATATTACATAATTTAGCGTTCAAGTGTGGGATAACATAAAATAGTAGTCTCAAAGAGGCCGAGTAGACATTAGTTTAACCCACGCCCTCGAACATTTTAAACGTGGCCTTTAGGTCTTAGGCTTAGGCAAGGGAAAACACGTGACAGTATGTTTGTATTAGTTATTTTGAAAGAAACCTATCCTTATACTTTAACTCGTTCAAAACATAACCAAATACAATTGCTGGCCGTTTTAAATATTTGCTTCTAGAAATTTTTATTTTTATTTTAATGGTTCATTAAGCTAACATAATAATAAAAGCTTTAACGGTACTTTACCATATCGAGTGCTGTCTGAACTTTAAAGCGACACGAGTTAGGAATTAAGCTTGACAGTAAACAGTGGTGTAATTCAGCCATACTCGTGCACTGAGGTCGGAGTATCGACAGGATAATAGTTGCTGAGCCAATCCAGCTAAATTTATATGGGTCTCGAACTATACCCGTTTGCTTTGGAACAATATTAATCGCATTATTATCGGAGAAGGCGCCTCTTGTTGCAAGTAATGATAGAATAAATCGATAGTGTCTGGGATACAAAGACACTGAATCTCTAGATTTTAATGGGTAAATTTTAATTGGACAATTTGGACTATTGTCATATGGAACGTTATGTGGTATATTTACTTATTCGTAGGTATTTAGTCAACCAATTATTATTTTGATCGAATATGAATACAATTTTTTTTAATTATTAAAATTAATTCATTCCAAACGCTGAACAAATTTTCCTAATATAAAAATAGCCAAGGACATTTAGAATGATAATTATTTATTCAAGAAATGAATTATTTCCTTTTCTGTTCGATCGTTGTCGACTCTATATTATCCTCCTAATTTTCCTTACTGATATGTATTTTAAATGTAATAGTAAATTTACCTTTACACGCAGGACCAATTCAACCGATAAATTTGAAATAGGATTTCAAATTCCTCGGTTTATTTATTACGATTATATGTATAGCATATGGTAACAGCACTAGTTGTTGCTAAAAATATTTTCCCTTATATCTTCTTTGATAATTTGATCAAGGTTCTGCGGAATTTTTTTTACTCGCATCTTATACAACTTCTATTTCATTTGTATCCATGTTCGCAAGTCGGCAAGACCTTTGTGTTGGCAACTAACGATGAAGGCTCACTCATCGGGTTCAAAAGCCAACTGCTCTGTTACGAGCTCCGTGACGTCGTATTACACAAGCGTCTGCTTCAATTTCTCAATCTCAAATAGATGTATTTATTGTATCTATTACTATTTGATAAAAATATGATTTGGGAACTCGGACACAACTAACACCCAGCATTATTTATTTTGCTAGGCAGCTAAAGTTACCACTTTGGGAATAAAATATTGAATGAATTTTCCGCACTCGAAAAGTTTGAATTTCATAATTTACTGAAATGAAAAATATACTCTCTGATTCACTATCCAGTTAGATCTGTTGTTTTATGATATATTAATGTTTTATGGTTGTTTTATGCTTATTTTGATCGCGTTAGAAAGTAATCTATCTAGTAATTTTTATGAACAAGAAAAAGTAAGACTTTATATGTAAGGTAAGAAGGAAGTTTAATTACGACAGGTGATACACAAACTGTGCCCAACTGGGAAGCAAATTTAGGTGACGAACAGTGATTGATACTAATATTTTATTAACCTGGCCTAATTTTCAACCGACTTCAAAAGAGGAAAAGTTTCTTAACTCGATTGTATGATATTTTGTATATTTTTTATGCCAAAATATTAGGTCTTTGATTTTTTTACTTCCCATTTGGTACTATTTTTTTTTCTAAATCAGTTCTTTAGTTCGATTGAAGTTGGATTTTTATCTAAAAGATTATTAATTCTTACATCGTGGCAATGTATATTTTGAACATTATCTAAGAAGGCCATACAAATATTACTTATTGTATATATCACTGAATACAGCAATATAAATCATCTTCATTGTAACCACAAGGCTAAGCTCATCTGCGGTAATATCATGCATTTAAATAATTAGGGAGTGTCCAAACAGTTACAGTGATAAACAGCAGCGCGGCGCGGAGTCAGCCGCGGGTGGTGAGCGCCGACAAAGCCCTAATGCCTGTAGGACACCAGCAAACGCATTTAGGGCCATGAACTCCTTTATTCAAGGAGTTGCTTAATACATAGAGTAGATATGATTTCAGACAGTACTGTTCTTGCTTTTTTATGTTCTTTAATTAGAGCAATTTAATGAAGTTTCTAAATAGTTACTGTGATAAACAGCAGCGCGGCGCGGAGTCAGCCGCGGGTGGTATGCGCCAACAAAGCCCTAATGCCTGTAGGACACCAGCAAACGCACTTAGGGCCATGAACTCTTTATACAAGGTGTTGTTTAATACGTAGACTAGATCTGACTTAAGACTGAACTGTGCTTCTTTTATTTATGATTTAATGAAGTTTCTAAATAGTTACAGTGATAAACAGCAGCGCGGCGCGGAGTCAGCCGCGAGTGGTATGCACCAACAAAGCCTTAATGCCTGTAGGACACCAGCATACGCATTTAGGGCCATGAACTCCTTTATTCGAGAAGTTGCTTAATACGTAGAGTAGATCTGATTTTTTACCAGACTGTTTCTTCCTTTTTAGGATTCCGTAGTAAACAAGGAACTCTTATAGTTTCGCCATATCAGTCCGTCAGTCCATCCGCGGTTTTACTCAGAGACTATAAGTACTAGAGAGCTGTAATTTAATATGAATATGTATATTTATCATGTCGATAAAGCAAGATAAAGTAGATCCGATTTTAGACCGGACTATTCTTCCTCGTTTTTTTTTTCCTTTCATCAGAGTCAACGGCTTGGTTATTCCATTGTTAGGTATGTCTACGCCGAGGAAGCTCTATACTAGGACAACAGCAAATACATTTAGAACTACAACTTTTTCATTCAAAAAGTTAATCAACACATGGAACATAATGTACAACGTTTTATGAGTAGAACTGATTTAACTCATTTCTTACCAATCTTAGTTATGTCTAATATTAAACACTATTAGTAAAATACTGCTTTTAGCAGAACCAAAACTCAAAAGCATCACTACTGGAGATGCTGTAGGAGCATGATTAGGTACTTATATTTTGTATTTCTATAACTTTGAAGCTCTATGGAGTGTGTTATGGCTACGAGGCTCTACACACCCTAATCGGCAGCTTGCGGCTAAGTTTCAGTCGTGCGCTGATTTCATACCCACCCGATGCGCTCGTTTCGCTAATTCATTTTATTAAAAATCGACTTTACCTCATCGTGATAACAGGTAAAATTGAACACTCCATATTCATAATTAATTACGCCATGATATATTCTTGAAATATCACTTGTGTTTAGGTTCGTAAGGCTTAAATTTCTTTGAAGCGGCAGTAGGTCTTAACCCATGGGCTCGTATTATAGGGAAATCAATCAAAACACTCGCCAAAACGTTGATGAGCAAGCTTACGAATAGCACTCCTTAGCGATATCTTCTTGACCGTAATGACTTTCGTACTGCCCTTTGCATTACCAACAACTGCTCATTAAGAAGTACTTAAGCATTTTTTTGCATTTTTATTGATTTCATGTATTTGGGACAAGCGGCCCCCCCCTGGCTTCGCACGGGTAAGGTATTTAATTCTATAACCGATGGTCATCAGGGATAGGTAATGTAGGATTTATATTTTTTCAAATTGGTCTAGTAGTTTCGGAGCCTATATTTTATACCTACAGATTATTTTTTCCTTTTTTTATAATTTTGTGTAGACGTAGAGAAATTATCAAGTAGAGCATTCCAACATAAAATCTTAAAAAAAAAAAAATCTTATTAATGATCATAAGATTTTATTTTACCGTTGGAATGAATCCTGCTAAAAATTTTCACATTTTGGGTGAAGGAGTAGCAAACATCCTCACAGATAACACCTCACAGATAGGAGGAGATTTGCCTACTGGATAGATTTCAATGAAATATTATAATGTGAATCGTAAGAATAGCGCATAGGCGAATACACTCATTCGATTCCTTAATTCAATAATTTTTTATCTTTCCCTAGTTTAAAAAAGCTTTCGATGGGTAGCAACTTCGGAAGCACAAGGAGCCAAAGAAACTGCGCTCGCCAACCCGCTTGCCAAGTGTGGTGAGTATGGTAATGGAACATGGAACCAAGAATCCTTGACAGAGGGATTTATCCAACTGTGGGCTTCTAACAGGTGTAATGGTGTAATGATGAATGCCAGTATCGAATAAGTTGAATGTGTCAGCTTATTTTAAAAAATGCTCCCATTGATTACAATTTATTTGGGTCAAATCCAAAAAACTGATTTTGATGTGAGTCGGATGACGATACAATATTTTGGAGTCTTTGAGCTGGTCTGATGATGGAAAATAGGAATTACTCATCTAAACAAGATAAACCATGAGATATTTTTTTTTTGCATGCTTATATTTTACAACGTGTAACCAACGATGCTCCCGTGAAGGGGTAACCCAGCCCGTCAAAATGAACAACCCCTCCCATGGGACATGGATTTTTTTTTACATTTTAATAATAATTTCCGGGCCGGTCGGATGCTTTTGCATGCAAATATAATTTTCAATAGTTTCCGGCATTGGTCCCATAGGAAAAGTTACTCATTTTGACGGGGTGAGTCACCCCTTCCCGGGAACGCCGTTGGTTATGTTACACGATGTACGATAAACCATTGTTTCGGCTTATTTGATTTGACTTGGAAACCACTTTACTTATTTATTTGCTCGTAGTATCCTCATTAGACTCAAAACAAGGAGTTTTTATCGTATATTTAAAAACTAGACGACTCGGTAATACACAGTTTAAGATGTATTCGACGAAGAATCGAAAAGCTGATTTGAAAAGTGAATTGTTTATTAGAGAATAATGTAGCGAACCAATATTCAGTATCACAAAAAAATGTATCACAATATATACTCATATTTTGTAATTCGTACATCAATGTTAATAAATGACTGCAGAGCACTTTGGGCCATTTGGAACATATATTTATTACCATTGCATCGGAGTGTTATCCTGACGATTGATTAGTTGCTGGCTGTTATAATTTAGGCTCAGTGTCAGAAGACTTTGAATGCCGCTTGTTAGGCCCACTTGTTGCGCGCGCGCACTCATGAGATTATTTGCTCGATAGTATGGAGCGAGCATTCATATGCACAGCTTACACAGCTGGATGAATAACCATTGGTATAATTTGTTATCTTAATTGATATCGCTATGTTAGTTTTAATTAGCGATGAGTATGTTTGATGACTGTGATAAGATGATTATCCAAATATGATTAGTAATTGAAAACTAGCGAAGTCAAAGTTAAAAATCGAGGCTCAATAATATACATCTCCAGATTTTGTCAACCATCATATCTTAATTATTTTATAGGTGAAGTCGGCAATCACACCATATGACAATATTGAACTTGGGTCCCATTTACAAATTTTGTCGGGAGAGATATGACTTTTTGTTAGATTTGTTTTTATTCGAAATTAAAAGTAATTTATAGAATTGTAAAGAAGAATTTTATGTTGTTTTAATGTTGTAAGGCGCTTTAAGTGCCAATAAAACAGATCGTATATAAAATAAAATTGAATCTAATAAATCAACTGTTATCAGATTTTTCTTTTGTATTCACACAATTACCTAGTTCGATGCCGAATGCTAGCTGGATGCTATTATTTATATAACAGTTTCAGCCTTATATTATAACAAACGGTTTCACTTACGTATCGTTAGTCGGTATCGCCGACAAGTTTCAGCCAATTCAGATGGTTGGTGCTGCTCGCCAGTTCTTTGCGTGTCTAGATAGTAGCGCTCGCTTGTGTCTAAATAGGATAGACGTCCATCCAGAAAAATTTATGAGCTCAAAATAGGAAATCGAAGGAATGGGCAAATCTGACGAATCAATTTGTAGGCGATGCGGCTAGCAACTCATCACTATTTTGAATCCATTTTCCACCTAACGCCTACAAACATGCTACATGTGGCTTCAAGATCTTAAAGACTTGAGCTCTGTCTACCCAGAAGGGAAAAAGACGTGATACTATATTCGGCGATACTACAAAAATATATTTAAATTAAAACAAAAAAAAAATACAATGTAAAATTAAATAAAATTATGTCATAAATCACTATTAAGGATCTGAATTTATACGAGAAACTCTACTTATAACTTTGTAGGAAGATTTAATTTAATACGTTCTGTAGTAAAGGTATGTACGAAATAATATTCTTCGCCCGCAACCTATTAAAAGTTGCGAGAAAAGAAGAATATATTTTAACAAGGGTCAGCCGTCTCTATACATCTCAACCAATCGAGACATTAACATATTGCTGACCATTTATTTACATTAGTTCCATTTCTTTATCAGTTTATCATCGATTGTCTCGGATTTCTTTTGAGGCATTATACACACAAGTTGTGCTGATAAATAGCCGATGAGTAAATGTAAATACTATTGAGCTTTTGTTGTGAGCGTGATGCAGCCTTCAGAACGCTGGGTATTAGCTTCGTCGGGAGAGCTCAATTGCTGTTATTAGTAATAATTTATGCGATACCTACGTGCCCCTTTAACGATGTTGGTACAGTCAATAAATATTATCGAATGCACATCACTAAAACAATGGTTTCTTTAGGAGAAACATTATTCCTAACAACAAAATCATAACTAATCAAAAGTTATATTTTTTTAATTGTTCCGTTTTTATTACTATAATTTTCACCCAAATGCTTAACTGGTTTTAATAAATACATTTACATTTACACGCCAGTTTACATTACTCGTACTTAGCACAAATTACACAATAAAGTATATTATGATTCGGCTATCAGAACCTCGGGACAAGCTATCTAAAATCATCTTCTATACAGCGTGATTTTGACGCTAAAAATTGTTGTTTTTTTTTTCAATTTTTAGCTTTTTTTCTTGCAGTTCCATATTTAATTAGGGATTCTGATTCTGAGATTTCAATAAAGCTAGGAGGTTCAAAATCACGTTGTATTAAATTCTTATAAATACTAATTATATAACTCTTGAATCAAGTGGCGAGTAGTATATGATTATGATTTATGAAATATATTTTCAATTAAAAAGAAAAAATCCCAAGCACAACAATAGAAAACAATTAATCAGCTATTCACGCTAATGTTGATTGTATCACATATTTCTACGATGACAACATCATGAGACGAAAAGCAGCACCCCTTTGACCGTACGTGTCCCAAATATGAATAAATCGGACTTCATTCAGTCAGTACCACCGCTGCGATCCTTTGTGTCCCGTTTCTATTAACTGCCACAGAAGTTCATAGTGTTTTTTACAGGCGGCGGCGACATCTTTTGTTAGTAGTATGTTCCTGTGGCTTAATACGAACACCTCCACGCTCTTTTTGGGTGTTGATCCTATTATGTAAGAGTATTTTGACACATTGCCTCCTATTGTTTATCCTTCGCTGGTCGTAAATTATTTTTTAGGTCGTCTTGTGCTGCGGTTGAAGAGGATACGATTGTCTGATTTAGGATTAACTTGATGTTATGATTTATGTGACGATTCTATTGTATATTTTTTAAAAGTGCCTACGTGTTGTAGATTTTCTGAATAGTATGTCTAATTCAAAAATATTTTCGATAAAGAGTCGTGTCGTTTGTTTAAAAAAAATGACTTTTTATATTAGGTAACAGTTAGGTATAGTTATAGAGTGTCAAATTGATGAAATTCTGATTTATAGATAACTAGCTTTCGCCCGCGGCTCCGCCCGCGTTAATGTCGATCTCTCGGGAATAGTACTTTTTCCCGGGATAAAAGGAAGCCTATGTCCTTCTCTGTACTCCAGAGAACTTGTATGCAAAATTTCATGATGATCGGTTCAGTAGTTACGGCGCGAAAGCGTAACAAACAAACAAACAAACAAACTCATTTTCGCATTTATAATATTAGTAAGGATATTGTTTAGCTTTGCCTACAAATCATGTAATTATTATTCTTAAGGGACTTAGATAAGCGAAACTAGCGCCACCGTCATTTTATTCTTTTACTCCTTAATCAGTTCAAATTAAAAACATCTAAATATGTACTCCGGAAGTAATTAATTTGTAATTTTTAGACAAATTTTCTTTATTTTATAATTGATAAATTAAGAGAATTGTTGGCTAAAGATTTTCGAAATTTTAACTCAAAGCAAGCATTATGTAAATGTTATGTTATGAAGACATGATCATAATTATTTAATTAGCTATTTATAACTTGATTTACCAAAAAAACAAATCGATACTTGCGTTGCCACTGACACTTTTCTGAATATTTTTTAGCACAATGCTACAGCATGATTTTAAATCTGTAAGATATAATGAGTAGAATATAGAATTGCAAGTAAAAACCAAAAATAAAATTACCTCCCAGTCATCGAAAACTAGGTGAATTTCTACTCCTTTTTACCTTTTTTTGTATTTCTCAATGCCATTAGGGATTTTGATTCCCGGATTTCAATAAAGCTTAGAGATTCAAGATGTATATTTCTTACATGGGACATATTTTTATTTTTTAAATGATTACTTAGTTGAAATTGCTCTCCGAAAGACAACTCCAATTGGAGTCTAGTAAGAAAGAAACGTATTTTTCAATTTACGCCAGATACTATCGATAATAAAATACGTAAGTACCAACGCTGTTTCCCAGATATAACAACTCTCGAAAATACGAAAGTACTTGTGTCAGACCACAACAAAAGAGCGGCGTCTTTTTGTGGACCGCGACGAAAGAGTGTGGTAACCAATTGGAGGACTGCGGTGGAGGTACAATGGAGGCACACAGTAGCGGGCTTCCGTGTCACCTACGCAGCTGGTGTTATGAACACAAATAGAGCTGGCTAGAACAAAATATGAATCCATTATTTTAGTAGAAATATTTCCTTACTAGTAAAATATACATTAAAAGCAGAATAGATAACGTTAGCGCTCTCTCTTGCATGAAATCAGAATGTCAAGACCAAATTCCGTTCGGCGGAGATATTACATATTCATATGATTAATCCATTCTCCCACTAAAAAATTTGTTGGTCTATAAATTTTTGATGAACGTACCAGTTCGGTATACAAACCCCAAAAAAAGAGTAAGTTTAAGAGAATTAGGCTCGAAAAAGCCTACTGCGGGTTTCCTTATATAGTTACAAAATAATCAAAAGAAACTGGTGAGCATCAATAAAAAATAGACTATTTGAGTTTATTATGAATAAAATTGTTTTAAATTTGTTGCCAGACCTGCAATCATATTTACAGGACTAAGGTAACTATTATAGAAAAAAAATACTTAATAATTTTAGATTAGTGAGGTCTGTGGACAGTGTCATTGTTGTTTGGTCACAATGAGCTGTGGCGAGGCGCACATAGGCCACGGTAAACAATTAGCATAATTTAAAATCGTTTGAACTACACCGACATGAAAACAGGATCATATTTTTTTATGATCCTGTTTGTATCGCTATTATTTTATGTCTCCAAACCAAACTGACTGACTTTCTGGTCAAAGAGACACAAACCTGATTATTGAACGAATCATTAACAACATATCCATCTCATTGCGAATAGACATGGGATATGCCAAAATACTTCGTTGATATGAATAAATAAATAAATATGTAAGGACAAATCACGAAGTTTGAGCTAGCCCCAAAGTGAAACTTGTGTAATGGGATCTAACTCAACGATACTATATTTTTTAACAAATACTAGAGATAAACATCCAATACCCAGGCCAATTTGAAAAAGATAATTTTCTTTCTGAATCTGACCGGGGGTCCAATCCGGGACCTCCAGTGTATCAGCCTGGCATGATGACCACTAGACCACAGAGGTCGTAATGTATCTATATGCGTTAAGTGTTAGTAGGTAAATTAATAGATAAATAAGACATTACAATTTAAATAAAATTTTTAGATCATCCGTTCTTCACATTTTTTTGGCTTTCACGCCGTAATTACTAAACCGATCATCATGATGATTTTGCAAATAAGTTCACTGGAGTATGGAGAAGGATATAGGCTACCTTTCATCCCGGAAAAAGTACTGTTCCGTAGGGAACGACGTTGACGCCAGCGAATCTGCGGGCGAAAGCTAGTAATATTATATTTTTTAATAAGGATTAAAAAAAAGTACTCAGATACTGGTTACTGTGTTGATTTAATAGTATTTTTTGTAAGACAATAAATGTTTAGGTCTAATGACTCACCAGGCCATCGGGATCGGCAAGATAAAATAAAATAAATGAATATGTACCGGACATGTATTTTTTGTATGCTTTTTTATGTTTATTTTTAATATTCGTGCACATATGTGCCTCCTCAAATCAATTAAACCCATCGCCTACCATCCTCACGAGCAATCCGTGACAATCGCCATACATATCTAATTACAAATATCCAGCATTCGTTATTGTTTCGGCGCCAATATCAAAAGGCCTTCGCACAGTACTCTATAACATTTTGTTGCGTGTGAACCGCTGGGGTCTGTTAGGCCAAATTACGTTTGACGGACGTGAGAATTAAAATTGTAGGTACATAACGTACCTTGGCGTTACGAAGAAAGGTATTTATTGATGGGAAGATAAGCCAAACGGCGCAACTGCCAGTAGCCATTGTTTTAATATACAAAGTGAGAATACGTTTTAATATGTGGGAGAAATTAAAATGTGTCGGTTTGTGTAATTCGATTTTAATTGGTCGAAAGTAAGTTATGTGGCAATAAAAACATGGCTTATCATTAAATTAATAACTTCTAATTTGTTACTGTGAAATTTAAAAATCAAACAAAAAAACTTTTCTAAGAACAAGGTAAAGTAGGAACATATTCATCAGAACATATTTTATAGAAAGGCAAACGTCTACTTTTCTTAAGAAAGTACTAATCGATACTATAATCCATATCCATACTTATATCGATATCCATACTTATATACTTTATATACCTATTAATATTATAAATGCGAAAGTAACTCTTATTCTTATTGAACCAATTAAGACGAAATTTGGTATGGAGGTAGTTTGAAGCCCGGGGAAAGCATATGGTACCTTTCATGCCGGGAAATTCTACTGTTCCCAAAGGATTTATATTAACGCGGGCGTAGCCGCGGGGAATAGCTAGTACATTATAAGGTTTGTGGATAGGGAAAAACATCAACAATCTATCATCTATTCTATGAACGGTGTTTCCTTGTGAAAAGTAATTATAAATATTTTGTTTTTTTTTTCTCTCAGAGTATGAGGTAATTTAAAATTAAGATATTCCTCAAAAAATACGTTCCCAAGGCATTACAACAGATTTTGTACAAAATTTTCTATGTACTGCTAAAACAATTACTTGTTGTATCTTCAATCTACACACCACGACAACAATGAAAACACTACATAGCCGTTTTCTACAGTCACCGTCTATGTTCTAAATAAGGCATTGTGCGAGGCGGCCAATGAGGGAAGCAATAAACGGTTAATTGCGCGGGCCGGAGCATGCCGCTCAATGCTCACCAATGACTGAGCATTAGGGGCCGAGTACATAGCGGCGCATAACGGGAAACACCTGGCAAGCACCTTCTTTATGTATTTACAGTAATAAGAAGTTTTTTTTTAATATAAACAGTACATATGTAGAAAAATACTTTAACATGGATAGACTGGCACATCAGCTTAAAATTACTTTATTTATGTATCTACAGTAATAAAACCTAGTTTTGTTTCCTTGACTTTAGATAGGTCACGTACACTTATTATGGAATAATAATTAGGTATAACTTCTTGACTGGTAACATAAAGTTGATAAGAATCAGAAATAAAATTTCTCTGAATTCTATGAATTATTTTTTTTAATTCTGGAATCTTTTATACATAAATATCGTCGTATTTACTTAAATGATATTTGGTTTCATGTGACGTCTAGCTAGCTTCGGACTAGAAGGTATGCATGATGACTATCATTGTGTGGCTATTTATGCTTTTGATGTTTTTATGTTTTGGTTGTTAACGTAGGAGCTAAAATATATCGTTGATTTAGTATAGCGTGCTAGTGTCGTAGCCACTTTACGATACCAATGTATGGTAACAATGCCTATAAACGGGTGCCAAACGAGGAATGATTATTATTTATAAAAAAAAAATAACATGCAATGTGATAAAGAAGTTGCTAGCATATTTAAATACCAATCTGAATATTATATTCGGCATTATTATTTAGTTATCTATCGGAAAACAACGTTGACGTTTATCAAACTCTATATCATATTTAAATTACTGATAGCAACTAAGTAACCGGCGATCCAGTTAAGTACTCGCCTAAATTGATCTCTCCACCTGTCTCTACTTTTCTAATCATATTCTTTTTACTCTAATGGAGCCCTCAAAACATTTGCCTTGGAGTTAATGTTTAAAATTCTAACAGAGCAGCGCAAGGTGTGTGTTTGAATATGATTAGCAGCTTGTCAAAAATGCGTAGGGTTAATATATTCTAATGTAATCAGTGAAGGGTTGAACACATTTTAATAAAATTAATAAGCGTGCTTTCTTTTAATTTTTATTTGAATTTGATTAGCTGAATCACTAATGATGTTAGTAAATTAATTTCATTATCACGAACGAATATCTTTGTTATGGCATAATACCTACTGCAAAAATTGAGACTTCCGGCGACTGGGACAGCAGTTTATAACTCTAAGAATTTTAGCAAATGGTGCAAAAAAGTTTGGCCTATATAAGGAATGGTATAGCCTAAAAATAAAAGAACAAAATGAGTTTCTCGTCGCTATTTTCAAATACCGATATCCGTCAATATGCCCGAAAAAGACTACCGACTTTCTCATTGTTCCTTGAATCTTTAACTTTACAATACATTCAGTACCCTACTTTAAGCCAAATGATATCAACAGTGGGATGTGAATCACAATTTTTGCACAATTGAAAGCTTTCTTTATCTAAAACTGAATGTTGTTTTACGATGTTGGTTGTGTAAATTTGTGTCTCTATTCGATGGCTCTTAATCATAAAATTATGTACATATGTCCAATACGTGGTAACTCTGTTGCCACTCTCTGATTCGAAGTATATAGGTCGTCCTTGGTAGCTGGTAACAATAAGGCATGAAGGGCCCGTGAGGAAGTGCAACACGGTTTGGTCTTCGTGTTTACACCGCCCTCTCATCTAGTTGATATAGTTCCAGTGGGCCAGATTGACCCTGCTTGGACATATCTTAGTCCAAAGACGATAAAGGCATTTACTTGTGGACCTCTTGTGTATTATAATATCTGTGCTTTCTTATAAATTGACATTATTGTATTAATGAATTATTAAGTCTGCTGAAATTAAATTAGCAAGAAAGTCTTACTCTGTCTCACATTAAGATTTAATTTAAATAAGTAAATACCCAATAAAAGAAACAATTCATGAGATGCATTGAGCACGATTAGTACTTAGTTACATCGACTTGATAAGGAATAAGCAACAAGTGACCGATTCACAACGCGATGAAATAGCAGTTTAATTAATTCAAACAAATAATTAACCATCCTTTACATAAAGAAGGGTCATTATTGTGCGGCCGATGGTAAGTCAATGAAAGATCTTGATGTCGATACGATAAGTACCCCACTAAATATCTACGATGGTCGATACGGAGGGGTGCTAAATCGTCCCGACAACGAATTAACATACAGTTTAACGACGTTTTGCATAACTATTTAGCTGCTAATAAAATGGTTTTTGAAATTATACAAATTAAGGTTTGATACAAATTATCAGATCTGAAATTCTACCAAAAGGCCAAAATGGCAGTTTCAGATCTGCCTAATATGAAAGGTAAAATAATAATTGTCGCCAACGATCCTTACATCATTGACAGATTGGTGTCGAACGACGCGCTAGGTAATGCTCGTCGATTTAACTATTCCGCACTGTGAAGGTGAAGTAGAATAGAAGGACAAGGAGCTTAGCAAGTACCTTGACTTGGCCTATCAGATCACTGCTAATTTATGTCTTCTGCATTTGTGCCTAGATCCTACATCTAGGCACAAATGCAGAAGACATAAATTGTGAACACGGTATGCATATACAGAAGGTTCCTCTCTTTATAACTTAGGGAGAGAAACCGTATGACTATAGCCATGCGTGTTGTTTGAACCCAGCATCGCAGCTTTTTAAAATATATTTATATTTCGGTATATTTCAGTTTGCTAGTTTTTGGGGTTTTAGGGTGCCGTACGACCGAGTGACAAAAAGGAACCCTTATAGGATCACTCGTGTGTCTGTCGTTAGTATTCATTTAGGTGAAATTTGGAACTCCCTCTCCGTGCGAGTTAGACTCGCACTTGACCGTTTATTTTAAATATTAGCTTGATAAACATAATGGCCATCAGGAAACAGCGCATTTTAGGCATACACTAGTCATTATTTATTTCTTACTCTCCTATACTTCTTCGTTACTACTCTTCTATACTCCGAATAAAATAGGTAGGGAAATGATTGAATTACTATAAATTCATAAAAGCGAAATCGTGACAATACCGATGTCAAACAACAGCGAGCGCGCAATGTTCGTGTCTCGTCATCAAGATAGTGGGCGCAGTCAATTGTTGCAAGTGCACTTTGTTGTAGACCAACAACGTATATACCTATGGGCACCTACCTGTTAATATGAATACAAAAAAAAGAGTAAGAGAAGGATACTTATCACCCAGCCAAGGCAGTGGCATGAAGCGTCTAGTACAAAGGATGTGCAAAGTTCGGATATTGATCAACAAGCAATTTCGTATCTCGTATGACAAAACTATTGACAGTTTTGTCATACGAGATACGAAATTGTGATTGTTACTTGATGCTCATAAAAACATAGTGTAAATAAAAAAAGGTATCTTGAAAATTAAAATAAAAATAATTATTTTGTATTTATGTGACTCAAAGGACATAATTTTATTGATAAACAATACAATTATGTCCTCAAATACAGTTTTCACTGCCATAGTAAAGTATCATGTTACCATAAGTTGGATGAGGTTATATTATACGTTTTCATTAGAAATTATTTTGCATTTATGTGACTCAAGTGACATAATTGTATTGATAAACAATATTAATAAACAATACCATATGTCCTCAAATACAGTATTCATGATAGTTGTTTTTTTTTTCACTGCCTTAGTAAAGTACCATGTTACCACCAGTTGGATGAGGTTATAATATAACATACGTTTACTACATTAACAGGTTATTAGAAAGATAATAAGACATTTATTTACTATCAATGCACAAATCAATTGTTATATTATAAAGTAAAGGCTTAGAAACGCACAATGACTTATAGAAAAGAAACACTGGGGTATGGGAAATATGTGATAAAGCCAGATTTGTGTGTGACACAATTGACACGTACTGTGTAGTTGTCCTGTATTCTTGGCATCCGTTTGCATACAATAACAGTGTAGCATCTGTCACCCTCTTTAATTTGTGTAGGTGTGTTTATACGAGGGGCAATTTTCAACTAGCGTGCTAGTGCGAGACATGCGAACAGATAGCATTTGCTATTATAATGTCATGCTCATATTTCTATGGTGTTGTCGTATCGATTTTCCAAGTAACTGACATTGTAATCAACGTGTTTACTGCTCAATTGATGTTGAATTAGTAATAACTTCAACGGGCTATTTACCTATATTTTTCATATAGGCTAATTGATGTTATTCTACTCGTAGATTACGAGTTTATTCTAAGGACTTATCAAAACTTATGCATTTCTATTTTATTATTATTTTAACTTTGTTCTTTTTGGTGGAGTCTTTCATAAAAACAATCATAATAGGCAAAATCGAGGTAAGGATAGGGCGGGGAAGGCCTAGAACTGCATCCGCGGACACAGATTAAGGAGAACACAAAGGTCATATCGTACAAGGATGTCAGATGGATTGCTAAGTATAGGGAGGCACATGCACCTGTACGATAGCTAGCCAGAAATTAAAGGAGTAAGTGGAAAGTATTACCGTTACCTTCGCTCTCCATGCGGCTAAAGCAGCGGGTGTCCACTAGTCTAGATCAATTTCCAACATATAATACTGACATTAAAGATCATTATCAGCTCGTACTTGCATAAATAGACACAAAATGAATAGCTTAAGCGTCATCATATGCAAATGTTGATATCCCCCATCGTATCTAGCACATCGGAGCTCCCATCGTACGTCTTGTTTAAAATTCGTCCCGCCGCGACTCTGATATGCAAATGTAGACGACAGTCGAATACAAAAAGCTCGAGCTCGGTGGTAGCAAGTAAATCAATCGATCAACGCCGGATACATTCGTAGGAATACGTCTTCATTGTGTTCATTAGCGTCGGCGAGCAGACTACACCTGCCCCGCGGATATGCTCGGCATTCCGCAAAAAGACCACCAATTTAAACACCCCGTTGTTTAGTGAAGGTATTCATTGTCACTAAGGAAATGAGATGAATGTACTCGCGGGGAAGTATTGACAGTTTAAGAATCGGAGGGGTAACTTAAAACGGTTTTATTACAGCTGTTACGATGTATTGCAGATACTTCTATTAAGAAGGCTAAATTATAGTTCGAAAATTTTACATTCTGGCCCAAGAGTTCTGAGATGAGGAAAGGAGTTTTACTAACAATATAACCTTTTCCATCTTTACTTACAGTCAGTAGTACTTTTATCATCTAAGGAACGTGAAAAATTCATAAAATGCATACAATCCATGAAAGTCTGAGTGCTGTGAGCGACTTCTTGCTTGCGTGCCTTCGCTCCCACTTCACACTTCTTCTCGTGGTTTGATCTTCTGCTTTTGTTGGAGATGGTCTGGGACTAAAAGCCCGTGGCATTTTTCCGCTTTACCACCCTGTACTAAGCCTCTGCTTATAGCACCTTCAAATGTTACACTTACTAGTAGGTAATGAATATTTCCATCACCTTGATGTAAATTAAATGAAATAACCATTTTTTTTTTTCAATAAAGAAAGTTTCCTTCACGGTTTTTGTGGGGTATTTAAACGGTTCCGCACAAAAAACAAGGCTATTAGATGTTCACCGTTACAGCTATTATGGTATTTAAAGACCCTAATTACAGATCAATCGTTGAAACCACAAAGGCTTCATCTCACATCGCCTTTTCGACTTTTATGTCGTAAAATTCACGGTTTGGAAACGGTAGTTTATAGTGGCTTTAAATAATTGCAGCTTGAACAATACAGTGATTATTTAATGAGCGTTTTGGATGAAAAACAAGTAATCTGAGAAAGATTTTCCTTTTTTGTCTTTCCCTCCTCCTTTTCTTTAGGGTTCCTTACGTATACATTTGATTTAGTAATTTTCAGATTGTCTGCTCTGACTTTTGGACAAGTAGTTTTTGAGGCTAAGAAATTTCAAGACTAGGTCTTATTATTTCCAAAGACATATCAAAGTCAATGCAACCTATCGTCAATTTACTCTACGTAATAATATTATTAAAACTTACGCGAGATATCATGATTATATTACACAAAACGGTGTCACTCGCGTATTTTTAGTAGGAAAAATGCCTAACGTTTCAGCCTAGTTTTACAACATTTAAAGATTATTCGACAAGATTTGTCTATATATGTTTATATTTATTTATTTATAAAAAGCCGTCCGAGATATTTTCCGATAATGGAAAAAACTTTGTAGGTTTAATGAACGAATTTGGTAAATTTTTGGATGCATGCTCTGCTGATATCAAAGAATATGCTACTTCAGTTAACATCAAATTTAAAATGATTCCCCATTACGCTAGCCATTTTGGGGGACTGTGGGAACGGGGGGTTCAGAGTTGTAAGCATCACTTACGACGCGTAATAGTCAATGCACACTTAACGTTTGAAGAGTTTAGCACAGTATTATCGCAAGTTGAAGCAATCCTAAACTCCAGACCCTTAACTCCTTTATCTACTGACCCCAACGACTTTCTTCCACTAACTCCCTCTCACTTTTTGGTTGGCCGCCCACTGACTGCCCCTATGACAGTCGACCTGGAAGATGTGCCAGTTAATCGGCTCACAAGATATCAGAGGGTGGAGCAGATCCGACAGCATTTTTGGGCCCGATGGGCCAAAGAGTATGTTTCTGAGTTGCAGACCAGATGCAAGTGGCAACAGCATCAGGGCGACCTCAAGGAAGACACACTCGTTCTCATCAAAGACGACAGGCTGCCGCCGTTGAGATGGAGCCTGGGGCGGATCATCAGGACGCATCCTGGGAAGGACGGCGTCGCACGTGTAGCCGACATTCGCACACAGAGCGGCACAGTACGTCGAGCCTTTTCGAAGATTTGCCCTCTTCCAGTTGATACGGATTTGTCAGCAGCGTCATCAGCGTCTTCGTCATCCACCAACTGAATCTTGAAAGCTGTCTCTTTCAAGGCCGGGAGCATGTCGACGCTTCGTCTATGGAAAATACTTAATCTGTGGAACAGGATGTCGCATAGAACCAATGAATGGACAACGGCAACGCGAGGACCAATGAGGACCGAGATCCTGGCAGACAGCAGCATACGTGTCGTCCGTTTCCGACAAGAGGCGCTGTACCAAAAAATATAGATTTTTACTCTCTCTCACGGTGTCCTTCGTCGCGATGCGCACGCGTCATAAAACTAAATTTAAATAAACTTTCATTTCATACCTAGTGTTGCGTCTTCCTGAAAGAGTCACTGCACTCTCCGATCAACCCCAGAATCACAGCAAGGGAAATTTAGTAAACACTCACCTGGATTCGTTTGTGAACAGGATTCGAAAGGATTCGCCTTCCACGGGACTTGGTCGACCGGCCGACGACCCTTGTGCTTGAACATTATTATTTTCTTGCTGCCTACACTTGTGGTACACCATCACACACTCGCGGATGAGATTTAAGGTTGTTTTTGGCCAGCGAAGCTCTTAGGAGACGTTATTTTTTGTTATTTTATCAGCGCAAGCGACGCGCTAACATGACTCGATCGCCATATTTTTTACGACTCTCATTTCGGCCAATCACAGGCCGTCTCGGCGAATTAGGAAATATGTATGGAAGGGGAAACGGAAATATAGATAGGTAATTTTATTAGGGTTTTAAAGTTAATGCTTACACATTTTCCCCCACCTGAAATCCACAAGGGTTTCACAGAGAATGCAAATTGAAAGATAAAAAAACAAAAGCAATAGCTACGCACCATTGCAAGAATATCTAGAAATATTATTTTCGAAAGATAAAGTAATAAATAAGTTTTAACTAGCCTAAGGATTGGATAGTGTGTATTTATGTTTTAGTAATTTATGAAAAATATCTTAATTAATTGGTAAGGGACAAACCTTTACTACCGGCCTACGAAAGGTCTTTCCGTTAGCAGTTCGGAAAGTAACTACTCTGATTACTTGATCCGAACCAGCATGCACTTGCACAATACGTGCCAACTTCCAAAACATCGGCAGAAGATTAGGTTCGTTAACTATGACTAAGTTATCTATTTTAATATTTGGTTCATGGACGAACCTTTTGTTCTTTCGTTGTAATGTATGAAGATAATCACGCTGCCATACGCGCCAAAATCTCTGGGTAATTTTCTTAAGCATGACCCAACGAGAGCGCGGACACGAAATAAAACATCTAACACACTTTGACAGCACGGTACGTTTAAGAAGTCTCAATCCAATTATCCAAAACTGGCGTTGAATAAGAGATTGTAAGGTTCGAGGTCCAAAATGCAAATATTTATTATAATTTTAGATATTGGACATTGTTTATGTAACAAAAAAGGGTGTAACGCAGATGGTGACAGATTAGCCTCATCGATGCGTTCCCCCACCCGCACGACCCCATCATCGTCCAGGAAAGGTGAAAGTTTTTGAATGGACTTTACACATGGTTCATTATCTCGCACTCGACTGACTTCGGAAGACATATAATGACCCTGACTCAATTTAACTAACACTTTGGTTGACTTCTCGAGTTCAGTACTACTGAGAAATTAAAGAATTCGATTTTGCCTTGCAACCCTCGAATTTGAAATAAATCTAATACACCATGCTACAACTCTTAGAATTTTTGTAAAAGAGGAATGTCTGGCAATTAAGTCCAGAAGTGGGTTTCTCACCTCAATCACGTGAAGACTTTTGGTTTCTAGTGGTTTGAGCTCGGGTAAGTCTTCTTTTGGAAGTAGAACCCGTTTGTTAGGCCATTGACTAGGCAAATCCTGTAGCCAAGAAGGACCTTTCCACCACAGAGGGTGGTCTATAAGCTCTGGACAGGACACTCCGCGACTACAACAGTCGGCCGGGTTATCCTTAGAAGAAACATGATACCAATGATCGGTACTAATCAAATCAGTTGCTTGAATGACACGATTGGCTACATACATTTTTAACATATGGGGGCTGTATTAAGCCATGACAAGGTAGTGTTGCTGTCTGAATAAGCTCGAATAGAATTAATAGTTATATGGTCTTTAAGCAAATCATACATGTGTGATAGAACTTTTGCCAGAAGCACCGCCGCGCTTAGCTCGAGTCTATTTACCGTGGTAGGTTTTAACGGAGCTACTCTAGATTTTCCAATCAGTAAACTAGTCGCAGTAGAAATTCTGGGCTCATTAGTAACCACACAAATATACAAACAACAACCATAGCCTTTCAGAGAACCATCACAGAAACTTACTAAGTGGACTTCCATCGGATTGGAAGGTATAACTAGTCGCGGAAGAGAAATTTTTTGTAAATCAGACAAATTGGCCGCTATTAAATGCCATTGTTTGGTTAAATGTTTTGGAACAGTCTCATCCCACGACAAATTTAACTGCCATATTTCTTGCAACAGCGATTTTGCTGCAAAGACTACTGGGCATATCCAACCGAGTGGATCGAAAATGCGAGCTACTAAAGAGAGTATGGATCTTTTAGTAAATTTGACTTCGAACGAGTCTGAAAAGGCATATGAAAAAGAATCATTAATGGGATTCCATCGTATCCCTAATATTTTGACAAACTCATTTCCCGATTCATCGAAGGATTTGGAACTTTGACAAAATTCAGGAGGAACATCCTTAAGAAGACGAGGATCGTTGGTAGTCCATTTACGTAGTTCAAAGTGAGCCTTGGCCAACAAAGATGTGATGTCGGCCTTCAGCTTGATCGCCTCTTCAAGGGAAGAGCCGCCAGTTGTGATATCGTCCATAAATGTCTCCTGGGTGATAACCTGGGCTACACGACTTGAGTACTCAGAACCATGATCTTCAACAAGTTGATGAAGTGTTCGAATGGCTAAATAAGGTGAACTACTAACTCCGTACGTGACTGTCTTAAGTTCGTACTCCTTTAAGATATCAGTTGGATCATTACGCCAAAGCACGTGTTGACAATGCCTTTCCTCGGGTCTTATCAATATTTGCCGGTACATACGACGGATGTCGGCAGTAAAAACTATTTTGTGAAGTCTAAATTTTGTCACTAAATCGACAATATCCACTTGCAGCTTAGGACCCACATGAACAATATTATTGAGTGACAAATTATTCGAGGTCCGACTACTGGCATCGAAGACTACTCGTAAACGTGTCGTTGTACTATCCGGTCGTATTACACAATGGTGAGGAATAATATAACGGTCAGTAGACAAAGATTCAGCAGGCTGCATATGTCCCAGCTCTTCGTACTGCTGCATAAATTCCTTATACTCCGTTTTCAACTCAGTCTGGCTGGCAAGACGCTTTTCCAAGTTGGGAAAACGGTTAAGAGCCTGATGATATGATTCTCCTAAGGCTGGAGTATCATCTTTAAGCATAATTGGTACAACATAACGACCGTCGGAGGTACGATATGTGCCATTTTTATATTTTTGTTCACATATTTCATCCTCAGGACCGGAAATTTTACATTTCGGCGGTTCTTCGGATTCCCAAAACCGTTGAACGATCTCATCGAGCGCACAAGAAGACGCGATGAGTGACGTAACGGGTGTGGCTGTAGTTTGAGCCACTTCACATATTTCATCCTTAGGACCGGAAATTTTACATTTCGGCGGTTCTTCGGATTCCCAAAACCGTTGAACGATCTCATCGAGCGCACAAGAAGACGCGATGATTGACGTAACGGGTGTGGCTGGAGTTTGAGCCACTTCACATATGTCATCCTTAGGACCGGAAATTTTACATTTCGACGGTTCTTCGGATTCCCAAAACCGTTGAACGCTCTCATCGAGCGCACTAGAAGACGCGATGAGTGACGTAACGGGTGTGGCTGGAGTTTGAGCCACCACGTTTTGAAGAAACTGACCACTTATCACCCAGCCGAATACACTAGACAATGCACATGGAAAACCAGGACCTGGGCAATAACGTGAACCAGTATATATCTGGTCAAAACAGTCTACTCCTAACAACAGATCGATCGGACCCGATTTATCAAAATCTTGGTCGGCGAGATCCAGATGTTTAAACTTTTCCTTGACAACCGACGGTTACGGAGTTGAAGGAACCATTGAAGTGATTTTAGGCAAAACCACTAATGGTATATCAAATTGGGGCGAGTCATTTGACCTAGGCACAATAGAGCCAAAAGTATAACCTTTATTATTACATACATAATTTTGACCGAGACCGGTTACATTTAAATTACATTTTTTTATATGTAAACCTAACTGTCGCGCACAGCTACTTGTAATGAAAGAGTCCATCGAGCCACAATCTATGATTATACGAGCATACTGCCATGAACCATCCACTCTTCTCAACCGAACCACTGCTGAACCAATAATTTTGGTACTCATAGGTGACTTTGACATGTTTGGCTGAGTTGTACAAGTTAGGGAAGTGCTCATATTGGAATTCTCAGAAACCTTTAGGTCAATGGTATTAGCTAATAAACTTTTATGTTCTTCATGTAATAATGTGTTATGTTTTGAGTTACAAATGAAACACATGGACTTAGACTTGCAGTCTGCACTAGTGTGACCGGGCCTTAAGCAGTTTTGACATAATTGTAACTCTTTAACTAATTGTTGTCGCTGTCCTATATTCATAGAATGTACTTTACCACAGCGATACATTGAATGATTTTCATGACAATACGCACAGACAGCCTGATTAGGTTTATTATTATTTGAGTTCGAAGAAGTAATTAGGGAAGAATTTGATTGCCGAGAAAAATTATCTTTTTTTGTATTATTGTGGTTTTGTTTATTTATAGAATTGAATGACTGTAAATTACTAGGTTGACTAACCTCTAATACCTTTATATAATTCTGTAAATAAACAATCAAATTATTAAATTTCGGAATTTCTTCGGTATTTTGTAATTCAAACCTTTTCCTAGTTTCTGTATCAAGAGGCCGAGATGCTATGTAAAATATAAGAAATTCACTTAAATCATCAATATTTAACCCGCGCAATGCACTCACACATTCATAAAGTGTGTTGGTTAATTGTGATAAGTTTGATAATGATGACCGTTGGATCGGATTTAATTTTATTATTTTTTCTAAATAAGCGGTGGCTAAAATACGTTTATTATCATACCTGTCTAGTAACGCTGCATAAACAACAGAATAATTAGCTGATGTTATAGGAACACCCTTAGCTAGTGTCAGGGCATATCCAGACAGACATGACAACAAATAGTAAAATTTCTCTGTGTCCGACAACGAAACATTATTATGCACAAGCGACGTATAACTGTCTTTAAACATCTGCCAGTTCTCTATATTACCATCAAACTTAGCTATTTGCAATTTAGGTAATTTTACTTGAGAGTTGGAATGCGCATGACCTTGACACAGTTCCGAGCGCGAACTGACGTCGAGAGAGTCAGCAAACTCAATTACAAAATAGTATAACTTGTCAAATGACAACAAAGCATTATTATCGATAACAAATTGAGGATTTAGTTTAAGTTGCAACCGGTTTACACGATCGTTGCATTCCAAGAAATTATCACGAATTTTATCAATTCTTTTATACCTAGCTCGAAAGGATACTAACTTAGTTTTATTTTCTTTCGTAATTTTTGCTAAGTCATAAAGTATTTGCATATTTTTAAACTCATATTCACGTTTTTTAATGGTTGACATTAATTCTCCTTCTGCCATGTTTTCGCCAAGCACTAATTGTAAAAGTACGAGTAAGGTAGGTAGGTAGCAAAAGTTTAAATGGAAACTGAGTAATGGAACAGATATTCACAAAACACGTAGGTTTTAAAACTACGGACTATTACTTATAATCATAAATACACACCTCGCTGCTATTAATTAACCTTAGGTAGGTATCTAGGCTATCCAAAATAGTTCGAAAGCCTGAGTAACAAGATAGTACCTTATGGCATACAAATCGAACGATTAAGGGATTATTACAAGGGAATTAACGAGATAAGAAGTATGTACTCGTAAGCAATAGGTATTTACTATGGTATGGCACAGGTATGGAATTTCCTGTTTGATTCGAGATTGTTAGACAAATAGACAAATGCTAGGTGGGTAAGTACCTAGTTAATTTGAATCTATAATAAGTCTATTTATGAATAAATTAGTTATCCATATTTGGAAATAACTTTAATTGAAAATATTGAAATTAAGTGGGTAAATTTGAAATAAGTACGTGAGGAAGTCCTCACAGGAGGCACCATAAATTAATGTTGCGTCTTCCTGAAAGAGTCACTGCACTCTCCGATCAACCCCAGAATCACAGCAAGGGAAAATTTAGTAAACACTCACCTGGATTCGTTTGTGAACAGGATTCGAAAGGATTCGCCTTCCACGGGACTTGGTCGACCGGCCGACGACCCTTGTGCTTGAACTTTATTATTTTCTTGCTGCCTACACTTGTGGTACACCATCACACACTCGCGGATGAGATTTAAGGTTGTTTTTGGCCAGCGAAGCTCTTAGGAGACGTTATTTTTTGTTATTTTATCAGCGCAAGCGACGCGCTAACATGACTTGATCGCCATATTTTTTACGACTCTCATTTCGGCCAATCACAGGCCGTCTCGGCGAATTAGGAAATATGTATGGAAGGGGAAACGGAAATATAGATAGGTAATTTTATTAGGGTTTTAAAGTTAATGCTTACACACCTAGCAAAAGGTAAATTGTATTTCAAGTGCATAATAGTACTGTAAACTAGGCAAGCATAGAAGGTGTATATTAGCATCATAGTACTAATAAACAGTTTGTATTGGACACCATCTTTGTCTTCACATCAACTTACTTTCCCGTGTCGTAGCCGCAGCTTGCAACGACACTGATATAAAATTGTAGAATAGAATAGAATAGAATAGAATAGAATATATTTATTTGCGTATGAATAGGGTACAAAAATTGGTGTTACATAGGTTTATTTCACTCCTAATCAGCCATTTAAGATAGCATGCAATTTTTTTATTATGAAATTATAATTAATACATGATTTCATTCAATAATATCATAATTATCAATTTATGTTCGTCAATAATATTATTTATTAATTAAAAAAAAACTAAATTTCGCTTATATACTTGAACATCCCTTGAACTATATTATATAATTTTAATATAAAACAAAACAGTAAGTTTGTATTGAACTATTTTATTGCTGGAAGTTAAGAAATTCCTGAATTGTGTAAAAGTTTTTTTCCAAGAGCCAGTTAAACAAGTTTTTTTTAAACAATTGTGGCGTCATAATTTTTATATCATCAGGTATTTTATTGAATACGGATATACACATATAATAACAATTATCCTTAATTTTTTTGCTTCTAGGTACAGTATTGTGGACTAGTCTGTGGCCATTTCTTGTATTTCTTGGATAAAATGTCATTGCTTGCGTAAATAAATAGTTATTCAGATTGACAAATTTAGCGATTTCAAAAATGTAAAGGCAAGGTAGGGGGAGTATATTTAGTGATTTAAAAAGCGGCTTACACGATGTTCTAGGAGTAGCTCCACAAACTGCTCTGATACATTTCTTTTGTGCGACAAAAGCTTGACGGATCTCTGTACTGTTACCCCAAATAACGAGACCGTAACGCAAGACTGATTCAACGTATGCATAGTATGCCGTGAGAGCTGCCTGTCTGGAAACTGTTTTAGCAAGCTTGTATAAAGCGAATGAAAATCTATTAATTTTATTGCAGACATGCTCTACCTGTTTTTTCCAGTCCAACTTTTGGTCAATAATTAATCCTAGAAAGCGTCCATTATTTATATTATTTACATTATGTCCATTATATATCATATTTAAATCAGTCAGATTATTAAAATTTATAAAATATGTTTTGTCAATGTTGATTAGTAAATTATTATTTGTGAGCCAATTAATTATGATATTTAAAGAAATTAGTATGTCATTTCGATGGTCATCAATTTTAAGATTTTTGCTTGTTGTCACAACTACTGATATGTCATCAGCGAATAAAATACTTTTGTGATTTATCGTATTTGGAAGATCATTTACATAGACCAGGAATAGTAATGGCCCAAGCACACTTCCTTGGGGGACACCATAGTTATTTTGTTTATACTCAGATCTGTATTCCTTACAAAACCTATTGTTTTCTAGTTGAGTTATTTCAACACACTGCTGTCTATTTTCTAGGTATGATTTGATCCATTTTGAAGCATTGCCTCTTAAGCCATAACGCTCTAGCTTGTCTAATAGATGTGGATGTGAAACGAGGTCAAATGCGTTAGACATGTCAAAAAAAAGCACTGTAGTAAATTTATTTTCATTTAGATTTTGTAGGGTGGTATTTACAAGGTTAAAAGTTGCCAATGTAGTGGATTTCTTTTTTTGAAATCCATACTGGTCGTTATGGAGTATATTATGTTTATTAAACTGAACATTTTCCATAAACCATTGTAATAATATTACACGAAATGTAAAACCCACTCAATGATCGAACCACGCAATTTGAAACCAAGTGAAAAAATCCAAATAACAAGAATTGAATCTACTGCTAAATAATCCCATTTAATAAATATATTTTAAAGGTCAGAAATCATTTTAAAGGGGAGTCATCCTCAACTGCCTGTCCGGTGGTTGCAGCATCGGGTGCTTACCTGATCTCAAGAGGCCAGGAGCGCTTGCTCCCGGCCTCTTGAGTTCCTACTTGCTTTTAGGGGTACCCCGATGCCTTTCATTCCCTTCCCAAATACAACAAATTCTTGTCAATGCAGCAACGCCGGAAGCACAAGAAGCCAAAGAAACTGCGCTCACCAACCCGCCTGCCAAACGTCGAGAGTACAATGTCGTGGTACAAGTGTAGGCAATGTCGTAAAAAAAGAAGAATCATTGGAAAAGGCCCTTGTCTAGCTGAGGGATTTTTGTTTGCGGCTGAAATGATGATAATGATGAAATATAAACATGACATTAAAAAAAACCAATGTATACTCAGTCCACAACCTAGGTTCTAAGGTTTTAAAAATTGTGATTTGACTTCTTTTGGAGAAAATGCGCTGTGCAGTTTGTTGCCGCTTCTTCTGCATGCCGCTTTGGAAGCGGCATTAAAGTTAGCCATAAGTAAATTTTTGACGTCAACAATTGTTCAGAAGTGAAATATGACAATTAATAAGTGTTCAAAGAAAGCTATATTAAATATACCTTTTGAATTTGAATTTGATATATTTAAAACAATTAAGTGCAACTTACCCTGGATCCAGCGAATTAAATAAAATGCTCTAGCAATGCTCTAAATCAGCAAATGGAATAACGCGAAAATGGCTGATCTTGAAATCGTAAGGTAATCCACAATTTCTTTTTACGCGTCCCTGCCACTTGTTAACTTTTGACATCTACGGTATAGGTACAACGTATTGATGTTCACTTCACAGCTGCAATATATTTGGAAGTGACAATCAAAACGTAACGACAAAAACAGGCAATTTTTTTATTACTATAATGAAAAATTTGCGTGTAGGCCTGCTGGTTACCGCAATCAGGCTATCTCGATTAATGGACAGCGTTGACACTTTAATCTGTATCAGGCCGATTAAGACTTTAGGAGGGATATTGTCGTCTCCACGATACAAAAAAATCAAACATGGATGCTGACTGACGTTCACGTCAAACAGTGTAAGTAAGTAGGCATCTGTAGGCATCAAAACAAATCCTACTTACTAAATTTGTTAAAGATAATTTTACGTTTAAAGATGTAATAATATTTCACATAAAAAACCGACTTCAATTAAACTACTGAACCGATTGTGATGAAATTTAAATGGAATCAATTTGAAAGCATACCCTTTTAAACAAATAAAAATATTTTTTTAAAATCGGTCCATAAATGACGGAGTTCTGAATTGATAACCTCCTCCTTCTTTTTTTTTTGAAGTTGGTTAAAAATATAAACCTGTAGTATATTGAAAAGGTAAGCCAACATTCATCGATTTCCAGTATTGCAACAAAAGGTGCCTTTAAATGTCATTTCGGTTTCCTGTCTCTTTCTCAATTTTATTATATTTCCATTAGTATTTTTTACTGAGAACACACATTCAGGTGTCTTTCATACCTTTATTGAGATTGCGATTGTGTATTATATTCAAAATATGCGTACAACCACAAACCGCAGCACTTCCGTAAGAATATTTAATGCTATTACGGCGTTACTGTCTTCTACGAACGTTCAAGTCATTGTTATAAAACATAATAAGGATGCACAGTAAAGGACATATTTTATATTTCTTGTGATGAGGCGGCGCTAGATGTTTTAGTGTCATATATAACGGGTACTTTGCAACACTCACGGATAGTGTCTCAAATTGGCGAGGTCGTAAAATTTCGCTCGAAACGACACCGCCATCGCTGTTGTTTAGAAAATAAACCTTATTAAGGAGCGTTATCGCACAGTAGGTACGTGTTTCGTATTTACGAGAACAAGTATTCGCCTTAAATCCGAGCGCTAGCGGGTAAGCCATAAACGTAGTCAACCGTCCATTTTGCCGCTATCGCGACTACAGGCTTCGGACACGCAGACCATGGAAATGGTCTAACACCATATTGTTACAGACACCCTGGCTTAATATACTTAAATGTGTATTAACGTCTTTGAAATAAAGTACATTTTCAAAAAATTTACCTGTATTTTCTTTAGCGGTTTGCATGACTGAAGTTCTATTAGCATAACGACCCGCGCGCCCCTTAACGCAACATGCTTGGTCACGCTGCCCCCCGCCGTTGGTTGCAATTTCCACAGCGGGGCTTTTCTTGAAAAGTGTTGCCTCGTATAAAAATGGATATTATCTTTGTACCGCTGAATTTATTTTACAGGCTAGACAATCAATTTCCACATATTACCTTCTGGTTTCATTTGTCGCCCGAAGTAATAGACCAAGTTATAAAAAAATTATCTAGGAAGAACTACACCATTCAGAATGAAAACTGCTGAAATCCTTATCCTTACTAATATTATAAATGTGAATGTGAGTTTGTTTGTTTGTTACACTTTTACGCCGTAACTATTGAACCGATCATCATGAAATTTTGCATACAAGTTCTCTGGAGTACGGAGAAGGACATATCACCTTTTATACACATACATTTTATCCCAGGAAAAAGTACTATTCCGGAGGGATCGTTTGATGGGGGCGGAGCCGCGGGCGAAAGCTAGTGTGATTATAAAGATATTGCGATCGAGACAAGACCTTGGTTATATAAATTAAATGATACAAGCTACAAGGAATAAAGTCACGAAAACATGACGAAAATGAGGCATCGACTAATATTTTATACATTCCACATTTACGGCACCCCTCGTGACATACATCAACTTCATGTAGCTAGAGTAAAACTTGCTTTTCACGTAAATCCAATTTGTGCGGCTCGTCCGAAAGGGCGACTCGTGGCTGGCTGTAATTATTCACGTGTTATGACATCTCATTTGCATATAATCGGTGAGGTAGTCCCCGATGCGTGAGGCAACGAGGCAACCGTAGGCCATTCACACGAACACCACCGCCTATCTTGATTGAAGGCGGCCTATGAAAAAGCGGCCACTAATTAAAAAATAAACTACCTAAGAATGATGGTTTGTGAATTATTCACGTAAGGAAGAAATTTAGCTGCACGTAGCACGGACTACTTACGAAATGCGGATGAGTGTAATAAATGATTTAATGAACGAAATATATCTGCAGTAAGCAATCTTTATGCAAGTTTGATGCACTAACGAGATAACGGTAAACGCTGCTGTTGTAACAGATCAAACAAGGTTTTCGATGCGGCGTGGACTTATTTGGTGATCGTGGGAATTGTTAGCTATTGGTATTGTGATATGGCTACTGAATATATACTCGTAGTTTTTTTATACAAAAAACCCTTTGTTTTCTACGTTAGGTTCACAACTATATATTATAAAGTACCATTTTGTTGGATTATAAGGGTTTTTACGCATTCATAATGCTTTACGGTAGTAAGGTAGTAGTCTTTTTAAGCAAAGAAGTAAAGAGAAAAAAATTCACGCGGGCGGAGTTTGAACCGCTATTGGTAGAGTTTAAAAATTTAAACACTGAGCAGTCCCAACCAAGATTGTCTAATCTCTAAACAGCAAAATTCAAAATTGCTCAGAGCTGTCATAATTTTTTCACAACAGAAAGTAATCTTTATATGTTAGAAGTCAGGTTTACCAAGTCATTAAAATTCATGTCAAGTGGTTAAAGAGAGCAAGCAACTTATAACTGGAAATTTCGACAAGTTGCACTTTTATTCAAATCTGAAAATCTGAGACTTGTAGGTATATGGCCATCCTCACTGACTATTACTATACCCGTTTTAAAAAGCGTTTCTACTTCAAAGAAACAGGTAATCTCTATCTAAAATTGTGTATTAAATGACAATCCGGTAGACATATGATAAGCCGAAAGTTTAGATAGTTATCGCTAGAGGGCAATCGTTAAGCTGATACAAATGTTAGCCACGCACACATACACAGTGAGCAAACAACTGAAACGAGTTAACATGTAATGTTATTATTGAAAACTCCCTTGCCTCGTTTAATAACACAATAAGCAGTTAGCAATTGGAAAGCGGCGTGAGATTTGTGTGTGTGAGCCGGCCACAGTCGGTGTTTGCACGACCTGCATCGTTTAGCGCATATCTATGCATATCAGCGTTCCGAAACCCATTGTGCCCAGCGCAGACCGCGGAGCGAGCAAAATCGCCCCCTTTATTTGCGAAATGTGGGAGCGATAGACTAAACAACTAGGCTAATAAATAATAGGTGGTAGTTTTATGCTTAGGGTTTATTCCTCAGTATGAAAGCCTCAGACAGGTGTCTATTGATACTTAAGCAATGCGAAGTATATTCTTATTAACAATGCAGCTTGAGGAGAATTATCAAAACGTATGATTTTGACAAAGAATTTTGATTGTCCTTTCTATAAAAAATCTCGTCTACAGCTATACTAATATTATAAAGAATAAAGATTTGATTGTTTGTTTGCATTAAATAGGCCCTGAACATAAGGATTCTACAATATCCCTGATGAACATACTCGTAGACTATCGAATAAATCTGTGCGAAGCCGGGGCGGGCTCTAAACATTTATAACATAAATCTGCATTGAACTAGAATTATGAATTGGCTAGAAGTTAGATCTTAAAGCACAAGTACTGTAAACATTTTTCGAAAATTGAAAATTTGTATATCCATCAATGTGGGTTCCATATAAAAAATAACTACATGTATTTGGTGCGCAATCCTTCGTGCGCAAGTCCAACTCATACTTGGCTGGTTTTTAAAATTTCATGATTTCACAGTTACTTCAAGAAGCAAAGATACAAGCACTTGCAGATACAAGAAATCCTCTTGAATATCCTTTTCTGCAGACCTTACTCTAGTGAACAGATACTAGTTTCAGTTTAGACACACGTCAAGAGTAACGTATCTGCGTCAGTAGAAACTGTATGTGAAATGACGATTAAGAACAGTTGTAAGTAGCCTTTGTTTGATCTTAGATAAGAGCCATTGTAGTCAGCTAACAGAAGACCCATTCAATGATAGCTGGACATCGCTCAGCTAACGAACTTGCGAAATTTCCATGTAACAGGAATTCGTGATTATAGAGTATATTTTTATCTTTAGTAAAAAACCGGTCAATGCGTGTCGAAGTCGCGTGGGTAGGGTTCCGTTCATTAAATTTAATTTTAATTTTTGGACCTCAACTGTACCCCGTCTCATTAAACCGCACATTTCATATATTTTTTTACGTAATCTATAAATATCTATATACATACAATATTGTAGCAAGAGAGTTTGTGGCCCGCTCGACTCGTGTGTAGCTTTGAGTCCCTTATTCGAAGGCATGTGCACGCGCACATGCCTTCGAATAAGGGAGAAGATCGATTTTTCTTAATGGTGCGTCTCTTGTATTCACCAATCTCATCTGGGTTCATCGACATGCGTATAATACAGTTATGCTAGATTTTTTTTTTTTACTAATTATTGGATTATGCATTTGTCTCCCATCTCACCTGATGGTAAGTGACGATGAAGACGAGGATGTTACATGCCTATCCAAGAGATACCCATTTTTTCTACTTTTGAATGTCCCGGGACTGTACTTGTCTGGGAATATAGACGCAGGCAGTTCATTCCACACCTTGGCTACTCGAACCAAAAAGGAACTGTCAAAGCGTTTAGTTCGACTCTTTGGTATCCCAACGATAAAAGGGTGAAATTTCTGTCTGCGCCTCGTAGTCCGATGGAGGAATGGTGAGGGTTCAACTTGCTCAAAGAGCGCTTTCGCACACTCTCCAAAATGGATACCGATAGGCAAGCGACTTTACGGCGATGCTCCAGGGATTGCAATTTCCTATTTGAGACCACTTCGTTGTTTATGAGCCTGCGGGCTTTTCGGTCAACAGAGTCCAATGCTTCAAGCTGGTATTTAGCTGAGCCATCCCAGAGGTGACTGCAGTACTCCATGCAAGAGCGAACCTGGGCTGTATAGAGATTAAGCAGCCGTTCAGAGCTGAAGTACCGCCGAACCTTTGAGATGATGCCCAACTTCTTGGAAGCAGTTAGTACCATCGTCTCAATCTGTTGGCCGAAGCTTAGTTTGGACGTGATTGTCATGCCTAAAAGCCCAAGGTGGTCAACTAACGGCAAGGAAATACCCTGGAAAGTGGGTGCAAGTGAGAAAGCACTCTTTTTTGCGGAAAAGAGACACGCCTGTGTTTTGGACGGGTTAAACTTAACTAGATTGGCGTCTCCCCAATCGGACACCCTCTGTAATTTCGAGTTAACCCGTTCAATCATAGACTCTCTCAGAGACTGGACTTCAAAATATAATATTATAGCAAGTTCATTAGTTTATAAAATTCTTTTGAAAACAAATTGAGAAATCGTTAATTGATTAACAGTGTGCAAAAAAGAAAGGTAAAAAAAAAAATGGACGGCACTGTCTCCATGTCAAAAATAGTCATAATGTGTTTTTTCTTCCATATGGCCGTGAGTTTTTTCTATTTCTTGTCTTCACGATACAATTCCAACATCGTAACTTCTAAAACTATAAAAACCAAAGGGAAAAATGTTTTGAAGGACACGCCAATTTTCGTGTAAATTTTACTTAAATATATGGACTTATTACTTATTCGTAGATTATATGCTATCATAATAGTTGTCGCCAGGCCCTGACGCGCCACAGCCTAGGATGCTGCCGTTAGGGTATAACCGGAAAACGGTTAGATGAGGTGGAGACCCAAGGACTCATATATTCTTAAGCACTTGTGAAATTCCTGAATCTGTAAGTTACTAACATCTACCTATATTAAGGTGAAAGCTAGTAGAAAATACTAGTCCTTCATTTTTGAAAACTTATTAAAGCATCTCAACGAAGTCATAGCAGCAATAGGTAGCGACCTTGTGAATATGCCCAATGAAAATTTACTTCGGCGCTAGAAATGTAGAGTTGGTTAGCAATATGCAACATTTTTTTTGTTTTATCTAAGAGCACTGTAACATTTAATAAGATTTAGTGTTATTTTAGCAAATAGATATATTTCGGACAGTCTATTAGCCCGTACATAAAAGATTGTCCGTAATGATAAAACGAACAAACACTCAGTAAAATGAAACAGAAATTTCTCAAAACGCTCCGTGTTTCATTATATTGGGTTTAATTTGACCTATTACACTTGGCTATTGTTAGTTTTCGGTTCTCACTGTTATTTAATTACCTAACCGTCTGTAATTAGCGTATTCAAAACGATAATGAGGGACTATCTATCGTCTTATTCGAATAATTCATGTTACCTAATATTATAACGCATAATTTAGTGGCGTTACGATAAGAAATAGCGTTAGAATTTCAACAATTTCACGTACATTCTCATAGTGGCTTCGTAACGTGTAATTATTGGAAATGACAATTGATTTCCGTTATTAAATTGTAATTTTGGAATTGGCGTGTTCGATGAGCGGTTGTCGACGCAATGGGGTCTTGTGTGGTCTATATAGTGGCTATTTACATACGGGGCCGGGAGCGGCAGTTGCTCGGCTTTTTTCTGTTAATGTATGTAAATGGGAAACAATTAGGCGAGTTAATACACGGGGCAGGCAGTCTAGGCAAGTGCGCCTCGCGCCCCTTCCGTCCAGACGCCATATGTTAGTGGGCGGGCGGCGCGGAGCGAGCGGGCCTCAAACATTTACAGCGTGTTGTCTTTTCATCTACGATTTTCTTTATAATTATCAACGAATACTTTCTCTTTCTCTTTTATCCGAGCATTTTTTCTAGTTGAAACCCCAGCTTAAGTGCGACGGATATATTTCATGACATGACAAAGTTATTACGGCCAGCCGCCTCCCTGACATCAGTCTTCCTGGGATAGAACCAGAATCGCAGGTTCGAAAACATCTCAAGTGAGAATGTAAACAGGATATGCTTAGAAGACCGAGGCCTTAATAGTTTTCTTAGCATTCGAAAACTATTGATATCTTTCATTTATGTCTTTTATACGAGTATTTTTTCGATACCTTATGTTACATTAATCAACTTTTTGTACGAATTCCTAATTACTTTGAAAATATATTTGAGTTTTTCCATTACAAACACACACAAACATCTTTCCTCTTTATAATATTAGTAGAAGTCTAGATTATTGGTTCGTCGACCTATATCTATTGAGAGGTGATAAATTTGATCAACACAAATATTTTGAATCCCATATAATCTTACCTATTTAAAAATTGCTGGCTTTTCAGATATTCGATATTTAAGTTCCTACTACAATCTATAAAAAAATACACACTGGCAATCTTGTTTTTCCCTCATTCATCCGAGTAAGCAGTATTCCAATAACTATCATTCCCTTCTTAAATTCAACAAATTCCTATCCTTCCCCAACTTTAAAATGCTTACAATGGGCAACAGCGTCGTAAGCACAAGACGCCAAAGAAACTATGCTCCCAACCCGCCTGCCAAGCGTGGTGAGTATGGCAATATCTTCCCATGGAGCGAAGAATCCTTGGGTGAGGCCCTTGTCCAGTAGTGGACTTCCTGATGAAGATTCTACTGTGCTTGAATATGTCCGATTTGAGAGGGATCAAATTACCTACCTTTATCTGTTTGATATAATATATTGATATACCTATACTATAATCTTTAAAATTTTATCTGGTATTGTACCTTTTTGGTTTGCTGAAGAAATCGAGATGTTTTAAATGCTGTCTTTACGCTGAGCTGCATTTTTTTAAATTAGGTATAGCGAGAAGCCAAACTTATACATTATCTTGTAGCAGTTGAGTTCAAATGCTAAAATAAAAATAACATACTTATCGAAATCTAAGGTTGACTTTTCTAAGAACCCTTAAATGTTAAATATGTGGGCAAAGCATCCGTTTCTGTATGAGTTAATGTGGGATTTTACATACATATACATGTTTCTTTTGATCAAATCTATCACTTTTTAACGGATTACCAACAATTCTTGTATTGAAAACTTTGTGTAATGTTGATCTTTCGTTGTCTCAAATTTTAAAATTAAGTTTTTTTGCCATTCATTTAAATAATTCAAATCATTTTGATGTCAGCAACAAACACTATGTAACATTATAAGATTTCATCAAAATCCATCGAGTAGTTTTGCGTGAAGGAGTAACAAAGTTCCTTACATCGATACAAACTTTCACAACATTAGTAGAATACGATTAAATTATGACATTGTGTAAATAAGGCACTGTGTAATTAAGTAACAAGGGATATAAAGCACAACCAGTAACCAGTAGATGTCTTAACATTTTACGAACTTGAAACATCCTGTAAGTATAAGCGTCTAATTTACGGGCACGTAACAATAATATTGGTTTATACTTTTCTTTTTTTTTCGAAACTTAATAATTTTTGTATGTGAATACTTAGTTAGAATACAAGTCAAGCTTTTTTTTTTAGCTTTACAAGAAAATTAAGAGCACGACAGCTGCCTAAAGTGTAACGGTACCAACGTGAATCCAAATCTGTACAGGCATTCGGGAATTGTGCTGGAATAAACAATCTAACATACATACATGAACTCACACTAATATTTACAAAGTATAAAATGAGGTCGCTTCCGCTGTCTGTTCGCATAGACCTTTCAAACTACTTAACGGATTTTAATGCAGTTTTCAGCTATAGATGAATTGATTTAAGAGAAATGTTTATATATATTATTCATTCATTCATTTATCTCAGCCGCAAGAAGTCCACTGCTGGACATAGGCCTCCCCCAAGGATTTCCAATATGACCGGTTGGAAGCGGCCTGCATCCAGCGTCTTCCTGCGACCTTGGTTAGGTCGTCCGACCACCTTGTCGGTGGGTGTCCAACGCTGCGCTTGCCGGTACGTGGTCGCCATTCGAGCACCTTTCTGCCCCATCGGCCATCGGTTCTTCGAGCTATGTGCCCCGCCCACTGCCACTTCAAAGAGCTAATCCGCTGAGCTATGTCGGTGACCTTTGTTCTTCTACGGATCTCCTCGTTTCTGATTCGATCTCGCAGAGAAACACCGAGCATAGCCCTCTCCATAGCTCTTTGAGCGACCTTGAGCTTTCTTATGAGGCCCATAGTAAACGACCACGTTTCGGACCCGTAAGTCATCACTGGCAACACACATTGGTCGAATACTTTCGACTTGAGGCACTGAGGTATTTCGGACGAGAAGACACTTCGGAGTTTCCCGAACGCTGCCCAGCCGAGTCGGATTCGTCGAAAGACCTCATCCTTGAAGCTGGAACTTCCAACCTGGATCAACTGACCCAGATAGATATATTGGTCAACAGCTTCAAGTATGGAGCTCCCAACAAGCACTGGAGAAGGCGCAACATGGACATTCGACATTATTTTCGTCTTGTCCATGTTCATTTTAAGGCCCACTTGTTGGGAAACTTCATTGAGGTCATTGAGCATGGTACTCAGATCCTCCAGCGACTCCGCCATTATAACAATGTCATCAGCAAATCGAAGGTGAGTGATATACTCGCCGTTAATATTAATGCCAAGTCCTTTCCATTCCAGCAGCTTGAAGGCATCCTCCAGAGCAGCGGTGAACAGTTTTGGAGATATAACATCTCCCTGTCTCACACCTCTCTGTAGTCGGATAGCCCTCGTACTCTGCTCCTGTACTCGGACTGACATTATGGCGTTGCTGTATAAGCACTTCAACACTTCGATATACCGATGATCGATGCGGCATCGCTGGAGAGACCTAAGTACGGCCCATGTTTCGATCGAATCAAAGGCCTTCTCATAGTCCACAAACGCTAAGCATAAGGGCCGGTTATACTCTCTGGTCTTCTGTATAACCTGCCGCAGCGTATGGATGTGGTCTATGGTACTATAGCCTTTTCGGAAACCGGCTTGTTCGGGAGGCTGGAAGGCATCGAGCCTGTTCGCGAGACGATTCGTGATTACCCTCGAAAACAGCTTATAGACGTGGCTCAGGAGCGTGATGGGTCTATAGTTCTTCAGTAGGGTATTGTCGCCCTTCTTGAAGAACAGTACCACCACGCCCCTGTTCCACGCCTCTGGCGTCACGCCCTCGAGCAGAACGGAATTGAAGAGCCTCTGAAGGACTTTCAGTACCGGCGTTCCACCCGCTTTCAGAAGCTCTGCTGTGATTCCGTCCTCGCCCGGCGCCTTGTTATTCTTGAGCTGTTTGAGAGCAATCCTAATCTCGTACAGGCTGATGTCCGGGATATCTTCGGTATAGTGTCGGGTAAGTTTAGCTCTAGGATCTTTGGCCAAACTTATAATGGGTTTGGCTACTGAGGTAAACAGCTGTCCATAAAACCTCTCGATCTCGCCCAGCACCTCGGCTTTTGACGATACCATGCCACCGTCCTCCTTCTTCAGCTTAGTCAATCGGCTCTGCCCAATAGACTCCACTTTTGCGAACACTTTGGAGCCTTTATTTTGCTCTATCGTCTCCTTAATACGCTTGGTATTAAAGGAACCAATGTCGTGTCGCAAGGCCTTCTGGATTTGTCTATTGAGCTGCCGATGTACGTTCGCGTCTTCGGAGGTCTGCAGCGGCATAGATCGTCGCGTGGCCATCAATTTTAGGGTCTGGGGCGAGATTTTTTGAGGCTTTTGTTTCGGGCGGGACTTAAAAATCTTCGATCCTACCGCCTGGACAGTGTCTACGAACCCATTATTTAACTCGTCCACAGATACGCAATCCTTCAAGCAATCGAAGCGATTCGAGAGTTCCAGTTGGAAAGCTTTGACATTTTGGATATGGGCCGGAGACGGTCGGAGCGTAGACCTCATCAAGCGAGTCCTCTCTCGTCTGAGATCGATATTCAAGATGCCTCTTACTATTCGGTGATCGCTTCCGATTTTAATCCGGTTGATCACAGAGACATCGTTGAATATCTCCCTCCTCGTCGACAAGATGAAGTCTATCTCATTTTTGACAGGGGCCTGGTCCTTTCTGATAGGACCCATCCAGGTCCATTTTCTGTGTGGCGGCTTCTTGAAGAAGGAGTTCATCGCGTAGAGTCCCTCCTCCTCCAAGAAATCGGCCAACCTATGGCCCCTTTCGTTCCGCTTTCCATATCCGAATTGCCCCACTCTGGCCTCTCCGTCGCTCCGCTTGCCAAGTATTGCGTTGAAATCCCCCATAACAACCGTAAAATAGGTTTGGGAAGTGTGTATGGCCCTACTAATGTCCTCATACACCACTTCCACCTCTTCATCTGAGCGTTCCCCGGTCGGCATATATACCTGTATTACCTTCAACAAGTATCTTTTAGATACTCTGAGTATCAGGTATATTACCCTACTGGAAACACTCTCGATGGTTACGACGTTGTTAATGAGGGACTTGTGGACGAGAAACCCGACACCATGCTGTGACTTTTTAAAGTCACCCTCCCGGTGATAGAGTAGGTTACCAGACTTTAGGGTTGTCGTGCCCTCTCCCTCTCTTCGGACTTCTGACAACCCCACTATGTCCCATCGTAACCTACTCATTTCCTCTTCCACTTCCTCGACCTTCTCGTCTAACCTCATAGTGCGAATGTTGTGTGTCACCAGGGCCAGTCTTCGTTGGGGGTGGTAGCCGGATCTCTTCCGGAGATTCTTAGCACCCCCTGCCCCGCCGTTACCATGACCGCTACCGGAGCCAGGAATAGCGGGGCCGCCGGGGACTGGGGGCCTTGGTATATCGTCTATCATCAGGGGGGCAGACGGGTTGGTGAGCGCAGTTTATTTGGCTTATATCGCTTTCGATGCTGCTGCCCATCGAAGACGTTTTTAAGCGAGGGATGGAAAGGAGTTTGTTGGATTTTGGGAAAACGGGATAAAGGTCTTTGGGATACTACTCACTCGGATGAATCAGGGATGAGTAAGCAGCAGCTCGGGGAGCCGGGCGCGCTTACCCGTAGCCATTACCTGCAACCACCGGTCAAGCAGTTGCGAATGGCACCCCCTGGCTCCTATATATTATTAACTACCCCATATTAGATCTACACCCGTGCGAGCCGGAGTGGATCGTTGGTAAAATATAAAACTTCTTTCTGGACATTCGTGGATATTCAAAATAAATAACATTTTAATACGTCTTCTTCTCTGCTGTGGTCGGTTCCGAAACGCTGGTAGTTTGTAGCTTTTGAACAATAATTAGTAATTTGAATATAATTGAATAAGCATTATTTTAAGTGAATTGACGTGTAAAAGTGCCTGAAAAGGCCTATTTTCTGAATAAATCTTTAAATACCCAAAATGTCATAAACTAATATTTTAAGTAGGTAGTTACAAAACAGACGGACGAGTCACGTCGTATGAGTGTTCTTCCAGTTGGTTCAGCTGTGGTGCCTATTTCGGCCTAGGGGGTCCACTTTAATACGGTGTTATAGTATACCTGCTTTTGCAGATTAAGTCGATCCCTTAAGAACAGTATTTTTTACCGGGATGAAAATTATCCTATATCCTTTTCAGACCCCAAACAATGCGTATGCCTTTTCATGAATGACGTGAAATCGTTTCAAACCAACAGACTCCCTTTTGCATCTGTAATATTATTACTAGCTTTCGCCTGCGGCTTCACTCGCGTTAGTGTCGATCCTCCGAGAACAATACATTTTTTCGTGATTCCGTAAACCCGAAAACGTGTTATAAAATTTCTTGAGGATTGGTTCAAAGTAAAGGCGTGAAAGCGTGACAAATAAACAAATAAAAATTCAAACTGACATTGGCATTTATAATATTAGTTAGAATCTGGTTATTATAAAATATATAGCTAAGATAGGAAACTATGGTGCTGTTATATAATCTCACAATTATTTTACAGCTAGGGTAAGTCCGGGGTAGATGGCCATAGTTTTTTTAAGGCGATGTTATAAATAAAATATACGTATTTTAGCATTTATCTTTATTTCTAATTAAACTTTAAACATTTTACTTTAAGGAAAATAACAAAACATAAACATTTTTGTACGAGATCAATCCTAGAATCATATTTTTTTTTAAATCAAGATTGGCCATCTCTCCCCTAGTGTCCGGGTATGATGGCCATAGGAATAAAGGAAAGATGGCCAGCACTTAATTCTACATGTGGCTCGGTTTTTGAAATGAATTTTTAATTATTTTGCATCTTTGACTCTTTCTTTTTCACCTGAACACATCTAGAACATCATCGAATCATCATATCATCGAATTCAGTACAATTTTCGTGTACCCAAAGCTGGCAAATAATGTAATCTTCTATCAGGCGAGTCTCATAATAATTTTCTCCGCCACCACGACAGTTGTCCTTTTTATTCTTCATTTCTTCATCTGATAAACACACAATACTAGTTTTTCTTCATCACTACTTTTAGATATCTGTCTAATAGCTTTTCTCTTTCTAACAGTACGTTTCAATTTATTTATTTATTTTTCTTGAGTCTGGTTTGGCCGAATCTGCTCTCTCTCTCTCTTTTACTTTATTTAGAATCTATTTTTGTTCTTTAACTTGTTTAAATTCTTCAGCATTTTTTTATTTCTATTTTTTTATATGTTCTTGAGACGTCAGTAGCATGCCAACTTGCTTGGCTGCGGCGCGAACAGATAAGCCATATTTTTTTACAGCACTTATAGCTGCTTTTAATGCATCATCATTCCAGTTCCCCCGCAAAGCATTGCTTTTCTCTTGTATTTGTTAGGCATGTGAAAGAATACAAAAAAATGTTTTTTTATTGCAAGATTCTCAAGTTAAAAACATTCAGTTTAAAATAGCCATATGGCCATCTTAGACTAGCTGGCTATGGCCATCTGTCCTAATTTTACGGGAGAGATGACCACCAAAAAAATTAAAAAAAATTAAAACATCATGTGCGTTATTTTAACGTTATAACAAAGCATCACTAACAAACTAATAAGAAAAGTCTGAAATAGCTTGTTTTCTCAAGACAAAGCCCGGTCACAACATGAAACAAGTACACACCAAAAAATTTTGCAATAGTCTTAAATATTTAGAAGGATTTTACTTACTTTTCTCTTTTTTTCGACAAATATTTGTTCGTACACTATTACCTGCCGTCAACACTGAGCGAACTAAGTAAAAAGTGGCCCCATCTAGGGAATATTTTTAGAAATAAATCGATTGGCCATCTCTACCGTATGGCCAACTCCCCCGGAATTACCCTAATTATATAGTCCCTGCAAACCGTCATTCTGTGGCAACGTGCCCAAAAGGCTGGCAGCATTGCCACGTTGGATGGCAATATTTACATTTTACAGCTTAAATATCTAACTCTACTTTTATAGCTACTAATATTCGCGATTCTCCATGTCTATTGCTACTAGGTATACTATTTACTTAATCGTCGGCATGTGGTTCGTAACGATAGCAAGAGGCCTAATCAAATCCATTGGGAACGTCGCAAGGCTCGACTGCGAGACGCTACACGCGTCGACACACTGACGCCTTCCCAACTTAGTAGATCAGCCGCGATAGTTTGTCAATCTCTACATCATCATCATCATTTCGTATAGGTGACACGGTCTATCGACCATGCACACCCTGGTGTTAGAGTTCTTCGGAACCGCCTCTCAGCCTCTGATGTGGTTCCTTTAACGACTACCAGATGGCCGGGACAACGCCGTAATGTGCGTTCCGAAGTACGGAATCATCTTTATTATCAGACAATCATGAGATTTGAGCCTGCAATATCCTAACCAAACTAGAAGCAATTAAACAAAGAGGTTGTTGAGTATGCTTCCCGTGGGAATCGAACCCACGACCCCCGGGCCTACGAGCAAACGCCATAACCACTGGACCACGGGGAGGGACTTGCTACAAATATGCCTTCTTAAATGCAGTCTACTTATTTGTGCCTCTTGGTGTGAAAATATTCGGACCATGGGGTCTTGTAAGTCTCTATAAAGAGACGTCCATGTCATTCTGCCTAATCTACGCCGATCGTAGCGAAAAGGGCTGGTTTTTTTTTAACGTAAAGGATGCGTAGCAATCCAGTTGGAAATTAAATCTAAAAAAGGACACAAATTTTTAGATTTAAAATCTTTTTTCAATATGTTAATTATTATATATTTCCGTTTTATCCATCATGTATGTAGGTACCTATGATTTTATTTGTGAATACATATGTTCCCTTTCAATATATCGAATGTAGAGTCGATTAAATTTTTAGATTAAAAAATTAGATCAATGGATCAGGGTGATTAAAATAATCAAAGTTCAATGCAGAATTTATTCAAAAGAGAGTGAGTAATAATTATAAGTATTACTTATGTCTGCAGATAAAAAATAAAGTCATCGGAATCAGACCAGAAGTTAAAGTCGAGCTTTTACCGCTTTTATACAGAAAATAGTGTTAGGTCAAAATCAACATAAAATTTGTCATAATTAATAATTATAAAATTTTGTTGCCAAACACTTCTTAAGTACATATAGATACACGTACTTTAAGTACAAAATAAAATAAAAGAAGCCATTGAAACAATGACCTACCTCATAGAGTTTGCGAAATTATGCTTCCATATCAATAAAATCCTTGACAATTTAGAAAACTGAAAAAGTAAATTTTATACAGTTTATGTTCTAAGCGCAAATGTTTAGGTGGACAAATATGCGCGGGGGAGGGGCCACCACGGCGCCGCCCCCTTCGAAGCGCACCCATTGGGCGGACTTGGCGCGCCGCGTCGATCGCCGATCGCTCGCTGTTTGGCGACAATCGTACGCTGGTACCGAATAAGCTGTATAACCACTTAATGGTAACTATCCAAGAAAGTAAGTTATTTTCTTAAGATAATTACTACAAAAATAAACTTATTAGTTATCCTGCTGCTTTGCTTGATTAGACTGTAAACATAACTTTAAATACGAGAATTAAAAATACATTTACGAGTAGCTTGATTCCAGTAGATTACGTTTTACGATGTTAAGTATATTATCACATTGAATGTTATGTACTTAAAGAATTTTATCAAAATATTGGTTTTCAAAAAGTTTCATCTATTTTACTACTACAGGAAAATACTAGGTAAGTATATACAAGTATTTAAATTGTTAGGCTAAAAAGTCTACCAAGAGCTAAATCTAAAACCAGGTGGGTTGACAATTTTCAGTTTTTGACTAGGAATGGTTAGATTTAACAGAGGATAGATATAGTTGAAAACAAAAGAAAGGAGTCCTTTTCTCAGCAATGAGAACTAAATAACAGTTAAGAAATGTAAAAAAGTAGTATCTTTTCCAAACATAAAGACCCTTTCTGCAAAAATAACCGCAGTTTTGAATTTTTCAACACCTACCTGAGGATATACTGGTTTTTAAATTATATAAATTAACAACACCTTAACTTCCGAAATCTTTTGTTGTGGTACCTAGAGCCACGCTACCGTCAAAATTCATTTTTGCTAGTAGCATACATGGGCCGGCTCGTCCGGGGAAGTACCACACTCTTACAGAAAATCGACGTTTGACTAGAAGCTTTACCGCTTCTATGCTTCGTTCGGTGAGAGAGAGAGCCGCAGGCTCATCCTTCTCCCCATTCCCCCATGTCCCTCATTTTTCCCTACTCCCGATGTCCTCTCCCCAACTCCTTGAAAGGCCGGCAATGCTCCTGTTACACTCTAGTGTTGCAGTTGTCCATGGGCAGCGTTGATCGCTTACCAGGTGTCTCGCTTGCTCGTTTGCCGCCCTATAACATAAAAAAATATATCTAGCCCTTACGAAACATACCTACGAGGTAATAAAGAAATTCACATACAAGATAGCGCAAAACACATACCCCTTCTAGGCAGCCGAGTAGAAAGAAAGTTTCGTTTTAATACATTATTGTGTTATTATAAATCAAGGTACACTATAAATTAAAAGTCGTGCCTGTTAGCTTACCAAGGAGGCTTAAACAAAGCGATGTGTATACCTATATATAATCTGTTTTAGTTACCTGATACTGTCTGCGTAGTCACCTTTGTGAAGGTTTATTTAAGTTTCACACCTAATCAAATTACTTGCGTCGGAAATAGAGGTGTAACCGGCGTAACTTCAGTAATTAAGTACGCTGATATCAAATGTCAAATGAAATAAAATCACAGATATGTGTATACTAAAATAATAATTTTTTGTTCTAGAAACAATCCAAATACATAGTAGAAGTTAGTTCGTTCTGAATTTGTGAACCTGTAAGGTATATCTAGTGATATACCTTTTTTCTTCCATTCTGGTCAGGAAGAAAAGAAAAAAACGTAGAATGTACCAGCTACTTCTCTTCCTGCGCAGATCATAGAAGCCGATCGAGGGAAGCGGCGAAATTCCGAGGAATCATGTTAAAAGGCGATGCGGTGAGCAACCCATCACGATTTTGAATCTGTTTTCCACCTTATGCCCACCAACATGCTAAACGTGGCCTTCGGGTCTTATAGACCTAGGCTCTGTCTACCCCGCAAGGGAATAAGACGTGATACTATTACGTATGTATTTTGAACGGCCTGGCAATATGTCATCAGGTCCTTTCTAGTCTCCACTACAGGAGCACGACCCTCTCTGTACTACTAGAGCCATACTTGGCCAGAGCAGTCAGAGGACAATATGTAAATCTCGGAAATAGACCATAAGTCAGGGGTGACATCCTCAACTGCTTAGCTGGAGGTTGCAGGCATGGCATCATGTACGCGTGTGCCCTTTTCAAATACAATAAATTCTTTTACTTCCCAGCTTAAAAATGAACCAAATGCACCATAGAAACTGCGCTTGCCAACCCGGCTGCCAAGTGTGGTGAGTTTGGCAATATCTTTCAATGGGGAACGAAAAATCCTTGGGAGTGGCCTTAGTCCAGCAGTGGACTCCTTACGGTTGATATGATGATAATGAATAGAATCATTCTAAGAATTGGAAGCATAGAATAGAAATGGCCCATAGACCAGAGATACCTTATCAATATTATTTAATAAAAAAAAGTTACCCTCTCACAACGTTGTTACCCGTCCAAATATTATAGTATAGTCCAAATATAGAACTGATATTATGATAGCAGATTTGTAAATTGAACCACCAGTTTAATTCCTTGTGGAAATGTTATTTATAGCTTAACCCGCAAAAATGCGAGAATCCTTGACCCGCTTGGTGGCGTCATGGGATTTGGAGACATACCCAATGGTATTACGGTTCGATGTGACATAAAATACAATATAGGAATATACCTTCCAAAACCTGTAACTCACAACTCATTAATTTTTTTGAAGATATTTTACCATTATCACCGCCTATACATTATACAAATACCTACAACTATTCAAAATGACTTTGGTTTTCTTGAGATTTTAGTACTTGAGAGTTCTTTTTGAACTAACAATTATTTGTAGTTTAGTCCGTATAAGGTACCCGTCTGGCCAGCGTGGAGAGTGTAGGCCAAGTCCTCTGGCTGCTCTGGCCAAGTATGGCCCTAGTAGTACAGAGAGGGTCGTGCTCCTGTAGTGGAGACTAAAAAGGACCTGATGATGATGATGATGATGATGAAGGTACACATATAAAACCGGCCATATAAGCCTAGGTAGGTATATAACTTGGCGAGCTCCGTGGCGCAGTGGTTAACCCGCCAGCCTGCGACACAAGGGCCCGGGTTCGATCCCCGGTCAGGCCAAGATGGAAAATGATCTTTTCAGATTGGCCTGGGTCTTGGATGTTTATCTATATATGCATTTGTTATATAGTATCGTTGAGTTAGTATCCCATAATACAAGTTTCGAACTTACTTTGGGGCTAGCTCAATCTGTGTGATTTGTCCGTATATATTTATTTATTTTATATTTATTTATATAACTACCTAGAGCAACATATATAAAAATATTATTACAACCACACAACATTTCAACCCAAACATTTTTAACTAAAAAATGTAGAGAAAAGATGACCCCACCCGAATTCAATCGCGTAGAAAGGCAGCAAGTCGCCTTGAATACGAATAGATTGCTCTTTGTTCTAGCAGGTAGCTGTCAGATCGAGTGTCACCCACGCGCTGGGTGGTCCTAGAACGATAGCACGAACATTTGAGCACATTATGATGGAAATGGGTGATGGCAGCATGGACGCTGGACCATTGTTGTAGCGAACCAAGACGAATGCAGTGCGCCGGTTGGCACGAACAGCCAAAGTAACTTGAGACCTCTTCATGCGACATTGTCAACTCTATTTCTAATTGTTAGTAGCTTAATGAGGCGTCTGAGGTGCTCCTTTACATGTCAAGTTATTGTGGATATTTTTGAAGTGTGATGTGTTGAATTCTGATTGCGTTTTGTGCGTGAGGTGAGTCTATTGTTAGGTTACGCAGTTGGGTTTACTAACTTTTATTAGATCCAACTATTTTCCATGCTGGTCTAGGATGACAGAAAAAATGTATAAATACCAGCTGCTTCTCTTTCTGCGCAAATCGTAAAAGCCGAAGATCTAAGGAATCATATTTGTAGGCGATGCGGTTAGCAACCCATCACTATTCTGATTCCGTTTTCCACTTTCACACTCACCAACATGCTAAACGTGGCTTTTAGGTTTCATAAGCCGAAGCTCTATCTATTTCGTAAGGGAAAAAGACGTGATAATATGTATGTATATATATTTTCTAGGAAAAACCAAGCATTGTTTTTAACCTTGACATTCTGGAACCTTTTTCCTTCACAGTGGTTGTATGTAAGGTGCAGTGCCAGTTAAAATATATGTTACAACCAATATCGAGCTCTTGTCGATTAATGGGTTGGCTCTCATGGTCCATTCATCATATCAGCCGCAACATCCATTCAATAATAAGATTATTTCAGCAACTGCTGGTCAGTTTTTAAGGGGAATTGGCACCTCCTCTTTAAATATCACTCAAAGAGAGCAGTAGCTATTGCCCTTAAAATTATAGTTAGTAAACATAGTAATAGGGAATTGTACTTTTTCCCGGAATAAGAGGTAGCCTATGTCCTTCTCCGTACTCCAGAGAACTTGTATGCAAAATTTCATGATGATCGGTTCAGTAGTTACGGTGTGAAAGCGTAACAAACAAACAAACTCACTTTCGCATTTATAATATTAGTAAGGAAAGGATGCACATAAATCTTATCTTAGTCTATTGATTCTTTAATTTTATGTTACTAACATCTATCGTGAAAAAGAAATGTATCGGGATTACGTCGCCACTTGCTACAAAACAAACTATAGTTTAAATAATAGTACGAAAATGTATGAGATGGGAACACATGGATGAAAAATCCGGTAGTCGACATAAATTCTCTAAGAAACCTATATTATTTTATGTGGCCTAAAATAGAAGTAATTATGTAAATTATTAAAAAAAATAACAAATCAATTGTGCATATATGACATTTCTAGATGCAAAACATTTGTACAACATTTTTTTTTGTTTTTTACTTAATACAAAAATTTCCTTATATTGTTTGATCGGCGTTAAACATTTCCACGCTCATTTATTTTTATCGTTTATTCCTTTACTTCGTTATAAGTGGGAAGAAACTGGACAGTGCCTATGTACCCACAGCTCATTAATTTAATCGTTAGCCAGGTAGAGGCAGGCCGGGTATATAGCGGGCGATAGGAACATGTCCTCTGTCGGTGCGAGATAAAAGCGGCATCGGCACATAAATAAATATATTCATTAGGTGACACCCACGCGGTATCTCGCCACTAAATCCTGCGTGTCTCGGCCCCTGTCGCGGGAGGCGACGTTCTACAAATAATATAAAAAGGACTCGTGGAGCTTTGTTTTGAGTATAGGACTCTGTCGAAGTGCAATTATAAATATAAATACGATTTATCTCCAGAAATTATTTTTCATTTTTAAATTACATATAATAATTGTATACAGGCCGATTCTATATATCGGAATTTGAAGCCATAACAGATTATAGAGTTTCAAGAAAAATGGTAAATTAAGAAAAAAAAACATGGACTTCCCATAGAAATTTGACAAACTGGTCGGTAATATATAATTTTTCCTTATTCTTTTTTATGTTTTGCATCTATTAATTACAAGATTGAAATATTGCCAAAGATTGGTTGGTATATGACTCAGTGATCCAATTTAGATAAATTTGGAATGTATGTAGGTAATATAAGTATAAATTTCGAGTTCGTTAGGCATAAAAGAGGTTTAGTAGTTTAAGAAATATTTAGATAAATATTCGAGAGGGCTACGTTCACAGCGAATGACTAGGTCTAGTCATAGTTAGATATAGTCGTTAGTTTAGATTACGTTTACTGTTTTTAGACTAGTTTAGTACAATTAATATAAGATAGTATTTTTCCTGTGGGGTTTATTCGGGAAATGGACTATGAAGCTCCACATCCGTCCGTTGTAGTAACATATAGATCAGAACTCTATATTTGTTTGTCCCCACAAAAAGTACAGATACAGCAAGTTACAAGTAGGGACATAACTAATATCTAATAATCTAAGTGCAGAATAAAATGTTTATCATTTTTAAAAAATCTGTAAAAAATGTATACATCCAAGGGGATGTATCAAATTTTACACATCTATACGGCTTAATGAAAAATCTTTTTGGATCGTATACCTACCTACCTATTATATTAGTATATAGATATATTTTAAAAACAAACACGAAAAAAAAGACAAATTGTATTTGTGAACTAAATTAAATTCATATTTCATTTTAATGTTTAACTACAAACTTTGTTGGACACTTTGACTATACAAAAATAGGTTAGGTATGCATACGCTGTATTTAAAGTTCCCGGCGCGTTGTTGTCTTTTCAAAGAACTGGGGCACCCGAAATTTTCCTGTCTTACAAGATGGATCAAAAATCCTTATTTGAGTACTATCAATATACTCTTGAATATACGTTCATTATAGGTATATAAAAATATCAAGTATTCTTACATTTTAAAAGAGATTTTAATGGAGAGATACTAGATCAACTTTTAAATAATGGTTATTTAATTTTATCGTATGTAATATATTTTTTTATGTAAGTATTGTCTTCATTACAGGAAATTCCAGTTTTGATATTTAAAATATACCACGCTATAACCTACGTATGAAAAATATTATTTTAATATACTTAATGCTTACGAATTTTCTACTTCAGAAACAGAAACAGATTTGTAAAAATGTGGAAAATTTTCCTTTTATGTATCAAATTTCAGTTAAATATAAATAACAAACAAATATATATTTACTGATGGGATCTCTTATTGTATACTTTACTACGTACTTAATGCAAATAGGTATCTTTTTATAATAAAAATATCTTAGAATCTCTATCACGATTTGTAAAAACAGTAGTATAAAATTCCTTTTTGTTGATCAATTTGCAGTTGAATATAAATAAGAAAGAAAAATGACACTTTACCGACGGAATCTTTTATTGTGTATTTTACTACGGTACTTAATGCAAGTCAGTATTTTTTAATAAGTAGTACTTTTGATAATTCCTTCAGAAATGCTAAATCTTTTCTACAAAGATTGCTTTCCGAGTAGTAAGAACGTAACTGATCTGATGCTTACCAAAATTAGGTATCATATACAATATAAAATTAATTTTATTTTATTCCATGTTACCTTTTAACCTGTTTAAATACACACTACTAGTAGAAATAAAACTTAAAATAAAAAAAATATGTTACATAATAATAATCTAAATATATATAACTCAAAGGTGACTGACTGACATAGTGATCTATCAACGCACAGCCCAAACCACTGGACGGATCGGGCTGAAATTTGGCATGCAGGTAGATGTTATGACGTAGGCATCCACTGACAAAGGATTTTGATCAATTCTACCCCCAAGGGGATAAAATAGGGGATGAAAGTTATATATAGGTATAGTTATATGAAACTATACCTCTTAACGCGAGCGAAGCCGCGGGCAAAAGCTAGTACTAGTATAAGTCTTATACTAATTCGATAAATTACTTTCGGAAGTTTTTTTTGTTTCTCAGTAATATATACGTAAAACTAAAAAGGCTTTCCATTTACTGGTGTATATGTCACTCGCATCCTTAGAACATGAAAAGCAGTTACTTATTAATTTAATGCAGACAAGTACTACTTACATACACTTACGAATTCAGTATCAAAAGAGCTATAAACGGAAAACCACAAATCCAGATTGAAGCAAATTAAAGAGTCTGCCAACAAAATATTCGCGATCAAAAGAACGGACTACTGAGGCAGCTATTTTTACGCCAGTTGCATATCGGCGAGACCTTCCGGCAATTTCACTGCAATTATAAATAAAAGCTGCTGTGATACCACCGTATAATAGTTTTCGATCAAAAGATGTGAATTTATGTACTTTGTACCACTGCAATTTATAAACCACTTTGCTGCGGGTAATTGGTCGCAATTTCAGATTTAATTTCTTCTGATTAATGCTATTTTGCTGTTAATTATGTGAACATATGTCGCATCGTGCTTTTACATGTTTCTTTGACTTAAAAATCGGAATAATATTATGATTACTTTAAAAAATTATTTATTACTTATTAAAAAGCCTAATTTGGTATCCGACTGCTGGGTAAGGGCCTTCTCTTTTAATTTCTAGTCATCTCTATCGACGGCAATAGTTTGCTAGCCACTTATTTAATACATTCAAGTGATCACGCCTATTCCTTCTAGGTCTGACACGTTATCGGCAGGCATCTGGTTTCTACATAGCGACCAGCTTGATCCACTTTTCCTCTTACATGCGACAAAAGTTACAAAATATTAATTTTATTTGTATTAGGCACCTAGTCTAGACTTGATTAAGTTAATCTAATAGAATAAAAAATCCTGTTTTGAATTAGTTATTTTTTTATATCTGTATAATTATAATATGTAATATTTCCATGCTTACTAGTTTATGTAAGGATAATAAAGCTCTTAAACAAAACTTTACTATACATGACAATGTAGAACACATTGTCACTCATGATTATAATTATTTTGTTCATTCGCTTCAAATAATGTTAAAAAAAAATTGTGTCGCATACACATATTAGACTAATAATAGGAAAGGGTAATAAACACAAAAAACGTGAGGAAAATTGGATGTCTGCCGCAATTCAAATTAACAAATATACTTTTATTTTTTCCACCATGTTTATTTGCCATCGGCGGGTTCTCACCGAGTAAATTAATGATTGAATTGTACAAACTGAAAATGAAGTCTTCAGTACAAGTAGCAAAGTTTATAATAATGAGTGTACTCTTCGAGTTAATTAGAATGGAACGCGCACGATACACTGCCCATTAGAATGGATGCTAAGCATGGTCAACTAGAACCGCATTTAATTAACAACTTAGGCAATTTACTGCTCTTCTCTCTAAACATAAGCTGTTTTACGCTAGGAAGAAAGAGAAGGATATACATTAACACCTTCGTTGCGAAGAAATGTTAAAAGATCACCTGTGCTCACTACCGTAATTCTACCAGTCGGTACAGCACCTGTCCCTTTCACGCGGTTCAAGCTTAGGCTGAACCGAACGAGTGCGAGTAGGAGTAGTTACAGTTACGGCGACATCTAAAAGGTCTATTGAGCCCAGTTACCAGCACACAAAAATGAACCTTACTTGTTAGATCATATGAACGACAACACAAAACAGTGATCACGATCGAATTTTTAAACCTAAGAATGGGACGGAAGGTTGCAATGGAATCGAGCGTTGCTTTAATTTTGACGCGTTTAGAAATCGAATTAAGGACGTTAGAGTGAGAGGTGCATGGAGGCTCTATTCGGTGGCGGTAGTTTTTTGTTATTGTTTGGCAGTGGAGATTTTTTCCGAGGCGTGCGAATGGGAGTAGGCGCGCGAGTGGGCGCGCCGCTACGCCAAGCGCGCTCTTCAGTGTTCTGGCTGAGCTTCAAGTGAGCGCGTGCGAGCCCAGTGCTGATCACATAGGTGCTTCATAACTTAAAAAGGAAACAAGCCTGACCAAGACTTAATATCTAGACTCTTTTGAAATATTTGTGAGCTGTTACTGAGTGAACTTTTGGTTGGTGCCGCATGCTCTCGTTGGAAGAAGTCGGCAATTGGAAGGTGGCCCGACCATGTTGATATCGGCGGGCAGCGGCCCCACGCCTGAGTTTTCCCCTGCCTCGTGCTGCGCCCCCTGGAAAATGGAGCCAGCGCCGCCTGCGCCTGCAGCAATCTCGCAAACTCTCAACCTTTCGCCGAATGGTAAGTGGCAGGTTTATTGCTCTAAATTTTAGCTAGGACTGATAGCACAAAACATGAGTAAAAAAATATACATATAATAAATTTCGATTATTATTTGTTGAAAAGTATTCAAAACACCCCAGTATATAAATTCATTTAAGTATTTTTTAAAAGCTCTAATGTATAACGCTAAATAAATACATTTTTTTGTCATAATAATTTATTTCTCATTTTGAAGTAAATGGAATCTTATTAGAACTATTATTAGTTCCATGAAAGTAATTGCATTTTATTTTGGAATTTGGTATTTTATAGTAAAAAAAAGGAAAATATATAAGTCAAGTTACTGTTATATAAGATTATATAATAGTAACTTGACTGTAATATTGCAATGATGACAGAACAGAATCATGATTTGTGATAATAAGTTACCTACTTCTATCCTGACATTTCGTTTATCGCTATAATTTTTTTGTCTTAAATATTTCTAATATTTTAATAGTTGATCTGCTATTCGGGGTGATAACAAAACCACAAGTCAAACATTATAAACATCGGTTTATCCGTTCTTAATTTATAAGTGTTCGAACAATCCCGATTTCGTTTTATATATTAAGAAAATGTATGTACTTAGGTATGTTATAAAACGAATTGTTTAATGGAAATAAAACAATTAGACGTGGATAAGTTAATATCACACCACCGACAACAGCTAGGCTCTTAAATAGGAAGAAGAACAAGAAGGCATGCTATATCATAGGTTCATATGACTTTAAAAAAGACAAATAATTACTTATATCTGAGTATGGCTTTGATACGCAGCTTTTATTGTATTGTAGGTGCCTTTAGTTACATATATGATTTGTTGTTCTATTTGTATTTCTTTCGCGTCAAAGCTAATTCTCGGGTTTTTCGGGAGCTAATTCAGCTGAAGAGGAAATAATATATCCACGGGAAAAGAGTACGGAGGATAAAGAAAAAAAAATAACAAAGTTTCATAATTTAAAATTACATATTTATACCTCATACTCTTTTTTACGTATGTATATATGTTACGGTAAATTTGATTAATCGAAAATTATTAATAATTTTATAACATTATTAATAATAACCTCGTGTTTTGGTAAATGTGAATAAAAAACTTTTGTTAGTTATTATTAATAATTCACTAAACACATTGGTAAAAGTTATAAAAAAACCCAAAGTTATTAGTCCAGTAGGTATTTATTAAGAATATGATATGACGACGATACTACTTATTCGTAAGATATGACACATATAACAGTGCTTGTCTCAGATCACACAAACAAGGGTAGGTACTTGTTTTAAAGAAACTGACAACAATAATCACCTCTTAATCTGTACTCTTAATAAACAAAGTTAAAAGAGTGAGAGAACAGCCTCTCGGCAGCGAAAGGGAGTCGCTATTGCTGCCCTATCTTGAGCTACTGGAACAGAGTCTACGTTGACTCGAGACTTGCTCGTGTCAATGTAAAATAGCTTTAGTTTTTAATATTTTTATTTGGCTCACTTTACTAACCCTAGTTTATAAGCTTATTTTTGGTACTAACCTATGTTATAGAAATGTATTTCTAAAATAAAACGTTATTAGTATTATTATTTGTATCTACTTTGGTTTCACGGGTGTTACCCGGGTCCTTTGGAGGCTTGCGTGGAGATATAAATCCAACATGAAGAGGCCCTTTGGAGAAGTTGATGTAAAGTTGGTCTCCAGCCAGAACTTGTTTTTGGAAATACCAATGTATGATATGTCCTTGAACAGGTCTAGGCTGGAGCAGAAACTATTGCATTATGAAAGACAAATTTATGGGATTGAAATGTAGCTGGACTTGTGCTAGGTTTGCCTGGATTGGACACCTGCTATTATTATAAAATGGCCAAATTATAGAATCGTCATCACCATCAAGAAGGCCTCTTGTGATGAGGCCTTTTTAATACTTTAATTAAAAAGGCCTCGAGATTACCACCATGGGAACAGGCATGAAAATATGTAAGTGTCTATTTTAGGGTAGAGATCTTGAAAATTATGTAATTTTTGGAATCCAAGATGGCGGACGCGACTTTTCATGAAAAACCTGCAACCTGCAAAGGGGTCGTTTTTTGGGTTTTTACCTTAGTTATGTAATCCAAGATGGCGGGCGCGACTTTTCATGATAAACCAACATGAGTGTCGTTTTCTAGGTTCTTGGGGTGTCGAGGTGCATATCTCGAAAATGACGTCAGTTATATAATCTAAGATGTCGGACGTGACTTTTCATTATAAATCGACGTGAGTGTCAATTTCTAGGTTTTTTTCGGTGTAGTTTTGGAAAATTACATCAGTTTTAGTATCCAAGAAGGAAAATCTTCGCGTGGCCTCTCGCACATCCCGCACGCCGCCTCGCCACCCCTGCCCGCACCTCTGTTGCCCGATCGAGAAAAAAATCGCCAGTGTACATTTATTTTTATCGATAGTTATTACATTTATCGGTACTAAGGTTACATTATTAATAATCACCGACAAATGTGATTAATTTCTCACTTTTACCTGTACTTTCGGTAATTATTAATAATGATAGACAATTATTAATAATTTTTAATTATTCACTCTAACCGTAACATATACATATTAGTTTCTAGTTAACAAACTAACCTTTACTCTACATATAATATTATATAAATATCTTATATTCCTAATACTCGTTTTTAAGTAAGTATATTCTTTTCTTATTAACAAATAAGCGATTACTCTACAAATTTCTATAGGTAAGTATAACTGTTTGTCAAATAATGCTACTTTCAAATAAATACCCTATTAACACCGCTACATCCTAATCTTTGGTAGACTAATAAGTAATTCATAAAAAACCGGCTTAATGCGAATCGGACTCGCGCACGAAGGGTTCCGTACTTTAATAAGTTTAAAATTATTAAATATATTTATATTATATGATGTAAATAAAAATGTATGCTTTTCGCATTTTTTCCTTTATCTGTGCTTTGCTTCGTACCAAATTTCAAGTTTCTGAGTTCACGGTAAGTACCCTGTAGATTTTGTTTCCCTTGCGAATGTCGAAAAATTGCGGCATAAACGGCTGTATCTTTCGATTGCGTCGGCTTAGAAGATTATTTTTTTCACAGCTCTTGTCCTATACTATTCGGTTACTAGTCCGATTAATCTTGTCACTACTGTCCCTTAGTAGACCTGAGTATTTGATATGTATTTCAGCTTGACACCTCTTCGGGTTCCTGAGAAAAATGTCTTGACAGACAGACATACAGGCTGACGGACAACTAAGTGATCCTATATGGTTTTTGTTTTTTTCCTTTTGAGGTACGGAACCCTAAAAATCTAGAGATTCAATTTATTTTCGGTTTATACGATTCATAAAATGTTTTTCAACAAAAATATTAAATTAAGTAATTACTTCGGGCAAGATTTAATATAAATAACGCAATAAAAATGTTATAATTAATGAATTATACCGCATTCATTATTTTAACAAAAAATATAGAAAATAGGCGAATTGTTCCACGCTGCTTTCCTACACCTACACTAATACTATAAAGAGGAAAGATTTGATTGTTTGTTTGCACTTAATAAGCTCCGAAAGTACTGGATTGATTTGAATTCTTTCGCCATGAGACACATGACACATTGTCCCTGATAAACATTGTTATATGATAAATACCTTGATCAACCCGTGCAAGGAAGGGACGAGCCGTTAGTGAAAAAATAGGTGGCGCAAAAGTACGGGCACTAAAGAAAATACTTTTATTTTTTTTATATGACATTTTCTGTCATTCTGTTTTTGAAAATTGTGTAGTGAACAAATGTAAAATACACTGAAAATAAACATGGACCGTTTTACTCCCCAAGAACGTGGAATAATTGTGTCAATGTTCTTACGGAATAATTCATCAGTGATAAGAACACAACGTGAATTTCGTCGACGATTTCATGCAAGATCACCCGATCTGACCAGTCCAGACTTCTTTCTTTGGGGTTTTTTGAAATCTCGGGTGTATGTGAACAAGCCACAGACTCTCGCAGCTCTAAAAGAAAACATTCGTCAAGAAATAACGAACATATCGCAGGAAGTGTTACGGCAAGTTATGCAAAATATCATAAATAGGGCTCAAATGTGTATCAACTCTGGAGGTCACCATTTAAAAGACATCATCTTTAAATCCTAATGGTACGAAATTTAATGGCACAAATATACATTTAAAAAAACCTAAATCTAGTTTTCTAATTTAGAAAAAATGTTATAGCTGAACCAAATAGGGTCTTTACTTTTGCGCCACCCGTTATAAGCTAATTTACACACGCTAAATCGCTAAAGGTATATGTGTATTTACTTTGTATATACTAAGGAGTATATGTAGAATTGTATATTAAATATAGTGTATAGTCGGAGGCAGATAATACGAAACCCTCTAACAACAGATTTTAAATTGTAAGAGGGTCACATTTATCTGCCCCCAACTGTACCTACTCCGGCAACCAGTCCCGGCTTTGCACATTTTAAGTGGTTCGGAAGAAAACCTTTTTAGCCATTTTTTTGCTTATGAATCCTTCACTTTTGCTTGTGAATCCTTATCCTTACTAATATTATAAATACGAAAGTGAGTTTGTTTGTTTGTTACGCTTTCACGCCATATTTACTGAACCGATCATCATGAAACTTTGCATACCAGTTCTCTGGAGTACGGAAAAGGACATAGGCTACCTTTTATCCCGGGAAAAAGTACTGTTCCCGAAGGATCGACATTGATGCGGGCGGAGCCGCGGGCGATAGCTAGTTTAGTTTACATAAGCCAGTGGATGGGAGGACAGGACCGTAGAAAATAGCTTAAAAAAGGAAGGCTATACCCAACAGTGGAGCTGATGTGGATTGAAAATGATGGATGATGATGAAGCCAGCTATTAGGAATTATTGTAAAGTAACTTCAATTAACATTGTATGTTGTAGAGAGTAAAAGTTGCCTATATTATATTGTAAAGAACTCATTTCTCGTACGAGACTCACCTGTAATTATTTAATTATTATTTATTGTTATGTGGGTATGGATATATGTACATGTTCTGAAAAAAAAATTCAAGTCTGCCGATTACGGTTTGATAGATACAGCCCTGTGACGGATGGATGGACATCGGAGGTATTAATAGAGCTCCCTTTGTGTACTGAACCCTTAAAACGGCTAATAATCAGTAATGGAACATGGAAGGCTGACGATAATAATGATTTATATATCACAGATACCTATCCGTAGCAGCAATAATTTCGGACAATATTATTAAAATCGATTATCACCGCGAATACCTAGTGAGTATAAATTTAAAAGCGGGCTCCGGGCTCTGTAGCAACAAAGCTGTAGATGCAACTGTGGCTCAAATGATGATGGAAGATAATGGAAATTTCGGACAAATTCGGTGATTTTTAGGGTCCCGTACAAACGAGTGACAAAACGGAACCTTTACTTGTGTCAGTCGTGTGTCTGTCACAGCCACAGCCACAGCTGATTTGTTATCTATTAGACCGATTGAGTTGAAATTTGGCACCCTTATAGTTTTATGTGACTCAAAAACGTACGTATTACGTAAATAACTACAAATCAGAAAATTAAAAAGAAAGTGCTTGAGACATTTATTATCAAACTAGCTTTCGATCCCGCAGGAATAGTACTTTTTCCCGGGATAAAAGATAGCCTATGTCCTTCTCTGTACTCCAGAGAACTTGTATGCAAAATTTCATGATGATCGGTTCAGTGGTTACGGCGTGAAAGCGTAACAAACAAACAAACAAATAAACAAACAAACAAACTCACTTTCGCATTTATAATATTAGTAAGGATGAATGGGACTCAATTATATTATTTTAGAGTTACATATTATAAATTTGAACTAAACACTTTATTTCCCTACCCTTTCTCCGAAACCATCAAGCTAAAATTATGAAAAAAAAAAAATAGATATTATAGATTTTTAATTATAGATTACAGGAAAACCTGTAGAAAATGTAGTGTTATATATAGGAAGAACGATTGGGGGTTAAATCAGTAATTTACATTTATATTAAGAAACCTTCTTCACGCGAGTTCGACTTGCACTTGACTATTTTTTTTTCAGCACGCAACTACTAAAAAAAAATATTAATATTAGTTACCTATTGTTAGTAGTATATAGTTACTAGTATCATTAAATAATAATTTATGTTTTTTTTAAAGTTCTTTGGTTTTTTAATATTGGTATAACAAGGGTAGAAATAAATAAAGTAATAAAACCAAATTATAAATAAGTACAGTTATTGAATTGATAGACATTTGCTTTGAAAATCAAGTGTCATTCTTAAGGGTCGTCGAGTCAAATTTGAGAACAGCAAATGCTGACTGCTGACAAAATCACAAAACTCTTATTATGGCTTGGACTATGCGGGATATATCATATTAATTATATTTTATATTAAATCTTATTTTCAGATTGAACTTATTACTTAATGGCTAGAAAATTAAACCATCAAAAAAATATTTTGAAGCCAAATCTATCAATCCAAAAAGTCCACGTGACTCATATTCATGACATATTTGTCATCGCTACAGCTGCCGGGATGAGTTAGCGAAAATCGCCAGCCCATACGACATACTTGGCATTGTATTGCCGATCGAACTAATTAATCGGTAGATCGGTGGCTAGATAGTCCGGTAGCGTTTCCGGCGAAGGTTGCTCAATATTCACCAGACGGTTTAATGATACATCGTTTGAAACTTTTCGATTGACGATAGCAAACAATTGGATGGACTGAATTTGCTGCTATGTATAAGATAGAGTTAAGGGGCTTAGATGAGCGACACAAATGCCACCCGTCATTTTAATCTTTTACACCTAACCCAAATCAAATTTAATAAATTCTTTTGCTGAATTGCTGATTATACTTACTTACTTCGCTGGCTCAGCGACCCGAATGTCTTGGCCTCCGACATTAAAGTGCGCCATTCTTCCCTATTCTGTGCCAACTCTGATCAGTCAGATACTTCCAGCTCTTTCAGCTCTTTGGCGACTTCATCCTTCCAGCGATATCTTGGACGCCCCACTGGACGGCGCCCGGAAGGTTGACAATAAATAAATAAATAAATATAAATATATACGGACAAATCACACAGATTGAGCTAGCCCCAAAGTAAGTTCAAGACTTGTGTTACGGGATACTAACTCAACGATACTATATTTTATAACAAATACATATATAGATACACATCCAAGACCCAGGCCAATCTGAAAAAGATCATTTTCCATCTTGACCTGGCCGGGGATCGAACCCGGTCACTCCGTGTCGCAGGCAGGCGTGTTGACCGCTGCGCCACGGAGCTAGTCATGATACCATGATAGGCTGATTGATATATATTGCTGATTATACCTTTCTAAATTTATCAAATGCAAATTAACGAAGAGTAATTCCAAAAATACTACAAGTAATTTACTAACAAAGAACAGATTTAAAAAAAACTGATTTAATGTAGGAGTAAAAGAATAAAATGATGGCTAGCGCTAGTTTCGCTGATGATTGCTTATTTGCTTTTCATTTAAGAGCTTTTGTAGCTCTTGTATATAGAAGATTGAATAGAGAAGTATTAACAATACTTCTCTATTCACTGTCCTTTTTTTAAGTTCTCGATACGGCATGACACCAGCCTTCTCCTTAAGTTAGAATTAGGTTAAATCTTCCTTTATCTCCCTGGACCTCTCTTTTATTTTACTTTGCCCTATACCATGATTTATAAAAAGGTATTTGGTTTTATCACTTAGCTCTCTTTCTGATTTTTCGCTCTGTCCAAATTGAAAGCAGCTTGCCTTTCCCTATTTTTTTGAGTGAGTATCCTCGTTTCGCATCCGAATAAAGCTGAATTTAAATTTAAATCTTATTTTACAGGATATTATTGATGTAATAAGTTGTTTTTTTAATATTTTTTTAGCTATTGCTATTCTAGTTTTAATTTTAGTTGAGTTTCTGGAATCTACTGTCTAACACTTCTGTGTAGCAGGTTTAAAAATTTTAGAAGAATAATTAATGACAGTCTATACTTCCTTCATATTTAATTTAATTAACCTGCTCAAATGGTGTGCCATTTAAACTTTGGTAGTTTTTCTTAAACTTAGTGTTTTTAAAAAAAGAGTTTATTGTAGCTAAACTAGGTAGATCTTTTTTGAAGTGAAATCTTATTTAGCGGCGTTGTGCACTTTTGGGATGGGTAAAAAATATTAAACTCTCGTCAGGACACGTAAGCTAATCGAAAATTCGTAAGACGGACACGTGACCTGAGACCGCCGGCGCGTAGTATTTTTTATTTTCTTTCTACCGCGCGGGGTTTTCCAGCACTGCCGGAGTGCAGCCCGTTGTATTTTTCTTTAAACTCATTCTCTTAAAAACATTTAAGATATTGTTGACGGCACAAGAAATCTGTGCCACAAATGAAACCCCTATAAAATAAAAATATTGCATAAGAGTTAAAATGAAATGATTGTTCTAAAGAAACCTTTGTTAGCTTGAGTGGACATGACTAATGTCTAAAGACAACATTTGCTTTGTGTATCTATTGCACCAAAAGAGTAATTTGACAGTTGATGATGTCCTCACTCACTACTCACGTAATTCTAGCGGCAAATAACAATGTTTGTAGATACCCGTCATCTTCACCGTGTAATATAAAAACTTTGCATTTGATTTGTGTTTTTAAAAAAGAGTTCTGTCTCGCTAAACTTGATCTTTTTTTATTTAATTTACACTTATAAATAAATAAATATATACGGACAAATCACACAGATTGAGCTAGCCCCAAGGTAAGTTCGAGACTTGTGTTATGGGATACTAACTCAACGATACTATATTCTATAACAAATACATATATAGATAAACATCTAAGACCCAGGCCAATCTGAAAAAGATCATTTTCCATCTTGACCTGGCCGGGGATCGAACCCGGGCACTCCGTGTCGCAGGCTGGCGTGTTAACCACTGCGCCACGGAACTTATTATATTTATATCTAAATATATTTAAACTCTTTCTCTCAAAAACATTTAAGATGTTCTACAAATGAAATCCCCATAAAATAAAAACGTTACATATGAGTTAAAATGAAATTATTGTTATAATGAAACCATTGTTGACTTGAGTGGAAATATCTAATGTCTAAAGACAACATTTACTTTGTGTATCTATTGCATCAAAAGAGTCATTTGATAGTTGATGACGTCGTCACTCACTACCCACGTAATTCTATCAATCATAGCGGCAAATAATAATGTTTGTAGATAGAACTCGTCATGTTCACAGTTGTAACATAAAAACTTTTCACTTGATAATTTGATTACATACGAAGTGTCTTGTGAATTATGTTTTTCTAGAAATCGTTCTTCAATCTCGCTGGCTATGAGCTAATTCTCCTGTAGATTGTATTTTCAAGTGAATACATATAGCGCCGAAAATAAAGTTAGGGATTAATATAATAAACTAACTTTTTCACGAGAATTTGCCCAAGTAAATTTATATTACCTGCATGTAATATAGCTTTTTAAAGGAGAAATAATTTTCAAAACTAGTTAAGTAGTTTTTGCGTTGTACAAACAAACACACGATCATAAAAACACAATCAAATCTTATCGTATAGAAATAGATAGGCGCGGTCAGCTACTTCTTATACTTCCAAATCCACTTTTCATTGCGACCAGCTATGCTAAGGTCCTAACAGGTATCTCATTAACTAAGTACTGTGTTACTTTGATTACATAATTAGGCATAATTATTGTAGCACTGTATTCCACAAGACGTTTTTAAGATTTATTTAGTCTATGGTAACTACAAAAGCTTGTTACAGTATAGTGATGATTATCTCTATGACAGGACTATCTGTCTTGAAATAGGTTAGAATCATGTAAGTAGGAATATCTGTTACGGCCGAAATTTATGAGACTGTTGTAAGGTACTCAAAGTACAGTCAGCCACTGAGATAGCTGACCCCGCCATCTAACTATCTTGAATCTTCTCTTAAACTATAATAATATAAATATGAAAATATATATGTATTCAGAGATTTTTATTAAGACTTTATAAAAATATATATTTTTATGTTAATATTAGGTTAAAGTTTTTTACATAATGTATAGAAGTATGGTTTAATTTAATACATCAAAATTATATATAGAAGTAAATTCAATTATAATTATTTAATCTTAAACTAAACAACTTATAAATAAACCTAACTATATTCATACTAAAAACTATGATAAAAAAAAAAAAACTTAAGTTTAAGAGAAAATTTAAGATACTATAGGTAGATGGCGGGGTCAGGTATTTCGGTGGCTGACTGTACATACCAATCATAAGATATTGTTTTTCTGTTGTCGTTGTTTTTCGTATGTGTAAGTGGCCAACACTGTTGTCAGATTTTTCAAGCTGCCTATAGGCATCTTACATAGCTTAACGATTGCTATCAATGATAACATCCGTGACCACCGGCCTTCCGAAGCACGGAGGAGCTTGAGATACTTTTATGCCATTTGCGGTCACTCATCCCAGTGGGGATCACGTCCGAGGTTGCTTAACAAACTTAAGCGATAATAATGGCATAAATAAGCGATTGACCCACTGGACCATCAGGCATTTTAGGCATTTTGACGTTGTAACAGTTGAAATTGTCTTCTATTACCCAAATGTTTATTCTAAAAAACAACAAAACAGTTGAGTTTACTTTGACTCACAAGCATTTATAGAAACATTTTCATTGAGTCGGTATAATGTGTTTCACGTCAACTTAACATCGTGGCGAGTTTGATCAGGTGTGTTAATAAATCTAATTAACATTTAAATGGTGATCACGCATAATAATCAGGTGGCTTTCAAACTGAGGCGATGCTCCTTAATTAGTAGACAATAGCAACAATGTATTAATGAGCCGTAAAGTCGGCTAAAACATTCATACACAGTGTTAATGAATAAACTGAGAAAACACTTGTTCACTCAATGGGAGACATGTGACGCAAGCGGTGAATACCAATGCGCACCAGGGAATGAAAATAGCATACCTCCATTTCATTATTCTACTTTTTTGTGTTCTACCTTCACCTACAATAATAGACACAAACAGACCGACTCGTCCTAAGTACCGAAGTGTTTTGGTCGTAAAGGTTAGGTGCTTAGTTTGTTTTAATAATGAGAAACTTAAGAATTTTGAGAACCTTGCATAAACCAAGTTTAGATCATATTAAACTAAGTTTGTTAGATATGCAAGATAATCTTGCGTTACAGAATGCGAATTATTTTACCCTTAAGACTTCAATATTAATTATTTTTAATAAAAATAATAAAAATATAAGAAATAAGAAGAAACTTACCGCAGATAGTAGGGTTCCGTTTGACTGAGTGTCAAAACGTAACCCAGGAGTGATCATTTAAAATTACTCCTGTGTCTATTGCTCGTCTGTCACAGCACAGCCGATATGCTCTAAATCTACTGCACTGATTAAGATGAAATTTGGCACTTTCATAGAGTTACCTAACTCAAACACGAGTTTGTAATGTAGATAAATATATTATGTCTTTTGAACGTCACAATTCAGGAAATTAAAAATAAAAGGTCTAGAGTCAGATCAAATGAAAGGGCTAGAGTCGCGAAAACCTCAAATGTGTTTGATCAAAATTCTAAAATACACAGTTTCTAAGTTATTGACATACATAATAGAATAAATACTATTTCAAAAAAATACCAGGTACCTATATACTTATAGGTTTTTACTTATAGATTATAGTAAAACATAAATGAAATGTAGGTATAGTTTAATTAAGGGAAAATCAATTAAAGAAAAGTATATTTATCGTACGGAACACTCTACGCGAGTTAACTCGCACTTGGCCGGCTTTCTTTTACTTAAAGCACAGCAAGAAATTAAACGACAATCTGTGAAACGAGTGCTTTCGTAACATTTATGATGCCAAAGGATAAAATGTACAACAACCCTTTGTCAATTTTTACGTATTGGTAAGCAAATCCCGCAAAAACCTGACTTTAAACAACTGTGACTTGAAGCCAGTTCAAAAATTGGTTGTCTGTAGATCGATTTACGGACGATATTTTTTTGTTTGGAAGAGAGATAGATGCGTCACAAGTCGAACGCTTAGGCCGATCATGCCTTTCTATAGCTCGTTCCGCGCTCTCGCTTGCACACGGAACGTGACACTTGTTTTTTCATCGATTTAGAAGACGTTATCACATCAAAATATTAAAATATATGCCTTGTTAAGTCAGCCTACCTTTTCTGCAAAGGATTGATAAAAATAAAGAATAATTTATTTTGATTTATGTATTAAAAGCTCACTTCCGCTGGTGCGCCGCTCGGACTATTAAGTCTTGCCAATCGGCCCATTGAATATGCATCAGAGTTTTTAAAAAGCGGGCTTGAGGACACAATCGACGAGTAGTAAAACCAGCTTTGGTACTCTCATTGTCATTTGTGAGCATCCTTTGAATCCTGCCAAGGTCAGGTTTGCAGTATTATTACTTATGTACCTAGAGACAAGAGTATAACGGAACAAATATTTTTATTAAAAGCATTAAAAGCATCAAAAATTGGTCTGTTAACGAGTTAAAATATTCATATTTTATAGATCTTTGAATCTTGAATCCAACTTTTCCTGTGGGACTAATGCTGGGACCTCATTTTTTTGACATTACCATACAAATAAACCGAGGGGCCGAACATTGTTGTATGGAAATGTAATTTTTTTGAGTTCCCATCATTGGTCCCACAGGAAGAGCTGTTCATATCAACGGGCCGAATCACTTCTTTACAAAACGGTACTTAAAAATTTCATCGTGTATGGCCTTAAAAATCCTTTATTTTGATACTCTATTTGAGTGTCTCGATTCTTTCTCAGCCCGTGTTCACCCATTGTTGGGTATATGCCAAAAATTGGGCCTCTTCATGGCTTTTCCACTTGACCCGGTCTTTTGCTGTGCGCATCCTGGTCTCGATTACGAGTACAATTTTCAGGTTGTTTGTTTGTTTGTTTGTTTGTTACGCTTTTACGCCGTAACTACTGCACGGATCATCATGAAATTTTGCATACAAGTTCTCTGGAGTGTGGAGAAGGACATAGGCTACCTTTTATCCCGGGAAAAAGTACTTATCCCGAGGGATCGACATTGACGCGGGCGGGGCCGCGGGCGAAAGCTAGTATAAATATAAACGGACCAAAAATATATACCTCCGTTTGGGTTTCGCTGCAGTCCGGTAAGGATAAGTATGGAGTAGGTATAATTGATATTTATTAATGCTTTTACAGAAAAAATCAGGGGCAAAAATTAAAAATTATAGCCTGTGACTCTTAAAACAAAGCAAAGAATTTTGCCTTTACTTTTAAACTAAATAAACTAGATATGATAACATACATGAACTTTGAACATTACATTGCTTTTTTAAGCAGTCGTATAAAAATGCGCTCGTTTGGCTCAAACTGGTCTATCGCACAAAATCAGAGAATTCCTTAGATTTCATAATTTTTTTTTAATATTATCGGACAAATTACACAGATTGAGCTAGCCCCGAAGTAAGTTCAAGACTTGTGTTATGGGATACTAACTCAACGATACTATATTTTATAACAAATACATATATAGATATACATCCAAGACCCAGGCCAATCTGAAAAAGATCATTTTCCATCTTGACCTGGCCGGGGATCGAACACTCTCGTGTCGCAGGCTGGCGTGTTGACTGCTGCGCCACGGAGCTAGCCAATAAGTAGTCCTGTTTTAGCTAAATAAGATATTTATACGGTACACGACCTCAATAAGGATAATGATAAGAAGACAGACCAGCGTAGCCAAATACTGGTAAAAAAACATCTAACCGAATGGAACCATTTTGACTCGAAAAGCTAAATGAGTGCAAATTTGGCAGCGTATTAGATATCTCTCAAAATGTGTTCGATTGGCTAGGCCCTTAGGCATCTATTTTTATAATTAATGAATAAAAAATATATCTCAATGACAAGCAAATAAGTAAATATATTTTATTGTGTACCAACATGGTTCGAATATTACTTATGTTAATTTTCATTAATATGCTTTACTTTCTTGGTTCACTTTTTTTTTTTAAATATCTGTGCAGCATATTTTTTACATATCGTGATATAAAGTTATTTGAATATTAAATTAATAAATTGAAATATTATTAAGTTGATGTGAAGATAAGGCATTAACTTTTATCGAACTTCTCAACACATATGTACATTAATTTCTACTGGTTCACCCAGGTGAATAAACATTTTTTTTATTCAATACTCATTTTTCAAAATCATACTTACACATATTAAAAAAACGATGTTTGTGAAGAAATGCAGTATCCTTTCTAATATTAAAAGTGCAAAAGTGAGTTTTTTTATTGCTACTGAAACGATCATCATGAAATTTTGCATGCAAGTTCTCTAGGTACAAAAAACGACATAGGCTACTTTTCATCCTTGAAAAAGTACTGTTCTTGAGGGAACGAAGCTGACTGCGGGCGAAAGCTAGTTTTAAATATAAACATCTTTAAATGTGATTTAGTATAAATAGTTTTACAGTAATCTCCCAAAAAAACCTGGAAAGAAACTTTTATAATTTAGAATAAAGGGGTTTGGGTTAAAGTAGCATGATATTCAAAAGTTGCGGCTACCGATGAAAGGTATCTTATTCGATAGAATATGTTATTATATACATTTTCTTCAACTACCGGACTGGCAGTTGAGATTGATACCACTGACCATGTCTTAAGTATGGACGATCTGTGTATCCGTTTAGGACTTATTAAATTCTCCAAGCTCGTTAGTTGTTATGGAGAGCATATTAAAAACGAATCGTATTTCATCATTTTAAATATATAAAGAGCCCCATTTTGAAGCCTTTAAACAGCAAAATCTCGATTGCACTGACCATGGCCCATGGTTTAGTAGGCAGTCATAGGATTAAGTAGAGGTAGGATTCAGTCATGACATCTATCAAATAAAACTTATAAAGTATACATTTTAGTAGAAAGGGGATTAAAGGGGACGAACGCCATATTAGAGCAATATTGCTCATGTGTTAGAACGAAAAATGAACGTATGTCAAAAATATGGTTTTTGGGAGGGATATACCAAGAACTCCGTTTTTAGACAGCATATTTCGACATGACCAAGAAAACATATATAAAAATGAAACGTATTCCTCATACATGGGCGATATTTTTATTCTTAATTATTTATTTCTGAAAATCGATATTATTTACATTACAAATCTTTTTTGAACTATAATTCTTAGTTATAAACTATTCATAAATAATAACAATGTCAGTGACCGCTAGAAAAAAAATCTTGCCAAGGCTCGAACAAAATTACCTAAACCCCTTTGAGGCACTTCATACCCATGTTAAAGAACATTAACATTAATTGATCTATCCAGGTGGACGATGTAGGTGGATTAACAAGAAAAACCCAGTTTCAAGTATGTAATTATTACTGGGGTTTTTATCGAACGAATTAGCTGCACCTCCCTCTAGTTAGTGACAACCTTGTTCGCTGCATATCAGTTTCACCTGTAAAAACAGTTTCGCGATGATAATAACGCTTCATAAATAACACTTTAATTGGCTTTAGTATGTACATACAAGATCGTTCAATGCCTTAGAAAAAAAAAGAAAAAAAAGGTGAATTTTCATCTTGGAAAATCAACTATTTTTCGGTTTAGCATAGGGTTTGGTGACGTGAATTTTGGATACGGAAGATTTGATTCATACTAGAGTTTTTATTCTAGGCTAATGTGGTTGCATATATTTTTATTAGTAAATCCACCTGAAGTGGAAGGCAATCTAGAGCTACCACATCATAAAAAATAAAACTTCCTCAATAAATAATAATTAGTACTGTTCCGAGCTAAGAAAATTAAAGTGGGACGCTTCGATCGTATATTCCTGTATGATCGAAGACGGGACGTTTGACAACTAGGGAATGCAATACCGATCTCACGAGATCACGTGTCATTGTTTCGGTGAAGATTTACGAGTTCGGGTGATTGATAGTAGTCCGCCACAGCGCCGCTACTCATATACGCGAATTTGCACCCCAAAACATCTCGAACATAAAGCCTTGATCAAATTTACATAAAATGTCTTGTCATCTATTTTGGACAACACTCAAAACTCTCGCATTGTTATAATCTACAGCTCATAACCACTCGAACATTATATCTGTGTTGAGTTTTCATAAAAAGACTTTCTTATATAATCAAAAATATAATTTTTGATATTTATGACTTATATATACGTAATTTTTGTAATTTGCAACTCACAATAACTTAATACTCATTAAAATAGGACTAATTAGGAAGTATATCCTTTCAAATCAAAGATTTAAAAAAAAAAATTTCGTCTCTTTTTAAATAGAGAAATTTAATCGGTACAATAACCAAACTTACAAAAACAACATACAGTGGAACTGAGAACCTCATTTTTTTAATTTGGATGAAAATTGTATCATGTCATCAACATGAAGGAAGCATCGGATTTTATGATAAAATTACAAGAAAGATGTACTGAAATTATCTAGTATTACCCTGGCCAGAAAGCTAATGAAGAATGTTAAGATGATAAACTCAATTATAATAGGTAAACTGCACGGGTGCAATTTAGATACTAAAATAGGGCAGTAAATTATATGTACTGGGCAAGATTTTTTTTTGACTAGCTCCGTGGCGCAGCGGTCAACACGCCTGCCTGCGACACGGAGTGACCGGGTTCGATCCCCGGCCAGGTTAAGATGGAAAATGATCTTTTTCAGATTGGCTTGGGTCTTGGATGTGTATCTATATATGTATTTGTTATAAAATATAGTATCGTTGAGTTAGTATCCCATAACACAAGTCTCGAACTTACTTTGGGGCTAGCTCAATCTGTGTGATTTGTCCGTATATATTTATTATTTATTATTATATAAACCTTCCTCTTGAATTACTCGATCTTTGCTGAAAAGCCGCTGAGTAGTTTAAAAGATCTAACCAAAAAGACTTCTATTATACCATGTACTACAGATAAAGATAACTTAAAATGTGAGTGAGCAAGAAACATGATCTTTAAAGTTTTATTTCTTTTTTATTAAAAATCAATTATCCGATATCTTGAAAATGCCGAGATCTAGAGTAGTCTCGGTATTGAATGAAGCAAAGGTACTAAGTTCACGTATAGAGACTAATAAGCTATATTCAAGCTTGTAAAGAATATTAAGTTTGATTGGTTTAGACATGTTTAATTTATTTTAACACTTAAATCTGTAATTGCATGTACATAGGTATAAACATTAAATATACGGTACTTTAATTACTATTTACAATCAACATTTAATTTTAAATTTTTATTATTTCCTCTAAAATTTTCCATAAACATGTTAAAGTTATTGGCAATAAAGTGCACATTATGTGAAAACTACCACAGATACTATTTACCTAAATAAAAATATGTCAGAAACTAATTACCTACTTAAAAACTATTAAACGAAAGCATATTATTAAGATTATTAGCCTTCGTCTGCGCCTTCACTAGTGTTATATAAACAGCCTCAAGCGGGACCGCAGTCTTTTCTAAATTTTTTGGAGTTAGTATGTCGAGTTAGTTAAACTTTATTGCACACTGTAGAAAACAAATCATTTCATCATCATTACAGCCGCAAAAAGTCCACAGCTGGACAAGGGCCTCTCCCCAGGATTTTTCGTGCCATGGGAGGATATTGCCATACTCACTACGCTTGGCAGGCGGGTTGGCGAGCGTAGTTTCTTTGGCTTTTTGTGGTTCTAACGCTGCTGCCCATCGCAAGCATTTTTAAGCTGAGGAAGGAAGGATTTTTTTAGGTTTGGGAAAGGAATAAAAGGTGTTGGGATACTACTCACTCGGATGAATAGGGGAAAAGCAAGTAGCAGCTCGGGTACCTGCAACCACCGGCCAAGTAGTTGAGGATGACATCCCTGACCATATAAAACAAATGGAAGTCTTCTATTTTTATTGGAAAATCCGGTGATACGAGTAATATTTGAGACGTCTAATGGTCATCTCTGAATGAAGAGCTAAGGCTGCGTTTCCACTCACGCAGTGTGGAGTGGAGAAGAGCGGTGAAAAGTGGTGGCTGTGTTTAGTGAAAACACTGAAGCGGATTAAAGTGAAGAGGGGTGATGTGATGTGAGCGGGATGGAGTGGAGTGGACCGGAGCGGAGACTTATCGTAAAAAATAATATCTCTGACGTCGTAACGCTCATACGAAGGGTTGGTAGAATCTTAGCAAGGTATATTATTTATTTTATTAAATGTATGTTTAAGTTTCTTTCTGAGACACATGATCGGCAGTTTCGGTCTACGAATACACGTCTTCTCTTTACTCCTCTCTTTCGGACAAAAAAAAATGGTTCATTCTCACTTTCTGATCTCTTTATTTCCTTGATACCCTCATTTCTCTGTCTTCATCTTTGGTATGTATGTAGTATTTATATTTGTATGTATAGTGTATATATTTATTATACGACTATCTGTACTTATCATTGCCTAATATACTTCTAGTATGTCATATAAGCTTTTTTGCGCCAGATTTTTTTTTCTGCATGCTCATAGCATTAGTTTATTTTGGAACAATAAAGTTAATTAAATAAAAATATGTATAAAAATATAAAAAATAAAAATATAATAAAAATATATTTGGGTACAAATATCGCAATTTATTTAGCTCGATTGTTGAAACCACACACTTAAGAAATTTTGCGTAAAGACGGTAATCCTTTTCGGACCACGCCTAACACAAAACTGATCCTTTTTTAGATGAAATATTCATAATTTCTTTGTGCCTCTGACAACTCGGTCTAAAATACAAAACTAGTTAGGATTTATAAAAGAAATAGGGATAGAAATCATTAAATATCTTGCACATAAATGTCAATAGTCAATGATATTAGCAATAGGTACTAAGAACGTATAGAGTTCGCGCAGTCATATTTGTTATAGGCACCAGCATCAGATTAAGCCCACTGGCAATAACAGAGTGAACATATTAGTGGGATGCGGGGCTATTTGATTTTATTGGAAATCCGAGCTCACTGTAGCGTCAAGGTTACTAAGTAGCGAGATGTGTGCGTACGCGCTGATCAACCCAATCGATTAAATTTTAATCGTTCGAGATCGAGACGGTTTATGTTCTGCTGTAAGATGATCACAAACCATGTCCTGACTAATATGGTAAATGCCAAATTTTTATATTTGTTTGTTACTCTTTAACTACAGAAAAATATTTTGTAATTTTGCATACATACATTTTGTAAATTTTACTGAGAAGACAAAGGTACCGTTTCGCCAAAAAAAATGTAATGAGGGATCCCTTTTAATGCGACCGAAAGTTAGTTAAAATGTAAATACTAATATACTCGTACAAGTGGCAAATCTACACGTCCGAAAAGTTAAATTTTGGTACCTTAGACAAGATACGTACCCATCTATTACGTTTTTGCAGTAACCCTAAGGCAACAGGTTCCACCTACCGATAGCAGCAGGAAGATTGCTGGTAATTCACACGTTTTAAACAGAAATAAAATTTCGCCAGATAATATTACAGCATGAATGTTGGCATAACAGCGTATTTTTTCCTTTATGGTGGTTTCATAGATATTATAATTTAACTATCTTTACTTTTTTCTCTGTGGTTCTACGTACCTAACTACCAATAATTGCGGAATTTGAATAAAAATTTTAAAACTTACTTGCTTTGCTGACTTTTGCATTAGTAATTAAGATGTATTAAACTGTATAAGGCTGTTGTTTGTTTCGCAAATAAATAAAAATAAAATACAAATTCGTTAAATGAACATGTTTTTATTAAGTGGTATGCTAGTTCTAAAAATAAATCTAGTTGGCAATTTCGACTCAAGATACTTAAGTATAATATTGAATGAACGATATAAAGTGATGAAAAAAGAGTTATTTAGTAAACTAAGGAAACAAAATGAATATGTACCTATTTATCTTAGGCTTGAGTAAGAAGGTATTTAATTAAAATAAATTACTTTGTATAGTCAAAAAAGCACCTAGATACTTATTTCTCTAAGATTCCCTATCTAATTGTATAGTTAATTGATCAATTGTTATCGGCTGTTTGTTTTTTACAGTTAAGATAACCGTAGCTTGTTCAATGACAAGTCCTAAGGCTTGCTTCCAAAGACGGTAACGGCGTTAACTACTTAACGAGGGCTCAACTCTGGGCACGCAAAGGTCGAATGAATACATTAGCTGTGGCTTCCACTGTTGTGCTAAAGGTGCTCCTACACAGTGTTCGAGCTCTCAATGCTTGTCTTTAAATATATCTCAGCGTTTTTTAGATGCTGCAGTAGTTTATAAATAATCCAATCCTTTGAAATGATTCTATATATGTTTTCTATTTATATCAAACCTTCTTTTCGGTATCATTTTGTGAAGAGATACGCACTCAATTACTATTTTAAGCAAGGAGTTTGCCATTTTTTTTTTTATAAATATTTATACGGACAAATCACACAGATTGAGCTAGCCCCAAGGTGAGTTCGAGGCTTGTGTTATGGGATACTAACTCAACGATACTATATTTTATAACAAATACATATATATATACCTAGATAAACATCCAAGACCCAGGCCAATCTGAAAAAGATCATTTTCCTTCTTGACCTGGCCGGGGATCGAACCCGGGCATTCCGTGTCGCAGGCTGGCGTGTTAACCACTGCGCCACAGATCTGTCAAATTTCCTTCTCCATATGTTTCTAAATATGTAAGAGGAAACACTAAGCTCGAGTAATTGTGAAAAAATAGGTAGGTATTTGTAAAATCTATTGCTGTCGCGCCGTGCCCAATCAACCCCCGCAGAGTGCGATAGAGACAACTGCAGCTCGGACCGAAAATACCTATGAAAAGTACACAAAATTAACACTTCGTAGTCCCCTAAATTCTTTTCCAAAACTTAACTGATTTAAGCTATGGCTATGTTTTCTTTTGTGAACTGAACATTGCTAACAACGACCTGAACATTGGTAACAATGGAAATTGTTTTTTTTAAGGGTCATATGTCTTAAAATAATTCTATCACGCAAAAAAAAATATAAAAAAGGGAGGGACACGATAATATATCAAAATAAAAAAATTCTGTAAAAAGTCATACACTATCCGGCGAGGAATCAAATTTCCTCTTATGAACTGTTTAAGCTAATACATAAGTCACCATACAATTTAAAAAATACCACTTATGTAAGTAATCCTTTCGAAATGACATTGTTCATCTATCTACCTATCTGATATTTGAAGAGGTATGCTCTTGTCAGTGTTGTTGTGTGGATAGAAACGCAGCGCAATGACTAGTTTTGGCAGGAAAATAATTAAGTAGATTGCCATCACAAACTAACGAAAAATCAACTAGTGTGTAGGTTTCCTCGTGATGTTTTTCTTCACCGGAAGCATATCGAGCACGGTAATGGTCAATGAAAATTATCATACTCGAGTCAGATTGGACTACAAACTCAGGGGTACCTACAGTCGGGCCATGCGGGGTTCGAACCCGGGATCATTCGCCTATGGGTCGAGTTCTTAGACCACCGAGCCACTACCTACTAGATCACTTAAATCATATTCAAATCACACGTGTATACATCTATTTCCTAACAGTTTCCAGTGTATGGAAACATACGAATATCTCAAGTCTTAACTAAAAATATAATAACATTTTGAATTGTAACAAAATGTTTCAGACTGTTATCAACTCTTGCTAGAGGTTTGCATGGATGATTAAGGGATTATTTATATAATTCTGAACTTAATTTTTATCGTGATAAGTTTATTGCTTTGAGCCATGTCATGAATCAGTGCTCCATGATTCGACTGACTGAAAAGAGTATTCTTTCTCGATGAGTCTCCGTCAAATGTTAAAAATGCCCACAGTGTGTTATATGTTGCAAAATTTCAGACGAGCAATCATTTAAACAAGTTACATCGAAGAATGACGTGCCAGGATGTCCCAAGATTTGTGTAGTTAATGTAAGCAAAAGATAAGATCCGAAAAGATTTTCCCGCTCAATTTAAGCCGGAAGCTCAAACCCCCGGGATCATTCGCCTATGGGTCGAGTTCTTAGACCACCGAGCCACTACCTACTAGATCACTTAAATCATATTCAAATCACACGTGTATACATCTATTTCCTAACAGTTTCCAGTGTATGGAAACATACGAATATCTCAAGTCTTAACTAAAAATATAATAACATTTTGAATTGTAACAAAATGTTTCAGACTGTTATCAACTCTTGCTAGAGGTTTGCATGGATGATTAAGGGATTATTTATATAATTCTGAACTTAATTTTTATCGTGATAAGTTTATTGCTTTGAGCCATGTCATGAATCACTGCTCCATGATTCGACTGACTGAAAAGAGTATTCTTTCTCGATGAGTCTCCGTCAAATGTTAAAAATGCCCACAGTGTGTTATATGTTGCAAAATTTCAGACGAGCAATCATTTAAACAAGTTACATCGAAGAATGACGTGCCAGGATGTCCCAAGATTTGTGTAGTTAATGTAAGCAAAAGATAAGATCCGAAAAGATTTTCCCGCTCAATTTAAGCCGGAAGCTCAAACCTCAATTTTAATATAGAAGCAAGTACCCCAGTACTTTGTCCGACACACATCCATAATTCATGAATATTGAGGTCAATCAAAATACAGAATAACATAATTTTTTGCCGTCAAAAGGGTACGGACTCACTTGTATTGAAATTTACACGATAGGCAGTAATTTTACGCTGTATGGCGGCTTTAATAGCGCCAAGATTCTCCAACGGGCGATATACTTTTTGCATAACAGTTTCACATTTAGATTTCGATATTACTGCGTTTCTCTCTATATTGGTTTGCATTTAAACGACATTTGTGCAGGTGTACTGTATAACTTCATACTTGCCTTGTTAGTCAAAGTAAACCATAAACTGAAAAAATATTGCAAATTTAAATAGTTAAAATACACAAAAACGATCTACGAGTAGTTAAGGCGCTGTATCCCTTAACCGTTTGTAGCGGATATCGCGCAATATTTTATATATTTGTGTCATACCTGTCGTCAGTCTCAGTTCAAATCCGTGCCTGCCATTTTCGTGTTAATTTTCACTTTTAATTTAATAATTCAATAATTATAACCAAATATTGTATTTTTTGTAGGTATCCATCTTGCTCATTTAGTTATACTTTTTATAGACGTATAAAAATTGGTAGTTGTCGCTGAAAATATCAAGTAATTCGCGACAAAAATTGTTCTGGATATAGCTTTTTTTGATATTTTATTTAGTTAGGTTTTAAATATTTTTTTGAACATATTTTGATGTAACCATTTAACTTGATCTTTGAACTGTACTTTATATTTTTTTCATGCTAGTATTCTTTGAAAATAAGGCTAACTGCGCGACGAAAAAATACACGTTTTACGGTATTCTTCTGATGCACAGCGCCTTAAACATTAATCTCAAGAGTCAATTTAAGCGAAAATATTAAACCTCAAATAAAAATGGAATCTAAAACAGCAAACGAGCTAATTAAATAATCGGACTTACGAGTCAGTATCATAAAACGTTAACAAATAGTTAAAAAAGAAGCCATTAATGCTTAGAAGTGTCGGTCAATAAATAAGAAAAACGACCGTGCGCCGGAGTCAACGCCAGTCAATACATTCTAATCAGTGATTTATTGCCACTAATCCTCAGCTGAGCACAAATAAGCTATCTTGTCGACTTAATGTTGTATCAGGCCAGGCGTGAAACTCCCGCGCAACACTAAGTGGTCCTTCCAGTTTCCACTCGAAATATTTTAATAAGGCCTCACTGCTCACGCACCCAAATAAAAACACACACACGCACTCACCGACACGAACGATCATCTTTAAAACTTCGACTTTTTCCATTCCAATTTATTTATAATAGTAGCGACACTAAGAATCTACATTTTTGCTCTAAACGGTGTTAATTTATTGACCGTGGGCAGATAATATCACTTTTTTTCTCCCATTATTAAAGCGATTACACGAGAAATTATACGTCGAAGTCCAGTCCTGAGTGCCCGATCAAAAAATCTGCCGTAAGGAATATGTACTTTAACATGTTCAGCGTAAGATAGAAATTTGAATGTAGGGCAAATAAAGCTTGATAATACCTTCGTTGACGAAATCGCCTTATTGACTCGCTAATAAAAAGTGTTAAGTTATGGACAAGTTATGCCACTTGCATTAATTTCGATGCTTAACCTGATAAACAAATTATGGTATATTAAGTTAATAGCTTAATTTATAATTGAATGTGTTGCGATGTATACATAAGTAAGCATTGTTATGACCCGCCTTTACCATATCTGGTTGGTGGTAGCGACAAATTGCTTTCATATCAGTAGATACGTCGACGGATTCTCGGAAACTTTATTAAGGGCTGAAAATGTTAATACATTTATTTCCGATACAAAGTCGCACCGAGTTTTGTCTCTATAAAATTTTATTTGCTGATATTTTCTGCAGACTTAAAGTATAAACTGTATTTTCGCTTTGATATAAAATTTAAATTGAAAGTGTAGAATACATTTTATTACAAGGTAAAGCGAGTTACTTAGGTCTATCATCATGTTGCTGCGAAAGTTTGTTTCGATTCTTTTCAATAGTCAAGCGTGGGTCTAGCTTGTAATAAAGGTAGTAAACCACTGCCTTTGTCGCGGTGTAATGACACAAAAGCTAATGAGTGAGCACCCATTGCCCGTAGCCCTGTATTACAGTCAAAGAATGTATCGCCGGGGGCAGCAACATTACAGAAACAGGGTAAAAAGTTATCGCTTGTCCAACAAGGTCATAATGTAGTCGCCTCAAATGACGACTCTAATTTGTTGATCCATTGATGGCTTAATTTGGACCCAGTTTTTTGATTAAGGTTTTATAATCTTGAATCCGGAGAAAATCATCAAAATTCAAAGCGGGTCAGCGTAATAACATTAAGATCTTCGTTAAATATTCCGTTCATTGACACATTCTTATAATTAAATTTTTATTTGAGTAGTTAGTGGTACTGTAGGGTTTCGTCTTTAATCAAAAAGTTTCGCTCTTTGAAAAATCGAATCGGTTCTTTAAAAAGCATAACCTGTGAGCTCAACCCGCACTATGGAAACTTCATAGCTTTGAATATTGGTCGGTTTAACAAGTACTTATCCGTGATTTTGTAATCACCTGCATTAAAAACCTTCTTCCAATGAAGGAAAATCATCGTCAGGTACTTTCTTCACTTATGTGTAAATTAAAAGACAGAAAGATAAAGATAAATAGCGCCAAGATGGTCCACCATTTAGCTATGTCAGATGCTTATAAAAACTATAAAGATCGTTAGCACGAGATGGTAATGCTAATGTTGCCTATACAAAATACTAAACAGACAAAAGAAGACCTAAACATAAAAAAGAAATCAAAAAGTGTGCATAAGTTTATTCCTTGCAAACCCTATATGTTATAGGTGTTTAGTTGATTATTGTGTCAATAATTTAATTCTAACTACTACCTCAAATAGGGGTGTAGGTAAAACTAAACCTAAAGGAATATTCTAAAAACAAAGCTCAAGCACAAGAAAAAAATATAAACAGAAAGCCAGATCACGAAGCCATAAGACCCGAAGGCCACGTTTAACCACTTTGGTAAAAAGGTGCAGAGGTGGAAAACGGAATCAAAATAGTGATGTGTCTCCTATTGAGCAAACCGCATAGCCTATTGAGATGTTCTTAAATTTTTACATAATTTGACCAGCTTCTATGGTCTACGTGTTAAGAGAAGCAACTGGCACATACTTCGCTTTTTCCCCTTTTTTACCAAACCAGAATTTAAAAAATAGAAATAAAAATATAATTTTACGACTAGCTTAATGAAATATTTTTTTTTTTACTTTTCAGTGCCGGTTTCTCCATCATCATCCGGGGGCGGCGCTGGCGGAGGTAGCGGCACCCCTCTATACCCCGGAGCAGCTTCCCATCCTCTCTCGTCCCTGCTCTCACAGCAGAGGCTATTGGAGCTGTCGCGGTTTGGCTTGAGGCACTACGACATCGCTCATCACGTGCTGTCTCAGCAAGGTGCTGTTACCAAACTGCTTGGTAAGCAAGAAGTATCTAGTGTTATGGTCATCTTAGAGTTCAAACTAGAGGATTTCTACCAAGTTTTCTACACAGATATGTTAATATTTTTTTGGCTTAATATAAAATATCTGTGGTTTTCTGACTCGTTAGTATCATAGACAAAGACTATCAAGACTGTCAAATTAAAGTATGGAAAATTACATTAACTATTGAAACCAACGGTTTTATTCATATAGGTATATTTAGTCGGTAATGCCGACAAGTTTTAACCTATTTAGAAGATCACCTTCCAAAATACGTAAGCCAAACCGTTTGTCTGACGTATCTTTTATAAAAATACAGTTAATAGAAACAATCATCTCTTTTGAATGATAATAAAAATAAAATTTCTTATGATAAATAAAAATATCAAATTTAAGTACGCAAAAAGTACTTCAAATTTTAATCATCGTCATAGAAAACTTGGAAGCACAGTAACTGCTTTATGATATGTACCTAGAAAAAATAAGGGACCATTTACACGGAAACTTTAATAGCTTAGCTTAGATACTAGAACGATTTACCAAAACTAAGCATGGCTAGTAGAGTACTGGAAAAAAAAACAGGCACTGAAATAACTTTTATAGGCTCTGCAAGGCTTCGCACTTCTTCTTTTTAGTAGTAATTTCTTTGTTTTGGCATATTACGATTAATTCCTTTACAATGGATGCTTAATACATTTTCTTACTAAAGTAATAAACGGCATAACTGTGTTTTGTTGTTTGTTTGTCCTATTAGAACATTCAAAACGACGAATTTATATATATTTTTTGACATTCCCATACAAATGATGTTCATATTATTAGGCTGATTGCCTCTTCTAGGACGCAACGCCCAAAGCCCCCCGGAAGGACGGACCTCGGGTATTGGGTGATGTTGCCCAGATACAGATTGAGAGCACTCTGCCCTCGCCTCAAACGTATGTGAAGTAAAAAGCTCACCTTACAGCTATCAACAAAGCCACTTAAAAAAAAAAGAACTAGGACCTGTCGCAGTTGCATGCGGCTTAAAATACGCCTAACCGGATATTTTTCTTATCAAACCGATTTTTTCAAAAACCATTGTTCCTGGAAAGGATATTTTCCAAATATTTAAATGGTTCCGAACCCAAAAGATGCTAACGTACAATACTTTAAGTCTCCGCAGATCATCTGTCTCAGATTTGTACCTTTTGAACCGTTTGGGTACCTATGGCACTTTACGGTACTTTAAATACCTATACTGCCCGACAGCAGCGAAACCTATCGGATTATAACTGTAGGTACAACTGTGGGTACAACTGAAGTATACATACGAGTTATATGCAATATATGTACATACATTTCGGCAATTCGATTTTATTTATTGGATACGTAACTTTTGGTATATTTGTATGTCTATACGATTCTATTTAAATTCAACCTATAACGGTTTTCCAGATATGTGAAAATTATACACACATATTATACCCTGATTTTACATATCCGAACTACCCATATTGTTGTCTTGATGATACACAGTTCCATTATGCCCCAGGGCATAATTACGTTGTTGCACAGATTGAAGAAAAAATGTTCTTTATTCTTTACTGTTATGGTTTAATTTTGAATAGAAACTAAGAATTAGAAAAGTTAGCGATGTTCGAGGGAAGATAATTGATAAAGTGAACTTCTGCCTACAGTGCCTACTAGGTATCATATTCTCCGTAATTAGCGCATGAATTATTAACAGAAAACTTGCTGGCTGGGTACTCTTGGGTGTTGTATTGATTTATACAACATAACAACTGCTTGGAACTAAGTTATTGTCCGTAATTACTTAGAATGATCAATATGGCTACTGCGTATGTTACTTGCGCAGTTGACCTGAAATGAAGATTTATCTGTTATTAATATTTTCCAACAGATAAATATTGTTGCTTCATATTAATTTATATCCGTGGGAGATTTCAAACAGTTTGCGATTTATTTGCCGTCTTGTTCAGTTAAATACTAATTAAAGTATGAGTGTGACATTATGCCTAAGTTACTTTTTATAAATATTTAAACATTATATTAGTATGTTTAACTTATTAAATGTTAAAGTTCTATAGAAGTGTCTAAGGTTATACCTATATTATTTTTGCCTTATTGGAATAATGAAACAAGAAGGCGTATACTTTTTCTAATGCACTTATTAGCAGTGATAAATGAGCCACATTGAGGTTTCCTCCATACAAAAAGAATACACCGCCGATTATCGGATGTATAAATTATATAAAAGCATATATTGACAACTGGGTAATTTGTCGAAAGAGACTCGAGCATGGTTGGTATTTAACTCCGCGCTAATAACACGGTCAGAGCAGAAATCTCAATCGCTATTAATCAATGATAAGGCATCGTCGGAGCCTGCCGCGACGAAAGCTGCTATTGACGAAAGCTTAGATCCTAATCGATTCATAAAACTTGCAGCGTGTTAATTATAAGCCACTGCAATGCGCTGGATGCGCCTGCGCCACCGCCGCGAGCATTCGATCTCAAACCATCCCAATGTGAGAACTATCTTACCATCGGCGATTTTTTACAACCGCAACCCTTTATTTCACTGTTTCCTTTACAATTATCACGGCCGTGTTTATATGCGAACAGTATTTAATTAAGTGTTTGCAACGTATAAAACCACAATGGTTTACGAAACGCATAATGCGCTTCCTTTCACAATCTTTCGCTTGCTACACGCAAAACAAATTGACAATGCCTTGCGACTAGTGAATAATTTTGCAAACGCGGAGCTATCATATCAGTAGGGAGTTGTATAAGTGCCTAGTAATTTGTATGTCCGTTCGTGAGGACAAACAATGTAGTCGGAGTTAATTAGTGCCTTAATATTACAGTTTGCTTTAACCGAAGCGTGAGTTGACTACGACAACGGCGGACACTTGGTTGTATCGAGTCATTTCATGAATTAGATCTGTGTGCTGTGTTATTAGGACACATGCTCACTTTGTGTTTGCTCAGGACTCGTGAACGGACGATTTCAAAAGCACTGATGCGTTCATCTGACCGTCCTATATAATTTTACGCCGTTTGAACGCAAATTTTACTAAGAGTTGTAAGTTTACCTTCTTTCATATCTGGTTTAAATTGCTGGTTTTTGAATATGAATAAGTACATTTTTAAATAATTCTAAACTATTAATAACATCTCCATAATCAAACTAGATTAATGAGGACTGAGTTATATTCAATTCATATTCAATCATATCCGTTGTTTGTTATTTTTTTTTATCATGGTACCTACATGGTGCGACATTGGGATTTTGATGCCTGGGGCATGGGCCCCGACTGGCTCCTCCCCTAGATTCGGGGCTTGTTTTGAGTATTTGCGTGAGTGATTGTTGTTGTTAATCGCTTAAAGGCTAAGATGACTGCAGAAACTGTTTTAAATCTATTTTAACGAACGTGATAAGAAAACGATTGACAGAAATACAGAGCAAATGTAGTGCCAATCAATTTTCGCCTGTGGTGATTTCGTAACGTCACATGTACGTTCCCATGGAAGCCTGCTGCGTTCCGCCCAGGGCCGTCATGTCCCGCCACTTACGTGTTTACCATAGGTACACCTTAGCTCAAATGTTATTATCTAGCCTAAACAATTTCCAAGCTGACGGCATGGAAATGGGCACGCATAAATAACTTGCCATGGTCAAGTTTGAGTATTAAATTGTCGGTTAGTCGCTGATGGATAAATTACTTTTGTCTTCTTAGTTATGGCATGTTCGTGCTCTGTCAGGAAAAACTAAATCTGCTGATTTCATATTTCACACTGGATGATTAGTAAATGTATTTAATAAAGCTGTCATGCATGTAAATTAAGTTGTTAAATTTATATTACATTGTATATTTTACGAATAAATTTGTGTGTTGCAACATGGAGAGAGGTATTCAAATCTAACTACCGTCATAGCCTACAAAACAACCGAAATCAGGCAGTGAGTAATTCCATATTAAAGCCGTCATTTTATTTGGATATTACCTAAATTTGTTGAGGGTAATGATACCTACTCAAGAAGATTGTCCGCGGATCGCCGCGGCGAGTAATGAAGCCATATTTAGGCTTTGGTCCTATAATCAAAATTAAATTACCACGGTTGACATTCTTGCTTCACCACCGACTTTTTCTTTTTCTGCTCTAATTCTCGCAGGCTAATTTGAATTTTTAATGGTTCTAAGTATCGATGGAGTGTTATTTTTAGATTAGTCGAGTAGTCCGTCCCACAGATCTATCAATTACGTGTGGTAATGATACGGCTGGTGACGTTATTATGCTTTAACATCGCTAGCACACGGTTTCCGCGATAATTTAATACCTTCAATAAAACATAGAGTAAACGGCAACAATTTTGTAAGACGTAGGCTACGATAGAGTTATTAAAGCATTTCACTTTAATATGCCTTGTGGCGTTCCGACTGCAGTTATTGCAGCTACACCACTATATAATAATAATTTGTATTAGACTCCGATTACACTACACCTACTTTTACAATAAAATACCGTACCTAAAGGGTAAAATCGGGACACTGTTTATGGCTCGCCGCTGTTCAATCTGTCTGTCTGTCCGTCTGTCACCAGGTTGTACCTCATGAACCGTGAGTAGATAGTTCAAATTTTCACAGATGATGTATTTCTGTTGCCACTATAACAATAAATACCTACTAAAAAACAGTACTATTTAACGGGGCTCCCATGAACAAACGTATTTTTTTGTTCGTTATATTGATAACGACAACAGGGAGTAGCTTGAAATATTCACAGAATATTTAGTTATATATTCTATTAGTTATAAAAATAATTAATTACACTAAAATAAAATTAATATTTAAGGAGGGCTCCCAAACAATAGTCATTTTTTTGTCGTTTTTATAGATAATGCTACGGAACCCTTCGTGCGCGAGTCCGACTCGCACTTGGCTTTATTTTTGACACAGAAAAATATTTTGAGCACTAACACGGCCTTGATAAAGTGTATTTTTTATATGCCATCGGTTCTAATATTGCTGAGTATGTCTAGGCACATCAAGTTTCGTTTTAAAGATGTAACAGTTTGATAAAAAACGGTCCTATTTTCATTTAGACAATGAAGATAATTTATTTTCTTTGATTTAAATCTAACTGCTTTGCTGACGAAATCTTTCTGTAATTCAGTTTACCGCTTCTAATTGCTTCTGTGGGTGTAACCGCGAACCAGCTCGCATTTTCCATCAAACCTATCAATCATTAGATCAAGTATCATTAACGCTCGCTTTAAATCAGGCCTGGATGGCATAGGCCCAAGCCGCTAAAGATTCTGATCTATTAGGTGCGTGACGCGGCACTCTTCGGCGCCGGTTAGCGCCAGCCAATAAAAGCCCACTTTAATACAAATTTAATTAACTGAATCCGAACCATTCTGTGTCGTTTACAAAGATCTTGTCCTTTGTAGAAGCACCGTGTAATGACTTTTAAGAGTTCATAAATGACGTTTGTGAGGAAATTTATTAACCGACGATTTGGGCGCGTATTGTGCCCCTATATTAACTCTCGCTGCCACTACCGTGTTGGCATGATTAATGATGTGTACTGCCTTCCACATCTTTGGGTTATTCGATTATTAAGTGCATAAGTCATTGATATTTTAAGTGGAAGCTTGGGTATTCAGTCTTTTGTAATAACTTCATGAAAAAATCTGTTATAGTTGCGACTTCCGATCAGTCACGTTATTTCTATTTTTTTCATATTGAACTTGTTTATTTTTAAAGTTGGTTACCAGACACTTCATTTTATTCACTTACAGCTTCTCGTGTTGTCTTTTATGTTAAGTACAAACAGCACATACAAAGAGGTTAAATAAATTATTACAATAGTAGCTGTATTGTATTGTTTTTTTAATCTCTTTCGTATGTGTCGTTTGTAAAACGTTTAGGGATATTTCCATAGATTTAAAAAAAATTGCGTCATCCTTCTATGGATATTTCTTACAATAAAATTAACCTTTAGTCAGTGTACATCTCTTTGGTTCCTATAACATTTTTGTAATCTGAATAAATCAAAGGTTCCGCGCCCAAAATATCGCAAGGTGTTCTAAGACTTTTGCTCTCTCGATCTTTCGCTACCCGATAACAAAAAATATAACTTGTTAATTTAAAAAAGCTACTCTTTTACTTAATATTTACTCAAATTAAGGACATCCGAGTAATGATCGCCGTGATCAACGATATTCTTCAGCGTCTTAGTAAATTACATCAATTAGTTTGAGCCATAATATAAACTCAAGACCTTTGATAAGAGAAGTGATGGCGGCACTTAAACTTTACTTTTACGGCTAATATGCCAAGTCAGCTCAAAATTCAATTTTACCGACATCTTGATTGCACGATAATTTTTATATTTCTTGAGGTAACAGCGTAAATTTATTCAGACTTTGAGATGTTTGGACGTATATTGCTGAGAGCTTTTTATTTAATTGTCAATATGATGAGTGCGAAGCATCTGTCTTGTAGTTTATTTCTTTTGTTCGAAGTATTGCTAATCATACGCATATTTTTTTGGGTCACGCCTACTGCTTGAATGAAGTAAATCTTCAAATGACACGTATAATTATTAGATGTTCTACGGAAGGAAAGTCAGGAATTATTATAACATTTAATTCGATTAAAGCTGTGTTTCCTGATATGTGCTTTAACTTTAAACCACTTTTTACAAAATAATTATACATTAAGTTCCTATTTCTCCGTTATAGCATTTATTACACGTTACGCAGTACAAGTACAAGTAACAAGTCTGTTCTCAAGTCTTTAAATAAAAAAAGTTTTTTAAATATTTAACGAGTTGTTTTAAGTGACAATCAAACGAACCGACGGAAAGTCAAAAAAGACATAAGCTCTTCCCGTGACAAGACAATTTCCATATATTATATCAAGATAAATGCTAGGTTAGTTGTTGGTTGCACATCTGGTCTATCTTGACGAGCTAATTTTACATAATATTTTTTAAAACATTTTTTTAAATAGGTATGGATGGTTTTGCCACTCAAGCAATGGAAACAATTTTGCGTGCATAACGAGAAAATATCGCATCTTTTGCAGTAAGCATTACGTTGTGTGCAATCGTTTCTAAGCGCAAGAGCGCGCCGGGAGCACGCGCAGGAGTTTCACGCAAATAATATACATTTAGCAACAATTTCAGCCTCACACGATCCACCTCTGACTAGGCAACGGCAGTAATTGGCTGCGGTCATGCTATTACGTTCCTAGCCGATTTAATTATCGCAAATTGATCAGTGTGCCGGCCTCCTGCAATTTACCTATCAATCAAGAGCGACTCGGTTATTGGCGTTCCGAGGCCGCCAATATGGATTTTCAATCGCTCCAGCAAAACATAGTGTTCAGTGAAAGGTGCTGTTAGAAGACGAATTTCGAGCACGTACGTAAACGCCGACGGCCTGTAACGGTTGACATACCTATACCGTAAAATTGTTGGTAATTATCTTCATTCTGCGAAAATAGTTAAACACTTTTTTATTTTTTTAATGTAACAACATTGTCATTCAAAGAGTTCGTTTAACTATTTCAGATAATTGATTCTTTTCAGTATTCTGTCAGCAAAAAAGGTAAAAAAGGGCACAATGGCGGTATATGGAAGAAAGAAAATATAATTTTATAAATTAACATACTCTGAAATATCACGCCCTAAATCTTTGCTGAAATAATTATACTACTAATGGTTGTTTGCGTCTTACAGTTTCATATCACGCAACCATATTTAAAAGTTCTTAAAATCAGTCTCCTGAATTAAAAGCCAGTGACATTATTAAATTATAATATTTGCAATAAATCTTGCCTATTACGGTATCAAAAGTCGCGCAGTGTAAACTTGGAGCATTACTTTTTGCTCGTCCTGACCATTTTGGGAGCTGAGCTTTAGTTTTATCAAGACATAAAGACCCTTATGAATTTACCGAGGATGGCGTTGATAAAAATGTGAATATAATGTGATGAATAATTCAGCGTGTTATCGGTATGGAAGCCGCTGGGCGCGGTAAAAACGCAACGCGGCCGACGCATGCTGGAATGGCGCGCCCATGCGTTTTTATCTATTGTCTTGGTGCTTGCACCCATCACTTATCTAACTGATTTAGGAACTGAGGAATTTAATGTTTTTACCTTTATTCCCTGGGTTCATGAAGCAGCGATGTCGATTGAATGACAATTAACAAATCCAGTATTAAGGCGTCCTATCTATGCTTTCCATCAGATAAAAATTCGAAATTAAAAATTCTGAAATGTTAAGAATGGTGTTCTCTCTTGCTTTGGTTGTTGAAATAAAAACCAAAGTTTGCATTATTGTTTCTTCTGTATGGTAAATCTTTGTTTAGTGTCTCGAGTTATATGGTTTTAATAAAACTCGATTTTTGTTTCGTTTCATTAAAATTTGCTCATAAAATCATTTATTTAAAGTCGTTTTAAGGGCTTTGTGTAAGGTGTTTTTATGACACTTACGAATGTAAAGAGAATAAAATAAATTAAAATTCATGTCTCGCGCCACGAGTTTCATTTAGCTGGTGTTTCTGTAATTAATACTAATTTAAAGCTTTCATTGTTATTTCTGCTGCTGCGTCTGATTATAATTTTTTTGCTAGACGCAACCACCTTCCTTTTAAATGGCCGTACAAATTTACTAATGTCGTTGTATAAAATGTAATGTCGGCTTTTGAGCATTGTGTTAAAGGGTTTACGATACAGAACGGCTGTTTGTATGAAGGAATGGTTCCCGACAAGCAGTTAGCGTTGCCTCACGTTTGGCGCTCAATGGGACTGCTCCAATCGCGTCGTGTGGCTATTGTTGGTATTTTTATTTGAGCCTCTAATGTGGTTATAATTGCCTTTCATCGTTTCCGCAAACATTGATGATGAAATGAATGAACTGCTTAAAGAAGTTTATTATTTCCATTGAAACAATTATTATTATATAATTGGTTGTTTATTTTCATCGTGTAAGCGCAAATATAGAAGATACAAGTTGATTTAAGTAGAAATTAAACCACACACAATAGCTACATTTGAAAATATATATTATTTTGTCTCTTTTTTTTTAATTTACTGATCTTTTACTAGGTTTTGATTGCATGCTATAAAGATCTTAATAATAGAAAAAAAAACGTATAATAAATATATTAAAAATGTAGGTTTTCATTAAACAATTTAAAATGTTTATTAAAGTGATAAAATAAACATGCACAGACGTTAAAACTGAACTCAATCTAAGAGTTGCATAATTTTACCTTGTAATAAATCACTTAAGTGTTCCGGGTGGTTTCCGGCAGAGTAGAATAGGACCACTCCTAGTCTTCCCATAGAGGTCGTAAGAGGCGACTTAGGAAATACAAGCTAAACAAAGCTCATAAACATTAATGAGACATCTTTAGCCCGTTAGGCCAGCGTGGAGAGTGCAGGCCAAATCCTCTGTCTGCTCTGGCCAGGTCAGGGTAAGAAAGGGTTTGGTTAACCTTACAAGAGGTTTCATGCTTTGAACATAGATATATCAGAGTCTCAATCAAAAAACAAAACGTATTTTTTGTGGCGTTGTTGTAGTTAAATACAGTACAGTTAGTTATAACTGTACTGTATTTAACTACAACCTTAGTGTGTGCGAATACAATTCTCATTTGGCCGGTTTTATTTAAAGCGTAAACAATCTTTATCATAGGATCACATATAATCTATATGTGATCCTATGATAATGCGGGTGAAATGCGACTTGGTGATTGATCCAATAATTGTATAATATTAAATTCCAGAAAATAACAATCAAATTTGATTACAGGTACTCTTAGGCCACCTGGGCTGATCGGCGGTAGCAAGCCTAAAGTAGCAACTCCAGCAGTGGTATCCAAGATAGAGCAATACAAGAGGGAAAACCCAACGATATTCGCGTGGGAGATCCGTGAGCGACTCATCTCGGAAGGTAAACAAATCAAACAATTATCTCATTCACTTGCAGACGTTGTATAGGAAGCCTTCTTGTCCATACAACATGAATGCCGAGGGGCTCACGACTAGGCGTGTAGTCTTTAGTTTAGCACTTGTATAGGAAATGGAAAATTATGGACTTACAAATTTCCTAAGTATTTGTAGCTGATTGAATGTAGATTGAGCTAAGTTTATTAATTTGAGTACAGTTTGACAGGGACCAAATACTTAGTATGTATGTGATCTATTATACTACTCTGTTTAGAAAACTTCACTCATAAATGATATTTAATAAAAAAAAAAATCCTGAAATCTTCAAATTCATACCATTGCCACTCATTCTATATTCTTGATCCAAATATTAAATAGATTTTCGTATTATTGTACACATAGGTGAAAACTTAAGGCTTAAGTCAGTTTGTTTTCCACGTTAATAATAATAAAAAACTTATACTTGATTTATATTTGTAATTAGTCATTGCATAGGAAGCCACACTTGATACATCTTCTAGTGTACTGACAGCTGCAAAGAAATCTGACCTCCTCTCAGTATAGTGCTACAAGAGGAGGTCAGAACTTTTTATATTTGTCTCTACATTAGTAAGTATATATTTAAAAATATTGAGATTGAGTCTAAAGGGCTAAGTCATTAGGTAAGAGTACATTCTTAAAGATATGGTGCACTACCAAAGTTAAATAGCGCAAACAGTTATTCCGTTTTAGTATTAAATACAAACCAAGTCAAGTTTTCTTGATTGTTTTAGATAAGTAAAACATCTGCAACAGATTTGCATAGACATTTTTATTAGGTAGAGTTTTATTACTTACTTAATATACTATTTTGATTATAAATATTTAGTTAGGTATGTGTTATAGTAGAGATTTAGTACTTGTATTAATTCTGTGGTAGAGGTTCGCGCGTGTATAATGTAATATCATAGGCATTATGAGGCATCGTGGGTGCGCCGCGTAATACCGGTGTGCGACTCGCGTTACAGAACCTTGCGTGCGCGCAGCCCGGAGCCTGTTCGGGACGCGTCTAAAAATATAACAAATGTAGAGCACACCATTTGCTACTGGCGACCTGGCGAGGCTTTAGACGGGTGTGAATTATGTCTTTTGCCATATGATCAGAATACCAGAAGCTACTCGTTGTGGTACCAGCATGCCTATTTGCTGACTTTTGGCAGCTACTGTGTACGTTTTGATTGTGAATTCAAAATGCATTGCAGTTTTCGAAAATGGATCAGGTGTCTTTATTTTTAATTACTTTCATATATAAGCTATAAGCTTTTTGTGGAAAGAAACCTACGAATAATTTTGGTGGTGATAGTGGAGTAGTTTACCGTTTGCAACACCTTCTCGCATACATTTTTGTAATGTATGTTTCTATTCGATATCATACTGCCAGCCTACACCACCATCAACGGTTGGTGCCAGCCATGTGCAATTGACTAACGTCAAGAGTTCCGTACTAAAAGTGTTATTTTTTAATGTAACATTTTTTTATCAGTTTTGTCAATTTGCAAAAATGTGCTAGATTTCCGACATCACGCATTCATCACGCAATATCCTATGATTGTGTTGACTAAAAAGTTGAAAAGACCGCAGACTTGAGTATTAGGTTTAAAATTATTTTTGGCAGGCAGATAGGCAGACCCAAATATTCCTATGGGATTCCTTTTAAAAAATAATACTAAATTTTATAAATCAACCTTGTGCTCCTGCAAATATAACACGATATAGTGTGTACAAGTAAAAAGATGCAGCGGTTCCCTTCAGTGCGATAATGTTGATGTTCTTGAGTGACGTGACGTGACGGTTATAATTACTCAGTAATTAAATGATAATGCTGCATTTACAATTTATATGATGCACCGGTAATTTATTGATATGTTGTCAGAGATGTATTCACCCCAGACCTAGGGAACCAAAGACCAGGTGGTGATGCGTGGAGGAGCGGTGGCCAAGTTCCGTTCCACCATAGAATATTTAAAAACTTTGTGTGCTTATTAGAGCCAAACGATATTACGGCTGCGTATGGAGTATCTCCGAGCTGAAGTACCACTCTTTCTGCTTTTTCCATTTAAACGTATGAAAATGAGATCTGCTTGAATAGTTGATGATCCTAGGCTGGCATATTGTCTAGAACTCTTTGGATAACGCGGACGCGTGCTCAGCTTTAAAATACTTGCGATGGGCAGCAGTATCGGGAGCATAAGAAGCCAAAGAAACTGCGTTCGCCAACCCGCCGCCAAGCGTGATGAGTATGGCAATATCCTCCCATCCTCCCATGGAACGAAGAATCCTTGAGAGAGGCCCATGTCCAGCAGTGGACTTCTTGTAGCTGTAATGATGATGAACGCACGATCGTGGGATCCTAAGCATTCTACTGCAATAGGGAGTGCTCTGAAACACTTGGAAGTCTGGCGATCCACACAGACCCGGTTTAAGTCTTTTAGTATGTAACCCTTCAAATTGTCTCTGATAGCTTGCCTTACGCCTATGAAAAAAATACAGCCCAAAAGATTAACGCAAGTGACCAACGGAAACATTGAGTCACATGCAATTACTTGAATGAAGAATGCGTAATTTCGGTTTCAAATGTGTTTAAGTACTTGAGATGGTTTAAATAGGCAAAATTTTGAATTTACATTTTCAGAAGAAACTAGTTGCCGTATAACTTTTAACTTAAAAATTTCGATGTACTAGTTTAAAAAATTAAATTTTATTTTACTGATAAAACAAAAATTTCACCGCAGTTTTGTTTGCCCATTTATGGTGCGACAAATCTATATGCCCGAGGGACTGTTTGTTGTTGTTTTATACATTTTCATTGTATCCGTTTATAAATATTTCCGATTGTGCTACTTGATTTGTATTCGCAGCAGATATAGCAGGAGTTTTTACTCATCATACGTGATAGGATCTCTTTTATGTCCCAACATAATGACATCACAAAGCTACGCTTAGTAAAAACTAATTTCAAATTCAGACACCCTTTATACCGCCTTCAAGAGCCGCTTTTGAGGATTTTGTCTGAAAATTCTAGTCGATTTCTTATTATTGGTTTGGTTTGGTAGAGAAACGAACATACTTGTTAAGTATTCGCAGATATCTTTTGAGCAGTGACAATTTTGATGCAGCCCTGCATGTTAACTTAATCACGGTTAAATATTACTGTAAATATTTAGAATATTTTTATTCATAGGGTATTCATATATTAACGATATTCTTGGAAAAAAAATATTTTGAGGAAAAGTAAGAGCATAAGAAATTTTAAATTTCCGTGAACTTATATTATCTAAAGATATATATTAGTTCACGAAAAGAAATACGAGTAGAAAATCTTTATAGCAGAGCTGCCATCTTTATTTACCGAACTGAAATAATATCTTGTTTAAGTAACCTAACATATAACGCAATCTTTACCTAACAAATATGCCATAAGGTCAACTGCTAATAGGTGAGCACTTCGCTTAGTCAGTAACTTATATCCAATTAACGGATTTGACTTATTGAGTACTGAACATTGGGTATTTCATGACAAATACGTTTTTGGGGGTCAATAGGTAAAGCCTTTGAAGTGCGACCACGAATATGGTCTAATAGTTTTTTGTAAATGGCCGCCTGGCTTACGCGACAGCGGATACTGTAACTTGAGAAGATTATTGGATTTTGGGGCTATGTGTATCTAGTTTAGGCAGCTACTGTTATATATTATGTAGAGTAGACTAAAGGCGTACGGTAAAGTTGATTATCAGATATGCTAAAACAGAGTACATATAAACCAGTTTCTTTTGTAATAAAATTATGGACAGATCTATATGTGCATATGATGCAAAATGATTACTTCCAAGCTTAGCACCTAAAGTAAGAGCAAAATTAATAAAGTTATCATTTAATTGTATCTTAAGCAAGTAACTTTTGGTCGCATCTTTGTGTTTTACTAGTCTTGAGGTATTTCATAATCTTGAAGGATATTTAAAATTAAATCTATTTTTTTTATGATATAGGACGGCAAACGAGCAAGCGAGTCGCCTGATAGTAAGCAAATAGCGCTGCCCATGGACAACTGCAGTATAGAAGCGTTGCCGGCCTTGGAGGAAATGGGGAAAGAAGGGGCCTCCGGCTCTCTCACTCACCAAACGAAGAAGTAAAACTTCTACTCAAACGTCGATTTTCTGTGAGAGTGTGGTACTTCCCCGGACGAGCCTGCGGCCCTAGCAAATATTCATGCAACTAGCAAATATTAATTTTGTCGGTAGCGTGGCTCTATCACAACTATTGCACTCTTGCATTGAACTTATATTTTCTAAGATACATTAATAAAACGAGAGAAAGCAATAGTGATAGAGACTTTTGATACACAAATCATCAAAAGACTATCTCTGATATAGAGCTGAGCGACCTGAGTTAGTCTCTTGTCGGTATCATTGTATGATAGAAATGCACTCACAAAGAAATTCACACAATGACTATTTTTGTTAGGAAACAATAGAGTGGTTGCGATTGCCCTCTCCATTTCTCACACTAGTGGATAATCCACAGTATGCAGGTAGTGTTAAGATGCTTTCCTTCACCGGAAGCAAATAGTATTCGTTGAAAATTACTGAAGTTGAGTCAAATTAGTTTACAAACTGAGAGGTACACAGGTCGTGGCGGGCGGGGTTTTAACCCGGGACCTTTCGCTTATAATTACCGCCACTACCGCTGAGTACCACTAGAGACTCTGTACGTCTGTAATAGCTTTATAAGAGAAAGAGATAAGCCAACTGTGAGTTACGTGAGGAGTATATTAAAAGTTAAATATCAAATTGATATAGTAAAAACAATGAATCTATTCTACATTGAAACGCTTGAGTCTTTTGTGAAGTGATGCATTACAGCTGCTACAACCACGACACACATACAAAGATAATGGAAAGCATGATGGGCGTCTTAGCTCTGAGGCCAACGAGCCAATTGCGATAATTGCAGCAACGACACCTCTCGTGCCCATGCGTGACGTTAAACATCTCCGATGCAAACAAAAAACGACTTAAACACCTCTTTATTTCGATATAATTTTCGCACCTAATTTATTTTCATTAAGGTTGAAAACTGATCGCGTCGCTGCGTTCTTATCCTGAGCATCAGTTTTGCCTTTCGTGTTTTCTCTAGCGAGAAGTGCAGATCGGTAGGGTGCGTGCGATCGCCTGTGAAACAGGTTCGCTTAGGACCACTTCTGGTTTACGATATCATTGGGACCGGATTAGAGACGATAACATTCTTGATGGGAAACACTGTGCTAAACTGAGTTGTTAAATTGGTTCACTGTCATTAAATCCACATGGGGCACCATCATCTCAAACTGCATGCTCGGTAAACAACTTATAAATATTTTATACAGTCGTAGGGATTTTATTACGTATTTTGAAAGCATATTTAAACTAGTTATACATTTGGATGTGAAAGCAAGCCATAAAAATGTGTCTACATAATAATAATCTAAAATAAACACTAAATAATGTCAGTTTAAAATTGGTTATAAATTAGAATAAATATTTAAAATTTTTCTTTATAAATATTTGCAAATAGCCCGACAATGACCCAAAAGGTGACAGTACCATTTGGTAAGCTGATCTTACGACCCTTAGGCATTTATGGTAGCATTCTTATTATTACTTGAAATGTTAATTAGTCTACCTATGCTTGTCTTAGAATTTCAACTGCCTCAGATATTTACTTTTTAAAACATTTAACACAGATTCAGCAGCAAATGTCATTTCAATTAAACTGACAGCAAGTAATTAATTGTGTTAACTATACATTATAATTGTGGTAGAGCCACGCTATCGGTAAAGTTCATTTTTGCTAGTAGCATGAATGGGTCGGCTCGTCCGGGAAAGTACCACACTCTTAAAGAGACACTCTTAAGAAAAGTGACGTTTGAGTAGATAGATCCTTTACCACTTCTATGCTTCGTTCAGTGAGTAAGAAAGCCGGAGGCCCATCTTTCTCCATTTTTCCCCCTTGTCTTTCCCCCAACTCCTCGAAAGGCCGACAACGCTCCTGTTACTCCCTGGTGTTGCAGTTGTCCATGAGTAGTGCTGATCGCTTACCACCAGGTGACACACTTGCTCGATTGCTGTCCGATACCATAAAAAAAAAAACTCGTAGGATCAAGAATGGTCCTTGATTGTAGAATCTTAAAGTGCTCTTTAAGATTACTACAAATAAGGACCATTTTTGATCATAAAAATAATTTCATTCAATTTGATAACTTAACTGTTACTCTGTTCACTTCCTTTTTTTATTACGTATTAATCTGGATTGGTAGTGCATAGAGAAATGTTGACTATAAGATACCTGTGGCTTTTTGAATTAAGTGATACGTAGCAAGCGTCTCTGCATTAGAATATTTGGTGCATTACCAAGGTCACAAAGGACAAAGCTCTAAGTAATAAATAAAAGTGTCCGCAAAGGCCTATTTTTTGAATAAACGTTTTGATTTTGATTTGTTAAGCTTTAATTAAAGTCCCCAAAAATACGTATCTGTCAGAAATGGTCAGTTAAAGTTGTTATACCAAAGCCTGTTTCAATTTGTACTGTACCGCCATCTGTCGGCTTCGCTGGTAAAACTGTTTGGAGAGAACCTACGAATAACGGGGAGAACTGTAAGGAGAACCCTCACAAGCGTTGATTAAAATTATATAAGTATCACATGAAAAAGAAAGAAAAGTAATCTAGTAGGCGTCGAGTACTGCTGAAAAGTATCTTTCGGCTTTTCTCCAAGCTGACTAACGCTAGTAGTCTGTTGCTTTTAAACAATAATTAATAATATTACAAATGATTTTTTAAATATGATTTGATTTGACGCTAAAAGTAAAAGCTTGCAAGTGCTTTTTAAATTTTCACCATTTACGGACCCGTCAATATATTATCAACATTTTCTGAATAAACGTTAGAGTTTACAATTGATATACTGTTAGGTACTAGCAACACCATAGGAAATTATTATGGATTTAAACGCAACATAGGCTAAAATTACTATTTATTTACTTAATATTGGACAACTGTCTTCAAATGCCCTAAATAATCAATACAAAAGAAATGGTGGTCATCTCGATTTGTACCTATGCAAAATATGAAGTCAGCTACAGATGGAAGATTTTGTTTTGTATTTCTAAATAGATTTTTTATGACCAACGTTATACATCTAGGTTATCCAAACATTTAATATTCTACTGTACCACACATTTTGATTATAACAATCATTATGAGTTTAACTATATCTTCTAGGTATATCGTTGTTATCGTACAAGCGAGTTTAGGTTTTTAACCTCATGAAACTAGTTGCATCAAAGGTATAGTAATATATGACTGAATATATAGGCATATTCAGAAATGCGTAACTCATGACAGCTTTGTGTGTTGCTGTGACTAAGCTTTAAACCTCAATCTACTTCCGTGTGATCTCAAGACCTTCCAATAATGACCTCAAACTGGTAAAGAGTATAATAACTCAGCCACTGCAACTTAAATAAAAATGGAATACAGGTGTAAATAAATAAAATTGTTGCAAAAATGTTAATTTGTAGTAAATGCGTAATAATTTTTGAAAAGTGGCAAAGTATGTTTAATACCAAGTACGTGACTACCGGCTGACTGTGTGCGAGCTTCCATGAGCGAAGGGTCGAACAATTGCTCAGTGAATGCTTTATTTTTATGTTTTTTGCCCTTATCTCCGTGGTCGGCTGACATTATCGTCATTTGTTGAAATGTGTTTAAAATAATTGCTCCAAAGCGGTGCTCGCCCATGCCCGTTGTATGCAAAAATTGCACGCGATCCCAGTCGGTTGTTTTGCGTAATGCGTAAATGCTCACATATTTGTCGTAAATACAGTAATATTTTAATATATTCTGCGTATTTCGAACGTTGAAACGTTTCAAATTTACAGTTAGTCTGCGGTCTCCTTTCCTACCGTTCAAGGCGATATTTGAAAGGCACCATTCAATTTGGACAGAGGAATTCCTGAATGTAACTGGGATGTAGTTATGATTGATTCCATTAGATTCGACTATGGTTTCGGTGTATCAAAGCGTGTTGACCGGACCGGACCACCTGCTGACAAGGGAGCATCCAATGGCTTAAAAACTGTAACATAGAAAGTACTAGAAGTGGCAAGAGAAATTAATATTGTACGAAATTAACAGAAAGCTTTTTGCTTTTATATTTTATAAAAAAGCAAAAATTACATCAATTTAATATTTAGTTTAGTTTTTTCTTTTGCTTACCAAATTGTGTTAAAGCAAGCAAAGCTTCTAACGAAATGTTTTTCTTCCGTTTTAGCTAGATGTCTAATGATTCTTAGATTAACTTTTGAAATTAATTATTTATGAACCAATTAATCAGAAACAATAATACTGATGATGAAATAGTAATTGAATAATGAATGATGGTTTCCTTTAAACAATTTTTTTCCCGGGAAAAAGTACTGTTCCCGAGGGATCGACATTAACGCGGACGGAGCCGCGGGCGAAAGCTAGTAAACAATAAATGAAAAACATAAAGCGCGTCAAAATTAATGAGTGGTAGCACGTGACGTCACAGTTTGCTAAAAAGTGTAGCAGACTGTGAAATAGCGCGGAATGTAAACAGGCTATATCTTTATATATTTGTTTTCTTTATAGACAAAAGAAAACGTGTGTGTCTAATATTTATTTTTTTCTCTTACTGACAGACTATAATTTTAATACACTAGCTTATTTCAAGTAAACAAAAACAATAAAAATTATTAATATTCCAAAGACAGCCGCTTCTAAAGATTATATATTCCTTGACTATGGTATGCTCCAGCTTCATAAGTAATAGGATTTTAATGAAATTTATAACAAAATGAGCGCTCACACAATGCCTAGCCTTTGATGCCAACACGTGCCCGATTCTCCGCTGGTCATTGAAAGTGACCAAATTGATTAAATTTCATAAAGAACTATAGTTACAAGCGACACACTTTCCATTCATTTTTTGTGCCACAATCTCGGTTACATGAAATATTATATATAATAGATGTTATTATAAGCTGTCATAACCTTGCTAATAGAACTTTTTAACTTTGGAAATGTAAGTCAAATAATGTAAGTTTTCTTTTTGTTTTGAAACAAAGTTTTAAAAATATTTACATGGTTATATGAGTTTTTACTTTATTAATTGAATTAAAATTCATCAGTGACTTAGTCAAAACAACTTGTAAAATAAAACAAAAAAATATGTAACCAATGAATTTTGGGAATGGGGTAGCAAACAATATAGTTAATTGGTTGAATCTTTAAAAAAAAACGAAATAAATAGGTTACATTTGTCTGAATTGCCTTACTTAATAGTTATAGGCAAATCGGCCTATACGTTTAAAATAAGTTCAACTTTAGGAATTTTTCATATTAATCATTGTATTTGCCGTAATATCCACAAAAAGAACCATAATCGTTGTTTACCTCAAAGTTTAACATTCATCGACTGATTAACGTTCAAGTACTACACTACACATATAAAAAAATCTTCTTCTGTAGATATCATAAAAATACCTAGTGCTACAATTTTTTTAAGCGAATTAATTGTTTTTTTTTTCTTTTTTGTCTTTGTTCTATTTGTGTCCCACTGCTGGGCAATGGCCTCCCCCCATTGTACCCACAAATTTCTTTTTTTCGGTTTCCTCTTTGTCGACGCCCACTTGGTGTCCATTGGGTGGTGAAGAAACCCCGTTTTTCAGGATGCATTCGACAGATGTGACCAGCCCAATCCTACTTTAGTTTGGCTGCCTTCTTTCTAACATCCGATTTTTTTTTGATGGAGCGCAGGGTGATGTTTTTCACGTGATCAAATCGCTTGACACCTAAAATGCTACGCTCCATAGCTCATTGGCAGGTTTAATACAACTTTAATAAAGTAGCATTTTTTAGGAGATTTAATCAGCACAAACATGAGAGTGGTCCTACTCCCGACGATCCAATATTTACAAACGTCGATCATAATGGGAATCTGTCAAAAGCGCGGCATCCACTCAGTCGCATTTGTCGACGATAGGTTTCGGGGGCGGTTATCAAAACACTGCGGCTCATCGGAGCCGGCTAAATTTTAATAAGGTGCCCACTACCGCCTTTGTTAGCGATGACGTGGCAATTTCGGACAATAGCTTGCGCAACTTATCGACTAAATCGATATCGGTTTACGAGGCGTTACGGGCGGCTCTAGCTACTGACCACGTTTTGATTAATTGCATTCTTCGAGCTCCGCGGTACTAGTGTTGGGCGATATTGACTGGCGCCGATTAATTAGCGAAACCGATGACGTGTAACTTTCCAAAAGGTGTTAATGATTTTGATCCGAAAAAAATTTTGTTAATTCATTCATATTTGTAAAAGTTTTTTCTAAAAAAATAATGCTCTGATTATACTTTTTCTTTTTTATACATAATTAGAAGAAACTTAAGCACAAAGAAAAATTCGAACGGGTTGTTTCTTAAAAGAAACTTCATGACTTTTTTTCTATTTAAGTCTTTTGACATTTACTAACAAGGTCTGCCGTTTATCGAAATTGTATGGCTGGAATAAATCAAATCGATCTCCACACAGCTTCCAATAAACCGATACATTTATTGATTTGTTACAGCATTAAATTGGTTCCCAGCAGTGCATCGCACCAACACTGTTGCTCGTTGGAGGGACACGGTCATGATTTTGGGACTCGTCTTTAGTCGCTTTAAATCAGTTCTATATGCCGTACAGTAGAACTTGTTGTGGGCAGTTTTTGTCCCCATTGTCACTTTATCGATGTAACGTGCTCGGTAAAAAATAACAGTTAATGTGTACGGAGTAGTGATTGCTTTGCCGTACCGATACTAGTTGGCACGATATGGATTTTCTGCCGATTAATTAGAAGAGAAATTCATGGGAAACAAGACCGTTCTGCCCTTTAAGTTTAGCAGCAAAAAGTTAATGCGAGATCGAGATTGACCATCGCGGCTAGCCTCATTTTTCCGAGCATGGCTATTTATTATGAGCTGGCATACCTTTTGTTACTTTACCTATTCATTGCTAATTGAAATGGGTAGAAAAGCGGGTGCGCGGAGTAGGCGTTTAGCGCAACGGTTGCGCCTCGGCCCCCCGTCGGCTCGGGCACCTTTTTACTTGCAGCACGCCGCGGGTGCCGGCTGATTGCCTCCGATCTCATCGTTTTATGTTCCCCATAAAGCCAACAATAATTCATTTAGACGACGTGACGCCAGTCACTCGTTAACTGGTTCCAATCGTACGCAGCGACGTGATTTTGGTACGCCTGTGATGCAGTTTCTGTAGCTGAAATACGTACAATGTGTAAGGTGTTTACTAGATTTTATTTTTTATTCAACTTTATTTTAGTCAAAGTACTTAAATAAAGTTGGATCATAAAATATCAAGTACGAAATTAATTTAAGTACAGCAATGCTTTGGTCGTGAATGAATTTGAATAATATGTTTTTCAAAGTGCATAACATTTTTAAAAAAGCAACTCAGAGTATATACGACTAACGCTTTTACTAAAATTAGGATTGCGAAAATTATAGACCATTGGTGCAAAACCATGGACTCATCAGTAGAAACTAGAATTCAAACAGAACACGGACTGGTTGGTAGTATATGTCGTCTTTTCTTATGGGAATTGACATATTGTTTTGAAATAACAACTCAGTCTATGTTATGCAGACTATAAGATAACTCAAAGTATAAAAAAATAGTAACTTTAATGAAGAGGAAAAGGAAAGAAGGTACGGATGTCTTAGTTGTGTGCATTTCGTCTTAGTCTTATAGATTTACTTATATTAATAAAAAGTTAGGCTTGCTTTTAACTTGTTGGTAGGCAATCAGCTGGTATTTTGCAAATAAGTAACAAAACATTTTAAGTTCTGTGAAATTCTCTTCTTTGAAAGCCTCGCTTACCTATCGAGGCTTTCAAAGAAGGTCATTGTCATCAATCTTACGATATTACTGAAACGGACTAGGTTGCAAATGACAACTCGCTTAGTCCACCAATTAAATGCCGAAGCTCGCACCTTAACGAGTGACCAAAACTAATTAGTGCGACCAGATCCGGTCCGGCATCCGTTCGATCGACAAGACAAACCAAATCGAAGAACCGGTATAAGTAAAACAAACAAACTAATTCATTCCGAACCATTAGGCACGAGATCCGACTGTTAATGTCTCAATTTAGAAACGAGCGTAAATCTTTAAAGGCGTGACAATTACTGTTACTTTCCGGCAATACAAACAAAAAGGTTTTCCGTCAATTATCGATAAATTAACCAGATTAAGCAACAGCGACGGCGCCGGAGAGCCTTATCTTTGGAGACATGCTACGCTTTTAGGCAGGTACCAACATAATGGCACGCCCCGACGTTGACGATTTTTATATCAATTTGCTTTTGATTCCCTTAAGCCTCTATGGGTAAGTTTTTTGGGTCTAGAACCTTATCTACGATGCGTTTTTGTAGTAACCTTGATTTTCAGCTCTAGAACCTTATCTACGACGCGTTTTTGTGGTAACGTAGGTAAAAATAAAGCCGATATATCCTGTGGTGTATACCTAAAGAACGTTACTAAATCTTTTTATACTGCAGTATCTGCACTTCTTCAATTGACAATTACATGAAATTTGCGACTTTGTAACAACTTTTTTTTGTTCAGTGTTAGTTTAAAAACACATATTTCGGGATTTTGCCATTCTTCAGTATTTTAATAAACGTAAGTAGATTGTATGTAACCGAAATTTGGCGGACCTAATACATTTTACATAATCAATATTCAATGTAACAGAATCTATTTTGTCTTAATGAATCATCACTTGTTAGGTTGTTTCTCTACATTTCTAGTAAATACTCGCCAAATAACATCCTTGCTGTTTGTACAACATTTCTGTCAAGACTCACCTTAAAACCATCTCTAATATTTTTTTCTCCTAAACTCATTGTTGCTCTCACAGAAATCAAGTAACAAGTAATTGAAAAAAAAAAGAAACTGAAGCTCAATGCCGTCACAACAACTTAGGTACTTGATTATAACAAGCTCCTTCTATTGAAAACGTTCTAACCTTTTAATAGAAGCGGAGCCTATTGTGACTAATCATGATTAAACGACTTTAGACAAATTGCATGACCGTGACTAGGCATGTAGGACCCGGCCCGATCCGAAATCATTAAAAGAACAATTATAGATATCGCATTCCCACCTGCAACCTGTTGCTGGATAATGATCTCTTTCTAAACAAATAGTGAAACCAACCATTGACCGTAGCTCATTGATCTGTTGGCGAATCGAATTTAAATGCTATTAATAGTATTGATTATATACACCTATTGTTTTGTTTTAATGATTTAAGATTTAAGACATTACCGCCATCTATTTTGGTTTTTATCAATATCCCATTCTTGCTTGGATGTTTATCTATACAGTGTGATTTTGAACCTCCTAGCTATATTGAAATCTAGGAATCGCAAACAAAATGCAAGAACAAAAGGTAAAATACGAAAGAAAACATTTGACCTTCCATAGAAATTCGTCCAGCTGATCAGCGACTTTGTATGGTAATCCAAATTTATTTTTGTAATTCTGTATTCCATTAGGAATTCTGATTCCGTGTTTCCAGTATAGGTAAAAGGTTCAAAATCACGTTGTATGTAAATGTATCTATTATAAAATATGGTACCTATCGTTGAGTAATTATCCCACGACACAAGTTGATAACTTGTATGGGGCTAGCTCAATCTGTGTGATTTGTCACTGTATGTTTATTTATAAAATTACTGATTACTCATGCTTTTTTGCCACCATAGTAAAATGCATCAAATGTAAATTGTTCTTTTCCTCCCATGGACATAGAAGGGTGGGATCAAGGAATAACCGTAAACTAAGATATTTATTCTCAAAAGTAAGCCTCCAACTAATTAGCATCCTTTTTTCTTCAATCTTTAAGCCAACCATATTAACGAAGTACTTTGGCAATTTCAGTCGTACTGCCGTTTGTTATTGTATAACAATTTATTTTTGTATCAATTTTGTTCTCATACTAGTATAACAATTTACAGCATTGACAATTCTTGCGAAATTGCAATGTTAATCCATTGATTTAGGTAATGTAAGACACTCGAACTTTTTAGTTTTTTCATAGATCCTCTGAGCTCCGGTTCACAAATAATAGTTTTTGCAACAGTTAACAATTGAGTCAAAGCGAATTGAAAATACGACGCCAGATAATCGAGAACTAATGCCGCTCATTGTTGATCAAAACGTTTGATAGGTACGTACTGGTTGTAACTAAACAAAAACCAATTTAACTGTTCTGTTAAAGATCATAGAAGTTTTTTGCAGGCCGAAAGAATAGCGAGAACGAAGTAGATTAACTAGCGGAGACGCGTCACTGAGCTCTCACAAAACGATAAGAGATTTTCAACGGTTTGTTTTCTTTTTACGAAACGCTGCTCCCAATATAATTAAAGATCTCGCCGGTAAGTGATGACTGGTCACCATTAGAAGTATTCTCACCCGTATCAAGCTTTGACGGCGAGCCTGGCACAGAAGGCGGTTCTATCGGGCATCGTCTCAATGCGCCGATTACGAAGCAAACAAATTGTGTGGAGGGCATCTTTTTATACTTTCGACGTGCTAACAATGAGTGGAGCCGCCAACTGATCATTACCATTATACTGTATAAGGCTTTGTGTTTTGAGTAAATTATAACAGGTCCGTTTTATTCGACGCGCCGGCTTGACGTTCGCCCGAGCTTCTAACAATAGGGCTTCATTACCAACAGTGACCACATTAAATCTTTATAAATAATCGCGATTTAAGCACCCATCTATTATTTTAATTATTGCTTACTCGCCATATTGTTTTATTCTTTAAACAATTGACTGGGTGTTATATTTTTGTACGCCAAGCAGTAATTTTCTGTAACTAGCGTCTAAGAAAACGTCACTGTGACAGAAATACGTAAAGAGCGTTCATTAAGCAATTAAATTGAATTATTGTTCCTGTGTATAATTGTCTACTAGGTAGGACTAAATAAATGGCTCCAATTATTATGACGGAGCGGAAAGACTACTACCTATACAATGAATGCGTAAACAAGTTGTACTTTAAGAAAGGTACCTACTGGTTTAGATATTATTGATTATCAAAACAGGAATCGAAACTATACGTAACTAACAGAGGAAATTTTTAATCGATTTTACCACAACTGTAACAGATAATTTTTGTCATTTTCTATTAAAAAATATATTTATACATCCTGCCATACATTTACTACGATATTTACAATATCAAACGTTTAAATCATAACATTTATTGAGTATGTCGCGATTTCAAATTTATATAATTGTATTTTTCCCCAAATCAAACCCTACTATTCTAGCTATTGCTTATATATAGGTGTTGTAACATTTAAAAGTCTCTGACAAAGGGTCAAAATAAAAAACCGGCCAAGTGCGAGTCGGACTCGCGCACGAAGGGTTCCGTACCGTTATCTATAAAAACGGCAAAAAAATAATTTCTGTTGTATGGGAGCCCCCTTTAATTTAATTTAATTTTTATTTTTATTACATTATTTATTTTTAAAGTGATATATAACTAAATATGATGTTAATATTTCAAGCATACGTACGCATTATAGAGCTCAAGCAATAGCTGCTAGGCCATCGTGCTCTTCTAATAGATACTAAATAGAATAAAACTATCGAAAGCGTCCGGCAACGAATTCTACGACAATTACAAGCGGACAGGCTATGATTAAATTATGGCACTTACGCGAGTGTTTCCTGAAAATTACATGGGATGCTCTCCAAGGCTGTGCTGGCACGCGATGCCTCTGCACGCATTTAACGATATAATGGCGAGCGATTTTAAAACGCGACCAATGACACATCGGTTTTAACGCATTGCTGCGCGCACAACGCGGCTGCTGGAGCATACACGTTGGCAGTTAGCTGATCACGAGGCTATTGGAATAAGAGGAAAACACAGGCCGCGAAAGAAACTACATCAAAACAGCATTTATTTGCCTATACATATTCCAGATATTTGACGGATATCTAACACAGGTCATTAACCCCGTGCAGCTTTCGGCCTGCCGATGCAACGTGTGGTAAATAGTTGATCTTCAAGCGCCACGTGATGTATTTAGGTTAGTTTGTTTAACGCCAAATCAAAACACCAAAACACGAATATTACTACAAGTGACCGATATATTTGACATATAACTGTCTCTCTTCAATATTTATGACTGTTTACTCAAATATGATGTTTGTTACAGGTGTATGCACTAATGCAACAGCACCAAGTGTTTCTTCAATCAACCGGATACTAAGAAATAGAGCCGCGGAAAGAGCTGCAGCAGAATTTGCCAGAGCGGCTGGCTATGGACTTTACGCCGCACCACCTCCCTACGGAGCCTTCCCTTGGGCCGGTGGCGGCGGAGTCTGGCCACCAGGATCCTTGCCTTTACCTCCAGGTGTTCCACCTTCATCAGGCGTGCCTCACCCTGATGCAGTGCAACAGGGATTTTTGTCATCAGGACGCGGGCTTATTGGTAATTTATTTTTACTTTATGTCTTATGTTCCTGCACGTTAATTGCTGTGATATTGGTTACGAGACCTTTTGAGTAGCTTGCTCAATTTGAAATAAACGTGATGAGTACTATAACTATGTGATTTTCAACAGACGTCGACGGAGATGACTCGGGCTCATTAGATGGAGAGCAACCAAAGTTTAGACGGAATCGTACCACCTTCAGCCCTGATCAACTCGAGGAATTAGAGAAAGAATTCGAAAAATCTCACTACCCATGTGTCTCGACGCGAGAACGGCTCGCCTCCAAAACCTCTCTGTCGGAAGCGCGCGTTCAGGTAACGACCCTAATAAAAGTTTATAATAAATTGTATATTCATAAGCCCAATGCCAATTAATAATATTAATAATAATGACCTGTCTCAGAACTAGAGACGACTTAATCAAATCAGAGCTATCATTTTCACACCCATTTACATTCATGAATATTTGTTAACGCAGAACAGAATACTAATCATGTTTATTTACCGTTACTGACAGGTTTGGTTTTCCAACAGACGAGCCAAGTGGAGACGCCACCAGCGCATGAACCTCCTGAAGCGCGGTGGCGGCTCGCCCCCGCACCGCCTCCCCCACTCCCCCTCCCGATCCCGTTCGCGTTCTTTATCCCCCGCGCGCGTCCCTTACCACACCCCTCAGATGGGCGGCGAAAATAGTGCGTTTAAAGCATTGTCCCACCAAGACACGAATGCGCTGAAAGCACTTTCGCACCAAGCACAGTTCGATAGTAACGCCCTGAAGGCTTTATCGCAACAGAGTTTTGAAGGCGGAGCGTTCAAACCGCATCCGGCTCTAGAGAATAGTGCGTTCAAAGCGCTAGTGCCGCACTCAGCAGCGGCAGCGTTGCTGGCGGCGCAGTCCATACACTTAGCTCGTGGTTGTGAGTCCAATTCAGACTCTGATGAGGAAATCAACGTGAATGACGAGAGCGAAGATGAAAACGAAAGAATAAAAAGCAAAGCGCGATCCCCGTCGGCGAGTCCCAGTGGCGAGCGACGGCCGCCTGTGAGCGACTTGCCGCTACAACTCACCAAACACGACCGCTGATTTAGAGCCATTCTTATTTATTTATTTACATAAAGTATTATAATCATCATTCCTATTGAATGTCCATGTTCCGAATAATTATGTAAATTAAATCCTAGAGTGCTAATACTCCAGTTTGTTTGTAAATTAATGTAAATACGTAGATAGCTAAGTTGTTAATTAATGCTGAGAAGATGAATGACTAATAAATTTAATTATGCACAAACAGTTATGCTTTATTTATAAAATGGCAAAAATCTATCCCCTATAATCGCATGAGTTATTTGAAAGATATCTAAATCACTCATTTCATATTTTATGTACGCAGAAAGAATAATATCTCTTTTGAATAATTAACGTTTACTATAATGAAGAGAAAGCGTTGATTTTGTTATGAAACTGATTCAAAGTGATACTATATTAGTTCAATTATGATGTATAACACCTTAGAAGGGAACGTAGAAGTGAAAGTATTATTTTCAGCAATAAAAGCACGGTTTGAGGAAAATAATAGTTCCTAATGCTTAACTGAAGTGATTTAATTAAAAATATTATCAAAATTATAGTTTATTATAGAGTCACTGAGTTTTTTGTGCCGATTGTAAAATTTGAAAATTAAAGTTTTTATTTATACCTATCGCAATAAACTTAATATGTTTATTTATTCGACAATTCAATCGTCAGCCTATTTCGCTAATATGTTGCATATTAACTTTGGTAGGTTAATGCAATATTGTGAAATCATTAAGTTGATCCAGCTCCAGATCTTGAAATTTTTCGACCTGGGTCTAGACCTTGAAAATGCAAATCGAAAACCTTCCTGTGCTCATAGCGTGACTCCTGCTGCTCTATTTTAGGTAGTTTGCTGTCCCCAACCGGATCTAATCTAATGATGAAGAACTGCTCAACGCTCAATATCTCATTCCCAAGATTGAAACGGCCGAATTAATAAAAAGTTTGAAGGAAATTAAGCTAAAATCATAAATGAAAGCACTGATAACAAAGCTTGTTAAATCATTGTTACCCAAAGGTTAAAAAACTGAACCCAATTACTAGGCAGATATCCGTCCGCCTGTATCTTTTAAACCGTTGTATATAGACGGTTGAAATTTTCATAAAATGTTTATATCTATTGCCGCTATAGTAGAAGATAAAAAAATAGTAAAGGAGGAGCTCATACATGAAATTTGTTCTTTTCGCGTGATTTCTCCATTCTGTCTAAGGTGCTGTTAACCATAGATAATTAAGAACAAAAGTGTCCGCGTAACAGAAAGATCGGTTAGCAGCACAAAAGCGATGGCATAGAACATGTTAATTTTGATGGATTGATCATTGATATTTATTTATTAAGTACTAGCTGTTGCCCGCGGCTCCGCCCGCGTTAGTGTCGATCCCTCGTTAACAGTAAAATTTCCCGGAATCAAACATACCCTATAACCTCCATACCAAATTTAGCGTAAAAAAAACGACACACAGAGTTACTTTCGCATTTATAATATTAGTATGGAAGTATGGATATTATTTATACTTCTAAGTCCAGAAATGAGAAAATTTCCATAAAACTTTTAACCTCTCATTTTACCCCTTTAGGAGTGAATTCAGTCCATTTCACCCACATATATCTTTTTTAATTGTAATCGAGAACTTACATACCTATTTATTTTCATAATTCATAGTCCAGAAATGAGAAAATGTCCAAACCAACTTTACCCCCCTTCTGGGGGATTTTTTTCCAGTTGACCTACACAGATCTTTTTCAATTGTAATCGTGAATTTATTTACCTATTTTCATACTTCTATATCTAGAAATGAGTAAATTCCTATACAATCTTTACCCCGCTATTTTACCCCTACAGGAGAAAATATCGTCCATTTTACCTACACAGATATTTTTAATTGTAACCTAGAACTTATATACTTATTTTCATACGTCTAAGTCCAGAAATGAGAAAATTTCCATACAAAGTTTATACCACCCATCCACCCCCATTTTACCCCTTAAGGGGGGGAATTTAGCAAATTTCATCTACCTACACACATCTTTTTTAATTTTAATCTAGAACTTATATACCTACTTTCATACTACTAAGTCCAGAAATGAGAAAATCCATATAAATTTTACCCCTTTAGAAGTTAAATTTCTTAAAAATACTTTCTTAGCGCTCACTCACATCATTAAAAGAACCCCTGTACCAATTTTCAAGTTTCTAGGAGCAGCAGTTTAGGTTGGTTTGCCGTTTGCCCGCGGTTACGCCGCCGCCCCGTTAGTGTCCATCGCTCAGGAACAGTTTGGACCCTTAAAGGGGTGACTTAGGTCATCAATATGAACAACTTTTTCTATGGGACCAATGCCGGGAACTCAAAAAAAATTTCGTTATTTCCATACAAAAGTGTCCCACCGCCCGGCCAGTATGTATGGGAATGTCGAATTTTTTTTTGAGCTTTAACCTTTGTTCCCATAGGAAAAGTTGTTCATTTTGATGGTCTGAGTCACCCCTTTAAGGGCCCAAAACGATAAAAAATTCACCGTGTATATTTTCAGGCAAACTAATGCCTTGAGTTCATTCAAATGACGACAACTTTTTTTTTTAATGAACCGATTTTGACGAAACAAACTTTAAATGTTTTGCTGACTTAAAACAAAGCAATTGGTGAAAGTTTGAAGTAAATCGGTTCAGTATTTTCGGAGATAATCGTGATCATACATACAGACAGACAGACAGACAGACAAGAAAATCGAAAAAATTTTTTTTGCTTCCTGTCATTCTTTTTAAGTGTCCCTCTATCCATTTCAGTCAAAAATTCTAAATGTACAGACAAAATATTTTTACTGTTTTATTATATGTATAGATACCTTTAAATAAGTGTTCCCATAAAATAAACGTGGTTTGTAGTTCAATGTTCTACGGTGATACGGAACCCGTAGTGTGTGTGTGTGTGTGAATCCGACTCACACTTGGCCAGTTTTATATACAAAACTTTTTACATTGTCCCCATTTACTTGGGTCCTTGGTCTCTCGGGACTTTTTCGTTTAATCATTTCGTCGGCACAGAAAACTCGTAGAATCTTTATCTATACGTTTGTGAGAATTTTCGATCAAGTCATGTTTGGAACAGTATTGGCACTTAATGTAGTAAGTTGTTATTTTAAAAATAGAATCGTAATGTTATGTATATACCTACTGTTATGAAATCCTGAGCACTGTATACTATTTATTGCTTAAATAACTTTATTGTAAAATATAGTAGAAAAATTACGTTCGTACCTACCTGTGAAAAATGTCTAATAAACATTTTGAAAATTACATCTATTTTATTTTTCCCCTGAGTAAATCTATCTTAGAAATTACAAGGAATGAGACAATTAGCCGGTTTGGTTTCCGGCAGAGTAGAATAGGACCACTCCAAGTCTTCCCGTGAATGTCGTAGAAGGCAACTTGGGAAATACAAGCCAAACAAAGCTCTTAAACATCTGAGAGACCTCTCCAACCCGTCTGGCCAGCGTGGAGAGTGTAGGCCAAGTCTTCTAGCTGTAGTACAGAGAGGGTCATGCTCCTGTAGTGGAGACTAAAAAGATCTGATGATGATGATGATGATGATGATGATGATGATGCTGATGAGACAATTCGATCATAATGAAATATTATTATGATCGAATTGTTATTCTATTCCATTAGCTGAAATTTTATATACCCAGTACACATAATGTCATCCCATGCATGGAGGCCCACAGCCACGTGCCTAAATGAGGCCTCGCGGGCCACGCACATAATGTAGATAAACTTGTTACAGGCATCCTACGATTTGCGAAAAGTACCACAAGGCCTCGCGAATGCGTCTAGCTAACGCCTTACTTAAATCTTACGCTGCCACTAAGAGTACCAACTGCTTCCCATACCGCGCAAATCGTAAATTCTGGGCTAGTAACCCATCACAATTTCGATTCCTTTCCCCTACACGCCCACCGACATGATAAATGTGGTATTTATATCGTATGGAATTGGGCTCTGTTTACTCCGCAAGGGAAAGGGTGTGACATGACAGTATGTACGTCTTATACACTTGGTGTCTGTCTACTCTGCAAGGGAAAAATACATTATTATTTACATACATACTATCACATGTATGTATATAATGTACGTAATAATCGGACAATATCAACGGACATTTAAAAAAGGAGAACTTAATTCTGAGTAGCTTAATTAAGGATAGCGCAAAATCATGTAGTATATAATACGGTAATTGGCTTATGATAAAAAAATACTGTACTTAATATTTAGGTAGGTACTTTTCCAACAAAGTATACCTTACTTACTAAGTACATGTACCCTTATAATAAGTGCAGACTATCTTTTACCCCTAATTATAATAAGCGAATGGATCAACGTCGTCATTATGCACATCATCAGCTCTAAAGGGACAGATATAAAAAATACATATTATCACATCTTTATCCCTTACGGGGTAGACAGAGCCTAAGGTCGTAAGACCGAAAGGCCACGTTTAGCGTGTTGGTGGACGTAAAGGTGGAAAACGGAATCAAAATAGTGATGGGTTGCTAGCCGCATCGGGCTTCTACGGTCTGCGCGGAAGGGGAAGCATCTGGTACATACTACTTTATTTGTCGTTGTGTTGTCTTGATTCTTGACACTTCAGTTTCTATATTTACGTGAACATTAATAATAGCATCCTCGGCGTTTAAGTAACATCTACTGCTAATGCTACTTGACTCTTCTCTCGGTATAATATATCATAGTACTTCTAGTTACTCACTTCCTCAGGAATTACCTTCACTGCCGATATCATTAGATATCATTACCTAGCCCTGGTGTTACAATTGTCCATAGGCACCCTTGATCGCTTACCATCAGTTGACTCGCTTGCACGTTTGCTATCTAATATCATAAAAAATAGTATTTTCTCAGTTACACCCTCGCTGTGGTACCTCGGACACCCCGATGTCCATTATTGTGAAGGGATTCTTGGTGTAATATGATTTGCAACGTTTTTTCTTGTTCTGCGACAAAACACATTTTACTTATTTACATGGAAGACTGAGAACTCTTTGAAATCACAGTAAAATTATATAAAAACCATTTAAAAACAGTTAAATTGAGGTTTTTTTTTTCTTACAACATAATGTTTTTTATCACTATTTGTATATTGTATGTATACAAGCTAATACTAAACCCCCTGGAAATATGATGATTTCATAATGAGAATCCCTAAAGATTTGTAAGAAAAAAAAAGGAAAACAATTAAAGAAAAATTAGACTTCTCATAAAAACTCGACCGCTGATCGGTGCAGTTGTATGAGAGCTCCGGATTTTTGGTTCAGTATCAGTTACACATGCAGTAGATACTTTTATTATATAAATTGAATTTTCTAGTCTGTGAGAATAGAAAAACGAAGAATGTTCCAGCTGCTTCTCTTCCCGCGCAAATCATAAAAGCCGATCACGAAATAGGCGAAAATCTAAGGAAACATTTTATCAACACCTATCTTTATTTTGATACTGTTTTCCACCTAACGCCTACCAACATTATTAATGTCGTTTTTAAGTCTCGAAGAGCTGGGTTCTGTCTACCCCACAAGAAAAAAGACGTAATAGTATGTATGTAACAACTGAAACCAAGAGGCGCCGCCGGAAGCGGTAGCCCTATCCGCAATTAACCCTTTAACCTGCATCCAAAGCGTGTAAATCTCATGGTAATCATAATTCCCGCATCTCAACCGTATGTGGAACAATTATCCTTTTTTTCCCATTGTTATTAAATAAAGTCCCATTGAGTCCTTCCCGGATATCGGCAATCATCCCGGTGAAAGCCGAGGTCGTTGCAAAAACGAACAAAGCCTCATTAGCGGCAGAATTATAGAGGCTGTCTGGTAAACCATTTGACACAGTGTGAGCAAGTTCAGTTCGTAATACTGAACAACTCTCTTTAATGACCGCATACATCTAATTGTTTTTGTATGTTGTTAATTTGCCTCCGGCAGTACGCCAACAGGCAGTCATTTAAGCTATGTCAGATACCATTGAGCAGCAGTAAAATTTGACACCAGTATTGACCACATCATAATTATATCAAATTATAAAATAATCGCATACCTACACTACTGCGCAATAAATTAAAACCACCAGCGGATTTTTGTAAGAAATAAATTTATCTTTACAAAAATGCGTGGTTTTTCTTGTTTTTATCTCAATTTGACAACTGTGTAGGTGTTTGATTGACGTTGGCGTCGCTTAAATCAATACTATCCTGATAATTATTAAATATTTTGAAAACTGGCACCCTTAAGCTAGAAAAATGTTTAAGAAGCAAAATAACCATGTGGTATCCGGCAGAGTAGAATAGGACCACTCCAAGTCTTCCCGTGGATGTCGTAGAAGGCGACTTAGGAAATACAAGCTAAACAAAGCTTATAAACATCTAAGACACCTCTCCAACCCGTCTGGCCAGCGTGGAGAGTGTAGGCCAAGTCCTCTGGCTGCTCTGGCCAAGTATGGCCCTAGTAGTACAGAGAGGGTCGTGCTCCTGTAGTGGAGACTAAAAAGGACCTGATGATGATGAAGCAAAATAAAAAAAAATCGACTCGCAAAATTTTGTGATATCTGGACCTGAACATTTAGAATAACAGTCGAAAAAAACACCCTGTGTACAAAATAATATTTTCTTGGACAATTATTATTATTTACTATGGATACAAAGTCACTGACGTCGACAATCAAAACAGCTGATTTCTCGATTGTAATAAAAAAAGCATGGTTGGAGAACAAAAAAAATTAAGTAGCTAGTCGGTTTCTTAAAATTTGCTACTAAAGCATTTTTTGACCTATGAGACCCAGCCTTAAAAATATTTGTGCTAATTTAACTGGACCTTGTACAATGTCACATCATAAATGCGACAGTAACTGTTTGTCTCTCTGTAACCTTTAGGCAATTCAGTTTGATATAGAGATTTTTTGAGCTCTTGGCAAGGAAATGGTATAGTTTTTATTCCGGAAATCTTTTCCTCTGAGAGCTGTGCATGAAATGAAATGACACTAAGCTAAACCTTGTTACTATTATTGTCACTACATGACTTACTGGGATTATTTTTGAGAAAGCAAAATAATCGCGGCAAGTCTCTTATTGATAGTAATAGTGATTGAGATCGCGAAAGCTTAAAATCGCAAATCCCTTGTTACGCTCAGGATTCTATTCTAGGCTCCTGCGTCCATAATAATGCCTGTGCTTTAAAAACATTATGTTTTCCCTTGTGTCAATTATCTACTATTTCAGTGTTTGGACGACTCAAAAGGACCTTGAAAGTAGACCCCAAGCTCCTGAACTTTTAGCTTAATCAGGAACACGTTGAGATGAGAGAAATATAAAGAGGGAGAGAGAGAGATGATTACACATATGAAAATAATAATGAATACCGTGATTATGATATTACGAGATATCTACACAAGCTGCACATAGGTAACTACTCTGGATATAGAAATAGCGTCAAACAGAGTCTGCTCTAGCTACTGCCTTAACGTGGACTGAACTCGTAATTTAATGAGAAATATAGCTTAACTAAGAAAATGTTGCTCTTTATTACGGCTGGGTGTTAGCAAATGTTCATATTATGTAGATCCGCGCCTATCATTAACAAATTGCCGATGGTGCGGAGTGTTTATGACGTCGAATGTTGCGAGAACACCCCTATTCTGTAAAGCGGTTTGCGAATTAAATTTCACAAAACTCAAGTGCATTTTAACTTAAACATATTTAAATGTGACTAAGAGAAAATATATAGAATCTTATTATTTTAAAACAAGGCATATTTATTTTCAATTTTTATAGCCTAGAATGCAATCTAGACATTTGTGTTTACTAGCATTTAATAAAACAGCAAATAACCTAACATTTTATTTAAAAAATTTATAGTGGAATAAAATGAAATTAAAGTTTCACAGCATCTCGTAACTATGCTCATTATCATGTATAATTGGGTAGCAAAGCGAATAGATTTGTAAAGTTAAAACGGAGCGTTCAGAGCTATGTCAGGTAATTTATAGGGGCGTCGTAAAAATCTGGTACACGGTATAAGAGATTTCATTTATTCAGAATAGTGCGGCGGCGATAAAGTTGTAGGGTCGTGATAGCCGCGGAGTGAGGATGCATGTACGCGCGCCGGACCAATAACAATAAATTTTGTGCGTCGTTTGACGCGCCGGGCGGACACGCTTCCCAGCGCTGGTCACTTAGCTAGCACCGATGAGCTAAACATTTTAGCCGACTGTTCGCAAAGTATATCATACATACTTATTATTATAAATGTGAAAGTAAATCTGTCCGTCTGTCAACCTCACGCTTCAACTATTGAACCAATTGCTTTTGTCATCAGGTATGACCGCAAGCGGGTCACAGGAGCGGACAGGGTTTTCTTTACATATTGTATGTTATATGGTGCTTTTTATGCGAAAAAGTACTGATTGCAAACGATTACTAGATGTCTAAGTAGATCTTTTGTCATTTCACGTACTCAGTGAACACTTGTGCTGAAAACTGTGTTGTGTTCATAAGATACAGCTGTTTCCGTAAGCAAACGTTTCTACTAATTTCAGTTGCTTGTAATTTTTCTCTTACCTATTTTTCTCATAAAGGGCGTAAGTACGTCCAAGAATAACATTGGAGCTCAAGCCATCCTCATATGCATGTGGTACGCCCTGCTATTAACCAACGATGCCCTGTTCCAATCTTCCGACATGGCTTCTACACACAAGTGCGGAAGCAGAAAGGGTGAGGAAAGCAGGATGAGGAAAGCAGAAAGGAGGCCTTTGCCCAGCAGTGGGACACAAAATAGGCTTAAAACTATTTCTTTTTATGATTTCCTAAGCATCTCCTTGTTTTAGTCCCAACGTAAATAGAACAAAGATTTTCAGCTTTAAAACTAAAGTTTTACCTACTTGGCTCTCTCGTGTAAAGGCTGTGCTCTAGAAGTGAGACGTCATTATCGCAATAGCATAAAGCCGTTGCATAGCCCGTTTTAAATTTTACGAGTTGAGATGTGCATGCCCAGATCTGAATATGTAAAGCAGTGTGAATATCCCTACTTGATAGTAAGTACTATTTTTATGTGTCAATGTAGTAATCTTGTATTAGTATAGGCTGACCAGTTATTATTGGCATTCTTTTGAAAGGATTAAATAATAAGATAATAATAATAAACGTTTATTTAGCCAAATGCTAGCGATATTCTTGTCCCTAGGCAAAGTAACTTTTAGGTACGCTAGTTTGGAAACGAATATATTTCTTCCTCGCAAATCGTAAAAGGCGATCATAATAATGGGCATTAACACATTTCTGGACAGTGAACGTCTAAAGCGTTTATAACAATAAGACTTCTGTTGGGTCTCGTTCAGTGTCCAGCAATCAGTTAACTTGAAAATTCTAAACCAAATCCTAACTAATATTATTAATACATGAGTTTGTTTATTCTTTATTTGTTTGTGCGTTACAACGCTTTTTACTGAACCAGTCATTATGAAATTTTGCAACGACATTAACGCGAGTGGACCTGCGGGCGAAAGCTATTTATGATTCTAACTTCCTAACTTATATATTATATTAAAAAATTATATTAAATGCAAAAGTGAGTTTGTTTATTTGTAATTGTGTATGATTTTAACTTCCAAATAAATATGAGTATTGTTAAATGCGAAAGTGACATTATTTGTTTGTTACGCTTTCACGTTTAAACTAGTGAACAGGTCATGAAATATCTGTGATACGGAGAAGACATAGACTACCATTCATCCCGGATAAAGGAATGTCCCAGAGGAAACGATGATAACGCAGGAGGAGCCACAGGCGAAAGCTAGTTTTAATTATATACAATATGTAAAGATAACCCTGTCCCGATCCTTGAAGCTGATTCAGCCCGTCGATATGAACAACTTTTCTTATGGTATCAAAGCTAGGAACTAAAAAAAATGGACATCTACAAACAAAATGGTTTGGCCGCCCGGTCAATTTATATGGGAACGTCAAAAATAATGTTGTATTCCCAGCATTGTTCCCATAGGTAAAGTTAGTCATATTAACGGGCTGAATCACCTCTTCAAGGATCGGATAGGGTTTACTTTACATATTGCCTCCTGTCGTTATTTCTAGTTCCTGTTTTTATTCTTGAGCTCTCTGTCTTGCTAAAAGTTACCCTTACCTTTGGTTTAGCATAATCCGTAAGGAATAAAGAAAGAAAAAATTTATATGTATTAAAAAGTAAAGTGATGATTTTTTTTTTATTTAAGTATGAAATCTCCTAAAATAAAGGCTCAATTCACAAACGTTCTACTGCATGGTGTCAAAGTAACCAATGTTAATAATATTAGTTTTATAGCTGACATTATTTAAGAAATTGTGTAGTACTACTATCAAAAAAGGGCCACCATTACTCATTTGAGTTTCTTTTTATTTTTCTCTTACCTATTTTTTCTTATAAAGCGCGTAGTTACGTCCAAGAATAACATGTATTTGGAGCTCAAGCCATCCTCATATGCATGTGGTACGCCTCATCGAAGCGGTAGTGGCTAAGTTGTCTACCTATAGCGACCTATAAGCGAAAGGTTTAACCCCGGTCCGGTTCGACCTGTAATATATGTCTTTATAGACCAATCTGATTCAAGCATGATCATTCTCATCTACCACTACGTGGTTTCGGTGAAGAAAATCACCGTGAAGCAACTTGCACATGGATTGTTCAGTAGCGTGTGAAATGGAGAAGGCAACGGTATACTACTCCATTATTTCCTGCTAAAATAGTTAATGTAGTGCGTCGGCGACAAGAATAAAAAGAGACTAAGCCATGGTCTTAAATATGATATATACATCATCATCATATGAGCCGTAAAAGTCGACTGTTATACAGAGGCTTCTCTAAGGATTTCCAATAAGACCGGTTGGATGCAGCCTGTACCATGGGGTAGTTTTGCCAAATCACCGCGCTTGGCAGACGGGTTGATGAGCACAATTTTATAAACAGTAAAACGTTTTGGATCCGCCCCGCTGCTGCTCATCGAAACCGTTTATTAAGAGGAAGAGAAGGAATTTGCTTGGTTGGGAAAACGGGATAAAGGTATTTGGGATGTTACTGGCTCGATATCGAGCTGTTACTTAGCAGCTCGATATTCCACACGTGCAACCACCTGACAAGCAGTTGACTGTGACACCCCTGACCTAAAATATCAGAGAACCTAATAACGGGATTTTGGGTGCGGAAATTAATTTCTAAGAAAACTTGCCTTATCAAGATCAAAGCTCTTTTTAGGTCAAGTTGTTCACCAACATCATGTTTATTTGATATAGATACTTAATGATTGCGTCCTCGATAAAAATAATAGGGATTAAGATAATGAGGGGCCTACTGTGTTTGATCTTCTAATTTGAGCGTTTCGCTGAGCGGGCCTGTTATAATGACAGCATAAGTTACACTTCATCAACCCTCCTTGGATAGTTTCAGAATATTAGGCAAATACCTGTAAAGATAAAGAACAAGTTTTTGCCTGCGCTGAAAATCTAACCCAGAGCCACTTGCGTCGCAGACTGGCGTGTTAACCACCTATCACGGAACGGATACCGTCAATGTACCAAATATAACCTTTTGTTTTTTGAAATTGAGTGACAAACGTCGTATCTTTTACATCAATAAATCATGAATACATAGTATAAATTAAAGTCATCCGTCTGTCTGTACAAGTTAATCTTGGAAACTACTGGGGTGATTTTGATGGGGTTTTTCACGAACGCGTAAAGCATTTTTAGGAATGGTTAAAAGTATTATATATTCTCGAGCGCAGCCAGGGAGGGATGCTAGTTTATAGTATTACAGATAATAATAAATATAACAATGTCCCACTGTATATTGATATTTCATACATTGAACTCTTATATATTTATTCATTATAAGATAATAAAATAAATAGTATTTTAATATGTACACATTCACTTGTGTAGGTGCTGGCAAAACAAAATTACGTAAACGTTACAACTCAATAAAGGTTCTTTCGATAAGTATCTTAATAATAAATAAACTTGATTTTCAGGGTACCGCATCATACTAGTTTTAAACAGAAAAGGGCCAATAAGCAAAGGATTATTAAAAAAGGGGGAACAACGAGTATAATAATTTCAATTTGTCATAAAGACGGTTACATTACTCTCGCCGATGGTTTTAAATGTGACAGTATTACTATTATTATTTTTTTACTTTAAAATAAATTAATCTAATTGAATTGATATTTACTAAAGTTCCATTAGTCAAAGTTGTTTAAGGAACGGTTTCTCAAGCATAAGTTTAAAAAAAAACTAGCGTAGTTCAGTCATTATTGACATCAAATATCACACCTGACTTCGATTTATTTATATGTTGTCGAGACCCCTTAAAAAAGTCTACACACAAGTTTGCCACTTTCTTAACCTCGAAGGAAGGAAGGAGATTTTTTCCCCATTGGACACAAATTAAAATCCCCTAAGATTATATTTTTTTTTTCGAAATATCTTCCTTTTGAATGCCTGTTTTGGCGATCTTACAGGTATGCTTTATTAAAAAGACTAAAAATCTACCGTTTGAACATAAGATGACCTCTCTATGATCCATATTTTATTTACTAGATTGTAAAAAAACGACAATTTTATGCAAAAGAAGCTATTTTTTTGAGGTATTTTTTCTTTCCGCGCGCTTATTAAAGGAACATAAGAAATATGTAATGATGTTACAGCAGTGCCATAAGATAAAAAGTAGTACTATATTAGCTGTCAAGTGTAAATTCAATTCTATAAGTTTATTATGGTGGAAAAATAAACATCTTCTCAAACATAAGTATTTTTGACCGAAACGTAAGAAATTGACAGCAAACACGTCCAGTTCGTGTTGTTCTAGGAGGTTTCTACAACATATTAAAAATGGCTGGTCCATGCGCGTTTGAAATGTTTACTTTTTTGTGTCCATGTTGACTGGATTATGAGAGAGCGCTAACAAACATATTAATTAAAAAAACCGGTCAAGTGCGAGTCGGACTCGGGCATGAAGGGTTCCATACCATTATCTAAATTAATAAGTTAAAAATTACTAAAAAATAATTTTTATTATATGATGTAACTAAAATATATGATTTTAGCAATTTTTCCTTTAGCTGCACTATAAGACCTTGCTTCGTACCAAATTTCAAGATTCTGAGTTCACGGGAAGTACCTCGTAGGTTTTCCCTTGCGAAAATTTGTGGCATAAACGGCTGTATCTTTTGATTGCGTTGGCTTAGAAGTTTGATTTTTTTACAGCTCCAAGATGTACACCGGAGTATTTGATATGAATGAACCTCAGCCTAATGCCTCCACGCGTTCCCGAGAAAAAGGTCTTGACAGACAGACTGACGGATAACAAAGTATTCCTAGGGTTCCGTTTAATCCTTTTGAGGTACGGAAACCTTAAAATTGAACTCTTTGTGGGAAAAGTCAACTCTAACTTAACCAGTTTATTCAGGCCAAGCAGGCAGAGCTATAATAACCAATAACAATAAAACAACACTCATTTATCGAGCTGCTAAGTTACTCTTTCAAAGCTATTATTTAAATTGTTCAAGTTTTCTGATCGGCCAATATGAAAATTAATTCAAGAAGTTGGCAGACATTGCCTCACTCGCAAACTGTTTAAATTGACACGAGCTTCCATTTTGATACCGTTTTCAAGACGTAAATTGAATCATTATTCATGCATACTTACACAATTACGTTTTTCGTTATTTTATTATTGGTTGTTGATTACGCACGAAGGCTGACAACAAGTTTGTGAATAGTCCTCGGAATCGTTGGTGAAATAAAACTATGGTTAATTGAATAATCAACATTTCGCTATGGCAATAAATGGCAGGCTTGTAATTTCTTGGAAAAACGAGAGGGTGATTTTTAATATTTAATTATATTTGCCTGCTACTAACTGACTGTCGTACGTGGAGTTAATTGTAGATATTGAGAAAGTTTCTTTCAATAATAGTTTTATTATAAAGTACGTTATAAAATAATCGAGTTAAAACTAGATTTACTTTTAAATCAGAACATTAATTTATCAAGTTTGTCATTCAATCTCATGCTGGCGGGACTTGAACCAGCGACATAGGTCTATGTACGACATACGCTCGCCTTTTGATCTACCGCATGATTCAATCTCGGTGCCGAAATTGTCCACCATAACAATTTAAAATGCGGCGCGGCCAATTTAAAATGCGGCGCCGAGATTAATTTTTTCAGCATATTTTACTTCTTCATTTATTAGAATTATATCAAAATAGCATTGTGAATGCAAATAAAACAATTATATAAATATTTGTCATTCAAGCTTTGTGTACAAAAAGTAGAAAAGATTTATTTAACCATATTGTATCAATATCCTTAAAACAAAGTCAACTTTCACAGTCAAAGATGTTTAAAGCTATGAAAAAATTATAACAGTTCTATAATTTTTTCAAAATATGGGTAAAGAAGTTTGTATTCGTTGAACTTCTTTTGTTTTTCGTTAATTGTATTAGATGTAGCTAAGCTAGGCTCGTTACAAAGATGTTGAAGCATAGCAGTTAGTTCAGAGCCAGGCCCTTGATTTCGAGCAACGCGAGGTCCTCACTGGTATGGGTTGGTTACCTATGCAAGTGGCACAAAAACATTCTCGAGCTTCCTCGTGGGTCAGAAGGCATTTAAAGGATCCCGGTAGTCACTAGATGGCGCTATGCTAGATGCATTTAGGTGAAAGATAAGACAGTAGTGTTAGCTACTTACACACACAAAAAGCAAGCAAAATAAAGCAAACTAGAGCCCAAAAGCTTGTTAACGATACTCGAACAATTATAGCCTGGTGTATCTTAAGCTTATAGTTTTATAGTTACAAAGCTTACCAACCGTAAGTATCTTTGGACTGTTGACAAAAAGGAATAAGGAGACTAAGCAGTTTATGATAAGAAAATACTCAGTTGCTGGCCTCTATGATGGCAGCTTATGGCTGGTTGCGCCATTCCTGTCACAGAAGGAGATATGAAAAAGCTTACGCTGAGTAGAAGCCTGCCACTATCGCAGGCTGCGATTCGCAGCTATATTTAATATCAAAAATATGGCTGCACGTGGAATCGCGTAGAATTAGAAAATCTCTATGGATTATTTTACTTATATAGTATAGCCCTTACGAGGTAGACAGAACCTTGAATTACCTATAGATCACGTTTAGTGTGATGGTTGCTTGGACGAATTAAGATGGTTGGCATGTAAGTGGAAAAGAGAATCATAATAGTGATAGGTTGTTTGTTTGGTATTCACTATTCCCTTGACCGGCTTTTAGGGCCTGCGAAAGATAAGCAGTGGTGTGCTGTGGTGAAAAATTGATTCTTATACAGTACATTTTTTTATTAGGTGACATACGAGGTGGATAAAGACGAAGTTCGCAAGACCAAAGGCCACGTTTAACAAAAGACGCAAAGTGGTATAATAAAATTGTACACATCATGCCGGTTATTCTTTAGATCCTCGAGATACCCACATTTCCGTGATCAACTTTTACGATCAGTGCGTGAGAAGAAGTAGCTGACAAATGATTTTTATTGACTTTCTGGCCAGAATCGAATAACTTCCCTTCAATAAAGTAGACAATTAAATAACATCACCCCATAAAAGCAGAATTGTGCATATTATAAAATTTATAGTCCTAGCAGTTTGGTAATTAAAAAAGAAAGATAATTTACTTTCTGACAAATTAAATACAAGCATGTTTTTACAAAATTAAGTTATAAAAGGTATCCTCGATAACTTTTTTTCACACATTTCTTAACAAAACACCAAAGCATATGACATCATTCGCACATAAAATTCACATATTATTCATATGCAAATTGAGTGAGCAATCATAACATAAATTCTTTAATATGCCCACTCTGAACAACCTTATAACGGAGGCCAATAAAATAATGTTCGGGCAAAAGAAGTGTATCGCGATTTCGCGGTTGACATTCAAAATTAGCCTTCGATACCAACTGCAGAAGCATGTCGAATATTTTATTTTAGCGTATCTTTACTAAGGAATTTATAACCGTATTCCTCAAATATTACCTTTTGCATTTAGGTTTATAAAGTTTAACTTGAATCAAAAATGATTGCATTAAACAGATTAAAATTTTAACAACCTTGGGTTTAGTGTCGAAACGGAAATGTTATTTCAGTGGGTGACTATAATAAAATCGAGATTTATCTAAATATGCGGCCAGAGCGAGATGCGTGAAACGCATAATTAAAATTTTATATTCTCAACAAATTAAAAGAGAAATTAATATCATATTTTGACTTAATTATTGTAGTAAAGATGTCACATAGCCAATAGATTAAGCAATTAAGATAAGAAAAACGGAAACGAAAGCGAAACGGTATCTGTAGTCGTAAATCATAGTAAAAAAAATGGAGGCAGTATCATGGTTTCCCATAAAATCATGAGCAGATTGAGAATGTAAGCACATTAAGTTATCGGGGGAATTATCGGGCTGCGCCCTACAATATTTATTTGTTTCTCACTCGGTCTAAGGTGCTGAGCTGAGTGTTCTCTCCCAATTAGGTGGTTATTGACGTTTTACTGTTATCGCGTAATCTCGGACCGGTGGCCGTATTTATAGTTCGGTACAGGCAAGAGTATTATCTTCTTACAATTCTCATAAGAAAATGGTTTATGTAACAATATGAAACTTCTCGGCCCCGTTTTTAGCAAATAACTTAATCACGGAGCAGATACAGAGTATCTGCCCCGTGAACTTAATAATAAATTCAAGCATACTTCTTCTGTAACGAGACTAATTTTATTTTATTTATACAAAGGTAGTTTTTAATTTTATGAAATTATTTCAGATTGAGGTTTTTTTGGTTAGTAAAAAATGTACATCATCATGTTTTTTGACGTTTGATCCATTATGGCAATTAATCAATCTTTTATTTATTAGTAATATTCTTTAGTTAGCTCTTCCACGCTGGCTTAGGAGAAAATACGATACTGCACTGACCATAGAAGCGGGGCGAGGGAAAAGGGAGACAATCTAAGGAATTATGATTATAGACGATGCGGCTAGGACTCCAACACTATTTTGATCCCGTTTTTAACTTTTACGCCCACCTACATGCTAAAAGGGGCCTTTGGGTTTTGTACCCGTAGGCTTTTCCTAGGACTACAAAATTTTAAATGACATCTCCGTTTTCCTACAAAGAATTTATTTCAAATGGGGGAAGCACTGGGCCCCTTAAAATTCAAGAGCTTATTCCCTGTTGCATTCCCATTTGAAATTCTTCGGAGCGCATGGCATACAGTGCCATCATTTTTGATTGTGGGATCATTAGTGCCTCATAATCAAGAAAGGGGGAAAGTTAATCAGGCATATCAACCTTAACCGCATCAAGCCAGCAATTCTTGAGTTTTTATCTTTGCCTGGACCCGAATGAGGCGGCATAGCCAAACATTTGTTCGCTGTATACTCTTTATTCTAAAACTTTCAAAATTTCAAGCTGGCAGTCATAATGTTAAAATCTATGAGAACCATTGAGAGAAAATAGAAAGCAATTTTTTAAACCCAAAGGTAGCGCAAAACCGAACTAATGCGATCTAAGTAACAAATGAAAAAATCTTAAAAAAAAAGTAACAAATGTAGATTATGAATATTAAAATTTTGGAGAACAAAATTAAACGAATCTTTTTTTTGCCGATTTATGCACATTTATTCAAAAAAATATATTACATAAATTTATCACGTACAATTTTATGACAATGACTGGTCATGGTGACTTAATTTTATTGAATGAAAATTGTTATAGCCCTTCTATAGTACTTAAATATTTCATCTTTTTGCTACCACCCAATACGATCGATCTATTTTGTTGCACTCTGGATGAATTCACAAGGGTACATTTTAATGATAATTTATTATCAATTATAGAAAATATTTTTTCTAGCTACTCTATCGCAATAGGTTGGCCTGATATGATAGATGTAAGATGAAAATAAATAAATATATAAAGATGAGACTACGAATACAGCCCATTGATACAGTGCCTAAAGTCGACATTTATCCCAAAAAGGGAAGCTGTTAATAGAGTCATTCAACGTTACCGGTCGAATTATCTACAAAGAGAGAAGTCAGCTCGATGTCCATCGGAAATATAAATTTATTTGTGGTTGTCGCGGTGACACGGGCGCCCGCGCCTCTATCTCGCCGCGTAATCTTGAACATTGGCGTTAAAGAATTTAAATTATACGCCGATACAAATGAACGGGCGACCCCGACTTATTTATTGCCTTAATCCAAATTATATCGACTAGCTCTTTCTCGGTATCAGGCACATTGTCACGTGATTTGTACTATTACGTCGGCACCGCCGTGTTATTGGATTATTATAAGCCCGGGTTACTGCTTACGAGATTTTAACAACGTTCTATCTATCGGTAAATAACCGTTGGAACGATTTCCTTAACCTATTAGATGCTTTCTCTGATGATAAGTTTCTCCAGATAGGCTGACGGATTTGCATTTATAATAAAAATATCGCGTAAATATTTTTTCCTTGTAACTACGTCACGGAAACAGAAGGAATCACATAAATATCTTTGATAAATATGTATTTATTCATCAGTAATAAAATTTTAAATAAATGATCTGTTTTTTTGTGTCAATCATTTAAGATTATGCAGAATACCATATAATTTGTCGTCATTTTTGTCAACAGTTAGCAAATGAGGTATTTGTTACCCTATTAACTTTTTAAGAAGCAGTTGGTGAAACGTAGGTATTAATTTGTCAAAATACATTCCAAGAGGGATTAGAATATAGGTAAATAATAAAATACATACACATATACAAAATCACGTCTTTATTCCTTACGGGGTAAACAGAGTTTCCAAGTCTTCCCATGAATGTCGCAAGAGGCGGCTTAGGAAATACAAGCTAAACAAAGCTCATACACATCAATGAAACCTCTTCAACCCGTCTGGCCAGCGAGGAGAGTGTAGGTCTCCTCTACTTAATCCTCTTTCTGCTCTGGCCTATGGCTCTAGTAGTACAGAGAGGGTCATGCATCTGCAGTGGAGACTAAAAATACCTGATGATAATAATGAAACAGAGTTTAGGCTTTATGGCTCAAAAGCCTTGACTAGCGTGTTGGCGTGTATAGGAGAAAATAAGAATCAAAATACTGATGGTTTGCTAGCAGCATCATCTTTTATTACATTATTACATTTTCATACATACATAATTACATTTTCGCCCAGTCCATCGGCTGGCCTCTGCGGTCTTCGCGAGAACAAAAGCAGCTGATATATTCTGCCTTCTTTTCTTAAAGACCAGCAAACATCATCGTTCATCAATGCCACTTGCAGGTTGAGCGATATATGGTTAAAAAATTAAAACGTTTTTTGTTTCGAAAGTTAAACGGGTTGACATATTATTACCGATGACCTTGGGGATGATGTGGACCTGCCCGCCTATTTGCTTACTTAGTGTAAAACGTTTTGATAGTTACTTTAAAATACATTACGTTTTATATATATTATAAGAATAATCAATCATATGAAAGCCGCAATGTATTTTGAAGTGACTATCAAAACGTTGTACACTAAGAAAAAAGGCGGGCAGGAACGGGGAATGCAAGGCGGGCTGTCACGGTTAGAGGTAATATGTTGACTTGCAGATTTGTACCGAGAATGTCAAGGTTACGCTTTATAAAGCATATTGCCAAAGGCGGGAAACCTGTGGTTTGATTATACCAAAAAGCCACTAAATGCCCTATAAGTTCAGTGTAATAACGTTTCCAGGATAATACTGGAATTGCTCCGTTTCTGCAGTGCATCGGCGATGTTTGCGGAACACAAAGTCGATGGTTTTGTAGCCATTATCCGCAAAAAGACGACAGCGCTGATCTTCAGAACACGGGGTAGTTCCAATTACATCCTGAAGACTTAACTGATTGGTCTTTGCTGTAATGTACATGAGAAGGGTGATCGTCAAAGCTTACACACTCGAGTAATCTGATCACACAAGTGTTTGTAGTTGTTTTTTTATTTATTTGTTTTTAATCCAATTTCTGTTGGGCAGCTTGGGTTATAATTCTTTGCGGGTACTTCGCAATTGGCAGTTACTTATATTTGTTAGTCAGTGTGAACTCCGAGGTGAATCGGATTATCCGGAGCTTGTGTCGCGCCTTTTTAAACAATTTGTACCAAGCAACTACTTGCGTGCTCGCTGACAAAGGCTGCTTGCAGTACCCGCCTCAAACACAACTGCTCGTGCAAAATCTCCTCTTTTGCGAGGTCTTTCTGAACTCAACGAATTCCTGGTATCAATAAAAGGAAGGGAATGTGATGTTTTTGCTGACAGGTTTGTACGTTTGATGATTAAAAGGAAAACCCACAAAGGAGTACCCCAGGTAAAGATGTAGTATCACGTCTGGTATTTTATCACTTACTGGATGAATAGGCGCAAGAGTAATTTACTTTTTAAATACATTGAAAACAAGAATATGAAAAGCTGGCAAAAGGTTTTGTGTAATATTTCCAAGTTTACGCCCATTGCATTTAAGATATGTAATGACCAAGAATCTGGCATATCATTCTTTGGTGCTATTTGTTCCCAGGCATTCGGAAGGCTCTACTATATATATCCTAATCCTTATTAAAATTCTTAATACATAGGGCGCACTGTAAGTTTCCGGAACTGGCCACTTACATAAACAATATTTAAAATTTATTGCAACATTTGAAAATAGAACTCTTTGGCTGTAGAATGCAGTTTGTTTCATTTGACTGTCTTTTGTTTTTACCTTGTGGCGCCATTTAAAAAATTGTGTGTCTGCATCAACATGGATTTAACTCGGGAAAATTTTCGTAGTATGATTTTCTACGATTTTAAGTGTAATTTGACAGCTCAACAGAGCATCGCTCGGCTTGAAACAGCTTTTGGCAATGAAGCACCATGCAAGACAACTGTTTATAGCTGGTTTGCAGAATTCAAGCGTGGTCGTATCAATCTCAGTGACGAATTTCGCGATGGTCGGCCGTCCACCGCTGTGACCAACAAAAACATCGATGCTGTATGATTGAAACAGACAGGCATGTGACCTACCATGAAATTCGCGCATCCTAAGAAATAGGCATGAGTCAAATACAATTAATCCTACACAAACATTTGGGTGTGAGAAAGCTGTGCTCGCGGTGGATCCCACACAACTTGACCGAGGCTCAAAAAACGGACCGCATCACTTGGTGCAGTGCCATGCTTACCAGATTCAACGAAGGTGCGTCAAATTTGGTGTGGGACATAGTAACAGGTAACGAAACATGGATTTATTGCTACGATCCCAAAACAAAGCAGCAATCGTGCGTATGAGTCTTTCAAGATGAGCCGAAACCAACCAAAGTGGCGCGCGTGAAAAGTGCATCTAAGCGGATGATTGCTTCTCTTTTTAATAAAACTGGACACGTGGCTACTGTTGCTTTAGAGAATCGTCGTACAGTGAATAGTGACTGGTACACGACCATTTGTTTGCCGGAAGTGATTGACGAACTCCGTAAAAATAACCGTAAACGCCGTATCATCCTGCACCACGACAATGCTAGTTCTCACACGGCCAGACAGACAAACGACTTTTTGAAGGCGAAAAATGTAGAACTCATGAGTCATCCTGCATACAGTCCCGACCTGGCACCTTGTGACTTTTTTCGGTTCCCAAAAATTAAGAACCAATTACGCGGTCAACGATTTTCATCACCAGAAGAGGCTGTCGAGGAGTATGAAAAACACGTTTCAGAGGTCACCACAGAGGAGTGGCACAAAAGTTTTCAAACCTGGTTTCATCGAATGAAAAAGTGCATAGACGCCAAGGGAGATTATTTTGAAAAACAATAAATTAATTTTGTACCTTTAATAGTATTTTTTCATATTCATTCCGGAAACTTATAGTGCGCCCCACGTATCATACTATCAATAAACCCGCTACGTCCAATGAATGAACTTAGCGCTGTTATTCATTAGAACTAGCACCTCCGCCCTATAAATTGCCGTACGCCGGCACTAATTAAGCGCAGCAACCAATTCACGCATGCGCATCGATCGCATTCTGCCTGCAGTCATCATTCGTCTTGCTGCGAGTAGCAGAGCATCTTCCTTTTACTGCAGACTTCGACACACTGAGAAAGGTACAGACTCACGTCTTAACATCTAACGAAGTAGACAGAACTAAAGTCAGTAAAACCAAACCAAGAAAGTGGGCTTAAAGATAGAAAATGGAAATTGTAAAATGTTTTATATTTTCACTCATGATTATAATGCCTATAATCACTTAAAACACTATGCAATAATCAGAAATGTTATTACCTGAAGTCGTGATCACTTGAGTATAGTATCAGTTTCTGCTAAAAATGTAAAGTAAACAAACGGCATGATTTTCGCCTCAGTTATACTTTTATGACGGTGTTACTTTTTCGAAGTCAAATGACTCAAAACGAAACCCTTATGGATTCATCATATCTGTCTGTCTATCCATCTGTATGTCACAGCCATTTTATCCCAAAACTATTATAAATACACAATAAAACTTGGCGAATAGATGTAAGTATACATTTTTATACGAAAATAATAAAAATAAGAAATTACATACATGACACTTGAAACTAAAAAATAAATTATCGAAGCTATACTTGTATGTAGATAGTATTAGATGTCTTTAAAAATGATAGAGCTTCCTTCATATTGTCTCAAGTCAATCGTTTGAAATATACCACTTTGGGGTATTAGTATAACTTTTAAAATAAGGGAGTTAAAATCTAAAAAATGTATGGGCTATACAAGATCTTAATGAACCAATAATGAACTTGCTATAACGGCTTGGCATTACCGAACCCATAATCATGGGGGAGCCCGAATCGCCCTTGCCTACTGTTTTCTATATGAAAACAGTGGCCAAGGTATCTAATTTATAAATGACTCAATACTAAACAGGTTTTCAAGATTTTCTCATAGCTCATCGATAGGCATCTAGTGACAGCAGTCAACAACCGACAGGAAACAACGGCTTAAAAGGCCTACCCAAAAAAATTTTAACGGTAACAAAAGCTACTAACTATACTATAATCGTAATAAGTGCCTTATCGGCGTAACATATAACTCTATACCGTCACGTAAATTATTGCAAGACATCTCCATTTCAAAGCTTAAATGCTAATATGAGCGGCGCAATCAAGTTTATTAACTCGATGGCTCGAGGTGCCTCTATTTATCAATGCTACCTTCAGTTCATGAATGCAACTTGATTACCCGGTCATAAAGTAATCTAAGCCAAGTTCTATTTTGGGTACAAGTAGAAAGCCTGTCCTACTGTGTTGACGAAATAACCTTACCAAATGGATTTTGCCTGAATAACTTAAATATAATTTTTTGGTGCTAGATATATATCAAAACAGTAGGTAATCCTTTTACTCAATATAATCCCATTATTGTAATTAAAACCCAGATTTAAACGATACTAAAATTTTCATCTACTTTTAGTATATTCTTTCTAAAGTGTGGAAGAGCTCAAGAGACATTTTCACATGAAAACAAATATGTGTGTAGATCATGTCAGACTTTGCTTGCCTGCTTATCAAGCACCTCATCTAGGCAAAAAGTGTAGGACTTACTTATCTAACTACATCATGATTCACGATTGGTTTGTATTGTAAGCTAATATCGTTACCTTCACAAGGTATTAAATTGCCTACTTATCAAGCACCTCATCTAGTCAAAAAGTGTAGAAATTACTGATCTAACTACATTATGATTCACGATTGGTTTGTAATGTAAGCTAATATCGTTAACTTCAAAAGGTATTAAATTGCCTACTTATCAAGCACCTCATCTAGGCAAAAAGTGTAAGACTTACTGATCTAACTACATTATGATTCACGATTGGTTTGTAATGTGAGCTAATACCTTCAAAAGGTATTAAAAGATAAACGATTGTCGTAGTCAATGGCTTCTAAAAATAATAAAATATGATGACAACTTACTTTAAAAAAAATGGCAGTACGCTACATATTTTATTGTCAATTAGTTTACTCAAAGTCATGACACAAGACGATAATAATAAATCAATTAAATATAAATATAAAATTAAGCTGTTAATCCTAATCGCAGCTTCCGTTTTTCTTCCAACAGCTTTTTTAAATCATTCACCTCTTTGGAAGATGTAAGGTCTACATTTGTATTTGCCTTTGCATTATGTTTGCGAGCTATTTCTCTATCCACCATGTAAGTTTGGATTGACTTTTTCACTTCTTCTAAACCTTCCTTGGCAGCCGCTTTTTCTTCCTTAATGAGTTTTCTTTTCCTTTCTAACTCTTCATTTAGCCCTATTTTAAGAGCACATAATCTTTCTTGTAATTCCGCCATTGACATTTCACATAGCAGGCCCAGGCCAGACGTTTCTGTTAGGTCTATTATTTTTGGAACACGCGCTTTTTTAGCAATCATCGATAATATATTTATTTCCTTTATCATTTTTATCCTGAATTCCAACTCTTCCTGTTTTTGTTTCAATGCTTTAGCTATCAATAACTCAGACTCTTGCTTGAGTCTTTCAGCAGTTTCCTTTTTTTTGATGGCAGCATTGTTTTTAGCCTTTAAAATATTCAATTCTAGCATTGATAATCTTTCAACTTGCTTGCGACTTTTTTCCATTTCAATTCTCTTCCATCTTTCAATTTCTTCATTCCACAATTCCTTTTCTTTAATAAATTCTTCATATTTCTTTTTATTTTCATCTTTTAACTTTCTTTTGGCCAACAATGCTTCTTCATAAGATATAAGACCTTTCAAATGTTTCTTTTCTATATCAAGTAATCTTTCTCTTTCAAGTTCTTGACGATTACGTTCTTCTATCTCTTCAATTTTAGCTGTATTTCTGCAAGTCGTCATTAGAGTTTGCAGCCACTCAACTTCTTCTTCTTCTGCTAACTGAACCCGCTTACTCATTCGTTTAATTGTAGCCGCAGTTTCCTTTACTAAAGGCGAGTGCTTGGTAATAGCTGGTTGATGAGGTTTTGGATAGGGCTTTGTGGAATATTGATTTTCCATTTCATTTTTAATATCCGATATTTTTTGGTAATACTTCTCAGACTTATCTTGTGCATAGTGAAAATTTTTATTTTTTACTAAATTTAACATATGTGTGGCCTTTTCCTTATTTTTTTCATGAATATTTTTTAACTTTTGATCAATTACATTCTTTGTTAGCATTTTTTTACTTTTAATTTTTATTGCTATAGAATTTGGAGGTGTGAGTGGAATAGCGTGTGTCGAGGGAAGTTGCCGCTCTTTGCTTTTTCTGTTTAATACATTTGGATGAACTGGTACCGTTGGTGGCTTCAATTTGCGACTCTCTAGCTTCTTTACATATTCTGCATAATTATGTGCCATCTCACTAATATACGGTTGCCACATAAACAATGGTGAAACTATTTTATCAGTTATATAAGTGGTATCATAGCTAGTCTGTGCTACATGTGCTATATACGTCAGGACTTCATTATTGCTCAAGAACTTAGTAAAAGTGTTTAATAGCGGCTTACTTAAATTGAAAAGACATTTATATAATAACTGCATGTCTTTTGGTTCAATCTGGAACGTAACAGCATGAAATATAATCATAAAATAGTCCATTTCTTCTTCCGATAATTCCTCATTCATTTTGGTTGCTATTTCTTTTAAGAACTGGCCATGCTTCTGTATTCCTAGGAATGATTCTGCAATCCACGATACCTTTGCATCTTCTGTACTTTGTGGGCATTTTTCTATGTAAGACTTCATATATTCATATGGTGATACCTCTTGCGTAACTGAATAGGCAACGACTATAGTCCGAAGCATTTTCACGTTCTCAGATATTAGGAAGTAAACCATTGTATAAAAGGTTTACCATCCAAATTACACAAATTTTCAGAAAGGAAAGGAAAACATGACATAAAATATGTACGTACCGTACTGTACAAAATGCATACTGACACAAGACTTTTGACATATCTCAAATATTCTTTTACGATGAAAAATATTTCGGCCAATATAATATAAAGGAGGATTGTTATAAAATTAAGCACTTCCCGGGAAATGGAATAAAAATTCGACGAAGTGTACGGACAATGTGATTACATGAGTTTTCACTACTGGATATAGGCTTCTCTCAAAGATTTCCAATACTACCAATTGGAAGCGGCCTGTATCCAGCGCCTTGCTGTGACCTTGGTCAGGTCGTCTAGCCACCTGGTGGGTGGGTACTCGATGCTGCGCTTGCCGATATGTGTTTACCATTAGAAAACACTTCTGACCCATAGGCCATTGGTTCTACACGATAGAGCTTTGACTATGAGCTATGTCAGTGAACTTTGTTCTTCTACGAATCTCATCGGGTCTGATTTAAGCTCGTAGAGAAACACCCAGTGAGATCCAGCTTACTTAAGTGTCTCATAGAAAGGGGTCATATTTCGGATCCGTAAGTCTTTCATCTTTAGACACAAAGCTGGCACAGAGGTATTTTGGACGAAAGAAACTGCGGAGCTGTCCCAGCTCCCAACAGAAACCGGTGCCAACATTTTTGTTTTCAACTAAACACGTTAAATTTCATTAGTGTTGCAATAATATCGGTAGTACATCGTAATAGGTTTATGGTGGTGCAGACAGTGCAGTGATACATATTTATTTTAAACATTGCCCAAAGTTAAGTGCTTATTTATAAAATTCGTACAATTAGTCGTTATTTATCCATCTGCATATTTTTTGTCAATTTTAAAGCTAAACAACCAATTGCTTGTCAAATTCCGATTTATAATACACCCTGTCATGTCAGGAGTCAGGGCTGTCGGGAGTATTTAATTAGGTAGCCAGTCTGTTTTCGCCGAGCCTGTCATTAATCAATCTCTTGGAAAGCCGAGCTATTATTTGTAAGATCGACACCTCGGGCGGGTCCCTCACAAGCGTACAAAGTGCAAGTCACACGGGACCTCTTAAAATATAATAATCGTGTTAAACACGACCATAAAAGCTATATTCGATTAGAGGAATTTTAAATAGGTTCCAGTCTTGTTATCTCCGGGCCATTGTGGAACAGTAAGTAGGAGCGTAATGGTATGAGTTTTTGTTCTCGCTCTTTATAATTGCTATTGCTCGTCGACGGCATCTACTGATGAACTTATTATAGCGCTGATGGGTTATTGTACTTGGGATTTGATGAAATGAATGAGATGATTTTTTAACCTTCAATTACTTATATGTTAATGCTTTAATAATTTTATCCTGTTAACATTTTTGTATAACTTTGTATTAGTGTGCGATTAAATTCGGAACATCTACGCAAGCTATTTATGCAAAAAAATAACCATTTATGAAATCACAGTTAATATAAATAGCATTAAACGGTAAACTATATACATAAAACGAATTCGGGTTAATTACATCACTTAACTCAAGAATGCCTGAACAGATTTTGATAAAATTCGTTATGGAGTTAACGGACACCCTGGATTAACATAAAGGCTTCTTTTTACTCGACTAGCCCAAAAAGACGCGGTACGTAGTTCGCCGGCTCAGCTAGTAGGATATTCACTTACATGGACATCATTCATTACGATAGGTAAAAATTCCTTCACCAGTATTGGCCACTTACAGTCACGAAAAACAAAGAAGAAAACCTATCGAAATATCGATAGGTTTTCTTCTATTCTCCGAATTATATCCTTTATGCAGGTATTACATTCACTAGTCTTTTTGAAATATTTTTTTATGTTAGTATTAATAATAACAGGTTGTCATTCGTGACTCAAAAAGAGATACAAATAATAATAATATACACTTTTTAGCACCATAAAAACGAATAACACAATAAAAAAGAAGAAATCAAATATATTACAAAGTCAAAGGCATAACTTATCGACTCGATTACCACACGTTTTTGAGCAATTAGTCCTGGATTCGAACGTGAGATAGTATTTAGCGTGATTTGTATATTGGATCAATGCCGACTCACCAAAAGCTAGCTCATCGTTAAGTATGGTTGTTCTCACAGCTAGAAAGCGGTGGCTTATTGACTCTGTCAAAATTAATTCAACTTTGAACACAAATCAATTTCAATTTAATATTAGCTGTCAGAGCGCGTCAAATTATACCTCTAATGAACTACGGATCTTTCTCACGTCTCTAGCATTTTGAGTTGCTCATTTTGGTATTTAACGTTCACACTATTGTTGTAATACAATTATTTCTTTTGTAATAAGTACTTATTATTATGATGTTAATGATGAAATGTAAATTAATAAGGGTTAATAGGGTTTACAAAGAAAATTAAAAACACAACTGCCTTGTTAAAAAATTTAGCCTTTGTCACTTAGAAGTTATTGTGGAATATAGTAACTCACATTATATACTTACGTACATACATGAACTGTAAAAACAGTTCACTACCATTTTGGTAGACATGTAAAGATACTAAGTAATTTACTAAACTTACAAAATATCAAAATTTAAAATAAATAAATAAATATATAGGGACATACTCGTATCACACCAACTGGGCTAGCTTACAATTAGTTGTGAACTTATGTCGTAGGATACTAACTCAATGATACTATAATTTTATAATATTCTAAATATGTATTAATGTTAGTACAATAATAATGGGGGCAGAAGATTGATAGCCTGAGACACAGGATTTATCCTAGTTCGGGTGTCAATCTACCGTAATTGGCATACTATCACATAATTTAAAATATGTACCTTATTGTATGATGATTATGGTGAGCAATTAATGAATTATTATTATTATAGCTACTGGTATAGACCCAGAACAATCTGAAAAAGATCGTTATCCATCATGGCGTGTTGACCACTGAGCCACGGAGCTCGCCTAAACAAAAAGATAGATTATAACGTTTCAGCATAAAGGAATTGGTTTCGTATTACTTAACGTCAAAGCTACTAATTAACCATTTATAACAGTACCCACTACCTTACAAACTTACCTGCGCACATTACACAGTGTATGCAAAATTTCATGATAATCGGTTCAGTAGTTAAGGCGTGAAAGCGTAACAAATAAACTATATTTTGCATTTAATACATATTATAGTTAGGTTGATAAAAAAGCACAAATACGACCCGACGCCAAGTTCTAATGGACTCTTTTAAAGCTAGTGACTTTGTGAGCTCGTCCTCTCAGTGAACTCACAATGATTGTTAAAAATTAAAAGAACTTAGTAGGTACCTTTGGGCTGGCATTCTGTAAATTATATAAACTGTAGCCATTACGTCTTGCACCGGACGAAAACAATTAGCAAGGTGAGATGTAAATGGCTGCGATTTTTCAGTATATTAAGAGCCCGAGGGACCTTGTTTTCGCAGCTGGCTTAAGTACAATACCTCCTCTGCGTTGCTATATCCTGTGCATTATTTAGTTATGAAGATTGCAAGTATACAAAATACAAAGTAAAGTTATATTCTACCCATATACAAAACTTAATTGAAACCCATTCAGCTTTTTAGGCGTGATTGAGTAACAAACATCATTACTTTCGTATTTAAGGTCATTAAATACTCCGAAGTCATAAAATCCACGCAAATGAAGTGGCGGGTATCAGCTAGTCCAAAATAAAAAGTAAATTAGTTTTAATAGGTTATAGAAAAATCCTAGTCTAATATTGGAAAAAATAACCATCTTCCTTTTCCCAATTCACGAATCACGGTTTGTGGGTGACTCCAACAGGTAATTAGTCAAAAAGTAATGAGCTTGTGTATTTACATAGTTAAAAAAAAACATTTTATGCAAAAAATTGAAGATACTTACTAGCACCCACCTAGATGCAAATGTCTAAATCTTGGGCAATCTAGGATTCCATTATTGTAGGGGTTAAAGCAAATACATGAGAAAAAACCCATATGTTCAACTACATAAAAAAAGGACAGCGGTGTTTGCTCTAACATCCTGTAGGTATACCTACGCCTAAAAGTAATTACCTTTGGTGCAAAGCCCTTTTGATATTATGCTATTATGTATGTGCAATTAATTTATTAAATAATAAAAAAAGAAAGTCAAACTCACTTGGAGAGGGTTCCGTATGACGAATTTAATATTCAGACTAGGAACCCAATTGTACCTCCATAATTAAACCATAATTAATATACATCTGTTTTATATTTATATATCTATAAAATAAAATCTATTTAATGTATTTATTTCAACAGATCTGGCCCAGTGGTTTCGGAGATAAGGTAAGGGAATGTTCTTTTTTTGAAAACTATAATAAAACGATATCCTTGCAACAAGCCCTCTCATTTGACATGTCACAAGGTGCAGTGCTGCAGACTACCTAGTTTTTGAAGTGAAAACTTCTTTAGTGGCGTTGTGCACTTTTTAGAACGGGTAAAAAATTTTAAACTCGCGTCAGGACACGTGACCTGATCGAAAACTCGTCAGATGGACACGTGACCTGAGACCGCCAGCGCGGCGTAGGAGAAGAAGTAATATCGAATTTATCTACCGCGCGGCGTTTTCACTTCTGCCGGCACTCCAGGAGTGCAACCCGTTGTTTTTTTAATTTTTACGAGAACACAGTTTACGAGAAAGCTCAAATCCTATTATTTATTGTACCGTGTTTTCTTCTCATTTACATTTTAAATCTTCCATCATGAATAACAATACAATTTGAAAATTAATTTTCTGATTAGTGACCCCCAAAAACCAAATATAATTTTTGGGTGTTAATTTATGGGTCACATAAATCTGTAAGTTCACCAAATTAAAAAATAATCGATCTAGTAGATTCGTAGAAATCGGCTGTGACAGACGACGCGACGGAACACACACAAGTGATCCTATCTAGGGTTCCGCATGACCGTTTTGTTATTCGGTTGTGCAGAACCCTAAAAATTACACTAAAAGCGCGCACTTAGATGTCTGTTGGACTGACATAGTACTTTGAAAGATTAAAATATAAATTAAATAATTTCTCTCTTTTTGACGCAGTTGAAATAAAAGTTCCTTCGTTTTGCTTATAATTATAGACCGCGTCTGATATAAAAAATAGATATTGGTGCAATAGATTTCCTATTACAGTGTAGGTATATAGAAGTCGTGCAGAAAATATTAAAATTGTATATTCAACAAAAGATTTATCAGTTTCAGTTAAAGCAGAAAGAATGTTTTGGAGTTCAAAACAAATGCTGTAAGTAAGTTTTAGAATAAGAATTAGTACCAACACTAAGAGAATTCAGAGATAGAGTTATAAATATAGCCCAATTTGTATATTTAAGAAAAAAATTTAATCTTTTTGTGTAATTAATATGAATTTAAAGGCCACTTCAATCACAGATAAATTGAATTGAACAAAAGTCACGATAATTTCAAGCTGAAGCGAAATTATCGAAAGAATATTAATAAGGCCCACCTAAGGAGTTCCCCCATCAATCTCTCGGGCCAGTTACAAAGGATCTTAACAAAGAATTATGGGTCTTTATGTATGGTCGCTACTATGTTGGAGAATTATTGCTTCAATTTAATGACCGCTCCGTGATTAGACATTGCCTTTCCGTCGCTCTATAGCTTTATTACATAAATCTCAGGAATACGATGCAATAACTAAATATCTCAACCAATGTATGAACGTTCATTAAAAACCGATTTACTGGTAGTAAGCAGTGGTGTAACTTTTAGACATTTTCAGTGGTAAAGTGTAATGTGCAAAAATTTTGAAGGTTCCGTATTTCATAAGATTAAAAGGTTTTAAATAACCGTATTATTTAATAATGTCTTAAAAATCTAAGTACATACGTAGCATACATAGAATTTATGTAATAATAAATGCATCCGTCAATATGTATAATCTGGGTTCTGTGTTTGAAGTGAAGCAAGAAGACCCACTGTCTCCTCAATTATTCATCAGCTGTCTCAAAGAGGTGTTGCGAAAACTTGCGCCACATTAGGAGACTATAGGTAATGACGTCAGCGACGAATGGCTAACTCATCTTCGTTATGCTGATGACATTGTCATTTTTTTATTTTCAAAGAATGCTGCAAAAATAGATAGTGATCTTAGCACGGAAAGCCTTAAGTTTGACTTAAGATCAATCGGCTCATAATCAAGGTGATGACTAACAGGACCCAGAGTCCGACTGAGGAGGGTAGGTAGATAATACATCTCGAGAAGTATTTATATCTGAGTCAAATAGCATCATTAGATAACAGGCAGGACAAATAAATCGATCGACGAATTGATAGCGTCTAGAGAGAAAGTTACTGGATCATGGAAAGCCTGAACAAAGTCGACTTCCCTTTTACACTGAAAAGCAAACTTCTTGACATGTGTATCCTGCCAAAACTTACCTATGAGGCACAGACGTGATAATCCAAGCTCAAGGTTTACTGAAGAGCAATGGAGCGCAGTATACTTATGGCGTACGCCATATAGCCGCCGAAATCTCCTTTTGTCTGCAGCCAACCTAGCAATGGTTACTTGTGCAAAATTAATAACTATGTTAAAAATCCAAGAAGATGTAATTATAAAAAAGGTTTAAGAAAAAGATGGTCAAAAGTTAAATCTCTGAAGGAGCCAAGAAATCCCAAAAGTTAACGTAAGAAGAAATATACTAAGGCTACTTATCACAAGGGATTTGCGATAATAAACTAGATGTAGGCCCAATAACAGATTATGCAAATCAAGTTCTCATCATCATCATCATTTCGTGTATACTAATTGTTATAGCCGTACGAAGTGAGCTTATTTTCTTAATACCTACGTAGGTAATAAACCCACACTCTATAAAAAGTGAATCTCCTACGTTATACCGTTAGTTTAGTTTAAAAGATACTACTAATACCATCCAATTTAGTTCATTTAATTTGGATGAACGGACATAAGAACAAAACTCGAAACCTTAGAAATAAGCGATGGTATCATGGCCTCTAGAATCGTTTAATACATTTGGATGAACTGGTACCGTTGGTGGCTTCAATTTGCGACTCTCTAGCTTCTTTACATATTCTGCATAATTATGTGCCATCTCACTAATATACGGTTGCCACATAAACAATGGTGAAACTATTTTATCAGTTATATAAGTGGTATCATAGCTAGTCTGTGCTACATGTGCTATATACGTCAGGACTTCATTATTGCTCAAGAACTTAGTAAAAGTGTTTAATAGCGGCTTACTTAAATTGAAAAGACATTTATATAATAACTGCATGTCTTTTGGTTCAATCTGGAACGTAACAGCATGAAATATAATCATAAAATAGTCCATTTCTTCTTCCGATAATTCCTCATTCATTTTGGTTGCTATTTCTTTTAAGAACTGGCCATGCTTCTGTATTCCTAGGAATGATTCTGCAATCCACGATACCTTTGCATCTTCTGTACTTTGTGGGCATTTTTCTATGTAAGACTTCATATATTCATATGGTGATACCTCTTGCGTAACTGAATAGGCAACGACTATAGTCCGAAGCATTTTCACGTTCTCAGATATTAGGAAGTAAACCATTGTATAAAAGGTTTACCATCCAAATTACACAAATTTTCAGAAAGGAAAGGAAAACATGACATAAAATATGTACGTACCGTACTGTACAAAATGCATACTGACACAAGACTTTTGACATATCTCAAATATTCTTTTACGATGAAAAATATTTCGGCCAATATAATATAAAGGAGGATTGTTATAAAATTAAGCACTTCCCGGGAAATGGAATAAAAATTCGACGAAGTGTACGGACAATGTGATTACATGAGTTTTCACTACTGGATATAGGCTTCTCTCAAAGATTTCCAATACTACCAATTGGAAGCGGCCTGTATCCAGCGCCTTGCTGTGACCTTGGTCAGGTCGTCTAGCCACCTGGTGGGTGGGTACTCGATGCTGCGCTTGCCGATATGTGTTTACCATTAGAAAACACTTCTGACCCATAGGCCATTGGTTCTACACGATAGAGCTTTGACTATGAGCTATGTCAGTGAACTTTGTTCTTCTACGAATCTCATCGGGTCTGATTTAAGCTCGTAGAGAAACACCCAGTGAGATCCAGCTTACTTAAGTGTCTCATAGAAAGGGGTCATATTTCGGATCCGTAAGTCTTTCATCTTTAGACACAAAGCTGGCACAGAGGTATTTTGGACGAAAGAAACTGCGGAGCTGTCCCAGCTCCCAACAGAAACCGGTGCCAACATTTTTGTTTTCAACTAAACACGTTAAATTTCATTAGTGTTGCAATAATATCGGTAGTACATCGTAATAGGTTTATGGTGGTGCAGACAGTGCAGTGATACATATTTATTTTAAACATTGCCCAAAGTTAAGTGCTTATTTATAAAATTCGTACAATTAGTCGTTATTTATCCATCTGCATATTTTTTGTCAAGTTTAAAGCTAAACAACCAATTGCTTGTCAAATTCCGATTTATAATACACCCTGTCATGTCAGGAGTCAGGGCTGTCGGGAGTATTTAATTAGGTAGCCAGTCTGTTTTCGCCGAGCCTGTCATTAATCAATCTCTTGGAAAGCCGAGCTATTATTTGTAAGATCGACACCTCGGGCGGGTCCCTCACAAGCGTACAAAGTGCAAGTCACACGGGACCTCTTAAAATATAATAATCGTGTTAAACACGACCATAAAAGCTATATTCGATTAGAGGAATTTTAAATAGGTTCCAGTCTTGTTATCTCCGGGCCATTGTGGAACAGTAAGTAGGAGCGTAATGGTATGAGTTTTTGTTCTCGCTCTTTATAATTGCTATTGCTCGTCGACGGCATCTACTGATGAACTTATTATAGCGCTGATGGGTTATTGTACTTGGGATTTGATGAAATGAATGAGATGATTTTTTAACCTTCAATTACTTATATGTTAATGCTTTAATAATTTTATCCTGTTAACATTTTTGTATAACTTTGTATTAGTGTGCGATTAAATTCGGAACATCTACGCAAGCTATTTATGCAAAAAAATAACCATTTATGAAATCACAGTTAATATAAATAGCATTAAACGGTAAACTATATACATAAAACGAATTCGGGTTAATTACATCACTTAACTCAAGAATGCCTGAACAGATTTTGATAAAATTCGTTATGGAGTTAACGGACACCCTGGATTAACATAAAGGCTTCTTTTTACTCGACTAGCCCAAAAAGACGCGGTACGTAGTTCGCCGGCTCAGCTAGTAGGATATTCACTTACATGGACATCATTCATTACGATAGGTAAAAATTCCTTCACCAGTATTGGCCACTTACAGTCACGAAAAACAAAGAAGAAAACCTATCGAAATATCGATAGGTTTTCTTCTATTCTCCGAATTATATCCTTTATGCAGGTATTACATTCACTAGTCTTTTTGAAATATTTTTTTATGTTAGTATTAATAATAACAGGTTGTCATTCGTGACTCAAAAAGAGATACAAATAATAATAATATACACTTTTTAGCACCATAAAAACGAATAACACAATAAAAAAGAAGAAATCAAATATATTACAAAGTCAAAGGCATAACTTATCGACTCGATTACCACACGTTTTTGAGCAATTAGTCCTGGATTCGAACGTGAGATAGTATTTAGCGTGATTTGTATATTGGATCAATGCCGACTCACCAAAAGCTAGCTCATCGTTAAGTATGGTTGTTCTCACAGCTAGAAAGCGGTGGCTTATTGACTCTGTCAAAATTAATTCAACTTTGAACACAAATCAATTTCAATTTAATATTAGCTGTCAGAGCGCGTCAAATTATACCTCTAATGAACTACGGATCTTTCTCACGTCTCTAGCATTTTGAGTTGCTCATTTTGGTATTTAACGTTCACACTATTGTTGTAATACAATTATTTCTTTTGTAATAAGTACTTATTATTATGATGTTAATGATGAAATGTAAATTAATAAGGGTTAATAGGGTTTACAAAGAAAATTAAAAACACAACTGCCTTGTTAAAAAATTTAGCCTTTGTCACTTAGAAGTTATTGTGGAATATAGTAACTCACATTATATACTTACGTACATACATGAACTGTAAAAACAGTTCACTACCATTTTGGTAGACATGTAAAGATACTAAGTAATTTACTAAACTTACAAAATATCAAAATTTAAAATAAATAAATAAATATATAGGGACATACTCGTATCACACCAACTGGGCTAGCTTACAATTAGTTGTGAACTTATGTCGTAGGATACTAACTCAATGATACTATAATTTTATAATATTCTAAATATGTATTAATGTTAGTACAATAATAATGGGGGCAGAAGATTGATAGCCTGAGACACAGGATTTATCCTAGTTCGGGTGTCAATCTACCGTAATTGGCATACTATCACATAATTTAAAATATGTACCTTATTGTATGATGATTATGGTGAGCAATTAATGAATTATTATTATTATAGCTACTGGTATAGACCCAGAACAATCTGAAAAAGATCGTTATCCATCATGGCGTGTTGACCACTGAGCCACGGAGCTCGCCTAAACAAAAAGATAGATTATAACGTTTCAGCATAAAGGAATTGGTTTCGTATTACTTAACGTCAAAGCTACTAATTAACCATTTATAACAGTACCCACTACCTTACAAACTTACCTGCGCACATTACACAGTGTATGCAAAATTTCATGATAATCGGTTCAGTAGTTAAGGCGTGAAAGCGTAACAAATAAACTATATTTTGCATTTAATACATATTATAGTTAGGTTGATAAAAAAGCACAAATACGACCCGACGCCAAGTTCTAATGGACTCTTTTAAAGCTAGTGACTTTGTGAGCTCGTCCTCTCAGTGAACTCACAATGATTGTTAAAAATTAAAAGAACTTAGTAGGTACCTTTGGGCTGGCATTCTGTAAATTATATAAACTGTAGCCATTACGTCTTGCACCGGACGAAAACAATTAGCAAGGTGAGATGTAAATGGCTGCGATTTTTCAGTATATTAAGAGCCCGAGGGACCTTGTTTTCGCAGCTGGCTTAAGTACAATACCTCCTCTGCGTTGCTATATCCTGTGCATTATTTAGTTATGAAGATTGCAAGTATACAAAATACAAAGTAAAGTTATATTCTACCCATATACAAAACTTAATTGAAACCCATTCAGCTTTTTAGGCGTGATTGAGTAACAAACATCATTACTTTCGTATTTAAGGTCATTAAATACTCCGAAGTCATAAAATCCACGCAAATGAAGTGGCGGGTATCAGCTAGTCCAAAATAAAAAGTAAATTAGTTTTAATAGGTTATAGAAAAATCCTAGTCTAATATTGGAAAAAATAACCATCTTCCTTTTCCCAATTCACGAATCACGGTTTGTGGGTGACTCCAACAGGTAATTAGTCAAAAAGTAATGAGCTTGTGTATTTACATAGTTAAAAAAAAACATTTTATGCAAAAAATTGAAGATACTTACTAGCACCCACCTAGATGCAAATGTCTAAATCTTGGGCAATCTAGGATTCCATTATTGTAGGGGTTAAAGCAAATACATGAGAAAAAACCCATATGTTCAACTACATAAAAAAAGGACAGCGGTGTTTGCTCTAACATCCTGTAGGTATACCTACGCCTAAAAGTAATTACCTTTGGTGCAAAGCCCTTTTGATATTATGCTATTATGTATGTGCAATTAATTTATTAAATAATAAAAAAAGAAAGTCAAACTCACTTGGAGAGGGTTCCGTATGACGAATTTAATATTCAGACTAGGAACCCAATTGTACCTCCATAATTAAACCATAATTAATATACATCTGTTTTATATTTATATATCTATAAAATAAAATCTATTTAATGTATTTATTTCAACAGATCTGGCCCAGTGGTTTCGGAGATAAGGTAAGGGAATGTTCTTTTTTTGAAAACTATAATAAAACGATATCCTTGCAACAAGCCCTCTCATTTGACATGTCACAAGGTGCAGTGCTGCAGACTACCTAGTTTTTGAAGTGAAAACTTCTTTAGTGGCGTTGTGCACTTTTTAGAACGGGTAAAAAATTTTAAACTCGCGTCAGGACACGTGACCTGATCGAAAACTCGTCAGATGGACACGTGACCTGAGACCGCCAGCGCGGCGTAGGAGAAGAAGTAATATCGAATTTATCTACCGCGCGGCGTTTTCACTTCTGCCGGCACTCCAGGAGTGCAACCCGTTGTTTTTTTAATTTTTACGAGAACACAGTTTACGAGAAAGCTCAAATCCTATTATTTATTGTACCGTGTTTTCTTCTCATTTACATTTTAAATCTTCCATCATGAATAACAATACAATTTGAAAATTAATTTTCTGATTAGTGACCCCCAAAAACCAAATATAATTTTTGGGTGTTAATTTATGGGTCACATAAATCTGTAAGTTCACCAAATTAAAAAATAATCGATCTAGTAGATTCGTAGAAATCGGCTGTGACAGACGACGCGACGGAACACACACAAGTGATCCTATCTAGGGTTCCGCATGACCGTTTTGTTATTCGGTTGTGCAGAACCCTAAAAATTACACTAAAAGCGCGCACTTAGATGTCTGTTGGACTGACATAGTACTTTGAAAGATTAAAATATAAATTAAATAATTTCTCTCTTTTTGACGCAGTTGAAATAAAAGTTCCTTCGTTTTGCTTATAATTATAGACCGCGTCTGATATAAAAAATAGATATTGGTGCAATAGATTTCCTATTACAGTGTAGGTATATAGAAGTCGTGCAGAAAATATTAAAATTGTATATTCAACAAAAGATTTATCAGTTTCAGTTAAAGCAGAAAGAATGTTTTGGAGTTCAAAACAAATGCTGTAAGTAAGTTTTAGAATAAGAATTAGTACCAACACTAAGAGAATTCAGAGATAGAGTTATAAATATAGCCCAATTTGTATATTTAAGAAAAAAATTTAATCTTTTTGTGTAATTAATATGAATTTAAAGGCCACTTCAATCACAGATAAATTGAATTGAACAAAAGTCACGATAATTTCAAGCTGAAGCGAAATTATCGAAAGAATATTAATAAGGCCCACCTAAGGAGTTCCCCCATCAATCTCTCGGGCCAGTTACAAAGGATCTTAACAAAGAATTATGGGTCTTTATGTATGGTCGCTACTATGTTGGAGAATTATTGCTTCAATTTAATGACCGCTCCGTGATTAGACATTGCCTTTCCGTCGCTCTATAGCTTTATTACATAAATCTCAGGAATACGATGCAATAACTAAATATCTCAACCAATGTATGAACGTTCATTAAAAACCGATTTACTGGTAGTAAGCAGTGGTGTAACTTTTAGACATTTTCAGTGGTAAAGTGTAATGTGCAAAAATTTTGAAGGTTCCGTATTTCATAAGATTAAAAGGTTTTAAATAACCGTATTATTTAATAATGTCTTAAAAATCTAAGTACATACGTAGCATACATAGAATTTATGTAATAATAAATGCATCCGTCAATATGTATAATCTGGGTTCTGTGTTTGAAGTGAAGCAAGAAGACCCACTGTCTCCTCAATTATTCATCAGCTGTCTCAAAGAGGTGTTGCGAAAACTTGCGCCACATTAGGAGACTATAGGTAATGACGTCAGCGACGAATGGCTAACTCATCTTCGTTATGCTGATGACATTGTCATTTTTTTATTTTCAAAGAATGCTGCAAAAAAAGATAGTGATCTTAGCACGGAAAGCCTTAAGTTTGACTTAAGATCAATCGGCTCATAATCAAGGTGATGACTAACAGGACCCAGAGTCCGACTGAGGAGGGTAGGTAGATAATACATCTCGAGAAGTATTTATATCTGAGTCAAATAGCATCATTAGATAACAGGCAGGACAAATAAATCGATCGACGAATTGATAGCGTCTAGAGAGAAAGTTACTGGATCATGGAAAGCCTGAACAAAGTCGACTTCCCTTTTACACTGAAAAGCAAACTTCTTGACATGTGTATCCTGCCAAAACTTACCTATGAGGCACAGACGTGATAATCCAAGCTCAAGGTTTACTGAAGAGCAATGGAGCGCAGTATACTTATGGCGTACGCCATATAGCCGCCGAAATCTCCTTTTGTCTGCAGCCAACCTAGCAATGGTTACTTGTGCAAAATTAATAACTATGTTAAAAATCCAAGAAGATGTAATTATAAAAAAGGTTTAAGAAAAAGATGGTCAAAAGTTAAATCTCTGAAGGAGCCAAGAAATCCCAAAAGTTAACGTAAGAAGAAATATACTAAGGCTACTTATCACAAGGGATTTGCGATAATAAACTAGATGTAGGCCCAATAACAGATTATGCAAATCAAGTTCTCATCATCATCATCATTTCGTGTATACTAATTGTTATAGCCGTACGAAGTGAGCTTATTTTCTTAATACCTACGTAGGTAATAAACCCACACTCTATAAAAAGTGAATCTCCTACGTTATACCGTTAGTTTAGTTTAAAAGATACTACTAATACCATCCAATTTAGTTCATTTAATTTGGATGAACGGACATAAGAACAAAACTCGAAACCTTAGAAATAAGCGATGGTATCATGGCCTCTAGAATCGTTTTCTTTACCAATGGAGGAAGATATAGAGTTTAAATTTGGTTAAATTGTATAAATATTTTCTAGCATTTTTAAATAACATTTTTAAATAATAACACGCATGTACCAAGGATACTCGTATTATCAACAGATCTTGCCTTCATAAAGAAAAAAGATTGACTTATACACAAACAAAGTACTTAGTCATAATGGCTACATCCAAATTAATGTTTAGAAGGAAAGATGTAAAAAATTGATGTTTCAACCTGAGATAAATTTGATGACCACAGTTGTTATTTATTTGTTTAGTAATTTATATAAGGTTAGTAACTGTTTTATTAGCTGTATTAAATCAAGCTCCAATAAGGCAGCCATTCATGTTTATTTTTACGTAGTTTCTGCTTGGTATGTCCAATAAATTATTAACTTGGTCACTTTTATCACAGGACCGTGGTAACATTTATTGAACGTTAATAGTTATGTGGATTGACTCTTTATGGTATCTACCTATTTCTTTGCCATTTATTTTGATGCAAAAGTTCTTCGCAATGACGTTTAATTAAGTATCTCTAACATATGAAAGCCAGAACTTACTTTACAAGGAAATTAGTGTTGTTAAAGTGCTTATCTCAATCTCGGTTAGCTCATAAAATGAACTTTCGCAAGTAGTATCACACACACTTAATTATATTCAGAAGGCGTATATTGTTTTAAGTAGGTATAAGAGACCGAAAATGTCCAAAAAGTTAAACAACTATCCCCCAGGAATATACTTCTGATCTTCCATAGAAAGTCAATCACCTGATTGCTTATTTTGTATCTGTGATTGAATTTTTCTATTAATTTTTTGAAGTTTGTCCCGTGGGCAAAGTTGTTTAATATAGTGAACTGATCATGCCCCTTAAATATTATTTCGTAGTTTTGTAACACCCGGTAAAATTATATCCTTTATTTTGGACCAAATGACGAATTAGTTGTTTGATCTCTTCATTTCTTTTTGTTTTCATGTGTGTATGTGTGTGTACTTAACCTTACATTTAGAATTGTAATAATGTGTTTTGTAAATCAATTATCTTGTATATAATAATATAATAAAATAACCAGCCATATCCATACAAAGCTAGCGCAATCGACAAAGTGTTTCGATCTCGACTCGCTCAGTTTTATTGATTGACAAGCGCAAAGTTCGATTATATTCTCGCGACTTGCCACGGGCATTATCTACATGGGCTCTTAACCTAGGCAATTCAAATCAATTTGTTTATTTTCTCAGACTAGTGCCTGTGATAAATAAATCAGAACGTTGAAGATATAATTCTTTCAAAATAAATTATAAATTATCTCACGAACATTTCTACATTTTACAAGCTTGAATAAAGCTATAACTTGAATAAAGCTATTTTAGAACCATTTTCTGAAGTTTGATTGAGCTGAAATGTTGTACTCTTACTCGTATTTATGTTAGATGACAATAGATTATGATGGAGTCAATGAGCTGTTTCGAAGATGGAGTTAGAAGATAGCTAAACCCAGTGTGTTAGGACTCATTTGATTTGTCTAGAAAGCATTTTGCAGTGTAATCATGACCAAATATTGTCTCAAATATCACAGTAATTAATTTACAAGTTGCATCACTAATAAGACTAATTAGATTATGGTCCGTCGCCTAGTGTGGGCATAAATCTCGCCGTAAGGTTTTATTGGACCCCGAAAAAATCTCTGATCATGACGAACCATTCATGTGTAATTGGGTTCAGCGGCTCCACATAAAATATGAGTTCTTGGCTTGAGAAGGTTTTATAGACAACATAAACACTTTATTGTGTTTTTGTCTGGATCTTTTCATACACTGTTCGCATGCCAGTGCTTGCTGGCTCTGAAGAGTACTAAATATGAAATAGCGTATCGTAGTAGTCGTAAAGAACTGCATTTTATAATAATTATCCTAAATTTAAAGGTAGCAATGTATTAAATACGTAAGTAGCGAGTACGTAAATGTTAAGACGGGATCTATCACACTTCACCGGTCAAATAGAAGAAGTATGCTTAATTCAATCCCACAAGGAAGCGTTATCGGTTGCATTCTCTTTTTAATATACATCAATGACCTGCCTAAAGTAATGAAGGATCATTGTGTTCTTTTTGCTGATGACATATCAATTTTATTCCCCTCTGACTCAAACCTGAATCCAAATAAACATCTATCTCAAATTCTTATTGACATTACACAATGGCTAGAAGACCACAATTTAAAAATTAATTTGACGAAAACTAAAATTATGCAGTTTAGACCATACCAGAAAGCTCCCCTCAGCATAGTATTTAATGTGAATGGCGTCCCTATCAAATGTGTTGACAACTTCACGCTACTTGGTCTTGAGATCGACTCTAATATCTCCTGGAAGCCACACATTCAAAAGGTTAAAAGCAAACTTTCAGGCTTTGTGTTTGCTCTATCGCAGCTAAAACGAAGTACTGACCTTAAAACTGCTCTTGCTGCGTACTATGGCTATGTTCACGCGTGGTTGCAATATGGTGTTATATTATGGGGAAATAGCACTGATGCACATCAACTGTTTATATTGCAAAAAAAGTGCATACGTATATTAGTAAACGCAAGAGACTTCAGCGAAAGTTGTCGTCCTCATTTCACAAAACTTAGAATACTCACTTTGACAGGAATGTATATATTAGAAATATGTAAATTCGTAAGAAATAATAATGACCTATTCAAAACCAGGGAACAATCTCGTGAAAAATATGTGAATACGCGTTTCAAAGGGCAATTAGCCCTTCCTTCGAGCAGAATCGAGCTACTTAGCTCCGGTCCACTGGTGATGTCTGTAAAAGTATATAATAAAATACCTTATAATATAAAAGCTGAAGAGAAACACAAAGTTTTCCTACGAAAACTTAAGGAATATCTCATAAAAAAGTGTTTTTACAGCCTAGAAGAGATTTTTGAGTAAAATAGGACCAATGTATATATTTTTGGGTTATAATTTATGTTATATTTCTGACATTTTACGGATTTAGTATTAAATTTATTGACATATGTATATTTTTTCTTTGACATGATTTTGTATAGACTTAATTAATTTTATTTTGTATAGACTCAAATATATTGTAGTGCCCTACCAGGGTTCCATGATGTACTTTACTAATAAATTATAAGATCTTCTGTAACCATGGAAACAATGAATAAATGAAATGAAATGAAATAAATTGTAATATCTTTAAATATCACGAGTATCAACATAAGCATATGTAATAAAATTGAACGTCTTTTGAGAGTTAAGAATCCGCAAGTTATTATCATAGATATGATAATTCTACAGGAATTATTACAAAACATGTTTAAGCGCTTCTTTTTTCATTTAAATGAGTATGTAACAGTGAAAAGCTGTTACGCTTCTGTTGTTACATAAAGAATAACTGCAATTCGAGGTAAAAACAAAGGTGCTCCACAGAGAAACACCAAAATTGCTATTCAAAATTTTCCGAGCGAGTTCCACTTCAAGTGAGGCTCATTTAAGCATAAAATTACATTGTCTCCCCGACATTGTCGGGTGGCAATGAACTGCACTTTGACATTAAATTGCTTAGGACGTAATAAATCCTTTTCATTGCCTTAATAAAGGATGACTAAGGAATTCGATAGGAGAGCCATCATTTTCCCTGCCTATCTTTCATAGGTCGTGATCGTTAATTAGGTCCTTTCAGATCAACATAATGATGGCTTTAAGACTATTCTTGAGGTTGTAACAAAATTTATAAAAATACATCTTGCGTCCTTTAAGTCAACCACCCATAATCATAATATATGGAAGCCTGCAAAAGCCCAACAACGAGATGTTTTCTTGGCAAAATTTTCAAATTGTTGCCTTCAATGGAAACACAAAAAGAAATGAACGTATAAATTAGACGTTAACAATTGCTAACAAGGTGAAAATACTATGTGAACGTTTCTTGAAACGTCTGTACAAATTACTTGGATATACCTATATAATATTCGGCCGTGCCTTTGTCAATCACAAGCGGTTAAATCTACATTTTGTGGTTGAAATAATAACCCTTGTTAACTTTAACAAAGAGTAGGGAGATATGTAAATTTGTGAAAGGATTCCAACAAAAAAAAATAAAGTTCATGCTGCGTGTAACAGGTGTGTTCCTGATTTCTAATATTTGGTAGCATTGGTTTCGTAATAACCGTCTTAAAGTTGGTAAACTTACTTTTAAAAGAACTTTTACCGTCGACTGCCTGACGCATAAATTTCATTTTTTTTTTCCAAAGGAAGCACGATATGTAGTTTTTGTGTACATTATAATTTTACTTAATAAGATGTCTCGTTGGAAATTAGTTGATCTATAATTTCGTCTCAGCTTCTTACTTGTATTTATTTTGTTGCTTTTTTTTATATTACAGGTCGGCAAACAAGCAAGCGGGTCACCTGATGGTAAGTGACCACCGCCGCCCATGGACAACTGCAACACCAGGGTGTGGCAGGTGCGTTGTCGGCCTTTCAAGGAGTTGGGGGAAGGAAATGGGGAGGGGAGGGGGAAGGATGGGCCTCCGGCTCTCTCACTCACCGATCGAAGCATAGAAGCGGTAAAGCTTCTACTCAGACGTCGATTTTCTGTGAGAGTGTGGTACTTCCCCGGACTAGCCGGCTCATGCATGCAATTCATTTTGCCGGTAACGTGGCTCTACCACGACTGCTATTATCTAGTCAGCAATATACCTATTATTATTTATCCTCTTCTTATTTTATTTTTCACTTGTAATAGCTATCTTTATTCGTTTCGTTTAATAAGTATCCAAAATGTATTCGCCCCACTGCTTAAATATTTTTGAAAATTGGAGGTTGGGGAAACGTGGTAAATAACAGCTCATATATGTGCTGTTTTTTACCCCGTTTCCCAACCTACATAATCCATGCAAATGCACATGCAAACCAGAATAATAGTCGATATATTTGCTCCAATCTTTTATTATCATTATAAAGAAATAATAACACAAAAGTGGCGAGTAGTCGGGGCTTCTGAAATGCGCGGCGTAGGCGCTACCGTCTGAATTTAGTGCGTTCGGCTGCATCTACGGAATTATGCATTATGGTGCTATTATTGGCGGTTCCATAACATAAAAGCACTAGAGGTAAAACTACCAAGCGATGCGAGCCACACACATGACATGGACTTTCATCATCATCATCATCATCAGGTCCTTTTTAGTCTCCACTACAGGAGCACGACCCTCTCTGTACTACTAGGGCCATACTTGGCCAGAGCAGCCAGAGGACTTGGCCTACACTCTCCACGCTGGCCAGACGGGTTGGAGAGGTGTCTTAGATGTTTATAAGCTTTGTTTAGCTTGTATTTCCTAAGTCGCCTTCTACGACATCCACGGGAAGACTTGGAGTGGTCCTATTCTACTCTGCCGGATACCACACGGCTAATGGACATTAAACAAAATGGACTTTAAACAAAATCTTTCACACCACTAGATTTAATGTAAAAGTGTTTAAAAATTGAAGTATTGCATTGCACATGTACCCATGTGCATGTAATCCTTTGTGTTCCATTGTATATGTGTGTGAAGCGATAAATAAATGAATTATGAACATAGAAGTCATAGATTAAAAAAAAATATATAGAAGTAGAGAGACGCAATTTTTTTTTTAAAGCTATGATTATGAATGTCTGTCATTATACCTACCATGAAGTTGCGTTTGCACCAAAATGTGCGAGGTAGCGGAACGGTGGGAGGATGAATAGCAAAGATGTGAAACGAGACGAGTGTTTCCACCAGAGGTTTGCGAGGCAGATAAGCGGGGCGATGCAAAGCGGTCTCTTTTTATCTGACTTCAATAAAAGGAGGAGGTAGGGATTGCAAAATCCGGATATTTTTCAAATCCGGATTTTAAGAATTTCGCTGCACTAAAATCCGGAAAATCCGAATTTTTCCAAGCTTTAGTTTTATTTGTATCATTTCTAGTTTAGCTTATTTAAAATTCACAATTCACTAACATTTACGATAAAGTTGAAAAGAACACAAAACAAAGTAAAATATTTAGTTATCACATGAAAAATCAGTCGAATTAGAGGTCTTAAAATAACCGCTGAACTACTATGTACTTACTTAAAATATAAAAGTTTCAAATAGGACCTTTATAGTCAGATTGTAAAATTCACGTTTTACATTGTTAATTAAATTCACATTATAAAATTTAAACAAAAATCACGTTTTGTAAGTCAAATTCATAATGCGATATTCGCAACATGTAAAGTACAATAAAAATTTTAAGTTTATAGTATTGATATTTTTAAACGAAAAACCTTGTATTTTAAATATTGATACACTACGTATATACACAATGAAAAATTAAAATAAATAGCAATCTACCTAACCGTAAATAACAATTAAGATTTTAATTTTTTCATGAAGCGGTATTTTCAAAACATATGTAAAAGCGTTGTGTTTCGTCATTTATACCGTGGTCTTAATTTACTGCAGAATATTTCAACCGTGGAAATGGCTCTTTCTGATTCCAGACTAATCGGCGGAACGGCTATCTAGCAACGTCTTTAACCCATTTTTAAATTTCTCCACAACCTTTTTCAAAAAGTGCCATTTCCACATGTATTAATGCAGGTAAATCAGCCCTGCTGCCTGAAGGCTCGACGGCTGCTGCTGTAGACTAGGGCACTTCTAGTTTCGACAATAGAATGTTGGCGATCAAGTTGTTCCTTAAAGCTAAGTAAGAGTAGGTTAAGGTCAGATTTGCACACGGTTTCCGAACTAGAGTCTAAGGGGTTTGGTGACGATACCGCGGCCTGTTAGATTAATATCGATTAATGCTTTTTGTACACTTGAATTCAGCTTTGAGATACGTTCCACCATTGTAGCTAGACTATACCATCGCGTTTTACAGTCCAAAACAAGGCCTAAATCTTTGCCGAATTCTGCTAGCACATATTTCTGAAGCATGTCATTCATAGCCAGTGAATTTTTAAATGTCTTCACAAACGCCCGGACTTTCTTCATAATGTTTTGATAATAATCGTTTAACTGTCCACGTAGTCTAGTGTTTTCAATCAAAAATCCCTTAAGTCAAAGCATAAATTTTTTTGCGAATTTGTGTGCTGGTTGAAAATCGTCAATAAAAACAATAAAAAAGATGGTGCTTAATCAAAAACTATCAATTAAGATGATGAGCTGTACTTAAAACAAAAATTCGAAAAAACCGGATTTTGATACTGAAATTCGGATTTATAAAAAGTTTGAAAATCCGGATTTTTCAGTGTTTTTCGGATTTCGAAGTATCCGGATTGCAATCTCTAGGAAGAGGTTTTCAATTCGGTTGGTTTTTTAAATGTTTTTACCACATAATTCCGTCATGCTTTCGAATTGGTCCCTAATAAATTTTATCACAATCGGTTCAGTAGTTTCATTGAAGTTCGGTTGTTTATATGAAAGATTATTAGATTTCTTCATCGAAAATTGTTAAATTAAACGGTGTTAAAACTTAAAATAAAATCGTTTAAGCAAAATTGCAAAAAAACACTTACAAAAAATATTGCATGGCTTCCAACATAGTTGATTTTCAAATTCATTGTAAAATGAGTTGAATACCCACTTGTAAATTCGGGTAGTTGTGTTAGGTGACGTAAGCCTTAAACGTAGGTATAAGGGGAATGGGCTATGGTGGAGAATTTCGGCGCCGAGGCACAGCGGTGACACTCCCTGTACGTGTGACTTCGAGTTTCTGTGACTTTGAATCGCAACGTGTAAACGCTAAGGTTGACACCACGGAACAAGAAAAAAGAGGACGTAGGATTAATGACTTAATATTTTTAAAGTAAAATGAATATTAGTAATGAAATTATTTTTTTCTATGTAGTGTAGCAAATGATTGAGACTATTAATAGGGTCCCGTTTTTACCCTTTAGATACGGAACCCTAAAAACAGTATAAATAGTAGTAAGACAACATCAGTTGGTACTATCTTAGGTATTCGGTACTAATGCTACTGAATTCTTTAGTAATTTATGTTACGCGCCAAACATCTCCGATAAGGTGCTAGTAAGTAACTAGTTGAAAATCCTGATGACATCTTACATTACGACGAGATAATCTGTTAAAGTGATAATATGAGTAATTACCTACTTAGGCTACTTAGAAGTAGGCAGCATAATAATGTAAAACGACAAAGTGATTTAGGTGTTTACTACGTGTAAAACGGACGGTACCACCTACCCCGTATCTATTACTAGGTCATCATCATTTTCGAGTAGGTGTCACGGTCAATCGACCATGCACACCTTGGTGTCAGAGTTCTTCGGAACCGCCTCTCGGCCTCCGACGTGGTTCCTTTTAACGAATACCAGATGGCAGCCGGGACCAACGGCTTAACGTGCCTTCCGAAGCACGGAAACATCTTTATTATCAGACAATCAGGTGACTGCAATACCCTAACCAACTGAAAACAAATAAACAAAGTACGCTTCCCATGGGAATCGAACCCACGACCCCCGGGTCTACAGGCAACCGCCGTAACCACTGGACCACGGAGGCAGTTTGCCTACTAGGTAATAGAAAATAAATATTAACTAGGTAGGTTCTTACTTTTCAGGTTCGCTAGGCAATGAGAAGAAGCTTTTATCATTATTTTGTTTTTGATTATTGCCACAGCCATATACACAACAATAAATCTTAGCAGCGGACATGATTATTGTTTAAAACGCGTAGTACTCAAATCACGCTTTCTTTACTCACTTGCGTGCTGCAAGCTGCAAGACGCGCGCGAGACGCAAACAACAAACACTTCTAGCCCTCGAATAATCCACTTAGTGCTGGCTCGTTCACCGCCCCGCGCGCCTCTCGATGCCCCCGCGCACATCCAGACACCCACACATAGCCGCAAGCGCTTTTACGTGCACACATGCTTGAGTGTCGTTTCTTTTCGTGTAGCGTATAATATATTCTTTGGCCGAGGTTAGAACATGCAGTAGCTCAGTTGGCAGCAACTTTAATGGATTTTGTTTTATTCTGTTTACTCAGTTATTTTGAACAGATAAAGGAAAAACGGAAAAGGTTTCGTACCAGGATGTGAAAAGACTGGCAGAGAATAGACTAAGATGGAGGGAGCTCCACCGACAAGAGCGTTGCTCTTAAATTTTGATGATTTCGACTTTCGTTCTGCTTTATGAATGGCTCTGGGTCCGATTTCTAGTGAGACCTTTTACTTTCCTTTGGATACCTCCAGAACCATTGACAAATATGTGTTATATTTGTCAATGGTTCTGTGTTGTCCAACTGTTGTTGTTGTTGTATCCAAGTGTTGTCAGCCGGCTGAATCATAAGACAGCATGAATTAAAGTCTAAATAGCGGACCGGGACTCCGGGTATTTATATTTATTTATTAAAAAAACCCGGCCAAGTTCGAGACGGACTCGCGCTCGAAGGGTTCCGCACCGTAAATATCACGTTTGTGGTTTGGAAGGAATAAATATAATATATTTAATTCAATTTGATTAATTATTTTTAAAGTGAAAATACAACGAAATGTTCTGTAAATATTTCAAGCGTGTACCTGTTGGCGTTATCATTATCGAGCAAAAAAATCGCGATTTTTGTATGGGAGCCCGCTTAAATATTTATTTAATCCGGTTTTTTAGTATTGATGTCATAACGGCAACAGAAATACATCATCTATAAAAATTTCAATTGTCTAACTATTTCAGTTCATGAGATACAGCCTGGTGACACATGAAGAGACAGACAGATGGAGAACGTAGTCATATTAATAATGTCTCGTTTTTACCGTTTGGGTACGGAGCCCCAAAAAGAGTCTATGATTTTCGTTCGGTAAAGTCGTATTTCTTTGCCATATACTGCGACGAAACTGATTGTAGTAGCAGGTCTACTATACTCAGATTCCATATCGTATTGGATTGTCCACAATAAACATTATTTGTTCATTTCATTACCGTCATTTATGAGCTCCGATATTATTATCGATAAAATAGGGCTGGGGTTTCTAATCAATTCAAGTGAGACATAGGAAGGAAGATTAAAGTGATTTAGTGTTATTTGCGATACTAACAAAGGAAATATATGGATGCTAATTATTGGTGATATGTACGGATGTTTTCCATGATTGAAGGTTGTATTGCTTGCTTTTCGTGTGTATATAAAAAAATATGTTTCAATATTTTTTCTATGGTAAAGATTAAGCGCGTCTAAGTTTATCAATGGGACCTCGTGACGTCAGACTGTGCTACACTTTTTAGCAAACTGTTCTTATTATTATTTTGTCAATCGACAAAATATATTTGTGTCTAATATTTTTTACCCGACTACGGCGAAGCACAAAGGAGGGTTATGATTTTGACCGGTTTGTTCGCTCATATCGTATAAACTATTTTTCTGATTTTTTGATTATCTAACTGACGGACAACGTATATACACTTATAATTATACTTCCAAACAGACTATCAAGGATCCACGTTATCTGTGCCGGGGGCCAAAGGCTTTAATAATAAAAATGCATTAGAAATGATGAGCTTTACCTTCTTATTGCATTGTAGATATTTTAGCAGTTCGAATTTATTTATTCTGTAAGTATTAAGGCAAAGTAGGTACGAACGTCATATACCTAAAAACAACTGGTTTTTGTAATCAACGCCAAGTTAATCGAGGATATTAACTCCACGCGATTCCAACCGCACTCGTAAAATATGTAAATGCTGTTGATTGCTGGTCATTGTGGGGTATTGCGTAAAGCGGCAGCCTCGCTGGGCTTCTACTGCGGTAGTAAGCGGATTGAGACCAGTGGTTCTCAATATACAGCGTGTAAATTTACCACCGACGATCCCTGGAAAGGGATGACCCAGCACGTCAATTTGAACAACTTCCTATCGATCAATGACGTCAATTGACTAGCTCCGTGGCGCAGCGGTCAACACGCCTGCCTGCGACACGGAGTGACCGGGTTCGATCCCCGGCCAGGTCAAGATGGTAAATGATCTTTTTCAGATTGGCCTGGGTCTTGGATGTTTATCTTTATATGTATTTGTTATAAAATATAGTATCGTTGAGTTAGTATCCCATAACACAAGTCTTGAACTTACTTTGAGGCTAGCTCAATCTGTGTGATTTGTCCGTATATATTTATTTGTGTGCAAATAATAATTAATTAATTAATTTCAAAAATCTCTTTATTTCGGTGTTATTAATTTCAATAATATGACATTATTTTTGAAGTAGCCGTGTGGTATCCGGCAGAGTAGAATAGGACCACTCCAAGTCTTCCCGTGGATGTCGTAGAAGGCGACTTAGGAAATACAAGCTAAACAAAGCTTATAAACATCTAAGACACCTCTCCAACCCGTCTGGCCAGCGTGGAGAGTGTAGGCCAAGTCCTCTGGCTGCTCTGGCCAAGTATGGCTCCGGTAGTACAGAGAGGGTCGTGCTCCTGTAGTGAAGACTAAAAAGGACCTGGTGATGATGATGATGATGATTTTTGAATTCAATTTAAACATGACATTAAAATAAACCAATGTATACTCAGTCCACATACCCAGGTTCTAAGGTTTTCAAAAATTGTGAGTTGACGTCTTTTCGAGAAAATGCGCTGTGCAGTTCGTTGCCGCTTCTTCTGCACTCCGCTTTGGAGGCGGCATTAAACTTAGCCATAAGTAAATTATTGACGTCAACAATTGTTGACAAGTGAAATATGACAATTAATGAGTGTTCAAAGAAACCTATGTTAAATAAACGTTTTTAATTTGAATTTGAATTAAACCACAACGGGTTGCACTCCGGGCGTGCCGGCAGAAACGAAAACTCCGCGCAGTAGAGGGGGGATATTACTTCCGCTCCTACGCCACGCTGACGGTCCCAGGTCACGAGTCCGTCTTACCATTTTCGAACAGGTCGTGTCCAGACGCGAGTTAAACTTTTTTTAACCATCCCAAAAAGTGACGCCAAAGAAGTTTTCACTTTAAAAAAATCGACGTTTTCATATTAATTGTGCGAAAAAGTGATTTTCTACATAATAACGTCTTATAAATCAATGAACGACGGCTGCAAGCACGGAAAAGAGGCACTAATCAGCCTAAGCGTTCTTGTGACGCATCTATCTCTCTTCCACCGTTATCACGTAAAATTATCGTCCGTAAACCGACTTTACAGACAGCCGATTTTCGATTTTGATGGGTTGAGTTACCCCTTCAAGGGAATGCCAGTGGTGAATTTACACGCTGTATACTGTAATAATAATATACCATCAGTAATAATAATATAACATCAGTAATAATAATATAACATCAGTAATAATAACATAACATCTAAAAATATGCTGCCACGGGTCTTAAATAAACTCAGACGGACCACGATTGCCGCTCACATATTTGTTTTTTATCATATTATCTCTTCGCAACTCGATCAGAAGATCGAGTTGCGAAGAGATGCGAATTTTCCCTATAACATTTAACCATATCACCGACTGGTCAACAATTCTTTGTTGACCCGTCGGTGATATGGTTGGCGATTTTGTTATGGGCTATGTCATTATGTTGAAGTCTTTATTGTCAGCGGTTTACTCGGTTACTTCCAATTTTAAGTCCATAATACATTGGTTAATGTGCGATGAATGTACATCATCTGCTTTTACCAAACCAAACAATAGGTACTGTCATCAAGTGTAGCGAACATGCCACCGACACGATTCTTGATGACTTTGGAATGTAGAGTATTAAATAACCATCAAAGAAAAAAAATTGGTTGTCTGTAAAGTCGGTTTACGGACGATAATTTTACGTGACAAGGGTGGAAGAGAGAGAGAGAGATGCGTCACAAGCTCGTGCTTATCTGTCACTTGTTCCGTGCTCATGCTTCCACACGGAACGTTGCACTTTTTCGTGCGTGCAGCCGACGTTATCGATTCATAAGACATTATCACGACAAAAAAAAGATCCAAAAGAATTGATCGTTTATATATATCGTACATTACGTAAAAGAACCGAAAGTTTGAGATTATTTGACCTAAAATGTCGTATTTTATTTCCCAGAGACAAGATTTATATGCGCCAATGCAATTACACTAGTTGTGCACTTGTGCATGCTCCGATACGATATCTTTCCGCGTTCATTGTTAAATTTGTTCTGTAAGCTGCAACTGATATTATTAAATTGCAAATTATGCTGCACCCCCCAAATCCCCAAGTTCAGTTTATTTTTTGAGGAAGTCTTATTTTTTATTGATCTAAAACAGCTAATAGCTATAACAAATCTATAAATAATACATGTCAAGTAATTTAATAAATGTATATAAATAAAAATGCACTAACCGGCTTCATTGTCATTCGTATAAGAGCAACAATTGCTAAGTTTCATAAATTGATATTTTGAAACCTTTTTGAACCTTATTCTTTTTTTAACTATCGCGCTTTAAACACATAATTATGTATATAAACGGGACTTAGCTAAAAAAAGAATATCGCAAACCGTTACGGGCCGGAAATTGCTAATAACAAATAATAAAAAGGTTCGTGCTAAGTCCCGTTTATATACATAACTTTCTGAACCTGCTCAAATTATGGCAAGAAGACAAACAAGAGGTGACCTCTCCCAGGTTTTCTGCACTACGGTGTGCGGTCGGGCTCTCGGTGACGAGCGGCGATTGATCGATGATTACATCTTTATCCCGAATGTCCCGGACCTATGCACCCACCGCGCGGGACGCAGTGAACTCTCAGGTATGAAGTCTGTTAGATCTTGATACTTACCAATATAAACATTATTTTAAATAAAATTTATAAACACACTTAGAATACAAAGATTTAACAAATTATTTATAACTATGTTCAGACAGACCGCAAAACCGATGGCCAAATGGGATCATTATTTTCTTGAATGGTAGCCAGCGATATTGCAAGAAGATGCTAAATGCTACCAGGTTATTTCAGAAACACTTAGATAAGGTACGTTCCAGCTGTGAATTTATGCAGTTTAAATGATGCGTTTGGGCAAAAACACGGGAGTTACCCGATTATTTTGGATACAACTAGAGAAGATGGCCGTGGTCTTTTGCACTTGAAATAACTTTCGCTCAGTACATGCTTGGTGACGAGTAATTACTTATTTTAGATGTTCCGATGTTTTATATCCTCGGAACGCAATGAAATCACAATAACAGTAATATTGTCGTCTTCTTGTTATTTATGACAGTCCTTACAATTTAATTGACAAATATTATCTTAATAAATAAACTTAACTTACAATAAAATAACCTATCTAAAACCTGTCGTCCCTTCAGTTGCTCACCCATGGGCATCGTGCCCAAAAGGCTGGCAGCATTGCCTAATTGAATGGTAATCCATATACTATATGCTATGCCATACGATCACGATGCAGAAAGGAACATTACATTGGCATTTTCCAATTTATTTATTTATTAATAGCTTTAATTTATTTCAAGATACCTTGGCATCAATTTATAATGGAATGATTTGATTTATTTTCCTGATTTAAAACATTTTAAGTGAATAATTTGATGACGATAGGAAAACCACAGAAAGCAAATGAATTATTTATATTATATTGTTTATATTTCTCACCGCCAAATGATCAAGACTGTTAAGTCACAAGCCAACGATATTTTAGTTCTACCTGTGTCATTCACCGTGTCGTTACAGGTTGCATCGCTGTACAAAAAATCCTTTCAAATGTAAATCAGCACAAACCGACAAAGCAAATTGTCACAAATAAACACTGATACATTTCAGTTTTTTGTGAAAGTGTATAAAAACTGTTCGCATCGCTAAAGGGTCAGACTGAACCAATCAATCTAAGATAAAGGTTTATTTTTAGGTTTTTTGTTGCCTTTCCTTTTAATCTTCTTTACTTTGTTACGTTGGCTTTTGATTGTTATCCGTGAGACTTTGACCAAATACAAATGTTGCCTTTTTAATTTGAAATAGTGTAGTGATCTATTTCAATCAAAGCGAACAACTTGAGCTACCTAACCAGTTTTTGTAGTACGTCGTACCGTAGCAATATCTCTCGTCATTATTTTTATTCTTTCTTCTGAATGTTTTTTCATCTCAAACAAAGATACCAAGTCAGAGAAAATGTCTTAGTAGAATTAATTAATTTAACGTGTTTCGACTTTCGAGTGTACCTAATTTTGGAAACCTATGTTTAATAATAGGAAATAATTGTGAAAAACTGTACGAATTTTTAAAATATTTAATTAAATGCGGCCCTGAACATTATTGAAATTTAAAACAGTAATTGCTTTGACTAGACCCGTAAATTCCACAGTAAATTAAAATAAGTAGGTATTCAAACCTTTATATGTACTTATGGTAGGTATTTTATCTATACAGTATCTTTATAAGCTTTGAATAGGCCCCGAAACGACTAGATCAATTTCAAAAAATCTTCATCGTTAGATTCTAACATTATCCCTGATAAATATAGGTTATCGAATTAAAACCTATATCTATCTACCCGTGTGCAGTCGAGGCGAGCGGCTAGTGGTAACTAAAATATAACTAAAGGTGGTGTGACAAGGCTCGGCGAATAATCAAAAAGATACGATTATTCAAATCCCAAATTCATGGATTCACCCAGGCGATCCTTATTCAAAGAACAAAAAGGAAGATTTGAATACGTTAGTCCAAATATTGATTTAACCCTATCAGCGACGGAAGCAGGTGCCCGGCGCACGCGCCTTCCACTCACAATCAATGAGCGTTTCCTAACTATGAAATTAAATGATAATCACGTCTTTTTTTCATATTTATATAAAGAGTTTAATAAGTACATTTGGAAGGTAAAGAAGGAATCGTCAACCATTTAGCGGAAGACCAAAATTCAAACACTCTAAATTACTTTTACTAGTATCAGTATGCGTGTTCCATACACACATTTGTGTCGTGTTCTCCTCGAGTTTATTTAAAATATCACACTCGGAGGCAACAACAAATTATTTTAGGATATGAATCTTATTATACAGAAATCTTTAAAAATTTAAATAAATGGTTTTAAAAGAAGGAAGCTCTATTATTAACAGGAAAGTCTTTCTTAAAAGTGATGCTAAAATAACCATGATAGTTAAACTAATACAATACATACAACCAAGCTGAGGTAACAAGTAAGTTGTGGTCAGAGATGTCATCTTTAACTAATTAGATGGTGGTTACGGGTATCATCGGGTAAGCCTGGCTTCCCGTGTTGCTACTTGCTTTGAAAAGTAAATAGCAACTGCTTCAAGCAAAGCAAGTGCTTTCTTGCAATTATTGACTTAATTCCCTTTCAAAACCTAAAAAGTCCTTTTTTAACCCAGCTTTAATATGCTTCTGATGGGCAGCACAGCAGCATATGTAGCACAAGAAGCCAAAGAAAGTGAGATCTCCAATCAAAAATAGAAGCCCATTTTTGAACAAAGGCATCTCCCAAGGGTTTTTATTCTCATGGGAGGGTATTGCTATACTCACCACGCATGATAGGCGGATTGGAGATCTCACTTTCTTTGGCTTCTTGTGCTACATATGCTGCTGTGCTGCCCATCAGAAGCATATTAAAGCTGGGTTAGAAAAGGACTTTTTAGGTTTGGAAAGGGAATTAAGTCAATAATTGCAAGAAAGCACTTGCTTTGCTTGAAGCAGTTGCTATTTACTTTTCCTGCCTCAACTTCATTATCTGATGATAATGAAGTTGAGGCAGGAAAATACTAACATGCATGTTAAGGAGAAATTATTTTTTCCCAGGCTACGACAAGTTCCATATAACTGTCATTAAAGCTAAGTGATGATCGCACTACAGAAACATCTCAATAAAATAGTATTATCATGTCAAAAGTTGGTGACTCCTGGCCTAGCCCTGCCATTAGTCATTTTAACGGTTTGCCGGCACCCAGAGAGGGTTGTGCGTCATGCTCCGCGCCGATGATACGGATAGATACGGCCCTAGTGGCCCTTTTAAGGCAGATGTGTAAGGGTATAATTGGAGCGTATCAAAACATGGATGTGATGAATCTACGCCAGATTAGGTAGTGCGTATCGCGTTTGTACGGATTAGTAAGTAATTTAATTCATTTGCACCGGTTAAAAAGGACCTTGATCTGTAACATACTACCAGTACAACGTACAACGTACTATATGCGGTTTTCAGGAGACACTAGGATTAGATTAAGGTAGATAGTGCTTATTTTTTAATACCTATACGAGACTTTCTGATTAGGATAATGCGAAAAAGAAGAAATAGAAAATGATATTATCAAATAAGTACTTTTAATAACATTTTTGCAGACAAAAAGGCTATTACCTGGCTTAATACATAGGTTACCTTTCTTTCTGGAAAAAAGTACTGCTCCCGCGGGGTCGACATTAAGGTGAGCGGAGCCATGGGCGCCAGCTAGTAGAGCTAGATACCTACTGTTTATATCCAATATTAAAGATTTATTTGTTTAAGCACCCCTGCTGAGCCAATAAAAATAAAATTAATTAGTGGATATTTAATTAATCTCAAAGCAGACTTTCTTATACCTACATCTCTGACCTAAGCTATAAATTCGATAAATAATAAATTAATATCACCAAATTTATGTTCTTACTAGTTGTTATATAAATCACAATAAAATAATCCAGATTAATATTTTAATCTCTTTTAACTTTTCCGTGCTTAATTAAGATTAGCTTAGAACCATAAATTTCATCCTTATTTAAAAATCAAACAGATCATAAATTAGTATCTAAATTAGTTATTATGAATAATTAAAAATATTTCAATTTATGACAGGTGACACAAGAAAGTTTATTTATGATAAAAAAATAGTCTGGTCACTTTCATAAACATTTCCTACGTACTTGTACTGGTGAAGTGGGTTTTTTTTATATCGAGTCTTCTTATTAGTACTCCCGAACGAGGAGTACTCCCGAATCCGATTTCTTCTTTGAAACCACTTAATTACAAATTTGGTAGGATTCTTCTTAAGTAAGATACCAAAGCAAATCACATCCCTTTACCAAAACCACTATTACTGTCTACTACTACCACAAATAATATTGCACATAGGTATAAAAACACCCTTACCCAAGTTTTAAAACCACCCTATTTGCAAATCCCAATCATTCCCAGCTAATCTTAAAAAATAGGGCACTTTGTCAACTGAAGCTTTGCATATGGATCATATGAGCCGAAGGCGACTGATGACTGCTGAGCATACATCAATTTGCCCTAATATGTGCATTATCGTGCGACGTGAATATTTTCCGAATAAACGTTAACTTTTCTCTGATGTCTGCATAAAGCATTATTTTCTTCATTTTAGGTTTATCGTCTTGAATTTAAAACTAGGCAAGCATCTAAGGTGATATATTTATATTGCATATAGGTATTTAAAATAATATATCTATATCTCCTATGTAGTAAGGACAAGGCCAGATTTTCTTCCGTTCCTTTAAACTTATTGATTTGCCGGCCAGACTATAGGCAGAGCTTGTTACCGGTACCAAATTCCCATTATAAGTACCGGTAAGTACCGGTATTACTATTCTGTTAAAATTTTAACGGTAATATGAGGTACCGGTAATCTAGTATTTAACGGTAATAATATTGTTAACAGTTAACGGTAATTTTACCGCTACTTGTTACCGGTACCAAATTCACATTATAAGTACCGGTAAGTACCGGTACCTCTATTCTGTCAAATTTTAGCGGTATTAAAATTGCGTTAATTTTACCGGTACCTACGCATTGTTGCCGTCTACCGCATGGGACTCGCTCGACTGTAAAAGTGCCGCCCTATTGTGGGCCCCCGCCTCACGCCGCACATGCACAACACGGCAACGACACACATTAACGAAATGATAATTCCCAATACGAGTACCGGTACTAAGTACCGGTACTGTTTACCGGTATTTGGTACAGGTACTTCTTTCAATTACCGGTACCGTCGTTTTATTGAGGTACCGGTACCAATCCAATTACCGGTACCGTTGTATTATAGAGGTACCGGTACTTGATTTTTACCGTTACCAAATGTACCGGTACCAAACCAATTACCGGTACTGTCGTTTCATAGAGGTACCGGTAATGGATTTTTACCGGTATTCCAACCCCTGACTATAGGTACAACTACGAGCATGAATACTTTTTCATACCGAGATCATTTACAATCGCATTACCCATTTACATAATAACCACCTACATATGTATTAACAACGGGTCACTAGCGTGCTATTTTGTCAGAATTGCCAACTATAAATAAATAAATAAATAAATATACGGACAAATCACACAGATTGAGTTAGCCCCAAAGTAAGTTCTAGACTTGTGTTATGGGATACTAACTCAACGATACTATATTTTATGACAAATACATATATATATACACATCCAAGACCCAGGTCAAACTGAAAAAGATTATTTTCCATCTTGACCTGGCCGGGGATCGAACGCGGTCACTCCGTGTCGCAGGCTGGCGTGTTGGTTGACCGCTGCGCCACGGAGCTAGTCAACTATAGTTTCGGACTCGGCAGGAGCCCAATTTCAATGTTATAGATATTTTCTGTTAATTAATAACCTTGAAAACTTTCCACGAAAGAGAAATTTGTTGACAAGTACCCAGACAAAAAAAAAATGTACAAAGAAAACTTAGAAAATATAATAGTTTATCATCTAGTATAATTTATACCAAATAATATTATTCCAAATTATTATTAAATAATTTAAAATGATGTCATTTTATTTTATGAGCAAATCTATCGCCATCCTTCATTTTATTCTTTTACTCTTAAATCAGATCAAATTCAGTAATCTATATCTTTACTTCGGTTTATATATTACATAAAGTATTTCTGGTATCTATCACATTTCATTAATTTGATAAATTTACAGAATGGTTTATTATCGTCAAAATTGGCCACAGTTGGCGGTTATCAACAATTTTCTTAACGCTACCGAAGTGCTTGTTACAGATTTAGATTTTTATAGACTGCAAAAAACTAAGGAAAAAATAAATAATAAGAGGGGAGGCCCCTCCCATAAAAATTCACGGAACAGCTGATTAAATTTCTATGGGAAGTTAACATTTCTTTTTCAAATTTTTTAGTCATGTATATTCTATTAGAGATTCTGATGCGATAGGTATAATTTTCCTTATAAACTTTTTGTTTGTCGTTTTCCTAGTATTAGTACTTCCGTTATACACACATATTCCATTTTAAAAATATGTTCTGCCGTGTAACACAGCAAATATGTTATTTTTTTACTGCTTTTTGTTTTTAAAAATTATGCACCATCTATATTTGGAAGAGATGGTTTACATTGTGCTGCTATCTCTTAACGAACACTTTAACCACGAACGCAGCAAAGTAATATCCCTGACTGCTTTGATCTTGGTGATAGTTCCCATTGTAATTGTTAGATGGCGTTAAACCGAGTTATGCATATTGTGCTGCCATCTATTGTCGTAACTTTAAACACATTAGTAACTTATCAGCAGGTACCAAACGAGTGTGTTCCCTCGATTAAATTCACAGAATAATTGATAGAGAGCGTAAAAATATTTCCATGTCCTACCTACTACTTGGAATCTTTTAGATAAAAACTTCTTCGACTAAAATTACAGAGCAGAATTTGATATCATATAAATAGGGCTACATACGAAGTATACACTTCCAAATTAAAGTATTTTTCCAATCGGTTCATAAATAAATAGAACGAAAAAAAACATACTATAGACCCTCCTCCTTTTTTCAAGTCCATTAAAATGGACTTCGTTTAGACTGATGTCATGGGTTAGAAATTTGATGTATCCGCAATTCTATATTCGACTTTACTTTGGACATAAAATATTTTTTGAGATCCCAGTAAGTTATTTGCTTCCTTTTGTACCATAAGTTTTTCAATATAATTGTTTCATAATGTATCTTCAAGAATATGTCGATCGTTAAAGCAGTGTTAATGGTGCACTGCAGGTACCATCTTTCTGTAGTTCCATTCTGTGATCCTAACGTAGGTACATTTGTATTGATATTATTACAAGCTTTTATTTAGTTTCACCTGTCCCGATATTTGTCTGCAATCAAGGGGGACGCCGCAATACGTAAGATACGATTGGAGATATCTCCATTTTATTAGGCGCTTAAAAGGAAAAACTAAGCTCGAGAGAATTGAAAAATAGGTCTTTGTAAAATCTATTACCGTCGCGCCGTGCCCAAAAAACCCCCGCAGAGTATCTCTATCGCGACAACTGCAGCTCAGACTGAAAATAACTATGAAAAGTACAAAAAATTAACGATTCATAGTCCCCTGATTTTTCTACAAAGTTCACTTAGCACGAACCTTTTTATTATTTGTTTCCGTTGACGTTTCAATGGAGTTACATCCATCGTGGTCGCAGCGAGACGTCAACGGAAGTGTTGCCAGCCTAAGCCGTGTGGTACCCGGCAGAGTAGAATAGGACCACTCCAAGTCTTCCTGTGGATGTCGTAGAAGGCGACTTAGGAAATACAAGCTAAACAAAGCTTATAAACTTCTGAGAGACCTCTCCAACCCGTCTGGCCAGCGTGGAGAGTGTAGGCCAAGTCCTCTGGCTGCTCTGGCCAAGTATGGCTCTAGTAGTACAGAGAGGGTCGTGCTCCTGTAGTGGAGACTAAAAAGACCTGATGATGATGATGATGATGATGCATGTTGCCAGCGCTGGTACTTAAAACACGTGACTCTGAAATAATCCGTAGAGGCACGGATCAACAAGATACATTTTATTGACTACATGCAATATTTTTTAAACTAAAGATTTATTATGTTTTCATATCGATTGTTTTCTGAAATGCTCATTACATGGTGGCAGTACTCAAAAATCGGAGGAAAACTACGAAGTTGGACGGCCAGCAGCAAGGGAACGCGACCAGTCGCAGCAAAGTGTCGCGCGACCGATCGCGGCATTTCATACAAAATGCATGACACTCGCCGCTGCCGTCCAACTTCAAAGTTTACCTTTGTCGGAAATGATGGCTCAGGTTTGTCATCAATCAAGTGTTTCATAAAACCCTCATTCATTTCACAGTTGTGAGAATAAGAGCAAGTATTCTGAATAACCAAGTATTCTGAATAATTAGTCTCGATTCTATTATGAAATTTGAAACATTATTCCTATTACAACTTGGAAAACTAATCTGTACCTCTTTTTTTTTTTAAACATTTAAATATGTTTTTGCTCTACATTTGCTCTACCTCATACGTCGATATTAAATACTAAAAACATCTTTAAGCTATTTATATCTTACTATCAAAGTAAAGTAGAATTAAACATTACCCTTTTAAACTTATATCTATATTTAAAAATAATCTTTATTGAAACTGCACTCAGGCTTCAATGCCCTCGGGGCTCGCTTCCAATCAGAATCTGCGGGACGATTTCCACTGCCTTAGAATTCTGTTTAAACCGTGATCTGCAGATCTAGTGTAGGTCGATTAAACGATGTCTTGAATACCTAATAGGAGCGCAGAACGAGTAGGGATCTCTCAATTCACTCGGTGGCGCATAAATTAACGGTGCGGGCACACACCCGCCGCAATTCCGCAAAAACTCCAATCGTAGGGGAAAGTTTGGCTATTAAGCCGTGAGGCGTGGCGTGGCCAGGTCTGCTCGTGACAGTTAGTGCCGCCACTTGTTATAATCCGTTAAACTTTCGACCCTCGTCAAGGTACCTACGAAATTCATGAAAACGATTCTTTTCCTAAGCATATATTTTATCGGTCCCTTACCTTAGAAGGTAAAAAGGATCCATTACCTACTTAGAATCATTTGGTTGTTCATTTGTATGTTTGCTTATTTTCTGAGGCATGAGTATCAAGCTAAAATAAACATTGAATCACATATTTGAGGCTGCAGTCGCTTAAAGCTCTAAAATCAAACTTCTAATACATAACAACAACAGGCGAGCCCTGGATGCTAAATGTGTGATTATTCGTGCGTCGTGGGGCCCATTGGACTTTAAAGATTAGTTTGTAGAAAGAAAAATAAGATTATATTATATTTTTAATTTCACCGGTCTGGAGAGCAGCTAGGGGTTTCAAAAATTTAAAACGAAATAAATGTCACATGAAAATACTCGAGCAAGTCTAATTAATGCAAATTGGCTTTATAACATGGCAAATAGTGTGTAAATCAATAATCTGACGATTAGACCATGACGTCACGGGGGAAGGTAACAGAAGTGCAGATAAAATGGTCGAAAAAAATCTCCAGTGTATCCACGTGCATGGTTGGCATTTTTTTACTTGGAATAACTGGAAACACCTTATCTGACAATATATGAATTTTCGATCAGGTTACGTGTTCTTACACGAGTTTAACATTTTTTATTTATCCCAAAAAGTGCACAACGCCGCTAAAGAAGTTTTCACTTCAAAAACAACGGGTTGTACCCCAGGAGTACAGGCAGAAGTGAAAACTCCGCGCGGTAAAAAGAGAGGGGGATATTACTTTCTGTCTTACGCTGCACCAACGTTCTCAAGTCACATGTCGTCTTACGAATTTTCGATCAGGTCACGTGTCCTGACGCGACTTTAACATTTTTTACCCATCCCAAAAAGTGCACAACGCCGCTATAGAAGTTTTTATTTCAAAAATAACCAATACAAGTATCATAAATATTAAAGTCAAATAAATAAATAAAATAAATATATACGGACAAATCACACAGATTGAGCTAGCCCCAAAGTAAGTTCGAGACTTGTATTATGGGATACTAACTCAACGATACTATATTTTATTACAAATACATACAATATAGATATACATACAATACAGATAAACATCCAAGACCCAGGTCAATCTGGAAAAGATCATTTTCCATCTTGACCTGGCCGGGGATCGAACTCGGGCACTCTCGTGTCGCAGGCTGGCGTGTTGACCGCTGCGCCACGGAGCTGTCAAAATATTATGATACTTGTGTCCGAGGTATCCCTCATATGATATCTGACGCGTTTGAGTAAATCCCAAAATCCCCACTTGGAATTCTCCCCTACTATAATCAATAAGAGTCAACCTCCGTGGTCAACCACGGAGTAAGGTGGAGTCAACGCAGTCAACAGATAAGACGGCCGTCAATCAAAGCCTATATATAGGATACGTCAATGGAAAATAAGATCTTTAACAGAAGTAAACAAAAGTGTAATGCAAATGTAAAGAAAAACATCTGAAAATCATTAATTTACAGTTTATTGTATGATTGTTTGTTTTTCTTGTATGTAAATGGCCAACAGTGGTATCTGATTTTTCAAGCTGCCTAAATGCATCTGCTTAAGAACTGCCATCAATTATGACAGCCGGGAACAACAGCTTAACGTGCCTTTCGAAGCACGGAGGAGCTTGAGATCTTTTTACGGCATTTGCGGTCCCCCATCACAGTGGGGACTACGCCCAAGGTTGCTTAACAAGCGTAGCCGCTTTTAATGCTTACGATCACTGGGCTATCGGGCTCCTCATTAATTGTATGATATTAAGTTATATCACAATTTTTATCTCCGGACTCGTACTTTATAGTTCTTTTTAATTCTGCCTTTTCGGCTCCCGAAAGCTTTGACATCACGACATGTGACCGGCGCAAAAGCCGTCGTGTGTACTCGTAATAACGTAAGCGCATACTACGCTCATCCTAATAGAATTAATTTGCATCTTCTCTTATGTAAAACCCTCTTAACAAGTTTGCATAAAATTTCCTTGCTTAATTTTTAATCATACCTGTTTTTGTTATTGTAGGCAGAGTGGAATGCTTTTAATGCATGCAAGTAGAGCTAAGCTTTCTTGTTGTACTTATTGGCCTGATTAGCTGACCTTTATACTACGACCTTTATATAAAAGTAAATTGGGGTTCGGATTTTTAGAAACTAGATATTCATGCCATAACGCCTCAGTGCCTAAAGACAAAAGTCTATAATCAATGTGGTCCATTATTATGGGCCTCATAAGAAAGCTCAAGGTCGCTCAAAGAGTTATGGAAAGTGCTATGTTTGGTGTTTCTCTGCGAGATCAAAAAAGAAACGAGGAGGTTCGTAGACGAACAAAGGTCACTGACATAGCTCAGCGGATTAGCTCTTTGAAGTAGCGGTGGGCGGGGCACATACCGCGTAGAACCGATGGCCGATGGGGCAGAAGGGTTCTCGATTGGCGACCACCTGCCGGCAAGCGCAGCATCGGACATCCACCGACCAGGTAGTCGGATGACCTGACTAAGGTCACTGGAAGACGCTGGACGCAGGCCGCTTCCAAGCGGTCGTATTAGAAATCCTGCAGTGGACTTCTTGCGGTTGATATGATGATAATGAGAGCTAAGCTTGTTGTACTTATTGGCACTTTTATATAAAAGTAAACTTGTCATAGGGAGGCTAGGGGTTTGATTCTTAGAGACTAGATATTCAAACTCATTTTCAAAGGTTTTGGGTGTTTGTGCTGTATAGTATTGTGTTCATTTGACCCCAAGCAAAGGTTATCGTGGGTCAATTTGATTAACATAACCAATTCATTATGATTCACCTGAACCAAAGTCTTTCACGGTTTTACATTACACTATTACTTTGTAGGGCCCAAAGGGTGAAATTGGGACTATATTACTATGCCTCCGATATCTGTCCATCCTTCCGTCTGTCACAGGGCTGTATCTATTAAACTCTTATAGGTAGAGACTTGGGATCTTCACAAAATAAGTATTATCTATTGCCGCTATAACAATTACAAACCTTTATTGACTAGACTTCAAGTATAATGATTTTCACTTTTATTATTGACTGATATTTGTAAGCCAAATGGCACAGCATAGAGCTCTGTACTTTTGTGCTTCGAAAGGCAAGTTTAGCCGTTGGTCCCGGCTGCCATCTGGTAGTCGTTAAAGGAAAAACGTCAGAGGCCGAGAGGCGGTTCCGAAAAACTCTGACACCAGGGTGTGCATGGTCGATTGACCGTCACATATAAACGAAATGATGATGATGATGATGCTATGTATTGTTACCTACGTCCCACAAAATTAATTAATACGGAAATGATTGCTCCCGGTATAATATTGATTTTGTTACACAAATTTAAGATTATAAAAATTAGTAAGTTTATACTTTCTAAATTATTTTGATAACGTCTTAAAATTGATAACGTAATATAATATTATTATTATCTTTATTTAATAACCGATATAAAAGCCGTTCTCTTGAAGCTATCTGTGAAATTTGCTGTTAAAATTTCTCGCCTAATTGGAATACCTGCGAGGTTGTAATGATCGGAATTTTGTAAATAATTAATGATTACAGGAATAGATATAATCTTGAACAACATTATTTAGTCAATTAATAAGCGCCTTTTTATGTACTTATTCATTAATATGAAATATTATAAAATATCACGGTACGGTAAATTGATATTATCTACAACAAGGAAAATATTTGATAGAACATTCAAAAAATAAGCTACTTGTAATATCAGTCATTGTATTCATTTAATTCCATAATACAAAAGAAATATTAAATGTATGAGAAATATTTTTCGATTCATAAATTCATAAAAGTAGGAAGAGAATAATCAACAGGATCGTATTCAATTGAATGGTACACAGTGGGTATAGATATTATGATAATCACAGGTAGAGCGAAATCACAATAGGTTTGGCCATAAGAAAAGAGAATTCCCGAAGACGATAACACGGCGGGAAAAACGGTACCCGTAAACCGAGAGCAATAAAGACTGGCAACAATTTATTTATATGACGCTTCGGGGAAAACTTACCCGCGCTACGGAGGAGGTGAAATCAAGTTGATGCGTGCCGAAAACGGAATGAGAAAATGGGATGTTTCTCTATACATCGTAATCACGGCTAATCCCCGGGCGCGATACGATTGAGATGGCTATTTATTGACATCGTTAGGATCGTTATTTTACCGATCACTTTTGCTTTGGTGTTCGTTTGTGAAAAGATTTAGGGAAGGGGAATAGCGTGGTTCTTTTCAAATATCAGTTCTTTTAAGTTTTTTGTCGCCAATTCGCTATTAATAATTTATCTTTGCCAGTTTTCGGAAATATTTTTATGATAGTAGGTAATATTTTTGACAAGATTAATCGTTGTGCATGTGTTTAGTTTTTGAAAACGTGACATATTGGCACTAATTTATTTAAAAAATAAATAGACTAAATAGCATTGTTTAAAACAGATACGATAAATTAACCGCCAAAAATACTCAGTATAGGTAGTACTCCGAAGGATACATTGCAAAACCCAAAATCAGGGTATAAGGTCATATCAGCTTGGGCATAAAGTATCCAATAATTTTCAAAATGTCTAAAATGTTTAAAGAAGGTGAATTATAATCGACCAGTTAGGGATCGTGGTCCACTTGCTTAGCTCACCTGGGTGGACCGGGCAGTTTTTCTTGCCGGTGGTTCACTTAAATGATGAGTAATATGCTAAGCAAAAACATCTATAGGCAATGGTCCATCTAAAATTACTTTCACGTGATCGTACGTGTCATTTTACTAAAATTTAAAAATGAAAGCCTAAAGATAAATGAAAGTCGATAATACAAATTAATACCAACATATTGTTTTTATTAATACTTATAGGTATTCACCGAAATATAACCCATTCTCTGCTGCTGTTCTAATCCAAATAAAATAAATAATCAATTATTAAATAGCTTTTAATATAGGAAAAGTATTTAAGGTGATACCACTGTAAATAAGGTCGTTCTGAACCTTATTTATCTCGCAAAATACTTAAATTAGGAGTTTCAAATCTAAGTAATATGATTTTTGACTATTTCATCTCCAAAAATTAAAGATGAAAACACGTTTTGATAAAATTTTCTCGATAGAAATATTTTTTGAAAAATGGTCTTCGTTCGCAGAGTTTTTGTTATTGTAGCTCAAATGCGACGAATGAAATAATGATTTTTAGACTAAAAGATAGGTTATTAGTAATTCATCAAAATGTAAATATGAAAATACAATTAACCGGTCTGATTTGATATAAAATAGAAATAACGAATTTGGCGCTTACGTTTTTTTCTTTGAGCGACTCGAGACTATCTCCTATCTCATCATTCACGGGCTAAACCGCCAAGCGCTATCCCTTGCGCGCACTTGACCAGTCCTTTGCCGAGCGAAGGTACCAAACATTTGAGGCCTCGCCTTAAGATGGTCATGCAAGAACATATTCATTAAATTTAACTCAAAACAAAGTCATTCAAGTACTAACAAGCGCTGAGCATGACAATTGACACTAGCTAGATATAACGGTCTCGAGTATACTTCATATGTACTTGCAGTTTGAACGAACAAAGAAGCTGAAATTCGTATTAAATTTCAAAATATGACGCATTTTCTATTTTGCATTATTACAAAGTAAAAAAGGGTTTAGTACGTTAGAGTAATATTCTTATAAATAATATAAGTAAACCAATTTGAAGACTTCGTTCAGATAATCTACGCCCAGTTAATGAGATATCATGTTTTACGACAGAGTGAAAAATGCAAAGAAATAACTTATGACTTATAAACAAAAAAAAAAAGAATTTTGTTAAAACAGATCACTCACTTGAATTGAAACCGTTCATCATCTTCATCAATATACCGTCGCGTATCAAAGGGGTTTCAACGCGTTCATGCGCAATCATCATCATATCAGCCCGAAGAAGTCCACTGCTGGAGATAGGCCTCTCCCAAAGATTTAGAAAATGACCTGTTGGAAGCGGCTTGCATCCAGCGTTTCCCTGCGACCTTGGTCAGATCGTTCGACCACCTGGTAGGTGGGTGTCCAACGCTGCGCTTGCCGGTACGTGGTCGCCCTTTGAGAACCTTTTTGCTCCGTCGACCATTGGTTCTACGCGCTATGTACCCCGCCAACTGCCACTTCAAAGAGCTAATCCGCTGAGCTATGTCGGTGACTTTCGTTCTTCTATGGATCTTCTCATTTCTGATTCGTTCTCGCAGAGAAACACCGAGCATAGCCCTCTCTACTGCTCTTTGAGAGACCTTGAGCTTTTTTATGAGGACCTCGTTTCTGAGCTGTAAGTTATCACTGGTAACACATATTGATTGAAGACTTTTGTCTGAGGTATTTTGGACGAAAAGACAGTGCGAAGTTTTCCAGACGTTGCCCCAGCTCATACGCAATGCGTGAACTCATTCATCCTTCTAAAAGTCTAAATGAGAAAGTCTGTACCTACTCTTGGATTAATTGTTTATTACAAATTTTATTTTATTGAATTATTGTATATATGACTTTATAATTTTGCATGCTGGAAACAGCTTAGTGCCTTATTTATATACTTATGTGTGTTACGAAATAAATGATTTGATTTGATGTTTGCTACTCGATCACGACTCAACAGCTATATCGATCAGATTTGGATGAAGCTAAGTAGGTATAGGTTGTACGTATTACGTAGACCATGTTCTAGTCATACGCTGACTATATACTAGGATACTTTTTACCCTCATACTTGTTTTTTATCCGATGAACGCAGTCAGAGTCGCAAACAAATCAAAAACAAAAAGGTCCTTAGTCGTCGATTCGAACCGCGTTGATGGTGTGGTGTGCTTTGAAATTGGTCTTAGGTTTTTTTTTTATATGAAAGGTTATTAGTTTGGCGACCTCTGTGGCTCAGTGTCTTTGAAACGCAGAGTCCCAGGTCATCATCATTTCGAGTAGGTGTCACGGTCAATCGACCATGCACACCCTAGTGTCAGAGTTCTTCGGAACCGCCTCTCGGCCTCTGATGTGGTTCCTTTAACGACTCCCAGATGACAGCCGGGACCACCGGCTTAACGTGCCTTCCGAAGCACGGAATCAGCTTTATTATCAGACAATCAGGTGATTCAAGCCTGCAATGTACTAACCAAACTGGAAATGTATCTATCCATTATAAAATATAGTATCGTTGAGCAAAACCACGACACAACTTCACAGCTTACTTTAAGAGCCCGCCATAAGCCAGGCGGCGTGGCGGTACAAACGCGGATGGTCTAAACGCGTTGGCTACTTTGGATATTTTCGTTTTTTAGGAATATTCAAGGGTTATTCGAAAAAGAAAAAACATATGATGGCTGCCTTATCTGTAATGCAATAATAATCAAAAGTTTCAAGGTTAATTTTAATGTATTTGGTGAATAATGCTATATACCGAGTAAATTAGAGGTGATTTGGAGGCAACTTTGCAATTTTTTTCTATCGAGAAAATTTAACGAAATCGTGTTTTTGAGTCATATAGTTACCAAAGTTAGTCCTGAACTTTGCTGCATTTTTATTTCAACTTGAGTATTTAATTATTATTGATATAACAGTCAATCATGCAAAGCAGTGTGAGGTAGTAAAGTGAGTTTGTTTGTTTGTTACGCTTTCACGCCGTAACTACTGAACCGATCATCATGAAAATTTGCATACAAGTACTTTGGAGTACGGAGAAGGACATAGGCTACCTTTTATCCCGGGAAAAAGTACTATTCCCGAGGGATCGACATTGACGCGGGCGGAGCCGCGGGCGAAAGCTAGTTTTAAATAAAGAAAGAAATGCAAGGACTAAGTATCGTCTAAAAGCCGTTAAAACAAATTCATTAGACACAGAGAGCCATTATTGGAATCGCTAATCTTCATGAAAGTAGCGCCGGTTATCAAAGTGGCTGCAATGAATACACGCGTTGCATTGCAGCGCTTGATTAAACAGTAATTTCCGGCTTTATATCTGTCAGCGCTAACATTCAGATACGGTATAAAATGGAAATGAAATGGGCAGCTATCTTTATCAATATGTCGACGACATACGAACAGACGGATAGTCAAGGTTGGGCCTGTACCAACCACATATTTACATTTATCCCCATTCGTGTCTAACATACTGCGGCGTCCCTCTCGTTACATCTGGCTGAAAAGTGTATTAGGGCAAAGACATTATAATACCAACGTATAGACTGCCAATCTCATACAAAAATATTGGCCCAATTTAAGGCCTGTTAAATACACGTACAAGGTACGAGGGCACTGCGGTGCAATAATGACTTTTCCACCCGTCACTAGATTTCATTAGCTTAAACTTAGTAAAATCAAGTAAAATATTTTTTTAAATCCATACTAATATTATAAATGCGAAAGTAACTCTGTCTGTTTTCTTTTCACACTTGAAACTTTGAAACAATTTGGATGGAATTTGGTATGGTAGTTTGAGGCCTGAGGAAGGATATGGTACTTTTGATTCCGAGAAATTCTACTGTTCCCGAGGGAGTGAACTACCGCGGGCGGAGCCGCGGGCAATAGCTAGTCCTAAATAAATTATTTTGGTAAATACTGATTTTATAATATCTTAATATACTGATTGTTGTGAATGCCGCCATCTACCAATCTCATCACATACGAGTATGAAACAAACCGTACGTTAAATTTTAAATATTTTTTACACAGTGTCTCAAAACTAATTTACTTAGGTACATATAATTGTAGTAGCTAGTGGTCATCTATATAGTAATGCAATGAGTACATGTGTTGCATCACAGTGCCGGTTTAAACACTAATTCCCGGCTTCTCTCCGGCTGCTATTCCGATTTGCGTGATTCAATGGATAAATGGATAGATATGTTCGCCGATATGTCGAATTAAACATACTATTTCGATTCAATAGTTCGTAAACTAATATAATCCGCAATGTGTTAGAACTATTTACAAGCTTTTATTTAGCTCATGGTATGTGTTGTCAGCTGTGGTTGTATGCTTAAATAAAATACAGGTAACTGTAGTAAATCTAATTTTCTAACTAATAATGTTATTAATGAGAAAGTGAGTTTGTTTGTTTGTTACGCCTTCTAGTTATTTATTCATTACATTTTGTTTTTATCACATACAGGGCCTTAAATTTAAATAGTGTAAACTCAATATAACGACATTGAAGAGACTGCGCATATCATGGTGTTATTGAGAGTTGTCATTGAATGGAGATAGCCTCTATTGCAGCGACAGCTCTGTGGCGCAGTGGTTAACACGCCAGCCTGCGACACGGACTGCCCGGGTTCGATCCCCGGCCAGATCAAGATGGAAAATGATCTTTTTCATATTGGCCTGGGTCTTGGATGTTTATCTATATATGTATTTGTTATAAAATATAGTATCGTTGAGTTAGTATCCCATAACACAAGACTCGAATTTACCATGGGGCTAGCTCAGTCTGTGTGATTTGTCCGTATATATTTATTATATTATTTATTATTATTGCATGAATTAATAAAACTTTTTCATCAATACTTGGTCAATACAAAGTAATTTCAATTTAGTTTACAGTTTCAGAAAGCTTGTGGAGAACTAAGAATATGATAACGTATAGATAATCAACTACTACCGTTACACTACACTAGTAGAATGTGCCAGTTGCTTCTCTTACCGCGCAGACCGTAGAAGCTGGTCAAGGGAATGGGCGAAAATCCAAAGAATCCGTTGCTAGCCGCATGACAATAGGTGATGCGGCTAGCAACCAATTGAAACAGAGAGATTTATAAAAAGTGAAAAAAGTAAGGGTGACAAGATTTCACCCTGGTATCTCTTGGATAGGCATGTGACATCCTCGTCTTCATCGTCACTTACCATCAAGTGAGATATACAAATGCCTTATTCAAAAGGTATTAAATAAAAAAATATGGTTTACAGTTGTCTACTAAGTTACATAAAATTCAGTTAATTCGTTTAAGTCTTACGGAGAGAAGAGACATACAAAACACATACAGAAAAAATATCTAAAAATCTTCAGTTTAGTTTCAGTATAATGTATATAGCTTATAACACGATATCTTTGAAAACAAAGTAACTTATACTCCATGACCAACCCTTACAGATTTATTATTAGTATTGATTACGGGCTAGTTTATGAAGCAACAAAAGAACGTACACAGTCTGCAAGATAATATTTTTGTTGTTGTTGATAGTCAGTGTAATGCTACATAGAGTGTATCACTGTATGGAAAACAAGTTATACCAACCAGAATCAGGTGATTTTGATGCTTTATGGAGTTTGTCGTTGAATCGAGTGACGTTACACGGAATTTACACTATATATCATCGGAATCCCTAATGGCCTAATAATAATAAAACTTTTTGATCAATACTGGGACAATATACACTAATTTCAATAAGTACAGTCCCGGAACATTTAAAAGTAGAATTCATTCATTCATGCATTTCGTGTAGGTGTCACGGTCAATCGACCATGCACACCCTGGTGTCAGAGTTCTTCAGAACCGCCTCTCGGCCTCTGACGTGGTTCCTTTAACGACTACCACATGGCAGCCGGGACCAATGGCTGAACGTGCCTTCCGAAGCACGGAATCATCTTTATTATCAGACAATCAGGTGATTCAAGCCTGCAATGTCCTAACCTAAAAGTAGAATAAATTGGTATCTCTTGGATAGGCATGTAACATCCTCGTCTACATCGTCACTTACCATCAGGTGAGATGGGAGACAAATACCTAATTCAATAGATACTTAATAGAAAAAGTAAATTTAGTTTACAGTTATATACTACCAAGTTTCATAAAATTCAGAGCTATTCAGACTAGTCGATCTAGTCTGAAGCAACAAAAGAACGTATACGGTCTGCAATATATTGTTGTTGACAGAGGGTATCATTGTATGAAGAACAACCTAAACCAACCAGAATAGGGTAATTTTGACGTTTTATGGGGTTTGTTTATGGAGTGATGTTAGGCGGAGTTTACACTGGTACATCATTGGACTCCCTAATGGTCAGCAATATAGCAGCAGGTACGATGCATCGACGGATTAAACACTAATTCCTGGCTTCTCTCCGACTGATATCAATATATTCCGATTTGCGGGATTCAATGTGTATCAAATGAATTTGTTGGCCGATATGACGAATAAATGTACTATTTCGACGATAATGAATCAAGAGAAGGATAACTGTAATGTACGTTTAGTAGCGTAAGCATTATATTCTCCTTAGGCTTAATATACAGTTAAAACCAAAGCATGTAAATATATCTTGTTCCAAAAATGTTATGACGTATTTTATTTTAAAAATTATTTTATTGTTAACAATTTGTTTTTATAAAATACAATGCTACAAAAGTAATGTATCAGTGTAGCCAGTAATGGCCATCGATAAGGCTACAACGGGTGCACGCATTGCATCGCCAAATTAAACGCTAATTCCTGGCTCCCCTCCGACTGATATCAAATATATTCAGAATTGCAGATTTCAATGGATAAATGTATAAAGGACTGCTTAATTCGGGGTAATGTGTCGAATGTTCAAAATCAGTTTTATTTAACTAAGTTTATTGATTCTATTAGGAATATACTTATATTCATATAATAGTACACCAATGAGCTTTTCATAATAAATATGTCATTAATCATAGCTAATCATCGTATCCGAAATAGGGTAGAATGTAATGTAGATGAATACTCGTATATAAATGGCGATGCAATGCTTTCTATTTACGTGCTATAGATATAATCTTACTGCATGCATTGTAAGCTCTCTTAAGTCACTGAAAGCTGCTTTGTAAATATCTCCAACAGTTTTATTGAAAATGATTATGTCTCCTTTCCCCTCCCATTCAATAGAAGGCAAATCAACTCGATGGCTAGTTCCAAATTCCAATGCGTTAACTAGTAAATTATCTAACTTTTATGCAATGTGGTTTGAAAAAAAAATATATAGAAATCGTGAATACTAATTTGTCTCAAGGTAGTAATTAACTGGAAGATCTCATTGTGTAGAAGTATCTTGTACTTTGCTTAGCAACCCCCTAACACTGCAGTGTAGAAGCAAAGCACGCGGGAACTAACGGGCCATGAAATTAAGAATCCGTGGAACAGGCAGCTAGGCGGCAAGCGGCAAGCCATGACGCCTCCATAAAATACCGAGATTATTAAAGGATAGCCTGCGTGCATGCTATAGTAAATCTTTTAACGTTGTAAATTGTGCAAATATTTTATTACTACGAGTACTTTTCATGTCGTGTTCAAAATCTTTTAATAATAGTATAAATGAGCCGGCTTGTCCGGAGAAGTACCACACTCACACAGAAAATCGACGTTTACGTAGAAGCTTTACCGCTTCTATGCTTCGTTTGGTGAGTGAGAGAGTCGGAGGCCCATCCTCCCCCATTTTCTCCCCCTATGTCCTTCCCCCAACTCCTTCAAAGGCCGGCAACGCTCCTGTTACACCTTGGTGTAGCAGTTGTCCGTGGGCAGCGCTGGTCGCTTACCATCAGGTGACTCGCTTGCTCGTTTGCCGTCCTATACCATAAAAAACATCAAAATGTCTGTAATTTATTAATAACCAAGAAAGGTAACATATATGGCTGAGACAACATCAACATTTTAATTATTTATGGCTGAGGCGTAACTTCAATACAATTTATATTCGATATATTCACGCACAAAGTATATCCAACGTGTTTCAACAGTATCCAGATGTCTTTTTTTTAAAAGCGCTAAAATTCATGGGAGTCGAGGACGGACCAGGACTTCGCGCACCACGCATCTACGCACATTCATCCCGAAGAAGACTATGTACGTGAATAGCCCGTATATCGCATATTAATAATGTCTTTGTTACAGTGCACTGTGAACGATGTCAATTCCGCACCCTCCTTACTGTGTGGCGGCGGACAGCGAGCAAATAGGAACTATTTGTTTGGAACACGGCGCCGCCGCGTATCGGGTTAGCGCTGTTACGTGCGACGGATTGATCGCGGCAGTCAGTCATGTGCATTTGACTATAGTTTATTAGCTCTAGCTAGTTCTGGAATGAAACAGATAGTTTTCGGAGATTAGTTTTTCGGATGGATTTGCGAGCAAAGCCAACTTAAAAATGACTCAGACTTTCATATTTTTCAGTGTTTCTATATTTACCTTTTGGTGTCGATATCTATATGATCACATTTGCAAAGTCTTATTAAAGCAAAATTTACTGCTAAGGTACACTTCATTATTTACTTCTTCTTTACTTTTTCCGATTTTTATCTGGGATCGAAATAGCGCATATCGACCTATTTAGGTTTTTTATTAATTAATTTATTGCACATACAATCTTAAAATTTTAGGCCAAAATTTAATAATTTAATGCATTTTTTACCAGCTTTACCTTTATGATGTGAAACATTAATGCAAAGCAATTTAAATAAATCTTTTTAAAATAAATATATATAGCAAATATACATAATAACAATCATTTAATATATACAATTGCAGCATAACATGATGACAAGCAGTTTAAAGTCATCATGTTCCTAATTTTTTAGAAGGTTCCTAATTTATGAATAAAAATATTGAATCTATCGAATCATTATTCAATATAGATCTTACAATAGTGTATGTATTCTTCTTGTATTGTACACAAGGGTACAAAAAAAGTTAAACAAAAGGTACAGTTTCAGATGAATGTATCTAACAGAGGCAAAATCGGGGTCGAAAACTGGTATTTTAAGTAGAATAGATTTTAATACAGTCAATTTAATCATACACAAGGGAATAAAAACACTAAAAACCAAATACGTTCATAGTTTTCCCCAATATAACTGAATATAATGATCAGCACACATTGCGTGATAAAAGGCCATTTTATGAGAACAATCGCTACCAACTTTTGCGTTTTGTCTATGTTTGACAATCATATAGGAATATCTAATTGCTTTAATCCGATGTACTCGTATGAAATATTTTCAGCCTTCGATGCAGCAAAGTTACATAGAATTTCAGATAAGTGACTTTTTGTAGTATATAATTAAATATTAATTTAGTATCAGATTCAATCGATTAGGAAGAACATAAGTGAAAATACGGTGTGTCTACCTAATTAAACAACAAAGGATAAGGTATTAATTAAGGTATAAAATCATTTCATCAATTTCGTAGTACAAACTTGTAACGCTACGGGGCAACGGTGAATCTCAACCTTAATTTGATATAAAATGCATTGCATGTACGTTTTTTAGTGAATCGTTGTTCTGAAATAAACTTACTATAATATAGTCTTTATTGTTTTTCTTCTTCTTGTATTGTACAATGAAAAATGCTCTTGTCAACTGACTGTGTCCGATGCTCGAAATAAGTAGCAACAACTTTAACGCATTAAATGTTCAGCACATCATAGGTATACAATACAGCCTTACTGGTTCACCAATATTTATTTTCTTACCGTCTGATTTACCTTTCTCGCGTTACTATTTGATTTTATTGCCAATAATTCGCGATACGTATTAATATCCTCCATCCATTCATCACGTCACGATAAGTGACGTGGCTTTTCCGATCCGTATCATGTGAATTACTGCTAACTGCCTTATTCTTTCTTTGTTAACGCGGAAACCTCGTTAACTTCCCCGGCCTCCTACTCAAATATCCGATCCTCAATGAAATGTTATAGCAATAAAATAAGCACCTTCATCTATTATTATTATGTATTTTTCATGATAATATTCGATGTAGGTATTCTATGTAACCTTTCCATACACTACTTTTATATAAGCTACCTATAGATATAAAGTGGTAAATCTATCCTGAAAACATTTCTTATTTACTACCTTTTGCCTGCGAATTTGTACGTGTTATTAAGGTAAGATATACATATTTCCTATACGTTGTACTCGTATAGGAAATATGTATATCTTAGGGATCTCGTAGGGATCATTTATACGCAGAGTCACGGTCTTAATAATCCACCGAAAAGCGGAAAAAATAAATAATAAATCGGTTTCGCATTCATAACATTACGAGTACTAAACATTCAGATCTAGTATCAAAAGTCACCATGATTGTCAAACTTACCTAGATGCACCTTTTAATAAATACATATTTAGCGTGTCTCTAGGCGTTCAACTTGATGACGGAATCAAAATAGTGATAGGTTTCTACCCGCATCTCCTATTGATATGATTTCATCGATTTTCGCTTATATCCTTAGCCGGCTTCTATGGTCTGCGAGAGTAGAGAAGCAATTGGCCTTCAATTCTACCTTTTTGTTATCTCACAGATCAACATGAAAAAAATAATTGGCATTTAATTACTAAAAGAAATCTATTCTCGATCTATTTCTGTGAAATCTATCTAATGTAAGCGAAGATTTACCTCGCGATTGGACTTCATAAGTAGGCTTTGAAATGTTTCTGTTTCTTCTTTAAAAACCGTTTGCATGCAACTTTGTTAGCCAGGTACATTTGAACAAACATTACAACACGCTAAAAAGAGTTAAACATTGAAGGAGTAATTCGTAGATGTACCCGTCAGGGCGGACGGGCACGCAAGTCCCGAACTAACGTCCCGCGGGAGTCGGACTCGCCACTCGCGGTCACGTATAAATTACTCGGACGGCACGAGGGGAATGGCCCTCTCTTTGTTGTCCCGACAAACTTACTTTCTTCTAAGGTTTAAATCCTGACTTGAATTACGGCGGTCGCTATTAAAAGATCTCATGGACCACGTAAAAAGTCACTAAAACTGACAAATTTTAGGGGGTACATTTAGGTTTTTTGTTTTTGTTTATTTCTTCTTATTTTTCTCGAGGATTTCGCGTATAAATGTACTAGTAATTAATACTAAAGAAAAAAAAATTTTTAGATAAAAAATATATATTGCTGTTATGATTGGAATACAGAGTATCAATACCCCATAAAGGTACGTAGTATTTGATACTCCTTTGCAATTACTGGACAGAGTAATACAGGTAATTTGAAAAGTACAAATCTGTGTACTTTTCCATAATTAAACACTAAAACCTATACCGACTAAAACTACTCAATGATACTTAATGACAAATAAATATATAGGGACATATCAAATAAATTGGACTAGCCCCACAGTAAGTTGTGATCTTGTGTCGTAGGATACTAACTCAACGATAATATATTTTATTATAGATACTTATAATATATAAACATCCAAACATCTGAAAAGATCGTTACCCATCTTGACCTGCCGGGGATCCGGGGATCGAATCCGGGAACCTTATATTTCTTTATATTTTTATATTTCTTTCCTTCACGCCATATGAAACCATTGTTTTAGCATATAACTTTAGGTAAAGATTTATTATAAACCATAGATTCAATCTTAAATTAAATAAAACTTTAGTTTAATTCTTCTTTAAACATGAACTATTACTTATTGATAGGTCTCAACTACTAGAAATCAAATATTTTTGACGGAATAATTGACAATCATTTTATTTTATACTAGCGGCCTGCCCCGGCTTCGCACAGGTCGATATTTGTTTTTTTTTTTTGATATTTTTTCATACCTCGAGTTACATTATTATTGTTAACGAGCGTTTCAAAATTTGAGATTCGTTCTTTCGACAATTTCAGGGTTTAACGGATACGAGAGCCATTAAATCCTCACATAAAGCATTAGTGAGAAGTAGACTTAATGCCTCGAAGACACAGGCATGTCTTTTCACCGCAAAAAAGAGCCCATTCAACTTGGCTCCTACTTTTCGAAATAATCCTGTTCCCGTCACAAATCATCTCGAACTTCGTGGTATTAACCTATCCTCCAACCTTAACTTCGGTAGCTATATCGAATCCAGGGCTAAGACTGCTTCAAAAAAACTGGGCATCCTCTCCAAGGTCCAACAGTATTTTTCTTCAGGCCAGCTATTGAGCCTTTACACAGCTCAAGTCCGCTCCTATGTATGGAGTATTGTTCCCATCTGTGGGATGGATCCGCCCGCTACCAGCTCGAAGCCCTGGAAGCTATCGACAGACGTGCCAGAAGACTCGTCGATGATGAGATGCTTACGGTAAAGCGACTCCAGAGCCTTAAACACCGCCGATTAGTAGCTAGTCTAAGTGTCTTTTACAGACTGCATTTCGGTGAGTGCGCACAGGAACTGCACGATCTAATTCCCCCTGCACCATTCCATCTTCGGACGACACGGCGTGGACAGGAATTCCATCCATATGTGGTCGATATTCCTGCTCATCGCACCTCTAGATTCGCCTCCTCCTTCATTTTGCGAACCGCGAAGGAATGGAATTCCCTTCCTGCGTCGCTGTTTTCCGACTCGTACAATTTAGGGATTTTCAAGGCAAAAGTGAATAGGCATTATTTGAGTTTGCGTGTACCACCCTAGACCTCATCGTTGTTTCCCATCAGGCAAGATGAAGGTCAAACGCACTCAAATTTACGATTAAAAAAAAGACTTGAGACGAATATGATGAGGAGTCCTCATGATTAAAATAGGTAGGGTAATTTATTTATTTATGAAAGTTCTACATTTTTTTAATGTTTAAATATGGTGACAGTTTAAGTGCCCTAATAATTTATATTCTTGTTCTCATATAAGTGGATTTATTGTTATCTTTTATGAAAATAAATTCTTTAAACCTTAAACCTTAGTATAAATTAATGCTGGTAAAAATACGAAATAAATTTCTGAGGTTCCTTCCTTTACTTACATAAAAGTTCCTACTTAACTATTCTACTCTTTTTGTAATGGGAATGGTGGGATACTTACTACGTTAGTGGGTAGGAGGAAATAATTTTATTAAATTATATATTTAAATTATTAAGAGGCATGATCTTTAACCCTGGTCTTTTACTACAGTTAGAGTTTGACCTAACAATTGCTTACGCGCACGCAGACACTAGTTGTGTACAGTACCTCAAGGTAGTATAAATGTTAATCTAACACCGCTAACAAGAGCTCTTCGCATGTTAAATAAAATCTGACTATGTATAAATGGATTTAATAAAATACATTTTCAAATTTCATATAAAATATTATTTAGCCTAATGTAATAATGTAGGATTCTAATAATGAAATATTTTTTTAAATCGGTCCAATAGTTTCGGAGCCTATTCAATGCAAACAAACGAACATAAAATCTAATCTTTCTTCTTTATACTATTAGTAGATATAGAAAAGTTTAATTAACAAAAACATTAAATGGCAAGGCTTAATATTAACTACAAAATGGAACAAAAGTTAAACTCATTGTTTTATTCCGTATAGAAAGAAATATGATTTATTTATTTATGTCTTTCTTTATTTATTTATTTTTTTCTTATTTATTTCTTATTTTATAGACTTAAATCAAAAAGTGTCAACTACTCGGTCAGTATCCATTACTGGGCGTTTTGCCTTATTGGATATTCAAAGCCATTTGATATATTCACAAATCAACTCAAAACGTTTGAAATGATATAGAATTTATTCAAATTTGGTATCATCTATCTCTTTTTGAACGTCATATTATTATTTTTAATATTTGCAAAATCGATTTATATATAGGTTTCTTTGAATACCCATAAATTGTCATGTTTGACTACTCGACAATTGTTGACGTCGAAAATTTACTTATTCTGAGGGCTAAGTCTAATGCTTTAGTTCATGTTCTGAGGTTTAATGCAAAGTAGGTATAAGGCAAATCCAAGTATATTATAACTTAACCAAGCGACATCTACTGAGCCATTGAGCGCCTCCCTTGTTTACCATGACATAGGGAATGCAATAAATGTTAGAGCGTGGCTCATGTCGCGTTTTTGACCAATACTTTAAATTGAATCGTCAATATTGATCAGGCAATGCTTTTAGTCGTGGAACAGGATGTTTCATTAGTTTATTTTGACATTTCGATTCTACAACTGACAAATGCAAAATATACCAAACATATCCCATGTTTGGTATATTTTACATTTGTCATAAATACCTACACTCTCATTAGAATCGACAAAATAAATTTTGAATACTATTTTATATATTTTTTATGTACATTGGATAATTATTCAATATTATTGTTGAAATAAGGCTGTGTGCTTTTGAGCATCCCGGGCTCAAATCCTTGGGTCAATCAAGATGGAAAACGATCTTTTTGGATTGACCGTGGTCGTTTTATTGTAAAAAATAATATCGTTGAGCTGGTACTCCACGACACAAATTCACAACTTACTATAAGACTAGCTCAACCTGTTTGATTTATTTCTATACTAAATGTAAATTTTGAATATTTTCATACAAAATGCCCGGCCGGTTGACGAATTTCATATGAGAATGTTAAAACCCGAGGGAATGTTAAAAATCGAGTTCACAACATTGGTCTAGATATTGACGGGCCGAGTCACATAGTTATTGGAATATCGATGGTAAATTTATATCTCATAATAATAATTATTGTTAAAAAAAATAGGATAAGCTTTCGTGGTGAGCCAATTATTACTGTAAAATTTAGTGATTAAGCTTTTCAGTGTTGAGTGGTTCTCGATCATCATACCAGCTTGTTGACATTATTCACACAGATATGGGATTTGTAAAAATAAATAAAAGCTTATTAAATATTGTTCCTGTAACAAAAAGAAAGATTCATAGCAAACCATTATCTAGAGGTAGTATTGTATTTAGGCCACACTACTTCTACCTAATGTAGTGACATGCGTTGGATGGAACCGACGTGGAACCGACGCAGGTCTAGCCCGAATGTTGTGGCGTAATCCTGCGGTTTGTTCAGCATCCGTGTCCCCTCAGGTTTCAGATATATATTAGAAAAGGCCCGGCCTGCTTTAAACTCAGAATCTTGAATTTGGTACGATGCAACGTCTCTCAGCACATATAAAGGAAAAAATTGTAAAAAGCATAAATTTTTAGTTACATCAATATAATAAATATATTTTTAATAATTTTAAACTTATTATAGCTAATGGTACCGAAACCTTCGTGCGCGAGTCCGACTCACAGTTGGCCGGTTTTCTAATAGAATACAACATATGCATCACTCGCAGCTAACACAGTCATGTCCGAATGTTACAAGGTAATCCTCCGTTTTGTGGAGAATCCATGTCAATTTGAGTAACTGTTTGTATACGTTAGATAATGTCAATCCAAGAATTAAATTTTTCTTGGAAACACTTATGCAAATTGAGTTATTGCTTGTAAGAATTACACCTTTTCAGCTACACGACATAGCCATTTCAGCTAACAGAGTCCGAACATTTCTACGTTATCATGCAGTGTGCACAGTGCATCATCCAGTGGATGGTTTTTCACTTCACCCTTAATTTCACGTCACTTCATATTATATTTTATTAGTTAATTTAAAACAATCTGGCAGTAATTAAATTTCCGAATCAGGATCACTAAAGGTTATTCTATAACATTATAGATTATCTAGATTGTTTTCATGTTACTACACATTGTTTTTATAACGTTGTATAACTGTTGTGTGGAAGCACCTTAACTAAATTTAAAATCGTAAAATGATGAAAAATGGCCTTTCCATAGGAATTATACCAGTGAATTTGTAAGGCAAGTCTTAATTTGTTTTCGTTTTTTCCTAACGTTTATGATAGTATTAGTGATCTTGATTCCGAGATAAAAATATTGGCAGGGGGATCAGAATCAACCTGTATAATAGATAGCCTAGTCTAGCTTTGCATGTGTTTATTGGAACCCTTAATACTTTAGACATTGAAATTATTGTAAAATAAGTTAGCAAACCTATGTGCCTGGATTTGTGGATGTGCCCTGTGCTGATTTAGGGGTATATGCGGCACAGCCAACGCAACTGTGCCGAAACGTTGCGGCGTAATCTTGCGGCTTATGTAGCATCCGTGTCGCCTTCGAGAAACAGTTGTGTATACAAGGCCCATCCTAGTTGTTGAATTGGACTGTTTACTTAGAATTTATTTTATACCATTTTTTAATGTATTTAATTGACTTAGTAAAATAGAGACTTTGTCTACTGTTATTGTAAGGTTTTACATAAGCAGCCCGGCCAAAGCAGTGTCCATATTTAGGCGTTATCCTGTCGATTTTTTGCAGTATCCACCTCACCTCAGGTTACATGTATGTGTTACACAACTTCTGGTAAGTATTTAATGGATTTAATAAAACGTTTAACATTGTATATTTGTAACTTGTAAACTGAGTCAGCAATTCGTGCATACACTCTAGAGATTTAACTACTGCTGCTGAAGGGACATACGCGTTCGAGACAAAGCAGCTATGTCCGAATGTTGCGGCGTAATTCTGCGGTTTGTTCGGAGTCCCTGTCACCCCAAATTACAATAAAAATACTAAAATTAAAATATTTATTTATTTATGATTATCGACTACAATAACTTAATAGCTAAAAACTTAGTAATATAAAGTCGTTAACAAATCTTCACCAATAGTAATGATATAGTAACAAGAAACGGATATCATAGTTACAAACTAGTGACATTTAGTAGATAACAAAATAATGCGTAACAAGTAGGTAATCATAATCAGTGTATACAAGTACCCCACATATATATTCGTAAGAGATGAAAGAAAGTGAAGTGAGCAAAGCTGAGACAAGGTTGAGAGACTTCAAAATAAAGAGAAAATAAAAAGTAATGAAAATAATCGACGTATGCCTACTCTAAAAGAATTTGTTATTTATTGCTTTCGTCAAAAGTGACAATTTAGAGCCAATTATATCAACATTAGTTTCACGTGATAGTCTATTATAGTTACTGCACGCTCTGTAAATGAATGAGTTTTGCCGATAATTTGTAGCAGCAACAGGCACGAAGAAAGTGGGGCTGAATCTGGAAACCCTAGATAGAGCAAATATTTTTATACGATCAAGAAGGTCAGAACAGTCAATGTTTGAATTTACTATATGAAGTAAGAAAGTGAGGTCTAAAAGTTCACGACGATTAACTAGAGGTAAGAGGTGGTGTATTTTACATGACAAAATATAATCTGAAATATTAGATTTAATTCTATAATTTATATGTTTGTTAAAGTTTCTTTGTATATCTTCTAGTCGATCAACATATTCATTATATAGCGGGTTCCAAATTTGACATCCATATTCTGAATGTGATCTCACATAGGTTCAATACCATATATTTTATGATTAAATTTGTTTAAAATCTTTAGATTTTTTTAAAAAGCTATATAAACAAAGTATGTGTAATATAAACAAAGTATTGACTAATACGGCTTGACTAATATGAAAACAAAGAAACTGACTAATTAGAACATTTATCGTAAAAATTATAACAAACTGGAAAGTGGCGATTACCACTCTAGAATATGTTAAAGTTGAATGAGGTTCATGAGTATGAGGGCTAAAAGTTTTGTTATATTAAAAAGGTAAAGTAAGTAGCTATAGATTTTAATAATATTTGCTAAGGAACAACCCCTTCGGTATATTGTAACATAGCGTTTCGCGCCGAGTGTTCACGATGGGAGTGGAACCGAACCTCACAAGATGAGCGATGGTGTCGTGACTCATCTGCTCGCAAATTAACTGCTCTGATGAATGCGCCGAGATACATAACCAGCTCCCGAAGACCTTTTACAATTCAACCATTTCCCCCTCAGGAACCTGTTTAGGTACTTTCGGCGGGCTAGGGGAGAGGCCTTGGGCAATTGGTTAGTGATACGTAGGCGCGGTGAGGGTACAGTTGATGTATCGCTTTCATAACGTCCACGGTTAATTAGTGTCAAATTACAACGCTAATGTTTTTTCGTGCCCTTCTCGTTTCTGACTCGGGTTTTTTCAAGTGTGAATATTTAGGTATTCTTTGCATTGCTTTTGGCAAAATCAGAAATTCCAGTTTCATCTTTTGTAGAACCTCAAAAGTGTAGGGCGTAAATGAAGCCAGAGGTTGGACCGGATTATGTTTTCGGAACAGGACGCAATATTTACGGTTACTTTAATTGCTTGTTCCTATTGATGTACCCGATATGAATTATTTATTGACCTTTTAACTTGTTTTTTTGATTGGTGAACAATTATTATTTTTACATCGGAAAAAAATCGGTATTGCAATTCAAAGAGAAAATTCTGGAAAATATAATCATTTGTAGCTTTAACAAATCGCCATGTATTCGATTACTTTTCGAGTTAATTACCTACACAAATATCATGCATGTTCAGTATCCATTATCAGCTATTGAATATTTCAGTAATACCTTCTCTTAATTAGCTGCGCAATAAAATCACAGTACCATTATCAAAGAGCTGAAAATACCGTATGATTTTAATTATTCATTATCATTACGAGAAGTGAACATCGCCCATTAGCTTGCATGACAGTGTAATTAGCCCAATTATGCGTAAACAGCGATTGCAGTCGTTATTGCTGCGCAAAATCGATGATACAGATACAATCTGACCTCTAGGGTCTTATCGGTGTCATCTTGTGGAAAGAAACGCATACAATGAACATTTCTGGCACTAATTATGGTGTGGTTTGTTATTTCATATGATACAATGATGAGAGAACCGGAGGCCCATCCTTCCCCTCCACCATGTCTTCCTCCCAATGCCCTCCCTAACTCCTTGAAAGGCCGGCAACGGTCCTGTCACACCCTGGTGTTGCAAATGTCCATGCAGGGCAGCGTTGATCGCTTACCATCAGGTGACTCGTTTGCTCGTTTGAATTTCTATATCACCGAACCAAGCATAGATGCGGTAAAGCTTCTACTAAAAGTCGATTTTCTGTGAAAGTGTGGTACTTTCCATTCGTGCTACTAGTAAAAATGAATTTTGTTGGTAGCGTGGCTCTCCTACAACTAATACTGTATTTGTTTCTTAGAATTTATAACTAACTAAGCTTGAAACCAACAAGCCCACACGATGTTTATAGGAGGCAAACGGTTGGCAACGTGACCTTTGCCCGCAGGAGGGTTTGAATAACTTTCAGTTAATTGTTGGATAAGCTCAAACATCAAGTGCGTTCCCGGTTGCATTTTCACAGCCGTGGTTCTTTAGAATTTAGACCTACTGTTAAGATAAGTATTATTCATACTGACACTGGTTTGGCAATGTTTTCACAGCCGGCTGTCTGTCATCCCTCCTCGTTTATGGCATACTCGTATTAGCTTTCACCCGCCGCTCCATTCGAGTTAATACTGTCTTTTTACGTCAATTACTTTTTCAATAACAATTGTTTAAAATTGGACGCAATGCCTGGGCATCTTCGTCATTGACGGTACTCTGACATTTATACCCAAGATAACGTGTATAAAAAATTTCATGATTATTAGTTATGTATTTAAGGTGTGAAAGCGTAACGAATAGACCAATAAACAAACAGGTACTTGTACTCGTATTTTTTAATTTGGCCTTGGCTCGTAAGTTTTAAAGAAAGAGAAGGAGTTGTATCGACTGGAAAGCATACTAGAGTTTGTCTATAACGTTAGGGATAAACTTACATACATTATTTTCTAATCAAAACTTACCCCTTACGGGGTAAATAAAACTTACCACCGTAAGACCTAGACGGTTGACCATAAGCAAACGTAACCTACCTTTGCATATTGGTGAGCATGCAGATGAAAGATGGTTAGGTACAAAATTGTTTTGTGTTTTTAAAATCGAAAATATGTAATGAAAAATATTGCCATAGGTAGGATTTGAACCTTCAACCTTCGACATCTGGCCCGTCGACACTCGACCACTGAGTTGCCATAGCCTCAAACCACCGCGGCGAATTTATTCATCACATACGAGTATTACACGCATTCGAAGCATGCGTAATCTCCATAAATACCCACTATTTAGAAGTGTGGTATCCAACTTAATTCACATCAGATGATAGTTGATTAAAGTGGAGAAAGCTTTATCAATTAATGCCAAATGTTGAAAGGGCTATTTGTCGAAGCTTGTAGGTTCAAATCCTACCTGTGGCGATTTTTTTTTTATTTACATACATACATAGTATCACGTCTTTTCCCCTTGCGGGGTAGACAGAGCCTAGGTCTATGAGACCTTTTAGCATGTTGGTGGGCAATAGGTGGATAATGGAACCAAAATTTTTCATTTCGATTTTAATATTAAACCGAGCGTTGTAATGCTATATAATATACTTTAATATGTTGTGTTATTACACAAAATCGATAAATTAACTTAAAAGTCAACAAGAGCCTCCACCATGTTTATTGAAAGCAAGCAGTGTAGACCTTGCCTGGGGATGTTTTCACCAACTTTTCAGTGTCGACTTAACAAGTTGGGATAAGGTAAATATTATTAAACAATGAATCCAAAGTATTTATTTATTAAAGGGGTGTGATGATTTTATGTTTCTTGTCCTGCCGTAACAAGGTCACTTTAAAATTTAGATACGCATCTCACAAGAATTAAAAAAATATTTGTTTGGATTAGTTTTTTTCATGCAGGTAAGAAAAAGAGCTGACCGAAAGGGCTAGTCAAGGGAATGGGCGAAAAGATCGGACATCATAATAGGCGATGCTTCTAGCCAGCCCTCCTCCACGGGTAATCTTTGAAGGATTAGTACCTAGGTGTGTACTAATCCTTCTTATTATTTATATTTCTTCTTATTCACGTATAAAAAAACGAGGTGGATCAATGATTCTTATACGAAAAGGTATTGACTTCAAAGAATTAACTGAGATAAATCAATTATCAGTTAATTATGCTTTTGAGTGCAGTGCAGTGGAAATCTCAGCTTATAACTTAATTATAGTTAGTATCTATAGAGTACCAAAAAAAGAATATCTGCCAGCATTCTTTTCCCAATTAGAAAAATTATTACGGAAGACAAGTACACTCTGCAACAAAAACACAGTCATATGTGGTGATTTTAACGTAAATGTTCTAAAAAATGAGACAGTTACAAAAAACTTTACAAATTTGCTTCAAAGTTATAATTTTTCATTACAATTTAAAGAAGTAACTAGACCAATAAGCGGAACATGCCCCGATAACATAGCTCATAATGAGAGTCGCAGTGCATGTGCAGGTAAAGTTCTTCACCTAGGCATGTCTGACCACTCGGCACTTCTATTTAAATATCCAATTAAAATTGATTATTCAAAAAAATTCTATTATACGGCCAGACGCGATTATGGCGCTGAAAATATGCAAAAATTTAAGAACTGCTTAAAAAGCTTAACTTTTGACGAAGTCTACTCGATCGACGATCCTAACATAGCTTACGATACTTTTTATGACATTTTAAAACTCTTTTATGACCTCTGCTTCCCAGTGATAAAAAAACGTATAAATTTTAAACAAAAATTAAAATGGTTAACACCAGGTTTAAAAAAATCTAGTATAACAAAAAGGAAACTATATTGGCAGAGCATAAAAACAAAAAAATCAAGATGCTTACATAAAATACAATAAAATATTAAAGAAATCCATGCGTGTTTCACAAAAAATACAAAATCATAAATATATAAAAAATGCAAAAAACGTAACTAGAGCCTTATGGAAAATAATTAATAAATATAAGTCCCAAGCACCAATGCATCAAATAGAAAAAATAATATATAACAATCAAATATTGACAAAACCTATTGACATTTCAAATAAATTTAATGACACATACATAGATTTAGCTGACAACTATAAACAAAATAAGAATAATCATTTTAATGACATAAAATTTATAAATCATTCAATTTTTTTAATGCCGACTGATTCAAATACAATTAAAAAAATAATTAAAAATCTAAAAAATACCAATAGTGTAGGATATGACGAAATATGTACAAAAGTAATTAAATATTGCAGTGAAGAACTAGCATCCCCTTTAAGTCATATCATTAATTTATGCCTTTGTAAAGGAGTATACCCGGATAAGCTAAAAATATCAATAGTTAAACCTTTACACAAAAAAGGCACTAAAACTGACTGTGAAAACTACCGTCCTATTGCTCTTATACCAGTGCTATCTAAGATTTTTTAAAGAGTTATTTACGATAATTTAAACAGCTTCCTTAACAAATATGAAATAATTAGTAAGGAGCAATATGGATTTCAAAAACAAAAGGGTACAAATGATGCCATACATGATCTGTTACGGACCATTACAGATTGCATAAATAACAGACGTCCAATAACGACCTTATTCATGGATATGAATAAAGCATTTGACCTTGTCAATCATAAAATCTTGCTAAAAAAATTATACTCATATGGTGTAGGAGGACCGGCGTATGACCTGATTAAATCATATCTAAGAAATCGTCAGCAGCAAACACATATCACATATATAAGTGACAACAATCTTGAATGTTATGCTAAGTCAAAACTAAGAACGGTGAAAAATGGCGTTCCTCAAGGGAGTATATTAGGACCATTATTATTCCTACTTTATATTAATGATCTTCCTAGCTATGTGAATCAAAAAATGGTATTGTTTGCAGACGACTCTTCTATATTAATTACACAAGAAAATAACGAGGACTATGAAAGACACTGTAATGAAGCGCTTAATGACACCGTAAAGTATCTTGAGTTAAATGATTTAGTAGTTAACTTGAAAAAAACTAAAGCCATACAATTTCACACTCCACAAAATAAGCCAAAAGACATTACAATTAATTTAAATAATAATAATATTGAATTCATACAACAAATCAAATTTTTAGGTATAATTATTGACTGTTTTCTACAATGGAAACCACATATTGATAATTTAATTTCAAAAATTAGTAAATATGTGTATGTATTGAGGACTATTACTAAGAATGTGTCTCAAAAAACTGCTGTATGTGCATATCACGCATATGTAGGCTCAAATTTAAGATATGGCGTATTACATTGGGGAAATGCTGCGAACGTACACTTATTGCCATTATTTAGAACCCAAAAAAATGCGTTCGAGCCATGTTTGAAGCAAACCAAAGGGAAAGCTGTGTGCCTTATTTTAAGAAACTTAATATACTAACAATTTATTCCCTATATATTTTAGAAGCATGTGTATATATTAAAGAGAATATGAGTAAGTTTAGGCAAATTGTTAATAAGCATCCCAGAGCTACTAGAAACAAAATTCAAATATTGCCGCAACAGAATTCTAATATGGCTACATATAATAGAACTGTATATATCATAGGTCCAAGACTGTATAACAAATTACCGGACACATTGAAAGGGTTAAATAATAAGCATTTTAAAATTAAATTAAAGAAAATTCTAATTGACAAATGTTACTACAGCATAGAAGACTTTTTGACTGATAAGATAAATATGTAATTAATTAACAAATATTGACAATAATGTTAAATTTGCACGCCTTTGTAAGGCAAAATGTATTGACACTCTAATATAAGGTTAACAACTTTTGTAACACATACATTTATGCAAATAAATTGAATTGAATTGAATTGAATTGAATTGAATTACATAGTATGTAACGTTTGGAAGCGGCTTGCATTTAGCGTTTTTAGGGTTCCGTACCCAAAGAGTAAAAACGGGGCCCTATTAATATCGTTCCGCTGTCCGTCTGTCTGTCTGTCTGTACGTTTGTCACCTGATAGAGAAATAAAATTTTCACTAATGATGTATTTCTATTTCCGCTATAACAACAAATACAAAAAAAATAGAATAAAATAAATACTTAAGGGGGCTCTCATACAACAAACGTGATTTTTGTTGCTTGTTTTTGCTCGATATCGATAACAACAACAGGTATACGCATGAAATATTCACAGAATAATTAGTTATATATTCACTTTAAAAATAAAAATAAAATTAATATTAAAGGGTATACTCATATAACAGGCATGATTTTCTTGCCGTTTTTATAGATAACGGTACGGAACCCTTCGTGCGCGAGTCCGACTCGCATTTGGCTGGATTTTTTCATTTTGTCGTTAACACATTAGAAGTGTGAAACCGGGTATTTTCTGGTAAATGATTGCCAATCAGTAATCTTTCTATCCTTTTTCTTCTACACCCTCTGCTTTTTTACTCATAGGCCTTATGTAAGTGCCAATTGCTTTGCCCATATCTTTGTTTAGAAGCAAATGCGCTAGACTATGTGGGGAATGAGTTGAAATAGGTCTTTATAATTGTATAAGAACCTCAAGCCTCGATTCCGCTGACAAAACTATACAAATAAAATATTACGTCAATGAGAACTAAGCGAAATGCGTAGTTCTCATTAATTTCCACTAGTTGGTCCGACGTCGGCGACCGTAACATAAATTCCGAGATAACTTAGCCAAACAAGTGGAAGTCCAAATAAGTACAGGCCTTTAGAATGCGCCCCAAGTGACACACTCGTTTGTGAACTGCGATAAATAATTAAGTGGTGTACATGGCGTGTTGTATGCCGCGAATAGGCTTATGCCGATTTCCCTGAACTTTATGACTTAACAGGAGGGCAGGTATATGAAGTCCTCGTGGGAGGCCTATGTTCAGCTTTTAACTGCTTGAGACTATGATGATGATTTAAAATAGCACTTCGTAATAATACTTATATAATAATAAAATAATAAATGCACTTGATCATTTAAAACTAGACCAAAGAATTTTTAGTTCATAATCATTGCCATAACACCATAAGGTTTTACTGCGGTACAGTATGGTAGTAGATAAGTAGGTATTTAGGCGGCATTGTAGTACTTAATAAATATAAAGCGCCTAATACCTAGTTAAATATTAAAACCAATTTTTCATAGATTTAAAAAAAAATTGCGCTATTTTTACTATGCATCTTTCATCGTTTCTTTATCTATACATATAAATTGCATTGTCCTGAATGACTGACTGAGGAGCTCGATGGTACAGTGGGTGTGAGTATTATATGCGCTTTCGTATGTTAAGCAACCCCGGGTGCGGTCCCCAGTGGAATGGGAGACCACATGTGGCATAAAAATATCTCAAGCTCCTCCGTGCTTCACAAGGCACGTTAATTTTTTGGCCCCAGCTGTCATCAGTGATGGCAGTTATCAAGGTATATCAGATGCCTTTAAGCAGCTTGAAAAATTTGCCACCAGTAATAAATAAATAAATAATAAATAAATAAATATATACGGACAAATCACACAGATTGAGCTAGCCCCAAAGTAAGTTCGAGACTTTTGTTATGGGATACTAACTCAACGATACTATATTTTATAACAAATACATATATAGATAAACATCCAAGACCCAGGCCAATCTGAAAAAGATCATTTTCCATCATGACCTGGCCGGGGATCGAACCCGGTCACCCCGTGTCGCAGGCTGGCGTGTTGACCGCTGCGCCACGGAGCTAGTCAACCACAAACCACAAAAGTCAACCAGTGTAGGCCACTTACACAAAAATTAACATAACACTAATTGACTTACGGATTCACGCATACTCCTAAACCGCTGATCGTAGAGGCCTGAAACTTGGAGTGTCTGTTCTTTGTATGACGTAGGCGTCCGTAAAGAAAGGATTTTTCAAAATTCTACTACTAAGGAGGTGAAAAAGAGGGGTAAAGTTTGTATTGGACAACGTGATTCCTGGGTCCAATTTTCGACTTCTAGTCGAGGGCAAAAGCTAGATATTTATAAAGGGCCAGACGACTAATCGATGTAGTTAATTTCTGCACAGTTTTATTTTTGTTATTTGCGTTACCCATTTTCATACACGCTATATACATGAGCATACATCAAAAACGAAAAGTACTCCCATGATTGAGTTACCCGTACTTACGTATAAGTTAATATTTTGTAGTTTGCAAATTTACACCCATAATTTGCGCCGCAAAACGTTAATTTAGGGGAAAACTCAAATTTCCATATCCGAAGCGAAGTATATCTACGATGAAACACTATTTACGTAAATAAACTCATTTCGTTAAGGCAGTCTACATCGGCGCAGCTTCGTTTAAACTTTTAATCGCTTTCGAGCCGTGATAAACAAATTTTAATTAAGTTTTAATATCACCGCGTAATTGCTGAGGCGAACGGCTATCACAATATCTTTGTTTATGAATTTAGCTTTGGTTTCCCTTACGCCATTTGGGAATTGAGTATTTATTAAATTGATTTTATTTAAGTTGGGTAAGTAATGGTTAGGTAACCTTAAAATGTAAAACCGAATGCGATTAGATACTTATGTCAACAAAAGAATTCAGGCAGCTAAGTTTTTTTTAATAAATATTTACTTAAATAATATATTACTTATTTACAGTTTTCGTGTCTGTATGTCTAACTTCCCCGAGAGCCAGAACACCAGTTCGGTAATCCCCAGTCCGCTAGTTAGATGACATTGTTCAAATGAGTGGAAAAAATGTCACAGGACCGACAGAAAATGGCGTGTAAAAAGGGAGGCCTATGTGGGAATGAATTAATAAATGAAGATCTATTTTACTTCAAAGTAGATATTTAGTTTACCTTTTCATTTTAAGGATTTAGTGCTTAAAGTAAATTTTGTATTTTGACTAACTACAATAAAACAGAGATTATAGTAATACCTTTTGACCATTTAATACTAACTCTTTATTTACTACAACACTTATAATTAATTCCAATAGAGTACGGTGTTGCTTTCAGAATAGAAGAACAGAATTGCTCAACTTACAAATTACTTTAGTATATCATATCATATGTAATTTACATATAAAATTGTTACGAATTGTTTAAATTTACATTGGATAAAGTTTAAACTTGATGTGAGTCCTAAATAGACCCTGATGTCCCAGCAAGCATAATAAGGTTACCACAATGAGCATACTCCGCATTAAAATGACCGAAACTTTTCTTCAATTCCAAGTTTTTGTGTCCGCTTTTCCGTCCATTTGTCCCTTGGCATATTTTTTATTTATCAACTTAGGTACTTTCTTTGTTTCCACCAGCTTATTGTTAATTTCATTGTGTTACGGTTTTACTGAAGAAGTTTTTGCTTAACATTGGCTTCTCCGCAAATTGTTCAGTGCTCGTAAAAAGTGCTTTTATATTTTTTGTTCTAAATATGGCCGCAAAAATGGTAACAAAAGATTGGGGTTTTTTTTTAACTATATATAAATATACAATGTTATAGAAATCTAAGAAGTGCGAGCAAGGCGTCCCTGCTTTGGCTTGGGCATAAATTATTTCGTACAAGTATATCCCACCACTTATCCTTTACAGGGCGCATTCTTCGACCGTTTCTCTCGAAATTATATGAGGTAGAGTAGTAGGTAATTCTATAGATTGTTTTTCTAGATTTAGTTAAGAGTTTTTTCATTAAGTACCTAAGCGCCATACGGTTAATGTAAGTTCGCTGTGATAAATCTTCACGAGGTCTACAGCCTACGGCTTCACAGAATAACAAACATTAGAAATGTTATCACGCGTGGTTTCTATGAATACCAGCGTCGGCTCATTTCAAGCATACTACTAACACAACACAACTGAGAAGAAACTCCTCCTTTGGCCAAAGTGTATTGTGATATTCTAACGTGTAAAGTGAGAAATCCTAGTGAAATTTCACTAGGATTTCTCACTTTACACGTTAGAATATCACAATACGGCATTTTTCAATTTTTGTACCTAAATCTAACTTTTGTTCCTTTGACGATCGCGGGACAAACAACTCAGGTGCCCTTGCATTCTTATGTCTTTGTTGTTCTATGGAGCCACTAGTATTCAAACCCTAACTTTGATTAGGTACACCTTTATCGATACTACCTAATAACTTTCTACTTTAGTCCTTAGAAAAAGAAAGATCAAAAAATGGTTGATAGTGGACTTGTAATGTTTATCAATTAAAACTAAAATTTATTCCCAGTCTGCCTATTCAAAGCAAAAGAATTTAAATACTGCAAAAATTCTTATTCACCGTGACAAGTGAAATCGAGATAATACTCCCATTTTTCATCTTTGTAGGAGTGTGGACGATGCGACGCTGTTCGGAACGAATTGTACCTCGGGGCATGAATTTAATCTCGGAATCCGCATGTCAGATTCATAAGGAGCGTCACTTTCGAGGTATTTGCGTTTCACTCTTGCTTCAAGTATTGTTTGTATTGTAGTAAATGCTGGCTGGAAAAGATAAGAAAAAATATAATTCGAAAATCCTGGCATTTTTTTATGCTAGTATCAGAATCCCTAACAAAATATAGATCCGCAAAAAAGTAGGTACAAAATGAAAATAGAATTTGGTATAATGAAGAAGGTATGATGATGATGTGGTCCTGTGGTCCCTTGTCAGGGACATAGGGCTCGCAGAAGAATTGTCTACTTCTCACGGTCCTGGGCTGTGACTCTTAGCTCGTTCCAGTTGAGTCCGTATTAGGTATGCCCCGCGTAAATTTTATTTATAACAATAACACTTATATAGTATTATACATATTGTGAAACGGCACTTTAAGCTAAGGACGTGTTGTTCTAAATTAACAATATTAATACTGATGATAATTACTTTGTATTTCCGTACTTACATACATCACGTCCGATTATTAAGGGCTGCTTCAGGTAGTATCACAAATGTAACGCAGCATTACATACAAATAAAAAGGACATAAAAATATAAACATGTAATAGTGTAGACAAGTCTTAAGGCTATAGGACCTAAAGGCTTCGTTGAGCGAGTATTCATTAACGCGCCTATGCGTAAAAGTAGAAAATGGAATCAAAATACTAATGGGTAAGTGGCGTGTTTAAACAAAATATTTTTATTACAATATTTTATATGTTTCTCATAATTTTATTCATTACAAAGACGAAAAAAATATTTATAGACTATTTTGACTCACTCTTTTTTGGGTTACCTACGCCACTCAGAAATCTTATTTATGGAATTATGTTTCCCAGACGACGTGCAACCGATAGCTTCAATGTACGAATATTTATTTTGTCGAGTACTCATAACTACAACTCCCATTCCACTGATGGTTCGTTTTACCGAAACACTATTAACTTAAAAATTATTTGGCGAATAAACAATTAACGGAGGATTATTTCATTATTCTACAACCCGCCCGTGTTTCACACGGGTGAAAACATTATAAGTAGATAAACCTTTCTTAAAGAAATAATATTTCTTAAGAAAGGTATAATATCCTTTCTTCTTTCTAGTATACGAATTATGCATGAAAATGCATTTAAACTTAAAATTTTTGACGCTATTTCATGCGTTGATTAGAAGGAGTTAAAAACCTTACAGACAGGGAATGACAATAAATATAAATAAATATATGTCATCATCATCATCATCATCAGGTATTTTTAGTTTCCACTACAGGAGTATGACCCTCTCTGTACTACTAGAGCTATACTTGGCCAGAGCAGCCAGAGGACTTGGCCTACACTCTCCACGGCGGCCAGACGGGTTGGAGAGGTTTCTCAGGTTTCAAATATATATACTTACGGGCAAATCACATAGTGTGAGTTAGCCCCAAAGTAAGTTCGAGACTTATATTACGGGATACTAACTCAACGATATTACCTCTTCTTCATCTAAGTGCGTTCCCGGTTGCATCCTCAGCTGTGCTGCTTTCAAATATAACGCGCATGTCAATGGTCACCCAAGGATGCCAAAGACCTTGCAAAGTGGAGAAGAAATACCCGGGACAGTTAAACGATTTGGCTACAGTTTTACGACCGGCCGCCTGCCTGACGTCAACCCTCATTGAAGAATGTATTTGTGCGAAAAATTTTACAACTGACCGCCGCCCGACGTCAACCCACCTTGGGAATGAAATTGTAGCACGAGATGTTTGTACTTAATCCTTTAGTCACCTTTCACGATATCCACCGGAAGAGATGGAGTGGTCTTATTCTTACCCGGAATTACACGGGGAACCACAACGATAGTATATTTTATAACAAATATATAAATATAAACATCCAAGACCCAGGTAAATCTGAAAAAGTTCATTTTCCATCTTGACCTGACCGGGGATCGAACCCCGGACTTCCGAGGTGATGGCTTGGCATGATGAGAGAGCCACAGGCCACAGAGGTCGTCAGAGAAGCGGAGAGCAATTATAAATTACCAGCTTTTGCCCGCGGCTCCGCCCGCGTCAATGTTAATCCCTCGGGAACAGTACTTTTTACTACTTTTAATAGGCTAAACGTGGCGCATAGTTTTTAAATCCTTGGTCTTTGTCTACCCCGTCTATGTATGTATGAATGCATGCATTATGAAATAACTTACAAGTCAATTAAATTTCAATACAAAACAGCCGGAAATATAGTTTCGAAAATAAGTAATAGTAATAGGAACAATGGGGTTAATAAAACACAAGAAAACAAATGTTTTCTCGATTACACTATCAGTTGAACGTCATCTGGCAAACATGATTACATAAATCATATTTCTGAATGGCGTAGTTCGTAAAATGTAGCTTTTATAAATAAATATTCGGTAAAACGAGCAATCGAGTTGTTAAAAATCAAGAAAACAAATAATCTCTAAATTAAGCTATCGGTTGCAGTGCAGGTCGTCCGGGAAACATAATTCCATAAATAAGATTTCTGAGTGGCGTAGGTAACCCCTCTTTTTTAGTGAACAATGAAACATGATCTCTGGTTTGCGACATTTGGCTTTCTTTTCCGTAAAGATTATGATTACTTTTTATCTCTTTGCAAATTTATAAAGAATAAATTTGCAAAGAGATAAAAAGTAAAAGAGATTCGACCACTTTGTAATGTTGACAGCAAAGCCACCTTATTTATTAGTTTCACAATGTGCATTATATAAGTCTAAAATATGGTCACTTAGATATCAAACTTTTGTACATTCACAAACACATACAGTAGTGTATAAATAACTATAAATCGTAGTAGTATACATAACACACAACCAACACAAACCATCGTTCACTCCGGGATATAAAGCCTTGTCACCAGGTAAGTAAGAGGTATTAAAAATCGCTGCTGCAACGCGCTGCTTATGCAATAAATCACAAGTGCATTATATAAAGCAGAGACGCTTCGTTAAAGAAAGCAAACCTTTCTCGCAGCAACCCGGATTAATTTTGTATCATGAAGGTAGTTTATTTCAGAGAGTAAAACAAAGAAAATCTACTTAAATGAGTACATTTTAGCGCTAGTTTTATTACTTAAATGTCGAGAGGAAAAGTGCTTTAGAATTATTTTTCACTAGTTAGCAAATTCAGTTTTATGGAAATGCTTTTATCTGCATTGCTTGGAATGAAGGTGTAAATCCATGCTGTTACTTTCTTGAATCTAACGTCTCACACATTTTTAGTCTCTGATAATTAAGCCACTGAATTTTACGAAAAATATTACCTACACTAAACGTTCGTTGTTTATCTTTTAAACCTTTGTTCTAATAAATGTGAATCTGTTTTCTTTTTTCTATATTGCAGCAACAAATTAAACCGGCGTTTCTACCAAATCTGTATAAAAGCGACCAATAATCTCTTCTCTTTTTTTACATTAGCTAAGTAGGTACACCTCATGGGACGGTCTAGTGGGTATTTGGTTTTTTAAGATATAAATATTTTATTATAGTGTTACTTTAATTGTGTCTATCATCAAGACAAACGGTTTTAAAAACGTGAAAAATGTTGTGCCTCTGGTTATCAACACACTAAAGGCAAAATAATTTAATCGGTAACAAAAATATGAAGTAAAACTAGATTTTGGAATTTTGTTAAAAATATGTGTATATATATAATAGGTTTGACATTTGTCAAATATATTATATTTACACACATAAATGAGATTTATGGCGTATCAGAATCTCGATTTCTCATTTTAAAATATATTTTAAAGTTTGTTTTTGTATATTGGTATTATTGGAACATATAAATACAATGAATTTAATATAATTTTATATTTATTGTTCCAATAATACCAATATACAAAAACAAACTTTAAAATATATTTTAGACTGAGATTTCGAGATTCTGTTACACCATAAATCTCATTTATTGTATACGCCTACTTAATAACTATGATTACAAATTACCAACTTATACTATAAGTGATCTTAGACAAGGAAAAACTATAAGTTGGCAGTTGAGGATGACACCTTTGAGAGTGTCACCCTCCATTCATCCGAGTGATCCCCAGCTCCAAAATGCTTGCGATGGGCAGCAGCACCGGAAGCGCAAGAAGCCAAAGAAAGTGCGCTCGCCAACTCGCCTGCTATACGTGGTGAGTATGGCAATGTACCCCCATGGAACGAATAATCCTTAGGAGAGGCCCATGTTCAGCAGTGGACTTCTTGCGGCTCTAATGATGATGATGATGATTAGATTCTTCTCATTGAAAGTATTATCCAGTAACAATATACCTATTCTAGCTGATAAGTTACGTACAGCAAGAATATTTCAAGGTAAATTACTTTGTATTTTTATTTTGCTATTCTTTTTCATTTGAATACAAATTTGTAAGGGAAAAATGTAATTAACTCCCATCGCACATTAATAAAATTAGAAAAAGATATTTGTGAAATGTGTAAAATGTAATTGAATGTGATGTAAATTTTTCGGAAAGCAAAGGTCTCGAAAAACTCTCCCGAGTAATGGAAATCGTGCCGCGGCCCCCAGGGCATCGCGGATTCTCTGCACAAAAGGCCCAACAAAAAGGTCCTGCCGTCACATGAACATTGTAAAACTCGCCTCTGTACTCACGTCTCTACTAACAACCAAATCGCAACTTAAAACATACGTACCCAAGTCTCAGTTTCGCCTCTACCTAATTGTTTCGTAACAGTTTTTTCCAATCCGATAATGCGACCTTAGCGTCGGGATCATGGTTTACTACAAATTGTATTAGAGCAGTAGATTTAACTATTTATGCGGTCCATGGTCCTTGCGGGTCCGAACTTTATACTCGAGTTCTTAGAGGGTTTTACGAACTGTAAAGAAGTATCGTTACGAGTGTCAATTCATTGCTGTCAACTTTGGAAGCACAAACATTGATGAGACCCATCGAACCTTTTATTTTATGGCGAAGGTTGTATGACGTAATAAAAAAGAAAAGTATTATAGTACCTAGCTTTTATAACATTTACGTATTTGCTATTATTTTTAGCCGACGATGTTTACTGATTTAATTTTAATACATGAATTTAAGTTTCGTATACATATTTATATGGCTTTTACGAGTGACGTAGGTATTTAGCCAGTAACAAGTAGTTTCAGTTTTCCGCATTTTATCGTAGTCTTGTTTATCAACGAAATCGCTTATTCACTTGAGCCCCGGTGCCAATCCCACGAATCCACTGGTTTGATAGTAGTCGACGCAGCAAGGCGGAAAGCTAAGTATTTTAGTTCCATACATTGTATAAATATGACTATTTATTACACCAACCTACACCGATTTCACATTTTAAAGTCCACCAGAAGTATTTAGCAAAACAATTCAAAACAATAACGACGTACGTCGAAATTCCCGCCTAGAACTTCAAAAATATAGGTATATTGATTACGTTTTCTATAAATATTTACTTTAGTAGAAATTGAAAAGAAATAGGTATTTAAAAAACGTGTAAAAGAAAATCAGCTTTAATGTACTAAGAATTTCTTTTTTGTATTCATAAGACTCAGTTGCTCGCCTTATAATCTAAGCTCGATGCAAATTTTATCATCCTGGCTAACTGATAAAATGCTCGTAATTTCAGGGCAGATAAGCGGCTGACAGTATTTCATAAAACCTTAGTAGATAAACTTTGAGAGAGTGAGATGAGCACGCCTCTTTTATCCGCCTGATTATACGCCGGCACGTAGATCGGATTTGTTACTGATATTATCTAACTAAAAACTGAATATTACCGACTATTTTTAAACTATTTGTTTTATGCAATTGTTTGTGTCATTTTAAATGAATAGATTAGGTTCGTGTTTGTATTCACGAATTCGGTAATGCGGATGCCAAAACCACATCATTACTCTTTACAAACTTTGTCAAGGACTTATATTTGCGTCAAAACGTTCGTTTCGAGTTCTTCCTTCTGAAGTACATTTTTCTCTCTGTACTCCAAAGACGGCAGTGTGTGGAAAAATACCGTTTTAAGACAATAGAACATGACGTACTTTTTTGTATTCGATATTAACGCATAACATTTTTATGCATAACAGTTTACGCATAATTTTGCTAACCATAATTTATTTAAGCATAATATTTATAATATTATGTTTCTGACTTCATACTTCAGTAACCCATATTTCACATAAATTTTATTCTCAAATCTGGACAAACGTAAATAATCCTACTTAGCATTGAATCAGTGAGCAGCGCGGTAGCGTTGACTGCTAAAGGAAGCTACTATCGTCATCATATACATACGTGATACAAAGCACATATTACCTTTGTGCCTATAGATGATATATCATGCATAATCCTAATTTCGCATATCCACGATAAAGTAGATTTTACCTTCCATCGATGAAGTCGGTGAATACAGATGAATAAAACGCATTTGCGTTACTTGTCGCTAGCGAGTCCCTGCTGGATTGGCCCCTTCGGAGTGGTCGCCGTGTGTAGGTATATTTTTAATCCCTACACGGGGAGTGAGACAGGCAAGGTTAGGGCTTTGCCCTAAATTGGAGTTGGTCGCTCGCTCCTGCTTTGATCAGAAGTAACCCAATGAACCTAACCTTACAATCAAGTTGCTTTTTGTTATGCCCGAGCCCCCTTGGTGAATGTGCTGTGGCTATGACCCCTACTCGTCCTTTGGTATTTGTCTTCTTATCTTTCTTGCATACTTTCACTTCATGCAGGCTGATTGCATACTTTAGATTTAAGATATACCTATGTTAATCATGCAAATAAATATTTCTATTCTATTCTTCTTTTTCTTAATCAAGATATTTAAGAACTATGAAATTTAGAAAAAGAAGCGCCAATATGTTTTAATTTAGTATATTCATATGTGAAAAAATTTAAATACTAACATTTTAAATAAAAAAAGACGCAACACAACTAAATTTGATGATTTTTTTCATTATGTTAAGCAAATTTAAACTATCCCAAAACAAATTAGCCACAAAGATAAAAAAAATCCACCATGAACTGTATACCAACAAGCAATTATGGCAAAGTATTATTATCCAAAAAATGCAATATAGGTATAGCAAAGTATTTTAGGAAAAAAACATTATGCAAAAAGAAGGAATCCCGAATGGTACTTTTTTCGAGGTAAAAGATAAAATTCGTGATATTCGTTAGATTTATAGATAGATAGATAATACGTTTTATGATTGCCACAGACACACAAATTAGTAATACGGGTGATCTTAAATCTAAGTACATAAACACAAGAACATTCATTTGTGTGCTGCAGCAAGACAAAAAGGCCATACATAACTCTCACTCACTTAGGTACCAAATCACTGATTTTCAGTTATCGCCGTCAAGTAGGTGCGGTGCGGGTGCAAGGATATAATATAATAATATATACGATATACGTGTGGGAATAGATACAAATAAAAAATAATGAAATAGAATTTACAGATAACAAAATATTAATGGAAAAGTTTTCTTTACAAAAGGATGAAAACTGAAACCGATATATCATTTCATTTTACTAGTCAATATCTCGTGAAACGAGATGTTCCATCAAAGCTCTGTGAACAATTGAACATACTGCAGTATTCCACTGCGTTATTGAACGTCATCAGAAACGCAAACAAAAACCTGTCTTTTATAGAACACGTCAATGTCGCATACATTTCACAAAAACTGGGATGTTATGAGTTTGACCACTATGTGTGTGTATACATGGTGAAATTTTGATCATTTTGGACCCTTAAGAGCCCGACATATGCCAGGCGGCGTGGCCATACAAATGCGGATGGTCTAAACGCGTTGGCTACTTTGGATATTTTCGTTTTTTAGGAATATTCAAGGGTTATTCGAAAAAGCAAAACATATGATGGCTGCCTTATCTGTAATGCAATAATAATCAAAAGTTTCAAGGTTAATTTCAATGTATTTGGTCAATAATGCTATATACCGAGTAAATTAGACGTGATTTGGAGGCAACTTTGCAATTTTTTTCTATCGAGAAAATTTAACGCAATCGTGTTTTTGAGTCATATAGTTACCAGAGTTAGTCCTGAACTTTGCTGCATTTTTATTTCAACTTGAGTATTTAATTATTATTGATATAACAGTCAATCTTGCAAAGCAGTGTGTGGTAGTATGGACCCTTAACGGGGTGACTCAGACCATCAAAATGAACAACTTTTCCTATGGGAACAATGCTAGGAACTCAAAAAAAAATTCGACATTTTCATAAATACTGGCCGGGCGGCGGAACTCTTTTGTATGGTAATGACGAAATTTTTTTTGAGTTCCCAGCATTGGTCCCATAGAAAAAGTTGTTCATATTGATGGTCTGAGTCACCCCTTTAAGGGTCCAAAACGATACAAAATTCACCATGTATATGTCCTTATGTCAGTCATTGGCACCGAAATTTTTTAATGAGTTAATCAATTTGGATACTTTGTATTTGAAAGCAGGTTTAATAGTGATGGTTCTTAGACATGTTTTATCTAAAAGGGTTCAGCCCTTAACAAGACTAGAGATTTTCGTGGCCGGGGTTGCCTGCCTTTTTATTTTATATAATTTGCATTTTGGTATGCTAGTATGTTTCTATTTATTATATTTCTAGGCCTTTAAAGCCCAACGCTGTCTTACTGAAGGATGAAGGCCATGTTATAACAATTTCACATGTACAATACGTTATTAAAATTTAAAAATTATCAGAATGCAAATAAAACCTGCCTCTAAAAAGATCACGTTGACGTCACTTCCATTGCGTTTGCCGCCATTATATTATATTAAACTTCAAAGCCTTGCACTTGTTTATGTGTGTTTCGTATGCGTGCATTCAATTAGGAGTATCGTGCGCTTTTTTTTGTATGTTACCTATTTATTTAGTTCTGGGCTGATCTTTTTTGATCACAATAGCTCAAGTCTTGTAGGAAACTATTTTTCTGTTTTGCTTCCCTAAATTATTTTTCGTATATGTATACAGAAAAAAAAATTATGCTTGTTTGATGCTATATTTATATATCTCTTATGGTGTGAGCTGATATAATCTGACCAATAGAGGTCAACTCTTTTAGGCAATAACATTTTGCCTGTGTCTCTAAGATACGACCTCTGTATTCTACTGTTACAGGCATATTACTTTGGTTTAATTTATTTCTTTGTCCACTTTATAGATAAATATATAAATGCATATAAATAGAAGGTTATAATAAAGAAGAAAAAACTATTAGTTAGTAAATTTTGCTAAACAAGGGAATGTTATCGTAAAAAAAAAGATATTCAATCAAAGCACTGCGTTATTGAAAGTCATCAGAAAAACAAACAAAAACCTGCCTTTGTATAGAATACGTCGACGTCACTTCCATTTCACGCGCTACCATTTTATTATATTAAAATTCAAAGCCTTGCACTTGTTGTGTGCTTTTATACGTGTGTTCCGGATGTGTGCAATATAAAATGTCGACGGAAAAGCTTTTACGGCCGGTTATTTCTGCTGGGAACCATAAGCGGACGTACAACGGCGCAAAATAATGCTCTCTGCAATGGAATCAAATGGTAGTGTGGAAAACACTATCCAGTTACAAGAAATAAATAAAAATATACGGACAAATCACACAGATTTCCTGCATAATAACATAAATAAAATTAACGATTGGTGTATTGAAAATGATGTGTCGTTAAATATTCAGAAGTGCTTGGCGGTAACTTTCACAAAAAATAAGCGTCCTATACGGTATAGTTATTTTCGACAGAGAATTGTCTTTTAGATCGCACTACAACCATGTCATTAGTAAGGCTAAAAGAACTTTGGGCTTTGTAACCTGTATCGCGAAGCCGTTTAGAAACACTAAGTCGTGGATTATGTTGTATTCCTCACTGGTACGAAGTATACTGGAATATTGTTCTTCTGTCTGGTCACCTATATATATCAAATTCACAAGGATCGTATTGAACAAGTTCAACGTCAATTCTTAAAACACTTTGTGGTCGACTCGGTATAAGACGCCAAATTTCTGAATATGAAGACCGGCTTCAGAGATTCAGCCTAGACACCTTAGAATTTCGTCGTACCACAGCAGACTTGTGTATTTTACACAGCATTACTAATGGGTCAATAGATTCTCAGTTACTCAGCAAACTTAGAATAAAGATACCTTCTCGTTCAGCCAGGGTTCCGCAGTTATATAGTATACCACCTGCGAGGAATAATGTGGGTCAGAATAATCCTCTTATTAGAATTTGTGACATGTACAACAAATGTAGTAACACTAATCCGTGTGACTTATTTGCAGATGCTCTCATTACAAACAAGTAGTCACTAAACGTAAAAATTGATAATTTTGTATTCTTCCCTTTTAAATTTATGATTATTATTATTATTGTTTTTGCATTATATTCCTACTAGCTTAGATTAATTATTGGTATTTGCATGTATCTACTTTTCATAAGTGTTGTGTACAATCTAGTGTAGGATATCAGAATTAAAATGAAGTATTAAAGTGTGAAAATATCTAGACTAGGTTCTGTTATCTGTGATTGTACCTGATTAAATAAAATAAAAAATAAAATAGTCCAATTTAACACTTTTCGTTGTATGGAAATGGCTGAAAAAAAATTTTTTTTCATAATTTTAAAACCAACTTTTTGAACTTCAATATCTATCTCTCCACCAATTTTTGTGACAGTCCAACGTGACAAGCCCGGACGGACGGACGGACATGACGAAACTATAAGGGTTCCTTGTGGACTACGGAACGCTAAAAATGTCACAATAGTTATATTTCTGAACTCCTAACAGGAGTCAGCCATCGTGGTAAATCAAAGAGGAATGATTCAAAAACCGACCGTGGTTTCGTACCACTTCATGTTTTTTAACTAGTTTATACAACATATGTTACATACGTTTCTTCTATAGACCCCTTATAAATTAGATTTCGTTTCGTTGGTATAGCGGTATAAATACACGTCTATTACCGCTGTAAAAAGTAATAAAACAAAATTTAATACAGATAATTTAAGAAGAATACTGTGCGTACAAGAAAAAGGGGATAATGTTACTAGAGAGCTCGCATGGAAGATGTCTCATGTGTACTTATGCATCAGCGCTCACGTCGGTCCCGGCTGCTATCTGGTAGTCGTTAAAGAAACCATGTCTGAGGCCGAGAGGCGGTTCCGAAGAACTATGACACCAGGGGGTGCATGGTCGATTGACCGTGTCACCTACTTGAAATGATGATGATGAACGCTCACATACAAAGAACGAGGTTTTTGACGCATTTTTGTAGTTAAATAGATAGATAGATAGATAATATCTTTATTCACCATCGAAAACACACAATTCACATTGATATAATATGAAGTTAACCTATATGGAACTTATATAATTATATATGCAAGATAATCACATAAAGAAATAAGAAAGTGTTCCTAGATATAACAGAGGTAACTATGTAGCGTGCAGTGTGGTTGTACTGTGAATAAATATCGGATTCTGTATTGCGAATCTTACTTTCACTTGCCTGATTTTATTTAAAACTAGCTGTTGCCCGCGGCTCCGCCCGCGTTAGTGTCGATCCCTCGGGATAGTAGAATTTCCCGGAATCAAACATACCCTATGTCCTTCCTCGGGCCTCACACCTCCATACCAAATTTCATCCAAATCAGTTCAATGGTTGAAGCGTAAAAAAACGACAGACGGAGTTACTTTCGCATTTATAATATTAGTATTAGTATGGAAGTATGGATATTATTTATACTTCTAAGTCCAGAAATGAGAAAATTTCCATAAAACTTTTACCCTCCCATTTTACCCCTTTAGGAGTGAATTTTGTCCATTTCACCCACATATATGTTTTTTAATTGTAATCGAGAACTTACATACGTATTTATTTTCATACTTCATAGTCCAGAAATGAGAAAATTTCCAACAAACTCCCTTCTGGGGGATTTTTTTCCAGTTGACCTACACAGATCTTTTTCAATTGTAATCGTGAATTTATTTACCTATTTTCATACTTACTATTTACATACTTCTAAGTCTAGAAATAAGTAAATTCCTATACAATCTTTACCCCGCTATTTTACCCCTACAGGGGAAAATATCGTCCATTTTACCTACACAGATATTTTTAATTGTAACCTAGAACTTATATACTTATTTTCATACGTCTAAGTCCAAAAATGAGAAAATTTCCATACAAAGTTTATAAAACCCACCGACCCCCATTTTACGCCTTAAGGGGGGAATTTTGTAAATTTCATCTACCTACACACATCTTTTGTAATGTTAATCGAGAACTTATATACATACTTTCATACTTCCAAGTCCAGAAATGAGAAAATTCCATATAAATTTTACACCTTTAGAAGTAAAATTTCTTAATATCCTTTCTTAGCGCTCACACACATCGATAAAAGAACCCCTGTACCGAATTTCAAGTTTCTAGGCGCAGCAGTTTCGGTTGGTTTGCCGTTTGCCCGCGGCTACGCCGCCGCCGTTAGTGTCCATCCCTCAGGAACGTTTTGGACCCTTAAAGGGGTGACTCAGGTCATCAATATGAACAACTTTTTCTATGGGACCAATGCTGGGAACTCAAAAAAAATTCGTCATTTTCATAAAAAAGAGTCCCGCCGCCAGTTTGTATGAGAATGTCACATTTTTTTTTGAGTTCCCAGCATTGTTCCCATAGGAAAAGTTGTTCATTTTGATGGTCCGAGTCACCCCTTTAAGGGTCCAAAACGATAAAAAATTCACCGTGTATATTTGCAGGCAAACTAATGCCTTGAGTTCATTCAAATGACGATAACTTTTTTTTTAATGAACCGATTTTGATGAAACAAACTTTAGATGTTTTGCTGAGTTAAAACAAAGCAATTGGTGAAAGTTTGAAGTAAATCTGTTCAGTATTTTCGGAGATAATCGTGATCATACACACAGACAGACAGACAGACAGACAGACAGACAGACAGACAGACAGAAAAGAAATTCGAAAAAAATTTTTTTGCTTTCTATTATTCTTTTTAAGTGTCCCTCTATCTATTTCAGTCAAAAATTCTAAATGTACAGACAAAATATTTTTACTGTTTTATTATATGTATAGATAAACCTTTATGAATGTAAAACGCATGGTCCGGAATCCCGCGTTATACCTATGCAGAATTATGCAGAATATAACGTAAAGGTAAACGCAGACTTGGCCACACCGCACGCGCCGCGCCGAAGTTGCTTTTGTTTCACGCCTTGAATTAGAAAAACTATGGAAGCAGCATTGCGCTCAAAAACTGACACCACGCAAAGTATATCAAAGCGGGCGGGGCTTAAAAAGTATATCTGTTCGCGAACTAGTTTGCCACGCGCTCCGTGACGGAAGGACGCGTCGATTGTAGCATTTAATGACATATTTTTTGTAAATATCGGCGAAATCTTAACGAATTAAGATAAAAATGTCTTCTTGTGTAGTAAAGTGGTGCAGCAAACGCAAGGTAAGACGGAAAAGTGACACTGGAGTAATTTATCATAGCGAACGAGGCGAACTGCTGTCGCGAGCGATATCTACCTACCTCCGCTATGTTAACACCATAGCGTTTATTAGAAATTTTTGCACCACCTCGTGACCTTGACGCGGCTCACGCGGCCAATCGCAAACTATCTTCGTCTGTGAGTGCGTAAGTTTTTCGTTGTGATTTGAGTTAAGTTTGTTTGCGTAAATGGGACTGATACTAAATCGTTAGTTGTATGAGAGTTACGCTTCCATAGTTTTTCTAATTCAATGGTTTCACGTAATGCGGCGACTGCGGAGCGGGAAGGTGTGTGAGATTATACCTACATAGAATTCATAAAATAAATCGAATGCTGCTCGTGCAGTGCAGCTTAAGTCTGCGTTCACCTTAAGATTTTTGGTACGGTGTCAAGGAACTTTAACGTAAATTGGTCGTATCCAAATGTCAGTATGTTCTCAACATCCATTAGTGCCGCGACTTCGAGAAACTTAAAACTAGAATGCTCGGTTTTATATTTCACAGTTTTTAACACAAAATTAATAATATTAACGAGACTTATAATACCTATATAATCGGCTCTTCATAGAAACGTCAGTAGAAATAAATTACCTTTTCCATGCTGGTCTGGGAGAAAAGAAAAAACGTAGAATGTACCAGCTGCTTCTCTTCCCGCGAAGATCGTAAAAGCCGATCAAGGGAATGGGTAAAATCCGAGGAATCATGTTAATAGGCGATGCGGCTAGCAACCTATCACTATTATGATTCCGTTTTCCACCTAATGCCCACCAACATGCTAAACGTGGCCTTCAGGTATTATAGACCTTGTCTTTGTCTACCCCGTAAGGTAAAATGACGTGATGTTATGTATGTATGTTAATTATATAAAATGTATTTTAAATACATCTTACTGAAAATATTTAAATAAAACATTAATTTTCTGCATATAACCGGTATTGGGCCGCAAAATTGCAGCTTATTTTGCGATTCAATACTCGCTGATATGTAGATATCGCCTGATATAAAACTTAACGCCCCAGTCTACTTATTAAGTATGTCATATAGTCAAATTGTACCATAATATTAGTATAAATTTATGTCACGCATTATTATTAAAATGTCTGTATTTGGTCAATAAATATAAACAACAAAAATATTATACGTAGATGAGATAAATCGAGACAACCTCTAATAAACAATTTCGTACGGAAGCACGAAAACAAAATGTCAAAGGTCGTAATTAATTTGTTTTTTTTTTTCAACTACTTTTTATACATTTCTTGCGCTCACTAGGTAAAACTTGTACGTAGTAGTTAAAAAACTAATTAAAGTAATTTAGAGGACATCACAACTCGTCTCATTGAGTCAACTGAAGACCCTAGAGCTGGCAGCTATTTCGCTCAGCGAATTAGTATTGCTATACAGCGTGGGAATGCTGCCAGTATATTGAGCACGTTACCACGATGCGACGAGTTGGAGGATATCTTCTATTTAAGTTATTTGAAAGTGTCTGGCATTTTATGTAAATATTTTTATTTTTGTGTTGAACAAAATAACTTAAAAAAGTAATTTAGATAAGCTCTGATACGAGTATATCGGTATTGTGCTTTCATTAGTAATTGCATATTACACCCGCGCGAGATTTCCAGCGTTAGTAACTTTTATGTAATTGTCCACGTCTGAGCAGCGCGGTTATCCCGCTCACATTAATTAGTGCAGCTATATAGGTAAAATATGTAGGTATTCTGCTGTCTGCAATGTCACGTCATACAACAATGACTATTAATGGACGAATAATTTAATTCTTGACTTTACCTAAAGCATATTTAATCTGAAAAATTACATTGAGAGAATAACTTATGGTGCCGAGACATGGACTCTTACAAAAGGAGCCATGTACAAGATTGCGGTTTCGCAGAGAGCCATGGAGCGAGCCATGCTAGCTACATTAAATTGCAAGACCGAGTTCGCAACTCTGAGATCCGACGCCGAACGAAAGTTCACGATGTGCTCTCTAGGGGTGCGTCTCTTAAATGGAACTGGGCAGGACACCTGGCTAGAAGGAACGATAGTCGGTGGAGTAAGGCTGTCACTGAGTGGTATCCCAGAAATGGGAAACGTAGTGTTGGGCGTCCGGCAGCTAGGTGGGTCGACGATATAAAGCGTTTGATGATAAGAACTGGATTGCGAAGGCTAATGATAGGCAAGGATGGCGCAGACAAAATGAGGCTTATACCCAGCAGTGGGTCGTGGAAAGCTGACGATGATGATGATGACATTACATTGTCTGCTTCAGTTTTAAGTTTGTGAATATATAGTAGTTAATTAGTCTAATCTATTAAAGTTTTAATTGGAATATTTGAGGGATACATACCAATGTTATTTTAATAAACTAGCTCAATGTTTTCAAATTATTTAATTTATTTGCAGCAATAAATATTAATTCTAGTGTCAGCAATTTTTAATATACATTTGTGCAACTGCAATTCTTAAATTGCTGTCTGCGATATCATGTCATTGTATAATAGCTTTCTTTCCACTATGAAAATAAACTATGATGCAATTTATACGTTAAACGATTTTTGGAATTTAATTTAGTCTGTCAAATATTTCCTCATAGTTTTTGGTTTGAGGAGTAAGACTTCACAAAATCTGAACTAATTTACCTAACACGTTTTCATAATAATCATGTCTCTATCTTTTACGATGTTGACCTAGTCCGAAGCTTTTAATAACATTATTTACATATTTTTGTAAATAGACTAAATAAACTATATTAGTAGTTAACTTTATAATTAGAACACAAGAGTGATATATAAGAAATTACTTCACTGAATAGACCTACGTATAAATTTTCAAACAGTTTTATCCATTTCCACGGTAGATAATGCATTACGCGGGATTACCAGTGTCAGCAACTTTTATGTGATTATGCACGTCCGAACAGCGCGGTAATCCCAGTCGCATTCATTAATTCTACAGCAACTTACTCGTACTATCTGCTGTCTGCGATGACACTTCATAAACCGATTCATTTGGTAATATAACTGTGAATAAGGTTTCTATCGTAGGATTACTGGTGTCAGAAACTTGCATGTAATTGGCCACGACTGAGCAGCGCGGTAATCCCACTCACATTCATTAGTGCAACAACTTTTAATCTGCTGTCTGCGGTGTCACATCATACTTGGACCATGCATTAAATTGAAAGAGGAATACATGAGAATCATTACCATTATATGAAAACATTTGAAACGCTATCTGTGGATAATGTATTGCGTTGGATTCCTGATGACAGAGAACTTTTATTTCATTGGTCAAGTCCGAGCAGCGCGGTAATCCCGATTGCATTTAATAATGCTACAACCATTCACTGGCTGTACGTACCATCATGTCATATAAGTACTTCACTTTATTATCTACTACGAAAATATTTTAATTTCACATAAACTTAATATTACGAAAATGGTTAAGGCTACACCGTAAAAAGTATAATTTCGTAGAGTGTAATGTTATTCGGGTAAAAAAAAATATGTCTGTTACTTTATTCCACCATAAAATATAAACATCTAAATTAATATTTTATAAGATATCTTACCGAGTGACAATGGCTATAATTGTTTGAAAAGATAAAACGAAACTTGTTTTAATAATGACATTAAGATGAAATTATTAAATAAGTTAATACTGAAACAGCTGTCGTAATTACAACAATCGCCTAAGTACAATATTGCTAAAATTTGGTCAACCGCCGCCTCCAGCGATACATTACATGTACAAAACAAACTCCGTATACTCGTATTGAGTGAGGTTTATACCAAAAGTTTGCGGCCCACGCCCTGAGGACACACATCCCACTTTGTTCTTACACAAAAGTTTAAGAAGTTGGTTAACAGATGTTCTGCGTGACTTTTGTCCCCGAGTAAGTCATGTATCCATATATCGTGTATAAAACATTTTTATTTGGCGACTGTCGCGTTTCCCGCATGAGCAAGTTCAAGTAACTTTTCATGTTTGAGTGTGTTATATTTTATTAAACGAATATACATGTCTAATTGATATGTAACATAGGAAACACTCCTACTAGTGGAGTGCTGTAAGGTTTATATGTCGGAACCCAGGGCTCTTAACTAGATCCTTATAAAACCTTTTGGAATATGTTTTCAACACTAAATACCTACAATAAAGTTAATAAACGCCTTTTTTCGCTTATCATTTCTTTCATTATTGATATAAAGAATTAAGATCTTTTCGAAGTTTTTATAAATGGATACATCGAAAGTATGGGATTTTTTTAAAACTACCCATAGGAAACCTTTTTTACTTTTAATATTACCTACCGCATGAGCATAATTTGAATTCTCAGCGAATCATAGTTTTTGAGTAATAGCTATAGGTCAAACGTGACTATGTTGAATATTTCCAAAGTTTGGCACTTTAAAAAAAAATCTTATTTCACCCAAAGTTAAAAAATAAGAAATAGGTTTAACCACGAGCAACAATTGTTTTCGTTTAAATTTCTTGTCATTACTCCACTAAGCAAATATTTTTTTAGTTATTATCTAAAAACAAACTACATATTATTTATTCCAGGCATTCATAGGCACACAAATAAATCATGCAATGCTTTCTATCTGCGCATACAATGCTTTAAACTGAGTTGGTGAAGTTATTCTCCCAAATTTTTTTGATATTTTCGTCAAAAGACTGAGCCCTCATATGACGGTCTCCGAGCACAAACTCGACGACGGACGAAAACAAACTCGAAGGATGTTTCAGAGCCATATGTCATCATTGATTACACATCATAGCATTATCATCATCATTATAGCTGCAAAAGTCCACTGCTGGACAAAAAGACTCTCCCAAGGATTTTTCGTTCCATGGGAGGATATTGCCATACTCATCACGCTTGGCAAGCGGGTTGGCGAGCGCAGTTTCTTTGGCTTCTTGTGATTCCGACGCTGGTGCCCATTGAAAGCATTACTAAGCTGGGGAAAGAGAGGAATTTGTTGGATTTGGAAAGGAAATTAACCTATTGGGATACTACTCACTTGGAAGATAAATTACACACGAGGAATGTCGTGTGTAATTTATCGTCATGTGTAATGTGTCGTCGTGTGAATTGAAGATTAAGGTACAACCTGGATTGGCAAACGTTACTTATCCAGATTCATTGGCCTTAGTATGCCCTACCTAAACTATTAATATTTGCATAGTTATGCTATCAAAAGGGCGTTTGTAGTGATTTTGTAGCAATCATCTACTAACATCACATGCATCCATTCGCATTCTGCTCGCACTGCAATATCGACGGTCACGTAAGCCCAGTATTTTCATCCGCTCACACCATCTGCCTGCAGACAGTGACCTTTAGTTCTTTGTAACTTATTGTTTACACTACTTTTTTTCTTTTTTAAAGTTTCGCACTTTTTTTTAGTAAAATCAGCTTTGTTGCGACTACAATGAATTTAATGTCAACGGTAAGAAAAAATAAAAAGGTTCATCTAAGTCCCATTTATACATGGTGAAATTTTGATCGTTTTGGACCCTTAAAGGGGTGACTCAGACCATAATTAAGAACAACTTTTTCTTTAACAAAAAAAGTTGGTCATTTCTATATCCCGGCCAGTTTGTATGGGAATGTCGAATATTTTTTTGAGTTCCCAGCATTGTTCCCATAGGAAAAGTTGTTCATTTTGATGGTCTGAGTCACCCCTTTAAAAGTCCAAAATAATAAAAAATTCACCATGTATAATTAATCACACTCTACATTGCTATTTTATTTATTGTTTATTTTTCTTAAAATTCAAATGTATCTTTGTGGTGCAATAAAGTATTTTTACTTTACTTTATATTACTATTTGTTTGTTGGACGTGTATGTAAGTAGTTCGCATGTTTTTGACTAGCTCCGTGGCGCAGCGGTCAACACGCCAGCCTGCGACACGGAGTGACCGGGTTCGATCCCCGGCCAAGTCAAGATGGAAAATGATCTTTTTCAGATTGGCCTGGGTCTTGGATGTGTATCTATATGTATTTGTTATAAAATATAGTATCGTTGAGTTAGTATCCCATAACACAAGCCTCGAACTCACCTTGGGGCTAGCTCAATCTGTGTGATTTGTCCGTATATATTTATATTCAGTTATCTCTAGTGTCAGACTTTTAAGATGTCTAATGGCATCCGACAAAGCTAAACGACTGTTATCTTGGTTTACGAAGCACCTTCGATCAAATATAATGTAGATACACGATTCGTGCTCGAAAAGTGGCACCGGCAAAACAGCGCACTAATCGAGTTGCGGAGCTATTTTGTCCACAGTTTCAATAAATGCTAGTACTCACACGTCTCGCGATGACAAAGGTACAAAAGATGCAAAAAATATGCACCAAAAGTGAAAAATAAATGGAGTTATACCTACTTTCAGTTCCATTTTTGTCATTGTTTGTAAGTATGCATAATATTTTGACTCGGAAACATTATTAAGGCTTCATTTTGTATGAGACTGTGTGTGTGTCTACCATTATATTTGATCGAAGCAAAGCACGGATGAATACAAGATATTTTTATGCTACTTGAATTCACCCTACACAGTCGAGACCGGTCCTTATTGCTACATATATTAGGTAATGAGTACGTCCATAGGACCTTCGATCTCCTCTTTGCACTACTTTTTGTGTTTCCTGGTTCGTGTGTACTGTCGGTCCTATCTTTCACATGACAAAACACGCAGACACTAATATACTGCAGGAATGGATAATGGTAAAAATAATGTATAAATAGTAAGAATAAATTACAGTTAACTAGATTGGAATTATTCAATAGTTGTTGACATTCGCGGCGACCTTTCATTTATTTACTTTGCTACCACTTACTCATTGCGGGTCAAATGAGCAATTTGTTTAAATATTAACGCAGCCCGTGTTAGCATATGACTGTGAATAACGAATATTTTAATAATCTTGCTTCAAATATTACATTCGCATTGAGTTTTTGTTTGAATCATGTTTGCTGAGTCGAGAAAGTAAATATCAACTTATGGATTATCCTTTAATTTTTGGGGACTCGGAACAATTGACAGAATGCTATTTTCACCTAAACGGTATTTTCTAACATGTTAAAAGTTTGTAAAAGTTTGCCTTGAAGATGAGACTTAAATTGACTCCGCATGAGACTTAAAGTAAGTAGTTTCAATTGCAAACTTAATACATACATAGTATCACGTCTTTTTCCCTTACGGGGTAGACAGAGCCCAGGTCTATAAGACTTTATGGCCACGTTTAACATGTTGGAAGGGCGTGTAGGTGAAAGCTGGAATCAAAATAGTGATGGGGTGCTAGTCGCATCGCCTATTGACATACTTCCTCAAATTTTCACCCATTCCCTCGATTATACGATCTAGCGCGGGAAGAAAAGCAGCTGGCACATTCTACGTTTCTTTTCTCCCAGACGAGCAAGGAATCAGTTTAGAAATCTTGTTAGTTTCAATTGTTATGTCTTTTATGTAAATATGTCACATTTTATTTTTGGATGACTAGGTAAATAAATATGATTACCTACCTTTATAAACTTATCGAATTCGTACCAGAATAAGTTACATTTATTATATTAAAAAGCTCTACATCATGCCTTTAGAAGTCCACAAATTTGTCCGAAAAGATAGTTGTTAATTAAGACAGATCGTCGCAACGAAACTACACTATGTGCTAGTGTTTCTCTCAGTTGAACTTATTTTAGGGTAGAACCTTACTTCAATTAATACGGGAGTTTCAAAATTAGTATATTTATCATGACCCAAAAAATATTAGTGTACTTAATCTTAAATAAGTAATAATATTATGATAAAGATACATAAACGTGCAATTATTTCATTCTAAGAGTAAAAAACTACATGTTTATTTAATTCAGGCTTTGATTCAGGTAATGATCTATTCAATTGTTTTGAAATTTGAAGCGTCTTTAAAGAGTTATGACCGCTTGTTAGAGGTGATGTCACAAATCAAAAATGGCGCCTCCAGGAATATAAAAAGTTCCGAATTCACAAACAAAATTGAATATATTGTGTTTGCTAACAGATGATGGAATTTTTATGTATACTTCCGAAGTATATTATTTATATAAGAAATATGACTTAAAAATATTTTACTATTGATGACAGCTCCGTGGCGCAGTGGTTAACACGCCAGCCTGCGACACGGAGTGCCCGGGTTCGATCCCCGGCCAGGTCAAGATGGAAAACAATCTTTTTCAGATTGGCCTGGGTCTTGGATGTTTATCTATAAATGTATTTGTTATAAAATATAGTATCGTTGAGTTAGTTTCCCATAATACAAGTCTCGAACTTACCTTGGGGCTAGCTCAATCTGTGTGATTTGTCCGTATATATTTATTTATTTATTACTATTCTCCTATAAACCTTTGAAATACCCAAAAAATATTTTGATAGTGAACTTGTTACGCCAAGCTAAACTCCATTATATTATCGCTTGCACTGTCCCCAACGACGATGCATATACGGACCGCCGGGCAGCGCAACGTCAGCGTTTCACGGCGACCAGTTACTCCGAAATTAGGAACACCTGTATGATTGTGATTCACTTGATTTCAATGGACAATTACTTTTAATCTTGATCCAACTTCGATCTTGTATTGTACATGTAACTTTTTATATTAAATTAAATTAAGCTGCTTAAAAACGACGAGACCGCGCTGTATAGTGATCTATCATTGCAGACACAAGGTTCTAGCACGCCGCAAGAGTTCTATGAGCGATGCCAGAATTTATTCAGCACCATTATGACTTACGTTTCGTTACACTAGTCTCTTAATACAACGATTGAGGCCAAACGCTCGCTCTATAAAAAGCTTACTCTTCAGGCCTATTTGCGTGGTTTAAAAGATCCTCTAGGATCTAGGATTCGCTGTATGCGCCCTGAAAGTATGGAAAAAGCCCTCGAATATGTTCAGGATGAGCTTAATACTCTATATATGCAACAGCGTAATGATAGTGGCTCTAATAGAAAAGATTGGTTACGCCCATCTTCTCATAGCACCCAATTGCCTTTAAATAATTTTGTACCTAGAGCTATGCCATTTAATTTCCCTGGTACCTCTAAGCCATTTGGCTTTAACATGGCAGGATCAGCTCCTCAACCTAGTAGCCGTCCACAAACTACTCAAGGATGGAGGCCTAATTTACGTCCTCAATTTTTACCTCCGCAGGGTCTGACACGTACTCAGCAGATTATGCGCGCACATCCTCCTAATTACAACCCTCAAAGCAATGTCTTTAGATTACCTAATAGGCCACAACCTCAACAGCCTCATAGTGCTGGAAACGCCTCGCGACCTATGAGCGGTGTGAGCCATTATGAACAGAAGCTTTTACCACCTAGCGGACACGATTGGCGTAGATTCGGGAATCCGCCACCGAGTAATTATTTCAGAACTCGTGAAACAAATTTTAATGAGTTCGATTTCTACGACTATGACTATCCTAATTACGACGAATGTTGGTATGACTATGAACATTTTAATGAATATAATTATAACAATGAAATAGACTATTGCTCAGAGGCCCCTGTAATTCAAGAAGTTGATCAGACTCCAACCCCTAACAAAGACGAAAATTTTCAGAAGGTTTCGGGATCCGACAAATTAAAATAGAGTTAAATTATCATATTCAGAGACAGTTAGGGTATGTGCAGATAAGTAACCCTCCGCTCAAGCTGTTAATAGATACCGGGGCTAATCAGTCTTTTATAAGCCCCGAGGCAAGTCAAAAGTACTTCAGTCACTTACCTTTAAACTATGAACCTTTTCAAATTACAACGGTTCACGCTATTAGTAAAAATGATCATTCCATAACTTTGCCATGCTTCCCCGAATTAAATGAATCTGAAGATATAACGCTTTTCATCTATAAATTCCATGACTATTTTGATGGTCTTCTGGGAATAGACCTGCTAGATGCATGGGGTTCTAATATTGACTTAAAAACTAAAGTTCTAACTACACGTAATAGTAAAGTGCCTATATATATGTACGACTCCCGAAATCTTAACCTGTATGAAGATATCATACCGGCTAACTCCTCAAAATTAGTTAGGATACCGATTAATACACAGGATGGTGAAGTGTTAGTGGAAAATCAGACTATCTGTAACTGTCTTATTTCAGATTGTCTAACTAAAGTACAGAATAATAGAGGATGGGTTGAGCTAAGTAATCCTTTATCAAATGATGTCATATTTTCAATGGATAGGCCCGTAGAAGCTCAAATATTGAACATTAACTGTAATAGTACTGAAATTTTATCAGATCGTACTGCTGAAGTGTTATCTCGTTTACGTACCGGTCATTTAAATGAAGAAGAGCGTATTAATTTAGAGAAGCTTTGCGCGAACTACTCAGACGTGTTTTATCTTGATGGAGAACCCCTTACATTCACCAACAAGATCAAACACAAGATAAGAACTACTGATGAAATTCCAGTACACACTAAGAGCTATAGATACCCTTACGTTCATCGTCAAGAAGTCAAAGACCAGATCAGTAAGATGCTCGAGCAGGAAATTATTAGACCTTCAGACTCCGCATGGAGCTCACCAATCTGGATTGTTCCTAAAAAAGCTGATGCATCGGGAAAGGTCAAGTGGCGTCTTGTCGTTGACTTCAGGAAGGTCAATGAGAAAACAATCGATGACAAATATCCGATACCCAATATCTCAGATGTATTAGATAAACTTGGCAGGTGCCAATATTTTAGTACCCTTGACTTGGCATCTGGATTTTATCAGGTTGAGATGGATCGCGCTGATATTCATAAAACTGCCTTTAACGTGGAGAACGGTCATTACGAATTTCTAAGGATGCCGATGGGACTTAAAAACTCGCCATCAACCTTTCAAAGGGTGATGGATAATCTTCTCAAAGACCTGCAAAGTATGTGTCTCGTATATTTAGATGATATCATAGTTTTTAGCACTTCTCTACAGGAACATATCCTAAACCTAGAAAAAGTATTTCAGAGACTTCGAGAATCTAACTTCAAGATTCAGATGGATAAGTCTGAGTTCTTGAAGCTAGAAACGGAATTTTTGGGACATGTTATCTGTAATGAAGGTGTTAAACCTAACCCCAATAAAATTCATGCAATAGAGAACTACCCCTTACCAAAAACCACCACCGAAATTAAACGATTTCTCGGTCTTTTAGGCTATTATCGTAAATTTATACCTAACTTTGCACGTCTTACCAAACCACTAACCCAGTGTCTAAAGAAGGGCTCAAAAATTACATTAGATCAAAATTATGTTAATTGCTTTAATCACTGTAAAACTCTTCTCACTAATGACCCCATCCTGCAATACCCAGATTTTAACAAAGAGTTCATCCTAACTACTGATGCCTCCAATGTCGCTATCCGTGCAGTCCTTTCCCAGGGCTCAACTGGCTCTGATAAACCTATTGCGTATGCATCCAGAACATTAAATTCCAGTGAACTCAACTATAGCACCATAGAAAAAGAACTTCTTGCAATAGTATGGGCCTGCAAGTATTTTAGACCTTATATTTTTGGCAGAAAATTCAAAATTTTTACTGACCATAAACCACTTCAGTGGGTTATGAATCTCAAAGAACCAAATTCACGTCTCACTAGATGGCGTCTTAAACTCAGTGAGTACGATTTTACGGTTGTATATAAGCAAGGTAAATTCAATACAAATGCAGATGCTCTTTCTCGTATTGAATTGCACAATGAAGAACTCATGTCAGTAGTAGCTAATGCTTCTGATAAAACCCCAACTATAGATGATTTAAATTCTAGAACCCTGACTGCCCCAGATAATGATACTAATTCTAATACTGCTACTGTTCATACTGATAATGAAAACCCAATTTAAGAAGTACCTATCACCGATGACCCTTTAAATAAATTCAGTAAGCAAATTATATTTAATGTTGTAGGCGATATCAAAAGTAGACCCGTTGTATCTAAACCCTTTGATAATTTTACTCGGATATCAATATAAATTTCTAAATCTAACCTAGAAGAAGACGTAATTAATGCTATAAAGGAGTATGTACAGCCTAAAATTAAAACTGGTTTATTAATCAATCCTTACCTAGATATGTATGAAATAGTACCTATAATACAAAGAACATTTAAAAATTCATCTATGAACCTTTTTATAACTAAACGAGAAGTAGAGAATATTAGGGAATATTTAAAACAGCAGGATATTATTAATAAGTACCATGATGGAAAAACCAACCATCGAGGTATAAATGAATGCTATTTAGCCTTATCTCATAAATACTTTTGGCCAAGAATGCGTGAGCAAATCACTAAATTTATAAATGAATGTACAGTGTGCGGGCAGGCAAAGTATGACCGCAACCCTGTAAGACCACAGTTTAGAGTGGTCCCTGCAGCTTCAAGACCTTTTGAATTAATTCACATGGACCTATTAACTATTCAAAATGAAAAATTCTTAACCATAGTAGATGCTTTTTCGAAGTATGGTCAAGCCTATTACTTACGCGATGGAACTGCTGTGAGTGTGCTTCAAGCTTTACTAAATTACTGTACTCACCATGGTGCTCCTATTACCATTGTCACTGATAATGGTACAGAATTCACCAACCAGTTATTTGCAGAGTTTGTAAGAGTCCACAGGATTGAACATCATAGAGTAGCCCCTCATGCTCCTAACGAAAATGGTATCGTTGAACGATTTCACTCAACCATATTGCAAAACCTACGCATATTAAAATTAAAGGAAAAATCCGAATCGGTCAAAAATCTTATGTCATATGCCATTCTTGCTTACAATAGTAGCATACATAGTTTGACCAAATGCAAACCAATAGAAGTAGTAACAGGTCACTATGATCCTCGAGATCCTTTCGATATAGACCTCACATCTCACTTACTACAGCAATTTATGCATAATCATAAGAAAAAAATGACCCTTGCTTATAATTCTATTCAAGATCTTTGTAATTCGACTCGTAAAGATTTGATTGATAACCGTAACGCTACCCGAGAACCTGAAGTTGACTATTTGCCCGAACAGCAGATTTTCGTGAAAAATCCGTTTGCTTCCAGGCAAAAGTTAGCTCCCCGCTTTATTCATGATTCTGTTGCAACTGACCTCCCTATTCACATTTATACTAAGAAAAAGAGAGGTCCACTCGCTAAAACTAGACTTAAGAGAGTCCCTAAAAGCGCCCAATTGTTGGAGGACGCTCCTGGTGTTTCACCTACTGCTGTCTCCAGCAATGATGCAGGAGATAAAACTTGAAAGTCTTGACAGTGGTCCAGGTCTCCCTTTTCAACTCGGACCAGCTAAAATGGTCTCCCACTATCATTCTTATCTACGCTTTATTGATTTAAGTGATATTCATAAAGTAATTAATTCTATCAATGGTAAACTAGATACAATTAGTCCTGAACTTAATAATCGCACGAAGTTCCTATTTGAGCCCCATTTAAATTTTCTGAAAAGTAAGCTTGTTAATTTACTTAACCATTTAGAAACTTTTGAGATAAGTCGTAGTAAAAGAGGACTCGTGGATGGTCTCGGCTCTGTTATAAAAAGTATTACAGGCAATCTGGATTATACAGTTGCTTTACACTATAATCAAGCCATAAAATCATTGCAAGGTAATGAGAATAAGTTGATTTCAGAATTTAACTCGCACGTTAGTCTTTCTAAGGATTGGATAGCTCAACATTCGAAAATAATAGATAATATAGTAGATAACCAAAATAAGCTAGAAGCTTTGGTTAGAAAGATAAGTCAGAGTGAAGCTACTAGAGACGATGATTTAGTTAAGTATGCCCATTTATTTCAAGTTCTTACTATTCTTAGTGATAATATAGATTACGTGTCTCAAGAGCTGCTTAAATTAGAAAATGTTCTAGCCTTTATCAGAACATCTACTGTTCACCATGCGGTTTTAGACTTAAATAATATTAAAGAAATAATTATTAATTTAACTACGATTTATAAGAAAGAAGAAATAGTAGACTTAGATGCTAGGGAGATATATGATATAATTAGACTAGGTTCATATTATACAGGAAACAAAATAGTTATAGTATATAAAATCCCAATTCTTATCCCCTCCACTTATGATTTCTATAAATTATGTATGATCCCTAATAAATTAAATGAAATCCTTCCACCACCATACCCATTCCTTGTCCTGAATAAGAAAGACTTCAAGTATATAGTGACAGAATATCCGAAGACGAGCAAATGGTATCTATGTTACGAGTCAAATAGTATGCACAATCAGGCATCACCAGATTGTATCCAGGATCTGATCATCACTCAAAAACGCCCTAGTTCGTGCAAACCTGTAACAGTATCGCTAACGACACCCGCTTATGAAGAGCTTGATGACAGGCACTACAGCATCAGTTTTCCAAAACCTACAAAAGTTCACTTATCCTGCGGACACCATCTCTATGACACCTTGAATGGCAGCTACCTCGCTATAATACCTCATGGCTGCTATCTAGAAACGCCATATTTTAAATTGTCTAACTCCAAGGATCGCCTTAAAGGAACAGCATTGAAGATCATCGGTATATCAGCTGATAACATAAATTCATGGCAGCGGTCGACAGCCTCAGTTCCAGCCTTTAAATTAAAGTCTATCAATTTGGCCCATCTTCATGAAGCTAGTACGAAGATATCCAAGCAGTCACCGGTTAACACGGTTGGAGATAGCACATACAGCATATATCATACTACCATACCAATGTACGCCGTACTATTCATCACATGTACGTTCCTGAGTATTCTGTTTTACCGAAGATACTTTCTGAATCGAAAAGCAATGATTGTACAACCAAACCAGGAGAATAACCAGATGGAAGTTCTAGGAGTCTACACTGCACCAGATACAACAAGGGTTGATCCTGACCAACCTCCAGCTCAATTTACGACATCCGTCTTCAATAGTCGCTGTTCTACGGGGGGAGGTGTTACGCCAAGCTAAACTCCATTATATTATCGCTTGCACTGTCCCCAACGACGATGCATATACGGACCGCCGGGCAGCGCAACGTCAGCGTTTCACGGCGACCAGTTACTCCGAAATTAGGAACACCTGTATGATTGTGATTCACTTGATTTCAATGGACAATTACTTTTAATCTTGATCCAACTTCGATCTTGTATTGTACATGTAACTTTTTATATTAAATTAAATTAAGCTGCTTAAAAACATCTTTTTCTTGCGACTCGCCTGTAGGAATCGTAATTAACTTTATCTTGTAATTTTTTTTTCTTTAAATTTGTATTTTAAGCGTAATGCAAAAGTAAGTTAATTTATTTCTTAAGCTCAGAGTTTTAGTGCATATTAGTTTTCCGGCGACTCTTCATCTTGCGGCACACCGGAGCAGAAAATTCACTCCTCCCCCGCTTAAACTTCGTTTACGGAGAGGTGACGTGCGGTGCGTGCAGCGGTGGGTACTGTCAAAATCTCAAATATATGGCAAATTATGGGGCCATTTACGGTGAGCACGGTGAGAGCGATTTTTCGAGCTTTTGCTTAGGATTATTGAATTAGAAAATCTATGGAAGCATAATTGCGCTCAAAAACGGACACCACGCAAAGTTGCTTAAACGCTAATGCGCGCTAATAACGCTAAGGCGAAAATTTGAGGACTTATACCAATAGACGATGCGGCTAGCACCCCATCACTATTTTGATTCCAGCTTCCACCTACACGCCCTTCCAACATGTTGAACGTGGCCATAAAGTCTTATAGACGTGGGCTCTGCCTACCCCGTAATGGAAAAAGACGTGATACTATGTATGTATTACGTATGCAATTGAAACTACTTTAAGTCTCATGCGGAGATCATCTTCAAGGCAAACTTTTACAAACTTTTTAACATGTTAGAAAATACTATTTAGGTGAAAATAGCATTCTTTCAATTGTTCCTAGTCCCCAAAAATTAAAGGATAATTTGTATATTGTCAGCTACTGTAATTAATATTTACTTTCATGACTTAGCAAACTTGATTCAAACAAAAACTTAAGGCGAATATAATATTTGAAGCAAAATTATTATATACCAAACAACTCTGACATTAGGGTGTGCATGGTCAATTGACCGTGTCACCTACTCGAAAAGATGAAGAATAATAAAATGAGGTAATTAAATTAATTAGCAATCATGCTAGAAATGTAAATAGAAGTTACGTACTTGAAAAATATATTACGAGTATTCTACCTTTGCTTAGGTAAAAGTAGCTAATGTATTTTTCAAGTCCAGAATTTTTGCGAACATTAGTTTTCCGACGAGTCTTCTTGATGTCGCGGCGCGCCGGAGCAGAAAATTCACTCCTACCCGTGCTCATACGGGCTGCTGCACGGGAACATCTGATAACGCAACGGGTAATTCAAACACTTATTTCATTACCACATATTTAGTCACTTACAGTCTTGTTATAAAACAAAGCCTAACTTTATTACCTGGTTGTTTAGTACGAGAACCCCCATGGCCTAGTGGTAGTATGCATTAAAATCGCTTTCGCATGTTAGGCAACCCCGGGAGAAGTCCAGACTGTGATGGGTGACTAGAAGTGGCATAAAAATATCTCGAGCTCCTCCGTGCTTCAGGAGGTTCTATAGGCCATTAGTCTCATTGATGGCAGCCGATTAACTATGTCAGAGTTTGCATGATACCTCATCGATGTTTCCCATTAGACAAGAAAGGGGTCAAGCGCACTCAAGTCAACAATATAAAAGGTGTCTTTAGGCAGCTTTCTGCCACCAGTATGCGCCACTTAGACACGCGAAAAATGTATAAAAAAACTAGGTAATTATCAATGAAGCATATCAAAATTGATAGAATAAGCCGTTGGTCCCGGCTGTACAGGCATGTGACATAGCTAGACTGCCATCATTGATGGCAGTCTAGCTATGCCAGATGCCTTTAAGCAGCTTAAAAAATCTGACAACAGCGTTGGACACTTACACACACGAAAAACAAACAAAGTACCTGGTTTAAACCATTATCCGACCAAAATAAGTCGACACAAAAATTTGTTTTGGTCGGAGAATGATTTAAACCAGGTACTTAAATTAGTCCTCGTTTTATAATAATAATGTTTAATTTACAAATATTTAACATATTATCCTTACTACAAAATAAATAAAAACCGGAGTTCTATAGAGCCATATGGAGGATATTGCCATACCACAATGTCATACTCACTCATGAAACGAAGATTCCTTTGGAGAGGCGTTTGTCCAGACATGGACTCCTTACTGCTGAACTACCTCCGTGATCCAGTGGTTAAGGCGTTTGCCTGTAGACCCAGGGGTCGTGGGTTCGATTCATACTTTGTTTAGTTCCCTTTAGTTTGTTAGGATATTGCAGGCTTGAATCGCCTGATTGTCTGGTAGTAAAGATGATTTCGTGCTTCGTTTGTGGAAGGCACGTTAAGCCGGTGGTCCAGGCTGCCATCTGGTAGTCGTTAAAAGAACCATGTTAGAGGCCGAGAAGCGGTTACGAAGAACTCTACGAAGACACCAGGGTATGCATGGTCCATTGACCGTGACACCTACTCGAAATGATGATGATGACTGCTAAAATAAAATATTCTTAACATTAAATAAGTAAATATAGTTTTCAGTGAACATTAGTTTTCCGGCAAGTCTTCATCTCACGGCGCACCGGAGCAGAAGATTTGCACCGGAGCCTCACACGCGGCTGATGCACGGGTACGTCTGCCAACTTCTAATCCTTTCACAAATTTCATTACAACGTCTTTTCTCCCATAAATTATTCAGTCATCAAAAACTTTTATATTTACAATATTTTATTTAAATATTATTCATCTCGATGTAAATTTCCTTAGATAATCAAAATATCACACAATCTCTTAATGTCTTCCATGCTGGTCTGGGAGAAAAGAAAAAAACGTAAAATGTTCCGCGTAGATCGTAGAACCCGGTTAAGGAAATGAGCGAAAATATAAAGAATCATGGGAATAGACGATGCGGCTAAGAACCCATCACTATTTAAATTCAGTTTTCCAGCTTTACGCCCACCAACAAGATAAACGTGGCCTTTCGGTCTTATGACCTTAAGCTCTGTTTATCCCGAAAAGGATAAAGACGTGATAAAATGCATGTATTTCTTTATCAAGTTTCACAAATATTTAATCAAAGATGCCACCCGAATCGTACCCGTCTAAAAGGTTCCAATTACTGCAGCGGCATTTCTTCTTTGATAGCTATGGAAAGAGTTTGAACCAGATACCAGATATCAGGAACGGTGATCGTATTCTCTTTCCCTTAAACGACGTCCCACATCACTAACAAAGGACAGTTTGGACGGCAGAAGGAACAAATTCGTATTGTACAGATACTCGTAAATTGCAATATTTGTTGCGTTTCTGTCCAGCCGCGAGCTTCGCCGCCGCTCCGGGAGATTTAGTGGTATCAGTGAGATAGGACGCCGCGTAGGTACTGACACACGTATATTATAAATCTATAAAGACGCGTTTTTATTTGAATCTATGTCTATATTAGTAACTATAAATAATACCTACAACCGATGGGTGCAAGTAGATAGACATGCGTGCAAAAGTAAGTTGGTAATAATAAAAAAAACAAAATGAGTAATTTATATATACTCATTCACTACACAGGAGTCCGATGGCCCAGTGCTCGTGAGCATTAAAAACGCTTACGCATGTTAAGCAACCCTGGGTGCAGTACATATTGTGATGGGTGACCGCAAGTAGCATAAAAAGATCTCGAGCTCCTCCGTGCTTCGGAAGGTACGTTAATTGGTCCTGGCTGTTGTCATCTTTGATGGCAATCGTTAAGCTATGTCAAATGCCTTTGGGTAGCTTGAAAAACCCGACACCAATGTTGGCCACATACACACACGAAAAACAACAACAATTCACTACACACAAAAATCCAAATCGATAATTATAGACAATTTGACAGGACTCTTTTCTATACAATACAGATTGCCGATCAGCGTAACCGTTAATGAAACGGCAAGTAAAATGATCGTAATTACGCCAGCGTTTTTACTGCATTGTTGGCAGCCCTCGTCGCTGGAATCACCTGGCATTACCCTGCGAAATATTTTCAACAAATGGCCCCATTTGTCCGAGAACCAGACATAATTTCGGTAATTACATGGGCCAAAATTCATATTACTTCATAGCTTTAAGTTTACTTAGCGAATTAAGATATTTTTATAATCTTTTATCTTATATATCTTGACTTGAGATTCAAAATATAACTAACGATATCATCTGTTCTCAATGTTTGCTTTTTTCATACAAAAAAAAAATGCAAAAAAAGGAATTCTACGTGTCTTAACTCTATGGCAATCAGCGCTATGAGGTAATAATAGGAGGTACCTACGCTCACAGCTATAGTAGAATTAAACATAGACATAACGATTAATAGAAATCCACATAAAAGCTTATGTATGAAAAATCTTACTATGTATTGCGTTAAGGTAACAGTCATAGAACAAACGTTGTTAGTCATGATGTACCTAAGTCGTCTTTAGCAGGTATGCGTTAGTTAACTATAACTCTGTATATTTGCGCGCTTCGCCGTGAAGACCTTAGTACCATGGGGCCCGAAGGCCCGATTTTTTTAAAGTGATCTCCGCACTCCTCGTCGACATTCCTGGTGACCTAAAGGCAGGCGCTTTGACCAAAGATTGAAACTGGCCATCCAGCGAGGAAATGCCGCTAGCCTTTTGGGCACCCTGCCAGCTGACCTCAGTGACTTGGAATCCATTTTTTATTTAATTTAATCTGTTTTTAATCAATTAATTTCTTTATTTTTTTATTTATTTTGCTTTGAGTTTATAGTAATTATTTATAGTACATAAATTATGTGTAGTAGCTAGCTGTTTTCAATGTGACTAGAGACCCTATTAGCATCATCACTAAATAACTTTTAAGTGTCATAAATTCACACCTAGCGTAAATTCACCAACTCAGCGCGTCAAAATTCTACTATCTTATGGGACTTACTCTTGGATCTCCAAAAAAAATTTAAAATTGCCATACAATACAAATCGTCCGGCCGGCAGTACACTTTTGTATACGAATTACGTACATTCTTCTAGTTTCCAGCGTTGGTCCCATTGGAAAAATTTATCATTTACACGGGTTTAGCCTGTAAGGCTATGTCGAGGGTAATTTTACACCCGGTATAAACAACTGTAAACTGTTACAGGCTGCTGATGATGATGATACCAATACCAAAATAAGAAAACACTAACTTACTAAGGGATACTTGTAAATAAGTAAGGGTCAATTTGGGAACCAGCTTACTTAGTTATTTTAATTTGAGAATGTATATCTTTTAAAGAAAAGTAGATTACTCTCCATAATAGAAGATTACAAACGTTACTTGAATTTTACCTATCTTACAACCTGATTTTTGACAGAACTACATATGTAAGTTTGTTAAGTATACTTTAACTTTTGAGGTAACCCATTCCAATAGGGTTATACAAACAGCTGAAGCTGTTCATTAAGCGGATAAAATGTATACGTCCGCATATTTGCGTACGTTTCGAATTCCCCGCGCATTCGGATTTTGGACGCGGGCGAAATTTCACCTGCCATAGTTTATTACATATTCAGCGGACTCACACAAATAAAATTGTATAATGCATAAGCGAATGGCGGGTTTGATTTACGATCGCGCTGCCCGCGCCGGCAGTCACGCGCTGAATAACTAACATAGGGCTATTCAAATACCGTATTGCGTATCACGGTAAACTTGTCTAACTTTCCTGGCTTGCCTACCAAACGACTGAAATGTAGCAATGCGTAATTTCATTTCGGTGGATGTTTTCTGGTTTACAGGAAATGCTTGCGATGAAATAAACTAACAAAGAACCGTTAATTGTTGCATTAAGTACATAACAGAGATAATATCTTTGATTGGTCCATTTGGTTGCACAATGGAGATTAAGGAAGATGCCGGTGTGCTTATCGAGGTGTACGGCGCCAGGTGCCGATGATATTGCAGCTTGCTGGGTTGAAGATGGTAGTGTGAAGTGGAGTCACAAGATCATGTAACAGAAATCACCAGAAATAGTTTAGTGCTCTTACACGATGATAGCTGTGGGTGTGATGGATCCTTTCTCAATGGCAGTATCTAGGCGTTGCTCAATTGTATAGCTGATCGGTAGTCCTTTGGCGTGGATAGTGTCTCTACTACAAGGAAGCGCAGCAGTCAACGAACAACAATGCTATGACCTAAAATAATTCCTAAAGCAGACGAAGAAAAATTATTATTAATTAAATTTTTCATACATACCTAGTCTCGATTTGTTCTAAGATTATGGAGCTATTTATATTATAAAAACGGCTGACACGCGAACTACATGATGTAATCCGCGGGTCGCCGAAATGTCCGAAGTTAGCTCAACACGAGAATTCAATGAAATATAACGTATGTAATGTATTAGCAAAAATCTTCGTCCGATCCTTGATTGGGCCATTTGGAAGCATCAATTGCGTCAGCAGCATGACTTGGTTGATTGGCTCCGTCACTGATCAGACGATCAGAGCTCTATCTAACACTAGCTTTTGCCTTGCGGCTTTGCTCCAGTGATCGATGATTCCTTTTAGAACAGTACCTTACCAGATCTCTTTTCATATACTATATTCTTCCCCGGAACTTAAACTACCTCCATACCGAAATTTATCTAAATCCGTTCGTTGTTTAAAGCATGAAGAGGTGACATAAAGTCGGGGCCCAGAAGGACAGAACGTCAGTTACTCTCTTTTGTTTGTTTTAAATCAGTCCTGGGTCTGTCTGTTCGTCGGTTACAGTTGCTTTGCTCCGAATTTACTGGACCGATTAAAATGCAATTCGGTATATTGATAGATTTTCGTAACTCAAATACGATCATGTAACTTAAACAATATCGTATAAAAAATGCATACTAATCTTTGTTACATGTCAAATAAGAGGGCTAATTAAACTATGAATTAATGTATGAATTTCTAACATACCTAAGCATTTCTGATGATACAGCTTACCAAGCTACAATAGTTATTTTTTACAAGACGCAACAAGAATTATTTAAAAATATTTTTCCAAAAATCATCATTTAGTCACTAGTTCTCATATTTTAGCACAGATATTACTAAAAATATGAGCTTTTTAAAATAATTTTTCAAAAGAGACTAGAAAATAAATTCATGCATATCCAGCGTTAAATTTGAAATGCTTGTCGTATGGTCAAACCTTTCAGTGACCCTTAGGATGCGGTTACTTAAAATCCTCGAAGGATCGTGCTACATGGTTTTGCTTTCAGCAGATAGATAATTCTACTTAGAGCTTTTGTCGATAAACAGATGTTTTGTAAATATCATAATAAGAGCCATGTACTTCATGGCTAGAACGCCTGCCTCTACACTCTACTATCACTGCTATTAGTATATAATAAAAATCTTTGAAGATTTGTACAGTTTATCAAGTAATTGATATTTCATTCATATTGATATTCATTTATAAACGAAAATTTGAACACATTCATATTACAGGCATAGTCTTTCAAGATCTTATAGTTTTAAGGCATTGTAAATAATTCTACGTATACAAAAGATTATAATTGATCAATTTAATTATATTAAAGAAAATTCAAAGAACCCTGACTAGTAATATCACATTTACTTAGTATTCGCGATACTTTTATTTCGATTAGCTTTTGCCTACCGTCCGCAGGCAAATAATCGAAATTAATGTAGGTAGTATCCGCTCGCATGAACGTAGTATCCCTATGGAATAGTATCCCCTTTTACTCCTTATAGTAACATTCCTATAAACAACTCCATACCAGATGTTATCGAAATCGGTTTAGTAGTTAAAGCGAAAAGATGAGTATTCATCTTAGATAACTCTTATAATAACTATTTAGGTCCCACCGATAGGCATAGGCCTACACTCTTTGTCTAATATGAAATAATTCGGCTTATAAATTATTCCGATAAATATTCAATTACTGGCGATAGCAAATGAACACATATGAATTACGAGAGTCTGGGGATCGGGTGTGGCCAGATTGTGATCTTCATAGACCTAACGGCACCTCGGCTTACTCCATTAGCTGATTGGGCTTCTTTCTGATTCCATTAATGTGCCAATTGTAGGCGTGCTATTTGCCGACACCGCAGCATTAATAAATGTAAGTAGACATTCAGATATAGCAATCGTATCTATTTAGAAATCGAAAAGATTATCCAGAAATAGACTGCTACATACGGTTTTTTTTTCAAAACAGATGTTTTCTTTATGTGTTCGGACCGTACAAAGTATTAGCGTATGGTAAAGGTCTGTCATTTTGTGTCAGATTTGTTAAAGTTATTATTAGTAAATGTCTTAATCGAATCCTAAATTCACATGCCAGCCATTTTAAAACCTAATGGCCTGGCACGTGAGGATGGCAAGAGACCAGATGGAATTACTCTTGTGCCGTGGAGTACGGGGAGGCCACTGGTTTGGGACGCCACCTGCGTCGACACACTTGCGTCTTCCCATATCCCCGGCAATGCTGAGTCCTTCAAACGGCGAAAATATGCTTGTATCGGTAACGGTTTCATATTTGAGCCGTGGGGCCCGTCGGCGCATAAACTTTTTAAGGTATTGACCTAAAAGCTAGTTGAGGTGTCGGGTGACTAGAGGGCTGACCATTACCTTGGACAAAGAATGAGCATTGCCACCCTTCCGTGTGATATGGACCTGCGGGACATTTTTTATTTATAGTTTTGGTGTTATTTAGGTAGGTATTTTGAATAGTTTTAATTAATTTTTATTTTTTAGTTTAAGATTTAAAATTAAGTTGATTTTGTTTGAAACTTATAATTGAAATGAAGAAGGCAAAAATGAAAATTCAAAATTAATAAAAAAAACTATTTTGTGTATCTTTGCAAATTACAGTAGCTTTCATCATCATCATCATCAAAATTTAAGAGCAACGCTCTTGTCGGTGGAGCTCCCTCCATCTTGGTCTATTCTCTGCCAGTCTTTTCACATCCTGGTACGAAACCCTTTCCACTTTTTCCTTTATCTGTTTAAAATAGCTGTGCCTGGGCTTTCCTCTCCCTCTCCCTTATGAAAACTATTATAGAACGCAAAATAGAGTTCCCTCTATTTTGCGTTCTATAATAGTTTTCATAAACTGATCGTGTCGCAACAAGTGTCCTATCATATTACCTCTTGGATTTTCTATCGCAGTTAAAATAGACCTTTTTTCTCCTACTCTATTTAAAACTTCTTCGTTAGTTATCCTATCTATCCAGCTAATTTTCTCCATTCTTCTCCAGCGCCACATTTCAAATGCTTCCAACTTTTTCCTTTCCTTCTGTGTTAAAGTCCACGTCTCGCAGCTGTAAAGAGCAATGCTCCAGTTGTACACCTTAATAAGCCGTTTTCGCGTATTTTTTGAAACATGTGATGTTAGTAGATGTTTTTTGCTATTAAATGCGGTTTTTGCCATTGCTATTCTTGCTACTATATCTTGGGTACACCTGGACTCGCTTGTGATAATACTCCCTAGGTATTTAAAGGTATTGACTTGTTCTAGTTTAGTGCAAAAAAAACAACAGTCGCTTTAGTGACACAAAAAATAGTTTTAATATGGACATAAAAAGTTATATAAGGTTAATTTATTGGTATTAATATTATCACAAAACGATATATAACCTTCCTTTTCTTCATAAAATGAGATGTATATAAAAATTACTTGCATTAACCACATCGCCACAACGAATTGTCGTCGTTTTATTTCAATTAGCAACATTGCACGAAAGAGAAAAAGTCACGCAACAGACAGTGGTAATTTGTTTTCATTTCACAAAGTTCTTGGGCGTTTATTACGAAAGTCTTTGCCGCATGTCATGTGTGTCAAATAAAGGACAACAAATAAAATTTGAGAAAAAACAACAATTTTGAAGGCTTAACATTGGCATCAATGTTTCAACATTTTTAAATTAGATTAATTTAAATCATGTTTAATAATGAAAAAAAAAACCGACCAAGTCCGATTCATACTTGTGCTCAAAGGTTTTACTACCATTATTTATAAAAATGGCAAAAAAATCATATCTGTGGTATGGGAGCCCCCATTAATATTTTAGTTTTTTTTTATTTGTCGTTATATCAGCAACAGAAATACATCATCTGTGAATATTTTAACTATCACGGTTCATGAGATACCTACACCTGTTTTTACCCTTTGGGTACGGAACCCTAAAAAATTACTGCTTTACTGAAAATATATATAGCTCGATAAACTACCCCCATCTCAAATACAAATATACAATTTACATAACAAGATAGCGATAGTCGATGAACGTTGTCGCGCGTGCCAATACAAGACAAATATCCAAAGTACAAGCAAGAAACTCACAACATGGCTAGCTCCGAGGCGCAGTGGTCAATACGCCAGAGTGCGACACGCACGAGAGTGCCCGGGTTCGATCTCCGGCCAGATCAAGATAGAAAATGAACTTTTTTAGATTGGCCTTTAGGTTTGGATGTGTATCTATATATGTACTTATTTGTTATAAAATATAGTGTCGTTGAGTTAGTATCCCATAAGACAAGTCTCGAACTTACTTTGGGGCTCAATCTGTGTGATTTGTCAGTATATATTTATTAACACATACACGAACCCTGAAAATATTACACTCCCATTTTAGGCAGTCTAGTAAAAATTACTTACATTAACCGTATTACCACAACGAATCGTCATCTTTTTATATCTTCTTACTACTTGGGCGTTTATTACGAAAGTTCTTGCGGCATGTCTTGTGTACTGAATAAAGGACCGACATATAAAATTTGTGGAACACATAAAAAGGAGTAAGATGGGGATCTGTCGAGGTATTTGGGACTCGCAGTGTTCGGACCGCAGACCAATCATCCAACAGTTATTTCAAAGAGGGGCCTCTCGTACCGCGATCCAATAGTTATCCACTTAAAATATTGGTAATAGTTTCTATGGTTTTCAAATAGTTGAAAGTTTGAAACACAAGCTCTCAATTTTAAACTATTAATAGACATCTACGTAGTAAACAAATACGTTTGACACGTAATTTTTCCTGTATTATTATGTCCACTTTTCCACTTCATAAATGTCCACTGTGACAAAAGGTCCACAACATTATAATATCCTTATCCTTACTAATATTACACATGCTAAAGTGAGTTTGTTTGTTTTTATATTTGTTACGCTTTTACACCGTAACTACTGAACCACTCATCATGAAATTTTGCGTACACAATCTCTGGAGTACGTAGAAGGACAGGGTTAATTTTATCCCGGAATAAACTGTTAACGAGGGGTCGATATTGACGCGAGCGGAGCCGCGAAGGCTAGTTCACTATGAATAGTTATTTTCGATGAACAACGGCGACACAGAAAACAAAAAAAACATCACGAAAATATAACTTCGTTTTTTTACACCTAATAAGCGGAGATGTTTCGGTGCGCGGTATGGAAGGCCTCAATCAAATAGCACGATTTATGTAGCCGGGTATGTGTGCCGAAATGCCCCAACATTTAAAGATGGCACGTAAGTGACAAACAAAAGCACTTTAATACATTAGCTCGCGACGTCATTACACTTTATCGCTGCTTTGGCGCGACCCAAAATAAATAGCCGCTATCAAAGAACGATTACACGAACTGTTCACAAGCTCATAAAAAGACAACCATTACAAAATCTGTGATGCCAAAGAAATAAATCGGTTATAAAATTTTACTGCTCTGACAATATTCGTTGAAAACATTAGGTACGGGGATGATTAAATAAAAAATGTAGGTATTTATTTTTATTAAGGGTCACACACAAGTATTGTGGCCTTGTGGTCATCATGCCAGGCTGCCTTACCGAAGGTCCAGGGTTCAATCCCCGATCAGGTGAAGAGAGAAAATGTTTTTTTTTCAGATTGGCTTGGATCTTGGATAATTATCAATATATGTATTTATTATAAAATATAGTGGTATTAGTATCCCATAACACAAGTCTCGAACGTACCTTGAAACTAGTTAAATCTGCGTAATTTTTCTGAGTTATTTATTCATACCTGGCTGTCCCGGCGACCATCGTTTCGCATTTTGTCGATTGTAATTTTCCGCGCAACTTTCTTAATGTGTTCGTCCATAAGAACCTTCTCCTGAGGAAAACAAACACGACAAAAAGAATTAGCTAAATCGGTCCAGCCGTTTACACGTGATGCCGTGACCAAGAGAAATAGGTATCCTTTTATACAGATTTATAATTGGTCTGCTTTACTTTATTTATATGTATTTATAAGGTGTATCTATCATAGATTTAAAAAAAAATTGGTATCTATAAAGTATATTATCGTTGACTTAGTGTCCCACCATAAAGGTTTTCAACTTAGTTTTTGTCTAACAAAATAGATATAAAGGGACAAATCACACAAATAGTGTGTGTCCCTTTACATCTATTTATTTATTTGGGCTGTAAAAAAGATTAAGGCGAGAGCCTCTGCGTCAGATACTAACACAAAGATATAATCTAAACATATTTTATAGTTATAATAATTTCTTCGACCAGTGTTTGACTACGCTGATCGCTTTATCGTTGGCCTCATTGAAGTCCTGTACCGTGCAACTAGTGGAGTAGTTGGGGCATGACAGAAGGACTGATTGGCACCGCAGTCGCACAAATTGTTGGTAGAGAAACCCCTACGTAACATCTCCCAACACCAGCCCGGAGTCGGTTACGTGACTTCCAGACTGTCCAGGGAAGATCTCTTCCGGGTGGAAGCTTCTCGACAGGTAGAATATCGGACGGACTTGGTGGGTACATTCTATCCCAACTCTATGAGCCTGATTTTGGGGCTTCTTTGGTATCTATCGTGGGCTACCTCATAAAACTGTTTCGGCTCTTAAGGCGCGATGGGGTTGGAATCTGTCCGTAGAGCAGGTGTCTTTTGTCTTGTGTCAGTTTGTATACGTCCACCCCATAGATTACGTCTCATCGCATTTGCGGTGGGGCTATCCCAGATAGGGAATAAAGGTTCGAACACGTTAAACTCTCCATCAATCGCCGAAGTCTGGTGACAGTGAAGTTCTTGTGGACTTAGACTGATTTCCTTGTCTATGATTACCATTGGGTAGGATGATTCTTCGGAAGTTGCTTCTGATTTTGACTGATGCAGACTGTTCAGTCATAATGTTTATTTTATGCTGTAGAAGCAGGTGGAATATAGATAGAGTTTTCTGGGTGCAGACTATATCAATAAGAAGGCGCTGTGTTGGATATCAGATGTATTATGAATTCACAAAAATATGAAAGATATATTCAAGCATCAAACGGGACATACTAAGCATTCAGTTACATACCCAACTTGTTAAAGAAAACATTTATTTAGCGGTGTTGTGCACTTTTTGGGGATGGGTAAAATAATGTTAAACTCGTAAGAGAAAACCTGAGCTGATCGAAAATTCGTGAGACGGACACGTGACTTGAGTCCGCCGCCGCGCCGCCGGCGCCAATATTACTTCCGCTCCTACGCCGCGCCGCATACCTCTCTATCTACCGCGCGGAGTTTTCACTTCTGCCGGCACTCCCGGAGTGCAACCCGTTGATTTTTTCCGTTACATTTCAATTGTCAATATATCTTAACACTTTCGTGGACACTGCCCGCCTGTAGACGTAATTCTATTGTTATTTCTTTTGTGTCTGGTTCAGTGTCCGTGAACGAGCTATTAAACACAGTGTTCTTTTTCTGTAAATAACTCTCTTTCTTTCCATCTCTTTCAGTGTATTTATTTTGAGGGCAATCTTAATGTGCATTCATATATACGAAGTATAATGTAGTTATAAAAACTGAAACAAAGTAATAGGCTATTTTGACATTATTTTGGATAAAATCTGGTATGATTGTACACGGTTTCTATATTACAGGTACAAAACACATTTGGAAATGTAATTTATCTGATCAAATGGCAAATAAAATAAATTCCATTTACTGCAATCAGTATAACACCGCCGGGTTTACGTATCGTCCATGAAAAAGCCCGTGAATCGGTTTATACACTTTCGCATTATTGTTTGCCAGCGTAATATAAATTTTATTGCATATATTTTAAGGTATCGAAAGTCGGGCTTAATTGTCAATTTACGCCGTTCGTGTTTATGTCTTGGCAAAAACATCTGGCCCGTTGATTGCTTACGTTTTTATGTGCACTTAGAAGCTCGAGGTACGGTACCTAGGCGGCTAAATAATGCAATCAGTACGCTCAACATTTATTGCCTTTTCGTGCTGTATACTGTATACTTAAAAACAGGAAATATTCTTTGATTATGTTTATGTACAACTCAACTGAACTAAGTTTGCACCTCGCTGGAATGCAACGTAATCGACGCAATCTTAGCTTGGTCGGGTTGCACATATGCATTAAATATAAGTGTCGCGCGCACTTTATGAGTTCCCATACAGATCATAAAAGCCGATTGAGGGAATGGGTAAAATCTGAGGAATCATGTTAATAGGCGATGCGGCTAGCAACCCAACACTATTTTGATTCCGTTTTCCAACTAATGCCCACCAACATGCTAAACGTGGCCTTCCGGTCCTATAGACCTAGACTCTGTCTACCCCACAAGGGAAAAAGATGTGTAATAACCTATTTGTGTGCGAAATTTTGTCAAAATCCGTAAAGCCGTTTAGGCATGATTGAGTAACAAACATTTAAACCTACTAATTTTAACTTTCGCATTAATAATATTAGTAGGAAGTAGGATAGGGTAGGATATTGTTTAGCAATAATGCTGGTTTGATGACAAATGATAAACCATAAGCCCAACGTTAATTTATAAGACCTAGGTCGCCGGTTCAAGTCCCGCCCGCATGAAATTTTTTCATCATATTTTATTTCTTAATTTCTTTAGAATTTATAAGAATATTAGATGACTTGAACAATAGGCAAAACTGATCGCAAACTACCAAACTACTTTTGATATTTTTATCGCACCCTCCAGCAACAGCAGTTTTACTAAAACATAGTTTACCTACCTAAAATCTCCCTAACGATTAGAGATAACCCAGATAAGTTGTAAGTACAAACAGTTCGCGGGAGCAGATGCTAACCCGCTTTCAAAGGAAAAAAGGCAACATTGTGTTAACGATACTCCAAGGAAGATACAAATACTGTAAGAAATATTTATGGAGGTTTTTCGCAATGGAATCCCTGAGGATAGCGGGACGCGACGCCTTGGCCTCTGGAAATAGGGGAAAACACGTTTCAAATCCCTCGCCACGCATAACTCTTAATACTGGGATTATAGAATGGCTTCTTAAGTCTTGGGTGCCAAAAGAAAGATAACAAGCAATTAGACTGCCCCGAGATAAAAATAAAACATGCTTAGACTAAGCTTTATTTATTTTTACTTTTTGCGATATTATAGCGTTGCTTTGACCTGACCTAGTCGTAACTTACTTACTTCTAAGAAAGAAAAAGAAAATTGCTTCTATTTAGTATCAGTTTATTATTTTAGTCGGGGTTTTTGTTAATATATATCTTTATATTTGAACAAATAATCATAAATAAATAAAATATTATTAACACAGGTCGGTACCTATCGAATACAAGTAAATATAATTACTTTAACTGATCACATTTAAATGTTAGCCATATGGTAGATATACGAGTACATAATAGCAACACTAAATCTATGTCTATGAGCAAAAATGATATAAGTTTTAAATTTTTTTTAGGTATGTCCTTTAATTTATTATTTATTGATAATATAGTGTCAATTCTAAAAATAAAACCCTTCGAGCGAGCGACATCTCATCTCAAGATAGTCCCGTACTAAACTAATATTAAAATGAGCGCTGGAGCATGGCTAGGTACTTACCTTCGTTTTTTCGTTCACCTGGGTCCCGTAAATATTACCGGCGACCATAAAATGCATTAGTAAGTCTACCTTTGAATAATGTCGGCACCGTGTTCTTCGTGTAAGCGAAATAACGTTGTGATATGATCTCATGTAGAACACAGCATTATGGAGGAACATGATAAGATTAACTGCGTTAAATTCTTTATTGTTGCCAACCTAATAATATTCTGATATCTATGATGCCAACGTAAAATGTATGCATCGTCAAGAAGTACTTTTAAAGCTACAAATAAGATCCGATGACAATGTTATGCTAGGATCACATTTGTAATTAAATTACATGAGAAATACTGTACGGAGAACGCGTGAAGGAGATCCTGGTCCATAAAAAGCTCATGCAGGAACCTTCCACTGTGCCTGAAGCGAAAGATATGTATATTGCTCTTCTCAATGAGGAGCAGAAATACGATTTGTTAGAGAGCAATCGAGCGAAGTATACTGGGTGTTACTAGGTTTTGATGTTTGTGATGATTTTTAATTGTTTATACATTATTTATGATTATATATATATATATATATATATATATATATATATATATATATATATATATATATATATATATATATAAATTCAAATTCAAAAACATTTATTTAACATAGGTCATTTGGACACTTATTAATTGTCATATATTTTCAACTGAGAAGCTTCGTATATATGTATATATATAATATCTTATATATATATAAATATATTTAGTTTTGAATATAATAAATCTAATTATCGAAAAATTTTACAAGCTACTTTGTTCAGATCAACTACGTTTTTGTACCGCTTGGCGTTGAAAGATTTGGTCTATGTACCAAGTACAATTTAGCTCCTAAGCAGGGCTGATCACCTCAGGTGATCAGCCCTGCTGCAGCATATTGCAGCACCTCCAGGTGACAGCAAGGCTGATTCTTATCTCGGGCAAAGAACAGCAATCACCATTCAGCGCGGAAATGCAGCCTGTATTCTGGGCACCATTCCTCGTGGTCACCATCTAATTTATGATTATTATTTTTGTTTTTATAGTTTAAACTAACTTATAGTTTGAAAAATATATATATATTATTTAAAAAATCCAATGTTAAGTTAGTTGTAGTATAGCTTTTTTAAAATTTTAGTATCACGTCTTTTTCCCTTGCGGGGTAGATAGAGACTAGATCAACAAGACCTTATGGCTACATTTAGCATATTGGAGTGTACATGGAAAACAGAATCAAAATAGTTATGGGTTACTAGCCGCATCGCCTATTGATATGATTCTGCACATTTCCGCCCATTCCCTCGATCAGCTTTCTGCGCGAGAAGAAGCAGTTGACACATCCTACGATTTAACTTAGTTCTTTTACATTACAATTTTTAAGTTATTATTAGTTATTTATTAGTTTGTTCATTGGTTCAGTTACTTAAAATGTATTATGTTAGTTCAGTGGTAATATCTCATGGTACCTGCTTTCTCGCGGAGCTCTAACACTGCAGTTGGTTTACAAATATATTTATGTTTCGCGCTTAAGGTGGAAAATAGGAAAAATGGAAAATAAATTGGTATGTCAGGTCAGGGTGTCATCCCAAACAGCTTAGCCAGCTGTTGCAGGTATTGCATCGGGTAAGTACAGCGAGCTGCTACTTGCTTTTCCCGCATTCATCCGACTGAGTAGTACCTATCCCGATACTTGCATTACCTTCCCAAATCCAACAAATTCCTATCCTACCCCATCCTCAAACGAAGAATCCTTGGGAAAAGCCTATGTCCAGCAGTGGCCTTCTTATGGTTGAAATTATGATGATGACATAGGTACGTACGAAGATATCACTTTCATTTGCTTTTAGAGATAACATACTCAGATATTGATAAACTTTGAGTCTAGAGCAAACAAAAGATCAAGTTGATCTAAGCCTTGAGCGATATCTAATTAGTGCATCTTCAAAATAGATATTATGTAGTTAGTAATTTAAGGTCAAACAATATTTACAGAAACTAAATACCTAAGTATATATAATAATCATAGCCAGAGCGACTCCAAAAGAAGAAGAACAGAAATTATTTCGCCGGAAAGGTGAGAGGTGAATGAGACTCCTCCTCAAAAATGTCGTAGTAATATAATTGTGAAAAATGTTACGCTTGGGCATATATACAAGGTGAGTTAGCCAAAATTTGCCTAGTTTCTCCATAATTTGGAATACATGGTGTTCGATGTAATAGGTACTTATATCTAACACAAAAACGCTGACGCGGCCCGGACACCGCGCCCGCGTTGCATCGAGCTAGTATCATTCCATCGTCTCACGCGCATAGCATCATTCATATACATATAGTTTAAATCAAAGTAATAAACGTAGGATTTTCGTGATTTCTGGACTCTTATTTTAGCAAAGCCCATCTCATTAGGGTCGCGTCCCCAACACATGGCAAGGTTTGGAATTTAAAAATTTAGGCACAAGTGTAAATGATATACCATCAAGCTCACTCTCAAGTCGATCCACCTAGTAGTGGTCAATCGTGATGTACCTAGTGTAGCTGCAACTACCACCCATGCTTAATTTAGGTATAACTGGAATTTTGGAAAATTATTTTTTTGGATAATCGTGTATTGTTTTCATTTCAATTTTGTCCTTTATCTATTTGATTTCATATAAATAAATTTATATTTTGCCGTTTATTAGCCTCACTGTTAATAATATTAAAAAGAAAAAGTATTCTGCCATGAAATCTCAGACATAAATCGATTTCAATGAACAATAATTAAATACAATTCAATTACATGTTTATTTTTTAATTGGTATGTATAGTAATCAAATAACATATACTTTTAGTGTATGTACGTGTATATATTTTGGAGGGTAAGTGTTAAGACCAAACCAGCAAATTAACCGGTGGCAACTTCTTCTTACTTAAATACAAAAAAATAGAATAGTTTTATCATAGTTATAATCTGTAGTAGAAGTAAACTATCAAGTATATTAAAATAAAAAAGCGGCCAAGTGCGAGACTCGCCCATGAAGGGTTCCGTAGCAGCAAGTAATATAATATACAAGTTATTGTAGTTCGTTGTAACTTATGTTAATAATAATAACTTACGTTGTGATTTATGACGTATTAAAAAAAACTATTTACTAGATCTCGTTCAAACCGATTTTCGGTGGAAGTTGGTAATGGTAATGTATCATACATTAACTAGGTACAAAAAAATATTTAGAAAAAACATACAACTGATATTTGTGTGTCGTGTGTTTGTGAATGTACTTGTGTGTTTATAAATCACTAGCTTTCGCCCGCGGCTCCGCCCGCGTCAATGCCGATCCCTTGAGAATAGTACTTTTTCCCGGGATTAAAGGTAGCCTATGTCCTTCTCCGTATTTTAGAGAACTTGTATGCAAAGTTTTATGATGATCGGTTACTGAACCGATGAGTTACGGCGTGGAAGCGTAACAAACAAACAAATAAACAAACAAACTCACTTTCGCATTTATAATATTAGTAAGAATAAGGACTTATTCCTTGAAAGATAGCATGGTTACAAAGGATGCCGGAGCCCTGTGCTAAGTTAAAAATTTGTTTTACAGGTGCTCCACTCTTTACACATGTTACAGAGATAAGCTAACTTATAACATGTGTGTATGTGTATGTGAGGTTTCGTGAGTGATAAATTATTCAGTTTACAAAATAATAATATTAAAAACCTGAATATAATTTTTGATGACCTATCCATAGATACCCCACAGGGGTTTGATGAAAAACATTTTTTTTTAGTTTCAGTTCTAAGTATGGGGAACCTCTAAAATTTATTGTTATTTTTTTCCATTTTTGTGTGAAAATCTTAATGCGGTTCATAGAATACGTCTGCTTACCAAGTTTCAACAGTATCGTTCTTATAGTTCGTAAAAAAGTAGCTGTGACCTACGGACGGACAGACAGACATGACGAATGCATAAGGGTTCCGTTTGTTGCCATTTGGCTTCGGAACCCCAGAAAATTACTTAACGTGAAAAAAGCAGGTAATGTCGTTATTAATTCCAAAAACGACTTTTTATGAAGTTGGCATCATCATCATATCAGCTGCAAGTAGTCCACTGCTGGATAAAGGAAGCGGCCTCCATGCAGCGTATTTATGCGACATTACTCAGGTCGTCCGTTCATCTGGTCGGCGGGTGTCCAACGCTGCGCTTGCCGGTACGTGGTCGCCATTCAAGAACTCTTCTGCCCCATCGGCCATCGGTTCTATGTGCTTTGTGCACCGCCCACTGCCATTTTAAAGAGATAATCCTTTTTAAATAAATCAGTAAGAAAACAAATTTATATTTTAGCATGCGATTGTAAACAGCAATTAACTAAGCTGCCATAAGCTTTGTCTTACATAGTAATGTCGCAACGACGTAGTCGCGACGCCTCGCGCTGTTTACAAATTACTTTACAAGTCATGTAATTGTCTGTTCTTGAGGATCTACATTTTAACTATACGTTTTTTTTTTTTTTTTTACGCATATATTAACAAACCTACCATAAGCACAAAAACAATTTATATCAATATTGACGCTGCAAGTTTTTGAAAGTTTCTATACGGAGCTTGTTATTGCTGCCAAAGTTACAGAAAAGCCTGATTTGTTACTAAAAGCACATCAATTGAGTTTACCCGTTAAAATTAATTAACAACAAAAAAAAAAAGAAATATTGAATTAAGTAATAAGTTAAAATACCAAGCCGCCATAAGCCTCGTCTTTATGATGTAGTAGCGACGTCGTCGCGATACGGTACGCAGAGCTTCTACCATGAGTTTATACACGTGAATAGTAAACGATTCCGACTATCGTTAAGTGTATTCAACGAATCAACCTTAATTTTCTATCGAGTAAGAACTCGATTGAAAACGAAGGTAAAATTTATTACTCATAGTGCTGATGTCGCAGAAAAAAAAAAAATATATACGGTGAAATTTTAATCGTTCTGCCGGCCTATTTGCTAACTCAGTGACCAACGTTTTTATAGTCACTTCAAAATACATTGCGGGTTTCCTATGATTGACTATTTTTATTAAAGATATATAAAACGTAATGTACTTTGAAATGACTATCAAATCGTTGTACACTGAGTTAGCAAATAGGCCTGCTGGACCCTTAAAAGGGTGATTCAGCCCGTCGATATGAACAACTTTTCCTATGGGACCAATGCTTGAAAATTTTCATACATATATATAGACTTGAAATGAAATGCACAGTTACGTTCAGCCTACTCTGGTATACATATATTGTACTCATGGTAGCAAATCATAGTATAACAGTAAAGTAATACTACTATCGTAAATTAAATGTACAAACTCATGGTAGACACTCTGTTTACAAGTTATTTTACGAGACGTGTAATTGGAGCTATTGTTACAAATTCCGCTTTGTTTGCGCTCTTGGATTAATAAATATTTTCCTTTGAATTCTGAAATTTTTTGACGAAATCTTATAGATGTATTTATTTTTATTATTTAATATTAGTATATCATCATCATCAACATCAGGTCCTTTTTAGTCTCCACTACAGGAGCACGACCCTCTCTGTACTACTAGGGCCATACTTGGCCAGAGTATATGAGTGAATGTAATTATTAGTAAATTTTTATTAAAATAAATCCTAAATTTAAACTTTTTTTAATATATATTTTTTTAAATCACCTAAGCCGCCATAAGCCTCATCTTATAATGTTGTATAGTCGTCGCGACGCCGAACGCTGTATACAAGTTACTTTACGAGTCGAGTAATTAGTTGGTGCCATCGTTACAAACACCGCTCTGTCTGCGCCGGGTGAAATATATTAATTACGTGTCCTAATAAGATCATACTGGCTATAACGTTAAACGCTTACATTGAACTTTATTTATTTAAGAAATGTATACTTACTACACGGAATAAATATGGACATATACTTACGGCGGCCAGCGCACCGTAAGTATATTATTATTTGAATGTGAAGAGCTTTTATTCTGGAACCTATCATTACCGTGGCTGGGGTGTAGAAAAAAAAACTTATCATACACCATTGAACAATTTTAAGCCAGAAAATCGGAAATATTGATATGCATTTACATCTGTTATTGACGGCGATCTTGAGAGGCTCTGAGTTCGATTCCCAATCTGAGTCAAATACTCTACTTCATAGATTCTCTACTTCTACTTTTTTATATATTGTAGATCATTTCCACAGGTATTAGTCTCCGGTGTTGAAGATATTCGAAGCGGATTGGCACCAGGTAGGCGGCCGGTTTTAAACACTTTGTGAAATCACAAAACAACAACATATAGCTGAGAATGCAAACAAAGATTTATAAACGTAATAATATATAACGTACTTAAATTGTTTTTAAATAGAATTACAATTTTCACTATATTATTAAAATTGAAAACATGTGATGAAAAAGAACTCGGCCGCAGGTAGGATTCGAACCCACGTCCCTTAGGTAAATGCCCTAATTGTGATACCATTACACCACCGTCACTTCAAATCAACGCGTCGAATTCTCTCATCATATATTACCCCGTAGGGTATACGTGTTTCAAGCATGCGTACTTCTTCAATACTATCACTATTTAGTAGTGTGGTATTATGATGTATTAGAAAGTTGATTAAATTGAAGAAAGCTTTTTACTTACTTAAATTGTTTTTAAATAGCATTACAATGCTCGGTATATTATTAAAATTGAAAATATGTGATGCAAAATATCACACTTAGGGCGTTAACCTAAGGGACGTGGATTCGAATCCTACTTATGGCCGAGTTCTTTTTCATCACATATTTTCAATTTTAATAATATATAATGTGTTTGATGATTTTCGATTTATATATTACTAGCAACCCGGACGGACCCGGGCTTTGCACGGGTATTATGTACATATAAACCTACCTCTTGAATCACTCTATCTACTAAAAAAACCACTTTAAAATCCGTTGCGTAGTTTTAAAGATCTAAGCATACATAGTGACAGACAGACGGTGGGAAGCGACTTTGTTTTATACTATGTAGTGATTACTTTGTTTTACTAGGTGACCATTAGAACATGATTTTTTTCCATTTCCCATACTTGTGGACCAGATGAATTGCTTGATCTAGATATTTTTCATTCCCGGAGCCCTACCGTAACTACAAAGACGATACGAAATGGGAGAAGTTCAAATCCAAGATCAAATACGAAACTTATAGTTGATTGAATAAACAGCATACGAATATCCAAACTAGGTAAGACCTTTTAGATCAAGATACCTAAATCTGAACCTCTGACTTAAACTCATCATATCAAAGTTGAGGTTGAATGGTCATTAATTAATTAAAGTGAACCCTTTGCGATGACTCTCCAGAGATCCATTAGTTAATTAGCATCACACTCGAGTACTGGATTCGGACATTTGCTTGACACTGAAGATGTTTGTTTATCTTGTTTCGATTCAGAATATCTGATACGTTGAATTCCAATTTAAAAATAGAAGCCTTTGAATAAAATTTAGAAACAAATTATTTAACGATAGAAAATAATATGTGTTTATTTTTAAGACATGTGTATGAAGTAATCGATATTATCATCACTGTTTTTTTATGGCCCAGTTCTGTTTGCCCTCGTAATTCTAGGGAACTTTAACCCTGGAGACCATTCATATAAACACGGGATATATTTTATTGGAAAATTCTCGCTTGGATTATTAAAACTCGGTTTAATTGTAAAATAGTATTTTTATACTGTACACCGTAAGATAAGTAAATAATACTTAACTATCCTATAACGGGTTTAGGATACAATATCGCCGGTCGCTGCAGCAAACCCGTTCTATCGACGCACTACTGTAGCGAATGTACAGAATATCGCTGATAAGATTACATCGACAGCCCACCAGATCGAACACCCGGGTTATAATAATCGGATGCAAATCATTATATAATACATAATCATCAGAAAAAAACTAAAAAATATAACCCATAGGCACAAATGCAGCGAGGTCAAAAAATATACTTCGTTTTTTTAAATTGAACTTACTTTAAGAGTAAATTCAGTCTATGACACCTACTAAAGAAATTAAAAATAAATTTATTTCAAATATTATTTAATTTTAATTAAATTCATTTATACTGTCAATAATTTTCTAAGCTTCATATTATTTTCTAGGCAGGATACACTTACAGAAAATTCCCTCTTTCACTAAGGCATTTTCTCAATCTTGTACCATAAAATTCAAAAGGCCGTCGCATAAAAATATCTCAGACGAATAAAATAATATTGCGAATCAGTTCGTCAGAAAATATTGAAGAAGTTAGATTGAGGAAGTGACGACATTGTTATTATCGCCTCAATCCTTCGCTGAGAAACAATCTTTGGCATCCCCGCGCGATCCGATGCCGGCCGGTAAAATTGCACGTCTGTTATGATTTTATTCCTATCATGGATATATGTATATTTATGTTTACACCTCTGTCGTATCGGATCAGGTCTGAAAATTTAACCTGATTCATAAAAACAACTATCCATATGCATGTAATTGACATAGTAATCGTGAAAAATATACTTTTTTTTAGTTGATCATATTATAACAATTATATTTTCATAACAATCTATTATGAGAAACCACTCAAGCTATTCCGGTTTACCTTAATTTAATCACACAAAGCGACATAAAAGCGCTTTTCAAGCAAAACAAAGATAAAAAGTACATTTTCCGGGACAAAACAATTGGCCGTAGTTTAAACACTGCTTACTCACAACTCAAGAGGGCGGAAACGAAAATTCAGCTTTTCACGGTGAATTTTTTGTCGTACTTATTCCTAAAACAAAGCGTAATGACCCGCACGGTACGCATTTGTTCGCGAACAATCCGAATAGGCCATTTTTCATCTCGAACAATTGAGGGCGTGCTCCGACACAATTGGCAGAGTATTTTGTCAAGCATTTGTCGTACGACATAATAAGTGCACTCCATACACCCATTCACTAAGAAAGAGGAAAGTTCTTTGTATGCGTAAACAAAGTTTTTTTTTTTAAAACGGATCCGTTACCTTGAATGTTGTACCGTGAGTTCCCAGCTCACCTAGCTTTGATATAGTGGACCTCACGAAAAAAAGGTAGTTGTGGCAATAGTATGTAGTCGCTCAGCAGACAGAGTAGGAGAGGTAGGCAGGGAATCAGAACAAATATACCTATATTTTAATAATAAAACTTAGTAGCTCCTCCAATCATATGATCAGGAGAACGGTTAAAGATGGAAGGGCTAAGATGATGAAAAGGTATGTGACAAAGGATTCGAAAAAACGAATTATCAAATGAACTTTGAAAATGTATTCTCAAAAAAAGATGGACCTAATGATATGATAAGAACCTCAAGGAACTCTATTATAGAAGAAAATAGATATGTTAAGTAGCGTTTTTAAATCTGCAAGTAAAAACAAGGTGTTTCTCGAAATGATTTTGCGGAGTTAGTTCGTTTAACAAGCTTATTGTGACGTTGAGATTTGTCATATTTAAAGCATCATTTTAATTTATCATTTTAAAACATTTATCTTGTTCATAAACATCATAAAAATTAGTTAATATAATCTGTTCGCAGCGTTACTTTCTTCAGGGCTAGAAGTAATTCCATTCCTTCTTCAGAAATAGTAACAGAAACAAAAGTAATAAACAAATGCATTTAGTATTTATTGTTTACGTTATTAATCACCTGCGAGTGGCGCTCTCTACGATGGCCATAAAATCTCGCTCCTTATGATTTCATGGCAGCGTCGGCCTGAAGCAGAACAGAGGAATTTTTCGTTTTATTTTATGATGGCGCGCACTGTCGCGGAGAAATATTGGCTCAGCGGAATAGCTCGTAAAGAAAGCCGTTTCCTTTCCACGGGGTTACGCACCGCAACTACATCGCCGCCGTATGCTTACATTTATTATTAGTCTTTATTTTATAGCGCTTGCTATTTCGTCCCTAATTAAGTTTAGTGCCGCTATGTCTTCGTACAAATTGACAGCCTTTTCGTGTGCAAATCTGTTAGGCAGTCCGTAGGTGCCATTCATTTTATTTTATTTTATTTTGTAGTCGTTAACGTTACCAGTGATGAGTTTTTAAGCTTTCAGTCAGGCTTACCGGTCATTGACTCTACTTTGTTTTACGTACTCTCCTTTGGGTATGGCAAATAGTTGCGTAGTATGAGTAGATCTAGTAGCGTTGGAAGAAAGTTAATTACAAAAAGACAAAAAATATGATGCGAAAATATAAAATACTATTTTTAGATTTACTCAATATTTACGGAAAAAATAGGGAAATTTTTAACTGCACCTCTAATTACAATTTATGCGAACTAAGTGGCTCCACTAATTATCTTACTACATACCAGAAAAATCAATAAGCTACAAATAAACTACTTGATTATCTAAACATGTTTAACTAAAAAATATATGTAGTCAATCAAAACTAGATGACCTTTTTTACCAGTTTTACATCAAAAATACTTATTGTCTAACAAAAATAACTGACTAGCACACTAATTTATTTTATCTTTCAACTGAATTTCTAAAATTGGTTTCCAACTATGCATTACGATAAAAAAGCATATGTCTGATAGAAAACGTTTTTAGCTAAATTTTAACATAAATCCATAAAAGAGTCCCAGAAAGACCTTGTAAATTACTAGATGACAGCTTATTCTCCCATTAATTTAACTCTGAGGAGTTCGATGACATACGCATCATTAAGGTATAACTCGTTTTGCTAAAAAGTGCTCACTTTATATGGGACCTTCTCTATATACAAAAATTAATCGTAAACTGAAGATAGCTACTTGCACACGGCGCGTCTGTAAAAAGAAACTAGCCTCTTGGCTACTTGCCCTTGATGAGACGGAGGCACTATTCGGATAATACACTACACTACAGTACTCTACTCTACGCTACACTACACTACACTACACTACACTACATTAGACAACCCAACACTACACTACACTATAATACAATACACTACACTTACACTACACAATGCAACGAAAGAAATCAAGATATATGAAAAGGATACCCAGTCATCCACAACACAGGGAATCCTAGTGTGGAGCTCAGAGATATTTTGTAAACATAATGTTATAAAGAAATTATTATTATTATTATTATATACACGTAAGCATGTTCAGCAACCCTGGGCGCGGTCCGCGCAGTAATCGCTCGATCACTGTGCTTCGGTAGTCACGTTAAACCGTTGGTCCTGGGTGTCATTATTGGATGGCTAACGACTGCCATCAATTTAGCTATGTCAGATTCCTCTTGGCAATTTGAAAAATGTAACGCTACCACCAAATGTTGGCCACTTACACACACGAAAAACAAACACGGAGCATTATTCATATATCTTGATTTCTTTGACATTTATTGGTCTGACCTGTAGTTACTCGTTGACCGGCTGTCCACTTAACGTAAATAATGATATAAAAAAAAGCTCGGGGTAACAAGGTAAACTGGCAAAATGCAGGATCCGCCATCAGACGTGCGCCGGCTGTCTCAGCCCCAAATCCGTAAAAATTTTACTTTTTAAATCTTTTTCATATATTATTAAAACTATTTCTCTAATTTTTGCCTGCAGCTACACGAAGGCTAATGTAAATTCCTTGTTATGAATAGCTTTAACTATCTTCGTACCAAATCTGTATGTGAACAAACATACAGATTTAAATTTAGACGGGAATTAATGCGACGGAGATTGGGCTTATCTTCCTAATTATTTTCCACGATTTCTCTCACTAATATTTCTGTTTTGGTTTGTCTGATATATATTATTCAGAATTTTGGTCGTTCATCTACTAACCGGCTGTTAATTTAACTTGAATAATGATGTGAGGAAAGGTTTGAGGAGGTGATCCGCCAAAATGCAGGCTGTCCCGATTTGGGGAAACAGTCCAGCCGGAATACTCTCTAACTTTTTCAACTACGGAACACAACGTTTTGATATTTTTTATTTTAGATATATAAACCTAGATGTGTAAGGTAACCAAATAATACACTCAAAGAAGCCCCGAAATTTAAAATAATTAATAGAGAAATGGAGAACACTTTACTCTCCAACACCTACTGTTATTCCACCTGCAGAGAAACTACCACTGGATGGTGAACTTTCCTGGCCAGTCTTAAAGTCGCTAAATAGACTTCGGGCTGGTATTGGAGATGTCGAGATAACAGAGTTAGGTGGAGTTTCTTTAGCAACAATCTGTGTAGCTACAGCGTTATTCCAACGATGACCCATCTGATGAAGTGCCCCAGCTGTCCTACTTCAATGTAGAAGATTTGATTGAGGCAAATGACCGTGCCGTCGAGGTCGCCAAATTCTGGTCAAACTTTATATAACATGTTTATTATTTAGCTATTTTGACTCGTAAAGAAGAAGTAACCATCAATACGTTGTACATCATAGTTGTCAAAGTAAGTGAGTAGGTCTGCTGGAGGCGCTAAATTACATAACTATAGTCATAGCAACACTGTGTGGTCGTATACATGCGTATGTTGAATTTAGAGGAATAGAGTTTAATCTTTCTGAATTTTACTTCGGCAAATACTTCTTTATACTGTTATTAACATTTTATAGCTTTTGGCATTTTTACGTAAAAATACTACACAATAATTATTCAAGCAATTGACCACTCAAACCTGCTCAAACTCAACATCACACTATATACAGCAATCGACAGATGACATTAATGACGTTTCCAGTTGAATAATGATTTCCAAAAGTTTTCCACAATGTAGTGAGACTCTTTATATTGATGTGATAACGTCTTATAAATGGATGAACGTCGGCTGCACGCACAAAAAACTGTCACGTTCCGTGTCAAGGCACGATCGGCCTAAGCGTTCGGCTTGTGACGCATCTCTCTCTTCCACCGTTATCACGTAAAATTATCGTCCGTAAACCGACTATACATTTACATTTTTTTTTAGCTAATAAAATTCTATTCTATTACACAGAATAGAAGCTGCAAAGGTTGGCCTCAGGATCAATAAGGAAAAAACGGAATATCTTCACATGAAGCGGTATAAGAACACGCGAGTCAAGCGAGAGGATCTCCATGTGGATGGTACTGTTTTTAAGGGAGTGGCGAAGTTTAAGTACCTAGGATGCACGGTTACAGACACAAACACGAGAGAAGACGAAATTAACATCCGCATTCAAAATGCCCTACGATGTAGTGCAGCCTTACATAAGGTGCTGACGTCCAAACTTCTTAGCAGAAGGACTAAAATACGGATCTATAAGACGATCATCCGTCCTATACTAATGTATGGTTGTGAGGCGTGGACGCTAACTTTAAAAGAGGAAAGAAGGCTGCTCGTAGCGGAAAGAAAGGTACTTCGTAAGATCCTGGGACCAGTGAAAGGAGAGGATGGTATTTGGAGAAGGAGAAGCAACGGCGAAGTACAAGACCTAGTAGGCGAGCCTAACATTATGGGCGAAGTTAAAGCACATCGTCTTCGCTGGCTTGGCCACGTCGAAAGAATGGAGGAGGATCGAGGGGTAAAGAGAGCATACCTGGGCCGGCCGATCGGTCGCAGGCCGGTGGGCCGTCCCAGATATCGCTGGAGTGACGTGGTAACGGCGGACCTGCGCGAGCTGCAAGTTGGCGACAACTGGCAAGAGCTAGCAAAAGACCGAAAGCGCTGGCGTTCTCTTGTGCTAGAGGCCAAGACTCACTTTGGGTCGCTGAGCCAGGATAGTAAGTAAGTAAGTCTATTACACAGCCAATTTTTTTCTTTTTCTTGAGCAATTTATTTTTGACTGGCTAGTAAAGCTCTTTTTTTTTTAACAAAAAGCAAACAAAGTATCTGTTTGAGTAAACTTTCCATATCATCATTTTTTTCCTTATAACGATTTGCTTTACTTATAATTCATATATCTTACTTTTTCTGACGTATATTCGACTGAATTTTAGTTACTCACCCACTAACCTGACCGGCTGTCCACTTAACTTGAATAATGATGTGAGGAAAGGCTCGGGGAGGTGAACCGGCAAAATGCAGGGTCCGCCATCAGACGCCGGCTGTCCCGATTTGGGGAAACGTGCTACTTTATTTTTGAATCTACCGAAATGAACTCAAGAAAGAAAAGACTTTATTTTGTTATGATTTATAAATTAATCAAAAGCTTTAAGTTTTCACATCTTATGGCGAATAACTAAATATCTAGAAGGTAGGCCAAATTTACATAGACATAACAATCATGTAATTCTAATCAACTTTCTTTAAAAAAAATGGAAACAACTAAGTAGGTACTACGTATAAAATAAGACGAAAAAAATACAAATACAAACTAACTAATGCTACACAACTAATGCTAAGTAATGATATACAACAAATTTTCGAAATATATGCAAAAGCAAATAACGAAATACAAATAAGAAACAAATAAAGCAAATTCTACTTTCTATGTTTTTACTCTGTGTCCTTAACGATATATTAATAAGTAAATATATATCCGATAAATAAGCAATGACTGTAAAATGTATAAATATAAATAAATAACGTGCGTATAAATCGAATAAATAAAGTTGTAATTTTAACTGTGACGAGATTCCTCCACTCTGCCACGTAATTATAACTGTGACAAGATTCCTCCTCTCTGCTACGTAATTATAACTGTGATGAGCAACCCCTGACACAAAATCCTCTCCGTCTCGTAAACAGCCGGACCGATTTTGATAAAACATGTTTTACATATGGTTCTTCGGAATTATTGCTAGAAAACCTATTTTCAAATTAAAAAATCTAACAAATCGGTTTACCAGTTTTAGAGCTATGGTCACATCGAAATACACGCACATAGCGGTCAAACTTACAACATCCCTCTTTCTGCGTCGGAGGTTAAAAAGAATACCCTACAATCCGATAACATAGTCTGAATTTTTGTAATGGCACGCCAACACTTATATGGAGGTCTAAAGTTCAAATACGCAAAATTGATATTCCTATAAATCTAGATTGAGCTTATGTCGCGTATTATTAATTACCTGTCATTATCACATCATGATTCGGCAATCTTGATCGTTTATTCCATCAACGACAGTACTATCGATGCATCTTGGGAGTACGTGTTCCCTCGAGGAATTCAACGCCATTGTTGGATTTTCGCAAATGGTCTGTGGAATCCTCGCAGTAACCGTGACAGCGCGGGGATTTGGGAATCCTATTGCATAGATGAATTTGGGATACCATCGATGACAGTAAAATTATAAGTAATCATTCAGAAAAGGGTATTAAAATTTATTTTTTATTTAATGAACAAGATTTATTGACTGTCATATTTTTTCTTTAGTATTAAAGACTTTTTAAACTCTGTATTTTTGACATTTTCAATGTCAATTACCCGGCCGGCCCTTAATTATTCTAAGGGCCGGCCAAACCATACTTTTGTATGAAAATGACAGAATGCCAATTAGTCAGTTGATTTACTTTAAAAATATATTTGTCAGGCTTGACCTGACTTCAGAAATATTTTTCAACTAGCAAAAACAACCATATATCCGTAGAAAATTGTGGTAAAATAGTTTATTTATTGCTCCACTGTCCAGACAAAATGCGTAATTATGACCTGCGAAGAAGGCTCGCTGGCCGCCATTACCGTAATGTTTGCTCGGCGTGAAAGATGACCCACGACGTGATCTCGTAATTAACGCGCTAATGATTATATAATTGGCAGAGTTTATTGCCTACATCTTGCAAAATACGAATTTACTTTGATGCAAATAATGTACATAATTTCTTTCTTGTTAATTTAGCAAATACTGTGAACAATGATTATTTTATTAAATAAAATTATCATTGTTTACAGTATTTGTTAAGTAAACCAATGCATTTAACTATAATTTTATTACTAAATTAAGCTGGTTTTTTGACTAAATTAAAATAAACAATGATACTTCTATTATAGATAAAAGTGAAAGAATAGTTATTTCTATCTCCGCGAGCGACAAAATGCGTCATTATTACCTGCATAGAAAACTCGCTGGCCTACTATTATCGTAATGTTTGCTCGACGAGCATAATGACCGAGGCCGACGTGATCACGTTATTAACTCACTAATATCTACAAAAATAATAGTGTTTACTGGCTAACATCTCACAAAAAATACTTTTATTTAATTCAAGTAATGATCAATATGTATAATGATAGATATGATACCAAAACTCGGTTAAGATATTTTTCAATTCCTTCTAGATAAATGTAGACAAAAAGTAATTTATTAATTCTTCGAGTGTCCAGACAAAATGCGTCATTATTACTTGCACATAAAGGCCGTTACCGTTATATTTTTTCTCGGCGTAAACGATGACCGATTTTGACGTGATCACGTAGTAAAAACACTAATATGTTCATTAAATTACAGAGCCTATTGCCTTATATCTCGGAAATAGAACATACTTTTATTAAATCCATATAATGATAACATAAAGATAGATGTAATATAAAAACTCGAATAATATATTCTCGATTCGATAGATTGACTGTGTTCTATAAACTCTTTTTAGAGCAGAAAAAAAAAACATGTCAACACTTTTGAGGATATATGTGGAGGAAAAGTTATTCATTGTTCCAGTATCACATAAGCTACATTTTTGACCCAAGAAAATCAAAGTCATAATTATTTAAGAATCTGGTCATCATCATCATCATTTCGAGTAGGTGTCACGGTCAATCGACCATGCCGCCTCTCGGCCTCTGACGTGGTTCCTTTAACGACTACCAGATGGCAGCCGGGACCACCGGCTTAACGTGCCTTCCGAAGCACGGAATCATCTTTATTATCAAACAATCAGGTGATTCAATCCTGCAATGTCCTAACCAAACTGGAAACAACTAAACAAAGTATGCTTCCGGTGGGAATCGAACCCACGACCCCCGGGTCAACAGGGAAACGCCTTAACCACTGGACCACGGAGGCTGTTAAGAATCTGGTGACCAGACAAAATACACTATTATCACCTGTACAGAAAGCTCACTGGCCGCCATTACTGTACCTAATGTTTGCTTGGTGAGAATGAGACCAAGACCGACGTGCGTGATCACGTAATTGTCGAACTAATGAGTATATAAACAGAAGAACTTATTGCTTTACATTTTAGAAATGAAGACCTTTAATTCATACAGTGTCCTTATCTTATAAAAATATCAGCAGATCAAAAACAAGTAGTAAGATAATATTCAATGTATTACTTTGAATAGATGATAATTCCATAGGGTCATAATTTTCATTAAACAGACGATTTGTTAAAAAAGGCATACATTAATCAAATGCTATATGTTGACATAAATAGTTCAAAATCGTTCAAAAGCTCAAAATGAGTAAAGCATAATGATTGCAGGTAATCGTAATGATTCATAGAGCGGCACTAGAAACATAAACTCACGTTTACGAGGGCTCTTCCAGTTAATTTTCCACGAGCCCGTTTAAACGCTCACTGCGGAAGTAGCTCAAGTACCTACGTTCAACATGAAAATAAATCGTTTTGGACTAAAGTTCATTGATGAAATGAAAATTTGTTGCCGTTTACAATAATATATTATATTGCACCTACCTTAACACGTCAATGTCTATTAAACAAAGAGTGAATGTCTATAATAAGTAAAAAAAGGAAGGTAAGTTAGATCTGCTCATAATGTACTAATTTATTATCACTCTGTCTGGTTCAAAAATGTATATGTGTTGAAATACCTTAATGAAAAATATTTTGGTCATTTAATACTAAAAAGAAACCAGATATACATTGAGATATTACCGAGCATTCTACCACATTTTACTACCTTCTTATGTGGTTAACGAACATAAATATAAAAAAAATCTTACAACTTGGCTTAGACAAACATTTAAAAAAACCTTGCAGCTTAGCATTTACGTTCTAAACTAACACACTTGATTGCATATTAACTGTTCTATGTGTACTCCGAATTGATACCGATAAACTCCGTTTCACGTTGGAGGTTTATTCGTTTACGTAAACTTTGAGATTGGCTCTAACAAGGCTGGGAGAGGCGGAGAGCACGCCAGTGATTTCTACTCTTAAAATCCAATTTAAATGCATTCCTCTGTGGCGCAGGAGCCCCGATACGCTCAGGAGGCCAATTAACTTATTCATCCTTAACATTTCATTGCTTAACTTGGATACTACTTTCTTAGGTTTGACTTCTTTCGAGCTGTATAACTGAGATGGATCAACAAAGTTTGCTCTTACAAACACAGAATGAAGAACGTAGTTAGTGAAAAGGTACATTACGTGAAGTTACCTAGATAGAGCTCTGAATTGGATTTAAAAATGTGTTGGACTATTTTAAATGGTTTCAATTTAGTATTACATACCAACATCTCGTAAGTATTGATAAGTGTTCAGTTAGATTGTCTATGAATCGGTTATTCGGTAGAAGGTGATTTTTGCTGACAATAACTAAAGTAGGAGACCAATTCTGAAAACATCAGCTTCATTTGTTAAAGTGAACATTCTGTTGTAGATTCTGACACAACCAAAATGAGCTTTAATTATTTGTGTATAATTGAAAATAGGTTTACGAGTACGCTCTCAATCAACATCATTATAATTGGTGTACATAACCGCGACAATGTGGAAAACTGGGTTATTTGAGCATTAGTAAATTTAATGTATTGGTCAACCACCTGCAAAAATATACGCTTATAGAAACGATATCATTAGGTACATACGATTAAGCCAACAAATAAATGTAATAAGCCATTTTCACATGACTGCCTTGGTCAGGAGTATCATTATCAACTGCTTGGCCATCGTTTGCATGTACCATACCTGGCTTTACCTATCGGCTTTATAGGGTATTGTGTACGCGCGTCCGACCTCCCAACATGCTTCTTGCTTATACACCATTCATCCGAGTATTTAGTATCCCAATACAATCACTCACTTCTTAAATCCAACAAATTGCTATCCTCACCAGTTTAAATGCTTCCAATGGGCAACAGCGTCGGAAGTACAAGAAGCAAAAGTAACTGCGCTCGCCTACCCACCTGCCAAGCGTGGTGAGTATGGCAATATCTTCCCATGAAACGAAGAATACTTAGGAGAGTCTTTTGTCCAGCAGCGGACTTTTGTGATAGTGATGATACATTTTTGAAAAACATAAATACTTACTCGACAGCTTGTCATCATCAATTAGCTAACTAGACTGAACTATTTTTTAAAATGATTATATAAGTTAAAAAGGATTCCGGAAGATGGATACAGAAAAAGAGGTAGGCCTTTAAAGCGTTAGTGTGATGATATCACGAGCTATGAAAGAAAATGGTCTGAAATGGAACAAAATAGGGAAGTTTGGAAAGAAATGAGGGAGACCTTTGCCCAACAGTGGGACATTATAGGTTAAAAAAAAATATTAAGCCAAAGCAAATTATAATATTGGGAAAAAACATCTGTTTCTTCCGATTGGGCTCTCTAGTCTTACTTAACCAATAAAGAGTCTCATTATCATTTTCAAACAGGATTTATTAATAATTGAAAACTTAAGTACTTATCTAAGACCAAAATGAGCCTTCAAAGTCCCAAGAAAGTCATTTAAAATGCAATTTGAGCACCCTAATAGAAACGTTCTCACTAAGAATTGTTGTAAAGTGTAATGGGTTCAGGTGAAATTAACGCAGAAAAATAGGAAAAGTTAGAACGAGTTTCCCGCCAAGGTTTTTTGCCTTCGCCAAGTAGCGCTGTGATTGTAAACTGCTGAATTTATAATGCCATTTTCGAACTCCACTTCATCGAGAAGTTTTAAACCAGTTGGTAATTTCAGTCGCAAGTAATACGTTCGTTCACCTTTCATTTGGAGGCAATTTCAATTATATTAAAGTTATGTTCGACCGATTGCCTTTAGAACTTTGACTTTAAAGCTTAATCGGCATAGATGCCTGATTTTTAAATTTTTTTTATATGTCGTATTCTTTATTTGTTTTCAAACATGTTAAATTATTCTAGCTTTCAACAACAGCTTTGCTCGTCTTTGTGTCGTTCCCTCAGGAACAGTACTTTTTCCAGGATAAAAGGAAACCTATGTAAATCTTCACCGCATTCCAGACAATAGGTTTACACAATTTTGTTTGAAAAGTTTTGTAGTTAAAGCGTGAAAGCATTACAAAGAAAGATATAAACTATCTCACTTTCGCATTTACAATATTAGTTAAGATATATAAATCGTGGATAACGACAACGTCAAATAACTTCAACAAGACTTAGTTATTCCTGTAAAGATCAAATATTTAGTTATTATATTATAGTTGCAAATAAACGACCCCCCGCCCCCCTTGAAATATCAATATCTTAGCGTAACACATACCTAATCCGTAAGATAATATACTGAAAAAAATAAAAAAACACGTTATTATTACTATAAATATTACTTTCACATCGTAATCGAATCAGAATAGGCTTTTGATAATAAAATGTTAAACGGTTTATTTACCCTAATCAACTGACCCTCGAACCCTCCTCTATTGTGAAAGGGCCCATTGTAAAGAAAACTTAACCCTACTATCTGCACTTCTTTGCAATCGAATTATGAAAAAATAAACGTTGCTTTTTCGGACCCTATTTATTTGAAAAGGATGCGATGACTCAAGCAGATTTGCAAGATATCTGTACGCCTTCTGTGGATTACTTTGCAAGTCTTTTATACGAGAGAAGGCCAGTATCATCACTACTTAAGGATATTAAAATCCCTTCTATTTGTGTAAGGAGCTTGTTTTCCCGCTGACGGTGGAGTGTTTATCGAATAATCCAGATAAAGAGCGAATTGAGCGGGTTATACCCACTCTCTGAGGAAATTGAGTATTGATGTAGACGGTGTGGGATGTAAATTATTTACAAGATTTTATTTGTATTGAGGTGAAACATTATTTGTATTTGAGACGGCTTCTTCATAAAAATAAAAAATCATGTTTTTCTGCGAAGACTACGTATATTTACGTTTTGACTTTGACATAAGCAGATTTGATCCACTAGCATTATTTTATTTCGGAATCAAGATCTTTCATGCAACAATTTTTTTGAGAAATAGATGGTAAATGAAAAAATGTATTCCATAATAATTCGACAAACTGAACTGGGACCGCGTCCGAGTTACTTGCGGTTCCAGTGGCCTTCGGTGTATCCACGTTTCGGAAGATACCATTTTTTTTTTTCGGTATGATTAAGTTTTTAAAGGACGAAATAAGAAAATGAAAAAACTTGGTATTTTTATTGGGCCATCATTGCGAGGCTGCTAATAACGTACCAAACTTTTCAACCGACTTCAACTGAAGGACGGGGTTCTCAATTCATCGGACTTTTTTTTATGTACTTATCTCACAACTCCGTTATTATTCCCAATAGGTCCTATTTAAATTTTATAAAAATTTGGCAAAATTGGAAGTTTGGTTGATACCATTACTTATCTGATAGATTATCAATAATACTTACCATCAGAAACATCATATGAGCATAAATCCCTTCTTTACTTTATAAATCTTTAAAACCGCCTTGCAACATAGATTATGACGAATTTACCTAAATTCTAATGTTCACGTTTATTCTAGTGTCCTACTTATACTCGTGTTATCAAATTGACCTTATAAGTTGAGTAAGCTCCAGATGTTATTTAATGTTTATTCACTATTTATCGATGACACCAAATTCAGTCTGTGCAAAATATTGGAAGGCTTCAGTTGAGATCATTAATCGTGGTCAGATTAAGTTTGTATCTACCAATTTTCATATCAAACTGCGTTATTGTTGTAAGTACCTATATAATGTCGCTTTTTTTTAATTTTCGACATGCCCTTACTATAATAATTTGCAACATTCTGAACGATCTCTTACATACTTATTCCAGGTCATTCTAATATACGATAATATTCTAATACGATAAACGATTCCATTGATTTATCGTGCTTGAAGTTCAAATTAACGAAATATTTTGTCCGAAGTGATAATTTTTTTACGTATCCGATAGTTGTTAATCTGTTCGACAACTTGCACGATCAACAAAATAATGCTACGAACTGACGATTTTCAGATGGAACTTGGCATACATATTATTAGTATTTATACGATTTACGATTATCACGACTACGATACGATTTATTTTTATTTTTACATTCATATTATTATTATTATTATGTTGTCTCAATACGGCACACCTATTCAATGCAGCCAGCATTCTTGCCACCATTCCATTTGGGCAGAATTTCAGTTTTTTAGAGCGCTTTATTTTTTTCCTTTTTTTATTTTTCTCCTTACATATGAATAGGGTAATTTAAATACCCTTGACAATATTTAATGCCGGAATAATAATCCGCAAGAAAAAAAGGTAAATCTGAAAAAATAAAATTAGATACTCATACAAATTTACCGATCAGCTGGTCAAATTTCTATGGATAGCCTCAATTTTTTTTTCATAAATTACCTTTTTTACTTGCTGATATACTCGTACTATTAGGGATTCTGATTCCGCCTTAAAAATATTACCAGGGAGCACAAAATCATCCCGTATATACCTGGACACCCTAGCGCGAATAAATTAGCTAAGTATATTGAAAAATCATTAAATATGTTCAGAATGCAAAAATGCAATTGATCCCATGATAATATTTACATTACTTTACATTTACTTTTGTTTTGTAGTAGGTTACGGGGAACGGTAACTATCAGTCTAGTAAATGTGAAAATTTTTAGGTAATCATGTCAATAGTTCAAAAGTCTTTTGATTCTATTTTCCTCTTTCGCCTACCGATATCTAATCATTGCCTTTAAGTTTTATGGATCCATCTTACCTATAGGATTATGACGTTAATCATATACATATACAGCGTATAAATTTACTCTCGAAATTTCCTGGAAGGGAAGCCTCAGACCGTCAAAATGAACAACTTTTCCAATATCTTTTCATATTAAAGTGTTCGACCGGCCCGGCAACTAGTGTGAAAATGTAAAATATTTTTTTGAGGTCTCCGGAATTTGTCCCATAGGAAAAGTTGTTCGTTTGGATGGGCTGTGTCACCTATATATGGTAATCTCGAGATAATACACGCTGTAAAGTCATATGTATATATTAAATAGAATTAAGTATAATCAATTTTATTGTTTCAGAAAGTTTACAGAGGGCAACAAAATGAACAAAATAATTTTGGCTGCATTTGTATTAATTACTTTATTGGCACTGGTGCAGTCGAGCCCATGTTCAAGGTGAGAGACATACTGGGTATTTACCTCCGCTATTGTTTAATAATTCAATTAATTTGTTTTACAAAACATAACAAGAATAATTTAGCAAGTCGTAAAAGTTGGCCGAGGGTGTGAGCGAAACTCTAAGGATTTATGTCAATAGGTGATGCGATCAGAAACTCATCACTATTTTGATTCCATTCTCCCCATATAAGCGCCCTCTAACACGCTAAATGGGGCTTTCAGATTTTATGGCCTTAGACTCTGTTTACCCAGTAAGGGATAAAGGCGTGATAATGTTTGTCATGTATGTATGGATACGACTTTGTTTACATTTTTGCATATATTATTTGAGAAATAACTCAATACAAGCCTTGGTTGCGATCAGGTATTGATGAATTTGCGTATGCGCCTCGCGTATGTGCTTCTCACGTTTTGCTGGCCACTGTAGTAATGTACTATTCATTTTGTTTTTTTTTTACAGGAACAGTCGTTGTGGAAAATGCGACCAGGTAAAATTTTATATTTCCTTGATGGGAAAAGAAAATTCTATTATCAGTTTTCGACTACCGAGGAAGTCAAAAGTGCAGTAGACAGTATGCAAAACAGAAAAGCTGTAGGTTCTAATAGAATAAATGTAGATGTATGAACGATGCTTTAAGTTGAGGGATGGAAGAGGTTGAATTTATTTTTGAATAACATGTTGCAAGAAGAGGCGATCTCTGACGAATAGTGTGCCAATCTTCTGGAGCCAATTTTATAAAAAACGAGTACATAAATCATGGCACATATCATGAAAGTATGAAAAAGTAATAGAGAAGAGAATGAGAGGAGAGTATGAAATTGCCCAATATCAATTTGAGTTTATGCCTGGTTGTGGTACCATGGATGCCATATTTGCAACTCGCCAACAATAACCTGCATCCAAATGCATTTTTATTGGCCAACCAGTATTTTTGGGGAAGGCGTATGACAGTGTTCTGCGGGAAATTTAGTGGTGGCCTTTGAAAGAAGGGAGTGCCTTTTAAAAATACCTTAAAGAAAAATACCTTTAAAATGTACACTAAACCGATTTCAATGAAATTTGGCAAGGACGTACCTTTAGGCACAGGGAAGGACATAGGATACCTTTTATCCCAGAAAAAATACGTTTTCCGAGGGATAAGCATTAACGCGAGCGAAGCCGCGGGCAAAAGTTAGTCTACTATAATATATTTCTCTTTGTAATTGACGCTTTGACTTCAGACACACGGCTTTGAGGTACACGCTGTGCATTCTGTTCGCTGATGACATTGTCTTTCGCCAATGAAGATGGAAGGGCGGTTTAGAGCAGACTGGTTAAATGGAAGAAGAAATTGGAGGGCTTTGTCTTCAAAATAAGCAAAACCCAAACTCAATAACTCTTTGTTAATTGTGGTGGCACTTCTGGTTCCACACCAGTTGCATTGGATTGTGTATTCCTGCAAGTCTGCTTAGATACCTGGGTTCGTTCCTACAAAGCACCGTTACTTTGACAACAAACTGGGACGTTAAAAGTCGCATAAACGTCGATGGGGCAACGAGGCGAGAAGTTACTGGGGCTATTTATGACTTAGGCATGTCCCTGTAGCACAAACAGAAAATTTATAAGAGCATAATAAGACCGGTAGCTCTGTATGTTTCAAACTGTTGGGCCACCAAGGTGATGGATGAAAGGCGACTGCATGCAGCGGAGATGTTAAAATAAATGAGTGGAGTGTAGACAGAATAGGATAAAAAACGAGTAGATATATGAAAGGAAGCACAAAAGTAGCTCCAATAACGGAAAAGCTGAAACGAGGTAGATTGGGATGGTAATGATATATTTTGCGAAGGGGAGAGTCATATTACGAGTAAAGCGATGGAAATGAAAGGTCAAAATTGAGACAGGCCAAAGGAAAGATAGATGGAGTGAATAAAGTAGGATATGGGAAAAAAAAAGTAACATGGCAAAATGGAAAAAAAAACTTACATGCTATCCCAACCCCACATAAAGTGAGATGACGAAAAGAAGAATATATTTTGACCATTACGCGTACATTTTTGATGCCAGGAATCTGTGAAATTGCATTGTCATACGATACCAATATCACTATCATGCCAATCTTATCATGATAATATTCATTCCATGAGATCTGCAGTTTTATGTCTGAATCAGAGAATTTAAATTATTTTAGTTACTTTATTTTATACCTCTATTCACTCTTTGTTATGATATAGTACAGCAAACAAGCAAGCGGGTCACCGGACGGTAAGTGATCACCGCTGCCCATGGACGACTGCAACACAAGGGTTTGACAGGTGCGTTGTCGGCCTTTCAAGGAGTTGGGGGAAGGAAATGGGGAGGGGAGGGGAAAGGATGGGCTGGATGATAACTCTGCTTACCTAGTTTTGACTTTATCTAAATGCATAAATTCAATCAGCTTATTGATAAATAACGAATCGCAGATAATATGTATGTAAATATAAGATCAGTTCATCAATGTATTTGATTTGTGATTAGCAAGTAGAACAGGTCAAGGGTGAAGGTAGAGTAAACACAATTATTTAATAGTGCAAACAGTAAAGCATAAATTTTGTTCTAAATATCAACTAAATTATCGTTTAAAATAAATTATGAAACATATACTACTATATGTTATATAGAAATTTGAACCTCGTATTTATCATAATGAGGCAGACCTAGGAGGAATGGAAAACGAATGAATGCACATTTGAACAATTGGAGGACTATGGCCCTTGACAGGAACACTTAAAAACAAAAAGGGGAGGCCTTTACCTAGCAATTGGATACAAAAGCAGGCTTTTTGAAATAAAATTAAATTATCATATAGAATCTCATGTCAAAAAAAATTCAACTAGCATGTTAGCAGAGCCCAGGGTCAGTTTTGGAGCCCGAAGTCTGTAATAAATTATTATGTCTATTATATTATAATTATACTACTATTAATTATAAAATTACAAAACAAAGTCAGGTCTGTTCAAACACTTATATTAATTTAAGAACGAATGAACCGATTTTTATAATATTTGATTTGTTAGTTTTGTTACCACCCCGAATAGCAGAATAACTATTAATTTATAATATTAACGACAAAAAAATAACAGCGAAACGAAGTTCACCGTGACAGCTATTTAAACATATAATATCATATAAAAAACGAGAAAACGAGATTATTAAATTCGTTTATGTCAAGTATAATCATTTCCCTATATAATTATGTCGTTGTATTGTATTAAGAAACAAACGTTTTTATTAGGTATAGTTACTATTTGTCCTTTTAAATCGATTGACTCTTGATTTTACATTTTAATCAAGAAGAAACGTATTTGTAACCACAATATGTTACAGAGTGCCCGCAGAAGCAACTGTGATGAATCTTCTTCCTCATCATCGTCATCTTCGTCTTCATCGTCATCGGAAGAGGACAACAAAAATAAATGTGTGAGTAAAAAAAAAATTAACAATAAAATATAAGCCTCCATTTTGTCCGATATCTAAAGATTACATGACCTACATCCAACTTAAAACAAAACAAAAATCAACAAAACTCAGCCATGTTAGGTTGAATCAGGGTATTCTATATTATAATTAAACCAATTGAATGAACAGACAAAAATAAAAAAATCTATATGAACCTTTTTGAGAATCTTTACTCATCGCCAACATATAGCGATATAAAAAAAAGCCAATTTAAATAAGAGAGAAATTGAGCACACTGGTCTCCATTGGAGACCAGTGTGCTCAATTTTTTCAATTTTTCCACGTGCTCAATTTTTTTTCACTATTATTAAAATTGGCTGTGTTGCTCAAGTATCCCAGCAGAGTCGACATAAGTGCTTATTAATGAATTCGAATATTGTTTACATAAATAAATTATTGTATTCTATTCGAGTCGGCTTATGTAAAGACTCATATAATTTATGAATCTAGTCACGCAGATTCCTTTTTGACTAGCTCCGTGGCGCAGCGGTCAACATGCCAGCCTGCGACACGGAGTGACCGGGTTCGATCCCCGGCCAGGTCAAGATGGAAAATGATCTTTTTCAGATTGGGCTGGGTCTTGGATGTGTATCTATATATGTATTTGTTATAAAATATTGTATCGTTGAGTTAGTATCCCATAACACAAGTCTCGAACTTACTTTGGGGCTAGCTCAATCTGTGTGATTTGTCCGTATATATTTATTTATTTATTTTATTTTTAATACTAGAAATGTATTTTCAAAAGTAAACCATTCACGTGTTATGAAAAACATGTAATAGTTGAGATTAATTTACATAGATTGGAGAATCGGCATGAAGAGATAGGACTTTTATTTAATTTTAGTTATTTTTAAATTTCAGGATTCTTCATCATCATCATCCTCATCGTCGTCATCTTCTTCATCTTCGTCATCGGAAGAAAATGTCGTCTGTGTAAGTGTCAAGGTGTGTAACAGTGTGTTTTTAAGATAAATAATAAATATATGTTCATATCCCATACTTTTGACAAAAACTAAATTCCTTCGGTTCAACAAAAACAATTAAATGTTTATCACGATTTTACATTTTATATGAACTTCTGTCAAGTCTATCTTTCAACAATAAAAGTCAATAGAAAAGAAGAAGATAGTCTTCTTAGTACTTAATACTAAAAAGACTCGTATTCTTCTTTTCCGATGTATCTGTGTTATACTTTTTTTATTTATTAAATATGGGTTTATTCGTTAACGGGCTTTATTATAATGTAATATAAAAACAAAAACAATACAATAAAGAGTTTTTAAGAAAAATATTTTAATGTCGACAGAATGGAAATAACGATGATTCGTCGTCGTCCTCGTCGTCGTCATCATCAGAGGAAGAAAAACCAAGCAAACACCACGTAAGTTGCTCGATAGAATTTACCCTTTTTTCATTATTTCAACTTATTTTTACCTTTTTAGGGTTCCGTACCTCAAAAGAAAAAAAACGGAACCCTTATAGGACCACATTATTGTCCATCTGTCTGTCTGCCCGTCTGTCAAAACAAAACAATCGATGTATCAAGCTGAAATTCATACCGACGGACACCGTCCCTTGAAGTTGTGAAAAATCAAACGTCTAAGCCAAAGCAATCAAAAGATCGGCTGTATCTTTTTATGCCGCAAATTTTCGACATTCGCAAGGGAATCAAAACTTACAGAGTACTTCCTGTAAATTCCGTGTCTGACTCGCACTTGACTCGCAAGGGGCGCCCTTCAATATTTATTTTATTATGATTTTTTAGTATTTGTTGTTATAGCGGCAACAGAAATACATCATCTGTGAAAGTTAATATCACGCTTTATGAGATACAGCCTAGTGACAAAAGGACGGATATACAGACCGACGCGACGGACAGCGGTGCTATATTAATAGGGTCCCGTTTTTACTCTTTGGGTACGGAACCTTAAAAAGTAAAGATTTAATTATTGTGTGTTTATTTTAAATAGATAAAAACTAAAAGTACTGAACCTATTGTAATATATATTCAAATTTAGGAAGCAAAGTCATCAGCGGGTTATATTATTTTAATATAATATAATTCACGAAAATTAAATTCCGGGACAATAGCTAGTGTAGATAGAATAAATGACTTTTTTTCAAATATTTTGTAAGATAACACAGATTTCTCTGAATCTAGCAGTTTGTTTATAATAGCTTTAAGTTATTTTTGCAATCAATATGAAATAGCAAAATTATTTAATATTCATGTAAAAGTCGAAAACATCCAAATAGATTTAGTAAGTAACTAACCTCTTTGTTTTTCTTGCAGCACAAAAAAGCGAAACACCTGAAGTAGTAGTTTCAACAAATCGAAGAAGCAGTACTGAATGTTTATTAGAAGTTAATTAATTGAGTTTTGTCATAATAGAGTACTTCAGACTGGGCTAAAGTTTTTACAGAATTATTTATAGAAATTTCCATAAATTTATTATACGTATATATAAAATAAAAGAAAATATAAGTACAAATAATTAAAACCTCAATTTTAATTTTAAACGTTCCTAACCCTGCGAGCCACAGGTAAGAAAAGGTTAACGAGTTAGATGTTTTAGGCGTAATTCACATTTTCCTACACAACACTAAAAAATAAATGTTTAATCCACACTATGTTAATTAAAATGTCGTTCTGGCAGAGGTATTTTAATCACGAAATACCTGCCGTGCTTATGGCTGTATGTGACGGGCATTTTTCGTACATAGCACAACGGATCAAAGCGCTTAATTGTGTACAATATTCATGTAAGCTACAGATAGAGACAATAAGGCGTAAGCCACTGCCGTGGGTCCCGATTGATATCGCTAGCTAACGTTTAGACTATGTCATATATGCCTATAGTATGCCTGTATACATAGGCTATACTTGACTATGTCCTTTATTACTTCTTTATTTTGTTATGATTGAGTTAATATTATACCATAAATAGCCAGCGCTTTAGGCCATAAGACCTGTGTTGTATAGTGAGGCGACAAATAGAATTGAAACTATTGATATGGTTTATTTGCCGCATCGCATCGCCTCCTACGGTCGGCTACTATAGTCTACGCGGGAAGAGTAGCACTGTAACATTCTACATTTCCTTTTTTCTGTCATACCAGGATAGGAGGTTTATAAATCTGTCTTTAACCTGAGTTTTATTTGTATCTTATAAACGTGTAAATGCGTTTGCTCTTCTGGAAGTTAGAAATATAGAATTCTTAATTCTGCATACCCGTAAAGTTTGCGGTTACATAAAAAGATGCCTTATGATTCTAAATTCAAGAAAATCTGACAAACAACAAACTCAACAGGGAACTAGGTTTCAAATAACTTATTACTTGGTTTTATGATTTCATAAAGGGCTCTTGAAGTTCATCATTGTGAATTTCTCGTTAGTGAGGCCCGCAATACAGCTTCGCTTCAGCGGGTTCATTCGGCTCGGAGGAGGATGCCTAATTTACGCGGTTGAAATAACTGACCAATTGAAGAAATATTTTTTTTATTTGAGTGGCGCGACCACCTAGGTGTTTTTCAATGTGGATGGGCCCTAAACTGTATTGAACAGAGAAAAGTGGAGGTAAATGGGAGAGCCCAGCATTGGGACAAAATAGGTGAGAAAAAAAAAAACAGAATGGAAGTTTATGGCGCTGTTGCTTCAACTGTACCTACTAATCCTTGGTTACAAGTTACAACTAGAAGCTAAAAATAATTCTGGGAGGAAAGATAATATCTGTGGAAATATTTTCATATTAAGTTCTTCAAATCCGATGTTTGTTGGTATTTGTGTGTATAAGGAGTAATACAAAATTTGATGATGGTATTATTGTTGAACCCAGTTCTATAGCCACTATTAATAAAAACAATAAGTTGTTTTTTCGGCGAGACGACCGGATCACACATAATAAACGAACGTATCCGTTGAAAGCAGGAAACTAATATAAAGTCTGTCACTCACATGTTGCATGATAATTTCATATCAGTTTGGTTCATGTTTGCCAATGTGATAAAACACTAGCTAGGTCTTTCCGTAACGTTAACTACGCATTCGGATTTTGTTATGTTTTATTGCAAGCAAGCGAACACTACTTTTTCAAAGATATCCTTTTCAGGTGTTAATATCTCATAAATATCTCTTAGGCTATTAAATACACCCATTTTATACAATAAATAGATATATTTAATATGTATATTCATTGTTTATAAAAATATCTATTTTACTAAAATACAATTAAAATAAGTGAATTATTCTTACAAGTTAAAGATGTACCTATATTTAAATAAGTACCTACGTTACAATAGTTTAAGTAATTGGTATTTCATTTACATTAACATATTTTTTATTGCAATGGAAAAAAAACATTGCATTATTATTGTAGTTGTAGCATATTTTATGTTGTCAGTCTGTATGCTATGAATTTTATATTTCAATAATACGACGCACATGTTGTTGCTGGTCTGTATATATTATCACGCGCAAAGTAGACTGCTGATAAACGAATGGTCAACAGTGATACGACGTTTGCATTGAGTGTAGAATGACGTCTCTATTCACGCCTTTATTACTTCTAGTTACTGTGAGTTACGTAGCAATTCCGAGAGCTGCCGCGTCAGACCCTTTGGACGGAGTCCGTGGCATGTTAACAAATCCTTTGAAAGTGTTTACAAGATCAATATCTTCTTCGCAACCCGTGAAAATAGAAATAAAAAAACCAAGTGACAATCCCGTGCGCCAACAAGCATCAATTATTGACGTTCCTTTCAATCTGCCTCCGTGTCCAAGTGGCCAAAAAATGCTGTCCAATGGTGTTTGTAAAACGACTTGGTAAAGTGATCACGTCTTTGTAAATTATCGCAAGATGGATGCGAAAAGCTTGATACTTGTATTGATGGTCGTGTTAAGTTTTACTCAACAAGTGGTGAACTCGGACATAATTAATATTAATGATAAGCTGCGCCAAGCACAGCAAGCCAAGGGAGAGGAAACGAAGACTAGTCAAGTGATACGAGTTCCAGATCTACAATGTCCTAATGGAACATATCGCTCTCGAATGGGAACTTGTAGAAAACCCTTTCCCTGAAGGTAATTGTAAAACATACATACTTATTAATTTATTTGCAAATCTTAAAGTAGAAGAGGGATATGATTATTTTCATTAAGATGGAAATTGTACATGGATGAACTTTTCAATTGATAAAATAATATTCATAAATACGATATAATATTTTAATTGAATAACCAAACCAAGCACAGCTGACTCTTATTGATTGTCCCCAGTAGACAAAAGCTGTTTTTTTTTCATTGAAAAATTTAATTTCTTTCACTCTTTCTGTTGCACTAGTTCACCTTTTGGACGTGCTTATTGGAGCCCAATAAGCACGTCTTTTTTTTTATAAAGATTTAGTTTATAAAGATAAACTGTGTAACACTATATTAGCTTAAAGCGATAGTAGCCCATAGAATCCGTATGAATAATTTGCATTAAACCGTATAAGGTAGGTAGTTCTGATTTTTAAGATTCCGTACGAAAAGGGTGCGAACGGGTAGTCATAGGTAGGGAATGAAAATTCTTATTTTAAATATCAGATTTAAAAACAGATTTTCTGATGAATCTGGTTATTATGAAAATACATATGTAATCTATCCAAAAAGAGTGGCATATTTTTATTAAATTTAAATAAGTAGATAAGTACGCATTTTCGTCTTAAGAAACGTAATATTTTTTTTTTATTCTTATAAAAAAATCCATTCTAGTACAACTAAGAGGGAGATACTTACATAAAAGTAACTATAAAATTGGCCCCAAAATCCTAAATCTAACCGTATTCGTTCGATTTTATCATTTAAAGGGCTGGATCAGCGCACCTAGCGTCACTTTAATATTCGTAAATTTAATATTTTGTACCTTAATCCAACAGAATAAAAAAAAACTAATTGTGTACTTCGGTAGTAAATAGTAGGTTTTAAATAGAAGTCGCACTGGGTTCAAAAAGGGAGTAATTGAGCGTTTCTTCCCATTAAGTTTTCGTCCCAATCACAATGGGATGAAACACATCAATCACAAAGTGTTTAGAATTCTGTGTGCAATTTGTCCATTGTTTCTTTTTTAAAAGTAATGCCAGCAAAAAAAAGTTTCAATCAATAATAAGATATCACTAAGTGTAGTTGTATTTCGAGTTTACATGAACTCTGATTTTCTTAGTCCCTCCATAAGTTCCGTATTGTTAGAATGTAGGCATCGTTAGAGTTAGAATAAAGACTTACTCTCTAGAAATACAGCTATGTTTCTTTTTCTAACAGTCGTATTTTTTTTTTTTTTGGTTTTTTAAAATAAAAATGCCTGTTATTTTAATGGAGATGTTATGGTTCCTAACAACATAATCTCAATTCAATTCTGTCAAAAGTAAATTATTTTTCTACCATGAAGGCATATTATGTTGTGACAAAAGTCACTACTTCGTAGGATGAAACAAGTAATTTATATACAAGTACCAAAATAAGCAGTCAAGCAGACAGTTTTAATATTATATAAATTAATTATAAATCAATTGCTAAGGTAAAAAAAGGTCTTAGTAAAGTTTATATTTTCTAAATTCTTCTTTAATTAAATTTCTGATATTTAAAAAAAATACAATGTTCCAGTTGTGCCTATAGGTATAGTTAGATAGGAAGTTATAGTTATATATTGGATTTAAATTACTATTACTTTCTTAATAACTAGCTCACTTACCTTACATGAGGCAGCACCCCTTATCCATGAACTATATCGAGACCACTTTTAATCGGCCCTTGGTGATACGAGATATTTCATAACGTAACCGAGTTTAGGACCGTTTAGCACCATGATTTGCTCTTAACTTGCATTAACGATAACGCAAACAATGTTTTCATTTCGATTAATTATTACTTGGAACTAATGTAAGATTTTAATTAAATAAAAAAAAATGTTTTTCTTTTTTCAGATGGCGATTAAAAATTTATCAGAATATTTTACTCAAAACAAATGAAATCATCGATGTTCTCCTGGAAATTTGTATGATTATATTTTTATTATAAGTTTGTCTCAAGCGATAAAAGGTCAACAAGTTATCTTCGCTTCTTCAAGTTGCTCCAAACTGTTATTCAGTCAGAGCGAATAATCACACTAGAGCACAAGTGATTTTCTTTCATCATGGAAACAAAAATTGTGTTGTTTTGTTTTGTAATCCTGGGATTTTCAAACATCGTCTACGGAGGTAAAATAATCGATTTCCTAGGAAAAGCTCACGAGAGAAATGTTGAACGATGGGAAAAGACAAAACAAGATTTTAAGGATATATTTATAGCAACTACAACAGTAAGTCCTACTAATGAACTTGATGAAGTTATGAAAGTGTTTGCCCAAAATGCCACTGAAACTGCGACAGAAAATAAAGAAAAAACTGAGGCAACAACTTTACCTACGGTCAATGTTAGATCAAAGGATATTTCGTCCCAAAACAGCGATGTTATTGTTTTTCCTGATAATGTACCAAGCACAACTACAGAAAAAGAAGGAAAAGAAAATTTTAAGGCCGTTTGTGAAACAGGATATCAACGCACTAGTGATGGTCTTTGTATGCCAACATACTAGATTATTATTGATGTGTCAACTATGAAATAACAATTTTGTTGTAAGAGCAAATTTAATCCGTAACTTAAATTTATTATTTTAATAAAGTTTTTATTCGTCACTTATTTATTATTATTAGCTTACAAATAGAAATAGCCCTTGAAATAGCAACAAAAAAGAGTATTTTATGCCTATATAAATAAAAAGTTGTTCTTATTAATATATCAATACATTTTTTTGTCTGTCTATTGGCCAACATCTTGGTCAGATTTTTCAAGCTGCTTTATGACATCTGACCTCAGAAGAATAATATACATAGAAGCCGCATAAAAATAGAAACTGAAAACAGATAGTTGCCACGGTATTTTTCTTATGAGCTTTCGCTTATGACAGAATGAGACAAAAACTTCAGTCAGTTTCTATTATTTTCATGGTTGTCCCGACTTGAAATGTCAATGGACTCCATTGGACTCCAATTAAATCCGACTAAATTCAAAATAACTTATTACAGTTCAACGTCTGTAATATTAGCATCTTGCCGATTTGATCGGGTTATATATCGACAAAAACATTGCGGCGGAATTGTGATGTCTGCAAATTAAATATAGGATTGTGCTAAAATTCTCACGGAAAAAAGTATTAACCGGTGTTGGGTTGGTGCGTTATCAAATGACCATTATACTAAACAATGTCTTGTGCAATGGAGCGATGTAAATCCCATTCAGGACGAACAGAAATAAATTCTGTAAAACATAATTTTCTTCGGTAAGTTTTTCAGTTAAAAGTGCATAATTAAAACCCAAAATACCTCAAAATACAACAATAATATTGTCAATTATATAACGTATTGTATAAATGACAACTTTTATAGGTATTTTGCTTAAAATTATCGTTTTTTCCTTATTTCAAATTAGGTTAGTTTTTTTTGCTAGTGATGTGGTAAAATCACGTATATCGAGTATATCGATATTTTTTATGACGGTCTTGCTATCAGGGATATTTTTGTTAGTGTTGAGCCATGCAATAGTAATGTAACAAATTGAACCATCATGGTAATTAAACAACCAGCAAAGTGTGAGTCGGACTCGCGCACGAAGGGTTCCGTACCATCCTTACATATAATATTATAAATGTGAAAGTGAGTTTGTTTGTTACGCTTCCACGCCGTAACTTCTGAACCGATCATCATGAAATTTTGCATCATCATCATCACCATTGCACGATCTCTGGAGTACGGAAAAGAACATAGACATAAATTACATCTCAGAATAAGGTACTGTTATCGGGGATAGACATTACCGCGAGCGGAGCCGTGGGCGTAAGCTATAAAAACGCCCGAAATTTTTGTTTGTAATATTTCAACTGTCTCACTATCACGGTTCATGAGATACAGCCTGGTGACAGACAGATGGATATCGGAGTCATATTAGTAGGGTCCTGTTTTTATCCTTTGGGTACGGAACCCTAAAAAGAATCGATTTTTACTAATATGAAGAAAATTATTGTTGAAATTTTATTGCAGCTCCCTGAAGTAAAAGGATAAAAAGGTGTGGATCCGAGGAACTTTCAAGCGACATATTGGACATAAAATGTCATACATACTCGAATTTGTTCAAAATATTTTACTGCCGTGCCGATACATTAATTTCGAATATAAAATTAAATGGAAGCGATTGAAACACGATGCTTTACCTACATTTATATTTGCCGAATTATAAATCAATGGTAATAAGAAAGTTTACGGAAACGGTTTTATTATTTATATTTAAAATTATGAAAAACATATTTTATTTTGGACAGTAATGAAAGTGGGTAAAGTGATCTCTTGTTTTTCTTCACCTCTTGTTTTTCTATTACCAACACTGTGAATTTTTCACAAATAACACACTGGCACTTTTTTACCCTAGTGTAAAAGTTTTATAAAATAAAAAATATCACTTCGAATTATGTGTTTCTCTTTACCTACCTGATTATGTTTCCTTTACTGACTGTTCCTCAAAGCTAGCTGGGAAAAGCTTTAGATGGTTTTGGAATATGCTGAATGGCCCATTGATCAAGTGAAAAATATATCTGACCTTATATTACCTTTTGATACATGAGCGCCCCATTGCAATTTAGAGTCTATTGTGATTCCTAAGAAGGTGGTATCATTTACAAAGTCTATTTTACCTTCAACTAGTATGTCAACGTTGGACTGCCTCACATTGGGGACTGTAAATCGAATGCATTGGGTTTTTTGCGCATTCATAGGTAAGGTAAGTAAGTAGGCACTGTTTGAATTTCGAAATAATCGAAAATATGATTGACATCATATTAGGTATTCTGCCGTTCGACCAATACTGGGTAAGGCCTAATGACCAGCAGTAGACAGTAGACGCGCGGTGGGTAATGTATGGATTTTTTTTTACCTATTTATCAGATGAAGCCAAGCGGCGCCATGCGATTAGGAGTTATTTAGGTGTATCTTGACGTAACTTTTAAAGTAAAAGCCTCTTTAGCGGCTTTGTGCACTTTTTGGGATGGGTAAAATAGAAAACTCGCGTCAGGACACGTGAATTGATCGAAAATTCGTAAGAAGGACACGGACCTGAGTATGCCGCAAAGGCGAGTTTTCACTTCTGCCGGCACTCCTGGAGTGCAACTAGTTGTTTTTTTTTTTTTATGAATCGTACTCATTTAACGAATCGATACAATCAGAGTAGAGTACATTTATGACTTTCTTAGGACGAAACATTTAGTCGATAAATATATTTCATCGATATAGTACAACCCTGATCACATCAGTACCCCAGGACAACCTGCACATTTACGCAAATGGCATTGTATATGCATCTCTTTCTGATGCTTTAACAATGCCATAAGTAAAAACAGTATAGAATATTGTATTTTGTTGTTATTTTAACACGGTTTCTATGCTTTAGTTATTGTTCTGAGCATCTGACATAGCATGACGACCTTAACGACTTAGTCATGACAGCCGGGACAATTGAAGGGTACATTTGCGCATTAATCCCGTTTAAATTACATCAAAATCGGTTCCGTATATTTAAAGTCGATATTTTGATATTAAAGATTAATTTAATCTAACTTAAGTATTTGTGATGTATTAAATGCAACTTTTATATCACATTTTTTTTAAACTGAGGTTAATAGAGTGCTTTTGATTATTATTAGTGTTCATTTAATACCAAAACTGATAAATTTTACTGGAAATATAACTATCTATAAATAACTACATTTGGGGAAATTATAAATAGTTAGATATATAGTAACAATAATTTTTGAAAATATGTTGTTGTACGGGTTACGACCGAAGTAAAGAGTTCTGGTTAAATTAAAGTCACTGATAGACTGATAACACCGAGATATATTGAATTTAACTATAAAATAAAGTGATGAGAAATGAATGATATATGAGTCGCGTGGCACTCTTGCTTGGATGGCAACCTAAAGTAATAATGGAAAATGTATAAATTATCAATTTTGCTGACTTGGCATTGAGGTGTACGTTGCTTGCTCGTTCATTCAAAATACCATAAGTACGAATACACACACAGACGCGTTTTACAGTCAAACACTCCAATTTGTTTGTAGAATGTTTGCATTACGCCGTGTTTCTTCAGGCGGGCCTCGATTGCGGCTCTAATGAGCAATAATGATGAAACTGTTTCCCAACTTTTACCGCCGTATAATATTTTTATACCACACTAAGTATATGTACAATCAGTGACAGTGCCTCAATTCAGACCTTCTCGTCTGTTTTCCTGTTTATATCCTGTGGTGCGTCAGAGCCCGGAGTTCGCTACTAAGACAGCTTTATTAGTAAGATATCTTTGTACTTTCTTTCTTATGTTTAAATTGAATTTTAATAGTAGGGAAGCCCAAGAAGGAATTTTGATATATAGTCGTGCGCGTTAGATTAAGATGCGAAAGATACCTCCGGACACAATAATAAGCAATTCTACTATATTATCAGACTTTAATATAGGTGATTTTGTTTCTTTTATGCTACAACATATGGAAATTGTCAGATTACGTATTCCCAGTTATTTTTGAATTATTTCCGTCCAAATAAAAACGAGCCGACCACGCACAAGGTTGCACTGGTGATATTTTTCGATGTTTTTGTCTGCACTTTTGTTGCCCTCCCACCCTATGACGTCATGTTCAAATTGTTACATTAGTGCCATACATAATTTTTGGTATGTTATTGAGCCAGCTTGCATTACTTGAACGAGTTTGAGAATTTTCATGGGACTATTATTTTTGTTTAAAATTTTTGAAACCCCTAGCTGCTTACCTCATCCGCATCTAACTTTTAGTGTGCTTTTAGAGTCCTGGGTTCAGATGACGCTCGAGTAAATCCTATTTGAAATTCATGGGCTCCCTACAGATATCATACATATATATTTTTTTTAACTAACCTATATTGTCCCACTGCTGGGCTGTCTTGAAAAAGTAAAAAACATACATATATTGATTTCAAAAAATCTAATAAAAATTGTAAAGACTTAATTAATAAACCCAATTAGGTATTTACTATACCTAAAGGATAAAATCAAGCTACAATTTGAAAAATATTATAATACCTATGTCATTTCTAAGCTGGATGTAAAGTAACAATATATCAACGCTAGAATTAGCTCTTTTTACAATTAGATTAGTTCATAATTTTTCTATGAATTTAATGATTAAAAACAATGCTGTTCTTACATACTTTTATTATTAAGTAAAGAATTATTAAATGAAGGAATTTTTATCCTTGTTGTTGTAACCCTATGTTTTTTCTTTATTTAATAAGAGTGTATCACTATCACTACTGACAGCAGACTTCATAACGAAGGCAGTCTAGTAGCAATAGTCAACTAATTTAAATATCTTCCCTCAGGGGTTACTGGAATCACTTGAAAAAAGGGTGTAGTTATAGGGATCTTTTGCGTGGTGTAATCACCTTCTTTAATATCTAGAGAAATGCCATTAGGATATGTCAGCTTGTCATTAGTAGAAGTAGTAACTGTTGACGTCATTTCAATCTGTGTAGCTGTTACTTTGTTTGGTTTTTGAGCACTTACACACACCGTTAACATACAAAAGTTTGGATCTCCGTTCACTGGTTTGATCAGATGTTGAATTAAACTACTTTGGGTTAATGGACTCGGATTGACTAGTCCAATATTTCGAAAAACATCTTGATTTTCTTCAGAACCTTTTTTATCTGGTGGTGGGCTTTTACTATGACTAGGTGGGATTAGTCCTTCTTGCTCAGCTGGCGCTTGTCCTTTAAGACCAGGTGGTGCTTGTCCTGCTAGTCCTGGCGGCCCTCCACGATGCGATGGTCCACGGTTTAAAGGTGATTGAGGAGAACGTTTATCTAAACAAACAATAATGAAGATAAGAAACGTTTTCAAAATATTTGTGATATTTTGAAAACGTTTGAAAACGGAAATTATATTGTTGTTAGCTGTTGTTATTGGTCATTTGCTGTACCTAGAGATTGAGGCTGTTGAGCCTAGAGATGCCATACTCCTGCCAAAAACTTTGTGGTTATCGTTTTTTCCGACTTCAAAAAGTAGTAGGTACTCAATTTGACTGTACGTTTATTGTGTCAATTTGAAACCTCATAACTTCATCACTTATACAACGGATAAATAGTTTTTTTATGATGGGTACCTTTGAATAGATAGGTTTTTGAAATAAATTTAATCAAAATAATTATTTGTTCAGTAGTTTGGTTGAAGTCGGGTTTTTATCTAAAAGATTATCTATCAATTATCTAATAATGAAAGAAAAGTCACTGATAAATTGTTGTCATTCATTTCTATAGAAATCACACCGTGAGGTCAATACTCTCAACATGGTTTACTTAAACTGGTTGAACTGGTAACAAAACTTTTTCAATTTGTTGGAAGTTAAAATCTTAAGAATTGGATTAACTTCATTGATAATTACCTACAAATAATGATAAATATGAAATGTATAAATAAAACCGAAAATATTTGAAGGGCATATTAATTATTTCCAAGAATACTTCACGAGTTCTATTTTTATGCTGACGTCGTCTCTCACAAGGCTATATCTATTGAAAGGATTTAAATGTATTTTTTTTTTTATAAGCTTCACCAACACGTAACATGAACAATATATAGAGTAATAAGTAGAGGTTTCTAATGTTTTCGCGATTGTTACACATTTAAATAAAATCACTTTAATACTGTTTTATCGCGTAATAATATATACGCATAGGTAGGTAGAGTATTGAAATTTTCACAGAAATAATGTGTATATGTTACGGTTAGAGTGATTAATTAAAAATTATTAATAATTGCCTATCATTATTAATAATTACCGAAAGTACAGGTAAAAGTGAGAAATTAATCACATTTGTCGGTGATTATTAATAATGTAACCTTAGTACCGATAAATGTAATAACTATCGATAAAAATAAATGTACACTGGCGATTTTTTTCTCGATCGGGCAACAGAGGTGCGGGCAGGGGTGCCGAGGCGGCGTGCGGGATGTGCGAAAGGCCACGCGAAGATTTGCCTTCTTGGATACTAAAACTGATATAATTTTCCAAAACTACACCGAATAAAATCTAGAAATTGACACTCACGTCGATTTATAATGAAAAGTCACGTCCGACATCTTAGATTATATAGGTAACTGACGTCATTTTCGAGATATGCACCTCTACACCCCAAGAACCTAGAAAACGACACTCATGTTGGTTTATCATGAAAAGTCGCGCCCGCCATCTTGGATTACATAACTAAGGTAAAAACCCAAAAAACGACCCCTTTGCAGGTTGCAGGTTTTTCATGAAAAGTCGCGTCCGCCATCTTGGATTCCAAAAATTACATCATTTTCAAGATCTCTACCCTAAAATAGACACTTACATATTTTCATGCCTGTTTCCATGGTGGTAATCTCGAGGCCTTTTTAATCAAAGTATTAAAAAGGCCTCATCACAAGAGGCCTTCTTGATGGTGAAAACGATTCTATAATTTTGCCATTTTATAATAATAGCAGGTGTCCAATCCAGGCAAACCTAGCACAAGTCCAGCTACATTTCAATCCCATAAATTTGTCTTTCATAATGCAATAGTTTCTGCTCCAGCCTAGACCTGTTCAAGGACATATCATACATTGGTATTACCAGAAACAAGTTCTGGCTGGAGACCAACTTTACATCAACTTCTCCAAAGGGCCTCTTCATGTTGGATATATATCTCCACGCAAGCCTCCAAAGGACCGGGGTAACGCCCGTGAAACCAAAGTAGATACAAATAATAATACTAATAACGTTTTATTTTAGAAATACATTTCTATAACATAGGTTAGTACCAAAAATAAGCTTATAAACTAGGGTTAGTAAAGTGAGCCAAATAAAAATATTAAAAACTAAAGTTATTTTACATTGACACGAGCAAGTCTCGAGTCAACGTGGACTCTGTTCCAGTAGCTCAAGATAGGGCAGCAATAGCGACTCCCTTTCGCTGCCGAGAGGCTGTTCTCTCACTCTTTTAACTTTGTTTATTAAGAGTACAGATTAAGAGGTGATTATTGTTGTCAGTTTCTTTAAAACAAGTACATACCCTTGTTTGTGTGATCTGAGACAAGCACTGTTATATGTGTCATATCTTACGAATAAGTTAGTATCGTCGTCATATCATATTCTTAATAAATACCTGCTGGACTAATAACTTTGGGTTTTTTTATAACTTTTACCAATGTGTGTAGTGAATTATTAATAATAACTACCAAAAGTAATTAATTTCAGTTTTTTATTCACATTTACCAAAACACGAGGTTATTATTAATAATGTTAAAAAATTATTAATAATTTTCGATTAATCAAATTTACCGTAACATATATATGTTCATTGCCGCTATAACAAAATATATTAATATTAAATAAAATGTGGGAGCTTCCAAAAAAAATAACAACAATTTCTTTAGTAGTTTAATATTATATGGTGGAATCAGCAAAAGGTGGAATCCTTAATGTGCTATTTCGACTCACACTTGGCCGGTTATATTTTTTATTATTAACATTAATAATTTATTAGCTATTAAGCCATCTCCAAAGATCTAAAATTCTGAAAATCGGAATTTTTGAGTAGCAGAGTAATAAATTGCACAATTACTCAAAAAATGACGTTCTGTTCCCAGGGTTCGTCTATATATGTGAGTTTATTTTGCACTATTTCTAAATGTCTTAACAGATTTGGATGTGCATGGTATCGTTTCAGTCATTGCCTTATCTTTAATAAACTTTTGGCAGGGTCGCTTTTTTTATTTTTCTTTGAAAAACCTTATTTGTATTCTGAACACACATCAGAATATTTTTAACTGAATCAATAAGTACACAGAATTATACATTACCTCTTTGATCCAATTCACATGATGCGCAGGATATACTAATAATTATAACACATAACAGGGGCACAGTGCACTTAGTAACCATATTTGTTGTTCATCAATTTTTGTATGTTGTCTCTGCCTCCCAACGTAACACTAAAGCTGGAAAAGAAATCGGAGGTCCCTAAATTATCTGCATCCATGTACAGAGAAAGCAAGTCAAGCTTATTTACACTTGCACCTTTAGGCATCCGCAATAGTTGCGAAATTGCAATGAATTAGGGTACCTTTATGTGATGTTCTCTGTACCACCCAACTCGTATTATGCGATAACCGGTTTAAGGATAAGTTTGTCCACCTCGTCTTACTCTCCCTGATGATTCGCGCCTTTGTGCACGTAATCGTAAAGAAAGTAAATTATCCTTCGACATCGCCTTAAAGTGTAGAATGAGTCCATGAACAGTCGACGAGGCAATATGAGGAGGTATAAAATTAAATTGAAAAAAAGCTTGTAAAAACTTGTATTTTCAAATAAAAAATGAAAAAATATCATGTACAGTCGAGGACAGATAAATACAATTGCCCCTACAATTCAAAATGTGTTTATAGAGGGACATTTTTTTCTGCCCCTAACTTGTACAGGCAGGTCCCCAATAATGTACTTATGTGTTAAGGGGAGAAACAGAGTTTTCCACAAATGTGTATTTTTGACACAACCCGAAGTTAAGATACGCAAGCCACACGAGTTGGGATTCGAACGTTCTTCCCGAGTAATGCATAGTGTTATAAACTAGGTACACTTACAAGATTTTTTTTCTAACAATGAATCTGTATCGATACTGATTTAGCTTTTAGCAGTCAATACCTACTCCCAACCCAATTGGGTTGCGAGCAATTGCTACTTTTTTTACCACCAACCTCGAAATATAGCTAACTACCACCCAGTGACGTGCACAGACATTTGTCATATAGACATAATTATAAAATTTACTTACAAACATACCACCTATATTCCTTACGTAAAATCAATATTGATGTATTGTGTCTCTGTCTGGGGTGGTTCTGCTAAATCTGATCTTCTTGAATTAGAAAGAGCTCAAAGACTTATACTAAAAATAATTTATAGTAAACCGCGCCTATATCCTACAACGAAACTATACGAACTAACAAATGCACTAACGGTCAGACAGCTATACATACTGTCGACATCATGCGTATGCACTCTACTATCTCAGCGAATGAAATAAAAACATCAAATGACACTCGAAGACGTTATGCTATCTGTACACGTACATTTGTTGATACTGCATTTGCAAGAAAATTTTATCTTTTTCGTAGTAGTATGATATATAACAAAATTAATAAAATTTTAAAATTACATAATTATAAGAAAAAAGAATGTTGTAAAATACTGACAAACTGGCTTCAAAGGTTAGATTATAACGACACAGAAAAAATTATTGAGATTGTAGCATAAGTATAGCATATATATAAATACTAACTAATTCATTGTTATTATTCTATATATACATAAATATGTTAAAATTATACGGGGGACCTGGTGGCCCAAGATACAGGTTTCGGCTTAGTTTGGTGCCTCCAGTGCTCCCACAAGTTATATTAGTTAAGCTTCTTTGTTATATGTATTTATGTAGTAACTTGTGGAGTAAAATAAAGAGATTTTGTATTTGTATTTACCTCACTATACGGCTAGTTATCTACAACTCGTTTAATATTATGATAGTCTTCCGATCTTCGACCGCAAAAGTATTCAAAACAAGCGAAAGATAAGAGATATGATTACAACCTGCGAGCCACGTACCACGTATCATACAGTTTAAGATTAAACTTTAGAATAACTAACCATAACTAACCGGTTACTTGATTTGTTCAAAAGCAAGCAAGTTCACAAAACACTTTATATATCGGTTTCGGCATGTAAACACTAAGCGAAACAACTTGCACATGAAAATATTTTTGTCACAAATGAAATTTAACTGATAAAGCAATTAATTTTAAAATAAAACTTTCCTCTTGGATTGTTTGTAAACACGCAAATCAATAACATTGACATAAGTATGATTAATATCTATAGTGACATTGACAAGTGACGATGACATTTACATCGCGCGCGGCAGCCAATAGAAACCTCGGAGACAGTGTCTTCAATTCACACACACAGCGCAAATTTGATTTGCATGTGTGAGTCGATGAAAGATGTTTACTTGTACTACTACAAAAGCTATTTCCTATAGGTGTATAATAATTTTCTATGTGTGCGTGAAAAGTCAGACCTTTGCAATTTTGTCTTACGCGGCTTACGCGTATAGATACTGCTTAGCGTGGGCACGCCCGGGCCGCGGCCGCAGCGCCGTACTTGAACAAAATCGACTATAAAGTATTTGCTAGCAGAATTTTGCAGGCGCACCTAATATAATTATTTTTTTGTAAGAAAAATAAATTGTATTTATTTAGCGACTGCAGGGTAGACAGTGTCTAACAGTCTATATGGACTGCACGTCACTGCTACCACCATATACCAATAAGTACCATCAAATACCATCGGGCACCATAGGCCGTCAGGTACTGTCAAATACTGTCGGTTACAAATAGGGTACCATCAAGTACAAACAAGTACCTTCAATACCATGTATAGCAAATATGCGGGAAGACAAGATGTATAAAAATAATGTTTATCACCCGCGCACGGCGAGGTGAACATTTATATACCTTATTTACTCTATTATTTATTACTTAATAAAGAGAGAAATATTGTACTTTCTACAGCTAAATTAAACAAGATAAAAGTGGCTTTCGGAGAAGGTGTAGTATAAATATATTTTCTAAATCCAAATCCTTTTAAACGCAAAATAAACGCACGCATTTTATGTCAAACACTCAAATTTGTTTGTAGAAAGTTCGCATTACGCCGTGTTTCTTCAGGCGGGCCTCGATTGCGGCTCTAATGAGCAATAATGATGAAACTGTTTCCCAGCTTTTACCACCTTCAAAGTATGTTTATGTTTAGGGTTTTATTTTTTATTTATTAATTGTGACGAAAACGATACAAAATCAATTACAATCATCTATCTCTCATTGATATTATTAAATACACGTTTGCAGAAAAAGAATACAATTAAGACAATAAAGACATTAGTATATAAGTATAAACTTATATAATAATTTTCTTTTAAAGCGTCTTTACTTTATACCGCGTGATTTTGAACCTCTGGACTATACTGAAATCAGAATCCCTAATGAAGTATAGAATTGCGAGAAAAAGAAAAAAAATATATACTTCCCATACAAAGTCGCAGATCAGCTGGGCAAATTTCTATGGACGGTAATTTTTATTTTTTTCGTTTACCTTTTTTTCTTCAATTCTGTATTTCATTAGGGATTCTGTTTCCAGGGTTTCAGGCGGTGTATAAACTAAAGTGAAAATAATAAACCGGACTAATCCTGGACGGACTCGCACACGAAGGGTTCCGTACCATTATCTATAAAAATGGCAAAAAAATAATGTCTGTTGAACTCTTCTTGTATAAATTTATTGTCCTTAATTATCTGTATATTGATGTCAGATATCAGCAACAAACAAAGCAACAACTTTGACTAACCAAGAAAAAATGCAATCTTATCGGACTCCCCTTTCATTTTTAGGGTTCCGCACCCAAAGGATAAAAACGGGACCCTATTAATATGGCTCCGCTGTCCGTCTGTCTGTCCGACTGTCACCAGGCTGTAACTGATGAACTGTGACACAGTTGAAATTTTCACAGATGATGTATTTCTGTTGCCGCTATACTAAAAAACAGAATAAAATAAATATTTAAGGTGGCTCCAATGCAACAAACATGATTTTTTTTTGCTCGTTTAGATATACTCGATATTGATAACGGCAACAGGTAGAGGCATAAAATATTCACAGAATATTTAGTTACACATACAGAATGATTTTTAATTACTTGGCAGAATTTTTGTGTAAGAATCGAAATCTCTTATAGAACATAGTACTGCAGGAAAAAAGGTAAAAGTGATAAAAATAATTGAGCCTCCCATACAAATTTACCGATCGGCTGGTCAAATGTCAATGGAAAGTCTACGTGTTTATTTTCATAAATTACCTTTTTTTTTCTTGCGGATGTATATTCTATTACGGATTCTGATTCCAACATTTAAATGTTGCTAGGTAATTAAAAATCACCCTGTATATTTACTTAAAAAAATAATTAAAATAAAAAAAAAATTTAAGGGCCTTACAACAGTCGTGATTCTTTTTTTTTGTTATTTATACAAATAATGGTACGGAAATATTCATGCGCGAGTTCAACTCGCACTTGTTTTTTTTTTATATTGTAAGGATTGAATCAATAAGTAAAAAGAGTGAGTACCTATGTAAACATTTTTTAAAATAAAAACCAATAAATATTATACTGCATATTGAGTGAGATGTGCCAATGAATTACATTAAAATGTAAAATTAAATGAAAAAAACATCTACTATTTTTTTTATATTTTATTTAATAAATAGATTATACCTACATTATATTGATATAACTTACATAATTAAATTTTGAATAGCTTAATTATAACGATCAGTTCTTTTTTATTCAATTGATGTATATAATGACTTAGTAATGTTTAATGCTGGTCTGGGAGAAAAAAAAACGAAGAATGTACTAGCTGCTTCTCTTCCCGCGCAGATCTTAAAAGCCGATTAAGGGAATGGGCGAAAATCCAATGAATCATGTTATTAGGCGATTCAGACAGCAAACCATCACTTTTTTAATTCCGTTTTCCACCTCATATGCGTGTTGGTGGCAACACGCTACACGTGGCTCTTAAAGACCTGGGCTCTGTCTACCCGGAAGGGAAAACGACGTGATAATATACATGTATGTATGTATTAAGAAAATAACTAGTCAAAAATATTAACTCTCAGGAGTTACAGCCACCGCTTGAAACAGCGGCGCAGTAATTGGAGTCTTTTGTGTGCTGCCATCTCCGTCCCTATTATCAAGAGCAATCCCAACAGGATATGTCACCATGTCGTTTGTAGGTGCAGATGTTCCGATGTGTGTGCCTTGATTAGTTGGTTGTGGCACTGGACCGGTTTGAATAGCCGGATCACGATTATCCAGTCCATTATTTTCTGGAACACCTTGAGTTTCTTCAGGCCCTCTATTAAATGGAGGCCCGCGATTGGGTGGGGGCCCTCTGTTATCAGGTGGCCCCCTGTTGTCTGGAGGTCCACGATGAGGTGGAGGACCTCTGTGATCTGGTGGTCCTCCTTGCCCAGGTGGCCCATGTCCTCTATGTCCTGGCGGTCCTCCACGATGCGGCGGTCCACGGTTTGGTGGTGGTTGTGGAGAACGTTTATCTAAACAAAATATTATAAGCGTAAGATTTTATTAAAGAAAAAAAGTTAAGTTAAAGAAAAGAAGTTGTTATTAAAAAGACTACGAAAGTCTACAGGTGAAACATGATGCTATAAGATATTGAATGCAAACCTGAAACAATTATGGTTTTCATAGAAACTAACTTTCTTCTAATTTCCAGTTTTTCTGTAAATTATTGAATAATTCCATATATAAAAAAGCATAATATTGTATTGTCCCAGAAAAAATCATAACTTATTATTATATTACTTTTTGGTAGGATACTTTAATTAAAACTACAAATATTTAGTTACTTTGAACTGTTTATTGCATAGAAGTATGAAGCATTTTTTTTTAAATCTATGGTTTATTGTGATCTTAAAAAGCGTTTTTTTACATGAAATACATTTACATGAAAATTAGTAGTCATCTGGTTTTATTGGCATAACTTGAAACATAAATGGTGAATAAGTTACTGGACTTATATTTTCTCCGCTATTTGTATTCAGCCTCATATTAATCAGTGGAATACCTCTCCGTTCAAGTTTGTATAGCATAGAACTGTTACTCCTTACTGTAGTATCATCATTGTATCTAATGTCAATCTTATAATCAATATCTTCAGAATCATTAGGATTAATGTATTCTATTTCTTTATCATGTTTTCCTAGATCCAAATTCATTGATTTAATTGGTTGATCATCATTATTGTTAATTTTCTCAATTTGTCGTTGTGTCCATTGATTTTCTATTTGCGGTCTACCATTAAACTGAAATTGTTGATTGTTAAGATCTTCACGAGGGGACGGAGGTGCTGTTCTATCTTTTTGTGAATATGGATGAGGTGGGTGACCATAGGGTGGAGGACCGGGAGGTGGAGGGTGGCTGTAAGGTGGTGGCGGTGGAGGAGGTGAATGGTAATGTCCTCTAGGTGGAGGGGGAGGTGGATGGTAATGTCCTCCAGGTGGAGGAGGAGGTGGGTGATGATGAGGTGGAGGTGGTGGCCTCCGGTGATCAAAATAATCGTATTGATAGTCATCATAAACTGATGATTGCTCATATGGGGGTGGTGGTGGTGGAGGATGATGTCTTTCAGGTGGTGGTGGAGGTGGATGATGATGATGAGGAGGTGGAGGGTGGTGTGCTCCTGGTCGAGGAGGAAGAGGTGGAAAATGAGATTCCCCAGGTGGAGGTGGTCTCTGGTGATCATGAAATTGCCTACCTTCGTAATATGAATGCTCAAAAGGGGGATGTGGTCTCCTATAGTCTTCTCTATCGTAGTAGAAACTTCCTGGTCTTTGTTCAAATGGTGGAGGCGGTGGTCCATGATGATGAGGTGGGGGTGGTGGTGGTGGCCTTCTATATTCATCATGGGGTGGTCTATTGTCATACCTATCGGGTGGTCTATCTTGGAACCGGTCAGGAGGTGGCCGGTCAGGGGGCGGCCTTCTGTCATAAGATGGTCTCACATCATATCGCTCTTGCGATGACTGTACATCATGCTTGAAACTTCTAGCCGAACTTTCAGAATTTGGATAGTTATCCGTAGGCGTATTAAATATTGATTTCAAAACTTCAGATAAATCATTTTCATTTGATACTTCCAATGTGGTTACTGTAGCTGTGTTTATTTGTTGACTACTAGAAGGCACCCGTTGTTGTTGGCTGTTGCTATTTTGTTGTTGAGTCTGAGCCTGTTGCCACCAATTTTGCGGTGAACGTATTTCTGACAACGAGAAAAAAGGCATTGACATTTTGTTTTTGATTCATACAAAACAATGTCACTCCGAGGGGTCAATATTATCGAATTAGTTCATTTAAACTGGTAAAACAGGTTACAAAACGTGTAAGGTTGTACAAGTTTTCATGTGAAAATGGCAATAATATTTAATTTGTTATACTTAATATTTACTTATATTTATTTTATTATTTCTATAAGTTCTTTGAAAAAGGTTAACTCATTCTATTATTTATCCGTTTTATTATTTTATGCGTGTCCTATGCAAACGAATCAAACTTAGGTTTTGATTAATTAACTTTGCAAAAATGCCAGCTTTAATTTGACTTTGATCCAAAAGTCATATACAATCAAAAAAGTGAATAAATTGACAAATAATAAGTACTCAAATATATTACCTCTTGCAGTCCATTTAGAAGTTGCACAAGACACACAAACAATAGTCATAGCACAAAATAATAACACAGAGCGCTTCACAACCATGTTTGTTGTTTAACAATTTTCGTATGCTGTCCCTGCCAACTAATTTTACACTGATTCTAGTGAAATAAACCGGAGCCTTCTAATTGTCTAGAACTGCCATAGTGGTTTACGCAAAAAACAACCGGTTTGAAGATACGTCCGTCCACCTCATGTTGCTGACGTCATGGTCAATGCCATACGCTATGAAGGTAAATAATGAACATAACATAAGTATTTACTAATGCTTACAAATTATAATCAATTCGTAAAATGAATTATAATTCGTTGATTATATTTTGTTTGAATTACAAATTATAATCGATATGGAAAATGGATTAAGCTAAGATTAAGTTGTTTCTGACTCTATAGCTATTACTATGAAATTTTTCTAATCAAACAACATTTCTAAAGCAAACCATTTCTGAAAGTACGTACTCTAATACGTGAAAAAAGTAACATTAAGTACCTACTTATTAAAAATATTTTTTGACGAAGACTAGTGTTTGAAATGCCACAATGTTTTTTTTTTTCTTATTTAATTTAATGTGACATGTAGGTATGTTTTATTCTTTGTTTTTTTTTTCTTGAATTTATTACTTTAAAATATTTATATAATCAATAAAGTACTTAACTCCAGAAACGTTTCTGATAAACCACTGCTGAAAAGAATGCGCCAAAAGAAACTCAGTCCAGTATTTGTACCATTTCCCTTTCCCTCTTTCTGTGGTACAATAGAATCTGTTTATTTAAATAGTTGCCATATTCACATATGACAAAGAAGTCTACTCATAACAAAGAACAACATTCTTTTCGGGATATTAGCGCCTCTTATAATAATTGACCAATTAGTGAATTGCTATGGTTGATCTCATTTTGTTTTCAGTAGTTTCTTGGATGTCTCAAAGAGAAAGCTGTCTAGCATCTTCGAATATTGTTACTATCGACATCAGGTGTCCCGATGTAACCTTAATAAACAGCTGTTAGCAGCGACAGCGGGCGCGGGCGCTCACATCGCAAGAAGGTGTTCTCGATTTGTCGTCGGAATGGCATTGTTGCTGTGGACATTTTACTTTGCGCAAGACCACTGTCATTTAGTACGGGATGACTAACTAACATTGACGAGTAAACACTGGCTAACGAGGTCCTAGGTGGCTAACCAGACTTTCATATTACTAGCGCTTACACGTATTAACAAAAATTCAGGCATGATTAACATTTTAATTGGTAAACACTATTAAAAAATAAAAGCCGTGTGGTTTCCGGCTGAGTAGAATAGGACCACTCCTAGTCTTCCCATGGAGGTCGTAAGAGGCGACTTAGGAAATACAAGCTAAACAAAGCTCATAAACATCAATGAGACCTCTCCAACCCGTCTGGCCAGCGAGGAGAGTGTAGGCCAAATCCTCTGTCTGCTCTGGCCGAGTATGGCTCCGGTAGTACAGAGAGGGTCATGCTCCTGCAGTGGAGACTAAAAATACCTGATGATGATGATGATGATTGAAAAATATATCAAGCGTTTGTGAAAAAATACTTATATCATGCAAAGGTTGGCATCAAATTGTATCAGGTGCCTTGCCTATGCCAGCTTGAAAAATCTATCACTGGTGTTGACTACTAACACACATGCAAAGTGAACTAAAGTGCTATTAGGCTATTAGTTGAATATATACTGAAATGATTTTATATCAAATAACATGTTTAAATGTTCTATTTGGTAGAAGGTGGTATACAGACACAGGTGTCTCGACGCCTGCCACAATAAATACCTACCTGTTTAGCAAAGTGCGGGCGCTCACGCCGCAGGAAGGTATCTCAATTTGTCGCCGGAATGAAATTGTCGCCGCTGTCAGTATTAGCCGAGTGGCTTTTATATTTCACTTTGCACGAGCCCACTCTGATTTACTACGGGACTTCTAACTAACATTGACGTGTAAACACTGACTTAGGACCTAGATGGCTTACAGGACTTACGCATTATAAGGGTTTACACATATTTAGAAATTTGAAGCATGATTTACATTTGAATTAGTAACCACTATTCAAAAAATATATCTAGAGTTTGTGTCTGGGAAGCACAATAAGTAGGTGTTGCTAACTATCATGAAAAGGTCGGTATTAAACTGTATCAGGTGCCCATGCCAGCTAGAAAAATCTATCACTAGTGTTGACTACTAACACACATGCAAAATTAACTAAAGTGCTATTGAGTCTTATATACACTGAAATGATTTAATATGAAATAACATGTTTAAATGTTCCATTTGGTAAAAGGTGGTACGCAGTCACAGGTGTCTCGACGCCTGCCACAATAAATAGCTGTTCTGCAGAGAGTGCGGCCGCTCACGCCGCAGGAAGGTGCCTCAATTTGTCGCCGGAATGAGATTGTCGCCGCTGTCAGTATTAGCCGAGTGGTTTTTACATTTCACTTTGCCCGAGCCCACTCTGATTTAGTACGTAACCACTATTCAAAAAACATATCTAGCGTTTGTCTCTGGGAAGCACAATAAGTCGTTGTTGCTAGCTATCACGAAAAGGCTGGTATTAAACTGTATCAAGTGCCCATGCCAGCTTGAAAAATCTATCACTAGTGTTGACTACTAACACACATGCAAAATTAACTAAAGTGCTATTGAGTCTTATATACACTGAAATGATTTAATATGAAATAACATGTTTAAATGTTCCATTTGGTAAAAGGTGGTACGCAGTCACAGGTGTCTCGACGACTGCCACAATAAATAGCTGTTTAGCAGAGAGTGCGAGCGCTCAAGCCGCAGGAAGGTGTCTCAATTTGTCGCCGGAATGAGATTGTCGCCGCTGTCAGTATTAGCCGAGTGGCTTTTATATTTCACGTTGCCCGAGCCCATTCTCATTTAGTAGGTACGGGACTTCTAACTAACATTAATGTGTAAAGATGGATTTAAATAAAGTTAAGTTTAAAAAATATAATCGGCTAGATTCCCGGTAGTTATTGAATGCTCATTTATCTCTGAGTGGATTTCCTTTTTTTGTTTCTTAGCTTGTTATGTTTTTGTGACCAACTCTACTATCAGTATATTCAAAATTAATGAAACCATCAAAATATGACAAACATATAGAAGTTTTAGGAAAGATGACTAGGAAACTGTATTTATTTTATTTAAAACTTTATTGAGCCAAAAAATCTACAATAGATAGACTTAATACTAAAAGCATTCTCTTACAATCAAACTTTGAAAAAAAAATAAACAAAACAAAAGTGGCACTAATCAGAAGATATAAGTAAAATTGTGTATATATATATATATATGTAAAAACATTTATATAAATTTATTTATAAATATAACTATAAATAATTTACTAATATGACAAATGATGAATCTGCTAGTTGATCATTCGGAAAGAAAAGAGTGGACTTTTTCTTGAAAAAGGAAACGATTTGAGACTTCCATAATGTCTTCGGGTAAGAAATTCCAGGGTCGTATAGCTTGCATAGTAAAAGAATAAGACATATATCGAGAATTAAATAGAGAAGTGTACAGCTTTAGAGAATCAGAGGAGTGAAGTTGTCGATTATGAGTATCCGCGAGATACTGAAATTTGCATTTCAAGTACTCGGGAGAATGAGGATTTTTTGGTACAGAAAAAAGAGAGTAAATTAATCTCTATTGTCTGCGTAAACGAATGGGAAGCAAATTGAAGAGGAGATATGTGATCTTATTTACGCAGACAGAAAATAAAGCGAATGCAATTATTGAGAAGACGGTCAAGTTTATTAATATATTAGTTGACGCTATACAGGTATAGCGTTTTTGTAGAAATATGGTTACAGTTTTCGTCGGAATGATATTGTTCTTTGCTTTACTTACTTTGATAACTATGAAGATACAAAGGTAGCTTTACATTTGACCTTATTCAAGCCTACTCTGACTTACTACGGGAAGTTGAACAAACGATGACGTGTTATAACACGTGCAAAATTAAAGTTAGCATTGATAGCATGATGAACATAGCATAGCATGATTTCTAGGAAATATATATTGCGCACGTAAATAGTAACGTGATTTAAATGATAATTACCTACTCGATGGGTATTTTACATAATGTGAACAGTAATGTCGAGATTAACAATATGAGTACCACTTTTGTTAACAACTTTCGGCCACTGTTCCGCACGTGTGGGAAAATTCATTCAAATGCCCCATGTACGGATAAACATCCAAGACCCAGGGCAGACTGAATATTAAATTTTCTTGCCTTAACTGATCGTAAAGTTCTAGCTACCTTATTTCCCTAGATGACTTTGATCTTGACTGAGTCTACTTCCATCAACTACTAACAACGTGATCATTTGGTGAGCTCCGTGACCTGCGACACGAGGGTTCCCGGTTTCGATCCCCGGTCAGGTCATTATAGAAAACAATATTTTTCAGATTGAACTGGGTCTTGGTTGTTTATCTATATAAGTATCTATTAAAAATATAATATCGTTGAGTTAGTATCCTACGACACAAGCTCACAAGTTACTGTATATATTTTTATATTATCCACTATAATGTACTATGCTGTAGACACAAACAACAAACTACTCGTAACAGGTAAATGAAATAATACAAAGAAAATAATAAATCAGGTTTAATTATTAATTTATTTGTATTATTTAGTAACAAAATGAGTAAACAGCTGTTCGACTTTTTATGGAAAGTATTTTATTTTATCGTATTTCGTGGTTAGTCTCCCGAGGAAAGTTGTTCAATATCATTGGCTGATCATACCCCCTTGAGTATTTCGGTACATGTTTTATTTATGAGATTATTATTAGTAAAGCTTGTAGACTTCACAAATTGCCTGCATTTATTTTTTGCATAATTTTTTAATCTCAATAAGCGGAACTGTTTTTTATTAGTCCAACGTTTTTGTTGTAATTTTCTTAGAATAAAAATTTGATGCAATGCCGGATTTAGAAGTCTGGAGGCCTCGGGGCAACAAAGGAGTGGACGCCCACTGACCTTAAATTATTTTCCAAATAAAAGGTTTTTTTTAGTCAATTTTTCCAATAAATAATTAATGAAACAAAGTATAGATTATTTTATTATTTAACAAACATATAATTATTATTGGTATTTCTGTTAATTTTTAATACATATATACAATAAATATGTTTGTACAAAGTAAAGTAGGTAAAGGTAAAACGCGAAAAAAATATCAAAGGAAAAGTTGTTTACCTACTTGTTTACTAATCTAACTTGATTTTTTTTCCGAAGTATTTATTATGGAGGGGCCCTTTTTTGTGAAGGCCCCGGGTCTGTAGCTCCGGTTGCCTTCCCATAGTTCCAGCAATGATTTGTTGTGTCAATGGTTTTTACCAGACATGCTAGAGACGAGGTTATTGAACATAATTGGTATTTATTTATAGTCAGAAGAGCTCGCGTGATTATTATCTCGTTAATGTATTTGATTAGAATTAAATTTAGGAATAACATTTTATACCCGACTACTATGTAACATGTTAATGGAACCTGATGATAACGAATTGATTAAATTTTGTTTAATTTTTGCTACCGATAAGGAAGACGAAATATTTTCTATATAAGAAATCTAATGTAAACCCACGTATAATAAACTGAAACGTAATTAATATTTTTGCTCCTAAAATTTACTCTTCGAATAGCAAATATTCTACAAAATACCTGTAAGTTATATTGTTTTTAAAACTTTGTTTTCGCCCTATACGACCTTTGTTATATCTGTATGTCTACATACATGTCAAATCCTTACTAATATAATATGTGCGAAGGTGTGTTTACTACTGCACCAATCATTTTGAAAATTTCGTGATTCATGAAATTCTGCATACTCGTTGTGTGTGATTGAAAAAAAAACTTTATTCCGGAAAATGTCCATATATATTTATATCCTTGATACAATAAATGTAATGATAATATTTTTTGTACTTGGAGGAATTTCAAAGTACAACAATCAACTGCCACTTTTGCAGCGTAGAAGATTCTATACATTACTCTGATCTGTACATAAGTGGTCCGACGCTAATGAGAAACCTTTATACAAAATTTAATCTTTGAAAACTTAAGAATCTTAACTTCTACACGATAGTAAACAATTCTCTAAGTGATTTCTAAAGTTCTAAATAATTCTAAGCGCACGGGCAGTTTGTGCTGGCATCTAATTTAGTGCCTTTGCGATCAGAAGCGCTTTGATTGCACGTTAAATTTGCAACAATCCGAAATCGGATAAACTATCGAAGTTTAGGCGAAATGAACGCGAAGTTCCTGACAGTCCGCGAGGATTGAACGGGACGTCTTCCTTTGCTAGTTTAGCTGCCTGCAAGAGAATGCTAGAAGTTTAATTTTCTCTAAGTAGATTGTTTCTACGAAGTCAAAAATTAGTAAGCGGATAAATTTAGGTTATTCGCTCAGTATATCGCACAACTGTACCTTTGTTTAGTTCTTCCTTAATAATATGTGATTCTCTCTATGCTAAGATTACCGTTATGGTGACAAGATGTGAAAGACAAAGTTTTCCTTATTGACATGGAATAGTCACGTAGGAAGTTTAAGGTCAGAAGTTGGTAAATATTGAGAATCATTGTATAAATATGCGGTTTTATCACATTTACTAGCTGTTACCCGCGCATTGTCCGCGGTAATTTCTGTTGTTATGATTAATCGTTTTTTTATTCGTATAGATGAATAATTTACCCTCTTTTTTTATTGATGCTTTGCTCCTATTGGTCGCAGCGTGATGTTTTATAGCCTAAACCCTTCCTCAATAAATGGACTATCCAACACAAAATAATTTTCCAACTTTAACCAGTAGTTCCTGAGATTAGCGCGTTCAAACAAACAAACAAACAAACTCTATAGCTTTATAATATTAGTATAGATTAAAAAACACCCTAATCCCAATAGAAAGGATGGTTGATAGGTACCACCTGCATCAGATCATGTAATCAATTTCATAATATCTTAAGCTCAGCACAGACACATTGAGCCAATACTGCATACATCCGGAACCGAAACAATTTTGCATAGATCGTTTAATACTACAGATAAATGTCAAACTTAGCCCAACTGCGAACATAAAAACTGTACAGTTTTCGAAATGTTAATGTACTAACCGCAATAAAACCGTATTATGTGATTTAATTTAAATGTGTAACAATCGCAAAAATTTGATAACATCACTTTAAGTAGTAAATTATAGTTCATTAACACTTCGAATAAAAATAGGTGATTTTTTTAAGATACAACTATTAGACATATTGTATTGAAGACCTTCAAATAGGTGGTTATAGCTCAGGTTTTAGTAATAAACATAGACAAAGCTGTTAGAAAACACTAGTTAAGCATAAAAGTAATAGTTATTGCTCTCTATTTTCTGAAACATTTACTCAAAACAAAAAGAAACTGTAAAAAAAAACATAAAATTAAAAAAAATAGCAAAATTTGTCACAAAAATCCCTCTATTTTGTTAAAAGCTGAGACCGGTTTTTGTTGAAACATTTCCCGCGCAAATCGTAAAAACCTATCGAGGAATGGGTAAAAATCTGAAATCATTTTGGGTGGTGATGCGACTAATAGCAATATATCACTATTATGATTCTGTGTTCCACTATTTTAGTATTATATTCTCTTTGGGTCCACATTCATTCTCACCAATATGCTAAACATGGCTGTTAGGTCTTAAAAACCTGGTCTTTGTCTACCCCGCAAGAGACAAAGACGTGATAGTATGTATAAAATATGTAAACTATTGTACACTGCCTAGCAAGTCATGAATAGTTTTCTTAGGCGCAAATGTATTCATTTCTCCACCGCGTGTAGCGGGAACTGTTCCGTGGGTAGTATGGAAAGCTGGATATATTCTCCGGAAACCCATGTGTTATCCCGGCCGTTTGTTAAGCTCCAGAATTATGTGGCGCCCTCAGGAACCCTGAGCGAGGAACACAAAACAAGTTTCACTTTTTCCTTTTGGAAATCTAGTTTTTGTTTACCTGAATAGGTCGGCGTCCGTTATGAGATACGAGTTCATGTTTATTTAGAATAACTGGAAGGGTTTTGTTTTTGAGTTTTGTTAATGTATTTTACGTTTATGCATAACTAGCTGTTGCCCGCGGCTCCGCCCGCGTTAGTGTCGATCCTTCGGGAACAGTAGAATTTCTCGTAATCAAACATACCATACCCTATGTCCTTCCCCGGGCGTTAAACTATCTCCATACCAAATTTCATCCAAATCAGTTCAATAGTTGAAGCTTAAAAAAACGACAGACAGAGTTATTTTCGCATTTATAATATTAGTATTAGTATGGAAGTATGGATATTATTTATACTTCTAAGTCCAGAAATATGAAAATTTCCATAAAATGAGAGGGTAATCTCATTTTGCCATTTAAGGGGGGGAATTTTGTCCATTTCACAGGTCTTTTTTAATTGTAATCAAGAACTTATATACCTATTTTTATACTTCTAAGTGTAGAAATGAGAAAATTTCCATACAAACTTTACCCCTCTATTTCACTCGTTCAGGGGAGAATTTTGTCTAGTTCACATACACAGATGTTTTTCTAATTTTAATCGAGAACTTTTAAACCTACTTTCAGACTTCTAAGTCCAGAAATGAGAAAATTTCCACACGAAGTTCATACTTCTACCCCATTTTATTACCCCTTAATTTCATCAGGATTTAGCAAATTTCATCTAAACCCATCTTTTTAATTTTAATCGATAACTTATATACCTACTTTCATACTTATAAGTCCAGAAATGAACAAATTCCATATAAACTTTACCCCTTCAGAAGTTAAATTTCTAAAAATCCTTTCTTAGCGCTCACTCACGTCATTAAAAGAACCCCTGTACCAAAATTCAAGTTTCTAGGCGCAGCAGTTTCGGTTGCGTTGATATATGTATAAGTCAAGTTTGCCGTTTGCTCGCGGCTACGCAGCCGCCGATAGTGTCCATCCCTCAGGAACAGTAGAATTTCCCGGAATAAAAGGTAAACCCTATGTCCTTGTTCTATGTACCCTGGTCTCAAACTAACTCCATACCAAATTTCATTATTATTTTTTAATGTATTTGCTATAGCAATTTGCAGGCAAACTCATGCCTTGAGTTCATTCAAATGACGATAACTTTTTTTTTAATGAACCGATTTTGATGAAACAAACTTTAAATGTTATGCTGGGTTAAAACAAAGCAATTGGTGAAAGTTTGAAGTAAATCGGTTCAGTATTTTCGGAGATAATCGTGATCATACATACAGACAGAAAGACAGACTTTTTTTTGCTTTCTATTATTCTTTTTAAGTGTCCCTCTATCCATTTCAGTCAAAAATTCTAAATGTACAGACAAAATATTTTTACTGTTTTATTATATGTATAGATAGATAATACATGACTATTATCATATTGTGCATAGAAGAAGTAACAAGACGCACAGACAAGGACAAGCAAAGGGGTTTAGTGTCTGAATGCTTAATTTTTATTGGCATAAAATATAATGTGCTATGATTGGTATAAAACTACTTCGCATAAAAATTGTAACGCCTAATAACATGTATGAAAAATTATACCCAACAATATTTATGGGAATTATTTTTAAGCCAAGAAACCGATATATGTGTCAAATAAATAAATATATATGGACAACTCACACAGATTGAGCTAGTCCCAAGGTAAGTTCAAGACTTGTGTTATGAGATACTAATTCAACGATACTATATTTTATAACAAATACATATAGATAAACATCCAAGACCCAGGCCAATCTAAAAAAGATCATTTTCCATCTTGACCTGACCGGGAATCGAAGCCGGGACCTACTGCGTAGCAGCCAGCCTGGCATCAACATTTATGCTTTCAGATACTAATCATACAAAAGCTTGTAAGGTATTGTCTCTTTTGAGAAATATTGATGTTTACTCATATTTTGTATAAATAAGTGACTTTAACTTTGACCCTGACTAGACTTTGAAATTTATTTATAATTATACTTTGTAATTGACTACAAAATTATTTACAAAGGATATCAGAGTAGTGATACATAATGATAGCATATTGGGTTTAACCAGAGAGAACACGCGTTTATCAAACGTAAACAATGATGATATACTCGTAAAGTTGGTTGCGGCGATACCATGTCACGGAGCTCCTCAAATGGCTCAATTTAGGCATGCACTACACACAGTACACTAACAGTATTTTTCGTTTAAAGGAGCTACTGCGACTTTTTAAGACAAAATTAAATGTAGAAAAAAATATTATGAGATTAATGACATATTTAAGTAAATGACATTTTTATATATAATTATTAGCAATCGTATCGTATCGTATTTATTTATTTCTTATTTTATTGCACTTGGACTTGCAATTGTCTTCGTTTTGTTATTATATTTATTTTTTTCGTTTGAACATACCTAATTATCATCATCATCATCATCAGGTCCTTCTTAGTCTCCACTACAGAAGCACGACCCTCCTAATTATATTAATGTGTATTTCTTGAAAAATGTTTAACTCAATAGGTGTTTCTCTATGAATAAATGATGATGATGAAAAAAAAGAAAAAAAATTATAAGCAATTGAATTTTAATATTTTGGCAATACGTAATGTTTATTTTTTAATTTTATCAAACTGTAATATTTTCACATGCTTAATTAAGAGTAGACGAAATAGACTAAGGGACTTTCTGTTATGTTCTAAGAGCTATTGTACTCTATGACAAGTGAAATAAAATATCATTATCATTATCGTTAGTAGCGGTTATTTTTGTCCTGTACTATGTATCTAATCAATGTTTTTTTTGTTATTAAATGTAAATTATTGTCATTGTTTCTACTAACAACAAGCAATGTTACAGTTACTCGTATATAGACTTTACCCTGTGTTTGTCGTGCTTATAATACGAGACGCGACTACAAAATATTAGAAGCAAATTTACAAAACGAACATATTTTATATACATAGGTAGGAACATTTACTTTGTAGGTGTTAAACAAATTGTTAGATAAGGGATAATTTAAACTATAATATTTTCCCGATAGCGTACCTGTGCGTGTGTTTGGTTAATCTTCACTCATGGCTAATAGTAACACAGGTGTGGTTAAACCTGGGGTTTACCATACGAGGGACCATACTTTTATTTTGTGCTCCTTTGTAACTTACAAGGCACGTTCATGACTTGGTTTTGTTGTTTACGAGGTGCTTTGACGCCAGCTGTTAAAACCTTGGCAAATCATTTTACAGCTTGATTTACTAAGAAGCTGTCACAATAACAGGTGACGGGCTCTCGCGCGCTCCACAGAAGGATATAACCATAGAAACGCTCAGATGAGGAGGATTGATGTATAGGGGGATAAATAGGTACTGAGACAACTACTTTTCTTTCGGATGAATAGGGGCAAAGCAAGTAACATCTCAAGAGGACAAGCGCGCGTACCCAATGCCATACCTGCAACCACCAGCCAAGCAGGTGAGCATGTCCCCGTGACCAAAATTAAAATATACAAATGTAGAGAAAACCATGTCTGTTTAACTCAATACATATTGTTTTTGCATGTTCACCACTAGATGGCGCTGGATCAAAATTAGAACGCGCTATGAATGTTTTTTCTATTTTTACTTATATGGAGCGATCCTATAGTGGTTCAAGTGTTCTTACAGTATAGTAATAAAGTGCTTAATATAACAGTGTGTGTTGCGACTTTCTGGAAGAGTTACTGCATTCTCCGATCAACCCCAGAATCACAGCAAGGAAAAACAGTAAACACTGACCTGGATCCACGGTGGACAGGGCTCTGGAAGGAATCGCCTGCGACAGGCCTCGTGGCGGCTGGCTGGCGATCTTCAGGCTTGAACTGTATTATTTTCTCACTGCCTACACTAGTGGTACACCATCACACACACGCGATGAAGATTTAGGGTTGATTTCGGCCAGCAAAGCTCTTAGAGTCGTTTTAATTGGAAATTATATCAGCGCACGTACGCCGGTCAACTAGACTCGCACGCCATTTTTTTTTACTAGTCCTCGGGCGACCAATCACAGGCCGTCATGGCGAAAAAGGAAGTATGTAGGGGGAAACGGAAGCAGAACACAGATAGGTAATTTTATTTGGGTTTTAAAGTTAATGCTTACACATTTTCCCCCACCTGAAATCCACAAGGGTTTCACAGAGAATGCAAATTGAAAGATAAAAAACAAAAGAAATAGCTACGCACTATTGCAAGAATATCTAGAAATATTATTATCGAAAGATAAAGTAATAAATAAGTTTTAATTAGCCTAAGGATAGTGTGTATTTATGTGTTAGTTGTTTATGAAAAAAAAATCTTAATTAATTGGTAAGGGACAAACCTTTACTACCGGCCTACGAAAGGTCTTTCCGTTAGCAGTTCGGAGAGTAACTACTCTGACTACTTGGTCCGAACCAGCATGCACTTGCACAATACGTGCCAACTTCCAGAACATCGGCGGAAGATTAGGTTCGTTAACTATGACTAAGTCATCTATTTTAATATTTGGTTCATGTACGAACCATTTGTTCTTTTGTTGTAATGTATGAAGATAATCACGCTGCCATACGCGCCAAAAGCTCTGGGTAATTTTCTTAAGCATCACCCAACGAGAGCGCGGACACGAATTTTCACTAATTGGTTCTTCGGGCAGGGTGACTAAAGGACCTCCCGTTAGAAAATGTCCCGGGGTTAAAACGTCAGACTCCGACGGATCGGTTGATAACGTACAGAGTGGACGAGAGTTCAATAAAGCTTCTACCTTAGCTAATATTGTGAAGAATTCCTCAAGAGTGAGAACCTGAGAACCGACAACACGCTTAAGGTGATATTTTGTGGATTTTATGCCACTTTCAAATATACCCCCGAAGTGAGGGGCGCCGGTGGGATTGAATTTCCATTTGATATGGCGGTTCGCTAGACCATTTGACACTTCAGGATAATGCTTGTGGAGCATGTTAGAAACTTCATTCAGATACTTGTTGGCTCCTACAAAATTTGTCCCACAGTCAGTTACTATCGTATGACATATTCCACGTCGAGAGACAAAACGGTCTAGAGCAGCAAGAAAAGCTTCTGCACTCAATTCGGTTACGGCTTCCAAGTGTACAGCCTTTGAGCTTAAACATACGAATAGACATAAATAAGCTTTATAAGTTTTTGCGCCACGACGGCGACTCTCTTTAATGGAAAATGGGCCACCTAGATCGATTCCAGTGGTATCGAAGGAACGAGAAGGTTGAAGTCTGGCTGCCGGAAGCTTGCTCATCATTGGCTGACAAGCGATTGGATTTACTTTAAAACATCTAACACACTTCGACAGCACGGTACGTATCAGAAGTCTTAATCCAATTATCCAAAACTGGCGTTGAATAAGAGATTGTAAGGTTCTAGGTCCACAATGCAAATATTTTATATGAAAGTGTTCTATTATAATTTTAGATATTGGACATTGTTTAGGTAACAAAAAAGGGTGTAACGCAGATGGTGACAGATTAGCCTCATCGATGCGTCCCCCCACCCGCACGATCCCATCATCGTCCAGGAAAGGTGAAAGTTTTTGAATGGACTTTACACATGGTTCATTATCTCGCACTCGACTGACTTCGGAAGACATATAATGATACTGACTCAATTTAACTAACACTTTGGTTGACTTCTCGAGTTCAGTACTACTGAGAAATGAAAGAATTCTATTTTGCCTTGCAACCCTCGAATTTGAAATAAATCGAATACACCATGCTACAATTCTTAGAATTTTTGTAAAAGAGGAATGTCTGACAATTAAGTCCAGAAGTGGGTTTCTCACATCAATCACGTGAAGACTTTTAGTTTCTAGTGGTTTGAGCTCGGGTAAGTCTTCTTTTGGAAGTAGAACCCGTTTGTTAGGCCATTGACTAGGCAAATCCTGTAGCCAAGAAGGACCTTTCCACCACAGAGGATGGTCTATAAGCTCTGGACAGGACACTCCGCGACTACAACAGTCGGCCGGGTTATCCTTAGACGAAACATAATACCAATGATCGGGACTAATCAAATCAGTTGCTTGAATGACACGATTGGCTACATACATTTTTAACAAATGAGGGGCGGTATTAAGCCATGACAAGGTAGTGCTGCTGTCTGAATAAGCTCGAATAAAATTAATAGTTATATGGTCTTTAAGCAAATTATACATGTGCGATAGAACTTTTGCCAGAAGCACCGCTGCGCTTAGCTCGAGTCTATTTACCGTGGTAGGTTTTAAAGGAGCTACTCTAGATTTTCCAATCAGTAAACTAGTCGCAGTAGAAATTCTGGGCTCATTAGTAACCACACAAATATACGCACAACAACCATAGCCTTTCAGAGAACCATCACAGAAACCTACCAAGTGTACTTTTATCGGATTGGAAGGAATAACTAGCCGCGGAAGAGATTTTTTTTGTAAATCAGACAAATTGGCCGCTATTAAATGCCATTGTTTGGTTAAATGTTTTGGAATAGTCTCATCCCACGATAAATTTAACTGCCATATTTCTTGCAACAGCGATTTTGCTGCAAAGACTACTGGGCATATCCAACCGAGTGGATCGAAAATGCGAGCTACTAAAGAGAGTATGGATCTTTTAGTAAATTTGACTTCGAACGAGTCTGAAAAGGCATATGAAAAAGAATCATTAATGGGATTCCATCGTATCCCTAATATTTTGACAAACTCATTTCCCGATTCATCGAAGGATTTGGAACTTTGACAAAATTCAGGAGGAACATCCTTAAGAAGACGAGGATCGTTGGTAGTCCATTTACGTAGTTCAAAGTGAGCCTTGGCCAACAAAGATGTGATATCGGCCTTCAGCTTGATCGCCTCTTCAAGGGAAGAGCCGCCAGTTGTGATATCGTCCATAAATGTCTCCTGGGTGATAACTTGAGCTACACGACTTGAGTACTCAGAACCATGATCTTCAACAAGTTGATGAAGTGTTCGAATGGCTAAATAAGGTGAACTACTAACTCCGTACGTGACTGTCTTAAGTTCGTACTCCTTTAAGATCTCAGTTGGATCATTACGCCAAAGCACGTGTTGGTAATGCCTTTCCTCGGGTCTTATCAATATTTGCCGATACATACGACGGATGTCGGCAGTAAAAACTATTTTGTGAAGTCTAAATTTTGTCACTAAATCGACAATATCCACTTGCAGCTTAGGCCCCACATGAACAATATTATTGAGTGACAGATTATTCGAGGTCCGACTACTGGCATCGAAGACTACTCGTAAACGTGTCGTTGTACTATCGGGTCGTATTACACAATGGTGAGGCATAATATAACGGTCAGTAGACAAAGATTCAGCAGGCTGTCCCAGATCTTCGTACTGCTGCATAAATTCCTTATATTCCGTTTTCAACTCAGTCTGGCTGGCAAGACGCTTTTCCAAGTTGAGAAAACGGTTAAGAGCCTGATGATATGATTCTCCTAAGGCTAGAGTCTCATCTTTAAGCATAATTGGTACAACATAAAGACCTTCGGAGGTACGATATGTGCCATTTTTATATTTTTGTTCACATATTTCATCCTCAGGACCGGAAATTTTACATTTCGACGGTTCTTCGGATTCCCAAAAACGTTGAACGATCTCATCGAGCGCACAAGAAGACGCGATGAGTGACGTAACGGGTGTGGCTGGAGTTTGAGCCACCACGTTTTGAAGAAACTGACCACTTATCACCCAGCCGAATACACTAGACAGTGCACATGGAAAACCAGGACCTGGGCTATAACGTGAACCAGTATATATCTGGTCAAAACAGTCTACTCCTAACAACAGATCGATCGGACCCGATTTATCAAAATCTTGGTCGGCGAGATCCAGATGTTTAAACTTTTCCTTGACAACCAACGGTAATGAAGTTGAAGGAATCATTGAAGTGATTTTAGGCAAAACCACTAATGGTATATCAAATTGGGGCGAGTCATTTGACCTAGGCACAATAGAGCCAAAAGTATAACCTTTGATATTACAAACATAATTTTGACCGAGACCGGTTACATTTAAATTACACTTTTTTTATATGTAAACCTAACTGTCGCACACAGCTACTTGTAATGAAAGAGTCCATCGAGCCACTATCTATGATTACACGAGCATACTGCAATGAACCATCCACTCTTCTCAACCGAACCACTGCTGAACCAATAATTTTGGTACTCATAGGTGACTTTGACATGTTTGGCTGAGTTGTACAAGTTAGGGAAGTGCTCATATTGGAATTCTCAGAAGCCTTTAGGTCAATGGTATTAGATAATAAACTTTTATGTTCTTCATGTAATAATGTGTTATGTTTTGAGTTACAAATGAAACACGTGGACTTAGACTTGCAGTCTGCACTAGTGTGACCGAGCTTTAAGCAGTTATGACATAATTGTAACTCTTTAACTAATTGTTGTCGCTGTCCTATATTCATAGAATGTAATTTACCACAGCGATTTATTGAATGATTTTCATGACAATACACACAAACAGCCTGATTAGGTTTATTATTAATTGAGTTCGTAGAAGTAATTAAGGAAGAATTTGATTGCCGAGAAAAGTTATCTTTCTTTGTGTTATTGCGGTTTCGTTTATTTGTAGAATTGAATAACTGTAAATTACTAGGTTGACTAATCTCTAATACCTTTATATAATTCTGTAAATAAACAACCAAGTTGTTAAATTTAGGAATTTCTTCGGTATTTTGTAATTCAAACCTCATCCTAGTTTCTGTATCAAGAGGCCAAAATGCTATGTTAAATAAAAGAAATTCACTTAAATCATCAATATTTAACCCGCGCAAGGCACTAACACATTTATAAAGTGTGTTGGTTAATTGTGATAAGTTTGATAACGATGGCCGTTGTATCGGATTTAATTTTATTATTTTTTCTAAATAAGCGGTGGCTAAAATACGTTTATTATCATACCGGTCTAGTAACGCTGCATAAACAACAGAATAATTGGCTGATGTTATAGGAACACCCTTAGCTAGTGTCAGAGCATACCCAGACAGACATGACAGCAAATAGTAAAATTTCTCTGTGTCCGACAACGAAACATTATTATGCACAAGTGACGTATAACTGTCTTTAAACATCTGCCAGTTCTCTATATTACCATCAAACTTAGCTATTTGCAATTTAGGTAATTTCACTTGCGAGCTGGAATGCGCATGACCTTGACACAGTTCCGAGCGCGAACTCGCACCGATGGCATTTACGTCGAGAGAATCGGCAAACTCAATGACATAATAGTATAACTCGTCAAATGACAACAAAGCATTATTATCGATAACAAACTGAGGATTTAGTTTAAGTTGCAACTGGTTTACACGATCGTTGCATTCCAAGAAATTATCACGAATTTTATTAATTCTTTTATACCTAGCTCGAAAGGATGCTAATTTAGTTTTATTTTCTTTCGTAATTTTTGCTAAATCATAAAGTATCTGCTTATTTTTAAACTTATATTCACGTTTTTTAATGGTGGACATTAATTTTCCTTCCGCCATGTTTTGGTAGGCACTAATTGTGAAAAGTACGAGTAATGTAGGTTAGTAGCAAAAGTTTAAATGGAAACGGAGTAATGGAACAGATATTCGCAAAACACGTAGGTTTTAAAACTACGGACTATTACTTATAATCATAAATACACACCTCACTGCTATTAATTAACCCTAGGTAGGCTATCCAAAATAGTTCGAAAGCCTGAGTAACTAGATAGTACCTTATGGCATACAAATCGAACGATTAAGGGAATATTACAAGGGAATTAACGAGATAAGAAGTATGTACTCGTAAGTAATAGGTATTTACTATGGTATGGAACAGGTATGGAATTCCCTGTTTGATCCGAGATTGTTAGACAAATAGACAAATGCTAGGTGGGTAAGTACCTAGGTAGTTTGAATCTATAATAAGTCTATTTATGAATAAATTAGTTATCCATATTTGGAAATAACTTTAATTGGAAAGATTGAAATTAAGTGGGTAAATTTGAAATAAGTACGTGAGGAAGTTCCTCACAGGAGGCACCATAAATTAATGTTGCGACTTTCTGGAAGAGTTACTGCATTCTCCGATCAACCCCAGAATCACAGCAAGGAAAAATAGTAAACACTGACCTGGATCCACGGTGGACAGGGCTCTGGAAGGAATCGCCTGCGACAGGCCTCGTGGCGGCTGGCTGGCGATCTTCAGGCTTGAACTGTATTATTTTCTCACTGCCTACACTAGTGGTACACCATCACACACACGCGATGAAGATTTAGGGTTGATTTCGGCCAGCAATGCTCTTAGAGTCGTTTTAATTGGAAATTATATCAGCGCACGTACGCCGGTCAACTAGACTCGCACGCCATTTTTTTTTTACTAGTCCTCGGGCGACCAATCACAGGCCGTCATGGCGAAAAAGGAAGTATGTAGGGGGGAACGGAAGCAGAACACAGATAGGTAATTTTATTTGGGTTTTAAAGTTAATGCTTACACAGTGTGAGTATCAGTTAACCACTGTCCGATCCTTGAAGTGATGATTCAGCTCGTCGATATGAATAACTTTTCCTATGGGACCAATGCTTGCTACTCATAATTTACAAATTGACCGGGCGGCTGGCATATCGGCGGGCTGAATCATTTAACCCTCTTCAAGGATCGAATTAGGTTTTCTTTACTTATAAGATAATTACTTCTCACTCGGATGAATAGAGGAAAAGCTCAAAAAAGTATCTCGAGAGGCCGGGCGTGCGTACCCGATGCCATACTTGGAACCACCGGCCAAGCAGTTAAGCATGACATCCCTGACCAAAATGAAAATATATATTAATCGTAGTCAAGTTTGGACAAGTTGAAAATAAATTTCAATACAAAACAACTTCCATTGCCCTGGTATGTAAGAAATGATGACCTGCATCGGGACCTTAATATGCAGTCTGTCGATAGAGTTATTTAAAAATATGCCGAAGCATACGACTATAGATTGCTTCATGTGAACGTCGAGGCAATCCAGCTCCTTAACACATCTAGTGCGACATCTCAAAAGAACGAAACCTTTTGAATTAGTGTAGTGTAGTGCAAAATAAATAAATAAAAACAAGTATTGTCATAGTGCGAATAAAGACACATGAACAAAGTGCCTTCCCCTTAATAGGGACAGTAAGAAAAGTGCCAGCGGCACTTTTCTTACTTTTACACACATTACACATTCTTATTCAATAATTTATAAAACTAGGTCGATGTAATATTACTCATTAGTCTGAGTTTAGGCTAGATTGTAATAATATTAGCGTATTTAACAATAACTAGTTAGGTACGTTATGAAAGGAAAAAAACAACTTCCATTGACATCAATATTTAAGTAAAATTTTGTAGCTAGTAGAAGTTACGTACTTAGAAGTTATTACGACTTTCGCCAAAAAAACTCAAAAAAATAGAGCATCGTGTGTTTTTAGCCTAAAGTAAATATTCGGAACATCGGTCGGCAACAAATGGATGCGTCATATGTCCGACGTATCGCATCGCACGTCACGTTCTAAATTGCTTGCGTACAAAGCTATCCTTTTAGGATGGTTAAAAATCCCGCAGGATTTTGTTGCATAGCGTAAACGTAGTTTATTTATGCGCAAATAATAATAACTGTATTTGCTTTTTGATTTAAAGTTTCTTTTTTATTTCTATAGATAGGCATAAAACTTTTTTAATTGCTGAAAATAAAGTTTTGGTAACGAGCCTTTGCTTCACACTGAGATTGTGTTCTTTATATATTTTGTACTAACTGTCGCCCGCGGCTCCGCCCGCTTTAATGTCGATCCCTCGGGAACAGTACCTCCCGGGATAAAATTTACCATATGTCCTTATCCGTACCCCAGATACCGTGTATGCACAATTTCATGATGATCGGTTCAGTAGTTACAACGTGAAAGCGTAACAAACAAACAAACTCACTTTCGCATTTATAATATTACTAGCTTTCGCCCGCGGCTCCGCCCGCGTCAATGTTGATCCATCGGGAATAGTACTTTTCCCGGGATAAAAGGTGAGTTTGTTTGTTTGTTACGCTTTCACGCCGTAACTACTGAACCGATCATCATGAAATTTTGCATACAAGTACTCTAGAATACTGAGAAGGACATAGGCTACCATTTATTCTGGGAAAAAATACTATTCCCGAGGGATCGACATTGACGCGGGCGGAGCCGCGGGCGAAAGCTAGTTTATACTATTAGTAAGGAAGTAAGGATTTAGGATTATTTGCATACAGTTTTTGGAATTCAATGACAATAAAACTTGCAATTCCTTTAGGATCCAACGGAAATACATAATAATGTCTATTGGGATCCAACGCCAAAAATATTAAACTCATTTTTAAAAGTGAGTTTCCACGAAAAGTATAAACATGTTTGCCGGAGAAAACAATCAACATCATCATGGATATTCTAATTTAACAATTACAGTTTAAATTGGCTATAAGGATATAATATCCCAAATGTGTACTGCCAATATCCATCGAATGGTTCTAAACAAAAGAAAATAAGTCTTTAACATTTCAGACATTTCAAATACACACAGACACAATATTGAATATTCTATAGATTTATATTTGAAAAGCCAATAAGCCTTCGATTCTATTCGCAGAACAAGCTGAAACTTTTCCGATACGCCCGTGCCTAATTGGCTAGAGTTTCGCTTAATATTTACAAGTTTTAAGCAAATGCATTTGAAATGCACTCGAGAGCTGCTCGTAATACACAAGCTTTAAGGCTCTCCAGTTTTAATAACTTTCCATTTTCAGGGCAATTGCATCATAAATTGGTTTAGGTACTTTTTAAAATTATTACTACTTTCCGAAGTCAATGCTTCAAAGAAATGAACTAAGCTGCAACGGATGGTATGTATTAATATACCTAAACTCAAGGTAATTATTTTCCTCTTATGTATAGGTATGTAGATAATTTGAGTCAAGTATCTGAAATTGTCAGTGAATTTGTTTGTGTTACGTGGAATTACTAACATCAAAGTGGGTAACTATCTATTAAGGGATTTAAAGGGAATAACAGGAACAAAGTAATGGATACAACGACATAACCACGCTACGAGCCCTTAGGGTTGAAAATCGCCTAATATCAAAGTGTCGTCGTTTTATGTTAAATAATTTAATCTCACCGCTGCCGTCTAGCGCAACGTGTCTTAACATAATTTAATAAATAATGTTCATGTCTCGCGCCAACTTATTTCACACGGCGGGGATGTTTTATTGCCATAAATTCATAGTAAAAAGATACTCAAGAAAGATCACGAAAGTTGAGGCGCTCATAGAATTTTCAGTAGGAGCGATAAAAAAACAGTTCACCCTTGATCGGCGCGCAGAATGGTGCGTAACGTCGGAAAAACAATATCGCGCTCGACGTCTCAGTCTATCAGACCGGAGTCAATGGCCAGCTTTGCAAAAGTGTCACGTAATATGTAAATCGTCCAGGTCGCGATGTGTGCCCGACTGTCAAAAGCATCCGCCGGCGCCAAACACATCTCGGGACGATTTTTTCTCAATGATGACTTCACTTTCAAAGCGATGAGGGGTGAAAGTTTTACAAACAGTCTCTTTCGTTCACTGATAAAAGATTTGTGGATTCTTTGGAAAATCGTATTTCTTTCATGTTTAGTGATTTATTATATTCAAAAGTTATGTATAGCAAATAAACTGAACAATTTTTTCTCGACTATAAAAGAAACATACATACCACTTATTCTTGGTATTGATTTATTTGGATATGTTTAAATAAATAAATGTATCTTCGAATAGATGAATCACCCACTTATTTAAACATTAGTACCAATATTTTTGCAATATTAACTATTTATGAAAGTTAAGCAGCAATTTCCAGAGTATTTTTCTGTACCGTCTGTGAATGTACCTCGTTTTTCTGGTGATGGCAGTGACTTATCATTGATTGGAAGAGGCTTTAAATCTATACGAATTATACAGTAAAAATACAAATAATACACATTAATCACAAACAACTTTTAATCGTTACAAACTTAAAAGAGATAAAATTCTTGCAGGCGTCAGAGCTATCATCTGAAGTGACGCTTAATGATGCAACAATTTCGCTCGAATCTCACGGCGCGCCGCCTTTGTTTAAATTTTAATATGCGTCGTGTTACCAACGGCGACGCGCTCAAAATATTACAACAGCCGTTAGCATAATAAAACGAGCAAAATAAAAATGTGTCATTTTTGTATTAACTTTTAGTCCAGCTTGATCTAAAGATGGATTTGTTAGTTTCTATGTTGTCGTAGTTTTTAGCCACAGTTTAAGATTTCTACATAGAAGTTTTAATTTATAGAAATTATGTATATAAGATGTAATATCCCAAGTGCAAAAATACTATATTTTGCTATTTTTAATACATTGCCAAATATAGTACCAATTTTTTTTTGTGTCTTTTCAAACTTTTCACATAGGACAAACAATGTGTTTTTTGTTATCAAAATTATGGATTAAATCTTAACGAACATAACTTAAGAGTAATTAAATTCTTGCAAGCGTTGGAGCTATAATCTGAAGCAATCCGAAGTGACGCTTAATGGTGTAGCAATTTTGATCGAATCTCACTCGTCTCATCTCTATTTTGTTTAAATATGCGTCGTATCACCAACGGTGAAGTCCTGAAAATATTATAACAGCCGTTAGTATAATAAAACAAACTTTACGCTTACATAATATCTTAAACATATTAGAAAATAAGTACATAGAAATCATGCCTATTTTATATTGTTATTTGCTACTGTATATTGTTAGATATAGCAAGCAACATACATTTTTGGTTTAGACACGATTATTGAAAGAAGATATCTTATTGTATCCTCTATGCAAAAACGCTGTGTATAAAAGTAAAACCTTATAGACTTACACATAATTATAGTATAAAATATAAAAAAATAACTACAAATTAGTAACAATATCTGCACAAAAATAAGTAAAAGAAAGAGATAAAATTCTTGTTAGAGCTTGAATCCGAGCTGATGGTTAGTGATTCAACAATTTTGCACGAATCTTACGACGCGCCGCCTTTGTTTGAATATGCATCGTGTCACCAACGGCGATGCGCTCATAATAACACGAAAAACGCTCTAGGCGAGCATTAAACTGTGCTAACGGACGAAGGAGATCAAAGAATGTTAACATTAACAATTATTCAAAAATGAGCTTTTTATGATTCATAAATTTTCAGAAAATAAATATCTAAAATCATAAAAGTTTTATAATAATCCCTACGTTTTACTTATAGAAAACTTCCTAATGTCTTCTTAATATTGCATGAAAATCACGCTTTTTTATATATTTGCGACTACGGGGGATGACTCCGCCACTGTACATATTTATTCTTAAATCTGTAGGTATGTACTTAGTTCTCAAATTGTATATTTTTATGTGTACAATAAAGAGTATAACTAGAAACAAACAAGTATAAGAGTAAAATGGCTGAATAAACATAATTCTGATAGTATTGTCTACTGGTCATAGCATTTCGCTCAAATCTTACGGCATGACGTCTTTGTTAAAATATGCATCGTGTCACCAACGGCGACGCGCTTAAAATATTACAACAGCCTAGCCGTTAGCATAATTACACGAGCAACGCTCTAGGCGAGCATCAAACTGCACTAAGGAGCTAAACGCTATCAAATCGTGTCATCCTAGTAATTTTATTTAGTTGAGCAAATAGTATCCTTGACGTTTCTTTATTTTAGAACTCCTTTACCTACTCTTTGCATCCTACGAGTACATTGTAATAGCAAGAACTATAGCTTTGTGAAAGGACGTATCTTATTTAAACTTCTATAAATAAATCTTCTTTATGATTTTATCATAAAGTCACAAGAGACAAGTTACATAAATATAAAAAATAAGCATCCTCCGACACGACTAGGCCAATTTCGACTAAATAAGTCTAGACACCGTCGCTAGCCCGTTTAGGAGCTATAGACAAACAACAAACAGACAGGTACATACAGTTGTATAAATCACAACACACTTTTTTTGCGTCGAGGGTTAAAATGATATTTATAGTAAAAAAATACAAATTAATTTAGCAAATTTTATGAAAATTGAGGAAGACAACATTCTTGTAGGCGTCAGAGCTGGTGCGACAATTTTACTAGAATTTCACGGCGCTCCGTCTTTGTTTGAAATACATCGTGTCATCGACCCCGAGAGCTCAAAATATTACAACAGCCGTTAGCTTAATAAAACGAGCATAACTAGGCACTCTCGCGCATTAAACTGCGCTAACGTGCAGAGGGGATCAAAATGTGTGACATTCTAGTATTGGTATACTCCATAGTGACCGAATCCTATCAGTTTTCCAGGAACTGTAAATATGATTAAGTAGTATTGTTTTTCAATTCTTCGCTACTAAAAGATAACTCAACGCATACTTCTAATTTCAAGGAAATTACAGCATTTTTGATATCCTTCTACTTCCATAAAAATATTATAATGCGAAAGTATTTCTGTCTGTTGCCTCTTAATACTTTAACCACGGTACCAACGTAGATAAAGTTTGATATGGAGAAGTTAAAGGCTTGGGAAAGAACATAGGGTGCCTTTCATTTTGGAAAAAAGCATTATGCCTGAGAGAGCTAAATTCACGCGAACAAATCCGCTTGTGAAAGCTATTCTATACTATTCATACCTAAAATTTGAAGTGCAAAAACAACTCTATCTACCTTTCCGATTGTTACCTCTTCACGCTTTGATCACTGAACCGATTTGAATGAAATTACGTTAAAAAGCTAAGCTAAGCTAAGCTTGAGGCCTGGAAAAAATACTTTTCCCAAGGGGTCGACAATCACGTGAGTGGAGCCGCGGGCAAAAGCTAGTTTTTTATATATTAACATCAAAAACCAGCTTTGTACACTATGTTGAGGATTAAAGATGGAATTTTTAAACAATGCTATCCGATCTGCTTTAAACGTTTGTGTGGTTAAAAAGTAGTGATCGTATACTTATTGGTGATTAAAACAGATTATAAACAAAACAAAAAAAAATGCAGTGCGTCAGTTTCCATCCGAAGCAATGCTTGCAACCATATCGCGAGACATCACGGCGCGTCGCCTTTGATTAAAATGCAATATATCACCAACGGCGATGCACTCAAATATTACAACAACCGTTAGCATAATATTACGAGCATCGCTTCAGGCGCCCTTTCAACTGCTCTAATGAGTGAAGGGCATCAAATGTGACATTTTGGTAATAGTTTAAGTTCGATTAAATATGCTTTGCATTTTGCGTGTTTTACTTAAAGTACAGATTCATAATTAAGTATATAAACGGGACTTAACATGAAACTTTTTATAAATACATACATAGTTACACGTCTTTTTCCCTATAATATTATATACAAAAATATTTATCCAATCTTTTGCTGACATCAGTAATTTATCGGAACTGCAAAATGTGAAATTAAGATTAGTGTTATTGATGATGTTTGCGTCTCTCTAAGAGCAACGTATATTGCTAAACCGGCTATAACAGTGAAAATAACGATGAATTAAAACTCCATAACAAAGATTTGAGTTCGAATTCTTGCAGGCGCTGGAGTTATAATCTAAAGTGAAGCTTATGCCGTCGTTTCGTCGTCTGAATTAAACGCGAATACGCAATTACGCAAAAAAATCATCGCGTGGTGGCAAACCCGCATTTGCGCAATCATCGCGGAACCTAAAAACGAAGTGATCATCACGCGAATAGTACCTAGTTAAATTAAGACACCCATTTGAGATCAAGAATAGGTACACTTCTTATTGTCAAATATTCTCGCACGTTTGTACCAATATATTGAGGTAAATAGATTGTATTGGAAATCCATAAGGGACGCCTATGTCCAGAAGTGGACTTATTGCGGCTGAGATAATGACCCTACCAGGACACCTAAGTATTCACTTGTATGTTTTTTTCGTACGAGTAAATTCGGGGGAATTTGCGATGATTACATATTCGTGTTCAATTAGGACGATGCCTTATGGTGCTTCGAATCTTACGGTGAATCTTATTATGTTACCAATGGTGACGTCCTCAGAATAACGAACAAAGCTCCAGACGCGCATTAAACTGTACTAACGTGAGGAGGGGATGAAATGTGACATTTCAGTATTTGTTTCTAACGTGGATCAGAATATAAAGTCACTTTGTGGCTAACATTTTTCAGACTATCCTGGGTCTTTGATGTTTATGCAAATATTAAAGTGGAGTTTAATTCCCACAATAGTGTGAGGCTAACTTTATCTGTGTGATTTGTTCCTACGTACGGGTAACCTACTAATTAGAATATCCCATTGAATTATTTAATGGCGATAGATGTATTTATAAAAATGTGCGAGTAAAATGTGCAAGTGCTAGCGTAGATCCGTTGTATGATACTTATCAAATAGTCTACCACAAGATCTACAGATAGTTCCTTATCGTCTTGTTAAGCTGCAGACTGTCTGACTGATTTGAATACGTGTAAGGATCTCTTAGCAATCTATGTGATACGTAACGAAGTAAATTCTGACAAGAACCATTCATAAATGATGATATGATTAAACAAAAAATATATGTCTATCCTTACTAAAATACATTTTCCTTTTTTTTTTTTAATTAAAAAAAAATCTACTATTCTAAAGCAAAAGTTGTGAGCTAGTATTATTTACAACATATTTATTTTTCCTTAAGTAATAAACTAAAGGCATTTGTATTTTTTCACTAATCATTCACTTTTTTCTATTGATTTATGTTGTAGGTACGTAGTACATTTCCTTCGAGAGTCTAGGTAGATTCTCGGAGGAGATAAGAAAAACACACACAGGTACAGGTACAGAGTTTACTTTTTTATTTATTTTCATGTCTTTAACTAGAACAGTATTATTTTATTCTAAAAATATGTACTTAATCAGGTACATAATGTACCTGATTAAGTACAATGTACCGTACATTAAGCAATCTTCTTAAGTTTGGAAATTCTGTGCAAATATGAAAATAGAACAAGTATCTATAGACACCAGAATGCTTTTCCTTTGCAATATATACAAAGTACCTTGTCCTGCGAAAGCCAAAGGAGATACAAAGATTTAAAAATATAAAGCCAACTACGGAATCGGATATTCGCAAGATGAACTTCCTAGGTCTTTGGGCGTAGACTTAAAGCAATTCCATTTGGCTGCAGGGTGGCTACCCCTGCTGAGAACTTAATTCTGAATGAACTTTGAATTGGAAAATAAATTCAGCCCATGTTGCTTTGCTCTCAATAATGAAAAACGTTTTCAATAAGATGTTTTCGTTTAATTTTAAACGATTTTTATATGTTATCGTCAGATGGAATGTAAAATACATTGCCGGTTATTTACATACACAAGTACGTGCCTCAGTATCAAACATATCTGTTTTAAAAGACTAATAAAATATCTAAATAAAATAAAATATGTACCAATCGCCATCGGTATAATAAGGTCAAATGTCTATTGTTCAGTCGGACATTTAGGAAAACGAAGCATATGTGCGGATTTGTCATTGTTTCTATTGCTGGCGTAATATGTATGTCTTTTAGGAATAGTTTACACGTTGTACTAGCTTTTCAAATGACTTAATTTTCGAATGACTTCATAAAGTAACATTATCATCGATAATGTTACTTTATTTAGTAAATTAATTTTTGAAAACGGTTCCGAAGTTTTGGATTTTATCAATTACTAAAATATTTTTTTCACTTATAAGTTTCGATACATTATGTCATTTATGTATTTTGGCGCTAATAATAACATATTTATATGTAAAAAAAACGTCTCCAACCCGTCTGGCCAGCGTGGAGAGTGTAGGCCAAGTCCTCTGGCTGCTCTGGCCAAGTATGGCTCTAGTAGTACAGAGAGGGTCGTGCTCCTGTAGTGGAGACTAAAGATGACCTGATGATGATGTAAAAAAAAACTCTTAAGCAAAATTGATAATTCCTGCACAGTCAATATACATTATAATAAAATACCAGAGCTTACATTGAGCTCCCATATAAAAATTACATGGTTGGTAGCAATGGACGGTCGGGATTACTGTGCGCGTCCACGCGGCAAGATTACCTCCGCCGCGTTTAACTGTGAGTTATGAGCGCCTTACTCCTGTTCATCTTGTTCCTCTATGAGAAAATACTGCGCCTGCTACGTGCGAGGCTAAGACGCAGCGCATGATCTGAAAAATGATGCTTTGTTTATAAACAAACCGAAGATTACACATCTCTTGTTTAACCGTGAGTTATGAGCCTTACTCCTGTTCGTCTTGTTTCTCTATGAGGAAATACTGCGCCTACGTGCGAAGCAAAAACACAGTGCATTATCTGTTAAATGATGCTTTGTTTATAAACAAACCCAAGATTACACCTCTCTTGTTTAACCGTGAGTTATGAGCGTTACCCTTGTTCGTCTTGTTTCTCTATGAGGAAATACTGCGCCTACGTGCGAAGCAAAAACGCAGTGCATTATCTGAAAAATTATGCTTTGTTTATAAACAAACCGAAGATTTCACCTCCGTTGTTTAACCGTGAGTTATGTGCCTTACTCCTGTTCGTCTTGTTTCTCTATGAGGAAATACTGCGCCTACGTGCGAAGCAAAAACGCAGTGCATTATCTGAAAAATGATGCTTTGTTTATAAACAAACCGAAGATTACACGTCCCTTGTTTAACCGTGAGTTATGAATCTTACTCCTGTTTGTCTTGTTCCTCTATGAGGAAATACTGCGCCTACGTGCGAAGCAAAAACGCAGTACATGATCGGAAAAGTGATCCTTTGTTTATAAACAAATCGAAGGTTATACCGCTCTTGTTTAACTGTGAGTTATGAGCCTTACTCCTGTTCGCCTTGTTCCTCTATGAGAAAATACTACGTCTGCTACGTGCGAGGCATAAAACGCAGTGCATGAACTGAAAAGAGATGCTTTGTTTATAAACAAACCGAAAATTACACCTCTCTTGTTTAACCGTGAGTTATGAGCCTTACTCCTGTTCGTCTTGTTCCTCTATGAGAAAATACTACGTCTGCTACGTGTGAGGCTAAGACGCAGTGCATAATCTGAAAAATTATGCTTTGTTTATAAACAAACCGAAGATTACACCTCTCTTGATCCGAAGGTCGTGGGTTCGATTCCCACCGGAAGCATACTTTGTTTAGTTGTTTCCAGTTTGGTTAGGATATTGCAGGCTTGAATCACCTGATTGTCTGATAATAGTAAAAAGATTCTCCTCCAAAATAAAATATCGGGCATTCATTAAAGGTTGTAAGTATAGTTTAGTAAAGTAGTAGTGTTTGGTAAGTGTATTAACTACTGCGCTGTGAAACTTAAATTAGCTAATAATATTAGCTAATACTAAAGTCTATCTCTATGATATTTTAAGAGACAAACTCAATTTATAAACCCTTGGATTTGATCAATTTTCCTTATTATAAAATGAAAAAATAATTGTGGAAACCCAGTACTTTTTATTATAAAATTATCAGGCAATTGTTCAAAATCTTAATTTATGGATAGGTAGGTAAAATTATAATAAATAAAATTTGGTATACTTTTCTTAAGTAACTTACCTTTTTTCTAAAACAAACCTAAAACATTTTACTGAACTTACAAATACAAATATCTTTATTGTGAAACATAGGTATAAATAGGTAACACTTTATAGATTGTCAGTCTCACCATGTCCTGTCCTTATTTGGACGTACAATATTTAAAATATAAAAAAAAATAACATGCCATTAAAATTACAAAATTAAAAAAAAAAAAAAATACAATTAGAGAATTATAATTAATTATACTATTTCAATTTATCATTTAAATAATCATTTAATGAATAATAACATTTATCTATTAATAATGATTTCAGTTTATTTTTAAATGTCACAAGATTTAAAGTTTTAAAGTCATCTGGTAACTTATTAAATATAGTAGGACCCATTCCAAAAATGCTTTTCGTCAAAAGTGCTGTCTTGTGTTTGCCAATTACTATTTTTTCTTTATATTGCTTTCTTAAATGTTGTACCCTCTTTCTCGTGTTACACCATTTTGCGAAAAGATTCGGGTTTGATTTTACAAAAACACATGTCTCAAAGATGTAAATGCACGGAAATGTCAGTATTTTAAGAGTTTTAAAATGAGGTAAACAGCTATCTTGCGTTTGCAGACCACACATCGCCCTTACGCACCGTTTCTGCGCTTTAAATAGTTTTTCCCTGTATATTGAGTTACCCCAAAATATTACACCATAATTCAGGGAAGGAGTGACTAATCCGTGGTATGCCACTAAAGTTACATTTAAATTTTATTTTTTTGTTAACTGAAAGACTTACAAATATAATAATAATAAGAAAATAGTCTAGTTACTTAGCGTAAAATATGGTCCGGTTTGGCAGAAAGCATGAAATTTGGCATGTAGAACTGCTACCGATTTTTCAGAAATAAACAATAGTTGTTCTGAGGGACCTAAATAGACCGTCGTCCCAACGTAAATTTCTAATGTATCAGTAAGACTGTGTGAGATCTCTAATGTATACCTAAGTGATTTCTAATGTATAAGTGTTTGAGGACTATAATATATGGATGGATAGGACACTTAATTAATGAACATGTATATCGAATTTCTGTATTATATTTTTCTCAATCTTATTTTCAATTGTCAAGATTTGCTTCTGTATTTTAAACTCACATTTTATTCGTTTCAGATGAAAGCGCTGACATAAAAAAATATCGGAATCCAAGGATCCCTTTATTGACTCAAAAAGTAATTTTGTAAATATTCCTTATCCCTATTATTCTCGTTTCTAAAAAATAAGACGGAATTCTTTATAAATTCCAATTCAGATGAAAAGAGAAAACCGTCACGATACTTATTGATTTTGCAAGCCAACGTACAGGTTAAACATAATAAGAAATCAGCGACTTTATAATATAAATGTCGACTAAATTATTCCAAATCTTGAACATGCTTGTACAGCTACTGCACATAATCTTATTTATTTTAGCTTGACATAATATGTCTATCGTTTATAGTATATTATAGAAAATGAAGGTTCACACGTTCATTTCAACATTTTTACATGTCAATGCTGAAAATGTTCAAGGCAGGGCAACAAACCCCAGCATTCGTAATAATGTTTACAATAGTAAATCAAACACTAAATATTTGTATCGAGACATCTCAATCAATCGTAAAGATAATTGTTAAATTTAGATTGTCCGGCGGCCGGTGGCAGGACTTCCTACCTCATACGATACCCGAATGAGACTAGTATGTAGTGAAAGTAGGTGCTTTAGAGGTGGGGGCCATGTAGGGTTGCCACTCCTTAACCTGGAAGAACCATAAAAAAAAAGGTGTCGAAAACGTCAATTTTGGCCAAAAATTATCTCATCAGATACTCGAACGGGAATTTGACGTAGTGAAAGATATCCTTATGGAGACCTGAACCAGCTAAGGTTGCCTGCGGCAACCCTGGAAGAAGTCCAAGTTCAGCCACCCTGAATGGGGCGATTTTTCATGGTTTTTTATCTCATAAGATACCTCAATGAAACTAGTGCCCGATGTTAGTTCTGAGGGTCGGCACTGCGAATAAAATAGGTTGCCTGAGGCTACCCTGGAAGAACCCATGTTCAGGCACATTTAAAACGTAGAATTTGAAAATTAAAGTAATCAAAAAAATCTCGGAACCATATCCAAAAGCACTGCAGGATTACGATCGTAATATTATTTTTAACCGACTTTAAAAAAATAGGTTTTCAATCCAATGTTCAATATATTCTCTAAAACTTTTAATTGCATTGTAACTAATATTAATTGATGTTTCATATTACATCTGATTTAGTGTAAGTTCCATCAAAATCGGTTCAGTAGTTTTCGAGATATAGGCTAATACGTATAACAGTGCCATTTTTTTAAAAATCTCATATAATACATGAATGAAACTAGTACCCGATGCTAGTTCTGAGGGTCCGAACTGCGAATAAAATAGGTTGCCGCAGGCAACCCTGGAAGAACCCATGTTCAGGCACATTTAAAATGTGGAATTTGAAAATTAAAGTAATCAAAAAAATCTCGGAACCATATCCAAAAGCACTGCAGGATTACGATCGTAATATTATTTTTAACCGACTTTAAAAAAATAGGTTTTCAATCCAATGTTCAATATATTCTCTAAAACTTTTAATTGCATTGTAACTAATATTAATTGATGTTTCATATTACATCTGATTTAGTGAAAGTTCCATCAAAATCGGTTCAGTAGTTTTCGAGATATAGGCTAATACGTATAACAGTGCCATTTTTTTTAAAATCTCATATAATACATGAATGAAACTAGTACCCGATGCTAGTTCTGAGGGTCCGAACTGCGAATAAAATAGGTTGCCGCAGGCAACCCTGGAAGAACCCATGTTCAGGCACATTTAAAATGTGGAATTTGAAAATTAAAGTAATAAAAAAAATCTCTGATCCATATCCAAAAGCACTGCAGGATTACGATCGTAATGTTATTTTTAACCGACTTCAAAAAATATAGGTTTTCATTCCAATGTTCAATATATTCTCTAAAACTTTTAATTGCATTGTAACTAATATTAATTGATGTTTCATATTACATTTGATTTAGTGTAAGTTTCATCAAAATCGGTTCAGTAGTTCTCGAGATATAGGCTAATACGTATAACTGTGCCATTCTTTTTTTTTCTTAGGACATGAATGGAACTAGTGCAGGTTGTTAGCACTAACGATCTTGTGTATGAATAAAATAGGCTGCCAATCCGTAACCTGGAACAATCCCAGTTCGGGGATGAACTTGGATTGTTCCAGGCTACGGATTTATACGTGAAATTAGAAAATTAATCATTTTAAAAAGAAGTTGGAACCATGCTCAAAAGCAATGCGAGATTACGATTGCGATGCTTTCTAACCGACTTCAGAAAAGTGAGGATAATTTTTCCATAACCTATTGGTTATGTTAATTTTACTTATTTTATATTATATTTGGTTTGACTTGTTGCCAGTTGCATTAAAATAGGTTAGTAGTTTTCGAGTTATAGACAAATACGTCTAGGTGTAACGTTTAAGCTAATACGAAATATTTGCCTCCATGATAAATCAGTGAAACACACCAACTTTCTATGTCTACAGAGATAATAAACTATAAAAGAGCATTCCAGACATTATTCTTGCTACACCCGGTGTTGCGAATAAGCTTAACAACTGGCGAGTAGAGGCAGACCTACTGCTACCTTTGTCAGATCATATAGCCATGACCATGGAACGTGATAAGTGAATTATGTGATACAACAACAATCCCCCAAAATACTAGTACAAGGAAATACCAAACTACGAAAGCTAACTGGGCTAAAGAGTGTTAGAGGAAAACTCCTAGCAGATCAAATAACTCAATCAGCCGTATTAAAGATAGAAAAGGCCTTGATGACCTGGTGGCCAGATACTCCGAGATTGTTACAAGGGCTTGCGAAACATCAATTCCCAAACTTAAGCCTAAAACGAAGTGTAAATTAATATAATAGTGGAACTCGCAACTGGCTGTGATGAAAGTTGTTACAAAAAGTGCACGAAATATAAAGCAAGATCAGGGAGCTAAAAGATAAAAATGCCCAAATTGATTTGTTTTGGGTAAAAGCCCACATTGGTATCGAGGGGAATGAAAGAGCTCCATTTTACGATTCAGTGCCTCTTTCCTATACGAAGCGCCTCATCAGAAGCTCCATACTTGACATATAGCAAACTCGATACACAGAGACAACAACCGGAGCATCCCTCAAGCTATTTGTAACAGATGTCAAACAGACTCAACGGATTTTCCGAGGAACTTGCTTCACGAACCTAGAAGCACAAATGTTCACTGGCCATGGGGGATTCAGCGCTTATCTCTTTAAAACAGGCCGGTCTCCGTCTCCATTCTGTATTTGTGATGACCAGTCCCAGGAGGACACTCAACATATAACACTTGAATGTCCACGCTTTAGGATCCTGAGACTGGGTTGCGAATTGGGACTCGCAATCGATGTCTCACCTCATGATGTGCCCCAACTGTCGCTCTACCTGCTCAATCGAAGACCTTAATAAGGTAAACGACAAAGGCGTCGCTGTGGCTACCTACTGGTCAAAAACTGTATCATTATCATCATCAGGATTTTTAGTCTCCACTGCAGGAGTATGACTCTCTCTGTACTACCGGAGCCATACTTGGGCCAGAGCAGATAGAGGATTTGGCCTACACTCGCCTCGCTGTCTGGCCAGCGGGTTGGAGAGGTCACATTGATGTTTATGAGATTTGTTTAGCTTGTATTTTCTAAGTCGCATCTTACGACATCCATGGGAAGATTTGGGGTGGTCCTATTCTACTCTGCTGGAAACCACACGGCTAAAAACTGTATAAAAGAAGGCAAAAATAACTATTTTGACTCGAAAAGAAGAATATTGGGAGTAGGTATGGAGTTGACACATGAAAATATATTGAGAGCATTTGCAGACGACCAACTAAGGAAAACGCTCTTGGACAACTGAAGACGAGTCATACGATGTGTGGTCCGGGCGAACCGGGAAAAATATTTAATAAATAATAAATAAATAAATAAATAATAAATATATACGGACAAATCACACAGATTGAGCTAGCCCCAAAGTAAGTTCGAGACTTGTGTTATGGGATACTAACTCAACGATACTATATTTTATAACAAATACATATATAGATACACATCCAAGACCCAGGCCAATCTGAAAAAGATCATTTTCCATCTTGACCTGGCCGGGGATCGAACCCGGTCACTCCGTGTCGCAGGCTGGCGTGTTGACCGCTGCGCCACGGAGCTAGTCGAAATATAATGTTTAAAAATATTTAATATTTATGAAATATTTTATGAAATATTTAATGTTTATTTACAACGTGATTTTGAACCCCCTAGCTTTATTGAAATCTGGGAATCAGAATCCCTAATGGAACACAGAATTGTAAGAAAAAAAGGGAGAAAAGGAAAAAGAAAATTAGGTTTCCCATACAAAGTCGCCGATCAGCTAGAGGAATTTCTATAAAAGGTTAAATTTTTTTTTTTCGTTTTTTACCTTTTTTTCTTACAATTCTGTATTCCATTAGGGATTCTGATTCCCAGATTTCAATATAATAATAATAATAATAAGTATTTTATTCAGATTACCATGATCCATTTTTGTTATTAACAAAGACTCTTAAAAACTATGTTAGTAATTATAAATTGAATTGAATTTAATTAAATAATACTTGAAAAATTAACATAACCAACAGGTTATGGAAAAGATAACCTCACTTTCTTGAAGTCGGTTAAAAAGCATCGCAATCGTAATCTCGCATTGCTTTTGAATATGGTTCCAACTTCTTTTTAAAATTATTAATTTTCAAATTCCACGTATAAATCCATAACCTGGAACAATCCAAGTTCATCCCCGAACTTGGATTGTTCCAGGTTACGGATTGGCAACCTATTTTATTCATACACAAGATCGTTAGTGCTAACAACCTGCACTAGTTCCATTCATGTCCTATATGAAAAAAAAGAATGGCACAGTTATACGTATTAGCCTATATCTCGAAAACTACTGAACCGATTTTGATGGAACTTACACTAAATCAGATGTAATATGAAACATCAATTAATATTAGTTACAATGCAATTAAAAGTTTTAGAGAATATATTGAGCATTGGATTGAAAACCTATTTTTTTAAAGTCGGTTAAAAATAATATTACGATCGTAATCCTGCAGTGCTTTTGGATATGGTTCCGAGATTTTTTTGATTACTTTAATTTTCAAATTCTACGTTTTAAATGTGCCTGAACATGGGTTCTTCCAGGGTTGCCTCAGGCAACCTATTTTATTCGCAGTGCCGACCCTCAGAACTAACATCGGGCACTAGTTTCATTGAGGTATCTTATGAGATAAAAAACCATGAAAAATCGCCCCATTCAGGGTGGCTGAACTTGGACTTCTTCCAGGGTTGCCGCAGGCAACCTAAGCTGGTTCAGGTCTCCATAAGGATATCTTTCACTACGTCAAACTCCCGTTCGAGTATCTGATGAGATAATTTTTGGCCAAAATTGACGTTTTCGACACCTTTTTTTTTATGGTTCTTCCAGGTTACGGAGTGGCAACCCTACATGGCCCCCACCTCCAAAGCACCTACTGTCACTACATACTAGTCTCATTCGGGTATCTTATGAGGTAGGAAGTCCTGCCACCGGCCGCCGGTCTATACCTATATAGGTACCAGGAACAGTAAAGTAGGTTTGACATGAAATACAAGTTGGTTTATAATACAGGATAACCTAGACGTAGGAAACAATTTCAGTCTGACAAGTATAGGATAATTCTGAGCATAAAAATACAGTAAAACTTTTTTGAGGTTTATATTAAGCATATTGAGTGAAATTTTCGAATATAAAATTATCTCTGCGTAAATGTAAAAAAGTTTCAGTGGAAAAAAGTTTTCATTGTGCCGGCTTCATCAATCGCTTCATCAAGCTTCCTTTAAAAAGTTTCCGCTCAGACACAAGGGAAGAAAATTTACATGTTATTGATTTTTTATACCTTCGTTAAGACGAGCCTAATATAGGTTATTTTCTAACTAAGGTGTGCCGTTGACTCTGCTTTTTTGCAGTTTTAAAAATAGTTTCTCTTTAATTCTAGTACCTACAAGAGAAGGTTTTGAAAAAAAAAAAATTGTACATATTATAATTATTTTGAAACTATTTTCACTATAATAATGTAAATGTAAATGCGAAAGTGAATTTGTTTTATTTTTAGTTTCTTTGTTACGTTTTCACACATAAACTACGGAACCTATAATCATGAAATTTTGTGTACGCATTGTCTGCGGTACCGAAAAGGACATTGACTATTTTTTATCTCGGAAAAAGTACTCTTTCCGGAGTATCGAAATTGACGTGTCACCAAACTGCCGTGAGCAAAAGCTAGTAATAGGCTAGTTTTCTGGGTCAAAATAATAACCAAATAATATTGGATACGTATTTTTTCTTTTGTCAAATAAACAATAAAAGATAAAGATAAAGCGCGTCATAGTCAAATTTGGTAAAAGTTGAAAGTTAAAAATTTTATGGAAAAATGTTATTTTTTCTTTTTAGAGCTTTTAAATAAAAGCTTTTTTAAGTTTTTTATGTTTAATTTATTTTCGTCTTTTTTGAACAGCCAGCCATTGGTGGACTGATTTTCATTAACAAGTATCTACTTAATTGATTCATGTAAATAAATTAAAAATACAAAATGTAATCCTGTTACGGTACAAATCAGAACATAGCCCTCGGCACTCGTAGTGACGTGGTTGTGACACATATGCGGGGTTTAGTCCACGCAACTAACTGCACATTCAATTTAGCCTCATGCATTATGCATTTTGGCGAGATCCTGAGCATTGCTGCGTCTCATTACGTATTATGCTGCGCCACAGACAGCACGCTGACGATGAATTATCAACGCCTGGTCTACAAAGCCGATATGGCTCTATGTTGCCAGTAATTGCTTTATGGTGTCAGACCCCGATAATTGCTATATTTAATTAGTATTCTATTCAGCAGTGCTCGTTCCGAAACGCTAGTAGATTATAGATTTTGCAAATATAAAAAAATAATAATATGACGTTCAAAAAGAGATACATAATATATAAGTTTGAATAAATTAAATTTCAAGTCGATATCGTTCATTATTGCCAGTAATCGCTCTAGGGTAATCAATTTAGACGTCATCATCATCATTATCATCAGGTATTTTTAGTCTCCACTGCAGGAGCATGACCCTCTCTGTACTACCGGAGCCATACTTGGCCAGAGCAGACAGAGGATTTAGCCTACACTCTCCACGCTGGCCAGATGGGTTGGAGAGGTCTCGAGCTATTATTTCCTTGTATTTCCTAAGTTGCCTCATACGACATCCATGGGAAGACTTGGAGTGGTCCTATTCTACTCAGCCGGTACCTCAAGTTAACTTTTGTCGTGGGATGAAAATAGGTGGCGGTTATGACACTTTTCTAATTTTAAATTTTATAATAATTATAAATCAATACTAATAACAAATCTGTTAGGATCGGTCATGGAGTAAGTTACTTTGTTTTCCGAGATATCCTGTTTATAAGCTACATTCATGATACTGAAACTAAATTGATTTTTTGATGTTTTTAGTATGTATAATGTATGTATGTTCCTCCATAACTCTTAAACGAATTAATGAATTTTAAGAAACTTGGTAAATAAACATTTAGACGTACAGGAAATAGGATAGGCTAATAATTTTTTTTTCTTCAGTTATGATAAGACCCTATACAAATATAACATAAAATGTACGCGAACTAAGTCGCGGGCACGGCTAGTAAAATATAGTATCGTTTTTAGTTTCGAACTTACTTTGGGGCTAGCTCAATCTGTGTGATTTGTCTGTATATATTTATTTGTCCGTATATGTTTACTATAAAAACAAAAGTATAGGGATGTTTTTATAGTGATAATGCGTGAGGTTTAATCCTCGCAACTAACTGCACATTCAATTAAGCTTCATGCATTATGCATTTTGGCGAGACCCTGAGCATTGCTGCGTCTCATTACGTATTATGCTTCGCCCCAGACAGCACGCTGACGATGAATATTAGATCACGGTCCGGCCTACAAAGCCGATATCACTCTGTGATGCCAGTAATTGCTCTAGGGTGTTTAACTCAGACGACCCGATAAATTTTGTTCTGGACCAACATGTGGTGTAAATGACACATTTCAAATTTTAAATATAAAAGGAATCATTTGGATAAAAGTTACCCAATACATTCTAATCTTATCACTTATTCGTAGGTTCTAATATGTTCGTTACTTTGACTTTACACTTTGAGTGAATGGAAAGATATGATTATTTATCCCTCTATTATGTTACTTATAGTAAAAACTAACATGACAATGCCCAAGTTTTTAATGTTTTTATATGTTTTTATCTTATTTAAATAGGTAGGTAAAATATCTTGAAACAATGCTGCGAAATTTAACCCATCACATATAATTCAAAGCAAATTAATCAAAAAATTTACGTTCACACAGCTGGTAAAGTACTAGACTTTACCAGCTGTGTGAACGTAAATTTTTTTCGGAACCTAAAAAACTATTATTTTTAATTATGAATTAGGTATGCTGCGCCGCAGACAGCACACTTGACGATGAATAATATTAGATCTCGGCCCGGCCGACAAAACCAATATCGCTCAGTGTTGCCAGTAATTGCTCTTGGCGATCAAATCGATTGATCAGATAGTTTGGTTCCAAAACAATATGTGGCGTTAAGGACACTTTTCTTTTGGTTAAGTACATAAAAGGTTATTGTTACCGTATTATGGACACTTAGATATTCTGAAAGTAAATAAGAGAATTGAATTGCCCAATCATCCAGTAATCTAGCTTACAAATCCCATTTTGTTCTACGGTGATGGAAACAAACGAGCCTAGTTTTTATTCCTAGTTAACACGTGTCACGCGTAAATTACACTTCTTGTTTTTAGTACCTAGTCATATTTGACGGAGCAATCTCTATGAGCGGATAAATTTGAGTTTGCTGAAAATAAAAATCTGTTTATTTAACTGTTTGATTTGTCTTAATACGCCACCAACTACTAGTTTATAATAAGAATAAATTACCAACAATTTTTAAATTTTGAGTTAATATAAACTTTTTTTACAGTATATGCCTACGCTCGTTGTGCCTTACGGCAAATACCTTCTCTAATATCCTCCACTGCTTTGTATCTGCTGCCACTCGTAGCCAAAAAGGACCTAAGGTATTTTTCATCTTCCCATCTTTCCACTTACCAACCTCGGCTCTTAGAACCATCTAGGTACTAGACTGTCATCTGTTTGCTTAATTTTTTTAAACTCTTTCGACGAAGCGTTTGTCCATCTCCATTTGAGTTCATCAATACGAAATAGAATATCTATTATTTTTGTTTAACCTCTATTGTCTGTGCTCCTGACTTTTTCATTTACTTTTCAATCATTTAATCGTTTATTTACTAAATTTGCTTAGCCTAGGGTACAATTATTATTATGTAAATCACATTATAAACAATCTTAATTAACCAATTATAAGGTTTACGGTAGAGTATATATATAGTGAAGCGGTGGTGGCCCAGTGGTCTTAGAAAGCGACCTAAAAGCGAAAGGTCCCGGGTTCAAACCCCGGCCCGACTTGTATCTCTGAGTTTGGAGATTAATCTGACTCAAGTACGGTCATTTTCATCGGCCACTACTTGCTTCCGGTGAAGGAAAACATCGTGAGCAACCTGCTCACTAGTAGATTGTTCACTAGTGTGTGAAATGGAGAAGGCAAAGGCAAACCATTCCATTATTCCCTGCCAAAAATAGTCATTGTGTGCGTTCTTTCCACACCATGACGACGACAAGAGCCTAGCTCTAAAATATGTGAGTGACGTATAGTGTAATTAGATTCCCTATAGCTACAAAAAATATTTAGTATCCACCGATTCTTACATGCTCTTCTCCATGGATTTATGACATTTTGCAAATTTCCTCTATAACCTATATAGACAGAGCCCGGGTTTTACAACCATGTGTGATACAGGGTAGAATGCAGGTGAAGTTTTTTTCTTGATTTAATGCCTAATTCCTTGCTTTGCGTAATTTATTTCAATGCCCGTAATTTCCTCTAACCAGTAGCAATTATTTTATCTATTTCATTGGTCATTTTGATTTGGCATGGTCGATTGACCATGTAACCTACTCGAAATGACGATGAAGCTAGATTAACATATTCCGTTAAATTATACAGTCTTTTCCCGTCTATAAGTTTGTCAGATGAGGTAAAGGTATTACCTCATCTGAGTTAATTTCCAATCCTACCTCTCTGCTTTCGTCCTCTGTGGTCTGTTTAATGGACTGAGTACTTTTGCGACCTCCTCCAATATGTCATCGCTGAATCGTAGATGGTTCAGTCACGCACCATTTGTATTTAATCCAATAAGCTCTTGGCGATCAAATCGAACGAGCCCGATAGTTTTTGTTCTGGGCCACCACATGGCATAAATGACACTTTTCTAGTTTTAAATGTGAAAGGAAGCATTTGGGTAATAGTTTTTGTAACTTTGGCTTTTGCTCTTTAGATTGGAAGGATAGTGAGGATATAATACCACAAAAGAAAAAAGCTGCGTTACACAATTGATTTATTTCCATAAACTAAAAGTTAATTGAGAAATGGGAGACAAATGCCTAATCCAACATTTAGTAAAAAAATAATTAAGAAATTGATTATTAGGCATAATACCTAATACTCGTACGAATACGTAGTACGACTACAAGATATTATTCTAAATAAAAATATTCTTCCAAAGTTATTTGAAAGTCCCACATCCCAAGGCTTACACAGGTAGAGTAGTAGCAATATTTGTTGTATTTCTGTCAGGCCCTTATAATAAATCTATACAAAGCAAACACCATCTTCGTCTTGATTTCCAAAAGCCGTCCATGTATCTAACGTGCAGAGTGCCCAAAGCGTTTACTGGAATGGACTTTTGCCGAGCGTGGTTGCGGGCGTAACTTTCGGCAATCATAGTGTCGACCCTACCTCCGTGAGCTGAAACTGTCGTATTTCCTCATAAGGGTGGAGAGAATGCTGTCATAATTCATGGTTAGTCGGCTCCCTAGTGTGTTGTAAAGATGCCCTTAACACTAGTCTTCATTTTCTAGTGGGAACACTGAGTTTCTCTAGCTTAAATATTTTTACGGTTACAGCGAATTTAAAGTTCTATTTGTTTTACACATTATTTTGTTTAAGTTAGATAAAAGTGTTTTATTCGTTTTAAAGACATATATTCAATAATAAATTCAAAAATACAATGGTAAAAGAAAACTAGAAGAGGCGTAAGTGACCCGAAGGTCATATAATCATACAGCGTGATTTTTTACATATGAACTTCATTAAAATCAGAATCCCTAATTGAATACAGAATTGTAAGGAAAAAAAGGAAAAATCCGAAAAATGAAATTCAACCTCCCATACATATAGTTGCCGGTCAGCTAGGCTAATTTCTATGGGAAGTAAAATTATGTTTTCAATTAGGGATTCTGATTCCAGGGTTTTAATATAGTTCATAGGTACAAAATCATGCGGTATAGTTTAGTATAATTATAAATATATTTACGAGTATGTTGATAATTGAACATATTTTGCTCTTAAATTAACACAGTGTTCGTTTCTAATGAAACTTATGTTAGGCAATGCACAGTGAGACACTCGACACCCGAGGCAATAAAAAGAAATAAAATATCTCGTTCCCCGGGATAAAACGAAAGAAGATCGATGAAACGTAATAAGATTACAAAAACCAAAACCGTTTTCGCAGCGTGTAAGATCGAGTAAATCGGGGTTACTCAAAAAGAATTCTACTAATGGAGCATCTGAAATAGCACGGGTCGTTACATTGGCCCACGTGGTGTGAGCGGCTAATAGCACTGCTCTATTCCTCACTACATATTTGCCAGGTGCCTCTTTTCCCACGTTTCCCCCCTCTCTAAAGGTTATTGGGCCTGCTTTCACGCTTTTTATTGCCTGAACGCAGTTTGAACTCAATTATTTTTATGGTCGGGTAAATTGCTATTTTGTTGCTTTACCACGATTATCAGGACAAAATTAGTTCCGGGATTGATAGCATTTTCCTTTTTTGTTGTTTGCAAAAAAGCCTTTTCAATGTTAAAGGTTTCTCACATGAGGAAAATTGGTGGGTATTTCGCACAATTTTTCAACAACAATCATTTGCGTTAATATTTCAAATAATATAATTAGTACAAAATATACAAGTTCTCGACAATGAAGGCCTATAGCGTTTTGTTGCAAAATATCCGTGAAAAGTTAGCCCTCTCGTGACATGTAAAAGGGCTAGGTTTTTTTAAATTGTTTGCTACATGGGTCTTTGATATAAAGCTCTTTGAGCGTCACGGCGCAATCACGTGCAGGACTCGACAGCACTTTGTTCGTGTTACATTTTTGAACAGCGCAAATTTTTTTTTAATGTTATCAAGATCTGATATTGTTTAAACTTTAAAGTGTAAAAAATATATACCTACATGGTGAAATTTTTAACGTTTTGAACCCTTAAAGGGGTGACTCAGATCATCAAAATGAACAACTTTTCCTATGGGAACAAAACTCAAAAAAAATTCGACATTCTCATACAAACCGCGGAACGCTTTTGTATGGAAATGACGAAATTTTTTTTGAGTTCCCGGCATTGGTCCCATAGAAAAAGTTGATCATATTGATGGGCTGAGTCACCCCTTTAAGGGTCCAAAACGATAAAAAATTCACTATGTATATGAATATATCTCAGTAATAATAACTATAGTCACGATTTTTACTTGGCGCTTATTATTGTTTTTTGCTTTTGCGTTAATATTAAATAATTACGTATGTTATCTGTAATAGATTTTGCAATATTGAAGTACAAGAAAGAATTTTTACTCTGCTATAGTTTGATGTCTTCGTATTAGTTATCCATACTAATATAAAAAAAATTCAATAGCAACTCTGGTTGTCTGTAACCTTTTCACACCTTAACTATTGAACTGATTGTAATAAAATTTTGCAAACATGAATATGAAAAAGAACATAGGATACCTTTCGACTATTTCCGTAGAATCTACATATTAAAGCGAGCGGTACCGAGAGCAAAATGTAAGATAAAATAAAGTTTTAGTAATACAACTTTATCGTTATGACTTAAAATAATTTGATATGAAAAAGATGACTTATCAGACAGACTTCAGTTTTCTAGGCTAATAGAAAATAAGAAAAGTTCTTTAGAAATGATAAAGCTTCCAAATTGCATTGTCTATGATAATTACACTGCAGTGGTCGTTCCGAAACGCTATTAGTATTTCGACTTGCATATATTAAACAAAATATAAGAAAGAAAGGTGGCTTTATATTTATCCTAAAACCTGATGATACTCAAGCAGCATATTTTTTATTATTCTTGAAAGCTGCGTAATTCAGCCGTGCCTCGGTTGTGTCACCTGGGCCACGCAGTTGGCGGCAGCCGGCGCCTGATGGCGGTAATCACACAATACACACTAATTAACTTTGTGCTCCAGAATATTTCTTGGGAAAAGTTTTTCAGTACAAGAATCAAAACTTGTATACAGCGTCTGTTATTTTCTTTGTGTTCTTATAAGTATATTTTGTCAAAAATTCGGATGGATATATATGTAGTCACACTTTTTAGTATTGTTGAGAACTGCGTGGCCCATGTGACTCTGCTGTGCCTCGGCAGAGTCACCTAGGTCACGCAGTTGGTAGCAGCCGGCGCTTGATGGCGGTAATCATACAAAAAATGCTAAATAACTTTATGCTTTAAAATATATTTTTTTTGGTTTTAATGTAAAAACCAAACCCTAAATTCAACCTCTGTTACTATATTTGTTTCTATATATTTACCCAGGCACTCTCCGGGCCGGGGAGGGCTATTCGATTAGCTTTATACTTTTTATTCTCTTGTTATTTTTTCTTTCTACGTAGTTTTAGTCATGATATATTGTTATGATTACTTTGTCACTAATTTAGGGATTTTCTAGTAGGTTTAGTTTTAGTATTATGTTTTTTCTATCTTTGTTGTAAATTAATCGATGTAAATTGAAAAAAAGTAAATAAAGTATCTGTAAATAACTTTAAACAAATAAATTAATTATAAATTTAGTTGTAGTATTTTGGTGGTAGCGTGGCTTATGCTACCGCCAAAATTCATATTCGCTAGTAGCACGAATGGGCTGGCTCGTCCAGGAAAGTACCACACTCTCTCAGAAAATCGACGTTTGATTAGAAGCTTTACCGCCTCTATGCTTCATTCAGTGAGTGAGAGAGCTGGAGGCCCATCCTTACCCCATATCCTCCCCCCGTGTCCTCTTTGCAACTCCTCGAAGGGCGGCCAGTCACACCCTCGTGTTGCAGTTGTCGATGAACAGCGCTGATCGCTTACCATCAGGTAACCCACTTACTCGTTTGCCTTCCTATACCATAAAAAACATTAATTACCGAAAAATTCATATGGAGTTATACGCAGCCATACCTTTTATTATTTTTGAGGACTGCGTAATACAGCCATGGCTCGAATTCGGCCAAGTCACCTGGGCCACGCAGTTGGCGGCAGCCGGCGTCTGATGGCGGTAATCAAATAAAACACGCTAATTAACTTCATGCACCAAAATATTTCTTGGCAAGCGCGTGCTCTTTGTTTTTTCTTAATTTAACGCGCCCTGGGTACTTAATGTCACCATACGGTTTGTAAGTAGGTACTCTTATTTTTACTTATTCTATTTCCATAAAATTTATACATGCTTAAACTAATTCTATATTCAAATGTATGTAAAAACATAAACAAAACATAGAATATATCAGCTGCTTTTACTTCAGATCGTAAATTTGGTCTTACGGAAGCTTGATAGATGCATATGTATTGTTATTAAATGTTCGTAGTGAAGGTATATTCGAACAAAACCAAGATAAAATTTAGAGCTTACGAATGCAGCTTGAAAGCTAACAGGTGTTAATGTTTTCATTTAATGTTGCGTTTATTTATGTCCTTGAACATGTTTATTTTTAGGTACTGTTACGAAATATCGCTAAGTATATAAATAACTTACCTAAAAACACGTAAGTAGATAAGCGACATTTTCGCGTATCTCGCAATGCGGATTGCTCCCTCCAGGTAGGTGTTTGCTCTCAAATCAGTCGTTTAAATAAAACTGTTTCGTTTTTTTCCTCAGTCTGAAAATTCAATTCTCCCCGCTCTTGGAACGTTCGGCGACGTTTATTTTACTCTTGCAGGGATTTTTTTCAGCAAGTAGGTAATGGCTGGACGTAAAATGTACAAGATTTTTCAATGCTGGGATATCATTTGTAAGATATATATACCAAATTGCAGATATAGACATGTTGTCTATAAAACACCTCCGAAACACTATTGATATCTATTGTTCGATTAAAAAGCTATATAATTCTTACAAGGGTTTGTTTAAGAGACTGTTGCTCGTTTAAAATTATTGAAATGGTTTTTAAAATTTCCATTATTAAAGCTTATCAATGGTAGTTTTATGGTATCATTAGGCTATTAGTCTGACGATGGCAAATAGGTAGAGCTATTCGGAAATATATTTTTCTTCTTCTGTTGAAGGAAATCCTCAAAATACCTTATTCAGCAGTAAGAAAAAATAAAAAAAAATTACTTTAATAAAATTTCAGAAAATAATAAATTTTAAGTTCTAATAACGTGCCTCATTATAAACTTATTATTAGGTATACGAGTGTGTTGCATGAATAAAAAAGCAATTAGCATTTCTCCTAAAAATAAAGGTCGTTACTAAGAATTTCTTAAAGGTAATCGTGTTGATCCTTTGTAAGCCAAGAAAGATGGCTTGAGATTATTAAGGTTCATTTGCAAGCCCTCGGATACAGGATTAGCTTGTATCTTGGCGCTTAAGACGCGCTGACGCTGTCACGCTGCGATTGACTTTTTGTTTTACAAATTGTCTTTCAGTAAATCCATAATAAGCCACCCTCTGTTTGTATTAATGAGTTGAGTGAATCAAGATAATTATAATAAAACAAATTATGTTTTATGTCGTTTTATTGCTATATGACATATAGTTAGCACCACATTTGAGATAGGTTCCGAAAATCTGTTTATTTACCGCGTGGAAACAAAGTGGTATTAAAAAATAATCGATGAAATTTAGTATATAGCGGGTTTTAGGGAGGATAAACCGATATAGATTGGTCTCATATCTGGAAAAACAAATTATCTCAAATCTGAAAAAATGTTTTTTTCATCTTATTCGCGGATTCCCAGGTATTAGTCCTATAAAATGTTATTTTGGATACCTCACGCTACACCAACGCCTTTAGCGAATAATTGCAATGAAACGCGCATTTCGTTTTATATAAAAAAAATTTTTATATAAAACAAAATTCGCGCGTTTGTTGAAATCTGCCAAGCCGCTTGGTCACGCGGGTGCAAGGAGAATCGCGGACGCCTCTGCTCTCCACACCTTCTCGTGCTTGAAGTGAATAGACGTGATGAATAAAATGAAAAACTTCGATACATTTTTCTTTTTATTCAATTCTTTGATAAAGCTTTGTTTTTAATATTGGAAAGAAGAAAATTAATTGAAATGCAAAGAAACAACATAACACGGTGAAACTTGGTGAGCCGCGTGACTGCGCCCGCCGCGTACCAAGCAGACCTCTACTACCATATATATCTAATACCATAAATATCTAGTCTTCATAACAGTACACAAGGTGTTTATACTAAGTTCTTGTAATTATCAAACAACCTTATCCTTACTATAGATTATATTTACTAATATTATCCTTTTTCTTACTAATATTATAAATGCGAAGTGAGTTTGTTTATTTATTTGTTACGCTTTTCCGCCGTAACTACTGAACCGATCATGATGAAATTTTGTCCCAGGAAAAAGTACTATTCCCGAGGGATCGTCATTGACGCGGGCGGAGCCGCAGGCGAAAGCTAATTCAATATAATTTGTGTTAAAAAATGGAGTTAAAAGAAGAAGAAGTATAAAAGGTAAAGTAATGATTTTGGAAATGACCCCACAAATTACTAAGCTAAATCCATTCTCGCCTTATTGCCGTAATAGAATCAACGATGACTCAATTTCCCCTGTCGCGAATTCGCAAACTGTATGTACTTACTTACTTACTGTGAAAATATCGTTTTGTGTTTAAAACAGACTAGGTTTTTATAGTGCAGCAGTGTAGACTAGGCTATTTAAAATATACCAGTTTGCTCTTAATGAGTTAACAATAGTAAAAATATATTTTTTTTAAATTGAAAATTCGTTACGTTAGCCAAATACCATCAGTTTAGTAAATTTCTCTCTACGGTTATGTAAAGACTAATAATATTTTTAATCAGCAACTTTATTAAGTCTTGTCGTAGGCTTTTTAACGATAAATGTTTCTTCCTAATCTGTAACTTTTGCCATTAATATCACAATATTTGCTGTTTTTTCGATTGTTACATATTTAAGAAGATCACTTAATAAGGTTTTATCGCAACTTAGTCCACTTGCGACCATGAAAACATTGATTGCATGCAAATAATTGATTTAATGCAAATAATATCACAGTTTGATAACTTGACCTTAGATTTTCACTTAGGAGTATTGCTTACCACAAATTTACATCTATTATTAAACTACATTATATATTTAGCTTTCTATCAGGCCAGACAGGTCAAACTCATTTTAAATAAACAATATGAAAACTGCCCATTTCATATTTCAATGAAACAAAAATATATAAGAGTCATAATACATATAGGGGAGATTTTGTTCAATTGGATTTATTAAATATCGCGAGAAAAGCCTGTACTGACGCTATAGCGACTTAATAAACTTTCAGTTTAAATAATGTTTTTCATCTCCTCTTGTCGACGAAACAAATTGCTTCATTTTTAGCTCGGAGGCATTAACAATGAAATTTATCACCTGCGTATGGGGTGCTTGTTGCTACCGTTTATAATGCCTTTATTTTATAACTTTCTGTCTTGGGAGGCGCGCTCCTAAATTTTAAATGACTAGTTCATTAGCGCCTTCTGAGTGTCGTTTATTATGTTATTTTAATAAGAATGACACGCACACGTGATCTTCATAATATTGGAGGGCAGATTCAAATAGTCTAAATTAAACCTATGGTTTAATCGCGTTTATTACATGTAACGTTTCAAAAACTTTACAGTTTTCATGTTCGCGGGTAGACTAAGTTGACATTTGTCTGTTTTGTTTATAAGTAAGTTATAATTTTATTTTTATTTTTAAGTTAATAAATAAAACGTGATTAAATTTAAATGTGTAGAAATCGCGAAAACATTTAAATAGTTCTTTCAATACACTTAAAAAAATTGTAAAGCTTATTTTTGTGTGTTTTTATTTTGCATTTCTTCAAAAATTTATTGTTGATTGAAGTTGCATTCACAATGCTTTTTTGGTCTTTTACTCTTGATTATTAAATTAAGAAATAAAAAAAAAGTCATGAGGACGGGGCTTGAAGCAGCGACTTAGGTAAGAACATGCGGTAGCCCAGTTGGTAGAGCGTAGGTTGTACATAGACTAAGGTCGCTGGTTCAAGCCCCACCCGTATGATTTTTTTTACTTATTTTATTATATTATTTGGAGTTGAAACTCTTGGGCCGTGGGGACCTTCGGCTCAATTTATTCAACGCCATCGTCAAGAAGTTAATTGAGGTACCACGTGATCAGGCTGGCCTGTATTTTGGTCAAAAGATTAGCATTGCCATACAACGTAGCAAATGCTGCCAGCCTTCTGGGCACGTTACCACAGGGTAATGAGCTGCAAGGGCTAGTTTGTTTGTTTTACAAACAAACTAGCTCTTGCAGCTCATTACCATTAGTAGTTTCATTAATACATATTAGTAGTTTAAGTTTTCATTTTATTTGAAACCTATTTTGTTTTATTTGTTGAATAAAATATCCCCTTAACATAATTGCAAGCTAAACACCAACTAACTCAAGTATCTTCTAACACTAGAGTATTACTATCACAAACGGAGCACAAACTTTTAATTCTTCTTTACAAAATAAACAAATTAAAAGTACACCATAGTTATTCCGCGGGGCGACTTCATTAGAAAAGTTTGTTACTCTCAAAGCCTAAGCTCCCACTGGTATTAATAAAGTTTTGTTACGAAGCTGGCCGGGAAAAGAAACGTGTTAATTATCTAAGTCGGGACTCGGCCATCTGTCACGTGGCAGTCCGGACTCCCGCCGCATCCGGCCATTGGATATGATTCCCGGAATGCCCGCTGGTCAGTAACCGAGATGGATGGAGGTTTCGTTTGTAAATAAACGATTAATGACCTAAATATGGAAAATTGTAAGAGAAATTGTAAGAGTTTTAGGTTTTTTTAGTAATTATAGTGTACTAGCTTTCGCCCGCGGCTCCGCCCTCGTCAATGTCGATCCTTCGGGATCATTACTCCAGAGAATTTGTATGCAAAATTTCATGATGATCGGTTCAGTAGTAACGGCGTGAAAGCGTAACAAACAAACAACTCACTTTCACATTTATAATATTAGTAAGGATAAGGATGTCTATGTCTAACCCTTCTGTTCAAGTATCGGGTGATAAATAGCTTTGCTTTGTACCATATAATTTGAATTGCAATGGAAGATGCTAGTGCTGTCTGTTATGTGAGTGCTGTGGTTTTTGGCTATATAAAGCACGAAAAAAGTTACAAAGCCTGTGCTTCGACGCACCACAGTAGAAGATGCAACACGTTCAAATGTGAGATTTTTTTTATGTATCTGAAAGAATATATGCTGTTAATACTGACATTAACAGCATTTTATGTCACGAATTACCTACAGTTATTTTACAAATAAATATATTGTATAATAGTCTACTCTGGTTAGTAATCCTTGTACACCTATATGTTGGCATAATCATACAATTTGTCTTCTAGGCATATGTTGACTATGTAATAAAATTAATGCCCCACCGTGACACAGAGCAGAATAAACGATATAAAGCCGTCCCATCGCGTAACAAATCTGTCGTTATGTATCAAGATGGCGGTAATTCGCAGGAAATTCACCGTAACACTCACGTCACACATTTCATATGTCAAGCATAGTGGGGGTGTCAAAATCTGAGCAAATGTGTTTATGCAAATTATTATCTCCATTAACATCGCCTTCCCCGGCGACGCCAGCACGTGTTTGAATAAATATGTGTGTGACTTCGGCGTGTCGATAAATCCTCTTTGCACGTTCTAAGTAGTTTATCTTTTTAATATCACAACTTATTTTTTATCTTAATTCTAGCTTTTTCATTTTACAAACAAATTACCAAAGAAACTTTCTGATTTATAATTTCGCATATAAGTGTTATTGATGTACATTAGTTCTTATAACATAATATAGTATGTATTTGCTCTATTTATTTACGGCTTAACATTCAGACCAAATAACTTAAAGAAGGTAGATTTACATAATACAAACAAAGAGTAAACCAACGAAAATTTCAGTAAAACAAGTATTAACATGCCGTTTTAAGAAGAGAGTTTCGCGAATAATAAATTTACTAAGACAGTAAGAGCAATTCATTTTAATGGAACCAGTTTAGAAATAGGTACACACGGCCAGTTTGCGGCAGAATGGCCAGAGTTGGACAGTTCGCCACATTAGGAAGCTTTATGTCCTCGCTGAATGGGATACGTGACTCCAATGTCTCACTTACGTACGTCACGTTCCAGTCTCTTCTTGATTTGTTGATTCCACTAAACACTGTATCTAATTATAATACTCGGAGTGTGCGCTCTTTACTCAAATCAGTTTGTGTTCCAGATAATAAGTGATATACGAGTATGACTATAATATTTTTATGTTGTAATAACAAACTTACATACTTCATTTATTTTTTTGACTAAATGAAACTTGTCATGTAGAGAATTCTTTTGTTTTACATAGTGGTGGTAAATTCTTTATTTATTTTTACCTAAAGTTATTTCAGGAATAACAAAACATTTCACGAAACCACTATTGTAGCAACAATTTGTCAAAACATCCCTGAGATTCGCGGCATAGCTGACATAGAGCTAGGCGCGGAGCTGACCGCGCGTCATCCCGGACATCAAATCTACATTGCACAGATTTTTGTGGTCCCTGTGAAGTACTTGGCGCGGCTGAGTCCGACATCTCGAACCTTTCCTTTTGGTTTTTAAAACATGCCTCAGTCTTGAAAACTGAAAAGAAAGGTAGTTTAGTAAACTGTGAATTCTCTTGCAAGTACTCTTACCAATTTAACGGTGAAATATCTTCTCTAATTCAACGCATTTGTTAACAACTGATTAATGTACAGTTTTCTGCTTACAATTATTAATTTAATTTTTTTTTATTAATAAATAATATTAATAGATATTAAGGAATATCAAAACAGTTCTTAATGAAATAAATGAGTATATAAAACTCGGTTTTTAATTTTTCGTTAATAACGAAACATTTCACAGTAATTTCTATTGTAGCAACAATCTGTCATAATATCACACCCGAGATTCATGGCATAACTGACATAAAGCGAGGCGCGAAGCTGACCGCACGTCATCCCGGACATCAAGTCTACATTGCACGCATATTTCCAGATACAGTGAAACACTTGGCGCGGTTATGGCCAAAATCTCGAGCATATCTTGAGTATTGGATTCTCTTGTACTACGTCAATGTAGTGATGAAATTATTTCCTACTAGCTTTCGCCCGCGGCTCCGCCCGCGTCAATGTCGATCCCTCGGGAATAGTACTTTTTCCCGGGATAAAAGGTAGCCTATGTCCTTCTCCGTACTCCAGAGGGAGTACGGAGAAGGACATAGGCTACCTTTTTTTTGGACGATCATGAAATTTTGCATACAAGTTCTCTAACTTGTATGCAAAATTTCATGATGATCGTTTCAGTAGTTACGGCGTGAAAGCGTAACAAACAAATAAACAAACTCACTTTTGCATTTATAATATTAGTAAGGATTAAAATGCATATTATAATTCATCACACGTCATGTGTTCCTTGAGATTTAATTGGTTTCCGAAATATTTTAATTTTTGATAATATTTTAGAAGTTGAACAAACTATTTTACAAAAAATATTCTGTATTGTGACCCCCAAAAGTGCCCCCAATTTTAAAATGTATTTGATGTCGCTACATATATATGCTAAGTTCACATTAATCTATAAGTGTACTAAATTTCAACTTAATCGGTCCAGTAGGTTCGGAGTAAATTGGCTGGGACAGACGGACAGACAGACAACGGAGTGATCCTATAAGGGATCTGTTTTGTCGCTCGGACTTACGGATCCCTAAAAACGACACATTTTATAAACCATCACCACTATTGTGGCAACAGTTTATCAAAATATCCTGAGATGTAAGACATACCCGACATAGAGTTAGGCGAGGATATGCGCGCGTGTCATCAAATCTACATTACACGCATATTTGCGAACCCGGTGAAGTACTCGTTTTTGACGCACATAAGTCCGTTACCTCGAGCGATATGAGGCATGTCTTGCAATCCAGGTAGGTACTTTAAGCATCCTCTACAAGAGGATGCTTAAAGTACCTACCTAGTATCAGAGTAGTGATGAAGTAACTTCCTGCATATTTATAAATAATTTAGAAGACCTGCATATATTTTTTCTTTCTGCTATGGAAATACCTCCCAAAAATGGCACATTACACGATTTTAGCTTTCGCGGTCACAATCACTATTATAAATATAAAATAATCGCGGTAAGCCCCGTAGTGAGAACTACGCAGCTTACCGCAATTATTTTTGAGTTTTGAGTTATATTTCGGCAACATTGCAGTCGCCATTTTCACAGACTGACTGACACTGTCAAGGAAAACCGTACCGGTCTACCCTTTTTCTTAGTCTTTTATTGCTCAAGTTTTTACACACAACACTGACGGTGACCGTTCGAGAACTGTTCTCTAGCGCGCGTCTACACCTTTTGCACAACTCAATCACTGGATTCTATGTACCCGTGTTCCCGATTGATATTAGGAAGCATCCTAACAGGAAGACGGCTTCAAGTCAAGTTATCGAGTACATGGAATTCAGTGATTGAGATGTGCAAAAGGTGTAGACGAGTAGTGACAATAATAATGGTACATAAGTTGAAAAAATACCTTGTTAATCTTAAAACTCTTTGAAATATAAAAGTTACAAAGCCAAAATACATTGGCATATCTAAAGCAACCCTTTGAAAGGCCAGACAGTTGTGGTATAATAAATGTCACTTTTGTACGGGTTGACTAAAAACTTGGGCTTGACCAATTGACCAATATAAACGGCTTGACGAATTAACCATTTTTCACCACTTGACGAATCAACCATTTTAGAAGCGGTAAAAAACGCTTGACCAGTTGACAAAATTTTCTCGCTTGACCAATTATCCCTTATATCTCTTTGTTTGGTAGCTTAGTATACCTATGTCATATATTGCGCTTATGGGAGTGGCTATATATATGAAAAAGCAATTAAAATTACAATTTGGATATATTATTTTAAAATGGTTAATTCATACTTTTAAAATGGACTTGCCCGGCCGACTTTAAACAAAGTAAAAACTTTAAACAAACTTAACGTACTAATATTAAATAAAAAATGTGTCAGAAGAGAAATATTTTATTCATCGTAAGATATTTTAAACATCATTTAGTGAACGTTACCTTTCATTACCAATAAATGTACTTATGACAAATCAACTAGCCCTTATGTTAGTTCGAGAGTTGTGTTAAACATAAAATAATAAATTTTAAAGATAAACATCCCTGACCAGGTAAATCTGAAAAAGATAATTTTCCATCTTGACCTGGCTGTCATGGCTGCGGAATTTTTTAACAAAATATCATGCATGATGGATGATGACCACTAAGCCACAGAGGTCGTAATTATAGTAACCTACTAGCTGTTGCCCGCGACTTCGTCCGTGGCAATTTCTGTTATTATGATTAATTAGTTTTTTTATTAATATAGATGAATAATTTTCCCCCGTTTTCAAAACATTTTTTATTGATGCTTCGTAGGAACGAAGCACCAATACGAATTGGTTGCAACGTGATGTTTTATAGCCTAAGGCCTTCCTCAATAAATGGACCATCCAACACAAAAATAATTTTCCAATTTGAACCAGTAGTTCCTAAGATTAGCGCGTTCAAACAAAACAAACTCTTAAGCTTTATAATATTATATTATTATATATATATAGTGTATATTGTTATTTACGAAATACTACCTACTAGCTATAATGCATTTTGTCTAAACATCCCGCCTGCGATTCCTGATAAGCAAGACGCGAAGCAGATCGCCCGTCTACCCGGAATCCGGACATCAAATCTATGTACATTGCATGCAAATTTCCGGAGTTCTTGACGCGGCTATGTATGTCAGACATCTCGAGCCTTGTTGAGGTGCCTTGAGAAGTAGATTATGAGATATCTATGCATTCTCTTAAACGTACCATAATAGTTACAGATTAGTTAGCTACTAGCTACCATGCTAATGTAGTGATACAATAATTACTTACCTACATTTTTTATTTTATTTTAATTGATATCTGCATAAATTGCGTAGTACTGAGACCTATTCCTGGATTTTGGAGTGTTGTGCTCCTCCTCACATGTGGAGTGATGAAACGCGGGTCCGCTTTTATGACAGCTTGTTAATAACTCAAGCAAGGCAAATTTTGCCCCTGCCTGTCTGCATCCAACCCTTCTTCTTCTAAGAAGTTCTTAGACTTAGATAAAATCACTTTAATACGGTATTATCGCGTATATTATATATAATGTAATATACGCGATAATACCGTAATAAAGTCATTTTATTTAAATGTGTAACAATCGCGAAAACATCAGAAACCATATAAGACTTAGGTATACTGCTCTTTTTTTTCGCTGCATATTATTATAGTATAATGTGTGTGCACTTGATTTTTGATCCTAATCCTAACTAATATTATAAATGCGAAAGTGAGTTTGTTTGCTTGTTTATTTGTTTGTTTGTTTGTTTGTTTGTTTGTTACGCTTTCACGCCGTAACTACTGAACCAATCATGATGAAATTTTGCATACAAGTTCTTTGGAGTACGGAGAAGGACATAGGCTACCTTTTATCCCGGGAAAAAATACTATTCCCGAGGGATCAACATTGACGCGGGCGGAGCCGCGGGCGAAAGCTAGTAATACATAAATTAAGGGAATATTGTGCAGCATATTTTAATTACGCGTGTATTTATGAAAGTTCTCATAACATCACGTTTTTAGACAAAACATCACCTTTTTAGAGCAAAGCTTCTCTTACATTATTCTTAATAACCAATCACTTTTCTTAAAAATTTAACAAAAAAATAGTAAAAAAAATATTTCCAACTTGAATATTTTTTAGACAATCCTAAGAGGACTTTGATAAAGAAGTGAAGTAACAGTTTTCACCGCCCGTGCCTTTGCAGGTCGGGGGTCGCAGTCAATGGGGAGCTTAGGAAAAGTATCACGTCCGTCAGAAATAGCATTCGGTCTCACCTCACCTTGCCTCGGGATCCGAACTGAAATGGTTATTTGGAGATTAATCAGAAGTGCAAGTTAGTTAAATGTAATATTAAGCTTTAGATATTTTTGTATAAATAAAATAGGAAATTATAACTCTATTTCATAAGACAACTTATGTTTATCTTTTTTTTATACTCCCATATTTATTGAATATTTATATTAGAGGTAATAGAACAAAACAGAATTCATCAATTTTATTTCCTAATACAGTTGAGTAAGGTATGCAACGTTAAGTAAAGCGCTTTCTTCTGAACAACAATTTCTTATTTACTGCGTGATATTTTGCTAATTTAAGACATCAGTTTAAAAAAAAAAACTTAAAACACTCTGAACTTAATGTTAAATAAATTAATTATCAACTTTCAAACATGACGTCACACTTCACTGACCCGCATATTATTTAGTCCATAATATGAGCATAATACGCAAACATACGTATAAACGTATAGATAACCACAATCGACTGCAAATGGTACATTCCTCATTCGTTATGGTGTCAACTCGCTAATTTTTGTATAATACTACTGATAATCTATACATATAATAAAACAGTAAAAATATTTTGTCTGTACATTTCGAATTTTTGACTGAAATGGATAGAGGATCGCTTAAAAAGAATAATAGAAAGCAATACAAAATTTTTCGAATTTTGTGTCTGTCTGTCTGTCTGTCTATCTGTATGTATGATCACGATTATCTCCGAAAATACTGAACCGATTTACTTCAAACTTTCACCAATTGCTTTGTTTTAACTCAGCAAAACATCTAAAGTTAGTTTCATCAAAATCGGTTCATTAAAAAAAAAGTTATCGTCATTTGAATGAACTCAAAGCATTAGTTTGCCTGCAAATATACACGGTGAATTTTTTATCGTTTTGGACCCATAAAGGAGTGACTCAGACCATCAAAATGAACAACTTTTCCTACAGGAACAATGCTGGGAACTCAAAAAAAAAATTCGACTTTCCCATACAAACTGGCCGGGCGGCGGGACTCTTTTTTATGGAAATGACGAATTTTTTTTTGAGTTCCCAGCATTGGCCCCATAGAAAAAGTTGTTCATATTGATGACTTGAGTCACCCCTTTAAGGGTCCAAACTGTTCCTGAGGGATGGACACTAACGGCGGCGTCGTAGCCGCGGGCAAACGGCAAACCAACCGAAGTTGCTGCGCCTAGAAACTTGAAATTTGGTACAGGGGTTCTTTTAATGATGTGAGTGAGCGCTAAGAAAGGATTTTTAAGAAATTTAACTTCTAAAGGGGTAAAATTTATATGGAATTTTCTCATTTTTGGACTTAGAAGTATGAAAGTAGGTATATAAGTTCTCGATTAAAATTAAAAAAGATGTGTGTGGGTAGATGAAATTTACAAAATTGAAAGATATGAGTGCGTTTGACGTCTATCTTGCCAGTTGGGAATCAACATTGAGGTCTGGGTGGTACACGCATACTCAAATAATGCCTATTCACTCTTCTCTCTCAATCCCTCAAATTGTAGGAGTCGGCAAACAGTGACGCAGCAGTCAGTCACCGGCTATTTATAATTAAACTAGCCATAGGTATATTTGATTTTCTTTTTAATAATATTTCTTTAGTTCTTTTAAAAAAGCTAATTTAACCTCGAAATTAATAATGACTAAGTAGATAGATAGATAATACGTTTATTTGATTGCCACAAACACACAAATTAGTAATACAGGCGATCTTAAATAAAGTACATAAACACACGAACAGTCATTTGTGTGCTGCAGCAAGACAAAAAGTACGTACAAAAACACTGATTTTCAGTTATCGCCGTCAAGTAGGTGCGGGTGCAAGGAGATTATATAATAATATATACGATAAACGTGTGGGAATAGACACAAAGAAATAAATAATGAAATGCATGTATAGAAATAATTATGACCAATACGTAAGAACCCAATATATCTAAGATAGAAAATAATTATAAATTAGGAGATAGATAAAAATGATATACAATGTTCCCCCAGTGAGCCAGACACGTCGTAGAGAAAATCACCTACCGGCAACGATTTGGAATACCTTCAACTTGCTTTTGTAGAAGAAAAGTTTTGTAGTGCTTTTTAAGTGTATAAACCGAACTTAGTAGCCTAATCGGCGGTGGAATATCATTTCAGCACTTCGTTGCCTGGTAGCGGAAACTTCCCTTAAACGCTACAGTTCTGTGAGCCTGTATTGACAAGATAGGGCGGGTGGACCTAGACCTGTAGGAAAATTTGAAGAATCTAAGTTTGGAGTATAAGTAATCAGGCTTATGAAACTTCATAACCCCAAACATTAAACCAGCCAAGTGAAGATTTCTCCTTGATTCCATGTTCAGCATGGAAGCTCTATTTAGGAATGGTGTGATATGACTTATATACGGAATATTAAAGCAATATCGAACACAAGCATTTTGAATACGCTGTATGAGGCGCTGGGTTTTTTAAAGCAACCGGGGACCATAGACAGTGTCTCCATAGTTAAGCTTCGAGAGTATTAATGCTTCACACAACCGAATACGCACATCTTCATTTATCAAATTACGAATTTTATATAGAACTTTTAGGCGATAAAAACAATTTTTGACAACTTTTGCAACATGACTCTCGAAGCGTAACTGTGGATCCATTATCAATCCCAGGTTTCTTACTTCTTCTGCTCTGCATACAATGTTATTCTCCAATTTTACATGCAAATTTTCATTATCGATATTACTTAGTCGATATTTAGAGCCAAATACGATAAACTTCGATTTGTTCGGGTTAAGAATCAAAGAGTTATTGGATGACCAGTTCGCAATATTTCCAAGGTCCTCATTCATTTTATCTTCCGCGTGTGATAAGTTATTCGAAGTATCAGAGACATATAATTGTACATCATCTGCATACAGATGGTAACTGCAGTGTTTTATCACCTGAGAGATATCAGCGCTATAAACAATGAATAAAAGTGGTCCAAGTATGGATCCCTGGGGAACTCCGTGTGTTACAGGCTGAGATTGTGACAGCAGAAACCTTCTACTATCCTGAGTGAGCTTGACGGACTGAGATCGATTATTTAAATATGTGCTGAACCAAGAGACAGCGGAAGGATCAAGTCCGAAATAGTTCAATTTATCGAGAAGAAGTTTAATATTTAAGGTGTCAAAAGCTCGAGAATAGTCCAGTAGAGTTAATATAGTAATGTGACCCCTATCCAGTGCATCAAGTATATTGTCAGTAACATCCAGAAGTGCAGTAGTTGTCCCATGATTTCTGCGGAAACCTGATTGTAGAGTAGGGAGAATATTACAAGTTTTAATGTACTTCATCAACTGAGGTTGCACGGCTTTCTCCAAGACCTTCGAGAGATACGGCAGAATACTAATAGGTCTAAGATCACTAAAGCTCGATGGGTTTGAGGTCTTGGGAATAGGAGTCACTAACGCTTCCTTCCACTGACGAGGGACTGAACCCGTGATAATAGATGTATTAATTATGTATTTATATGAGTTAGGGATCATTAGCAATAACCTGTCTCTACTAAGACCATCTGACCCAACTGCATTGGACTTAATCGAGAAGATCAAGTCTGCGATATCTTTCTCAGTCACTGATTCCAGATTAAATGTCGAATTGCTATATCTGTGTTTTGTGTAAAAGGACAAAGTACTGATAGTTACAGGGCTATTGGAGCGGGGCACATCTAAGAAATGCTTATTGATGTCATCAGGGTTATTAAATGAGGCCGGTAGTGTTTCATTCTTACACGGGTGTATCAAAATCTTTCGCTTTATATTTTGCCAAAAAGTTTTTCCGTTTTGTATTTGTGAATTGATAAGTTGGTTAAAGTAAGCGCGTTTTTCGTTTGCGATGCTAATTTTTACAAGTTTCTTTAAGCTTATATGATAATTTCTACTCTCTTCTGATCTCGATTTTTTATATTTTTTGTGAGCTTCGTTACGCTCTTCAATCATAATCTGGCATGTATCCGTTACCCAGGGTAATGAATGGTTCGGGGAAACTTTCCTGGATATGACTGGAGCGTGCCTGTCAAAAAGTGACAGTACCAGAGAATTAAATTCTTCAACCATTAAGTCAACACTGGTCTGATTTGTTACTGAATCCCAATTTATGTTGCTTAAATCACGATTAAAGTTATCGATATTCATATTTTTTATAGATCTATATGAAATGTAGCGTGAAGAAGATTTAGGCTTTTTTAATGACAACTCGGTACATATCATGTAGTGACCCAAAGATGAAGTTATGTTTGTAACAGTTACATTATGAGCAGGTACATTCGTGCAAACAAGGTCGATAAGAGTTTCCTTATAGGATTTATTAGCCAAGCGTGAAAGATGAGTTGGCTCGGTTACGACTTGTTTAAAGTCCAAACATTGCAGAAACTCAATTACTTTTGGTCTATCTGTATTAGTTTCATCGAGCATGTCAATGTTAAAATCGCTCAGAAGTGCAACATAATCAAATTTCGAGAAAAAAGCAATTGATTCCGTCAGAACATCCAAAAACAAATCAACATTAACCCATTGAGGCCTATATGCCGTACCTATCAAAACGTCATGACCATTTATGCGTGTGGATAACCAAAATTGCTCTATGTTTGCAACCGGGTGTTTAAGAATATGAACACGAATATTACGCTTTACATAGAAAGCCAAACCTCCCCCTCTTCCGTCTTTCATATGCAAGAGTCGCGGACTGTGATGTAAGCGATAGCCTGGTGCTGCAGGCTGCAGGGGCGCAGGCTTCTTGACCATCCGGTAGCCACGTCTCGTTGATAGCAATTATATCTGGTTTGAACTTGTCAACAGCTATGAGGAAGTCGTCCTGTTTTGTATTAAGTGATCCTGCATTATACAGAGCCTACTTAAATAATATAGTTTTATTAAACATTTAAAATTAAATAAAGATACGAAAACGAAATTTGATATAAGAAAACGTCTGTGCAGGATTGCAGGATACACATATGATATACAGATAATATATATAGTATATAAGAAAGCACCGGGTTGAGAGTTTATTCTGCATTGCTGTTGCACACCAATGTACATTATACAATTAAAATACGGACATTTATAAATATTTAACAAAACAATGTAGTGACGTAATGTGAAATGGATTAATATATACATGCTCTTTAATTTAAAAAAAACTCGGAAATTATTTGTGCAAACTAAATTATTAAGCAATATATTACATGACGAATAGACAGATATGAAATTAATAGTTGGAACACAGAACGATGCCACACAAAGATTGTGATAGAGGTAGTATAAAATTCATATTCTTTTCTTCATATAGCATAAATCTGCTCCGACCATATGATATAAATGACATTAGATAGGACCATATGATATAAAGGATATTAGTAATTGCAAATTGACACAGAATACCAATGCTGTTGTTAGTACAGTCTGCAGATCTTTACTCCAAAGGTTGATAACGATGTCTCAGTCCTAATAATAAATATACTAGTTTTTTCCCGCGGCTTCGCCCGCGTTATTATCGATCCCTCGGGAAAAGTAGAATTTTCCTGAATGAAAGGTACCCTATATCCTTCCCGGGCAAACTACCTCCATACCAAATTTCATCCAAATTGGTTCAATGGTCGAAGCGTGAAAAAATTTCGGATTTATAATATGTATTTGATCACTTTTTTCGCTTTTCGATTCTATCAGCTTTGTAACCCCTGAAATGTGAACAAGACTTATTTCGTTTGGTGTAAAATTACCTCAACTGCGAACAAAGCATAACCTTTCCCGTAAACTTATAACAGTTACTAGTCTCTGTTAACTGATAACAAATAATAATAATAAATAAATATATACGGACAAATTACTACTCTCTGTTATAAGTGACACACACACAACTTATTCATATGTTCCACATGTATTAACTTTTAAATCTACAAAGCGTGGCGAAACTAAGCCGAAGCGAATGGGGAACAAACTCCGCAAATGGCAATATTGGAACCGCTATAGTATGCAGAGGATCCGCCGGCCATATTGATAAATCCTCACAATCGTTCGGCTTTGCTATCGGATGCAAGACGCAACTGCTATTACATTCTCTTTTGCGGGATTACCAATTGCAGGCTTGGAGGCAAGTTTGATTGGCTCCGTATTAGATTTCGTATTGGCTCTGTTATGGGAAAACCTTCGACATTTTTTCGAATTCAATTTTATACAATTCCTATAATATGCTAGTATTTCACGTTTATCGTATTCTACGTAATCGATAAAGTTTATTTTTTTATTTTTTTGCGCAATTAAAAAAAATGGTGGTTGGTATTTTTCATTTGTGATCTTGTCCGTCGAAGGCTACGAATCCTTACAAATATTATAAATGCGAATGTGAGTTTGTTTGTTTGTTTGTTTGTTTGTGTGTTTGTTTGTTTGTTTATTTGTTACGATTTCACGCCGTAACTACTGAACCGATCATCATAAAATTTTGCATACAAGTTCTCTGGAGTGCGGAGAAGGACATAGGCTACCTTTTATCCCGGAAAAAAGTACTATTCCCGAGGGATCGATATTGACGGCGGAGCCGCGGGCGAAAGCTAGTAAGTAATAAGTCCGAAGAATAATATTTACAAACCTATTTTAGCAATTAATATATACCTACTGTAGAATTAATTGTAAAGAGCAATGGTCCTGTCATGATCCAATTTTGATTAAGTATAGTTTTTGTTATATTTTGTATATGGCTTTCAGTATAATATTTTGGCTATAGTTTATTTGATAGGCAGTGACTTATACGCCTTACTCTTACTATCTTTAATGTTTTCTTTTTTCTGGTACAAAATTCGCAAATATATTAGTAGGTACCTAAATAAGTAAATATACAGGACCACACCACATAATAAGCTTGCCCCACAGTAAGTTGTGAACTTGTGTCGTGAGATACTAACCCAACGATACAATAAAAAAAACCAACGTATATAGATAAACATCCACGACCCTGCCAACCTGAAAAAGATTGTTTTCTATTTTGACTGGGGATCGAACTCGGGATCTCTGGTGCATGATTACCACTAGGCCACAGAGTTCGTCAATAACTTACTTATATCAATGTTAACTCATGACCGCTACTAAAATAAAGATACCAATAAAACTATTCACCGCGAAAAGAATGCTCAAACTTTACATTAGAGTGTTAAAAGCTGTTTTGAACTTACAACCCTAAGCGCCTTCTTTCTCTTGAGCAAAAAAACTACGGACTTTTAAAAACAGGAAGCCAACACTTCGAGAAGTTAAGTGGAAAGTTAGCGGTCTCAGTTTTATTTTTATTTATGAACAGTTTAGTAGTTAGAATAACGTTCACTTAACACTTTAGAAAGCGCATCAAATTAAACTTTTGGCGTCAATAAAAAATAGTCCTAAATTTAACCTAACTCAATAATGGACACTGAACCAGACACAAAAGAAATAACAATAGAATTACGTCTACAGGCGGGAGTGTCCGTCAAAAAGTTAATAAATATCAGGATGGTTTGTTTAGTGGGGAGAATAATATTCGATTGTATTTATTTTTAACGTTCTTTCTTTCGCTCTTGTCACACCCTGTTGCAGTTTTCCATGGACAGCGGTGATTACTAACTTGTTAGTTTAAAAAATATATATTCCCACAACTTCAAATTGTAATAAGACATGTCTCGTACGTTTAATAACTTGTACAGTATTTAAATCTCCTTATTTTGATTTTACCAATCGTTAGTAAACAGTTTGGTTTAAATCAATGCTGTAGTTGTGATGCGTGAAATCACTAACCGAAACAGTAAATGACCAACAATATTATAGAATTTAATGTTGTGTTTGCTTTATAAATTACAAATTTGGTTATTATGTCATCGGTAATGTTGGTAGTGGTGGCAGGCTACCGCATTAGTACTCGTTAATGACGGTTCCATCCGCAAAGTTGGTAACTTGCGGAATCTATCGGCGACCGGGCTTCTTTATGAGCCCCATTACCATCGCCCCTGCGTCTCCGATAAAACGTGTTCGCCTCACTTTTAACAGCCACTTCTGAAAGTTTAAAGAGCCTATGAAATCTATTATATTCAATTTGCCTCTCGAAAATTTGTTTTCCAGTCATAGACTTCATAAAACTGGCCAAGTGTGAGTCGCAATATTTAACTACAAAATTCCAGGATTATTAAATAGGGACTCTGCTCGCTTAAAACCTCTTCCAAGCGATATGTATAAGGTTTACCAAACTTTTTTGAGCACGAACGCTTTTGTTCTCAATTATCTGAGGTTTGACGTCTCAAAAATAAATCAATCAAATTTTAATAAGAAGTAATAATAAAAAGTAACAAAAATTAATAAATCAATTTTTTTATTGAACCGCCATTAGATATTCTTTGAAAATTTCAAGTTTCTACTTATTACGGTTCGAAAGATGCAGCACTGTGGCAGACGGCCAGACTGACCGACATTGGAGGCTTAGTAATACACTCCCGTGTCACCCAAAAAAAAAAAGAACTTGTCTTGATATTTTTTTTCTGGGAATGTCTTTATATAGGACAGTAAACTTTCGTGACTTTGTATTATAGGTTCTTTTCCCCTACAGTTCATTTGTACCATTTATGGTATAATAATTTATTTCCTAAGGAAAAAATATTCGGTCTCAGAGAATAGTTACACTTAATTTTGCGAGACACTACATTTTCAATTCAAATAAAACATCTACAAATGTTGGACACAATTTTTCGCTCGGAGCCCATTTCCGTATTCTGCGAGGCAAAGAACATCCGTCCGCTTTGATTCTGTGAACGTATTAGCATTGGATTTGAATAGAACAAACAAAGGGATTGTTCAAGACAGTGTGCTTTCGTAGGCGATTGTAAATTCAGCGTATCGTAAAAATCCGGACTCGACTCACTGCGACTAACCAAATCTAAGTAACTACCTAAACATACAGGATTGGATTTCCTTTTATACGCTTGCGTACACAACACATTTTTTTTATATCAATTAATATATCTTTGTAATATACCACCTCGCAATCTTTGTTTTTTTTAAACAAAATCATGGCGGGTTTTGATTGAAACAGTACGGTTGCCCGCAGCTCCATTTAATTTTGTGTTAGTCTTCAAATTATATTCTAATGGAAGGTATACCATAGTGGAAAAGAAATCCTTTGCTAGTTGGAGAGGCACCTTGAGAAGAAGATGTAGGAAAAAAATGTTGTGGATTAGGGTAAATAAATACATAAGGACATATCAGACAAATTGAGCTAGCCTCATTTTACACATATACGTAGTTCCAATTTTACGTAGTTTTTCATTCATATTTATTGAAATATAGTTGTATTAGATGCAAGTAAAAGAAAAAATCATCAAAAGTTCTATTCCGTACGAACGTAAAGTTTAAAGACCGCGCTTAGTTTTAAAGTGTAAGTAGACGTAATAAAATTTAAAAGAACATCGGAGAGCGATTTCCTCTTGCCCCGGCCAATCGAGCTTCAACACGTTTATGCATTTCACCTCGATTTTTTTCAGCATTGGAAATGTAGAATCTTTAGTTTTGTAATTGAAATTAATCTTAATCCCGTTGCTTTATACCCGCAGTCATTATTATCAATACTAATAATAAATCTGTAAGGGTTGGTCATGGAATGACTTTGTTTTCAGAGATATCGTGTTTATAAGCTATATACATGATACTGAAATAAATTGTCGATTTTTTTTTGTACTTATGTTCCTCCTAAACTCTTAAACGAATCAACTGATGAAACTTGGTAGTTAAACATTTAGACGTACAGGACGCAGGATAGGTTACTTATTTTTTTTTTTCCTTCTTGTTATGTTTAGAAATCGTAATGTACGCAAATGGAGTCGCGGGCACAGCTAGTTGTTAAAATAAAATTAATAAAAATCATCATTTTACCATTCGACTCTTACAACGTACCTATTTATTTTACGAACGTTTGAACCCATTTTAATGAAGTCTATTATGTCGTTAATGAAAGGACTGAATTGAGGTCATAAAAATACTCAGATATAATTTTGCTTACCTGTGATTACAATAGAGTCGCAATAACGTTTGATTTATCGCTAATTAAATTATAAGGCCACGTCTAGACAGGCGGGTCGGAGGGCGCGCGTGATCCGCCTGCGAATCAGCCGTGCCTCACTGAACTAGATATTACCCGTATGTTATAGGGATGGTCGTTAACGATCACATTAGTTGCTACGGTTTATGACCTCTTAGCTCATAAACTAAATCTATTGATTACATGGATTAAGTGAATGTCTTGTTGCTAATTTTTGAAGATCGTAATATTTATTTGCAAGGGCTTTGCCAGCTTTCTAGCGGTAAAATCAAACACTACGATTGCACGAGTCTTTTAGTAGTATTTTAATCCAATGCATGTAACCTACTTTTGGCTTCAGCCGTATTCTGTACTTGTAAAACTAGTGTACCAAATAAACGCAGTAGTCAACACTTATCTTTGATTTATAACTACTTATATAAAAGTGTACTCAAACCAACGTAACTTCACCGTACGAGTTACAATAAATGTCTGATTCTGATTCTGCTAACTATAGCTCATACAACGATCGAGGCTAAGCAAACGCAAACCCAGCACTTCGAGTAAGGTGCCTACCCTTCTGTACCTTGGATGGCTTACATTCCACCTCCGAAAGAAGTACCAGTGATAGAATTTGACATATAAAGTCCGTCGATATGATAAGAAGACGAAGAAGTAAGATCTGTCAAGAAGAAGCCTACAAGCGTTTCAACATGAAGAGCTTAAGTTAAAGTCTAAATTATGATTGGATAAAAAGCGACAAAACAAATCAGTAAACAAGGCTATAAACGCGCAGCGGGCTTGTAATTGGTAATCCCATGTCAACTAAGTACTCACATGCAGACAATGAGCAAAGCTTATCACACAATATGTTAGTGCACCTGACGGCATGTGATGTCTCTTTGTATGCCCGTGTCTCTCTAAAGAGCATTATGTCGAGGCAGCCAATCCCCAGGCCTGTGCAACCGATACCCGACGGATGGCTATAGCGACAAATTTCATTGATATTTTCCTGATATTTTTAAGATGTTTTTGTATAGAAAAAATACTGAAATTTTAGAAATATTCCATCTGTAATACTTCTCGTCATTCCATCCGAATTGGAGTCACCACAAATTCACAATAGGTATAGCAAAACACATTTATTTTGCCAATAAAATAATAGTGGTAGTAGATTATGTACATTTTCATAAATATATGTCATCGGATTTCTCTGTACAAAAAAATCGTCACGGGACAATAGAGAAATTGTATGGTGTGTAGATTTTGAAAAATATGTCAAATTAATTAATAATTTTTACTTGTTTTTATGGCAATTATTGTACAAGTGACTAAATTAGATCCTTTAAAATGTGATTTGACTAAAAAATCATTTAATATTGATACATTAAGTTTTTTAAACAGTTGGTAGGGCAAGTCCATTTTAAAAGTAGTAATACATAAAAAATTGTATTACCATAAGAGATCCCTTAAAATGTATAGCCACATTTATATGAGGCCATACCAATAAATGCAATATTTATCATAGCTGCCAAATAAACTACTCAAATAATCCATACAAAAGCGTCGTGAGACGTCACATGCGACTGATCTTATAAAAGCGGACGGAGGTTGCTTTATGGACGTACCCAAAAACTGCAATAATGCTTAAGTCTCAAAAAAGTTTTTGGACTATTACGGTACTTTTTTCACTTGGTACCTACTATTTTTAGGTTTTTCCACAGCACAACGAAAAATATATAAAGTGGTGTTCTCCATTATTAATAATAACGCAAACAGGCCATAAGTGTTAGCTGACCTATATTGGGTAATCCTGTGTCATATTTTTTAGTAATTATTAAGCGTAAAGCATGCGTAAGCTTGTTAGTAATTATTAAGTGTGAGTAATTATTAAGCGTCAATAAGCGTCAGTCCATTGCGAAAAGTCGATAGGTCAATAAACCATATTAATCACGGAAACAGGGCTATAAATGCCTAAGCGGGCTTGTAATGGGTAATCCCATGTCAACTAAGACAATGAGCAAAGCCTATCTCACAATCCGTTAGTGCACCTGACGGCGTGTGACGTCACTTTGAATGACCACGTCTCTCTAAAGAGCATTATGGTGAGTCAGCCAATCGCCAGCCTCCACATTCGTTTGCTGATTCGAAAGATTCTTCAAACAACAGCATGTTTGTTTGTTTGTTTATTACGCTTTCACGCCTTAACTACTGAATCGATCATCGAAATTTTGCAAACAAGTTCTCTGAAGTACGGAGAAGGCCAGGCTAACTTTATCCCGGGAAAAAGTACTGTTCCCGAGGGATCGACATTGACGCGGGCGGAGCCGCAGGCGAAAGCTAGTATAATATATTTTGCTCCCGACCAAAAACAGGGATGTTATTAGTTTTATGCATTAATCTGAATGTGTATTTGTTTGTCTATGGCATCACAGCAACTGAACGGATAATTCTAACTAAGCAGGCTACGTTTTATCTATCTTAACTAACCAGTAAAGATCGAAAACATTTAGTAGGGTAAGATGATGATAGATGGAACGTCGGTTTTTTGGTCGATTTGTACAGTTAGTTATTGAAATACCAATCCAGTAAGACATAGATCAGGTCGTGGTGAGCTTATTTTTTTTCAAAGTTTGTAGCAATTTGATTCTTGTTTTAGGGTTCCGTACCTCAAAATGAAAAAAAAAACCGGAACTCTTATTTGTATAAGTAATATCTAATATTGCTCGTCTTAGCGCTTCTCTGGTTGTATGTCATATGTCACGTCGCGTAATATTGTTGTATAATTTACATCAAACTTTGCTAGTTTGATATTAATTACTGTTGTTACATTTTTAACTGGTAGTAATTATAGTTTTGTTAAGTTTGTAAGTTACTAACAAGTTTTGAAAATAAAATATGACCTTGCCATAAAATGTATATGCCAGTGATATTAGGGGATAAGGATTCCAACGATACACTATACATTCAAATTTACTCAGGGGGATTAAGAAATTGGTTGTCTGTGAAGTCGGTTTACGAACAATAATTTTACGTGATAACAGTGGAAGAGAGATAGATGCGTCACAAGCGGAACGCTTAAGCCAATCGTTTCTCTCTATCGCTTGTTCCGCGCTCTGGCTTGCACACGGAACGTGACAGTTTTTCGTGCGTTCATAAACTTATAAGACGTTATCCCGTCAAAAACTCACATATGCGTACTCGTACAAGCGGGTCACCTGATGGTAAGTGATCACCGCTGCCTATGGACAACTGCAACACCAGGGTGTGACAGGTTCGTTGTCGGCATTTCAAGGAGTTGGGGAAAGGAAATAGGGAGAGGAGGGGGAAGGATGGGCCTCCAGCACTCTCACTCACCGAACGAAGCATACAAGCGGTAAAGCTGTCGATTTTCTGTGAGAGTGTGGTACTTCCCCGGACGAGCCGGCCCATTTATGGTACTAGCAATTTATTTTGTAGGTAGCGTGACTCTACCACGACTAAACAATAATACTTTTTTTTAAGTTCAAATAGTTTTATTTGTTAATTATATCGATATAATTCCCATATTTTTGCAGACGTTTGACCAATGTAGAGTGATACATTAAATTTACTAATGCTCAAATAACCCAGTTTTCCAAATTGCCGCGGTTATGTGCACCAATTATGATGATGTTGATAGAGAGCGTAATCGTAAACCTATTTTCAATTATACACAAATAATTAAAGCTCACCGTAGTTGTGTCAGAATCTACAACGGAGTAATTATTAATTATTAAACAATATGAAACGAAAATCAGAGCCGAGTTAAATATTTAGTTAGTGAATTGGTCTGTAAAAGACAATATAGGGGATAAAGGAAGTGCCGTCAGCGACGCGAACAAGTTTACACTTAGTTAATTAAAAGATTACACACGAATGGGTAATTAACGGCGGATTTCTCTCATCCGTACGCAGCGTCGGCAAATCCGTGTAGCAAGTATATTTTACATGTGCTTACGTTGTTAGTCTGCCTTTGTAGTACCCTTCCACCACGCCACGTAAACATATGTTTACAAGCAAGTGCAGAAGGGGCATGTGGGACGCGTTTTCATCAAACATTACTTTTTATACACCAAAGATTTTTTATTGACAAAACAGAGGAGCGTAACTGTCACGCGCATTCTGCCGCCTGCGAAGGTGGGTTTCAAAGATTTATTCAGAAAATAGGCCTTTTCATGTGCTTTTTCACCTTGTGGATACCGTGAATTATTGTTTCTTGTGAGTGTAAGTGGCAAAAACTTACCGACTGTCATCAATGTAAGACCAATGGCTTAACCTGCCTTCCGAAGCACGGAGAAGCTCCAATTATTTTTATACCACTGGGTAAGCGTTAATAATACTCACGTCCATTGGGCTACCGGAAATGACAATACGTATTTTTTAAAATTACATACTAGTGACTAGAATATACATACATATACTATTAGAATGAACGCAGAAAAATAAACACTTGACGTAGTATTTGTTGAAATGGATGTTTTGACAATAAAACATCGCAGTATGCGAACAGCTCTCTGAGAAATTAGAATAGATCAAAGGACATGAAAATCAATAATCTAAAGAGCCGGAAACATTCAATTGATCGGTTGTGAAAGGGATTGGGGTTTTTGTTGGGTTTTAATTTAAAGTTGCTTTGCTTTTTCAAAGCTGTACTGGCGTTCTACGCAATCATTATATGAATACTGGTATTGGTAGGTGGGTTATTATATTTTAACTTGACATTTTTATACTTATATGTACTCTTTTTAGTTTAGTCATTGTGAGCCAAATATCGCGGTTTCAGATTGGGTTAAATGCATTTAAGCCCAGCTATCTGTTTGGCAGTTCTGATCTAGTGGTTGCATTTCTTAATCATATCAATTATTTTCAATTCTCGTGAAATTTGGGACTAGGATCGATAATAGAGAAAAAAAAAATTGTTTTGCAGATTGAAAGCTATTACAGTACTTTACCGAATAAAATTTTTAATATATTTCATCGAAAAAAAAGAAGAAGTATCTAACAATATCGTAGGTTACTACTTTCTGATAGATAACACAAACTGATCTAAATACTACTACAGTAGTAACGCCACAGGCGGCAGTCTGTGTATTTTAATTTGGATAACAAGGTTTCTTGTATTACTTGTACATGAAAAATTATCATTGGTAGAGATTTTTACATTGTTTTTCATTGGTGGTTCCAGTTTTCCCCTCAAGGGGTCGACTGAACGAATATAAATGAATCTTATATTTATGATACTTTTTTCGTTGCCTCTGTTCTTGGTAGCATTTTATTGCTCGTGAAAGGGTACGAATTGTTTTGCTGACAGATTTACGAGGGAAGATTCGGCGTTTATTTTATCCGTGAATGTTGAGAGAAGCAACTTTGACTGTGGAAGATGAATACTGATGATATACGACCAAAGATCTTAGCTAAGCAATCCACTTTGTTCTGTAACTAATAGATATAAACAAATGACAATCGAAGCCGTCATAACTTGGCGTCATAAACACTATCGAAAAGATGTAAATCTAAAAGACTGGATATTTTGTAATAATTCTATTAAATGTAGAATAACTTTCTCTATGATCGTTTTTATTTTAATTTGCGTTTTCTGAAATGTTAGTCACCAGAGTGCAGTTTTGAATCGTAGGGACCGATCAGCCCCGGTCATTGGATAATACATTGACAAGCAGCAACTGAGACTTTGTTACCCAATAACAGTTAATAATACATAAATATAAAATATAAGAAGATAGATATAAATTAATTTAAATACACAACAAATGATTAAACTACAAGTTATAATCTTAATATCTTAATATATATAAATCTCGTGTCACAATGTTTGTCCTCAATGGACTCCTAAACCACTTAACCGATTATAATAAAATTCGCACACCATGTGCAGTTCGATCCAACTTGAGGGATAGGATAGTTTTTAACTTATGGCGAAACGAAGTTCGCCGGGGCAGCTAGTCTTAATATATATAAATCTCGTGTCACAATGTTTGTCCTCAATGGACTCCTAAACCACTTAACCGATTATAATAAAATTCGCACACCAAGTGCAGTTCGATCCAACTTGAGAGATAGGATAGTTTTTAACTTATGGCGAAACGAAGTTCGCCGGGGCAGCTAGTAATATATATAAATCTCGTGTCACAATGTTTGTCCTCAATGGACTCCTAAACCACTTAACCGATTATAATAAAATTCGCACACCATGTGCAGTTCGATCCAACTTGAGAGATAGGATAGTTTTTAACTTATGGCGAAACGAAGTTCGCCGGGGCAGCTAGTTACTTATAAATAAATAAACTAAAACTAATAAAACTAAATATACTAATGTAACTAAATATAAAATTAAATAATGTAAAAAATCTTAATATATATAAATCTCGTGTCACAATGTTTGTCCTCAATGGACTCCTAAACCACTTAACCGATTATAATAAAATTCGCACACCATGTGCAGTTCGATCCAACTTGAGAGATAGAATAGTTTTTAACTTATGGCGAAACGAAGTTCGCCGGGGCAGCTAGTTACTTATAAATAAATAAACTAAAACTAATAAAACTAAATATATTAATGTAACTAAATATAAAATTAAATAATGTAAAAAATCGACCCCAAATCGCTGCGGTCACAGGGTAGGGTGCCCAAGAGGCTGGCGGCATTTCCCCGTTGAATGGCCAGGCTCAACCTTTGGCCGAAATGCGTGCCAGCCCTTGGATCCCCTGAGGCGCCGACGAGGCGTGGGGAGATCTCCTTGAACAACTGACAGGCTATGCACCCCAAGGCCCCAAGGTATATAATATTTTGTTTTTTCTAGCCTGTTACGTGTCCCACTGCTGGGCAAAGGCCTCCCCTTCTTTTTATATAATATAATATAATAAATAAATAAATAATATTTTATAACAAATATTTATAAAGATAAACATCCAAGACCCAGGCCAATCTTAAAAAGATCATATTCCATCTTGACCTGACCGGGGATCGAACTCGGGCACCCTCGTGATGCAAGCTGGCGTGCAACTTACCTATTTAAAAGTGCCTGAAAATAGCCGGTCTGATGGTGACATTTTTGTAAACCGACAATCCTTATAAATATAATAAATATAAAATAATCTTTCATATAAAAAAACCGTCTTCAACCAAACTACCGAACCAATTGTGATGAAATTTAAATGGAAACCACTTGAAAGCATAATTATCCTTTCAAACAAAAAAAGAATTTTTATATCGGTTCATAACTGACAGAGTTCTGAGATAACAAACATTAAATACCAAACAACAAACAACACCAAATTGATAACCTCCTCCCTTTATTTGAAGTAGGTTAAAAATAATCCAATTATTAAAACTACTGAAAGTATCACGTGAAATTATATAAAAAATAAAAAACAGAATTTCTATTTCAATTGTAAAGGAGTGCCTACCGAGGCTCACCGTGAATCAAATTACCCGTTTCGCTTTATCTCAACGAAAACAATAATTCCAAACACAAGTTTGATTCCTGCTCACAATACGGTAAACGCTATCAGGGTACAGGTACAATACAGCAAGAGGATTAATTTGTTGACAGCAAATTGGATCCTAATGAAGCAAAGGCTCTTTAGGTAAACAAGACGATCGTCTTGCTTCTGTTTACATGATCCGACGGTTCGTTAGCTTTGTTCAAATCCAATCGCCCGCTCCGGCACAACTTGTAGTTCGCCGTTTAACTGTACAGCGTTGTATGGATTGACAATCTATTCAGTCGTTTTCAGCTGCTCAATTGGGGATTATGTATTGAGCGATTATATTCCAATGATATGACAGGTGCAGTCGGTGAGGTAGAGTTAAAATTAATATTGATGATTTAGTGATGTAGGCAATTGGGTAATCCAAGTTAGCAGAATATAATATGAAGATTTATTTTTTAAGAAATAAAAAAAATAAGCCCATTCTTGTCTTAATGCACATTTTGACTGCCTACATGATTTCAATCACTAAGTTCTTTTTTTCGAAATGAAAATTTTGCATTGGGTTGCAATTATTCCATGGAAACTAATATTCTTCAGTATCCTATTAATGTAGCTCAATATTTACTAAAGTTTGTGCGAATAAAGAAATATATACGCAAATCAAAAGTTGTAGAAATGATTTTATAAATTCTATTATTAATGTACAAAATAAAATAAAACAGGATTATTCCCCGTTTCAAAGAAGGCTAATTGTGAAATCATTGGAAAGCCAAGAAAGCAAACTGCTAAGCGGAACACAATGCCTCAAAACGGAAAACTTTTCTATTGTTGAATTAAATTAATTGCTCTCTCAATATAAATAGGGGTTCAGATTTCTCCGCCCCCCTACAAAAAGGGCGGTGGAGAATAAACGCCGATAACTAAACAAAAATCATTCAATCATATCCTTTATCCAAACAAGATTGTTATTTATATAATGTTACAAGGCTTGTTATAATGTTTAATATTTAATATATACAATATTAATTTTTAACTAGGGCGACTAAGGGGCGCCTCATCCCGTCATATGGGACCACTGCCTCCGTGGTCCAATGGTTAAGGCGTTTGCCTGTAGACCCGGGGACTGTGGGTTTGATTCCCACGTGAAGCATACTTTATTTAGTTGCTTCCAGTTTGGTTAGGACATTGCAGGCTTGGTCAGGGGGTGTCATTCTCAACTGCCTGTCCGGTGGTAGAAGATATGACTTCGGGTACGCGCGCCCGGCTCCCCGAGCTGCTGCTTGCTCATCCTCAAATTCATCCGAGTGAGCAGTATCCCATCAACCTTCTCCCGCTCCCCTATCCCAATAATATCCTACCCTTCCTACGCTTAAAAGTGGTTTCGATGGGCAGCAGCATCGGAACCTAGATTAGCCAAATAACTGCGCTCACCAACCCGTTTGCCAAGCGTGGTGAGTATGGCAAAAACCCCTCATGAAGATGGATAACGCACCAAGGCCCCCAGTCCCCGGCGGCCCCACTATTCCTGACTACGGTAGCGGTCATGGTAACGGCGGGGCAGGGGCTGCGAAAAATCTCCGGAAGAGATCCGGCTACCACCCCAAACAGAGACTGGCCCTGGTGACACACAATATCCGCACAATGAGGTTGGACGAGAAGGTCAAGGAAGTGGAAGAGGAAATGAGTAGGTTACGATGGGACATAGTTGGGTTGTCTGAAGTCCGAAGAGAGGGAGAGGGCACGACAACCCTGAAGTCTGGTAACCTACTCTATCTCCGGGAGGGTGACTTTAAGAAGACACAGCATGGTGTCGGGTTTCTCGTCCACAGGTCCCTCATCAACAACGTCATAACCATCGAAAGTGTTTCCAGCAGGGTAATATACCTGATACTCAGAGTATCTAAAAGATACTCGTTGAAGGTAATACAGGTATATATGCCGACCGGGAAACACTCAGATGAAGAGGTGGAAGTAGTGTATGAGGACATTCGTAGGGCCATACACGCTTCGGAAACCTATTTCACGATTGTTATTGCACTTCATATGGACTTCAACGCAATACTGGGCAAGCGACGTGATGGAGAGTCCAGAGTCGGGCAGTTTGGATATGGGGAACGGAACGACAGGGGTCATAGGCTGGCCGATTTTCTGGAGGAAGAGGGACTCTTTGCGATGAACTCTTTCTTCAAGAAGCCACCTAATAGAAAATGGACCTGGATGGGTCCCAGCAAAAAGGACCAACCCGCTGTCAAAAATGAGATAGACTTCATCATGTCGACGAGGAGAGAGATATTCAACGATGTCTCTGTGATCAATAGGATTAAGGTCGGTAGTGATCACCGAATCGTGCGAGGCATCGTGAATATCAATCTTAGACGAGAGAGGACTCGCTTGATGAAGTCTACGCTCCGACCATCAACGTACCATATCCAAAATGACGACAGTTTCCAACTGGAACTCTCAAATCGCTTCGATTGCCTGAAGGATTGCGTTTCAGTGGACGAGTTAAATAATGGGTTTGTAAAGACTGTCCAGGAGGTGGGATCGAAGTTCTTTAGGTCCCGCCCCAAACACAAGCCTAAAAAGATCTCACCCCAGACCCAGAACTTATGGCTACGCGACGATCCACGCCACTGCAGACCTCCGATGACGCGGACGTGCATCGGCAGCTCAAAAGACAAATCCAAAAGTCCTTGAGGCACGACATTTGCTCCTATAATACCGAGTGTATTAAGGAGACGATAGAGCAAAACAAAGGCTCCAAAGTGTTCGCAAGAGTGGTGTCTATTGGGCAGAGTCGACTAACAAAGCTGAAAATGGAGGACGGCAGCGTGGCGTCGAGAAGGGCCGAGGTGCTGGGGGGGATTGAGAGGTTTTATGGACAGCTTTACACCTCAGTAGCCAAACCCATTGTCGGCTCAACCAGAGATCCCAGAGCCAAGTTAACCCGACACTGTACCGAAGATATCCCGGTCATCAGCCTGTACGAGATTAGGATTGCCCTCAAACAGCTTAAAAACAACAAGGCGCCGGGCGAAGACGGAATCACAGCAGAGCTTCTGAAAGCGGGCGGAACGCCAATACTGAAAAGTCCTTCAGAAGCTTTTTAATTCCGTTTTGCTCGAGGGCGTTACGCCAGAGGCGTGGAATAGGGGTGTCGTGGTTTTGTTCTTCAAAAAGGGTGATAATACTCTACTGAAGAATTACAGACCCATCACGCTCCTGAACCACGTCTATAAGCTGTTTTCGAGGGTGATCACGAATCGTATCATGAACAGGCTTGATGCCTTCCAGCCTCCCGAACAAGCCGGTTTCCGAAAAGGTTACAGTACCATAGACCACATCCATACGCTGCGGCAGGTTATACAGAATACTAAAGAGTATAACCGGCTATTATGCTAAGCGTTTGTGGACTATGAGAAAGCCTTTGATTCGGTCGAAACATGGGCCGTACTTCAGTCCCTCCAGCGATGCCGCATCGACCATCGGTATATCGAAGTGTTGAAGTGCTTATACAGAAACGCCACCATGTCAGTTCGGTTACAGGAGCAGAGCACGAAGGCTATACCAATACAGAGAGGCGTGAGACAGGGAGACGTGATATCTCCGAAACTGTTCACGGCTGCTCTGGAGGATGCCTTCAAGCTCCTGGAATGGGAAGGACTTGGCATCAACATCAACGGCGAGTATATCACTCACCTTCGATTTGCTGATGACATCGTCGTTATGGCGGAGTCGCTGGAGGACTTAAGTACCATGCTCAATGACCTTAATGGAGTTTCCCAACAGGTGGGCCTTACAATGAACATGAACAAGACGAAAATAATGTCGAATGTCCATGTTGTGCCTTCACCGGTATTTGTTGCGAGCTCCGTCCTTGAAGCTGTGGACCAATTTATCTACTTGGGTCAATTGATCCAGGTTGGCAGTTCCAGCTTCGAGGACGAGGTGTTTCGTCGAATCCGACTCGGTTGGGCAGCGTTCGGGAAGCTCCGCCATGTCTTCTCGTCCAAAATAACTCAGTGCCGAAAGACGAAAGTCTATAATCAATGTGTGTTACCAGTGATGACTTACGGGTCCGAAACGTGGTCCCTTACTATGGGCCTCATAAAAAAGCTCAAGGTCGCTCAAAGATCTATGGAGAGGGCTATGCTTGGTGTTTCTCTGCGAGATCGAATCAGAAATGAGGAGATCCGTAGAAGAACAAAGGTCACCGACATAGCTCAGCGGATTCGCTCTTTGAAGTGGCAGTGGGCGGGGCACATAGCGCGCAGAACCGATGGCCGATGGGGCAGAAAGGTTCTCGAATGGCGACCACGTACCGGCAAGCGCAGCGTCGGACATCCACCGACCAGATGGTCGGACGACCTGACTAAGGTCGCAGGAAGACGCTGGATGCAGGCCGCTTCCAACCGGTCGTATTGGAAATCCTTGGGGGAGGCCTATGTCCAGCAGTGGACTTCTTGCGGCTGATATGATGATGATGATGATTGCACGCTTGAATCACCTGATTGTCTGATAATAAAGGTGATTCCGTGCCTCGGAAGGCATATTTAAGCCGTTGGTCCCGGCTGCCATCTGGTAGTTGTTAAAGGAAACACGTCAGAGGCCGAGAGGCGATTCCGTAGAACTCTGACACCAGAGTATGCATGGTCGATTGACCGTAACATCTACTCGAAATGATGATGATGGCAGTTCGAAAAAAAATTACATTTGCCCACAAAAGTGTTTAGTCCGCCCGTAATTTGTATGAAATTATCGTTTTTCTTTCATAGTTCCCAGCATTGGTCAGAAACAGTTAATCATATTGACGGGTTGAGTCGCCCCTTAAAGTGTGTGCACTAGTTAAAAAGTAATAGTGTATAATAAATAATTTTAGCACCCACGCATTCTAAGTTAAACAAATGACGGCTCGTTATTAATTCTTGCAGGGCGTCAGAGCTGCGTCGAGAGGCTGTTGCTAACTCGATAACAAGACAACAGCTTCCTAATTGCAATTTATTGCAGGTGCTACAAACAACACTGTCTCACTCAGCGCACGTATTTTAAATTAATTTGCCAATTTCGACGAGCAATTAGATCTTGCACGGTGAAAGCCTCAAGAACTCAGTCTACGTAATGTTGTTTTGGAACCTGAATTACGTCTTGTTGTTGTGATAATAGATTTTCATGCCTATTTACATGATTTTGAAAAAATATATACAAACCGCAGACTAGAAGTTTCTCGCTAAACGTAACATTTTAGTCTCGTAAAAAATGTATATATCTCAAAAAGTCATAGTAGTATAAAGTAAAATATTTAAGTTATACACTTTAATAATTTTTAATAAAGAAAATCTGACTTCAATCAGACTACTGAACCAGATTTTATGAAATATAATGAGACCAATTGCAAATGATATCCTTTCAAATAAAAAGAAAGAAATATTCAAATCATTTTTTAATGATGGATTTATTACATAACAAACATTTAAAAAGAACATACAACCGAAATGAGAGCATAGTATACTATCAAACATCCATATATTCTATAATATTAAACGAGCAATTCTTCTTCAAATCAAAGTCTTGAGAAGAATTTGACAATTTTTTTGTATGTAATACAAATTTGACTATGTGGCGAAAAATCGACCTAGGTAGATTTCATCCCTTTCGAATTCCCGCGAGCGGAGATCCCAAGTACTGATATTATCTAGACGCCTTTAAATGATTACATAAATTTAAAAAAATAAGATGAAGTTTTTCAAAGAGCGTTACTTTCCGTTCTAACCAAAAAACTTAAACCTCAAACCTAACTTAGGTTAGGTTTGAATTTTAGCTACATTTTTATAATTTTTATAAATAATATGGCTAATACTCAATAAAAAGCAGAAAAAGTGTGCAGAAGAAATAATGATTGCCGTGCTATTTGCTAAATACGAGGACGAGAAGATAGATTTACGTCGTAGCGTGATGTAGGGCACTTATAATAAAACATAAAAAGAGCATATTTGATATCATGCTATGCTCAAACTAACACTTGATCACATTCCAGACCGTCACTTATTATGTAAACAGTACGTGGCTGCAAACTAAGTGTAATCACTCCATTCAGAAATCACGCAGGTATAATTTACAGACGTCTGATTTACATACTAATGTGCTTACGCGACAAGCGATGCCAATTGGAGTCGCTGCGATGTCAATACAGGTCTAATTTGCGTACACCAATCAAATTTCTATTAATTATGAGGCAGGTGCTCACACTCCTGAATAGCTTTATCATGATGACATTTAGTCCTTTCTATAAATGTATACACTCTTTGTAGTAAGAGGAGAGAAATCATGCGGTTACACAATGAACTAGTATCTGTAGTTACCCAGTAAACTGCCTCCGTGGTCCAGTGGTTAAGGCATTTGTCCATAGCCCCGGGGGTCGTGGGTTCAATTCCCACGGGAAGCATACTTATTTAATTGTTTCCAGTTTGGTTAAGACATTGCAGGCTTGAATCACCTGATTGTCTGATAATTAAGATGATTCCGTGCTTCGGAAGGCACGTTAAGCCGTTGTTCCCGGCTGCCATCTGGTAGTCGTTAAAGGAACCGCGTCAGAGGCCGAGAGGCGGAACCGAACAACTCTGACACCAGGGTATGCATTGACCGTGATACCTACTCAAAATGATGATGATAAACTAGTATCGATAAATGCGACGCATTTTTTTTTAAATCTATGCGAGAAATAAAAAATACAGAAGACCATAAAGGTGCCTAGATAAAACAAATGAATTTGGCTATCGCGTTATTGTTTATTTAAATTCAAGCAACATTTCAGCCTGGCTGCAGAGCGATGCAGTGTAGTGTTTACAGGGAGTTCGTGCAACATAAACGATGACTACGACTCTCCATTGCATTTGTTTGCGTTCTTACTTCACTTTGATTCGCTGCTGAACAAAGCGCTTTCTTAAGTCAGGATCGGGTTTGGCTGAAATACTATGTGCTTTAGAAATGTTTCATATTTGAGGTATTATACTTTGATACGTTGTTATAAACGATATGGAAACAAGTTAACAAATCTTAAGATAATTTTATACATACATGTATAACGTCTTTTTCCATTGCGGGATAGACACAGCCTAGGTCTATGAGACCCGAAAGCCACGTTTAGCATGTTGATGAGCATTAGGTGAAAACGGAATCAAAATAGTGATGGGTTGCTAGCCGCATTGCCTATTAACATGATTCCACGGACTTTTGCCCGTTCCCTCGTTCGGCTTTTACGATCTGCGCGGGAAGAGAAGCAGCTGGTACATTCTACGTTTTTTCTTTTCTCCCAGACCAACATGGAAGAAAATAATTTTATAACTTACAATCAAAAGAATAATAGGAGAAAAACATTTAGACAAAGACAAATTACGTGAGATGTGTAAGTCCAATCTTCGTGGCCACGCCAATTCCAGTAGTCACACATGAGTCCTAATAGTCTACTTTCATCAATAATCGCCAAAATTGCCTAAAGGTATTAATGAACGCCCCCTAACTCTAAAGTGAACAAAAAGATACAATCCCTAACACAGTTAAACGCTAAGTTTATATTTCCTAATCGAAAAGAGAATCTTATGTTACAAGGGGGAGCATGTAACTTTTTGAGATAGTTGTGGGGCTGCTTTAAGTCCCACCAAGTTATTGCGTAGCGGGGCTTACAAATGTCGGTTTTAAAATCATGTCCCCGTTAAAACTTTGCTCATGAATAATTTACGAATTTTCTTCTGAGATATGGTCTTGCCGCAAAAGATAAGAATTTAATTACGCTAAATTAAATTTTTATTAAACCATCCGTGTAAAAAATTAAGTTATCGAGATATTATGCTTTGTTGGTAGAATTAAAGCGAATGAATTGTCAAAAAGATTTGCCTAAAAGTCTAAAATTAATTGACAAGTAGGTACCAAAATTTCATCAATTGATTAGTCAAGGCCCCATCATTTTGTACTTTAAGTATCCTTTTCAGATTGATCTGGGTTTAGGATATTTATTTATATAAGTATAGGTATATTAAAAAATATAATATCGTTGAGTATATATACGTCTCCCACGATACAAGTCCACAACTTACAGTGGGGCTAGCTAAATCTGAGTGATTTGTCCATATATAGATATTTAATTGTTTATTTAGTTTCTGGTGACCGATGAAACATTTGTAATAATGATAGAGCATGATTACTCACAAAGGTTTATAGGATAGTATAGAGTAACTATATAGCATATAATTTAATATAACTTAAAAGCATGCATAAACTTAAGGTAACTAAAACATCTCAAGATATAAAATATAATTTATTAAAACAAAAAATCTCAAAAAGTAGTAAATTAAACCAGGACAGAACGATGTGATGCTGTACATACACAATTCCATGATCACAAACCTTAGTTAATTTATCGTGATTGATAGTTTTAAAATCCTTATCTATATCAAAAATAGCAAAAGTGGAGAAGTGTACTTGGACTTGGTACTTATCAAAGATTTATAATAAGGGGCATGCAGATAATAATTTGAGTTCAAACCTTTGGGAGTGGCAGGTGAAGTGGTCTTCCCGTAATTTTCTCAAGTACACCCTCTGAATTGAGTGAGAGCCCTTAAATCCCGAATTTATAATATTATTCCCTAAATATTCTAGAAGTTCAAGAGGCGCTCGTGTACAATAGATTTGTACTAATACTTAAAACTAAGTGATTACTCTCTCTAATATTTAAGAGCTAGGCTCTTGTCGGTATTATTGTGTGAAAAAGAACAAACACAATGAAAATTTTTAGTGCAGTCATATTATGCTGAAACATGTTCATGTTGAGTCCTCAGCATAACACACTGCTTAGAATCGACCTTGACTAGTTTTGTTTTTCTTTTTTAACTAACCTGTGTTCTTTCTCTGTTGCACAAATGTCAACCGCATTACAAATATTCGCAACCCTGCTAGCGTGAATATCGTAACGATATATATATTCAAACCATCCAAAACACGGCCCGTGATGCACCAATAGCTGCAGCATCTCTATATAAAATGTAAACCATCTACCTCAACCAAGTATCTTGATATTTTTTCTAACATAACGTATTCTTATACGATATGTTAATACTACTTATACCTATGATATAGAAAAAGACGTACATACAATAATATCACGATGCTCACATCACTAATTAGATTACCTTTAATTTAGGCAGCCCTGGAATATTAGCAGCTTATTGGAAATTGTCAATTTAACAAGGAATAGTCTCTCAACACAAACAAATGTCCACGTGTTATTCATTCATATCCCATTACATTAATGGCCAGAAACTTCCACATAGGTCCAACTTAAAAGACAAGATAGCCACAACTTAATAATATTTTTTTTTTTTTATTTTTTTTTTTTATACGGACAAATCACACAGATTGAGCTAGCCCCAAAGTAAGTTCGAGACTTGTGTTATGGGATACTAACTCAACGATACTATATTTTATAACAAATACATATATAGATACACATCCAAGACCCAAGCCAATCTGAAAAAGATCATTTTCCATCTTGACCTGGCCAGGGATCGAACCCGGTCACTCCGTGTCGCAGGCAGGCGTGTTGACCGCTGCGCCACGGAGCTAGTCATATACCTTAGAGAGAACCATTTTAATTTTGTAATTGCCTATTCATAATAACTTAAAATACTCATATTTTATTCATTATACAATCTTAAACTAGTCCAACAAAAAGCAGAGAAGTCCCACTTAACTCCGAGGCGAACAATAAATACTAACGAAGTACGAGTACCTCGCAGTCTGCGGTTTGCATCGCTCGTCACAGAGTATTTTTAGCAGCTAATCAACATTCCTGTTTTATGCCACTCATTAGTACACCTTTGTCTTTAATTAACAATGTAGCGAGAAAAGTTATAGTGTACAGTAAATTATATCTATTCAGAACAGAATATTCAAGTCAGACGGTGGAATTTTCAGCGCTTCTGTAATACGTTTGCCAAATTTTCGGTGTGAAATGAAATTTATTCGAGTTGCATTATAGCGATGCAGATTCAGTATCGCAGTATAAAGATATTTTTATCTTTTATGGAAGTTCTCAACTGGTGGTTGCAGGTTGCAGGTATGGTATCGGGACTGGTGCCAGCCTTCCGATGTGCTACTTACTTTTCCCCCATTCATCTGAGTGAGCAGTATCGCAATTTTCTACCCAGATCCAACAAATTCACGTTCTTTCCCAGCTTATAAATGCTTCCAATGGGCAGCAGACTGCGCTTGCAAACGCGCCTGCCAAGCACATATCCTCTTATGCAATAAAGACTCCATGGGAGGTCCATCAGTGGACTTCTTACTGCTGTAATGACGATGAATGATGACGGAGTAAATATATTCAGAGGTCGAAAATGCAAGATGACGGGCGTGGTACCACGATAAATTTGTTTTCGTTTTCTCACATGTCTCTCTCTCTGTTACTGCTAATCAAATAGAAAAATCTTGTGGTAGGAAATAAAAATTTGTTTACAAATACTAACAGTCTCATGTCTTTATCCCTTATGACCCAACAGAGATAAAAATAGCAAATTTAAAAGCGGTTCAAAGATGACAAAAATCTATAAACTATGAGACAATCATCATCATCATTTCGTGTAGTGTAGGTGACACGGTCAATCGACCATGGTGTCAGAGTTCGGAACTCTGGCACGCGGTGGACTAACGGCTTAACGTGCCTTCCGAGGCACAAAATCATCTTTATTATCGATCATCAGGTGTTTCAAGCCTGCAAAACTGGAAACAACTAAACTAAGTATGCTCCCTGTGGGAATCGAACCCACTACCCCCGGGTCTGCAGCCAAACGCCTTAACCACTAGACTACGGAGACAGAGATACAATGACAAATATTGGAGCTAATCAACATTCCTGTCCACAGACTTGGCCGCACTGCACGCGCCGCAGTTGCTTTTGTTACAGGTAATGCGGCCGTTTCAGTTTCAGGTCATTAGCCGTGTGGTATCCGGCAGAGTAGAATAGGACCACTTCAAGTTTTTCCGTGGATGACGACATCCACGGAAAAACTTAGGACACAAAATCTACTAAAGAAGGCGACTTAGGAAATACAAGCTAAACAAAGCTTATAAACATCTAATAGACATCTCCAACCTGTCTGGCCAGCGTGGAGAGTGTAGGCCAAGTCCTCTGGCTGCTCTGGCCAAGTATGGCCCTAGTAGTACAGAGAGGGTCGTGCTCCTGTAGTGGAGACTAAAAAGGACCTGATGATGATGATGAGGTAATGCGGCGGCGGCGCGTGCGGTGCGTGCGGCTCAAGTCTGCGTTCACCTTAATGCTCCAAATAAACCTTTGTGTTTAATTAACAATGTAGCACGCTAAATTACAGTTTACAATGAATTGGATTTTTTCAAAACATTCTAGGTTTGTTTATAAAATTTGGTTTTAAATACACTTTAATCCAGCGGCATTATAAAGTAAATAAAATAATATGGATTTATTTCTGTGTTAGTTTGCTTAATACTATCTAGGATATGACACTGAATTTTATTTAAATTTGTATGTCATAAAAATATTATCCAAGGTTATAACCTTGGATTTCATTATAATGAACACTTAATTTCTAATAGATTTAATTTTCGCATTACTGTATTATGTATGCAAAATAAATTTGTGTTTTGAATTACTTATGTGGGCCATTATGCGCTTAAAATTTTATGCTTAATTTGCTAGTTTAAATAAAATCACTTTAATACGGTATTATCGCGTATATTACATTACTAGCTGTTGCCTGCGACTTCGTCCGCGGCAATTTCAGTTATTATGATTAATTACTTTTTTATTAGTATAGATGAATAATTTTCCCCCTTTCCGAAACATTTTTATTGATGCTTCGCTCCTATTAGTCGCAGCGTGATGTTTTATAGCCCAAAGTCTTCCTCATTAAATGGACTATCCAACACAAAAAGAATTTTCCAATTTGAATCAGTAGTTCTTGAGATTAGCGCGTTCAAACAAACAAACTCTTCAGCTTTATAATATTAGTATAAATTTTTACACCTAACGTTTCGAAAACTTTACAGTTTTCATGGTCGCAGGTAGACTAAGTTGACATTTGTCTTTGTGTTATAAGAACTATACAAAACTATCGCCTACAATATTTATTGATAACGTTCTGGATGTACGCAGTATTGGCTCACGGTGTCTGAAGGTCTTGCAGTCTCGTGAGAAGCTTGAGATTTTATCAAATTGATGACCGGATCCCAATCTGGTGGTAACTGCCAACCATCCTCTCTATTGAAATTAGGATTTTTTTTATTTCAATAGCCTCACAAAGCATACTTGGAATGTATCTGTTTTCTTTTGCAAGGACTTGAGGATTATCAAAACGCATGTAGTGGTTTGGTTTGTCTAAGGCATGTGTAACGTCTTGTGCTCTCCCTAACATCTTTATATATGGGAACTCGGCTAGAGCGTCGGGACGGTCGAGCCCTCACACATGTTCACAGACTGCAGACTTGGTTGAGCGTCTATTCTTCATGTCAGCTATATATATCTCTTTAATTCGGGTACCGATGCTTCTCTTTGTTTGCCCAATGTATGATAAATACCGTATTAAAGTGATTTTATTTAAATGTGTAACAATCGCGAAAACATCTGAAACCATTAATTCGCTAGTGTTTTTTTGCTATAGATTAGGTAGGTATATAATTGCAAATAATTGTACAACCAATATAAGTCTAACAAAACCTCATCCGTTTAATTCTATCAAATCATACCAAAGACAAATGCCTAATGCATCATGTAGTAAAAAAAAAGGCAAACATAAACACCAGCACATATTCTCAAAAAACATAGTTCTCCTTCAGAACCATTCGGGTTACGAATCAATTTTAAAAACTAATCTACCTACTTGGCATTACAGTCAAGAGGACAATATATATTTAATAATAGCCTTATCAAAAATAAATTGAACCCACTCGAGACTGTTCTCAGAAACCATAAAATGTGCCATACGCATTTATCCAATGTCAAAAACATAACTTTTTCTAATCAAAAGAAAATAATAGCGAGAGATATTTGTGCACTCGTAAATCCATCTTTATTTCGAAGGGTGGCACTTCACGCGTCGTGATGAGCATCGTCAAATCTGGAGGGTGCCACTTGAATCATCACTGTTTTATTTACCAATGTATATTTGAGACGAGACAGAAGCATTATATTTTGGTAGTTAATTTGATAGAATTGAATTCCGTACATATTTCCGTCTAAAATAGGTATGTGAGTATAATCGTTTTGTTTAATATACAAATCATCATGTGCATCATTCAAAAAATATTAGATCGATAAAAATAAGTTTTTGTGTGCCAAGAACTTAAAAATTGGTAAGTTGTATGATTCGTGAGATATAAAAACATATTTTTTGACTAACATTCTCGAGGGAATATATCAGTAAGTCAAAAAGGGCGAAAAAAACATTAAGTTAAATTATTAAAATATGTTACAACTGGTTAATCACGTACGAAGCCAGCTACTGGCCGACTACTAGATAGAAGGAATAGTATTAGTAGGTGAAGTAAGGCTGTCGCTGAGTGGTATCGAAGAAATAAGAAACGTAATGTTGGCCGTCCGGCAGCTAAGTGGGTCGAGATTGCTGGTAAAAACTGGATTGCGCAGGATAAGGATAGAGCAGAATGATGCAGACAAAAGGAGGCTTATACCTAGCAGTGGGTCGTGGAAAGCCAACGATGATGATGATGATGATAATGGCCTGAACAGAACATGTCTTCAAAACTGTAAGCTACTGTATCGATTGTGATTATCTTAATTGTGATCGCAATCAATGTAGCAGCGATGAATCTCATGAGTTGTGGCGTATGCAGCTGCCAAAATGGCTAATGACCGCGAGCACAGCGGCGGTCGCGGGACCGAGCCAAAAACCAATTTGCACACACTAATAATGTTGTTTGGCTATTCCATTAAATCCTGCCATGGATTAACGACACTTCTACGCTATAGGCGATATTTGAATAGAGCTATACGTAATTAATTGATTATATATGATGAAAATCTTGAATGCCAGCGTTTGATTATCACGGACTGCATTCTTTACTATCTGAGCGTGCCCGGTGACATTATCAGCTGTTGCAAATGGAACCATCACTAAGTACCGCAGACCATGATGAAGATAAAGTGGAGATTTCCAGTTCATCCACGATAATCACCGAATCTGAAGATCAGTGACCCACACACCCTCCATGTCCGATTGGCCTAGCAAACTGTGGATTCACCGAGCAGTACGCACCGTCCGCGCGGTTTCGTGGTAATTGTCGCCAGGGGCTCCGTAGAATCAACGAAGTGTATTCATTTCGTTAATTCTACGGTTTCTTTTCGTTGATTCTTCCCAGTTACCAATGGTATAATTATACCATCGGTAACTGGGAAATAGATCAAATTCAACTTGCAAAATTTGGTTACATTGGGACAGTCAAACTAAATAAACGCTTGTAATAATGATTATATCATGTAAGTAATATGTATGCAAGAATTTATGAAAAAATAGGCTTGCTATAATTTGGCTCGCTCCGTGGCCCAGCGGTTAACACGCCGGCCTGCGACACGAGAGTGCCCGGGTTCGATCCCCGGCCAGGTTAAGATGGAAAATGATCTTTTTCAGATTGGCCTGGGTCTTGGATGTGTATCTATATAATTATTTGTTATAAATTATAGTATCGTTGAGTCAGTATCTCATAACACAAGTCTCGAACTTACTTTGGGACTAGTTCAATCTGTGTGATTTGTCGTATATATTTAAAAAAAAAAATATTTTAAAGAAAAAAACTACCTATTTTATGCTAACTTACGGCCGCAATGACTTTCACTTTCACGGTTAAAATTTTCAATCGGTACTAATTAAATCGTTTTTTGAGAAGATCGGAACAAAAAGTTCCGACCCTCGAGAACGATAGAAATACACCTGGACTTTTGAACGCATATAAAAGTTTTCCAATTTACAGGGGCTGATTGGAAAATTTTCGCCAGTTCGGGTGTTAATCGAACCCTGACTTTCTGCAGGCTTAAGAATCGCATTTAACGTAATACCTTAAGGTAACAACTTCTAACTTCAAACATTCTGTACGAAAGTATAATTTTATTAGATTTTTTAACGGCCCGTGATTTATGATCAGATCAAAGTTACCAAAAAATACCTATTTTGGTTTACTAGGCCTCTTCTGAAATCCAGTAAAATTAAGACACTGTTTTTTTCAGTGCGTGTGTAAGTGGCCAACACTGTAAACCCAACTATTTTCAAGATATTACTGAAGTAATTAGAAAGAATTGAAATACATAATATGGGCCAAGTAGCCTGAAATAAACAAATTTCATTTTTTTATTTATTCTAATAATATCACTCCTTGGGTAGACATAGCCTAGGGCCATAAAACCCAAAGGCAACGTTTTGCATGCACGTAAGCTTTTTGGCGGAAATGAATCAAATGTATGTATAGTAAAATTAGTTTACATTTTTAAATGACGCCATGTTTTAAAATCTATGACATTTTAAGTCCTTAAAATATTCCCTTCTACTTGTCGGAAGCATTTAAATGTCTGTTTAGTTGACGTCGTCCTGTTTCGTAAGCCCAGTTTGTTGTTCTGAGACGCCCAGCCAGCTTCAGCTGTCGTTGCCGACTATGACATCTGAAATTATGACGGGTGAAGTCTATGCCTTTTATAAAGGGTGACACAAGGCTTTGAAGTAAAATGTTATCTAGTCAAATATAGGCTTCTAGTCCGAAATTTTAATCTAGACTTCTAGTTTAGTATTTTAGATAGAAAAGATTTGATTCTGTGTTTGTAATGCATAAACTCAAAAACACAAGACAATTTCCAAAAATCTTTAATCCATTGAAATTTTGCGTAAACGTCATAATTGGGCAAGCGGATCCAAAACTATTGATGTCTCTGACATCTAAGCGTGTTCCTAGTTGCATCCTCCCTGAGATGCTTTGGGACTCGGAGCCCGGGGCATCGGCCCGGGGGCCTGGATAGAGTGTTTGATAAATTGATATTTCTATTATCTAAGCGTGTTCCTGGTTATATTCTTACGCACAGGTGAATCTCATGCTGGAGACCCGGATAGACTATGTGATAAAACCGAAAACCTAGAAATAACCTCGTGGGAAACAACTAGTTGTATATATGAACGCATAGTTAGTTTAACAATTAGTCAACGTACTGGGCCAGTTTTATATTGCAGTCTACTAGCTGATGCCCGCGACTTTGTTCGCGTGGCCTTTATGTCTCTGGCGTATATTTTAAATACGAAAGTAATGATGTTTGTTATTTAGTAATGCATAAACCGATAGATTTCAATAAAGTTTTTATATTATAGTCCCTTTGATATGTGCCGATTTATTTATTTATCGTATGGTAGTCTACAGCTACTCCACTCAGCTCTTTGAGTTTTTGTGAATTACAAAGATTTGTTAGTAGCTACTCAACTTCTCAAGAGGCTCTCGCTGGATGGCTGGATCAAGGGCCAGATTCAGAACTCCTGGATACAGCACGTATAGTCAGAAGGTTGCTTTCTCTGGGGCCCGGACGCCCATAGCTTGAGCTCTGCCCCGCTGCTGGTGGCACTCTGTTTAGGTTTTTGTAATGATTTTATGTTTTATATATATATATATATATTTTACTTTATATGTAAGTATTAAAAAACACCTTTAATGATTTAGATAGGGACTCCAGTTTCAATACCTGAAAATGAAATCGTAAGTGGTTAAAATCTCGGTAAATATCATTATGAACATAATGTTACAGTGATTTGCGAGGTAATCAAGTCAATGTCAAATCAATTAGTTACTAATAACGTACCTTCAGTGACAACGTAGTTTAACATAATTGAGTCATCTCATACGTCACATAATTTTAGATTTGATGACTTGCTGTATAAATTAAATGCAGAGATTAGAATATTGATTGTGACCCGGAGGTTACTTTCGTAGCACGAACTTCGTATTTCGCACGGGCAAAACGATGCTTTTGACAACAAAGTTTTCTATGTCCATCTAAATATAACTAAATCAAATCATGCTTACCAACTTTATTGTAACTAGCGGCTCGTTCCAACTTCGCACTGGTCAATATATGTATTTAACAAAAAATTAAATAACAACTTTTCCTATAGAGAAAAAGTTGTTTCTTTCAGCGATCTGAATCACTACTTCAATAATAAAAAATACCGAGCATGCGTATTATGCAAATACATGTTTAAAAAATGATACTTACATTATATGTATATATAGCTATAGCTGTAAATTTTTCACTTTGGATTAATGGAAAACAACCCTATTTCCCACGTTAAGTTTATTAAGTTACGGTGCGTGAAACACAGATAAGTTCCCGGCGTGACGTCACCTCCGCCTTGGCCGCTTCCGCCGGGACTACTCTCGTTAATTTTATTTTAACGCTTCACCAAATCCAATATTTCGGGCATCGTATTCATTTGTAAGAATCGTTTTGTTTGTAAACAAATATTGCTATATTATTGACATAGACATATTAGCCGTGTGGTATTCGGCAGAGTAGCCGTGTGGTATTCGGCAGAGTAGAATAGGACCACTCCAAGTCTTCCCGTGGATGTCGTAGAAGGCGACTTAGGAAATTCAAGCTAAACAAAGCTTATAAACATCTAAGAGACCTCTTCAACCCGTCTGGCCAGCGTGGAGAGTGTAGGCCAAGTCCTCTGGCTGCTCTGGCCAAGTATGGCCCTAGTAGTACAGAGAGGGTCGTGATCCTGCAGTGGAGACTAAAAAGGACCTGATGATTGACATATAGTTAACTAGATAATTTCCTTTATTATTTTGATTATTCTGAATAATCTTCCATGCTGGTCTGGGAGAAAAGAAAAAAGTAGAATGTGCCAGCTGCTTCTCTTCCTGCGCAGACCGTAGAAGCCGGTCAAGGGAATGGGCGAAAATCTCAAGAATTATGACAATTGGCGATGCGGCTAGCAACCCATCACTATTTTGATTTCGTTTTCCACCTTTACGCCCACCAACACGCTAGACGTGGCCTTTCAGTTTTATTACTTCAGGCCGCGTCTAACCGGTCGTATTGTAAATCCTTGGGGAGGCCTATGTCCAACAGTGGACTTCTTGCGGAAAATATTTTCATTGGGTCATGAGCAATATATTCCACTAGTGACCCGCCCCGGCTTCGCACGGAAAAACGTGGATATTTATTCTGCCTATGTTCATATATCATATGAGATAATGTAGGATTTTTATAGTCAAATATTTTTTCAAATCGGTCCAGTAGTTTCATAGAGCCTTCAACGCAAACAAACAAACAATCAATAAAATCTTTTCGATCGAGAGATTGGCCGGAAACTGAGGATTCATGTGTAGGCGATATGTAGTTATGTAGGCGTTACGGGCAACCCATCACTATTTTGATTCCTTTTACCACCAACATGCTAAACGTGGCTTTCAGCCGGCCTATTTGCTAACTCAGTGACCAACGTTTTGACAGTCACTTCAAAATACATTGCGGGTTTCCTATGATTGACTATTTTTATTAAAGATATATAAAACGTAATGTACTTTGAAATGACTATCAAATTGTTGTACACTGAGTTAGCAAATAGGCCTGCTGGTCTTTAAAACCTAGCCTCTGTTTTCTCAAAAATCACATACCATGTGGCTGTAAGTGCTCTCTTGTCACACAATATACATATATCATACTAGCTTTCGCCCGCGGCTCCGCCCGCGTCAATGTCGATCCCTAGGGAATAGTACTTATTCCCGGGATAAAAAGTAGCCTATGTCCTCATCCATACTCTAGAGAACTTGTATGCAAAATTTCATGATGATCGGATCAGTAGTTACGGCGTGAAAGCGTAACAAACAAACAAACTCACTTTCGCATTTATAATATTGAATGATGGCGGTTGAAAAATAAATAAAACACAACAAAAGTAACTTTAGAAACTTTATAAAATAAGGCCCAGTCAGACAATGCATAAAAGATTTAAAAACTTCACAGACCTCTAATTTAGGACAATCTCACAATAATTTCAGCGGTTATTTTTGATGCATTAGTTGTACCCACTGTCGGATAGCAAAAAAACCTAATTATTATTCAAATCAAGCCCCTTTTGTTCCTTCATGGGCTACAATAAAAATTAAATTATACCGAATTTTATTATCTTCCTCTTCGGGCCCATAACTCAGTGGAAATATTCATGAGGAAACTTTTAACTAGAGATTTGTGATTGTTCAGCAGATTTTTGTAGGATTTCATTTATATTTCTATTATTTTATGTAAGTTATAATAGTGACAGGATAATAATAATATTTATTAATTGACACACAAAACAGATTATGACATATAATAACATAATTGTTACTCATAATAAAAGCACTTGCCATTATCCCAAATATGCGTATACGGCGTGATAATGTGTAAGCAAACACAGTTTGTAATTTTAAAAAATATAATAATCTTAGAAACTAAACTTCAATAAAAATTGTAACAGGTGTATCTGCTTGAATATTAAAACTTACACGAGATAAATTCATTATTTAATCACGGTTTTACTCACGTTTAACTGGTCGGATATGCCGACTAGTTTTGTTATCTTACGAAGACCATTATCGGGGTGAGTGTGACGGGTGGCGACACGATGCGACGCGATTTCGCATCTCTCAAAGCACGTGTTTGTGGGAAGTGCTTTGAAGGATTCGTAACAGACCGAAACTAGTAGGCAAATCCAACGAGTAAAACCGAGATTAAATATTGTAACAGTATTTCACTTACTTCACCATTCTTCATTGAAAGTTTAATCACTGGCGTGGCGAATATTGAAAAAGGTAAAGAAGAAGAACGAGCTTCTAAAGATACGCCATTCGTCTATTTATGTTGGATAGTTTTGAAGACACTCCTCCTTTTAGCTTCGCTATATTCTCAGTAACGGATAAATACGTACAGCTATATGCAGAATTCTGTTCTTATATATGGAATACGCTCTGGAAATTCTAGCTAATAAGCTGTGGAATGTTTTCGCCACACACACAATAAACAAAGTCTACCTGCGACCATGAAATCTGCAATTTTCGAAAAGTTAGGTGTAAAAATAATGTGATTAACGCGATACAACCATATTACAATAAGTAATATAATTTAAGTGAGCTGTGGAATGTTTTGTTAGTGGCAAACATTTACCATTATCAAAATTAACTTAAAAAATAAAAAGGAACTATTAAACACTCTTTTGCCCGTCTGCCTGTTAAGAGCCTTTTTTGTGGAATGCTTAGAAGTTAAAATTAATATCACATATTGTGATCAACAAATGAAACTTTCTTGTCAAACTCCACTTTTTAAAATTTGGATTCACCAAACCTTTGAACCTTTTTCTGATTTGATTCTAGTCAACTGTAGGGTAAATTTTGATCAATATACAACCACTAGCTTTCACCCGCGGCTACGCCCGTGTCAATGTCAATCCCTCGGGAACAATATTCCGGGATAAAATGTATACTATGTCCTTCACCGTACCCCAAACAACGGATATGCAAAATTTCATGACGGCGTGAGAGCGTGAAGGCGTAACAAACAAACAAACTCACTTTCGCAGTTCTAATAGTAGTATGGATTATACGTATAATATTTTCTAAATCTCGTGAGTTTGTTCACTCAAATTAATAGCCTTTGTTACTTGCTGATATTAATAATATTAAAAAAATTTATAAAAATAAAAAAGCCATTTATTCTACTATCTCAAACTCCTGGAGATAAATTATTAGCATTACTTTAATTAATATATTTCAAAGAATCTTACAAATTGGTGTAGTAAAAATATGATAAATTCTGTAGTCATAAATTGAATTACATTTATAAATTAATTAATTTGTCAAATATTTTTGTCAAATTTGATTTCTTCGTCAAATTAGATTATTCGTCAAATTAGATCATTGGTCAAATTAGATTACTTCGTTAAATTAGATTATTTCGTCAAAATTACATTGTATTAACAACATGTACAAGAGTTTGTGCTCAACCGGCACCTAGTACGGTCACAAAATATTATAGCTCTCAGTTTAAATTTAAAATAGTCGTACTAAGTTATCTTAATCAGGTTAATATTACACCAATCGAAGTCATGTAGTGTGGTGGAAAGCATGTGCCCATAAAAACTTGAATAAGTGCAGTGATCATCGCCATATTAATCTAATATTAGCCGATCAGTTTAACATTGGTTATTTATTACGGATACGCGGTGCGTGGCTACAGTGACAGCGGATGACTCATCGCTCGCTTGACCCGACTTCGAGCCCGTCTGCCCGTGTACTGCGTCATTAGCGACAGTTATTGCGACAGCTATCAACCTGATACCAAGTGATCCGCGTGACCATCCCTGAACTGAGATTTTTCTACGTCACTATCTTCTGCCCGGACGTGCTATAATAGACATACACAATGCCACCTTCTTCTAGTAGTCAAAATTGTGCAGGATGTCGACAAAAAATAAGTGGTCGTCAAATAACTTGCTCTACCGAGGCTTGTAAAAAGACATATGACCTTATTTGCGCCAAAGCAGAGAGACTAACGCTGGTTGAAGTGGAACATTGGATATGTCCCGAGTGCCGGGCTTTACGAAGAAAGACAGGGGACCATTCAACGCCCATACGCGCCAGTATCACAACATACAAGGAAGCTGACAATATAACGCATCGCAAGAAGTCTGCCCCAATATCTGAATCTCAGGAATCAACTGCAACTTCATCAGCACCTGAAGAAATCTATCAAGCACTGTATAAAGAATTTAAGGCTATGCGGCAGGGATTTTAAGAATTCAAGCCTGAGGTTTACTCCCGTTTGGACTCGATAAACTTAGCTCTTCAGGAGAATGGAAAAAGAATGGAGGCAATAGAGACTAAACAAGAATTTCTAGAGCGCAAGCAAATAGAGCTAGAATCCAAACAGGAAATCCTAGAACAACGAAATCAGGAACTGGAAATGACGGTAAGATTGCTGGATAGTCGTTTGTCTTCGTTAAATCAGCAAAGCCTTAGAAATGAAGTGGAGATTTTAGGCATACAAGAAAACAAAGCTGAGCAACCTGCACATATAGCCTTAGTTATTGCCGCAAAAATAGGGCTGACTTTAGACCCTAGTGATATTGAGGAAGCCTCCAGGGCCGGACCTCGCCGAGGCACTACCGACCAAAAGAACAAAAATATCTCACGCCCGCTTGTTGTGCGGTTTGCAAAGAAATCCATTCGGGATAATTTCCTTAAGGAGGCTAGGGTAAGACGTTCCCTAAATAGCAATGATATTGTCGAAGGCTGCCCAGAACAGAAGGTGTACGTCAACGAGCGGCTGACTACGGAAAATCGGCATTTATTTCGTGCGGCGAGAGAAAGGGCCAATGCTTGCGACTTCAAGTTTTGCTGGGTCAAAAATGGAAGTATTTATGTGCGTAAAAGAGAAGGCAGTCCAGCATTGCGCATTACGTCGCAGAATGATTTACTCGGCTTGGCCGGGCCTGCACCTGGACCCTCCTCTTGAAGTGCTCTTTTTTTCCATATGTTTTTTATTTCATGTAGGTTTCTTGATCAGTTCGGACGCTTTTAAGTCTTCCCGGCTCTTTGTATTACCAGCATCTTTGTACACTTTAACTAGCTTACTTAATATATATCTCTTGCACAGCATGGTTAAATTGATTATTCCTCAAATTAAATATTTTTTTTGCATAAAGTTATGGCCTCCTTAGACCTATTACATAACATCGATAATTCATTTGATATACCATGCCATGCTGTAGATATAGCTGAAAATTGTAATAAGCTTATCAGTAATCACAAATTCAAAGTCTTAAATATGAATATAAGAAGTGTGAATCACAATTTTAACGCTTTTATGATCTTCTTAGCTAGACTTGATATAAAATTTGATGCTATTGTTTTAACTGAGTGCTGGATATCTGAAGCATCCGTGATTCCATATATACCTGGCTACGTTTCTTCAAATTCAAACAAATTTATTAATAAGGCAGGAGGAGTTGTGATTTATATTAGAAGTAATTGGTCCCCTCGTTTTTCAGAACCTCCTCTTGTGGATGCAAACTGTGTGCTAGCTGAGATTTCTGGTGTATTTTCTATTCTAGGCATCTATAGATCCCCATCCTTTCTCAATAAGTCACCTTTTATGGCATCTCTTGAAACAGAAATTTCTAAAATAGCTCAAAGTGATCGTTTTCTTATAGCTGGTGACATTAATATTGAAATTATTTCGGAGGATGCAAATCACGACTACCTGTGCCTCATGTCGCAGCTCGGCTACATTCCGGCAACCACCAAGTGCACAAGAAATAATGCATGTCTAGACCACATATATATACCTAACAAGGCTACAGCCACCTCCGTAGTTTGTCATGCAGCTCTGACTGATCACCACCCTAATATGGTAGGTCTTTCACTCAATTTCTCAAAACAATTAAAAACTCACAATCGCTATCGTATCAAAATGAATTTAGAGGGGTTGTTATCTGATATAAAAGAAATTGACTGGACTGATACTTTACAGTGTACCTGTCCCACAAAAGCAGCAAATTTGCTTGAATCTAAAATTCGGCAGTCAATCGACAACAATTCGAAAACTATCAGAGTTAGTCACTCACAATTTACAATACAACCATGGATGTCACCCGGCTTAATAAGATGTGCCAAACATAAGGACAAACTTCATGCTGAAGTACGTAAATTCCCTAATGATGCTTTAAAGAAACAAATATATTTGAGATACCGTAACTTTTATAACAATTTGATCAGAAAACTCAAAAACCAGCATGATACAAAAATCCTCACCGAAAATCAGAATAATCCTAAGAAGCTCTGGGAAGGTATCCGCCAGGTAACGCATACGCAATGTCCAAAGATGAGCAGAAATGAACTTACTAGAATAAAAGATTCACCAACCTCCTCTCTTGATCACTGCAATGAATACTTTTCATCAATTGGCAAAACTTTGGCAAACAAAATTCTTAATGATATTAATTCCACGGAGGAATCTTTAGCGTCTAAAATTAATTTGAGCAATGGGCCTGTGGATTCCTTGTTTCTAACACCGACTGATCCCTATCAAGTAGAATCAAGAATCAAACTTCTGAAGAATGACAGTTCTCCGGGTATTGATGGCATTACAAATAGAATTTTAAAAATAATTGGTAAAAACATTTCGGTGCCTTTAGCCCACGTTTATAATCTAAGTTTCCAAACAGGCGTATTTCCAGAAAATTGGAAAACAGCGGCGGTGTTACCGATACACAAAAGTGGCCTGAAGAATGATCCTAAAAATTATAGACCAATATCACTATTGGCGACACTCTCAAAATTACTAGAAGGAATAGTCAATGATAGACTGGTGAAATTTTTTGAATCACACAATTTATTATCTAATCAACAATTCGGTTTTAGAAAGAATAGATCCACTGAGCAAGCAGTCTCCTTACTTACAAGTACTATTGTATCTCACTTAGACAACGGACAACCTTGTACTGGGGTCTTCCTCGATTTTTCACGGGCCTTCGACACCGTGTCCATTCCAATATTGCTATGTAGGCTGGAACAAATGGGAGTGAGAGGTACGGCACTGAGTTGGTTTGCTAGTTACTTAAATAATAGACAACAATGTGTAAAGGTCAACTCGGAGGTAAGCGGCTTAAAACCTATATCTTTCGGCGTACCCCAGGGCAGTATCTTGGGGCCCACCCTGTTTTTAGCTTATATAAATAGTTTGGCTTCGCTTGATCTTCCCCAAGCTTCAGTTATATGCTATGCAGACGATACGGCAATTCTCTTTACTGGATCTAATTGGAAAAACTGCTTCCAAAATGTTAATCGCGGCATGGCGACCATTTCAAACTGGCTAAAAAGCAATATCTTAACTCTTAACACCCAAAAGTCCAAGATGCTTTGCTTTTACAAAACAGCTGCATCAATGCCTGCAGAAACACCTCAGGTCATAATTCATAGTTGTAAGAGTTCATCCAGAAATATTAATTATAACTGCACTTGTGAGTCTATTGATAGATCTTCTTCTGTGCGATATCTGGGCGTAATTCTCGATGAAAGACTGTCCTTTGCTGCTCATATTAACACCACATGTAAGAGATTACGAAAAATAGTTCACGTCATGAAATATCTTCGAGAATGCGCCAATAGACAATTGTTAATGACTGTGTACCAGGCGCTGTGTGAGTCCATCCTTACATATTGTATCTCCATTTGGGGTGGTGCTTCCTCCTGCTACATGATTAATCTTGAAAGGACACAAAGAGCTATACTAAAAGCGATGTATCGCAAACCAACCTTGTACTCTACTGTATCCCTATATCAAGAGGCTAATGTTTTAAGTGTGCGAAAGCTTTACATTTTAAAGATAGCCTCGGACACACATAGCCAGGTTAGGAAATCCCCTGATTATCCCAAACTACTTCAAAGACGAGTTTTCAGGATATATGCTCCCCTTGTAAACACGGCTTTCGCACATCGCTTCACTCGGTTTGCATCCCCGTTTATTTATAACAAAATCTGCAAAATGTGTAACATCAAAGAAATGTACTCTGCATCACCTAAATCATGCATTCGCTCTATGATTTTACCATGGACGTACGATTATACGGAGGAGTTCCTACACATTATAAGGTAACAGAAACTAGATGACTGAACTCCGCTTGGCTTAAAGCAATCCGTATTGCCTTTTTTTTTTTTTGTCTTAATCCTTTTTAATTTTGTATTCTTTTGTAAACGCTCGTACTTAAACAACAAGTTTTTACTGTTTAAACATTTTTATAGCCGGTTCTTAATTATTTTCTTTCTGTTAAACGACAATGGCTACCACAGGACAGGCATGCTGCCTAGTGTGGGGCCACTGACATATCAAAAGCTACCTATGTACCTACATACCTATATATAAGAACCAACAAAATGTTAAATATGTATTGTAGCATAGTTTTCCTTTTCCTTGTTTAAATAAATATATTTTGATTTTGATTTTGATTTTTTTATTATTAGTTTATATATTTATTTTAATTCATGTTCGGAAAATCCTTATTTTATTAACGTACTTTCATAGGTAGTAGTCGCCTCCTTGGCGTAGGCCTCCCCCAAAGCCCTCCAGTTCTCTCGTTCTCTGGTTTTTTGTACCCAGTATGGTCCCGCCCTTTTCCTGAAAATATCGCGCCATCTCATTAATGGCCTACCTCTACTTCTTTTGCAATTGCGGGGAATCCATTCTGTGACTGCTTTCGTTGGTCTTGTGTTTTTCATCCTGTAAATGTGTCCTGCCCACTTCCATTTGAGTTGTCTAATTCGATACTTGACGTCTGTTAATCTAGATTTTGCTCTAATTTTCTTGTTTGAAATTTTTTTAGAAATTTTTATGCCAAGCATGCTTCTCTCCATTCTCCTTTGGCAGACAGCAAGTCTTTCCTCATCTTGTTGACGTAATGACCAGGTTTGGCATCCGTAAGTTATGCTGGGTAAAATGGTAACTTCGTATAATTTTCTTTTAATTGTGATACCTACGTCTTCATTTTTCATTATTTCTTTTAGGCTCCAGTATTTTTTCCATGCTAACGCAATTCGTCTCAGTACCTCATTTTCAGTGCAGTTATTAAATGATATTAACTGTCCTAAGTATATATATTCTGGGACACACTCGATCAGTTGACCATCGACTTTGACATCTTGCAATATATTTATAATATTAGTATAGATTAAATGATAACACACATATAATAAACAATTTCGTGACCTCATAAAAAAAAAACCATATAGATCCAGACCACGCTCTACAAAGTTTGCCAGTCGTTTCTAAAAGGTCACACACATCACGAAACGATCTTTTAGCGTATTGTAATATTAGTAATATCTGGAATATTAGTCGTCGGAATGCCATCATCTTGAATCTTGTAACCTTAATTGCTGTTTCTAGCGTCTGAAAAGTTATAGTACTATTGTTAGGAGCCACTGATTTCCATGCAGAGTTCCAAGTAACGCGCTATCAAGTATCAACTTGCTCTATTAAATTGCTGTACATTTGTAATACGACTAAGATGTAAGTATTTTAACGCCCGACAGATTAGATTAGAGATGTTTTATAAGTTTTATACAATGTGTAATAGAAACAATAAGAACTTTCCTCACGGGACATTGATCTAAAAACGAAAAAGAGTTCGACTAAGAAAGCTCTTTTTTCGTATATGTTGTTTGGTCTGAGGAAAGTTGTTCAATATCATGAACTGTTCATAGCCCTTAAGTATTGTTACCCCTGTTACACATTGTATTATGTCCACGCAATAAGAGATGTTTTATAAGTTTTTTTAGTCTATTTGTTTATGTGTCTGTCTTTGTCCGGTACCGCAAAACAAAACATTGTTGTATCAAAATGGCGAAATATCAGAAGTAAATAGAAATACCTTTTCCGATTTGTTTTTAATCCAACGCACTTAAATATTATAATATTATGAAATGCGTTTCCCTTATACAATTATATTTTCACATTAATCATAATAGGTATACATCGTTTTTTAAACTGAAAAATTGACTATAATAAGACCTGTTAAGGTCTTATTATTGTCAATTTTCAGTCAGGGAAAGAAAACATTAAGTCAGGAACATGTTTCTAGAAATATAACATTGAAGTAGGAATATTTGAATTTAATTACGAAAATAACATATTTCATGTCGCGCCTGCAATAATAACTGTAACTCACACGTTTTTCACATGATTGTCGAAATTAATCGCGCTCTGGCAGCCGTGATGAACGACGCAAGAAACGAATTCAAGTTACGTACAAATTGCGAGCATAAATTACGCTTTAATAATTTCGCTTCGGCCCGCTCTCTCAATCACTGACTGTGGCCAGGTGTCGCCTGCATAAATCCACCATGGTTAAAAATTACAAGGATTCTCGTTGCTTCTAGTACAGAGAAATAAGCCTACTTTTATTAAAAATGCTCTTACTGTTACCGTTGTGTTTAAAATTCAAACAAATTCATATTTGGAATAAAGATAAAGAGTATTTATTTGCATAAACGTGTGTGAACTACATTAAATGGATATATTATAAAAAGACTGACATGTTGGCATGTATAATAGTTCTCTCGTTTGTAGTAAAAACAAGTGTCACAAAGATATGGTTTAAAGATACAAGAGTTTTGTTTGTGGCTTACTCTGTAGAACGTGAAACAAAAACATAAATCAAAAATATAGAAAAATATAAAATCATATAGATAAGGTAAAGCATTTACTTTCCCTGTACATTTATAGCAACAATATTATCATTTTTAATATTGCATAATGAAGTATAAAATATATATTCGTATTTAGAATGTAAGAAGCGTAAAGATATATTTATTCTTATGTTAATCTAGGCGAATAACGGGTAGTAATTGCCTTTTTCTTCGTCCTGCTCCTATAGTATATATTACAAGAGGGTAGAGGTATGTAAACCTAAAAGCTTTGATTTGAATAATATGACGTGTCCAACATGAATCGTAAGGCTTAATTTTAAAAACATTCTGCTTGAAAATATTATTTATACACAATTTTCAGTAACATCGCAGTCAACTATTAATAAAGAAAAATTTCATAAAACAGAGTCGTGTAACGATGACAGCGGCAAAAATATCGCATGGCTGAAACATCCGAGTGAACGAGTTGCACCAGTGAAAATTAAGCGCAATAGGAATTCGCTGCAAGCTCCTCGATATATTACAAAACGCTGTCAGAATACTTCAAATTAAATATATAATGCTTTTTGCTATTAAATACATTATCTTCATTTTATTGACACCGCGAAGCGGGAATTCCGTTCTCAAAGATTTCATTAGCTGGAAATTTCTATTTGTTCAGTCGAACAATTCCGATTCAAAAGCTATTGGATCGTTTTGCAGATAATTATATTCACAAATCAAAAATGTCCCGAAACACCCACTAAACGAAAATAAAGAAATTTTTAATTTAGTGGAAAAAGCAACGAACCGTCTCCTTTTTTATAGCTGGCCAATTGAAACGTTTCCAGCTCTCTGAATAATTCATCTTTCGTTTGAACAAAGACGAAGTGGGCCGCGCGGCGATTCTTTGATCTTTTGTAATTGGAATCGATGCTCATATTAAAAAGAGAAATTCTTTAGAGCAACCGATGAAATGCACCGAAGCCATTTTCTTCAAGGCGATTAGAGGAGGCAGTGATTTCGTGCCTCTAAGGAAATGTCCACCGCGTCTTGTCGCCGTCGCAGAATTCAGAACATTGAATAATGATTGTTGGCTTTTTAGACCGTTTTCAATAAAAAGCTTTTGTTTTATTGTTGTAAATATGTATGCCTGAGGGGCCTAAACCTTCTCACGCTGACTTTGTTTGTACCAATCAAAAACAAAATTCCCCACCTAACTATTTAAGTAGTTAGGGGGGCAGTCAACGGGAGCGAAGGGCAGCAGCAATTTTTCTCGCGTTTAGGCGTATATTTGCACCCTTATAAGTTCATTCTGGATAATTTCAGAAAGTCCAAATCAAATTGTTAGGATATATCAATAGAGTACTTATTAAACATACCAAGTACCAATTATATATTTCTAAATATATATTTAGCAACATCTCATGTATGCCCTTCTTCCATAGAATATCGAATCCAATCGCTTTCAATTGAATTACCTATTGGCTCTGAAAATAATAGTTTTCAGTCCTTAGACGAACAATCAAAAAGCCTAGAATTATTAAATGATCTTGCCATTGTAAATGAATTAAAACAGAAGAACGAAAATATGGCAATACAATTAAAGAACTGTGAAAAGGAATTACAAAATTTAAGTTTGGAAAATATGGACTTGAAACAACAGATTAATCAACTTACACAGGAGGTATGCATTCTCAAGAGCATATGTAAGACACCCCAATCCCAAAACAACAACACAAAAAATATTTCGTCGCCTACTCTCGATATAATGAGCCCTAGGTCTAAAGAATCGAATCAAATATGCATACTAGAAAACACAATAAAAGTCCTACAAAAGCAGTCAATTGAAGCGAGAAACGACATTTTAAATTTAAACATAACATTAAAAAAAATTGAGAAAAATTTAAAAGCAACGACACTAGAAAAAAACACAAATGCAGAAGAAATTCAAATAAAAAACCCTACTAAGAATAAATTATGCTTCATCACAAACTGTAAACGATTCAGATTATTACAGAACATTAAAAGATATGATTTTTTCAAAGACTATCAATTTATTCATTACACGAGTACTAATGCTAATGTAGAACTACTCCTCAAAAATATTGAAATAAAAATTAAAGACTACACAAAAGATGATTTCTGCATCATTATGATTGGTGAAACTGACTTTATCAAAACTCAGGACAACATTGCACTTATAAATGCTTTAAGAGATAAGCTGGAAAAAAATACAAACACCAATATAATTATAGCTGCCCCGACATACATATGCGGTAAACCACTTTATAACTACAGAGTTGAAATGTTCATCGAAAACCTGTGCAAAGATATGCATTTTCATCAGTATGGAAACTTTGTTGATTCAAATCAAAACCTAACTTATGATATGTTTTCACAAATTACAGGCAAAATTAAAAATAATGGAGTAAAAAATATTCTTGAACATATATCAAAATTGATGAAAGAAGTACAGTTGCGGAACATCAACGAATCTGCAAATAAAGAACAACATCAAGCTGAACTACATTCAAATAATAAGCAGTTTTTTCTTTTATAATACTTTGAATATATTTCATCACAATATTGCCGGGCTCATTAGTAAAAGTGATGAATTAACTATACATTTAGAAGATTTAATGGAACATCAACAACAAATTGATATTTTATGTGTCACTGAGCATAATATGAGCGAAAACATCGAAGAATATTTAGTGATACCAAATTTTAACCTAGCAACAAGTTTTTCTAGAGAAAAAAATCGTGGTGGTGCCTGTATTTTAGTTCGAACAGGGTTAAGATATAAGATAATCAATAAGATAAAAACATTGTCATTAAAAAAAGTAACTGAATGCTGTGCAATAGAATTATGTGACCATAACATGGTAATTGTATGTATGTATAGAATACCAACTTCAAATAGATTGGCATTAGATACGTTCCATAGAATAATAGAAGGTGTCTTTAACGCCATTCCTTGTAATAAAAATATTGTTATCTGTGGTGATTTTAATGTCGATGTGTTAAAAGAAAATTCTAAATCTCGTGCATTCATAAATCAGTTATTAAGCCGTAATTTAAAACTTGCCATTAATGAACCAACGAGATTAGCCAGTGGAACATGTCTCGACAACTTTGCTTATAATATAAAAGGGTCCAAAGGTGAAGTGATTGTAACAGGTCTGTCTGATCATACAGCTCAAATTCTTAAATGCCCAGTTAAAAAAACATGTGCTATAAAGACATGGCGAATTAGGCGTCGAGATTATAGAGAAGAAAACTTGAATCAATTTAAAAATCAAATTATGAACCTTACTTTTCAAGACACGCTGGACTCAGATAATCCTAATGTCGCCTATGATAACTTCTTTGATAATTTTAAATGTTTGTATGATCTTTGCTTTCCATATAAAATCATTAAAAAAACAAGGCGACGCAAACATGATTGGCTTACAAAGGGTATAAGAACATGCTGCAAAAAAAAGAGGATGCTTATATGGTCCTATAGACGTAAAAAAACAAATGAAAAACGAATGCAATTGCAGGATTATACAAGGAGACTAAAAAAGATAATTAAATTGACGAAAAAATCACGAAATGACGATTACATTAAAACATCAAATAATAAATCTAAAGCCACTTGGGACATAATAAATAAAATAAAATGCAATGATCCTAAAGAACCTATACAGAAAATGAAAGTTGATAACGAATATATAACAGAACCTACACTTATAGCTAATATGTTTAATAATTTTTTTGTGGATAGTATAAATTTGACAAATAAAATAAAAAACCGCGTAATAAATATGGAACGCACTAAAAATACAATATTCTTATATCCTGTAACGTCTGAAGATGTATACAACGTAATAAAAAGTTTAAAAAATACTCATTGTGTGGGATTTGATGATGTATGCACAAAAGTAATAAAATATGTTGGTCACCAAATAACCATTCCACTTTTTCATATATTCAATCTGTGTTTTGCAACAGGTATTTACCCTGATAAACTAAAAACTGCTGTTGTCAAGCCACTTTATAAAAAAGGAGATAAAGAAGATATGAAGAATTTTCGGCCAATTGCTTTTTTGTCCATATTTTCTAAGATTCTTGAGAAGATAATTCACAACCGCTTTTATAATTTCTTTGAAAAACATAATATTTTGGTTAAAGAACATCAATCAATACAGCAATTTATGATTTGGTAAACCGAGCAGTTTCATGTATGGATAAAAGAACTCCATCGTGTGCCTTATACATGGACATGACAAAAGCGTTTGATTGTATAGATCACAAAATCTTACTTGAAAAGCTGGACTATTACGGAATTCGCGGAAATGCACGGGAACTTATCAAATCATATCTTCAAGATAGATATCAATATACTGAACTGATACAAATTTGCTTAGACACTGGTTTTGAAAGAAAATATTTATCTAAACCTAGGAATATTAAATATGGGGTACCACAAGGGAGCGTTTTAGGGCCATTGCTCTTTGTAGTTTATATTAATGACATAATAAAATCAAGTAAACATCCAATGATACTTTTTGCTGATGATAGTACAGTATTTATTGAAAGTAACAAAGATAATAATTTTGAATCGGACATAAACTCCACAGTAAAGGATATTATTAACTGGTTGGAACAAAATAATTTAAATATAAATATTGACAAAACAAAAATAATGCAATTTGGACAACGTAAAGAAAATCCAACATGAAATATTAACTACAAAGGCAATAGAATAGATAAAACTAACATGACAAAATTTTTAGGATTAACTATAGATAGTAACATGACATGGGAATCTCACTCAATAGAAGTTTGCAAAAAGTTATACAAATTTTCATTTGCATTATTCAAACTAGCTAAAATCGCAAGCCGAGAAACTGTACTCATAGCATATCATGGCTTTGTGGGATCAACGTTGCGTTATGGATTAATTTTTTGGGGTAACTCTAGCTACAGGGAAATATTACTAAGAGCTCAAAAGCAATGTGTAAGAGCCATATGTGGACTATCATCGATGGAGAGTTGTGAACCATATTTTAAATCTTTAAAAATATTAACATTGCCCAGTCTCTATATTTTAGAAATATGTCTATTTGTAAAACGAAATCCTGATCTATTTAAACAAAAGCAGACAGTACAAGGTTTCAATCTCCGTCCCAGAAAAACACAAATCTGTAACAATTTATGTAAAACGGCTTTAATGAAAAAAAGTGTACTGGAGATGGCCCCAAGTATATACAATAAATTACCAGAAGATTTAAAACATGTAAGCGTTTGTAAGTTAAAATCTTTATTGACGAAAATACTAATTGATAAATGTTATTATAATATTAGAGCTTATTTTACTGACACTAACATAAGATGTGAATACAATTGCCAAGCTTATTAGATATTATAACATTATTAAATTTTAATTTTGTAAATTTAATTATATTTAGTCTTACTTTTAGGGTATTTTATTTTTGCATGCCTCTGAACTGTGGCTAAACATGTGAACAACATTATTATTATAACATCATTGTATCTACCATGTTTAAAGCAAATAAATTTGATTGATTGATTGATTCATTAAAATACCCAGATTTCGTTACATACTGACTACTGACTGATGATCTTCAAAATTATTAAAGTACTGATATGAAGTCATAGAAAGAGGACGTACATTTATTACGTGAGGTGAATTGGCAATTTTTCCCCCCTCTGCCACCATTGTGAGATATCGTGAGATTTAACTCATGACATTTCGCCATGGTGGTACATCTGTACTGCTGTACTGCCCTCTATCACTTAAAATAGGAGGACTGAACTTGAATTTCAGCGGCCTTTTTATTTGCGGCCTCGGCTCGGCTATTTCTCGGTGCTTTCTATGTCGAGTCACCCAATTAGACCTCAGTTTGGTTTCTGTTCAACTAAAAAGGTAGTAGAGGCTCACCAGTCGTCGGCCGCACAGGACAGGGAGAGCAGTGCACCTTATCATCGACACGGCTCTTCGCCTGCAACCCAACCCATGTCGTGCCACGGCTATGCTTGATCGTAGAAGATAGGGAGAAGGGCGCACCTTAATCTACACGCTCTAGCCTAATACTATCTACCCTAAACATAGCGTATAGCTTTCTGTGTGTATCCTAGGCTTTACAAATCAAATTTAATCAGAATGTCTGACTTATCCACACACAATTCTTTAAATCTAAACATATGGGACATTCATATTCAATACAAATATTAATTATTACTAGTAAGCATAGATGCCACAAATAAAACTTGACAAATTCAGTTTGAAACTTAAGTCATCAAGCATAAACAACAACATGGCTGCTTGCTTGTGCTAACAAAACAATGTGTGCATATAGCCTTATGCACTTTGCTCTAATTAGCAAGCCAAGTAGCTTGAATGGTGTTAGGTACATGAATGTTCTAAAATTTTACATATTGAACTAGTAGTGTGTAGATTACGTAGATAGCTTAGGATTGTACCTATATTGGTTCAAGTTACCTAATACGCTGTTCCGCCCCGTTTAACTCATAAAGACTGTCGATTTGAACTTTTCTAGGTAGATTTCATATAGACGTAAAATATTATATATCTCAACCAGTCATTTCGGAATTACTTAGGGGAGTTAACTTCTTGCGGCTGAGATGATGAGGATGATTACATGTTTTTTCCCATCAGTAGTTTATAATGCAATCTTGTTTGACATAGACGGACATCTCTTGTCTATGTTACGTACATACATATTTTGCCTTTATGCCATTTTGCCTTTATAATGGCCAACACTGGTTTTTTTTAATATTATGATGTAATCCTTAGTAAGTCAAAAAAAGCTGTTTATATAAATACTAAAATTTTCCACGAAACAATATTCAACCGACTTCCAAAAAATGAGGAGTTGTTTTTTGTTCACTGTTTCTTGTCTTCGTGACATCGTGTCTATGTTAAAGTTCACAGATGTCAATAGTCTAGTTTGTAGAATATTTCTTGTACATCTACTTTAATCACATATAACACAATGTTTATCTCATATATAGCAAGTGTCCATGCAAAACTTAATAAGCATCACTAGCATAAACAGTGTGTACCTATATTATTTCAGAGGAACGCCCGTGCAGCCAAGCAAGTGTTATTATGTTTGCTAGAGTATAAATTGTGTTAGTCGCATGTCCAAACTGCTTGCTCTATGGCTCTCATCTTAATAAAAATCTTACTAATATTTTGGACACTTAGATTTAAAATATCTTAGTTCATAAAAAAGTAAAACAGAATAATTTAGTAGATATTAAACACCTGATAAAAATATCACGGAATCCTAACTCCATCCTATACCGCGTTTCTCACTAACTTAAGGTAACTGCGTTTAAACATAACTTCTTCTAGGTTGTTGATTTTAACGTAGGATATACAAACAATATAATACGTACTTCACAATATTCATATTATTCTCTTAATACTTTAGATACAGTCCTATATAAAGAATATAAAATTAAGGGTATATTTATATTCTGTAGACATCAAAGAAGTAGGACAACTTATGTCATTAAAGTACAAACTATTTATTAAAAGAATATTACGGATAAATAAAAACTTAAACACTAAAACTTAATCTAAATACTTATTATAAAATAAAACTAACTCAAAATATCTAAAAAAATTGGGGAATCCGGCACTGTCCCGAGGATGCTGGCAGCATTTCCTTGCTGAATCGCAACGCTAATGCGCTGTGCGAGTAAACTGCCAGCTCTTCGGTCCCCTGTTGTTTCAGCGAGCGTCTTATCCATCTTTTTTACCAGTAAATGGGCGCTGGGGCCCCTCTCACCAAGGGTCTCTACTCCGAACGGCATGAAAATTAATTCGGCGCCGAGACCCCTGTATTTGTGTGTTTTTAAGTTTCGGTCATGTATGTATACTTATGTCATTAAATTTCTTCGTAATACGTATTTGATATAAAAAACAATGAGTTTACGAATGAGTAATCGCCGTCAAATGTTTTTCTAGCCACCTAAAGATTACCTTCATCGTTGTATAATACATCAAATAATATCATTCGAGGCAAACTCAGCAAAACAACTGAGGGCCGGCAAACGGCAATCTTCGTTCTATTATGTAATCGATTGCTGATGTTATTGCACAAGTTCCGACTTTATTGATAGAGTTGCCGAAGTAATTCCGATGGACACTGTCCGCAATATTACTGGCACGCGGAATTAATAAAATCAACGGATAAACTTTAAATACGTAAATATTACCCTCCTGTTTCTATTCTCGTTGCATCTACAGCTGTGAATGTGTGTGTTTTGAAGCCTGATGTAAAACAATATGTTACTTTGTAAATTATTGTTTTCCATCATTCATATTGTTAAAAACATGAATTACACATTTAAATTTAACGTATTTAAGTGTAAGTAAGTAGTAGTAGTAAACTATCACGGTTCATGAGATACAGTCTGGTGACAGACGGACAGCGGAGCTATATTAATAGGGTCCCATTTTTACTTCTTGGGTACGGAATCCTAAAAAGGCATTCAGAACCAATACTGAAAAATGATTTTTCAACGTTTACAGTATTGACAGCATCATTTACTTTTATTAACCGGCTTCAAAAAAAGGAAGAGGTTCTCAATAATTCGTTTGTATTTCTTATATGTTTATTACCTCATTACTCCGTCAAATATGAACCTTATTGATTTTCAATTTTTATTTGGAAGTTTATTCTTTTGAATCCATCTCATTTAAATTTCATGAAGATCGGTTCGGTAGGACAGTTGAATTCGGTAAGTATGCTTTTTTCACAAGATTGATTATGGAACATAGCATCTTGTGAACATAAGCATACCGACTTTGATATGTTGCTCCTTTTGATATGTTTTAGCAAATCTTAACTTTAGTTTACACACCTTGTAAAAGCTAAACAGTCGAAATTACAAAATCATAGATACTTTTTTTTTATTGGTTGGTAGTGTAACTAATCAATAAATGAAATAATCAATATAAAACATGGTAGTTTGTCTTTTTAACAATAATAATTTTAATGTAAGTAAATTAGCAGTATTTAAAATGTGAATTGATGTTAAAATACCGACGGCTCCATATAATCTTGCTACTATTGTAAATACAAGAAAACACATTGATATTAAGTACCTATAAGCAGAGTTTGCAGTTGATACCAAGAACATACGTAAATCGACGTTGAATATGCAATATCTCAGTATCTAATAGGCAAATGATACTTGAAGCTCAATCTGTTTGTGGAGTGGATTACCTCATGCGGGCTCTCGTCAAAGACGGGTATTAACACTGTTGTTTGGTATTATATTATTAACGATAATTGTGTAAGCATTAACTTTAAAACCCTTATAAAATTACCTATCTATCTTGCTTCCGTTCCCCCCTACATATTTCCTTTTTTGCCGTCGGCGGCCTGTGATTGGTCGCCCGGACAGTCGAAAAAAAATATGGCGTGCGAGTCGAGTTGAACAGCGCCTTGCGCTAATATAATTTCCAAAAATAACGACTTCTAAGGACTTTCGCTGGCCGAAAACAACTCTAAAGTTCAATCGCGCGTGTGTGTTGGTGTACCACTAGCGTAAGCAGCAAGAAAATAATAAAGTTCAAACCAGGGAGGTTCCCAGCCAGCCGCCACGAGGCCTGCCGCGGGCGATCCTTCCCAACGTCCTGTTCACAAATGAATCCAGGTCAGTGTTTACTGTTTACCTTGCTGTGATTCTGGGGTTGATCGGAGAATGCAGTGACCCTTCTAGAAAGTCGCAACATTAATTTATGGTGCCTCCTGTGAGGACATTCCTCACGTACTTATTTCAAATTTACCCACTTAATTTCAATATTTCCAATTAAAATTATTTCCAAATATGGATAACTAATTTATTCATAAATAGACTTATTATAGATTCAAATTAACTAGGTACTTATCCACCTAGCATTTGTCTATTTGTCTAACAATCTCGAATCAAACAAGAAATTCCATACCTGTGCCATACCATAGTAAATACCTATTGCTTACGAGTACATACTTCTTATCTCGTTAATTCCCTTGTAATAATCCCTTAATAAGGTACTATCTTGTTACTCAGGCTTTCGAACTATTTTAGATAGCCTAGATACCTACCTAAGGTTAATTAATAGCAGCGAGGTGTGTATTTATGATTATAAGTAATAGTCCGTAGTTTTAAAACCTACGTGTTTGTGAATATCTGTTCCATTACTCAGTTTCCATTTAAACTTTTGCTACTTACCTACATTACTCGCACTCTCACAATTAGTGCTTAGCGAAAACATGGCGGAAGGAGAATTAATGTCCACCATTAAAAAACGTGAATATGAGTTTAAAAATATGCAAATACTTTATGACTTAGCAAAAATTACGAAAGAAAATAAAACTAAATTAGCATCCTTACGAGCTAGGTATAAAAGAATTGATAAAATTCGTGATAATTTCTTGGAATGCAACGATCGTGTAAACCAGTTGCAACTTAAACTAAATCCTCAATTTGTTATCGATAATAATGCTTTGTTGTCATTTGACGAGTTATACTATTATGTCATTGAGTTTGCTGACTCTCTCGACGTAAGTTCGCGCTCGGAACTATGTCAAGGTCATGCGCATTCCAACTCGCAAGTGAAATTACCTAAATTGCAAATAGCTAAGTTTGATGGTAATATAGAGAACTGGCAAATGTTTAAAGACAGTTATACGTCGCTTGTGCATAATAATGTTTCGTTGTCGGACACAGAGAAATTTTACTATTTGTTGTCATGTCTGTCTGGGTATGCCCTGACACTAGCTAAGGGTGTTCCTATAATATCAGCTAATTATTCTGTTGTTTATGCAGCGTTGCTAGACAGGTATGATAATAAACGTATTTTAGCCACCGCTTATTTAGAAAAAATAATAAAATTAAATCCGATCCAACGGCCATCATTATCAAACTTATCACAATTAACCAACACACTTTATGAATGTGTTAGTGCCTTGCGCGGGTTAAATATTGATGATTTAAGTGAATTTCTTTTATTCTACATAGCATCTCGGCCGCTTGATACAGAAACTAGGAAAAGGTTTGAATTACAAAATACCGAAGAAATTCCTAAGTTTAATAATTTGATTGTTTATTTACAGAATTATATAAAGGTATTAGAGGTTAGTCAACCTAGTAATTTACAGTCATTCAATTCTACAAATAAACAAAACCACAATAATACAAAGAAAGATAATTTTTCTCGGCAATCAAATTCTTCCTTAATTACTTCTTCGAACTCAAATAATAATAAACCTAATCAGGCTGTCTGTGCGTATTGTCATGAAAATCATTCAATATATCGCTGTGGTAAAGTACATTCTATGAATATAGGACAGCGACAACAATTAGTTAAAGAGTTACAATTATGTCAAAACTGCTTAAGGCCCGGTCACACTAGTGCAGACTGCAAGTCTAAGTCCATGTGTTTCATTTGTAACTTAAAACATAACACATTATTACATTTTACATAAAAGTTTATTATCTAATACCATTGACCTAAAGGCTTCTGAGAATTCCAATATAAGCACTTCCCTAACTTGTACAACTCAGCCAAAAATGTCAAAGTCACTTATGAGTACCAAAATTATTGGTTCAGCAGTGGTTCGGTTGAGAAGAGTGGATGGTTCATGGCAGTATGCTCGTGTAATCATAGATAGTGGCTCGATGGACTCTTTCATTACAAGTAGCTGTGTGCGACAGTTAGGTTTACATATAAAAAAGTGTAATTTAAATGTAACCGGTCACGGTCGAAATTATGTATGTAATATTAAAGGTTATACGTTTGGCTCTATTGTGCCTAGGTCAAATGACTCGCCCCAATTCGATAAACCATTAGTGGTTTTGCCTAAAATCACTTCAATGGTTCCTTCAACCTCATTACCATCGGTTGTCAAGGAAAAGTTTAAACATCTAGATCTCGCCGACCAAGATTTTGATAAATCGGGTCCGATCGATCTGTTGTTAGGAGTAGACTGTTTTGACCAGATATATACTGGTTCACGTTATTGCCCAGGTCCTGGTTTTCCATGTGCACTGTCTAGTGTATTCGGCTGGGTGATCAGTGGTCAGTTTCTTCAAAACGTGGTGGCTCAAACTCCAGCCACACCCGTTACGTCACTCATCGCGTCTTCTGGTGCGCTCGATGAGATCGTTCAACGTTTTAGGGAATCCGAAGAACCGTGGAAATGTAAAATTTCCGGTCCTGAGGATGAAATATGTAAACAAAAATATAAAAATGGCACATATCGTACCTTCGAAGGTCGTTATGTTGTACCAATTATGCTTAAAGATTATACTCCAGCCTTAGGAGAATCATATCATCAGGCTCTTAACCGTTTTCTCAACTTGGAAAAGCGTCTTGCCAGCCAGACTGAGTTGAAAACGGAATATAAGGAATTTATGCAGCAATACGAAGAGCTGGGACATATGCAGCCTGCTGAATCTTTGTCTACTGACCGTTATATTATTTCTCACCATTGTGTAATACGACCCGATAGTACAACGACACGTTTACGAGTAGTCTTCGATGCCAGTAGTCGGACCTCGAATAATCTGTCACTCAATAATATTGTTCATGTGGGTCCTAAGCTGCAAGTGGATATTGTCGATTTAGTGACAAAATTCAGACTTCACAAAATAGTTTTTACTGCCGACATCCGTCGTATGTACCGGCAAATATTGATAAGACCCGAGGAAAGGCATTATCAACACGTGCTTTGGCGTAATGATCCAACTGAGATCTTAAAGGAGTACGAACTTAAGACAGTCACGTACGGGGTTAGTAGTTCACCTTATTTAGCCATTCGAACACTTCATCAACTTGTTGAAGATCATGGTTCTGAGTACTCAAGTCGTGTAGCTCAGGTTATCACCCAGGAGACATTTATGTTCGATATCACAACTGGCGGCTCTTCCCTTGAAGAGGCGATCAAGCTGAAGGTCGATATCACATCTTTGTTACCACGGTAAATAGACTCGAGCTAAGCGCAGCGGTGCTTCTGGCAAAAGTTCTATCGTACATGTATAATTTGCTTAAAGACCATATAACTATTAATTCTATTCGAGCTTATTCAGACAGCAGCACTACCTGGTCATGGTTTAATACCGCCCCTCATTTGTTAAAAATGTATGTAGCCAATCGTGTCATTCAAGCAACTGACTTGATTAGTACCGATCACTGGTATTATGTTTCGTCTAAGGATAACCCGGCCGACTGTTGTAGTCGCGGAGTGTCCTGTCCAGAGCTTATAGACCATCCTCTGTGGTGGAAAGGTCCTTCTTGGCTACAGGATTTGCCTAGTCAATGGCCTAACAAACGGGTTCTACTTCCAAAAGAAGACTTACCCGAGCTCAAACCACTAGAAAATAAAAGTCTTCACGTGATTAATGTGAGAAACCCACTTCTGGACTTAATTGCCAGACATCCCTCTTTTACAAAAATTCTAAGAATTGTAGCATGGTGTATTAGATTTATTTCAAATTCGAGGGTTGCAAGGCAAAATCGAATTCTTTCATTTCTCAGTAGTCCTGAACTCGAGAAGTTAACCAAAGTATTATTTAAATTGAGTCAGGATCATTATATGTCTTCCGAAGTCAGTCGAGTGCGAGATAATGAACCATGTGTAAAATCCATTCAAAGACTTTCACCTTTCCTGGACGATGATGGGATCGTGCGGGTGGGGGAACGCATCGATGAGCCTAATCTGTCACCATCTGCGTTGCACCCTTTTTTGTTACCTAAACAATGTCCAATATTTAAAATTATAATAAAACATTTTCATAAAAAATATTTGCATTGTGGACCTCGAATCTTACAATCTCTTATTCAACGCCAGTTTTGGATAATTGGATTGAGACTTCTGATACGTACCGTGCTGTCGAAGTGTGTTAGATGTTTTATTTCGTGTCCGCGCTCTCGTTGGGTCATGCTTAAGAAAATTACCCAGAGATTTTGGCGCGTATGGCAGCGTGATTATCTTCATACATTACAACGAAAGAACAAAAGGTTCGTACATGAATCAAATATTAAAATAGATAACTTAGTCATAGTTAACGAACCTAATCTTCCGCCGATGTTCTGGAAGTTGGCACGTATTGGGCAAGTGCATGCTGGTTCGGATCAAGTAGTCAGAGTAGTTACTCTCCGAACTGCTAACGGAAAGACCTTTCGTAGGCCGGTAGTAAAGGTTTGTCCCTTACCAATTAATTAAGATATTTTTTCATAAATTACTAAAACATAAATACACACTATCCTTAGGCTAGTTAAAACTTATTTATTACTTTATCTTTCGAAAATAATATTTCTAGATATCCTTGCAATGGTGCGTAGCTATTGCTTTTGTTTTTTATCTTTCAATTTGCATTCTCTGTGAAACCCTTGTGGATTTCAGGTGGGGGAAAATGTGTAAGCATTAACTTTAAAACCCTTATAAAATTACCTATCTATCTTGCTTCCATTCCCCCCTACATATTTCCTTTTTTGCCGTCGGCGGCCTGTGATTGGTCGCCCGGACAGTCGAAAAAAAATATGGCGTGCGAGTGGAGTTGAACAGCGCCTTGCGCTAATATAATTTCCAAAAATAACGACTTCTAAGGACTTTCGCTGGCCGAAAACAACTCTAAAGTTCCATCGCGCGTGTGTGTTGGTGTACCACTAGCGTAAGCAGCAAGAAAATAATAAAGTTCAAGCCAGGGAGGTTCCCAGCCAGTCGCCACGAGGCCTGCCGCGGGCGATCCTTCCCAACGTCCTGTTCACAAATGAATCCAGGTCAGTATTTACTGTTTACCTTGCTGTGATTCTGGGGTTGATCGGAGAATGCAGTGACCCTTCTAGAAAGTCGCAACAATAATGGTACCTAGAAATTGCTTATACTCTTTAATTGATTGCCTACCTAACGCAACCTACACACAAATAAAATCATCATCATCATCAGGTCTTTTTAGTCTCCACTGCAGGAGCATGACCCTCTCTGTACTACCGGAGCCATACTTGGCCAGAGCAGGCAGAGGATTTAGCCTACACTCTCCTCGCTGGCCAGACGGGTTGGAGAGGTCTCATTCATTATCACATCAAAAATCAATGCACAACCCCCAATGCAATCCCCATAGGGATGGGTGACCGTAAGTGGCATAAAAATATTTCGAGCTCCTCCGTGCTTCGGAAGGCACGTAAAACCGTTGGTCTCGGCTGCATCAGATGCCTTTAGGCAAATTGAAAACCTGATACCAGTGTTGACTACTTACACACACTAAAAACGAAGCACGGTATACCTGTATAATGTTACAATTTACCATAGATATATCTGGAAACGAAGCAGACCATCTACCAGATAATTGAACAGATAACCTGACTCAACTCCGTACATTCTTGTGACGCTTTTATCATCTCTACATAACAAGTGAAAAACGTGGCGTCTCTACAAGTAAGTCGAGTTGAAAATCCTATATCTAGACCAGATCACGAAATGCCAAGGGGTGCGAAACATATAGATAAAGCATTTAAATGCATACTCATTGCATGAGTATATTCCTTTTTTACAAGCTTTTATTTAGTTTCACCTGTCCCGATGTTAGTCTGTAATCAAATCTTGTAAGTTAAATTTGATCCACTTCCCGGTTACCGATTGAGCTGAAATTTTGCATGCGTGTATTATACAATATTGTGGAATCGTTGCGCTGGTCTGATGATAGATTCAGAAGGTGTCTTACACTAAACAAGGTACACTCATCGTGACGGTTCATTTGATTTGTCTTGGAAAACACTTTACAATGTTCGTTTATAATAAAAGCTTGTAACAAAAATGTACTTATTTTTTTGCAAAAAAACTTGTTACGTACTTTATTTAAACCGTCAAATATTATTCTTTTTATTTTTTTATACTAAACTTTTTTAAAATTAAATTTAGCTAAAACTAGGTAAACTAAGCAAAAACAATAATTAGAAATCACATTGCTTAGGTTCCGTATCCAAAGGTTACAAAAAAATAACCATATTACTAAGCCTCCGATACTGTTCGTCCGTCCATCTGTCACAGGGCTGTATCAACTGAAACGTTATAAGTAGATAGAGACTTGAAATTTTCACAGAATGTGTATATCTATTGCCGCCATAACAACAAATGATAAAAAATAAAATAAATAATTGAAGGGAACCATACAAGAAACGTGTTCTATTGGCTTTTTTTACAAATATGTCTAGGTTGCTGCTTATTTATTACTGAGACATTAAACCACAGATAATTAATACCTATTTATAGTTTTTACATTGAAAATAATTTGGTTAATCTCATATGAGTGGTCGCTTAGAACAGGGTTAAGCATACTTATAAATCAGAGACCTCATAGAAGAAACGTAAGGAACCATTGATGTGCGTGCTAATAAGACTCAATTGCAATTGGGCAGTTTTTATTTTAACAAATGAATGAGATTAATGAATAAGCCCAAAAAAAACCACTGCATAGACATTGTACAGTCAAAAAAAGTTCAAATCATTCAAATCGTTTTTTCATTTCTCACCATATTCTCATTTGCACTATGAACGTGTAATGAGACGAAATTAAAGTAAAAGAGAAAAAAAACTTCTTCATGAATTAAAACCAATTTAAATTAATCAGATCCACCTGAATGATGAAATTCATTGCTTTAGCCCTAACTGCCATATTTATGTATATATAGTTAGATATCTGCGATTCTCCTGGCTACTCCAATATCCACAAACTATCAGTATATCTGTCATTAAATCTGGATTTAAATAATGAAAATATTTCAACCCCACCTTCGTTTTTGGCCGGTACGGTAAATTTTTTTTAAATAAATAGATGTCAATTCTAAATTTTCTCTCATCCATAAATAGCAAGGCGAAGTTTGGCGCTACGCCGTCGCGACTAAGGATTAGTGAGCGGAAAGACGTGTTCAACAATATCACCTACGACTTTAGACTGGTACATTTAACACTGATACATCGGAACACTTTCAATGTATGCTATTAGAGCTTATTACATACAGGTTTAAGATAATTTGTTCCACATTGGAACCGTTTCTATCAAATTGTAACAATATCACTTCCGACTTTACATTGAAAATGTTTCTTTTTACTTTTCTTTTTCGTGGGTATAAGTGACCAACACTGATGTCATATTTTGCAAGCTGCCTAAAGGCATCTGACATAGCTATGTCTGATGCCATTATACCATTTCAGTAAATGTTTACTGAAATGGTAACCAATAAGCTTATTGGTTACCATTTCAGTAAACATTTACTCATTATACAATGACTATACAGAAATTATGTCACGTTTAGCATGTCAGTGGGTAAGCATATAGAATATTTCATGTAATACACGCTTCTATGACATTATTTGCCTACCACAAACAATTTCTATTTATCCCGAAGGTTGGCTGGTAGAGAATGCTATTAGCATTAAGTCCGCCTTTATACCACTGGTAAAATAAAGTTTAAATAAATAAATAAAATAAAATAAAAATTAATCATAATAGTGATTAGTTGCTAGCCGCATCGTCTATTAACGGTCTGCGTGGCAAAGTGTTTTCATAATTCTATACAAAACTTTCATCATCATTATCGTCAAATCTTTTAAGTCTCCACTACAGGAGCATGACCCTCTCTGTATACAACAAAATAATTAATAATAATAATCAGTTATTATAAATTCTATACAACACTTTGACGGTCACTAAACGAGACACGATACAAGTTTTATTGTTATAACGGCTGTAGCCTTCCGGTATCCCGTAAAGAGTTAAACGTTCTTGTGGCTTGATATACATATATTTGCATTCCTTTGCTTTCTCCCATAAATCATTTAAAAGTATTCGGCAAAACCATATTCCTGTAGTAAGTAATTCATATTGATGTGAAACAAATTCAAAAGTCGTCACCACATAGATAGATATTTGTATCTACAAGAACGAAGAAGTTTTGGGCGGTTAACTTTTCTGGTCTCTTACCCATGCTGGGATTAAATTTTGAACTTCTTCAGACTATCGTCGTGAAGTTGAAATGAGTTGGATTTATACAGTGGACTCGTGAATTTAAGTTTTAACTTGTTAGTCAGAAAACGATTTATTTATAGTCCCAACTATTTCACTTAAGAGTCATAATTAATTAAAGTGAAATTAATTTGACAGACTACAAATGTTTATACAGCGTGTAACATAACCAACGACGTTCCCGTAAAGGGGTGACTCAGTCCGTCGAAATGAAGAACTTTTCTTATGTCAAAATATCTGTTTTTTTTAAACCTTGGTAATATTGTTGTAGTTGTGTCAGAGAACAGCTGGATGAATTTTAGCCTAAGCTGACACGAAGTCGCTTCGCTTGCGCTTTGGGCTAACACATTCAATAGAGATAGAACTCCAGAAGTAAGATTTTTATTAGAAATATCCTCTAATTCAAGGAGCTTTTTTTACATTTCTGAATTATGAATTATCTCAGAGTGATTAACAAAAAATTAACTGCATTTTTCCCTAACTGAACTTGTTTATAACTTTTATATATTTTGCGTTTTTAGACGTCATTCCGCATCCAATGAGCTATCACTGGTATTTTTAGGATCTTCATCTCTATTTTACAGGTATTGAACTTTTCGACCACACTATTAGAAATCATTTCTTATGAAAAACGATTGAGAATATATTTTTAACCTTCATTTACATAGACAATGTCCACATGTAGACAGGTAGTAATCTACCTGTCTGCATGTATAGCTATGGGTGCCGTAGACAAAATCCAAGATAGTTAACAAACTTTAGATCAACTTACATTGCATAAAATCTAGTGCACAACATGCAAAGTGACTAAGAAAAAGCAGATTAAACGATTCCATCGTCCGACCATAGTGAAAAGGTGTTAATAGCAAAAGCACTATCTACGGGGTATTGAACACAAGATTTCATTACGCGTAGTGGCCGGTATCGTCTTTATAGTGTCATAAAGGAGGAAATAACATTAAAGGGAGCGTAAAAACGACGACCTGTGGCATTGCATTCCAACCTTAACGCCCATACAGCGACGCAGTTTCATTTCAGCTCATAGTTACATTGATAACACTTTTGTTGGTGAGCCTAGCCCATTTAAATTAAATATAATACTAACATTAAGGCTAAGATAAAAATAAGCCGGATTCACCCACCAAAAGATTGGGTAATAAAGGCAAGTTTCTTGAAAGGCGACTGACTCACTGTATTCTATTTACTTTCTTTTAAAAAAGCGATTAATAAATACTAAATAATTTCTATGGAAAAATTGATTCAGTATCTTTTTTAAAATTATTTTAAGTAGAAATCGATTTACTTTAGAAACAAAATTATTATGAGAGGAAAGAAAAAAATGTAGTTATTTCACAGTACCAACATTAATGAAACCTAAGTCAATTGGATAGATAGAAGCTTTTCAATAAAACATTTATGAAGAACTACCAACTACACTTCAGTACGGAGTATTTGCAAACAACCCTTCATAAAATGTATTCTTGTAAAATTCTTCAACCAACAATGCAGTTACAACCATGATAAACATTTCGTAAAATTAAAAATCCGAACTAAATATAACCGGCCGATTTTTCAATCTTCAGATAAACAGCCAGATAGTATTTATTTGACAGATAACAAAATATTGCATTTTTCAATCCTCAAATAGGCTCTATTCGACGAATAACGCTCGTATCTGGGGCTCGTATCTAGTTATTCGCCGTGCAAAATTAAGTTGCTGACGATTGGGACACAATATACACACTGTCCGGATTGACACTTATTATATCTTGGCGGGTGAGTCATGAAGGGCAATTTCACTTATACTGGGTGGCGCAAAAGTAAAGACCCTATTTGGTTCAGCTATAACATTTTTTCTAAATTAGAAAACTAGATTTAGGTTTTTTTAAATGTATATTTGTGCCATTAAATTTCGTACCATTAGGATTTAAAGATGATGTCTTTTAAATGGTGACCTCCAGAGTTGATACACATTTGAGCCCTATTTATGACATTTTGCATAACTTGCCGTAACACTTCCTGCGATATGTTCGTTATTTCTTGACGAATGTTTTCTTTTAGAGCTGCGAGAGTCTGTGGCTTGTTCACATACACCCGAGATTTCAAAAAACCCCAAAGAAAGAAGTCTGGACTGGTCAGATCGGGTGATCTTGCAGGCCAAGGCAAATCGCCAAAACGAGAGATAACTCGGCCTGGAAAAGCGTCCCTCACTAAGTCCATAGTGTCGCGCGCTGTGTGTGCCGTAGCGCCGTCTTGTTGAAACCAGATGTGCTCCAGCCCCAATTCGTCCAAACTGGGTATCAAAAACTCTCGTAACATGGTTCTGTAGCGTTCTCCAGTGACAGTTATCGCATTGCCTCCAGCGTCTTCGAAAAAATAGGGTCCGATCACTCTGTCAACACAGATGCCACACCATACAGTAACTTTTAGTGGGTGTAGAGGTGTTTCTTGAATAATGCGCGGATTATCAGTGCCCCAGAACCGAGTATTCTGCTTATTGACATGCCCTGAGAGATGCCGGACGGTGGTGAAATCGTCGACGAAATTCACGTTGTGTTCTTATCACTGATGAATTATTCCGTAAGAACATTGACACAATTATTCCACGTTCTTGGGGAGTAAAACGGTCCATGTTTATATTCAGTGTATTTTACATTTGTTCACTACACAATTTTCAAAAACAGAATGACAGAAAATGTCATATAAAAAAAATAAAAGTATTTTCTTTAGTGCCAGTACTTTTGCGCCACCCAGTATATTCCATAGTTAAATGCCGCAAAAATAATTATATAATGTTTTTGTCTAATCTAAAGCAATACGCTTGCAAGAATCTATGACGACTTTTTAGGCTTAATCTTCACCGAGATGCAGCGGCCGGCAGCGACGATGTCTCCGGCGACTGCTTGCGGCAGCCCACTACTGCTCGCGGCCGCTCGCGTCTGCTCGAGGCCTCATTAGATGCGGCGCGGCGTATGTTCGGGGGCGGGCGGGGTTTCAGGCAGGATACTACAAGCGGCCGCCAGCCACCGCTGAGCGAGAGTCGCTGTGGTGTTCGCGGCACCGCCGGCGGCCGCTGCCATCTCGGTGAGGATTGAGCCTTTGTGGAGTCGGAGAACAGCCAAACAGAGGGGGTATCGTGGATCCCGCTCTGTGGCCTTACACTCAGCGGCGCTAGCTACATCTTTGCGGAGCTATGCCAGCAAGTGAATATAGCAGGAGTAGGCTTTAGGCATCCCGTTATATCCGGAAGGTCGGTGGAGTGTTATATCCACTCGCTTTGCGTGTGGTGCCCGCATACATTGGGCATGAATAAATGCATTAGTAGATAAATAAATTAGTTGTAGTAAGACTACAGCATGTCGTTCAGAGTGGACTCATAAAAATGAATCAAGAGACAATCGAAGTAATACACGGAAGGGAGCTACGTATCTGCGTATATACATCTGTACATTTGTCTTCTACTGGATTCCGTGTCACTCAATCAATATGCAGTTATGATGTAATGTTTTCGTCAGTGATTTGTCCGTCTCTTCCGATACATTAATAGAAAAGACTTTATTTGCTTTAAATGATGCAATTTACTAACATGTACCATTTCTGGCAACTATATTAGTTCTAATTACCGTGGTATCCTCAACACATATATGGGCAATAAAACGGAGTAATGCGTTATCCATTAGTGCCTGCCTAGTGTTATTTACATCAATTGACAGTAATTTAATGCGCACACACATATACCGCCACGGTGTGTGCATGTCACTTGTTGGCCCTGTATTTGAATTAGCTCGGTACAATATTTATCGGTTTACATTATGTTGAAGTCAAGAGAATAGTTCTGATGTATCTCATACAAATAATAGAGACACACATCATAGAAATAAAAAAGCATTGAGAACTTATTTTTCTTTAAGTTGTACTCATAAGTTATAAGTTAGCATTTTGCAGATACTCTTCTGTAACATTTTTGACGAAACATGAATTCAGACTAACATTAAAATAAAATTTTGATCACAGTCACAAAATTGTTTCAAAAATTATACAGGCTAAATCAGAATCAGTCCATAGATATACGATAGTATTGTGATCATAAGGGAATGGGCCAAAATTTACACAACATTGAACACAACGTCTATCAAATATAAAATACAAACACGGCAGCAACAAGTCACTAACCATACACAACGCGGTAGCATATGCGCGCATTAAAATTAACACGCTGTTAATTGATGTAAACAACACTGGGTAGGCACTAATGGAAGAGGTATCACTCCGTTTAATTGCCCATACATGTGTCGAGGTTACCACGGTAATTGGAACTAATATCGTTGCCAGCATTGGAACTAAATGCTGCTAAATTGCTTTATGAGACTAAATTTAATGTAGGTTTGTTGTGGATTATACCTATTTTGAACCAGGTATATTTGTTACAACATTGTCTGTTTAATAGCTATTGGGAGCCCATCTTCAGGGCAGTGGGCATTGGCTTTTTGCGCTATTCATAGTTAAGACATTTCTTCCCCTATTTCAAATAGAAAAAATATATTAGTACACGCAAATCCTCTGTCTGCTCTGGCCACGTATGGCTCCAGTAGTACAGAGAGGGTCATGCTCCTGCAGTGGACACTAAAAAGACCTGATGAGGATAATGATGATGATTATACTCACTTATAAATATGACTTATTTCGATATGCTTCATTGATAACTTCCTAGTTTTTTTTATTCATTTTTCGCGTGTGTAAATGGCGAATACTGGTGGCAGCAAGCTGCCTGAAGGCACCTTTTTTATTGTTGATTTGAGTGCGTTTCATCCCTTTCTTGCTTAATGGGAAACAACGATGAGGTATCATACAAATTCTGACATAGTTTATCGACTGCCATCAATGATGACAGCTGAGACTAATGGCTTATAGTATTTCCTGAAGCACGAAGGAGCTCGAGATATTAGCATGCCACTTTCGGTCACCCATCACAGTGGGGACTGCGCCCGGGTTTGCTTAACATCCGTAAGCGCTAAAAATGCTCACACGAACTGGGCCATCGAGCTTTCAGCTCGGTATGACGAGGATCAGTTCTGTGAAAAATATTGCACAGTTTAAAGTATTACAGTGCGTCCAACTAGTATTTATCGGTATTTTTCCCCTTCTTCGATTTATACAACAACTGGGAGTCAGATGTACAGACATACATTTTAAATTGAAAAAACAAAACAATGTTTAAATAGTGAAAAACCAACAGCGCACTTATACGTAAAATTTTAGCAGTCTATTTAACAAATATAATGTGTAAAGTATGTAAAGTTGAAAATTTCGATTATAATTTCATAAAATTGTACTAGTACTTAAGTAATTCTACGCAATACACGGTGAAACTTTGATCGTTCAAAACGATCAAAATTTATATTGTGTATATTTTTCTGTGCAGTATATTGTTTTTCATATATTTTATTTATGTCATTCATTCATGAAATAACTATGCTCCACTTAGACCTTCTCTTAAAGAAGAAGTAAAAGCTAGCGAAGCAAGATTCAGTCGGCGTAAAAGTTTATTTGTATTTTCAATTGTAAAAATTGTAGTAAAATATGAATGGTTATGCTGTAATAACTGACTTGTTTTGATATTTCAGAAAGGTGAACATTTGAAAAAGAATGTAAAATGGTTAAAGATTGTTTTTTATTTTTTAAATTATGTTTCTGTCAGATAAAATTAATCAGATTAACGAAAAATAATATTAAAAGTTTATCACAAATTTTAGTGTCAGAATCAGAATCCCTAATAGAATATAGACTCGCAAGAAATCAAATAATGGGTTGCACTCCGGGAGTGCCGGCAGAAGTGAAAACTCGCCTTTGCGGCGGTCTCAGATCACGTGTCTTTCTTACGAATTTTCGAACAGGTCAGGTGCCCTAACGGAAGAATAAACTTCCCATCCCAGAAAGTGCACAACTTTGGTAAATAAATATTCACTTTAAAAGTTTTCACTTCAAACAGTAAAAAATTAAAAAAAAATGGTCCAAAGCATAACAGATACGACTGCAACCGGAACATTCGCAAATGATAGAGACAGTTATAATAGAAATTACGTGGTTATTACTGAGACCCAAGGTAGCTCATGAAATTCCCGGCACAAACAGACTAGATAACTAACTCCTAACAGCGAGAAAATAATATATTTAAGACATTCTCTAACACATTTCATGGGTTCCGAGAAGTACGTAGTCGGCGTAGTTGGTAGTTGGGAACTTAAACGTAAACAGAAGCGGGACGGGCTCTACCTCTGAGTAGCTAATATGTTACTCAGTAGAACAAAGTGCCTCGTTTGCACCAAGACCAATAGTCGGACAGTGCATTAGTTAAATGGATACGCCTAGCTCTAGTTCCGACTAAGTTACCCGCAATTCAACCAGTAACTTAGATTACCACTGTTTGGAATCGAATTGCAAACACCATCTATTGTTTGAGTGAAACGGCGATATATCCTTCCCTCATTACCTAGGCAGGTAAATTCGAAAATTTAAAAATAGAATTTTTACTCTTCTGGACAAAGAAGGCTGTGTATTTTTTTATGTAACTGCGTTGTAAATGCTGGAATAAATTTGGATTTATGATACCGCATAGAATAAGATAGAACCAGAGAGACGCATTTTTTTTTTAAATCTATGGATAGAACCCTTGTTTGTCCTGAGTGAAACTGGCTATTATTTTTTTGGCGCGCAAGCCGTGGTTTTTTTTTTATTATAAATAAACTGTTTAACACTTTTGTTAAATTAAGGTATATCGAAAAAAAACCACGCGGGCAGGATTCGAACCAGTGACTTCATCTTTGTACTCATCATCATCATTTCGTGTGTGTGACACGTTGAACAATGAGATAATATGTTGAAAAATATACACGCGGGCAGCACTTGAACAGTGACTTGGTATTTGTACGATCAAGATTTACCAATAAGATACCGCGCTTAGATTCTACACGTCACGTTATACCAAAATAGCATTTTGAATGCAAAAGAACCCTTTAAAAAATATTGTTTTACACTTTCGTGGACACTCAATTAAACAACAATAGTTTTTACGTCTGTCGTCGTACATATCCATGAACTTTTTTGTATAGTTACACGAGTACCACTCACTCACATATTTAAGAGCTAGGCTCTTGTCGGTGTCATTGTGTGGAAAGAATACACACAATGGCTATTTTTGGAGAAGTTTGCCATTGCCTTCTCCATTTCATACACTAGTAAACAACCCACTAGTGTGCAGGTTACCCCACGATGTTTTCCTTCACCGGAAGCAGGTAGTGGTTCATGAAATTGACCGTACTTGAGTCAAATTGGTCTACAAACTCAGGGGTACAAGTCAGGCCGAGCCGGAGTTTGAACCTGGAACCTTTCGCTTATAGGTCGCTTTCTTAGACCACTGAGCCATCCCCACTTCAGCAAAATTATTCATCAGTAGTAAAATAGCTTTTTTTCTGATATGTTAACCTACAAGAAGTACTCTCAAACATTATAATATATAGAATAAATTATTGTTGTGGCAGTAGTGAGCTTGCATCGCAGATTCATACCACGGGTACTATTCTCAGAGCAATCAGCAACACATACGTGTGTCTGCGCGTCCCGAGTGTCCCATACCAGAGTCGTTTTGAATATTGCATTTAGCGTCGCCCCCTCCCCCACCCTCCAGGCGACACTTGCAGTTTTTACTCAAAGAAAAATATTCAACGCTATTGTGGTCTGTGACCTTTTCGCAAGGACAAAAGGTTTATACCCTCTGCCACTTTGAGATAAAATCTACACATTCGCTGATCATATTCATGTTCTGAACGCAACTTTTTGATAGAATGGACATTTTTGGAGATACTCTCCTAAATCTGATTTCGTTGTATGCTTGTTGATTGCAAAGTATTTTTTTGGTTTCATTTTGCGATAGCGAATTCATCATGTTAAATTGAATATTTTGCCCTCGCATTTAAAAGATAACATTAAAACCACTTTTGTGAAGTGAATACGTAATTAAGTCTAAGCTATCGTAACTTTATAAATCAAACATTTTGTTTTAGGGTGTGTAAGTGGCCAATGCTGGTATCAGAATTTTCAAGCTGACTAGAAGTCCCTGATACCTATAGTATCAATGATGACAGCAGGGATAATTTATGACGTGTGTTGTTGACATGTGTTAAAAATTAAAGCTAAGCTATGTTTTAAAGTGTACAATAATTAACGAAAAAAAAATTTTTTTTTTGCAAATATTATTTTTATGTGACAAGCTTTAATTATAAACGAATCTACACTGTAAAGTGTTTTCTACGACAAATCAAAAGTTTAAGAGTTCCTATGGTCACTTGCCTCCATTATCAAACCAGCGCAACGATTCTATAATATTTTATTGTCATCCAATTTACACATACATGCAAAATTCACTCGGTAAACGACAAGATTTGATTACAGACAAACATCGGGGGACATTTAAACTAAATAAAATCCTGTAAAAACGTTTAAAATAGTAATGAACTATCTTTATTTCTAGTGATAATAAGAAATCATCTATGAATTTAATCAAAACTTTTAACATATGTAGTTAAAATATTCTTGAAAAATAAAAAAATCCACTTTGCATAATCATTCAGTATTGGTATTAAATTTATCTACCTATTGAAACTTAAATATTACTTTTTTTTTACATTTTACATTATAGGTTTATCAAAATAAGGGAATTTATGTTAGTTTATCTCACGAACTTTGGCCCATAATAGAAACCTAAAATCTAAAATAATATAGCTTTGCACAGTACTATGTGTACAGTACTAGTACTACACCTTTATATCATTTCTAATAAAATTACTTTTAAGCTATTGATATTTAAAAAGCATCATTTTATCTGCTTTACCGATGCGTTTTGTCGCCATAATTTCCGTAAAATATTTATCGTACACTGAATAGTCCATAAAAAGCACGAAATAAATTGAATCCGCTATACAAATAAAGGTATAACATCAAAATTGAAGATTAACTCAATAAGTTTAACACAATAAAAAACTTTTGATTCTACCTTAAACTCGAAAGTCATAGCCAAGCAACTTTACTACAGCTTTACTTTAGCTGGTCAGTACGCTACTGGGGGATGAGAGGGGTTTATAATATAGGAATTCATGAAATGGCGGCGCGGTTGTATGTACTCGTATGTTGCATTGAAAAAAAGACAAGAAAACGAAGCACTGGGCTACGCATCAAGGGTTAATAATGTAATAATAATACTCCAGCATCAGTCGTGCGTGGGTGTCCACGAAAGATTTTTGATTTATTTATTTTGGTGTGTTTTTTGTTTTTCATGTATTTCAAATCATTGAATAGTTGATAAGTGAAATAATCTAAACTATACCATCGTTATAAAAAAAAAAGTCTGAATGCTACAAACTAATTAGCTGATATAATAGCAAACCAAGGTTTTCCACTCAAACCACTGAAGATTCAACAAAAAAAGAACGCTTGGATGACAGGGACGAGAAAGAATATCGATTACAGGAAATCTTAGTGAGAAAAAATATTACTGCGGATTAAGAAATTATTTTTTATCACCAACTGCTTTTAAGGGAGAGGTTGGCAGTCATCATCATCATTTCGAGTAGGTGTCACGGTCAATCGACCATGCACACCCTGGTGTCAGAGTTCTTCGAAACCGCCTTTCGGCCTCTGACGTGGTTCCTTTAACGACTACCAGATGGCAGCCGGGACCACCGGCTTAACGTACCTTCCGAAGCACGGAATCTGCTTTATTATCAGACAATCAGGTGATTTACGCCTGCAATATCCTAACCAAAGTGGAAACAACTAAACAAAGTATGCTTTCTGTGGGAATCGAACCCACGACCCCCGGGTCAACAGGCAAACGCCTTATTCACTGGACCTCGGAGGCTGTTCTAGGTCGGCACTGTCAACCGTACATATATGTTTACACAAGCCCAAGCATGCATGAAATTCTATTTTACGGCTCGTGTCCTTTCGTATATAGCGCCTTTTGAATGGCCGTGCCTTAAATCGGCGAAAATCTTAACCCGTATGCTTCCAAGAGTCTACGTCATATAATCGACAAAAAGCTAAGTCTTTATGTGTGAAAAATACCTTAATACTTATTTAAAATTACACGGTGAATTAATAAACTAACGAAAGAAAATTGAGTTTTAGTATCTAATTTGTAAAGCGTGTTGTTCTATCAAACATGATAATTCCTGTCCGCCGCGGTACTAACCGCTGCTGAACTACAAAGTCATTTCATACAAATCCATAGTATCTAACTAGTAATTGGCGGGTGATCGCAAGACATTTGCCGCTGTCGCCAACTTCAATGTTTACCTTCAGCAAGGTCCTTTGTTTAATAGAGATATTTCGTTTAAAATAATATACAAACTTTACATAATTTAAACGACACAAGTCAAGTGCGTGTAAATCTCCTTTACAGAGGAATAAGAAATGATTTTTTATCCTCCAACTGGTTTAAGGGCAGAGGTCGGCGCTGTCAACCATACATATTTGTTCACACAAGCCCGCGCATGCATGAAATCCTATTTTACGGCTCGTGTCCTTCCGTTTAGAAGCGCCTTTTGAATGGCCGTGACTGAACTCGGCGAATATCTTAACCCGTATGCTTCCAAGCGTCTACGTACGTCACGTAATCGACTGAGATATTTAGCTATAATAAATACAGGTATTTTATATTTGAGATTGCATAGTGAGAATCACAGCCTTTTTTTTATAATATTTTCTTTTTAAAGGAAGTAGTTATAAAACAATAAAATCTTCTTGTTTCTTTAACGAATCTGTATAGACTAAGATAAAAAATATATATAATAAACAGAAATGTTTCTTTTCCGCACCGTCCTTCTCATCTAAGTGATTTTACGGTTGCCTACAGTTGTGGTGCCTAAGCGCCCTGGGTCCGTAATTAAACGATTTAGTAAAATATGATTTTCGGCCTTCATACTTAAAAGTTTTTTAAAACATACATAAAGTCTCGAATCGCTTCTAGCCCTGACAATCACCGAAGGAAAGTTGTATTTAAAAATCCATTTTATTACCTTACAAACTCCTCTTTGCATTAAATTATAAATCCATACGTATTTAGCTGATAGTCCACATGAATTTATAGTCTCTCATAGCCGTATGGAAATGGTGGGCGGGCCCCGGAGTCGTAGATATAGCGAACACTGCCTGGGCGTCGTCGCGCGTGCACCGTGCACCACCTATTATAAATTAACCCATTAACTTACTCGCCAAGGTCTTATTTCTGGAATATTTTAAAAGCTCCGATAATTTACCATCTTGAATGTTAACGGCCTATGTAATGGTATTTTCGTTTAAAAACGTTTTCATGTTATTTTCTTCACGAGTTTCATTTTCTACTAATTTTATAAATGTAAAAGTTTATGGGACTGTTGTAGGGATAATGGTTTTTACGTAGGTTTTTACTCATCTTACGAGGAAAGTACTGGATGGATTTTGATGAAATTTTACAATTGTAAAGCTTGTATATCTGAATAGTACGTTGCGGGGAAATGAATGAATCAATATTATTTTTCTAAGTAGGTGTGAGAGTTTCACACATAGTCTTTTTAGGTATGTATGTATCTTATCTAATATGATAAAACACGACGGATTCAAGCCAATGAATTGTAACAACATTGCAATTTACTACAAATTGAAATAAAAGGACATTTTAAATTAGTTATTTTTTCATTAAATTTTTAGAAACAAAAATACATTCATAACTTGGTCGTTTGATACGTAACCATCGTAAGATAAAATACGATAGATAGGTAGATAGATACGAAACTACAATTACAGAAAATGAGAAAAATATAACGTTCACTCTACGAACACCAGATAAGTCGTTCACATGCAATAGTAATTTGTGATTTTTCTATAAAACGATTACTAGTTTTAATCATACGATTAACATGATTGAATGTTTTGTAAATGTCCTTTTTGCGACATGATATTAATTATGCATATATAAAAACTGGTCAGTCAAGTGCTATTTCGTCGGGACTGCCCTCAGAACAAGGACTAAAGGGTTTGCCGCTCTTTATGACATGAGAGTATTCATACTGGAAAGAACTTTCTAAAATAAATCGTCATCATCATCATCATCAGGTCTTTTTAGTCTCCACTGCAGGAGCATGACCCTCTCTGTACTACCTTGGCCAGAGCAGACAGAGGATTTGCCCTACACTCTCCTCGCTGGCCAGACGGGTTGGAGAGGTCTCATTGATGTTTATGAGCTTTGTTAAGATTGTATTTCCTAAGTCGCCTCTTACGACATCCATTGGAAGACTAGAAGTAGTCCTATTCTACTCTGCCGGAAACCACGCGGCTAAGATAAATCAAATAAACCCAAATAAGCGGGTATATTTTTTTTATGAATTGGGTTGACTCACCAAATTCATTACGTCAAAGCAATGGTTCGTTTTTAGACGAACAAGCATAAACAATGAGGAAAATAATAACGAATACCAGAGTGAAATTCGGGTAACATTAATTCAGTCACTAAAGATCCAGTGCTTTGCTATCTGTTTTTAACATACTTTTTTACGTGCGATTTTAATGTGATATGGAAATACAATATCGTCTTTTTGATAAGTCACCAAGAAAGACATTATGTCAATCGAGTAAAATACAGAACTTATTTTGTTCATTACCAAATGCACCAACCAAGGAAACGCTATTTAAAAAAATAAATACAGAAAATACTATCAAAATGTTTTCATTTGTAACGAAGAAACACAAGCAGAATTAACGTCATTGCAGAGAAACAACATAAAGTTTTTGCTCGTAACCAAATGCAATATGTCAAAGCACTGGTTCGGTTACGGAAAAGCAAGCATAAACAATGAGGGAAATAATAACGAACACCAGATTGAAATGCGGTTAAAACTCGCTCACTCACAAAAGGTCCCGTGGGCCGCCGTTTATTGTTCGTCGCATTTTAATGAACCCTAGCGCGGCCGCGATGAATACCGACGAAGGGCTCGTGGTGTAGCAACATGTTTATAAAACATGAATTTTACAGTCATTGATATTTGGCCGATCGCTGTGCTGGGAGGTTTTTGTTTATGTTATTCGTATTTAACAGCCCTGTTTTACGTTCAAAGGTTTTGGAGTTTATAACCATTGAATTAAAAAGTTTTGTTGGTACAGAAAATATTTTAGAAATTATACTAGGTAAACCAAAGCCCAGCTTTGTGAGAGCTAGTTAGATTTCTATCTACCAGTATTTTGTATATAGAAAAAATTAAAATTATTTTGTGTTCCCAGCAATAGCCACTTACGGAATTATTCTTTTTATCGGACGGAGTCACCCCTTTACAGGAACGTTATTGGTTATGTTACATGCTGTGTAATACCTAGAGGTAGGGCTGCCAAGTACAGGTCCAGAGCTTTCTTATTTCACTTAGTGTTCTTTTTAAGCTAATAAGTTCTGAAAATTGTCCTTACCTATAGTTATGCGCAGTCGCAGCTCTCTCAAAAAGTTATTTGTTTTATAATAACTATAAACAATAGATGAGAAAAATGATTCTATAGAAATTTTCCACAACGATATCAATGTTTCCCGTCGTAAATCACGTGATGTTCGGCTGTAAATTACTTGTGAGCATAATAATTTTGGCGCTTAGACGAATAGCGGCGGCGGACAATGAGAAATAATTAAAAGTGATAAATCTCTCGGCAGGTAACAAAAACGCGAAGAGCTTAATAAACGTCGCATGTCTGCGGCGGGGCGTGGGAACTGGCGCATGCGGCGGTGTCTTGCAGCCCTATTCAGGAGACACCTCACAATTTTGCAGCTTCGAATTTACTCAGGGCGGACCGCATCTAAAAGTTCATATCACTAGAAATAGGAACTGTTTGTTCCTATGCTTTTCAGATCACTTACGTACTGCAGAAAACAGCTTTCGAAGGCAATGCGTAACCAAACAACCTACATACCACGTGTCAACGGTGGCATGGAATTAGAGCACGCGGAGGACCATGCAGTCCCCTTCAAGAAACTCACTATTTCACCGCTTTGTACTTTGTGTCCTTGAGGTGAGCAGGCTGATCTTTGAGAGCAGGCTGAGTTCGGTTCCTTGCGTTAGCACTCTCTCTGTAATTTTGGCACTCTCGTGTTTCATTGACTAATGATAAGGCTAGCAAAGTAATAGTTGACCTTCTGCTTTGGAAGGATAGGTGCTGGCTTCTCAGATGAGTGACTAACGTAGCCAATTAACATGTTGTCTCCGTTTCAGATAGAGTTAGCCCAGGTTATAAGAAACATCGCTTTGATCATAATTTTTGTAAATCCCAAAACGACCGATAAGATTATGATTAACAATGATTTCCGTAGTAATAAACATGATATTCTATCTCCAAAGTCCATTCAACTTAAATAAACAGTGTAAATAAAATACATTTAAAAGCGTCGCACATTGATTGGCAGCAAGGGGCCCCTAGGGGCACGTTACGGAAAAACAGGATTTATCGGTTAGCCAGAGCGCCAGAACTGGGACCGCGGCATCCCTGCCGGAATGCTGTCGTGGGATTAGAACGGACACCTGGAACCATAGCCCGCCTAATTACCATTGCACCTGATTCCTATCCTTTGGTTATTATCGAATGTAAAATCATATTTATATTCTTCATGTTCTTAACCCATTATTCTTGTCAAAATGGCATTTATTATGATATTAGAACTAATAACTTATTAAATATAACTATTTTCATATAATTTACATGAGAAAAGAGAGTAAAAACGAATTCATGTTCATGTCTCGTAACAAAAAGCGTCCAGAAACGGAAACAGCACGTCAAGTGTTATATTTATGAGCTAAATTGAAGAAAATTATGTTATGACGTGCAAGTCTTCATCTTGGCAATACTATCAAGATGTAGACATGCATGTTCATGCATGTTGACTTCCCGTGCTCGCCACCGTATCCCACCCTTCGCAGGATTCGAACAAAATTCGAAGACCACAACTTTTAAATAAACAAAAATATAGCTATATTTTACTTTTTTTTTTAAATAAAGTTTGCAATACTTTGTCATAAAATCTCTTTGATGGCATCACACTCTGAGATTGGTAGCTAGTGGTCTCTGGAGGCAGGTTACGGGAAAATTCCCGATCCATCGCCAGCGAGCCCGGTCGCCAGAATAGGGCCCACGGAATCCCTGCCGGCTTGCTTTCAGAAGATTAGAACGGACACCTGAAACCATCACTCGCTTAATTAACATTTGATTACACCTGATACTCCTTTATTTTAATCCCAAGAATAAAATTAGGGGAAAATAATGTTTTAATTGTCTATGATCTTGTCTTGTAAGCAAAGTGGGCATATTGTTCTGAGGAACATATTGTCACCGAAAAATGATGACAGAGGATCTAGCACTGTCTTGCAGTACGAATAGTGAAGACAGGTGTTTTTTTTAATAAAGTCTTTTATTTTATGACACACGACGGCAAACAAGCAAGCGGGTCACATGCACATTTGATGTGGAAACGTGTAACAGTCATGGATAAATCAAATTTTAGCTTCACTTAGTGTACCTCGGAATTCGGGGCCCGCTAAAAATAATATGACTGCTATAAAATTTAAACAAACCCCACTAGATAATGTCAGACATTATGATTAGCAGCGAGCAATCTCTGGAGGCACGTTATGAGAAAAATTGGATTTAACGGCGCACATGCAAGTCTAGCTCGGGCGTCGGGATCGCAGAATCAGATTAGAACGGACACCTGAAACCATTGCTTACTAATTAAGATTTAATTACACCATATAATAAAAACAAGTATTGGGTTTAATGCAATGATAAGACAAGTTCTTTTAATATGTTATTAGATTTTTTTTATTCTTACAACAAAAGTGACTGATCTGTATACGGTTACAGCATAACAGCACCTAGCACTTTTGAGTAATGGTGAAGTTAGGTGTTATATTTTGAGATAGACTGAGAAATTATGTAGCGTCGTGAAAATATTGCCCGGCCGAACACTTGCATGTGCGCCGTTTCCCACGTGTACTGTAAGGCTAAACCCCGTCGTAGCATAGTCTTGTAGCACCGTAGACCTAAGTATGCAACGCTGTTAACCTTTTTACCCGTCTAACGTCTGAGTCAGTCCTTATGATTCTGACCAAAACTAGGGAAAAAGTACTAAAAAAAACCAGGGAAAAAGTACTATTCCCGAGGGATCGACATTGACGCGGGCGGAGCCGCGGGCGAAAGCTAGTATTCGTATATTTATGAGCTAGACTAAAGAAATCATATAGCCTCATGCAAATATTGCCAGCACGTATACATGCATGTGCGCCGTTTCCCACGCTTACCGTTAGACTGATTCATCGTAGCATAGTGTCGTAGCACCGTAGACCACACACACTTGCAAAGTAGTTAAACTTTTACCCGACTGACCTCTAGATCAGTCCTTCTGGTTCTGTTTAGAAGTAGGGTTATGTTTTTCGCGCGTATTTATGTTTTAATGAATGTTCGTATATTAGTGTGTTTATGTTTTACCGCTATCAACATATATCGAAATAACGGGGGATCACTATAGAGTTTATGAAATAGGTTCAATGAGTAACGTAAATGTTTATTTGTTACTAAGAGAGGAATAGTATGGTTTCTGTGGTGTTTTTGTATTTAAATATTGTACAGAGGAATACCTACATAGTGTGCGCGAATCTGACACGCACATGGTAGATTTTATTATTTAATTTATACCTATCCATGTCCCTTTATCCCAACGAGATTTTTCACACAAGAATGGCGAAGTTAGCTGTACATAGCATTTATGAATCAGACGGAATCTAATTATATAGAATTGTGCAAATATTGCCAAGACGTAGAACTACATGTGGCTACTTCCCACGGCCGTAGCGCAACCTCGTAGTAAAACCGAGCATGCAATGTTGTTAGCCTTTTTAGAATGCACACTTGCCAATAACTGGTATAGTCTAAACAATGTGGTAAAACGATTTTTGCGTTAAGTATTTCTTGAGTAATGAAAAGTGCCCTTTTGCTGTGTTATATTATTTTCTCTTTGCCTTCACCTCGTTAACTAAGATATATAATATTTTATATAAGTATATCTTATATTAATAATAAGAATATTTTATCTTCAACGTAAATAAATTTCTTAACAACTAAAAATTAACAATTCTTTTTAATTTGTATTTATATATATATATATATCTCAGACAACATTTACGCAAAATTTTATGTTTATCAGTTCAGGCATTCAAAAGTAAAAGCGAAACAAATAAATAAAGAAACAAACTCACTTCCATATTTTAGTAAGGATTCGAATTTTATACTTGTACTTGCAAAAAGTATTTCTTCAACTTAAACCTTAAAACCTTAGTAGAAGATAACTAATTTTTTTTCTAACTACAAAGGTTGTTCGTATTCTTCCAACAATGGCAAAACGTTATATTTATGACTCAGACTAGGCAAAATTATGTAGCGTCAGACTAATATTACTACGACCTTCAAGTCGGCCAATTCTCACGCTCATAGTAGCACCAAATCTTGCGTCGGGTAACTAATGTTATAGAAGGCACACTTACCTTAAATTCGTATTCTTGGCACAATTAAATCAAATTACTTCTTGAGCGTACTATATTTTTATTTTCCAAGCGAAGCGACTCTGTCACAGTTTGGGCAATAATTATCGACATTTTGTAAGCAGATTCAATAATTACATTTTAGATTTTTTTTGTCGATTCAATTTTAGGAATGTTTTCAAAATAGCAGAATTGTCACAAAGGACCTGTGCTATTATGGCGCTCAGGACCATTGTAAGTAGTTTAATGAAACTCGCAAAATGAATTACTCACAGAGACACTAGTCTAGTTGACAAAAACTTTTTTCTAGTACGGAAAATTCATGCGACAATTTTTCAACAGCTAATGCCTACATGATGTTAGTGACATATGTAATTGCATTTATTTCGAGTTTATTCCCAACTAGCTTTCGCTCGCAGTTTCGCTCGCGTCAACGTCGTTCCCTCGGGAACAGTTGTTATCCCGAGATGAAAGATAGCCTATGCCCTTCTCCGTACTCTTAAGAACCTATATTCAAAATTTCATGATGATCGGTTCAGTAGTTACAGCGTGAAAGCGTAAACAAACTCACTTTCGCATTTATGATATTGGTAAGGATAAGGATAGTAAGGATACGAAAATGTTATTAGTAGGGGGCTCGTATTATTTTCTGGCAACAATAACTTTACATTTACTACTCAAACTTGCTGAAATTGTTCGGTTCGAACCTCACATTCTTGTAATTTGTTAATTCAGCTATTCTGCGCGCCGCGTGCGCTTTTACATTTTAAAGCAAAATTCTGTTCACGTTTCACCGCCGTCGTGTACTCATGTATCATCCCTAAAATTGTATCATTTTCGCGTAGTTTCCAGTCGCAATAAACTCAATTATTATCAATACCATCTTTCAATTATCTCAACTAAAGGCGGCCCAGACATCTTTATGGTCCTTCAATAGCCTCCAAACAGGCCCAGGATCAGTTGCGCGTGGACTTACTAAACAAGGACAGTTTTCGTGTGAGTGATTCTGTGTAAACCAGCAAAAAATTGGATACAGTGCTACTTTATTAAAGAAGATCGGACTCTTGGCAAACAGCTAAGGGTCATCAGCATCAACGAATCAGCAGCATCAGCAATCAGGTTGCAGGTTCAACAGCAGATCAAGTAAGATCTATCCTTTTCACTAGTATACCTAACAATTACTAGCTATCAAGATGGAAGATCTCCTTGCAACTCAAAATCAGCTTATTGGAGCCATCAATCAACTCTACGTCAATTTCAAAAAAGACGGAGCAGAACGTAAAACTGCTTCTAATATCAAGAAGCGGCTGGATACGCTCGAGTCGTATTGGAGTGAATTCCAGAGCAATCATAATAAATTATGTGAGTTCCAAGATCAGTCTCATGTATATTTTAGGGAAAATCACTTCGATAAAACTTATCAATTTTACACTGACATTTTAGCAGCTTTGCATACGTACATTCCAGTAGGTCCGAAAAAAGAGGACAAACCGGTACTTAGGCCGGCGACTCCTTTATCAATTCCCAAAATTTTAGACAGCCCTTCGGGTCTTATGTCGCCCGCTGCCGACGCTCCAACCGGGACCTCACCCGGGACGTCCCAATCACTCGAACCTCCCTTTTTATCATTGCCAATTACCTCGGCGTCTTCTAAATTTATTGCTAGCGGAAATATGAGTAGGTTAGATGAGATGTTGCGTAAGCAGAAGAGTAATTTTAGGGCCTTTTCCCGTACCATATCAAATATCGATCTCGATTCTTTAACGGCTAAATGGGAACTAGAAGATCTACTTAAGACGGTCAATTCGCGTTGGTCTGCCATCGATGACCTCCATTGGGAAATCGACAGCGAGATGAATGAAGAAAATATTGAATACGAGCAGGCCTACAGCAAGTATGAGCAAAAATACAACGAGATCAAGAAAGAAGTCAACAACAAGATGTGGTCAGCGTGTCACCGCGAACAATCAGTGCCTAAAACTGACCTTCCTACCTTCAGTGGATCATACCACCAATGGACTTCGTTTAAAGACCTTTTTTGCGAAGCCATACATAATAATCGGTCCTTATCAAATGCCCAAAAATTACAGTTTCTAAAAGGGAAGCTTCGAGGGGAGGCGGAAAAAATCGTACAGCATTTACATATCACTTCGGATAATTATCAGGTCTGCTGGGACATTCTTAACCATAGATACAATAATCAAAAACTAATTTTCGGCGCTCATATTAATATTATTCTAAATTTACCATCGGCTCAGCAGCAGTCATCAGCTCATATCAAGAAAATACATGACAATACCAATGAGAGTTTGAACGCAATCAAAAACCTCGGTATTGACATCAGCACGTGGGATCCTTTACTTGTACATCTCATCTCTCAAAAATTAGATCCTGAAACGCATAAAGAATACATTGAGTCCCTGAAAAATCCTAGAGATTTGCCCACTTTAAATGATTTTACCGATTTTCTTGAGAATAAATTTACATCATTAGAAGTCTCAAGACGTAAGCAAGAACCCTCGGTGCAAAAAACAAATCAGCCTGAAAATTCTTCAACGTTTAAAAAACATCAAAAATCACATCATTATTTAAAGTCATTTAACAATCAAAGTAATGTACAAATAGCGGACAAAAAGGCACAAACAGGATGCCCACTATGCAAAAAACGCCACGGAATATTTCATTGCGACACCTTTCTCGGATTACAACCTACGGAAAGGCGCAATATGGTTGCGAAACACAAATTATGTATAAATTGCCTGTACGATCACCACGGCACTGCGTGTATTTCTGAAAAAAGATGTCGCGAATGTAATGAACAACATAACACCCTTATTCATGACGCCTTTGCAAAGCAATCTAGCACGTCGACGGAGTCTCGAAAAAGTGTAAACCACGTGACCCAAGACAATGTCAGTGAGACCCTCCTAGCAACAGCTCTCGTGAAGGTGCAAGCAGCAGATGGCTCCTACATCAACCTTCGAGGACTCATAGATGGTGGTTCTCAAATTTCACTCATTTCCGAAAGGGCTGCGCAGACCTTAGGGCTCCCTCGCCAGAATTGCAAAGGCACTATATTTGGCATCGGGTCTAATGCGCATACTAGTAAAGGTTTTTTGACGCTTAGGTGTCAGTCAACCTTCAATGACTATTCCTTTAGTACAGACGTACTCATCATGAACAATCTCATTAATAATTTGCCAAATTATTCTTTTCCAAAACCATCATGGCAATTATTGGAGGGTATACAGTTAGCCGATCCTGATTTCAACATCAGTCGTCCGATCGACTTATTGTTAGGTGCCGATGTATATGCTCGTATCATCATGAATGGGATCCTGAGGGAGAACGACTCGACTCCGATAGCTCAACAAACACGACTTGGCTGGATTCTCTGTGGCAACTTCACGTCATTTCAATGTAACGTCGTCATAAACAATGTCGACGAGTTAAAACAATTTTGGACGATTGAAGACATTCAATCGGACTCTGAATTATCGCAGGAAGATTATAAGTGCATACAACACTATAAATCAACCACCATCCGAAATGAAGACGGCCGATACATCGTAAAATTACCTTTACATGAAGATGCCACAAGAAAATTAGGAGACTCAAAAACAAAAGCCGTCGCGCAATTCTTAAACCTCGAAAGAAAATTTCAGAAAAATCCAAAATTAGAGTCGGATTACAAATCATTTATTTTAGATTATATTGAATCGGGTCACATGCGTATTACTGATAACAATCAGTCACTTAGCAACTATTTGCCACATCATTCTGTGCATCGGATTGAATCAACTACGACGCCACTACGTGTAGTCTTCAACGCTTCATCGAAAACATCGACTGGGCATAGCTTGAATGACGTCATGTATTGTGGCCCAAATTTGCAACAAGACCTGTTACTGTTGATCTTAAAATGGCGCAATTATCAATTTGCATTTTCTGCCGACATCAAACAGATGTATCGACAGATTCTTCTTGATGCCAAGGATCAACTCTATCAAAAAATTATCTGGAGAAACACTCCAAAGGACATGTTACAGGAATATCAGCTAACCACTGTAACATATGGCACCAAATCAGCGCCTTTCCTAGCCATGATGACCCTCAAACAATTAGCTATTGATGAGGGCCACCACTTTAGTAAAAGTTCAGCAGCTACAGTTCTTCAGGAACAATTTTTTGTAGACGATGTCTTGAGCGGAGAACACAGCTTGACCTCGGCAAAGCAGCTTCAGGCCGATCTCATAGCCCTTCTGAAACGAGGTGGGTTCGACTTAAGGAAATGGTCGTCCAATAAACAAGAACTACTAGAAGGTATGATCACTACGCAAAAAACCCAAGAGTCTTACGATTTTAAACACCAAGAATCAACAAAAACTTTAGGCCTGCGATGGTGCCCAAAGAGTGATACATTTGAATTTAAATTAAACATTGATACTTCTCAGAGTCAAAGGACATCAAAGAGAAAATTGTTATCCGATATCTCAAAGATATTCGATCCCCTTGGTTGGCTCTCTCCGGTTACAACGAGGCTAAAAATGTTATTCCAAAAGGTGTGGGTCTACGAAAATCTATCATGGGATGACAACCTACCTGAGACTATCAACGAAGAATGGAATAAAATAAAATCAGATTTAGAAAATATCAATTTTATCACGGTGCCAAGATGGCTTCAAACTCGTGAGAACGGGCACTTAGAGCTACACGGCTTCTGTGACGCTTCAATTAAGGCGTATGCATGCGTCATATATTGTAAGGTTCGTAAGCAAAATAAAAAACATTCACTCGTAATAATCGCCGCAAAATCACGTCTCGTATCATCTTCCAACAAAGATAAGACGTCATTACCTAGGCTCGAGTTACTCGCGGCCGAGCTTCTATCAAGGTTAATGACTAAGGTCAAAACTTGTTTGAAGGACTATCATATCACCTGTTACTGTTGGTCAGACTCGACTGCGGTACTAGGATGGCTACAAGGCGATCCATCTCGGTGGCGTTCATTCGTAGCCAATCGAGTTAGCAAAATAACGTCAGTAATTCCGGCAAAAAGTTGGCGTTACGTCAAATCGGGCAATAACCCAGCTGATTGTGCAAGTCGGGGTATTTCCGCCGAAATCCTCAAACAACATCCAATTTGGTGGAGTGGTCCTACCTGGCTGTCTTCGTTCTGTGATCAAGGCGAATCACAAATATTCAACACAAACGAGGAGCTGAAAACATCAAAACAATCAAACGCAGCCACTACGTCGGCGCGTGACGTAGAGACATGCGATGACATCATCGGCGAGCTTATCACGACCCATAGCAACTGGACGCGAGTAACCCGAGTCCTCGCTTGGATATTACGTGTCGGGAATCGTAACAGTCGTTCCATTCCCTACCTTACAATCAACGAACTAAGAAAATCAAAATTGATGATCATTAAGTACACTCAACAACTCGAATTTTGGAAGGAAATTAATGACCTGAAAAATAAGCAAACTATTAGTATGAAAAGTAAGTTATTACCTCTCAACCCTATCTTAGACAAGGATGGTTTACTTAGAGTGGGAGGCAGATTGAAAAACGCCAACATACATCCAGACATGATTCACCCATTTATACTTCCCCATGACAGTCAAACTACTAACTTATTGATAGATCATGCACACATCCTTACCTTTCATGGAGGAGCAAAATTGACACAGGCTTGCCTTCGTCAACAATTCTGGATCGTAGGCGGGAACAGAGCTGTAAAGAAGCGTTTACTTACCTGTATCAAATGTAGAAAACACAATCCCATTAAGCAATCTCAACTTATGGCTGCCTTACCTGAAGCAAGGGTAAACCTCATTCGTCCTTTTCTAAAATGTGGAGTCGATTATACCGGTTATGTAGAGGTCAAGGCTAGCAAAGGTCGTGGAATTAGATCATCGAAGGGATACATCGCCGTGTTCGTCTGTATGGCGACGAAGGCCGTCCACCTCGAGTTAGTGTCAGACCTAACTTCTACAGCATTTTTGGCGGCCCTTCGTCGTATGTCAGCAAGGCGTGGAACACCTCGTCATATTTTCAGCGACAACGGGACTAACTTCGTTGGATCAAATAACACGTTACAGAAGGAATTTCTCGACCTCACTACCATCATCGACGAAGAATTCTTATCAGAGATAAGCAACATGCAAATCGAGTGGCACTTCAATGCACCAACATGGGCTAGTGCCGGAGGGCTATTTGAGGCAGCCGTGAAAAGCCTCAAATATCATATGAAGCGAGTAATTGGGGAACAAAAACTCACTTTCGAGGAGTTTTCTACCATCTTAGCACAACTGGAAGCGTGTTTAAATACCAGACCCCTCTGTGCAATCACTGAAGACCCTGATGACCTCGATTACCTGACTCCATCGCATTTTTTAGCAAGCGGCCCAGTTTTAAACATCATTGAAACTGAGACAGACGAACGTACCAGATGGTGTTTGACACAAAAATTATTTACTGACATATTGAAACGTTGGAAGGGCGATTATTTAACACAATTGTCAACAAGGACGAAGTGGCTGAGAAAACAGAACAATATGGCAGTAAACGACATCGTGCTTATTCATGACGCTAACTTGCCTGCCGGGAAGTGGGCGATGGGCAGGGTCATCGACCTCCATCCCGGAGCTGACGGACTCGTAAGAGTGGTGACTCTAAAAACAAAGTCTGGAGTAGTGAAAAGACCCATAACAAAAATATCACCATTATTACGCGACAAGGAAAACTATCCTACTCAGCAGAAAGTTGAGAAATCATCTCACGTCATCACTTCTGAACCACAAATCCAAAAATCACCTCCTAAACGGAACTTTAGTTTATATACCGTATGTTTTATGTTATTAAGTATGCTAGTATCAACAGCAAGAGCTTCATTCAATATCACATCACTTAAAAATAATCAATCTATGTATTTCGATAAAATTTCCAACATGTACTTAGTACGCGACGATTGGAAGCTCATAGTGTATTACAACATGGATCCATATTGGTTAAGTACCGATCTCTTTGGCAAATATATAAATCATCTCGACAGCTTATGTAATGCATCTTCAGAAAAGAATTTATGTGACGTAGTTCTCCTTCAATTACGTAACAGCTACGTAGAGCTTCAGTATTACAATGACATGTTGCTCAATCAGCATTTTGGCGCCGCACCGACTCGCTCTCGTCGCGGCCTTATCAATGGCATAGGTCATCTCGCTAACAGCCTTTTTGGAATTTTGGATGAAAATTTTGCGGAGCAATACCGCAAGGACATCGAGTTAATCCAGGAGAACCAAAAACACGTCATGTCACTATGGAAAAATCAAACTTCTGTGGTTGAAGCCGAGTACAATCTATTGAAAAGGGTGGAGAGCAGCATGGAGAAACAATACAAGATCTTTAATCAACATGTCAACAACTTAGAATCAGCAGTGACAACTCTGAAAACACATATGGAGTTTACTATGTCTGCCATCTTAGCGAACGGATTAATAGCTCATTTGAAAAACATTCAAGACTGTTTCCTGGACACGATTGCGGACATATATCATGGCAAATTTGACATTCATCTTATCACTCCGGATCAGTTGAGAGAAGAACTTAGTATCATCTCCGGACAGTTATCAAAGGACATAGCTCTTCCTATTAATAATATTCACACAGATTTATCAAAAATATATCAGCTACTGAAGGTCAAGGCTCGAGTCACCAAGGACTACTTGATCTTTGAAATCAAGATCCCTCTAGTCAATAGAGAAGGTTACGAAATCTTCAAAATGCTGCCCATACCTCATCAAAACGCGAAGAACAAAATTGAAATAATTCCTATCTCTACCCATTTAGCCATCGATATTCAAAAAGATACCTACTTACCGATGACGGTCAACGACCTACATAATTGCGTACATTTTGAAGAACACAGGTATCTTTGTGAGTTGACTAGCCCTATATACCAAATGACGTCCGAAAACGACTTATGCATAAAAGATAAAGAAACCAAACAATGTAAATATCATAAGGTAGAATGCATTAGCGTATGGCAACAGCTGACCGCTATGAATACCTACCTATATTTCTGCTGTAATCAATGTACTTTCCGTTTCATATGCGGATATCAAGTTACTAATCAACAGGTGAGCGCGGCAGGTATCATTCTTCTCGGTAATAATTGCCTTATCAAAAGTGAGTCATTCACTGTATATTCTCATAAACAACAGTTTAACGAGATACATTCTCAATCCAATTTTATCAAGTTAGAGATACCCCCTATCAATAACATCCTCAACTTCTCAATTCCTCTAAATGTCAGTCAACCCGATTTTGGAACTCATCAGATGGAATTAAGGCAGATAGGTGACCAAATTCAAGAAATCAAAAAGGAACAACCTCTAGTTGACAGCATTTCCTACCACGACGTACATCATTACGTAGTCATCTACCTATTGTTGGGGGCTGCAGTTATTACGGGAGCAGTATTGGCCTGGCGGGCGCGCCTAAGGCGGCGCCGCCCCCGGGCAGCCTCGACGATGGAGCCCAGCGCCGACACGGCCAGCAGCGGACATCTCGCTAATATCAGTGTTAGTGTTCCGTGCGGGAGTGAAAAAGCAGAGCATTCGAAAATGTGTGTTAGTGAGAATAATATTCCCCGTGTGATAAATAAGGCGACCTCCCCTATTCTTACAAAATTTGACTTTAGTGAAATCAAAGACAACTAATATAATCTAGGGACATTACTGAATAGAAATCATTTATCATCTAACAATTAAGCAAATTGTTTTTCACCTTGTACTAGCATAAGCTCATCCTTCCACCCTCATCTCTCTCGCCCCGCAGCATGTTCGGTTCGAACCTCACATTCTTGTAATTTGTTAATTCAGCTATTCTGCACGCCGCGTGCGCTTTTACATTTTAAAGCAAAATTCAGTTCACGTTTCACCGCCGTCGTGTACTCATGTATCATCCCTAAAATTGTATCATTTTCGCGTAGTTTCCAGTCGCAATAAACTCAATTATTATCAATACCATCTTTCAATTATCTCAACTAAAGGCGGCCCAGACAGAAATCATGCAGCGTCGAGTTACATTTCCCACGACATAAATAAAAAAAAGATTGTTCTAGAATATTAGAAGGATTTTTATGACTCAGACTGATCAAATAATACATTATCGTGTTAATACTGCAGAGACGATGGTAGAGATCACGTCTTCATGTGGCTGTTTCACACGCTCGTCGCTCTGAATCTCGACATAGTGAAGCCTGGTAGCGTCGCAGAGCTGAACATGTAACTTTGTTAGATTAGCACACACGCTTACTTGTACTCAAGTCATTTGTAAACAAAATGGTCATGAACAAAAGTGATTTAAGTTTGTGCGCAGTATTTTTTCAGCTATGCTAATTTAATATTATTTACGCAAAGATCATGTTGTATGCTCTCAACAATGACCTATTTAGAACCAACAATATGATAAGAAGAAAAAGTAGGTTAGTCCATACAACTATAAATTTATTATTAATTTATTTTCATAAAGCTTCAGTACAAACAGGTTGCCCGTAGCGTATTATTTTTATAACTCAGACTGGAAAATTTGTACAATATCCGCATAATATTGCCAAGACGTACAGAAGTGCATATGGCCGATTTCCATACTCGGAGAAGAATCGTAGCGTGGAGAAGTAACATGCAATATTGTTAGCCTTTGTAGAATGAACACTTGCCTCAAGCTTGTACTTTGTAACAAGTACATCTAATCATTTTCATTGTTTCTTGAGCGCACATACTTTTTTATCTTTTATTTATGACTAGTTTTCCCCCGCGGCTCCGCCCGCGTCAATGTCGATCCCTCGGGAATAGTACTTTTTCCCGGGATAAAAGGTAGCCTATATCCTTCTCCGCACTCCAGAGAACTTGTATGCACGATAATTTTACGTGATAACGGTGGAAGAGAGATAGATGCTTCACAAGCCAAACGCTTAGGCCGATTGTGCCTCTCTATTGCTTGTTTCGTCCTCTCGCTTGCACCCGGAACGTGTAATTTTTTCGTGCGTACAACAGGCTTCATCGATTTAGATAAAGTTATAACGTCAAAAACTTTTAAAGTTCGGCGAACACGGCAAGTGTCGCGCATTTTATATGAACTAACAGCGTAACTAATGGCGTCTTGTTATTTCATACTCAACTATCTTTAGGCTTGAGATTTTCAAGAATAAATAAACATTAATTCTTGATGTTCAAGTCATTCGCAATTTAAATTAGATAAAAATTGATATACTTATAGTAAAGTAAAGAGTAAGTGGAGTTCTTGGCGGGAACTTCTACGGACTGCACGGTTTTTGTTTTGAATTATTTTGCAAATTGTTTCTAGTGGAGTTTATAATGTTAATTCGGTGTAATAAATGTCCATGTTTATGAAAAATGTGTGGAATAACTAAAATAAAGTGTCATGGTGTGGCTGTAGTGAGATTTACTTAGCGGGCTGGTGTTTGCTCGCCTTACTGCATCGTATATGATCAAGCCAGTGGATTCGTGGGAATTGTCTGCATTAAATCAACGAAATTAATTACACCATCATTTCGTTGATAACACGTAGAAAAATATGTAGGGATAGGAAGCCAAATGCCGTAAAACAAATATAAATCTTTCTATACATGCAGCCTATGGGTTAGCTATACGACACGAGCTGTCGGCAACGTAAGAGTTCAGTACAATAATGCTTTCAGGATGCTGTTGGGACTGCCTCGGTTCTGTAGCGCATCAGGGATGTTCGCGGATGCAAGAGTCAGTGATTTCTTTGCAATTATACGCAAACGGACTGCTTCCCTGATGCGCAGGGTCCAAGATAGTCCTAATAGTATCATGGGCATTATTGCTAAGAAGTTTGAAGGACCAGTGTGGAAGCATTGGATTTCAACTCATGGGTCCTCACATATTCACATAGATAAGTAAATTATATAATTAATTATATAAGTTATCTTTGACGAACATATATGTGAATTATAATGATTAAATGAGAGAATGACTGACATACCTGTAACAAGTACTCGTAATATGGACTATAAAAAAAAAGAGTCTGAAATAAAGATTTTTTATTATTTAAAACAACTACAAAAATAAAACAATAAAAAAAAGTAAAGAGTAAGTTTGAGTTGAGGTAATATAACGACATCGTAGAATTGCATGGCCGCTTCCCACGCTCGTGGTAGCGCTGAATCCAGTCGTAGCGTAGTCCCATCGCTTTGTAGAGCTGAGCATGCAACTTTGTTAGCCTTTGTAGAATGCACACTTGCAGCACGTATTCTAATCAAATTATTTTTATTGCATGTTTGAAAGAATTAACTTTTACATAGGTCTCTGAATGTAAAATTCACAAAACGTAACTAGCATTTTGTAAGTTATATAACATTGATATTATTACATTTCTATGAAAAAAGCATATCACACCCTGTCATACTCGTATGCATAGGAGGTCTTACAAGCGCTTACGGGGCGCCCGCAACCGGGAGACCGTAAGTAGCAAAGAATATCTCGAGCTCCTCCATGCTTCAGAAGCACGTTCGAAAAGCCGTTCTTCCCGGCTATCATCATTGTTGGCAGTCGTCAAGCTATGTCAGATGCATTTAGGCAGCTTGAAAAATGTGATACCAGTTTTGGGTTGTTACACACACGAAAAATAAACAACAGCATAACTAGCAGATTTTAAGAAACAACACACACAACTTACTTTATGAAAATACATAGTTAAAATATTCGCAAAAAGTACGAATTCCTTTCCTTGGATCGTGAATTTATTGTTTCGTGCATATGCCAGAAAATGTACAAAGCGCAATGTTAGAACACTTAGAAGTTATTTCTAAAAGCAACTCGAACATATATTGAACAAATGTAGCGCAATAGACTGTCAGACAAACGTAGTTCATAATATAAGTTATTTCTATTTAGAAGTTTTCTCGGAAGAAGTGGAGTTATCCCTGGGGAATTGAGAAAGCGCGGAAAATCTAGTTGAGCGTTAACAGAATCATGTTTATTTCTTTTCGTTACCTCTTCCTCTTTAAACGGCCAAAGGGAATACAAAATATAAATCTAACACAACCTGTGCATTTGCAAAAATTTTGATGCATCTTTATGCAAATAAATTTAAAGTAAAAATATTATTTGAGTATTTTTTTCAGCCAGCCCTTTAATTTGATATCCATATTGCATCAAAAATAGCTAGCCCGCCATCTTAGGTGCTCTGCCATGTTGGACTAAAAATGAAGTCACGCAGCTAGCCATGCATTGCTATCCAAACTAAATGAGTGTACAAAATGTCAGCTCAATCGGTGGAAGATATCAGCTTCAAAATTGAGTTGCAAGATTCCACTCGAACAAACTACGAGTAGTTACTTAAATACATTGTAAGTTAAATAAAAGCTTGTAAAATGGAACCGCGAACTGCAATTATTTAATTTTATTATTTTGTAACTTTGCATTAAGTAGTGGATGGGTTGTAGCTCTATTAGAATTGTCTCTATTTTTAATATCTATAGCAAGCCTGACTTATAAATCTATTTTTATATACAACCAAATATAAAAATAAGATGTAAATAGAGAGCATGCAATGAATTATAGACTACCTGATATACCTGAGACGCTGGTAGCCAAAAACAGTATGGCATTACTTGAATACTGAATAATAGGTACAGCTTCAGATAGTAAGTACCTTATGAGAATACCTATGAGTATGCCAAACTTCACGGTTTGTACTCCTATGTATCTTGCATGTAGAACTTGATCGGTTACAAGCTCGACATAGTTGCGAGAGTTATTATATTCCTCGTGCCCTTCATGTCCCACTACCTGCACAAAAGCTGACCTTTGTAGAGCCTCAGAGAGAGCTATCAGGGTGGCGTCCTATTGGAAGGACAAAATATAGTTTTGAGCCAGCGACACGAAAAGAAGAAGAAAACCACGTAAGTTATATTCAAATACAATAAATAATATAGCCAATGTCTGTTAGTAGCAAGTAATTAACAAATTTTCAGTAAGGTACCTAACAAAACTCAATCACTGGCATCAAGCCGTAGCATAAGGAACTGACAGCTTACCGTGTTTTCTAAAGTAAATAAAAGTAGGTTCGTACCCTTGTTTGTACCAAACACAAAATAACATCGTTATCATCAACCTACATTCGTCCACTGCTGGACATAAGTCTCTCCCATGGCACGCCACATAGGTCGGTCTTGAGCTTCGTTATCATCATCATCAGGTCTTTTTAGTCTCCTCTGCAGGAGCATGACCCTCTCTGTACTACCGGAGCCATACTTGACAGCCAGAGCAGACAGGGGATTTGGATTACACCCTCCTTGCTGGCCAGATGGGTTGGAGTCTCATTCTCTCGTTGAGGTCTCATTGATGTTTATGAGCTTTGTTTAGCTTGTGTTTTTTTGTTATCATAACAAACAAACTATCATGTGGGTTAACTTATGTTCGGCAGTAATCTAAGTCTACAAGTAACTGATACTGACTAATTAATTAAGTAATTTTAGATAAAATCTTTAAATTGAATATTTTTGGTTTCAAATTTGACTATAAATTACTACTGCATTGAAAGTCTTATAGAAAAAAAACGTATAATAATAATATACAAAATAAAAATATATACAGGCTGAAATTTAACTCATTACCAAACATTTAAGGAGTGACTCAGACCTCGAATCTGAACAACTTTCATTATGGACCGACTCCGAAATTGATAAAAAAAATCAGCTGTTCCATAGATTTTGTCCACTTTTGTATGAATGGTAGTTTTTTCAAATGTCAAAGTTGGTCCCATAGTGAAAGTTGTTCAGATTCGTGGTCTGAGTCACTCCTTAAAGGTTTGCTAATGAATTCTATTTCACCTGTATAATACCTATGATTGATTAAATTTAATATAAATTTCCTGATAGACTGGTAAGCACTGTTCCTTTGCATAACAGGCACTTTACAGTCCTAGCCTTTCGCTTTTATCTTAGTAATATCGCGTTTTTTCACTATCGTGTCAATTACTGATACGTTCACCTTGCCCCACGAAAACCGAGCCTTTAGTTGCAAATGAAGTCCTTTGTCTTACTCTATTCACGTACATTTTGTGCAACGTTATACATTTGAAATATCTAAGAAAGCAAAAAAGCAATCGGAAAATCGGTGGTATTACTGGTACAGATAAGTGCAGGAACATTATACCACCAGGTCACGATTCACGTAAACCTGAGTTCACAGTAATAAAAAGCTAGGAATCTATGGCGACTCAAGCAGAAAACTCGGAATTTAACAGCGATGCAGTGCTGGATTCCCATTGGAGTATTGACTAAGAAAAAGAAGACTATCGCGCTTAAAATATTACTTTGCTTATAATAAAATTCCGCTGAAAAATATCCGTTCACTGTCCTTTTTTTATTAGGGTTCCGTACCCAATGCGTGCCATCGAGACCTTATTACAGACCCTCCGCTGTCCGTCTGGCAGTTCGTTCGTGAGGCCGACAGATATTAAATTATGTTTTTTTTATACGATGAATATAATGTTTACAATATACTAATGCAATAATGGTACAATGTTTCTTGGCAAGCTGTAACTAATTTATAACATTTTGTTGATTGGTAAATTGAAATGTAGGTAAAAAGACAATAAACGAAGAAGTATTATATTTTTTGATTTTACACCTTTTCATAAAAAATATGTATGCTTCCACCTGCTATATCCTTAGCGCGCGAATGAAATAACTTAAGCTTATTTAAGTAATTTATCAACATTTTTTTTCAATCCCACGAGTGGATTTTTTCTTTTGTAAATAAGAACGTATTTTGGATCCTGTTTTCGGGAAACCGTTCTTTGTTTTTGAATAGATAAGTTCTTTTCTTGTATCTATTGTTATGTATCCCCATAATTATTGTATTTTTAGTCTTTTTTTGTTAATGCGACAATAGGTATACACATCCTGTGTGAAAATGTTAAGGACAGCCCTGTGACTTATGGATGGACGGACATGGGAGGTTTAGTTAAAATAGTACGGAACTCTAACAACTGAATTCATTTTGAGTTGCTGGCTTTCATACCTGGACCCTGACAAAAAGGAAAATATACACTGCTTTATTATATGTATACTTGTAACACATTTTCTCGTAACGTTAAACTAAAAAATACAAGTCGACATAAATAAATCTCAGCCAATTTATTCAGAGCAAAAGACATTGTTTTCCCAACTCTCCGTTTTTCCTTAACTGCAATAATAGGAATGTTTTTGTCAAATCAATCCACGTATTATGAGTCGCAGGAAGGGCGTGTTTACGCAGTCTGCTAAACACTCCGCGTGGAGTGCGCTTCAACACGAGTGTGAGCCCTCTGTACTCGAACACTCTGTATATTTGCCTTATTCAAGGAAAGAGATTTTACGTAATATTCTATCAAATAAAATTGGTATTTATTTGAAAAAATATTTACGGAATCTTTGAAGCTATGAGATACTTTGAGATGACGCTCTTTGGTTGTAATCACTACACGATTTGACTAAGACATATGTATTTTGTATTAATTTATTGATTTTGAGGTACCCATTGTTGTTTGATTCAAATAACTGTGTATGCTTCGAACATTGAAATATCATCATCATCAGGTGTTATTGGTCTCCACTGCAGGAGTATGACCCTCTCTGTACTACCGGATATACCATACTTGGGCAGAGTAGACAGAGGATTTGGCCTACACTCTCCTCGCTGGCCAGATGGGTTGCAGATGTCTCATTGATGTTTATGAGCTTTGTTTAGCTTGTATTTCCTAAGTCGTCTCTTACGACCTCCATTAGAAGACTAGGAGTGGTGCTATTCTACTCTGCCGGAACCCACACGGCCCACATTGAAATTTAAATTAAGTTAAATCAAAGTAAATATAAAATTTTAGGTCGTATGGTATGGTAGGTCGTATATGTAAAGCAAACCCTGTCCGATCCTTGAGCTCCCAGCATTGATCCCATTGGAGAAAATGTTCATATCAATGGAATAAATCACCCATTCAAGGATCGGACAGGGTTTTTACATATTAAATAGACCATGGACCTAAGTTCGCCGGTTTAAACCCTGCCCGCGTGGATTTTTTCACCGTATCTTTTAACTTTGTTTAAAAATACTTAGATAATATAGCATTATACATGCTTAAGAGCCCGCCATATGCCAGGCGATGTGGCGATACAAACGCGGATGGTCTAAACGCGTTGGCTACTTTGGATATTTTAGTTTTTTAGGAATATTCAAGGGTTATTCGAAAAAGAAAAATATATGATGGCTGCCTTATCTGTAATGCAATAATAATCAAAAGTTTCAAGGTTAATTTTAATGTACTTGGTGAATACTGCTATATACCGAGTAAATTAGACGTGATTTGGAGGCAACTTTGCAATTTTTTTCTATCAAGAAAATTTAACGTAATCGTGTTTTTGAGTCATATAGTTACCAGAGTTAGTCCTGAACTTTGCTGCATTTTTATTTCAACTTAAGTATTTAATTATTATTGATATAACAGTCAATCATGCAAAGCAGTGTGAGGTAGTACGGGCCCTTAAGAATCCTTTATATTCTCAACATAGAAATGTAAATAATAGCACACACAAAGGCTCTTTTTACTTTAAATACTACAATAAATAAAACGGCATTATAGCGTTAAATTCTAAGCTTAAACTTGTTTACTACTCGTAAATCTAACGGATAAAGTGCTGGTAAACCACGATTAATGGAATAACGAGCTGGCCATAAAATCTTGGCATTAAACGTATAAATAAGTGTTAGTCCGCATGAATGATAGAAATTTCACAAGCGTACAAATAACAAGACAAGGGATAGGACACATCGTATAAAGTGAACGTTAGCACTGCTCTCATACGTGTGAATATCATATGCGTTACATACAAGAATTACACAGAACATAAATATAAAATATGTAATATACGTATTGAATATAGATAATAAATTCATAGGCTTATAGAGAGCTGACCCCAAGTAGAGAAAAGGCGAAGAAGGAGAAAAATATCTATATCTATCTATACTTCTATACTAATATAATAAAGAGAAAAGATTTGATTGTTTGTTTGCATCGAATAGGCTCTGAGACTACTGGACCGATTTGCAAAATCCTTTTTCCATTAGAATCCTACATTATCCCTACTGAACATAGGCTATTTAAATACCTATACCTTCCCGTGCAAAGCCGGGACGGGCCGCGAGTAGTTAATAAATTGAAGCCATATTGATGTTGTTATATCTGGCTTTTGATTCCGGTGGTAATTAAGGTGGGCAAAATTTGTGTATGATAAGATGAACAAAAATCAAAAGATCAGAAGCGATAAACTGGTAGCACCTTCATTGGTTGTCGATACTAGTATCGTCTTTTGAAATTAAAATAATAAATAAAACATTAATAATAAAATAAATAAAGCAATATATTATTTAAGGGATAGTTTTCAATTCTCTAATTTGTAGCACACTCATGTCTAATTCCGAAACGGCTGTAGTTAAAACTTTCGTAGCAGTACGGTGCTCAGCATAGTGCAGACTTTTGATGCCATTCGACTTTTATGCTAATAAGGCGATGTTTGCTCATTCATTACCAATGCGCGATTAGTGTTTTATTAATTGTAATTATCATAAAAAAACAAAACTTAATATAAAAAAAAATGCTATGGATATTTTTAACTGTTTATATTTTGCATTCACGAGTCTAGTTTGATATATTTCGGCGCCGAGGTTAGTACAGGCAGTGGCTTAGTTGGAAGAGCGTAAGTCGTACATAGACCTAAGGGCGCAGGTTCAAATTCCGCCCGCAGAATTTTTTTCGAAATCTTTTATTTCTAAATTTATGAGAATGCTATGGATAATTTATTATACCTATCATATTGACTTTACTAATATTCTAAAAAACCGGCTAAGTGCGAGTCGGACTAGTGCATGAAGGGTTCCGTACCGCGTTATCTATAAAAACGGCAAAAATAATATCATGTCTGTTGTATGGGAGCCCCCTTTAATATTAATTTTATTTTCATTTCATTATTTGTTTTTAAATTAAATATATAATTAAATATTCTCTGAATATGTCAAACGTCTACCGATTGCTGTTATCAATATCTAGCAAAAACAAGCAAAAAAATTACGTTTGTTGTATGGTAGCCCCCTTAAAAAATTATGATATTCAATTTTTTGTATTTTTTGTTATAGCGGCAACATAAATACATTATTTGTAAAAATTTCAACTGTCTAACTATCACGGTTCATAAGATACAGCCTGGTGACAGAAGGACAGACTTTTTTAAAATTTAAGATTAAATGGGTCCCGTTTTTACCCTTTGGGTACGGAACCCTAAAAAATTAAATCTTATTTCCATTAAGATTCAGAGGTCACTTGGTCCAACATATGTAATGCACCGCCTACAGATCAGACAACATCCTATCAAGTGCCAGGGTGCGTTTCGGCCAAAGGCTGAGTTCTTGGGCACCCTTCTCAAAAACCGTAGCTTAATATAATTTAATATTTTTTTACCTATTATTTCTTAGTTATTATAAATACAACTGTGTTCTTAATTATTATATATACATATTTTAGTACTACAATTACACAAAATGAGCTACCCTGTAGAATACCAAAAAATATTCTAAAAGTTAGCAAGGTTTAACTCAAAACAAACTTATGCAGACATCATGTTCGTAAATTCCAAACTCGTATTCGCTCGACAATGTATCGACTTGAAAAATGTTTGGCCGAATAACTTCACTAACAACTAAAGAAGATTCGAGAACGTTCGAGGGTCACCATTTTATTTCGCTCCACAGTCAGTTAATAACAGGTGTTGAAGTTTTGAAGTATTCGATCAATACTAAACATTATTAAAGTTATTTGAAGTACTATTCTAAGTCTTTTGATAACGTCGAAACGTTGACTACCTCTTCCTAATAATAGACAATTTTAATACTTCTTCGTAATGAGCATATCACTATAAATGTTGCATTCTTCGCTCATTATGACCACAGAAAGAAATACAACGTAGGTACTTATGACTGTTTCTTCTTCTTCTTGAGTCAAAATGGCTACTCAAGTCTTCATCAGAATTTTGCTAGCTTCACGGCACGATCGTTCACCTTAATAAGGTCCTCCACAAGTGGGATTATAAAAATTTAAATGGTTTACAATTTTTTAATTTTCCATATACACTGGTGAAATTTTGACCGTTATATCCTTAAAGGGGTGATTCAGCCCGTCGATATGAACAACTTTTCCTATGGAATCAATGCTGGGAACTCAAAAAAAATTAGACTTTCCCATACAAGTTGACCGGGCGGCCTAACATTTTTATATGGAAATATCCGTTTAATTTTGAGTTCTCAGCATTTGTCCGTTAAAAAAAGTTGTTCATATCGACGGGGTGAATAACCCCTTTAAGGGTCCATAACGGTCAAAATTTCACCGAGTATAAGAAAATAATTTTGCCCAACCTGAACGTTACAATGAAAGAATACCTAACATCCCTTTTTTCATTAATCTGTTCACGTCATAAAGCAACTTTAAGAACAACGACAAAATTAATATTAAAAAAAGATATTTCGAGTAAAATATTTAGGTAAGAATAACCAAACAAATAAGTACTTACACCATAAAGAAATCCGCTTTCACAACCGACGGGCTCTTTATTTACAAGGGGTTCCCCAAGGGGCAGAAGTTAAAAACAGCTTTCACCGGCCGACGCGTTTGAATAAGTTTCACTGAAGTTTTATTGAACTTGTAACCTTCGGCTTTGATATATGTATTCGGCATCTGTAGCCGTCGCGGCCGAAGTTAGTGCAATCGTAAATTATTCAACCCTCTATATGTACTTACAACGTGTCGCGCCCCTCTGTTGCTAACTACTTGATGTATGGCGTTTCGAACTACAAGACTTACTTAACACAAAAATATTGGCTCTATGGAGATTGTATTTTACTTACAGCTGTTAAATACATACATACATATTATTACGCCTCTTTAAATTGAGTATAAGCAGAGATTATAAGTACCTCCACTGGCTATGGTCCTCACAAATCTCTCTCGCGTCACCTTCATCCATGACTCTTTCACGCATACTCACCAGTTTCGGCTACTCCAGACCTGCCCTTTGGCAAGAATCTGATCACGGTTTATGCGTCGAAGCCGGCCCTGACCAACTCTGCCTTTTGTATAGTCTCATCTGCATTTTAAAGTTTCTTCGTAAGTCTTCTTTCATCAATCCTTTCTTATGTCCGTTATATGGCGATGAATTAAAGCTTTCTTTATTTTGTTCACACTAAATGCAAAAGGTTTGCTTTTCGTGACACACTTTGTTTATAAAGTCTAACAGACATCATCTTTATCCTTATCCTTACTTCCTCACTAATACTATAAATGCGAAATTAAGTTTGTTTGTTTGTTACGCTTTTACGCCGTAATTACTGAACCGATCATCATGAAAGTTTGCAAGTTCTTTAGAGTACGGAGAACCACATAGGCCCTCTCTTTCACCCCGGAAAAAACTGTCCACGAGGGAATGACGTTGACGGGTGCGAAGCTGCAGGCGAAAGCTAGTAACTTATAAACAGACCCTATGAAAATATCACTGACATTTTTTACAAAAATGGTCTTGGAAATGTGGTATACTTGTTTTATATTATCCGCGACTTTGTCCGCGCAATAACATGTACAGTTTAATCAAAATTCATCGAGTAGTTTTTGCATGGAGGAGTACCTTACATCCCTTACCCTTATAATTCTGTAAACTTCAATATTTATAATTTAATTCGTTATTGCCCGCGGTCTCATTTGCGTTATTTTCGAGCCCATTGGTACCTTTGTTATGTATTTTGTGTCATTCTCCACACCAAAGACAACATGTTTGAGAAATTAATGACGATCATTTATGTACTTAAGAAATTTAAATTAAATCAATCTGTTTTATCGCGTTTGTTACAATATTTTTACACCAAACATTTCGAAAACTTTTAAATATATAAAACAATATAGGTGATTTCATTTAAATGTGTAACAATCGTGAAAAACAAGAGTTAAGCCATACAAACCAAACAAATTCAATTACACGTTCATAACATAGATAGAATTATTAGTTTATTAAAATCAATATGGTATCATTTTTAAAATATTTGTATTTTAAATTCGTAGCCATAATTTTTTCGAGAAACGCTTAAATGGATAAGTTACTTAATCCAGGATGAATTAAATCTAAATTTCACACTTGTGAAAATGTTTTATAAGATTTCCTTTTGAAAGGCCCATTGTTCGCGTTGGCAACATTCCCAGTACTTGTCTCCATAAATAAAGGGTTATGAGATATATGTAGGTAGCTGTATTATTTAGTGTGCTTGGTATTTAGCGTTTGGTTTGCATAAACTAAGGTGTGCTGAAATGCACACCAGATTTTCACGTTGATAAATCCTCAGTCAAATAATATAAAAGTAGATAACCTAATATAAAAAAAATAAACTAAAATTTTTATTAATGACTAAGACTATGATTTTAAAGGGACTTCGGCGAGCACAGAGATAGTCATGCTCCTGCGGTGGAGACCAAAAAGACCTGATGATGATGACCTTATTTCCCTCAGCTTAAAAATGCTTCCGATGGGCAGCAGAGTTGAAAGTATAAGAAGCTTTAACAAGAAACCATAGAGACTGCGCTCGCCAACCGTCTGATGAGTATGGCAATATCCTCGTATGGAACGCAGAACCCTTAGGAGAAGTCTTCGTCCAGCAGTTGACCTGTTATAGCTGAAATGTTGATACACAATAATAGTACATTACTGCAGAGGCCGGGAAGTAAGGGATTGCCGGACGAGTAGAGTTTTCAAGGCCGAGCGTTAGCGAGGCCTTGGCAATAAATACGAGTCCGGCAAGCCGATTTCCGGCAAAGGCATGTATTGTGCTTTTCTCAATAAATGCGAGGAAATAATGAAAGACATACTACTGGGAATAAATGAGTATAATATAAAAAACGATAATAGTATGTACATTTTTATTTTCATATTTGTTTTACGGCATTGGGCGTTTTACGCCTTTTAGCTCTTCATAGTTTTCAACTTTTTATCAAAGGAATGATGGAGTTATTCATTTCGTTGTCTCGACAGAGCTCCTGGCGTCAATTCCCACGAATCCTCTGATTTGATCATAGACCGTCGTCTATGATCAAATCAGAGGATTTTCAGTAACGCGAGCGACCACAAGCCCGCTATGTAAATCTCTAAATCGCACCACAGCCGCACCATGTCATTTTATTTCAGTTATTTCACACATTGTTCATAAACATGGGCATTTATAACACCAAATTACACCGATATTACATTATAAAGTCCACTAGAAGCAATCTGCAAAACAATCCAAAACAACAACCTTGCTGTCCGCCGAAACTCCAATAGAAGATTTTTTTTTTTTTAATTTTCAGTTGTCATTTGGTGCTAAGGAAACATAGCCCATACAGCCCAGTCATAGTTTACCCTAAAAATGTAATACGGTAAAAATCTGCTTTCCCGCGCCTTTCTTTTTATTATTGGCATATTTTTGTGTGATTTTATACCAATATTTTAATAAAATAATTTTCATATTCATATATTTATATGTTCGATGAGTACATTTTTTTATAATGTGGTAGCCATTGGCTGTATGACAAGTTACATGGTACAAGTTACATAGATTTATTAAAAAGTTATGAGCAGCAGCCGGGAATGAATTTTCATACTTACTTTCCTGGCCTAGGCCGGTAAAGTAGTGCACCAGCCAAGAATTACAAACTTCGTGTCTTCTTTTTACTACAATAATGCCTACATTTCCGAGCATGTTTGAGAAAATAATATATTTACATACAGACTAACTAAAAACTATTTTACAACAAACGAATTTCTAATCAACGTGTATATTACTATTTATAAACGTTTTAAAACACGTAGCCGAGGCAATCCCACGCTCAATTATGTTATTTGTGATGAACGCAATTTGTGTAAGTCTATTAACGGTGGCCGGCGGAAAGTTTTCCAATAACGCCCCGGTTAGTTCCGGCGCTGGAAATCGAACGATTTATTTTACGGTATCTTAATCTTCAGTTTATTAACTAACGTCAGGTAGTGCAGCTTCGTTTTTAAATAGAAAAGTCGTTCGTAAGACTTTATGTTTCACATCAGCATACTAAACCGACGGCGTGACATTAGTCAAAAAATCTTAATTCAAATTTAGAACATTTGCAATTTATGAGCAGGAAATAGTTTGGGATGAAAATAGTTATTTTGAAAGGCCAATAAAGTATCTACCTACAGTGAGTTTACAGCGCAATATTTTTTTTTAATCTTCAGTTTATAGAGAATTGTTTTATGATGCCACTTAAAGTACCATTCGTTTTAGAGTCTGTCATTTGCATAGAGATAAGATAATCCTGGTCATTTGTAATAAAAAAAAAAGAGAGGGTTGTACAGAGAGGGTTGTGCTCCTGTAGTGGAGACTAAAGGGGACCTGATGATGATTTGTAATAAAAGTTGGACAGCCGGTCGTCTATGACGTATAACATAAGATCAATTATTATTAGTTTATGATTACGAGGCTTAATATTTTTTATGAAATCAAACTGACTTTAAAGCTTAATTAACTGAATGTGTAGAAGTCCGATACACTTTACTGCGTATCTCGAAAACTACTGAACCGGATTTAATGAAAATTGTACTGTACCTACCCTCACTACTCCAAACGAAAAAGTTTTTTGTAATTTGTAGTAAATATATATTTTTTAAATATGCGTTTACAAACATACACCTATGAAATTTTGCGCTTATGTTAAGAAACTGGTATATATACAAAAACTGTGCAATTCTGACAACATTACATAACTTCATGCGGATTGAATTGATTTTTGAAGTCGTTAAATAAAGCTGGTTAAAAAACTTAATACAGTACGTAACATTTTAGTGCCAGTAGCTGAGATACAGCGCTAACATTGTCATTTAGAACCCCTATGCACATTCTTATCGGAAAAGCTAGTGGATTATTGACCACTTGTAGCCTTAAACATTCAAAATCACTTAATACGATTTTATCGCATTACATTATTTTTATACCTTCGAATACTTTACTGTTTTTATCTATCTGCGAACATGAGAATTGTAGTTTTCGAAAAATTAATTTATTATACGCGATAAAACTGCATATGTGATTTAATTGAATTGTCGGCAAGTTACAGGTATTAAAACAACTTGGTAATCAAAGAGCTGTAATTCACTTAATGGTCAGATAACCTTACACATGTCACGAGAAGACACCGGATATAAGACATATCATCGGTAATTTTGGATATCCTTTGAGTGTCTCATTTTTATTTAAATATAGCAATGGATGTAAGACCCTTTTTTTAAATTCTGCTCCTGACCTGACTAACTCCTTCACCTGACCAATCATTTGAAACCATATCTACAATATTGACCTTAATTCATTTGATACCAGATGCTGACCAGAGCTGACCTGATTTTCACCAACTATAGCTAAGACTCTAGTTAAATAAAGAAAATCACATATTAATCCGGCTATTCATATAGCTTTTACTATACACGCACACATTTACCGAAAGATAAACGCGTGAAACATAGAATACCTACCCCTTCTTCCGATCAGGGGTCAAAAAGTAAACTCGTTGAAGAAATACGTCGCCATGTGAAGGAAAATCAATTAACCTTGCTTTTGGTTTCATTTGGCTCAAATATTGAAAATGAAAACCTTACTACTTACGAACTCAATTGCTTGGAACGCGAAAACGTAATTGTATCACCATCAAATAAAAGAACCTGGTTAGCTGCGTGAAAAACTGAAGAATAATGCTATTTCGCTTCCCACCTTCGCGTTATTACGAGCACTTACCCAATCCAAAGGTAAGGACACTGTGATAGAACGCGATTAAATTAACTTACTACGCGAAAAAGAGAGCAATTTCGATTCTCATAGCATTCAAATGAGCTTTTTATTCAAACAAGAGAGAGGAAACACTAAAACAGATGGTCCCATTCCATTGCATAAGATAAACGTAAGCGCATATCTATTTTAAGCCTTATCGCTAAACATCAAATACGTATTAGGTTTTCTGACTTCGTACTCATTTTCTGTTTAGAATCTTATTTACTTGTCCTTGACTTGTAGGTACTTATGAAAATTGAAAAAAGGTATACTTCAACATACTTACCTACTAATAAAATATTCTGCACTTATAAACTATATATTATTTTTAAAATCGAAAACATGTGAAGAAAAAATGTTTATATAAAAATTATATGTATTTGAATAACATTATAAGAACTGTTTTTGAATAAAACTATGTACAATAATATATGACTCGGCTGCACTTGATTGCCTAACCTCTCTAGTTTAAGATAATTGACTGATAATTAAAAACTCGTAAACCAGTAAACACATGTTTATTTTATTAGCTTCCTTTAATACTTCATCTGCCTCACCTTATCCCATTATTTGGGGTCGGCGACAATATGTCTTGTTCTTCCACAACGTTCTATTTTCCTCCGCTCCTGAATGCACTCCCATTTCCTTTATATCTTTTTTAACACATCCACCCATCGTTGTTTTAGTCTACCTGTACATGTATATCCATCCACTTTTATGTTAAGGTTTTTTTTGGTCAGATGCTGTTCCTCCCTTCTCATAACGTATCCATACCCTGCCAGTTTATTACTCCTTACCTTATAGGTGCCACTTTTCTACTTCCTCTCACCTCATCACTCATCACACATTCCTCACTTTGTCCAATCGTGTCACCCCGCACATCCACCGTAACATCCGCATCTCGGCAGAGTGGAGTCTCTTTTTATCCTGCACTTTCGTAGCCCAACACATCATATAGCAATATAGGTCTTATAACAGATTTATAAATTTTGCCTTTCTGTTTTAGCGGCATTTTTGGGTCACATGTAGTGCTGGTAACCTCCCTCCACTTTTGCTAACCTGCATTGATTTACCTCCTTGTCAATGTCTCCGTCTTTCTGTAGTAACGATCCTAGATACTTGAAATCCGAGCAAACTGGTATTACATCGTTATCAATAGTAAGGGTCACTTCCCTAGAAATACCGCCGAAATCACAGAAAAGATAATCAGTTTTCGTTCTACTGATTTTCAAGACCACAGTTTCTAGGGTGTGCCGCTACATAATATCTAATTTGTTCTGTAACATTGCACTTTCCTCCTCTACCAGGACGATGTCGTCAGCAAAGTGCATGCACCAGGGTGCCTCTCCCTGTAGCGCTAATGACAAAGCATCCATTACTAGCAGAAAAAGGTAAGGTCTTAGGACGGAACCCTTCCTTTAATACTTATTGATTGACAAAACTAAATACAATTTGACTTTACACTTTACAAGATTTTATCTTATATCTAATGTAATCAATTACCAGTTCTCAAAAAATCAAATAATCAATGTCTCAAATAAATAATAAAAACAACTACGCGTGTGACCATTCAATGGGAAGTGACCGAGCGAAAAGAGAGCCAGCAATTTTTTTTTATGAATTGACTATGAGCTTTTGCTACTTCACCGGGCGTTTGAAGCGAGGACTGAGTGCCCTCAAGCTATATAGACAACATCACCAAAGGATCCCCAGGAGGGACGGACCTCGGCTTTGGGCGTTGCCTGTGTGCGCAAGGCCGCGATTACGTGCATGCATAGCCTGAAGAGCTAATCTGGGAAACTATTGCAAAAGCCTTTGGAGAGCAGCAACTTGAGAGTTGCTGCTTTTGCCTTATGGACTGAAAGCTTCGTTGCCAGCAGGGCCTATCCTGGGTGCAAGTCACCCGGGACCGCCGGAAGGTTACCAGTAATCGGAGCTAGAGAGCCGGCGACCCTTGAACGCCCGTTTTTTGCACTTCGTGACGTCATCACCCGGCTGCAACCGTTCATTCGTCCAAATGTTAACGTTTGCAGAACGATGTTGCCAACAGATCCAAATGTAGGCTAGCGGATGATAAATGCCGTGGATTTTATTGTATCAGTTGAACCACTAACAAAATGGATGTTCTCTTTCTATTTATATTAACTCTATTTCTTTATATATTTTAAAAGAAAGAAAGATAAATGTAGGTTTAAAGCAAGATATTTTAAAGACAAAATAAAACGCTGAATTTTTAATCATAATTTTATTTAAATAATATGAATATTTCTAGTAGGTCTTACAAGAAGCGAGGCGATATACAATACAATGATTTTAATTTTACATTGGTAGCATTTATTACGTTTCTTAAGGAAATATCCAATATTAAAGCTATTATGCCTTAGAGCAATATTTTGCTAAAAGATAATTATATGCATAACACAACTTTAAATAACTATAAATTTGCTAATGTATATTTAATATTGGGTTTTTGATATGATTTATGTCTCTAAATTCTTCGTTAATTGAATTTTATTTTTATCAACTATATAATAGAAAAAAATTATCAACGTTTTAAACGAACGTTAGATATGTATTTTCATCCAACTATGAATATCAATAAATTACATAATTTACATGTAATATATTTATTTTAAAAATAAATATGAAGCTTATTGGTACATTACCTCTACTGGAACATTGGAAATAGTAACGCATCCTATATTATCTTGTAAAGGATAGAAAATCTTTCACAGATAATTACATAAATACATTATCATAATATTTTGATAGTTAACGTCTATTTTAAGTCCTAAATATTAACAGCGAAACCGATGTTGTGGTTTATACAATCTATCCGAAAATATGTATGTATGTTCTACCTAATTGGAGGCCGATACAAGATATCAAGTATAACAGTTATCTAAATCAAGTAACATATCATCACAATAAATTTTCTAAAATCTACTCACTATGATGTCGTACTAGATACATAGGTATTGTAATTTTAAGTCATAGTTACAGACTTACCTACTTAAAAGTACACTTTGTAGCTCCAGTTACCATAAGCGAAATTTTCATTATAACTGTACAGAGTTATTTACAATTGTTTATAGTCTAAGGTATATGTATATTGTCTACATAGCGACTACTTAGTTTAGATGAATGCCTACCGTTAACTTAAAACGTCTTTAATATTGTGTCCAGATTTTGGCTGCAACAAAAAAATATCATTGGTGATTGCATGTCATTAAGTAATTCAGATAAAGCAGGTAGATCATTCTTATTTTAATCAGTCATGATCATTTCGAGTAGGTGACACGGTCAATCGACCATGCCCACCCTAGTGTCAAAGTTCTTCGGAACCGCCTCTCGGCCTCTGACGTGGTTCCTTTAACGACTACCAGATGGCAGCCGGGACCACCGGCTTAACGTACCTTCCGAAACACAGAATCATCTTTTTATCAGACAATCAGGTGATTCAAGCCTGCAATGTCCTAACCAAACTGGAAACAACTGAACAAAGTATGCTTCCGGTGGGAATCGAACCCACGACCCCCGGGTCAACAGGCAAACGCCTTAACCACTGGACCACGGAGGCTGCTATTCTAATCAGTGACCTGAGTGGAACCTAGCTCGCAAAATAAGGTCTTATACAGGTTGGTAAAGTACCTAGCAACTGCAGCTCCTGAAACCAATTGCCTACGATAATTATGATGAACGATGGAGCTATCGTTATTTAGAAAGAACGAAAAATAAACAATAGTCAATAAATTATGTAGAGCGATAGCCAAGCGCCCGATCGCTAGAACTTAGAATGAATTCACTTAAAAATGACCATCTTTACATTGAATTCATTCAGCAGAGCTCATAATAAATCGTTCTCGTACTTTTAGTATACTTAAGTTTAACATGCCATGTCATGACTGCGAATATGGCCGCCCAGCCTTTTTGAACACTCTGTTTAATTGAAAACGACAGATTTTACAACAGTATTGCGAATAGTCTTAGAAAAAAGTACATATACCCAATATCCATACTTTAGCGAAACTACTCTAGTCTTACAATGTTAGAAGTCTTAGAACTAAACATAACAAGGAAAAAAATATTACCTTTGTAATGCATGTCCCGATGCATGCTCGGGCAAGTCTTCCCGGGATACTACAAAAAGAGTTTCAATATTAATGTAACATATTGCTGCTTTAAAATAGACTCTAGTTGCTTGTAATAAGGTGAATAATAGTTTGTAGATAAGTCTAGCTTGGTATAAGTGCACATTTTCCTTGTGTATAACTTAGATCGAATAAAACAAACTGGGTAAAGCGAACAATCAAAGAAAACACTATACAAAACGCTATTAAATCAACTCTAAATCTTCAGCAACGTACACGGAAATCATTAATAAATCATCATTGTAATGTAATTCACAGGATTTGTATTTAATAGTTACAAAAGACACTAACAATGTGTACGCCATGCTATATGTTACATTGTACTGTTTTTGTCAAATAGATTTAAATCAACTACTGTTCTATTATCTACTACCGACCAGAGATATCCTGAGATTTCCATTTTAACCGTAACCTAAGTCTTAACATAGGTTAAGGTTCAGGTATCAGGTCCACAGACCATAAGGTCTAGTATATAATGCTCACAATATTTCCAATACTAATAAACAAACTTAGAAATGTATCAAATGGCGTCTTTGGTCTCCTATGGAGTCATAGAATAATAAGTTCAATGTAGATAAGGACACGGCATGAATTACCTTGCTCAAGTCAAAGTCGATGTTAGTCCGCACTGCTCGGTGGTGCAGTGGCTGCGGCGGCCTGAAGTTGTTCCCGAGCGGAGCCTTCGGGTGCCGCGCGTCGCCCTGCATCAGCCGCCTCAGGCCGTGCAACTGATGCAGCACAGAATTTTAAGTACATCCGTGATCGATGGTTATAAGAAAACGATGTTCCGACGGCACAAAGATAAACTTTGAATCATATTACGATCCCGACTTTATACATCGGCAATATGAAACTGCAGATATCGTTATGCTTTCCTTTGTTATTTTACTAAAGTGGTTTTATCCAGGTTCTGTATTTTAAAGCAACAAAAATATTAAGAGAGTAAACTTACAGATACTTCAAAACCCCAACAACAACAACAATAACCACGGCCATCTTGCTGTTTCAAGTTTTATCTTGCCAGTTTAAATAATACTTACGTAGTATAAACGCTTTGTGAAGAAACAACCTTTAAAAGACATTTATACGTTTTTGTTGTAATTTAGCAGACGTTCAGGCGCATTGGTGTTTGTTATTGCGTTGGAAACATGTGAGGAGGCCCAACGATTCCAAGTAAATTGAAATTTCTTCGTTTTATGTGTTAGTGTCGACCGGTGAGTAGGTATAGGGGGGATTAACGGGCGTCTCGCACGCGAGCCCTATCTCATTCCTATCGCTGTTTACGCTATATTAAACAATTTGATTCTGATTATAGACTCCACCTGAACTTTGATTTTCCGTTTCAGTAACATTCATTTACTCTTTTACCGTTTTTTCGCGCCGTTATTTTGTTTTTCAGCGAAATCGTAATGGCAGTGAAATAGAATTTTCAATGTTATTTATTATTGCCATATAAAATTTAAATAAGATGATTTTTAGTAATGATTTGCTTCAGTGCTGCTGTTAAATATAAAAGTAAAATTGCTAACAATACTAAAAAAAACAAACTGTTGTAACCAAATAACATAACAGTCGGGCCATTGACCTCTGCCTCTTTATTCCAGAATATGGAAAGCACTACTATGAAAACAAAATACTTCAGAGCGTAACGTAAAACTTCGCATACAGTCCATAAAAATGGAATTTGAAATTCGAAGTAGAAATACTTGTGCTCTCCCACTAAGCACATGTTTTTTTTTTATATAATTGTGCGGGCAGACGATCACACGAAACACCTGATAGTAAGTGTAATCGTCGACCATGGACATCGTGACATTACAATTATTAACTAAGCTGGCCTTTAAAACAGGAATTAACCCGTCTTTTAAAGGAACCCCGGTATAGCATATATAATCAGTATAGCTTTTTCCACATCTTATATACGCGAGGTAAAAATACCTAGAAAAACGTACTGTTGTTCATCGACAGGCCTCGAGGTCAGGTGAGCATAAAGGCTGATTCCACGGCACCTGGTACGATAGTACAATTGCGCTGCAGGCACCAACTCGAAAAACTCTTTAGAGCACTCCCCATTAAAATGCCGTAGAAAACGCTTCGATACTTTAAATTTCTTTGTAAGTCAAGTGGTTCTAGATCATTCATCAGCCTAGGATCATCGACAATTTAAACAGCTTTTTTTTTAAACGTTCAAGTGAAATAGCTGATAATGCTGTAAAAAAGAATAATACAATATATACGGCAGTATTTGAGCATAGTAGAGCGTCAAACAATGGGCCTGATCAAAATATTGTTCGTCTCTATTAATAGACTTGTGCTTCAAGTTTTTAGAATTGAGTTTGTTTGTTTTCTAGTATGTAAGTGGCCAACATTGGTGAGTGTTTAAAGAAGTGAGTTTAGCTTTATATAACTGGACTTCTTTCGAGATGTCAAGACTAAGAATATATGTATAGGCTTTTAGCAGTATAAAAGTAGTGTACTTAAGAGCTTCGATGAAAGAAGCTTATTGTATAGTCTTTATTTATTGCAACTTTATTGTAACAATTTATATTATAATAACAGCCACACAACAACATTCCCAATTAAGCGTTAATAAGTACTCACTATCTAAAAGTGAAGGCTGGGAAGGTTTCAATATAGACAGGATATTCCTACATACTAAAAAATCTCTAAGTATCTGACTCCCGTGTGCCAAATAATTACTATATTTGTCAATGCAGTCATCAATCTCAATATATGAATGGATATTGAATTTAAGTTATTAAAAATTGAATGCAGAGAAAACAAAATAAAATCCCGCCCATTCTCCTGCATAAATGTGTACTAGGACATAAGAAAAGAGTCCAAATCTGCCTTTTGTAAACTTAAGTAACGTGATTACCATATTTGTTCTCCCCACTAAGCGCATGATAGAGTCACCGCGAGATTGCCAGCAGTTTCCACTAGCACTTAATTCTAACCAACAAGCGGAAAACATAAACAATGATTTATAATAACAGCCACACAGCGGCACTTTCAGTTTACTTTTAACACGTACATAATTCACGCCGCAGTCTTTGTCTAAAGGCGAGGGACGTGAGTTGTTTATTGTAGCGTGAGCACAAATGAAAATGTTATTACGCTGCCCTCAAGCACGGTTCAATTCACTGAATTAGTGCTGCTAGAAACGATTGTTGGCTGTCTGTTTTTAGTTTATCACTTTTGTCATTGTCAATTCATTAATGTTGACTGATATAAAAAAAACGAATGTGATACAAAGCTAAGTGATATAGTAAATCGACGATTATATCAGAAAATATGGACAGTAATTACACACCTTATAAATTTAAAATTTTATTATCATCATTTCAAGTAGGTGACACGGTTAATCAACCACACCCTGGTGTCAGAGTTCTTAGGATCCGCCTCTCGGCTTCTGACATGGTTCCTTTAACGACTACCAGAAACTTTATGTCTCGTGTTCTTGTTTATTTACTAAGACCTCGTAATGCTTTACTTATAGTAAACACAGAGATGTAGATTGGTTACTCATATTATATACAATCGTCTATGATATATACGATGATGATATACTATAGTGAAGTTACATGTCCGCAAATCAATATTTATTGGTCCGTTATGGTACGAGCAAAATACCCATAAATTCAAATTTTCTTAACTGCTCCCAGTTGATAAATCTGTGACATATTCTTTGAGTAACCAGAGGATCGCCCCCTATGTCCGCCACAAGACTTATCAGCAAATAGGCTTGCTGAGCAAATAGTAAACTTGAACGGATCCAGCTCAACCGATGATATTAATTGCCGCGAACTTCAAAGTTAGACCAACAGTTTCTAATCAATGCACTTTGGAAATCTAACTGTCTGTTAAATTTCCAAAGTGCATTCTTCTCTACAGCTAATAGATAATTGTTCTTTAAAGCAGGGATAACCTAGATTAACGGACAAGTAGGCTTGCTATTCTAATAGTAAACTTGTGATTAAAGGGATACAGTTCGACCGTTCATATTTACAGCCGCGAACTTAAAATTTCGATCAAAAGTTAGTAGAACAATCAAATTGACACTCTCTTATACCAAAGAGGCTCTTGTTGGTGTGATTGTATGAAAATAAATGCATTCACGAATGGAGTGGTTTACCATTGCGTAATTCATAAACAATATTTTATTTCCAAGCAATACCAATACGTGTGACGGAAGATTTAATTAAAAATTTTCCGTCGGTATCACTAACAAGTTTACATATGCGTATTGGTAATTGATTATATAGGTAAGAATAACCAATATTCACGGGTAAATAGGGTTGCTTTGCAAATAGTAAACTTGAAAGGATACAGCTCAACCGCATTGACTGCCGCGAATTTCAAAGTTCGACCAATAGTTACTGAACAATGCGCTTTGTAAATCAGCGTAATATCTTTACATACGTATCTGCAGCTAATCGATAGAGACCTCCCAAAACAAATATATAAGTGAAAAAAACAATACAAAATCTATTGATTATAAAAGTCACATAGTCTTAGACGTTTCGAAATCACTTTGCTGAAATGCTCACATATTCGTGACGTCACGAGCAAGTTCTTTGTACGGGTGGTGTGAGCACTTTGTTTGGTTGCTATATCAAATATAAGTATCTGGCAATGGCTTCATAATAAAAGTTGCTATATTTGTATTTGATTTTTCTTATGGCAAAATTATATTTTAAGATTTTCATACTGTTAAAAATTGTTTTGCCCACCTAACATAAAGGATCATATATGTAACTAAACGAATCGATATCTAATTATAAATGTTCTAAACAGTATCTTCGGATATCAATTACATTTGAAACATGTTTTGTATAATCTCAACATCAGTGCAATACCGTATTGTTTTTAAAGTCAAGAATAACCAACATACACGGACAAATAGGCTTCCTATGCAAATAGTAACCAGAGCGGATACAGCTCGACCGTTCATATAGATTGCCGTGAACTTCAAAGTTCAACCAAGAATTGTAGAACAATGTGCTTTGTAAACCAAGTAAACAATATCACATCTAAATTGTAAAAGTTCAAGTATTTTTGGTACAATATTTACAAGATTTAATTTCTAGTAGAAATTTTGATGTTAGTTGTCAGTGACTAACCTGTCACGGAATAATTGACGTCCAATATACATTTGAATTGTATTAAATCTATTTTAATGGACTAGAAGATATCTAGTCCAGCAGGGGTACTTATTATGTTATAATAAAAAGCGTCAACAAATCAATTTACTACTTGTACGCTATATTTAAGCAACATCATGAAATATAATAATTAATGTCATAATAATGACAACACATACCTGTTGTTTAGTGATATAAATAGGCTTATTGATTATGATCCACGTGACGGTCTCGAAGCAGGCCGGGGCCGTGGTTGACCCGTCGTACGTCATGTAGTAGTCTGTTTCGGGCAGCAGGCCCCGCACTGACAACTTGTTTACTGGCATCTCCGCCCCTGGAGAGGAAGGTATTTTGTAACGCTGGCCACAAACTGAAGGGACTAAAGAAACAACCTCCTCACATTAGCTTAGGAATACGAGCAGTAAGTAGTCATGGCACCCATATTTGTCACAACTCCAGTGTAAAATATGGATATCATGACACTCATCTGTTGTTTGCAAGTTCTTGGCATTTATGAATCTCGGTTTATTCAATAACTGATAATACAGGATCTCAGTAAACAATTATATTATCGGAAATACCAAGACCACTCCCGAGTATTTCTTGACACCCATATTTGTCACAACTCCAGCGTGAAATATGGATATCATGACAACTCGTCTGTTGTTTGCACGTTCTCGGCATTTATAATTCTCAGTTTATTCAAGAACTGCTAATACATGACCTCAGTGCAACAATTATATTATCGTAAATACCAAGCCAACTTCTAAGTATTTCATGCAATTCTTAGTTGGATTGAATATAGTGAGCTACGTAGTAAACAATTATGCAGGTGAAACAAAATACATATAAGTTTTACAAATTTATTAAAAAGTTACCCTTCTCTAACTACTTTTGTTTTATCTGAACCAATAACACGCAATCAAGTAATCCTAATTGCTTGTTGATGAAACTCTCTGCTTTAATTAGTTTATTTATAGCGATAATACGATACACACTTAGCAACATGCAACATGTATTCATGTGTCATTTAAACGTGTTGCAGATTGAATGGTAGATCATTTGTCCATCAATAAATCCCAATTATGTTACCCTGCAGAATCCCAAGCTATATCTTAGACTGTGAATAATATTGATAGCTACATTGCACATTTTATTAAGAAGTATTATAGTATACTCAAAATTTACGGATATATATTTGGAGTATATATAAAAAAGTGTATGATAGCTAAATTCGGCCTTAGTATTATTTACTATAGAAGAAAAACGGTACAATATAATTGTTTTTGTGATAATTTTTGATACGTTTTAGGGTTATATAATTTAGATTATTTTTCTCTTATGCATACTTGCAGTTGAGTCTTCCAATCCCATGCTTTGAAATCCAATGATTTTAAGATTTAAAAAAGTAATAAGTATTTAAAGATTAACACGTTGTCCCTCTTCCAACTTAACTCTGTATTCTAATAATAATCTTTCATATAAAAAACGTAAAGAGAGTAACGTAATCTTTGAGAGAAAGAGAGGGTCGTGCTCCTGTAGTGGAGACTAAAAAGGACCTGATGATGATGATGATGATGATATAAAAAACCGACTTCAATCAAACTACTGAACCGACTAAGATGAAATTTAAATGGAACCGACTTGAAGTATATTCTTTCTAACAAAATAAAAAGTATTTTTTAAATCGTTTTATAAATAACGGAGTTCTGAGGTAACAAACATTTAAAAAATAGAAACATACGGCCGAATTGATAACTTCTTCCTTTTTTTGAAATTGATTTTGTTAAATAGGAAATCAATAAACTATTAAACTAACATAAAATTTGACAAAATGTTATTTATAATGCAGAGATACTCGTAGCACAAATCGTAGTGAAACTTGTAGTGTTTTTGTAGTATGTACTACAAAAACACTACGAATGTTCGTAGCACGTGCGTAGCAACTGCTACATGTAATACCAACTCAGAATGCATTATAAACAGGGTAAGCTTAGAACAATATATTGGACAGTGACTTTAAAGCATTCAGTCTACATAGTGACCACTAAAACCTTGCCAAATGGTTATAAAAGTTTTTGTTCTAAAGAGCTTTTCAACAAGAACTGTTTTTTAAAATAATAAATTTAAGTAATTATAATTTTAAAAAAATTGTATAAGAAAGAGTATAATCGATAGCTCTAACCATGTTCGTGGTGGAACATTGTTCGATATCATTTTTCATTAATAATAGCCAAAGCTTACTTCTCTTTCTAATACAATAAAAATTTGAATTTTTAGCACCTAAATTATTTGTTTTATTTTGCTTTAAAAAACAAACTTCGTATTGAAAAACCCATTATAAGTAGATATATTTTATTTTATAATCAAATATCCATTCAATTGTTAATTGTGTTGAATATTGAAGCATATCAATCATAAGAAAATAAGGAAATGGTAAAATATATTCACTGGAAGTGTTAAGTTAACAATAGATACTTCTTCGGAAAATACAGGTATATTTTAAGATACAAAATCGATTGGCTCTAAACCAAGCAAATTGCAACGCAATATCATTTATTGCAAAGTTTTAGTATCCGAACCGCAGGAAGAATCTATATTACAGTTTTATAGGAAAACTATACCGCTTCAAAATTCAGTGGCCATTTGCGGCGCCTTGACTTACCCCCGTATTTTATATTCTCTAACTCCTCTGTCAATATCCTTAGCTCCGGATTTGATAAATCACCAAGCTGCAACAAGAATGAAAGTCAGTAGAGTAAAGATGAAAAATATCAGGAAACGTATATTTATCGGCTAGCTTTCTGCTGGCGACCTCAGCTACCTCGTGAATTTCGATTCATGGCTTATCATCGTTCGAAAATGTAAGGAACATGAAATCTATTCGATGCAGTATACAATTCAGCAAAAAGATCATGATTTTCTAGAGGGACAGAGAGTGCTTACTACTCGTATATTTCAACATTCCCTAGGCAGCGACTCTTCTCCTTGCATACAATTTTGTTAACCGTGGTAAGCAACTGCTAAAAGCCTACAAAAAATAATATGCCTGTGTTATTAAACGAATTTTTTTTTTGTTGTTTGTTATCATATTTCAAGGTAATTTCCGGCTATAGTATAAGTGTGCATAGGAAACTGCTTACTCTATTTCTGCCTGAGCCACACGTGCAAAATATAATGAACGTGTCGGTAAACACGTCCCCTCCGGGACAACATCTGAGGGATAAAGACCCTTCATTAAGGGAAGTCATAAAACGATCGAACAGTCCCGCACCTTGGCCATACAAGAGATTCTGAACGTGTTTACAAAGACAGATTATGTGTTGGTGGTTAATATAAGGTGCATTTTAACTACCCAATAACCCACATGTAACCCTAACATAGTTTAAAAACATTTAGTGCAAAACTTTCATAAAATATAGGTAAGAGAACAAAATATAGTTTTTTGCTTATACAAATGCAGCTCTCGGTAAACTGTACTTATTTCTTTGTAAATTTCACTAGGTACTAAGTTTTGTTACGATAATAATTCCACAAGAATGTTTATAAAATAACTCAGATAATCGTTTGAAACGAAATTAACTTTTATTTTTCTTACCATTGATTTATTCAGAAAAGGTTTATTCAGAAAATAGGCTTTCAGAGGCACTTATTCACAACAATTCACATTTTAAATTATGCAAATTTACTTCAATTAAAATTGTTTATTAGTGTAAATTGTTTTTATAGGTTATGCAGAGTTCTGAAGTTTCAAATGATTACATTTTCCCATCACATTTCACTTAACTGTATCCACGGAAGTCACACCCTTCAGTTTGCACACACTCATCACAAGCCACTGAATAAAACACACCCACACGGCAATAAATTGAAACCGTATTGCATTGTTGTGTTGATCCCTCCAAGTGACTGGCGATATACTTTACTGCCTTCATTTAGTCACTTCTTAATTTGTACTAATAGCTTTAACGGCTAATCCAATAGGGCGCAGAAAATTCCAATTTCCTTAATTAACTGCGCTCAGTTTGGTTGGAATAAGGTTGAAGGCTATGAATAGGTGCGGCCGCCTCGATAACACTTCGCCTATAATATCCATTACGCGAAAGCGCAATCGCGTCTTTACAAAAATTGCAATTCACTTATCCATTAAATGGCTGCCACACCTCTTTGTTCAATTTGTTTTCCATTTCCGTTAGAAACAAAAGACATGAAACTTTAAGATTCCTAAAAAACAATTTATCGGCCATTCATACGAATTATTAAACCATTTCTTACCTGTAAAAGTAATGAAATTGAAACAATTCCTTGCGCTTTATGTAGAGCTTCGGAGAAGTTGGAATAAAGCTGCGAATTGAAACCAAATATTTGAATCTGTAACAAAGGAATCGTAAATCAATATTAGATTTATGTAATGTCCCGTTTACACTTCAAAAGTTAAGATCTAAAAATACCTTGCTTAAGAAATTCGCCGCAAATTTCTTTGTGAGGGTGTTTGTAATAGAGTGAAAGCAAACCACACAAGAGCAGGCACATGATTTTGGATTTAACGCGGCTGCGTAAGAATTTGTCACATAAATAAACAGGCGACACGCTTGAGTTGGCTCGCAGTCGTTCGTCGGGATTACATTTGGGATTTGAGCGTCTCTGGAAGGCGGCGGCGCGGACGATGCGTGTAAAAACATCTGTTACGCTTTCTTTGGAGACCTCTCCAAAGAATCTGCGATAACATTTTAACGTACGTTACATGTTTATTTGAAGATTTACTTTGCCTATTCACTTGTATTACTCTATTTGCATGCGTCTGGAAAATATTGGTGTACGTTTTAGTGAAGCTGAGTTTTTGCTGGGTTTACTTCTTGAGATATATTCGATAAAGATATATGTTTTCTTTTTTCAGTAACCTTTGTTGACTCACTGCTGGTCAAAGGTCGTCCATATGTTATGAGTATTATAAAATATCATAATCTTTTGTTCTATTATATAACTCGCGTCAACGTATTTGTAAAAAAAAAACTCCTCCGAAACGGCTTAAACCGATTCTTAATTATGTGTCTATTTTTCATACCCTCAGTGAAAAGGATAGTCTATCGCAAAAAAATATATCAAAACAACGTTTGCCGGGTCAGTTAGTTATTTTCTCATTGGGAGAAATATATTAATATTTAACTGACAGCTAAAATCGACTCTATTTTATCGCTTTAGTAATAAATGAGGACCTCGATGCGCCTTCAAAATACTCATTTATACAAAACAGATTTTATTAAATATTTTATATTTATATATTTCAAAATTTTATTGTGCGTTAAAAGCTATACAACAGGTGGTCTGGCTGGAGCTAAAAGCTATTCACGTAAGTATTATAACCTAGTAACTGAACAACAGCAAAACGTATCCTTGGCTCGCAATTTTGTGTCGTCGGATAGTAATGAGTAATAACACGCCGATATAATATTTAGTGGGCATGATCAGTCCATGATACTGAACAACTTTTCGTATAACACCAAAAACACCACATATAAATGAGTAATCCGCTGATCGAATTTATACGAGAAGAGATAATCTCTTCAGCGTAATACTGCCTCTGTGTTCCAGTGGATAAGGCGTTTGCCTGTAGACTCGGGGGTCGTGGGTTCGATTCCCACGGGAAGCATACTTTGTTTAGTTGCTTTCAGTTTGGTTAGGACATTGCAGGCTTAAATCATCTGATTGTCTGATAATTAAGATGATTCCGTGCTTCGGACGGCACGCTAAGCCGTTAGTCCTGGTTGCCATCTGGTAGTCGCTAAAGGAACCACGTCAGAGACCGAGAGGCGGTTTCGAAGAACTCTGACACCAGGGTATGCATGGTCGATGGACCGTGTCACCTACACGAAATAATGATGATGAGCGTAACTAATTACTTTACTCAGGCTATATCATTAGAAATTAGTGAACTTGCTTCACATAATGAGTAATTATTTGATCTGCTGAATGCGCAGTGTTCCGCCCCCCGAAGTTCGGCTGAGCAAACATCTCGATACACGATCAGTAATTGCTTGCACACGCACTCATGAATAAATACAAGCCTCGCTTAATTACCTCTTAAATAACATATTTATTACTTGACTACTTAAGTAGGTTGCTTGCTTAATTTGTAACTTACTAATTCTCTGGCACAGCTTTGTTTAATTTTAATAAACCTTTGCATATAAGCAGATAATTATAAGGTTTTTTTTTTGATGTGATAACGTCTTGTATATCGATGAACACCGGAAAAAGTATCACGTTCAGTGTGCAAGTGAGAGCGCGGAACAAGCGATAGAGAGGCACGATTGGCCTTAGCGTTCGGCTTGTGACGCATCTATCTTTCTTCGTAAAATTATCGTCCATAAACCGACTTTACAGACAACCAATTTTTATAAAGAGAAATATGATTAGATACGAGCACGCTACTGCACCTTTGGGGTGCTAAACCGATTTTGATATAATTTTTGACTTATACAGAACTGAAACTATACTTGTCGAGCCATTCCAACTCGCCAGCAGTTCTCATGATAATATAAAAGCTGATCAGACTAATAATAATTAAAGGTGGTTCGTGTTTTAGTCAACAATTCATGTTTGCAACTAAGCCTCTGACTTATTTAACTGGGCTTCACAAGAAAAAAACAAATAAGGAGAGAAATTGCCACAGAATACATACATACATTGACTAGCTCCGTGGCGCAGCGGTCAACACGCCAGCCTGCGACACGGAGTGACCGGGTTCGATCCCCGGCCAGGTCAAGATTGAAAATGATCTTTTTCAGATTGGCCTGGGTCTTGGATGTTTATCTATATATGTATTTGTTATAAAATATAGTATCGTTGAGTTAGTATCCCATAACACAAGTCTCGAACTTACTTTGGGGCTAGCTCAATCTGTGTGATTTGTCCGTATATAACTATTTATTTACTATTTATTATTTATACATACTATCACGTCTTTTCCACTTGCGGTGTAGACAGAGACCAGGTTTTTAAGACTTAAAAGCCACGTGTAGACATCATCATGGTGATATAGGGTGGAAAATTAAATTCAAATCCACCACATAAAGAGCTTTATTTTTTTTCAGAATTACGATTTAAGGTAAGGTTATTTAACTACCATTTAAAAGAATATTATTCTATATGTGAAATAACATTTACGGGACTAATCAGACCATGATATAAAACAAATTTTCACACAGTACCTACATACATAGATATTTTAAAAAAATGTGTGTCTTCTTGTAGACATACGATCAGCTGATTACTAATTTATATGTGGTATTTTTTGTATCCTAAGGAAAGTTGTTCAATTTCATGGACTGATCATGCCCATTAAATATTACAATACCATTTTGTTACTCATTGTATTTATTTACAGCATGTAAATAAATTTACATTCTCTTGAAGGGGCGTCTCAGCCCTTCAAAATAAACTGTTCATATATGGTCGATGCTGGGAGGGAACTAAATTCTTTTTTTTTTTCGATATATTCATACAAATTACCGAGCCGGCTGAACATTTTTATATGAAAATGACATTTTTTACACGCTTTGTATGGAGTTAAATTTGCTAAAGTTAATTTTGCAATCACTTCACAGCTTCCTTCAACAACAATATAACTGCTGCTATAAGCTGTAGTTCAAACAGATTGAAACTCGGCGCTTCTTTAGCATGAAGATGATTTAATAACTTAAGTTTTCGCTTAATTTCTTTGAATTTTCTTCCGATCGCTAATTGAACAACTATTGAGTTTGAATAATAAGAAAGCACAAACTTCTTTACAATTATTTTCCAAAGTTAGCTCAGAACTTTTGAAAAAATATACAGTCTTTATGATAAAAAGTACGCATTTTATCTTGTACTAGCTGTTGCCCGCGACTTCGTCCGCGGCAATTTCTGTTATAATGATTAATTAGGTTTTTTCTTAGTAAAGAGTTTCCCCAGTTTTCAGCACATTTTTTATTGATGCTTCGCTCCCATTGGTCGCAGCGTGATGTTTTATAGCCTAAAGCCTTCCTCAATAAATGGACTATCCAACACAAAAATAATTTTCCAATTTGAACCAGTAGTTCCTGAGATTAGCGCGTTCAAACAAAAAAACAAACAAACAAACAAACTCTTCAGCTTTATAATATTAGTATAAATTTATCAAAAAATTCTAGAAATAGAAGAAAATATTATTTTCGGAAGAGTTTTATCGTACAAATCGATAAATTTGGATGTAAATGGCTGAGCAAGAAAATTTGAGATTCAGGCACTATGTGTAGGATTTGAATATGTGAATTTTGTGTGTGATTTTTATGTAAGACAATATGCTCGAGCATGTCATATATTACACCCTAGTTATGTATTGGTGATATTACACGTCCTATAGATACTTCTTTATTATTCAAAATGAAACAACGATACACTTCTGGTTCTAAAAATACTAGTTCACTCAAAACAGAAATAATAACTAAATTTTATCTCTTTTAATATAGAAGAAAAAAATAAAGTGTTGGAGTTAATAGGTTGACGACTGACGATGCTTCCCCACCATTATTTACTTACCTCTGCAGGAAATGAATAGCCATTGATGGCGTGTTCCGAGCCGAACTGATCGTGCAGGCCATAATGTATGTGGATCTCATGGAACTGGTACTTGTAGGAGAGTGGGCCGCCCGTGATGTTGATATGGTGCCGCGTCTCGTTCTCCACGGTAAATATTACCGAGTGGCCGGTGTTGCTTATTAATCCATTTATCTGCAATAAAAGAAAAAAGTCAATACAGCCTCCATGGCACAGTGGTAAACCAACCTGCTAGGCAATACCCAGTCTCTGGGCTCGAACCCCAGTGGGGTTGTTATTAATTTTATCAGGTATTTATATGTGGTTTTGAAGCTACCCAAGGGCACACCTAGCACCCTGTCAGGCAAAAGACTGTAAAATATTTGCAAAATCATATTACAGCATAAATGTTGTCATAATAGCAGACCCTGGGCTTCAGCAAACTACTCTCTCAGATGAGGAAGAGGATAGCGAAGAGTCAGAACATTATTTTATACAAACTTAAAATTATCCAATCCTGTAATGTATAATAAAATTTAGCAAAATAGATATATTTTTGTCCGAATAATAACTGGAATCAAAATATACGTTTCTTACATAAACTGTTTTAGCCTAAATAAATATACCTTTTTGTGAAGAGACCTAACTGCTGAAAGGTCTAAAATAACTTACTCTATGTTTATCTATGTGTAAAAAGCGTAGGTTTGGGTCGAAGAGAAGTTTTTCTGGCTCGAGGTTGACTGGAGACTGCCGCCGCCCTTTGTTGCAAAGCGACCATTCTGGGTTGATAAGCCCCCAGAATGCTGGACCTATGTAAAAGAGAAATAATTAGTGAATAACATTTTTAACTGGAACTTACTATTGATACATGATATATGCCAATCACTTTGAAAAAAAATAAAGTTAGAACTAAGTATGTAGGCAAAATTCAGGAATTATGTTAATAGGCGATGCGGCTAGCAAGCCATCACTATTTTGATTGCGTTTTACAACAACATTCTAATCGTGGCTTTCAGGTCTTCAAAAGACCTGGGCTCTGTCTACCCCGCAAGGCAAAAAGACGTGATATTACGTATGTATGTGCAGGATTTAGTAGCGCTGCTGCTTTTCTCGTAGCAGTTTTACGAAAAAGGCAGCTTTAGGATTTTAATCCTTTTTGCCATGATTTTCAACAAAAATCACAAGACGAGCTTTATATTCAAAATATAAAAAAAACACGACTGCCTTAGAACAAAAAATCTTTGTCACTTGGGAGGGAATAAGGAATGGTGTAACGATATCCCAAACATCTAAATTCGAGAATAATGAGAGGCATTTGGAATAAAGAGAATCATACATATATATTAACATAATTATAAGTACACATAAATTCAAAAACTTTGATAGAATATTCAACAGGCAAATGTCGAAACGGGTTGCTAATTTGCTATTCATAATAATAGAGTCAAGGTTCCTTTTACACATGCCTATTGTTTTTTAAAAGAGTCTTCATGTTTTTGCGTATAAACTTACTAAATGGATAATATGGCCGGCCTGACAATCGAAGTAAAACTTACCAACCCTCATTAAGACCGAAAAAGGCTATTAACGTGAATTAGTTAATTTTACGTCAAGGTAGTTTCCACGTCTAAGCTCTACGTTTCAAATCTTTTTTTGGTGACACATCTATAGCGGCGCCTTTAAACGACTGTCGGCGTGGCGACGTGTCACCACGGCATACGTCGCCACGCTATATCTTAATATGTATGTATGTAGTAGTATGTATGTATGCACGAAATAATTTCGTTGTTCCAATCTGCCAACCGTAACGTGACATATTTTTTACATGACATATATGTTATCCTTCAAAATATTACTTTTTATATGACAGCCTTGACAATGTGCCTGACAACGTAAGTATTTACAGCAGTCTTTATTCATGGCGGTCTAAAATTGTGGCGAAGAAATGTATAAACAAATATATTATGTATTTAAGAATATATTTTCTTCTTTTTATTATTTTGTACGTTCTTCTGCCCAATTAGTAAACATCCTCTCAATCATTTGGCTGGTTGACTGGTACAGATCCCTTTATGGGATAAGTCCGCCATTGTATGTTTACTTTTCGTTTATACTATGTTTTATGTTCTGTGTTTTTTCTCGTACAATAAAGATATTACAAACAAACAAATAACTTGTTTTTTTAACTTCGACTGTTCCACTACTTACTTGCCGACCTTATTCATCATTTGTGTAATACAATGCAATATTAATTTAATAATTTATCGAATGGAATCAAGAACAGGGGGAATTAGGACTAACCCAAAAAAGGGTCATATCAAACATTACAATAAAAGGTAGACAAACCAAAACTTTAGGAAGTGATGGAATTCCTTATGATGTGACATATAGATTAAACCGTTTGACACGACAACAATTGCATGACTTGAAACCATTATGTAATCAAACAATTAGCAGATTGTCTGAAACTAACTTCCTGTAATCACGTCACAACTTTTAAGGCTTCCAAGAAATAAAAAATCCTTATCCATGATGAAATAAAGCGATTGTGTTTTATCTGAATTATATTTTGAAACTCACGAATATTCCGATACAAGAGTGCTATTATTACTCGATCGAAACATGAGTGTATTTTAAACTAAGTTAAAGTAGGACAGTTTCTTTATTCCACTAGACTTCTATATAATGTTTAAACAAATTTGAACGTGTAAGACATCATTAAAATTATTGCCTTAAGTCAAGTGATATAAGCTATGATTTTTTGTAAGAATAATAATAATTATATTCTTTTAAAAACCTTGGCTGGATGACTGTTCGTATATGATATTTTTTTTCCATATGAATTATTTAGTTTAAAAATAGGGGTAATATTCGTTCATATCGGAATATTAATTCAAATCGACTTTTAAGCCAAATATATAAATAATTAAGGGTTTTATCTATAATAATAGTTAAACTCAGACTGGCAGATTTTTTATTAGCTTTAAACCAAAGAGGTTTCATATATTAACACTACAAGTATATATTTTTAATATGTTTAAAAGTGTTTTATTTTGCATTCACAATGCTATTTTGATATACTCTTATTAAATTAAGAAATAAAATATGGTGAAAAAATTGCACGTAGGCAGGGTTTGAACCAGCGACCTCAGGGTTATGTACAGTCAGCCAAGGAGATATCTGACCCCCTACAACAGCGCCATTTTTCGCAAACTAAAGAATCATCCGTGGTTTAAACCCAAAGATAAAAATATACAAGTGTAATATCCTTTGCGACTAGTGCCATCTATTGAATTGTGAATGAACAAATAAGGTTAATAAGCAGAAATCTGATACCCTTGATGACTAATGCCATCTATTCAATTTTTGATAAATAAAACGAGCCCTAGCATACGATACGCTTATTTCAAAAAAACTTCAATAGTTAGATGTGGCGCAAGTGGTAGGCACTACGGTTTAATAGTTAGTGTGTTTATGAGGAAACATGTTCAAATCCTCCAAAGCTTTTTATTTTTTACAAATATCACCAACGTCGTATTGTGATGTTGGTGTAATTTTGGTTGTTTTAACATAATGTTACCGAGCTAATTACTGTTAATAAAAAGCATTTTTAATTTTTAATTACTTTTTTTAATTAATTTTTTAATTTTTTAATTACATCAAAAAATTTAACAGTAAAATAAATACCTGCCTACTTAATTCAAACTATGATTAATCTTCTGTAGAGAGAACTAACATGTTACTTAATAAGTAACAATTTACATCTCTCAACTTTTTTTTAATCATAGTATTATATTTTTTTAAATGTATAGGGTCAAATAGTGCTATGTGAATAACTTTGCTTCGATAATAGTATAAGAATGAATATGTAAATCTATGGCATAAAATGAATTTTAATATGGGAGAGGGTGACCCCCATTTTGTAGCTTTTGTTCAAGTCTATTTGTCATTTCACTTACCATGTTAGATCAGATCACATATCACTTATGCGCATATTTATTAATTTAGTATAACCTCTTTGTCTAAATTGATTTAAGTTCAAACTTTACTCGTGTCTTGTGTCCCAGTTAAGCACTATTTGACCCTACAATCTGGGATTTTAATTGGTCACTCAATAACAGTTAGATCACAGAACAATGGTCTTAAATAAAATATATTCTACATTGCACAATGAATCACCACATCTCATAAAATTTCCAAGTATTTTTCTTTATTCATCCGGCCGCCGAATTCTACCAGCTTCCCTGGGCCCATTGAAGACATCTGTCCCCAATAACCTGCAAAACAATAATACGATCAGTTACCTAATAATCTACACTGCGTAATACACTAAGTATTAAATATTATTATTATTTTACTTAACTATTTAATGAATATTTTTACCTAATGTTATCCTGCCACTGTTCTCAAAGGCAAATTATTTTGATGGCTATACGCTGGCCATGTCTTCTCCGCAATATTTTTCTGCCATCATCATCAGACTTAAAACTTTTTTCATCAGAATAAAATACGATCTCGTTCTTGTTAAATGTTTCCTCACTGTTTCAATTTAAATATTATGTTACGCCAGATGATCGAGTCTTCTTAAATCTCCGAATCCACAAACGGACGGTGTTTCTCTGTAAGAGATATATTTATCTTAGACATTTATCACAAACCCTATGTTTTACGGAACAAAAAATAGTGTGACAATTAAGTAAGTATATTAAATACTTATAATTTCTACTTACCGCGATACCTAACTCTCTAGATATAGATACTTTAAATACTGTGGTTGTCTTCACAATACAATATTAGCTTTCACAAAATCTGCTATATGAGATGAAACGGGATGCCTAATAACTGGTGGGGTTTTGGATCACTACACAGTAATCGCAGTATCTTGAATGGAATTGTGACGCGAGTGAACAATATTTTTGATTAGTTGGTATCAGGTATAAATAAATCTGATAGATTACCCTCAATTTATTTGTTAAAGCAATGCGTTGCAGTTGGTGACAATGATGTCATAGCAGTAGAAATAGATAGCCAATTTCGCCCGAGACGTCATATCGACGGTTAGCGTATTGAGATGAGCGCTAGCTTCTCAAGTCGTAGGTCCATGGTTCGAATCGAACTTTACGTAGGATTATTTTTGATTCTTTCTTGTTCTTACCATTGATGATTACTTGAATTATTAGCTGAGATTATTAGAAATACAAAGTTTGCAACTGAGCAGGATATCAGAAACAAGTTTATACTAGCAGTTGTCTGTCTACTTGCCAAAAATCACGGTAGGTGGCGCTTCACAGCAAAGTGTGAATTTACGTTTTAAAAGTCAGGGGGTCAGGTATCTGCTTGGCCGACTGTACGACCTACGCTCTGCCAACTGAGCTACCGCATGTTCAAACCTCGACGCCGAAAATCTCCTTCATATCCCATTCCCCTTATACACATTTATTAACCATATTTTATTTCTGATTTCATAAGAATATATTAAACAGGTTAACTTAAAGCAAGTAAGTCCAAGTAAAGGATAAAATAGACTATCGTCCGATGAATACTTGAATCAGTAAAGCAGGGTTGGGGATTACTGACAATTTTGTTCTTATAATATACTCATTTTATGGGGAGACTGTACTTTTGCTTAAATAATTACTCACAAAAGCACCTATACTGAGATTTATATTATAAATAACTAAACATTACAATGAAATACTAAAATATATTCCTCAGTGATTCCTGTGAACCTCATCCCGTGTCATTCACAACAGCACAATAAATGTTTAACGCTCAAACAAAGCATTCTAATTCCACTGGTTTTCATCGCCGCATTGTTTTCATTCATACTAATGAATATTAAATCGTTTAGTTTCAAAACTGATGTGAAGCGGTATGTCAATTTCGCAAAATGCCAACCTGTAAAAATAGATCACTTTCCTTGAATTAACGTTATTTTCCAAGAACATCGTTTTTTACAAAATGTTATCTATATTAGCGCTTATAACCCCGGATGCGGTCCCCACTAGGATGGGCGGCCGTATGTAGCATAAAAATATCCCGAGCTCCTCTATTAAGCCGTTGGTCCTGGGTATCATCATTGATGCCAGTCGTTACAGCTGAGCTGAGCTGACACCTATGACAACTGTCTTAAGGCAGCTTGGAAAATCTGGCATATGTAAGTGTTGGCCGCTTACACGCACGAAAAACAAACAAACAAGCTCAAAAAGTTATACCAGCTAGTTTATTTTTGAATGTAAATAACATTCTGCGGATTGTCTTAATGCGAAAGTGACATTTGCAAAAGTAAACAACTCTGTTGCAGTGACATTTTGCGAAAGTGACATTCTGCGTCACAAGCGTTTCAAACGCCATCCCGCCGCTTCATTAATTTGTACGTACTTTAAATGGCAAGTTACATGCCATATTCGGAACGTTCAGTGAGATTATGTTTTATGGACGCTCATGCTCGTTCATTATATCAGATGCAACCAAAATTCGCTGTTAATTATCGCTGTGACAATGGGTTATTACAGTGAACACGACGCATTTTGTGCGGATATCAAAAGTTACGATAGTGAACTATATAAATTCAACGGTCAAGGATCTTTTGAACATTATCAACATGTTACAACGGCCGTTATGAATATCGAATTGAATTATTTCCATTTTAATGTAGATTAAATATATCTCTATGATATGTTTATTTGATTATATATACATCGCTATCTGTCATGTTTTTCACATTTATGGGTGCGCGTAGACCATATATAGGCGGGTAAACAAACGACAAGACGAAACTAAACGACACCTTGTTTGCCTATGGATCCATAAAAAGGAAGCCGCGAATAGCCAATAGCTATTACCACAACGGTTTATACCCTGTAAAGTTGCCTACAACATCCGCTATCCCAAGGTATTTCAATATAGGAGCGGAGTGCGGAAAGTAGCCAAAGTGCTTTGGATCGCGTTCACGCTTTTATTATTTATGACCTTGAAAATTGCATGAGTAAGCCGGCGCAGCGGTTGTGGTCACGCCCACTTTATGGCACGCGCTAAGCGAACTTTCCATTAATGCAAAATACTTTTTTGCTTTTGGCACTACACGAACTTTGGGGAAATTTGTTCGCATGCGAATTTAAAATGTTTTTATACGAATCCACGGATAGGTACAGGTACCTACTAACGATAAACGAACGCTAAGCTCTAAAGAATGAAATCGACAATGCAACTGAGAACGACATACATAACAAATTATTCTAAATTGGAAATGGTTATATTATAGTCATAACCATTTTCATCTTTTCAAGACTCATTTCTAAAATCAACAAATGACCAATTTGCATTTCACGTTTTAAATCTAACGAAAAAAATAAAAAACCTGTATTCTGAGGCTTAAACATTTTTAAAAACAAATCAGTCGTAAAAATTCAGTTGAACAAAGTTATCCAAGTATAAAATATGCATGTAACGAGAATTTAGAAAGAGCACACCACTGCCCTATGCTTCTAACGCGATTACTAATGCCCTTGAATATTACAGGAGACCAGGCCCCCAGATGGCCTCACGCAACCACTGTTCACTAACTTCACCACAACTTGCCCCGAACCTGTACTTTTTGATACATTTTTAATGACTACTGGAGCGATATAGTGATTAGATTATACCTCTAGGTGAAAGGATTCTGTGCCAACAACAAATATTATTTTCGCAACTTCAATAAACAGTGGTTCTGTAATTCATTGTTTTATTTTTATGTATGGATTCCGTTTTTACCGAAACATAGACTAATTTCGTAAAATGAAATCGATATATTGTTTTGAATTTTGACACCAAATCGGTTACTGAAAACAAATAATGTCTGTCATGTCCTTCAAGAGTGGCTCCGCTGGCGGTTTAGATGGGCTATCGCCACAACATTTGAAAGATTTGTTAAACAGTGACCGTGGCATCGCTGGCGGGGCACTTTTGCGAGAGCTCACAGCTATAGTAAACTTCATGCTATTGGGTAAGGTGAATAGCAGAATTACAGAAATTTTATATGGAGCAAATTTATGTGCCCTTAAAAAAAAGGACGGTGGTATTAGACCTATTGCTGTAGGTACGACTTATCGTCGACTTTCAGCCAAAATATGTTGCAGAGTCGTCGCAGCCACTCTTAGTGACTATTTTCAGCCTATTCAGCTAGGTTTCGGATCTAAGGGTGGTTGTGAAGCCGCCGTCCATTCTCTACGCGCATACTTAACAGCTGAAAAACCAGAAGTCCTGCTGAAGGTGGATATAAAAAACGCCTTCAATTCGGTAGATAGAGGTGCCATGCTGACACAGGTACTTCACAAAATTCCTTCCGTTTACAATTTCCTCTGGCAGTGCTACAGTCAAAATTCTAAATTAATGTACCAGGACAATCTTCTTTACTCAGAAGTTGGATGCCAGCAAGGTTTATTTTCAGCCTCACCATCCATCCCATACTTGAAAAATTAAAGTCGAAATATAACGCATGGTTTTTGGATGACGCAACGCTAGGTTCAAGTGCGGCCACAGTTTTAACAGATTTAATGATCATTAAAACCGAATTTAAATCCATTGGACTATCCCTAAATTTTTCCAAGTGCGAACTATATTTAGATGAGGACCTGCCACTGCTATCAAAAATCAAAATTATCTCACAATTTAATTCATTAGCCCCCAATATTAAAATTATTGACAAGTCCACACTCCGTCTCTTAGGATCCCCCGTATTTGACGAATCGTTTCCAAATTTCATTCAGGACAAAATTCAAAATTTTCAACTGGCCGCCGACCGCCTTGCGAGTATACATTCTCATTTTGCTTTCACGATATTAAAATATTGTCTGTTCGTGCCCAATTTTACATATAATCTCCGCTGCAGTCATCTGTGGAAATACCCGGACCTCCTTTCAAAATTAGATGATGTTATAAGAAATTCGTTATCATCAATTCTGAATATTGATTTAAGTAACCAACGTATTTGGGACCAAGCCTCCTTACCCGTCAGGTTAGGGGGGCTCGGAATACGCAAAATTTCCAGTGTTGCCCTTCCTGCTTTTTTGTCCTCTGTTCATAGCGTAGAAAACCTCTTTCAAAATATCCTTAAACAAACCTATGAAATTCCCTATGTGGCGGAGGCCAAAATAGTTTGGTCAGAGGTAAGTCTAAATTCAAAATTTCCCGACATTCCTTCTTCGCAGAGGCAGTGGGACGAGCCGTTATGCAGAGTTGTTCAGAGTAATCTCCTTAAATCTTCTGACAGCAACCCTGCTGAGTGCGCTCGTCTCCTTGCAACTGCTGAGTGGGAGTTTGGTTTATGGTTGCAGGCTTTACCGTCTTATAACCTGGGTACATTCCTAGATGACCACACCTTCCGCTTAGCGACGTGTCTACGTTTAGGAGCCGTCACTAATGTCCCGCATCATTGCCTCTGCGGTGATGCTGTCGACCAGTTTGGACGCCACGGACTTTCATGCTCCAGGAGCGCTGGCCGCATAGCTCGCCATGCCAACCTGAACAACATTATCCACCGTGCTCTTGTCACCATCGAGCTACCAGCTGTTTTGGAACCAAATGGCCTGGCGCGAGATGATGGCAAGAGACCAGATGGCATGACTCTTGTGCCCTGGAGATTGGGGAGGCCATTAGTGTGGGACGCCACGTGTGTTGACACACTCGCGCCTTCCCACCTCCATGGCACTAGTTCTAAGGCTGGCGCAGCTGCGGCCACCGCCGAGTCCCTCAAACGTCACAAATATGCATGCCTTGGCAATGGCTACATATTTGAGCCGTTTGGGGTGGAGACTATGGGCCCGTGGGGCCCTTCAGCTCATAAATTATTTAAAACCATAAATAAGCGACTGGTCAAGGTATCTGGTGACCAAAGGGCTGGCATTTTTTTGCACAACGCATTAGCATTGCCATCCAACGTGGCAATGCGGCCAGCCTTTTAGGCACTCTACCGGAAGGCAATGATCTGCGTGACATTTTTTATTTATAGATAACTTTTATTTAGTGTACATATTAAACAGTTATAATTGACATTGCATGTATAGTAATTATTAGAACATTGTAATTGAAACTATGAAAATTGGTTAAAAAATGACGTTACTAAAAGTATAACTTTAATTTCTTAACAATCAGGCTCACAATAAAATGCCACTTCGGATTTTACTTTACAATCATTACGTTTGTTTGACAAGAGAAGATGCAAAAGAACGCTCCTACTTTTTTCTTCAACCGCTTGTAATACAATCTAAGTACCTACTATTAATAACTTGATTATGGATTTTTATTCTAATATACAGATTATTATAGTAATTTACAAAAATACAGTTACTTAGATTACTTATGAATTAATAAACAGATCATTTTCCAATAAATAGGTACTCGGTATATTCAATTTATATTTCATGGAAAAACAGCAACGCTAAAGTCAAGAATTGCGAGACGTTGCTCCAATATAGTTTGGTAAGTGAACGCTGACTCGGTTAATAATTTCGCTACAGTTTTATCTCGTGATTCGTTAAGATATTATTTTGTTTCGTAGCTTATTTTGTATTCTGCGTATTCTAGAATAAAATAGACGCTAGTTTTGAGAAGAAACGAATATAAGAAAAAATGTAGTAGTTCAAAACAAAATTAACTAATAATGCTTAAATTGAAACCTAGATTCCCGGAAAACATCAATTACAGTCCCGATAAATAAGAAAAAAGTAGAGTATCCAAATATTGTTATACCTAGCATAAAATTATTCCTACCCAAGAATCAAAACCTGCGGCACTTGAAATGAAAATTCTTATTTGAAAGTAAATTCCCTACAAAACAAAAAAGACCGAATGCCAAATACACGTAAAACTGAAGAAGACATCGGAATATAAGTAACCGAATTGACATGATAACACACCTCACAATTTTGCTAGTAACGTAATATGAATGCATGATAAATCGCCCGTATAAATTCCGTGTCACGTAAAAGCGAAAAATGTTATCGGGCCAGAGAAATTGATACGGCCCACAAACGAATGTTTGGCGCGCCTGTGTGGATGCATTGAATTTTTTACATGGCGTTCATTCTTTTGATTTATATCGGTTAGTAATTCCGATGAAGCCATTTTTTTTGATCCACCGACTTTATATCACTGTATAAATGTAAGAAAAAACTCTTTATAGGCGTAGAAATCAATAATAAACTGTATTTTAAGTGCATAATTTAAAAAATTGTTCGCCAATTTAACGAACGATCGTCAAAAATTTGTTGATTTATTTAGCATATTTTCTTAAACCATTAATTATATAAATAAACAAATGCTTGCTTAGTCTATTTAAGCTATTATATGTTTTGTCCTTATCCCTCATACAATGAATTACCAGTTTATTATCTCTTATGTATAAGACAGTTTTTAATTCTCACTCAGCCCAAGTACGGAAAATAAGTACCTACTCTATCTATGTTGAGAAAAATCGTCAAATCAAGATTGCAAACACTATATTTATATTTTACTTCTAATGTAAAGACCTTATATGATACATACATTCTATCAAGTCTTTTTCCCTTGTGGGGTAGGCAGAGCCTAGGTCTATAAGACCTGAACTAACCCTAACCCATGTTAAGCATGTTGGTGGGCGTGTAGGTGGCCAAAAGAAACAAGGTAACTAACTATTTATAAGCATGCAGATGACTTAGATTAATAAAGAAGTAAGTCCAACACTGCAATATTATGTCCTACGACTCCATGTTACATAACTCGGTCTATTTCAATAAATTCTTGAAATGACCGCAATAGTTTATAGACGTGGGCGGCTAATTAGCTCGATCTGTCATAGAGTAAATTGAACTGTGCTCACCTGAAATACCGTCGTAGGTCCACCATTCCTCCCAGCTGACGCCACTCACGGCTGCAATCAAACCAAATCTAATTAAGTCTGCACCGTTCTCATTATGAACACTCCTCAGAGCTCACCATACAATGCTGCAATATTATACAGGTCAAAGACCTCGCTACAGGTGAACGAATAGTGAAAGAAATAAATCTCCAACGCCTCTTCGCAAACTACATTATACAATGAAAATACATTTTCTTTCGTAGGCAACTTAAATTCAAGTATTGTTCGTGATTTTGTATTTTCTTTTGTACTACGACTAACTTTACAAAGATTCTAAATTCTAAAATCTTAAGCTACAAAACCTACACTTAAAATTTGAGTTAGCTAAAGAAAGATCGTTAAATAAAAACAGTAAATTCTTAAGTCATTCCAAGGATTTGCGTAATATAATCGGATTTATAAAAGATTAAAATTTTGGGCCTAAACTCTCTTAATTAAGATTATGAAATTATGATACTCATAATATTTCAAGCAATTAATTCAAAAATACTCAGTCGAGATTCCCTGCGATAATTATCTGCGAAGTACGTTTTCCTATAACAAGATGTTTCTCCCACGCGGAGGGATGCTGGGAAATTAATGGTTAATAACAAAAATGTAAATGAGATTTATTTGATTACGGTGCAAGATATTTGTTGGACAATATTGTTGATATATTTTATCGGCGAGCACAAATAATCAATAAACAAAAGCAACAACACTAGAATACGAAGCCCGAAGCGTGCAGTCGAAATATACCTACAGATCTCGAAACTTACTCGATACACGTCTGATTTATGTTTTTAATTTAAATTTTTGCATTCGCCAGGCGAAGTTTGCCGCGGACGCGCCGCCTGCATCACAAGTATATGTTACCTACAGAGTCGAGAGATCGTTTCCAGTCTCGATTCAATACAGCTTGAGCGAACTGTCGACTTTTAATCTTTTAATGCTACTCAACGAACTTTGAACCAGCTGAATACATTTTCGTTTATTTGAAATAACGTACTGGATATCGCACCGTTCGTATTTCGTGCAACTTTGGGAAGTAATGTTATGGAAGTGGAATTGGTTAATAATTATTATTGCTTTGAGAACAGGGATAACGTTAAGTGAGCTCGGGAGCCTGCATGGACACTAAGTACAGCTCAGTACGGCTTAGAGCAACTTTACCGTCGAAAACAACACCTGAGGCATCCCACATTGTGGCGGCTATCGTAGGTATAAATTACCGAACTTGAAAACATTCTTGAAAATTGTATTTGCAAAATTTGTTTACTTAAAATACCCCCGAATTCTCAAAAAAATCTTAACTAATCACGACTCAAATTCTCTTGCTGTCTTTATCTTGCTAGGTAATGTCAATACATTGACAGAAGAGATTTGAGATCGATTTTTGCCTTAAAATGGTTTTGAATATTCAGGCGATAGTTTCTTAGATACTTATAAATCTTATTTTTTTCCAATTGTATCTACCTACAAAATTTAACTTTTCAACCAGAAGGCAATCCGTTAATGAATTTCCTGAATAAAATGCTGCAACTGTATATTTTTTAACCGACTTCAGAAAACAATATTCTCAATTCGGTTGTACGTTGTGTTTGTAATGTTTCTAAAGTTTTATTACCTCATACCTCAGTCATTTAAGAAAAGATTTAAAATGAGTCTGAAACGGTTCTCCGACGGTCGTTTGAACTACGAACGATTCGCCGACAGAATGTTTCATCATCGGGCGTTTGGACGACAGAACCTTTCATCTACGAATGATTTAATGAATAGGTATAACGGGGCTAAGCGTGGCCTTTAGATCTTGGGCTCTGCCTATCCCATAAAAGATAAAGACGTGATAATAATAGTTATAAGCATACTCATTCATACTTATGCATATAGGTATGAATGACATACATACTCTACATACGTATGTTATTGGTACGAATGAGTTTCTAATAAGTTACATTAAAATTTCATGAAAATCGGCTCCGTAGTTTGATTGCAGTCGGTTTTTTTTATCAATAATGAGATTGTACTTTATTCTGTTAACTGATCAACATCACTACAAAACACACTAACCTCACTATTTCACTAAATAATTTCACGTTTCAAAACAAAATATGAACTGCCATTTTGTGCTACGAGTCGAGTGTGTATGGAAACAAATGTCAGCTTGAATTCTTATGCATTGTTGCACATTGCCGACGCGAATGCTACGTGGCGCAGGAAAGTGCCCGCCCGAGAAACGCCAGTCAGCGTCTGTGAGACTACTGCAGGTGTATCGCTAAATGCCCGAAGAAATTTCATACTGCATTCATATCAAGAATAAAGGTTATAAATTTTGTCGAGCTCCGGGCGCAGTGGTTAACACGCCAGCTTGTGACACGAGGGTGCCCGGGTTCGATCCCCGGTCAGGTCGTGATTGAAAACGATATTTTTTAGTTTGACCTGGGTCTGAGATGTTTATGTAGGTCAATTTAAATTAAGTGAATATTTTAAAGGCTGGCACCCATAAGCTAGAAAAATGCTTTTTATTGATTCAAAAGGAAGGTTTATATTTTTTGGGCTTACATTGCAAACGCTGGCTGAACCCTACGAGATAGATCAAAATAATGTAGTACCTACAGTACTGTACACCTTAAAAAGGTCTACAAAAAATCCGCAATGGTAGGTATATTTCTATCTCTTAGGGATAACCCACAATAACCATTTTTTATCCTTTAATTTTTACGAGAAATAATGGCTTATTTACGAAACTATTTTAAGCAATATAACATTAATCCTAATCCATTTAACCCGTGCGAAGACGGGGCAGGTCGCTAGTCGCTAATTATTACTATTACAACAAACAGTTTGTCACAAACAAACTTGTTAGCGATTACGACTAAAAATACGTAAGTGAAACCGTTTGTTGTGCTGGTGTATTTTTTATTTTATTTATCTTGTAATTCTGTGTGGTTTCGACATCAACACATATGAACAGTGTTATTCAATATTATCTAGGTAATATTTATGTCAATCGTCGCTTCATTATTTGGGTTTTCTTCTACATCCTATCCTACTTATTTCTATGTGGGTTTGGCACAATATGTTACTATCTGTCGGGTCAAATTACGACGATTGACGACGAATTATTCGTTTGTCTCATGTAAAAATGAAGGTCAGTTTTAATTCTTAAGCATTGTTGTACATCATCGACGCGAATTCTACTCGTACATGGCGCAGAAAAGTGCCCGACAGACACCATCTATACATGGTGAAATTTTGATCGTTCTGGAGCCTCAAAGGGGTGATTCAGCCCGTCTATATGAACAACTTTTCCTAAGGGACCAATGCTGGGAACTCAAAAAAAATGGGCAGTTCCATACAAAAAATGTTGTCGTTTATGTATATAAACGGGACTTAGTAAGAACCTTTTTTAGTGTATTTTATTTTGTGTCCGTTAACGTAACAATAGACTGACGTCCATCGTGGTCGCAACGAGACTGTAATGTACGATGTATGTAATGTACATAACACGATATATGTAACTCCATTGAAACGTCAATGGAAACAAATAATAAAAAGGTTTGTGCCAGGTCCCGTTTATATACATAACCTATATACTAGCCGTAACTCACAGTATACTAGCCGTTACTGTTAACGTATCATATGCTGCAAAGAATTACTTGTAATATCCGATTCTCCGCAATTCCAAACAGCATTCAAAAACAAATTTATTTTTATATTTGTTATTTCGACAAAGTCTTTTTAGTCGATTTGTCTGTTCACTAAGTGATAAAGGCATGTTGTAGAATTTTTATTAATAAATTGCTTTTTGGTAAGCTTATCACTGATGTATTTTATCGACGCAATTCCCACGTAGTGCAAGAAGGTGCTCGCCGAAAATGCTAGTCAGTGTCTGTACTTAGTCTTGATTCTCACAGAGTACTGTTTACATTTCACAGGCTGCCTGCTGATTTTTAAATTTTGCAAACAGCGCTAAACTATAATGATGCTTTCGCTTACTTCAACAAAGACATTATTTTGATTTCTAGTTATAATAACTATTATACAACGTGTTACCAAATGGGGGTGACAATACTTAAGGGTTATGATCGGCTCATGATATTGAACAATTTTCCACAGGGGACCAAACAACCAACGAATAAAAAAAAAAACTTTTCATAGAAAGTCAATCAGTTGATTGCTTATTTTGGATGGGATGTCGATTTTTCGTTTTTCGACTTATTCGTACGTCACATTTTAAGTTGTCGTGGTCACAATCACTATTCTTATTACTACGGGACTCAACTGTCACATACTACTACTGTGACTGTTCTCAGTCTGTAAAGATTATTAGACGAAGATTATTAGACGGAATATTAGACAAATCTCAAAAATAATCACGGTATGTCTCAAAGAGACAATAATAACGAAGATGTCAGCAAGGACACCGTAGCTTATATTATTTAGGGCAGCACAACACCCGAAACGGCCGTCACTTCTGGAGCGTGACGTCCAAAAGTAATCTAAGGTATCACAGGGGTAATTATGTGGGAATGTACAGTTTGGACCTAGTCAGAGCGATAAGTTTCACCATTCAACAACATACCCACGTTGGAGGATGGTAGCGTCTACAACCAAAAACCCAGATTTCCATTCTGCTGAAGCCAACAGGCGCGCGCATTCTACAAAGCTACAAGAAGTTTGTAGTAAATTATCATGAGTGATTTTGAAATCTAAGGTTGTAAATATTTTACTTAGAAATTGCCGTTGATTGAAGTGAATCTGTTGCCTTATTTTTCAAGTCAAAAAGAAGCAACTATCATTCTCTTATATCATCTGATGCATTTGGTAGACGCAATTCCTATGTGGCGCAAGAAATTGCTCGCCCAAGAAATGACAGTCAGCATGTGTATTAGTCTCTTTCAGACTACTGCTGACATATCACGGAAGCCCGAAGGAATTTCATGTTGCATTTAACAGCGAAGATAATATAGCTTTCTTTGTACTAAGCTGAATTTCTACATAGCGCTTAGCGGCACTGAAAATTATCGAAACCTACTATTTAGGGCAGGTGAGAAAAAAAAAACGAAAGAGATAATGAGCCACATTTTGTGTCTCTGTTTTTGCTGGAAGCGTTTGGCGTACACTGAGCTCAACCTGAGCTAAAGGACTACTGGCACTTCACACTAGGTAATATTCTGAAGGTCAGTCCTTCTTCAGAAATCACCGAGTTGGTGAGTAAGGTACGGGGTAAGTAGAAAAAACTCAAAATGTTCGTGCTTTCGATTCTTAATCAGCCACATTGAAGATAAGATACATACATGGTGCAAGATAGTGCTCGCCTGAGAAATCCTAGGCAACAACTGTGCTAGCTTTTACTCTCACAGAAGACTGCCAGCGTTGCTAAAATTATTTCATATTGCATTCAACAGCAAAAGTAATATTTATTATTTCGACAAATGTTTATTCCTACGCGGCACAAAAAAGTGCTACATTGCTGTATTTTATTCACGTGTTCGGCAGTATTTGCTGACCTAAGAAATTTCTGTCTGTATCTAGTTCAGTTTTAACTCCTACTATCTCCTCCCGCATCGTATCACTTTACATACGCCTGTGCGTATGTATAGTGATACGATGCGGGAAGGAAATTCAAATGCATTCAACAACAAAGGTTTTACCTTATCATATTAAGGTTTCTTCCTACGTGGCGCATGAAAGTGCTCGCCCGAGAAACGCCAGTCAGCGTCTGTAGTAGTCTTAATTCTCTACAGACTAAGGCAAGTGTATCACCGGATCTCCAAACGAATTTGATATTTCATTCAACAATAATGGTTTATTTGTTTACCTCGCCAAATCAATATTTTTTTTTTTAGGAATCGCGGATGTAGGTTTGTAGACTGCCCAGCTGAAATGGGACTGGGCCAGACTCGTATCACGTCGGCCAGACTACTCTTGGGCAAAGACTACCACTTGCCGGGTCCCAACTTCAAAAAGAAGACCTGGTAAGCCGTGACTGCAATGGCGAGACGAACTCGACACATTCCAAAAGAACTGGAATAATCTAGCCAAAGATCGAACAGAATGTAAGTAATGGACGGAGGTCTTTGCCCAGCAGTGGGACAGTTAATGGCTTGAAATGAAATGTAATGTAGAACTACTATATTTGCCCTAAATACCTAATATTCATTATTAACATGATTTGTAAAGTCGTTGAGTATTTAGGGTAAAGATACACGATAGATTCATTAACATCATATCAAAACTGATATCTAAACAACGAGTATTTTGTAGTTGACATTTTTAGAAATTGAGAGCAATTCAAAAATAAAAACATGATAATAGTGCAAGTACTACAATGCACAGGAATGCAGTTTCCCGGCGGGGCCATGACTACGTGGCATAGTAAAATAGTTACCTGAGAAGCCAGTCAGCAACTGTCTGTCAGGTATCTCCTTAACTTTTCACAGACTACAAGCCAGCAGATCTCTGGATGTTTGGATAAAGTTTATATTCAACAACAAAGATGAGACTGCTTATTTTTTGTTAATAAGGAACTAAAAAAGAAAAAAAGATTTGATGTAATATATCTCATGTATAAGCAATAAATATATCATTCATTCATTGTAAATACGTGTAGGTATATTTACATAAAATCCATTTTAACAATATTAATATAATAGACTAGCTCCGTGGCGCAGCGGTCAACACGCCAGCCTGCGACACGGAGTGCCCGGGTTCGATCCCCGGCCAGGTCAAGATGGAAAATGATCTTTTTCAGATTGGCCTGGGTCTTGGATGTGTATCTATATATGTATTTGTTATAAAATATAGTATCATTGAGTTAGTATCCTATAACACAAGTCTGGAACTTACTTTGGGGTAGCTCAATCTGTGTGATTTGTCCGTATATATTTATTTATTTATTATTAATATGTCGTAATGTTATTCAATTTTATTAATTAAATTTAGTTAAATTATATGTAAGTAAATATAATACGTATTTTTTTCTTTTTGAAAATTAATGAATATACTCACAAAAAAAATTAATACATCCGTATCAAAACTGAATACTATAACATTCTACATTTTAAACCCGCCCTGTAACGTTTCTGGCGGCAAGGTACCTAAAATGCCGGTTGCATTGCCGCGCTGAATAGCAATAGCCATCCTTTGCACCAAAAACTTGCCAGAGCGAGAGTCACCTTCCTTTCCCTATTTTGTGCCCTAAAAAGACGCTTTACGTCCGTTCCCCAACATCCGATGGTCTCTCCAGCTATGGGCACGATAGAATAGTGAGCTCTATAGCTGCGTATTTCAGCCGCTTCCTATCTGCCGCATCTTCGGCAGCTGCCGCCGCCGCGATTGTAGAACTACCAAGGTGGCTGGCGGCGACAGTGTTAACGCAAGTGACATCCCAAATAAGGCATATTGAGTCACCTCTTCGATGGAATGATGATGGTAAATTTACACGGTGAATATGAATTAGAAAATAAGGCACTCCTCTTTTGCCAGTTGTGTTAAAAGTATTCTTTTTATCCAAGTATACTATCGATATTTTATGGTATATTTCAAGAGCGATGACTAAAAGTATGATATGCACTATCTGTATTCAAATTATATGATACGAGATACATTTTATGCTCAACACTATTCATTAATTCAAAACATTTAAGATTTATTTTATTAAACCATCGTATAAAACTACCTGCAATATTCTCAATAATTGCGGTCCCGGAACTACATATATTTCCCTCCACATTTTCCCAAGAACACAGCTACACCGTCTCAATTGTGCGACAGCGAATTTTCCACTTGAAGGGGTTTCTTTGACCCGTAAAAGTATTTCATACAACTATTGATGTCGCACACAGGGATGAGTTAAGAATAGGAATAGGATAAGTGAAAAACAAATAATAAAATGAATAGATTAGGGTTATAATGCTTGAGATGAAAACGGAATAACCCAGGCAACGGCGGCGTCGAATTTCTTATATTATAAATTAATAATTTTCGTTTTAAAATATATTTTGTCCGTGTATAAGTAACATCATACTTATGCGTATTTAAAACAAAAAACATGTATTTTTCAATTCTTCTTTCTGGTGGTGTTAGATTTTCAAGCTTCCCAAGACTTGAATAACGACAACGAGCCCTAACTCTTCAATATCAGGCAGAAGCTTTAGGAAATTCTGACAAAGGTTGACGATCATCATGTAATAACAGCAGCTGGGACCACCGCTACTTCTAATATTTGTATTCCTCATGGTTACTGATATATTTGAATAGGAACATGTACACCTTGAAACCTTTGAACTAAAATATTCTTATTTACAACTGTAAATTCTAGTTGTAATAATTTACTGATATTATAGAAACCATCTGCCTTTAATAGATATCCTTACTTAACTAATAAGATCAAAAAAAAATAATCAACATGAAAAACTCAGCCTAACAAAAAATCTAATAAATACTTTTGCTCGTAAGAAATAACAATAAATAATAATTAATTCAGCATTCGTAACTCTCCATCAACATCCCAATATATCAAAATCACAGAGCAAAACCAGATATACAATTAAAATTATTCGCTTCATCGCCGCTTTTGTGATGTGGGGCAAGCTGCGATGCAGTCGCCGCCCGCACATGCCACGCAAAGAACATCCAATGCACCGTGAAATTGCCTATTTTCCACGTGATTTTATTTATTTATTTCATTTCATAAACCAATGACATTCCACTGCTTCTATCACGAACCATTGCATTGGAAAAGCGGAAACGAGAACTTGTGTAGCTGATACATATCTATCTAAAGCACAATATTTTGTGGTATGAATTATTTTCCCAGAATTGATTTTCATAATCCTACGATGTTTGTTACAGGAATTTATTACTGTCAATCATTGTTGTCTTTGTAGGCCATGGGGTGCCATTATCAACTGTCTGTCCGGGGGTTGAAGATATTGCTACGGGTACGCACGCCCGGCTTCCCGGGTTGCTACTTACATCCCTAATTCATCCGAGTGAGTAGTATCCCAAATACCTTTATCACATTTCCCCAACGTAAAACTGGAATACGAACGTATGTATTCCTAAAAAGAGACCGTTGCTGATAGGAGTAAGTGTAGTGACGCTTTCCTTTTCCGAAAATCATAATTGTATTATAATGTTCACAAAAGAGACATCCTGGATAATTTGGGCTCTCTATGGGATCCAAAAACATTACATATTTGTATGTGCTACAATTCTGCCTCTATTATATTCTTTTACACATTGCATAACTATCGCAACTTTCCCGTAAGCGTATTCTTGAACATTTATGAACTCGCACCATTTAAAATGAATGCTACAATGTGTCTCCGCAAGTGCATCCTGCTCAACTTGCCGCCTCATAGGGTGGTGTTGCGCCGGGGTAGAGTCTCATTTGCTATGCACGCGCTAACAGATATATCATTTGGCTCACTCAAAACGGAAACTGATTCATTTCCGATGCATGGTTGGAGCTCTTTGTGAAGTTCGTCGGCGGCGAATTGCTCACGTTTTCAACATTTTGATTGCGACATCAATACCGTTCAAGTGTTGTTGATTGTATTTTATCTCGATTTATTTTATTCAGGAATTGGGAAATACTCTGTGCAGCGCTAAATTTTTCTTTACATAATTTGAAGGATATTTACAAATACACTACAACCGTTTGCTTCATAAAAACTATAAAGGACTCAAAAATAATTATAGAACCGGCGGACAGAACGAAAATTGGTAGCTTATCAAGTCGGTTTACGAACGATAATTTTACGTGATATCGGTGAGAGATAGATGCGTGATAGATACTACTACTACTGCTGCTGTCTGAAATTTTTCGTGCGTGCAACCAGTGTTCATCGATTTATAAGACTATCACGTCAAAAAGTAGAGAAAGGCCTTTGAGAGACATACATACAATGCCAAGAAATTAAAGTTTATTTACAATAACCTGGCGATCAAAACTAATAATCCTTAAGACTAGCCTCTTCATAATCAAACTACCGTCTTTAATTTATTAATTGCCCACCCAGAAGATACAATTCGAACATAAAATCATAACGCGCGGATGAATGCGTCGTTTAACTTCTGTTCGAGGGTGGCTGAAGATGAGTCAGCGGTCGGCCACACTGTATCGCACCTGAGTTCGGCCGGCTTAATAGAGCAATAAAATTATCTTGTCAAACAGTATAGCGGTAACATTATACGGTATTCACGGCGGAGATGACACTCGGATAGATATAAAAACAAATGATCATATTTTCGGAATTTTTAAGTTTTTTGTTTTGTGTTTTTTCACTGGTGTCAGATTTTTCAAGCTGCCTAGAGGCATCTGCATAGTTTAACGACTGCCATCAATGAAAAATAGCTGGGACCAACGGCTTTACGTGCCTTCCGAAGCACGGAGGAGCTCGAGATATTTTAATGCCATTTGCGATCACCCAACCCAGTGGGGACCGCGCCCGGGGTAGCGTACGTAAGCGCTTATAATGCTCAGACCCACTGGATCATCGGGCTCCTCATTTTAAAAATGAGGAGCCCCATGTTCCAATGTGTAAAGATACCTAAATGTGCCTTTGTTCATTTTCAACGTATAATTATAGAAACAATAAGAACACGCCATTAATAGTGTTGAACTATTGTTCACACCAGAGAGACGCATTTTTTTTTTAATGTATTGGTCACACTATTCATGGCGATATTTAAATTTATGACGTTGGAATAACCACGTAGTAAGAAATAAAATAGTAAAACCTAATATTTATGGTTTTTATACTTGCATAATAATGCGAGCAAAGAAAACCAAACTTAAAGTTTGTATAGGTATAGATTCGTACCTTTACCAGACAAAAGAAACGAAACAAAAACAGAAAAGAAGCGCAGCTGTAACTGTTCACTTGCCGTGAAGAACGACCCATTGACACGAAAGTTGTATTTATAGAAATATTAAATACCAGCTATTTTCAAATTTCGCAGATCTTAGGGCCTGGCCACATGTCAACCGCACGACGTTGTCGCCGTTGACCAACACAGCAACGGCGAATGCAACGGGCGGCGCGGTGCCCTGTCGTTTAATGGTACTTTATATAATAATACTTTGCACTAAACTACTCGACTAGTTTGTAATTTAGTCATAGGTACCATAAATATAGTCATGTGGTCTGAATTATTTTTTTCGACTACCCAAAATTGTAGTGTAATATTTTAACGCTCATATAGGTATACTAGCTGTACCCGCGACTCCGTTCGCGTATATTTATATGGGGGCCACGTCTTATCATAACTGAAGAAAAAAATTAAACAAGCTTAATTAAATGTCATGTACGTCTAAATGTTTATCTACCAAGTTTCATAAAATTCTGTTAATTCGTTTAACAGAACCATAACTCTTACACATACGAGTACATACATGAAGAAAAAAAAATTTAGTCAATTTAGTTTTTTCATGTACATACATGTATTTGGCTAGCTCCGTCGGTGGCGCAGCGGTCAACACGCCAGCCTGCGACACGAGAGGCCACCAGGTCAAGATGGAAAATGATTGTTTTCAGATTGGCCTGGGTCTTGGATGTGTATCTATATATGTATTTGCCATAAAATATAGTATTAGGATCCCATAACAGTCTCGAACTTACTTTGGGGCTAGCTCAATCTGTGTGATTTGTCCGTATATATTTATTTTATGTATAGAGCTTATAAACATGATATCTCTGAAAAGAAAGTAACTTACTCCATGATCAACCCTTACAGATTTATTATTAGTATTGATTTTAAATCAATTATAATCCAATTTAAAATGTAATATTTAATAATTTAATCAATACACCGGTTATATTTCGACGATAAAATTTTCGAAACTAAGAAAATATTACAAAATTGGTTCACTGCACCAGCTTTTTACTATATACATGGTGAAATTTTTATCGTTCTGAACCCTTAAAGGGGTGATTCAGCCCGTCGATATGAACAACTTTTCCTATGGGACCAATGCTGGGAACTAAAAATATTTTTTGACGTTCCCATACAAATTGACCGGGCGGCCAAACATTTTTGTATGAAACTGTCAATTTTTTTGAGTTCCCAGCATTCGTCCAATAGGAAAAGGTTTTCATATCGACGGGCTGAATCACACCTTTAAGGGTTCAAAACGATAAAAATTTCACCATGTATTATATATAACCGCATAATTTTGGCTATAAAGCACTCGACGTAGCTAATGCGCTGCTGGATGAGGTAAAAATGTGTTACAGGAGTTTTTTTTCATTACATGGTGAGTTGAAAAAAGTATATATAACTTATTTATACTTTACACATTTTACCAAAATAGCCCTGACATACGAGTACGTGCTTAACCGCTTTGCTTAAACTTGATTATAATCAATTAATTTAATTGTTATAATAATGGTATTAATCAAACCAGGGTGAGGTTACAATGATATGATGTGTCTGTATTTAAATAAATTGATATAATTTACTTTTTATATTACTTTTATAAAAATCTGAACCTAAAATATTATTTTAATAAAGTAAATGGTACCTAGTCAAAATTATAACCAACTTATTTTCACATACTTAAACTGTTGTACTAAATGTTTACTTTTCAGAGCTTAACTCAATTCACAGCACTGCTCGGCTCTCTTTTCCGGGATCATTGAACATCCACTCGAGCAGCACTTTATTTATTTTGCTATTGTGGAGGAAAATAAAAGTTCTAATATAAAATGTTTAATATTCCGGCAGTAACGCTGATATTTTCGAAGTTTCAATCGCTAAATCAACAGACGAGAATAGAGTAAATACAGGTCAAGTGAGGAAATAATTTATTGGAAATTGTTGTTGACTTTTGCAAGTTAGACGAAAATAATTTATGATAACTCTGGTTAGTGTGGTCGTACCCTAATTTCAAGTGGTCATTTTATATTTTTACTAGCTTTCGCCCGCGGCTCCGCCCGCGTCAATGCCGATCTCTCGGGAATAGTACTTTTTCCCGGGATAAAAGGTAGTCCTTCTCCGTATTCCAGAGAACTTGTATGCAACATTTCATGATGATCGTTTCAGTAGTTACGGCGTGAAAGCGTAACAAACAAACAAACAAATAAACAAACTCAGTTTCATATTTATAATATTAGTAAGGATTAGTAAGGATTACATTCAATAATCCATCTCGTCATTACAGCACCAAAAAGTCCACTGCTGGACATGGGCTTCTCCCAAGGATTCTTCGTTCCATGGGAGGATATTGCCATACTTGCCACGCTTGGCAGGCGTGTGGGCGAGCGCAGTAATTCGCAGTAACTCATACATACTAATATTATAATAGCGAAAATAAATCTGTCTGTTGCCACTTCACGCTTTAATTTTTAAATCCATTGCGATGAAATTTGATATTGAGTTAGTTTGAGGCCCAGGGAAGGACCTGTCATTCAAGCAAAATCGATTGTTCGCAAGGTATTAACATTAAGGCAGGCGGAACCACGGGAAAAAGTTAGGGATTCTATAAATGCGAAAGTAACTCTGTATACCTGTCTGTTTGTTACCTCGCTAGTTGTGCTAGTTTGAAGCTTGGGAAGACCATCGAATAATTTTCTGAAAACTGTTCCCTAGGGATCGACACTCAAGAGAGCAGAGACGTGGGCAAAATGTAACTACTTATAACCTAGCAATTGTCTGATTTGTCCATTTTAAATTTATAATGATATTTGAATAAATCTGTGACGATAAAATTTAATCATTCCTTTTTCTTCTTTATAATAAACACGCGTCACGTAACTTGTAAATTATAATCTGAATGTAATGTAAGCTAAGCAAAACAATAAATAAATATAGGTAAACATGAATCGCATGAATGATTTTCCTAAATTTAAATATACTCAATCAAAAACAAAAAAAAAATACGTGTAGTTGATAAATAAATAAATATTATGCTTTACATATCTCTTGAGATAAACCGGATACCTCTGTATACGGAAATATGCTAGCCTCCTAAAATAATGTTTCGCGGTTCCGCGGTCAATGCTAGTTTGTTTGTCAAACAAACTTGACCTCTATGCTGGATGTAATTAGATCTAAAATCTAAACATGCGGTGTGCTGAATGTTAGTATTCAGCTCGTATCGTTTACAGTACGGCGCGGGCAACTTCTACCAACCTATGCAAATTCTGCACTATTGCATTTTACCTCTCTCTCAGTACATAAGTTATGAACAAGGTTCGTGCTGCTTACATATGAGTACGTTCAATTTGTATGACGTACAGTAATTATTCATGCTTACATATTATCACGTCTTTATCCCTTACGTAGTAGACAGAGCCCAAAGCTATAAGTCCCAGAAGCCTCGTTTTGCGTGTGGTGAGAGTTAAGGTGGAAAACCGAATCTCTATAATAGACGGATTAGCGGCCTCGTCTACGTAATAACATGATTCTTTAGAATTTCAAATTGATTCAGTTCTTGTTACTGAAATTGAAATGTATCACATGATCTAAAAATTTAAACATCGAAATCTTACATTTTGATAAATAATATTTTCATAAAAAAATACAATGAAAGCGTACATAATAGAAAAAGATATGAGCGTTTCAACTCACTCTACTGCTGCAGAAAATACAAAAGAAAAAAAATGAAAAGAAAAAATATTCAGCTCTAGACGAACCAAACTAACAATATTCAGTCAAGTCCTCAATACCCTTTCTTTTCCTAGGGAAGCCATTCTGACACCCAATTGCATTTCATTACAGCACAATTTGACTCAAGCAAAGACGCGTTCAGGACAAAGTTAAATTAACGTCAGTCGTGTGCGGATTTGCTGGCCCGGGCGTTGCTGGTCTTAAGGCTGCACCAACATTGGACTAATTAGCAAAATGACATACAGTCATAAAAGGATCAATTTTTTTAACTACTTGACAGCTCCGTGGCGCAGCGGTCAACACGCCAGCCTGTGACACGGAGTGCCCGGGTTCGATCCCCGGCCAGGTCAAGATGGAAAATGATCTTTTTCAGATTGGCCTGGATCTTGGATGTTTATTTATATATGTATTTGTTATAAAATATAGTATCGTTGAGTTAGTATCCCATAACACAAGTCTCGAACTTACCTTGGGGCTAGTTCAATCTGTGTGATTTGTCCGTATATATTTATTTATATATTATTTTTATTTATACAAAAAACCGACTGGCTGGATCGTCCTTAATATAAATTATCTTAATAAGGAATCAGATATGAAACTAGTAAGAAAAAAAGCTGTTGGAGTGACCGAATTAAATAGGAATAAACTTTTCCTTGATGGCTTTTAATTCATTTGAGAAGAACACTTGTGATGTACCATTTACTTGCAATAAAAAGGGCCGTAGGAGTACGCAATTTCATTGACGTCGTCAATTTCTTGTGCGTACCTTCTTCTTTTCGAGTCGTTATGTTATGTTTTTAATTTAATGTTTCTATTGTTTTTAACCAATACCTGAAAACAGAAAATAAAAGAAAACGTTGCGTACGATTTCGTCAACCATTTGAATAAGGCCAGTTAAATGTCTGCTCTGCCTTATTATTTTAATTATATAATATAATAGGTCGTTGAACGAATAGGTCCAATGCCGACTCAACCGCTTTAGAGCGCCGTCCGTCCGCCCAGCTCAGGACGCACCACCTGCGCCGCACTGAAAACACAATTTGCAGCGCCTTTTGTGCTCCTGTTTACTTTATGCAATTTATGCTTATGAAGTTATAAAAACAAAAGAATGTTACGGTTTCATTTGTATAGTAGCTGCTGAAATTATAAGTTTAAGATCTTGTAGTTTTTAAAGGAATAGTTCTATTATTCCCATCTATGGTGAATGTTGAATGCTGCGATTACATTTATGTTGTTGATAATTTCATGTCTATAAAATTAATAGTTTCACTTTACAAAAAAATTGGTAATACAAATCAATGGTTAGCTAAGTGTAGGCAGATAATAGGGTCTAGTTTATAAACTTTATACCAAATAGGTATATTCTCAAATGAAAATAAATATTAAAATGTGGCGTCTTTTCGAAACATAAAACCTTAAGTTAATGATATTAGCGTGCGAGGTATTTTGAGGCGTTCCTCCACAAATGGGTTAGTGATGGCGCGCTGCCTAGGTTCGTCCCAGCGGATGACAGAGCTGTCGCGGCATTTACATAAATTAGGTACGTACGTTCAGTGCTGGTGTAATATTATTATAAACTCTACTTTCTAAACCACGGCATCACGCGTTTACATGTCTTACCACATTTGTTGATGGTGTAAATTTTATTTTATTATTTTATTAAAACAAGTTAGTGATGCACTGCATTAGCCTAGTCCCAGTGGATGACAGATCTGTTTTCAAAATTGCATCTCCGTATAGTAGAATTACCTAGATATTATACATAATTATGTCTTAGTGCGTTCATTGATTGTAAAGTATTATTATAAACTCTGTTATCAAATGAGTTAGTATACCTAGGTTTTGTCCCAGCAGATGACACAGCTGGCGGAGCATATACATATATTATTTTCTTTGAATGTTCTAAGAATATTATTTATGTAAATGATATTTTTCTCCATTTGTTTTAGATCTAAGGATAAGGTTATTAAAATATATTAAAAAGTAAAATATAAAATACAAATAATGGAATATAATTCAAAGAAAATACAACCCTTATGAAAATGCAACCCTAGCTCCCCGCCAACAGCGAGGCAAGGCTAACGGCGTAACTATTTAGTAATCTATGGCTTGGGGCTCTAGATAAAAAACCTTCTAGCAATGCGTGCCGTGCCTTTGGTATCTGACGATGTAGCGAGAATCTCTTGAGGTGTTAGTCGACGTCTCTTCGCTGTAAGACCGTTTGCAGATACGAATATCGGGACAATGACCATCGAATCAATATCCCATATGGCGGTTACCTCATGGGCCAGGGTTATATTTCTCGACCTTCACCCGGTTGTTGTCATTCGGAATGATGATATTATTTTGTCTATTATCTCTCTGTTTTTTTTTATATTATCGTCTACTGCTACTACTACTTAGCTACTAATTTACAATACCATATACGCACAGTCCAATAAATTACTAAAAAATACAATGAATACAAAAACTTTTTTGACTAGCTCCGTGGCGCAGTCAAGATGGAAAATGATCTTTTTCAGATTGGCCCGGGTCTTGGATGTTTATCTATATATGTATTTCTTATATATTTGTACATGGCTTTCACAGGCATTTCATAGCATCAGTAACGATTTTATTTGGAAAAGCCTAGAAGAATACGGGCTCCATGCTCATACATTTTACTAAAAAATATATGCTTAAAGTCAAGCAAGAATCAAACTTGATAAATTAGACGAATAATTTAACATTGGACGAGGAATCCGACGGGGAGATATATTGTCCCCATGTTTTCCACAGTGCTTAAAAATATATTTTGCAAACTAGAACGGGAATAAAATTAAATCACCTCAGGTTTAGTTTTTTTTTTTTTTTTTAAAGACATTGCTCTTGTCTAAGAGATGTTACAAGGCCAAAATAGAGAAGGTGAAAAACCGAGCTAAACCGTGAATGAAAACAAAACAAATTCTGACAAATGTCTTATTTTAGGATCTCTCGTACTTGAATATTTATATTCGGGATATTTATATTTGGTTTATCTCTCGTTCAGTCATGGCAACGAAGGAGATCAATAGACCGGCCAACAGCTGGAAAAGATATTAGTCACACAAAGAAGTGATGAAATTCAACGACCTCAGTAATGGAACTAAATGCAAATCTTCATTCAACTCCTCACATATGGCTGCAAAACCTAAACACTGGCTTTTGTCAGCAAGAGCGATGGAGAGAGACAAGCATCCTTAAGATAAGTATAAAAACATATTTATTTGATCCAAAACTAATATACCAAATGTACTCTTCAAGATAGATCAACTAAAATGGAAAAGCAAGACAACTGGAGCAAAATCAATACACATTGGTATCCCAGAGATGGAACAAGAGTAAGAGGTAGACCCCATGGTCTACCCAGGTAGACATGACTTTGACTTTTAGACTTTTACTCTTATTCCATCTAGGAGGCCAAACTTAAGCTCACATCAGGTCCAAAATGGAGAAGAGTTGCCAGAGATAGATCAACCATTTAAGAGGCATTTGCCAAGAAGCACACGAGACAGCTATAAAATAAAAGCAACAAAATTGGAGTTTAATATAAAGGCTTAGATAAATAGATAGGCTTATTAGTTATCATATGTTTAAAATAAATATATTTTGACTTTTTACTTTGATCAATTTGGATCATCATGGAAATCAATTTGGAAAAGAAACTTTCTCATCGATTAGAAGAACATATTTCAATTCTTCGCAAGTAAAACCAGACTTGATTAAAAAGTCAATAAAAAATATATAGGCAAGCGATTGGCTAGAAATCTTAAGAATAGCAGAAAAAATTAAAAAAGACAACTTGAATACGACAAGAGTATCAAAACTTTATTAAGAAGTATTTGCGTTAGATATTCTTAGATAGCTAGATTTTTTAATGGAAAAAGATAACAGATGAATGTTATTTATGCACTAGTTTACTTAGATTTTAAGAAAATGTACATCAAGGACACACCTTAATCTAATCCCTAGATTCACTCGTTTTTAATAAAGTATTGTACGTGAGCCGAGGTCGTGTATGTTTTACATATCCCAAAATTGATATGTTGCATAGCTACTCTATTTAGAGTTACTATATTTTATTTGATAGGTATATTTTGTTTATCTTTACTAACGCTTGTATAAATACAGAGAAGAAAAAATAAGCCCGAATTTCCTCCAAATAATAATAGTGCGCGACGTGTTGACGGAAAAATTCGCTGCCACCTCTGTCTTCAATTTAAAAGGTGTGTAAATAAAGCAGTGTGAAACAATGGGAGGAGAGCAAACAAGGTCATAAAACACGTCACAGAACGGCCTATATATAATCAGCTTAGTGATAAATTGGCAAACAGCACGCGAGCGACGCAGCTGCTTCCGCTCCTGTCCGTCGGCGTCTTGCTGGTGGAAATAACGTCGAGTTGTCTTTGTTATGTCGGTGAAAGAAATATTGGCGTGCGCCGTATATCATACGTTTTGTATTGATACAATGTAAACTGTAGCAATGTTTTCTCATGGAGGCTTATTAATAGCTAAGACTTATATTTGTTTAACCGGACAAATATTTGTTTGTGCGTAGTTGCCACCATATAATGGAATCACTCTTTCTATAGAACCTCATACGATGATACTAAAGGAAAACTGAAGCGGTAAACGCTTCAGTTATACTCTTTGGGCCGATGACAACCGTTCGTAGCGAAAAATTTCAAATGATTTTACAGCCATAAAGAATATTTAACGTGCTGTCAACATCTTGCATAGTTGAATATACCATGCTGTCGTGGCAGCTGACAGGTCTCTAGTTTCGAAGCACTGTTGCCGAGTGTGCATCAGGGAACACGCAATTCTTTGTATGTTTATCCCAATAACATTATGGCTTGTTTTAAAACAAATTAACTATTTGCCGCAACGACTACATTCTTTTATTTCATTCACAAACGCGGGCGGCCATTTCCACACATTAAGTGCGATAAAACGCTAATTACAAAAGCATATCTTTTTGTTTGCTCTTCTTTGTATTTTTGTATTAACATTTAATGTTTAGATTTAACTAAATTTCGTTTGCGCCCGGGTATGTATTATGTATTAACACATAAATGTTTCCAGAAAAACGCTTTACATGGTAGTGAAAACCGCATCAAAATCGCCGTATTTTCCAAGACTAACTACAGACAAATAGATATACGCGTCGGAATACTTCAAATAGTTATGTGTACGATAGTAGTATTGATAATTAATCGTGAAATGTTCATTTTAATGGTCTCATCATAATTATTAATAAATATACCTACTAAAGAAAATGTTTATTTGGGTATATAAAGTAAAGATTTTTATATTTCCGAAATATTATCTAGAATGTAAATGTATACTGTAGAATATAAACTTCTAAAAATACCTACTTACTTTATTTCTAAGATTAAATTACGTAGGTACATAACTGACACAATGTTATCTTAAAATGTTGTATTTATTATTTTCCCCAATGTTGTTCTCCAATAGATATTGTAACAAAATCACTGTTAAGATACCAATATTTGTATATAATCCAAAGTTAACAAATATTACTTAGTAAAAGGTATAAAAATAAAGACGAATTGGAGTAATGATATATGTTCGTTCACTTTCAATATACCTGTAGCGAGGGACAACATTTTAGAATAATATACGCAATGTTAACAAAATGGCACTTCCTACTAGTACCATTTTAACAACTCAGACTATGTTCATCAATTTGAAGCAAATGTTGGCCAGTTCGCTCTAATCATTGTCGTAATGTTAAAAAATTACACTGATAAGTGACATTTTATGTTCAGCAAGCATGTTTATTTTTCCAATTAATCCAGTTTACTGAGTAATTCTACCCAGAAGAAAAAACATAAATTGATATTAATTGTAAAGTTACCTGTGAGTGAAAACAGTATCTGTAATATTGCCGACGCTATAGCCGCTCCAAGGAGGCTGTGCATTGTCTACGCCACGCTCTCTTCCGGGCCCCACATTGGATATTCGTTTATGACACCTTGGTGCTCGCAAACTCTTCTTTGAGTCTTTTCATTTTAGTTGTATTGGCTCTATGGAATGTACTTGCATTCACCTGTCGCATTGATTTCTGAATATCTTCATTATTTTGTACCTGAAACAACGAAGAATTTATAAGATTTTACAAATGTCAGTTTAGTTTATTTAGTCTTGTTACAAAAGGATGTTTATGCTCTTAAATGAGGTGTATGATCTTACCGCACGTATAACTCGTAAGACTGAATAATCGACGCATGGCGCGGTCAATTTTGATCTCCAACTCAAACAATTAGTCAATATAATTTTGAAAATGTGAATGGCAACTTCAGTAATTTTATTTTCATCAAAAACAAACAACAAAAGTTCGAAACCGTGCGAAGCGGAGTTTTGAAAGCATCAAGGACATTGTTCTGGTTCAGTTGCTTTCTGATAATGGAAATTTGATATGTCGCGAACCGTGTAACATTCGAATGTCGGGACCTGGTTTGTTCGCCTCATCGTATAAATAAGCGTAAAGTGGTGCGGCATCACGCGAACTCGTCGTTAACCCTGCTTCATGGTGTACTAATGGAGAAGTGAGGGTGTCATTGCGACCGCAACGAACCACTTCAGCGCAACCCGAATGTCAGCCAACTATAATTAACGTAGATAAAGTTATATTGAACTTCACTACGCTGTAACTAAAACTTTTTGTTTTGAACTGTGTTATCAAAAAAGGCTAAATTATTCGTGTAATTACAGTGTTTTCACAATAAACAGACCGATTTTATCGAATATGATGGCTTTATATTTTCAAATTTATAATTCAAGCGTAAAAAAGACTATTAAGAAATTTAAAGCTAATTAAATAGTATGCAGGAAACCATAAATTCACTTTTACTGCTCCCTTATTTAAATGGAACGTAAAATTGGCGAAACTAAAGTAAGTAGAGCGAAACAGGCAAAGGCCGTGCGATTATATCTCAAAGAATTTATAGGAAGATTGAGTAGAGCGACGATGCGCTCAATGGAAGAAATTCCTTTAATATTTTAAAATTAGATTTCCATCTAAATTACAGTTAAATGAAAATACTTTCATGGATATAGCGTGATTTCTTTTTAACGAATTTCTATTTAAATAAGTATTTTTTGTACAACAATTTTAAAAAAGTATATTCTTTCCAATTATATATAATTTGCTATTGTTCTGTACGACGTATGCCTGATTTTCTTGTTGTTCACGTTTCCTTCTTTTCCTAACATAAAATATTTTTGAAACTCCATATTTACACAATTGTATGTTATTTAGTTTTGGTAGAGCATGTACCACTCCGTATTGTAATAAATACAAATATAGTGTAGCATATAGTGAGGATACTTGCGAGAGTTGCTAAAATATGTATATTTGTCGTATAATTTTATAATTCAAAACACAATAATTTCAACATTATTGTCGAACATACATATATTTCTAGTTAGCAGTAATTATAACCATTACAGTCGCATTAAAGCAGATTTTTAAACTATACAAAAACGATGAATGGAACGCGAGCATTGCGGACTGGAATGTCAGGGGAATATTTTTGAAAAGGTTCGCTTTTTCAAAGCTACGTCGTCGTCGTATTGAATGCGTTTTAATGAAAAAACATGCGCCGATTCGCAACAGTCAAGGGAATTAAAACCGCCCCACGCCGCTCCGATGCATCGGTCGGAATTTTCATTTAGCCGAATATTATTTTTTCGGCTTTTCTACTGCCAATGTTTGTTTGCATTAAATCCCAGGTTTGTTTACCTCATAGGCTAAATTTTTTAGATTGGTTACGGCAAAACGCACAGTTTAAGTTGGTTTATTTGCTGTTGAATCGTCGGAAATGTTTAAATGCCATGAACTTGGGCTCAAACCTCCACATGATACGTTCAGTTTATTTACGCTGAAATAACACTTAGTTTGCTATTAGACTGTTCCGAAAACAGACGTTAAATAATAGACTAACACTTTTATTTATAATCGTATAATATATGCTATTTGTGTGAATGGAATTAAGAGCATCCCGCGCGCCGCTACAATATATCTATCGGGAGTTTTTATTTAGCCGAATGTTATTTTCTTGTTCCTAGAATCGCAAGTTTATTTTATTTGGCTGGTGTTTTTGTAGATATAGTAGAGTTTCACGCGTATTCTGACTTTGTGTTGCTGTTCAATATTTGAAAAAGTTTTACTTTCTTCCTCTAGCTCTACTCAACTAAGTTTGACTAGCTCCGTGGCGCAGCGGTCAACACGCCAGCCTGCGACACGGAGTGACCGGGTTCGATCCCCGGCCAGGTCAAGATGTAAAATGATCTTTTTCAGATTGGCCTGGGTCTTGGATGTGTATCTATATATGTATTTGTTATAAAATATTGTATCGTTGAGTTAGTATCCCATAACACAAGTCTCGAACTTACTTTGGGGCTAGCTCAATCTGTGTGATTTGTCCGTATATATTTATTTATTTATTTATCTTATATACGCCAGCTTTTGCCCGCGGCATCGCCCGCGTTAATGTCAATCCCTCGGGAATAGTAGAATTTTTCGAAATGAAAGGTACCCTACGTCCTTTTTCGGGCTTCAAACTACCTCCATTCCAAATTACATCCTAATCGGTTCAATGGTTGACGCATGAAATGCAGACAGATAGACAGACAACCTCGCATTTATAATATTAGTGTGAATTTTATAAACGCTAAATTATAATAGGCGTGACGTATATACGTCATCTTTTGTAACACTGTTGGCACCATGAAGTTATAGTATACCTAGTTGGCACCTATCTTATCTGTATGGTTGGCACAGAAGTTTTATTTTCCATTTACTTAGTGTATTTTCTTTTGTTTTAATTTTATATTGTGTAGTGTGTCAATGATTGCAATAAACATGATTCTATTCTAATATATACGTAGGTACGCTTAATTCTAATAATTGTATATTTTCTTGGAATAAAAATTGAATTCTACGCCGCGCCGCTGCGGGACGGTCGAGCTTTTCTTAGAGCATTTACGAGCTTTTATTTAGCAGAGTATTTTTTTCCGCTTTTCTACGCCAACTTTAGTTTGTATTAAATTGTGTGCTTGCCTTTTCTGAGTAAAGATACATTTATGTATTCACCTTTGTTTTATTTATTATAACTTAAGATATTTGTTGCTTTTTTTTTATAAAGGACATTTATCCTAAAATTTGGTTTATAAATGGAAAAATTATTTATAATATCCTTTTAATTGACAAGCTTATTTAACAAGTAGTGTTGGCTTGGGTTTTTGTGGCGAAATCCATCCAGCCGTTGGAAGATATGAGGTATTAAAAAAATTACAAACATACATGATACGGGTGAAACACATAACCCTTCTTGGCATTCGGGTAAAAATAAAAATATCCCTATCCTCCTTAATAGTATTGTAATTTACGACATTTTAATCCAAGTGCGTATCATCATCATTATTTCGTGTAGGTGACACGGTCAATCGACCATGCCCACCCTGGTGCATATAAAAACTTTAAATCATATGATGTTTTGATATTTTTAATCAAAGAGAAAAATATCAATAAATGGATAATGTATCTGAAAATTCACCAGTTATTACATATAATTTTTTTTATTTATTAAAATTTTGCCCTATATTTATTTAAACATTAATTTATATTTAACCATAATAAAGATAAAGGCACTGAATTCATTACCTCTATTTTATGTTCACAATATTTGTATCAATCGTCAACATTAATCGTTATTCCGGTTCAAAAAAAAACTTATTAAGTTTAAAAGAATATTAAATAAAAATAAAACTGTACACCTTTCCTTCTTACGTTTCTCAAAGATGCAATTTTCATTACAATTAAATATACAAAAAATACATTTAATGCTAAAATAATTTATACATACTCAGAAATACGCCAGAAAAGCATCAGTTTTTATCTCTTGAGTCACTCAAACTTTGAAACTGAACTACAACAATCTTTTTAGGAAATTTACTCCTACTCATTAATGTTTTCAGTCAAAATTAACTATTCTGGTAAAGTATCTTCATTTACTGAGGGAGACGTGCTGTACTACGAAAGTTATCGGAAAGTTCCCGCCATTCCGCGCAAAGCTCAGGCTTCGAGTCCGTCTTCACGCCAGCATGTGCGCGGTGCGACTGAAGGCTCGTTCCACAGATATCTACACATTCCTGCTTGCCTACCTTTCAAGTTTTCCTCGACCTTCTCGAATACAAAACGTCTTAACACTATTAATTTAGCCAAGCAGTTATAGACCAATTACTTCCATGACATAAAATATATTTTTGTTTGTGAAAATATAGATTTAGGTCAGTTAGAAACGGCGCAGGTTTCAAGGTGCTTTCGCGCAGTTCCGAAAAGCTTTACATTCATTTTCCTGATCACGGAAATTTAAACTTTGCTGTAGCGTCAGTTTAGGTTCATATACTATTAGGTGATAATCTGCCGAAAAGCTGGAAAACGCCACAATTTTTCCGTGTAAGACAGAGACAGCTACAGTTTTTCATGACAAAGGGAACGGCCTACGAGATTTGAATGGTGGGGATGATCTTAAAATGTTTTAAGAATCTGTGTGAGAAAGAATACAGGCCCTAACTAAATAGACAAAGCATATGCATAGTGTACTCAACACTATGCATATGCTTTGTCTATCATGACACAGTTGCGACAATATGTCGTCGTAAATAAAAGTTAAGCGATATAGTAGAGTGTTCTCATGTAATAGACGTAACTGCATAAGAACTCATTCATAAAACATTAGTGCTGGGAGCAGCCTCTCAAAGGACCTAACTCGAAGCAAATGTTGTTTATTTTGTTAAGGAAGAAAGCCTGAACACAACGGGAGCGCCACATGTCAGGGCATGAATAAAAGAAGAGCTATGTTTCAGACTTTCAAAAGTTTGAGTTAGAATTTTTCAAAGCGGTACCGACATATCTTATGTTGCTTCAGTTAGGAGTATTAATATAAACTCAGTTAATAGAATAGATATTTTGAAAGCCATTTTTTATTTTAAAAATTAATTCTGTTAAAAAAAGTTTTGACGTAGTGTGTTCGGAAAGGAAGACTTTTATTATTGTTTAACAACGTACATATATTTTGAACTAAATTGGTTATTATATTATTTTTCTATTTATCTTAGCAATGCTGCCAGCCATTTGGCGTGCCTAATGCCCAGGGATAAAAGACCCCTGGAGCAATAGTGCCAAGTATGAGATAGTTCGAAGAACGAAGCGCTTTACTTGCAGCCCAATTACCAGTTAACGGAAAAGAGTATTTATTGTAAGCACGTGAAACTTCTTGAAGACAAAAGAATCGACACCATTTTTTTTTTAATTTATGATTCAAACATTCGAACGGTTATTAATACATTACCCATAGAGATAGGTATGTCTATGACATTACCCCAGAGTATTTTTTTTTTACATTCACAATGCTACTCCTCTAAAGGTGTCTACTTTATTCATTTTTAATTTAATAAGATTAGATCACCCGCGTCATTCTCCACGTGAATTCCGATTACTTATATTACAAAGTAATCATTTTGATTCCCAGATTTAAACTTAGCATGTAGTTTAAAAATGTGTTTCATGATACCGTGACAATAGGAGACTTGTTTTATTTGCAAACAAAAAAAAGTCATAGGGTATTTCTTATGGAAAACAGGGAAAAATTGAAGTACATATATCAATAAAAAGCGTATTCAAAACCATTCAGTTTTTTTTGGAGATAAAAAAAGACACATAACAAGGCAACTCCTTCTGCCACCTAAGAGAAACGGGATCCATTAACGATGGTTTGCATTTGGATAAATATTAATCAAACATTAAATGTTTACAGGATAATAAAATGTAAGCAAAAAGAGATATTTCTATTGTTTTCAATGCCATTATTTTATTCTAAGTAAATTTAAATACCATGTGAAAACTTCCCCTTGATATTCCTTTGAAAGGGTGTTTCACCCCGTCAATATAAATAAACTTTCCATTAGGCCAATGCTTGGAACTCAAAAGAAATTACAACATTTACATACAAATTACTCCATCGGCTTAACACTTTTGTATGGGAAAGTAAAACAAAAATCGAGTTCCCAGCATTGGTCCTATAAGTTGATCATATTGACGAGCTGATTCTCCTTCAAGGGAACGGTGATGCTAAATTTAAATAAATAAAAATCAACAAGAACTGAAAATTAATTTACTACGATTCGAAAATCACATTATTAATAAAATATTTAATCGCTTCATCAGAATTATGTTTTGGATTAAGTATTACGTAAACTAAATTAAAACTGGCGATAACCATAAAATATTATTACCGTAAATAGGATAGCATTGTTTAGGCCAAAATAGTCCAAATCATTTATTAACCAGTCATTGTGTCGTTCTTGACCGTACATTTAAGGATAAAATATCGTTTCAAATTCGTTATCACTTTTTTTGGAGAAAAAGTTAAAAAGTAGTATGCTCTGCATACTCCATTTTAAACGGAAATTCTATCAGACACATTTATAGAACAATGTTTTTTTCTTAAGCAAGAGTACATACCCCAAAAGTGGTTATAGCATTTCCATACAAAATTACATCAAACTAAACTAAAACTAGGGATTACCGTAACATATTGCCGTAAGTGGCATAGGTTAGTTCAAAACAGTCCAAATAATTTACTAAGCAAGTTATGAGTGTTGTGTTTGACCCTAAATTCGCGCCATAAATTACAGTTTACTTTGTCGTTTATGAGGCGGCTGCAGACGTAACCGCGAGCATGTGTAACAGATTGCGGCAATAAGCGAAATTGTCTTTTTTATGAACGCCCGACGAAAAGTATTCACGTGACGACCGAGGTAGAACACTTAGGACTGAGTACTTTTTAATTTCAATAAGAAAAGGCGTTCTAGCTGGCATATTTTTCTTGCACTTAAATTGAGACTTACACCACTTAACAGCTTATTCTTTGCACGATATTACGTCATGACATTTTAAAGACAATGTATAGTCAAAATAATACTCATCGTATGCATTACATATTTTTCATAAAGTAGAGGCTATGTGGATAAATGGATTACAAAGGCTAGGAATAGAAAAGAATGGCGCGGACAAAACGAAGCTTATACCCAGCAGTGGATCGTGGAAAACTGGTGATGATGATGTGCTATGAGAGCTATAGAGCCCACGAGCTTTATCACAGCAAACCCACAACCTTACGGCCTTAGAGCCAAATGGCGCTTAGGCGATTAATCTAAGTGCTATTTTTAAATATTTCTAATATCGGAATCATCAATAAAATATAATGTAATTATCGCACTTGATCACAAAAAATCGCTATTATTGATTGTAGCTGGACAAACGTACATACAAAATTATAAAATAATTTTTACACAACCTGAAACGAAGACGATTTCGCTCGCGCTTTGCGCTCGCTCAGCTCGCCTGCGAATTATATTTTAGCATTATAGTAGAGTGTTCCTTCGCCAAATACATTATGTTATTACCGTTATCATCATGCTACATCAGCTTTATTTGAGGACCACTCCTTAGATAACTTAATCAGAATATACGTGTTATATTATCGTCGGACCTACGAGTACGAAAACGTTGACAGACGTTTACAGATGTATTTTCCTTGCTTGATCTAAGAATTCGCAATAAATTGTTAAGTCAAAGTGTAAGTTTCAAACTTCCAATCATGTAAGAGAACTCTGTACAATCCGTACCCCCGGCGCCATTTGTCTTTCGTACCTGAGCTGTGTCCAGCGCGAACTGAATCCAGAGTTTAATTTCACGGTGTATTTCTCCCACTGCACGAAACCTTTCTTTTAAGGTACTCTTGAGTAAAATAACATTAAAGCCAATATTACACATGCGACACAGCGATATATCGCTTGATACGTAGCTATGCAGTTTTACTAAAATTTGCGTGCTCTACTTATTTCTTTACCCACGTGATGAGACATTATTGAGTGATGTTTTATTGAAACTGACAACGGTCTTGACACTTGTCAACAAATGAATTAACTTTTAGCCAGTTTCCAGGATGCTAGCTTTTAACGGCATTGCCTCAGGCTTAACTGAATACATGAAAACTTAAATGAATACATATAAGTTATTTTTTTTATAAGTGTGTTATTTTGCATTCACAATACCATTTAGATATAATCTTAATAAATAAAAAATAAAATGTGGTGAAAAAATTTCATGCGGGCGGGACTTCAACCGGCGATCTAGGTTTATGTACGACCTATGCTCTGCCATCTGAGCTACCGCACAATTCAATCAATATATGTAGGCTTCCTACATATTTGTTGATTTTCAAATTCATTGTAAAATAAGTTGAATCAAATACCTCACTTGTAAAAGTCGGGTAGTTGTGTAGGTGACGTAAGCCTTAAAACGTATAAGGGGAAATGGGATATGATGGTGGAGAATTCCGGCACCGAGATTGAATTGTGCGATAGCTCAGATGGCAAAGCATAGGTCGCACATAGACCTAGGTCGCCGCTTCAAGTCCCGCCCGCATGAAAGTTTTTCACCAGATTTTGTTACTTAATTTATTACGAGCATATAAGTTAAGTTTTATGCATACAAAATGTAACGAATTCGATATTATTGCAGAAACGCAAGAAAGCAAGCGAAAGAAAGCGAGATATTACTGCAATGAATAAGAATCTCTTCATACTCGAAGTAGACAAATACTAATAATAAACACACTGAAATGCTTTCGATATGATCACTTTTATAAGGATTAGACTTTATTTCGCTACCGCGCATTGATGACACGAATTTGAATAATGACCGGTGCGTAACTCAGCCGAATAGGCAGGTCGGGCGCAAGTACCTATTACTACCTTTTCGCTTAATCCTCGTACGCTAAAAATTATGATGCCTTTTTTTCGCAATAACAGTAAATTCAATTAAGGCTCTAAACACACTATGCCGAAATACGTGACCGAAGTTCCGCGGCTCATTTTACGCGCTAATACCATATTCGAATTAGTACTACCAATTAATTAATATTAACCGCTTTATAATCGTTATACATTAATAAAGACCTCTCAGCACAGCAGCCGTAAAAAGTTGTACGGTTATATTTTTGAGGGATTACAAATGTAATTAATATTATTATTATTTGAGGATGTTATTAAAATAGTTACTACGAGGTAAACATCAGTACAATTTCACTATTCATCTCAGACATTTTCTTGCAGCAGCCGTAGTAAATTGCGCCGTTATTTTTCTGATTTATTTTAGATCTTTATTTTAAGATGCTACTAAAACAGTGACTAAAAGATAACCATCAATCCAATTTCAGACATAATCTCTCGGCCCAACACGCATAGCAAAGTACGCCGTTATCTTCTTGACTTCTTTCAGATGCTGTTAATGTTATTTAAAGATGTTATTAAAACATTACTTAACTAAAAGGGTATCATCATCAGGTCTTCTTAGTCTCCACTCACTGCAGGAGCATGACCCTCTCTGTACTACCGGAGCCATACTTGGCTAGAACAAACAGAGGATTTGGCCTACACTCTCCTCGCTGACCAGACGGGTTGGAGAGGTCTCATCGATGTTTATGAGCTTTGTTTAGCTTGTATTTCCTTAGTCGCCTCTTACGACCTCCATTGGTAGACTAGGAGAGGTCCTATTCTACTCTGCCGGAAACCACACGGCTAAAGGTTAGGTAAGGCTAAAAGGTAAACATCAATCCAATTTCAGAATTCATCTCAGACATTATCTCTTGACGCAGTACCCGTAGCAATTTGCGCCGTTATTTTCTTGACTTCTTTCTGATGTTGTTAATGTTATTAAAATAGTTACTGAAGGTAAACATCAGTACAATTTCAGAATTCATCTCAGACATTATCTCTCGGCGCAGCAGCCGTAGCAAGTTGCGCCATTATTTTCTTGACGTATTTCACAATAGCTCAGACCGTTACAACGTTTTATCCGCTACGTACGGTATCTTCAAACTGAAGAATTTTTCCTCAATATTTTAGGTTATTTTTGTTTAAAACAATATATCTTAATACATTCGTGTATTTTAACTGAAATGAGGTCAATATTACCCTACATAATAAAGTAAGTTCCTAACCCAACACAATAAAGTAAGTTCCTACGAGTGTCAATGCGATGTTTCGATTGTTACCTATTTGTCTTAGAATTTTTATCCTTTACTTTTTTCGTGTATTAATCAGAATGTATTTTCTAAAGAAATTCAACGGCCTCCGTGTTGTGCAGTGGTTAACACGCCAGCTTACATGAGAGGCACCAGGTAAGATTCCGAGTGCGGGCAAATACTTGCACTTCATGTCTGTGGTTCTAAAGCGTGGTGATTTTATGTCAGACAGGCGACCGGCCCTAAAACTTCCGCTAGATCATTTTACATTATGAATGTTCTTTAAATAACAAACTCCGGGCTCCAACGCATCACAGCTGAGGATGCATGACGGCATTAGGATGAGAGTCAAAAACGCTTATGTGAGGACGCTTCTGTACAGAAGATCAACAAAACAGAATACTTTTTAATCCAAATTGTTAGTTAAAATTTAAATTCCAATAATATCAAACGTCTCATTTCCTTCATTTTCAAACAATGATTATATCAAACGTCTAATTTCCTTCAGTCAATCAGAACAAATAAAACGTCTGACTTGTATCATATTTGTTACGTTTCATCGTATTTAATTAAACTTCATGAAATCCGAACAAAAGTGTCCTCCGAGCCGAGGGGCGATTTCGGTCTGTCATATGTCCAAACTGGAGCGAGCTATGGTTTTCCTCCGCTTATTATATTTTGTCAAACGTCAGTGTCGTTGGGAGAGTTCAAGTTATCTGGTGACAAAACGGATACATAAGCGAAGTTAGCATGCGGAGCAACAAAGCGAAAACAAATCGACGATACGCTACAGGCCCGAACGTTTTTATTTTGTCTGCCACGTAATTGAATTTTGTGGTCCGTTCGATCATAGAGCTTCGTTTCGCGCGCCAGATTTGTTTACGAGCATAGGTATGCATGCAAATACTGAGTGGATTGTGTACTCGTGTCTGCTTTGATTGTGATTGTGATTCTTATTTTCTAGTGGAATGCTAGACACAAACGAAACCTCGTTATATTGAGTTGCTGAAAGTACTTTCATTTTTCGTTCTAGATTTTATCTTCGCATGCAAGAGGGTAATGAAAAATCTTTATTTTATTGGCATCTTGGGCCTACAGCCTGGGGCTTATACTGAGCAGTATTTATCTAACTTACATATATGTAGTACAGCACGTAGTCTGAGAAAAGAAAAAATATGAATGACCACCTGGCCGTATTCACACGGTTTTGCTAGATTGCTTTCGCACCCGAGCAAGTAACGGATTTTTTCGCTAAACCGCCTGAAAGATGAATTGTTTGAACTCGCAGCGCCGCTCCCCGGCCGTTTCTTGAATGAATTAGCTATAACGCAAGAAAAACAATAAAAAGGCTTACGTTTTATGGTATAATTTGTTCTCAGATGAATCTTTGAATAAATGTTTTTATAAAAATATGCTTTTTGGGATGTTATTTTTAATTCAATATGACTTGACGTTCTTCTAACTTCAAAACAAAAAGAATGTAGAACGTCTCGATGTTTTTACACAAAAGTAGCTAGGTTCATTCGCTATACCGTGCTGAGCAATAAAAAATGACTTCTGCGGTTTTCACCGCCAAACATTATTCTTCGTGACAGGTGCAGAGCATTGCATGAATGTTCAACGTATATTCATTTTCAATACTTTTGAAATATGGTACATGAGAGCTCAGTTAAAATAAAAATTCGATCTATATTGAATAAATACGAACAGTATTACGGCGCTTGAGAAATGACAGAGTTTATTTATAAAGAATAACAAAAGACGAGCACACAAAGGATGCCATCACTCAGAAGTCATAAGTATGCAGTCAATAGCGGTGTCAAAACACTCCTCAGTTCGCATTCAAAACCGACTGTTTATAAATAATTCAATATTGAAGAAAGTTGTTTCGCCATCCTTATGTCGATGTACTTGAGTTGGATTTCGCATGCCCACAATAGCATTATCAGCTGATATAATAGCTGCTCTCCCGTTTATTGAACATGCTTATGATTCAATTGAGACTCATTTTACGATATATTTTCAGATATGATAATAAAATAAAATGAAGGGTTTCCAGTTAAACTAATGGATCATTATTCATTTCTAATGTATGGTGATTTACTTCTTAACTAATCATTTTCTATATTTAAAGACATGCGATCATAAGAAAAGCGTTGATTTAAAAGTTTATTTAAACTTTAAAAAGTAAATTAATTAATTGGCTAAAATTAATTATTTCTTATTTAGTATTTCATCAGTATATGCGAAGTAGAACTTGTATAACGACATGTTAGCAAGTTATTTTGACTCATATTGAGACACATCATCAGGTCTTTTTAGTCTCCACTGCAGGAGCATGACCCTCTTTGTACTACTGGAGCCATACTTGGCCAGAGCATACAGAGGATTTGGCCTACACTCTCCTCGCTGGCCAGACGGGTTGGAATGGATATCGATACACAAGTGGTACATTTTTAAAAACATTTAAAAAATATCTATGAAACCCAATAAATTAAATTCATGACTTATACCACGCAAGCCTGACTACAGAAACAAATAGTACAAGATATTGCTTTGTAAAGTTCAAACACAAAGTAATATTGTAGTTATGTCTGAGAAAATCGCTTTCTCGTACGTCGTAGAAGTATTCAAATACAGCGTTATTTTATGAAAATTCTTTTACGTCGCAAAGGAAACGCTGCGATCGGTGAAGTCGTCGCTAAACTGATATGAACATCGACGGTGGAAAACTGTTGTGGTGCAGTCACTGCCTCGACACTTCCGGTGCGCCCGGGATGGACACATTGTACCGGGAAAATTTGCTGGTGTCGGTCGCCGACTTACACAAAAGTAGCTAGGTACATTAAGGACATTAAGGAACACTCACCTGACTGTGCAGAAAGAGTATAGCGGGGATATGGATAGGTATGATGCTGTCGTATAATGATGATGAATTGACTTTGGATTTTAATTTTCTTATGTCACTTATTTTTTTTATTTTTGCTATATGTTTGCAGGCAAACTCATGCTTTGAGTTCATTCAAATGACGATAACTTTATTTTTAATGAACCGATTTTGATGAACATTATGTACTAAAAACGGGTCACTCACGTGCTATTTCGTCGGGTATATCGGAAATCGACGCATACAGATCGCTACCCAAGAGCAGATTCGCAACACCACCCAGCCCACTTAGCGTCGGTACCACGTTCTCTCATTAACAGAGCGCTGAGACTATGTGACCCTCGGTTTCTAGGGTCAGAGCTAGCTCACGTGAGGCACGTTTTAGAAGCAAATGGTTATGGTTGGAGGCAAAGTTGAAGAATAACCGCAAATGAAGCCATGCACATACCATCAGCGGATAGAGCATTATTATACCTGCCATTTGTGAAAGGGGTTACGGACAAAATCGGACAATTAGTACGCCGTAGATATTGCATTAAGACCATTTTCCGGCCTCTTACACAAATAAGGCAGTTGGTTCGCTCTCCGAAGGATAAAGACCCATTAAATGTCTCGGGAGTATACGAAGTTCCTTGTGACTGTGGGAAGAGATACGTTGGTGAAACTGGCCGCAATGTATCCACCAGGCTGAAGGAGCACATCAGAAGCTTGAAGAATTTGGACAGGAACGGGTCGGCCATCGCCGAACATACTTTGGAAGAGGACGTCACCCATTATATCCGGTTTGACAAGGCCAGAGTCCTATCTAGAGAAAAGGCATTCGTTCCCCGAAAAATAAGAGAGGCCATAGAAATAAGTCGACGTCCAAATTTCAATCGGGATATAGGTTGGACTTTACCCGCAACCTGGAAACCGATTCTTCAAGGGAATGCACTGAGAGAAAATTCTCGTTTAGTTAACTAGAATATAGTTAATTTTACTAGATTTTATTGTAATATATATGACAGCTAACTGTTTTGTTGACTTTACTAGAAAAATCTGGTAATAGCTTACCAAAATATCTAGCACAGATAAACATAATGCTGGTACATATGAATAACATTTTGGTATCGTGCACATTGCGTTAATTTGTATAAATTACATTAGTTTTATTTTAAACATAACAGAATGAGTATATTGTTCAGTTGAATATAATTTTATTTTGTGTTTACTTACATTTACTTAGCTATCATCATATGCAATGGTTAAGTTTACTAAAAAAATGAAAAAATATTGTGCGGTTTACTATATTTTTTTTATTACAGCAATACTTTATTTTTTACTTTACCTACGTAGTAGTGAAGACGTGACAGATTTGTAGTACTCGGGCTCTTATGACGACTTAGATGCCTATTCGCCCACTATAAAAAACCCGCCCGCGAGTAAGTCTCCAACTTCAACAATTTTAAGTCACAAGTACAATCGCCCAGCATTGGGCTAGAATAAGGTACTTCTAAAATTAAGTAAGACTTAAAATTAATGAAAGAGGAAGGTCACCCGCGGGCGGCTTTTATAGGAGGTGAATTGGCAACTAAGCCATCATACAAGCCGAATAAATCTATCACGTCAACACACATATATTAAAAACAAGACCAACGTCCCTTTGGATCTCCAGAGAGTGAACTGGATTCATGGCACATTGCTGGTTTTAAAGCCTGGCTCCGATGTATGTAGTGCACAAAAAACAAGCTGTTTTTATTTAAATGGTTACTATGTTATTCTGTAAGGTGTACCTATGGGTAGGATGCCTGAAATAAATTCAATGATTATTATGTTATTTATATACTATTTATTCAAACATTCTCCTTGCTAAAAATGGTTATAATACGAGTATCTTGAGCGTACTGCAGCAGTGTTGAACTGGATGTCCTTTACAAAAATGTTGAATATCTTTCTACGACTATTACTTGATAACAGTCCACTTTCAGAATATAACTCTTTTAGTCCCTAGAAATAAAAAAAAAATGTATTATACAAGGGTGTTATTAAAAAAAGCTTACAATTTATATTATTGTTATAAAGTGTCTATTTAAAAACTTACGGTACTGGTAGGTGAGTCACACTCAATTAAAAAAAACTCAAAGTTAATGCACACATTGTGGTTGAAGTACTTGCAGGTGATCCAACAATACTATAGTGTGGAGTTACGCTTCCTTTTTTTGTTGATTTGCTGGACGTAGATGAGAACCACATAAAGTTATATATAATTACGAAACGAGTTCAATTTTACTAAGTTGCAGTGTCAATTTTACACCAACCGCACAAAAACCACAAATTAGAAAGAATATGTGCACAAAAATGGCCTGCCTGCGCACACGACACACGATAAATAAAAAATGGCTCGAAAAGTGCGCCACAATCTTTTTGACAAACGTAAACAACGTTTCGTTTGATGCACGGTATTTATGTTACACAAAACCATTATATGATAACCTTTATTAATTTAAATAGTAGTTACAACTTTTAGTGCAATGGTTAACATAATACGCCTCATTTAATAGTTAGAACCATATTGCTGGTTAATACAAAATACATTGATAGGCACAGTGAAAAATAACCTGGTTGATAGTACTATAAGAATCTAGCATATTCTAGCTTAGTTAACCTTACTTGCATTATTTTAGAGATTACCAAAAATATTGTAGTTTTCAATAGACAGCTAGTAAAAACAAACAAACTATACAGGTAGACTTTATAATTATTACAATTTTCTTTTTACAATAATAAAATGTACTTGTAAATAGGTTTAAGTATTGTTTACGAAAAATACGATTACTATAATATTCTGGCATACCCTACAATATGATTATTAGATGTTAAAAGTAAATCTGGTGAAAATAACATAATTCTGTTTATTTATACTAGAATTATATTTACGATACGTTCTGGTAGTATTGTTAAAATTATTTTTCTCCGTGTGATACTCGTAACTTAAAGCACACAGAGTCAGTAGAGGCCGATACGATTAGCTCTTTCCACTCACACGTACCGTCACCAGACACCGACGAGGAAGAAATGGGATCCACTACCTCCGTGACTACTCATCACCAGGGTCCTGCGACCGACCTGGCTCTCCCCTCCAAAAGGGCGGCACGAGCCGCCGCACGAGCAGTGCGTCGAGAGCAGTTAGTTCGGGACCCTCCGCCGCGCGTCTCGCACTCACCTTGAAAATGGGCTCCTGACGAGTCCGAAACTATAGTCGGCAATCCCGACGAAATAGCACGTGAGTGACCCGTTTTTAGTACATAATGTCTGTATCTCACGTTAGTTTCAATGATATGATTTTGATGAAACAAGCCTTAAATGTTTTGCTGAGTTAAAACAAAGCAATTGGTGAAAGTTTGAAGTAAATCGGTTCAGTATTTTCGGAGATAATCGTGATTTTGCTGAGTTAAAACAAAGCAATTGGTGAAAGTTTGAAGTGAATCGGTTCAGTATTTTCGGAGATAATCGTGATCATACATACAGACAGACAGACAAGAAATTCGTAAAATTTTTTTTGCTTTCTATTATTCTTTTTAAGTGTCCCTCTATCCATTTCAGTCAAAAATTCTAAATGTACAGACAAAATATTTTTACTGTTTTATTATATGTATAGATAGATAGATAACGAAATATTATAACGTTTTCCCGGTTTTCCCTTAAATATTCTAAAATGTCTGGAAATCTAGTAATCGTGTGTTTTAAAACTGTTATTTAATTCCGTTATGTTTATTTGATTTAAAAAATATGTATGAAAGGTATTTTGCAAGAACGCCATTATAAATACTATTGCTAACAAAGATTTAAAAAAAAATTGCGTCTCTATTGCTAAGTACAGGACATGTATCGATTTTCTCAGATAAACGTCTGTGACCCAAGTTAAATAAACTTTGTACGGCAACTTTTTGGCGGCGTAAATCTTTCGGGAACCAACTGTTCTTGTTCCTGAAATCTTTGTGGTGGTGGGATTACGGTCAGATCAGTGAGGAGTAGTGACTAAAGTTCGGTCATTTGTTACCATTTACTAAAAGATAGCGAGATGGAGGCAAAGAATTTAACGATTTTCAATAAGTATAAAATAAGGTTTAAGACTGTAGTTTTCTTTTTCTTTGTGTTTCCGAAGCCCGATTGTCCTGTGGGTCTGAGCATAATTAGCGCTTACTTTCGCTTGCATTAGTAACCCCGGGTGCAATCCCCACTGGGTCTTCCGTACTTCGGAACGCACGTTACGCCGTTGGGCCCGGTTGTATCGTTAAGTTATATGATCTTCTTCTGAATGGCCACAACATCTAATATGATGTTTATCTATGTATGTAGTATTTGTTAATGTAAAGTTTTGACATTAATTACTTAATTATGTTCTTCCATGCTGGTCTAGGATTAAGGAAAAACGTAAAATGTACCAGTTGCTTTTTTTTCGCGCAGATCGTAAAAGCCGGTCGCGGGTATGAGCAAATTTCTGAGGAATCATGTAAGTAGGTGATGCGGCTAGCAACCCATCACCACTTTGGTTCCTTATATATTTGTATTACCAATTATAATGATAATAATAACAATATTTATAATACCAATTTTTTACCGATATCATAAAAGGAGGTTGTTGTTATTACTTACTTGTCAACTCGGTTATATTTTTTTATGTTTATTATCTCATAAATTCGTATTTTTTTTATTTGAAAAGTAATGCGTTCCAATTAGTCCCATATAAATTTCATCAAAATCGTTTCAGTGGCTTGATTGAAGTCGGTTCTATGTAAAAAATTATTACCAAACTTCTATGGGTGAGTCACCTTTGCAACTATTAGTTTTTATTATATTTCTAACTAGCTTTCGCCCGCGGCTCCGTCCGCGTCAATGTCGATCCCTCGGGAATAGTACCTTTTCCCGGGATAAAAGGTAGTCCTTCTCCGTACTCCAGAGTACTTGTATGAAAAATTTCATGATGATCGGTTAGATGAACAGTAGTTACGGCGTGAAAGCGTAACAAACAAACAAACTCACTTTCACATTTATAATATTAGTTAGGATATATGACTGACGAAATATATAAATAAATATAAATATACGTCAAAAGATCAGGAAAGTTCTATCCCGCTTTTTGCCCGGTGGATAAAAATCTTCGTATCGCATCAAAATATCTTTGAAAGTGTTTGCTTATTAATTTTAATGATATGACCAAAATCTTGCTGAGCACGCCTCTTAGTACAAGTGTGCTTCTTAAAAAGGTCCATGGAGAGCAAAGTTCACTTCTCATGATAATCACTCTCCGGACCCCTCTTCACTTCGCACGGAAGATAAACGGCATAGCTTTTTTTAGTTAACGTGTAGAAAGTAAGCAAATCTTCCTTGTGCAACTTTTAGGAGAAGAAGGATCGAAATGAATTCAACATCAAAGTTGTTTTTGGAAAAAAAAAGTTAAGTTTATTCCCGTGCAACCAAAGCAAATATTTTGTTGAAAAATTTAGTGTTTTAATCATAGATTTAAAAAAATCCGTCCTTCATACTTCTAATGGTTTTAATTAATTAAACTATTTACTTACTAAGGATGTAAATATAAACCTTTATTCGCATAATTTAAGATTCTTAAGATAACAGTTTCTTAAAATATTAGATTAATCAAATAATCAAAATTGGGCGTTTTTAACGTGAAAATAACATTTTATTTATTACTATTGATCCGGACCCCAGCTTCACACAGATGCAATGTAGGTTCATATAAACCTTTCTCTTGAATCACTCTATCCATTAAAAAAGCGCATCAAATCCGTTTTTCATTTATTTATTCAAAAACAATTTAAATTGTCTATGAAATCAAACTTAGAGCTTAAATATTAAAAACTTAATAAAAAATAATACATACTATATCAGAATGACTTCATTATACTTAAAATACAAATTATTATCAATTAAAATTCTCGATTATATTAATTATTAATAAATTCAAGTCATAAAATTACTAAAAAATCGTCTATTGAATAATAATTATGTAGCAATAAATATGTTATAAGTTTATTTTTAAAATCATTAAGTCCATCCGTGTCTTTAATATCCTTGGGTAGCTTATTATATGCCCTGTAAGCCTGATATTGAACACTGTTCTGCATTACATTTAAGTTAGGGACAATATTGTGTTTGAGCGCCATTCTTCTGGTTTTTTCACGTGCATACTTGTCACTGTTAGTTTCTATATTTGGAAGGCGTTTCTTAAGATCAGTCATAAGAACTAACAGATAGAGACTTGGGACAGTCAGGATGCCTAGTTTGACGAATAGCAACTGACATAATTCCCAGGACGGTATGCCCACCATGATTGTGCGTATCACTCTTTTTTGTAATAAAGATGCAGCAAAAGCTGCATCTTTATAACTATTACCCTATAATTTTATACTATAACGTAGTTTCCAAAAAGGCATAGTAAACTTTCTTTAAGTGCGTCAAATTAACTTCCGTTGCATAGTTTTAAACATATGGAATAGGGATCGACAACGAGAAGCGACTTTGTTCTATTATATAGTATGTAATGACAACGATAGCTTGATGAATATTTTTTTTTCTTCCTGTATATAGAACTATCCAGTTAATTAACAACCTAAGTAATGTAATATTTTATCATTTAGTACACAGGTGAAAGCATGTATATACTCTTGTCTTGGTTCGTTATTACTTTTGTATTTTATCCCAGACAGAAAAGAAAAAACGTAGAATGTGCCGGCTGCTTCTCTTCCCGCATAGATTGTAAAACCCGATCGAGGGATTGGGCTAAAATCTGCGGAATCATGCCAATAGGCGATGCGGCTAGCACTCCATCACTATTTGATTCTGTTTTCCATCTACACGCCCTCCGACATGCTAAATGTGGCCATAAGGTCTTATAGACCTAGACTCTGTCTACCCCGCAAGCGAAATAGACGTGATACTATGTATGTATGTATGTATATCTTGGTTCATCCATATATATGGGCTTTATATTAATATTTTGAGGTAGCGTGGGGTATATTTAGATAAAAAGAAATGGTGTTCAATATTGTCTATAAAAACACATTCATCCAACACAGAATCACAAAAAGTCAGGTTTCATGTCAACTAATTTAACATGTATGAAACAACTGTTTTTTTTTTTATGATAATTTCGGTATAGGTATGATAGTTAACGTTGTCCATACTATTAAATACGCGTTGGTTTCCGAGTAACGTTAAATACCTTGTCAATGACTTCGAGCAGTTCATCAACTCGTAGCACCTTTCAGATATTCGTGCGCGATAACATGTTTTCCGAGTAAACACATTTCTCGTTAAAACGAAACAAAGCGAGGGAAACAAGAAACAGTGACTGAATTTTGGACAAAATACATAAATAAAGTCTGGGCTAGATTTTAATCACTTTGATACAAATTGTGTTAGTAACTATTGTAAATGTAAATATGTACATAAATTAAATGAAAATAATTTTTATCAAGATTGAAAAAGAGATTTTTTTTTATATATGACTCATTGCTATAAGATTTTAGGTCATATTTAAGGCATTCTCTGCTCTGATATTAAAAAAATGTAATGTCAGTATCGGTGTGTGAAAATAAACGCAAACAAAGACTATTTTGCGATAAAATAATGGAGAGATTTGCATTAAATAAGATAGAAAGATAAATAATTTATATGGAGCCATTTATCTATACTAATATTATAAAGCTGAAGAGTTTTTTGTTTGTTTATTTGTTTGTTTAATTGAGCGCGCTAATCTCAGGAACTACTGATTCAAATTGGAAAATTCTTTTTGTGTTTGATATTTCATTTATTGAGGAAGGGTTTAGGCTATTAAACATCACGCTGCGACCAATAGGAGCGAAGACGGGGGAAAATTATTTATCTATATTAATAAAAAAACTAATTAATCATAATAACAGAAATTGCCGCGGACGAAAAAAAAAATCAAAACGTTTATTTAGAAAATAGGCCTTTGCAGGCACTTTTTCACGTCAAATCACATTTTAAAGGATCTAATTTAGTCATATTTATATTATTACTCAATGTGCAAAAGCTACAGACTACTAGCGTTTCGGAACCGACCACTGCAGAGAAGAAACGCCAAAAGAAACTCTTTTCAACAGTATTGGTCGCCTACTCGCCTGAAGGGCTTTTTTATTTTATCATCTATCTTTATCATTTATCATCTAATTTCTTCATTTATCTTTTCACGTTGAAGTCGCGGGCAACAGCTAGTAACAAATAATAATACTTATTTCTATGACAAGACAATTGAGAAAATAAGGAAAAAGGGGTCACTCAGCATTAAGCGGTGATGTACCTGACCGCTGGTCTTACTTGGCTATGATATAGTTCCACATCTTTTAACGAGAAACTGATCTGAATTTTGGTATCTACACTGGCATACAAGGTAAATAGTTGAAAGTTACTTTGTTTCGTCACAAGAAGTGAAAAAGAAAAGATAATTAAAAATATTAACTAACTAAAACATTCACGACATTTTTTTGGATAAAACGACATAAGCCGAAATAAGTGTAGTTTTTACCTAAATGGCTGAAAGGATAAAGAATGTTGTGTGTGGGACAACCTGTTACTATCTCTGATGGCTTCTTGATGCCTTTATGATGTGTCCACGACGGCGGATGCGAATATTCTGTGACATTAGGCACGTCGTACTTTTTATCCCCCTGCTATTCATGCATTGTGATATGTATTCCAGACATGTGCTTTGTCGGAATTTAAATGTGGAGCAGTGTGTCTTAGAAGATATAACGACGCACTAAACGACAGTATGACACAGGTATAAGTAGTTTTTTTTAACGGGATCATTAACTTAAGTATTTTCCAAGTAAAATACCCCCGATCTCGCTTAAAATCTACCGCTTATTTTTTATGCCGTGTGCCATGGCCAGAGACGCTGTGTTCGTGCTTTGCGCTCGCTTAGTCAATGACACCACTTACAAATCTTTCATCAAGCAAGTCTTAGGACACTTACATACAACAAGAAACTTAAAATGTCTACAGAAACGCAAACAGAATCTTCTAAAATTTAATTCTTAGCAAAGCGTCAAATAAAATAGCACGGGCTGTGTGGACAGTAAGAAGTATTAGTAAGGTTTACCAAGATTTTTAAAACTAACTATATACTTATCATTCGAAACCCTGAAGGACCTGAAGGTCTTGAAGAAAACGTCAAATAAAATAGCACGGGCTGTGTGGACAGTAAGAAGTATTAGTAAGGTATACCAAGATTTTTAAAAACTAACTATATACTTATCATTCGAAACCCTGAAGGACCTGAAGATCTTGAAGAAAACGTCAAATAAAATAGCACGGGCTGTGTGGACAGTAAGAAGTATTAGTAAGATTTACCAAGATTTTTAAAAACTAACTATATACTTATCATTCGAAACCCTGAAGGACCTGAAGATCTTTAAGAAAACGTCAAATAAAATAGCACGGGCTGTGTGGACAGTAAGAAGTATTAGTAAGATTTATAATTGTTATCTAGCAAGCTAGGCGCGGCAGACTTATTGCGAGGTCGCGTGCTGGCACCTAATATATTACAATGCCTTGGCCAAAACGTCTCTGTTTGAAAGTAGCCTGTGTTTACTAACAGTAAGGTTCCGTACTGATGTCCATTAATGAGAGTGTTTTAAAGCATTGATTAAACGAAATCTCTATTGAGTGTTTACATTACATTCGAATGAATAAATATTTTAATTACTTTTTGTACATCAAGTTTAACTGTGAGAAACATAACAGGTCAGATAGGTTATTCCAAATTAAATATATTTTCGATAGAAATTCAAGTCAACAATCAAATAAATCCTAATCCTAACTAATATTATAAATGCGAAAGTGAGTTTGTTTGTTTGTTTGTTACGCTTTCACGTAGTAACTACTCAACCGATCATCATGAAATTTTGCATACACAATATATGGGGTAAGGAGAAGGACATAGGGTACATTTTATCCCGGGAAAAAGTACTGTTGCCGAGGGACCGACATTGACGCGGGCCGCGGGTGAAGGCTAGTATTAAATAAAACTGAAAAAAAAAAAATCTAACCGCAAACTGCCTACTATTAACCTATGCGATAATTTAAACATGAATACGCCAAAGAAATGGTGTTTTTTATTATTAGGTATTTACATTTATAAGTTTCTATATAATACTTGGTCAATGGCAGTATTTTAATGGAAGCAAATTGGATAGATGTCATTGCCTGTGTGTATTTGTCTATTTTATTTAAATACCCTAATGTAGTTGTTTTACATAAATAAAATAAATTAATTATATTTATAAAAATGAATTTTCTATGTCTCTAGTCATAGACGACAAATACATCACAATACTAAAGGTGCACTTAAAGGAGAAATTATGTGAATATAAATGTAATAAATTAACAGTAGAAAACATTTTAAAAACACACTTTTATGTACATTATTACTTGGGTGTTCCGCAACTGATTAGTTATGCATGGTTATGCATTGTCATCCAAGCACAGACAATATAACTTATATAACATATAAATAAATAATAATATATAAACAATATATTATAATATATAAATAAAATAAATATTATGTTATATTGTCTGTGCATCCAATCTAAACGAGTATACAAAATTTCAGCTCAATCGGTAGAAGATATTTGCTTCAAAATTTAGTTGCAAGATTCCACCGGTACAAACACAATTACATACATACAAGATAAATAAAAGCTTTGTAAAAAATGGGGCTGGTGGTACGTAAAGGATACTGTGTCGGTTATTTATAAGCCCATATGAGACGGCAACAAATTCGTCTGACAAAAATGACGTTATTATTTATTCAAGCGACAGAATATACCCCGTCAAGGTGATACATGCAGGCGACCCGTGTCAAACCTAAGGGCAGGTGCAATTTTGCCTACATTTATATTACAGATATTTATTTTGGCTCTAATAATGAAATTATACTATTTCTTTTTTATGATATAGGACGGCAAACGAGAAAGCGAGTCACCTGATGGTAAGCGATCAGCGCTGCCCATGCGCTGCCCATGATCAGCGTTGGGGGAAGGACATGGAAGAGGGAATGGGAGAGGGAATGGGAGAGGGAATGGGGGAAGGATGGGCCTCCGGCTCTCTCACTCACCAAACGAAGCAAAGAAGCGGTAAAGCTTCTACTCGAACGTCGATTCTCTGTGAGAGTGTGGTACTTCCCCGGACCATTCATGCTACTAGCAAAAATTAAGTTTGCCGGTAGCGTGGCCCTACCACAACTAATAATTGCAACTAAGCATTGGCTACGTCTTTACTTAGATTAATAATACTTTAAACGGTTTTACCCCTTTTTGATCTTTTAAATTACGATAAAATCAGTAGTAATTGAAAAGGCAGAAAAAGCAAACGAACGATCGAAAGCCACGAAGACCTAATGATGGTCTTAAAAGTAAATAAAAGCGTCAATCTGTAGTAATGACAGTTTACTTGCCTACTTGTGGGTATTCCCAGCTTTACATTGATATTCTTTTACGAAACTAGCACTTTTTACTTTTCATTTTATTTCAGACTAGCTGCGAAAAGGGCAATGAGAGCTCCTTTCGGGTCACGGGAGTCACCCCGATCCTTAAGAGGCTTGCGTGGATATTTGGATCTATACAAAATGTAGAGGCCCTTTGAAAAAGTTGATATCATATAGGTTTCCTGCCAGAACTCGCTCCCGAGAATACCAATGTCTATAATATACTCTTGAACAGGTCTTTTAGGTCTTGCAGACCTGGGCTCTGTCTACCCCGCAAGGAAAAAATGCGCGATACTATGTATGTATGTAACAGGACTTGGCGGGAGGTAATTGAGTGAAAAGAAACACACACAATGACAATTTTGGCAGGAAATTATGGAGTGGTTTGGCAATGCCTTCTCCATTTTACACACTAGTGGAGCATTCACTAGTGTGCAGGTCAGACCTTGCGCCTAGTCGTGCACCACCACTTTAATCGTGTATAGACGTAGAAAATTGTTTAAAAATACTCAGTCATACGACTCATAAACTATCTTCAGATTTACGAAATTACAAAAATGGGCTTTAGAAAAACAAATAATTTTTAAGGTGTACGCTTCCTAAAGAAATGCGAGGCGATACTCATTTTTTTAAAATCCTGGTTGAAAAGTTAATTAAAGTGGTAAACGGGTCAGTCCCTGAGAGGTTTAATTTATAGCTCTCATTTATCCCACACCATGGCTGGACGAGGATTTTTATTAACAGAAAGTATACAGCAGTTTTAGAATAAGTACTTGTACCTGACTCATTAGCAAAATAAAAATTAAGTGACAGACCCTGTGCGAGTTTTTGTGCATTTTAACTCCCTATCTCTCTAAATATTCATTTCTATTTCAACTCCCCCTCTGCTCTCATGCTGGTCTGGGAGAAAAGAATATAATGTACCTTCTGCTTCTCTTACCACGTGGACCATACAAGCCGATCGAAGGAATGGGCCAAAATCTCAATCACATAAATAGGCGATGTGGCTAGCACCCATCACAATTTTGATTCCATTTTCCACCTACATGCCCACTATACCAATATGCTAAATGTGGCCTTTAGGTCTTTAACAATAAATGATTTCTGATTCTGAAGACCTGGTCTCTGTCTACCCCGCAAGGAAAAGTATGTACGTATATAAAATCAATTGATTAGAGGTTTAATTGACTTTCAATATTCAACGCAGAAATAAGTGTTATAAGTTTATAAACCACTATGTGGGGAATGTTTGTGTGTCCGTGTATATGAGTCACAGGTAATCGGTAAACTGCTTAACCGATTTCGAAAACACATGTCTAAATACCATCACTAAAAGACCTGCTTTCAAATAAAAAGTTTCTGATCTGCGGTGCCATAAACTGACACACACACACATAGCGGTCAAACTTGTAACACCACTCTATTTAGCTTTGAAGGTTAAAAACAAAAGGCCTCATGTATAAAGTCAGTGCCAAAATCGCTTATTTTTTGGTTGTTTGTCGGGTGTGTTTTTTTTTATTTTTTTCTTTTCGTATTATTCTCTTTATTAATTTTGTAAATGTATCAAAGTGTGTGTATATTGAATATTTTCTTAATTCATTTCATTAACTAATAATTGTAATAAATATAATGAGTATATTTTTAAATATGATCTTTTCATAGATATGAGTTCATGGAAATAAGTTGAACTTAATTATTATTTAGTAATGACTTGTTTGGTGAGAGAGGTCTCCATTCACAATCCTGAAATGTATTTTACCCAAACAATTTTGTTTTTTTGTGTACACCAACAATGGTATATTTTTTTTTACGCTGCCTAAAGGCATCTGGCATAGCTTAAAGACCGCCATCATAGACGGCTAACGGTTTAACGTGCCTTTTGAAGCAGTGATAATATGTTGTTTAGTAACAAATCTTAGGCAACAATTTCCGCACCTAGCAATTATCATCCAGCGCGAGTTAGTAACGTGTTAACAACTATCTTGCTCGGGACTCGACCCGCCTTCCTTTGTTCTCAACTGTACACATCGAGAAATATCCCCTGTATACATTATGGCGAGAAAATGGACCATGGAAATAAAAACTATGGAAGAGTCTTAAAAAGTAAATAATGTAATTCCTACTAAGTAATTTCAATAGGAGGAATTCTAACTGGTACTGATACAATGTAGAAAATATATATAAACGGTACAAAATATTTTTAAAGATGACATTTATAAAATTTCAATATTTTGACATATTTTTTTATATTCATATATTATTTTCTTAAACATCATTTTTTAAAATTCAATTTACAATGACTATAATATGGACAATGTATACTCAGTCCACATACTTAGTTATTAAGATAAACTAAAATTGTAAGTTGACGTCGATTGGAGAAAATGCGCTATGCAGTTTGTTGCAAAAATGATAAAAATATTAAATATCATACAAAGCCCTTCAGGCAAGTAGGCGACCAATACTGTTGAAAAGCGTTTCTTTCGGCGTCTTCTTCTCTGCAGTGGTCGGTTCCGAAACGCTAGTAGTTTGTAGCTTTTGAACATTAATTAATAATTTGAATATAATATAATAAGTAGATATTATTTAAAATGTGAATTGACGTGAAAAAGTGCCTGAAAAGGCCTATTTTCTGAATAAATCTTTGAATCTTTGTTGCCGCTTCTTCTGCACTCCGCTTTGGAAGCGGCATTAAACTTAGCCATAAGTAAATTACTGACGTCAATAATTCTCAGTTGAAAATTTATGACAATTAATAAGTGTCCAAATGACCTATGTTAAATAAACGTTTTTGAATTTGAATATGATACTAGCTTTTTCCCGCGGCTGCTCCTGCGTTAACGTAAATCACTAGGTAATAGTTAATTTTCCCCCGATAAAAGGTGCCCGGTTCATCCTTCCCCGGGCCTCAAATATACCTCCATATAAAATTTCATCGCAATTGATTTATTATTGTATATGAGTTAAATAAATAAACATGGTGATTAATAAAATAAATGTATTTTGAGTTTTTGAGGGTCACAAATGTGACTATAAAAAAGTTTTAGAAACTTACACTTGTGCCAAGCTTATTAATTTCATTAAACTTATCACAAGGGTCAGGTTTCGTTGCATTTTTTTTCATAGTTTAAAAATAAAGTTTTAAAGTTATGCAAAGAAATATACGAAAATGACCAATTCCCCTGACATTATCTCTGAACCTACTGAACCCAATATTTTGGTAAAATATCTAATCAATCAATTTTATCTACCTATTAAAAACCCCCTTTCATTAAATTCATTTGCTTAGTTTTAACGATCTGAGAATACATAGGGATGGTCAGACAGCGGGAAGCGACTTTAATTCTATACCATGTAGTGAGTGATTACAGCGTACAATAAAGAAAATCATATTTATAGTACGGAACCTTTATACGCGAGTTAACTCGCAATTGGCCGGTTTTTTCTTTTTAGGTCTTTGCTACTCAATACTTCAAAAAATGGTTTATTTTTACACATAAAAAATATCATGATAATGCACGTATTTTTTTTTTCAATTTATTAATAATATCTAGTATATTTTTCTAGTGTTTGTTGTTTCTTTTGTACAGTGAAGAAATTACTTACATACAAACAAAAATGTAGGTACAAAAGAACAAAATTAAACATGAAAACTGAATAATCATACAAAGTTAACACTGTGATTTAATTAATACAAATTTGTGATTAAGGTTTATTAAACACTTCCAGGAAAAAATATCTTCAACAAAGAAAAGCGAGGCGTCCGAAATGGCCTGGACGCGGCGCAGTTAATTTCACGGAGTATTTGTTTGTTGCGAAATCTTCTTACACTTATCCTAGAAACACTATGCATTAGCACTAAGAAGTCCCAAGATAAACAACGTAGAAGATAAAGCGCTGTACCTATTCATTTGCTAGAAATGGCCAAAAATAATACAAAACTTTACTTTTGGCTCCAGCTTCATTAATCGTTTTTTTAAAGTAGAATCTTCTTTAGCGGCGTTATGCAATTTTTCAGATAAGTAAAAAAATGTTAAACTTGCGTCAGTACACATGACGTGATCGAAAATTCGTAAGACGGGCACGTGACCTGAGACCGCAACAAAGGACCGAATTTTTACTTTTGCCGGCACTCCCAGAGTGCAACCCGTTGTTTTTTTTACGTGATTGTCAATGTCCTAAAATATACGTTTATAGTTTTGGTGACAAACCATCCTAAAAGTTTAATACATAAATAGTGCATCTTGGTATTCCAAAATCCGTCTATTACTTGTACAGGCCCGCTGGTTGAGGGATTCGAAAGCGTTTTCTGAAATGGAAGACTATTTAATTTTATTGCGATTTATGATGCATAGCATCTTGGTATTCCAGAATCCGCCTATTACTCGTACATGCTTAGTGTTAACTGCCTCCGTGGTCCAGTGGTTAAGGCGTTTGCCTGTAGACCCGGGGGTAGTGGGTTCGATTCCCACGGGAAGCATACTTTGTTTAGTTGTTTCCAGTTTGGTTAGGGCAGCAGGCTTGAAACACCTGATTGTCTGATAATTAAGATGATTCCGTGCTTCGGAAGGCACGTAAAGCCGTTGGTCCCGGCTGCCATCTGGTAGTCGTTAAAAGAACCACGGAATAAGGCGAAGCGGTTCCAAAGAACTTTGACACCAGGGTGTGCATGGTCGATTGACCATGACACCTACACGAAATGATGATGATGACTCGTACAGGCCGCTGGTTGCGGGCTTGCGGGATTCGAGAGCGTTTTCTGAAATGGAAGACTATGTAATTTTATTGCAATTTATGATGCACATGTTTACTTTTTCCAAAAAAATAGTAAAATATTTTAAAATTAAATATTGCAAATAGATTAATACTACAATAATGAACACAAATAATTATTAAACCTTAAACATAAATATTTACAACACAAATTATTAGTCCCTGCAAACTGTCGACTTTTTTTATATTTTGGATCTGAAAAAATATCTACATTATTAATTCAATAGTTAAACTGAAATAAATATTGAAATAGTTATTGAATAATGTCTATATTAGAAATATAGGTCGTATTATAAATTATTAGTATTCATTTCTATGCGTGATCCCATAAATACCGGGATTCCATCCATATCCCGCCAATAACGAGAAGATTTAAGAAAGTCTGCGGGATTTGCCTTAATTCTTAATATGCACTATGTTAAAAAACCCCGTCCGATACTCGACAGTGCTACAAAAAGAAACAATTTGTCGGGTCTGCTGCAGGTACTTTCAAATGCAAATGCCGAAGTTTTTTCCCCATTTGCCCCCATTATATAGGGAAAAATTGTTCATATTAACGGAATAAGTAGCCTTTCAAAGGGTGTTTTTCAAAATATTGTACAGAATTAATTAGTATTGAATTCTCATGAATATACTGTTCATTTTTAATAATTTTTTGCCAGAGTTCCATAATTAGATATTTGCTGATAAATGTGTTCGATTTCTAATGATTCTTGCATCTTAAATATGAAATCTTAATATGTCTCAAGAACCTACACTGGCAGTTCCAAGATATATTATGTAGATGTTACAAATGTAGTTTCGGGAGCAGTCCCTCGCGAATTACCGTCGATCCATTACGTCATCATTTACTAACTTCCAAAGACCCTGTCAAGTTGACTCAGCTCCGCAAACCGACAATTATATCAACAACATAATGCGTGTTCAGTATGTTAGTTACGTGTCTGAGAATTTGACTATAAGGAAAACTCTGGGTATTTTGAGCTTATAGACTTGCATTTATTTATAATAGGGAAAAAGACAGCATTCAGCAAAATCACAGATGTCTTCACTATCCATTTCTACACTTATAATTTAAAGAGGAAAGATTGGATTGTCCGTTCGTTTGCATCGAACAGGCTTCGAAACTACTTAATTATTTCACCATTCTAAAGAATTCTAATCCTACGTTAACGCTGATGAACATTGTGGTGGTCTTTTGTACCTTTTTTGGAGGTGTACCTAGTTATAGCGGCATAAATCTCTTTCAGAAATATTAATACAGCGTGTAAATTGACCCTCGTCATTCCCTTTACGGGGTGACTCAGCCCATTAATATGAAAAACTTTTCCTATGAGAACAATGCTGGGAAATTTAAAAAAAAATTCGACTTTCCCATACAAACTGGCCGGGCGGCGGGACTCTTTGTATGGTAATGACGAAATTTTTTTTGAGTTCCCAGCATTGTTCCCATAGGAAAAGTTGTTCATATTGATGGGCTGAGTCACCCCGTAAAGAGAATGTCGAGGGTCAATTTACACGCTGTATACTAGGTATCGAAAACCTAAATTCGTGTCACTATTTTCTAACAAATTGCTTGATAGACAAAGAAATGTTTGATTTTATATAGTCATTCTACTATCAGGCTCTCACTTTGTGTAATTAAGCTATTACTATGCAAATATAGTTTTATTTCCAACTAAAATATTATTCCTAGATAACATTGCTCGTAACAAATATAAAATAAAATAATAACTTATAAAAACATTACGGTTGGGATCGTTTATCGTCTCACCTCGCCGGCATTAAATCAAAGCGGAGCAACAGTGGCCTATTACTATCGCAGTTTAAATTTATGTGTTACCTATCGGGAACACCTTAAAAATTATATTTGGAGTAGCTGCACTGCGGCTCCGGCTAAAGGAAATAGCGTCATTAGCTTTTCTCGTATTTCTTGTTCCAGTAGACATTTACGTTCACCTTGTGAGTTGTGGCCATTCACTTCTTTCAACTTTTAGGGATCGCCACAACAACAACACCTTAAACTACCTTACATCACACAAGACAACATTTAATTTACTTACAAGTCATGTAACATATTGGATTAGGGTGGTGGTAGCATGTGTCACATATTACATTATTACTAACAAATTACACAAGACAGTTTGTGAAAAGAGGGCGATTATCCAATATTTCAGCAGGTGACGATGAAATGGAGGCTAAACAATAACGGTAGGTTGACATTATATCACGGAACATGATATCGTATCGTCGTTAGCCGTGTGGTATCCGGCAGAGTACAATAGGACCACTCCAAGTCTTCCCGTGGATATTGTAGAAGGCGACTTAGGAAATACAAGCTAAACAAAGCTTATAAACATCTAAGAGACCTCTCCAACCCGTCTGGCCAGCTTGGAGAGTGTAGGCCAAGTCCTCTGGCTGCTCTGGCCAAGTATAGCCCTAGTAGTACAGAGAGGGTCGTGCTCCGGTAGTGGAGACTAAAAAGGACCTGATGATGATATCGTTTCGTAAAGGCCAAAAAAAATCATTATTTGTAAAAGTATATATATCCAATATAGGACAAATGTTTTAATTACTGTCTAGGTAAGTAACCTAGACAGTAATTTTAAGACATTTGTCATAGCTATTAAAACTGCTAAGCAAAACTCTTAATAAAGTGCCAGTTAACCTCTATAAAAGTCGTAATAAAAAACGATTCTAATAAATTCATATTCATACAATCGCTTTACGTGCCTTGCTGTTATGCCATATGCTAATTTGTTGTCGCATCGCTTACAGCCTACAGGCACAGTTACGTAAAAGTATGAATTTATTCGTACAAATATTCTAAGTATATTACGAATGGAATTTCGTACGAATGTAAAGCCTAAAGGAATTCAGCGCGGGCCTGTCGGAGCGAGCGTACGTCTTCCTGAGTTCCGGAGCACAGATAAACCGCTTCCTCTTCCTGCCCCTTTGCCTAACATCGTGTAACGGACACACTACAAAAGACAAAGTATAAGTAGGCACACGTCTAATGCTCCACTTTTCACCTCCCATTGTGCTCTAACATTTCACAAACCCCATAAACCTTTGTTACACGTGAATTTATATAACACTAGCTGTTGCCCGCGGCTCCGCCCGCGTTAATGTCGTTCCCTTGGAAACAGTAGAAATGATAAAAACTACACAGATCTTTTTAATTGTAATGTAAACATATATACTTATTTTTATACTTCTATGTCCAGAAATGAGAAAATTTCCATACAATCCCCCCCCCCCCCCCCTTTATCCCTTAAGGGGGAAATTTTGTACATTTCACCTACACAGATCTTTTTTAATTGTAACCTAGAACGTATTACTTATTTTCATACCTCTAAGTCTAGAAATGGAAAAATTCCATACAAACTTTACCCCCTATTTACCCCTTCAAGGGAGAATGTTGTCTGGTTCACCTAAACAGATCTTTTTTAATTTTAATTGAGAACTTGCGTACCAACTTTCAAACTTCTAAGTCCAGAAATGAGAAAATTCCATAAAACTTCAACCCCTTTGATTTTCTAAAAATCCTTTCTTAGTGCTCATTTACATCATAAAAAGAATCCCTGTGCCAAACTTCAAGTTTCTGCGCACAGTACTTTCGGCTGTGCGTTGATATATAAGTCAGGTTTGCCTTTGGCCCGCGGCTCCGCCCGCGTAAGTGTCGATTTCTCAGGAACAGTAGAATTACCCGGAATACATTAGTTTATGACTTTCAATGAAACACCTTAATATTAAATTTCAATTGATAACTTCAAAAACGGAAAGTTTCATACTAACTTTGCATCCCCGTTATATCCCCTTAAGGGATGATTTTTGAGAAAAATATTTTACTCGTGTTTCATGCCTTTTAGTAAAGAACCTTCATGCTGAATTTCACTCGACTAACTTCAAAAATGGCAAAGTTTCATACTAACTTTGCAACCCGTTTTTCCCCCTAAGGAGATGAATTTCCAAAAATCCTTTCTTAGTGCTCCCCTACGTTATAAAAGGAACCCCTGTGCAAAATTTCAAGTTCCTAACCCTTATAGTTTAGGCCCTACGTTGATATGTCAGTCAGTCAGTCAGCTTCTCCTTTTTTTTAGTATGGATTACTATGGATAGGTATAATGCTGTCGTATAATGATGATGAATTGACTTTGGATTTTAATTTTCTTATGTCACTTATTATTTTATATTATTTTTGCTATATGTTTGCAGGCAAACTCATGCCTTGAGTTCATTCAAATGACGATAACTTTTTTTTTAATGAACCGATTTTGATGAAACAAACTTTAAATGTTAAACTGAGTTAAAACAAAACAATTGGTGAAAGTTTGAAGTAAATCGGTTCAGTATTTTCGGAGATAATCGTGATCATACATACAGACAGACAGACAGACAGACAGACAGACAGACAGACAGACAAGAAATTCCAAAAAAATTTGTTTGCTTTCTATTATTCTTTTTAAGTGTCCCTCTATCCATTTCAGTCAAAAATTCGAAATGTACAGACAAAAGAATTTTACTGTTTTATTATATGTATAGAATATAGAATAATCGTGATCATACATACAGACAGACAGACAGACAGACAGACAGACAGACAGACAGACAAGAAATTCCAAAAAAATTTGTTTGCTTTCTATTATTCTTTTTAAGTGTCCCTCTATCCATTTCAGTCAAAAATTCGAAATGTACAGACAAAAGAGTTTTACTGTTTTATTATATGTATAGATAAATTCCGACCCAAAAACGCAATTCGGTTAACAGATCTGTTTGACATCCAAACGAATGTAGACAAAACAAAAAAAATGTTAGTGAACGGCATACCGTCCACGCGCCCGCACGTAATTTAATCTCGTACCACTTTGACGAAGCCTTGTGTAAAATTGATCCACGATGGATCACGGTAATGGCTGAAACGTAAACACTAGATTGAAAAAGCTCTTCGTCGTACGTAGTGTACAAATGTACCTTTACTGTAGGGGTATATTAGTAGCTGGCAGCGGATGCTACAAAACCGAGCTTAATTACAGCTCCCGCCTCTACCCACTTCATTATTGGAGCAATGAGTTAAAGCGTCGAACTCGCAGCAATAACTAAAACTAAACACGTTTGTAACAAGTTGTTTGTTGTGTTATCAGTATCGCACCAGCGTTCCCGCTCACACTCGCCGCAAACTTACGCCGCCCCTAATGAAAACTTTGTCTGAGGTGAACTCGTCCTTTGCCCGGTTTTGCACAACCAATGTCACATTAATTACATCGCGTTTTGTAAATCATGAGTTGATTAATTATTCTAAATACATTCGACCTCTACTTCAATTTATTTACATTGTTGTAGACAGTTATTTTTTAAATTATAGATTGGTTTCTCGCCCCAGCTTCGCATAGGTTTCCTTCTTAAGATACATACATACACATTATCCTTGACGGGGTAGACAGAGCCTACATTTAGCGTACCTATTAGAGGGCGTAAGGTGTTTCTTTAGGATACGCCTCACATTTACATTATAGTAAATACCTAATCAAAATCGGCTCGATGATTTGCAAGATTAGTTTTTAAGAAAGGCACAGATATCCCATCTATACAATGCAATGATAATTATTATCGCAGGTGTGAAGAACCTTATTATACATACCTACAGTATTATCCAAAAGAGTTATTAATCAAACCCTAAAGAGGTCAGGAAATCCCGAAAAAGATAAGTTGTGTACATTTTATTGCAATACCTAGGTTTTAATTATTGGGGATGATTTTAAATTACCTGGCAATATTTAAATGTCGGAATCAAAATACCTAATAGAATAAAGATCTGCAATAAAAAAGTAGGCCTCCCATACAAATTTACCAATTAGCTGATCAAATTTCTATAACTGTAACTAAACATGTTTTTATATAAGTTACCTTTTTGTCTTGCGGATGTATAGTACATTAGGGATTTTGATTCCGTCATTTAAATATTGCACCGGGAATTCAAAATCATTCTTCGGCATTATACACTCTTTTACAAAGTTTTGTATGTGTTTTTTAAGCCATGTAAAGTTCTCTATATCTATAATATATCTATACTAATATTATAAAGCTGAAGAGTTTGTTTGATTGTTTGTTTGAACGCGCTAATCTCAGGAACTACTGGTTCAAATTGGATTTTTTTTTGTGTTGGATAGTCCATTTACTGAGGAAAGCTTTAGGCTACGCTGCACTACATCACGCTGCAACCAATAAGAGCGAAGCATCAATAAAAAATGTTTTAAAATCGGGGAAAAAATATTCATCTATACTAATTAATCATAATAACAGAAACTGTCGCGGATGAAGTCGCTGGCAACAGCTAGTTAAAATATATGATGCTGTTCACAAATTTAAACTATTTTACATTTAAACGATCAAGAAGCAGTTAAACTAGAGAGTAACGCCAAGATTTACGGCAGTAGGCCGCGACGCGCCCAGCGCTGACTGATGCCCACATTAGTTCTACTGATTTACTTTCCGCATTCGAACACATTTAAACCACTGTCCAACAATACAGCGATTTTCGTTTTTTTGAAGTGAAGTTTGTTTTAGCGGTGTTATGTACTTTTAGGGATGGATAAAAAAATGTAAACACGCGCCAGAACACGTGAATTTAAAATTTGTAAGACGGACACGGAGACCGGCGGCGGCGTGGCGTAGGAGAGGAAGTAGTATCCCCCTCTCTTAATACCGCGTGGCGAAAATATAAATTGTCATGTTTGTGTACGATAGCGCAATAAATGAATAGTGTATTTAACCACATAAATGATAGTACTTTTATAGGGTCATTCTCACAAGACCTGTCGGCCCCTCGAATATCTGCATTTCAAGCTGTAGTATTCAAGTCTTTTATATTTTTATAATAAAATTTTGTCTCGTCTATTCAGAAAAGTGAACGTTTGTAGGTACTATGCTCAAATTTTTGCCGTTCCCATAATTTCCGTTTGCTGTCCCAAGTCCAAAATTCAGATTTCCTAATTTATTTTAAAAACAATGTATGATTCAAGTTTTCCGTGTACCTGCTAAATTTTTAAGTAGACTAATGATCACATCTTATGTGATTAAAAAAAACATCATTCCTCTATTACCTGTATTTATTTAAATAAACCTTTTTTAGAGTTTGTCCCTTTATTATACTTTTTTTCCGTCACGGTAACTTATATGAGAATATCTCATCACTAACCATTGATTGCCCCATCACTATCGCACCAGCGATCTCAGTTAGTAGTGCCGCAACAGTCAACCGGAGACGTAGCGTTATACTGATAAATAAAGCAATTCGTGCGAAATGATTCCCTAACCAACCATTCCAAAATATAAAAAAATGCACGAAGTTAATGTTCAAGTTTTAACTTCTGCTGGCACTCCTGAAGTGCAACCCTTCTTTTTTTAATGTTACAACAGCGTACAGTACCTAATTTGTCCAGTGATTTACAAAGTAGGTAGGAATCTGTAAGAGATGATTTGGCTAGAAAGAGTATTCTAGCATAAAGATAACTATTTCCAACTACGCCACCAGAAGTATTTGACATAATCAGATTATTAAAAAATTCAACGTCTGTAGGTTACGATGAATTCCCGACCAAATTGTTAAAATATTGTGCGCTTGTCCTGTCTCCTGTACTCTCGTATCTTATAAATATGACGTTTGAAAAGGGAAAATTTCCTCAAGCCCTGAAAATAGCAGTTATAAAACCGATATTTAAAAAAGGAGATAGAGATAAAATGGACAATTATAGACCTATTGCTTTGACCTGTGTAATAGATAAAGTTTTTGAAAAGGCAATGCAAATTAGATTATATGATTATTTAGAAAAAAAATATATTTTGAATCCGGAACAAAATGGTTTTCGTAAAGGAAAATCTACTACACTAGCCGCTTTCAATCTAATTAAGACTGTCACAGGAAATGTTGATAAAAATATTGACACTGTGGTATTTTTCTTTGATATGAGCAAAGCTTTTGACTTTGTCCTACATGAAATACTATTAGTGAAATGTGAGAAATACGGTATCAGGGGTGTCGCAAATGACTGGCTGAAGAGTTACCTGGAAAATAGATCACAATATGTTGAAATAACAAATGTAAATGAAAAAAATGAAGAAACTTTATTTCAATCAAAATCTTTAGTCCATAGCGCCGGAGTTCCTCAAGGAACAATATTAGGGCCACTTTTGTTTATTATCTATATTAATGATCTACCAAATGTTACAAACAATCAATGCAATTTATTTGCAGATGATATATCCATCGTGATTGCTGAAACCCCGGGTCAAAACTTTAACAATGATATCAACATGACAATTGGCAAGATAATTGATTGGCTACAAAATAATAACCTACAGATAAATATAGATAAAACGAAATATCTTAGATTCTATAATAGAAAAAAATACTCAAATGAATTAAATGTTGCATTACCGAATGGATCAATTATGGAAGCAAAAGTTATTAAATTTTTGGGTATCACTATTGACAATCAATGTGCGTGGAAACAGCATATAGAAAGCATCTGCATGAAACTAAATAGATTTAGATATGCATTATGGAGATTGACAAGACAAATAAATCAAAAAGCGGCACTAACTGCTTATCACGGGTATGTCAACTCGAACATTAAATATGGTATTCCAATTTGGGGCAATTCTGTTGATATAAATAGAGTGTTCATAGCGCAGAAACAATGCGTGCGAGCCATTTGTGGAGTCCCACCATGGACTTCTTGTACACCGCTGTTTAAGGAACTCAAATTATTGACAGTTCCATCTACATACATATTTGAATGCTGCGTTTTTGTTAAGTCACATCAAAATGTATTTAAATTAACAGATGATTTTAGCAATCATTCAAAAAAATCTAGGTTTTCCAATAAATTGTTGTTTCCCATTGTTCGGACTAAATACGCGCACATCAACTGCTACTGTAGCTGTATAACATTGTACAATAAACTACCGGAAGATATAAAGAAACTAGAACTAAAATCGTTTAAGAAAAGACTTTATGCTTTACTAATGGATAAATGCTTCTACAGTGTTCAGGAATTTTTAAATAGTAAATTGACATAACATTAATTGACATTTTGACATTAATATTAATAATAGGCATGAATTGAAGTTTACCTATATTATAGAAATAGCAATGCATTTTAATTATTGTACATGTAGTTGAAATACTTTTATATTTGTATGCCATCATAGGCTGAATGCTGGAACTTATATATAAAATTAATACCATTGTACCCATTCAATGCAAATAAATACTTTCTTTCTTTCTTTCTTTCGTAGGACCAAGTGACAAAACGAATATTACATATATTCTTATCTTTATACAAAGATCGAGAACCAGTAGTGTTACTGCTTCTCAGTCAGTTCTAAAGCTGCTACAAAGATTTACGACAATAGGCCGCTAACGCGGACGACGCGACGGAGTCTCGAAGCGCCGCTGACTGATGCCCACATTTGTTTCAACTGATTTACTTTCCGCATTTGTACACATTCGCAACCATTGCCTGCCAATTCATCGATCATTTGTTTCAAGTCGCTTAAGTGGACTGTAATTTGTCCAGTACTCAGGCATAAGGTTAACTGTTTTAAAATATATATCAAGTTACTTATACTTTACTGTGTGTAAAATACTTTACCTGTAAAATATATGTATTTATCCGTATTTAAAGATCGAGAAGTAGTAATACAGAATCAGTTCTAAAAGTGCCACATGTATTAACGGTAGAAAGCCGCGACCACTATCAACCGAACCTGAGAACCGGCGCTGACTGATGCCTACATGTGTTTGAACTGGGTTACTTTCTGCAATTTGCACAAATTGGCAGCCACTGCCTGTTAATTCATCCATCCTTAAATTCTAGAGGACTGTAATTTGTCCAGTTAATTATGACGTAATTTGGCTAGTAGTCTGGCACAAGGTTAACTTTTTATAATTATTATGGAGTTATAAAATACATTACCTATAAAATATGAGGATTTGTCTATACATAAAGATCGAGAAGTAGTTAAACACAAGGATTTACGACAGTAGGCCGCAACCACTAACAGACCTTGGGAACCGACGCTGCCTGATACCCACATTTATCTGATTTAGTTTACTTACTGCAATTGGCACACATTTGCAGCCACTGCCTGCCAATTCATCGATCCTTAGTTTCTAGAGTTCAGTTAATTATAAATAAACTTGGCTAGTACTCTGGCATAAGGTTAACTTTTTTGTACAATCATTATATCTATAAAATATGTGGATTTATCCGTACATAAAGATCGAGAAGTCGTAAAACAGAGTCAGTTCTAAAGGTGCCACAAAGATTTATGGCAGTAGGCCGCGACCACTAACGACGGAGCCTCAGAACCGGCGCTGACTGATGGCCACATTTGTTTCATTCAACTGATTTACTTTCCGCATTCGCACACATTTGCAAACTCAACCCAATTAATCGGTCCAATTGTGCTTGTTCAGTCACTTCAGTTGCAAGTTCAGTCCTTTTTTGTCAATAAACATGAGGTAACATGATTTTTCACAAATTTTGTATTTCGTTCGTTGGCTAGTAATTTGAAAGAAAGATATTGGTTTTACATTTTTGTTTATATATTTATATATAATTGGCGCTGACTTTTGTTTCGGTTAATTTACTTTCCGCATTCGCAAAAAATTGTTACCTGTGCCCAGTTCGTCGATACTTTTTATTTATTAAGTCATTTTAGGCGATATGAGTTTATCAAGTATATATTCTAGTAGTTTGTAGTTTGATTACCAAAGGTGTACATCGACGTTGATTTTTATATTTGTTTATTAAATTACTACTTGTTTTTCTTGCGGCTTCATCTGTGCAATATCCATGTTCTATCCTATGTATAAGCTATTAGAAATGTTGATCAAACCCATCAAGTAGTTTTTACGCAAAGGAGTAACAAACTCCCTCAATCTGAAGGTGCTGCTGAGATTTATGGCAGTAGGATGCAACCACTAACGACAGAGCCTCGGAGCCGGCTCGCTGACTGATGGCCACATTTGTTTTAACTGATTTACTTTCCGCATTCGCACACATTTGCAACCACTGCCCGCTAATTTATCGATCTTTTGTTATTTAGTAGACAGTAGTTCGTTTGGTATTTTTTTAAGGAAACGACGCAAATACATATTTTCGCGCTGTATTTAATTATCTCTTCTAATCTTTTAAAAAGATATATTTTGTTGAGTGCTAAACACGATCAAATAATTTTATAATGACAGATTTATCTATCAGATTTATATGAATAAGGAAGCAGTGAAATAGTCAGTTCTCGAGGTGCTGCAAAAATTTACGGCTGTAGGCCGCGGCCACTAACGACGAAGCCTCGGAGCGTCGCTGACTGATACCCGCATCTGTCTAAACTGATTTACTTTCCGCATTCGCACACATTTACTTGCATCTCACTTTTATCGATCATTGGTAGATCACTGATTATTTTATGTAGAATTTCTACACATGAAATTCACAGAAGAAACGTTCTAAATATTTTTTTGCAGTAACGAGAACAACGTTGATTTTCCTCCATTGTTTAATCATTTACAGATACAATAAAGAGTTTAAAATATTAGTCTTCATTTACCTTTCCTGAAGGAGCCGTCAAGGTAGTCGTAAATAGAATGCGACAACACAGATAGAGCAGTCGGAACGCCGTTGACTTGGTATGCATTTTCGAAACAATCTGCCAAACCAGTCCTACAAAAATAAATATTATTAAGCCATTTCTGTTTAAGCCTATCTAAGCATTCATACTCGTATATCGTGAAGTAAGAGATAAAATACTGGCCAATCCAATCCAAAACATCGTAAAAATAGTAGTCTATTTTGAATTTCAAAAAATTTGATGCGCATATTGCGATTAAACTTTTGTTTCTCTTTATTACTTACAAATTGTGCGAGCGAAGCCCTTTCAAGCTTTCCCCACAAAACTTGAAATAACAGCAATACGTAGGCAACATTTATTTGTAGGTGAATACAGTGCACATTAATCATAACGAGAGGTGCCAGAGCCGGATCCAGCTCTCGAAAAAGAATGTGGGCCCGATGTTCCTAAGACCAACTTGCTTTGGATCGACAGGTAACCATAGATCCAATTAGCTGTTACCCGCAACTACGTACGCGGCTATTCTGTTATTATAGATGAATAATTTTCCCCCGTTTTCAAAACATTTTTTATTGATGCTTCGCTCCTATTGGTTGCAGCGTAATGTTTTATAGCCTAAAGCCTTCTTCAATAAATGGACTATCCAACACAAAAATAATTTCCCATTTTGAAGCAGTAGTTCCTGAGATTAGCGCGTTCAAACAAACAAACTCTTCAGCTTTATAATATTAGTATAGATAAGTTTATTTTAAAAACCTGTATTGAAACATAATTTTAAAATATATTTAACCAAGAGCTTATCAAAGCCAAGTTTGTAAAGCATACATAATTCTTGCAAGAAATTCTAAACCAAAGTAAAAATATACACATATCCTGAATGAGGTTATGGGCAGGGCATGCACACCGTGCCCATTATACTGGATCTGTACCTGGAAGGTGCCGTCGCTGCAACGAATGTATGCATTCAGGAGCGACCGCAAACAACTGCAACGGACTTTTAATCTCACCTGAGCACCGAACGGACGGCCTAGCGGTTTCCACCCTGATCACGTATCTACGGCTCTAGATTGTACGCGAATATATTGAATGTCATTTTGAGGTCGTTTTGGTACAATATAAAGAGGCTGTCTGGGAAAGACAGAATGAAAATGGGATGTTGTCGTTGTTTTAATAATGCGGAAATGCAATGAAGAAATAACAGATTGAAAATTTTAAAGACAATCTTGTTGGAGAGTCAAGCAAACATTGTTATATATTATTAGTTATCTATTATTTTTCAAATATTTTAGTTTTCTTGTTTATTTTAAGTGAGGAATAGATATTTTTTATTGATGGCCAGTTTGGATTCTGTAGCGGTAACATTCTATTGGTAGGTTCTTTATTGTTACAAGTATTTTTAAACATGCTGTTATGAATTTTTTTTTTTATAATTGTCGAACCATGCCCTGATACAAGCTTAGTGCTATAGTCTGAGTAGTTGTGTGATTGTTCATTTGCTTTTTTTAATGAGACGGATTAAAAATCTAGAAAGCAAGTAAGAGTCATAATAATATTACCTAAAACATTTTAAATAGGTATAGTAAAAACTGTAATTCCAACCTGTAAAAATGCAAATCGGCACGGATGCAACCGTTATCTTAGTATTTTATTATCCATTATCCATATTGCTACTGAAACAAAATATTATCGTATAAACATAACTGCAACAAATCTGCTATCATATCCATAGAACACATTAAAAACGAACTGGTGGTATTGTTAAAAAAATAACATCAACTTTTTATATCACTTAATTAATTTACTTTTCCATAGCTTCAACGGTTAGAATAAATATCCATAAAACACTGCAGGGTTGCGATTCTGACGGATTTAAATTATAATAATGAAGAAGCAGCAACGAAAACGTACTTGAGCAGTATTGCACTTGAAATATTTTTTGAGAAAAAAGGTGTAACTACAAATTTATGTTAAGTGACGTGTTGGCTGCTTAATTCTGTGCGAAATCATATTACAGAACAAATTAACAACAATCGAGCTATGTATAGCGCACTCCGGGCTCCCGCACCACAGTTTAGCATGCAATAGGCAAAACCTTCAGATGTATTAACGTAATAGCTATTCTATATGACTTTACCTTTAGGATGATATGCTCTTAATATTATTAAAAACTGCATCTAAATATCTCTAGTAGTTCTTGAGATTAGTCAATACAGAGAGTAAATGTGACGGAGAAATTTTTGTCATATAATAAACAAAACGATTTGGAAATATTTCTAAAGTTATGTCACGTATGTTTTGTGGCTGGGCACTGAGCACTTCAAAACTAAATTTTACGGTGAGCTCTATAAAATATAATTTGGCTTTATGTATATTTATTTGAATACGCATCGAAATGGATATTGCAGAGGCGAGCAGCAGTAAACTCTGACAATGGGACGTATGGCACACACTAATCATACTTTGCTTTCTGTTTTATTTCGCATTTCCATTACCGTATTTCAAAAGGTATTGACATATGAGGCACTTTTACGAGTTTTGCTACGCTCAGTCTACCGTAAATTTAATGCTACTTTGTTCAGTGCCTTAGTTTTTGCTTTGTTTCCCAACAAAAACAAGAGCTATCTGAACCTCGTGCCGAGCTCCCACTTGTGACTTGCTTCGATATGATTATTCAATTTGTTGCCCTTCTTTCCATTTGCATAACAAATAGAAAACCATCATGTGATTACTGTGATCGGGAATATGAAGGATATTTACTGAGAATTTTTCATGAAACACAAATATAAACGTATTGTTTTCTATACATTTTGTGTAATAGTTAAAATTACTGTATGTTTATCAATACTTTTAGTTGGATATTAATTACGAACTGGATTATTTTGACCCGAAGTTTTTTCTTTTGTCACGAAAATATATATTTAAATAAATATTTTGCCGTATAATCTAAAATTACGAGTAAGTATGTTAACGAATACAATTTTTAACCGAGCGAGCGAAGCGAGCGAGGTCTTCAATTCAAGTTGGGGCGAAAAGACATTTTTTGTATGTATGTACTAGCTGTTGCCCGCGGCTCCACCCGCGTTAATGTCGTTCCCTTGTGAACAGTAGTAATGATAAAAATTCCATACAAACCCCTGCCCCTTTGCTTTTTCCCCTTAAGGGGGAATTTAATACATTTCACCTGCATAGATCTTTAGCCCTTAAGGAGGGGATTTTGCCCATTTCACCTACACAGATATTTTATTATTGTAATGGAGAACTTCTTATTGTCATATTTCTAAGTAAATAAAAAAAATCCATACAAACTTTACCCCACCTATTCTACCCCTTCAAGGGGAAATTTCGACCATTTTAACTACACAAATTTTTTTTATTGTAATGTAAACATATATACTTATTTTTATATTTCTATGTCCAGAAATGAGAAAATTTCCATACAATCCCCCCCCCCTCCCTTTATCCCTTAAGGGGGAAATTTTGTACATTTCACCTACACAGATCTTTTTTAATTGTAACCTAGAACGTATATACTTATTTTCATACCTCTAAGTCTAGAAATGGAAAAATTCCGTACAAACTTTACCCCCTATTTACCCCTTCAACGGAGAATGTTGTCTGGTTCACCTAAACAGATCTTTTTTAATTTTAATTGAGAAGTTGCGTACCTACTTTCAAACTTCTAAGTCCAGAAATGAGAAAATTCCATAAAACTTCAACCCCTTTGATTTTCTAAAAATCCTTTCTTAGTGCTCATTTACACCATAAAAAGAATCCCTGTGCCAAAGTTTCTGCGCACAGTAGTTTCGGCTGTGCGTTGATATATAAGTCAGGTTTGCCTTTGGCCCGCGGCTCCGCCCGCGTAAGTGTCGATTTCTCAGGAACTGTAGAATTACCCGGAATACATTAGTTTATGACTTTCAATGAAACACCTTTATATTGAATTTCAATTGAATAACTTCAAAAACGGAAAGTTTCATACTAACTTTGCATCCCCGTTATATCCCCTTAAGGGATGATTTTTGAGAAATATATTTTACTCGTGTTTCATGCCTTTTAGTAAAGAACCTTCATGCTGAATTTCATTCGACTAACTTCAAAAATGGCAAAGTTTCATGCTTACTTTGCACCCCTATTTTACCCCCTTAAGGGATGATTTTTGAGTAAAATATTTTACTCGTGTTTCGTACCTTTCAGTGAAGAACCTTCATGCTGAATTTCATTCGAATAACCTTAAAAAACAACAAAGTTTCATACAAACTTTGCAACCCGTTTTTCCCCCTAAGAAGATGAATTTCCAAAAATCCTTTCTTAGTGCTCCCCTACGTTATAAAAGGAACCCCTGTGCAAAGTTTCCAGTTCCTAACCCTTATAGTTTAGGCCCTGCGTTGATATGTCAGTCAGTCAGTCAGCTTCTCCTTTTTTTTTAGTATGGATTACTATGTATAGTATGGATAGGTATAATGCTGTCGTATAATGATGATGAATTGACTTTGGATTTTAATTTTCTTATGTCACATATTATTTTATTTTATTTTTGCTATATGTTTGCAGGCAAACTCATGCCTTGAGTTCATTCAAATGACGATAACTTTTTTTTTAATGAACCGATTTTAATGAAACAAACTTTAAATGTTAAACTGAGTTAAAACAAAGCAATTGGTGAAAGTTTGAAGTAAATCGGTTCAGTATTTTCGGAGATAATCGTGATCATACATACAGACAGACAGACAGACAGACAGACAGACAGACAGACAGACAGACAAGAAATTCCAAAAAAATTTTTTTGCCTTCTATTATTCTTTTTAAGTGTCCCTCTATCCATTTCAGTCAAAAATTCGAAATGTACAGACAAAATAATTTTACTGTTTTATTATATGTATAGATGTAAGTATGTATGTATGTTTGTTCCACGATAACTTTAGAACCAATGCTCCAATTAAGATGAAATTTAGAATGTATATAGGTCTTATAAATACAATTTTCAAGTTCGTTGGGCATCAAAATCGGTTCAGCAGTTTACGAGATATTTAAAATAATGTTAAAGAATTTCGAGAAATGAAAAGTGAAAATGACGTTTAGGCTGAACATGTTACAAGATGGCGCTGAAATAAAATTTAATTTTGAAGGTTACTACAGCCGCCGCTAGGTGTCGGTATTTCGTTGAAGCCAGCTTTGCCCATGCTTTGTGTATTAAATTTGAATTTACTAACAAAACATGAACAATTATAAACTAGAACGGTACTTTCTCCTTTGTTTTTTTTTTATTTATCTAATGTTTGGCTCAGTCGCAGTACGGTAGTTACCCGATCGAAAAGATTAGACTTCGAGCCGCGCAAGAAAATTTGATTTTTCAATGATTGTAAATATTTCTTGCGCTGTCTGTTCCAAATTAAATTCCAAGTGACTTTCTTATTTTTAATGTACAACATTTCGTTCTTTTAGAACAGAAAAATACCAGTCCATGAAAATTTCCATAATAAATTCTTGTTAGTTCCAAATTTCTCTAACAGATCGAGTTAGAAGTCCAAAAATACGTAGGGATATTTTAATACGTTTTTATTTATCATTAATTTTAAGTATGTATATGTTTGTTAGGGCGTAAGCCTGCAACCAAAAATTAAAGCAGTTATTTACAACCAATTTAACTGCAATTTCGCATTTTTTTTTTATTTAGTTAAGGCAACAAAATAAAGGTTTACATAAAATAAACAAGTATGGCCCATATAAATATATACCTTATCCTACAAATATATTTAAAAACTTAAATCTATTGCACACGTTGAGTCTGCGGGGTGCTGCGCGTCATCGGGGTGTCGGGTATCCGGCCGCGAAAACGGCGAAATATTACACCTTTTGGCCAGAAGTTCGTCTCCATGAAGGTTGCCTGCCATCTTCTCCGTCGGGGCATTGTACTTAACTTTATGGTGGTGGAAGATAATTATAAAAAATCACTGATCGGATTTCAAGATGACGAGCTATTTAATGATGAACATCCCGTTTACAACATTTTACAGTTTCAAATCCTTTCACAATAAAAGCTGGTAAAAAAAAAACCGCCCAAGTGCAAGTTGGACTCGCGCACGAAGGTTTCCGTACCGTTATCTATAAAAACGGCAAAAAATCATGTCTGATGCATGGGAGCCCACTTTAATAATAATTTTATTTTTATTTAATTATTTATTTTCAAAGGATATATATATGTATAACTACATATTCTATGAATCTTTCAATCATCTACCTGTTGCCGTTATCAATATAGAGCAAAAACATCACGTTTGTTGTATGGGAGCCCCCTTAAATATTTATTTTATTCGATTTTTTTGTATTTCCTGTTATAGCGGCAACAATACATCACCTTTGAAAATTTCAGTTGTCTAACTATCACGGTTCATGTGATATAGCCTGGTGAGAGACGGACGGACAGACAGACAGACAGACAGACGGACAGCGGAGTGATATTAATAGGGTCCCATTTTTAGCCTTTAGGTACGAAACAATAAAATTTAATGAAAAAAGTAGTGTAAGAAGAAACAAATAATTCCGCAAAACAGATAAAGACAAAGAAATGGGGTTCGGTGGGCGAAAGATAAGTACAGATGTAGAATCAAAACGTACGAAAACCATATTTCAAAGGTAAAGCCGAAGCGTAGAAAGAGGAGTATGGGAGTGCAGCACTCTGCTAGAGAAACAAGAACAAAAGCCAAATGAAAAAGGAGCTGGGGGTTGTCCGGACAAAACAAGCCAGAAAATGGATACATATGAAAACCAAAAGTTTTATAAGTATAAAGCACAAGCGAAGAAACGGGGATAATATGTCTATCAGGGCTAAAAAAATTAAACATTGACGGGTACACATCTAAACCATATAGGTTTAGAAAGCAAAAAAACACATATGTCTCGTTTTTAGAACCTTAATCATCATTATCATGCCGACCGAAGCTCAGTCACCCGGATACTAACCTATTAAATGACCTGGCATTTTATATATGTCTATTCCCTGAATTTTAAGTCGCAGGCCTATTGACATTTTCAAACAATCAAAAACGCCTTTGGAATATTTGGTTCGAAAATTATTTTTATAAAATGTCCAATTTTGTGATTCCGTTAATAACCATAGTCTTTCAGATATGACGAGACTGTTACATTTATTTGTCCCTTAGTGAAATTATATTTATTTTTCTGTGAGGACCTACTCAAATTTTGCTCGATAGTGCAACGCAGCTCTTCAGCTACACGTTGCACTATCGAGAGCTAAACGCCTCACAGATGTTGTATTGAGACCCGGTTTTGTCATATTAATTAGATGAAATTCTACTCGTACATTTAGGGATTGGAGGGGAAAAACTATTTCAACTATTCGTGCAACAGTAATAAAAAAAGGGGTTTAACATTGTATGGTAGTTTATTTGTTTGGATAGAAATTAATGTTAACTATTAGTACAAGAAAGTAAGGACATCGTGATCATTGTATGTTAATTTGAAATAAGTCGTAGTGAGTAAAATTAAAAGAATATTTTTGAAGTCATCTAAACAATAGCACTAAGACAACATGCTTATCAAAATCAGTATAATAGTGCCTAGCTCACGAAATTATCAGGAAAATTAAATAATCGCGAGGTCCACGTTCGCAGCGAACTACTAGTTATCATAAATTGTTTTTTCATATGTTTAAGTTTTTCAAGTTGCCTCAGGGCACCTAACATTGCTAAACGATTACCATCAATAATGACAGCTGAAGCAACGGGCTTAACGTGCCCGTTTCATTAAGGAGCTCAAGATATTTTTGTGCCACTTGTGGTTACCCATCCTCGTGAGGATCGCACCCAGGGTGGCTTGACATCCTCAAGCGCTTATATCGTTAACGCCCATCGAGCTCTTTCAAATAAAAATTGCTTCTTATTCAGAAATTCCCATGCCAAACTATTGACATAATAATTCTCCGGGCAATGTTCTTGGAAATGTAACTTTAATCACTTCATTGGCCAGTTGTTCGCGTTGCTCTATTACCCTATCAAAATGCACAACACTTTGATTTACCGGCCGAAGTTCCGCATTCCTAGATTTACGGCTGCTCGGTTAAGCGCTAATAGATTAAAATTTATCTCCTCGGTTCACTAATAGGAACATTAAATGCATTTGTACTGCCTTATTGATTAGTTTCACCGACTAATAATAATCTATTGGTTTTGATAAAAAAAAGGATTTAAAACGTTTTGATAAGTGTAGCCTTAATAAACACTCCTCTTTCACTTTCTCAATCAAGAGAGAGTTCTAATATAATTATAATATCTCAAAAAAAGAGAAACCTTATAAAATTATAATCTATCAATAAGAGGGAGCTTTCATAATTATTTTTTTTATATACTGCTACATTAGCCTAAGTAATACACATCGTGGACATTGTCGCATATTCATGCCTACACAAGTATTGTTACACAAAGTTAAATTAACATGAAAATATTCTCTAAGTTTTTGGCTATTTACCTGAAACACATGTCTAAAAATACATGTCTGAAAACTGTCACAATAAATTATTTATACACAGAGTGTTCCGTCGAAAATTACAAAAATATTTAGTATCTACATGGGTATCGGCACCGAATGTTTATTGATTTACACGACTTATGTCAGCCCTATTTGGTGCGCCATCGATGCTGTGTACCATCGATACTATGCGCGTTCGATGCAGTTTACCATCGATCAAGTTGGCTGTCGATGAAGCGTACCAGCGATATTGTCTACCTTCGCTACAGTAAACCGTCGATAGAACGGTTGCAATGCAGCGACCGGCGATATAGTGACTAAAGATATTGTACATATTTGGTATGATTTCAAGTCTAGCTCCTTACCAAATATGTACCATCGATACAGTGTGTCTTTGATGCAGTTTACCATCGATTAAGTGTGCTGTCGATGTAGCGAACGAGCAATATTGTGTACCTTTGCTACATTGAACCATCAATAGAACGAGTTCGAAACAGCGACCGGCGATATAGTAACTGGCGATATTGTGCCCTAATCCCAACCCGCCCCGACCCCTCTTCGGCTCCGAATAGCCAGAGGAATCCCACTATCCGACCCCGTCGCACTCGACACCGGAATAGAGTGCGTAGAGTAGGATTAGCTCCGATCACTGGTGACCGCCCGGCGGTCCCGGGTGACTTGCACCCAGGATAGGCCCTTCTGGCAACGTAGCTTTCGGCCCATAAGGCAAAAGATGAGAGTTGCTGCTCTCTAAAGGCTTCTGCCATTGTTTCTTAGATTGGCCCTTCAGGCTGGCATGCACGCATACGCGGCCCATCAGGCAATATGAGAGTTTGCTGTCTCTCCAAGCCTTGCGCACACAGGCAACGCCCAAAGCCGAGGTCCGTCCCTCCTGGGGGCCCTTTGGTGATGTTGTCTATAAAGGTTAAGGGCACTCTGCCCTCGCCTCTAACGCCCGGTGAAATAGCGAAAGCTCACTTGAAGCTAGCTACATAGTCATTTCAAAAAAAAAAAAAACATTATCCCAACTTTAAGGATATTTGACTGAATTGTGATAGCGATAAAGCTGAGGGAAAGCCAGCCATAGCCGTCCTTCGGGTGCTTATGACAAATAATGATGTGTCGTTGATTTAAATTAGATAATTTGAACCTTGAAGGTTTCGGAACTATATCTGCTGTAAAATAAGTAAACCATGGTAGCACTTAAGAGGTGGTGCATAATTTTGTCATAATAGTTATTGAGTATAGTTCGGCAAGCAAGGTAAACAAGGTATAACCTATGTAATAAATAATGTATAGGGGCCAAACATGGAAGTTATCCATAGCGGTAGGGACCGGGTACATTTTCATGATCCTGCGGTTGTGGCGCGTGCTTGTTAATATTAGTTTATCAACCCTCTCGCCGCATTGTATGCAAGATTTACAAATACCTGTTTCGAACAGATAAATTAAAGGCGGCTGGTTAAGCTACTTTAATTGTAAATAAATATTAATTTTGTACTAAACAGTAGAGTATATTCCAAAAATTTGAGAAAATAAATATATATGCACAAAATACACAGATTAAGCTATAGTCCGTAAGTTTGAGACTTGCTATATTTTTTAACAAATACATATATAGATAATTGCCGTGTGTTATCCGGCAGAGTAGAATGTCGTAGAAGGCGACTTAGGAAATACAAGCTAAACAAAGCTTATAAACATCTAATAGACCTCTCCAACCCGTCTGGCCAGCGTGGAGAGTGTAGGCCAAGTCCTCTGGCTGCTCTGGCCAAGTATGGCCCTAGTAGTACAGAGAGGGTCGTGCTCCTGTAGTGGAGACTAAAAAGGACCTGATGATGATGATGATGATATATAGATAAACATTCAAGACCCGGGCCAATCTAAAAAGATCAAGATTGAATGTTGACCTGACCGGGGAGCGAACCCGGGACTTTGGTAGCTTGGGATGATGACCACAGAGCTCGTCAAGAGTAAGGTACCTATAAATAAAATCAATACTTTGTGTACGTACACAATTAAAATTCCGTTAGTTACAGGCTAAAATTTGCTTTGGGATGAGTTAAGAATAAGGAATACAAAACCATAGGAGGAGACCATAACCCATTACAGCACGTAAAATTTTCATTTGGACATTTTTAGATATTGTCGTTCTCTTGAACATAAGAAATTACAGAATTAATGAAAAAATCATATAAATTCTTTCAGCTACTTTTTGTTTGTCTTAGGAAGCCCACTCTAGAGCTTGCCTCCGCATGTTTGTGAGGTCTCTCTTGAGAGTGTACTCTATCCATGTCCACTCACGGCGTGTGATCTGCTTGTCCATTGGCTTTTGCCACCATACTTTCCGCGACCGTTTTATTAGGAATCTTCTCAGGTAAGAAGATGCATGTTTTGCAACAGACATCGGAAAATAATGATAATATAAAAAAGTGCGGCCGTTTGAATGTTTTCTTAACTTAAGATGTCATTGAAAATAAAATATGTATAAACATTTATTCTATTTAAATAAGCATATTATTTTGTTTTAATAGATACAAATAAAGATAAACAATCAAGGCCAGTATGAAAAAGATTGTGTTTCATCTTGACCCGACCGGGGATCGAACCCAGGACCCTGCGATTCAAAACCAATAGGTTTTGCTCTTGTTGATTGCTCAGGTTTGAAACCTGTCTCACTTAGAACCAATCCCATTACTTCTACTGCAATCCGACGTAAAGAACTCCGTCTAAAAATACCTTTTCATATCATTTTTCACCTTGCGGCTAAGGCTCCGAGCCATTGTGCATTCTTCCTAAGAAGTAATAATCATTGGGGCATGCACACATGTTCGTAGCGAATATTTTGAATGGCGCGGTACTGCGGCCCAGCGCAGACGATATTGTGTCCTACAGCGAAACAATATTGAAAGAGAAACAGGAATATTTATTCAAAACGGATAATATGAAAACATGCTCGGTGCACTACGCCCGGTATTAAGGCTAAATAACTTATTATTTATGCGTATTGTTAAAGTTTGCAGGAACTGATATTTATTCCAACAGTTTAAATACGAGTACAGGAAAAATTTAAATACTTAGTAGGTAAAGCTGAAACGGAAAATAGAGGCTTAAAAATAACCTCTATTTTCCGTTTCAATTCCAATCAAATTTGCGATCTGAAAATCTGAAACTGGATTTAATTTTAATGTATATCATCTTACTATATATAATTACTAGGACGGACTAGCTCCGTGGCGCAGCGGTCAACACGCCAGCCTGCGACACGGAGTGACCGGGTTCGATCCCCGGTCAGGTCAAGATGGAAAATGATCTTTTTCAGATTGGCCTGGGTCTTGGATGTGTATCTATATATGTATTTGTTATAAAATATAGTATCGTTGAGTTAGTATCCCATAACACAAGTCTCGAACTTACTTTGGGGCTAGCTCAATCTGTGTGATTTGTCCGTATATATTTATATTTATTTATATTTATATTTAATTACATATTTCCGTGACGTCATCAAAGGGCCCAATGGAAGACTAGCGCTGGCCGTTGTGTACGGGCAGCATATGCTGAATTAGACCCTTTTTATGAGCACCAAACTAAAATTATGTTTTTAAATTTGTTATTTTTTATTTATTATTTTATTTTATTTTTTGTATCTTTTTCTTTTTTGTTTTTTGTTATTTTTTTGTATACTCTTAAATAAATAAATACGAAAATACTTACATATTAATTTATAATTAAATTAAATGTTGATAAAACATTTACTTTGATGTAGCGATTTATAAACCTGAAACAACTTTGATGATTTACTAACATACTATCACGCCTTTTCCTTTGCGAGGTAGACAGAACCAGGTCTTTAATACCTTATCGCCATTTTTTGAGTGTTGGTGGAAAACAGAATCAAAATAGTGATGGGATGCTAGCCGCATCACCTACAACATTCCTCAGATGTTCGCCCAATCCCTTGATCGTATTTTAAGAGCAGCATGGAAAGCGAAGCAGTTAATACATTTTACGGTTTTACTTTTCTCCCAGACCAGTATGGAAGTTTAGAGAGCCGTGATTATAGATCACGTTTTATATAAATAACTTTAAACTCAGTTTAGTCAAACCAAAAAGAAAGACATAAGTTAATATGGACGGCTTGTGTCAAGGAGAATATGAACAGGAAAGAAGTGACAGATGCTATGGTGGGCGATAGAGAAAAGTGGAGAGAGCTGACATACTGTGTCGACTCCACATGAAAAAGTGGGAAAGGTAAAGGAAGAAGAAGAAACCAAGTCATAAACAATCAAGTGCCATAATATTTTTAAAACATAATTTGATTTGCCATGTATTATTTTTCGATAATATCAACATCCATAACATTTTGTGCACCATAACATTTATAATATAAACTAACCTCTGGATAAAGTACGTGATTTTCCTTGCAAATATGCTGGAGGAAAAAACTTAAGAAAATCGTATATGGCACCCTGGTCGTAGACCTATTAACCAAAGTGACAAGTGAGTCGCGAAGGGGTATTGGCTATACATGGTGCAATTTATATCGTTTTGGACCCTTAAAGGGATGACTCAGACCATCAAAATGAACAACTTCAAACAAAAAGTTGTTCATATCGATGGGCTGAATCACCCCTTTAAGGGTTCAGAATTTCACCGTGTATAGCTGCATAACTACTTACCAACTGACTGACAAATTCGAACAAAGAAAATCCTCATAGTTGTAGTATAAATCACTCGGGAAGAAAGTTCGATTGCCAACTCGTGTGGTTTGTGACCTTTTTCTCGAGTCGGTCATAAACGCTCGTGGGAATCTCGCATATTCCCCCCTCGATGAACAATGTACTATTTCATGATATAAATTGTTTTCAGTATAGATCTACGCTATGAAAAGCAAATCCTCTGTCTGCTCTGGCCAAGTATGGCTCTGGTAGTACAGAGAGGGTCATGCTCCTGCAGTGAAGACTAAAAGGACCTGATGATGATAATGATGATGAAGTATTTATTTAAAACAATGCTTTTTCAGTTTTTTATTTTGCGCATATAATCATCGATATTGTCTGAGATTTTCTTCTATTTTCCAATGTTTATAAATAATTACACTAACTTTTGTCTATACCTCTAGTTTAATTCGTTTAATTAAATTAAACCAAAATATTATTTAAAATTGAAAACATCTCCAGAAATATTTTTGGCTACTTAAATTGTAACCCTTCTGTGCAGCCAGGAGCGGAACCAGACAGGGGCAAATCTTTTCTTTAAAAAGATTAAATTATAAAAATATCGGGTTTGTTCGAACATTATAAGTGTCAGACAGAGTGAACCGATTTTAAAAACTTTAATTTTTGAAAATATAATGAATATTAACGACAAAAAAATAAGTCTTAAAAATAAATCTTTTTTATTATAGTTATATATACTGAAAAGAACTATACTGATTATTATAGAATAATTTGATTAAACTTAATTGTTTGTTTTTCGTGTGTGTAAATTAGTAAGTCATTAAGAAGTAAGTTGGTATTCAAGTGGCTGGTTCCAAAAATTTTATACACGTGTATAAAAAATACACGTAATATTTACGTTGTGCATGTATGTATTTAGGTTAGTTAATTCCAGCATTTAAAGTTGTGGTGGAACATCCACCACAACTTTAAATCCTGGAATAACTTTAAAATGGAATTAATTTATTAATGTATCGTCAGTTTTACATAATATCGGCTGGACTATATTTTTTATCAGATAAGAATTGTTGTTGTTTATCATTTAAAAAACTTTGTTTGAGAGCTGGATCCACCCCGTCAGCGGCGCGCCGCTTCTAACAATATGCTTGCAAACAAGTCGCCGCTGCGGTGACCCCTCATTAACTGCGAGGTCGTTGTCACGTCGCAGTCATTTGTTGCCTTAATGAATTTCCCAAACTAATGTGGGTTATTAAAATCCCTGGCGGATAGTAAGGGAAATTTTTATTATAACATGATAGTACTTAAAATGTATGTTAACAAGTCCTAGTTTTATTTTAAATGTCCTTTACTCTAAGGGTAAAAGCCAAGTAAAAGCTCATCCGTCTATCATAGGGCTGTAAATAATAAAAACAAAAAATATAATAAACTTTTTTTATCAATTATTAACTATTTGATTATTACTGAAACATTAAACAAGCCATTTATTCTAATACCTCAAAATATTACATTATTAGTTCCACTACGCCAAGGAGGCGAATACTTCCTATGAAAGTACGTAAATAAAACATTATACGATTTTCTGAACATGAATTTCAGTTCAGTTCAGTCTCAATTAGCTACTTTCGTACGGACTAATAATCTTTTAAATAATTTTCAATCGGGTTTTCGACGAGGACATAGTACCAGTACCGCTTTACTAAAAGTTACGGAAGACATCAGGGATGGCATGGAACATGGTAAGGTAACCGTACTTGTTCTCATAGATTTCTCGAACGCCTTCAACACAGTAGACCATGATATCCTGTTAGCTCTTATGTACCGTTTCAATCTTTCACCATCAGTCCTTGATTGGATTTCATCCTATCTGCGTAACCACCAACAAGCAGTCCGTGTGGATCAGAACTTGTCTAATTGGTGTGATTTATCCTCTGGCGTTCCTCAAGGTGGAATTCTGTCTCCTCTTCTTTTTTCAATTTTCATACACTCGCTCACTAATCTTTTTACCACATCTCACCATCTGTATGCAGATGATCTGCAGCTTTTTCAATCTTGCAATATTAGCGAGCTTGATTTGGCTGTTGCTTCATTGAATAGTGATCTCCTAAAAATCGCTGATTGGTCAAAGGAATACGGTATCTATGTTAATCCAAATAAGTGTCAATCTATCATTGTCGGGAGTTCAAGACGATTGTGTGATATTGATCTCGATACTGTGGCCAGAGTTCGCTATAATGATGTTTTTATCCCTTATTGCACCAGTGTAAAAGATCTTGGCCTGCACATTGACTCCTCCTTCAGTTGGACTACTCAAGTTACAGAGGTAAGTCGTAAAGTTACTGGCACGTTGCGCTCCTTATACAGACTTAGAAACTTTCTTCCTATTAATACAAAAATTTTACTTATTCAGTCCCTAATTTTCCCAATACTTGATTATGCAGACGCTTGTTATTGCGATCTAAACCAAACGCTCTTACTTAAACTAGACAGACTTGCTAATAATTGTCTACGTTTCATTTTCGGTCTTCGTAGATATGATCACATTTCCTCTTTTCGCTTCCAACTTGGTTGGCTTCCAGTTCCTCTTCGTCGTAAAGCTAGAATTTTAACTATGCTCTATTCCATACTTCATGACCCTTTTTCACCCGATTATCTTAAATCAAAATTCTGTCTTCTCAGTTCTACGCACTCTCGTTCTCTCCGCTCTTCTAATAGCCTCAATCTTGCTACTCCTTCTCACCGCACTAGTTTTATGTCCAACTCGTTTCAGTTGCATGCCATAAGATTGTGGAATGCTCTTCCAGAATCCACCAGAAGTGCTCCCAACAGATTTGCGTTCAAGGAGGCAGTGCACAAATATTTTCTTGATAATTCTTTGTTTCTCTATAATCATCCGTATAACTTATACAAGGTGATTGGTAAAAGGTATATAAAGCCGTCTCCAGGCCATACCCCAAGGGTTATGTAAATTATATGGCGATGGAAAGAAAGCAATATCTTAATAAAATATTATCCATACAAAAGTAAAAAACATTTTATTTCTTACTTTTACTGACACCCCTAACATTAGAATGGAAAGCAAGGCTCATTCATAAATTACATTACATTACCCACTACAAGCTCTTGTAAAGTCATATTTTCCTAGTTCTTTCGTTGACACCTAATATTCATAGCCACTGACTGTTTGTGTAGTAATATGTTCGTGTGTACATACAATCAAAAAGTTTTTTAAAATATGGAGGGCAGTCCCTTTAATCGGAGTGGTTTGACGCGCCGCAGCCCGCCACCTACGCACTCTCCCGCGGCCGTGTACTTGGAGGAACCACCTCCTGAAATTGTTTCTACGCCCGAGATACAGTCCTGGATGAACACCATAGAGTTGTGCCTAAAAGAGGTTTGCACTATTTCTTCTGAAGGGAAACTAAACTCAGACCAAAAGCTAAGAATTAGCAACCTCTGCCGAAAAGTGAGTCATGGCACATCTCAGATGGCTGTGCAATACCAATCATTAAAGCAGAAGACGATTCTTTCCCACCATACTATACAAGCCCTAAAAGAAAACCAGGACTTATCAAAGCGACTTTCAGACCTTAAAAATAGCATTGAGGAGTCTTCAAAGTCCACTTCAGCCGCATCCTCCTTCGCCGACATGGTTAAAAAGGGACCAAATAACTTCATTCAGCCGCCTAAAATAAATACCGTAGCAATTTATCCCACAGACAAGCACAAAACCAGCGAGGAGACGAAAACACTGGTCCAAAAAATTATTAGCCCAGTACAGATGCAACTTCATGTGCGAGGACTTCGAAAAACGAAAAATGGAGGGGTCATTATTAGCACTGAGAACAAAGTTGACGCTGAAAAACTAAAGCACTCGGTACAACTGAAGACTTCGGGCCTGACTGTGGATGACCCACACAAACGGAAGCCAAGAATTGTTGTAATTGGTGTACCAACATCTATGCCAGATAATGAGGTTTTTTCTTGCATTTATAACCAGAATTTAGCCGATAAACTACAGGGCTCAACTTTGGATAGCTTCTTGGAATCGGTTAAATTGAGCCATAAATCAGGAAAAAAAGATGCTGAGACCTGTAATTTTGTTATCGAAGTTCCTGCGGACGTACGTAAAGCCCTAATCAACAAGGACAGAGTTTTTGTAAACTGGTCTTCATGTCCTGTGAGAGACTTCACTCTGGTGACCAGGTGTTTCAAGTGCCAACTTTTTGGTCATGCTGCAAAAACCTGCCGGGAGACTGTTAACACCTGCAGCCACTGCGGTGGGGTAGGTCATGCCATTGAGGAGTGTACCAAGAAGGCAGACCCTCCAAAATGCGCCACGTGCCTTCGTTTCAAAAAACCGTGCGACCACAAGACTGGTGACGCTGTGTGTCCAGCGAAATTGATTGCCGAAAAAAGGTATTTTAACTCGGTAGATTATGGAGGCGCCTAAGAGCGCCACTTTAATTAGGTATTTTAGAACTTATTCTTTTTATTTTATTTTATAACTATTGATAAGTTAATTTCCGACTTAGACGATTTCTCTGTTTCTGAATCGGTATCTTGCGAAGTTGAATCCTGCAAACAATATCTGACCCCGTTTAGTCATCCATTAACTTTTTTAACGCAAAATATTCAGAGCATCAATAAGAATTTTGATAACTTTAATGTTTTTTTGCATAGGCTCAAAATTGACTGTGACATTATTGTATTAACTGAATGTTTTCTACAAAGCTGCATAAACTTACCCCTTATGCAAGGTTTCAATAAATTCCATAGTTTGGATAATTACAACAAAAATGGCGGGATAGTAGTCTATACCAGGAATACATTGGATGTCAGTGTCGAGGAGCCTGCCATATTAGACTGTAACCGACTACTGTTAAAAATCGGTTCTGTAATTGCCATATTAGCCATTTACCGATCACCTTCTCATACAAATATCAATGCTTTTACTGAGTCATAAAATAATACTTTGCAAAAACTATCCTCTTTTAGGCATGTATTATTAATTGGAGATATTAACATTGACATTCGTCCTGAGAATGGCAATACAGATGGTCTTGAATATCTCAATATATGTGCTTTTCATGGCTTACTCCCTGCTCATACGTTTATTACTCGACCGAAAAGTGGTACCTGTTTAGATCATATTATGATAAAAACAAGTTACCGATCATTAACATTAGTACCTCACTCCAGTTTGACTGATCACAGAGCTGCCCTACTAACCTTAAATTGTAAAATATCAAACCGTTGCCAAACACAAATAAAGTCGAAAATATGCTATAATAAACTTGAAGACGATTTATGCAATATTGATTTCGACCCAGTTTACAATACTGCTGACGCGAACACCTGCCTGTCATACTTAATAGAAAATGTTCGCCAAGCTATAATTAACAATACAACTACGACGTATTTGAAAAACAAAACTATAACATTAGGCCCTGGATTACACCAGGGCTTATCCGTTGTATGAGACATAGGGACAAGTTACACAAAACAGCGAATAATAACCCAGAAAATATAATATTGCAGTTGTCATATAAAAGATATAGAAATTTTTGCAATAACCTTCTTAAAAAAATCAAGTGTAACTACGAAAAAAAATGAATTGTTAAGAGCAGGTAGCAACAATAAAAAAATATGGAAGAGTATTAAAAAGTTGACCTATAGTACGAAACAGCGTGATGAGTCATCTTCGAGTTTATTACAAGCGCACGCGTCACAGCTGACATCTGCGAACATGGCAAATTCCTACTTTGTCAATGTAGGCAAATCTTTAGCAGACAAAATAATATGTCAGTCACCCACTTCACTTACTGTTCAAACTACTTCCAGTCCACTCAAATCTTTTGTTTTACTTGATACTGACGAAGCTGAGGTGGAATCTCTAATTTTGAACTTGAAAGATAACTGTGCAGCGGGGTGGGATAATATCTCTAATACTATACTAAAAAAATTCAAACACATACTAATCCGGCCATTAACTCATATTTTTAACATGTGCTTATCCGAAGGATCATTCCCTAGAAGTTTGAAAAAAGCTGTCGTTGTTCCGATTCATAAGTCTGGTAACAAATACCAAGTCAATAACTATAGACCTATCTCATTATTACCTTCGATTTCCAAGATTCTAGAGAAAATAATAAACAACAGGCTTATTAACTATCTGGAAAAATACAACTTTTTATCGAAAATGCAGTTTGGATTTAGGTCTCAGTTATCAACAGCGGATGCTGTACATAACCTTATTGAATATCTTGTTCAGGAACTCGATAGTGGCAATCAAACCATAGGAATATTCCTTGACCTTGCCAAAGCTTTTGACACAATCTCCATTCCCATACTATTGCACAAGCTTGAAAACTTAGGTATAAGAGGAAATGAGCTTAAACTCTTCACTAATTATTTAAATGAAAGGTCTCAATGTGTGAAAATTGACAACATACTTAGTTCTGATCAGGATAATACTTGTTTTGGAGTTCCCCAGGGAAGTATATTAGGCCCGACCTTGTTCTTAATATACATTAACGACCTGTGTAACATGAACATAGAAGGGGGGAAAATAATTTCTTATGCCGACGACACAGCAATCCTGTTCTCTGCTAAGTCATTGGATGAAGTTTTTAAAAATGCACAACAAGGTTTTAATGTTGTAAATAACTGGCTTCGACAACATCTGCTAACTTTAAACACTGATAAAACTAGCTTTATTCGAGTCTCCATGCGTAATATGCCATCAGCGCATACTAACCTGAATATTTATGCACATCACTGCAGAAACCCTGTAGCTAACTCGTGCGACTGCCCAAACATTACCAAAACCAATAAAATAAAATACCTTGGTATTGTTATTGACAACACTCTTTGTTTCAAGCAACACAGAGATTTTAAATGGCAGAATACGTAAGTTAATATTTGTATTCAAAAAACTACGATCCATCGCGGACTCAAAAATAATCAGACAAGTTTACTTTGCCTTATGCCAATCATTACTAACTTACTGTATTACGTCATGGGGAGGTATGGCCAAAACATCACTGCTAACCATAGAGAGGGCACAGCGAGCCGTCCTTAAAGTCTCAACTTTCCGCCCTTTTCTTTATCCCACTGACCTTCTCTATAAATCCTGTAAGGTACTAACAGTTAGGCAATTATTTATATTAAACACAGTACTAAAACAACACGCCGCACTGCCATACAGCACTGAACTTACTAATAAAAGACTACTAATTTTTAGAAGAAAGTTTTACTAATTTGACACTTGTGTTCAAAACTCGAAGGTTGAAAATCAGTTGCGTTCTAAAAAAACTTATTTCGAGTTTTTAGCTATATTTAATCACAAACACGGTATCACTTATCACACACAATGCAACACAGCAATGCCACCGACTGGTTCATCCTTACTTCGTGAACGTACCATGTGCAGAACTGCACACGAGACGCAAAGTCGCGGGTCAGGAGGTCTTGGGTTTTTCGGTAGTGGTAAGGGTGCTGACCTCAGTGTTCAGTGTCTTCCACACCTTCCACTGCGAAGTTCATAACATAGCTCCACAGTGGCGCGTGCTGCTCGTAGGGTCTGTGACGTTAGGGGGTTTATAAAAGAAACGCCCTAGTCAGCAACAATAAATATTTATTAATTTTTAAAATCAGGGTTGGTTCTATGCCCTATGCCGTGTCCTATAAGAGGTACCGCCCTTAGTCCCGAAGACAGACGCCGCGAAGGTGGAGGTTGGGGTCGTCCGATGTTGACGGGTCAGCACTCCGTAGCCGCCGTAGAAGAACTTCTCTTCTCTTCGACGCAGGTGGTTAATTTTCTTTGAAAACCAAGCCCAAGCTTTGGACCCTGGAAAGTTATAAGTCCAGTGTGAGCTTAAACTCATCATGCCTTTGACCGGTCAGCCACGCCCAGGAAAATGAAGAAGGGACAAGTACCTTATTTACGAAGTAGGCATGAATGTGGCTGATAGTCAAAGAGAACAGAGTAGAAATAAAAGAATTTAGAATAATGAAATATGTGATAAAAAAGAAAATAGGACACTTTAAGGCTATTAATAAATAACTCGACGGTAGTTGTTTTATAAATCGGCTGATGCAATATCTATCGATCACAATTTACGTCTTCAACTTACAGCCAATATTTAATTACTCACATAATAATACTAAGGAACATGAAAAGGATAAAAGTTAATACTATATCACAAAAATCATTCACAAATAACTATCCCTATTAAAATATAAATTGAGTTCGTCACATACCGATCTACGGGTACAGATAACACTTTTAACTGTTTGTTTTACTAGTTGTAAAAAAATAAAAGCAATGATTGCAGTTATTAGAGTATATCAGGTTAATAAAATGCGAAATTCGACACTGCGCTGAGATGAGCGCGCTTAGAGGAGCGTACGTGTCCGCTGCGCGAGAGAAGTCGTCGCTGTGCGCCCGCTCGGAATGCGGCCGCGCTACGTAGCTCCTTAGAACAAAGGGATCGGTGCATGAATTTCGCGGTAAGAATGAACAGCCAGTAATTTTGTATTGACCGGTTCTTGTTTGTCCGTTTGATAACTTTAAGTGTATTAAGTAAGTTTATTATTTTAATAGGTTGATTCAGTGTTATTGAGTGATTGTTTGTAATGTTTTATTAAATAATTATTTAGGTTAAGGTTAATTTAATTAAGTTATTATTAATTTTAATAAAATATGTTTGGCAAATTTATAAGTTTTTCAAGTAAATATACGTTACAATACCCCCTCGGGTCCGTAAGGATTTTATTATTTTTATAGAATAAAATCCGCATGAGCAAGTCTTAACGCAGCGTATATATATTTTATAACATTTTTTTTTTTATATTCATACTTCACCTCATTTTCATTCACATTCATTCTTTTCACATTCAAACGGCCGTAATAAACATTAAAATTGAGTACTATGGCAGTTACATTAATAAGTTAAGACAGTGATTTATCTGACTAATTTAAAAAAAAAAATATTTAAAGTATATCGCCGTTGTCTCATGCAACGATGTTTGTTAAAATAAGATGGGTATTGTAATGTTTATATTTTCTTTTTTTTTTTGTATCACTATTTATTATCACAAGGTAACTAATTTTAAATCCTTGATATGCCAGGTACCGATGTCTTTTTCAGACATATCCACTAAGTTATAAACAAGAGGTGATTTTTTACCTACTATGCGACATTTTATATATTTTGGTGCTAATTTCTTACTAAAAAATTTGTCTTTGTCTCTTTGAACATACGCTCTTTTCATGACAACGTCACCAACATTAAATTCGGCAGGTTTGCGTCTTAAATTATAGTGACTTGTGTTTTTTGTGTGTGCTTGCCAAAGTTTAAATTGAACATTGTCGAATATTTTAGACAGACAACCGAGGTTTTCAGCGTAAATGTCGCGTGGTAAAAATATTAATTCATTACCTATGTCATTGTCAACATAATGTGTTCCACAAGTGACTAACTCCCTACCGAAAACGAGGAACGAGGGTGTGTAACCGGTAGATTCGTTCACCGAGTTGTTGATGGCGAATTGTACAGAAGGTATTTTAGTATCCCAGGATCTATGATCATCACCAACAAAAGTTGACAAGCAAGTGATGATTGTCCTGTTATATCGCTCGACGGTATTAATTTGGGGAGTATATTTAGGCGTAAAAAAGATATTAGGGATTTTATACTTTTTGAAAAGACTATCAGTAAGATTACTGGTAAATTGTGTACCGTTATCAAGAAATACGGTTTGGGGTATACCGTGGACAAGGAAAACAGATTCTTCTAAAATTTTATTTATTATTTGCAAAGTGGCGTTTCTAATGGGGTAAATCAAACAAAATTTGGAAAAACAGCAGGTTATTACGAATATATATGAATTTTGCCTCCGAGTTACTGGCAAGGGGCCCATCAGGTCGATAGAGATAACTTGGAATGGGCGTGAACATTGTTTTGGGCGTCCCATTTCACCCAACGTTGCATGATTTTGCATTTTGTAAGCTAGGCATTTATCACAAGAAGAGATAAATTTGACAACGTGTTTATGCATGCCTGGCCAGAAGTAACGCAATGCAAGACGTCTATATGTTTTGAAGATACCTGGATGTCCAGCCGTAGGCTCGGAATGATTCTCGAAAATAACCTGTTCACGTAATTTACTAGGAATAACCTCCTTCCAGGAAAATTCAGAATTTAGACAACATTTTTCTTTAGATAGGCGATATAAAGTATTGTTTTTAACGATAAAATTTTGAAAATTTTGGGGATTGTTAATGCAACCGTTATAAATATTTCTATACCACGAGTCAGAAGTAGTAACATAAGAGTTACGAGAGCTAATGGCACTTACTGGAATTGCTCTTGACAACGCGTCTGGAATAACATTATCGGAGCCACGACGGTGTTTTATTTCAAAATCAAAAGAGGACAGGCGCACTCCCCAACGTGCCAGTCTACCTGTCGGATTAGTTATAGACAAAAACCATTTGAGCGCACTGTGGTCGGTGTATACTGTGAAGCGCTTACCATTTTCCAAATAGCATCTCCAATGCTCAAGAGCAGTAATCACAGCCAAAGTCTCACGCTCAGTGATGCTGTAATTACGTTCTGAGTCGGTCAATGATCTGCTCATGTATGCTATTGGATGCTCTTTAGAATTAATAGTTTGCATGAGCATAGCACCAACACCATAATTGCTAGTGTCCGTATGGACTTCGAATGGAAGGTTGTAGTCTGGACAGGAGAGAACTGGTGCTGAAACAAGGCACTCTTTAAGTTTAAGAAAAGCAGCATCCGCCTCATCCGTCCATTTAAAAGGTGGAGCGTTCTTTTTATTTGACGTAAGCTTGTTTAGTGGCGCGGCTATGGTGCTGAAATTTGGCACAAAACGACGGTACCAAGTGGCTGTTCCGAGAAACCGTTTGACGTCCTTTTTAGTTGAAGGCGTAGGATATTGGAGGATAGCCTGTACCTTTTCAGGATCAGTTCTCAAACCGTCTTTGTCCACCACATAGCCTAAATACTTAAGACGCGCTCTAAAAAAATTACATTTCTCATGATTCACAGTCAGGTTAGCCTGTTACAGTTTCTCCAAAACGCGAAGTAGTGTCGAAACGTGGCTTTCAAAATCACTACTTACGACAATGATGTCATCTAAGTATGCGAAGACTTTTTGATCGAATTCTGCGAAGAGAATATCGACCAGGCGCTGCTGTGTAGCTGGAGCATTTGTCAAGCCAAAGGCGGTACGTTTGAATCTAAAAGTTCCTCGCCCTGAGACATAGAAAGCCGTCTTGTCGCGATCGTCTGGATGGATATTAATCTGCCAGAATGCTTTGGATAAATCGATACTGGATAGATAACGAGCATCGCGAAGATTATCCAATATTTCTGACACATAAGGCAAATTATATGCGTCTTTTTTCGTGACCGAGTTCAGCTTTCGGTTATCTAGGCAGAAACGAGGTTCGCCATTTTTCTTCATCACGATTAATACAGGAGAGGACCAAGCGCTCTCACACGGTTCAACAACGTCCAAAGCCAACATTTCGTCAACTTTTTCGACGAGGATTCGTTGCTTCTCCGGTGACAAGCGGTAATAACGCTGTCGTACGGGTTGCGTATCCCCAGTATCAATACGGTGCGTAATCAGATGAGTATTCCCTAAGCCTTTGACCTTCGAAGAGATTTGCTCGAATTGACTAATTACGTTATCAGCTACAACTTTTTGAGAGGCATCTAAGGTTTCATAATTTTGTAAATGCGTTGTAGGGTCGTGAACAGAGGCTATATTATTATTAAAATTACACAAGCTAATAGAATTTAAATATTTAGGACAAATGTGAAATTTACGCCAGAAATCAATACTTAAATTAGATTATTATTTATTTCAGGAACAACAAGAGCTTCGATAATGTGAAATTCATCCTCAAAGTGAATTGGAAGATTCATGGAACCAATACTCTTCAATTGTTGTCCTCCTGCTGCAATAATAAATGAAGGGCTAGAGTTCTTACAATTAAACTGAAGACCTTTATCCATAAGAATTGTATGGGCATTGTCAAAGACAATATATTATAAGACTTTCAATCCCCATACAACGGTTCGTAATCCACAATACAGTTCGTAAATGTGCCACTAGATGTCTCTAGTAATATCAAATCAACTCTTTGTGACTATTTTCCAGAGTAGTTTCGTAGTTTCTCCCGATATCGATTCGCGGTTACGTAATAAATCGGTGGATGATCGGCAGATGGCGCTCTATCATAAAAGTTAACTTCAAAATTTACCTCCAAGTTTATTAATTTCTTACACCTTTTTATTGAGCACTTAGTATATTTTAATAAAATAAAAGAATATTTATAAGGAATTATTCTCCATTAGAATACCACTATATAGTGCCTACTTATCATTTTTTTATTATCTGTTCTGTGTACCCTAATGTCTAATGTGTACTTAGTGCAAAAAGTTTTGTCTTTTCGATGGCTAAGAAAGGAGCCATCAAACAACCTAGGTACCTACCTACCTTTTTAAGTAAGAACGAGGCATGAATTTTAGAAAGTAGGTAGGTATACATATAGGTGGACGAGACCGAAGGCCCAGTGGGGGTGAGCATTATTAGCGCTTACGCATGTTAAGCAACCCCGGGCAGGTCCCCACTAGGATGGGCGACTGCAAGTGGCATAAAATGCCTCAAGCTCCTCCGTAATTCGGCAGGCACGCTAAGCAGTTGGTCATGGCTGTCATCGTTAATGGCAGTCGTTAAGCTATGACAGATGCCTTACTGCAGCTTGAAAAAATTACACGAGTGTATGTGGCCACATTTACACGAAAAACAAAACAAGTAGGTTTTAAATTTAATTATGTCAGCGAGCGTCAGAAAGTGCTCGTAGCAGTTGGTAGCAAACATGTAGCAAATAACAAAGTGTTTGGAGTAAGTAGATAAATCAATCAATTGATAATAAATAAATATATACGGACAAATCACACAGATTGAGCTTGCCCCGAAGTAAGTTCGAGACTTGTGATATGGGATACTTACTCAACGATACTATATTTTATAACAAATACATATATAGATACACATCCAAGACCCAGGCCAATCTGAAAAAGATCATTTTCCATCTTGACCTGGCCGGGGATCGAACCCGGGCACTCCGTGTCGCAGGCTGGCGAGTTCACCGCTGCGCCACGGAGCTAGCCTGATATCTTCCCATCCCGATAATCTTTCAGATGTAACGACTTTAACGTTAACGTAACCACTGAACCAATTTTGATAAAATTTAAATAGGACCAATAAGGTCGTAAGCAAACCTTTTTTAAATAAACAAAACCGGCCAAGTGCGAGTCGGACTCACGCACGAAGGGTTCCGTGCATTATATTTAATTCGTTTGAAATTATCTATATACATATAATAAAATAGTAAAAATATTTTGTCTGTTCATTTAAAATTTTTGACTGAATTTGATAGAGGGACACTTAAAAAGAATAATAGAAAGCAAAAAAATTTTTTTCGAATTTTTTGTCTGTCTGTCTGTCTGTATGTATGATCACGATTATCTCCGAAAATACTGAACCGATTTACTTCAAACTTTCACCAATTGCTTTGTTTTAACTCAGCAAAACATCTAAAGTTTGTTTCATCAAAATCGGTTCATTAAAAAAAAAGTTATCGTCATTTGAATGAACTCTAAGCAATTACAGCCTCCGTGGTCCAATGGTTAAGGCGTTTGCCTGTTGACCCGGGGGTCGTGGGTTCGATTCCCACCGGAAACATACTTTGTTTAGTTGTTTCCAGTTTGGTTAGGACATTGCAGGCTTGAATCACCTGATTGTCTGATAATAAAGATGATTCCGTGCTTTGGAAGGCACGTTAAGCCAGTGGTCCCGGCTGCCATCTGGTAGTCGTTAAATGAACCACGTCAGAGGCCGAGAGGCGGTCCCGAAGAACTCTGACACCAGGGTGTGCATGGTCGATTGACCGTGACACCTACTCGAAATGATGATGATGACTCAAAGCATTAGTTTGCCTGATACACGGTGAATTTGTTATCGTTTTGGACCCTTAAACTCAGACCATCAAAATGAACAACTTTTCCTACTGGAACAATGGTGGGAACTCAAAAAAAAATTCGACATTCCCATACAAACTGGCCGGGCGGCGGGACTCTTTTTTATGAAAATGACAATTTTTTTTTGAGTTCCCAGCATTGGTCCCATAGAAAAAGTTGTTCATATTGATGACCTGAGTCACCCCTTTAAGGGTCCAAACTGTTCCTGAGGGATGGACACTAACGGCGGCGGCGTAGCCGCGGGCAAACGGCAAACCAACCGAAACTGCTGCGCCTAGAAACTTGAAATTTTGTACAGGGGTTCTTTTAATGATGTGAGTGAGCGCTAAGAAAGGATTTTTAAGAAATTTTACTTCTAAAGGGGTAAAATTTATATGGAATTTTCTCATTTTTGGATTTAGATGTATGAAAGTAGGTATATAAGTTCTCGATTAAAATTAAAAAAAGATGTGTGTGGGTAGATGAATGGGTGGGTGGTATAAACTTTGTATCGAAATTTTCTCATTTCTGGACTTAGACGTATGAATTTAAATATATAAGTTCTAGGTTACTATTAAAAATATCTGTGTAGGTAATGGACGATATTTTCTCCTGAAGGGGTAAAATAGCGGGGTAAAGATTGTATAGGAATTTACTTATTTCTAGACTTAGAAGTATGAAAATAGGTAAATAAATTCACGATTACAATTGAAAAAGGTCAACTGGAAAAAAATCCCCCAGAAGGGGTAAAGGTAAAGTTTGTTTGGAAATTTTCTCATTTCTGGACTATGAAGTATGAAAATAAATAGGTATGTTCTCGTTTACAATTAAAAAATATATATGCGGGTGAAATGGACAAAATTCACCCCTAAAGGGGTAAAATGGGAGGGTGAAGGTTTTATGGAAATTTTCTCATTTCTGGACTTAGAAGTATAAATAATATCCATACTTCCATACTAATATTATAAATGCGAAAGTAACTCTATCTGTCGTTTTTTTACGCTTCAACCATTGAACTGATTTGGATGAAATTTGGTATGGAGGTGTGAGGCCCGAGGAAGGACATAGGGTATGTTTGATTCCGGGAAATTCTACTGTTCCCGAGGGATCGACACTAACGCGGGCGGAGCCGCGGGCAACAGCTAGTTATAAATATTTTTAATTATATGATGTAACTCAAAATAATGCTTTTCGTAATTTTTCCCTTATCTGTTCTTTGTACCAAATTCCAAGATTCTGAGTTCACGGAAAGTACCCTGTAGGTTTTGATTCCCTTGCGAGTGTCGAAAAATTATTAAAACATTTTTATTATATGACTAGCTGTTGCCCGCGGCTCCGCCCGCGTTAGTGTCGATCCCTCGGGAACAGTAGAATTTCTCGGAATGAAAGATACCCTTTGTCCTTCCCCGGGCCTCAAACTACCTCCATACCAAATTTCAATGGTTGAAGCTTAAAACGACAGACTTTCGCATTTATAATATTAGTATTAGTATGGAAGTATGGATATTATTTATACTTCTAAGTCCAGAAATGAGAAAATTTCCATAAAGATTACTCTCCCACTTTGCCATTTAAAGGGGAATTTAGTCCATTTTACAGGTCTTTTTTAATTGTAATCAAGAACTTATATACCTATTTTAATACTTCTAGGTCTAGAAATGAGAAAATTTCCAAACATATTTTACCATTTATTTCTGGGGGATTTTGTTACAGTTGACCTACACAGACCTTTTTCAATTGTAATCGTACATTTATTTACCTTTTTTCATACTTCTAAGTTTAGAAATTAGGAAATTCCTATACGAACTTTACCCCGCTATTTTACCCCTTAGGGAAAATATCGTCCATTTTACCTATAATGTTTAATTGTAACCTAGAACTTATATACTTATTTTCATACATCTTGGTCCAGAAATGAGAAAATTTCCAAACAAAGTTTATACCACCCACCCACCCCATTTTAACCCTTAAGGGGGGAATTTTGCAAATTTCATCTTAACCCATCTTTTTTAATTTTAATCGATAACTTCTATACCTACTTTCATACTTCAAAGTCCAGAAATGAGAAAATTCCATATAAATTTCACCCCTTCAGAAGTTAAATTTTTAAAAATCCTTTCTTAACGCTCACTCACATCATTAAAAGAACCCCTGTACCAAATTTCAAGTTTCTAGGCGCAGCGGTTTCGGTTGCGTTGATATATAAGTCAGGTTTCCAGTTTGCCCGTGGCTGCGCCGCCGCCGATAGTGTCCATCCCTCAGGAACAGTAGAATTTCCTGCTATATATTTTGTAGACAAACTTATGCCTTGAGTTCATTCAAATGATAACTTTTTTTTTAATGAACCGATTGTGATGAAACAAACTTTAAATGTTTTACTGGGTTAAAAAAAAAAATTGGTAAAAGTTTGAAGTAAATCGGTTCAGTATTTTCGGAGATAATCGTGATTATACATACATACAGACAGACAGACAGACAGACAAAAAATTCGAAAAAATTTTTTTTGCTTTCTATTATTCTTTTTAAGTGTCCCTCTATCCATTTCAATCAAAAATTCTAAATGTACAGAAGAATATTTTTACTGTTTTATTATATGTATAGATGTTATCTATGCTATAAGACGTTGCTTCGTACCAAAATCAAGATTTAGACTTTATGGGAAGTACCCTGCAGGTTTTGATTCTCTTGCGAATGTCAAAAAAACACAAAAATTTGCAACATAACCAACTAAATCTTTTGATTGCATTAGCAGAGATAGAAGTTTGGTTTTAACACAGCTCCAAGGTACAGTAGACCTGAGTATTTGATATGAATTTCAGCTTGATACCTCTACGCGTTCCTAAGAAAAAGGACACACAGACAGATGGACAACCAAGTGATCCAATATGGGATCCATTTTTTTTCCTTTTGGGTTACGGAACCCTTAAAAACTGACTTCAATGAAACTACTGAACCGATTGTGATGGAATTTAAATGGGACCAACTTGAAAGTATACCCTTTTGAACAAATATTTTCTCCTTACTAATTTATTATTAAAAATGCGAAAGTGAGTTTGTTTGTTTGTTTGTTACACTTTCACGCCGTAACTACTGAACCCATCAACATGAAATTTTGCATACAAGTTCTCTAGAGTTAGGAGAAGGCTACCTTTTATCCCGGGAAAAAGTACTATTTCTGAGGGATCGACATTGACGCGGGCGGAGCCGCGGGCGAAAGCTATTTTAAATATGTACCAAACATTAAAAGGTACCAAACATTAAAAAACATACAACCGCAACAAAAACATTATTGATAACCTCCTCCTTTTTTGAAGTCGGTTAAAATACGACCGAGAACGTTTATTTTGTCGTAGAATATTTATTCGACGACAAAATTCGAGAAAAATGCATCCTAAGAAAGTAACGGAGGAATTCTTCCATGTTGGACTGGTGGAAAAAAGTATCACGATTCATGAGATACAGCCTAACGGATGATCGGACAGACAGACAGACGGACAGCGGAGCCATATTAATAGGGTTCCGTTTTTACCCTTTCAGAATGAACTAACTGCTCCTCTTCCTGCGCAGACCGTAGAAGCCAATCGTCGGAATGTACGAAAATCTAAAGAATCGTGTCAATAGTATTGCATAGGCGATGCGGCTAGCAGCTAATCCCTATTTTGATCCCGTTTTTTATTTACCATTACTGCCCTCCAATACGCTAAACGTGGCCTAGGTCTTGTACTCTTCAGGTCTTGTGGCCTTCAGGTCTTGCGGCCTATAAATCATGTGGCCTAAAGGTCTTTTGACCTTTAGGTCTTGTGGCCTTAGGTCTTAGGGCCTTTAGGTCTTGTGGCCTATAGCTTTTGTGCCATGTAGGTCTTGTGGCCTTCAGGTCTCGTGGCCTTTAAATCTTGTGGCCTTCAGGTCTTGCGGCCTATAGGTCATGTGGCCTATAGGTTTTTTGGCCTTTAGGTCTTGTGGCCTTAAGGTCTTGTGGTCTTTATGTCTTGTGGCTTTTAGGTCTTGTGGCCTTAGGTCTTAGGGCCTTTAGGTCTTGTGGCCTATAGCTTTTGTGGCATGTAGGTCTTGTGGCCTTCAGGTCTCGTGGCCTTTAAATCTTGTGGCCTTCAGGTCTTGCGGCCTATAGGTCATGTGGCCTATAGGTCTTTTGGCCTTTAGGTCTTGTGGCCTTAAGGTCTTGTGGTCTTTATGTCTTGTGGCTTTTAGGTCTTGTGGCCTTAGGTCTTAGGGCCTTTCGGTCTTGTGACCTATAGCTTTTGTGGCATGTAGGTCTTGTGGCCTTCAGGTCTTGTGGTCTTTATATCTTGTGGCTTTTAGGTCTTGTGGCCTTAGGTCTTAGGGCCTTTAGGTCTTGTGGCCTATAGCTTTTGTGGCATGTAGGTCTTGCAGCCTTCAGGTCTCGTGGCCTTTAAATCTTGTGGCCTTCAGGTCTTGCGGCCTACAAGTCATGTGGCCTATAGGTCTTTTGGCCTTTAGGTCTTGTGGCCTTAAGGTCTTGTGGTCTTTATGTCTTGTGGCTTTTAGGTCTTGTGGACTTAGGCTCCGTCTACCCCGTAAGGGAAAGAGACGTGATGGTATGTATGTATGTATGTACAAAGTAATAAAAACAGTGTTGCCACAAAAAAAAAGGGTTGGCCACTAACACAGTCTTAGCCAATATCAACGAGTTGGCCACGTACGCAGTGTTTGACATTCCCAAAAACGACGAACGATTCCAAAATCTACAGCTGCATGTTGGCCACTATCACAAACTCTTAACAATTAGGTATATATATGTTACGGTAAATTTGATTAATCGAAAATTATTAATAATTTTATAACATTATTAATAATAACCTCGTGTTTTGTTAAATGTGAATAAAAAACTGAAATTAATTACTTTTGGTAGTTATTATTAATAATTCACTACACACATTGGTAAAAGTTATAAAAAAACCCAAAGTTATTAGTCCAGCAGGTATTTATTTAGAATATGATATGACGACGATACTACTTATTCGTAAGATATGACACATATAACAGTGCTTGTCTCAGATCACACAAACAAGGGTAGGTAGGTACTTGTTCTAAAGAAACTAACAACAATAATCACCTCTTAATCTGTACTCTTAATAAACAAAGTTAAAAGAGTGAGAGAACAGCCTCTCGGCAGCGAAAGGGAGTCGCTATTGCTGCCCTATCTTGAGCTACTGGAACAGAGTCCACGTTGACTCGAGACTTGCTCGTGTCAATGTAAAATAACTTTAGTTTTTAATATTTTTATTTGGGTCACTTTACTAACCCTAGTTTATAAGCTTATTTTTGGTACTAACCTATGTTATAGAAATGTATTGCTAAAATAAAACGTTATTAGTATTATTATTTGTATCTCCTTTGGTTTCACGGGTGTTACCGGTCAAGGTAAGGACCGGTCCTTTGGAGGCTTGCGTGGAGATATATATCCAACATGTAGAGGCCCTTTGGAGAAGTTGATGTAAAGTTGGTCTCCAGCCAGAACTTGTTTCTGGAAATACCAATGTATGATAAGTCCTTGAACAGGTCTAGGCTGGAGCAGAAACTATTGCATTATGAAAGACAAATTTATGAGATTGAAATGTGGCTGGACTTGTGCTAGGTTATTGCCAAGGATCGGACACCTGCTATTAATATAAAATGGCAAAATTATAGACTCGTCATCACCATCATGAAGGCCTCTTGTGATCAAAGTATTAAAAAGGCCTCGAGATTACCACCACACCATGGGAACAGGCATGAAAATATGTAGGTAAGTGTCTATTTTAGGGTGGAGATCTTGAAAATGATGTAATTTTTGGAATCCAAGATGGCGGACGCGACTTTCCATGAAAAACCTGCAAAGGGGTCGTGTTTTGGGTTTTTATCTTAGTTATGTAATCCAAGATGGCGGGCGCGACTTTTCATGATAAATCAACATGAGTGTCGTTTTCTAGGTTCTTGGGGTGTAGAGGCGCATATCTCGAAAATGATGTCAGTTATATAATCTAAGATGTCGGACGTGACTTTTCATTATAAATCGACGTGAGTGTAAATTTCTAGGTTTTTTTCGGTGTAGTTTTGGAAAATTACATCAGTTTTAGTATCTAAGAAGGCAAATCTTCGCGTGGCCTCTCGCACATCCCGCACGCCGCCTCGTCACCCCCGCCCGCACCTCTGTTGCCCGATCGAGTTAAAAAACGCCAGTGTACATTTATTTTTATCGGTAGTTATTACATTTATCAGTACTAAGGTTACATTATTAATAATCACCGACAAATGTGATTAATTTCTCACTTTTACCTGTACTTTCGGTAATTATTAATAATGATAGACAATTATTAATAATTTTTAATTAATCACTCTAACCGTAACATATATACTTCATAGCTTCATAGTAAGTATACTTATATAAAACCACATTTTCTACATAGAAAAGCAATTGCACCAGATATCAATGCATTACCTACTAGTTTTTGAATTTAGAATATTTGAAAATCTAATAATAATTATAAAACCCATACGTAATGTCTCCTGGGAAATATAGTAACAAAGCCAAATTTATATTGTCTTTGATAATGCCCAGGCATCCTACACTCACCCCGCCCGCTGTTCCAAATTTTATATAGGTAGACGGAGCGGTTCGCTCACAACAGCGGTTTGAAAAAGCGCGGGAAACTGGGATTGAAACGTCCATTCGACAGATGAGAGGAAGCTCGACCATTATCTTATCTCTATGAGCTCAACTTATTTTTTGCCATTGACAAGACAACTGAGGCTTTCGAGTAATATATAGGTAGGTAAGTCAATGGGCTCTCTTCGTTATGACGCGCATATGATGCTGGTGTCTTCGATCCGGGGAACATACATACAAATAAAATAATCGATTCCAACAAATTGAAAACCTTTTATGAAGTCGCATACAAACGAGGCGAAACATGAAATAGTCAATAATCAACAAACTTATCGTCGTACATAGTTGTAGTTAAAATAATAGCGTTCCTTCGCATAAAATAGAAGTACCTAATTATGAAGTATCCGAATAATTACTGTGGACAAAAAATAAAAAAGGATCATGAGTAGCGCCATCTTTCCTTTCTGATGTGTCAATAATCAAGCAGCACGACCGCTGTTGAAGGCAGCGCCCGTAACACCATCTTGCGTGACACTTTTACAACCTATATTTTACTCGATGAGAAACGCCATCTGGAAATATTATACTTTTTCGGCGCAATTCGGGCTACGATATTTTGTATGGAGATTGGCAGTCTTATATTATATTGTCTTTGGCATTGTTACCTATGATTGTGATAGCTGCGCCAGAATCTAGTAAACCGGCAATAACTAAATCATTCAATTTAATAGAAGCGTAAGGCCTAGAATCATCAATTGGTCTATTACACAGAACTGTAGCAACTTTATAAATTTTAAAAAAGTTTGAAATTGTTTGTAACCAATTTTGCCAATCAGTTTTATCAAAATTGTTACTGCTGCAGTTCTGCATATTCAGTTTTTTGAATATGATTTGTTGCTATATTTATTTTTATTGCAATCGGGACATTCTGGAGTTTTAACGTCCTTCTTGCCGCAAACAAAGCAAAGTATATTAGTTTTATCAGCCGTACATTGACGTAAACCATGAGAATCTGTACGACATCTTGGGCAATAACGACGCTTAGAAGTTTGTAAAGCATGTACATATTTTTGATTGTTTCTATTTTGGTTCTGTAAATTATTATGTTCATTACGTGGATTATTATATGTGTTAGATTTATTATTATAGGTGTAATTTTGATTAAATTTAGGTTTAGATTTAGTGTAAGCAAACTCGGGTGCTAATGTATCTGAAGAAGGAGTCGGAGGTTCGCGGAACTGTGAAAGGCGTGCTTGTACTCCTTCAAAGTTAGTACAAAGACCTCGCAATTCGTCAATAGAGTTGATTTCAGGTGAAGAAGCTAGTATATTTGAGTAGCATGGGCGAATATTGTGCAAAATTATTTCTAATTTGCTATCTTCTGGGAGTGTTTTCGATAAGCGCGAAAACAGACCAGACATGATGGATAAATAAATGACAATGTTTTCTGTTTCACCCTGCGTTCTAGAACGAATCTCAGACAAAAGTCTGTAATCATAGTCAGACCTATCGAAATCGTTTTTTTATTGAACTAAGAGGCTGTCCCAATCCGAAATAAGTTCTCTATTACTGCGAAACCAGTGAAGGGCATCACCTGTGAAAATTTCGGTAGCATATGAAAGAAGTTTTTCACCAGAAATATTCCGTGCCTTTTTAAATTCGTTAGCTCTTTGGACAAAAGAACGGACGCAAGTTTTGCCATCATATTTTAATTTATTGATGTCCTGAGAAGAGCGATCACAAGTGACAGATATGTTCATAGGAGATGCAGAGACAGATGTATCGCTGGTACTCTGGCATAACAAAGGATCAATCAAATCTTTATCTTTAAGTAGGCTAATTTTGTGCGAATACAATTTGAATTGGTCAACACAAGAATCGTATATGGCTGAGTCAGTCTCACTACGAGATATCCTGTTCAGGCGATGATAAAGGTGATTTAATATGTTTTTAATCCTTAAAATGTTGTTACGACCAAGATCACCACTCTCAAGCGCTATTTTAATTTTAGTCAAAACATTTGACGCTCCTATAAGGTCTTTGGTCGAGCTAAGAGGTGAATCTAAAATATCCTCCGATGATAAAAATTGGAGCTAGTTTTGCAATTTTTCTACGGAGCTCTTGTACGGTAGTTTCGGGTTTTGAACCTCTAATAGTGACTTCGTACTCTAATTCGCTCTTTTGAAGAGACAAAAATTTTATCGGAAAAGCCATGACTACAAAAAAAAAATAAGTGTAATCGTAAACCAATAAATAAGTAAATGGTGAACTCAATTTGTGTAAATAAAACTTATCTCTGTTCTTTACAAAGAAAATTACTAAAAGAAAGAACGTTTAGGGTTGCTATCATTGATGAAAGTTAAAAAAATAATAATCAACCGAAAATAAAAAAATAAAATAAAAAAACAACACAAAACCAAAAATAAAATAAAAGGAAAATAAAGCACATAAAAATGCAACTAGTGTGTAACACAAACGAATAAAAAAAAATAAACGGAACTAGTCACTTAACAAAATGTCTGACTGAGTGACTGCAACTTAGTTTTAACAATTTTAAGTTATGATGGTGGTAACAACTTTGACTGTGGATAATTTAAATATTAGTTTTAACAAATAATAAAGCACAATAGTATTAAATTTTAAAAGAAAAAAAAGTACAACTAAAGATAATGTGCTTTGTGGTACACCTTAGTTGCTTGCAACCAAAAAGAAAAAATAAACGTTTCACAAAAACAGAAAAAGAAAAGAAAAGCTCACAAACATGCAACTACTGAAAGAAAATAGAACAACGGCATAAGAGTAGAAGAAAGAAAGAAAGAAAGAAAGAAATAATCACGTTGAGCGCCAGTGTGACGTTAGGGGGTTTATAAAAGAAACGCCCTAGTCAGCAACAATAAATATTTATTAATTTTTAAAATCAGGGTTGGTTCTATGCCCTATGCCGTGTCCTATAAGAGGTACCGCCCTTAGTCCCGAAGACAGACGCCGCGAAGGTGGAGGTTGGGGTCGCCCGATGTTGACGGGTCAGCACTCCGTAGCCGCCGTAGAAGAACTTTTCTTCTCTTCGACGCAGGTGGTTAATTTTCTTTGAAAACCAAGCCCAAGCTTTGGACCCTGGAAAGTTATAAGTCCAGTGTGAACTTAAACTCATCATGCCTTTGACCGGTCAGCCACGTCCAGGAAAATGAAGAAGGGACAAGTACCTTATTTACGAAGTAGGCATGAATGTGGCTGATGGTCAAAGAGAACAGAGTAGAAATAAAAGAATTTAGAATAATGAAATATGTGATAAAAAAGAAAATAGGATACTTTAAGGCTATTAATAAATAACTCGACGGTAGTTGTTTTATAAATCGGCTGATGCAATATCTATCGATCACAATTTACGTCTTCAACTTACAGCCAATATTTAATTACTCACATAATAACACTAAGGAACATGAAAAAAAAGGATAAAAGTTAACACTATATCACAAAAATCATTCACAAATAACTATCCCTATTAAAATATAAATTGAGTTCGTCACTTACCGATCTACGGGTACAGATAACACTTTTAACTGTTTGTTTTACTAGTTGTAAAAAAATAAAAGCAATGATTGCAGTTATTAGAGTATATCAGGTTAATAAAATGCGAAATTCGACACTGCGCTGAGATGAGCGCGCTTAGAGGAGCGTACGTGTCCGCTGCGCGAGAGAAGTCGTCGCTGTGCGCCCGCTCGGAATGCGGCCGCGCTAAGTAGCTCCTTAGAACAAAGGGATCGGTGCATGAATGTTGCGGTAAGAATGAACAGCCAGTAATTTTGTATTGACCGGTTCTTGTTTGTCCGTTTGGTAACTTTAAGTGTATTAAGTAAGTTTATTATTTTAATAGGTTGATTCAGTGTTATTGAGTGATTGTTTGTAATGTTTTATTAAATAATTATTTAGGTTAAGGTTAATTTAATTAAGTTATTATTAATTTTAATAAAATGGCAAATTTATAAGTTTTTCAAGTAAATATAACATACGTTATATTTACTTGAAAAACTGCCGAAAAATGGTCCCGGATCTCGTCCTCCAGATCGTTTCGCCCGCTCGGTGGGCCCTCACCAGGGCTTAGTTGTAGCCTGCCTGTGACGTGCAGCCGATTCACTAAATTTCTGAAGCACGCGTAGGAAGGAAGCTGACGGGCGTTGGGGCTATCAATACAAATGACTAGCAGCTGCTAGATTACCGTCGCATGTGTTAGCTGATACTGCATTATTTAATTATTTTTAAATTATTTAAATTAAATATATAAGCAATTTTAAATAAATATAATATTTAGACGGATATTTGTAAAAGAAAAGCAATATATTTCTTAGTAAAAGTATATTTCCCACAAAGTATTAGTAATAGGCCCAAACTAGAATAATTACCTTTATAAATAAACCACAAACCAAGTAAATAATATTTATATATTATCACTTTTTGTTATTCAAACATTACTATATATTGTAAACCAGAACATAATTGACTAATCATTTATTTACACATGATCTATATTTTAAATTAAACATTTTGAATATCACACCATAAAAATACAATTATTACATAAGAAATTATAATTACTTAGCTTTATGAAGAGAGGTCCGCACCGTCCACGTCTCGATCGTAAAGTGCCACACTGACGGGCCGGGCCACCTTTTATAAGGCATCCCCCCTCACATTTTCAACTGGTAAACAACAGGTGGTGTTTATCAGTTAGAAACCACGTGCTTTTTTTACAATGTGTTTTTTATATTGGTAATAATAATTATTTATTATTATACTAACAATCCATCTTAATAGAAAATCAATATATATATAGCCTTTTTTTATTCTAACACGGCCATTCTGATATGTACTTCGTTCCTCGAAGTACTTAAATCATACAATTGATCATTCTTAAAATTAACTTGACAATTTTTATGATAACTTATATAACATACTAAGCATCACAGTCTCACTTCTGACATTAAGTAGACTCATGTGTGAGCTTCAAAAACACTTAAACTATGTCTCACCTCTCACATTAGGCAGACCAAGGCTTCACAGTCTCACTTCTCACATTAAGTAGACTCATGTGTGAGCTTCAAAAACACTTAAACTATGTCTCACCTCTCACATTAGGCAGACCAAGGCTTCACAGTCTCACTTCTCACATTAAGTAGACTTTTGTGAGCACCCAAAACTTAATCTATGTCTCACCTTTCACATTAGGTAGACCTTTATTACAAACATTTTTTAATGTATCAACATACGGAGTGTAAACAGTAAGTATAATAATTTGAAATCATGCTAAAAAAAAAACTAAAAAAAAAGTATAATTAACTCATCGTCTCATTAGAATCCTCATCTGTCCATTCTCCTGGCCACAATCTTAATTTTTCTTTCGACACTATAATATTTCTGAGATTACCTCTCCCTCTGAGAGCGTACCGATCATGTGTTAGTACATTAATAATTTCATAAGGACCTTTAAAGCGGGGGCTCAGCTTATCATGACGCCTATGGTCCTGATTTACGTAAACAACATTAACCACTTCAAACACTTTGTCATTACGTCTTACTGTATCAAACCTTTCTTTAAATTTACTCGATTCATGTACTAATCGTTGGTAAGCTAACGCCCGATCTGCTCTTAAATCAATATTTGGTTCAGATACATTTATTTCATCTAAATGAGCTTGGATACTTGGTATGTTAGCATTACAACCGATTAGCAAATGAAGCGGAGAGAAACCCGTAGATTTTTGAATAGTAGTATTGATAGACTGTTGCACTTTCCACAACCCGCTTGGCCAATCTGACGAACCATTACAGGTAGTGTTTAACATATTAATAACAGTAGCTACATATCGTTCTACCTGGCCATTCCCCCTGGGTGTACCCGTGGCTATCATATGATGTTCAATTTCCAATTCATTAAATAAAGATACAATATGGCGTGAACTAAAGTTAGTACCTCTGTCAGTGATTATTTTTCTAGGAGTCCCAAATAAAGTTACAGTATCTTGGATTATAGGTATCAATTCCTGAGCCGTTAGACCTTTCAAGGGTTTTAACAGAGTAAATTTGGTAAAACCGTCTACTAAAAGTAATATATATTTATAACCTTCCGGCGTTTGAGAAAAGGGGCCAGTACAATCTAAATGAACTGTATGGAATGGAAGTGGAGTCTTTTCGATAGGGTGTAGGAGGCCTTGCTTTGGACCTGAATGGCCTTTTCTCTCTATACATATTAAACAATGTTTGAGATATTTTCGGACATAAGCCGCCATACGGGGAAACCAAAAGTGTTCTCGAAATTTTGCCAGTGTTTTGTCAATTCCTGTATGGCAGTTCTCATCATGAAAAAGCCTCATTAAGCGAAATCTACATCCTTTGGGCACATAAAACTTGAGTTGGCCTGGTTGGGTTTTATAAAACAACAAATTATCTTGCAAAATATAGCGGCTATCGTCTAAATTTCCAGCTACAAATAAACTTATTAAGTTTTGTGTTTCGGGGTCGTTTTGTTGAGCCATCTCCAACCATGATTGAGGATTATTAATTAAATGAACTTCATTGAGTGGGTTTCTACGTACAGAATTAATGTCGCTTGAGTTAGAGGGTACTGAGCGGGATGGATCAGAAATAATATCATCCGAAACTAAAGTATCGATAGGATTTCTACTCAAAAAATCTACATGACCAATGTACTTTCCTTTTTTATATATAATTTCGAAATTAAAGTCCTGCATAAATGCCCACCAACGAGCAACTCGTGGGATAGATCCTTTTTGGTCATTGTGGACTTGATAGAATTACAGTCTGTAAAGATTTTAAACGGAATACCCAGAAGATACACTCTAAAATGTTTTAAAGCATTATATATGGCTAATGTCTCCAAATCATAGGAACAGTATTTTGATTCTATATTGGTGGTTCTTTTGCTATAATAAGCAACAACCTGTTTATTACCGTCAACTATCTGTATTAGCACAGCCCCATAACCCAAAGAGCTGGCATCTGTATATAATTCAGTAGGCAGTTTATAATCAAACACAGTTAACAATGGTTTGTTAGTCAAGTGTTGTAAAACATAATTCCTAGCTTCTATTTGTTCAAGACCCCATTCCCATTTTTGGCCATTCTTTGTTAATTTGCTGATACACGACGTTATGCAAGAAAAATTTGGAATAAATTTTCGAAAATAGCTAGCAAGCCCCATGAATTGCCTAACTTGCTTGACGTTACATGGGGTAGGAGAATTTACTAATGCAGCCACCTTAGCTTCACTTGGCCTCACACCATCCGCTGATATATGCCTACCTAAATATTCAATTTCATTAACAAAAAAATTACTTTTTTTTAAGTTAATAGCAAATCCAGCAGAATGTAGTGCTTCAACAGTTTTTTCTAAGTATTCTAACCCTTCTTCTATCGTTGTAAATGGAATAAGTATATCATCTATGTATACTAATACAAATTTCAAATGTTGTATCGCTTTTGAAATGGCCTTCTGAAAAACAGCGGGTCCATTACATATGCCAAAAGGCATTTTCAAAAATTCATAATGCCCGTTAGGGGATACAAAAGCGGTAAACTGTATCGAATCAGGTGAAATAGGAATTTGGTAAAATCCATTTTTCATGTCTATAGAAATAAAATATTTGGCTTTACCGAGTCGGTCGATCTGGTCTTCGATTAGAGGGAGGGGATATCGATCTTTTTCTAAAATACTATTTAATGATCTGAAATCCACACACATTCTGTCACCTCCATCTTTTTTTTTTACTAGTATTACTGGACTCGCAAAAGCCGATTCACTTTCTCGAATAATCCCCTTTTCTAATAATTCTTTAATTATTTTATCTACTTTTTCTTTTTCAATCGGAGCCAATCGATAAGGTCGATAAGAAATGATCTTATTTTCTTTTAATCGCAAAATTAATTCACCTGTTCGTACAGTACCTACTTTACTAAGAATTGACGGATACTTATTAAAAATTATTTTTATTTTCTCTTGTAAATCCAAAGACAAGTGTTCTATTCTCGAGGATAATTCACAAAATTCAGGTGATGTGGAAACCAAGTTTACTTCGGTGGCTACCTTACACGTCTTCCTAAATAACCGACAACCGGATGAGTCAGTAATTATTCCTACATCTGGATGATTCACAGCGTTTCTACCAATGAGAAGGTCATAACGAAATGTATCATCTCTAACTACATTAATATCAAGCTCTAAACTTAAACCATCAAATTGTACTACTACTGTAATTAAGGCGAACACATGAATGTTATTATGTCCTATACCCCTCACATATGCTGATACTGGCAAAAGATGGCATCCTAGTTTTTTCGCAATCGATTCCCTTATCAAACTACAGTTGGCTCCTGTATCAATCAGGGAATTTATTTTTATTCCATTGATATATACTGGAGCAAGATTTAGTTCGGTCTGTCTAAAAAATTAACTTCTTTGGTAGGAACTGCAACCACAGAGGAAGATTCAATTCGCTGTTTGTGATAGCAAACAGACTCAGTATGGCCAATTTTTTTACAATATGCGCAAATGCTTAACGGTGGCTTATTTACTTTAGTATTTAGTGGGGTTTGATTACCGGAAATTTTCTGAGATTGCAACTGTTTATTCTTAAAGCATTGTGATTGTACATGTCCAATTTGATCACAAATGTAACATTTCTTTTCAAAGTTATTAGTAAATTTAGTTCTTTTAGCTCCTCCAAAAGCTGAACCCTTTTTCTCATCATTGTTTTCCAACGGGCGTTTTTTGGATTTCGTATAAGTAGACAGTAGTGTAATCAGGGCAGAAGTTGTGTCAACTCCGCTATTTAAAGATGCCATTTTTACACCAGTATCGTCAATACCTCCACAAATTAACTCGATAAGCTGTGATTCCAGAAAATTAATTTTAGTGTTGCGTAGCAACCGTAATTTTTCCCTTACGTATTCGCTATATGATTCAGAAGTATCTGACGTGTATAAAACGGCCTTAGATAGTTTTTCAGTAAGATTTTTCTTCTCCGGGAAAGCATCAATTATATCTCTTCGAAAAATTTCCCAAGATCGACCATCAGACGGTTCCCAAAACTCGAACCAAGATAAAGCAGAGCCCTTTAGGGCTTTACCTGCTTTGGCTGCTGTCCGGATGCTGCTCCACTTGAGGTCCTTGGCAAGTGTCTCGATGCTGTCGCACCAGCTTTCGGCTCCGCAGTCATTCTTGTCCGGGTCGAACACTGGCAGCGCGATGTCATCATCGTTTGAGTGTGGCTTGGGGACCGCATCCCGAATTGCCGCGAGGAGACTTGCAACTACTTCGGCATCCATCCTAAAACATAATTAATGTTAATAATTGTGAATTTGAGTCAATCCCACTTCTGATGTTAGCTGATACTGCATTATTTAATTATTTTTAAATTATTTAAATTAAATATATAAGCAATTTTAAATAAATATAATATTTAGACGGATATTTGTAAAAGAAAAGCAATATATTTCTTAGTAAAAGTATATTTCCCACAAAGTATTAGTAATAGGCCCAAACTAGAATAATTACCTTTATAAATAAACCACAAACCAAGTAAATAATATTTATATATTATCACTTTTTGTTATTCAAACATTACTATATATTGTAAACCAGAACATAATTGACTAATCATTTATTTACACATGATCTATATTTTAAATTAAACATTTTGAATATCACACCATAAAAATACAATTATTACATAAGAAATTATAATTACTTAGCTTTATGAAGAGAGGTCCGCACCGTCCACGTCTCGATCGTAAAGTGCCACACTGACGGGCCGGGCCACCTTTTATAAGGCATCCCCCCTCACATTTTCAACTGGTAAACAACAGGTGGTGTTTATCAGTTAGAAACCACGTGCTTTTTTTACAATGTGTTTTTTATATTGGTAATAATAATTATTTATTATTATACTAACAATCCATCTTAATAGAAAATCAATATATATATAGCCTTTTTTTATTCTAACACATGCCCCAACACACAATCATATCATAATACTCCGAATTTGAGTAATTCATATTCGAAAAGTCGATAGATACAGATTACAAGATACGCGAACACGTGAGATACTTGTTGGGCACTCTTAACACTTCGAATTTTACCAATCGACTGACTTCCGAGGTCCGAATTCCGATCCAAAAGAGTGAAAAACACGCGCCTAACATTTCTGTATGCCTAGTACCTAGTAATGGTTCCGCATGGTAATGAACAAAACCTTTTGTAAAGTAATTTATTTAAATAGACAAAAGGCTAATGGGCTATTTGCTGGTAAGTGTTTATGTTTACGTAGTTTATTTATGGACAGCTGTAATACTAAAATGCTATACGCACGTTGCCTAACTTAAAAAAAAACTTTTCTCGTAGTACTAAATCGTACTACTGTACGCAATTTTTTGATCTAAGGTATCAGTGACCCAGATTTGTGAATCAATATTCTTATTCAAAGTACAAAACACATCTTACTTAAAAATAAAACTAAAACTTTAGTCCTGAGGCCCAAAAAATTAAAAAGAAATCTGTTTTAATCACTTTCATTCATCATTCATTTCGAGTAGGTTTCACGGTCAATCGACCATGAACACCCTGGTGTCAGAGTTCTTCGGAACCGCATCTCGGCCTCTGACGTAGTTCCTCTAACGACTACCATATGGCAGCCGGGACCACCGGCTTAACGTGCCTTCCGAAGCACGGAATCATCTTTATTATCAGACAATCAGGTGATTCAAGCCTGCAATCATCATCATCAGGTCCTTTTTAGTCTCCACTACAGTAGCACGACCCTCTCTGTACTACTAGGGCCATACTTGGCCAGAGCAGCCAGAGGACTTGGCCTACACTCTCCACGCTGGCCAGACGGGTTGGAGAGGTGTCTTAGATGTTTATAAGCTTTGTTTAGCTTGTATTTCCTAAGTCGCCTTCTACGACATCCACGGGAAGACTTGGAGTGGTCCTATTCTACTCTGCCGGATACCACAAGCCTGCAATGTCCTAACCAAACTGGAAACAACTAAACAAAGTATGCTTCCGGTGGGAATCGAAAAAACCACGGAGGCTGTTGAATCACTTTGAAAAGCAGCCATACATGCTTTTCAAAACAGATTTTGTTATTAAAATTTATTCATAATTAATTTACAAAGAATGTTTCACAAAGCGTAAGTAAAACGAAACTTTTCATTCCTGTTATCAAATAATAATGAATACGGAACCAAGATTTAAAATATCAAAAATTGAAAGGAAGGATGAGGGAGTGAGACAGATAATCAGGTCAACAAAGATGAATTAAATTCGCAGAAGAGATTATGTAACTAAATTGTTTACATTGACAATAGCATATTTTTTTCATCATAATTAATTTTATTATATCTATCGATAAAATAGATAGTTTTTTTTGCTTATTCAATTGTATGAGATATACAATAATATGAGATATTTCGACTTAGACGATCTGATGGAAGACGGTTTTTTTATCTGTGGGGATACCAGTGGTATTATGCGGATATTTTTTTTATTGATAATAGCAAACAATACAAACCAAAATGTTTGTCAGAAATCCATATAAAATCAACCGAATTTTACGCTAAATTCCAATTCCTTGAAATTCTGGTTAAAATTATTGTAAAAATTGCAGTTTGTTGAATGTGTAATTTACTTAATTGAATTATTTTTTCAGTTTTTTCTTATCGTGTGGGTAGAAAGGTCCAACGACCCCACAAACGCTAGTGTCAGAGTTTTAAAATCGCCCTATAGGCCTTTGATGTGGTTATCGTGTAACGATCAATATCAGAGACAGTGACCGGGACCGACGACTCAAGGTAACGTGCTCATCCGACGCACGCGTCAGATGGGACGTTAAGCCCTCGTAAAGATCCTGGGATCTTTTTTATTATCAGACAATCAGGGGCTTCGCTTGCAATGTCCTGACCAAACGAGAACAGCAACTTCCTGGGAATCGAGCCCGACGAAAGTGGTACGAGTGTGAGCCCTAACGCTCTAACCACTAAATACACCACGGAGGCAGTCAAAGTTTACTAAGTAATTTAGAAAATAAAAACTGTCTCTCAGATGCTTAAGGATCTTAGGCAAAAACCATTCGTTATTGTCTTCGTTGAAACTTTGTAATCGTAAATTTCATAGCTTCTGGTATTTGAGGTCATTGGTCAAAAGATAGTAAAAATTGTAGATTTCGCAAACATAAATGACATCAGCTGTTCCAGGGTTAGTATCTTGAAAATTTTGCCTGAAACGCAAATTGTAATTAACTATGTATTGTGACGCTTTTTTCACAAGATGGTATTTTTGTCAGCATGCCGATACGAGACCCTACCTACTACTTTCCGCTTTATATGGGGTTTACCAGTCTCCTGGTATATTATGTAGTTAGTAACATTTTTTTATGTGTAATTATGTATTTATGTATGTTTATCGTTATGTATTTCAATTTATATTTTTGTAAGTATATGTATTTATTTACATAAATATTTATTTAAATTATCTATCAACACTTTATCGCACCACCCATTATTTATCTCGGATTGGTCTCAAGGTTTGACTGGCAGAGAATGCCTTATGGCATTAAGTTCACCTGTTTGTACTTTTTTTTGTGCAATAAAGTTTAAATAAAAAATTAAATTAAATTTAAAATAAATAAGAATAATAATGTCCATACAAAAAAAGTTTCGTATACCTCACAAGAGAGGTCGCATAGAGCAGTTTTCATTGGGTATGCGTCCCTTCTTCTACCAATGACCTTCATTCTTCCCTATTTTTTTTACTTTCGCGTAAGTTATAGTAGATTGTGATACAAGGGGCTAACATAATACTTTTTGGTGAGGGTATTATTTTGAATCCAGTATAGAACGGAGGAACCTAGCATCATCAATGTAATAAAATCTCAAGCTCATCACAAGACTGCAAGACCTTCAAACACCGTGAGCCAATACTGCGTAGGTACATTATCAATAAATATATGAAGGCGGTAGTTTTGTATAGTTCTTATAACACAAAAGACAAATGTCAACTTAGTCTACCTGTGACCATGAAAACTGTAAAGTTTTCGAAACGTTAGGTGTAAAAATAATGCGCGTATATTACGCGATAATTTTATTTAAATGAGTAGAACTGTTTTATGAGATACAAAAACACACACAAATATCAGATCTATTATTAAAGCCACAGAAACAATTATTAAAGGAGTTTATAACATGAAACTTTCCATTTCCGTTCAAATAGTAAATACATAGCGAATGAGAATTAGACAAACACTAACTAACCTGCTAAGCCGTTTGGAATCCTGGCACGAGTTAGTAATTTTCTCGATGCAAATACCTATTCATAAAGTATTCCGCTCACACAAATATGATGTAAGCAGTTAAGTTTATGCATAGATCTCCACAAACTAAGTTGTTTGTATTGAGAATATACTGTTTTACTTGAGGATAAAAATATAATAACACATATCAATGATATTCAATTGACTAAACTCAATGTTTCTCTACCTTTTTTTCATGACGTAGAACGGCAAGCGAGCTAGCGGGTCACCTGATGGTAAGTAATCAACGCTGCCCACGGACAACTGCAATACCAGGGGTGAGACAAGAGCGTTGCCGATCTTTCAAGAAAACACAGACTCGTCTTTTATAAATTCCAATGTCGTATCGTTTCGGGAACACCTTTGAGATCTTAATACAACTAAGGATATCTATAGAAGAATCATCGACTAGCAGACCCCAGTCTCCGGAGCACTCCAGCTGATGATCCTCATCATCATTCCAGCCTCAAGAAGTCCACTGCTGGATAAAGGTCTCTACCAGAGATTATTTGTTCCATGGGAGGATATTGCCATACTCACCACGCATGGCAGGTGGGTTGGCGAGCGCAGTTTCTTTAGCTTCTTGTGCTGCCCATCGGAAACATTTCTAAGCAGGGGGAAGGAAAAGAATTTGTTGGACCTGGGAAGGTGAAGAAGGGATTGGGATACCACTCGCTTGGATAATTGGGACGAATCGCACACAGAATGTGTGCGATTCGTCCAATTGATTTGTATGAAAGGATTGTCAGCAAAAAAGTCAAACGAATAATATATCATAGCTTACTAGGTGTTGTCCCCGGGTTTTGACATGCCGATAATAATAACCTTTATTGAATAAACCTTTTGATCCTTGAATCTTGAAGCTGGTTGCGCACACGCTCAGATGAGAGACAAAGAGAGAGAGATATATATATCCGTGTAGGATTTAAAAGATTAAATAACCTGGTTACAAAAGCAAATCCGGTACGGACAATCATATATTATTTGAAATCTATACTAATATTATAAAGCTGAAGAGTTTGTTTGTTTGTTTGTTTGTTTGAACGAGCTAATCTCAGGAACTACTGGTTTGTAATTTGAAAATTCTTTTTGTGTTGGATAATCCATTTATTGAGGAAGGCTTTAGGCTATAAAAATCACGCTGCGACCAATACGAGCGAACCATCAATAAAAAATGTTTGAAAACGTGGGACAATTATTCATAGTTGAGGACATCCGACGCGTGCGATGCGAAAACGGTTCAAGTTACCCAAAAAATGAGTATTAAAGAATTATTACTCTTTAAACGAACTAAAAAAATCTCAGCGACAGTATTGTCTATAATAACAGGAATTGCCGCGGACGAAATCGCGAGCAACAGCTAGTGTAGTAATAATAATACCTAAAATGGACTACTTACTCAAGTACGAAAAATAACATTACCCAAATAAACTAAGGATATAGATCATACACTAAGCCAATAGAGTAGGGTCCGTGAGACGTAATATTGCTTACGCTCTTACATTGTAGACAGATATTTCCGCTTGATGCATTTTTGATGTTTTTCTGATGTGGGTCTATCGCGTCGTACTATCTAAATGTGATGAATATTCAACACGTTGGCTTTAGAGAGATGCGTTATTTAATTGGAAAATCAATACGCTCATTTATTATTTCAGCACAATTTAAAGGGACTTGTTTTATTGTTTATTTAACGATGCTTGTCCAACAAAAACATAAGTTTGTTTACACATTAGGTATAATTACAGTTTTACGATATGTGTATATATGTTACGAGCTTTTGAAAAAAATCACAGACATGCGCACAACTTCGCGCATTCCTTAGAGTTATTTATTATCTTGACAAGCCTATCTCAATCTCATATCAATATTTCGGTTTGAATCTTCGAGTATCAGTACAGCATATATTTCACTAATAGACACGTTCACTCGGAAGTGTTATTTATTTTGTTAGACACATTAACTCATTTTGAAAATTAATACTTTAGGTAATATCTCTTATCCATATTTTTCCACGATCCATTTGATTTTACATAGCACGGCAGAGACAACAGTATCCCCGTAAGCCCATCAAATAAAGGGCCTTCTGTGCATAGATAAAGGACGTTCGATGTCGCCGGCTAAATTGAATTCCGTGACGATAAATTTGACGACAAATAAATAATACTTAAGTACATGTCGTAAAAAGATGTTGATAATAGCGCTTTTGATGTAATTTGAAAGATTTGACGGTACGGAATATTAATTCTATGTTTTTTAGTCAAACGTAATTTATTTAACTTATTTAAACCAGTTCTTGGTATCCAATGAAAACGGGTTATATTTACTACCAAGAAACGTATATTTCAGCGTTTTTGTAGTGAAATATTGTATGGTGGTATGAAACTCTCTGTGTGCGATTCTGACTCACATTTGGCACATTTTTATTTGTGTGTAACTTGGCAACCGGTCTGCGACAACAGCCGGCTGAGACATGAGACATCAAGAGCTGAATCAACCGGGACGCTGCCTACGCCCGTCTTATTTGCTTGCTGGAAGCTGAAGGGTCAAATGCATTGCACTGCGATGAAACAAAGAGCACAGAGTGATTGCCGAGCTTTATTTCATTAATGTGTATTTTTTATGCAACGTAGTAGGCACACAGGCACACAGCACACCAGACAAAGCGGTTACCGTAGCCGTAGCCTATGAACGACTGCACCAGGGGTGCCACTCGCGCGTTCATGAACTTTAATAAATGTTTCAATGCCCTTTTTTAAGAACCCCAAGGAATTTCTTAGGAAACCCATGGCAAAGATTTTACCATACATATCCTTATTCTACATCAAGTAATTTCGACACTTGACACCAAGTATCTCCGTCTTGTTGGAGATGGTAAGAGGGAGTCCATTTTTGAAATTTTTCAGTCCGGACTTTCGCAAGGCCCGTATAAGACCTGTCACCCTGTAATTCGATGAGTCGGATCTATGCACGAGTGCAGTCGTCCGCGACATTTGATGTAATACGAAAACGCAAACCGTGTGTTAAGACTTTAAAGTACTATATAACCACGGTTTAGTCTTAATGCTGAAAGATACTGTCGCGCTGGCCTCTGGTTTTTCCGATGCAAAGCAGAGCTGCCACCATGGGTACGTCGCATAGAATTCACGTAGTCCATCCCCATCTGCTGAATAGTGCCACACGCGGCGCCTACGCCGCAAAAAGGCTGATATGATATGATGACATGTTGCTGGTACCCCCGCTGTCAGCATAACGATCCCTCTAGAAAATGGCGAACACAACCAATGCTAATGCAATTATATTTGGCTGCGGTCTTCTGTAGGCAGAAGGTACTAATAGTCGGGCTGCTACTGTTTACTTAATCGGAGCAAAAGTCAAAAGTCAAAAGTCAAAGATTTTTATTCAAAATTGGATACATGTATCTCTTTTTGAACGTCATATTTTTATTTCTTATATATTTTTTTATATATGCAAAATTGAAATACTACTAGCGTTTCGGAACGACCACTGGTGAGAAGAATTCGCCGAAAGAAACTCAATCCAGCCTTGGTCCCTACGTGCCTGAAGGGCTCTGAATACATTGTTAACATTAAATACAATTTTTCATACTATAGATTAATTTTAACATTTAATAATTGTTAACATTAAATAAATTTATATAAATTTCCACGCATTTTTATCAGTAATATAATCATCAATGCAGTAATAAGCCTTTTTTATTAACTGGTTTTTTACAATCGTTTTGAACTTAAGTAAAGGCAGACCTAATATTTCTGCAGGAATTTTATTATAGAAGCGTACTCCTAAACCCAAAAATGAATTCATAGTTTTCTGCAATCGCAATACTGGTGTAGCTAATTTATTTTTATTTCTCGTGTTTCGGTCATGGACATCACTATTTTTCTTATATAAATCAAGATTATAGCGCACAAACATAATATTCGCAAATATGTACTGAGAAGGTAAAGTTAAAATATTTATATCTTTAAACAATTCTCTAAGAGAATCTCTAGCACCAAGTTTATATATAGATCTAATAGCGCGTTTCTGCAGGACAAATATGGTGTTTACTTCTGCAGCGTTACCCCATAGTAAAATCGCATAAGACATAACACTATGAAAGTAACTGAAATATACCAAACGCGCAGTATCAACATCAGTCAGTTGTCTAATTCTCCTGACAGCATAAGCTGCAGAACTAAGTTTACCCGCTAACGTAGTAATATGGGCACTTCATTGAAGCCCGGCATCAAGAGTTATTCCAAGAAATGTTGTTTTATCAATTAAATCTAGTGGTTCATTATCCATTACTATTTGTGTTGGAATTTTTGTAACATTTGGTAAGCAAAATTTAATACATTTCGTTTTCTTAGCGTTCAACAATAGATTGTTCGCTGTGAACCAATCCAACACTTGAGCTAAAGTACTCGTTTTCACTTGCTCGTTGCAAGCTAAAGGGTTAACTGCAATGCACTGCGGTGATACTAGACCATCGTGTTATTGCATCACTACAGTATTTATGTACCAGTCTACATCTATATTTCCTATCATGCTGTATATTTCTTATCACGGTGTGTGTTTTTAATAGGGGGCCTACCACAACAGCGAGCTGCAACACGAGGCATCAAGAGCTGTGTCAACCGGCGCTACAGCAGCCTTACTTCTCTTGAAGTGTTTGTTCCATATATTTTTAATGTGCGCATTTCTATAGGGTACCAGTGACAACAGCCGGCTGCGACACGAGGCATTAAGTGCTGAGTCTAACGGCGCAGCGCCCGCCTTCTCCTATATTTGCCCACTGCAAACTGAAGGATCTACTGCATTGCACTGCTATGTCACAGAGACATAAATGATTTTATTTCCTATACTTTTAAAGTGAGTGTTAAAATAGGTTTGTAGCAACAGAAGGTTGCGAGCTTTACGCGACGAAATATCAAGATTTTTTACCCATTTGCTCATTGCAAGCTACAAGCGCAACTGCATTGCATCGCAATGAAAAAAAGAGCACAGTGTATTTAATTGCAGAACCACATTATTTGTGCACTATATATGTATGTATGTATGTATGTAAACTCTTTATTGCACACAAAAAAAAGTCAGTAACAAAGGCAATTCTTTAAAACTAAATAAGTACAATGGCGGACTTATCCCAATAAGGGATTTCTTCCAGTCAACCGGCATTCGAGAAGATAGGTAAGAAGGCTACAGGGTAGTGTAACAATTATGTACAATATTAAACAAATTGCGAAAATACTTAATTTCTAACTAAACCAACAACATCTATAACTTATATAAAATCTTATCTAAAATACATGAATAAATAAACAAATATATAGGTATATATATAAATTAAATTAATATAATATGCTCAAATGTCAAACGAATCAGTGTACATTTTATTAACACAGCGCTTAAAAGAGTTAATGGAAGTGGACAACTTTACATCTAATGGAAGTGTATTCCAAAGCTGGGCAGCCAGCACAGTGAATGACCTACCGTATGCTCGCGATGTGTGAGGGGGTATAATTAACTTGGAATTGTTACTAGCCCGTAGACGACTATCAATTTCACGAAATGAGAATCTCTCGCGTAGGTAGTTCGGAAAAGAAGGATTAAAAAGGATATTAAATAACAAGGAGAGGATGTGAACATTACGTCGAAATCTGATCGGAAGCCAATCCAGCCGACGACGAAACTCCGAGACATGGTCGAATTTGCGTAAACCGAAAATAAAACGTATACCTTGATTTTGCAAGCGTTTCAGTTTGTCCAATTGCTCCTCAGTGACATCTAGGTAAGATACATCGGCATAGTCCAGAAGGGGAATGAGGAGTGATTGTGCAAGGAGAATCTTAGTTCTGGTCGGTAAGAAATTCTGTAAACGACGAAGTGAATGTAAGGAGGCATACGTCTTACGGCCGATCTCGTTGATTTGCGGAACCCAAGAAAGAGTCTGATCAATAATGATCCCTAAGTTAGTGACTGAAGAAGAGAAAGGAATGATGTTATTGTCCAGGACTACATTAGGGACCATCATGTCATTGACCTTTGTAATATAGTAAGAACTACCAATGATTATAGCTTGGGATTTAGCTGCATTGACGACCAGGCCAAAATCTCGGGACCATTGATCAATTTTGGTGAGATCAGAGTTGATAGTGTTAATTGCTACACTGAGGTTATCCAAAGAAGATGCAGTATATATTTGCAAATCATCCGCATAGAGGTGAAAATTTGAAGAAAGGGATGTCGTAATGCCGTCAATAAAAATAGAAAAAAGGATAGGAGACAGAATTCCACCTTGAGGAACGCCAGCAGAGAGATCTTCCCAGTCAGAGCGACTGTCGTTGAGCTTAACTAACTGACGGCGTCCAGTCAGGTAAGAGCGGAACCAAGAAAGAGAGTTAATTGAGAAATTTAATATACGCATTTTTCCAATCAGAATGTCAAAATCTACTGAATTAAAAGCGCTTGTGAAATCAAGGAGGGCAAGTGCAGTTAAATTTCTGTTCTCAATATTAGCCCGGATATCGTCTGTGATTTTGACCAGAGCAGACATAGTGCTATGACCACGTTTGAATCCGGACTGGAAAGAGGTAAGAAGGTTATAACGCAAGATATGTTTCGTTACCTGCTGATTGACGTGATGCTCAAGGACTTTGGAGAGCAAAGGTAGGATGGATATGGGACGGAAATGGGAAGGACAAGATGGGTTAGGATTTTTCGGGAGAGGAATAATGTGGCCGTATTTCCAGGAGGTGGGGAAAATACCAGTAGCGATGGAGCAGTTTACTATATCCGAGATGTACGGGGCAACCAATGACACGATAGGTTTGATCATATCGAGAGATATGTTGTCATTGCCAACTGCACTTGTTTTTAACTTTTTAATAATTACAATAACTTCATCACCAGATATTTCACTTAAGCAGAATAAGGGAGCATCTCGAGTAGATTGAGCATCGAGGCTTTTTTATGTATTCTGCTTAACACCCGGGGCAAAACCAGCAGGAGATTGACAAAAATATCTATTTAGCTCCTTTACATCCATACCGAAAACATTTTCCGAGCTCTGTTTACCTAAACCCAGGCTTTTCAAGAACATCCACAATTTTTGAGGGGGACAGTCTTCAACTCGTGATGCGATATATTTGCGTTTGGCTTCGCGACATTTTTTATTACATAAGTTGCGGAGAGTGATGTAGGATACACGGTTATCGTCCGACGGGCATTGACGCAATCTTTACTTTGCCCTGTCCCTTCTGGCCATGAAGCTTTTAATTTCCGAGGAAAGCCACGGAGCAGGAGAATGTTTAATGCGAACCGAACGAAAAGGGGCATGTTTATCAAAGAGGCCGTTAATTATGGTGTTAAAGTTCTCAACCTTTTTGTCCACATCAGAGACCGTAAGTACAGAGTTCCAGTCTGCTTTAGCAAAATCCGCTTTGAAAAGAACCTCATTAATGGACGAAAAATTTCGAGATGTAATGAATTTATGTTTCTGTTTTGGAGGACGCAACTTAAACGAAGCATAAATAAGGTCATGAGCAGAAAACCCAGCCGCATTAAATTGTCCGTGGATAGAAACGAGATTTGGGGAAGAAGTGATGATTAAATCAAGAAGGGAAGGAGGTCCATTATGGGGGAAATGTGTGGCTGAGAGAGGGAGTATACTCAAATCCAAGGAATGCACTAAGGATAGAAGTGATTTTGAACGATAGTCATTCTTGATGAGACAGGTATTGAAGTCTCCCATAATTATTAAATGTTCATATTGATTGCGAAAATCAGCCAACAGAGACTCGAAGGAATTAAAATAGTTGATATGGAGAGATGGGCTATAATAAACCCCAAGAAGGATTTTAGAATGGTTAAGAGATACATTAAGGAAAAGATGTTCGGGAGTTTCGAAGCAAGAAGGGGATTGCGATACGATTTGACAAGGAATGTCACTACGTAGATAAATTGCTACTCCACCACATCGAGCCATTTTGGGAATACCACTGGTGGTAGTTAAGTACGTTCTGTCATTTCTTATAAGTCTATAGCCAGGGAGAGGAAACAAAGTAGAAGGAAGGGGTTTTAAAAAACTTTCTGATATTAATATTGCATAAATACGAGAGTTGGAGAAGTTAGACAGTAATTCATTATAGTGATCTGGGACACTTTGGGCGTTTATGTGAACAACGTTGAAGTTTCTTGCCAGAGAAGAAAAGGTAACGCTTAAATTCTCGGTCAATGAGGGCAGATCATTGCTTTCAGCGCTCAAAAGACTCACTGATGATGAAGATAATGAAAAATATTCATTATCAGAATTATAACTAAGTACGTCAGACATTGAGCATATACATATATATATAAAATTAACGCTAAAATAAAATATGATTAGCAGAACTATATCTAAACTTAATTATTAACTTTAATCAATTTGCATACGATTGGAATACTTGCCAGACCACATTTAAAAGAAAATATAAATAACACACACAAAATATACTTAACATGTCTGTTAACAAAAAAAAAAATCAGAAGCAGTCGGTTCTTGTAAATATATGAAAGTAGGTACTAGAAAACATTTAGAAGGAGAGAGCGAGCAACAATAACAGGTTGAGAGAGAGTAAGAAAAAAAAAAAAAAAAATTATAGTGTTAACAAAATGAAAAAAAAAAATTGGAGTAAGAGTAGATATAATAGTAGGTACTTAATAGACATAAAACATACATAATAAATACACAGAACAGTAAAGTAGCCAATATCGTTAGGTATCTAACTAATGTACCTGGTCATTGTCATGCAGCTATCGAAGTCTAAGGGCCCTACGCATCACCCATCCCAACCCAACCTATCACACGTACCTCCTTTCCCACGAGCGATACCGTCGGTACAGGACTTTAGAAAACCATAAAAAAATAAAAACTTCATCCACGCGTAATAAGGCTAGGCGAGATGGATGATACGTAAAGAAAAAAAAAAAAAAAAAAAAAAAAGTCATTGTCAAAATTAATGTCAAATCTGACATGACAAGTCATAAATCAAAACGTAACCTGCAAGTTGTTTTATCTTCGATAAGCAAAAATAAAATGAAGAATTTGGAATTCTAAAAGCTTATTGCAGAGTACCGTACATAAGCTTTATTAATATACCCACCGAAAACATAACAACCAACAAGAACCGACCTAAAAGAAAATAATGGAACCTAGTAGCAAGGCCTATCTCTTTGAAGATTTCGCTTGAAGACGGGCACTACGGGGTTTATGCGCCGGATTAATAGAACCGGCCGCGTCAGGTGCCTGCTGCTGACGAGATTCGACGGCCACCATCTCATCTGTGATAACCCGCAATTCTGCCATCGAAGTTATCTTCCGCTTTAAGCCTTTAGCTGTGACGGCTACAATTTTTCCGTCGCTAGTCCAACAGCCTTTAACACCTAGAGCCTTCCGCGCCTCAACAAACACAGCATGTCTTGGAGCAGTCAAAAATTCAGAGAACGTCAAGCCACTGCCTTTTAATAGTTTCTTTGCTGCCCATATATCCTGTCTTGTTTGAAGACTCACACACCGGATAACTATAGGACGAGGCTTATCTGTTTTGGTGGTCCTACCCATGCGCCAACATGCAGAAAATGAACTATGAGGAATGGAAAGGTGCAGTTTCTCATAACAGATTTTCTGGAGGGTCTCAGCAATGTCCTCCTCCTTATCTTCAACTAGTCCATGTAGGAGTAATATGTTGGAGCGTGACCTCATCTCAAACTCATCCAGAGAGAAAACTACGAGCTCCAACTGCCTACTGAGATCAGTGACTGCCTTCCAGATAGAAGTTTTAAATGCTTGGTACTCACTGTGTAGTACTGTAGTGCTTGTGGTGGTACCTTGACTGCTGAGAGACTCTTCGAAAGATGACATTTTGGCTGCAAACATATCCTTCATCTCATTCATGTTCTTGGTGAGCAGTGCGAGTGTGTCCATTGTGATGACTATATATTGTGTTAAAAATATGTGATTGGAGTGTTGTAAAAATTATCTGGGAAGTACTACTAGTTATTCATCTATATCATAAGCAAATAAAATAATACTTTTAATACAAATAATGATTTTTGAAATTTAAATTTATGAGAGCACACTTGAAGACGTGTGATCTTTTTAACAGCTACCCCCAAAAAAAACCTCTATATATGTAATACTCTAATGCGTGTTTATTTTAGTAGGGTTCCTGCGACAACAGCCAGCTGCCATACGAGGCATCAAGAGCTCTGCTAACCGGCGCTGCACTCGTTTTCACTTGCTCGTTGCAAGCTAAAGGGTTAACTGCAATGCACTGCGGTGATACTAGACCATCGTGTTATTGCATCACTACAGTATTTATGTACCAGTCTACATCTATATTTCCTATCATGCTGTATATTTCTTATCACGGTGTGTGTTTTTAATAGGGGGCCTACCACAACAGCGAGCTGCAACACGAGGCATCAAGAGCTGTGTCAACCGGCGCTACGCCCGCCTTTACCTATTTGCTCACTGCAAGCTAAAGCGATGACACGAAGAGCATAGTTTAGTTGCATCACTACAGTATTTATGTACCTTTTGTATACCTATAATTCTAATGAATGTGTGTGCGTATTTAAAAAGACGACTGCGGCAATAGCCAGCTGCAACACGAGACATCAAAAGTTGTGTCAACCGGCGGCGCTGCGCTCGCCCATACCTATTTGCTCACTGCAAGCTAAGGGGTAAACAGCATTACACTACGATGACACAAAGAGCATAGTGAGATTGCATCACTATTTATGTAACTTTGTATACCTATAATTTTTATGAATGTATGTGTGTTTTTAAAAAGGCACCTGCAACAATAGCCAGCTGCGACACGAGGCATCAAGAGTTGTGTCAACCAGCGCTACGTTCGCCTTTACCTATTTGCTCACTGTAAGCTAAGGGCCAGACTAAATAATGTCGAGTCGAGACCAATCACCCAAACAACAGTTTCGGCGAGGCTAAAGATTCGACCGATTTTTAGTCGAAACTGAAATTTTCACCGACACTGAAATTTTTCACTTAAACCGAAATTTTCAACGTTGCTCTATTTTTGCCGAAATTTGCTTAGAGAAAAATGGAACTTCAGTCGGTTTTTAATATGATTCTAAAAAAATGTATGTATTTTTGAGTAGGGTTCCTCTGACAACAGCCGGCAGCGACACGAGGCATTGAGAGCTGAGTCAACCGGCGCGGCGCTGCGCCCCCCTTCACCTATTATTTGCTAGCTGCTAGTTGAATAAAGAGTCAACTACATTGCATTGATGCTACAAAGTGTAATTTAAATGTTGTAGGTACCTTCGAATAGTATTGAGAAATACCTACGTAATAGATTTTGCTTATTGTAACAAAATTTTTTTTGGCGTTTCCTTTATTCTGTCAAAGGTGTTGCTCATCAGGGACCAGACGCAGATAATTAAGAACAATAATGTGCGTGCAAGAAGGACTTCAGATAACTTGACAAAAAGGTCGCATCGAAGAGGTTCCATGCTTATTATACGAGTATATCACGCCATATAAAGCAGCTTCTTGAATGGGGACAAGAAATTAGTTTTTTTTTTTGCATTGTTATATTGTGCAATGATACGGACCCTTATTGTGAGTAAATCCGTCTCCGTCCTTTTTATTTTTTAGCCGTTTTATTTTTTATTATTACTTTTATTTCCGGCACAATATAACAGTTCACACACATTAGTGATGATATCTTTTTACACAGAAGCACATTTTCTGGAATAGAAATGTTTTTATTCTCATATCTTACCAGAGAACTTTCAAATGCGGAGGTGTACGCAATGAATAATGCTCGGTGTTAAAGGTTAAGTAAACTGAAATAGACAAAACAATCGAGATCAGTTAAAAGGTCATACCTACATAGAATATAGGTCAGAAAAAGTTTTTTTTTTGTAATTTTTTGTAGTAAATTATCTTCGGTTATGCTCTACGCATCCCACTGGTTTTGATATCATTCGAAGGAATTCGTATAATAATAATAATACGTGTTTAAATATCTATAATATTTACGATATTTAGACCAATGGCGAAAAAACTGATGAGAAGCATGTTGTTTGTTTTATCGGGGATAACAGAGACGTGTGTCTATAAATGTTTGGGTTCAAAGCAAAATAAAGCAGACAAATAACTTTATATTATCATGTTTATACGGAATCCAGCTTGTGATGGTCGCGCTAGCCAATTTTCCGCCAAACGCTATTCCGTTTGTTCGCGAGACAACCGCGTCCTGTGGCAACGATTTCACGCTCGATTTGTGTTCCCCACTAAAAATAGTAGCGATATTTTTTTTTCAAATGCCGGGAGCCAAATAACGGCGTGTATCAATAGCAAAGCATAATTAGATGTGGTAGTGTATCTTAAAGCTTTGCTTTTTGTTTCGCCAAGTGTAGATGCAATCACCATCATCATCATGTAGCTGGCTGGCGTGTTAATCAGTGCGCCACTGGGACCCTTATGTAGATACAATAGACCTAGGTACCCGTACATTTACTTAAAAAATGTGCATGCTTTTTGATAAGACTTTTACTATTAGTAAAAGTCTTATCAAAAAGTGCACTTATTTAAGTAAATTTACTCTTTTTTGTAGTTTTTTCATTTTGATGCAATCTTATTTGAGATATTTACAGCCACGAATGTAAACACAAATCCACTCGGCTTCGATTAAGTATGAACTAGCTTTCGTCCGCGGTTTCGCTCGCGTCAACGTCGTTCCTTTTATGTATAAAAGTACTGTTCCCGAGGGAGGGACGAAAGGTAGGTAGCCTATGTCCTTCTCCGTACTCCAGAGAACTTGTATGAAATAAATAGATAAAGTACATGACGGTCGGCTACGGCGTGAAAGCGTAACAAATAAACTCACTTTTGCATTTATAGTGTAAATAAGGAAGTAAAGATGAAGATATTCATTATTCTGCTCTTGTGAATAAGGAAATAATCACTTTATTACGCGTATTTAATTAATCCTAACAAAAATTGCCTATCGAAACTACTCTTCCATAATTTGGCCGCGCTGCCTCTGCTTACAGGAAGTTGATGAATGAAAATGATTCACCAATATATTCTAAAAGGATCCCGATCTTCTTACTTAGCCGTTATCCGCACGGTCGGTTTATTTCAATTTCCTTCATAAAAGACGCTATTCTCGGATTTGAAGTAGATTTATCATGCTCGGATAAAGCGGGCACTTTTTGTGCTTTTCTTGTGCCTGGATCTGACCCGAGATCTGTCCACTTAATGTGAATAATGGTGTGCGATGGAAAACGAATGCGAACCCGAACAAAAGACAACAATACGAAGCGATTTTAAGATTTGATACAAGGATTTCGGAGATAATTTATATTTATCTGCACGTATCGCTATCGCTTTTGCTCCCTGTTATGCGCTTATCTCTTTAGCCTTGTGAGCCTGGTTGTTATAGAAGTAATATTGTAATTGAGATATCCATCCTACATACCTATTTATTTTCTGACTACTTTGGTACATAGCTCATATCTATCCCAGCCCATCTTCCGCATACTACTGTGCATAGGCCTCTCTTCGTTTTCACCATCCATCTCGGTCCTGCTCTCATCCAGGAGCGGCGATTTTGACTATATCGTCAATCCTCTTTCATCTGCCATCACTCCGTCTGGCCAAGAGCCCTGTCCAACTTCCATTTAAGGTTCATGACCGTTGCTCCGATATCCCGCAGTTTAGTATGTTGTCAAATAATGGTGTTTGAAACACGATCTAGTAACTTGATGCGGAGCTTGGCTCGCTCATGTCTAATTACTTCTGTTTATTTACTTTTTTGCTCTTTGTAGGCTTATAGCATATTTACTTACATATACATGTATCACGTCTTTTTTACCTTGCGGGGTAGACAGATTCTAGGCCTATAAGACCTTATGGCCACATTTAGCATGGTGAAGGGCGTATACATGGAAAACGGAATCAAATTGTGATGGGTTGCTAGCCGCATTGCCTATTGACATGATTCCGCAGATTTTAGCCCAATCCCTCGATCGGCTTTTACGACCTGCGCGGGATGAGAGGCAGCTGCCGTATTTAAGTCTTATAATAAAATAAAATTTGCTGACACAATCAGCACTTTGCATATTCTGTAGATTTTATGATAGTAGAAATACGAGTATAATCCCTTATACATTAAGGCAACAACTAATGAATATATCGATTATTTCATTGACATAAAGACATTGCATTATTTATTCAGAAGTTAATTTACCCTTTCACATAGTTTTCTATCCATACTTCCTTACTAATATTATAAACGCGAAAGTAAATGTCTTCTTTTCATGCACCATTGAACCAAATTGTATTAAATTTGGTATTTGGACGTAGTTTGAGGCCCGAGGAAGGACATAGTGTACCTTTTATTCCGGAAAATTCTACTGTTCCCGAGGGATCGACACTAACGCGGGAGAAGGAATGGACAAAAGCTCGTAGTAAATGTTAAATACACGTCCTTTGTTGGAGACACAATGTCTGATATAATCTTTAACTTAGATAATGTTACTAATTAAGTAAATAATGATGGAGACTAACTTGAATATCTTGAAAAATAAAGACATCCGCCCTTGGTTTCTTTTATATTGATCCTACTCTGAGGTAAAGGTTGACTGGAAGAAATTGCATGGCGATAAGTCCGCCTTTGTACTTATTATTTTCTTTTTAGTTGTTAACATATTGTTCCTTTGTACTTATTATTTTCTTTTTAGTTGTTAACATATTGTTTTTTTTCTCTTATGATAATGTTACAATAACGAATATTTTCTTTCTTCTTTCTTGGTTTTTCATATAAAGCAAACTCGGGCGGAATTTTGACAACATTCGATAACAAGCAGGATGGATCCATCCAAGTAGTCTGTGGTCAAATAAAAAGTCATGCAACATTATTTTTGAGAGCAAATTTTAAAATTTAATCTGTTACCTCTATCTGACTTTATTTTAATTGAAAATGTGTGATAGAAAAGAACGCGCCACATGCAGGATTCGAACCCAATCTAAAATAATAGGTAATTAAATGCACAAGCGTGCTTCCAACTACGCCCACTACCGACATTGAATACTCGTCATAGCTAATCGCTCAAAAGCTATTCGAGGTATTCGGGCCGTCTCTAGATAATCGATTCTCGAGGCAAAAGCTCAAGATCGTAAGAGATACTCGATATCGAGATGCGCCGGGCTGCGTGCAGTGCTTCTCTCACTACTTGTTTGCATGTATTATGCATTTCAGCTCCCTCGCTTATAATTCATAGACATTTGGCTCTATAAGTATATTATGTTGTATCTACTGACTAATTATGACACTGTTATAGCCTTTTTTGTATTTTAGTGTCTCCCTACCTCTCAATAAATTTAAATTACCATAATAATTTCATTTGCTCTTTTTCTGAGTAGTTTTATTAATACTCCTCATACAGCCCATCCCTCGAAAACTATCTAAGACGTTCATCACAGCCGATTGAATGTATTATGTATGTTACCGACCGAGACCGGGAGTTTTATGATTCAAATTAGACATTTGAGCTGTTCTGGAATATCTTTTGTTAAAAATTATGAATTTAATAGATTTTTGTATATGTATCATCACGATGTTACGAGAAAAACTTAGCCCATAAGTCAATGCGAACAATTTTTCCCTGGAAAGTTTAATTTACAGACGGTATATTTCCAGATTAGCAAATAATACATTTTCACTACTTTATTTATTGGAAAATCTATGAATGTTAGACCTACATTCACATCATTATGTAAAAAAAAATAAACAGATTTTTTTTTTGTATGAAAATAATAATAATAACGTTTATTGACAGTTTTCTTTTTTTTTTACATAATAATGTGTGTACAATAATAACATAGGTAAGTATATAGCCTATGGTACTAGCTTTTCCAAATACGTCCGATTATTCAACTACCCACCGTCGAACTAGGAATGAACCTGTATCTCGAGTGGTGGGGAGCATCATAAAGGATTCAAAGGCAAGACTGGCTTATAAATATCATGTAAAGAAAAATAACAAATAAAAGCACTATACTATGGATGGTCACTATGATTCCCAAACTAGTTTATAATACTGTATTTTGGGAATCAATTACATTACTAGAATGGATAAATTCCATATCAATGTCTCTCTCCCGTCCGTAAATACTCCTCTCTGTACTCATCTATGTATGTATTTCTATGTATAGTAATTGTAATTGTGTGTGTTCGTCATGTTTTGTGTGTATAAGGTGTGTTGAGTATTTGTAATTGTGTGTGCAAATGTGCTAATAGTGTGTATTTAAATAGATTTTGTTATCTGGTAGGTATGTTAAATGTAGGTATATGTATATTATGTCAGGAGATTCTCAGTTTCTGTGTAATTGAGTGTTTTCAGCCATTTTTGAATTATAATTTTAGTTTTCCGCTTAGTATAGCGATAAATGTCTAGTATTTTATTAACTTTATTATAAATTATGCTGCTAAATACTTTAAAGTGCCGACTTGCAAAAGTAGTCCTGTGACGTTGGATAGAGCATACACGATCTGATCTTCGTTTGCGGTTTCTTAACGTAGGATCATAGGGGACTTGTGTGTGATTAACATTGAAACAATAATAGGGAAGTAAATTTTATCGTTAAATTACCTATATTAGGTCAAATTATAATATAGACTTCATATTAACTGCCATTTGCAACTCCAATGAAAAAGAAGGGTTTAACTGTGGATTAACCATAATCTGATAACAATTCCCACAGCTTTTTCTCAACAAACTCTCGCGCTAATGTTCATTGCAAAGGCTACAAACAACCTCCAATCAAACTAACGCCCGACCGCCATTTGTCTCGACGAAAGAAATATCGCGTTCTTTAGTGCTGCGTATGTGGCCATTACGAGCTGACTGAGACCACAGACAAACATACGGAAATTTAACACAACAGCGCAGATTAGTGTAATTTAGCGTCATTTTACCGCCAAAGTTAAGCTTAGACATGACAAAACTTTATGCACAGCAATACGAATGCCGTGTTTGAGCAACGACGCCTTCATTTATTATTTAAATCAATTGTCGCTATAACAAAACAAATAATTTTTTTTTTTTTTTGTTTAATTTATTAAGTTTTTTTTTTTATTCTAGCTTTCAGGCGTTACGTATTTAGACGTAGAGTTTTTTTTTTTTATTATTTATGAATGGCTTTCACGCGTTACGTATTTAGCCAGTATCAAGTATAAATGAGTTCTCCCGTACTTTTTCTAATCCTGTTAATCAATGAAATGACACCGACATCTCCCATGAACCCACTGGCTTGATCACAGACGATCACAACGAGGCGAGGCGGACAACCACCAGCCCGCTAAGTAAATCTCACTACAGCCGTACTGTGACAGTTTATTTCAGTTATTCCACGCATTGTTCATAAACATGGGCATATATAACACCAAATTGCACCGATTTCACATTATAAAGTCCACTAGAAACAAATTACAAAACAATCCAAAACACAAGCGTGCAGTCCGCCGAAATTCCCGCCAAGAACCCCCTCGTAGAGTTTTAAGTACAATTTTTGTTTCCTGCAGTTTTTCTTAGTCTTGTTTATCAAAGAAACCATGGTGTATTCATTTTATTGTTTCTATGGAACCCCTGGCGATAATTCCCACGAATCCAATGGCTTGATCATGGACGATGTAGCGAGGCGAAGAACCACCAGCGGGTTAAGTAAATCTCACTACAGCTGCACAGTCACAGTTTATTTTAGTTATTCCACACATCGTTCATAAACATGGGCATTTATAACACCTAATTACACCAATTTCACATTATAAAGTCCACTACGTCCATTAGAAACAATTTGCAAAACCATCCAAAACAAAAGCCGTGCAGTCTGCCGAAATTCCCGCCAAGAACTACCAAGTTGCTGCTTAAGTATTACTAAGACGTCAAACCACAGATAATTAACAGCAATAATGTTCGTGCTCGAAAGAGTTTCGTTAATCGAAACGTCGGTCGCTTGGAAGAGGTTTAAAGCGTACTTTTACATCAGACTCCTCATACAAGAAACGTGGTATTTGTAGTTAAATATTGAACGGCGTTATGAAACCCATGCTGTGTGTGCCAATGCGACTCACACTTGACTGAATTTTATTCATCACGTGCTTGCCATACTCATAAGCGTCAATTAGAGCTGAGTGTGAGTAGGAACCGCAGACAAACAAGGAAATTTGACACACAGATTAGTGAAAATTAGCACAAACACCAAAGTTGCTTTTAGACAGATGTAGGTATAACAAAACTTTATATACAACATTTTAAATTATTGTACAGAGAACAAAACTAAATCTTGTGAGAAATACAACTTAGCGTTTGATCTAATTAAACTTAAGGTCCTTTGTACGAGGTGTTAATTTATCCTAAACATAGCCTTGAATATTTATATACAGCCCGCTATTTTAACAATTTTTCCTATGGAACTAAGGTGATTTCCTATGGAAGTCATATATGGGAGTAAATAATATCGAAAACAAATAACAGCCTTTTTAAGGCTTTACCGTTAAATAACCATATTATCTAGCATTTTCTTTCTTTTATATTTGTCAGGATTTCTGGCACGAACCAAACAATTAGGTGATGCCTAGCATGAATGTAGTGATGAATAAGGAAAATGATCACACAATGACAATGATCATTTTTCTTATTCCTTATTCATCCCATCATGCGTAAATATTGCGTAGGTACCTACATATCATCATCATCATCATCATCATCAACCTATACTAGTCCACTGCTGGACATAGGTCTCTCCCATGGCACGCCACTGAGCTCGGTCTTGAGCTTTTCTTTTCCAATCACTGCCGGTACCTACATATGTATTATCAAATTTATAAATAATCTCTCAAGATCAGCGATTAGTCGGTCGGACCTAGAAACGAATAAAGAAACTCTATCTTTATAGGTACTGCTTAGCCGGTAATGTAGTCTAAAAAAATTTTTAATTATTCATATTTAGTGTTGGTGGTAAATTCTTGTTTCTATTACATCTGTTTCACTCCTGAATAATATAATTAAAATGTTTGCAATTAAATCGAGTTTTTACTAAGCAAACAACGCGAACAAAGTTTTCAAAGGGCCATCAAGCCGCTGTAAGACTTAGGAAGTTCAATCGCAGTGAGCGAGTTAATCCTGTCTTAATAAGTGTTGATGCCCGCGGTCGGAATCTCATTCCGCTAACTTCTCAAATTACCAACTTCACTCATTTTTATTATGGTAGTCCTTTTCAGTTGAACAATTAACTAAATGTTAATCTGTCTTTAACTTTCATCTGTTTAAATATTTTCAAGCCTAAATTCTAATTAAAATGTGTTCGTAACAAATTCAACCTTTGGTATCATAATTTTTATTGTCTTACGGTGATAGTTTAAGCCAAAATTGCTAAGTGTCTTTCAATTAAAATTGTTGACCTCAGTGGTTTAGGGGTACGGCAAGTGCACAATCGAAAAATCGAAGTGCAAAGAATCGCAGTGTCTCAGTTCGATCCCCAGCCAGGTTATGATGGAAAATTATATTATTCATATTAGCCTGCCGCTTGGTTGTTTATCTATAGAAGTATGTATTAAAAATCAAGTATCGTAAAGTTAGTATCTTACGACCCTACCACACAAATTCACAACTTTTTTCTTGCTCAATATAAAAAAATATATCTTTTAGCTATACTTGCGTCCTTTGGTTCTGACAGATCAGTAAGGGAGAAACATGTAATGTTGTCTAAAAAAAATTTTACTTTATGAAAATAGAGAAAAGTAAACATGGAGAAATGTTTTATTAAGTTTTGTCACTTTGTGTTATATTTTTGTTAATATCATTAAATCCTTAATAATATTATAAATGTGAAAGTAACTCTGTCTGTCACCTTTTCACGCTTCAACCATTGAACCAATTTGGATGAAATTTGGTATGCAGGTAGTTTGAAGCCCGGCAAAAGAACATAGGGTACTTTTCATACCGGGAAATTCTAATATTCCCGGAGGATCGACTGTAACGCGGGCTGAGCCGCGGGCAAAAGTTAATTAAATATATAACATCCATAATAATATAAATATGTTGATATTCTCGCTTTAGAAGCACGATAAAATTGCACTAAACCAACACTAAACATTCATAATCACTGCTGCATTATCTAAAGTGCTTAACATTTAACCCACATACAATCGACCTATGTTTCGCCTTTTACATTCCTGGCTTACAGCGTGTCTATTAATCCATTACGCGGGAAATTAGGGTATTGCTCATGCCCACACTTGTCAAATCATCGCACAATAGCTGAATGGAACTATTCTCATAAAAACATTCCCGACTGGGCTCTGCGTTCCGTAGCTACGCGAAATGAGCATAACTAATTGAGGAAAACTAAAATTGTACGAGTTAAATAATAACAAACAATTTGTCTGTTTATTAAAGAATATATTTTCGGAAAATAATACTTTGGTGAATATTATAAGGTTTTTTTTTCAATTCGACCTCTATGACCATTTATTTTCACCATTGAAATGCCCATCCATATACGAGTACTATAGTCCCCAAACACTATCTTATAAATCAGAAAATCGCGTTGGGACGACGGTCTAACAACATGATTATAATAAAAAAACCGGCCAAGTGTGAGTCGGTCTGGCGCACCATAGGTTCCGTACCATTATAATAAATAACTTAATTTTTTTTTATTATATGATGTAACTGAATTTTTTTGGTTTTCGGAATTCCTTTATCTGTGCTATAAGACGTTGCTTCGTACCAAATTTCAAGATTCTGAGCTCACGTGAAGTAGGTACCCTGTAGGTTTTGATTCCCTTGCGAATGTCGAAAATTTTCGGCATATACGGCTGTATCTTTTAATTGCGTTGGCCTAGAAGTTTGATTTTTTCACAGCTCCAAGGGACAATAGACTTGAGTATTTGAGGTATTTGATATAAATTTCAGCTTGATATCTCTTCCTGTTTTGTTCTCTCTCGTTCTCTTTCGTCGTTCCTGATTTTTTCTCAGGTCTTGACAGACCGACGGACAGACAGACCGATATACAGACAGACGGACAGACAGACAACATAGTGATCATATAAGGGTTTTTTTTGACGTACGGAACCCTAAAAATAAACACGATTCAGAGTACCGACTTATTTCACGTTCTCATATTGAAAAGAAGATATAACACCGTAACATACGAGTATATGATCATTTAAGACCATCTTTACAGCAACCGTTGCCGACGTCTGATATATTTCACTGTCTCATAAAGTATATGTATTCTGTTCTGACGTCTCATATTTAGTGTCATGTTACACAATCTTCACAGCAACAGTTGCCGACGTCTGATCCCATTGAGACATAACGCGCCAATTTCCCGTTCCCGAATCCGATACGACGATCACGACGAACGCTTTGCGGGAAATGGCTGGGAACAGCAAACGTGGTTCTATGATATTTTGTTGTTATAATACAATAGAAGACAACGTGGAAAGCAACCGAGTTTTCTATGTGTGGTCATATTTGGAAATACCAGTTCTTCATTTATTTATTTGTTTGAGATTTTTACAGATCAGCAGACATGGTGTACAGTAAATATCTCTTTTCAAATATATTTTCGCGAGTCTGAAAAAAACAACTTGTACGCATACTTTAAATATGTAACAACGGGTTACTCAAGTACGAAGTCAACTACTGGGTGTGCATGGCCAATTGACCGTGTCACCTTCTCGAAATTAATTGATGAATGACTGGCCGACATGTTTCGACCTTATCCGGAATTCTTTCTAAGGGCGAATGTAGATCGAGACGAGCGTCCGATGTCCCGATCCGCACTGATACTAGCAAACGGAAGCGTGGGCGGCGCGGGCAGCGCGCGGTCGCCCGCTGCGCTCGCTGTGACAGTGCGGAGGTTGGTGGGGGTTGCTGATTTTCAGCTTGAGTGATTTCCGTGGATATACTAGGAACCGTTATCCTGGACATCGTCTACGGTTTCTGGTGACGATGCCCATATGTGAAAAGAGCTTACTGTGTCAAGCTCTGTTGACTGAACAGGGCCTCTACTGTCCATCTCTTGAAGTACCGGTTTCCAGGTTGCGGGAAAGCTCTAACCTACATCGCGATTAAAATTGGGACGTCTACTTATTTACATACCTTCTCGTATTTTACGAGGGAGAAAGCCTTTCTCTCTGGCTAAGCCTTTGGCCTTGTCAAAGCGGATGTAGTGTGTGACGTCCTTTGTGTGACTCTAAGGCGTGCTTGGCGATGGCTGACCCATTACTGTCCAGTTTTTTCAGACATCGTATGTGTTCAAGCAGCCTAGTGGACACATATCGCCCTGTCTCTCCCACTTAGCTCTTTCTACACTCGCAAGGGACCTCATAAACACCGGGAACGTTTAGTGGATCACTGTCATTTAGGGAACGCACGAGTTGTCTGATTTTGGTAAGGGGTCGAAATATCGTCTTTAAATCAAATTTAAGCTGAATCATTTTGCCGATTTCATTACATTCGCTCTGAGGGAGATCTCCGGATGAGGTCAAAACATGTCGGCCAGTAGCTGACTTCGTAACTGAGTAACTCGTTGTTACATATTTTAATAATGTCTATACCTCACGTTAGTTTTAATCAAAGAATACTTTATCTCTCATTAGGTTTTTTACCTTTTTTCTAACTAATTTTGAGCTGTTATGTTACGTAAATATTTAATTGGTGAGTTAGGTTAGCTTTTGTTAAGTATTTGAACGTGTTTTATAGAAAATTTAACTACCTTACAAACTGTTTGTGTACTTGTTAATAAATAAATAAATACATTTTCCAGGCGGCTATACACTTTTGTATGGAATATTTTTTTTATTTCCCAGCATTGCTCCCATAGGAAAAGTTGTTCATATTGTTGGTCTGAGTCGCCAACTTTAAATGAATGTCGACGGTCAATTTACACGCTGTATATTTACGTGAAAACGTATTTGAATGTCTATACACAGGTATATATAGGGAACTTTATAAAATGTTATACTATCCCTATAAAAGAAACAAAAAACAAAATCAAAACACACATGCGCGCGTCGTGAAAAATTTAGGAACAATGTCGATTGAGTTAATTTTGAGGGAATCGCTTTTACGGGCTTCCTCAGTGCTGTTACGGTTTATTTCACCCTATGGTATCGTCTCTACGAAATTGTTTCCGGAATCCTTTCGGCCGGGCAAAAAAGGAGCCGGCACGTTATCTCGCCCCTTATTATTTGTACCTACATGTTTTTTGAGATGAGATGGCTATTTTTAGAAAAATAATAGGATATGGAACAGTATGTATCATAGTGATAGATAACTTTGCCAGGAATGCGATGTTAACCGATCGTTTTATATTTATTCATTCAAAGGTACAGCAATCTAGGCACTAAGCCAAAAGCTTGATGGGACGCTGCTCTATTTATCACTAAAGGACACTATACGAGCCACGAGACAGTGTCCGGTAAAGGGTTAAAATAAATTTAAAACACCTGTAAAATGGAGTACTATATTATTATTAAACGTAAATTCAATATAAATATTAGTAGCTCCAACCTACTCGTAGTTAGTAGTAGTAGAGCCTTCCACGCTGGTCTGGGAGAAAAGAAAGAACGTAGAATGTACTAGCTGCTTCTCTTCCCGCACAGATCATAAAAGCCGATCGAGGGATTGGGCTAAAATCTGCGGAATCATGTCAATAGGCGATGCGGCTAGCAACCCATCACTATATTGATTCCGTTTTCCATTAAGACGCCCTCCAACATGCTAAATGTAGCCAGAAGGTCTTATAGACCTAACCTCTGTCTACCCCGCAAGGGAAAAAGACGTGATACTATGTAAATATTAGTAGACCGTGCAGTGCAAGTAATCAAATCATAGAGGTCGTGTTACCATATTCTTCAATTTGTGTTTGCGAGTCAACATTTATGGTGTTATCACACTGTTCCCTTGGGTCAGTCATTCTTTTAGTGTACAACTCTCAAAATATTTTTTTTGTGTTTCCTATAAAAATATATTCTACTACTTCTGTGTACTGGATGAAATAAAGCACTGAAAAAGAATAAAACATTTACTAAACAAATTATGTGGTGTTAAATGCTAAAGTACCGACCTATGCATACAGGTCAGTTAAAGGGTATAAATGGGTATCTCTTGGATAGGCATGTTACATCCTCGTCTTCATCGTCACTTACCATCAGGTGAGATGGGAGACAAATGCCTAATTCAATACTTTGTAAAAAAAAAAAAAAAGGGTCAAATCGATACCAGTAGTAATCAGTAGCTTTAAAAGGGTAAACACTGTATACTATTACACAGTATCAGAAACAAAATCAAATATAAGTGTACAATCAACAAATGAGGAGGTACAATCACGAGCAAAAGTGTTCGCTGCAGCAATAAAATCTCGTTGGAACAGAGGTATACAGCTGAGGTTACTTCTGCGCTCCTGCGAACTTGAAATAATTCGATTTTGTTTCCCAAATTAAAGACTGCTGCACCTTGGCAACGTTGTATTTATTTTGTAGTTTGATAATAAAGTTACTTTGAGTATTTACAGAAACTATTTATACTACGAAATTACGGTTCAGGACATTTTAAAAGGGCAAAGCCCGAAGGTTGGCCCTGCATTCAGGGTTGCAGTGCAGTAGATGGTTGGAAATTAAAAATGAATTATCTATGGACTATAATGAAAACAACACTTTTGAATTATAAATTTAGAAATCAAATATGGAGAAAAAATTTAATCCGGGATGGGTTTAAAAAAAAAACACCATATTTTATATCTTAATTTAATAAGAGTAGGTACATCAAAAGTAGCATAGTGAATGCAAAATCAAAACACTTATAAAAATACTTTTGAGTTATTTTGCGTAATGGTTCTTGGAATGACAATATAACATCGCTCCACTCCAACACACCAGCCGGCGCCCCCTGCAGCAGTTCTGTTTCTAAAAGAATTATCTTTAATGTAATCATTCAGATGCTCATCTCAAATCCTTTAAGATACTTAGGTATTACTGTTTGATTTAAAGTGTCATTGCAGTTTTTTTCTAATGTACTATCAGAAACTAGCTTTCGCCCGCGACTCCGCCCGCGTCAATGTCGATCCCTCGGGAACAATACAGTTTGCAACTTGTATGCAAAATTTCATGATGATCGGTTCAGTAGTTACAACGTCAAAGCGTAACAAACAAACAAACTCACTTTCGCATTTATAATATTAATTAGGATAGCGCCGGCGCTGACCCCAATGAGTTAGCCAACTGTCCGCACCTAGATGCATCCCTGAGTAATGTTATGCTGTCGGGTGAAGTATCAATATTTATAAAACTGGCCGTCTCAAGATGGTTTGCTTGATTAGTGTCTTCTCGTGGAGAGTATCGTGAATCGTGTGAGATAGCGCCGGGGTGAGACCGCATCTTTAAAGCCACTAGACCATTATATTATCTAAACTTTAGCTTCAAAACTCTAGAATAATAAAAAATTTGAGCATTTTTATGTATCGTTACAGTTTTCTCTGGAACCATATCGTGTGAAATAGCGCAGGCACCTCGGCGATGAATGATTTCCACAGTGTCAATCACCCGTCCGCTGACGCTCGGCGGTACATACGCCACTAATGAGTTGGTGAACTGCCCATCGCGTCAAGATGCCACTATTATACTCATTACATTATCTACATTTTAGCTCAAACTCTTTAAATTTAAAAGAAATTTTGAACGACTTAAAGTGTCGTTACAGTTTTCTCTGGGAGCGTATCGTGTGAGATAGCGCCGGCGCGCGGCGCCGCGGCGAGGAATCATTTCCGCAGTGTCAATCACCCGTCCACGGACGGCCAGCGGTACATACGCCACTAATGAGTTCGTGAACTGCCCATCGCGTCTAGATGGCTAGAAGATAATTATTTTCGCCTAATACAATACACTTCATGTTGTTTCAGGGTAATCGGCATGTACATTAGTAAACACAAGATTGTTCACAATGTTTTCATTGTGAATATTTTTCTATAACCTACTTCAAACAGCACAGTTCGATAGTTCGTTCTCTATATTTATAGAGAAGAGAAATCGCTTTATATATTATAATAAAAACATACCTTCATCATTATTTAGTAATGAATCTTTGTGCGTAATGCCAAAACAAACAAAGATTTTAAAACCATTCGTTTCATTGTACTTGTAAAATCTCATATCTTAGGTAATTCACTCAATCTATTAAAAAAATCGTAGTTGCGTAGTTTTAAAGATCTAAGCATACATATGGACATATACTCACTCGTATATATTGATGTTGTATATACAATAAAGAATATTCGTTTACTTATAAAATATCTAAGCTAAGTAAACATGGCTAAAACACGGCTGAAAGGATAACTATCGCGATCCACGATGCGATAATGTGACGTGTGACGGCTCCATAACTTCATTGTGTGAAGTTTTATAGCGGCTAAGACTGGCTGACCGCAACTAGCCGGGCCAAGGCGGAAACATTAAGGTTCCATCGGCCATATTTTCCGGAGCGGCTGAATTTTCGCCGAGGCCGCCAGAGCCGACACGCCTTTGCACTCAGACGCCCTGACGATGGAGTGGAATTGTGTACCCTCCTGACGCTCCACGCCGATATTTCCACTTGCTTTCTCGGACCGATACACGGATATAGATTACTATGTGATGACACTTCTTTTTCTAATATTACTTTATATTTCATTTAATGTTATTATATTTCGTACTATCTTCAAAGGGCTTACTTTAACAAAATCCCTACATACTGTAATAATTTATTTCAAAAATGATAAATAAAGGGCGAGCTAAGAGCTTGACAATAGTTAGCAAGAATTTGTTATTTGTGATGATTAAATCTAATAGAACTCGCTTTTTTACAAAGCGCTGAGACGTAATTTATGTTTACATACAAAATTTGGACTAAAATACCACCTTTTTTAGGTTACTATTTGGGGCTTTCGCTCTAAGTTGGAAACACTTGATAGCTTCGCTCGCTTACTCTGTTTTGGCCACAAGGAAACCCAACGAACCTAACTTACCCTCTATGGTCAAGTTTCATTGTTATAGCGGGAGCTTCACTTCCGAGCCTTCTAGGTCGTTCGGAATGAATCTGAACAACACATGAACAACATTTTTTATTTTATTTTTCAACATTATCTCCATTTAGCGCGAGAAACGCAGACACAATGGATTTTCTATTGTTATGCGGACCGATCGGGCCGCTTGGGAGTTGAGATATCAAATAAAGTTATTGAAATCTCTTTTCTACAAACAGCCAGATGGCTGTTTGCGGAACAAAATACAAACAAGCTCAAGTTATTATTTTCGAATAAACCCTTAAAAGTCGTTTGGTGATAAAAAAATAAAGTTCTTAAAGGTTCGGGTAGCTTTTAGCCAAATGACGCCTTTGGGCATCTTTTTCGCCCAACAAACACCCCGTGAAATTGAAACAGACTGGCTCATGTATCCCTCGAAATTTTGCTCGGGTTTTCTTTGTCACACTTTTGAATTCCATTTTCTAAGTTTGTCTAAAGCACGTGTATTTTTGAGAGACTTTATACAATTTTCAATATATGAATTCGAAATAAAGAAAAGATTTTTCTTTAAATTTCCGTTTAATATCGTTCGCCTAAGAATGGAAGCGGCAATTGATCTCTAGGTACTAATTGTTCTAAACAAAGCTTTTACATATATTGTAGTTATAGAACATCGACAAAGCTATGAAATAAAATAATTCGCGGTGAATCGAGACAATTGGATGAAGATCAATAATCCCAACATGCTCAAATGTTCTTTGTTGCTTATAGAACATTATTTTAAAGAAAACATACTGGTCAATAATAGTAGGTACCTCTCCAATCCGTCTGGCCAGCGGGGAGAGTGAAGGCCAAATCCTCTGTCTGCTCTGGCCAAGTATGGTTCCGGTAGTACAGAGAAGGTCATGCTCCTGCAGTGGAGACTAAAAAGACCTGATGATGATGATGAATAGTAGGTAGCTAAAAAGCACAGTTTTGAAAACTAATAGCATTACATCACATCAAAATAAAAAAAAACATGTTAATAGGCGATGCAGCTAGCAACCCATCACCATTTTCATTCCATTTTCCATCTATGCTCCCACCAACACGCTAAACGTGGCCTTTGATTCTTATGGCCTTAGGCTCTGTCTACCCAAAAGGGATAAAGACGTGATAATATGTACGTAATAAGTTTACATTTAACTACACTATGATGACTTAAATTAAGAAGATTAAAAAGTCTGAATCGCATCGAAACAAATTACGGGGTCGGGTGTAATGAATATGTCTGCGATCTATCAGAATTAGAAGACCCTTTTCCTGTCACTCGTATGATAGATGTGCGGAAATGAAGACGATCTTTTTCTAAGAGCGTGTGATATACTGCGCAATCGGTAGATGGCATGTCACGACGCGATGGGTTACTTTGCAACATTAACAAATATGTATATATTGTTAAAAATGTCGTTGACATAAGTTTTTGTTTGTGAACATTTCACGTGAATAATATTCTAGCTGGTGATTATGCTAAACTTTATATTTATGTGATTTTAAATTTCCTGGCAATATTTCAATGACGGAATCTGAATCTCTAATAGAATATACACCCAGCAAGAAAAAAGGTAATATATAATGAAAATTAAATTGGGCGTACCATATAAATTCACCGATCAGCTAGTCAAATTTCTATGGGAAGCGTAATTTATTTAGTATTGTTACATTTTTTCTTGCGTGTATTTTCTTTTTCTTATTCTATTATCAAAATATTGCCAGGGACGTCAAAATCGCCCTATAAATTAATTATATTGTTTACACAGACTGAGCTAGCCCTAAAATAAAGATAAAAATGATCTGAATAAGATCGTCTTGACCAGGTCGAGCGAGAACCGAGATATTATAATCTGTACCCATTAAGATTACTTTATAATGTTTGAATCTATTCTATACGAGCAACAATGTATACCTACAATAAATATAAATCCACTAATCTAACATATACTTGTAAGATGTGGTACATTTTATTTTACTACCAAAGATTTGTACAAGAAAATTCCGTAGAATAAAACACAAAGAATCTACTCCTACATAAACAAGAATAGTAAAAGGAATTGTTTCTTACGCTGAGCCGTTAGATACGTTTGGAATAATTTATTACGGAAAGGATTTTAAAAACACATATCGCCCGAATCCTCCGATAAAGCTGTTTTAAGAATATGTGGGAATTCTGCCAGGTGATGCGCGGCAAAAACGTACTATGAGTGCACGAAGAGACAAGCAGTATTATTGTTACAGACGTAATGGTTATTGTAACTTCCACTTGCTTATAAATACATTTGTAAAAAGAAAATGTCAGGCATGCTGAGTTTGATCCATTTGATACATAATAGATTGTGATTGATACAAGGGGTAACATAATACTTTTTGGTGAGGGTATTATTTTTAATACCTCACTTCACTAAGGAGTAAATTAATAAATAAATATATACGGACAAATCACTCAGATTGAGCTAGCCCCAGAGTAAGTTCGAGACTTGTGTTATGTGATACCAACTCAACGATACTATATTAAATAACAAATACATATAGAGATAAACATCCAAGACCCAGGCCAATCTGAAAAAGATCATATTCCATCTTGACCTGGCCGGGGATCGATCCCGGGCACCCTCGTGTTGCAGGCTGGCGTGTTAACCACTGCGCCACGGAGCTGTCAATTTTCTAACTAAACTTACTATGATCGGTATTAGCAAATAATCAGTGGTTTCATTTCCGCTTGGGGCTTGCATGCAGCCGATAGGCATTCAACCAGGCCCGCGTATCCCTTGGCAAATAGAGCTGTTTTAAAAACATTTAAACAATGAAAAAAAAATAGCATTTGAGTTTTCGTCTTTCACGTAGAAAATTCAAGCCCACTACCCTTTCTCATCATGCCTGCTACGAACATGGTATGATTAGCAAATGTTCAGTGGCTTTATTCCCGCTCCGGCCTCGCATGCAGCCGATTGGCAATCGACATGGCCACCGAAGCCCTCCGCAAACACAATAGCGACGAATGGGACTTCAATGGAGCGCCGGCACGATGACTCTGTAAATAATAACTCGCTTTTAGATATTTACTGCTTTCATTTTGAGTCAAATCTTTTGTCATTCACTTAAAGGTTTGTTTTAACACTACGATATCTCGACTCGACGCTTTTTTCAGGGTTTCAAAATTACAGACAATGAAATGTTTCTTCCACACTTATCTTTCATGTAAAAAAAAATTGGTTGTTTGTAAAGTCGGTTTACGGACGATAATTTTACGTGATAATGGTGGAAGAAAGATTGACGCGTCACAGCCGAACGCTTCCGATAGATGTGTCACAAGACTCACAAGCCCAATGCTTAGGCTGATCGTGCCTCTCTATCGCTTGTTCCGCGCTCTTGCTTGCAGGAAGAATGTGACACTTTTTCGTGCGCGCAACCGGCATTCATCGATTTATAAGATCGTTATCACATCAAAAAATCGAATAAATTTACTGAACGAAATATGTTGTAACATATTTTTAGCCAGTCTACTAATAGAACACCAATTTTAATTTACCAGCTAGCCAAACAATACAGCATTACCTCGTTCCTTTGAGCATAATAAAAAGTGTAAATATTTTTATACTCGTACCACAAATAAATATGATGTGCTTAACAAGTGTGCGCATCCTGCGAGACTAGAGCGTGACTGGGAGTGGAGTAATTGCCTCATGGAAGTGCTAGTACGGGATCCCACAGCAATTACTACACCAAGGTAAATTTATAATCATTAGGATTATAAATTTAATTTGATTATAATTATTGCAAATATTTTGTATGATTTACATTTTAAACAACAACAAACAAGACTACGACATTCATTTGTTATTCGATTATGCGTTCTCTTATTAATTAAATATATTTAAAATTTACTTACCAACTGAAAATAATATTTTAATTGTAGAAAGCTATATTATTTTCAGCAAGTAACTGAGAATTCTATAACCGGTTGACTTTCACACAAACGTAGGGTCCAAAAAAAACACTTTTTTGGCCAACAACTTTTTTCTGCTGCATCATCATCATCATCATCAGGTCTTTTTAGTCTCCACTGCAGGAGCATAAACCTCAATGTATTTTAATTTAAAAAAATATATATTGTATGAGAACATTAAAAAAAACTAGCGTGTTGTTTTTCTTAAAATTTGCTACTAGTTAAAGCATTACTTTGACCTATGAGACCCAGCCCTTAAAATATTTGCGCTTAATTTAAATGGACCTTGTCGAAGATACATATCATGCGGTTGGATCCTGGACTAAGAGGGATATCTGCCGCGGATTAATTAGCCCGCTCACGACCTGAAACTTTTAATCTTTATAATGTGCACAGGTGGGCTGCTATATAAATAAACTATGTTATGGGTTACTAAAATAAATTGCAGTACGCCACGAGATTGAAAAAGGTTACGAGGGGACAATTTAATTTTGGGACAAGAACGGAATGAAACAGTACCTTATCTACTAATTTACCATTTATGTATTTATGTGTTCATATAGTAATAGTAGCTTTTGCCCGCGACTTCCCCCTCGTGTCGATGCCTCGGTATCATAAGATTTTCCCGGAATGAAAGGAGTCCTTCCCCGGGGCTCAAACTACCTCTATACCAAATTTTATCCAAATTGGATTAATGGTTGAAGCGTGAAAAGAAGACAGGCAGAGTTACTTTCGCATTTATAATATGAGCATAGACAGAGCATTTCCGTTTGTTCGGTTGATCATATGGTAACAAATTTAGATCTAAGTATTCATAAACAAATAAATAGTTTAAGTTTTCATACTCGTTTTAATACCTACACCTGGTTACAAAACCCAGTAGTCACGCACTATTATAGAAATGGTACAATTGTGCGAATGATTAGTAGATTGTCAGCCCATCGCCTATGTGTATTGATAAGAGTCGACAGACTATCTTCCAAACCCTTTTCAGTAAAAACACAAATTGTTACTAAACAAGATGTATGTAGGGTACCATCAATTGACCTAGGAGTTTTAAGCCTTTCAATGTTATCGTAACAAAACGTTACTCATTATAGAGTATTAAGCTGATAGGAAGTCAACGAGCATGTAGGTACATCTCAATTCCTAAAGCTTTTATTAAATACCTAAAGCGAATAATACATGGTATAGGTAGTTGATTTTGTATCGCATTGCATCGAGTCCTGTATGCACCTTAACTGAGCAACGCTATATGCATTTTGTATTAAATTAACTTTTCCCAACAGAGCAGTTTTCCAGGTATCCAACAATGTTTTCAATCTGCGCGCATGCAGGCGAACAACCGAATTGATTCGGTTTCGGTCACCACATGTTCCGCGAAAACCGCGTGTAATCGACAATGCCATTGAATTGATGGCAGAACCTTTCACCTATTGCTTTTTCGATAAATTAAATATGTATATGAATTATTTATACTTTTAATAAACCTATTGGTGTCTGCTGGGAAAAGATCTTTCCTATTCTACTTTAATCTAGTTATTATTAGTCCCTTAGTTGAAACCATAGAGATAAGATAATTCGGACGGAACAGACCGCCAATTGTGGTCAAGGGCCAACAAATAATCTGCTCCTTCTGCATACGAACGAAATCGAAACCGTGAGATTTCGTTCCTATAAGTATTTAGGAGTAACTCCTTATTAAAACATACTGATTATTCAGGTTGCTGATTATAACGATTTCGGGCATAGTACTTTCAAACAGAAGACCAGGAATGTGATCAGAGCATGTCAACCAAAAGTTAATCTTGTATGTACGTGAATAATCAATTAATCATACTAAGGTCAGGGAAAATTTACTATATTTTATAAAAGTACCAAGCCGAGATAGGTTACACTATTACATTAATATAAAATCTTTGATGTAATATACTTGTAGCAACATTCGAACGTCACCGGCGGACGCATGTAATCGAATTGATGACATCTCTCTGTTTGTAGAAATGGAATTGAATAACTAAATTATTTGCAGCGCCCTGGCTGGCCATCACTCGCGCGGGAACTAACTGAAATAAATGATGCACCACTTAATTTTGTGGTAAATAATCGCGAACCCGTCAAGTTCAGTGAACTCGTTTCTGTTGGCTGTTAGTAGCTTGCGAATGGTTTTTTTTTTCGAAAACGTCGTTTTACGTCGAAAACAGTAAACATAATGTTTTACCGGTCAACTACCGAACGCCCCAATCGGGAAACAACAATAGATAATCAATTGTGTCTGCGTTTCTCGCGATTGATGAGTTAAGGACGTAGGGCTTGTCAAACAATTTTTATTGGAAGGCAGCAAAAGTGACATTCTATGTACTTAGTTACATCGGTCACCTTCCCGTTACCAAAGATAATTATGTTCTTTTACGCATTTCTAACAGTTTATACTGTTAGAAATGCGAAAGAAGTTACACGTTGGCATAATCTACTTATGCCGAGCATTGTTCATGTAAAATTATCAAGTTTAGGCGTTTGGGTACAGCAGTAGGTATTTATTGAGACTTTCAAAACAAGGGGCCTCAGTCGACCCCCTGTTTTACAGGGGGCCTCCGTCGACCCCTGGTTTTGAAAGTCTCAATAAAGGGAATGAAATTATGGTTGTCTGTCATACTTTCAAAACAGAATAGCTCACCTCTCCGTTTTAGAAGTATTAATGATGTCCGGGAATTACAGTTCACACCCGCTGTTTCAAACTCCACATGATTAAAATCATTTACTTAAGGCCTACTACTACTACTAAGTATTAACACAAAATAACCTAACAGTATAATAAATACAAAAGCAATACGGTAATTATTCATTTTGCCAAAACACACCACAGGCGTCAGTCAAGCCACGTAAACAGCATAATAATGAAATTTATAAAACAAAAGGAATCTTTAAAATTACAATGTATTTGTCCTACAACGCTAACGAGTAAGGTTAAACGACACGGCAACTTATTACCAAATACAATTCGTTGCATCATATGCGGACCATCAAATTGTGGAAAGACCAATTTAGTAATAAGCTTATTGTTGCATGAAAATGGACTACGCTTTCGTAATCTGTACGTGTATTCAAAATCCTTATACCAACCGAAATACTTATTTCTAGAGAAAGTATTAACTATGGTACCAGGTGTATCGTTTTACAAATACAGTCATAATGCCGAAGTGTTAAGTCCACATGAAGCCGCTCCAGACTCCATTATAATATTTGATGATGTTGCCTGCGAAAATCAAAATAATATTCGAGACTATTTCGCTATGGGACGTCATAAAAATATTGATTCTTTTTATCTCAATCAAACTTATACCAAAATACCAAAACAGCTTGTGAGAGACAATTCGAACCTCATTGTATTATTCAAACAGGATGATGTTAATTTAAAACATGTTTATGATGAACACGTGGGTTCTGATATGTCATGGCTTCAATTTCGTAAAATGTGTTCTACTGTTTGGAACGAACCGTACGGGTATGTTGTAATTAATAAAGACTGTGAACGAAATAAAGGATGTTATAGAATGAAATTTGATACATTCATTGCTATAGAATAGCATACATAAGAAGCTGTCATGATTATGTTTAGTCATTTTATTTGAGGTTCCGAACAAGAAAGTATCATAAAAAATGGAGGAGAAAAGTCTAAAAAAACAAATTGTGAAATCGGTAGCTGCTGTAAAAAGAAAGGTTGATTTGATACGAGATACGAAAAATACGAATAATATGACTTTAGAAACTATTTTTAAACCTATAGTTGATCCGCTTAATCAACTGTCTAGTAAAAATTATAGAAAAAATGAAGAAAAAGAGGATAAATATATATCCCCAATGAAAAGAAATAAGTTTAGTGAAAGTGAGGAATCATACATTACTAAAGAAGATTTAGAACAACCATTTGACGACCTAGAGCACGATGAAGAAAACTTTGATTCTCTAGAACATAATCCTAACAAAACCCTTACTGTATCACCCACTGAACATAACATGAGTGATGAGTCCTTCAAATCTCTTTGCTCATCACCAAACTCTAATGAACATACTTTATCATGGACATCCGACGCAATCACCGATATTCCATTTGGGATTAGACATGATCGTGGAAAAATCATGCTAGGCAACACACGTATCTTTGACCGAGACCAAACATGGAAAATAGGAACACGTATTATTAAAAAGTCGCCTGGTTTAAAAGAGTTACTATTTAAGAAGGTACCAAACATGGAGACGATAACAGAGGAAGATTTACAGCACTATAAATTGCTGCTTATCGAAACAAATGCTCATAGACGTAATTTTGATCCAAAGAAGCCTATTAATAGCAACAAAGGTTTCAAATACATGAATATCATTAAACCTTTATTCAAATTTGCAAGAAGTGTAACCACTAGTACCGAGAGTCTTTCAAAGGGGACAGGAATGAAACTTTTGAAAAGCTTTAATAAAAATACTGATTTGATTTATTGGAATGATCCCAATGAGTTAGTAGAAAGATTACAGTTACTATTTGCATCAAGAGATGCAGGCAACACTGGATTAGATAATGAGATTATTTCAATCATCGAGGAACTACAAGAAGCAGGCATTATTGATAGAAATATAAAGAGCATGCATTAAGAAATTTAATCAGTCTATTTACAATATCCGATCTATATACTGTACTGTAATGAATATAGACAAATTTGGTCATCACGTTCATAAACGTTTAAGATTTTCTGATTATATTGACGCCGTAAGCGATACATTAACCAAGTCGGAAACAGGAGATTTCAATTTAAAACTTTCAAGGTTAAAGGGATTGTTGCATCCAGAGGAAGACAACGACGCTGTCAACAAAGCTTACTTGGATAAAGAAATTCAAGATTTAAGAGCTGAATTAAAACAAATCAACACTAATGTAAAAAATTACCTCAGTAGTTTGGAAAAAGCTGTTATGTCTAAAATAAGTATCGGTTATTATACAAAAGCTGATATAGATTCAATACTAGCAAAGTTAAATAAAAAATGAGTAAACAAAACATAGTTGACGAGCTCCATAAGCCAGCGAGAAGGAATTTCCCGCGTCGTTGTACGATCATAAAAGGGATAGATGATTTATGGCAAGCTGATCTTATAGATTTGCAAAAATATGCACAGTTTAATAAAGGATACAAATATATATTGGTTATTATTGATGCTTTATCGAAATACGTCTGGGTTAATCCCATAAAAGCAAAAACAAAAGACTTTGTTACGAATGCTATGCAACGTATATTGACTGAGTCATCCCGAAAACCCAGCAATTTGCAAACAGATTTAGGGAAAGAGTTTTACAATGAAGCATTTCGAAGATTAATGAACAAATATAAAATAAACCATTACTCTACTTATTCTGTAAAAAAAGCATCAATGGTTGAACGAGTAATCAAAACATTAAAATGTCACCTTTACAAATTATTTAGTCTTTACGGGCGGTACCAATGGTTAGGGAATAATTTGAAGTCCGTTGTTCAACGTTATAACAACACTACTCATAGAATAACAAAGTTTAAACCAATAGATGTTAACCAATTTAATCAGACTTTGGTTAAAGCGAATATAAATAAAACGCAAAAACAACTTCTTACAAAACCCCTGTTTCATATTGGTGATCATGTTCGAATTAGTAAATATAAAGGAGATTTCAGTAAAGGTTACACTCCTAACTGGTCAACGGAAATATTTACTGTTAAAAAAGTTAACTGTACGAAACCACCTACTTATCAAATAGAGGACAGACATAAGCAACTAATTTTAGGAACATTTTACGGATATGAGTTACAGAAGACTAAATTCCCAGATCTTTATCTCATTGAAAAAGTTATAAAAAGAAAAGGAACAAAATTGTTTGTAAAATGGTTAGGGTTAAGTGATGCTGAAAACAGTTGGGTTGACAAAAGTGCACTTTTGCAGTAATATAAGCCAAGTATTAGAGTGTTTGGTATCAGTTGGTTCTCATCAATGAAGAAAGGAGGTGGTATTATTAACAATTTAATTGATAGGTTACCGTTTGAGCTCCATCTACCTGGATACCAGTTCTGCGGTCCAGGAACAAAATTACAAAAACGGTTATTAAGAGGTGATCGAGGTATTAATCAGTTAGACGAAGCTTGTATGCATCACGATATCGCTTATAATAACAGTGATATAAACGTTAGACATAAAGCTGATTTAGAACTTTTAAACATGGCTAAGCAAAGATTGAAATCGAAAAACGCTGGAAAAAGAGAAAAAGTTGCTTCTTGGATTGTAAAAAATGCAATGAAAGCGAAATTAAAAACAGGCGCAGGAGCGCGATCATTTATGAAAATTGTTAAAAATATACAATCACGTTTAAAAAAATTAAAATGTCAAGACAAAAACACTGCTATTAAATATGCTTATGCAGCTGCAAAGAAAATATTTACGAACAAAAGTGGCATGCGCTTGCCACGCTATATTCCCATCCCTAAGTGTGGTGGAATTTTGCCTTTGATTCCAATCTTCGCTGGACTATCGGCTCTCGGTTCACTAGCAGGCGGGGCTGCAGGTATAGCAAAAGCTGTGAATGATTACAAAGTGGCAAAACAGAATCTTCAAGAGTCTGAACGACACAATAAAATGATGGAAGCGGTTGCTCTTGGAAAAGGATTGTACATCAAGCAGAATAAAAAAGGAGCGGGGTTATATCTTAAAAGTCCAAAAAACTAATGAAAAGGCTACCTAAGCGGGCACTGACTAATTTAGATTTAATAGAGTATGCCTACGATATACCCTATTTTCGCGGTGTGTTTATGAGAGATACCTTACCAACAAAACCAAGAAAAATAGAGTGTGCAATACTCAACCTAGATAGTTGTAAAAATCCTGGAACTCACTGGGTAGCCTACGTGAAGTTTAATAATTATTCTGAATATTTTGATAGTTTTGGGAACTTAAAACCACCATTAGAGTTACTAAAATATTTGAAAAATACAACTATTAACTATAACTACATCCAATATCAGGACTTCAGTTCCACAAATTGTGGACATCATTGTTTGAATTTTTTAATTGACTTCTGGAAAAATGTATTTAAGTAAAATCTAAAATAAAAAAATATTAGTACAAATATGTCTTTCACTGTGTCAATAACTGGTGTAGGAGGCTCATTGACTACAAACTATTCACCAACTTTAGAATTATGTGGAGACTACGAATGTGGGCTTTTATACTTTTCTACATTCAATTCGATTCCTAATATAGACGAGAGAAATAATAAATTCTATTATGGAAATGAAGTTATCGAGATCCCAGAAGGATCTTATGAACTTCAAGATATTCATGATTTCTTAAGGAGTAATATTAAAAACGCATTTTTCAAATTAAATTGTAATAATAATACACTGAAAACTAATATTTTCTGTTCTGAAGATGTTCATTTCGAGAAAAGTAATTAAATTGGTAGGATTTTGGGTTTTGGAAGGGAGACTGTAAAAGCCAATAAAAGTACCGTGTCTCGTTATCCTGTCAGCATTTTATCAACTACCCTCGTGCGCATCGAATGTGATGTAGTGAGCGGATCTTTCGTGAACGGAAAAGCTAGTCATTTAATTCACGAATTTGTCCCTAACGTGCCACCTGGTTATCGCATAATCGAAATACCTAAGAATATAATCTATTTCCCAGTGAACCAAAATTCAATTACTGCTCTAAATATAAGATTGTTGGACGCTGAAAACAATCAAATCAATTTACGCGGTGAGGAGGTTCAACTTTATTTGCATTTTAGAAAAAAATGATAAAATTTGATAAAAACCGCATTACACCTTGTTATCAAGTTAGTTACAAGAAAACACCCCGGAAAAGAACACCTCTCCAATCAGTAAAGAAGCTTACTAAAAATAATCAAAAGTTTTTAAAATTAGTAGGTTTATTAAAATGAATATTTTAAATATATCTCAGCCTACGGTCTACGACAACAGCGTCGAGAGTTTCGAATTTCATTCGTACAGACCGTACGTGACAAGTTTTAACAAGAATGATGAGATTCGAATACCTATTAACCAGCAAGACTTGTATGTGTTACCCGCTCTCAGCACTTTGTATATTGAAGGCAAAGTAGAATTATACAATGGTGAAACTAAAGAAAAACTATCGAGAGTAAATTTTGTGAATAATCCTGCTCTGTTTATATTCCAAGAGATTCGGTATGAATTAAATGGAGTTGAAATTGATAGAATAAAAAATGCTGGTATTACCACCACCATGAAATCATATCTATCGTTAAATGAAAATGAATCTAAATCTGCAAAAGTGTGGGGGTGGTCTCCTACTGGCACAACTAATGTTGATAACGGCTTATTTTCTGCTTCAATACCACTTAACAAAATATTAGGTTTCGCAGAAGATTATGAGAAAATCATAATAAATTCAAAACATGAGTTAGTGTTATTAAGAAGCAATAGTAACCTCAATGCATTAAAATTGGATAATGAAGAAATTGTAGACGATATAGTTATTAATAAAATAGTTTGGCGAGTTCCACACGTCAAAGTATCGGACCGTGAAAGGATTGCCTTATTAAAACATTTAGAAAAAGATCGTGCTATAACATTAGCTTTTCGGAACTGGGATTTATATGAATATCCACTACTCCCCAGAACTCGTAAACATACTTGGGCAATTAAAACTACATCCCAGATGGAAAAACCTCGGTTTGTAATTATTGCGTTACAAACGAATCGTAAACATCAAACACAAATGTCTATGGCAGAATTCGATCACTGCAATGTTCGTGACATAAGAGTATTTTTAAATTCTTCGTACTACCCTTATGAAGGATTGAACATAAGTTTCTCAGAAAATAAGTTTTCTTTATTATACGAAGAATATGCAAGATTTCAACAGTCTTATTATGGACGTCGAGCGGAACCGTTGTTGAGCTTGAAAGAATTCAGAGATATTGCTCCATTATTTGTAATTAACTGTTCCCGGCAGCAGGAGACTATAAAAGGCTCTATAGACGTGAGAGTTGAAATTGAAACTGACCAAGAAATACCAGATCAGACGGCAGCGTATTGCTTGATATTAAACGATTGTATATTCGAATACAAACCTCTGAGCAGCATTGTTAAAAAGATATCATGAATAATAAGACAATTATCGTAGATTTACAAGGTTTTAAAAATCCTTGTAATGAATTCATAGTAAAGGAATTCGCAATAGCTACTGAAGAACATACTCACATATTCCTAATAAAGCCACCGTATGCTTTCTCCCAACTTACCCCTGAAGAAAGGAAGCGTGTTTGGTGGATAGAAAAACATTTGGGATATCGGTGGAGCGAAGGATATATCGATTATAAGGAATTTCGTAGGATTATAAAGTCTTATTTAAATGATCGAAAAATTATAGTGAAAGGCGAAGAAAAGATCACGTGGGTGCGGGAGTTATGCAATCACAAAAATGTTGAAGATATAACAGATAAAAATATTCCTAATTTTAAAGAGCTTCAAGCTAAATATTGTAAAGAATTATTATCATTAAATTGTTTTGTTCACCCACAACAATGTGCATTGAAAAATGTATTATGTATTAAGAAATGGTTGTTAGAAAATAAAATAACTTTATAATAATACCTTTTTTTATTTTGTTTCCACAGAAAAAAGACGTACTCACAATATTTATAAACTATTTCTAAATATAATTTTCAAATTTTAAAACATATCAAAATATAAGTATACTTCCAACAATATTAAATTAATATTTATTTCTCAATAAAAATTAAATAAAAATATTTGACAAATTAGAGAACACAAGTATCATTATAAATTATTTACTTAAGCTCTAGGAAACGCAAGTTAACACTCATAATTATTAATATTTAAATTACTTGTAAAACTGTCTCTACTATACATAATAAAATATACTATAGTTAAAAGTTATCACTAGAAATCTTTTTACTAATTTTACTAATAACGTTTTCCGTAAGGTCCATAATTTCATCAAAAGTATCAGTCAACACATATTGCGCACTAAGCATAACGTTTTCACTACTATCACTGCACTGCGATGAAGAATAAGTACCACCAACGTTTTCCAAGTCCAAAACCTGAATTTTTATCATCCTTATGCCTTTTCTCGCTTTGCTGATAACAAAAGAGGAGGATGATATTCCACTTCTCTTTTTTGCAGCTTCTTTCTTTTCTTCTATTTTACTTAGCTCTGCAACGCGATTTCTTAATTCTTGAAGGTACGAGTAATTTGTAACACCGTCGTTGAGATCTTCACCGTATTGTGAGCATAATCTGCAAGTTTCTTGCGAGTCCGACATGATCTGTAAAGAACAAAATATAAATTAAATAACAGGAATCAAATAATATTTTGAAAATACATTATCAGTTAAGCATTATTTATAAACTTATGTCTACTTACATTCAGTTTTAAACTTGAAGTCGTGGTAGTGAATCGATGCAGTGGGCAATGATGTGTCGCAGTTTGGCTGTCCAATGTACAACTGAAAATCCATTTTATACAGCACGAGTCTTTTATAAATAAAATATGATTATATTGCAAAACATGCTGTTCCTCGCAACCTAAATAAACAGGAATAGACATGTTCAAGCTGCACATCGCCTTTACTTATTAACTAGGTACTTAGGTAGATATCACATTTCATATGCGGCTGAATAATATTCCAATTTTATATGTCTCGTTAGACAACCTCTGTGGCGTTACGGTTACCATGCTCGCTCGCCACTCAGAAGGTTCTGGGTTCGATTCCCAGCCTAGGCAAGATGTAAAATAGTATTTTCAAATTGCCTGGGGTCTTGGATGTTATCTAGTTTTAAGTATTTCATATACATCACAAAGTTTTCATCACAAAAATCAACTATGAGTTGTTAGTGTACCAAGTACCATCATACGTAGAAACAAATTATTTATTTTTACATTGATAAGCATGGCAAAACTAAGCTTTAAATGAAGACAATAGAATAAGAATATATATCTATCGGGTTTATTAAAATTCGGGACGAATTTAAAAGTTAAACAACGTTTTTTTTTTATTACATTTTTTATTCAAATATAAAAAGAACATGCTAATTTACATAGGTAGATAATTCAATGAATAATCGAACTCTAAGACTTATATTTATTACTAAGCATAATATTAATTTATTAAGTAAATAATTGAAGACAGGGAAGATAGCATAAATAAAACTACATTGATTAGAACATAGTTAGTATAGGTATAATTATATAAAAAATATCTAACATATTCCTAAATTACATACTCACGTAGGTAATTATATATTTTTTCAACCAGTCTACTTCAAAACCAACTAGATTTATGACCCCAGGATATGGTGCTTATTTTATCTTTTAATATTATACGTTTGTCATCATTTGAAGATAAAGCTACTTTGTCGATAGCTTGTGTGAATAGTTCATGTTTTAGAGATTTAAACACTATATTTCTTTTTCTTAAAAAAATATTAGACAATAACACATTATTATAATCTTTAAAGTTTAGAGTTTTTATTTCGGATTTTTTTACACCTTTAGCTTTTTTTATTTCGCTATCTTGGGTTTTAATACAATAAAGCTTTGATCTCAAACCCACAAATTCAATAATTAGTTGTCCTCCAAACTCATCCTTAAACAATCCAGGAACTTTTTTGTTCTGACAAACAATATTATACGGATTGTTTTTCTCATAATTACTTGTGTCAAAGTATGATTGAAAATATACTTTTATATCTTTATATACGTCTTTTGTCTCTATACAATATAACAAGCTGTCAGTATCTGTATAACAAAGCTTTAATTTTTTGTCGTAAAATGGTTTCATGACAGAATAGTGAAAGTCATACATATGGTGTTTAGATATCTCCAAAACTGAAAATCCTATGTATATAGGCTTATCCAACATAACCGACTCTGTCTTCATTTGTACGGCCACAAAATTTTCTGCGAAAATTGTACAGCTATGGAAATTAGGTCGTGAAATAAGATGCTCTGCTGTAAATATTTTTTTAGTAATATTTCTAGTGTCAGTCCATTGATTAACTAAGTGAACATTTACTCTATTTTCAGAATTTTCTAATGTTTTTCCGAAAACGCTATTATTTAATAATTTAAAAAAATCCTGTTCAAACGCAGACTTGGCTTGTTGTCGTAATCTGGTATTTAAATCAATGTACTGTTTCAAAAAGGGATGTTGTTTAAATTTTATTACTCGGTGAACTTTTTTTAAGAGCAATCCGTGTCGTATGCATGTTTTCAAATGCACATAATGGATTACGTAATAAAATTTGTCATATAAATTAGGTATTAACTTCGGATTTTTAGAACCTGGAGGAGTAAATTTTTGAGGGCAAAATGGGAAATCATTATGAACGTCGTGTAAATGATCTGGATATTCTAAATCCACTTCCAAAATGTAGCCGTAGTCCGCATTGTCTGGTACGTCGAGAATATTTAGTTCATCGATAGCTTTTTTGTTCATTAACTGAAAATTTGAATATGGTAAATAAGAGCACATAGCGTAACCGTACAAATTATTGCAATCAATGTACAGTAAGTAGTTGTCAGGCACACTTGAATTATAGTTAGCCAAATATTTGTTATTCGCCTTAGCATATCTAGTTGAACATAAACACACTCCTCCGCGAATACCCTTTTGAATCATGCGTATAATTTCCAAGTCGTCTATAAGTTGAAGTTTTACTTTCGTTATGAGTAACATTGCATCAAAACTTAGTCCAGGAGCCGTCATATAAAATGCGGGGTCTAATCTGTAATTAATTTTACAAGTTAGTCGAAAATGTTCAAATATATCCGCCAGTAATATAACGTCTGATTTAAGGTATAAATCTGTGTATTCACCAAGATTTTTTACACTAAATGTTTTCCAAACATGCTGAGCATGACGATAATCAGATTCACTAATAATGCTACTGGTTAAATGGCTGTAAAAGCAGCTTCGAGGTGGTAGACTATTTTCTTCAAAGGAATCCCAACTCGTCATGTATTCGTACGGATATACCCCTTTTCGTCTTAATAGATCAAAATGCTTTTTATTCGGAAAAAATAATGATAAGTGTTTAAAATCGTTTTCATTTAAGTTGGCTGCGAGTTTTTCCAAGCTTGTACCTAAAAACTTAAATGAGTCTACAAACCGTACTGGTAAATATTCTTGACGACCGGTATTAAAAAATTTGGTAAATGAAATGTAGTTTTCCTTAGTTTTTGCAATTACTTTTATTTTGCCTGGCATATCTCCTAACTGTCGAATAAACAAATGACTATCGTATCCGGATAGATTGTGAAAAAATACTGGAATAAATTTTGGTAAGCGATATTGCAAGTTACAGTAAGAATGAGCTGCACCACGATATTTTCCAGTTAGATGACAGTGATCTTTGACTCTGTCGTCAAGTAACAACTGATCACAGAGATAGCAATATTTAGATTTTTCAAAGCTTATCTGTTCCTGTGACGTCAATAAGGTCATAGAAATGGGATATTTTAATACCTTATGTATTTGCTTAATATCTTTACCGAGAAGTTCAAGGAATTTTGCAACGCAATCTTTCCCTCTATAAGTTACGTATTTATTTCGTGAGCTGTCAAATGAACAAACAATGTAATAGGCAAATGCAGCTGGTACATGGTTTTGTAAAGTTGTAGTACATTTGTCATCGGACTCGATATTATTTTTCGAATGGGGTACTAATAAAGATTCAAAATCAGCGTATATGACAAATGGCATATCTTGCATCCTTTCGAAATGTTTAAATTGAATTACACACCCTTGTTCAGGTAATAATGTTCGAACACCACTACAAATGTGAACATTTAAATTCTCTTGGGTGTTAAAAAAAATCATGCACTCGTCACAAAAATATATTTTACCATGATGTTTTGTTAACTGAGGTCTAAGTAATTTACTCAAATTTTTTATCAAGCAATAATGATTAAATTTACCTCTTTCTAATAATAATAGATTGACATGATGTTTCCTTTTATGCTCTGTCTTGTAAAGGGGCCCAACAATATTTGACTTGGCTCCAATACCATATACGTTAATGCTAACTTGGTGATTGTTTTTCTCAAAGATTTTAATGTCTGAGAAGCCTACAGGAAACGTCATATTCTTAGTATTCAGAAAATTATCATAACGGGGGTAAGATGATGTTCGATGATGATTATTCTTAGCGGGAAATAACGCTGCCATTACAGACCATAAGAAACAAAACGCATCATTATTCTGTATGTTTATACATGCACGTTTTAGCTTTATACAATTTGGCAACTCAATAAACCGTGCAGCTCTCAAGGGATTGTATTTGTTTATATTTATTTCTAAGTACAAATTACGTACAAAAGCCCAACCACTATCTTTTTCTTGAAACTCGTCTATCTTTGTAACAATGGTATAAATTGCTTTAGAAAAAATATCATGAAAATTATAATTGTTATGTAATATGACGTTTTCTGTAGCAAATGATTTTACTTCGCTAGTTAATTTTGAAGGCAAATTGAATTCTGCAAACAATTCAAAGTTAACTTTTATAGAATTATAGGTGGATTGCCTAGCAGCTAATAGCTTTTCCACACGAGGTATTAAATCGCGTAAAAATCTGGCTGGCAGTGTACCACTAGTACTGCTTTCGCCACCGTTTACACCTGCGTTGGTGGATATCGGTTGCACTCTATAAGAAGCAATCCTATTTCTGAACGCAGTGCCTATCTTTTGAATACCATTACAGACTTCGATGGAAGTATTATTTTTATGTATTTTACTTCTCAGATGACCTGAGAATGCATTACTTTTCACTGATATATCACAAACTGTGCAGTATACTGTTCTATTTGCCATATCTGTAGTGATTTTCAAGTATTATCTAAATGGCTTTGTATGTACTTGTTAAACTTTTCAATTAGACTGGTTGAAAAAAATAGGTATAAGTAATATTATCATATATTATTCAAAACATGAAACAAAATATAAAACAAGAAATTATAACTAAAACTTCTTAGTAGCAAAAAATTTACCCTCTTCTGTAAAGCGGCATTTACATATTTTAATAAAGTCTTTTAATTGACCCAATTCTGTGGCGTCAGAATCAGATAGATATTTGAGAGATAAAACCGCGTATTGCCAGCGATCTTTTGGGTCTACAGAGACGATATCGGCTGTATTATACACCTTTAAATCGATAAACACGTCACCATCAAGACTTGCGGTGCGACGCAAGACACCGTCTGCAACTCTTCGCGTTAGCGCCGACTGCAAAACCTCTTTTTTAGATGCCTTACGCTGGATCACAGCTTCTTCTTCAGAGTCAGAGTCGAACAGACCGGAAAACCTTGCCGTCGCCGATTTCTTACTTGCTGTCTTCCGTTTTAACGTAGACTTCGAGATGTGTTTTGATCTGAAAACGAGATAAGTAAAATTAGAACTAATTACTCGCCTATTAACGTTTATTTAAAAGTAGTTTTTATCTGTAGTTCGTTTAGGTTAAACTAGAATGTAATTATTATAAGTAAGTACTATATTGAAATAATAGCTGTCAACGACGGCTATGCACGCGGTAATGACGATCTCGCGGGAACAGTACTATTTTTCCTGAATAAAAGTAGGCTTATGTGAAAATCCAGATCAAATCCGTTTAGCTATATGACGTGAATGAGTAACAATCTAAACATACAAACTTTCGCATTTATAGTATTAATAGGAACTGAGAGTACGATTAGTAGATAAGTAAAATATTCACTCAAGTCCGAACTTGCCCCATGGGGCCATATAACAATTAAAACTCCATTGTGTCTTCAGAATTGCGTTTCCTGGCTTGAAGGAATATTAGGAAAATTTAAGTACATACTTTTTAGGTGTAATATCTTCGTCTGATTCGTAGTATCCTGCAGGCTGGACCTTCTCGTTTGCTTTAGCACGCTTATTCACGTGGTTTGAAGGCGCCGGTTTTGATCTGTAATGAGTATATATATATATATATATATATTTAAATTACGTAAATTTGGTAATCTATGTGCAGTTGTGAAGCTTTGTGCTTTGGAAGACATGCTAAACAGTTGGTCCAGGCTACCATCATTGATCTACCATCATGTACCATGCTTAACCTACGTCAGATGCCTTTAAGCAGCTTGAAAAATCTGACAGCAGTCGCCCACAGCTATGCACGCGTTAATATCAATACTGTGGGAGCTGTACTTAATCCTGGATGAAAGTAAGTCTATGTAAAAATCCTGGTCAAATCCGTTAAGCTGTTTTGACGCGATTGAGTAACAAACATCTAAACATACAAGCTTTCGCATTTATTATTAGGAAAGGAAAGTATGATTAGTAGATAGGTTAAAAATTAGATAACAAGTTCGTACGAGAATATGACTACCGTAATTACTTTAACGTTAAGTACATAGGTACTTACTTTTTATGTGTAATATCCTCGTCTGATTCGTAGTTGTTTGCAGGCTGGACTTTCTCGCTTGCTTTTCCGCGCGTATTCACGAGGTTTGAAGTCACTTGTTTCGATCTGAAATTAGTACATATTTTTAATAGTTAATTACGTAAATTAGGTAATCTTGTACAGTTGCAAAGCTTTGTGCTTCGGAAGACATGTCATGCCGTTGGTCCTAGCTGTCATCATTGATGGCAATCGTTAATATATTTCAGATGCCTTTAGGCAGCTTGAAAATCGCACACGAAAATCAACAACAATTGTAAAGCTTTTACTTTAGATAAATACTACATTACCATATAACTGTGTTTATAGGATTGTTGGTTAGAATCCATACATCCATTATTGTTATATCGCTACAAAATCATAGTTTAATTAAGGTTAGATAAGATTAGGAAGAGATACATACCTTATTCCAGAAGTAGTTGCAGCATCTTCATCCGTCTCGAAAAGTTCGTCTCTATTTAGTTTTTTTACCCCCTTAGCATAGCGTTTAGTGGCATAGTACTCCGTGTCCGACCTGCAAGTAAGTTATTAGTTATAACACAAGTATTATACAATGACTTAAACACAATAATTAAAAGACATAATATTACTTTAGTAACAAACTTACGAACATGATTGTACGTGCGAAGATCCTCGTGGTGGTTACAGCTGATTGACGATAAAGTTGATCGACGAGCAGAGAGGTCTCGTAGGAAGATAAACGACACACAGTGCTGGCAGAGCTTAACCCGGTTGGTTAGCCTAGGCGTAAGACTGATTTGGGGTGCAGAATACCAATAAACGAATTAAATAATGCGTTCTAGCTTAGTCGTCAATAATTTTACAGGCATTGTAAACCTTTAGGTTTTCCAAAGAAACTCGCGATTTACGTATAACAGTTAGCAATTCTGTTACATGAATGAGGCTAAATGGTGTACAAACTCTGTATTTTTGAAAGTATAAGCACTTTATTTTATTGTAACTATATTAAAATATCCAAAACGCTGACTTAATGGAAGTATAACTCGTAAACAAAAGTTTAATGTTGCATACTTCCTATGAAATACGATCATCAAAACTAGCCGCCTTTATCAATAGGCACCGACAAAGCACCGCAATGTTTTTCAATTTATTACCCTACTGCTGAAAGAAGGGTATGTAGTTAAGTCAAAATTTGTTATATTGCTACAATATACGAAGTTTTTTAAAGTCAGTTTTTTTAAGTTGTTCTCCAGTCACTCAAATACACAAAAAACGTAATTAAGGTGAGTTCACATTAAGTGCAATAATTTTAACATGATTCTTGTCCAATTATCATGTAGTGTATAGGTAATAGGTAAGACTAAAATCACGTCTTGTATTAATTTACAAAAATACAACTCTGTGAGAGTACAATATCGCAAATTAACGATAGCAATAACTTTTAGACATTCATTACTAAGTTATATTTCTACCTCCAATCTAAACATGTAGTATTCGTTTAGTAATGACCACAATTATTAACAGGTTAACTGCCCCCCGTAGTCCAGTAGTTAAGGCGTTTGCCTGTAGACCCGGGGTCGTGGGTTCGATTACCACGGGAAGGATACTTTGTTAAGTTGTTTCCAGTTTGGTTAGGACATTGCAGGCTTGAATCACCTCATTGTCTGAAAATAAAGATGATTCCGTGCTTCGGCGGGCACGTTAAGCCGTTGATCCCGGCTGTCATCTGGTAGTCGTAAAAGGAACCACGTCAGAGACCGAGAGGCGGTTCTGAAGAACTCTGACACCAGGGTGTGCATGTTTGATTGACCGTGTTACCTACACGAAATGATTATAAATAGGTTAAGCGATTTTGCAATCGGAATGGATAGTAATTAAAAATAATATTTCGTATTTTACTATAGATATTTGCACTAAGAAACTACCATCCTTAACAACTGTATAGGTTTGAGAACCTCTCTTTGTAAAGTAGCATAAAGCGCTATGACGATTGATTATCATGTTACGTTCATGGCGTGGGAACGCTGCAGACTTAGCAAAATGTATCATAGTGCTTGAATAGTGATAGTTTTATTCGATTTAAATTCGATAACTGTACAAATCAGGGAATCGATACAATAATATTCGCAAAACAATTTACGAGTAAACTTCTTTGAAACTCTTCCATAGTAAAACATTTAGAACGTACCAGCTGCTTATCTTCCCGCTTAAATCGTTAAAGCCAATGGAAGTCATTGGCGAATCATGTTAGTAGGCGATGCGGCTAGCAACCCGTCACTATTTTGATTCCGTTTTTCCGTCTTCATACCCGCAAACATGTTAAACGTAGCTTTTAGGACTCATAAACCTAGGTAAGTTCTGTCTAAAGACGTGATAATATGTATGTATGTTCTTTGAAAATCGTAAATGTCATAATTAAAACTAGATGTGATGTAGTATACGGTTTACCAATTCATCACTCAAAATACTAAAAACATGAATATTATTTGATATTCGATAATCGATTATTAAATGAACGATTGTTTATTACTACCATGTAATGTTACATCACTAACTCATCGTGGCTTTATTCACTTCACATAATCGCATTTGTACAAGGATCGTGATTATGTGCGGAGTGGATAAAGTGATATTTTAAATTTATTTTGCAAAGTGATATGGTTTTTGGTGGGAAATAACATTCTAACTGTAGTCAGGTTTGGAACATTAAATTAGTTTGGTATAAAGCGATGTTCTATAGCATTAATCCCGGAGGATATCATATGTTATATCAATGTCGGCGAAGAGTCTCATTTACTGGGTACCCACCAACCTACGGGTGATCGGGACGAGCCTAATCTGGACCAGTATCGAGACAATTCGTTCAAAGCTGGCGTCCCGTGGACTTTGCTATAAAATATTCACTAAACGAATGTTCTTTCTCAACGGTTACGATGGTTTTCGATATAGAGGAATCGTATTTACTGGGTGCTAACAACCTACGGGTCATCAGTACGAGCCTAATCTGGACCAGTTTGCGATATCTCAGTACTCGAACACGTGTCGTGGGTCATGAGGTAGAATTATCGTCAAAGCGATAGATCTTTCGCATAGTTTACAGTGGGTATTAAAATACCAATGTCCTTTTTGACTTCGACATGAAGGATTTGAACTTACTGGGTGCCTACAATCTACGGATGAAAGGTACGAGTCAATCTGATCCAGTGATGGGATATCCGAGTGTCTAAGTCAGGGCGTCCTGTCAACCATGCGTAGAAATATCGTGCAAACTAATTTGATCATCCGACCGACACAGAGAGATTTACCTTCCCATCATTTCATTTCCCATCATTCACTACGATCCAGTCAGAATATTAAATTACAATAATTTTAAGTAAGTTGATAGTGAATATAGTGGTGTTAGTGAAAAATACTGGTGAGTTTTGCATGACACACAACCATAATTCCTTAATTGTTATTAAACATATATTGAGATTTTTCAAAACAGAGGGCAGCTGTGCAGCCCTCTGTTTTGAAAATCTCAATATATCCCTACTTACAGCTCCTCTGCGTGTTGCTGTAAATCGCATGGGAGGCCCTCTGTGGTGCTCGCATAACTACCGCCATTAGTTTGCCATATATCCGTATTTTGTTATCTACCTTGCTTTACTTTATACGGCGAACGCTGTGGCGCAGTGGTTAACACGCCAGCCTGCGATACAAGGGTTCCCGGGTTCGATCCCCGGTCAGGTCATGGAAAACGATATTTTTCACGAGACCTGGGTCTTGGATATATATCATAAAACATAGTGTCGTTGAGTTAGTACCCTATAACAAGTTTACAACTTACTGTGGGGCTAGCTCACTTTGTGTGATATGTCATTAATTATTTATTTCAATTTTACTTTTGGTTTAATCATAAAGATAATATGTATGAGAAGAACTGATTTTTACTTCGAATTTTTATCCTGGTCACTCGGGGAATGTGCCAGTATTTTCAGGTAAAATAAACATCAAGTTGAGAGCGCTGCGGATTTTCGTAGCTATATCTATTCAGTGTACTATCAAACGCATAGGTAGGTCTGTGGTGTCTATCTAAACTTGCTATAATATTAACGTTAAAAAAAACATTCAGCAGTTTACACCGCGTTTAGTTAAGATTATTCAGAATTATTTACCACAAGCTTTCGCCCGCGGCTCCGCCCGCGTCAATGTCGAGCCCTCGGGAATAGGGGATCGACATTGACGCGGGCGGAGCCGCGGGCGAAAGCTAGTTAGTAATAAAGTAAGGATGAATCACATAGACTAAGGGTTATGCTCCTGCAGTGGAGACTAAAAAGACCTAATGATGATGATGATGATGATGATGATGACATAGACTATACCATGTGACTCTCGAATAACTACTGTCATTTGGTTGTCATAGCTCTACCTTCTCTACCTGGTGTAACACCATTTTTTTAAATTTATGTGGTACAATCATCTTAACTTGTTAATATCTAGTTGAGATCACCGTGTTTAGTCGTCGCTACAGCTACTGAGCATGCTACCATAAATTGCATATGCTGTTTGGTATTTGCATTACTATCGTCATTTGTTTGCCACATCTCTGCCTTTTTTTATCTTTGACTTTAATCATCTAAACATCTTATTTTTCAGGTAAGACGCCACGTTTGGTCGCCGATACAGCTACTGAGCATGCTCTCATAAATAGCATAGGCTGCCCTCTGTAGTGTCTGTATTACTACTGCTATATGTTTGCCACATCTTTGTCTTCTCTACCTTTGTTTAATCATTTAAGCTTTTTTTTTTCAGCTAAATACATATCTAGTGTAGATGACCGCGTTAAGTCCTCGCTACAGCTACTGAGCATGCTACCATAAATTGCGTTGCTGTGTGATGTTTGCCATTTATAGACCACATCTCTGTCTACTGCACTTTTAAGTATACTACTGATACACTTGTTGTTTTTCGTGTAAAATAAACATCTTAAGTGCACCATGTTTAGCGTGGCTGCAGGTACTCAGCGTGGTCTACCATAAATAGCATAGACTGCCCTCTGTGGTGCTCGCTTAACTACCGCCATTTGTTTGCCACTTCTCCGTATAATGTTACCTTGCGTCACTTTTGTACAAAGAGGTTCCTTACCTTGTTTTTTAAATAAAGCATCTCCTTTAATGTTTTGTACCTATTAGCAATGAAAAATGAATAAATTTAAAAATTTATTAGTTAAGGTTTCCAAGATGGCGGCCATGGGACAAAGGTTGCAACTCCACAAACTTGGATTTAACTTTATACTAAGGGGGGTCCCATTAATATCTAAAAAATAAATTGCGTCCTCCGACAAACGCACGCTAAGCCCAAAGAATTTTACATTACGCTGGACTACCAATCATTGTTATACCCAAATAATTTTGTAGTAATAGTATTAAAACTTACGCAAGATAAATCCTTATCCTTACTAATATTATAAATGCGAAAGTGAGTTTGTTTGTTTGTCTGTTTGTTAAGCTTTCACGCCGTAACTACTGAACCGATCATCATGAAATTTTGCATACAAGTTTTCTGGAGTGCGGAGAAGGACATAGGGTACCTTTTATCCCGGGAAAAAGTACTATTCCCGAGGGATCGACATTGACGCGGGCGGAGACGCGGGCGAAAGCTAGTGCCGCTGCCCGCGCTGCACGGCTCGAAATCGTATCAGACCGAAACTAGTTGGCGATTCCAACTGAATAAACGTGAGTGAAACCGTGTTTTTATAATGAATTTTATAGTAGGTAACCCAAGGACATAAGCCTAGGTTATGTCCGTGGTTTATGTCCCATTGTTACAAATTGACCTATAATATGAACCGGATTTTATAGTAAGCTTAATTTTTTGTCTAGCTTAATTTATATCTAAAATGATCAGCATCAAAAAGGGATTCGTAACGAAGGGCACTAGCGTAGACAGATATCGTGGTTCGATATTCTATTTCAATTATTATTTCAGAAAGCATGAAGCACATTTAGACTGAACAAAATTCTTAAGTCGAATGATATGCTGACGAATAAATAAAGAATAGCTAACTTCTCTCGTAGCACTCGTAGCCAACATTTGCTAGGCTTCGTAGACTCGTAGTAGCGCCGGGTTTATTTTGACCACCTCACAACTTCTTTCTCCCTCCTTATAGAAGATCCTATTTTTTTATACTAGAATAGAAATCAAACATGAACTCTTTTCCTTTCGTGATTTCAAAACAATCACACAGCAGAATAACGTCGTAGGAGTAACAGCACTTCTCCTATTTTCTACGCCGTAGACTCATAGTTACATAATTTACACTCAGAAGCTCTATACTTGAACTGATAAAATCGTTCCGGCACTCATTGCCAAGCTTCTGCATATTTTTGAAACATTATTCGAATGGGCTTTCTTAATGGTCACACGAGACCACTCGGACTCAAACACGCATACTATCTGGTACCTTCGAATACCATCTAAATACATTCGGATCCTATAGATCCCATCAGATTCTAATTGGGGACCATTGGGTCGCATCGGGTCCCACTGGTTCCCATTTTATTACTCGGTGAACTTTTTTTAAGAGCAATCCGTGTCGTATGCATGTTTTCAAATGCACATAATGGATTACGTAATAAAATTTGTCATATAAATTAGGTATTAACTTCGGATTTTTAGAACCTGGAGGAGTAAATTTTTGAGGGCAAAATGGGAAATCATTATGAACGTCGTGTAAATGATCTGGATATTCTAAATCCACTTCCAAAATGTAGCCGTAGTCCGCATTGTCTGGTACGTCGAGAATATTTAGTTCATCGATAGCTTTTTTGTTCATTAACTGAAAATTTGAATATGGTAAATAAGAGCACATAGCGTAACCGTACAAATTATTGCAATCAATGTACAGTAAGTAGTTGTCAGGCACACTTGAATTATAGTTAGCCAAATATTTGTTATTCGCCTTAGCATATCTAGTTGAACATAAACACACTCCTCCGCGAATACCCTTTTGAATCATGCGTATAATTTCCAAGTCGTCTATAAGTTGAAGTTTTACTTTCGTTATGAGTAACATTGCATCAAAACTTAGTCCAGGAGCCGTCATATAAAATGCGGGGTCTAATCTGTAATTAATTTTACAAGTTAGTCGAAAATGTTCAAATATATCCGCCAGTAATATAACGTCTGATTTAAGGTATAAATCTGTGTATTCACCAAGATTTTTTACACTAAATGTTTTCCAAACATGCTGAGCATGACGATAATCAGATTCACTAATAATGCTACTGGTTAAATGGCTGTAAAAGCAGCTTCGAGGTGGTAGACTATTTTCTTCAAAGGAATCCCAACTCGTCATGTATTCGTACGGATATACCCCTTTTCGTCTTAATAGATCAAAATGCTTTTTATTCGGAAAAAATAATGATAAGTGTTTAAAATCGTTTTCATTTAAGTTGGCTGCGAGTTTTTCCAAGCTTGTACCTAAAAACTTAAATGAGTCTACAAACCGTACTGGTAAATATTCTTGACGACCGGTATTAAAAAATTTGGTAAATGAAATGTAGTTTTCCTTAGTTTTTGCAATTACTTTTATTTTGCCTGGCATATCTCCTAACTGTCGAATAAACAAATGACTATCGTATCCGGATAGATTGTGAAAAAATACTGGAATAAATTTTGGTAAGCGATATTGCAAGTTACAGTAAGAATGAGCTGCACCACGATATTTTCCAGTTAGATGACAGTGATCTTTGACTCTGTCGTCAAGTAACAACTGATCACAGAGATAGCAATATTTAGATTTTTCAAAGCTTATCTGTTCCTGTGACGTCAATAAGGTCATAGAAATGGGATATTTTAATACCTTATGTATTTGCTTAATATCTTTACCGAGAAGTTCAAGGAATTTTGCAACGCAATCTTTCCCTCTATAAGTTACGTATTTATTTCGTGAGCTGTCAAATGAACAAACAATGTAATAGGCAAATGCAGCTGGTACATGGTTTTGTAAAGTTGTAGTACATTTGTCATCGGACTCGATATTATTTTTCGAATGGGGTACTAATAAAGATTCAAAATCAGCGTATATGACAAATGGCATATCTTGCATCCTTTCGAAATGTTTAAATTGAATTACACACCCTTGTTCAGGTAATAATGTTCGAACACCACTACAAATGTGAACATTTAAATTCTCTTGGGTGTTAAAAAAAATCATGCACTCGTCACAAAAATATATTTTACCATGATGTTTTGTTAACTGAGGTCTAAGTAATTTACTCAAATTTTTTATCAAGCAATAATGATTAAATTTACCTCTTTCTAATAATAATAGATTGACATGATGTTTCCTTTTATGCTCTGTCTTGTAAAGGGGCCCAACAATATTTGACTTGGCTCCAATACCATATACGTTAATGCTAACTTGGTGATTGTTTTTCTCAAAGATTTTAATGTCTGAGAAGCCTACAGGAAACGTCATATTCTTAGTATTCAGAAAATTATCATAACGGGGGTAAGATGATGTTCGATGATGATTATTCTTAGCGGGAAATAACGCTGCCATTACAGACCATAAGAAACAAAACGCATCATTATTCTGTATGTTTATACATGCACGTTTTAGCTTTATACAATTTGGCAACTCAATAAACCGTGCAGCTCTCAAGGGATTGTATTTGTTTATATTTATTTCTAAGTACAAATTACGTACAAAAGCCCAACCACTATCTTTTTCTTGAAACTCGTCTATCTTTGTAACAATGGTATAAATTGCTTTAGAAAAAATATCATGAAAATTATAATTGTTATGTAATATGACGTTTTCTGTAGCAAATGATTTTACTTCGCTAGTTAATTTTGAAGGCAAATTGAATTCTGCAAACAATTCAAAGTTAACTTTTATAGAATTATAGGTGGATTGCCTAGCAGCTAATAGCTTTTCCACACGAGGTATTAAATCGCGTAAAAATCTGGCTGGCAGTGTACCACTAGTACTGCTTTCGCCACCGTTTACACCTGCGTTGGTGGATATCGGTTGCACTCTATAAGAAGCAATCCTATTTCTGAACGCAGTGCCTATCTTTTGAATACCATTACAGACTTCGATGGAAGTATTATTTTTATGTATTTTACTTCTCAGATGACCTGAGAATGCATTACTTTTCACTGATATATCACAAACTGTGCAGTATACTGTTCTATTTGCCATATCTGTAGTGATTTTCAAGTATTATCTAAATGGCTTTGTATGTACTTGTTAAACTTTTCAATTAGACTGGTTGAAAAAAATAGGTATAAGTAATATTATCATATATTATTCAAAACATGAAACAAAATATAAAACAAGAAATTATAACTAAAACTTCTTAGTAGCAAAAAATTTACCCTCTTCTGTAAAGCGGCATTTACATATTTTAATAAAGTCTTTTAATTGACCCAATTCTGTGGCGTCAGAATCAGATAGATATTTGAGAGATAAAACCGCGTATTGCCAGCGATCTTTTGGGTCTACAGAGACGATATCGGCTGTATTATACACCTTTAAATCGATAAACACGTCACCATCAAGACTTGCGGTGCGACGCAAGACACCGTCTGCAACTCTTCGCGTTAGCGCCGACTGCAAAACCTCTTTTTTAGATGCCTTACGCTGGATCACAGCTTCTTCTTCAGAGTCAGAGTCGAACAGACCGGAAAACCTTGCCGTCGCCGATTTCTTACTTGCTGTCTTCCGTTTTAACGTAGACTTCGAGATGTGTTTTGATCTGAAAACGAGATAAGTAAAATTAGAACTAATTACTCGCCTATTAACGTTTATTTAAAAGTAGTTTTTATCTGTAGTTCGTTTAGGTTAAACTAGAATGTAATTATTATAAGTAAGTACTATATTGAAATAATAGCTGTCAACGACGGCTATGCACGCGGTAATGACGATCTCGCGGGAACAGTACTATTTTTCCTGAATAAAAGTAGGCTTATGTGAAAATCCAGATCAAATCCGTTTAGCTATATGACGTGAATGAGTAACAATCTAAACATACAAACTTTCGCATTTATAGTATTAATAGGAACTGAGAGTACGATTAGTAGATAAGTAAAATATTCACTCAAGTCCGAACTTGCCCCATGGGGCCATATAACAATTAAAACTCCATTGTGTCTTCAGAATTGCGTTTCCTGGCTTGAAGGAATATTAGGAAAATTTAAGTACATACTTTTTAGGTGTAATATCTTCGTCTGATTCGTAGTATCCTGCAGGCTGGACCTTCTCGTTTGCTTTAGCACGCTTATTCACGTGGTTTGAAGGCGCCGGTTTTGATCTGTAATGAGTATATATATATATATATATATATTTAAATTACGTAAATTTGGTAATCTATGTGCAGTTGTGAAGCTTTGTGCTTTGGAAGACATGCTAAACAGTTGGTCCAGGCTACCATCATTGATCTACCATCATGTACCATGCTTAACCTACGTCAGATGCCTTTAAGCAGCTTGAAAAATCTGACAGCAGTCGCCCACAGCTATGCACGCGTTAATATCAATACTGTGGGAGCTGTACTTAATCCTGGATGAAAGTAAGTCTATGTAAAAATCCTGGTCAAATCCGTTAAGCTGTTTTGACGCGATTGAGTAACAAACATCTAAACATACAAGCTTTCGCATTTATTATTAGGAAAGGAAAGTATGATTAGTAGATAGGTTAAAAATTAGATAACAAGTTCGTACGAGAATATGACTACCGTAATTACTTTAACGTTAAGTACATAGGTACTTACTTTTTATGTGTAATATCCTCGTCTGATTCGTAGTTGTTTGCAGGCTGGACTTTCTCGCTTGCTTTTCCGCGCGTATTCACGAGGTTTGAAGTCACTTGTTTCGATCTGAAATTAGTACATATTTTTAATAGTTAATTACGTAAATTAGGTAATCTTGTACAGTTGCAAAGCTTTGTGCTTCGGAAGACATGTCATGCCGTTGGTCCTAGCTGTCATCATTGATGGCAATCGTTAATATATTTCAGATGCCTTTAGGCAGCTTGAAAATCGCACACGAAAATCAACAACAATTGTAAAGCTTTTACTTTAGATAAATACTACATTACCATATAACTGTGTTTATAGGATTGTTGGTTAGAATCCATACATCCATTATTGTTATATCGCTACAAAATCATAGTTTAATTAAGGTTAGATAAGATTAGGAAGAGATACATACCTTATTCCAGAAGTAGTTGCAGCATCTTCATCCGTCTCGAAAAGTTCGTCTCTATTTAGTTTTTTTACCCCCTTAGCATAGCGTTTAGTGGCATAGTACTCCGTGTCCGACCTGCAAGTAAGTTATTAGTTATAACACAAGTATTATACAATGACTTAAACACAATAATTAAAAGACATAATATTACTTTAGTAACAAACTTACGAACATGATTGTACGTGCGAAGATCCTCGTGGTGGTTACAGCTGATTGACGATAAAGTTGATCGACGAGCAGAGAGGTCTCGTAGGAAGATAAACGACACACAGTGCTGGCAGAGCTTAACCCGGTTGGTTAGCCTAGGCGTAAGACTGATTTGGGGTGCAGAATACCAATAAACGAATTAAATAATGCGTTCTAGCTTAGTCGTCAATAATTTTACAGGCATTGTAAACCTTTAGGTTTTCCAAAGAAACTCGCGATTTACGTATAACAGTTAGCAATTCTGTTACATGAATGAGGCTAAATGGTGTACAAACTCTGTATTTTTGAAAGTATAAGCACTTTATTTTATTGTAACTATATTAAAATATCCAAAACGCTGACTTAATGGAAGTATAACTCGTAAACAAAAGTTTAATGTTGCATACTTCCTATGAAATACGATCATCAAAACTAGCCGCCTTTATCAATAGGCACCGACAAAGCACCGCAATGTTTTTCAATTTATTACCCTACTGCTGAAAGAAGGGTATGTAGTTAAGTCAAAATTTGTTATATTGCTACAATATACGAAGTTTTTTAAAGTCAGTTTTTTTAAGTTGTTCTCCAGTCACTCAAATACACAAAAAACGTAATTAAGGTGAGTTCACATTAAGTGCAATAATTTTAACATGATTCTTGTCCAATTATCATGTAGTGTATAGGTAATAGGTAAGACTAAAATCACGTCTTGTATTAATTTACAAAAATACAACTCTGTGAGAGTACAATATCGCAAATTAACGATAGCAATAACTTTTAGACATTCATTACTAAGTTATATTTCTACCTCCAATCTAAACATGTAGTATTCGTTTAGTAATGACCACAATTATTAACAGGTTAACTGCCCCCCGTAGTCCAGTAGTTAAGGCGTTTGCCTGTAGACCCGGGGTCGTGGGTTCGATTACCACGGGAAGGATACTTTGTTAAGTTGTTTCCAGTTTGGTTAGGACATTGCAGGCTTGAATCACCTCATTGTCTGAAAATAAAGATGATTCCGTGCTTCGGCGGGCACGTTAAGCCGTTGATCCCGGCTGTCATCTGGTAGTCGTAAAAGGAACCACGTCAGAGACCGAGAGGCGGTTCTGAAGAACTCTGACACCAGGGTGTGCATGTTTGATTGACCGTGTTACCTACACGAAATGATTATAAATAGGTTAAGCGATTTTGCAATCGGAATGGATAGTAATTAAAAATAATATTTCGTATTTTACTATAGATATTTGCACTAAGAAACTACCATCCTTAACAACTGTATAGGTTTGAGAACCTCTCTTTGTAAAGTAGCATAAAGCGCTATGACGATTGATTATCATGTTACGTTCATGGCGTGGGAACGCTGCAGACTTAGCAAAATGTATCATAGTGCTTGAATAGTGATAGTTTTATTCGATTTAAATTCGATAACTGTACAAATCAGGGAATCGATACAATAATATTCGCAAAACAATTTACGAGTAAACTTCTTTGAAACTCTTCCATAGTAAAACATTTAGAACGTACCAGCTGCTTATCTTCCCGCTTAAATCGTTAAAGCCAATGGAAGTCATTGGCGAATCATGTTAGTAGGCGATGCGGCTAGCAACCCGTCACTATTTTGATTCCGTTTTTCCGTCTTCATACCCGCAAACATGTTAAACGTAGCTTTTAGGACTCATAAACCTAGGTAAGTTCTGTCTAAAGACGTGATAATATGTATGTATGTTCTTTGAAAATCGTAAATGTCATAATTAAAACTAGATGTGATGTAGTATACGGTTTACCAATTCATCACTCAAAATACTAAAAACATGAATATTATTTGATATTCGATAATCGATTATTAAATGAACGATTGTTTATTACTACCATGTAATGTTACATCACTAACTCATCGTGGCTTTATTCACTTCACATAATCGCATTTGTACAAGGATCGTGATTATGTGCGGAGTGGATAAAGTGATATTTTAAATTTATTTTGCAAAGTGATATGGTTTTTGGTGGGAAATAACATTCTAACTGTAGTCAGGTTTGGAACATTAAATTAGTTTGGTATAAAGCGATGTTCTATAGCATTAATCCCGGAGGATATCATATGTTATATCAATGTCGGCGAAGAGTCTCATTTACTGGGTACCCACCAACCTACGGGTGATCGGGACGAGCCTAATCTGGACCAGTATCGAGACAATTCGTTCAAAGCTGGCGTCCCGTGGACTTTGCTATAAAATATTCACTAAACGAATGTTCTTTCTCAACGGTTACGATGGTTTTCGATATAGAGGAATCGTATTTACTGGGTGCTAACAACCTACGGGTCATCAGTACGAGCCTAATCTGGACCAGTTTGCGATATCTCAGTACTCGAACACGTGTCGTGGGTCATGAGGTAGAATTATCGTCAAAGCGATAGATCTTTCGCATAGTTTACAGTGGGTATTAAAATACCAATGTCCTTTTTGACTTCGACATGAAGGATTTGAACTTACTGGGTGCCTACAATCTACGGATGAAAGGTACGAGTCAATCTGATCCAGTGATGGGATATCCGAGTGTCTAAGTCAGGGCGTCCTGTCAACCATGCGTAGAAATATCGTGCAAACTAATTTGATCATCCGACCGACACAGAGAGATTTACCTTCCCATCATTTCATTTCCCATCATTCACTACGATCCAGTCAGAATATTAAATTACAATAATTTTAAGTAAGTTGATAGTGAATATAGTGGTGTTAGTGAAAAATACTGGTGAGTTTTGCATGACACACAACCATAATTCCTTAATTGTTATTAAACATATATTGAGATTTTTCAAAACAGAGGGCAGCTGTGCAGCCCTCTGTTTTGAAAATCTCAATATATCCCTACTTACAGCTCCTCTGCGTGTTGCTGTAAATCGCATGGGAGGCCCTCTGTGGTGCTCGCATAACTACCGCCATTAGTTTGCCATATATCCGTATTTTGTTATCTACCTTGCTTTACTTTATACGGCGAACGCTGTGGCGCAGTGGTTAACACGCCAGCCTGCGATACAAGGGTTCCCGGGTTCGATCCCCGGTCAGGTCATGGAAAACGATATTTTTCACGAGACCTGGGTCTTGGATATATATCATAAAACATAGTGTCGTTGAGTTAGTACCCTATAACAAGTTTACAACTTACTGTGGGGCTAGCTCACTTTGTGTGATATGTCATTAATTATTTATTTCAATTTTACTTTTGGTTTAATCATAAAGATAATATGTATGAGAAGAACTGATTTTTACTTCGAATTTTTATCCTGGTCACTCGGGGAATGTGCCAGTATTTTCAGGTAAAATAAACATCAAGTTGAGAGCGCTGCGGATTTTCGTAGCTATATCTATTCAGTGTACTATCAAACGCATAGGTAGGTCTGTGGTGTCTATCTAAACTTGCTATAATATTAACGTTAAAAAAAACATTCAGCAGTTTACACCGCGTTTAGTTAAGATTATTCAGAATTATTTACCACAAGCTTTCGCCCGCGGCTCCGCCCGCGTCAATGTCGAGCCCTCGGGAATAGGGGATCGACATTGACGCGGGCGGAGCCGCGGGCGAAAGCTAGTTAGTAATAAAGTAAGGATGAATCACATAGACTAAGGGTTATGCTCCTGCAGTGGAGACTAAAAAGACCTAATGATGATGATGATGATGATGATGATGACATAGACTATACCATGTGACTCTCGAATAACTACTGTCATTTGGTTGTCATAGCTCTACCTTCTCTACCTGGTGTAACACCATTTTTTTAAATTTATGTGGTACAATCATCTTAACTTGTTAATATCTAGTTGAGATCACCGTGTTTAGTCGTCGCTACAGCTACTGAGCATGCTACCATAAATTGCATATGCTGTTTGGTATTTGCATTACTATCGTCATTTGTTTGCCACATCTCTGCCTTTTTTTATCTTTGACTTTAATCATCTAAACATCTTATTTTTCAGGTAAGACGCCACGTTTGGTCGCCGATACAGCTACTGAGCATGCTCTCATAAATAGCATAGGCTGCCCTCTGTAGTGTCTGTATTACTACTGCTATATGTTTGCCACATCTTTGTCTTCTCTACCTTTGTTTAATCATTTAAGCTTTTTTTTTCAGCTAAATACATATCTAGTGTAGATGACCGCGTTAAGTCCTCGCTACAGCTACTGAGCATGCTACCATAAATTGCGTTGCTGTGTGATGTTTGCCATTTATAGACCACATCTCTGTCTACTGCACTTTTAAGTATACTACTGATACACTTGTTGTTTTTCGTGTAAAATAAACATCTTAAGTGCACCATGTTTAGCGTGGCTGCAGGTACTCAGCGTGGTCTACCATAAATAGCATAGACTGCCCTCTGTGGTGCTCGCTTAACTACCGCCATTTGTTTGCCACTTCTCCGTATAATGTTACCTTGCGTCACTTTTGTACAAAGAGGTTCCTTACCTTGTTTTTTAAATAAAGCATCTCCTTTAATGTTTTGTACCTATTAGCAATGAAAAATGAATAAATTTAAAAATTTATTAGTTAAGGTTTCCAAGATGGCGGCCATGGGACAAAGGTTGCAACTCCACAAACTTGGATTTAACTTTATACTAAGGGGGGTCCCATTAATATCTAAAAAATAAATTGCGTCCTCCGACAAACGCACGCTAAGCCCAAAGAATTTTACATTACGCTGGACTACCAATCATTGTTATACCCAAATAATTTTGTAGTAATAGTATTAAAACTTACGCAAGATAAATCCTTATCCTTACTAATATTATAAATGCGAAAGTGAGTTTGTTTGTTTGTCTGTTTGTTAAGCTTTCACGCCGTAACTACTGAACCGATCATCATGAAATTTTGCATACAAGTTTTCTGGAGTGCGGAGAAGGACATAGGGTACCTTTTATCCCGGGAAAAAGTACTATTCCCGAGGGATCGACATTGACGCGGGCGGAGACGCGGGCGAAAGCTAGTGCCGCTGCCCGCGCTGCACGGCTCGAAATCGTATCAGACCGAAACTAGTTGGCGATTCCAACTGAATAAACGTGAGTGAAACCGTGTTTTTATAATGAATTTTATAGTAGGTAACCCAAGGACATAAGCCTAGGTTATGTCCGTGGTTTATGTCCCATTGTTACAAATTGACCTATAATATGAACCGGATTTTATAGTAAGCTTAATTTTTTGTCTAGCTTAATTTATATCTAAAATGATCAGCATCAAAAAGGGATTCGTAACGAAGGGCACTAGCGTAGACAGATATCGTGGTTCGATATTCTATTTCAATTATTATTTCAGAAAGCATGAAGCACATTTAGACTGAACAAAATTCTTAAGTCGAATGATATGCTGACGAATAAATAAAGAATAGCTAACTTCTCTCGTAGCACTCGTAGCCAACATTTGCTAGGCTTCGTAGACTCGTAGTAGCGCCGGGTTTATTTTGACCACCTCACAACTTCTTTCTCCCTCCTTATAGAAGATCCTATTTTTTTATACTAGAATAGAAATCAAACATGAACTCTTTTCCTTTCGTGATTTCAAAACAATCACACAGCAGAATAACGTCGTAGGAGTAACAGCACTTCTCCTATTTTCTACGCCGTAGACTCATAGTTACATAATTTACACTCAGAAGCTCTATACTTGAACTGATAAAATCGTTCCGGCACTCATTGCCAAGCTTCTGCATATTTTTGAAACATTATTCGAATGGGCTTTCTTAATGGTCACACGAGACCACTCGGACTCAAACACGCATACTATCTGGTACCTTCGAATACCATCTAAATACATTCGGATCCTATAGATCCCATCAGATTCTAATTGGGGACCATTGGGTCGCATCGGGTCCCACTGGTTCCCATGGGGTCCAGTTGGGTCCCAGTGTATTCCAATAAGTCCCCTTCGGATTATAATTTGAAGTTCGGGATATTCCGCCGCGCGTCTCTCATTCGCATTGAAAATGACGAGTCCGAAACTATTGTCGGCAATCCCGACAAATCAATCGCATGTGATAGCTTGACAACGGCTGACAATTTTATTCTACCAGTTCAAAAATTGAGCTCTTTCAACAACAACAAATCTCATTCTTCTATACAACAGCAGTTACAACGAAAAAACTACCAAGTTAAAATGTAATGTATGTTATTCTCTCATTCATGCTATGAATAAGTACATAATACTTTTTTGTATCTTACAAGTGTACAGACCATTACAATCTCGAGACTGAAATCGAACGTTCAATATTCATTATCTCTACAAGAAGCGATTGCCTCGCGGTTTTAGATAATGTAGATAACGAAGTTTCTATTTGCTACGCCGTAGACATTCGTAGTGGTTCTACGTCCATGTTTGCACAAACTGAAAATGAATTGACACTTACGTTCGCGACACAACAAAGCGCACTGTATAGATCTAATACAAAAGATACATACTTTTTGTGTCGCAACGGCAATCGAGCGTAAAATGGTTGCCACAGAACGCGGTTGTCTAGCGAACAAATGAAATAGCAGACCGTCTCCGCAGGGCGTTCGGCGTAAAATTACCTCGCACAGGATCACTTTCGATACAAACTTGATTATAAAATGAACCAGTTACTTTTTATGGACGCGTGTTATTGTTTTCTGATCTGAAGTATCACTATCACCACTACATAGTAAAAAACAAAGTCCCTTCCATCTGTCTATCCCTATGTACATATGCTTAGTTATTTAAAACTCCGCAACGGATTTTGATGCGATTTTTAGGGTTCCGTACGAAAGGAAAAAACGGAAACCTTATAGGATCACTCGGTTGTTCGTCTGTCTGTCTGTCTGTCTGTCTGTCCGTCTGTATGTCTGTCCGTCTGTCTGTTTGTCTGCCGGTCTGTCAAGACCCCTTTTCTCAGGAACGCGTAGAGGTCTCAAGCTAAAATTCATATCAAATACTCAAGTCTACTATTCCTTGGAGCTGTAAAAAAATCAAACTTCTAATCCAACGCAATCAAAAGATACAGCTGGTTATGCGGCATAACCAGAATTTTCGTGTTTTTTCGACATTCGCAAAACCTACAGGGTACTTCCCATGAACTCAGAATCTTGAAATTTGGTTCGAAGCAATGTCTTATAGCATAGATATAGGAAAAATTGCGAAAAGTATACATTTTTAGTTACATCGTATAATAAAAATATAATTAAATAATTTTCGACACTCGCAAGGGAATCAAAATCTACAGGGTACTTCCCGTGAACTCAGAATCTTGAAATTTGGTACGAAGCAACGTCTTATAGGACAGATAAAGGAAAAATTGCGAAAACATTAATTTTGAGTTACATCATATAATAAAAATATTTTTAATAATTTTAAACTTATTTACTATAGATAATGTACGCAACCCTTAGCGCGCGAGTCCGACTCGCACTTGGTCGATTTTTTTTATAGATAGAGTGATTTTAGAGGAAGGTTTATATGTCATAATATACATTGCACCCTTGCAAAGAGGAACGGGGTCCGAGTCGCTAGTTAGTAATAAGAAGGTCTTTTCTTAGTTCCTACTAACCAAACATTATTTAGTTTAACGAGAATAAGAAATTGTAATAGTATTCAACATTTCAAAAATAAGTATAATTCCATATATAAAGGACATCATTAACTGATTGGCCGGTGGTTGCAGATATGGCGTCGGGTACGCGCGCCCAGCTTCCCTAGCTACTACTGGCTTTTCCCCCATTTATCCGAATGAGTAGTATCTATCCCATTCCCTTCTTTTCCTTCCCAAATCCAACAAATTCCTATCCTTCCCCAGCTTAAAGATGCTTCCAATGGGCAGTAGCGTCGGAAATACAAGAAGCTAAAGATACTGCTTCACCAACCCGCCTGCCAAGAGCTGAGTATGGCAATATCAAGGAACGAAGGATCTTGAGAAGAAAATTGAAGAACCTGTCAGCACAGTGGATATAAACGCTTACGAATGTTAAGCAACCCCGGTCGCGGTCCCTACTGGGATAGGTGATTGCAAGTGGCATAAAAATATCTTGAGCTCCTCCGTGCTTTACAAGGCACGTTAAGCCGTTGACCCCGGTTGTCATCATTAATGGCAGTCGTTAAGCTAGGTCAGATCCTTAGGCAGCTTAAAAATTTCCACCAGTATCGGCCACTTGCACACACGAAAAACATACAAGCATAAATTTCTTTGTCTCGAATAATGATGTTGATTATGATTCTATAGTATATATCTATGTGTTGCGACTTTAAAGAGAAATATTAGGTACCTACCTATATTATTAAGATAATAGGATATAAATAGGCTGTGTATGAGTATCCAGAAGCAATCCCCGCCGACATCGGCGTGACGAGCCAATGCGCCATAAAATGTCGACCGTTATGATTTTCATCACGGCGGCTGAAGGAAAAGGCAGCGGGAAATTTCGTTTTCATTTTATAGGATGACATTGTACTTTTATTTAACTGCTGAACCATATTGGACATCTTAGACCCGTAAAAGTAAAACTAAAGGTTCAAAATCAAAGGTAGTAAAATCAGCGAAGCATTCCAAGACATCAAAAGAACTTTTTACAGAACCTTAAATGAATTGGCCTCATACCGAAGAAAAGATTTGTAGCATTTGGTTGTCAATGTCATTGATATATTATCATCAAGATTTTATTGCGGAAAGAACTAAAGAAATTGAAATGAGTAGAACTTTCTTAATTGCATTATTTATAAAATTATTATTTGTATATTTTAACAAAAAGTTTTAATTACTTACGAGTGGCGGTGATAGTTTAACAATTATTACTGCAGATGTTTCAGTAATTTTAGATAGCCCTAGGTAGTATATCATGAATGATGTTTGGAATAATTTAACTGGAGAAGTCAAATCGAAGGATTGCCTTGGCATGAAAAATGCTCTGTTTTCTATAGCTCAAGAGTTACAAAGGTTTATACGCCATTTTGTCCCATAAGTATATTTTAAGTAATGTAGTTGAGTACAGAAAAGTATTTTAAAATTTCTAGAAAATCGTAGTTGAGGCTGGATATAAATCCAGCTATTAAATAATGAAGAATATCTAAGTATTTCGGCGGTAAACCTACCAGTGTTAAAAGATAATTTTACATTTTGATTTAGGGCTTTCGAAAGGTCCATCTAAATCCATGCTCCATTTTATTTAAACATGTATCTATAATATCTATCAAGATTATATATTTCTTGTATTTCTAGGTTTTATATACCAGACACAATTGAAATATATTCTACTCCACGTGAGGTTAAAAGTGATGAGATATTCGAAAAATTAAACATGGTCAGATCTAAACTGACGTCGAAGAATAGTCAAATGAAAAGACTTCGTAACAATTTTAAAACAGCTTGTGGTAAGCTAATTAACAAATTTGTATTTTTATATTATAAAATATTCAATGGCAATGCTGCTAGTCTTTTGGGCATGTTGCCGCAAAATGACAGTTTTCAGTGACTATATAATTTGTAAATATTTATATTTTTTAAGTTTAATAATTTATTTTTGTGCTAAATAATACAAAAAACAAATCAAGTTTAATAATAAACATTTTTTCCTTAAAAATAAAATAAAAAAGGCTCAAATATTTAATAACCCGCTCATTCTGTTTCCCGCGCAAAGGTGCCCAATACGCTGGCAGCGTTCCCACGCTGAATCGCAATGTCCATCCTTTGCACATTTTTTAAGCATTTTTAAGGAGGTACTCTTCCATGCTGGTCTAGGAGAAAAATCTACGTTTTTTCTCCTAGACCAGCATGGAAGAGTACCTCCTGCCATCTCATGCTTCTCTTCCCGTGCAGATCGTAAAAGCCGATTGAGGGATTGGGCTAAAATCTGCGGAATCATGACCTAGGCTCTGTCTACCCCGTAAGGGAAAAAGACGTGAAACTACGTACGTTTAACTACTTTTAGTTATTATTAGTACTATAAGTTAATTAGTATTAATTTAGTATAATTATATGATTTTTAAATATTCCATTAACAATATTAAAGTGGAAAATGAAAAGCCAGCCTATAGGAATAAAAGTACCAAGGATTCAATATAACAGGAATAGCATTTTTCAATAACATAATTAATAATAATACATATGCATGTTTCAGTTGTAGCTAAATCGATGATGTCGGCGAAACAAGATGAGACTGCATGCCTATCCAACCATATACGAATCGCTAGAGAGCAAAGTGAAAGCCTTCTCCAAAAAAATAGACAAGATTCCAAAGTTATAGAAGTCTTACAATCCGAAGGCCAGATTCTCAAAGACGAAATGGAGGCCATCGAAATTTTTATTAACCTGGGTTATAAAGAATTGCAGAAAATGCGTGATATCCCCTACAAAAACCTATCAGTAATGCAAAAATTAAAAGAAATAATAGTCTCCTGTGGTCAATATTATTCAGATTACTGTAGCGAACTGCAAAAAAGACAGCAATTAGAACAAAGAAATAGATACCTCACTCACAAACTTAACATCTTAACGAATAGTATTGAAGCTATTTCTGAAGACCTTGCCACCATGCGTACACAAAAAATGAGACTTCAGGCGGAAAATGATTCGTTGAAAAGGAAACAAAATAATGCAAAAATAATGGATGTACAAGAAGAATTTGAGCGATCCGTTTGCACTATTGATAATAAAGTGAGAAGTAAATTGTCATCCGATGATACGAAATGTCGGAATAGACCAGTTAACTTAAACTTCAGTTCACACGTAAAGTTAATAAAAAAATTACTTGATGATCAAGATGATATGTTGAAATATTTAAAGAAAATATCAGACGAACTTACTATTCAGGAACATTGCTGTTTATAAAATGAAACTATTTTTAACAGCTACCTAATATTTTTAATTAATTTTTATGCACATTTATAAGATCGAGTAAAGTTGATTAATTAGTTTTATCTTTTCATTTATCAACTAGCTAGCCGTTTCCATCGCGTATTGCCCCGTATCGTAACTGGAGAAAAAAATCAAGTAGCCTATCCTGTTCCCTGTACGTCTAAATGTTTATCTACCAAGTAAGACTTATGGAGAACATACAAAAAAAACCAAACATCGTCAATTTAGTTTCAGTATCGTGTGCAGAGCTTATAAACACGTTATCTCTGAAAACAAAGTCACTCTTACTCCATGACCAACCCTTATAGATCTTATTAGTATATTGATTGATGATACAAGCGTGCTCCGTCGTGCGGAGCTTGAAACTGTAGAGTACCCACTAGGACAAACTAAGAAAAAATTGTATTAAATAAGTATTTTTAATAATTTTAAACTTATTATAGATAATTGAACGGAACCCTTCGTGCGCGAGTGCGACTTTTTTTTAAATGTTACCTCAGAACTCACTCCGTCATTTATAAACCGATTAAAACCATTTTTTGTTTGAAAACTATGATGCTTACAAATTGGTCCCATTTCAATTTCTTCAAAATCGGTTCAGTAGTTTGAAGGCGGCTTTTTATATAAAAGATTATTAAGGAAAGGACATGTGCTGACTTGTGGCTGTTTCGCAAGGCAAGAGGCAATTTTGTGAGCAGGGCCTTATTTACTAACGCCATCTGTTGGTAAGTTAGTGAACTAAGTCATGCAAAGTTGTTGGCTTGCTTACCTACATATGTTTTATGAGAGCCTTTTGCCACGTTGCCGCAGGACGCGCGGCGGGGGGTCCCGAACTAACTGCTCTCGACGCGCCAAACGCCGATCGCGTTTGTGGTACACCACCTACACGGGCAGATGCCCGCGCAGGTGGTGTATTACGTAAGAGGAAATAGCCCGAGGCCGTATTTGCATACAAGCGTAGTCACCTGATTCCTCGGCGAATAGTAGGGTAAAACGAGGAGTAACTGGCCACTTAAGCGTTTTTTTCCACTCCAAATATTTTTTTGTCCTAATAGTATTGATGTATAATTTTTTTTATAACGTCATTCGATTAATTGTTTATTTCTATGTGATTTCTGGTGAAAAGAAAATTAATTCGAACAGCCTACGTTTTTTTATAATTTTTTAAGAAAAATAGGTACTATTTTATTAGTAACTGGCCACAAAAAATCAATAACTGGCTAGTACCTGATTAGTAACTGGCCTCATGAAAAAAAATTATCTTTGGATATGAAAAAGACATTAAAAACTCAATTTTAAGGCATTATAATAATTAATATTAATTATCATACTATCTCATTTTCATATTTTTAATTATTTGTAATATATTTATACAGAAAAAAATATTTTGGAGATCAGTAATCATTGGAAGATAGTTTATGTAGATATTTCTATGATAAGCTCTAAAAACTACCTACTTAATGAATTTATAAAGAACGTAAAGTTTCTTAAAATTAGTTCTCGGTCTTACTTCAGATAGGCGTTTAAAAAAGCCGTGATTTTGAGCTGATTTGACTATACGGTTAACGATCTTTATTTTGTTTTAAAACATATTTATATTTATTACATAATTTTTCTATTGCTTTTCTTTCTTTGCGAAGTCTATTTCTGATCTGTTTTGACCTCTTCTTCTCAGTGTTTATTCAACTGTTTCGCTTTTTGAACATATTAATTAAAGGCAATTTTCATGATAACCATTTTCTTTGTCATTTTAATGATAAGGCTTCAAAAAAACTTTTTGGTTAGCATGAAAAAGCCTCATTTTTTATTATTATTAATTTCTATTGATAAGTAGTCAAAGAAAACTGCAAAGTTAAACTCCTGTAAAGTTCATTAATTGCGTTCTCATGTTAACTGTAGTTTTCTTGTGATATTGCCCCACGATGATATAACTGCTCTGGTCTCAAATGTCAGAGACTCAGATCCAGTTGACTATTTCCTTATTAAGATTGTTTTGCTACTTCTTCCTTATCTTTCCTAAAGTTTTTACTTCCTTCATTAAGAATCGGGTTAGTTTCTGTTTCTTCCAGTAAAATTACCTTATAAATTTCATAAAATTTAGTCTTAACCTATTGATATTTTGTTCTTTTGTATGGCGCCTTACCTTTTTATTCTTTCGACTACAGAGACGCCTGTATAAGTAATCAATTGTGTAGCGTTATCAAAAGTATACTGCTTTTTTTTTCACATGATTTAACTTCATGTATCAAAGTTTCAAAGAAAAAAATCTCATTCAGTAACTGGCCACCTTACTGGCCACCTATGCCAGTTTCTGATAAATGATGATAAAAATTCCTGATATTTTTTTATACGGTTTTATGTCTACTGCACAATGCAAATAAGAGTAGTTTTTAATCAAATTTCGTCATTGACTATTTTATCAGTAACTGGCATAGGCGGCCAGAAACTGAAATCTTGCATTTATTTTTTTGAGTTACTGGCCACCCCCTCTATCTCAGCTTTTAATGTATCTAAATTAGATTAAACATCAAATAATTGTCGCTTACTGCTTGAACTTCTATATTGTTACAACTCGCACACTTAATTTGCCTTAATTAATCAGAAATTACAATTTTTTTACCACAACCCTCCTTAACGTTTTAACAAGAATACACCTTACACGTCGAAAGACAAACGACAAGCGACAAAAAATTACCAACTTTGGCGCCAGTGTCCATAATGGAAATTATTTGTACTAAAATGACAGCTAGATAACTACAGAGTTTGAAATTAAATAAATAGATGGCGTATTGTTAACAAATCTCTTATTCTAACTAAAATTAGTATAGAGTGGCCAGTTATTGCAGGTGGCCAGTTACACCTCGTTTTACCCTACCTGTAGAGCAATCATATTTTACCAAAAAAATCTGTGTATATTTTAGCATGTCCAAAGGTTTTAATTTTTTTCATAATTGAATTATTTGAAGAGATACCTATGTCATGAACCTTAAAAACATGAAAAATTGGTAAGAATTTCCGCTGTGTTCAAACATCAAGAAAACTGACGGTATCTGGTTAAATATAAAAATGTAATAAAGTTGGTTGTCTATAAAGGCGGTTTACGGACAATAATTTTATCTACGTGATAACGGTGGATGAGAGATAGATGCGTCACCACAAGCCGAACGCTTATGCCGATCGTGTCTATCTACCGACGTGATAACGTATTATAAATCGATGAACGCCGGCTGCACGCACGAAAATGTGTCATATTCCGCGAAGTGAGAGCGCGGAGTAAGCGATAGACAGGCACGATCGGCGTAAGTGTTCAGCTTTTGACGCATTTATCGCTCTTCCGCCGTTATCACGTAAAATTATCATCCGTAAACCGATTTTACAAACAGTCAATTGTTTTTCTTTTATTTATGGCTTTATAATGTTACAGAAAACATTTTTTTTATGGATTTACCCCATTTAATTATTATTATTTTTTTGTGTTTGTTATTTGTTGCTATAGCGGCAATAGATGCAAGTACAAATTCTGTGAAAAATTTATGTCTGTCTAACCGTAAAAGGTACGGTTTAATGAAGTCCTGTGAATGACGGACGGACATCGGAGGTTTAATAATAGTGTTCCTATTTGCACTCTTGGGTATAGTATGGAACTAAAATTGGAGGAAGGTCAGGGTAGTTAAGTCCATCGTCCATCTAGTACAGTCAATGAAGGCAAAAATCAGCCACAACCTCCGATTTCGTTGAACCTCCATAGATTTGGATAAAAATTTGGGATTGAGTATGTTTTACCCTCTACTTCAAAAGTGACATATGCTCGTCATGCGCTTTTTGCATTTTAGGGGTGAAATCCACCCCTATGGTTAAAAATGGGAAAAATGCAGATTTAACCATTCTGACAAAAGTAATTGTGTTTAATTAGATAAAATAAATGTTTTTTCATATTTATATGCATGATTTTAATTAACTTTTCAACCCTTTTAGCAACCACCCCTTAAACCGATAATATTTTTTTGTACTTCTGAGTTATAAAATCGCATATTAACATTACACAAACAGTTTGTTTATATGATATAATTTTTGGTTGATCGTAAAATTTCATCCCTTAAAAACTACCCCCATACTGCAGAATCAGTGTAAAAATTGGTTTCAAAAACTTTAACCCATTAAATAGTACATTACTAAAGTGAAATCTTATTTACTGAGAATTAAAATATTTATTTATTTATTGCATAATTTTTCACCCTTAAAAACTACCCCTTATCATAATAATAAAGGAATATTTTTTATCAGCTTTAATTAGAATCGTTTTTAATAGATAAGATAAATCTATACTATAATATTATAAAGCTCAAGAGTTTGTTTGAACGCAATAATCTCAGGAACTACTGGTTCAAATTGGAAAATTATTTTTGTGTTGGATAGTCCATTTATTGAGGAAGGCTTTAAGCTATAAAACATCACGATGCGAGTAATCGGAGCGAAGCATCAATAAAAAATGTTTTGAAAACAGGGGAAAATTATTCATCTATACTAATTCATCACAATAACAGAAATTGCCTCTGACGAAGTCGCGGGCAACAGCTAGCTTTTATTAATTTATTTCAAACTTTTCTTTCACTTTCTATATCTTCAAAACACATACAAATACCCATAAATGTAGTTTTCCTATAATATATGCATACCAAATCTCTGCTCCAACTTTTTTTTCCAAATAAATATAATTTGTTTTTTTACCATAACTCCGTTAATTTTTAAGATATCAAGTTCATTCAAAAACTATTTGAAAGGTGATTTTAAAAGCTTTAAGATAATCTTAAATAAAAAAAATTAAAGCCCTTATTTTTTAAAAGATAAAGGGTTAAAGGGTAGCGGTTACATGGTTCTCGCAGTAAAAGTTTCATCCTATAACAATACAAAAGAAACCACTGTCTTTCTTTAAAACCGACTCAAAATTCGTTCTTTATAATTTTTTACGAATATCCAATATTTTTGAAGTTGTTTTCAATAGAAAATGAAGTTTACGAAAATTTGATAATTTAGATTTTATTAAGTCATACTTTTTATTCGGAAATAAGCACTCTAAATCGGGAAAAAATTTTGATGTCATCATTTATGCTAAAAAAAGATGGTCCTTTAGGGATATTCATAAATTTGAATTTTTGTTGAAATGGTGAACGTTTTATTTTCGTTTCTTCCAAAAAAAATTGAAAGTGTCATCTTATTTTTATCATTACTTGCTCAATTTGGATGCTATTAACTTTTTACAGTACTCATTAGAAAGGTATTTTCATATACTTTAAAAAGTGTCTAGAAAATATGGCATAAAATATCCCAGTTTCCCGTTATTTAAGTTTGAATACTAAGATTGAAGTACTCGCCGAAAAAAATATACATAAAATTACCTATACTTAGCTCAATTTGAATTAATATTAGGTTTTCTAAAAATAGGGATTTGTTTGTTTTTTTATTAGCTTCAATTTTATTAATTACATATTTTTTGTAAAAACTATTAGTTTTTGAGTTATTTATGAAAAGCCGCTTTAAAACATGTATTTTTATGACGAAAAATCACAATCTTTGATCTTTAATAACTCAGAAAGTATTGATTTATTCCAAAAACTTTGCATAACAAATTTTGCTTAGAATTTATCTCTTAATCGATTCCTGGGATATTTTTTTTTTTAAGAATTTTCACCCCTGAGAAGGGGTGGCATCCATCCCCAGGGCAATAGCGCAAGTTGGCATTATGTCACTTTTGTTTCTTGAGGTATCCCCCACCCCCTCACCAATTTTCATGAAAATCGATGGAGATTCAACGAAGACAGAGGTGAAAACCTTAATTGATATATTATTTTACTCTTTGCTTAATTGACTGCACTAATCTAATATTATGCGATTTCTTCCTTGTCATACTCTATAATCTGTGGATTTGGTGGTTATGTATATGTCTATTATGTAGGTATGTGTCAATGTCAATGTCAATCTTTTTTCAGCATTTGTCAATTTCCCAAAGATCGCTAATCATGTGTGCACGTTGAAATTCGTGTTAATTCGACTTTTAGTTCTAACTCTAGTCTTACTATTCATTCCTTTACTGTGCATTTATCAATAAGACTCAGGCAGACGTCATTATTGTAGTTTTCAAAATATTCGGCACACTTTATTTGATGGTATTTATAGAAATACTATAAATATCTCTTGCATGTGGCTCAAAAACATTGCCAAGAAAACACAGCGCTTCTACTACAGTTCGAATAATATTAACGGACGATCGTTGCACTCAAAAATGTCTTTAGAACAAGCGAAGCAAGTAGCCGCTTACCGGGCAGTGGACGCCTATGTTTCAAATAATTGTGTTTTTGGTGTCGGCAGCGGCTCAACAGTGGTGTATGCAGTGCAGCGATTAGCAGAACGTGTTGAGACTGAAAGTTTAAAGGTGACCTGCATACCGACGTCATTCCAAGCAAAACAACTGATCATAAAACATAACCTCACTCTAGGTGAGCTTGATACAAACCCAGTCATCGACGTTACTATTGATGGCGCAGACGAAGTAGACTCGAAAATGAATTTAATTAAAGGTGGAGGTGGATGTTTACTGCAAGAAAAAATTGTTGCCTCCTGTTCAAAGAAACTCATAGTGATAGCTGACTACACTAAGGACTCTGCAAAGTTGGGAGACAGATATAAAAAGGGTATTCCTATTGAGGTTATTCCGATTGCCTATGTTCCTATTAAGGACAAAATTGTAGCTATGTTTGGTGGAGAAGTGAAATTGAGAAGTGCGGTTGCAAAGGCAGGGCCAGTTGTAACTGACAATGGAAACTTTATCCTAGACTGGTTGTTCACAAATCAAGACCTTGATTGGCAGAAAGTGAGTGCAGCCGTGAAAATGATCCCTGGCGTTGTGGAAATTGGGCTGTTTGTGAACATGTGTGAGAAAGCATACTTCGGTCAGCCTGAAGGGAATGTGGTGGAAAGATCTGCATAAAATATAACAGGGAATCTTATATCAATCTAGTGCTTAGAGAATAAGAGTTAATTTTCATATTTTTACATTAAAATATTTTATTAAACTTTTTTTTTTTACTTTTCATTGAATCTCTTTTTCCTTGTAAAAATTAGGCATAGTGGTGTTTAAACTTATTAATAATTTAACTACATGTTATATTTGTAAGATTAGGTAGATTGCAAATCGAATTGAACACCTGAATACTCAAAAATATCTTAACTAATGACATCCTAAGTCTTAAGTAGACTATAGAGAGTGACAGTATGATATTTTAGAAAGTTTTTAATTCTGATGCATTTGAGTATCCAAACATAAGTTAAATAAAACACAGCTATACATACAAGTGCCATAAATAAATTTATTTAATATTTAAAAATTTATAGCATTATGAAAATACAGATCAATTTTTTTTTTTTACATTTGCAATCATTCATTTGCAATGAATTGACCAGATTAAATCATATTTATATCTGTCCACATCTTGTTATGAAGATATAAATAATTGAATATTATCAGGTGCTTTAGATTGATAGTGCTCTATTTATAACTTGTAATGAGGCAATAAAGTTTTCACAATAATATTTATATTGGAATCTTTTGTTATGTTCATAATAATACTCTATTTTGCACTTATCTACAGAATACCTATACACTACACATAAAAAAAATACAGAACACATGTTTGTCACTCTAAACTTATGTAATGATATTCAGTGGGTTATTATAAAAGTTAGGAAATGTAAATATGCATTGTCTTATAGCAAATAACTCTTTTAGAGACAATGGATATTGAAAATTCTTGTATAAGTTTTAGGCCCATGGAATGTAAATCTTTGGCTTGTATAAGAGACATATTTAACTAAATAAAAATTAAGTACACAGTAAAATGCCTTACATTAAATACAAACACTTAGTATTACATGACAATAATTTTAAATAGGCGGGATAAAATTAATATCTTGATTTGTGCTGATATACCCTGTAGCATGTCTTCCTGTTTACGTAGGTATAAAGACAAAATATAGTGTTTCGCATCTTTTAACCCAGTAAGTAAAGCTCACATGATTAATAAGGGCAAAGACAAGACAATTTTCTTTCATGAATGTGAAATAAGTTGTAGGGCTCTTTGGAGCGTGCATCTAACAGCTCATAACAGACAAATCTAAATCCAAGCAAAACTGAGGTACCCTGAAATCACATAAATTTATAGGGGATTACCCAGACCCGAGATATATATTTCTCATAGGTATTTCAGACATAATAATTTTCATAGAAGTTCAAACAATAAAACAGTGAAGTTATTTTATTTTACTAGTTTCATGCTGTCGACCTATGAACAAATACTTTACTTCTTGTAATGTCACACACATCCAATGAGTAAATTATTTAAAAATTATATTAAATGAATCAAATGTCACTGGAAACCTTGGAGTTTCATCCAATCGACCATCTTGTGTGAGTAGTGACTAATCAAATGCATTGAACCACCTTTCCACTCGATTTGTCATTAAAGTGGTTGTTATAATATGGTTATATAATAACTCTAATTCTTATCCTTACTAATATTATAAATGCGAAAGTGAGTTTGTTTGTTTGTTACGCTTTCACGCCGTAACTACTGAACTGATTATCATGAAATTTTGCATACAAGTTCTCTGGAGTACGGAGAAGGACATAGGCTACCTTTTATCCCAGCAAAAAGTACTATTCCCGAGGGATCGACATTGACGCGGGCGGAGCCGCGGGCGAAAACTAGTTAAAAATAAAACCAAGAAAATTTGCTTTTTAAATAAATATCACTTGGTATTTTGTATTTTTTTCTAATATGCTTATCCATAATTTAAATTTACCATGTGGTTTAAACTGTTTTGTGCTTGAGATACATGTTTTTAGGCTGCATGCATGCTTAGAATAATATGAAAAAAAAACCTACACATTGATGGGCTTCCATTACCTTGAAGTAGTATTTCATCTATCTTTTGCCCATATTGTAGACAGAAGTCATGCAACAGGGCCTATTATGCATTAAGAATTTTTATCAATTTCCATAAGATTAAGTTATATTGAATAAGCACAAAAATTGCATCATGCACAATATTATAACTATTTAACATGAATTAACATAGCTCACTTTTTGATTTCAATAAATGTATTTTAATACAGACTTGTTTTTTTCATAATGCGTAAGAATTCTTCTTGATTGATCTCTCCATCACCATCCCTATCAGCTTCATCAATCATTTCATGAAGTTCTTCATCTGTTAAATTTTCACCTAGTTCCTTTGCTACCCGTTTGAGATTCTTGAATGAGATTTTGCCTGAAACCATAATATTTTTATTACAATAGGCTAGTTTCCTAAAAAAATATAATTAGTCCGTCAGTTAGATATTCAAAAAATATTGGACACATATTTTTTCTTTTGTCGTTTAAACAAAAAATGATAAAGATATAGCCCTTTGAAGTTTTGTGTGACGTCATAGTTTGCTACGATTTTTAGCAAATTTTGACGTCACGAGCCCCCACCCCTGAACTTTGACACGCTTTATCTTTATTATATATTGCTTATTTGACGAAAGAAAAAATACGTTTCCAATATTTTTTGATTATCTAACTGACGGACTAATTGTTATATTATTATTACGACCCAGGAAACTAGCCTATAATAACATTGTGTATTAGAATTGTGCATTCTTTATCTTGAGGTTTTCTGAGATTATTATTACATATGCATATATATGATTACATTTTCTACCTTTATCCCACCAACATGCTAAAAGTGACCTTTTGTCTACTACGGTCTGTCTACCCCGTAAGGGTATAAGCGTATGTTTGAAGACATGATAATATGTATGGATTAATACATCAAAAATATATTAATACTTCTCACCTGTTTCATCATCATCAAAAAGTTTAAAAGCTTTCATGATCTCTTCTTTTGTGTCCTTTTCAGCCATTTTCACAGTCATCAAATCTAGGAAATCTTGAAATGACACTTTTCCATCACCTTTGTCAATTTCCGCAATCATCTTTTTAATTTCCTCCTTCTTGGGTTCGAAGCCTAGCGCTCTTATAGCTACCTTCAGCTCCTTAGTGTCTATTTTACCAGTGTTTTCTGTGTCGAAGAGATCGAATGCCTCTTTAATGTCTCGCCGTTGTTCCTCTGATAATTCAAACTTGGGGCCTGATTTCTTTCGTACTCCACCGGTAGGCGCATTGTTTGAACTAACAGATTTCTTTTGTGCAGCAACGGTGGTGGCCTAAAAGTAAATAAAATAGGTAATAAAGGTTCTGATAAATGCCATTAAATTCATAGTAAAGTTTTTATTTCTTACCATGATCCAGGCTAATATTGATAAATGTATAGAGTTTAAATATGCTTTAAAACTGGCTAAGATTCGTTTGGAGGAGGTGGTAAATATTATTTCTATAATAATATGATTTTGTGAATTATTTATCTACTTTAAATTGGTATACAATATCGATCAAATTCAATCAAAACACGATTGGGGTTTCTGTCACTGTCAAACAGACTTTTGTTTTTCTTTTGTATAAAGTATAGAGTAATAATAGTAGGGTAAGTGCTCCAGTGAATGAACCATTAAGTAAATGTTCAACTTTGAAATTTAATTACAATTATGTTTTCAATATTCTGACTTCCTAACATTTACCATAGTCACCGTAAGTTATTTAAGATTTAATAAAACTCTCGTTTAGAGCTGCAGTTTGTATAATTTGGAGATTTTTAACATTTTATGCGACAATACCCTAAAACACCAGTGAATGAACAGCATTTTCCAACGAATGAACGCAATAAAACCCAGTAAATGAACACTAAAATCTGTTTTATTTAAATTTAAAATTAAAGGCTTTTTAATATTTTTTAACAGAAAAAATAAACTGTACTCATTTAACAATAAGTAGCATAATAAGGTTTCAATAATTTCTGCTTAAAAACTAGGGATTAGGTACTATGAGTACTTATTTAGTTACTATCAACTTAATAATACTTTCTGGTTCTTATTCAGACACATTAATAAGTGTTATAATAAACATAATAATTATATAATTTCAATCATAGTTAGGTCCTAGGTACTTCAAGCCTACTTATTTAGATTTCAGAGTTGTAAGTATTTATTCACTAATCAACATTATTTGACTTTAGTGAACTGAATTACCTAGGCGCTTTAGTAATTTCTGCTTACAAATCATGAGTGAGATAGAGGTAGTTACATCAGTCTTTAGTATCACAATAAAAGGAACCTCTAAAGGTATTTCTGAATTAGCAGAAAGAACCGATGAACCTACTGTACCAAGCCCAGAAGTCACAAGGGGAGCTTTCACAAATTGTTAGTTTTCTAAATAACGAGGGAGATCAGTTAATCCTATATCTTCTCTGCAAAAGAAATAAATCCACGTTCGAGCTCTGTGACGTCGGAGACTCAACTCTCCGTCGTCACAGAGGTTGAGGTGAATTAGCAGAAAAAGCTAGTGAACCTACTGTACAAGTCCCAGACGCCACAAGGTGAGCTTTCGCAAGTTGTTCGTTTTCGAAATCACGAGGGAGATCAGTTTATTCTATATCTTTAAAACATAAATCTGCAAAAGAGATAAATCCACGTTCAACCTCTGTGATGTTTACGAAGCTGACAATATTCTCTGACACAATATTCTTCCTTAAAAAGTCTTTTTTGTTTTAGTTGTTTCGTTGTGAAAATGACTTTCCTCACTCTCTACGATAACGTATTGGGTTTGGACGGTGCCGTGTTTATCTTGTTTCTCTGAGAATGTGTTCTTATTTCCTGAATTTTACTTCACTAGACTTCTCTTACTTCTTGTTTTTTATCTTTTTATTTTATCCATTTCCAGTTTTTCCAAATAATCTTTATATGTTCGTCCTGTAAATCAGAATGGCATGGGCTCTTACATCACAGTTTTTTCTTTTTGGTTACAATATTAGGGTAGTTAAAAAAAATATCAATATGAACTTTGCGTTTTGTAGATACCACGTTTTGTTTTGTGGTTGAACACGATAAGACTCTTAGAATATCTAGAATATTTTCCTCCAGGAAATCAGCAGGAGTAGTCTTCTTTTGAAGAGTTGCTGAGTTATATAAGAAAAGGGAACAATTTTACTCATCATCCATAATATTAAAAATTGAGGGATCCAAGAGGGATCTACGATTATTATGTCAACCATGGTCTGATCGTTTTGACCAGAAGTTTAAACTGTTTAAGTATTCGTGACGTCGTTTATGGCTGCAGTGATATTTTGGGATGTTATTTCTGAAATCCAGTCGATTAATGAGTAATATATCATACGATACGAAAGGAGTGTATTATTCTATTTATTGTATAACTGAAATTACTAATTTAATTCATTCAATGGTACAAGAAATATTAAAAAACCGGTAATTGAACAGGTCAGAATTTTCAAAGTTCATTTAGTGGATTTTGAAAACCAATAAATGAACACCTGTGTTCCAATACTGGCCAAAAGATTCTAAATCGTTTTTCAAACGTATTTAATAAAAACCGTCTTAAAACAGTAGTCCGAAGTCAGATAATACTGAAATTTTCGAAATATGTAATGTTCCAGTGAATGAACTGCCGTTCATTCACTAGATTTGATGCCATTTTTTAAGCTAGTCCATGAACACCTGATTTATTAAAAATGTATTTGCAAAAACTAAAAATGCTCTTTGAAAATGCAAACATATATTCATAAATAACCTAGTTTTAGTGAAAAACAATGTAAAAAATAAAAAATACAGCTATAGAACTTACAATAGTAAGTGATATCGTACCTTAGTCGTAAATTCCTACCCATACAAGACATTTTTTCAGAGCGCACCCCAACTTTCCTCAATTGCCATTTTGCAATAAAGATGTTTAAGCCACCGGAATAGGTATTGAACACGTAAAAGTGTGTTATCTGTTTAAAAAAATACACTTCACCTGGTAGAATTAGCTGGTTTTCTTATTTTTGATAAAAATATGCGTTTCGTTCATTCACTGGGTAGCTTTCATTTACTGGAGCACTTACCCTATACGGGGCTTTTACTCAGAGCTTTATGGCTTTTATGCGCGTGACGTGGGTGATGTAGACGTTTCCCACCTCAAAACAAGGGTCCTTGTTCTGAGTTTGCCACGCTTTTAGCCTTTTTTTGTCTAATAAGATCCTAATCTATCAATGAAATGATTAATAGTGTTGTACAAAGAGGATAGACTCATTATTATCACTGCCGTTTAGTGTTATACATTTAGTTGATTCGTCGGAGGCGTCGGAGCCCCTAGCAAAGTGGACAACTTCCATCCTAGTAAGTAAATCTCACTACAGCCGCACCATGACAATTCGTTTTAGTTGTTTTGTTCCATACATTTTTCATAAACATGGGCTTGTTAATACCAGATTACACCGATTTCACATTATAAAGTCCCCAAGAAGCAATTTGCAAAACAATCCAAAAAAAACATGCATCCAGCCGAAATTCCCGCCAGGAACTCACTACAAGGGGGAATCCTAAGAGTAAGGGGAATCAAATGGATTTTGCCTATGCAGCCAAAAGTGCTATTTTTAAAATTTCGCCATTCTAAACGAGCGATTTTTACAAAAATCGCTCGAATACGAATGTCATACTTTCAAACATAATATCCCAAGACTTACTGTATTTAGTCGTTAATCACTGGTGTATTCAAGATAATATACGCAGACAACGCTGGATCCTCGCTTTGTTATGTTAATCATTTTATTGTTTCAATGGAGTCTTACCTCATGGTTTAATGATTACAGATACGACGCAGCGAGGCGGGCGGTCGTCAACCCTTAAAAGTCGTAATATAGTCGCACGCACTATAAAAATATATATCATTATCATCATCATCAGGTCCTTTTTAGTCGCCACTACAGGAGCACGACCCTCACTGTACTACTAGGGCCATACTTGGTCAGAGCAGCCAGAGGACTTGGCCTACTTAAGCTTATAAATATCTAAAAATATATATAAATATGGACAAAACACACAGATTGAGCTAGCCCCAAAGTAAGTTCGTGACTTGTGTTATGGGATACTAAATATTATATTTTATAACAAATACATTTATACATAAACATCCAAGACCCATGCCAATTTGAAAAAATAATTTTCCATCTTGACCTGACCGGGGATCGAAATTCAAAATTCAAAATTCAAAACGTTTATTCAATATAGGTTTCTTTGAACACTTATTAATTGTCATATTTCACTTCTCAACAATTGTTGACGTCAAAAATTTACATATGACTAAGTTTAACGCCGCTTCCAAAGCGGAGTGCAGAAGAAGCGGCAACAAACTGCACAGCGCATTTTCTCCAAGGACGACAACTCACAATTTATGAAAATCTTAGAAATTAAGTATGTGGACTGAGTATACATTGGTATATTTAATGTCATGTTCGAATTGAATTTAAAAAAAAATGTCATATAATTGAAATTAATAACACCGAAATAAAAAAAAATGTCAAATTATGTACCTACTAAAATAAAAATAAAAAAGTCATCTTTAAAAATAACACGTACAGAATGTACCACACATTATAGTCATATAAATACAGAATTACGAGGCGTCCGCGCCAAGCTCAAGCCAAACATTCTTATCATTAATAAAATCTTCGGTCCTATAATATGCCTTTTTATAACTTTTGAATATTCTATCAGGCATATCAAGGACCGATTTTGGCAATTTGTTGTAGTAGCGTATACAGTTTCCCATGAACGACTCGCTAACTCTGCTTAGCCGATATCGCGGAAGAAATAATTTTTGATTGTTACGCAAGGGTCTATTTATTAAATCACTAACTTTTTTGAACGACAAAATATTTTTCCTTGCATACATTATATTCTTGAATATATACTGTGAAGCTACAGTTAAGATATTAATTTCTTTAAACAACTGTCTGAGTGAGTCCCTCGCGCCCAGGCCGTAGATGGCACGAATTGCTCTTTTTTGCAGAATAAAGATAGTCTGGATGTCGGCTGCATTGCCCCACAGAAGTAATCCGTACGACATTAAACAATGAAAATAACTAAAGTATACAAGCCTAGCAGTGGACTCATCTGTCAGTTGTCTAATCCTTCTAACAGCGTATGCTGCGGAACTAAGCCTATTAGAAAGTTTAGAAATATGGGCACCCCATTGTAGTTTTGAGTCGATTGTGATCCCTAGGAAAGTAGTATCATTGACGAAACCTAGTTTTTGACCATCTATTAAAATGTCAACATCGGTCTGCCTCACGTTCGGGAGAGTAAATTTAACGCATTGGGTCTTTTGGGCATTTAGCAATAGGTTGTTGGCTGAAAACCAGTTTGAAATTTTTGCTAATATGCTATTTACCGCGGTAACGTCATCACTTTGACGGTCCATCTTGAATATGAGAGACGTGTCATCGGCAAACAGCACTATGCCCGCTTCATTTTCAACCATATAGGGCAGGTCATTGACGTACGCTAGGAAAAGAAACGGGCCTAAGATTGAGCCTTGAGGCACGCCAATTTTTGAATTAGTACCATTTGATTTGACACCGTTAATATCTACTGTCTGAAGCCTATTTGTCAAGTACGATTCTATTAATTCTAATGACTTATTTTCAAACCCGTATTGTCGGAGTTTGAGCAAAAGTGTTTGATGATCAACGCAATCAAATGCTTTAGAGAGATCACAAAACACTCCAATGGCATCCTGTGAATCCTCCCAAGCGTTGTAAATATGAGTAATCAGAGCTACTCCCGCATCGGTGGTCGATTTTCCACCAGTAAAGCCAAATTGTTGGTTATGGAAAAGGTTGTTAGTCTTAAAATAGAATTGCATCTGGTTCAGCATTATCTTTTCAAACACCTTGCTCAAAACCGGTAAGATAGAAATAGGCCTATAATTACCAGGGTCTGATTTTTCTCCTTTTTTAAATAGTGGTATTAACTTACTACACTTCATTAAATTAGGAAATATGCCTCCATTAATGCATTCATTAAATATATAAGCTAAATCAGCAGCAATAATATTTATAATGTGACTCACTACACTAACAGACATACCCCAGTGGTCCTCCGATTTTTTAAAGTTTAGCTGTTTAAAGGCATCAATAATGTCACTGGGATTAATATGATTATATTTAAATTTAGAATTACAAGGAGGAATATTATTTTTTTGTAAGCCCTCGGCACGATTTAGACTAGAGTTAATGTTTGACGTTAGAACTAAAGGAATGTTTGTAAAAAAATCCTCAAATGTATTTACGATTTCTTTAGTTGTGGTATAAGTTTTGTCTCCGCATTTAATTTGAGTAATGTTGTGTCTAGGTTTAATTTTACCAGTTTCTTTGTTTATGACATTCCAAGTTTCCTTAATTTTGTTTGGTGCGTCATTTATTTTTCTATTAATGTGATTGGCTTTAGCTTGTTTACAAACTCTCTTAAATATTTTAGAATAATTTCGAACATACTCGAACCCGAGCACCCTCGTGTCGCAGGCTGGCGTGTTAACCACTGAGCCACGGAGCTCGCCAGTATAAGTCTTTACTGTAGTCATTCATTCCATAGATATTATTCGAAAATATGGGTATATCTTAGTAGTATGTACTGTGGTTTATGATATATACGCAACCGAAAAAACGCTGGGTTAAGAGAGGTGAACGGCTTCCTTGGATCCCTATTTAGTTTGTGGCATCCTTTTAAATATGTGTGTAGTGTACATCTGACAACAATTTATGCAACATTTTTACAAGTTTTAAAGAATATATGCCTGAGGAGCTGGTGGAGATCAAAGACATAAAATTCTTCGTTAGAATAACATAAAAACTCCTATTTATACAAAATCATTTTATTAACATTTTTTCAGCTAACATTGTTTTAAAGCTTAAATAACTTAAATAAAAAATACATATTGAATGTCGTAAATGTACTTAATTCAATTACAGTTGATCTAAGTGGGCTGTAGGACTAATTAAATAATTACGCTTAATTAAGAAATCAAGAATTATTTTTAGTTTTAAATTTTAAACAATCAAAAAACTTAATAAGCAGCGTCATTAACATTTTACTGTTCCTTAGTTGATACTTAAACCTATACTGAAAAATTAACATTATTTAACAAGCATTCATACAAAATCCAAACCGACTTCAAAGCACTTGGTCATCATAAATTGGAAAATTCTTAAATCCATGTTTCAAATATGGGTTGTCTTATTTAACTGATTCTCCGTACAGTCGTGTTTTTAAACGGTAATAGGTAGGCAATATTACTAAAACTTCGTGAGATAAATTCATTATAAAAACACGGTTTTACTCACGTTTAGTCAGACGGAATCGACACGACGGTTTCTCGACCCTCAAATTTGAGGGAAGCGAAACCGCCGCCACCTCTAACGCTCGCCCTGATTATGGTCTTAGGAAACTAGTCGGCGATTCCGACTGAATAAACGTGAGTAAAACCATGTTTTTATAATGTAGTAAGGTAGCGCTTGCAATTTTAGTTGCTTATAATTGGGATCATTATAACAACGAATAAAATAGTATTCAGGTCCGCTTCACACTCGGTGAGTCAGCATGGCGCGATCAAGGCGCCGCGGGCAGCGAGCCGAAGGACTTCATGAGGTGGTAGCAGTGCGGCAGTCGGCTGCGGTGGCCGATGCGCTGCAGCGTGGCGGCGGCCTGCGCGAGCATGCCGGCGCGCTCGCCCGGCGCGGCGAGCACGGCGCGCGGCAGGTGCTTGCAAGCCATGTACAGCGCCACCGCGCGTTCCCCCTCCCCGCCGCCACCCTCCACCACGCGCTCTGCGATCACATCACAATTAGTACTTTCAAAAGTTACGTCTGGGATTGCGACTGTCGCAATTTTATTTTTTAGATATGAAAAGGTGGTAGTGTAAAGTTAAATACAATTTTGTGGGGTTGCAACCCTTGTTCTACGGCCGCCATATTGGAAAAAAGGGATTCAAATGGTTTTTCATGGTTTATCTGCCAAACTATTACATAGGTCTCACAAAAAAATGTTGCAAATAAAATTATCTACAACTTTTAGTCGTAGAACCATAAATAAAAAAGTTATAAGCAAAAATCCATAAAAAAATTGAGAATTTCTATTCGACGATATAACTTTTTTCTAATCATTTTGCAAAAAAAAATATATCAGACCATTTTATTAAATAAATTAATGGTGAACAATTTTCATTATAAACATTTTTTTTTTTTTTTGACAAATCACACAGATTGAGCTAGCCCCAAAGTAAGTTCGAGACTTGTGTTATGGGATACTAACTCAACGATACTATATTTTATAACAAATACATATATAGATACACATCCATTTTTAAATTTATTCATTAGTTACGGTTTCCAAGATGACGGCCGTGGGACAAGGATTGCAACTTCAGAAACTTGGATTTAACTTTACACTAATACGCTTCCTAATCGGATGTAAGAAATTAGATATTTATGTATGTTTCCATCCATATATTATAGTCCTCAAACACTTGTTATACATCAGAAAATCGCGCTGGGACGACGGTCTATAAATAAATAAATATACACGGACAAATCACGCAGATTGAGCTAGCCCCAAAGTAAGTTCGAGACTTGTGTTATGGGATACTAACTCAACGATACTATTATTTTATAACAAATACAATACACATCCAAGACCCTGGCCAATCTGAAAAAGATCATTTTTCATCTTGACCTGGCCGGGGATCGAACCCGGGCACTTTCGGGTCGCAGGCTGGCGTATGAACGCTGGTCTATGAACTGAAACCATGCTATTGAAGTCAGAGTCCGAGTTAAAATATTTCTCTCTATTTTTTTTTTACTATGTACTTAAGTAGGCATTTGTCTCCCATCTCACCTGCCATCGGCGAGATGGGAGAGGATGCCACATGCCTATCCAAGATACCCATCTATTCTATTAGTAAGACTATAAAAATGTGCAGCAAACCTTTGCCACAGATGATCGAAGACCGGTTGAAGCGCGGCCGCAGACTGCCGTCAAGGAGTTGCTGAGTGCGACGCGGCGCGGCACCCGCCATCATGCGGCACACCGCGGACTGCAGGAACACTCGAGACGTCACCCACTGCCACACGAAACAAATACAATTTTATACATCACCATCAGTTCTTGGCGGGTAATTTTGGCGGACTGCACGGTTCTTGTTTTGCAAATTGCTTCTAGTGGCCTTTATAATGTGAAATCGGTGTAATTTGGTGTTATAAATGCCCGTATTTATGAATGATGTGTGGAATCCTTACTTCCTTACTTTTTTTTAAATATTATAAACTAAATTAATGCCCGCGGCTCCGCCCGCGTCAATGTCGATCCCTTGGGAAGTTTTTCCCGGAATAAAATGTACTAAAAAATGTATGCAAAATTTCATGATGATCGGTTCAGTAGTTACAACGTGAAAGCGTAAGTAACAAACAAACAAACTCACTTTCGCATTTATAATATTAGTTTGGATGGAAGTTAGGATTAGGTAGTATGCGAAATTGTTTGTTTGTTACGCCTTGTTTTCTGAACCGATCGCCATGAAATTTTGCATACCCATTGTCTGGGGTACGGTGAAGGACGGAGAAGTGTATATTCTATACCGGGAAAAGTACTGTCCCCGAGGGATCGACATTGACGCGGGTAAAAGCTAGTAACTAAAATACATTGTCATTGTGCGGCTGTAGTCAGTTTTACTCAGCGGGCTACTGGTTGTCCGCCTTGCTGCATCGTCTATGATCAAACCAATGGATTCGTGGGAATTGTTTCCAGGGGCTCCGTCGAATCAACGAAACGAATTGCACCATCATTTCGTTGATTACACACATTAAAAAATATGCAGGACTAAAAGGCGCAGAAAGCCAAATGCCGTAAAATAAATATGAAAAAAAAAAACATTATATTTAAAGCCAAAAGAAGTTGACTGCTGGAGAAAGACCTCTACCAAAGATTCTTCGTTCCATTGGAGGATATTGCCATATTCACCACACTTGGCAGGCGGGTTCGCGGGCAAGGAACAGTACCTTTTTCCGGAATGAAAGGTAGCCTAATCTAAATCATCGATGGATGTATGTTACGCCCATGAGCTAAAAATAATGTAATAGCAATATAAATAAGATTGTAATAGTTACCGGCAAGTTCTGTGATAGACGCCGCAGAGAATGCAAGTCTCTTTGGAAGGCGCGCAGTTGTTCAGGTGGCGCGGGGCCACTCTCCGCCGTGGATGCAGCTTCCCACACGCCTGCCCTCACTTCTAGCAGCCAGTCGCAGCATAGAACCTGCATTAGCTGCACAAAACATATATATTTACTAGCTGTCCCGGCAAACTTTGTTCCGCTATAAGATAAAAACTATCCTATCTTTTAAGTTGGATCAAATTACAGTAGTTACTAAGTTCGATCAAAAACGGTTAAGTAGTTTCAGAGTTTATCCCGAACATACATCGTGACACGAGATTTTTATATACATATATAGATAGACGAGCTCTGTGGCCTAGTCGTCAACGAGCCAGGCTGCCACACCAGAGGTCACGGGTTCAATTCCCGGTCAGGTCAAGATGAAAAATGATCATTTTCAGATTGCCCTGGGCTTTGGATGTGTATTTGTTAGTAAATATAGTATCGTTGAGTTAGTATCCCATAACACAAGTCACGAACTTACCTTAGGGCTCAATCTGTGTGATTTGTTCATATACATATATTTATTTATTATTAGAGCATGAACACAAGAATAAATAATGTACAAATCCATAATTATGAAAGTACACTAGGTTTTGTTCGATGATGAAAGGTTTAGAGCTAGAACCTTATCTTCACTTGCAAGAGCATGAACACAGGAATAAATAATGTGCAAATCCATAATTATGAAAGCACACTAGGTTTTGTTCGATGATGAAAGGTTTAGAGCTAGAACCTTATCTTCACTTTCACTGCACAGCAAAATACGATGCGATGAAAATTCAGTGCTATAATGAAAATATTTAGCTCTGGTGTGGCGACGCACTAAAAAAGGTAAAAAGTTACTTGTGATTGTGAGTAAGTCAAAATTTTGATGTGTCAAAGTTTTCTAGCATAATAGGTACCCCTTCTATATTTGAAATTTTAGTAAAAGCTTCATCTAAAAGAAGTCAGTAATAGCCAAGAGCTGAAGATTGCATGTTGTTCATCTCGGTGCTTAAGATTTACGAAGGAGAAACAACAATAGGTATACATTTCAAAGCAAGTATAGCAAAAAAATACACTTAAAAGAAAAACATATAAAGCCGACAGTAGCTTATGGATTCCTGCTAACGATATACTTACCAAGTAATTTTCTGGTACTCACATACAAATCACAACACCATAAAAAGATTATCCATAATATTATCTGTTTATAATCAATCATATTGTCAGCGACGGGCTTTCACTGATGTAAGTTTATGATTTTTTTGGGTTCCATACCCAAAGAGTAACAATGGGGTTCTATTACTAAGCCTCTGCTGTCCGTCCGTCCGTCTTTTAGAGTATCAACTGAACCGTAATAGATTTGGAATTTTCACAAAATGTATATATATTACCGCTATAACAGACAATAATAAAAACATAGGGGTCTACGTTAAAAAAATATGTTTTGAGCGATTTGTGGCGAGCTCCATGGCGCAGTGGTTAACACGCCAGCCTGCGACACGAGAGTGCCCGGGTGCGATCCCCAGTCAGGTTATGATGGAAAACGATCTTTTCAGATTGACCTGGGTCTAGGATGTTTATCCATATATGTAACTACTATAAAATATAATATCCTTGAGTTAGTATCCTACGACACAAGTTCACAACTTACTGTGGGGCTAGCTCAATTTGTGTGATATGTTGCCAAATATTATATGGTGGTACGGAACCCTTAGTGTGCGATGGCGACTAACATTTGGTCAGTTTTTGTAGATAAATGGTAGAACGGAACAGTATATTGACTTGTCACTGAACCCCATCTTCATTTTTATGACTTGACCACATCTTTATTTAAATCATGGAAAATTGACGTCAATGACAATTTCATTTATAATAAAAAGGATATAAAGATTCAACATTAAAAAAGCACACAAACAACAAGTAAAATACAATAATCTTCAATGCGACGATAGTTACTAGAGCGAGATTTGCCTTGTAGTGATATTGCACGAACTAATGGCACTGGTGCAATGCAACTACAATGCACTCCCGCAATAGTCAGTCTTCATGCTTCTTCAACGCATCCACCGAATATTGAACATGCTGAATAAAAACAAAATACAAATTGAAAACTCAGATCACAGAACAAAGGAGATATTCTTTCAGCCTCCTTTTACTTTGCAAGCCGTGCGTTCAGAAACTAAAAGAAGCGAGTGCCTAATAGAATAGATAGACCTGATTCTTCTGGTTTCTGTCGAAGACTACTCAGAGTAACTTAGCATTAGTAATGATTTGTAAACCTTTTGAGTAGTCTTAGTAAGTCAACAATACAAGTTCAACATACAATGTATAAGGTTCTTTTCGTTCTTTTCTAAATCTCCTTCTTTCTGTAATCTGACAAAACAATCTACTTGCTACTACAACAAAATGCGAAATATAAAAAATTAAAGAGATATTTATCCTTACCATCATGAGCTGAGTTGGTTTCCTACAGCAGTAGTAGGCTAGCGAGTCTGCTAGCTTGGCTCCAGCGATGTCACACACCTGGATATATTATTCATATTAGAATAACAATTAGACATGAGTTAAGCCAGATGCAGTTATTATTTACAAATATACTACACTAACATTAGACGCAGATATGTTTATTGTTTGGATGATAATTGTCTTGGGAGCTCCTTAATTTTTCATATTAGTAGACGCATCTGCTTGCAAAGATATTGTTTAGCGTTATAGTTAATAATACGTCGATTAAATTCACTAAAATTAATGCTTTAGTTTACAGACCTATCAAAGTATCAGATGTACTTTGAAAAAGCCCTGCATATACTCAAGCCATAGGCGACGCAAACAAGTGGAAAATTATTACGTAAAATACAATTAAAATTCGGTATTGGACTGGTATTGAGATTATATGAAACATGTTTCAAATTATACTGACATCTCTATTTAAAAAATACCGTAAAGAACACTTAATTTGAAATCGATTCGTTATTTTAATAATCCTTTAACGTTGGGTGGGCTTACCATTCTTAAAAGAAAGAAAATGTTAAAATAGCATATTTTTTACCACAAGATAATTTACTAAATTTAGAGCATCTTTTATTATGCAGCCATTACCATAAACAAAATATTTAATATAGTTACCAAACAAAGTTCTTATGCCATGCCATCCGTACAAAGAACTTGTTCGTAACGCTATAAATTTATAGGCATATAAATTTATAATAATATATTTCAGCAATTCGTTTATAAAACGTCTAAAAACATGTAACTTTATATTTATATATCTATCAAAAAAAACTCTGTGTAAGGTAATGTATTTTTTTTCACAAATGTGTTTTTATTTTTGGAAGTGCTTTCCATAAAAACACGAAAAAACTGTATGCAATATCTCACTTTTATTAAGTCACTAAAAAAGAAAAGCATAATGCCGTATGAATATTACACATCCATCATTTATTTAAAACTTGTAAAACTATCGTTTTTCAAATAGCAATGATTATATGATTAAGTTGTTATATAACAGTACGAAGCATCATCTTAGAAGTTTAATTTGGATCACTAGTAAAATAATACACATGACACACGGTTAATAAAAAAAAAGACAAACCTTGAGTATGGTCTCGGACGTCCTCTCGATTGCGTTTTCATCTCGACACTGCACGAGGCTCAAGAGGCCGCGGCGGCTTTTGTACGCCATGTGCAGGGCCCTACCAATAATAGTACAATAGCTATATTTTCAACAGCACATGTTTATACTGCGAAAGACAATAGTTATTAATATGACAACTATAAACTATACACTGGTGTTTAATAAACATGGCGCGACTAGCATTTCTAATCGGCAGGTGTGAGACAATGCCGAGATGCATAGATAGTTGTGTTTGGAAAGTGTAAGACTAATCAGGGGCGCAGCGGCAGTGGAGTACTAGTTTAAAAAACGATCAAAATAGTGATACTTCCTTACATTTTAATTTTTGGTGCATTTAAAACCATTGAGTTGATTTTTTAACATAATTACAAAGCAACTTGTGAATATGTTAAAAACAAATGTGCTCTTAACTTCTTTACGTGGTATCCAATAATATACGGGTTTAGTAGCTGGAGTACCACTGCTTGTAGGTGACACTGCGAGTTTCCATTCTGTACGTATGTTATGTATGTTCAGTACTGATATTAATTCTGTGCCCAAAATCGGAGGCACCACAGCTAAGGAAGTAGCCAAAGATGAGGAGTTGATATACCACTACCAAGTTGAAATAAGTCTTAAGAGTCTTTTAAGACAAAGAAGACCTACAAAAAGCCAAGTGTCAAAAGCTAGCCAGTTGAGATAATAAATTACAAGTGAGTAACATAAATAACCTTATTTCACAATGCTATTCTGATATACTCTTACTATATGATTTTAACCACATCTTGTTTCTTAATTTAATCCTTACTAATATTATAAATGCGAAAGTGAGTTTGTTTGTTTATTTGTTTGTTTGTTACGCTTTCACGCCGTAACTACTGAACCAATCATCATGAAATTTTGCATACAAGTTCTCTGGAATACGGAGAAGGACATAGGCTACCTTTTATCCCGGGAAAAGTATTATTCTACTAGCTTTCGGACGCGGGCGGAGCCGCGGGCGAAAGCTAGTAAGCGTATAAATAACCTTCTAATAAGAGTATAAATGAACAGGTGTGACATCCTCAACTGCCTGTCCGGTGATTACAAGTATGACAAGTATTTTTAAAATAATAATAAATAAGCAGCTTCGGAATTACAAGAAGCCCAAGAACCTGCGCTCGCCAACCCGCCTGCCAAGCGTGGTGGGTATGGCAATATTCTCCCATGAAACGAAGTATCCTTGTCCGGCAGTGGATTTACTTTTTACGGTTGTAATAAATTTAATAAATAACCTTCACTACATGCATCATTTTTTTTATTTTTTTTATTAAATCCACTGCATTAAATAACAGTTCTAGCATTAAAATTGTTGCATTTGCGTGCGTGATCGTTCTTCTACTAGCCAGGTCTGGGATGCGAGGAACGGTTGCTGGTGATGAATGGCTCGCACAATATAATATAATAATTCGCATAAAACCACGATTTGAGAGTTCAAGACGAAATTGTTCGGTGAATATTTTAGACCGGCGGCCGGTGGCAGGACTTCCTACCTCATAAGATACCTGAATGAGACTAGTATGTAGTGAAAGTAGGTGCTTTGGAGGTGGGGGCCAGGTAGGGTTGCCACTCCCTAACCTGGAAGAACCATAAAAAAAAAGGTGTCGAAAACGTCAATTTTGGCCAAAAATTATCTCATCAGATACTCGAACGGGAGTTTGACGTAGTGAAAGATATCCTTATGGAGAGGTGAACCAGCTAAGGTTGCCTGCGGAACAACCCTGGAAGAAGTCCAAATACATCAATGAAACTAGTGCCCGATGTTAGTTCTGAGGGTCGGGACTGCGAATAAAATAGGTTGCCTGCGGCAACCCTGGAAGAACCTATGTTCAGGCACGTTTAAGACGTGGAATTTGAAAATTAAAGTAATAAAAAAAATCTCGGAACCATATCCAAAAGCACTGCAAGATTAAGATCGTAATATTATTTTTAATCGACTTAAAAAAAATAGGTTTTCAATCCAATGTTCAATATATTCTCTAAAACTTTTAATTGCATTGTAACGAATATTAATTGATGTTTCATATTACATTTGATTTAGTGTAAGTTCCATCAAAATCGGTTCAGTAGTTTTCGAGATATAGGCCAATACGTATAACTGTGCAATTTTTTTTAATCTCATATAGTACATGAATGAAACTAGTGCCCGATGTTAGTTCTGAGGGTCCGAACTGCGAATAAAATAGGTTGCCTGCGGCAACTCTGGAAGAACCCATGTTCAGGCACATTTAAGACGAGGCATTTGAAAATAAAAGTAATAAAAAAAATCTCGAAACCATATCCAAAAGCACTGCAGGATTACGATCGTAATATTATTTTTAACCGACTTAAAAAAAAATAGGTTTTCAATCCAATGTTCAATATATTCTCTAAAACTTTTAATTGCATTGTAACTAATATTAATTGATGTTTTATATTATATTTGATTTAGTGTAAGTTCCATCAAAATCGGTTCAGTAGTTCACGAGATATAGGCTAATACGTATAACTGTGCCATTTTTTTAAATCTCATATAGTACATGAATGAAACTAGTGCCCGATGTTAGCACTGACGATCTTGTATATGAATAAAATAGGTTGCCAATCATTGTACGGGCCCTGGATACCGAAACGCTCATCTCGATGCAATGTAACCGTTTCGTATGTACGAGCTTCTTACAGTGCTGAATGGAATGAGCCCAAGAGAGGCCCCGGGACATGATGGCTTCACAGCTAATATCTGCACCCATGCACTTATGGCTTGTCCCGAGGTTATGCTTGCCCTATATAACGCATCCTTACGCCTCGGATATTTCCCCAGAACCTGGAAAAGAGCTGTTTTAAAAACAATACCCAAACCCGGTAAGGAGGACTACTTTGCACTCACAATCGTAAAGGAAGCCTAAAACAGGAAGCAGATGGCATTAGTCATATCACTGGACATTGAAGGGGCATGCGACGGGTTGGAGAGGTCTCATTGATGTTTATGAGTTTTGTTTTTTATCTTGTATTGCCTAAGTCGCCTCTTACGACATCCATGGGAAGATTTGGAGTGGTCCTATTCTACTCTGCCGGAAACTACACGGCTATCGTAAACCACACGGCTAAAAACTGTATAATAGAAGGCAAACATAACCATTTTGATTCGAAAAGAAGAAGATTGGGACTGGGTATGGAGTTGACACATGAAAATACATTGAGAGCATTTGCAGACAACCATCTAAGGGAAACGCTGTTGGACTACTGTAGACGAGTCATACGATGTGTGGCCCGGGCGAACCGGGAAAAATATTTAATGTTTATATATAAATAATTAAATAATTAACATAACCAATAGGTTATGGAAAATAAAATCTCACTTTTTTGAAGTCAATTAAGAACCATCGCAATCGTAATCTCGCCTATTATTAAATTATATATTAAATATGGTTTCAACTTCTTTTTTAAATGATTAATTTTCAAATTCCACGTATAAATCCGTAACCTGGAACAATCCAAGTTCATCCTCGAACTTGGATTGTTCCAGATTACGGATTGGCAATTATTTATATACAGGATCGTCAGTGCTAACAACCTGCACTAGTTTCATTCATGTACTATACGAGATAAAAAATGGCACAGTTATACGTATTAGCCTATATCTCGAGAACTAATGAACCAATTTTGATGAATCTTACACTAAATCAAATGTAATGTGAATTCAATTCAATTCATTTATTTCATAACAAAAAACAATTGTGTTGAAATGTTTATCCTAGACTACAGACATATTTATTATAATTATTATGAACATATGTGGGTAATTACATATAATTTATCCAATACAAAATGAAACATCAATTAATATTAGTTGCAATGCAATTAAAAGTTTTAGAGAATAAATTGAACATTGGATTGAATACCTATTTTTTTTAAGTCGGTTAAAAATAGCATTACGATCGTAATCCTGCAGTGCTTTTGGATATGGTTCCGAGATTTTTTTTATTACTTTCATTTTCAAATTCCACGTCTTAAATGTGCCTGAACATGGGTTCTTCCAGAGTTACCGCAGGCAACCTAGTTTATTCGCAGTTCGGACCCTCAGAACTAACATCGGGCACTAGTTTCATTAATGTACTATATGAAATTTAAAAAAATTGCACAGTTATACGTATTAGCCTATATCCCGAAAACTACTGAACCGATTTTGATGGAACTTACACTAAATCAAATGTAATATGAAACATCAGTTAATATTAGTTACAATGCAATTAAAAGTTTTAGAGAATATATTGAACATTGGATTGAAAACCTATTTTTTTGAAGTCGGTTAAAAATAATATTACGATCGTAATCCTGCAGTGCTTTTGGATATGGTTCCGAGATTATTTTTATTACTTTAATTTTCAAATTCCACGTCTTAAACGTGCCTGAACATGGGTTCTTCCAGGGTTGCCGCAGGCAACCTATTTTATTCGCAGTCCCGACCCTCAGAACTAACATCGGGCACTAGTTTCATTGAGGTATCTTATGAGATAAATTACCATGAAAAATCGCCCCCTTCAGGGTGGCTGAACTTGGACTTCTTCCAGGGTTGCCGCAGGCAACCTTAGCTGGTTCACCTCTCCATAAGGATATCTTTCACTACGTCAAACTCCCGTTCGAGTATCTGATGAGATAACTTTTGGCCAAAATTGACGTTTTCGACACCTTTTTTTTATGGTTCTTCCAGGTTAAGGAGTGGCAACCCTACCTGGCCCCCACCTCCAAAGCACCTACTTTCACTACATACTAGTCTCATTCGGGTATCTTATGAGGTAGGAAGTCCTGCCACCGGCCCCCGGTTTATTTGGGAATCGCTACTTGTATAAACATTAGTTTTTGTTATGCATAAATAGATGGCGCCTATCCAAAAATAGAACGCGGTATCATAGTTTTTTTTATTCGTAGCTATGTATAGCGGACTTTAATTTTTTAAATTAGATAAAAGGAATGCAAGTAGTGTTCGCAATACATTGAACGTTTTATTCGAGTTGGAAACAACTTCTTGACAGTTTGTTTTTGAGTCATTGAGATGACCAAACACATGACTCAATAGTAACATAATAAATAGTTTACCCTGGCAGTGGGTCTTCGCAATTGGCCAGTGGTTCCGGCAGCATGTTGAGTCTGTCTCCGATTTCGGCGGCTTTGTTGGTGTCGGCTAACAGCCACGTGGCGGCCACGCCAACAATGTTAGCCCACCATTCCATTACAGGATCCCAGCAACCTGAAAGTACACACTTATGCATACCTACAGGGTGTTAACTTTGGGTGAAGTGCCCAATGGTGCTCATGCCCACCTAGTGGGCATGACAGCATACTTAGCGCTTATGCATGTTAAACAACCCCGGGCGCAGTCACCACTTGGATGGGTGACCGTAAGTGGCATAAAAATATATCGAGCTCGAGCGAATTGGTCCCGGTTGTCATAACTGATGGCGTGAAGAAGAAGTCGTGAAGCTATGTCAGATGACTTTAAGCAGCTTGAAAAAAATCTGACACCTGTGTTGGCCACTTAAACAAAGGGTGTAAATGTACTCTAAACATTACCTTGAAGAGGTGGCTCAGCTCGTCAATATGACTTTCCTATGGGACAAATTCGACATTTCCATACAACTTGCCGGGTGGCTGAACACTTTTTTTTTTAAATGTCTAATGTGAAAATGTGAAATGTAAAGTTTAGTTATGTAGTATAGCGTCTGGTTTTTTGTACTCATAATCAGTTCAACAAAACTTCTTGAATAAAGGTTTGTGACGCCATACATTGCCAGCAAAAAACTATTCACAATCATCATCATCATTTTCAGGTCACGTCTTTTAGTTTCCACTGCAGGAGCATGACCCTCTCTGTACTACCGGAGCCATACTTGGCCAGAGCAGACAGAGGATTTGGTCTACACTCTCCTCGCTGGCCAGACAGGTTGGAGAGGTCTCATTGATGTTTATGAGCTTTGTTTAGCTTGTATTTCCTACTACTATTCACAATATATACACACAAACTGTAAAACATCTTACATTTCACATTTGGGAAGACACTGGTCGCCACGACACAGGGAATCCTAGTGTGGCCGACAATGCCACTGTTGTTTGATACTCTTGTATTTTCTGTACTAAATAAATATTTCTTTCTTCTTTCTTAAGGAGCCATAGTGCTGTTTAAATTTCACTTTTGTTCATGCATGCATTTCGAGTCATGCTGTTTAAATGTCCGAAAAGTAATTTTGTTGATATCATCAACAAAATGACTTTTCGCATAACTATGCGTGCGTGTGTGTGAGTGTAGATGATATGTATATGATATCGATTTACCAGTGTGGTGCGGCGCGTCAGTAGAAACGTCGTCGGTGATCAGCTTGACGAGGTCTAGGACGTCGCGAGTGTTGCTGCGTTCGTCGGCGCACAGCAGCATTTGAAGACTCTTCTGAAGAAGTTCCAGGTGGTACGCCTAAAATCCGTAAACATAGCATCATTATTTTTAAGCTTATTTTTCGTGGTGAGACTGCAGTTATCCGCAAGGTATCGCCCAATAAGATAGCTACTTATAGCTACGACTTAACGTACAACTAAGTGTATTCTAAAAACGCACGCAATACACACAATACATGATCATGCCTATGAACTCTGCTTGTCATATTTATATCAGGTCATACAAACTCAATAAAGTTTCTAAATGTAGGTATGTACGTTGCTTAAAGGTGTTATGTTTTCAGCTGTAAGAAGTCATCTGCTGGACAAAGGCCTTTCCCAAGGATTCTTCATTCCATGGGAGGATATAGCCATACTCTCTAAGCGAGTTGACGTGCGTAGTTTCCTAAAAAACTAGGGTTCTTGTGCTTCAGACGCTGCTGCCCATCTGATGCCGAGGTGTTATGAAGGGAACAACATTTTTCAATAGCCTATCGACTATCTAAGCAGTGAAGTATTAGATTACTGATATGTGTTATCAATTATATCATATGCACCTCATTATAAAAAATCTAAAGTGAACGATTACTTCAATAATGCTGTGACTCATAAGATATGGTGAAAAAATTCCATACAGGTAGGATTTGAACCAGAAACCTTAGGTCTATGTACGGCCTAAGGTCTAACCTTATTTCACCAAATCTCTTTTATTCATTAAATAAGAGTATAACAGAAGATCATTATGGAATGCATAAAACTCTTAGGTTGGATTCCCAGCTATACCTGGCGAACCGTACGGCTCGGCTGTTTGTGCTCCTGGAGCGGACACACATGTGAGGCGCTAGAACTTCACCCGCGACTCACACGGTCAATCGGACTGAACATTCGTTTTAGAGCACTGTGGGCGCTACGGGTCGCCCGCATCAGGTGTGAATCGTCCGGATCTTCCGCACAGCTGTGAAACCAGCCTTAGGTATAAATTGCTGTGATCAGGGGTGGGGTTTCTCCAACAATAGCGAGTGCGACTGTGGTGCTATCCATTCTATGGGTCATCTCTTGGTGTGCCCAGAAAGGCCAACTCAACAATCTGAATCTAAATGAGGCATACGAACGAGCAATTATGGTAGCAATGCACTGGTCGAAACATATTTCACCCTTTGACCGCGGCGTTTGCCTGTAAACCCGGGGGTCACGGGTTCGATTCCCACGGGAAGCATACTTTGTTTAGTTGTTTCCAGTTTGGTTAGGACATTGCAGGCTTTGAATCACCTGATTGTCTGATAATAAAGATGATTCCCTGCTTCGGAAGGCACGTTAAGGCGTTGGTCCCGGCTGCCATCTGGTAGTCGTTAAAGGAACCAAATCAGAGGCCGAGAGGCGGCCCCGAAGAACTCTAACACCAGAGTGTGCATGGTCGATTGACCGTGTCCCCTACCAATGACCGCGAACGTTGGAAAAATCCAACAAACATTTTCATAGAAAAAGTATGTCGGATTTGTCCGACGTTCAAGTTCAAATTCAAGTTAAAGTTCTTTATTTGTAAAAATCATGTGATAAACATAATTTAGATGTTATAAAAATTTGAAGTCCTTAACATATCTGGCCCTTACGGCATACAAATATTTGGTATATAATAAATTCCTTAAAAACTATAAAATCCAGTTAATGTTACATGCAAATTTACATAAAATGTCAATATTTAATCGCGGTCAAAGGGTTAATTAAACGGAAAGCCATTTTACGACTCGATAGAAGAAGAAGAAGGAAGGAAGGTTTACCCTCATGGCGTAGGCTAGAGGATCGACAGGGTCGGGCAGGCGGCAGAAGAGCGCGGCGGCGGCGTGCGCGCGCTCGTAGCTCCAGCGGCGCGCGCGCACGAACGCCGAGCCGCGCGCGCCGCACGCCCATCGCAGACGCACCGGCGGCTGCTGCCACGACTCCGTGCACGTCACGCGGCAACGCCGGAGGTAGTATCTACCAATTGTATGAATAGGCTAGTTTACTAAAATAATAGACGAGTATATTTTTTTAGGGTTCCGTACCAAAGGGTAAAAACGGGAACCTATTGATTTCGCTCCGCTGTCCGTCTGTCACCAGGCTGTCTCATGAACCGTGATAGTTAGACAGTTGAAATTTTCACAGATGATGTATTTCTGTGGCCCTTACAACAAACATGATTTTTTTGCTTGTTTTTGCTCTATATTGATAACGGCAACAGGTAGACGCTTGAAATATTCACAGAATATTTACTTTAAAAATAAATAACTAAATAAAAATAAATTTAATATTAAAGGGGGCTCCCATACAACAGACATGATTATTTTGCCGTTTTTATAGATAACGGTACGGAACCCTTCGTGCGCAAGTCCGACTCGCACTTAGCCGGTTTTTTTTTATGTTATAGGAGGGCAAACGAACAAGCGGGTCGGAGTTCTTGGTGGGAATTTCTACGGACTGCACGGTTTTTGTTTTGGATTATTTTGCAAATTGTTTCTAGTGGAGTTTATAATGTGAAGTCCGTGTAATTTGGTGTTATAAATGCCCATGTTTATGAAAAATGTGTGAAATAACTAAAATAAACTGTCATGTGGGGCTGTAGTGAGATCAGCCAAGGTAGTATCCAATTTCTATTGATTATGTAACAGACACATTTTTTTAGAATACAGAAAATTGCCGTTTGAATAGAAGGTTTACTGCTTCTATGCTTCGTTCGGTGAGTGATAGAGCCATGGAGGCCCATCTTTATTATAAAAAAAAAACTTGGTCCTATGGGAGGATATTGCCAACTCGTCACGCGTGGCAGGCTGGTTGGCGAGCGTAGTTTCTTTGGCTTCTTGCTCTTCTGACGCTGCTGCATATCGGATGCATTTTAAAGCAAGTGAAGTATAGGAATTTGTTGAATTTGGATAAGGAAGCAAGGTATTGGGATACTACTCACTGGGATGAATGGGGGAAAAATAAGTAGCAGCTCGTGAGGCCGGGCGCGCTCACCTGCAACCACCGGACAGGCAGTTCAGCATGACGCCCCTGACCATCTTTTCCAGTTTGCTCTGTTTATATATATTCTTCCCATTCTGTCGACCGCCCGCAACGGCGATCGATTTTGGACATTGAATTAAAAAACTATGGAAGCGTTTATTCTCATACAGCTAACGATTCAATATCAGTCCCATTTACTCAAACAAACTTAACTCAAATCACAACGAAAAACTTACGCACTCACAGACGAAGCTTGTATGCGATTGGCCGCGTCAAGGTCACGGGGCGGTGTCAAGAGATATCTAATGAACGCTATGGTGTCAACATAACGGAGGTAGGCAGGCTAGCAGTCGCAAAAAACATTTTACTTACCAATGATAAGTTACTCCAGTGTCACTTTTCCGTCTTTCCTTGCGTTTCCTGCACCACTTTACTACACAAGAACTCATATTTTTCTTAATACTATAAGATGTCGCCGATGTTCACAAAAAATATGTCGTTAAATGCTTTTATCGATGCGTCCTTCCGTCACGGAGCGCGTGGCAGACTAGTTCGCGAAAAGATATACTTTTTAAGCCCCGCCCGCTTTGATCTACTTTGCGTGGTGTCAGTTTTTGAGCGCAATGCTGCTTCCATAGTTTTTCTAATTCAATGATTTTGGAAGAAACCAAAGCAGCAAGTAGGTATGCAGCAACCTTGATACTATACTAACCCACAAAGCCAATTTCCAATCTTCGGAATATAATCTTTAAACACCAGCGCAGCTGTGACGTAAGTGTCAGCGAGTAGATGTCTGTTCCCTGCTACTTCGGCTAAGTTTACAGCTTGCAAAGAGAGCAGGATGCGTTCACTCCGCCCTCGATCGGTAGCCAGGATCGACAGCTGCGCGAGACGATGCGAAACTGCTGCTACTTCCGCTGCCCAATGCTGAGTTGCTCGTCTTGCAGGACTAAAACATATATTGTTATAATTGTTTACTTCGTCTTTCGCATTTGACTGAAGTGCAGATATTATGTTTTTTTTTTGTGAATAGCAAAAAAATAAACAATTTCTTTTAAAAATTGTAAGAGCTGCAACAGTTTTTTAATTTGTCTCTAAATTCTGCCAACTCTGTTTAATTATCCTCGTACTGTAATACTAAGCAGTAACGTCACGTGTTATAAGTACTACTGTTTTGTAGTCAATAGAAAACCACTCGTAACGGTACTTTCAAGATAGGTGCCATCCATATATTATGATGACACACTAATATAATGATTTTTAGACTTTATCTGAAAAGGATCGTTTTCCAACATGACATGGCTGGGGATCGAACCTGGGAACCTACGATTCAAAGGCACATATACGGTACCACTGAGCCATAGAGGTTGTGTTATATAAGTTGTCACACAGCTTATGACCTCCCCTCCTCGCTGTCATACTTCGCTGACTCCCTCCTCTTAACGTGTGACGTAATGTATGGATGGTACAATAGAAAGGCACCATTTCACAAAAGAAAAAATGTTTCTTTTAAAATCCTAACTGTGAATGAATGGCCACATACCTGTCACTCCACAAATCCCCAGATCGTCGTGCAAGAAAGCCACCAAAAGGTAACCTCTGTAGTATCTGTCGCAGCACAGCAGCTATCAAAGCGGAATACTTGGCGTGTCCTTGACTGCCTGTCTGCACGCTTTTACCGCACACTGCGAGCGCTCTGTGTAGTTCCAACTGGGCATTTGTTATGTCATCCTGAAATATACAATGACTGTTGTTGGATGTGGTTGGTGACTGAATGTGGTTGGATGTACTTATGATATTTGTGTATAACTAGTGTATCAAATATAAATTGAATAAAACAGTTCCAAATGTGAAATATAAATGTAAAAAAAAATGTTCATGAGTTATCACTCATCTTTATACAAAATCACCTAATGTAAAGAAATATTTACCTTTTTCAGAAAGTTCTCAGCTTGCCGTTTGTGTTTGTAAAATATTCCAGCCTCTTTGGATTGCGATTTAGGCACCGAGTCACCATAAACCAACATCTTCACAAGACATCCCCCCAGGATAATAAAGTTCACCAGGTATATAAAGAATGTGTTGAACAGCCAAGTTGCCCAAGAACCAGTACTATAGCCTAAATAAATAGAAATGTATGTCTTAGCACTGTAAACAATAAGCATATTAAGCACCTAATTGTGTGTTATCAAAATCGCCAATGGACATCAGCAACCAAACAGAGTTGATTCCAGAGTGCTGTTTTCCCAGTGCGTAGGTAAAAGTAATAGATTCTAAAATATGTAAAGGTAGAACATTATTGCAATGATGTATTTAGTAAATGATTACCATTGTCGTTTTCTGATAAAATTCGCCTATGGTCAACTCGCGCTGAGAAGTCATTTGTGGTGGATTCTGACATGAAGCTGCCGAAGAATGCACTGAATGGATTGAACGCTATGAGGCCGACCATAAAGGCACATAGCGCCAAGCGCGAGTGATCTCCCATCCCCATGACAATTTTGGAATACTTCTCTTCCACCTGAAAATAAAAATATGTAAGTAATTTGCAAAGGAAACTATTGTGCATAGCCTGGGTAAACTATTTTAAATATCATGTTATCATGATAATTAATAATACTTTTTTATTAAAAGGTTACCTTAGCCAACCTTTTTTTATAGCTATCATTAAATACTAACACATAAAAAAAACATTTTTAGGAAAAATTTATTATCATCACAGTTTTTGTTCTGTTCAGTTCTAGGGATTTTGTATATCTGTTAATGAAGAAGTTTGAGAGAGGACTATTCCCAACAGTAGGATATACATATGTGCAAAGTTATTATTTCTATATCACCTTGAATTCTGGTGAAGATGGAGGATCACTATCCAAACCATGTGGTGAAGGGTATGGTGAAGAGATGTCGCTGTGTGGAGGAGTGTAAGCTCCCTCAAATATTGGTTCTTTCACTCCTGACTTCTGGCATGCCATTTTTAGAGCCATGTTCTCCTGTTTAAGCCTAGTGTTCTGGTTCTGTAGGTACTTGATATAGTCAATTGTCTTTCGCAATATTGCTGACTTGTTCAACTGAAACATGAGATATTGACATTTATATTGTACATCTAATTATGTATACATTAATTGAAAAAGAAACATCATATGTTTCTAACATATATAACTAAAGATTACAGGGAAAAAGAGTGCCAAAGGAACCCTAAATCTTAACTAGTTAAACATCAAAGTTACCAAACAAGAAATGTAGTTTTGGTAGTTAAATATTATACCTACATTAAAATACATTCAGCATAAAGGTGGGTTTAGACCAAACGAACATCGAACGAAAAAAGAACCTGAGCTAGAACAAAAGCGTTGTTTGGTGTAAACGATAACTAGTCATCAAATTTACACCAAAAGAATACAAATGAGCAAGAACAAGAACTAGAATTCTAGCACATGCTCTAGAGGTGTTTAGATCAGGCGAACGAGTGCTCATTTGTCGTGTCTGTGGCTAGGTAAACTATGTATGACTTTGGGACTGATATTATAATAGCAAGTTCTGCATTTATCATTCTGTCTCAATTACTTAAAAAGAAACAGACGTTGAAAGCCAGAAGCGAATCCATCTTTTTTAACCTCTTCCACACTAAATTCTAGTAAGTTTGCTATTTCCTGCCAAACATCTTGTTTGTGAGTTTTATTTTTATAATTTTCAAAAGTTTGATCCCACAGACACCTGAAATTATGGTAGGCTTGTATCATTAGCAGACATTTTTCTTGAGACCATAGTGACGACCATATTAATCGATAAGTTGCTAGAACACAGGAACGCTTTGAAGAGACCGCTGCGAGTAGCGAGCACGTCCGTACAAAAAAGGACGCTCTGGGCACGCTCGTGCGCCGTTTATGTGAGCGAGCATTCGCAAAATATTCCATAGAATCATTGCGAACAAAGATAGAATAACGAAAGAATGCTCTGACTCTGTTTACACAAAGAGATAGAGTGGGGGTAGAATAAGCATTTGCTTGGTTGGTTTAAATCCACCTTAATATTTCTAATCATAATATTTATAATAGGTAATTAAAAATATATTTTTACCTTAGCATCTTCACCAACAAGCATATTCTTAAGCTCCACAATTCTGTCATTGATACTGGTGCGATATCTTCTTTCAATTGCATTGTGAGCACTTCTCTTTACTTCTTTAACCTTGGGGGGCCCGATGTTGGGTGCCTGACTGAGAGCTATTTTGTCTCCCTCAAGCACAACTGGTATGCCAGTAGCCAATAATGCTGGTCCATTGTTGCTGGTGAAGAATGTGTGTATAGGTCTTGTTTCTGACTTTGCATTTGATATTATGTTTTGCGTTGTTCCTAAAATTATATCAGTATGTTAGAAATCATATAAAATTTTATGTGTAACCTTTAACCAGGCATCGTATGTATAATTTCTTCATTGGTTATGTAAAAGAAAGAAGGTTCAAAGTAATTTGGGAATAAAATAAATTAATATACCTATATGGACATATCACACAGATTGAGTTTGACCTACAACACAAGTTCACAACTTATTGTCAGACTGATAGTAAGTTGCGAACTTGTGTTGTAGGATACTAACTCAACAATACTATATTTTATAATAGATAGATAAACGCGATCCAAGACCCAGGCTAAATCTGAAAAAGATCATTTTTCATCATGACCTGACCGGGGATCGAACCCTGGAACCCTCTTCGCAGGCTGGTTGCTATCAGAATATATATATACCATTGCCCTACTAAGGGTAATGGAATATAATACTCCTTACTAGAATCATATTACATACCTTGAATTGGAGCACTTGTGTACATCAATGTTTGAGACTCAGGATTTATAATATTTGATTGCAATATAACAGGAGAAAAGTTAGCATCACTTTTCAAAATCAAAGGTGTTACACCCTTGGCATTGTTTTGAAGCAGTATGGGCTGGGTTGGTTGTTGAGTTTTGTTTGTCTGCTTAACTTGTTGAACTCCATCTAATTGGACAAGGGACCCTCTTCCATCTGAGAGTTGATGAATGCTTCCAGGAGCTAAATTTACATAAACAGGGCTCTGTACAACTTGCTGAACGATCATAGGAGTCTGTGTTGGCAGTCTTTGTCCATGTTTATTTATTTCCGGCGACGAGTTTTTTTCTGTTTTCGGGCGCAACGTATATCCCTCTTCACGGGCGTACACTCCTTGAACCGGGCTTGATTTCGCACTAGGTGTGCTTTGTGGGGATTTCTTTATAGTATGCGTAAACTGGGAAAATAATGGGTTTCCAGTATTGCTTGAATATGGGGACGACTGAGGCTGTGACGGACTTTCCGACTTCATAGAAGTGTCTACGCTAAGTAAACCTGAATCATTGTCAACTACAGACAATTCTTCTTCGAGTTTTCTCATAAAATCTCCATCGCAACTATTGAGGAAGTCTGTAAAGCAAAATAAGCGTGTGAATACCTAGTAGTAAAATGATGAAATAATTACGCATTAACTAAATTTATCTGACCTTCGATTTCAGCTATATCTCGGATGTTAAATCCTTCTGAATTGGAAAACAATTCATCCTGCTCCATAGTTGTAGCCGTTCATTAAAATTAATAACAAATTATGAAACTAAACCAGAAAATAATCGTCTTGTTTACGTTTTTTGGCAGTTCTGTAACTTTGACATCTGCTGATCTCGTCCACCAATCAAATGGCAAGAAAATTGTGGTGCGATATTACGTCATCTAAGGATGCGTTCAGTGATTGTATTCCGTAAAATAAACTGCAGCAATTACAAAATTAGTCTCAGTTGAGCTTAAAATCTACACTACGCTATACCACGAAGCTTTGATCTTAGGTCTGTTCGTAACCAGTATAATGACAACGCAGCAAATGAGTGATATTAATAATGCATTGAACTAAATGAATAAAATAAATATATCGCCATCTATTGTTGAATAGATGCAATGTATATTTCTTTTTATAGCATAAAGATGGCGTTGTGTCATTCAAACCAAATAATATTGATATAGCGTTCAATAAAGACTGCCGCTTTTGTTAGATCCATTAACTGCCATGGCTGCCGGTTGCCACTACGTACCCATAGATGAATATTATATATGTACGGACCTATGGGCGGCGGCGAAGGCACTGCAGTGCAATTCGTACTAACAGCCTTTTCCACTTGTCACTAGATGGCACAGCCTACATTTGGTAAAACTGATATATTTACTATCGAAATTTTTTTTTAAGATATATATTAACCCAGACGGAGCAGAATACGACCGAAGTAAACATGGATGGATTGTGTCGAGGAGAGTATGAACAAGAAAGGAGTGACAAAGGCTAAAGTAGCCGACAGAACAAAATTGAGAGAACTGACGTTCTGTGACTGTGCCGACCCCACATGAATAAGTGGGATGAGATAAAGGAAGAAGAAGAAAAAGGATGCTTGAGTCATTTTGTACCAAATTCACAAAAATAATTAAATTAAATAAATATATACGGACAAATCACACAGATTGAGCTAGCCCCGAAGTAAGTTCGAAACATGTGTTATGGGATACTACTAACTCAACATACTATATTTTATAACAAATACATATACAGATAAACATCCAAGACCACGAACAAAAAAGGGATAATGTTTCAATAATTTCTTTCTAGTCATTTTAATATATTATAACATTTATCATACTTTTTTTGCTATCATGCAACAGATCCAAGAATTTTTCAAACGGTGAAAATTCGTAAGTTGAAGCGCCTTTTTCTTAAACATTAGGTACTATAATTTTTAAATTTATTATCACTTCACTGAGGGACACATTATGACCTGCCATCTATATCCGAGGGGATGAAACAATTAAGTTTCATCCCCTCGGATATAGATGGCAGGTCCAAATGGGTATTACAATGCAAGTGCATTAGCACTTGCATTGTAATTTGGCGCTGTAGGGTTACTTGTAAAATAATCTTGAGTATCGTTACGAAATTTAGATACTATCCGATTCTCCAGATTTAACTTTCATAAGTAGAATTTTATAACCGAAGAGCCTTGCTTGTTGTTTCACTTTCTCTCTCTCCCTCAGCTATTTCAGACTATATTCTCCCAGGTTATTGCAAGCTACAGATATTATAAAGCTTTGCCTACGGTTTTGTCTGCATACATCCTTCCGCCGACTGGCAGCTATAGGCACAGAATAAGTACTTATCTACCGGATTTGTTCGGGTTTTCACCTTCGAACGTGTGTGTCGCCGCGCCGCGCGTAGTTAGGTATATTTTCGATGCCTACACGGGGAGTGAGACAGGCGTGCAAGCAGAGGCTGTGAGCCTGTGATGACTAGGGAATTTGCCAGCATGTGGTCACACTTACGTGGTCGTAGGTAGGTACGATTTGTTTCATACTCACCACATAGATGGAACTAGGTTTATTAACAATTAAGTATCCATCATATGAGAAAATAAAATGAGAAATCACGAATATTATCGCATTTGAGACTAGAAAAATATTTTCAGCTTAGGAATAAAAACACTTTTTTTCATCTTTACTTATCTAGTGACTGGTGGACTGACTGTCACTATTGCATTGCAGCACCCTCGCCGCCGCCCGCCCATAGCAGCAATCACTAGATCAAACTGCCACGGCCTGCCGGCATGCTTGCTCTTGTTGTGGTTGGGCCAATATTTTTGTATGAGGTTAGCAATCAGTCATACGTCAGTATTTCATTGTTTTTGCGTGTTTTGCATTATTTCCGTAGTTCGGGAGAATCATTTTTTACTTCGTACTTCGTGGTTTTTTTATCTTCCTTACTAATATATAAAATATGTACTTATGTCTAATTCCTGCTATCTAATTAACCAGAGCTGAGTTCTGAGGTCCAGTGCCGCCCTCATTTAAAATAAGTAAATTAGAAGCTTGTTGATGTTAATTTAAAATAATATCACGTGAAGCCCTTTTATAAAATATAATTCAAAGTTTAAGGGCATTACTAAGCGTTTTCGCCAAAATTGGCCATTTTTGGCAAAAACGCTTAATAAAGTTTTACGTTATTACGTAGATACATGGGGCTCCATGTGACAAAATTTTAAATAAGTATCATCTCCAAATAGACAACACTAGGCGCTCAAAAATTCAGGACAAAAGGCCTTAATTCTTTTTGTTACAGACAAAAAGACTGGTATCTAAATATCATTAGTAGGTATACTTAGTAAGTTAGAGATTCTCACGAGAACCTATTTATAATGGTCTAGAAGCAGAACTTATTTAGAATTATACTATATTATTGACTTGAAGGGAAGGACCTAGATGTCAGAGTCAAGTAAATGATAATACTTCTTTAGATATTAAACGTTTAATTTATATTTATAACATTATATTATCTGTAAATATAGAGTTCTTATAATATGTAGGTACGAGATAAACATACTCGATCTAATATAACTTAGACGTGTCGATACATTAACCAAATAAAGTACAATACGACGATTTGCATTCACAACTAAAGATGAATGCCAGTGCATAACATCATACTTAATAATATATCTATAGGCACAAAAGTGGATAATATATAATTACATAACATCTGATTAACAAAACTGAGGTACGAGGACTACAGCATGGCAGGCACTACGATGAATGTTTATCATATCAAAGAAATACTTAATTCACATAAATACGCCTTAGCCATAAACACATTAGCACGAAAGTGCATCTACTGGAATGTCCTAAAATTACGTCTTGATTTAAAACAAACAAAGGCACAACACAGTGAGACCTCAGTGTAGCTTCTACACACTCATATCATACGTGATTCAACCTAATTAATTTTACATTTGCATATCTTCTAAATTAGACATTGTATCTATGGCATTTTCCAACTAGACTAAAGTAACAAATCAGTCTTCCAAGCAATTAAAAATAATAAGTGGTATGATTAACTAAACAGTTTTACAAAAATAACGTTTATATAGAAGTTAACGAAGGTAGACATCAATTGCTAGAGACAAAAGCAAGTAAAATCACCATAGTGATTGGTATTGCAGATGCAGTAATTTTGAGACTACCCTTAATCATGAAGACTCTGTGCTAGTTTGCAACTTATTATGTATTAGGTACTTCATTATACTACGCAATAGGTAGGTACATAATGTAAAAAATTACAACAAGAAAATTATATTAATGATGTGAAAGATGTGTAAGAACATTACACTCGTACTAATAAACTAACTTATTTTAACATTTTTTTATTGATTTAGTTACGTATAACAGCGAATCGCGACGAATTATTTTCTGTCAATTATATTAAGTATACTTACAAAAACATTGAGCATTTTACTAAGTGTTACAATTGAATTCTCCTTAATCTAACAAGAACGTCCGTGCTTGTGCAAAATAAGTTATGTAGGTAATGACGTAGTGATCACTACAAAGTTTAAATGTAACAATAAACATTATTTATTATTATGGCAATCGCTAAAGTAACCCGTATTATTCGAACACAATGTAACATTATTTAATTGATACATAAGTAAGTCGCTATTCGCAGTGACATGAGCGTCGCGCATCGCACAGTCCTATTGGATAGCCATCGAACTGCCAGCCTAATGCTGAATGCAGTCTTTTATAACTGTCCAAGTGTAAGGTGTGGTGCGACGCGGAGGACTAGAGATGAGCTGTAGCGAGCGTGAGGTAGTAGCGGCGTTTCAGTCTATAAACATCACAGTCGCGGACAACAAATTGCACAATAACTCGTCTAGGCGGACCCGAACAAGGAGCGGCGGCGTGGCCGGCGCTGCCTTCCTGCCTCTCGGTCCTATACAGTTACCGCTCCAACACATTACATCTAATTAAAGCTAACCTATTTAGCTATTCCATTAACAGACACGTAAATGTTATAAAACAAAAAAAGAAGAAAGAAAACAAAAATCACAAAGGGCAACCAACTACCTTCCAACGGAAATTTGATTTCGTTATTAGGTCTTTGGTGCAAGAAATAAATAGAGAAAGAGGTAGAAATAAGAGTGGCCGCGGGGCCCATTGCAATCGCCCGGCCGAAACGCCAGGTCAGCGTGGCGTGCGCGCGCGGCGCGTCCTACCGGTACCCTAATAAGACTTACTCTAACTTTGTACGCCTAAGTCAGTCTTTTTGAATGTTCTTTTTCAATGACATGAAGTCGCTCAATCTCTTTCAACCTTACAATCTAACGCAAAGTTTCGTGGTGGCACAATCACTCCTGACGGGGGCTCTACGTCGCGACGACGGGAAACTGATAGGTCTTCAACGTGATCATCGTCTGGCGGCGGCGTCCGCGGTGACTCTGGTGCTGACCGGGGTGGAGATCTGGGGGTGAGGGCCGCATGTGCGGCTGCTGCTAAGGCCATGGCGTGCAGCGCTTCCCTACCTCCATCTCTGGTTGCTCCTTCTAACGCTTGTTGTAAAAACGATGGATCTATGAGAGGTGTGGCTGGGGATCCGTCTTCACCTCCCGTCCCGCTTAGACCGTATGGAAAAGCGGCCCCATTAGGTTCTCTTTTCACGCCTCGACTCATTGGTCGACTGGTTGTAATACCAAGTTTCTTTACTTTATCATACAATGTACGGGAAGGAACGCCATATTTTCGTGAGGCTTGAAGTGCACTCATTCCATTCCTCACACATTCAATCGCTGACATGATATCAGACCTAGTATATTGTTTGTATCGCTTCCATTCTGGTTTTTGTTGCGGTGGTACATAAGGTGCCAGCCCAGTTCGAACGTCTTGTTGGAAATTAGTAGGAGGTGAAGAGGGATGAAAAGTTCTATTATTTTCATCATCAAAAGAGCGCTCAGTGTACGGGGAATGTGCGTCTTCGGATCGGTCTGATCTATTGTAGGGTGGGGACGAAGCACGTGATGAAAGCCTGCGGGGGCGGTAGTCGAAAGGACGCTGTGGGCTTGGCGGTCGTTCCGATTCATGCGCAGACCCATTAGAATGCAAACGAGGTGATACTTGCTGGTTGACTGGGTGACAAACTAAAGACATGGGTTGCGAAGAGTCTATTGATGTGTTTTGAGCTAGTACATTTCTTAGGATGGGTGTGTCTCTTGTAGCGAGCATACTAGAAAGTTTTTTGCGTTTTAAGGGATTCATGTCGACCGACTCGTAGGCGGCCGAGAGGACCGGCGTCACGGGTGGAGGAGGCCAACGAGACGGCGGCGCCGGGGCGGGCGGCGATATACTAGAGGGCGCCGCAGGCACGACGCGCGGTGGCGATGACGCCGAGTTGCGCTCGTTGGAGCCGGGCCGCCTACGCAGCTCCGTCATGTCGAACAACCCCTTCACTTCAAGTTGCTCGGCCACCTTCATGATGCGCGGGATTTGAGCTTGCGTTACGTTAACCTCTCCCGTATACATGTACTCAAGGAGGGCGCGCATTTCAAAATCTTTTACTCCAGGGAAAAGTATGCTGCAATGGTCCATGGGCACATCAGCCAAGATCGATTGGAAATATGGCGAGTTGGCGGCTAGCACTACGCGGTGCGCCTTGAAGGTGACTTGGTCGTCAACGACCAGGGTGCAGTCCACGTAGGTCTCGACTTTGATCAATGCCTCTAGGATTTCCACCAAGTTGGTTTTGTGGTGGTTCCATTTCAGGCAAAACGTTTGTTGGCCTTCGCTACTCCCCATTTTTCTGAGTTGTGCTCCTGTGAACAAATAGAAAGAAAATTATAGATTAAAGAAAAACAAGCCTGTGCAATGTGCAGAGTATACGTAAACGTTATTAGCGATTCTCTCTGTATCAACACCGTATAATCAATACATTCGTAAGTGATTAAAAATGCACCAAAGATCCATTTATAGGGGGGTAGAGTACTGATTTATTAATAAATTCATCAATTATTTCGCAAACACTCGCATCTATTTATTAATGAATAGGATTTATTGCATGATTGATTTTGAGTTTTTCTAACAAATTTAAGTTTCGATTTTTAAACCGACTAGGATAACATGACGCAGTAAGATCCTAATGATGTGAATCCTAAATAAAAATAGCTATTATAAGGAAAATAAAAATAAAATAATAACGTATTAATTAATTATTGATAAAAGATTAAGTCAGTATGATATACATTTTTACAGTAGCTATACACACAACACCAATATGATTGTGATCATTCGATACTAACTATACTCAAAAGTACCTGGATATCTTTATTATTTTATACCTAAGATAAATAAAAATAATTAAATTCACTGATATAAATATAAAAACCAAACTCCCATATCTCCAGTCACAACACAGCCAGATATCAAAGTAAACAACACTAAATACACATAGGTACGTACCCGGCAGAATATCAAAACACGTAGACGCGGGATACATCGTCTCGGCGCACTACAGATTCCACGTCCGAACTGATAATGAATCCGCACTGTACAGTACTCGCGGAGCGGAGAGCGCAGCACCGCGCGCGAAGACCGACTGTGGACGCGCGGACGTCGCGACTACGTTGCATGCACCGCCCTTCCCCATTTACATATTATGCTCAAAGCCCTTCCTCACTGCCAAATTGACTTTTTACCTTTTATTCGGCAGGTAAATCGAACTTAGGGGACCGATGAAAGCGAACACGCCGTTGTCCCTTCTTTCCTGTTGCCCGTGACTTCCAAACGCGAACCTTGCATAGTTGGCCCTTATTTGCCACATGCCAAAGTTTAAATTCACATACTGCTCAAACTGAAGCAAACTTGACTGCTACAAATACGAACCTTGTTGAGCCGTAAAACTTCGCCGGTATCTACGACGGCTACGATACTCGTAGCACGTCTACGAGTCCTTAAATATTGTTATGAAAAATTTGTGTAACTCACCCTTGGAATTGAATCCGAAATTGAGACGTCAGAAACGTTGATGGAAGTAAATGTCCTTGAAACTCATCAGAAATAATAGCACTAGCACTATGTAAAAGTTCGTAGCACGTCGGGGGTTGATTCGCGCGATCGGGCTACAATTTGCCTTACGTGGGGGCGGCGTGCTCTAGCGAGCGTCTGGCGATGACTGTCGGGTTGTTGCAGACGCGCGACCGCGGAGTCCGCCACCGCACGCCCCGCACCTCCTACGTGCGCTTTTTACGCACGCAGCGTGCCGGAGTGCAGTGCAATTGCTTGCGGGCGAGAGGGCGCGGGACGCAGCGCGCCGACGAATTGCAGCGCTGAGGAGGGCGGCCGCCTATGTGTGCGTGAGTGCGTATGCGCATCATATGTTAGAACCTGCATATGTATGCTGCGAACGCGCCGCTGCGTCGCACCGAGACGATAGATTAAAGCCGATTTCGGCTTATAAAAAATGTTGCCTCGCCTCGCACTCCGCGGCCCTTTGTATGCTAACGCTGAACTTCGCGTCGTGCCATCGAAATCAACAATTCTGTTCGTTTGCTCGTTAATTATCATAAAAATCGAATTAATATGCCTCGTTGCATTTACATTAGATAAATATACGTGGATATAAAAAAAAGTATCGTACAAGTATACGATTACTTGAGTAAAACCAACTCTATCAAGGATTCAGCCATTGTTCGTAGAGCAAGTATCAAGTAGATATGTTCTTGATAAGTTTGTAAGTGCTAAATACCTACATAATTAGGTATTTTATTATTAGGTTATCTAAAATAAAGATAATAAGCTATCTAAGCTAAGCTATCTTTCAGTTAACAATGTGGTATAAATCATATTAAGAATTACTATCACGTTAAAGATTCAGCAAGAAATTATATAAAATAGTTGTAACAAGTACATCAAACTAAACAACAATACCTATATCTGGCACACAAATACTTTGCAGTCTGAATCTGAAAGATATACACACAGACACCACTCGAAATAGCTGGCGGTTTGCCTCCGCATGAATCGCCCTAAAAATTCCCAAAAGTGCGTGAACAACGCCGGCAAACGGGGTCATTGACACATCGGTGCGTAGGGAACGCCAAAATAGCGCGAAATGCACTCAAAAATAGATCAAGCTGTGTGCAATATTTTTTGTTAGGCCGGTTTCCGTCAAATTTGGGGAATATGTTTACGTTTGTAGCAAGGAGGGTAAATTAGAAACATGCATTGTTGAATGTCGAAAATACCCTAATCCCATGCAGGGACGAGAATCTTTTCTCTCTCATCATCTTTTAGTATTTCAGCCGTAAGAAGTCCACTGCTGGGCAAAGGTCTCTCTCAAAAATTCTTCGTTCCATGGGAGGATATTGCCATACTTACTACGTTTGGCAGGCGGGTTAGCGAGCTATTTAGGTAATTATTTGGGCACCACCGGAAGCACAAGAAGCCAAAGTCTTCTTGTGCTTCCGATGCTGCCCATCGGTAGCATTTTTATGCTGGGGAAGGTTAGGATTTTTTTAAATCAGGGAACGAAAGAAATTAATGTTTTGGGATATTACTCATTCAGATCAATGAGGCAAAAGCAAGCACCCGATGTTGTATCTGCAACCACCGGCCAATTTATTAACTTACTAGCTTTTGCCCGCAGCTCCGCCCGCATTTGTGTCGATCCCTCGGGAACAGTAGAACTTCCCGGAACGAAAGGTGCCCTTTGGCCTTTCTCCGGGTCTTAAACTACCCCATACCAAATTTCATCCAACTTCGTTCAATGGTTGAAGCGTGAAAAGAAGACAGACAGAGTTATTTTCGCATTTATAATACTAGAATGGAAGTATGGATTATGCTCGTGGCTCACATTAATGTAGATCCTTTGAGAACAGTGTTTTTTTTCGGGGATAAATAAATATAAACGGACAAATCACACAGATTGAGCTAGCCCCAAAGTAAGTTCGAGACTTGTGTTATGGGATACTAACTCAACGATGAAAGTACCCTATATCCATCTCCGGTCCTCATACCTCATGAAGATTGTTTCAATAGTTAAGGCGTGAAAGTGAACAAACTCACTTTCGCATTTATAATATTAGTTAGGATTCATGATATAAAAAATATTTCTTCCCAATACGTTAGATTACATATTTTTTCTAGTCTTATTAAAGGGGTGGCATCCATGAATTCACATTGTAGAGCGTCAATCTTCATGATCTATCGAGCATTTATTATACGGGACACGCGGATTGTCACCATCGATGGGAATTAAAGGGTAAACAGCATCAATCGAAGGGCAATTACTTAATATGTCCCCGAATCTGCTCAATGTCAGTCACCACACCACACAATTTACCAATTGGAAAAAAAGGATTAATTGTTCATAGAAATAAGAGATTTGTTTTATAAATATTTTAAAAATATAGATGAAATTTATGCGTCCATCCAGGGTCATTGTATTTTCTGGGAAAATAAAGAAAAAACTACTGCTAATGTAATCTCTAGACAACATTTAATTTATATCCTTTAGTCAGTTTTGGAGTGTTTGAATAACAAACATCTGAATGTCGCACAAACTTTCACATTTATTCAATTATTGTAACAGAACTTTATTGCATTCCCTACATTTGACATACAATACATAAGAAAACTCCCATGTATTGTATATCGTATTTAATACATTTTCTTACTAATGTGATCACACCACATATTTTATTTCCACACTGGTGAAACTTATTATATGCTGGTAGAAGTTCAACTAGGCTGCACCTCTGCACTTACGTTCAAATGACGTCATATCTTTGCACATACAACTAATTTCTCACGAATTCCAAAGCAGAAACAATGGCAGCAAATGTCAGAGCTGCTCTCGTCATCGATATTGGAGTGCTGAGAGTACTTGATGTCAAGTGTGCAATGATTTGCATATCGATGACGGCCCCTGCTAGCTACTCTATGCTCTTAATAACGGAAGCCGCTGTGGGAACTCCACAGTTGGGCAGCAACCGATTTAATAATCATTAGATAAGTAATCGTTAGATTAAAACTGGTGTGAAATGAAAAAATCACGGCTTTTGTCCTTTAAGGGGAAAGATAGAGCTATCGCCTTAAGACCGAGAGGTCATTTTTAGTGAGTTGTCGGGCGTAAAGATGAAAAAAGAAATCAAAATAGTACCTAATGTGTTGATAGCCACATCGCCTATTGACATAATTCTTTAGATTTTCGCTCATTCCTCGACCGGCTTCTACGGTCTGCAAAGGCAGAGAAGCAGCAGGGTACATTCTACGTTTTTCTTTTCTTAAAATAAAAACGTGTAAAGAAGAAATTTACAAATTCACTTTCGTATTTTTAATATTATTTAGGATAGGCTTTGATCACATCCGATAATCTTCTGGTGCTAATCGAGAAATTGACGCGAACTTGTTAAGCCAAGACCGATCATAATAAAAGTAATTAATACGTCATCTTCGCAAAACCCCATTAAACCAATTAGAAGATACAGTTACTGTGCAATTTCCAATATCATAATGTCGTGTGCTGGATATCAGCGGCAACCGCATACCGTTATCGTCCGATAAAATTCAGCTATTGCGACGCAATCAGATGCAAATGTTCTATTGTCAAAACAACAGTTATGACCTTTGATTCGGATGTTTAGTTTCATTATTAGTAATTAAAATTCGCGCGGAAGTGGTACCTACTTGTCGGGCCGAGTACAATAAACTTTATAAATTAAACGCGTTTGGATTTGGCTAAGTGAATTTTATGTTCTTTCTGATTGACATTATTTTATTGAGATTCTTCTAACATTCAAATTGTTTTCTAACAAAAATGGACTAGAGTTGTCTAAATAAATAATTTATTTAGCTATTTTTGCGATCTATCAAAAATGTATTTAGTATCCAATAAAATTGTAAACTCTGTGAACCGTCACATCTCCAATGAAGTTTTAATGTAATGAACCCTCATTTCATTGCATTAAAATTTCAGTGTTTTGAAATAACTGGCGGCAGCACTGAGGCTTCAAGTATATTACTCAGTGATAATAGAATGTCAGTGTCAGTTATTGCTGTTAGTCAAACATTATCCAATGATAGCCGCTCATTGCACTCTCCGAATCAGTGCTGTCATCTGGTGTTAAGCGTTTCACAAAATCCTTACTAATATAAATGGGAAAGTCAGTTTGTTTGTCATGCCTTCACGCCCTGTCTACTGAACCGATCTTCATGAAATTTTGCATACCCATTGTCTTGGTATGAAAAAGGATAGTGTTTTCCCGAGACATTTTATCCCGGGAAAAAGTACTGATCCCGAGGGATCGACACTGACGCGGGTGAAATCTAGTCCTCAATAAATATCATACTGCTGAATTGCTTTGGTAATACATCGTAATGCTAAATTAGGTATATACGTAGATACCTATATCAAATCAACGAAACAGGCACAACTCTCTGTATTTCTCTTGGACTAAAATTACGTAAGAACTTGAAATGACTCAGACTCCATCCAAACTAAATAAATTATAATCTGAGCGAATTCACACTGATATAAATTTCGATGTCAATTGACTAACAATGAAAGCGTGTATGCACAAAAGTTGCATTATGCTAATACCAGCATAAACACGTCGCAACCGTGACCTATCCCACGACGCACGCGCAGCAAAAATTGCGAGACGGCGGGGGTTAGATAAAAAATACTAATAAAAAAGCAATAATGCGATCCCGCATGGTGGCTTGTTGAGTCCCGAATTGACGAGCCTGATGAGGCGAGTAAGGGATAAAGTGATCGGATATTGTTGCACAACGATAGATAAATACATACTCCGGCAATAGAAGCACACGAATGTATGCTTGCTGAGTAATAATTAATAGCATTCCACACGTAAATACAACAATATATATATACAATACAGTATTTCTTAAGTAGATATATGTAAATTGATATGTTTTCTTATTAAATTAAGAAATAAAATATGGTGAAAAAATTCCAAGCGGGCGGGATTTGAACCTGCGACCTTAAGCCTATGTACGACTTAAGGTCGCAGGTTCAAATCCCGCCCGCTTGGAAATTTTTTCACCATATTTTATTTCTTAATTTAATAAGAGTATATAAAAAATAGCATTGTGAATGCAAAATAAGTATATACACTTAAAAATATTGATTTGTTTTTTTAAGTAGGTATGTATATAGGACAGGGATATTAAATATTACGAAAAATGTAGAGTCTACGAAAAAGGGCGTTGTATAATACCTATCTACAATATTCATTAACTATTTCAGATACCGTTAAGCCAGGTCAGATGCATTTAGGCAGCTTGAAAAATCTGACATTAGTGTTGGCCTTTTGGCTACCTATTTCATACAGAAGCATGTAAATTATATAAATATTATAGAAAGCTTCATGGCCTAAGTGCAGACGTACAAAGGAAAATTAAAAAAAAAAATGGTTGTCTGTAAAGTCGGTTTATGGACGATAATTTTACATGATAACGATGGAAGAGAGATAGATACGTCACAAGCCTAACGCTTAGGCCGATCGTGCGTGCCTCTCTATCGCTTGTTTGACGCTTTCGCTTGCACACGGAACGTGGAACGTTTTCGTTAACCGACTTATCACGTCAAAAAAAATGGTATGTAATTTTCCATTTAGTAATATGATTTAACTGAAGTCATACTTATTCTTAACACGACTTATGCTATAGACGGTACGAATTAAGCAACCAGATGCCCTAATAGTATCGAAAGAAGGGATATGCAAATTGACAAAATACCTAATAAGATAAATTATAATAATTTTTTATTAACACCAAATTGAACTTTTATAAACTAAGCTTCTAAAACTAAACAAGTGTTTGTCATTTTATTAGATATATTTACAATATACAAAATATCACACAACGATTACCGTATGGGGTACGACTTTGGTAATCTTATCCTACTCGTTACGCTACTTCCTAACGCTACTTTTGGTATGTTGTAACAAATTATATGATATTTTATTTTATTTATTTATTTTATTTCGAGCTATCATGTGTCCCACTGCTGGGCAAAGGCCTCCCTCCACTTCTTATATGATATACATAATTATTTTATATATATATACTAATTCATGTAATTCACCTGAAATGTATACATTCTTTTACTTTCTCATTTTTCTAAATAAATTGTTCATTAAATTTATACTTCTTTCAATATTATGAACTAACAATTTTTGACGTAGAGTTAGTAAGTCACAATACTCGTACTACTGATTTTCTGGGTATACTTGTAAAGGTAAGGATACATTTCATTATTACGAGTTATGTAAGTATAAATAACGTATTAACTTTGCATAATGAGCGAAGGGTTGTCGGCATTAAGAGATAATTGTAATTTTACGCGTACCGCCGGCCTAGTCATTTGTCGCCAGCATCCTGCCACGCGCCCTGCCCGAATTTATTATTTTATATTATCTGGGGTGCCCTTACCCCTTATCTCTAATATTAACTAAGAGACAATTAAATAATAGACTGGAGAGATACATCACTTGACATTATGCTCGTTTTGCAATGGTATGGTTATTGTCTATGTCCGATTATCTTTTTTTATTTGGTATAATTTTGAATTCACTGTAAGTGTTATTTGTGTACATTAATTTGCTTTTTACTACAATGAAGATTTAAGACATACCCTGATAAGACTTATTTTATAAATTAATAATAAAAAATGCTAAAAGTACCTATTGGCTCTCATTTTACGACGATGTATGACTTCTCGTTTTATTATTCATTATAATTCAAATTTAGATTTTGATACACCTAAGTAGGCAAACAGGCGGATAGACTAATGGACGCTTGCAACACTAATCTTTTAAAGCTGATTTGCTCTGTTTCCTTATTCTGGATATCTTAAAACAATGCAGAAATCAAATAGGTATTCATGTATTTAAATGGACATACGTATTCTTTATTTTTATATGTAAAAACATTATAAGAGCTCTATCTATACGATAAGTAAGAATAAAAGTGGATCTTATTACAAAAGGCAATAATTAAATGAGATAACATCACTGTCCTACGACTTACTGTCGACGAAGCCAAGTGGGAGCGTAATCATGGTACAGTCCAGGCCGGGCGCGGCGACCCCGGATGCGACTCATTGTAGCGAAACTCCCCGGGAGTAGGTGAAACAATACACTCTTTCCTCCCATTGTTTGCCCGGGACAAGAACATTCATTTCATATTCATACTTTTATTACGCATTATATAAATGGTTGCGAAATGTACCTATGTGTTATAGTGAAAGTATGTGATATACGCGCGGGTCTTCCTAGCTTTTGTTTATTCATAAAACTGCTTTGTTTTCAGGATACTTTTATTTATTTCACTTACGTAGCTCTTTCGTTATATACTTATATTTATTTGAGATTCGTCAATAGAAATAAAAAACGAATAATACATTTCTACCTACCTATTGCTTAATTACATTAACACCATAATAAAAAGATAACAACAATATTTTAGGATATAATAATGCAAATGTCAAATATCCAATAGATAACATCGACTACTTCGGAAATGGGTCAAGAGGGTGTAGAAAAAAAACTATAAATTTTAAAAATGGGCGGTTCTGCTAAGTTACTTTGTCAAAATATCGGCAACACCTGCCTCGTAGACAGAACGGCGCGTAACGAACTTTTCTTCTGTTTGTTGTTATTAAATTTGCCATTTATAACAGAACTTTGCAATTTAGATAAATATAAATCCGCATGTTAGGTGCTAGCGAAGAAATGTTTATTTTTAGCAATGACCTAATATTTATCGAAGAATTTAAAATTCTTGGCACGTGCACTTTGTTCATCACAACTATCTGATAGAAATCTGAATAACATTTATGAATAACTTTCCTAAGTTAATTCGCTCTCGCGCGGCCATGTTGCCTTTGCTCGGCTCATCAAAATAAAACAACCGCGAGTTCCAACTCTTTGACTTTTTTTATACAGGATAATTTTTCTTACCGACTGGCCCGGGGATTATCTCCACTGAATGCCATTCGAATAACAGACTTCAGTTTGAAGTTATAAGGTCTGCGGTTATTTCGGAGGCTGCGCGGGAGTGGACGTCCTTGGGCGGACTCGATCTGCTAGCCACGAGAGATCGTCCCATCGCCGCACTCTGGTCGTTGCACCGACTCGATACTTTTGAAATGCATTGGAAAGTAGAAAATGTATTCGTTCGTATTTTGTGGACACATGACCCGTTGTTGTGGATTTTAAGTTTGTCATAAAATATATCCATTTGCATTCTTAATTAGCTTCGAGCACTATTGCAGCTTGATGTAAATTTAAATAAAAGTAAATTAACATTATAAGGCAACGTAAAATAAAAATGTTGAAAATATTTTATAGATGAAACGTATGGATATACAGGGCGAAATTTAATTCATTAGCATACGTTTAAGGAGTGACTCAGACCACGAATCTGAACAACTTTCACTATGGGACCAACTCCGAAATTGCAAAAAAAAATTTGCTGCTACATGAATGAACTTCGACATTGTGAAAAAATTATCTGCTTTTTCATACAAAGGTGGAATATTTACTTGGCCAAAATCTATGTAACAGCAGATTTTTTTTGCAATTTCGGAGTTGGTCCCATAGTGAAAGTTGGTCAATATCTAAAAAGCAGGACTGAATTCGTAAAGGCAACTAATGATTTTCCACATGTGTAAAATATAGTGTCGCACCCATTACTAATGAGATAATACTTCACCTTCAAGTTTACGACTAGTTTACAAAAACCTTTTGATTTCGAAATTTCCATCAGAAGTTCCATTTCTGCTACCTACTTACATCTTTCGCAATGCACTAGGCAGGTATCTATATAGTTATATGTAGGTAGAGGCAAAATACCAGTATAGAAACAGGTATTTTGCCTCTCCCTATTTTGTAAAGTAAAGTAGAGATTACGACCACTTTTTTTGAGTAAAAACTTAACTCAAACTCATTTAATAGTTAGGGATCGGTTTTATTAATAAATACTTATTTTTTAATATTGCTGACCAGCATCTACGCCATTCAATTAGCCTCAGCACACTTTAATGCAAATTGAAGGCAATCATAGATTTAGTGATTGCATACATATAAGAAGCAGTTGTGAAGTGGTTTCTAGTGAAAACACTAGATACTTCTATGATTTGAACTACTTATTAACATTTTTCTTTTACCTATCGAGCGCAAAACGAGAGCGTAGCGTCGTCATCCAGTTGGGCATAAAGTATTTCGTATGTCCCGCTGTCCGGCTGTTCTCCTCTACAGGTCACATTTCTTAACCGATTCTCGTAAAATTTGAAAGAACCTAGTTTCAATAATTGTAATTATAATCCAATAATTGTAAGTTGTTTTGTAGACTCAGTTTCTCAGTTTATTTTTTTCATAATTGTGGGATCGGTATTAAGGACCTAGAGTCTATTGCGAGTTATATTAGGGTTAATGTGAGTTAACGGTGGTACAATTAGCGAAGTGTACACCTCACACTGGCTCACACAGTCAGTAATTAAGTTGTTTAAATTACACTTCCGGGTAAAGTAAGTATAAGGGTAAAGAGATAAAATAATAAGGTCTTAGATTTAGGAGAACTAGTGACTTCAAGTAGGTGAGTGACTGAATCTATTACATTTTGCACTTTAAACTTTAGTAGCCCTTCACCTAAATCACCCGGGCGGGTGATTGAGCTCCAATCGTAGAACTTTCCAGGGATGAGACCCAGATGGTTCGATTCTTTGCACCCGAAACCTACATACTAAATTTCATCATAATCTTTGGAGCCGTAAGGAGATCCTATATTCTTAAATATGTATAGAAATAAATATACAAGAATGACTATTTATTCATGTCCTGCTATTCGGATTTAGATTTAGGCTATTCTAATATACCTTAAATTATGGATAAAAAGATATCTCAAAAACCACTGTTGTTTAAAAATAAACACGTGTTTTAGTTCGTCTAACGTCACTCACGAGGAAATACCTATGGTTAGCATTTTTGGTCAGGTGATATATGATTTTAAAACAATAAAGTGTTATATTCGTATTACTTCTGATTAAAACTTTATAAATAACGTACGTGATTTCATAATTTCTTTTTGATAATAAAAGTGGCCCAATGATATTTGCGTCAGAAAGCAAATATCAAAAGCAATCGTTATTAATACAGATTTTTCGCTCTATCCTGAATAAAAAAAAATATTGTATCTCTTCCACCAAGTAATTAGCCATAAAAACAAAGCTCATATGACTAAAGGCGTTCGTTGCAAATTAAAATCCATAAAAGTGAACACAATAGTACCCTACAAATATGACAGACCGGTACTTTCAGCAAATCAATAGTGTTATGGGTATACGCCGTTTCCGCCGCGTGTGTATAATGACATCGGTACAGTGCGAATAGATGGACGCCGCGATACGGGTAATTACAGGTATCATTCGCAATAAACTAGTACGGCAAACACCGCTCTGCCACATGCAAAACATGGCTTAGTCAACATTTGTTTTATTGCCAATAACCTAAGTTACATTACTTTGTTTGTTCTAAGTATGTCGTAGATTCTAAGTTGATGTCATTTCAAGAAAATGCGCTTTGCAGTTTGTTGCTGCTTCTTCTGCACTCCGCCTTGGAAATAGCGTAAACTTAGATCTAAGTAAGTTATTGACGTCAACAATATTAATGTTGTAAATAATAATGTGTAATTTAAGTTTACGTTCACCAAATGGTATTTAAAATATCTTACGATGAATAAAATAGTTGACTATTGTAACTTTGTATAATTTGTATAAAAAAATTAATCGTTGCATCATGCATGCGTCATGGCATCATGCGTGAACGGCTGGAACTATTTGGATAATTCTTTTTTTATCATGTCTGTTTTTCTCAGAAAGTCCTATAAAAGAAAATTAAGAGTCGCGCGGAAAATTAAAATAAATTAGAAAACTTAACGACCTTATTAATCGTATTGCCAATCATTTGACAGTTAACGTCTATTTGAAGTGAAGACAGAACAATGTCTGTCGGGTCAGGTCGTTTTGTATAAATTGTTCAAGTTGAATCTGAAAAATCATTTCCAATTAAGGCCTTAATCACAATCTTTAAAGCGTTTTATAAGTTGATAGTGTCATACAGGTCTCTGCAGAAGTAAAATGTAGAATTTAACAGTTATGTTACTAATAACTAAATATACCGTAAGCCGATGAAGCGTTACCGGAAATTACAGGTATCATTCGTAATAAGCTCGTACGATACACAATTTGCAAAACACAGCGCAGTCAACATTAATCCTTATCCTTACTTCCTAACTTCCTTATCCTTACTAATATTATAAATGCGAAAGTGAGTTTGTTTGTTTGTTTACTTGTTTGTTTGTTTGTTTGTTACGCTTTCACGCCGTAACTACTGAACCGATCATCATGAAATTTTACATACAAGTTCTCTGGAGTACAGAGAAGGACATAGGCTACCTTTTATCCCGGGAAAAAGTACTATTCCCGAGGGATCGACATTAACGCGGGCGGAGCCGCGGGCGAAAGCTAGTTATTTATATAAAGTACCTACTAACGATGAACTCCGAGTATCTCCAAGATTCCATTAAAACGTCAACGTCATCGGTAACGAATAATAAAAAGGTGATTATTCCGTGCTTCCTAAGTCACGTTAAGCCGTTCGTCCCGGCTGCAATCTTGTAGTCGTTAAAGGAACCACGTCAGGGGCCGAGAGGCGGCTCTGAAGAACTTTGACACCAGAGTGTGCATGGTCGAATGACAGTGTCACCTACACGAAATGATGATGAATAAAAAGGTTCGTGCTGAGTCCCGAACATTTGTTTATTTTGTCAGTTTTTCGTTAAAAATTGCAAATTATTTCGTAGTCCATCTACGTCAACGTTTTTTTAAACATCTTCTTTTCATCGCCATCAACCCGAGAAATATGGGGTTTGGTGGTTTAATGACCTTACCAAGATCGGAGTTTGTCGTTTCCAATCGGTCATATTGGCATGTTTGGAAAATGCCTATTCCCAGCAGTTGACTTCTTGCGGCGAACTTTAGTTCCGTTGCCTTACACGAAAAAACGGAGATACCCGAGATACTCACTCTTAAGTCAGTCCTACATAAGAACCATCGAAAGATATGTTACATTACAAATGCAATGCAAAATATTGATGATATAGCTTTCAGTAACCCATTGAAAATACTTGGAGCCATTCAGCAGCATATTGTCATTCAGCATATGTCAGCCGGCTCGATTAGAGTTTTACGGCCGCTTTATTTGCAAACACCCCTCGACAACGTTGCAGGGGTTGTGGCCAAAATTGTATTTTTATTATAATTGCTTCGTTTTATTGAGAGCCTGTCCGCTAGGGTAAACATGTAGGGTTGCTTCGGTATAACTAGACAGCGAACAAGGGTATTGTGTAATTAGTTATGAATAATATTATAGCTTTAAAATACAGTTATACCAGTTTTCGTGTTAGTAAATATTGAACTGAAATTAGGAGATAATGCATTTTACAAATATTTGGTGATGTAGCTTTTCTTTATCCAGTTGATAATATCAACGATATAATTATCGGAAATCTGTTAATAAGGACTACGGAAGTAGCATTTTGATTTTACCGTCCCATAGACAGATCATTCATCTTGTAAGTAAATTAAAACGTTATTTAATAACATGTATTTTAAGTATTTCCAAATTGCTTAAAAGCAGTAACGTAGTTATCATATTTTCTGCGTCCCTTAAAATTGAGAAACACAAATAAATATTACTTACGCGTAAACTATGCTGACAGTTTTATTATACGAATAATAGCAAAAACAGGCAAATATGTCCTCATGTCCATACCCAATTCAACCCGCATCAAAAGGCTTACTATAAACCCTTTTCTCATTTTTATATCACGAAAAGATTGCCCGTGACTATTTCTTTGGCAAATATCTTGATCCCCTCGTCCATTCCAAAAACATTCACATCGGATGAGTATTAAGTGAAGTACCAGAGGCTATAATAAAAATAATTTACAAGAATTTCGTACAATACGAGAATTTATCTGACAAAGTAATATTTTATAAAGTATTCAACTTCGTCATAAATATGAAATTATTATATAGGTACCTACTTTCACCTTTTGTTAAGACAAATAAATCAGTTTTGATGTATAAAGGCATAAATGTATTCCGAAAGCCACGAATCTTATTTTTTTTTCCAGCATTCATTTTTATGCATTGATTATACCGTCTATTCATTTCGCTATATCGATAGCATTATCATTAGTTAGAATTCAACTAAAGGAATACGCAAAAAATGCAAACATTATTCTGTAATATTATGGAAGACGTGGAACGCATATCTTTTTTTTAAAAATATGCAACTCTGTAACATTCCTACACACGTGCGTAACGCATATTTCACAACAAAACCCACGGAAATATACAAAAAACTGTTTGCGAAAGTACCATTTTTTGTGCAACGTTGAACGTGTGTTTGGACGGCCGGAGTTCGGGATATCGCGCAAAATGCAATGCACACGCACGATGCGTACGCGCAGATAAAATGCGTTCGCCCGATAACAGCGCCACCCGCGATAAGAAGTCGCCAACGCTGATACTGCACATAAATTTTGCTCTATTCAAACTTTGTTTAGACTTTGGATTTGGGACACGCGAGATTTACACAAATCATCACAGAGATGAATAATACTCCAAGATACCTATTATAAAAGCTCCAAGCTTATGGTTACAAGACTATGTTTCAGATAGGAATGTCCTGAAAAGAAATAAATATATATCTTACACCTAGGTTTTAAATTTGTAATATGTTTAAGAAAGAATAGGCCATAATATTTATCAGAAGAAATAGGTAACTACTTGCTATAAAACATGCGTAATCCTATTATTTGATCGTAAATGAAACTTAACCTTCATACTAGCAATATGCGATTACTCAATCACTCGCGGACAAAGACCTGTCTGCCGAATTCGCAACTAATCCGCCTCGAGGCATGAATGAGGGTATCCCCGACCTACAAAGATGTGCAACGTAGTAAGTGCATCGTCCACTTTTGTTGTGCAGCCAGCGTAATGACAACAATGACGGATATTTGCGAGAGGCACGTGCGCGTGCAAAAAATGACGTTTGTTGTGGGCGGACATAGAGTTACGTCAATTTCGCACAATTGTACTAGGGTATAATAAAATCTAAAGAGGTCTTATTGTTATGACAAAAACTCAGAGCTTTGTGATTGAGTTTTAATTTAAATCAATGGAGTGATGTGGATGAAGGAGCAAATGGATGTCATATTGTATAACTGGATTAACTTTTTGACACGTAGTTGATTCTAAAAAGGTAAGTATCGTTATGAAGAAGAATTTAATTACTACAATAAGGTTATTAACATTTAGATTAATTCAAAATCAGTTCTTTGCGAATTAATTAACTATATTCAAAATAAATTATTGACATTTGTTATTTACAAAATATTAGGCTAGTTCTACGTGATTTATTCGTCCAAGAGTTCTACAACAAAAATAGATAACCGTATCTGTAATTATTATAAATAAAATACAATGTTGTTTAAATTTTGCAACACAATCAATCAGAATTCTACCAGGATAACATGACCTATCAACACGTTAAATCTTTCTTGTTGCTCTTATGTATTTGGCTATTCGTGGGCTATGTATTTAAATGTATATAAAAATTTAGGGTTCCTTAAGAGGTGATGTAAAAAATACTTATTCTTCTAAATTTTCTGAAAATATTTAATTTAAAATAAGGCAAAAAATATTTTTACGTAAGATAACTCATAGCAAGGTTTGGAAATAATAATTCGGTATAACATTAAAACTGTAGAAACACAACACTGCGCACTATGACACAGGTGGTCGATGTTGGAACGAAGTCTGCTAGGTTGAAGTGGGACTGGGCGGGCCATGTTTGCCGAATGGTGCGGGAAAGATGGGCTAATAGAACAACCTCATGGGTACCTACTGATGGGAAACGGTCAAGAGGCAAACCAAAAACAAGATGGGTAGACGACTTAACCGTTTTCGATAAAACTTGGAGAGAGATGGCAAGAGATAGAGCAAAGTGGAAAAATAAAGGGGGGGCTTTTGCCCAGCAGTGGGACATAAATAGCTAGTTAAAAAAAAAAAAAAACAATAAAATTGTATAACCCGTAGATGGAGACTTCGTAGTTGTTGTTTTATACCTTGTTACTACTAGTAATGTAAAACATAAATCAATTATTCAATTCAGTTTTAATACCTAGTCTCTTACTTTTTACATTTACATACAACAACGGGAAACTGAAGAAACATTCGATTCTTCCATACCAGACCGGATAATTTGTACGAATAGGTATTTAAATTCGTGTTGAGGCTGATTCCTTCCTTCGAAGATATATTCAATATAATATAACTCCGTATACGGAACCTAACCACATAATACGATGGTTTATCATCGAGCACAATGAGTCATTTTGGCAATGGCCCTGCTCACGAGAGGAGGCGGGCCGATTCGCGACCACACATTCGCAATTCGCACACATTGATAACAGCCGCGGCTGTGAGATAACGCTTCTGACTGCCTGGTACCGACCATACCTACTGCTCCGGTCATGTAGGTATTTTACAGAACGAATATAATGTTTTTAGAATTAATTGACTTCTATTATATAAAGAAATATAAAATTAGAGAAAATGGACTTAAAAGTGATGCGCTCAATTTTTCAGATAATTCTCATGCAAGTATTCTTAATTATTAGTTTAGACTAATTCAATTATTAAATTAAAGTTTTGCATAGGTAAACTACCCATGACTACCGAAATTTTAACTAGGTATCTTAGACAGACTACAACATTTATTATAACTGCGAGAATGGCTAACATTGACATAATATGTCATTTATCTCATTCATAGAGCAAGGTAGATACATGTCATAGTGAAGCGTATTCGGAAGGAAATAAGAGTCAAGCGTTATACAGTTGCGATATTTTTAACCTAAACGGATTGTTCAACATGGTTGCCGAGGTTACGCGAGATTTTGGGGCCAAGGCTACAGCTAACGCTAATATGTAGACATTTTATGAGATAAATACAAACAAGTATTTTAGAAGTTGAAAAACTAGTAACAGATACGTTCGTCGTGCCATCCAATGTCGAACTTAATCAACTTCCTGTAGGTACATATAAATATGCATTAAACAGGTATGCAAAGGTACCTATGCATTTTAAAGTAATTTTTTGGGCACCTTTTTACAAAATACTTTAGATTTAAAAGAAAAACCGCCATGCAAAATTCCTTTTTAGTTTGTTTTGTCTACTGATCTCTCTGAGATAATTACTCTACTTAACAATGATATATAAACTGTTTTCATACCGACAATAACAACACCTCATAATCTTATGCATAAGAAAATACTTGGAGAAATACATCGCAGTAATAAAGATGTTAACCTAACTACTTCTAATTTTATTTTCTCCTGAAGGCTCTGTAAGTAAATCTGTCTTATCTGTAAGCGACTTACAAATAATGATATTACTTAAAAGACTCCTATATTTTCACACTACCATCAGTGCATGTTTATCGAGCTCTACCTTATATCTTACCGTAACGGCCTCAATGTGCAAGTAGGACGCGTAGCATAGCTGTTTTTATTCCATTAATTCGTAAATGAACCCCTTGAAGGCACTTATTGATAGTTGAGGAACAGTGTGCTGGTGGCCGAACGTCCTCGTGACCAAAATACGCCACGTGAATAATTGAAGCCGAGGGCCGAGCACCCGCCACCCCTCGTCCAGCCTTATCACTTGATTATAATATTAGGTATCCAACGCGAATTATTGATGACTAAAGAAATGAAATTGCGATTAGACATGTTCCATAGTTCTAAGGTATAAGATAAGATGATAAACATTTACGTGTTTTATACAATGGCTAACTATGCAAATCGATTTTGCGCGTGTTAATTTGATAACAATCACAATATTGCATTTGTATATCTTTGTCCGTATAGTCCCTCAGCTGTTTATAATAGGTAGATGTCAGTTTCTATTTGAGATCAATTTATATGCTAAAGTTCAGGCTCTGGCAGAGGATGCAACCAGAGACACGCTCGGATAAGAGAGAAATCAAACATATATTTTTTCTTGATACAAAAATAAAAAAAGCTGCTGAAAGCTGTGGTCATAACTTAAAATCATACTTATTTTGAAAGAAAGTTGATGGATTTTTTAAGTGTGTCTATCAATGATGAACGAGGATCCATGCCAAGTGTCCGTAATTATATAGACGAGTTTCGGCCTCGGTGCGTTCTGGCAACTATTTGTCTTCTACACGCAAATGTGGCGGGGAAATTAGTGTGAATAATTGATACGTGTCATTTGGCAACCCCCTCCGCCCGACGCCCACCGGCTTTTGGCCAGAACCTCGTGTCACCCAAGTCAACATACCCACGCTCATGGACAGGTCGCCTTCAATCAAACAGTGTCGAAGCACTTATTGGGGACACAATTAGCGATGATAAGCCACGTTTGATTTACGCATGCCGTGTTTGTAGAATGTGCTTACCTACATGGAATTCTCAGCATGCTTGATAACATGCTGCTTATCACCTAAGGTTCGAGAAATACATTTTTAGTTGCATTGTAACTAGAATAAGTGTTAAAGAGCGGCAAATGGACGTTTGTATGGTTCAATTCCTTGAACCTCTGAAAGATGCTTCTAAACAATGACTGAGATAAACAGCAAAACATGGTTCACTTAACCTTAACAATATGTGAGTTTGCAATTATGTTTGACCTCACACATTGTTTGAAAAATAAAAGGATCAAACAGAAACGGGGTACGATATTGAGTTTGAAATGAATGCTCTTTATTTTAAAATAGTATCAGGTAAGGGATGAGCGGTGTCCACGCACGGCTCGCGGTGGTAGGTGGCGATGCCCCACATCGATATTTCGTGCATTATTGAGTAGTCGCGTGCTACCTCCCGAATTTCCAATGTTTGGCGATTGGTGTGTAGATTGACTTTTGTCATTTGCCTCGACCATGTCAAACATTTTAATGTTTTTCTATGTCCTCTACTGAAATTGTGGATCGTAATGGACTAAGGCGATTTATACAGGTGTTTTCATTGTATATATCTGATTGTCCGTGTGATGGATGAAAGCAGTCCGTTGTTTTCTCTGGGGCCCATTTACGATCACAATCGATTATCATTTAGGTAATATTTTACGAACTATCACGAATTGCTGGCGATGGCTGTGATAAAAAAGTAATGTGCGTACATCAATTATCGTATAGGTAAGGTCACTAATGGCAAATGGACTAAAATAACGCGACATAATAACATGTCAATAATAGAAACATGAATAATTTAACATAAACACATACATAAAGAATACAGCTTGTCCCTATAATAAGCATGTAGGTTGTTACCTACGTAGGTGTCTATAAAAACTTATTCTATAATATATATTTCATAGAATAAGTTTGTATAGTAACCTACCTACATAAGTAAATAGGTAGAGTTCTATTATCTACACTCAAGCTTTTCTTTATCCTAATCTTACTGACGTGTGTTTATGTGGAGCTATTGAAACTGTATAGATTAGTAAGTTGTAGAAACATTTTATTTCAAAGTTAAACATCTCCTTTGTTTGGGGGAACAATGCGTTTTACTAAAAAAATCATCCGTATGAGATTGCGTTAACTTTTTCGCAACGCATTTCAATAGGGACTAAAAAACGTATGCTTTTTAAGTGATAAGAGGATGTATTGTTGCAGAAAGGTGTTAAGACCCGTTAAGCCGCTTTGTGGGTGATAAGAGATGAGAACGTTGCGCAAATCTACCGGGTGGCCGGAGAAAGGTTCCGAGCCATAAATGCGGTGCCTTTGCGAACTGTGATATAAAATGTCGGCATCTTTGTGAATAAGCGCCATTGCGGATAAGAGTGGTTAGAAAGTTTTATTACGGAGAAACAGTTATGTTTTTTGTTGCACCGCCAAACATTGCACAAAGGTTCATACACAAAATAACCCTTGTAAGATGTTAAAAAATTGGTAATTATTTTACCATTTTTAAAGATTTTAAATTTTGTTATCTTTCGTGTTGGCTTTACCTCATGAAAAATTACTTCATTCTAAACTTTTTAACGCCTAATTATGTGCCTACCTACCATTTATGTGCCTATGTAAAAACCAGTGTACCTAAAGACCATCAAGGGTGCTAAATACTTACTTTTTTCTACATGTCACGACTCTACTATTCATTTCCATAATAAACTCTCAGAATAAACTAAATAATCATGACAGGTTCTTTGACAATATACAGTTATTTATGAATGTCAATGTATATGTACTTAAGTACATTTAATTTGGCCCATGAAAAAGAAACAAATTTCGCTTATTTCGAACTTCTTTTGATGTAGGTAAGTATTTAGTTGCTTGTCCGGTTTTTCTGCTCTACTAGACCGTCGACCCAACGCGATTTTCTGATGTATAAGTGATGTATGGTGAACATAAATATCCAATTTCTTACATCCGATTAGGAAGCGTACGGAGTTATGGAAATTAGAACAGTTCAAAATTGTTTAAGTGGGTTCCGCGCGAACGTAAAACGTCGCGACTGTGCAAGCCATTAGGTAGGCTGCGCAAAACCATTAGGCGATTATGTAAAAAGATGAAATTTTTCATATTTATATTCTATATAAAAAAAATAAGACGGGGGCGACCTCCGGGATGTAAATATAAATATTATTATGTGAGAATTGTTGTTTTAGACGTAAAATTTACAAACATTTCGAAGAAAAATGTTTTCAGATATCATAACATATATGTATATGTTTTTAAATTTTATATATATATATATATCTGTTTCAAATTCCAACAAGGGGGCAATCTTGTGCAAGGATCCACCTAAATTATATAAATACTTTTGATGTAATATTTAATTAATTTAGCGCATTCTACTAGTGATTTGAAAACACGTCAATTTCCACAATTTCGTGCAGTACCGTCATAAAACAAATTGTAGGAGTGATTGTGTCAAATTTTTTTATAAGCATTATCAGCAGTATTTTCTGAGCAGTTTACATTGATTTTTGTCAAGGTTTTGGAGCAATTGCCCTAACTTGGTCACAGCTGTTTGTCATATGTCCAAAATGTATGTACTTGATAGGGTAATAAAATCATTAGCACTCCTTTCATACAGATATTTAAACCCTTTCTTTTATTATTTCTTACTAAGCTTTCTCAAGATATAAAGTTGTAGGTATGTGGCATTCAGCCATGACCCAGTGGTCAAGTGCTTCCTGAAACCGACACAGAAACTGATCCAAACTGCTCAGAATAAATCTACTGCGGATCGTGCTTGTAAAAAATTTAAACGCAATCACGCATCTTTAACAAATTTAATTTTTTATAAATTTTATAGAAATTTAAGAACTTGAAAATTTGTTAAAGATGCTCCTCCTATAAGCTTCCTAACCGGATGTATAAAATTATATATTTATAACCAATGAAGTACCCATTCATTTATTATAGTCTCCAAAAACTTCTCATACTTACATCAGAAAATCGCGTTAGAATGACGGTCGGTACAGGTTACAGGAATAAGTTTCTCAACCGATTCTCGTGACGTTTTGTGAGACGGTTCAATAATTATCTACATCCTTATCCTTACTAATATTATAAATGCGAAAGTGAGTTTGTTTGTTACACTTTCACGCCGTAACTACTGAACCGATCATCATGAAATTTCGCATACAAGTTCTCTGGAGTACGGAGATGGAAATAGGCTACCTTTTATCCCGGGAAAAAGGACTATTCCCGAGGGATCGACATTCAAGCCGCGGGCGAAAACTAGTAAAATATATTTGATAATTCAGTTTTTGATCAAAATGGCGGAATTGGCACAAAGGACCTAAGCGCCATTGTACCTAACCACTTTATGGATAATTATGAGTCCACTATGATAGGAGTAAGTCTCACGAGGTCTACGGCTCACAGAGCCACTAGTTTGACTGGATACCTATAAAACAACATGTATAAGAAAAGTACATTAGTAAAAATACTTTTAAAAATGTACTTTTCTATGACGTCAACAATGCTTTTAAACTTAAAATTACCATCGTCTCAAAAGCTCTGTTTCATTTGTTGTGATATAAGATTGTCATATCGAGAAACCACCGCGGGAAGACATTTCACTTATCTGCTATAACTGAGCTGTCCATTAGTCTCATATAAGGAGAAAGGTTTATTATGTACCGTTACGGTCTCCAAAAATCCAAGCTTCAAATAAAAGAGAAACCCTTACAACCCTTTAGCACATTTTCTGCAGAGAATAGCGCAATTTTTATTATTTTACAGCCTCCCTCAATATTGCAGAACTCAGCAAAGACGCCGACGAATATTGGTTAAATAAAGGGGTACAATAAAAACAAACGGAAAGGGTTTACACAATGCGGAAAATTACGCAATGGCTAGTTTTACGACGTTGTCAAAAGAACTGCTATAAAAAATTCGACTTCGCAGGTACGAAATGGCTTCATTGTTGGGGAGGGTTGGGCCGACACGGATCACAAAGGGAGATCGTGAAGCGAATACAAGTGCTGTTCAGCGCCATAATGACACTGTATGCAAATAGATGCAAATCTCTTTACAATGGGGCTTTCTTAGCGCGACAATGAGGGTATTATTGCGGCGGATGCCGCTACCGAATTCGATTATGACGTTGTAAACCAATAATTGATTCTTGTAAGTGATCCTTTGCGAATATTACTCTCTACGGCAAGGTCAATTCGCCAAGATTTGATTTCTTCCTGGATATTTCGCCTAATTAAAAATACTATATAAGGTCGCTTTATAAGTATGTGTACAGAAAACTTTTTTTATGCCTGAAGCTTTTAATTTTTATCGTTAATCTTTTGTTTTATATAAGAGAAACGATATTTTACGCACAAAATAAACAAATGTCTTTCCTCTCAATATCATAGCGTGGCCTTTTGAACTTGATATTTTTATAAAATGTGGCTACGAATAATATCCATAACGTACCGTGTTCCTGCTCACAACTCCTTCGTTTCTTCTTAACTATTATACTTAATAGTTAATTTATATAAAAAACTGTTCACGGGGATGACTTGGGGATCAGGCTGGGGTAGATATAATTGTGGACTGACCCCTGTCTTACGTCTACGGTGAGTCCTGTGATTTTTGCATTTTAAGTATTTAGGTACGGGTATGAATGTGAGCCTCAGCAGAAGCTCTTCTTTTCGGGCAATTTTCCTCTGAGTATGTATAATATAAAAAATAAAATTTGCGTTAATTTTTGTAATCAATGTGTCTAGGTCAAATGAAGTAGAAGTAGATTTTTAGAGTGAAACCCTAAAAATCATTCAGTTCTACCCACTCTACACCCTAAGACTCTCTGAAATGAGACAAATTTCATAATTAACGAATTTAAATATTCAAGATTTTAACAGCATTTTTGATGAATTGATAAACTTTGCTTTCAAATTGAACGGGGCTTCGAATTCAAAAAGTTTTTAATCGTTCGTTAACAGACACACAAGTTTGGCTATAGCAAACGTGAATATAGCTATGCTAATGCAGCCACTGCAGCCGAGATGGGCAGGTCGTTGGCCGTTCCCGGACGCCGCTAAGTCATTCGGCAGAACCATACAGCACCCTCGCCCTTTCTGACTCTATCATATCTCAAGCGACGGCGGCCTCCTTAAATTGGTAAGATAATTAAACAAAATGCGGACTTCTTCTATTTCAAGAAATGATATTAGTAACCAGCTGTCACACGACTTCGTCAGTGTTAATTGTAACCTATGTTATCCGCTGATAATGTTATTTGATTGCAGTTTTTCTGCAGGCTTCCGCAATTTCGAAAATCAACAATCTGTACATAGATAGATTACGATTACATACATAGATTATTACGATATATAAGATGATAATAGTAACAGAACCATGAAGATTACCTACTGCTTTGTACGAGCAAGGTGAAGTAAAGTGTACACAGAGTTTCGAGAAAGTTCTTGGTGCCTAATTGTGCCATTAAATATATACCTAGGTGATCCTCCCTAGATAAATCCATATTATGTAATGACCTTTTTTAATGAATATTCCTTAATATGATATCAATTTATTGATTATTAGGTACATCAGAAACATCCTTAACAATGCATAAAGATAATAATTCTCACGAAGAAGAAAATTGAATGAAATATTGTAATATTTCAATTAATTTTGATTTTTTCGCCTCTACATATTCTTAAAATCGATTTATGTCTTCGTTTGTTTGAATTTACGGTAAACTTTATGAAAACCATTTGACACATAAGGCCGATAGAAACCGAAATATCATAAAAAATACGAATAATATATCCGCTTGAATAACCGCCACATAGTGACAATGTTAAAATCGGTCGATGGGCCGCGTCGTCATTGCTGCGCTGGGCAGTGACCTTGAGTGCAGCGCGGGCGCAATAGATTAGGTGGGCACACACGCGCAACTCGCCCTTCGTCCACACATGATGTGCAGTGTATGTGTGTGCGTGGCCGGAGGAAGGTCGGAATTAGGCTGATTCAAAAGCAGTTATATAACGCAGGGCGCAAATAAAAGGTTGTTATGACCTCCTCGTCATTTAAGTACACAATTAAAATATACCAAGAGTATGTCATATTCATTTAATAACGGTATACCTATGACTTTCTACGCAATAAAATATTCTAAATTAATCGACAGCAATAAAAAAAACGTTGTTATCCTCAAAAACGTTGGACAAAACTAGCCTATCGAAGATCTGTAGAAAATGGTCGCGTGGGTGTTTTGACAGCGAGAGACGGCGCAGCGGTGTCGGCGCATAATGGATGCATAATAGTGCCATGCCACAGAGCCGTGCTACTTCTCGTGAAAGTGCATCGGCTGCAGCCTTGAGCGGACCCTTTCCCTCGTCCATCAAATAAGGCGAGGCGGGCGCTCTCACCATTTTTCCTAACCTCACATTAAACTATCGAGTAGACATTTGACGCAGACACCACTCATTAAACTTTTTTCTCTGCTTTTTAAAACAAGACATGCTCATCTCGCTTGTGCTCGATTCTTAAAATTGTTGGGACAGAATAATTAACAGATCAAACGAAAAGGTGCAATATTTCTGATATTATAGTTAGTTAGATTCTACCTATACCTACGTACGAGTATTGCCTTTTTCTTTGCAGGTCATTAAAATGTAGTTTTTATAACGTACTTAATCTAATTTAAAGCGTATAAGATTTCGGCCGCGGCTCCGCTCTCTTTAATATAGATCCCTCGGGAACAGTACCTTTTTTTCGGGATGAAAAGTATACCTACCTATGTCTTTCCCCGCGCCTAAAACTTCTACAAATTTTATTTCAACCGGTTCAGTAGTTAAAGCGTGAAGAGCTTACAGACAGAGTTATTTTCGCATTTAAAATAAGTATTAGCTTGAATGTCCTTTTCTAATGTGTCAGCTTCAGCGATAAGTGCTTGACATTGTAAAGTTTCGTGAAAATCCATTGTAGTTTTTGCGAAAAGTAGACAAACATCTGCAAATTCCTACAAATTTTATATTAAGAATTATTAATAAATAGGAAACCATTTCATTATATATAAATTGGTTTGGTAAACATATCTTTCAAATGATAGAAATGAAGCAAATCATTTTCGAATTCAAAAAATGTTCAATCGCTACGGACAGTTACGATTGGCTTCGTATGATTAAGTGCGTTCACGTTGAGATATAATCTGGCAAACGTATGTTTTCACAAGGAGTTGATTGTATAGAGCGGAGAAGTAACAGACCTCCTTCCCCTCGGGTGGTGCGATAGGCGTGCCATGCATGGCTATAAGGCCAACATCCTGGCGCGCGGGGGCGGTGCAGCGTGGGCGCGGGCGGCCGCTCGGCCAGGCGGTTATTTCGGTATGCACATTGCATGCAGCGCCGCGGCATCGACGCACTTGCTACTCGAAATAGTCAGGTCAGGGACCGCGAGCTTGGCTCGATCCTGCCCCAAGGTCAAGTCTCTGCAGCGCTGCCCGCCGCCCGCTACTCCTCGCCTCTCTGTCACATTATCGTAAATGCCTCGCGAGTCACGCCCATATACTCATATAACTATTTCGGTGAAGGCCTAAGAAATTACTTAGTTCGTCATTGTGACTCATTAATACGAAATCCTTTAAACATGTGTAAACAAATAATTTTCACAAATAATGCTTCTAAAATACTTCTTACCATTTTCCCTATTATCTATTAGGTTTCACGTAGCACCTATAGCATAACGGAGACAAAGACTTTGTTATCATTCCAAATGTTAGCAAACGTGACTGTTGAACCGTTTAATCGATTCTTAATTGCGAATACTCCATTAAACGTCGCGAGATAAAACCGCGAAATGAGCGTCGTTAGGCACAGCCTGCGATAAGGGTTGATAATTGCCTTCATTCGCAGCAGTCAGTTTTATATTGTGCACTTTTCCGCGTTCGAGAATGTTCCGAATGTAGTCGCATCGTCCCGTGGTTGTTTAGTTATTCGTAGACGCTCTCGTAGACGATGACCTGTTTTTGAGACATTTGGTATTCAACTAGGAATTTGAATCGTTAAATTGCTTTCAATTCTTTGCATCACTTGCGCAACTACATGAAAGCACTTGTTTCTCATAAAACATTACTGTTTGTGTAGAAATACACTATGTACAAATATATTTCCATTGCATACAATCTGACCCAGGACTGGAGTAAACCCAGATATATGTTTCTAATTCTAAATAGGGTTATGATTCGCGTCTTTCTGATAATGATTTCTGCTTCCATGTAGTTACATCTTCAACATTGACCTATCAGAATGTATTAAGCATCTTTACATAGGTGATAACAAGTATTCAAAACTCTAAAAGATGTTTGCATGCAAACCTAAATCGATACCAGCGCGCTAAAACTTAACCTTAAAGAACAAGTAGGTAGGAGATATTGTTATCACACAGTTACGCACCTCGCTAATGATGTGCATGCCTGACTTATCTTAATTTCATAACGTTTATTAGAAACCAGCTGGGACAGTCTCACGGCTCGACAAAACAATTCGTGATATTAATCAAAAGGTGTGAAGATCCAAATAACCCAATAGATACGAAATAACAATGGGTTAAATTACTTTGATTTTGTACATTAACTAGTTAGTAAAACTAAAAATATATTTTATTAACTGTATGACAAAATACTGGGCCAATAGAATTTAATCAAAATCTAAGCACGCTAAAAAGCTAAAGAAACACTCTCACTAATACTATGTACCTACCTAATACCTACTAGTTTCGAGAAGATAAGTATAGGTACCTAGTTAAAACTGGTATAGCCTACATGTATTATAACAAAGTTTCAAAAGATCGAAATGATAAACTTACAACGTCAATTAATACTAGTAGAAGGATAGTTACATCATTTGCCATTGTCACGAATAAAATATGAAGTTAGTTAAGTCCGATGATTAAAAATTGGAAAGTAACATCAAGTACTGTCGCTGTCTAAGCTTTTATTGGGCATATCGTTGACAAAATTGTCGTAAAGTAGATACTTGAGTAAAATAATAACAGGATTCACCCTCGTGCTGGTTGGTGGTCATTTTTATGGCTTCGGCTTCCCTTAGGTTTGGTCATCGACACCGCAGAGGGACACGACTGCCAACTGTCACTAATTAACCACCAAGTGTCGCTCTATTTGGGTAAATAGCCTGTGCTTATGTAGCGTTTATCCTGTATTGCGTCAAGTGTACTTACTTCCAATGATGAACTTCAAGAAAATACTCATAATTAAGAATTGTCTACTTATCAACATCTGAACAATTCATATAGAATGTTTTTCGCAATTCATGTCAAAATATCATTTGAGTAAAGAGTAAAGTGCAATTATAAATTACTAGGTTTCGCTCGCAGATTTGCTCGCGTCGACGTCGTTCCCTCGAGAACAGTAGGTACTTTTTTTCCGGGGTGAAAGGTCTTTCTACGTACTGCAGGGAACTTGTATGCGAAATTTCACAATGATCGGTTAACAAGTTACAGCGTAAAAGCGTAACAAACAAACAAACTTTCGCATTTATAATATTAAGTATGGATGTGAGTAAAGTAAACCGTATCAAGAATGAAGGTACTACCTACAAAACAGCATACAGTCGCTTTAGACAATAGTTAAAATAGCTACAGATAAGGCAGTAATTCTACCAATTATCCTCTGCCATCATTGTAGAATTGTATTCGTCAAATCTACAGTAACTTGTAATAGTTGTATGGAATTAACTCATGAAAATCTTTCTATTCTTCATCTAATTTAATCCACCATCATCTTTATTATATCCGCCTACCGATTCTCCGAAGCTCTGCCGAGGCGTCCAAATTTTTCCATAAAAACTTCGACACGGGCATAGATAGGGAAGACTCCAGGCATCTCGGCGCGATGTTGCGAGGACATTGCACTTCTCCTCCCCCTCCCCCTCAGCCCTTGGTCCTTCCTCGCCTGCCGAAACTCGCTAACCGACTTCGCCTCGCGGCCGCCGACCGGATTTAACTATTTAGTCACCCGTTTGTTTGGCTCGAAGTATTTGTTTTGTGGATGACAGTCCTACATTTCTCTATTGCAATAGCAGGTTATTTAAGGATAACTTACACATTAAGAAATTGGGAACTGTTCTGGTCATATTACTGAACTTTTAATTCAGAGAAGGAAGAATGAAATTTATATTAGCGGTAGATACATATTATAAAGGCGTAAAGGTTTTCCAGTTCTCCATAGTGGAGAAAAAGTTGGTCATTTAATGGGCTTCCATTTGAAGTAACTACCTATATATTTGTCAAGCATACTTTAAAACGCTATGTATATTAGGTATCGTTAGCATACTTCGATCAAATCGAAGTTAGCAGACAAAGCTATTTAATATTGCTTTTTAGGAAGTTTGTTACGAAGAGCAATAACAAGACGCCTCATTAATTTCAGGGTTATATCTTATTTCTAACTTATTCACCTATCGTTTTATAAACAACATATACAACGCGCTTTAATAACGTATAATAACAAAAATAAAAAAATCACAACGGTGAGTCAATACAATAGAATATGCCATCGCAAAACAAAATCATAGGCACATCTAAACTTTGGTACATTTGCTTGGACGGTCCAAGCAATCAAACCAATATTCTCAATCATAGGAACAGTTCAATTGAGCAGCTCATTCAACGTGGCATGATTATTGTTTGTCTGAATGAAGGCGTTGCACCAGTTGAATCGGCAGTGGACAGCGGTGGCTGACTCCAACACGCTTCCCGTTACTCGCTATGTACAGTACATGCCTATTTACCAGACTGACTCATTACGGAAAGTACCGTCAGCAATAAAAGTTAATTCAGTCATAAAAAATAATGTGTTTGTAGCATTCGTAGGTATTCATTAAAATGCAGCGATACCCTTTTTAGGGTTTAGTACCTCAAAAGGGAAAAACGGAACCCCTTTAGGATCACTTTGTTGTCCGTCTGTCTGTCAAGACAAGACCCTTTTTTTCGAGAACGCATGAGATACGAGTATCAAGCTGAAATTTATATCAGGTCTAGTGTCCCTTGGAGCTGTGGAAAAATCAAACTTCTAAGCCAACGCAATCAAAAGATCAATCAGCCGTTTATGCCGACATTTACAAGGGAATGAATACCTACAGCGTGAACTCCCGTGAACTCAGAAAACTTCCAGCACAGATAAAGGAAAAATTGCGCAAAGCATACATTTTTAGTGACATCATATATTAAAATAATGTTATACTTATTATAGATAATGGTACCTACATCGTGCGCGAGTCTGACTTAGCCGGCACTAAGCCGGTTTTTCAGAAGAACTCTTTGTTAATTATTGTTGTCATATATTTAATTTTTTATTTCTGTCTTCGAATTTAGATGACACTTAGTACTATGTTAAAGTGTTTTAGATAATTTTATATATTTTCATAAATAAATATATCGAATAAATATAAAGAGACAAATCACAAATATTGAGAAGTCCCACAGTGCCTAAGTTGTTAACTTTTATAACTACCTATTCTAGTTTTATACAATTTAATTTACCTACTCGTAAAAGTATATATAGAAGCGTTTTAAACAATTAAAAGACAGCCTGGATGAACTCTCATTAAATTAAGATACTGACAAAGGTGGTTTGTCAATACTTAAATTGGTTGACCTAATGTGAATTTGCGAAATCAATCATTTTTATTTTTTAGGCAATGTTTTTTGATAATTAGATGTATCTATACATCTAATTATCAAAAAACATTGCCTTACACTATAGGTAGGCACCTATTTGGATCCCGGTGACATGAATGTAATTCCTTTGCTTCGGCGATAAGAAATAACATGAGTGTATAAATATAGTACGGGGCGCTTATAATTAGATATAAAATATTTTTCACTTTGATTTTGACGCATTTTTTCACCGTTATGACAACTCACCCAATCACCCAACGTATCTCTACTCAAGTAGGATCCAAAATTCTTATGTTGTTATCATATTCGAAATTATATCACAAAAGGGAACCTACTCAAGACTCTCAATAACCTGTCCAAATGTCGTCGCATCCATGTGTTGCCCATGATATTACCAATCTTACTACCAGTAGAAACGCAGGGAGAAAAATAACGTTAATACTACTGTAGAACCATGTGAGATTAAGATCCCGCAAATGAATATCATAATAAAAAAAACAATTATCTATCTAATGACGATGTAGACGGTACACGATGACGAGCGCAAGTCGAGCCTGCCTCAACATGCGGCGCGTTCACCGAGCGGTGCGCAAGCGCAGGCGACGACGCGACGACGCCGCGCCGAAACCACGCAGCTGTGACGTCGACACAATGTTACTATAAACAGTATATTGGAACTAAAGATTTAAATGTCTTTTACTGATGACTATCGCCACTATAAATGTTTTCTTTTTATCAGCAAACCAAACAAAGGTCGAACAACAAAGAAGAAACAAAGGTAAATCTCGTAATTATCAGACATGACATTATCAATTCTTGATTAATTTTCAAATATTTTATATATCGATTTTCCAAACCGCACAATTATACAAAAAACGTTACACGTTTAAATTAAATGAAAAAACAAAAGAATTATGTTGTAACTTACAGAATAAAATAGTACCTATGCGGGTAAATACCTACATACCTACTAGATATGATCCACATCCATAGTCAACATGTGAATTTAATATACAAGGACGAGAGTATTGATAGTATCAAAACAACAAAATGATAGGTCCAAATGGTAGGAACAATCATCAAATCATGTAATTTTATAATAAACAGGAAATATATTTAATTTACTTACGCAGTTATTTATTATAGCAGATACAATTATTAAAAATTGTAAATTTATATATGATACACATGTCAATATTAAAAGTACATACCTACCTATATGTCGAGCGCCCATTTAGATGTTGTACCTACATAGGTACGAAAATACCTACTACATAGTAGGTATTTTCGTAAGAGCTATTTCATTCAGAAATCTCTACGAAAATACCTACCACATAGTAGGTATTTTCGTAAGAGCTATTTCATTCAGAAATCTCTCTCACCTTTAGCTGACTGTGTCCCCCCGGTTGCATCCGCAGCTGAGAAGCACCAGCTTGAAGCCTAAGATCGGTATTTCGGAGCAAATTTGGAGCAATGAAATGGTCAGGGGTGTCATCCTCAACTGGTTGTCCGGTGGTTTCAGATTTGGCATCGAATGCGTGCGCCCGGCCTCCCGAAGTGGTACTTGCTTTTGCCCCCATCCATCCTAGTGATTTTTTTTAATTTTTAAACGGTAAACGAGTAAGCGAGTTATCTGAACAGCACTGTCCATAGACGACTGCAACACGAAGGTAGAACAGTAGCATTGCCAGCCTTCCAAGGAGTTGGGGAAGAACATGGGGGAAGGGGGAATGATGTCGATATTCTGTGGGAGTGTGGTACTTCCCCGGACGAACCGGCCCGTATTCATGCTCGCCAAATCCAACAAATTCCTATCCTTTCCCAGCTTAAAAATTTAACCGCTGGGCAACAGCGTCAGAAGCACAAGAAGCTAAATAAAACTGCGCTCGCCAACCCGCCTGCCAAGCGCGATGATATGGCAATATTCTCCCATGGAACGAAGAATCCTTGGGAGAGGCCTTTGTCCAGCAGTGGACTTCTCACGGCTATAATGATGATGAATGATACAGATAGTTCTAGATGCAGAGAGAAGTGAAACATGATACATCAAGGTGACAATCTAATCTTATGTTTTCTTTGTGTTGCCAAATCTAATCTTCAATGACTCTATGTAAGATCAGAAGCACGTCTAACCTTCGGGTTATTTTGTACTCTAGCCAATATTTTAATTTTGAGCCCTTTTACTAAGATTGAGTAACAAACATCCAAACATTAACTTTCAAATTTATAATAGAAGTAAGATAATATAAACCACAGACATACACGAGCACAGTTTACTTATACAAATAAAAGCCAAGTGCAAATACAAATTATCATCATAATTACTAATCAGTTAATAATTTAACAAAGTATTAAGTGCCAAGCCATTACTTAATTATTTGCGAAATTATAATATTTTTGTAATCTCGTGAAGTTAAGGAAAATAATAACTCTCCATTTTGCCATTATCTTATAACTGTGTGAAATATTACAAAAGTATACAACAATATAATAGAAATCAAAGTTGTTTACTGCCCTCGGTCAACGCCAACCGATTTGTGTTTATAGGACAGTGATAGTATTATCAGTCTATGCAAATTGCCCTCTAAATGAGCAAATGCTAATGTTTAGCTGCATATCCGACACCGAGCGCAAACAAGTGATAACGCAGTGCGTTAAACGCACACTGTACGTATACGTAGGTCAGGGGTTTCATCTTCTAGTCGGGAATGTCACCCCCAGGGTAGTGGTATTATCCTCAACTGGTTGCTCGGTAGTTGTTCCCGAACTGCTACTTGCTTTTCCCATTCATCCGACTGACTTGTGTCCTAAAACCTTCATTCCCTTTGAAATCCAACGTATTTCTATCCCTTCCTCAGCGTATAATAAAGCGTAAATGCTACCGATGGGCAGCAGCGTCGAAAGCACAAGAAGCCAAAGAAACTACCCTCGCTAACCGGCCTGCTAAGCGTAGTAAGAATGGCAATATCCTCTTATAGAACGAAGAACATAGGCTTTTGTCCAGGAGTAGACTTCTTGCGGCTGAAATGATGATGATGATGACGTAGACACAATTTTGTTGTATACAAAAACATGGACGTTTTCGCAAAATTTCTCATCATTTAAACTTAGGCAAAGAATTGGATACTTAAAAAATGATATGAACACCTTCCGAGCATTACCGAGATAATCATTTAATGCACCATATAAAGATCGAAACAAGATGAAATATTGGAAAAAGGTATATATACGACTGGATACACCCAAAAAATAAGTACAATTTTTACTTAGATTTTTAAACTTACATAACGATTTATTTTCAGCTTCAATTTGTCTTCTAACTCAATTCAATCCTTCCCCTCCGTACTAAATGAAAAGCGGATGAAATACAAGACGATTAAAAAGAAAAGAGTTCAATTATATTTAGCAATCGCCCCTGTAATTACGGCGAGGTTTCCTTAATTACAGTGCCCAATAAAAAGACTGCTTCCTACTTCCCACGTGAGGGCGGCAATGCGCCATGCGAGACATGTGCGCGATGTGGCTTATTACTGCGCGCCGGTAAATACTATCAAAATAATGCAATGCTTTCTAAAGCTATAGATATGGCAAGAGATTCTTACTATTATTAAAACAGCGAAAGTGAGTTTGTTTGTTATGCTTTCCCGCTTTAACTATAAAACCGATCATCATCATGAATGAAATTTTGTCTGGAAAGTCTGGGATACGGTAAGGACATAGGCTACCTTTCATCACGGAAAAAAGAACTGTTTGCAAGAAAATATTGTTAGTACTAGCGAGGCCGTGGGCGAAAGCTAGTATATATTCTGATTTAAACTAGCTTTTGCCTACGGCTCTGCTGGTGCTCCGCTCGTATTAATGATCAAATTTCATGATTATCGGTTCTTCAATTAAGATCTAACAAATAAAAAAGAACAAACTTAGTTCCACATTCATAATATTAGTTAGGACATGATACTTAGAATTTTGATTGGATTGCAGGAACAAGTGAACAAAGAAGAAAACTTTGAACAGTTAAAATTTAAGACACGGGTCACAGTCACAGAGTTAAAGTTTAAGCTTATTATTAAAATATTGCAGCTAGTTAAAACTATAGAATCGGCAGCAATAGATACCGAGTGATTAAATAGAAATATGAATTAATTTATTTTTTATTTGAGCAGCAGAAGTTGAAGATATATCTTGAGGTGATAATTTACCCTTATTGAAGAAAAAAATTGACTAAATTATGACAGTAATCAATCGCATTTCACTTTAACATAACGAATTTTAGCAAAAAGGGATTCATCAGTTCCAACAGAAATACCTACCTATGTAATTGGCGTGGAATTCAACCTAAATCGACAGTTACAAAAAAATGTCGGAAATAATAACTTGGACATAATTATGGTTCACACTTGCTAATTGCGATTTTATCCCTTATGGGGTAGGTAGACAGAGCCTGGAGCCATGAGGCCTGAAGAATTAATTTAACGTAATGGACGCAGCTTGTACATTATAATTTTTTAATCTCTCTCAAACCGACATGTAAGGAATTAAGATCAATTCTAAACTTTTATAACTCTATTTACTTCCAGTGCTCAATAAAATAATATAAAAGGACGCACAATGTTCCGGTCGGGGCATGAAAACCTGTGACAAGCTATTTCAGGCCTGAACCATAGTCGTTGCTATAAGTAATGCGCCCGTACCGCCTCGTTTCCGATTAATTGATCACATGTTGCATGAATTACGTTACGGCTATTCATAGCTCAGACTTTACTGTCCTGTCTAAATTAGAACAGACTCTGTGTTAACATTTAAAGATGGAAGTAGGTCTATCTTTATCATCATGTAATGTAGGTAATGAAGAAAAATTTTCCATTATCAATATAGGTGCCAAGGTTCGGAAATCACAAAACAAAACTTATGGTTTGGCGATTTTGGTATTCGTCCCATTAAAAGATATAAATGTGGGTTCCCTTGTAACGATGCTGTTTGCTCCTTCATATTGCATATTACTCTCAAACTCTTTTCTCCATCATCCTGTCCACCTTTTACAGAAACTACATTTTCAAATTTTGTTTACAATTAAAGCATTGTTCAAATTTTTCGTCACAGCCCTTTTCATTCCATCTCTAACCTTTCTCCTGATCATATACAGTAGAGAGAGCTACTAAGTTTTATGAATATTTTAAATTATATTTTGTAACATTCTGTGTACAAGACCTAGTGGGCGAGCCTAACATTATGGGCGAAGTTAAAGCACACCGTCTTCGCTGGCTTGGCCACGTCGAAAGAATGGAGGAGGATCGGGGGTGAAGAGAGCATACCTGGGCCGGCCGGTGGGCCGTCCCAGGTATCGCTGGAGTGACGTTGTGACGGCGGACCTGCACGAGCTGCAAGTTGGCGACAACTGGCACAGGACCGAAAGCGCTGGCGTTCTCTTGTGCTGAAGGCCCAGACTCACTTTGGGTCGCAGAGCCAGGATAGTAAGTAAGTAACATTCTTTGTAATAAATTAACCTATAGATTGAAATACAGTAAATATTCCTGTTGTTCCTGTGTGTATTGATTCTCTGAATGCTGATCTACCATGCCCACACCTACCTATTTTATGTGAGCCGACTCTATCAGAGCTGGATGACCTGGGACATTTCCTTGATTTTAAGTATAAGTACCATTTCCAGCTTACAAAGTATATTCCCAGCAATTCTCAGGCAGGAGCAAACCGTGTCATGCCGATCGTTGAACCTCATTGTTTCGGTTGCGAAATCGCCACTGACTGAACTCCTGACCCGAGCGATGCCACGTAGAAATCGCAACATAAATTATTTACATTCTTAACCCTTAGATACATATTCTTACCAAAGTTTTTAAGTCTTCAGGTCTACAGCTTGGTGTTGTAAGAAATAGGGTGCATTATAACTGCAACGTTAGAACCCAGCAGGGTTCTAACGTTGCAGTCGTCGATTGCAGTCGTTATGACTTAACCATCACCGTCATATTTCATACCGTAAAAAATATAGCTTAAACCTCATCGATAATTTTTAAAGTCGCATTAACATAATAAAAATTTATTCAGAGCTATCTTTGAATAAAAAAAGTTATGTGATTTTTCGGTGACATGTCTTTCGTGACAGTTTAACAATGACTCTACATTCATAGTACTTGTTTTTAATACATTTTGATACAATATATTTATACATTTTGGTTTGATATACCTAGTTATATAAAAATATGGGCTAGGACATGAGCGTATTGAGCGTTATGAGTTAATATTATTAAATGTTACTTGATCGTTTTGATAATGTTTAGTACATACATTTTTACAAATCTAAGGAGTAATGCATTTAAGGGCTAAAGTACTTACAAACTGTTTATATGTTAATCAAGTTAATTATATTCCTTTACTTAAGGGCATATGGCATTCACCTTTACGTATTTCACAACTCAGTTGCACAAGTAGGTACCATATTGCCCTTGCCAAAATACATTTGAATGTTAATGATATATGTATCCTATTACGCATAAACGACAGTGAAAAATCGGATCAGGTGTAACCGTAACTGGTCTAATGCTTAAATTATATTTAACGTTAATTAATTTAAATTTTGACTTTGCAACACATTTTTAGGGTTCCGTACCTTAAAAGGGAAAAACGGAACCCTTATAGGATCACTTGGTTGTCCGTCTGTCTGTCTTTCTGTCGATCTGTCAAGACCCTTTTTCTCAGGAACGCGTAGAAGTATCAAGCTGAAATTCATATCAAATACTCAATTCTACCGTCTGTGTTGCTGTAAAAAAAAAACTTCTAAGCCAACGCAATCAAAAGATACAGCTATATTTTCGTGTTTTTTCGACACTCGCGAGGCAATCAAAACCTACAGGGTACTTGCCAGGAACTCAGAATCTTGAAATTTGGTATAAAGCAACGTCTTATAGCACAAATAAAGAAAAAAATGCGAAAAGCAATCATTTTGAGTCACATCATATAATAAAATATTTTTAATAATGTCAAACTAATTATATATTATGTACGGAATCCTTTGTGCGAATCCGACTCGCGCTTGGCCGGTTTTTTATAAGTAGATAAGTTATAAGTTCATTATCATCATTTGAGCCGTAAAATATCCAACGCTGAAAATAGGCTTCTCCCGAGGACTTATTCCTTTCATGGAAGAATGTTGCTAGACTCACTACGCTTGGTAAGAGAGTTGGCAAACGCAGTTTCTTTCACCGCCTGTGCTTCCGCCGCCCATCGGAGGATTTTAGTTAATTTTAAGCTGAGGAACGATAAAAATGTATTCGGAAGGAAGTTATTTGATAACTCACTCGGATAAATGGGGGAAAAGCAAGTAGCAGCTCGGGAAGGCGGGCGTGCGATGCCATGCCTGCAACCACCGGACAAACAGTTTAGAATGGCAGCCTGACTTGTTATAAATTAATTTACATATATCTTCATATAAAAAACAAATTTAAGTTTATTTGATAAATATATTACAGTAAAGAATCCGCAACATGCTTCATCAAAAAGTTACAGAAATACATCCGCAACATGCTTCGTCAAGAATTACATAAGTTTATCCACAACAAGTTTCATATTCTTAGTAGGGGACTGGGAACCGCCGCGAAAAATATTGCATCGGCTATTCATAAAAACATTGGAATGCATAATACTTATCTATTACTATAAGACTTTTTTATCAACTTAAATGATGTTATATGCTGACCTCTTTGCTGTAAGTATTACCTCGTCACATTTTATATTTATTGATTCATTCATTCTTAAAAAAGCTTTCTGTATAGTCTTTAATAACATCAAGTTATCAATACTATCGATATACTATTTCCTTTGCTGAAGTTAAAGTGACCAGTGACAGCAAGCCGGTCGTTGGCGGGTCAGAGGTGACCAACGGCGAGTCGCGTCCACTGCACCCTTTCGCAACCTGCATTCAAGACAGATGTTCGCTACGAAGGGATTAATCCACTGCAATGCATTAAATTTCAATAACAAAAGATTGATCTGTGTATTAAGAAAATGTCGTAATCATTTTATTATAGACGGTAAGTAGGTATAGGATTTTTTTATGAATAGATTACGGAGGTGATCGGAGTTTTGGAAATCTTCTGAGCACATAATATTATGTAACTCATGGAAAATATCTACTGCAAAATTATACCTAGGTAGTTGATATACCTGAGGGGCGAAAGATATTTTGTTACTTCATAATCAGTAAAATGTTAGTTACATACATAACTATATGATAAAAAAAGTTGGTTGGTTGGAATGGTAAAAGAAATCGTTGAACCATCCACGGCTAAAGAATCAACAGTTGGTTTATTTAAGGATGCTACTAGAAACATGCTCGGATGAGTGAGAAAGGGTTGAACCAATGTACGTTTCGTCAACCCACTCTCTTTTCTCTCATCTGCGAATACCTAATCCGTTTTCCCTGATGCATTGTATCCTCAACTATAGAGTTCTGGAGCCCCGTTGTTATGTCAGCATATATGCTGCAATGCGATTTGCCTTCCTTATTTTACATCCAATGCCATATACCCCATTAAGTTCCATAGTTAACACTGACATAACCAGAAATAACAGTAATTTTTGAGAAAGTGTATTAAGTCTGACTTAATTTGATGAACCAAAGGCATTTAATCTGTACCTAACTCTATCTAAACAAATAATTATTATACTTGCTTATAATTTACCTAAGTATAAAATATAGAACAATTCCCACATTTCAACGGGCAATATCAAGGTTAGTGTGAACTTGCCAATCTGTTATATTAGCGGAGCGCCCGGGGAGCGACTGGTCAAGCGTGGGTCATAGGTGACGAACGGACAGATAAGCCCGGTTTTATCAGCCCTTCTCTTATTATTCACTTTGCATATTCTCAACGAAATCTTTATAACAATTCAATATTTACCTGTTCGTTTTGTTATTCACATTGCTGAACAGTGTATCATAAAAAACATATACGTACACTCGTCTACATAATAAGAGTATTTCCAACATAAATTACTAGAATGGTATATATCTTTACATCTATGAATGTTTGAACAAAGAATCGCTTATTTGTTAAAATACAAAGCCCTTTAAAAATTATCTTATCTTAAAAATTTTGCCAATAATCTTTTAGGAAGTGCGCATTGGACGTGCGTGAGTGATTAGGTGATTGCAAAAAATATGCCTATACTATTGTGTTGGCAACAATACACGTTGAATACAGGTGTGGGGTAAGGTTGGGTCAGTTTTGTGCAGATTCGGACTGCAAATTTCGGCGTAGCCGTTGGTCACCCCTGACCGATGACCGCTGACCTCCTGGGACTGAGAACTTGAACTTAGTACCTGTACCGTGACATTGAACTTTGCAAAAAAATGTAGATACAAGTCGTTGTTTTAGAGCTTAGATGCACAAAATAACATATTCTGGGTATTGTATTTTTAGACTATACCTATTCAATTACAGTAATGTAGAAACACATAACAAATATGATTATTTAATTTTTCCTAGTTTTGCCTTCATTCGAAAAAGTTGCAAATAATATATGATTTTAAAATATTTAAGAATTTAAGATGCAGTTAAAAGTATTTATTTTATTAATACTTGTTCTTTCCTAAGAAGAACAAGCTTTATCTAAATAGTTTTAACTTATAACACCATATCTTAAAATAATAATACCTAAGTTAGTATATCCCCATGGCTATTTAGTAAATATTTCAATTATATTACTATTATTATATTACTTTTTAAAATTGACATAAAATTGTAATCTCTATGTCTTATAATAAAAGTTATTATAAAAACCCTATTGATAGTCTCACGGTCAAGCAATGTTATTCGCAACCCCAGCGAGTCGTCCGTTGGTCACCCCTGACCGCTGACCGCTGACCTCCTGGGATAGACAACTTGCGATCCTGGGATGTGACAACTTGTTCTATGACATTGAACTTTAATTTTGATAAAAACATATAGACATATCAAAATCTGTGCAGGAATTTAGAAATTATTCATATACATACTTACATGAAAAAAAACCCCAAATAATGTTTATGGAAGTGGCAAATTTACTGGCAAATGGTTAAAAGGACTTAAACATTGTTTTCTTTATTGTAACAAGATTTTGTGGAGATAGTTCTTATTGAGAAACCTATCGGATCACCCAGAGCAGACAAGATCGGAAGCATTTATACGTAGGCATGTGATCGAGTATTGCAGCTAGATCCCCTTTGACAAAGAGATTCAATGTTAAGTATTGATCCTCTCAGTGCAAAGTAGGTTAAACCACAGAATACTTTATAATGTTCCAGCTAAACAAAGATTTCATATCAATTTAAGTATGTAAGGATTTGTGCTTTTGTTGTTGCTATTAAATTTATTAGAGACAACCAATAAGTACTTACCTACCTATATTTTAATGATTGAAACCAAATCGAAACAGGCAAAACGCATTATAAAATATACTTTTAAAATTTAGTATGGACATGCATTAATATACAGTCACGTATTATATAAAACTAATTTTAAAAAAATCCACAACTTTGATTTAGATCATTATAAACCTTACGTGAATAAAACGTCATATCAAATTTTCCAACTTTTTCTAACATGAAATGGTGACAGGCCAGTGGTCATTCACGACTCTTTTATTTACTCTAAGCTTATTAAACCCTTCCATTGTGAATTCTTAAGAAGGGTAATTAATACGCCGGTATTGTGCAAAAACGGCGCTTTGTTCTGTTGCGGCTTTGTGTTGATTGGGGCCGCTTTGTCCAGTGTTTTGTTTGGGTGATCATTAGCCCAGTGGGCAGTTTCGCACTGACCAATTGAATAGTTTATTCTCACAAATATTGTATGCGACCGTTATGCAGTTTGGTGCAAACTGAACGTGTGATTAAGGAAATAAATAGCTATTTGTATTAGTTCCACGACCTTACGTAACCAAACTTTTTATTTCATACTAACTTTTGCACGCGGCTTGGCTCGCGGACTTATTTCATGGCACATACTTTAAGAACGTTGTTTAGGTAATAACCTCACAGGATCGTAATTTTTTTCCGGGATTGGTAAACTATACCACTGTAACTAAAGAAAATCCTTTACCAAATCTCAAGATCAGTCTTACCTATCAGGTATGGAGGTTTGGGAATCAGAAAAATTTCCAATGTAGCTCTACCAGCGTTTCTGTCTTCTGTGCTTAGCATTAAAAATCTTTTTAAAAAAATTCTAAATGACGACGAATTTGACGTTAGTTATGCAACAGAGGCCAGAGACGCCTGGCGAGTTCTAGCTCCAAATTCCAAATTTCCTGATTACCCATCCTCGCAAAGACAATGGGATGGGCCGCTTTGCAAAATTGCTCAAGATAATTTACTTGAGACGTCTGGCAATTCTGTAGAGCGTGCCCGCCTTTTGGCTGTGGCGGAGTGGGAGTCCGGGCTTTGGTTGCATGCCCTACCGTCAGCCAACCTAGGCACACTGCTACACAATGACGCTTTCCGTCTGGCAACAGCACTACGACTAGGCGCCCCGTGTATAGTCCCTCACCGCTGTCCTTGTGGGGATACCATCGATAGCTTTTGTCACCACGGCTTATCTTGCATTAGGAGTGCCGGCCGTTTGGGGCGACATGCCGCCCTAAACAATATTATCCACCGCTCTCTTGCAGCCATTAATATACCGGCCGCGTTAGAACCCACTGGTTTGGTCCGTGATGATGGCAAGAGACCGGATGGAATGACTCTGGTGCCTTGGCGATGGGGCGGCCTTTGGTATGGGATGCTACATGCGTTGATACCCTAGCGCCGTCTCATCTTCAGGTCACCAAGTCAAAGGCCGGTACAGCAGCAGCCACAGCGGAAAACCTCAAAAGGCGCAAGTATGTAGGTATCGGAGACAGCTACATATTTGAGCCTTTTGGGGTAGAAACAATGGGTCCGTGGGGTCCATCAGCCCATCGTCTCTTTGACTTTCTGTCAAAGAGACTGATCGAGGTATCCCGCGACCAAAAGGCTGGCAATTACCTGGCTCAAAGGATAAGCATTGCCATCCAACGTGGCAATGCTGCCAGCCTTTTGGGCACGTTGCCGCAGAATGACGGTTTGCAGGGACTGTATAATTTGTAAATAATTATATTTTTTAAGTAGTTTTAATTATTATTAGTTAATTAGTATTATTTTATGTTACATAATTATTTCACAGATCAGCCTAGTTTTTGCACGACACTCATACATACAGGACATAGATAAACAAGACCGAAAAAGGCAATTTGTCATTATAGGTAGATAGATACATAGATACCTATTCCCGGGATCACAAAGCTTTGTGCGCTCGTATATAAAAAAGTTGCTTGATAGCAATAAACATTTTTATGTTGTACCTATACCTATGCTAACAATTTTTTTTTCAGTGTACCTAGTTTTTGCACCACACACAGACGAACAGAACATAGATAAACAAGACCGAAAAAGGCAATTTGTCATTATAGGTAGATAGATACCTATTCCCGGGATCACAAAACTTTGTGCGCTCGTATATAAAAAAAAGTTGCTTGATAATAAATAAATAAATATATACGGACATATCACACAGATTGAGCTAGCCCAAAGTAAGTTCGAAACTTGTGTTATGGGATACTAACTCAACGATACTATATTTTATAACAAATACATATATAGATACACATCCAAGACCCAGGCCAATCTGAAAAAGATCATTTTCCATCTTGACCCGGCCGGGGATCGAACCCGGTCACTCCGTGTCGCAGGCTGGCGTGTTGACCGCTGCGCCACGGAGCTAGTCAAACTGATAGCAATAAACATTTTGATGTTGTACCTGTACCTATGCTTACAATTTTTTTTTCAGTGTACCTACCTAGTTTTTGCACCACACCCAGACGAACAGAACATAGATAAACAAGATCGTAAAAGGCGATTTGTCATTATAGGTAGATAGCCTTCTAGTTTATTATAAATAGATACAGATTTCTTTTAGGTATTAGGTATCCATATTTGAAATGTAGAAAAAAACGTATTGTATCTAACGGGAATTGAAAATCACCAAGTTCCTATTTATTTGCAATCTCAAACCCTTGGTTATTATTTTATAATACACTCTTATAATAATAAGAACTGAGAACATATGAAGACCGTGTCCATAGATAAGGAATGGAGTTACTATTATGTCCTACCCACGTTTTGGAAAAATATAAAAGCATGTTTTTAAATGCAAAGACAGGTTCCAAATGTTTAAATCCGTGTGAATCAATTGATAAAATACCGCGTTTACATTCACTGAACTGAGAGCTGCGGAATGTGCCAACAAACCGGTCCGATGCTGTTGATCGCATTTGGAAAATAGAGACATCCAAACCGGCGAATGACTGAATTTTAAATATTACCATGTAACACTAATTTGCAATATAAAGAGGCATATATTATGCACAGTGTTGACATAGCTGATTCTTGACCAATCAGAATTTAGAAATATCTTTGTGAGTATATAATATACAGTTTATCTCTCATTATATATCTTTTGAGGAAATAAAGTTAATCATACCCTCCTGGTATATTTTACCACACATAACAAACCTATGTTAACACACTAAAGAACCAATAAACTGAACGAAACTGTAGTAGCATTATAGAATTAAGAATGTGTGTTTAAAAAGCAGGACACGATTCGCCGATAATTGCGCATGTGTGGGTTCGCGAATCGCATCATGCGAGAGGAAGGAGGATCGCCCTCCCGCGCCGCCGGCCAATAGGAGGCGGTCTAGACTCCGCAAGAACCACTGTGCTGTGCGAATCGAGCGGGCATCGCGAATATATTATCTACATACTCCAGCTTTATCTATTTACCAGCTCATACTTGGTTTCAATGGTTATTTTATGTAAATACGCCTTGCTATATGTATCTTTGAGGTCAGTATATAATTGTCTGTGTGCCTATATATAAACACGTCTGTATGTGTGTTTGTGAACCGATACAACAACATATACTATGCTGTACCAAAATATGCGAGACGCGACCTCCTCTAAATCATGTGGCCTTGGTAGCACGACGCTGAGCGAAGTTCTTGTTTAACGCAGTTTTTTGTACTAGTAAGTAAGACAATAGGGTTTGTCAAAACGTCAAAGACACGAATTCAGCTCCGGAAGTACAAAAACAAAGCCGCGAGGGGTGAATTCTATTAAGAATGGCCGTTAGAGCGTGCTTGCTTCCAATGAGACTTCCAAATTAGAGGCAAGGGCTTACTTGCGCAGGGATGTGCGGAAGGTGCAACCCTTCCGTGTAAAATATCTCAGTTTAAACGCTTGGAACACGTGTTTATTTTAACACTGATCCCCAGGTTAGCAGGATAACTTATCACTCGCTACATTTATTTTTGTACACTTAGATAATCCTTGAAATACAAAGGACAAACGTAATTATGAGGTCTCAGTTCAGGACATATTTTAGTATGGAGGTAAGTACTTATAGTTACCTATACCTAGACACTGGCCCCAAAATAAAAATCTATCTATTCTTATGGAATTGATAGATTTCCAAGACATTTTTAGGTAAGAAATAGAAACATTACTTAGAATAATTAAGGGAGAGCTTTACGCTTCGAAGAATAACACATACGATTTTATCCTTTCAGTTCTAAGTTCTTAGTAGCTTTTAATTTGGGGTATCTTAAGAAATTGTAGTTTCTATCACATGATACTTTAGTGACATACCTATCAAAATAGGACGTTAGAAATCCAGTAGGTACGTACTTTAACTACGTACTACTACTACGTAAGATATCATGGAGATATCTTTAACAAAATGTCTAAGTATAAACACAAATATAACCTACCTCAGTTTAAGCCAGTTAATTACCAACTCGGTTATTTTTATCCTAACACGGAAACGCAGACTAAAAATCATAAAAATTGTTCCGAAATACCAACAAGCTATTCCACTTCCACCCCTTTCAAAGTGGCAAAAAAAGTAAAAAATATCGAGGGGATGTCACGAGCCTCGCAAGATTAGCCCTCCTATCGAGTACAGCAAAAACACAACACATGGGCGTATTTCAATTAGCTGTCAGTTTGTCAACTCTTTCTGTACGTCGAAACACCTCCGTGGCGCCAAAGCACCCTCGCATTAAGTGATTGTGCGTTAAAAATATAACGTAAACGTATTAAACTTTTCATGATTACGTAGTATTTTTTCCTCTGTGCTGCTACGTATACCGAAAATTTGAAGATCAAAAAGTGATGTAACACATTGGATCTCTACTCTTAATAACCCTAGATTTAAAAAAGCGGCCAAATATGGTTCGGACTCACGTAAAAAATAGTTACAAACTTTTTAGTTCTTATAACGAATTTACTGTTTCCGGGTTTTTTCCCTTTATTCCTTCATGCAAAATTTCATGATTCTAGGTCAATTTCCTTGCGATTTGAAACATATACTTATTCGCGAAATTTGCGACGCAAACGAGTAGCAAGTACTGTAACAAGTCGTATAAATTGCTTATAGTATATGAATCAAATGGTCAAAAGCATAAGTCCGTTGACATAGAAGTTTCTTTTTTTTTCACTTTTTTAAGGGGCTGCAGATCTCAATATGTGACATAAATTTTACTTGATACGTAGGTAGGTACACGCGTTCCTGAGAAAAAGGATCTTAACAAACAGATGGATCAACGCGTGATCCTAGGGGGATCCTAGGGGATCTTAAGGGTCCCATTCTACCTTTTGAGTTATGGAACACTAAAAGTGAGTCTGCGTGACCGGTTATAATTCTATTTTTAAACAAAAATCCGTATAATTGAATCCAGAAAATTTAAAACATATATAGCGCTATTTTTGAACAGAAAATAACCATCACCCTGCACCACAAAAAATGCTACAGCTACAGCTATTTTTAAGGACTAAACAAAATACAACTTGGAAATTAAAAAACCGTCTTGGAAATACTTATTCCATACTTATTTCAGCAAACGCAATGGTTGAAATGATAGTGGTATTAACGTAACATCACTGATGTTTTTTACGAGAGGAAATGCGTTGTATTTGACTAAGTAAATAATGAATCAAACAGAAATCTCAGTACATTTTTTGCTTATAAATACGCGGATATTCACTTAACCCTTTAATGCAGAGGAAGTGTGTAAGTAGGTCAGACATTGCACATGTTGTGAAAGCGACGAAAAAAATAACCCTTTATATTGCGCTTTGTTTCCATACCTGAAAGAATTGATTATTGCCTGCAATTTGTACCCTCGGAGTAAAATTGTGACGCTGCTATGAATTGGTCTAAAAGCACCAAATCCACGTACGTTTACTAAGCAGTCAACACATAGATACAAAAAAAATGACTACATAGTAATGTCAACAAATTTTATTTCAATATTCACATATACGTGAAAAGATATTTTGCCGACAAAACTGTTATTCTGTTTCTACATGCAAAGTTAAAAATTTAAAGTGTTTAATGACCAAACCATAGAGCATCGCTATAATAAAACAACGCTTTATAATTTTTTTGCTTATCTCGCTATACGTTCTTACCCTTAACCCTTCCCGCGGTCTCACCAGCCATTCTTTGCCCGCCGACCTTTTTTTTGCCCGTCTTCTTTTTAAATGGCACATGCAGAGAGAAATCTTTTTTTACAGCCACATCCAGTCTGATAAAATGCAATATCATCGCTCTACCTGGACACTCTTCGGAGTCTTTTCTTTTAATAGATCGTCCCTAATCGATTATGCTTCGCAAAAGGTACATTAGATGGTTGGATATAAAGTTTATTCGATATCTAGGACACCATTAAAATAACTCAAAAAATAATCAATTCATTCGATAATAGGCTTGCAATATAATATTTTAAGCTAACGTACAATAAGTACATTACCTATTCTGTGAAAGTAGAAAAAGATAAACCAATAAATAAACAGAACAATATAAAATACTGTAGAAAAGAGTTTTGCCGTTTTCTTCTCTGCAGCAGTTTGCATTGCATTGCATAGTAGCTTTTGAACCTTATTCGTAGTTTTGAACAATAATTTTAATTTTATTATATTAAAAATTTTAATATAAGAAAATAAGTAGATCTTATTTAAAATATCAATAGACGTGAAGAAGTGCCGGAACTGGCCTATTTGCTATATAAATCTTTAAATTTATACGAACGTAATTAATTCACGTTATTTACTCATATTATAGCGTAGGTAAATAATGCACGTATTGGTTGATATGTGCGTGCTTATAGGTACCTACTCATGAACGCCATGAGTGTTTACGGGTAGTATTTAAACGAATGACTGTAAATTCAAATTTTAAATGTCAAACAATACTAACTTGGGTTATTAAAATAATGAGTGAGCGACTAGTTGCGAGCGACGAAAAATCCACAAAACAGCAACTTACAAAAATTATTTGAGATGCTTAAAATACAAAACTAGCCGCACTATAATATTTCAGCGACCGAATAATTGTTTGAGTGACAACCTTAAGTCCTGCATTTTATTAAAAATTTGGTAAAACGTTTATTTATAGTGCACTTTATATAAAATTAAATATTTCAAATAGGAAAACCACATGGGAAAATACTATCTTGAGCAGAGTACCTGGGCTCTAATTTTGAAAATTTGTTTATAAAATAACTTTTACAGGCAAGTAGTAACTAAGCATCATCATCATCACCCGAGCTCCCGGTTGCATTCTCAGCGGTAACGCTTTAGACCCCGGGGTCCGCTTACCTATCCTTAGTGATTTGACGAAGTTACTGGTCTTTACACAGTGAGCGACTGCCGTCTGACCTCCGCAACCCAAAGGATAGAACAGAACTAATCCTAGGATAGGTTTAAACAAACGCTGGATGGCGTTTGGAACCCACAGCTTAACGTGCCCTCCGAAAACTAAACATTAAAACGTCATATCATAATAGAAAACAAAAGACCCCAAAAAGAAATTTATCAACCAATAATCATTAACAAAGCAGCTTACAAAACGGTGCTAATAATCTACTTTTTACTAGTTCGTTGTGTAAAAAGTCGCCCAGTATGAATTTCTAGTCGCTCACTCAGTAATTCTTTCGCACGCCTAATATTTTAATATTCGATTTTAATTATTCGCAGCTCACTTTTAGAAGCTCGTTTGATTTTTTTGTTGATCATCGTTCGTCACCAGTTTGTTTAATTTTTCGCCAATCCAAATTCGTTTTGCTCAAATTATTAATAGAGTATAAGTATTATCATCAGTCGCTAAGTATTTTTTTATTCGCCCGGTTAAATATTCCCCGATCTAAATTACAGGTACATAGCTTACTTCTATTCACTTACATAAATAGCTGTTTTATTTATTTCTATACGGTTTTCAAGCATTCAATCTATAAGTAGTAAATAAGAATGTTAATATATCAAAAAAATTGCTTACGTAAATTATACCTAGATTTAATTATCAAAACTAATAGAATTTTGCTTTTAATGTAAGTATTTTTACCGACTACTACTTACCTTAGATCTGAGCGGTCTAAGGTGGCTGCAAAATACCTACTTACTTACCGATTTCGTCTAAATTTGCTTTTCATGGTATTTTACTTTCAGTGCTTACCTAGTAGTCTAACGTGTAACCAACATAGATTAATTTTTGTTGCGTGTAATAGCTAAATGAAACGTGATTCTACGTAGCACAACCGGTTTACTGTTTTTCTTTCCAAAAATAACGGTAATCGAATCCAAAGATATCCTCACGAAAACAAACGATCGTGCAAAATGTCAGATGCGATGGAATCTGAAATAGAGAACAAAAAAGTAGCAGGTAAAAAGTTATATACCGGTATAATTGTCACAAATTAAAGCAAAAAATGTTTCACAAAAGGTATCAAAATTCTGCAAGCCACACGAGCAGGTAGACGGTCCTATAAAATTTAGTTTTTTGGGGAATAAATTGTGCAAAAGCGTGGGACGGGATAACTGTACGCTCGGGACACTGCAGCCGCGCCTTTTCTTTTTGCCAATAAGAATCGATTTGATTTATAGTTTCTGTTGTTGTTTTGTCTATCACCACCTACTTGAAGGCATTCGACTCCATAAATCAAAAAGAGAGAATTGTTAAAAAAGTTAAAATCTTTGCTGTATGTCTACAACAGATAAATACTGCATCTTGATCATACGGATAATTGCGCATGCTCCGCTCATAAATATATCTAGGTATGGGTATAAAATAAAATATTAGTATGTAAAATACGTCTTTTTTACAGTTTCAATTTATTTTAAGATTAACACATTGGCATCTTAAGTAATTCCTTAATCCTGTGGGAAACGTTTCGTCAAAGAATTAATGCAATTTCCCTTTGTTACTAAAGTAAACAATTTAGTTTGTAGCTTTGTAGCGAAAAGCACCTTACAACTTTTTGTGAAAGGGAACGTTGTGCAAAAAGTTCGACAAAAAATTAAAATCTGCTCAGCACAGTCACGACGTGATAAGTTTATTTTGAAATGGAGACCGAAGGTTTATCGGCTTATGGTTTTAAATACCTCTCATACTAAAACTAGCTTTTGCCCGCGGCTTCGCTCGGGTTAAGTTTTATACAAAGTTTCATCCCCTATTTTATCCCCTTGGGGGTAGAATTGATCAAAATCCTATGCTATATCATAACATCTACCTGCATGCCAATTTCCTAACATCTACCTGCATGCCAATTTCAGCCCAATCCGTCCAGTGGTTTGGGCTGTGCGTTGATAGATCACTATGTCAGTCAGTCACCTTAAACTTATATATATTTAGATTTTGTATGGGCCTACCCATACAAAATCTAAATATATATAAGTTTACTTTAAACATTTTCAAATTTTCGAAAGACATCGTAGGAAAATCTTTCCATACCTTAATAAAATTTGTGAATCGATTAAAAATCTATGCTGGTTCTTTTTATTCTTTCCTTGTCTTTCTTATAAGAGCGTCATCCTGATCGCTGTATAAGTATCGCATGTCTACAGCTCACAGCGCGACTTAAATATTACCAATTTTCAACCCATTTGAACTGAGGAAAAGTTCTTATTTCTATAAATAAGATGTAAATACATATCTATACCAGTACCTATGTATACTGGTATAGATATTTACATCTTATCTAGAAATAAGAACTCTTAAAGTAAGTGATTATATTTTCAAGTGCGAGATATTAAAATTCGTGAGTAGTATTTGTGACTGGCAGCACAGGCAACTGTGAGCACATTTGCGCAAAGTCGTTGAACCCGCTGAACAAAAACTCCCCCGCGGGTTTCAGCATGCCGTTCGTGGCTTTCTCACGCCGAGCTCTGAACTCTGACACCGGTAAAAACTAGGCGAACTATTCGTTTCTGCCCTCGCTTTTATATACAAACGTTATAAAATACCTACCTACATGAGAAAATGAATAAAAAACAGCTTGGAGCATTTAAAAGATTTCATGATATAGACTTATTTTCGTGTTGGATCTCAAATAAACAATTTTTTTATTTAAATAAATGGAATAAATTTTCGTAAAGTAGCGACGAATTAATATATAAATAATTTTTAATTATTATACGAATTATTATATAAATATTTATATAAATTAGGTAACTAAAAAGTTACTTAATTTATATTTTTTTAATTTCATCTATATTCGAAAAACAACAGATCGTAGTTGGCCGAGAACAGTTTATATTTCAGAGATTTTACCTTAACTTTAAGAATAATATAATATGTTAACTATACCAAGACATTAAAAATTGAGAATTGTAAACGCAAATTTTGTTCCAAAGTTATTCGTGATGATCGAAGATTATACCAGTTTCACGGGTAAGTTAGTTATAAAAGAAAATCTCAAGAGCTGTGATAGTATTTAAGCGTGCGTGTTTGCATCGTTCGCGCACTGAAGATCAAGCATGTTTTTTTTAATGAAAGTGAAACGTCTGAAAATAATTTCTTAGTAATTAGTAGCTCATCGTATTTTTTATACTAGACTCCTTTATTCCTCTCTGGATACTAAATAATGGCAACACATTCGCAGCTACATTTACGCGCTTTTCTTTCAATAAATAGTACGGTTATTTAACTACGTATGTTTTTTATTGAAGGTATATTATATTAAATTAAATAAATAAGTTATCAAATCCGTCCGTTTTTTCCAAGTAGGTTAACTTTTCAAAATAATATTTGTGATGTATATAATAGACTAAAAAACAAACTATTTTTGCTTACTAAATTCCGATGTACCGGTCATATTTTTCTAGTAGCAATATAAAGAATTTTTGAAAACAAAATGCTATAAAATTAAATTCAAAAGTTACTTAACCGCACTAATGCTTTTTACTTAACAAATTTATGAGTTAAAAATTGGTATATCTGTTTGAAATGACGTGTTGAAAAAAACTATCTAATCATTATGACTAGAAAGATCTTTAGATGTAGTGCGGATTCCCTTCTAGGTTTTGTAGTTTGTCTAGAAAGAAATCCGCACTACATCTAAAGATCTACCTATATCTCTCTAAAAACTATGAGAAAGGCACCTGTATACCTAATTCGATTGTGATCTTTTATGCACTTTTTATGCTTTTTGGATAGATGTAGTAATAAGCAGGGCTGTGACAGCAACGGAAGTAGCTTTTCACTGCGAATGTTCCAACCGGAAGCCAGCCCCCGCCGCGAACTCTCATTATTCTCCCAGCAAATATGTTTTGACTGCCTTCATTACCTCTTTCGGTGCCCGGACGTCGAAATGATCTTGGAACCAAGTCATTATGACGATTCTATCATTATCAATCATTAAAGGGTAAGGCGAATCGACACATGTTCAGTAACACGCCGTATGCGACTTAAATGAAAAAAGTTGAACTCTTAATGTAGCGACCTTAATAAATATCAGGATATTCTAAAATATTAAGAAAAAAGAGGCGACTTAGGAAATACAAGGTAAACGAAGCTTATAAACATCAATGAGACCTCCGAGGAGAGTGTAGGCCAAATCCTCTGTCTGCTCTGCCCAAGTATGGCGTGAGAGGGCCATGCTCCTGCAGTGGCGACTATAAAGACCTGAAGATGATGATTAATGAATGAAATAAATAATTTTTGAGGTTGCATTATGCTTTAATCTTATACAATCTTGTAAGATTCAATTGTAGGCATTAATTGCAGAAAATAAATAAGTAAATCCCTGTAAACTGTAATAGGAACGTTTAAGGTGCATGCAGACATGCATGTCACCTGCTCTATAATTCACTCATTTTTGCACGACATACAATACCCGTAACCCTACATACGCAATTACATCAAACGGTAAAACAGTTTACCCAAACCCTTTCTTTTTTGCACAATCCATAACGGTCTTGATGATGTCTATAGCTGTCATCACTTCCCGATTGCACTAAAAAATGTGGGAACAAATTATCGCAAACACTTCTCTGGTGCGCAAAAAACCTCGCATAACACATTCAGCCAACACTCCCACGCTTCGAAAGGGTTGAGTATTGCACCTGACCTATATTAAATTGTCTAAAAAACTATGTTTTCTTTTGCATTTTTTGCTCTTTATTCTCATTGTGATGCGCAGATAGTGCAATAGATTTGTAGAGAGTCCACGTATTCTACAAATCAAAGTAAATTTATTAAATTATTTCGCTAAATATTATTTTAAACGCGATGAATGCAATCATGCATATACTTGCATAATTATTATACCGTATATACCGTTATTGCAACCGCGTTAACAGATAATCGAAATTGACTGAAACTGAAAAAAAAATAGCTAGTGCCCAACTTAACCGCTGCGCCTGGCTAGATATACTAACTAATATTATAAATGTAAATGAAATTTAATTAGTTGTTGGTTTGTGACGCTTTCACACCTTAACTTATGGATGGATCCTTATGAAATTTTGCATAGATACACGATATCTGCGGTACAGAAGAAGATACCTTTCATCCGAAAAAACGTAACTGTCCCATAGGGATATAAATTGATGCGAGAGGAGTTGCGGGCGAAAGCTAGTTTCTTATGCAAATAAACCTTGCCATAAAATCCTCTATACCTTAGTAAAATCCATATCAAATCTCTATAGTAGTTTTCAAAAATAGCTCATATAGACAGATAATGCGTTGGAGACTTTAATTTATACTTTGTATTAATAGTGATATATAGCCTTAAATATCTAAGGCACACTACAAAAATTACGCAAATTAGGTGACCCAAATCTGCTCATATTCCGTTAAGTTTATGCTTAGGCATTTTATCATAGATATCCCATTCATGCAAAGATTCTGGTCGCCCTACTTGCACAACCTGGGTTGCGCTTACGCACAACACAATACGCGCATTGTCACCGGAGCCGCAGGTAGCTTTAGGGTTATCCGCTTATGCAAAAAAAGCCATCCGATTAACACTCGCCCTACACGGCTAAGCTTTTCGATATGCTAACTTGTTAAAAGCTTTATTGCTTATCCTAGGCGTGTGCTGATTTACAGCAATCTATGGTTAGGACACTAATGACCGAATTCATTTCAAACTATACAAACATATCAATGAGGTTTTATAGAATAGAAAATCATCATAAATATCTGTCTAATGATAAGATCTAGATACTTGTATTTCCCTGTAAAAGTATCCTGTAATAAAATACAAATGGTTACGACATCCAGAAGTTTATTTTCCGAAAATCTAAACACATAGCTATACTTTTTAAGTTTAGGTAATGTGCGTGTTTTGGTTAGCGACTTAACAACCAGCGGCTATGTGGATTTGGCGGCCTTTAAACGAATGGGCTCATTACGAATTCATTGACGAGAACGCGTGAGCCGACAAGGGAGGGTGAAAAGGCCGACAGGCGATGTGTTGCAAAATGAATAAATTGTGCCGAGAAATTAGGGGCAGTTCGCTAAGGTAACGGCTACCATCATTCAATAATGCAAGTCTAGTGGTCCACTCGCCAGAACTTGGTATATGTTTGTTACATATATGGTTAGAGGTCTAGGTAGTTTGGTTAAAGAAACTACAACGCGAAACATAGCATTGGTAATGAGTAGAACGTCGACACGATAATGTCACGGCAAACAGTTGCAATCGACAGTTCGCAACCGCCCCTTTCTCGCATTATTCATTATACAATTACATTTCACCGTGGTGTCGTTGATAATAACATCAACTTTGATAGTGAAATGCACCTTCAGTTATTCGCGATAATTAGTCTATTTATGAACTGCTTACAATAAAAATTGTAGGAATTTAAAAATATCTTGTAAATTCAGTAGCTGTATAGTAGTCCATGATGTTATTATTCTGAAGCTATGGTTTACATATGTAAGATTAATTTCTTTTTGTAAAAAATGCAATATGTCTAGTTATGTGTAGTTATGTGTATAAATAAATAAATATACGGACAAATCACACAGATTGAGCTAGCCCCAAAGTAAGTTCGAGACTTGTGTTATGGGATACTTACTCAACGATACTATATTTTTATAACAAATACATATATAGATACACATCCATGTATGTCTTGAATATGTGTAGTTCTGGTATTGAATACAGAATATACGGCAATCCTGCTAGCCTTCTGGGTATGACAACGACCTGCGAGATATTTTTGTCATATAGGGTATTTATTTAATAGCTTTACTGTATATTTATTTATTTAGGTTGAGTCTTAAATTTTATTGTTAAATACTATCCCCTACTTAATCCGCCATATCCTACGGCTAGCTCCGTGGCACAGCGGTCAACATGCTAGCCTGCCACACGAGAGTGCCCGGGTTCGATCCCCGGCCAGGTCAAGATGGAAAATGATCTTTTTCAGATTGGCCTGGGTCTTGGATGTGTATCTATATATGTATTTGTTATAAAATATAGTATCTTTGAATTAGTATCCCATAACACAAGTCTCGAACTTACTTTGGGGCTAGCTCAATCTGTGTGATTTGTCCGTATATATTTATTTATTTATATACAAGCAATTCCTATAACAATTGTTTAACAAGAGACGCACTGCCCAATTGGACCTCTTGGTCGTTGATGTCGTTGACATAAAAAATCTAATTAAAATACAACATCAAATGTTGACAAATTGTGTATAAAATAAATTAATGAGATAAAGCAAAAAGAGAATTTAATGCCCAAAAATGCTGCTGTCTCTACATTTATGTCAGTATTTCATGTAACATATGCACAGACGAGTAAAAAACTGCATTATACTGATCTGTCTGCGCGAATGTACAAAAAACTGACTGGGCGAGCACCATGTGCAGTCGCAGGTGCCCTCCGTTCCCACACAACCCTTTCAGCAACCTCTCCCCCGCACCGCGGCTTCTCCCGCTGAACTGCATAAGAAACACCAATACATCTCATCACTCCAAAATGAACTTTACCTTACTGATTTACAAATTAATCTTCAACACTGATATTCAGCGACGTACGCCCTTGTTAATCTCAAATGATCATTAGCTCCAAATTCTACCTGTCTCGATTATATTTATAGAGGCTGTCGTGTCATTAGATTTATTGTGGATATAATGCAATCCCTCTATATTTTTTGCCTTTCGATTTGGACAATATTATGTAGATTATCTACCTGCGTCTTCGGGTTGTGAAAGTAAAATTTCACGTTTCCATAATTTCGTCATTTGCATATGGCATTTTCCATAGAAGTACTTCTGTTTGGATCAATATAAATATTTAATCATCTATAACTTACATTGCTTTGTTAAAAATTGTGTTTTATACAAATAGTGTGTGTGCGCGCCATTTTGATCGGTAACCTTCTCTTCAAGGTGTATGATAAATTAATATCTCTGTTTATGTGTTACAATGTTGCTTAAAGTTGATTATGTTGATTTTTCTCGAAGTTGAGATTCTTCTTGAATTTTAGTTTGCATAAACCGAATACATGTGATTTATTATCCGACAACTCCGTGGCGCAGTGGTTAACACGCCAGCCTGCGACACGGAGTGCCCGCACAAACAAACAAACAAACAAATAAACAAACAAACTCACTTTTAGTAAGGATGAAAATATAGTTAGGTAGAGATCGAGGGAACAGCTAGTAAAATTTTGTGCGTAATTACATATTTGGCACCATCAATATTGAGATGACTGTTTCTTTTGATTCAATTATAGTAAGGAAATAGGTATTATACCTTTAAGTAGTTCTCTTCATTTGTGTATTCCTTAATTTGGTACAAACTGAACAAATTAAAAAACCGGCCAAGTGCGAGTCGGACTCGCGCACGAAGGATTCCATACCGTTATCTTTAAAAACGGCAAAAAATCATGTCTGTTGTATGGGAGCCCCCCTTTAGTATTAATTTTATTTTTATTTATTTTTGAAGTGAATAATAACAAAATATCCTGTGAATATTTTAAGCGTCTACCTGTTGCCGTTATCAATATCGAGCAAAAACAAGCAAAAAAATCACGTTTGTTGAATGGGAGCCCCCCTTAAATATTTATTTTATTGTTATAGCGGCAACAGAAATACATCATCTTTAAAAATGTCTAACAGACAGACAGACAGACAGACAGACAGACAGACAGACAGACAGACAGACAGACAGACGGACAGCGGAGCAATATTAATAGGATCGCGTTTTTACCCTTTGGGTATGGAACCCTCAAAAATACATCTTTTCGACGCCCTTATACCAATCCAACTGACAGCAAAAAAAACTAAAATGTGCAAAGATAATCTACAGTAGGCCCAAAACCGACGTCCCGTTATCACTAGGCATTTTTGTAAATGGGTTGTGTTTTGTAGCCAATTAAAGCAAAAAGGACACCGGCTGTTAACGCCCGCAATAAATCGCAACCCTACACAAAATGTTTCCGTTTGCCTGTATCTCGCTACCCCGCCTGCTATAAAAATCTTTAAACTTTGAACAAAAAAGCTATCCTTATTTTATATATAATATAAATGATATTAATATAGTATAGTTACCTTAGACGTAGCATTGAAAGGGTTACTCCAATCGTCAATATGTACAACTTTTCTTTACAAAATTCGCACTGCGAAAATCTGCTTGCTACGGCGTAGCAGTTTCGTAGCACCCTTGCAAATGTAGGAGTTACGCCGTAGCACACTCATTCTAATTTGACCTTATTTTAGTACGAGTATTTCTCGTATAAAATACTGGATAATTTGTAAAATATATAGAATAATAATGTTTTTGTCTTAGATTTATGAAATTTTGACGATATTACGTTGGTATGTTAGGTTATTCGTATCTATAGCATAATGTTGTTTTTAACTATTGATGTTTAATTTTTTAATGTTAATGTCAGACTTAGAAATTTATCCTTTTTTTAGCTGGGCAAAAGCCTCCCCTTAACTTTTCCACTTTGCTCTATCAGTTGATAATTCTCTCCAAGTTCTATCAATTGCAGACAAGTCATCTGTCCATCTTGTTTTTGATGAGGTTGTTTTTTATTTTATTATTGTTTTAATTGTAATAAATTATTGAAAATAGTAATTCTAGCCGAGAATCCCGCAATGAAACGTTTAATTATGAATTCGTTGCACCAGGCCGCCATTTCACCCTAAATTACGTTATTTATGCAACTATACGCATTTCCTGATGGCATCTTGAGCAATGGTGAATTAACTACCACGTCCAATCGAGCGCCGCCATTGGCTGTCCGCTCAAGCTGCACTGCAGTTGCAGATCATGCTGATATAGTCCGAGAGCTCATTGCATGATTCCAAAGCCTAACTTTTTTATGTACAACTTACTAGGGGATAATAATATTCATCCACACTGGTAGATGAATATTAGGCTTTTGTGTCTTTTAGATCTTAAGACCTGGGCCTTATCTTCCCCGAAAGGGCAAAATACACGCGATAGTATGTAATATTCACGCTGGTCTGGAAAAAAGAAAAACATACAATGTACCAGCTGATTCTCTTCCCATGCTAATCGTTAAAGCCGATCAAGGGAATGGGAAAATATATCAGGAATCTTATTAAAGGCATGCGGCTGACAACCCAACACTATCACGCTTAACTTAGTATTAAAATCTGTATACCTCATGAAGGATAAATACGTGATTAGTATGTACGTGTATTTTTTCATAACTAACATTTAATTACACGTTTTCGTACTAAAATTTATTTTATTAATTTTTTTGAAATATAGTCACAATAACTCAGTAATATCTTTCTTTATTGCACTGATAAAAAGCAACATGCAACAAATTCGATTTTTTAAAGTATAAAATTAAATGTTGACGTTATACTAAAATAATGAATAGGAAACTCGTCTAATAACGTTTTACGTTTAAGCAACTAAACTGATTCAGATTAAATTTGGTATGGAGACTTGAAGACATAATAATTTGAGACCTTGTAAAAAATATGATAGAATAATAGTTTTTCAAATGATGGAGTAAACATTTGTTTGTTATTTTTTATTTTATTTTAACTCTATTTTTAATTTTTGTTTATGAAACATACCAGACTCATTGTTACCTAAACTATAATTATAAAGTGTCTTCAAAGTGGAACTACTTTGAGGACTTGCGCAGTCACTGCGAGTTCGTATATGATTGCATTATCCGAAGATGGCTCTGATAGAAAATAATTGGATAATGCCAATATGAAATTTATTTAAACTCAACTCAACTTGCAAGTAATAAATTCTTCTTTTCTTATCTTCTTTTCCGCATAATTTACGATTGGGTGAGATCACCTTTTTTCTAGATATAAAACAAATCCTTCACAGACAAGTCGCAGACAATAGCTAGAAATTAAGGTGAGACTTATTCTTTACATTAAATAACTAGGTATATAACGCATTTAATTTAAAAAAATCTTTAATTTTAAGTTATACAGCAAGCTCTTAGTCTAATATTAGCCTTCTTTGCGCCTGCTTTACATCTGCCTACTTAACCGCCATATTTTGGCTTCCGACCCTGCAGTAATGACTATATATACAGGCATCGATCTGTGTATAGGACGCGTAATTTAAGAGCTTGTAATTGCGGATAGATAGATAACGCTTAACTATATTAATAATAATTATCCGTAATATTCTATTTCCAAAGTGTAAGTATTTTTTCTAAATTACTTTTATCCTCAGCTTTTACAATTTGAAATTAGAATGTATAAAAACTAACTATAAAGTACCTATTTGTTAGGCTCAACCTGGATTATTGCATTGTCATCCAACCTACGAAAGTTTGCAAAACTTCAGCTCAATCGGCTGAGGATCGCGCTATAATAGCGCTATAAATAATATACTAGTATAAAATTTGAGTTGCACGATTTGACCATAATAAACACACATTATTTTGAAACATAGCAAGTAAGATAAAAAAGGGGTGTCAATATTCTGTTTCTGTTTTTTGGTTTATGGATTTTATCAAGAAATAAACTTAGTTTTGTACTTAAATTAAGCAATTACGCTGTAAGCGTGACGATTTTGAGAATTCAACTCGCTGCGCCTAGGATTTTTTACTCGCCGACTAACAAGTTGCAACATAATAAACATTACAGTTCAAAGTTTCTGACATATATCAATACAATTCAGCGATAAAAATAATTTAACCTTACTTAGTATATTTTATCATACAACATTCAAGACATACAAATTCATTTTAGGCTCGCCAGCCAGGGCTTAGATGAATGCATGCAAAGTGGTGGCAGAAGCACAAAAAGTAATTTAACTCAAAGTGCATATTATTTTGACTTCCGTAAACTGCCCCTGAATCAATCTATTACGTAACAATTGTTTGACGAGGACCTTACGAAAAAACTATAAGACAAACATATTAGACCATCCGATATGCAGTGAGTGTTTCCGTAACCGATATTTCTCATAAAAGCTGCTTGTTTGCTATCCGATAAAAAATCATGTCCGAGGGTGGCCGGTGGCCAGGAAGGGTTGCTCGGCTATCTCAACCCCTGAGGGCTGAGGAACGGAGGTAAACAGGCAGATGGTCGCGGCTACAATTACATAATCAACAGTTATCGTATTCAAATGAGAACGCATCGATTTCGGGCGCAAAGACCCGAAATATACAGTGCAAACGAAATGCGAGGCACTCCCGATCAAAATGCATTTATACTGTCCTCTCTTGTTTTATTTAACAGTGTGTACATATTAACTGTTGTATTCCTCTTTCATGCATACATAAATCTAACAAATATTGAAGTACTCCTTGAATTACAAGTCATAAAAACCGATAGATATTCAATAAGGCAATCATCTTCTAATTAACAAAAACAGATCGTATCGGTTCGATTGTAAATACAAAAATTGAAACCGAAAGTAATAAAAAAGAATCAGATGCGTATTGTAAAGTCAGTGGAGCACCAGGTAACTGGTAACCACACAATTGTTCCGGTAATGCAGCAACTGGCCAGTCATTTCTTCTACGCCTTTGCACGTCGAGGATTCTACCGTGACCATTCAACAATGTTTGGAATACATTACGCCGCTTTCTTGTTAATCTGCTTCTCCGGAAGCAATCAGAACGACGATGGATACGTAAGAAATAGGAAGTTAGTAACAACCGCTGTATTTTGGTGTCGGTCGAGATCACGATGCGTTATATACGTAACGGTGCATCAGTGACTGACTCACAGGGAACTGACCTAGGGGCATGCAGCGGAGTGCATTGACGCCGCCGCCGACGCACTTATCACTGCATGCCTCTTCAGAGATAATGTATAGAAAATGCCCTTTTGGCCGATGAATAACGTATGTGTCGTCTAGCTGATTAGAATTACATTTACAGTTCAAAAACACGAATTTCTTAGATGGTAGACAGACTATGCTGACGTGGCTGTCCGTTGACAGAAGAGTTAATATTAAGCCATTCTTTATTACTGGTAAATGTGGCTGGACTTCAACCTGTTATACCTTTATTTAAGCAAATAAAGATATGATTATTATTAATGAAAGATGTAGGTAACTACAAGATTTTTCATCAAGCTTTTAATAGCACCTATACGTTACGTATCAGGTTACAGTATCAGTATACAAACTAGGTACGTACGAGTACATGACCTCATTACATGAAAACGAAAAAGTTACAACTGTGATTTGGACTTGATTCTAAGTACAAATAACGACCACATATAGTTATACTTTTTCTTTGAAAACATAGTTATAAAAATAAATTTCTCTTTCGCGTTTTTTTAAATTACATAGCTTTTCCTCCAAACCCACTGAGGGTATACCCACCCACAAGTTATTCATTAGACGTACATTTAAAATGCATTACATAAATATTTATTAAGATAACATCTTTAGTTTGCGTCTTACATTAGTAAGGTCCCGAAATCACCTAGAATCCTAGATGATCACACTTAGTCTATTAAACTAATAAAAACACGCAACGGAAATTTTATTATCATACAGAGTTAAATCGTGAAGTCGTCAACTTGACCGTAATTCGTATGATCCAGCCAAGGTCCAGGCAGTGATAAGGAGGTGTTTCACAATAGCAGAATTATTTGCGGCGAGGGCGCCTCGCCTTGAGATGCGCGCCACAAACAACTGTAGCTAACACTCGCGCCTGCGCTGAAACCTGTAACAGTCGCGTGCTCAAGTGAAACATCCTTGTCGAATATGTATAGTTATTTATATAACTGGAAATTTCAGACCTGATTATGAAATCCCAGTACTTTCAAATGTGACAACCAGCACAGGTATACATTTCTCTTAGAATCCAACTTCCACAATGGTATACATACATTAGAGGAAAAATTTTATTTGAGTAAAACCTTGTTTAAAGGACTTGTAGTTGAAGTCAATAAAATATAGTAAATATATACGGACAAATCACACAGATTAAGCTAGCCCCAAAGTAAATTCGAGACTTGTGTTATGGGATACTAACTCAACGATACTATATTTTATAACAAATACATATATAGATACACATCCAAGACCCAGGCCAATCTGAAAACGATCATTTTCCATCTTGACCTGTCCGGGGATCGAACCCGGGCACTCTAGTGTCGCAGGCTGGCGTGTTGACCGCTGCGCTACGGAGCTAGTCGAAAAGTCAATGAGGGAAAAGAGGATTGCACTAAAAGCGACCTACTCGTAGTTGCACTATTACTATTTACTATTAAAGTTTCTCTCGCTACCTACATATACATATATATTATATATACATTATAGCAGACTTTAAACTTTATTTTCTTCCCCTCATTAAAATTGCAGCCCAAGAGGCAACTGGCATGAGAGATATGATAATTCAATAGTTCACATTTCAATCTAAAACATTGCGAACTACTATTTGATTTAAGGAACTACGTATAACTTACATTACATATGATGTCACTGCACATTGAACTTCGCGTCAATGAGTACATAAGGTCAATACTTCACGTACTCATTGAGGCGAACTTTAGAAAAGTGTTGAGTGTTTTGAGTTACAAAACATGCAAGTGTGCGTTATCGGTGTCTAGGCGAAGGCGTAGTGTGAAAAGATTTTTTTATTATGTACGTTAGTTTTATACTACGCAGGAATGATTCGTGGCGTGGCAGGTTCTAGCCACAAATCAACTGGTGTTTTGCAGAGCATAACTTTATATTCAGCTCAGCAGCTTATTTCCATTGACTATAAACTCATTTGAAATTCAACTTTGTGATACTGACGTTTGTACTTATCTAGTTTTTTCGGTTATTCATACGAAAGGGTAACACAAGTTGGCTGACAACAAAAATGGTACAAATATCTTTTCCACTAAGACCAGAAAAACAGGATTTTCAAAGTACTAAATAGCTAGTCTGTATTAATTGCTACATATTAATAAATGCTTAACTACTCTGAATACACAATGAATGCATACGTGACGGTGCGAAACATGAAGCGTTTTCAGCGGCGACTGTACCGGGTGCGCACACGCCGGCGTAGGTACTCGTAAGTGGGTCAATGGCGGCGCGTGTCGCTAGCGCGGCCCTTTGCAGGGCTCGCCTTGAACCGCGCAGTCGCCGGTGTTCGCTGTTTTCCGCTAAAAATACAAATTTTAAAAATGTTTTACAGTTTCGAGGTTATTCTTGACGAATAACGCGGTATTTAGGATTATGAGAAAATATTTCATTTTCATTCGAAGTTTAGTATAAAATTATTATTATAATATAAAATTTTTAAGTATAAATTATTTATTGCAAAGATTTTTAATTTAATAGTCACTGGGTACTACATTAAGGAAAAGGTCATAATTTAGGAACGTATATGAAGTTTCTCCAATAAATAAAATCTCATATTAGAAAATTTCGAAGAGTTCCTGATTCACTATCCAATCTTAAAACTATTTTAATTTTATCTATTTTATTCTAGATTTGTTTTTCATTCTTTGATTTTTCATATTATTTTTATCAGCCTATTTAGTATGCTACAGTATAATAATACTGCAGCATATATATGTGCTACAGTTGACTGACATGGATCCTACGAAATCGGTACACGAGAGTTTTGGTAAATTAGTATCACAGAAACCTAATTCAGGCACCAGACCTTCACAAAGATAGCTTTTTCAGTAAAGTACTTAAACCAAAATACTTTAAAAATCTGCACAACTAACTCGTCCCGTCAACTTCATTCAGCTAATAATTGACTATGTTTTTTTTTCGTGCAATTTTCTTATGTTTTGGTAGTCATTCGGCTGCTTCTTCTTCTTCTATCGAGTCGTAAAATGGCTATACATACATTTTAAATAAGTTTTTACCAGTGTTTTGCTACCATGATTGCCCGTTCATTTGCCTCATTCATATCCAACCAAGAATATAATATAAGAATATAAATAAATAAATATATACGGACAAATCACACAGATTGAGCTAGCCCCAAAGTAAGTTCGAGACTTGTGTTATGGGATACTAACTCAACGATTCTATATTTTATAAAAAATACATATATAGATATACACCCAGGCCAATCAGAAAAAGATTATTTTCCATCTTGACCTGGCCGGGAATCGAACCCGGCCACTCTCGTGTCGCAGGCTGGCGTGTTGACCGCTGCGCCACGGAGCTAGCCAAAAGAAGTAAAAGAAGAAAAGAAGTTATTGTACTATTTGGGGTAGAGACAAACCTAAAATCAAAGATACTTAAAATAATCCAGCCATTCCCGAATTATAAATGGTGTAACCAACCCGACGTTGTTTTAAAGAATATATGCAATAAAAACAATCATTGCTAAGTGGTAAATAGCTAGTGAGACATACTCTAAATAACAGTGGGAGCATTTCAGCATTTCGCAAGCGCACGCTTCATAGATCGCTCTCAATAGCGTCATCAGCAAATTGCCGAGGTCAGCGGGATGCGGAGCCCTGCTCGGGCAAAGGCCGAGTTAGCAACTGTGTGCAACGTCTAAATAGATAGATAAACGAAAACTGCCAAACCAAGATTCAAGATCATTTATTCCTTTAGAACATGGTATTTATAAAGATGTTACAGTAACAAGTGTGTCAAACATATTCTGCCAGAGTTGGCGTAGGAATTTTACATTGTATTACATAATTAGTATTTCAAAATAAATAAAATCTCAAACAAATTATTATACTTACTTTAATTTGGACTGCGAAACTTAAATTTGGTAGATATGAAAACAATTACCAGTAAAATTTTGTCCTGAAGTGTAAAAAATAGAAGTCCCAGAATATTATGTCACGGTCAGGGGTGTCATCCTCAACTGCCTGTCCAGTAGTTGCAGGTTGCAGGTATGGCATCGGGTAAGCGCGCCCGGCCTCCCGAGCTGCGTAGTGTGTAGTATTTATTTCAAACACCTTCATTACCTCCTCAGAGTCATGCAATTCTACCCTTTCCAGGCTTAAAAATACTTTCGATGGGCAGCAGCGTCGGAAGCACAAAAACCAAAGAAACAGCGCTCGCCAACCTGCCTTCCAAGCATGGTGAGTATGGCAATATCTTCCATCATTGGACTTCTAACGACTGAAATGATGATGATGATATACAAAATATATACAAAATAAATAATGTTTAGCTTTCATCCCTCAACTACGGAACTGATCATTCTGAAGTTTTACATACAGACTTATTGTCAGAGATTCAGAGAGGAACATAGACGTTTTGTCCCGGTAAATAGAACAGTTAGGTATTGCCGTAAGCGAAAACTAGTTTATGTTAATCGGATGAGAACGCAATACTTAATGCTCCTCAATTCTGAATAGCAATCACCTATATTTCAACACATTCTTAACATATATTAAAAACTAGCTTTCGCCCGCGGCTCCGCCCGCGTCAATGTCGATCCCTCGGGAATAGTACTTTTTCCCGGGATAAAAGTAGCCTATGTCCTTCTCCGTACTCCAGAGAACTTATATGCAAAATTCCATGATGATCGGTTCAGTAGTTACGGCGTGAAAGCGTAACAAACAAACAAACAAATAAACAAACAAATAAACTCACTTTCGCATTTATAATATTAGTAAGGATAAGGATAAGGATTATAATATTAGTAAGGATAAGTATGCGAAAGTGAGTTTGTGTGTCTGTATGTTTATTTGTTTGTTGGTTTGTTTGTTACGTTTTCATGCCTTCGCTACTGAACCAATCAACTTAAAATTTTCAATACACGTTTTACGGAGAAGGACGTTAGGTCCTGGACATAGGGTACCTTTTATCCTGGAATAATCTACTGGTCCCGAGGAATCTATATTAACACAGGTGAAGCCACGGGCAAAAGCTACTTAAATATAATCGTGCTCCAAAAATGTAACCATTAATCAAAATTATTTGAAATCAGCAACAGGTATAATAGAACTAGCGGCTCGCCCCGGCTTCGCACGGGTAGAAGAGGTGTTTAATCCTGATCCTGTAGAGCCTGTTTCATTAAGGATAATGTAGGATTCCTACGATGAAAAAACAATTCAAATCGGTCCAATAGTTTCGGAGCCTATTCAATGCGAAACAAACAATCTTCTCAATCACATCTTTCCTCTTTAAAATATTAGTGTACATATACATAGATAATACTTCTAAATTGCGCCTGGAAATAAATTCAAATGTTTTTCTATTCTACAGATAAGACTAATACAGCGACAATGGCGAATCAAAGGGCCTCGTCGCTGACAGTGGAAGGTCTTGACCTTCTTGCTATTGCCTGCGTTAGCATTGACTAGTGCCCTTATGCAAATCGTCTTGCGCGTGCGCGTGCTTGCTTCCACTACCGGCTCGCAGCACAAGGGCTCTGTAATTATCGTAAATGTATAACATAGGTAGGTACTCATTCTTCGATGGACCTTCAATTTGTACGCTGTAACTATCAGCTGTTCAAATATGGTTTCCTGGTAACTTGCACGAAATTTGGAACACTTTGCCATTTGGAACATTATGTAGGTACAGCAGGAAATGATATTGAATATTGTTATTTACTTTATATAATAAAAAGGCGCAAATATTAATAAAGCTTTTTTATCTTTTCATAGTTCAGAAGGTCTTACAGAAAAAAGTAGAGACAACACATCATAGATTTAAAAAAAAAATTTAGTTGACTTAACTCTGAAATCAATAAAGATGTTTCATTTGTCTATACTAATCTAAACTAATATTATAAATAGAATTATTTTACCAATAGAAAGTTGCATTATCAGAGAGTAACATTAACTATAATTATTTTCAAAAAAGTAAGAACTCGAAGTTACATTGCATTAATGTCACACAAGGTATCAAAAATTTGCCTTTAAACGACATTAATTGGAATATCGATATATCTGTCATCAAAACGTGTTCCCCGTTTACTCGGGTCCGGGTCAGGGGTCGGCCTGGGAACCGGATAAACTGTGTGATAAAACCGAAAAACATCAGAGGAAGTCGCAGGAAACAGCTAGTCTATACTATAATATTAAAGAGGAAAAAATTATGTCCTTGTTCGTAATGGATAAACTCCAAAAACTACTGAATCGATTTATAAAATTCTTTCACCTATAGAAAGTTACATTATTAGCGGGTAACATAGACTATAAATTATGTGAAAAAAGTCGTGGTGAAAACAGGAAAAATTATATAACTGAAGCCACACACAGTATACACATTAGGTACTTGAGATAAAGGAATCAAATTTATGATGTATTTTTTTTTCTTTAATATGTGGTGTCTAATATTGCATTAATTTCTAAAGCTCTCAAATACGGTAATATCATTATAGGTTATTTGAGTTTCACACTAATTAATATTTTAAACATGAATACGAATGAGGACGAAGCTACACACGTCATCAATATTTAGAGGTCTTCAGTTTAACAATCGTCGTTATACTTACCTTGCGAGAGTTTCTGGAAAGAAATAGAGTTATGCGTTCAAAAATATTATTCCAAGAAGTTGTCAATGTTGGAGTAAAAAAAATTTGAAGGAAAAATCTTTTCTTTTTAAGTTTCGATCTAAGTTACGCTTTCTGTTTCTATTATACTACTATATATATATTATATATTACTTTTCGTGTTTCTCGTTTAAAAATAAATGAAACGTAGGTTTACGGATACATCATCATGTTTCAGTCACATTAATGGCGTCCCATATTATTCGCGCAAGGCTGCGTTGCGCAAGCGCAGCGTTACACGTGTCGCTCGCAGCAGCGACCTCATCCGAACACTTCCGATTCTGCACACTGACTTTAATATTTTGAAAGGCGAAGGTGACGCATAAGGAAACGCGTTGAACTGCGGTTCACGCTGAGTAAATAGCAATTAATTACAAAACGACCTGTCGTTCGATGTATTTATTTGCATACTAAAAGATAAGGCTTCATATTATTTTACCGTTTTCATAAATAGAAGGTTATCAATGAAACCCTAAGTAAAATTTTAAATAGGTACATCACATTCGGAAAAAATTGACAGAAGGGCAAGTTTTTGTACATGTTAGTCTATAACAGTTTCTAAACATGTGAGCCAAATTTCATATGCATTTCTCAAAAACCATAAGCTGTATTGCAGAAACTCTTTTTTTAGCTAAAATAGGTATAAAAGAATCAGAACATAGTACAGCTTACTAAACTGCAAGTTCCATCAAAATCGATTCAAGTATTTTTGAGATAGAGAGTTAAGTATGTATCAGTGACAAAAGCCAATTTATTTAAAAAAGAAATATTCTTGTTCTCAATAATGCTCAAACCTTGATTTGTTGTTGGCCTACCCCTATCTGTAACCTTGCGAGCCGATAGCGTGGAGGTTAATCCACGAAAACATATTTCGTATTCTCATACGACGAAATCGTAGAAGATTAGAAAAGGTCAATAAGTCAGTCCTATTTGTGTGTTTTTCTCAGGAATTTTATTATCACATATATGGAATAGACAGAGCCAAAAATTTATCAAAATGGTCGCCGCTTATTCGTATACAAGTGGATTATAGATTTTGCTTATACGACATACCAAATCTATATAAGTATCTGGCTCAAAATACAGTTCTGCATTTTGAAGTATCTGGAAATGTAATTCAAGATGCATTATTCATTCATTATTATTTCAGCCGTAGGGACTCCATTTCTGGACAAAGGCCTCTCTCAAGGATATTGCTATACTTTCTTACCACGCTTGACAAGCGGGTTGGCGAGCAAAGTTTCTTTGACTTATTGTACTTCTGCCGCTGCTGCTCATCGCTGAAGGTGTTGAGATACTGTTCAATCGGATGGATGGGGGAAAAGCAAGTAGCAACGCGGGACGGCAGGTCCGCGTATTCAATGCCATATCTGCAACTACCAGCCAAGCGGTTGAGGATGACACCCCTGACTTATTTCGTATTATCAAAGGGTTATATTAGCCTAGGAGTATCTACTATTTTACTTTCCGATTCTTTTAGAGCAAATATGAGCTGAGTAAAGATTCATACTAACAAATTTCTATTCAACATAATATTTAATAGGTGCGGTGTATCGATTATCGTAACGGTGACCGTAAGTCCAACAACAGCAGTGTTTTGTTGACGTGTAGTGGGCACATGCAAATTCCGGCGCTGACCCATATTTCGCCGCCTGCCGTTGCCCGCGCCGTGTACTCACATTTGTAAATATATTTTAACAGTGTAGGTACACATCGCAGTCGTAGCCCGTCGTAGCTGGCTGTAGCAAGAACATTGGCGCTGCAAATATAATCTCAGTCTTCAACACTTTTTGTCATAACGATACTATTTTATCGTCATAATAATAAATAGGCATTTTGATGATAAAGTATTTAATAAATAAACTTTCGCTCTTTTAATTGGTTTAATTTTTTTGCCTAGTCTATAGAGTACGTTAATTATTTATTTTTAAAATGTTTAAGTATGCATGCAAAACTAGAGTAAATACACTTGTTTGATGTGATTGTGTAATTGAACTTTGAAATACAAACGTGTTAAAAATTGTGGTTCGAAATATCGTAGTTACGATAAAGTCGAGAGATTGCTTGTGCGATTAATTAAAGTCGGTACGGAGGAATAATAGTACTATAAACGGTGTACGTGTAGGTACGACAGAATACTTCTTCAACGAACGCTAGTGCGAAAGAACACTGTTGTTACATTTGCACTATAGGAAGAAACAACATATTTAAAATAAGGAACTTATGTAAACTATGGGGTAATTTAATACGATTACTGCCGATATAGTTAGCATAGTAAAAATATAATACTGTATGTTATATCTGCAAGTAACCCTCAAAGTATATGCTTAAAATAAAGTTGTCTACACTGCTAGCGAATCGAGTACAAATACAACATGAAGAGTTTCGTACAAGAGTACCTTCAATAAAATACATGTCTCTGCATGGTATACTTAATTCTTGTAAAAGTAGGACAGTGTCACCCATATTGGGTGTTTTATATTGTCGTGAACTGACTAAACCAAAATAGAGTTTCTCAAGGGTCGGAGTAGGCGTTCAGCGTGCCAATGCCAGCCCACTGACATCTGTGATAGCGCATTCTGGACTAAATCCGATGCGACAGTATATGGTACAAATGACTGATTCTACAGAAGAAAAGACAAGTGCGTGATTTAGAACATCCTAGCTTTATTGAAATCTGGGAATCAAAATCCCTAATGTGATACAGAATTGCAAGAAAAAAAAGTAAAAAATGAAATTAAACATTTGATATTCCATAGAAATTCGTCCAGCTGATCGGCGACATTGTATGGGAAACCTATTTTTTTGCAATCAGCTTTTTTCTTGCAATTCTGTATTCTATTAGGGATTCTGATTCCTAGATTCCAATATATCTAGTAGGTTCAAAATCATGTTAAATTTATTTCGCTCTCTGTGATACTACCTGGAATCTGGAATTTGGATCATTTTTTTTATACCACTTACCTAGTAGGCAAACAGCATACGGCTCACCTGATGCAAAGTGGTTACCTATGGAGGATAAGTATTAGTATTATAGGAGAATGATAATACCTACTGTTCTGATCAACACAAGTCATTTAAATTAGTCGGTAGAAGTAGCTGGCTTTCGGACTGACTCTGTGAACTAGATAAAAGTCTTTTTTTTATAATGCGAGGCTAAGAAATACTAGCTTAGTATGAAATCTCCGTTAGTGGGGGTGTCTGAAAAACAGCGTAGATACTATTTATAGGTACGTGGTAACACAACAGGCATGCCTTTGCCATTTTTTTAGATGAATGTAGTTTTTTTTAAGCTTAAGCAAATTTAACTGCCAATAAGTGAGTTTAGTATTCTATCGGGCTTGGCTTATTCTATGGCATTTATAGTTTCCCCGAGTTAAGTACCTACTAGCTCGTATCTGCCATATTTGGATTCTCGACATTCCAATTGCTAGAGGTTTGCTAAATAATACCACTAGCAGCATGACTTAAGTAACATTATAAAGCTTCAAGCCTGTATTCTTATTATTTTGTATAAGATGCTATCAACATGCCATTCTTAACGGTACCACTCTTGACATCTTTGCCATGATACGAGTTCGCCAACAACATATTATCTTGACCTATTTACAAGTCCCGCCCGCAACTATCAGTATCAGTTACATGCAATATAATTATTGATATCAATCTTTATATTATGAAACTAAATTGCGACAATCCGCCTAGAGCGTTATTTAATAATTTTATTTTCGTAGCTATGCACACTCGTTAAATCCTTCAACAAATAAATTGAGGAAAATTCGTAGCAGCTATTTAACATTAAATTAATAAGCATCGCTGGCCTCTTCAAAGTGGGAGCCCTTCACGCACACAGACGCAATGCACACATGGATGCAAGAAGTAGCGCGAATGGTAACAAACATTTAGTGGAACGTCGACGGTGTCTGCAACGCACACATAGACGCCGAAGACTTTGTTTTGCTGTTGAGATTCGCGCGTGGAGTTGCGCAAGCGCAGCGTGGAGGCCATTGACACGGTGGACGTGCGTGGCCGCCATATTGGTAGGCGCGGGCGCGGTAATGGAGCGCGAATCCACCGGCTTCTGTGCGCCTTTCGTAATCGGCTTGCTGTCGCCAGCGTGGCCCGCGGTTTCACGAATAACGGGCCTGATAACAAACTGCATATAAATGTTAGCATTCGGTAGAGGCGGTAGAGATAGGTACCTATTTGACTAACCACTAGGTAAATGGAACGCTCATCCAATTTAGATTGGAGGCTACATCAAACGAATAAGAAAATTAGTAAGTACATAATGTAGAAATATTTAGCATTCACACGATTACAAGTTTTACTTAAGAAAAGCTCTACTTTGAACTTACCTACGTATGATCGAATTTTTAAACAAGTCAAAATTTAATTTTCTATAGGTAATTGTACCTATACCTACAGACTCTTCTCTGACTGCATCAGATAGCTGACTTATAATATATGATAAGAACTCGTACCTAAAACTGTTATTTTATATACAAAAAACCGTCAAAATAAATCCTATCTAAGTACCAGTGATAGAGAAGTCCCGCAGGGTCATTTTGTATAAAACTCATGCGTTGGCTCAAACCAAGGTGATACGAGCAGTTTTCCTTCACTAACTAAGTTTTAAAGTTCCTAATTGTATAATTTTCTTCCGCCGCGTACAATGCTTCAAATTCGTATTACAACAATTCAAATAATATCTCATTTCAATGTCTTATATACAAATTTGTAGTTACATATTTGCAAATTGATGTAGCGATCGATGTCTATTTAATTTTTTTAATGAACACGCTTGTTGTTACGTTATTTCAGTTGAGAAAACTAGTGCAAATTGTTTGTATGAAGTAGAAACTTATTTTCGCCGCTGTACGTTGCGCAACGATATTTGCGAACCAGATAACGGAGTAGGTATAGAGCGTGCCCCTCCGTCCTCTCGCAGAATCCGGTCCTCTACACAACACCTATCTCCTTCACACACGCTTCCCATCAATAAGTCCGCACTGCTCTGACTCAATGACATAGATACCAGTTCATTGCGAAACAACGCGGATTATATAGCAGGTGGATTGTGCGGTAAACGAGTTTAAATAACTGCTTTCACATGCTTACGAATACATAAGCGACGCTTAATATAAAACATAATTAATTCTGATTCGTGAAATGCGAAAGTTGACGTTCCGCATAATGAATTTACTCGTAACGGTATAAAAGTTCGAACAGGAAACCAATGCACAATTCAATTATGTTAGTTTTTCGATGTTATACTTTGTATAACTATATATATCGATATTATAGTTGTAGTATAAACTAGAGTTCAAAAGGCGATCGTTTATTAATCAATGAAGTATGCAAAATTATCTAAGGCCTTGGGGTTAGACATGAAATTTGCATAAGGAAGCGATTCGCGGATTACAAAGTCGCTCGAAGGCGGAGTCAGCGGCATCCAATACAAGTTGCTACATTGCGCATGCGTTGTATGGAAAAGTAGGTAACAACAATGATGGAACAGATTACCGGTATTTGGTAGCGCTCGTGGTATAAATATATAATGCGTCAGCTGTAACCTAAGGACATATTTTCGTTAAGCTTGGTGTTCCCACGGGTGCTTTACCCTCATTCATAAAAATATAATATTTCTAAGTTAGGTTTGAGAAATGAAAATTTTTTTTTGTATTTGGTTTAGTTATTAATAGAGTTACTAGCTTTCGCCCGCAGTTTCCCTCATGTAAACGTCGTTCCCTCAGGAACAGTACTTCTTTTCAGGAATGAAAGGTAACCTATATCCTTCTTCATACTCCAGAGAACTTGTACCTATGCAAAATTTCATGATGATCAGTAGTTACGGCGTGAAAGCGTAACAAATGAACAAACTCGCATTTTCGTATTTATAATATTAATAGTAAGGATAAGGACTAAAGGTAAGTTGGTATTTCAGAATATTGGATCTTTGTAGGTAACTTAATCGTATAAAAACTGAAAAATAAAGAATTAATCTCATGTTTTTGTAATATAATTGAGTAAACCATAAACATATAAGGTGTGTTATCCACGTTTCCGAAGATGAAGAAAAACCTGAAGAAAGCTATATAATAATAACCCACTTGAACCGTCTCAGAGGTAGAGTCATTCTTATTAGATGATGGTAGCAATTTAGGCGCGATGCGTGCGTTGATTCTCGTTTTATTGGAGCGGTGGCGCGACATGCCAGCGATAGCCAGCGATAAGATAAAAATAATCGATATTTTGCGCGATTTGCCCACGCTGCACGAAAGGTCACTTACGTTGCGAAATAATGTAGCAGTGTAACACGTAAAACGAAACGGCACGAAAGCAGATCATGATAACGTTAATAACGTTATTTTTATTTGCTTTAAGTTTTACTACATCGCAATTCCAACTTTGACCTTCAATAGTTAAAATCTTGCTTGCTCTATTACTACTAATGTGACTATATAAATCAAAATATTTTAGTGCCAGACATATCTATCTTAGTATCTACATATAAGATTATAAACGAAATTGGAAAGCTAAACTAAGTCTGCAATTGGTACCTTCCATTATTTATATCAGACTCTACCAGCTTGCTTACTTATGCATTCATCAACTTTTTGCCTTCTTTTGCAAAAAAAATAGTAGCTACTCCATCTCTTACTTATACATCAACGCGATCTCAAGATAAAAAAAAAAACAAAATTGCAAAGAGATTTAATAGGTATACATTTGCAAAATTCATAATTTCTTTGGCATACCTTATAACGTAGAGTATTTATCGTTATGCATTAGGTACTCATGGCCCTCTCCAGTAGTGCAGAGCGGGTCATGCTCTTGCAGTGGAGACAAAAGACCTGATGATGATTAGGTACTCTTGAATAGCTAAGGTCAAGCAATGTTCAGAACTTAAATAGTCTTTAGTGGATGCATATTGTAGTTATAGAATAATTTGTTATAACAATCATTTCTTTAAGTATACAAATAAAAGATTGAAAAAAAAACATAGACTATTATGTACGACAAGTGTAGTAGTACATACATATATAACAGCAATACGTGTGTACAATAAAATTCCAAAAAAACATTTACAATTTAGATGAATTCTAAGCCAAATAACCCGTGTGTTATTTTTGATTTCTTTTGCCACTCATGTGGACTATGATAAACTTGAATTACTCGTATTGTGAATGTTATGACATTAAATGTAAATTTGCTTTCGAGTAAGTAGTTGGAGAGTTGGTAGTAATAAATATTGTTTGCTGATTTATTTTTTGAAACGATGGTGGCCCAGTGCTAAGCCGTGGTGGCCCAGTGGTCTATGAAAGTGCCGGATAAGCGAAAGGTCCCGGGTTCAAACCCCGGCCCGGCCCTAATTGTACCTCTGAGTTTGTAGACCATTCTGACGCAGGTACCATCATACTAATGAATTGTTCACTAGTGTGTGAAATGGAGAAGGCAATGGCAAACGACTCCATTCTACCTGCCAAAGATAGTCATTGTGTGCGCTTCTTTCCACACAATGACACCGACAAGAGCCTAGCTCATGTGAGGTCATGTGATCATAGTCTCGTTGCGACCACGATGGATGTAACTCCATTGAAACGTCAACGGAAACAAATAATAAAAAGGTTCGTGCTAAGTCCTGTTTATATACATAATTATGTGTTTAAAGCACGAAAGTTTAAAAAAGAATAACAGCCTCGCTCTTAAATACCTATGTGAAGGGACTGATTTATAAGGTTAAAAATGTTATGTAACATCTTAATAATTAATTTGGCAAGAAATTATTTCTGATTCTAAACCTAACAATACCTTGACTGACGAATCCATGGAATCGTTTGGGAGATACGATGAAATAAAGATATTTACAAACATACAGGATACACGCCAAACACCTTTCTTGGCAGTCGGGTAATACTCGTAGTTATTTAAGACGACACTTCTGGGTACAATCGATATCAAATAAAGAAAATAGCCACGTGCAATTTTCCTTTTAAACAGCTGATTAGCAGATGACACAATAATGTGTACTATTTCCGGCGCTACGAGGGTTGTCTACTAGGAAGACTAGCTTTACAAATAATGTAACCGCAAATTATAGGTAGCTTCTTGCTATTTAAAATGCACTGAAATTATCTGAAATTGGTCCGATAGGTTGTACGTTTACGTACACCTTTTTGCATACACAACCTAGCGGCTTGCTAATATACCTAAACAAAAATAAATAGAATCGGCCAAGTGTGCGTCGGAATCGCCAACGAAGTTCTGTGCCACCATACAATTTTTAACTTCAAAAGCAAGTTATTAGGGTTCCGTAACCAAAGGGTAAAAACGGGACCCTATTAATATCGCTCCCTGTCCGTCTGTCTGTTTGTCTGCCTGTCCGTGTGTTACCAGGCGACAGCCTCCGTGGTCCAGTGGTTAAGGCATTTGCCTGTTGACCCGGGGGTCGTGGGTTCGATTCCCACCGGAAGCATTCTTTGTTTAGTTGTTTCCAGTTTGGTTAGGACATTTTAGGCTTGAATCACCTGATTGTCTGATAATAAAGATGATTCCGTGCTTCGGAAGGCACGTTAAGCCGGTGGTCCCGGCTGCCATCTGGTAGTCGTTAAAGGAACCACGTCAGAGGCCGAGAGGCGGTTCCGAAGAACTCTGACACCAGGGTGTGCATGGTCGATTGACCGTGGCATCTACTCGAAATGATGATGACCAGGCTGTATCTCATGAACCGTTATAGTTAGACAGTTCAAAATTATCACAGATGATGTATTTCTGTTGCCGCTATAACAACAAATACAAAAAAATAGAATAAAATAAATATTTAATAATCAAATAATTCCCATACAACAAACGTGATTGTTTTCCTTCTTTTTGCTCGATATTGATAACGGCAACAGGTAGACGCTTGAAATATTCACAGAATATTTAGTTATATATTCACTTTAAAAATAAATAATTAAAGAAAAATAAAATTAATATTGAAGGGTCAAATTATTATAAAGGCTAAAATTAGTATTAAAGCACAGATTACTAAATAGTTAATTAAAGGCTCCCATACAACAGACATGATTTTTTTTCCTTTTTATAGATAACGGTACCGAACCCTTAGTGCGTGAGTCCGACTCCCACTTCGCCGGTTTTTTTTAAATATTTTTTTTACTTTTTGTTACAGCGGCAATAGATATACACATTCTATGAAATCTGTCTCTACCTATTATGGTTCAGTAGATACTGCCCTGCGACAGCCGGTCAGACAGCGGAGGATTCCGTTGTTACCCTTTGGATACCTACGGAACCCCGTAACACGGTCGTCGTCGTGGAAGAAAAAAATAACCACGAATACAGATAAGCCTGAAGTATTGCATATACTTCATGTTTATCGGTTCAGTAGTTAAACCGTGAAAGCGTAATAAACAAACAAACTAAAGTAACACGCACATTAAAAAAAACCCACATTTCTATCATGATATTTCGTTGCATGATTTTATGTTTTAATGCATACATTGATACATACATGTTATCACGTTATCCCTTACGGGGTAGAAACAGCCTAGAGTCATAAGACCGACTTAATGTTTTAAACCCTTATTAAATATTTTAAGTTAGCACTATTTTCCATCCAATATTTTCTTGAAATAGCTCCTACAGAAAAATATAAGTAGATATCTCAAATAATTCCGCATGGATACCGTCTAGCCGTTTGGCAGTAATGACCACATATGCTTGTTTCTTAAAAAAATACAATTTAAAATAATTAGTCTGTCTTTTAGATTATTGAAAAATATTAGATACGTACATGTATGTAGTACTACACTTGTCGTACATAATACTTATATTGGTCTTTGTTCAATCAAACAAAAGATGATAAAGATAAAGCGCATCAAAGTTCAGAAGTGGGGGCTCATGACGCACCAAGCCGGTAAAAAGTGTACCGGACAGTGTCGTCACGCGGAACTTTAACGGCCTGTACCTATATCAATTTTTGTTTGATTGACAAAAGAAAAAATACGTATTCAATATTTTTCAATAATCTACCAGACGGAATAATTATTTTGAAAAGTATTTTTGTAGAAAACATACATAGACGTGAAACTTTTATAACCTTATTTTAGTCGAGGCTTCAAATAATGTGACAGCAAAACATAAGCGATTTAAAATGCAATGAAATTGCTAGTATCCTTGGCCCGGTACCTACACATCTACGTCGATACCATCTAGTGTAGGTATACGGACGCCATCATTAAATAAAAAGTAGATAGTCGTGGAAAATTGTAGGTCACCTATCATTTCCACCTCTATTTGCGTAGATGGACGTGCTCGATTGTTTCCAGTACAATTACATTTAATATTCTATGTTCAGCTGTTTTCAATCACTTCTGTCTCATTCCAGAATATAAGTACGTTGATTAACATTTTTACGAAGGCTTTTATTTAATTGTTAAAAAATAATATGAGAATAGAATTATGAACAAAAACTTAAGAAAACTACATATAAATAGAGCTATTTTAACATAAAATAACCTACCTTAAAATACAATATGTATATAAAACCCTACGTCCGATCCTTGAAGGGTAATTCAGCCCGTCGATATGAACAACTTGGGTGGGTTCAATGCCCACCGGAAGCATACTTTGTTTAGTTGTTTCCAGTTTGGTTAGGACATTGCAGGCTTGAATCACCTGATTGTCTGATAATAAAGATGATTCCGTGCTTCGGTAGTCACGTTAAGCCGGTGGTCCCGGCTGCACTGTGCAGTTTACACTTTGTTTTATACTACGTAGTGATAATAAATCTTCAGCTTCGGAGTCTATGAGTTGTTTACAAAAATTGTAAAATTAATAATAAATATATCCTGCCTAGCTAAAAAACATAAGAACTTTTGTGTACATACTTAAATAGGAAAAATAAATATTCCCAAAGAAAATTATCTGTTGATTGACTAATTGGTTTTAGGCATTTCGTTATTTGTTTCTAAGGAAATATTATTGAGAACATACGTAGGGCTTTTTCTAACCGACTTTTTTGTTTGTTACCTCAGAACTCCGTCATTTATGAACCGATTTAAAAAAATATTCTTTGTTTTAAAGGGTACTCTTTCAAGTTGGTCCTATTTAAATTTCATCACAATCGGTTCATTAGTTTGAGTGAAGTCGAATTTTGTATATGAAAGATTATTACTATCTGGAAAATGCGTTATGCATTCCAATGTGCAACTGAGTACAGAACGGTTATGCCGAACTTGCACCCGCAAAAACCAGACTGCCTGTGAAGGCTCGGCCGTCCCGACGCTCAAGCCGAGTTCCACATATAAAGATGGTAGGGAGAGCACAAGACGAACACACAGAACACAGCTAATAACTTTATTATAATCTTTGCTTTTACAACTTCAATAAATAATTATCAGAGACTTATGCTCCAGGATATGGTAGTAGACTCAATGAGTGATAGACTGAAAGATGTTAACCGATTGAAAGGTGGTAGCAGACTGAAGAATGAGTGATGAGAGAGAGAGAAAGTAATATAAAAATGGAATGGAATGAAATTTGAAATTAAATGAGGAATGAAAAATGGACAGGATGAGAGAAATGAGGTTGGATGAGATGCAGCATGCAGGTGGCATGCTGCAACGTTACATGCCATTCATATTACCGGAAAGGCACCATGGAGCTACCACCACTCTTCCCCCACGTGTCTCTAGGGCCGTTCTGCCCTTTAACAGGCCTTTGTGTTGTGCAAAAATTAAAATAATACATCGTATTAAAGTATTTTTTTTTGTTCAAGGTTTAGGTTTCCGAGGCATACGCGGAGGAGTCGCTCCTTCAATGCCTTGGAAAAGTTGGCAACCTAATTTTAGGTTATAAAGTACCCTAGTACCTGGGTGGCCGCTTCGCTCAGAGAAGTTCCCCGGAGATGAGACTTAGCTAGATCGGCTAATCACCCCAACAAGCCCCTAAACACAATACATCATCAAAATCGTTGTAGACATTTCCAAGACATATATATTTATATTATAGAAATGGTTCCGAAGAACTCTGACACCAGGGTGTGCATGGTCGATTGACCGTGTCACCTACTCGAAATAATGATAATGATAGAAATAGACAAGAATTCCTCGTATAATGGTTTAAGTACAGGTGGTAGATCGATCCAGATTCGTTATACGGTGAGATAATTAGGAGAAGTCTAAATAAAATACGAACCTTTTGCAATGTTTTGTGAATTGGTAGGTATCCGAATAACACATGTGTGCAAAAAAACCAAAACCATTAATGCACAAAGTTCAACTCATCTGTCCAAACGTGAAGCATGATTAATGACTCCTGGTTACTCCAACTCGATTTGCGATATTTTTTCTCTCCGTCGCCTGTAATTGAGTGATTTATGAACTCCCGACCATTACATTTGACACGGCTTATTTGTGAAGTGATGAAAGAATCCCGGAGTATCTGCATATGCTACGGTTAGACTACCATTATATGATCATTTACTCAAACAACATTCTCATAAAGTGTTTGACATTTGACATGTTCATATGAGTGGTATTAGTTGTTAGGGTTCTACTAAATGTGGCTATGGAGTATCCATATTGATTAATGTAATACCTACAACTAGAAAAAAAAACTACATTTTTATTTCGTGGCGAGCCCCAGGCGCAGTGGTAATCACGCCAGCCTGCGACACAAAGGTGCCCGGGTTTGATCCCCGGTCAGGTCATGATGGAAAACGACCTTTTTCAGAATGACCTGGGTCTTGGATGTTTATCTATATAATATCTGTTATAAAATATAGTATCGTTGAGTTAGTATCCTTCAACACAAGTTCACGACTTGCTGTGGGGCTAGCTCAACTTAGATGATATGTCCCTATATATTTTATTTATTTATTGATGTTAAAGTCGATTTTTTAAGTTTTTCAACTGATGAAAGCGCTATGTCGACTATGCAAGGAAGTTATAATTTTTACCCGACGTTAAAAAAAGGAAGAGGTGTTAGCGCATAATTCCGTCATTTATGCACCGATTTTAAAAAATCCTTTTAGTTTGATAGGGTATGCTTTCAAGTTGATCTCATTGAAATTTTATCACAATCGGTTCAGTAGTTTAACTGAAGTCGGTTTTTTATATGAAAGATTATATTTGCGTTGCGTAGTTGACACCCGTGAGCGTTGACAAGAGATTTTTTACATGAACGTTTACAAATCAGTCTTTTTGCGCTCAAGCAATCATAAAACCATAGGTACATAATCAGATATATTACGTCTTAATTCCTTGTTGTGTGTGACTAAAGCTGGGCACATAACTATCTATCGATCCATATAAACAATCACAGTGCCGACGCAAAGTACAGCAGCCTAATTTACGATTAATAAACTTTCTAATCGCTGCTCTAGTTGGGCTCGTTTCCACTGCCGTGTGATAAGTGGTTGACCTATGAATCGCCTTTACAGGAAACTGGTTAAATTTATTTCCTATTTATAAGATTGTTTTGTATTTGCGATCTGCATGTCTAAATATTGGTTACTTTACAACTTATTGATAAAAAAATGCTGCTTTCTAGTTAGTCTCGATTCCAATGCCTTCACTGAAAGCTGGTTCAATTTGCTTCCGATTTATAGGTAATACAATTTGTCTTATATGTGTATTGAACAATGATACATATTTTTTATTTTAAAACATATTCTAAAAATATCTAAATTACTGTCTCTACAAAATCAAAAATAAATATCTAAAACATTTATTTCAAATTCAGACAACCGACTTTTAGTCATAGAGTCTATATTTTTTTTGCAAAAAGAACTTTTTTATTTTTGTTGCTACTTATCAGGTTTATGGATACTGGTGTGATTATGATACGATAAATGGAAACAAAAATCCCGTAACTGCTAATTTAACTTCCCAGTGCAGAAAATTTAGGGGCACTACGAACTGCTTAACCTATCTTTTTTATTTTATGCTTGAACAAGACTTGGACACGCACCCAAAATCTCGTTATAAATAAATATACTAAACAGATGATCATCAAACACTTCGGCGGACCGGACCTACCAGAAGGTGAAACCGATAACGCTAATAACCAAAATAGATCCACTTGGAATAAGCCATGTGGTGAGTTCGTATTCACTTTATTAATATTATTTCTCGACATGAACGTAAGGGTTGAAGCCGCAAAACGTGAACAAACATCGTAAAATTGAGAATTATGTTTCAGACATAAAAGAGCTTTTTGGACACGTGCTATCGATAAAGACTCAATGATTAACAGCAATAAGCCCCGGAAATATTCTAACAAAACAAACCATAATGGTCATAGGACTTATTGGACTATGCATTGCTTTTGTGTGTGTGCACGACAAACAAAGCAATAAGTACACACAAGGATGAAAAGCTCTTGACTCTATTAACGTCCTTCCTTGTTATATTACTATTAATATTTTGTTTGTACTGACCATGTTACGGATAAGGACGATTTGATTTGACATAGTTTATTACCTTGTATATACTTGTATCAAAACCTCTACATACCTCATTTACTCAATCATTATCATTTTGTAGTAGCTACTTAGTTAAGACTTATCTCTTTACTTACATAATTTTTATTTTTTCATTTTTTCTTTATTAACGTACACCAACAGTATTTACAAGTTAACTAAAAAACACACGTTGTTCTAATGTACACAACTAACAGGTATATACAACATTCTTTACACAAGCCTAAGTATACTAAACGAAACTAACATTACGCATTGAGAAGTTTAAGCATCTTCTTTTTAAACATTTTCAAACTATTCGAGAGCAGATCCAAGTCCTCTGTATTGCCTATACGATTGATAGGAGCATGACATCCTACATAAGTTCTCGATGTTAGTCCGACAAGTAATTTAAATATAGGGTAACACGGCGCATACATAATTACTAGCCTAAGGCTATAAAGCCCGAAGGCCACGTTTAGCGTGGTGGTAAAAATCCAAATAAGTGATGGGTCGACAGCCGCATCGCCCATTGACATGATTCTAGTTTCGCTCATTCCCGCGACCGGCTTCTACGACGTTGTACATTAAATGATATTCTTTTTCCCCAAACCAGCATGGATGAATAACACAATTTACCTATTCTATGAATATGTTTTCATAGACACCTTATCAAATCCAACCTTCATTTTAGTCCTCCACCACAAAAAAAAACTTGTATAAAAAATGTGATCTGCTTAGCTAGTGAATAAAAAAGACAGTGGGTCACAGGTACTGGGTGACTGATTTGGGGTCAGCATTTCGTTTGCTTTTCATATTGTTTAAACAGTAGGTAAATCGCAGACGAGTTGGCGGGAAATCTCGCCACTAATGTGCAGCGAGGTTTTTTTGCTTTCAACGCGAACAGGTTGCACAGGGTCGGACTGGAGATGACATGATGAACTTGGAAATATTAAATTGAATTTTTCGCGTTACTTTATAAAATCAATGGCCAATTCATACATATTTAATACAATTCAAAACGACCTATATCCAAAAATCTTTAAGAAAAAAAAGATCTTTTCTTATTCTTCTACTAATAGTTTATTACGACCCGTAGTTTGTCCCTGCCCTGCACGCATTTGAAAGAACGGAAAACTTATATATAAATAGTAAGGCTATACAAACATCAACAGCTTTCGTTTTCCTTCCCATTGCATGACAAAACAAACATTTGGACGTAGCAAACACTTAAGTTTAACTACTTACACTTTTGTCGCTAACGTTAATTAAACCATATTATAATTCGGCTGTATCGCGATCACGAATCCGCCCCACGGCTCTGCTGAGTTATTTAATAGTATTTTTTGTACGTTGGCAGGCGATTGCGCTCCGCCACCCCCGAGGCTTCGCGCAAAAAACCCTCCAGCTCACAAATACTGAGAATGTTGTTTTGGAGGAGTGCGGGGTGCGGGATGAGGGGGCGCGAGGGCGCGGGAGATCGCTATCGCACGCACCCGCTGCACGCACTATCCTATGGCTAGCCACTTAATTGTTGTGCCTTGGCCGCAACCAACAGCCTAAACAATGATTTTCACCTTCATCGGATTTAAGGAAACTTAATTTTAAGAAGAATTTGAAAGAAGGTAATATAAACTTGCACTTACTGTATATATGACAGATGATTAATTATTGCAAAACACGAAACCCAATGGCTCCCTCGTGGCTCTCTGAGTAGTTAAGATTGAGACTTGTTTGTAGTACCTACTATAGCAACACAAAAAGGCGTATCTGGTGAAAATATAACAATGTAGGGTTGGCACATATATATTCTTTAATATGACTTTTTTGTCTTTTGCTACGGCTACGAATATGAGTAAAAAACTCATATGAGTAAAAAGTCGTAGCAATCGTAGCTGTAGGTAAATTAAAAATCTTCAGCTATACAAAGTAATTGTTCCTACAAGCTGTGTTGAGGTAAATATTCGTAACATTTGTATTGGTAAAAAATCGCTTGGATATGAAAAGTAAATAGAAAAATATCGGTCGTCTCAGAATGCCTCGAGAAATTTAGGTATAAAATAAATTCAGTTTATATGACCTTCGTTTTCCGAAAAGGAATAGACCAACTAATATTTACAAAACTACTAGTCTACTTCTGTGATGAAATATCGTCTATTAACAAACAAAATATCCTTTTGATATGGGGCCGCGGGAGGACGACAGGTGGGCTGTATGCAACCTGTTCTCTTCTAAAATGACAGCAAAAACTCTCACTACCCCTTTAACTCCCACGCCTAATACCATGTATCCAAAATATGCACAATATATTATAACTATGTTGATGCATGGTTATCTTAGTGTTTGTCGCGCGCGACTTTCTGTCATTTCATTACCGTCTATTATAATGTACATAGGCTAGAAAGTCATGTTTCACTAGTTACAGAATAAGGAACCCGCTAACTTTGAGTAATTTGACATTAATAAATTACGAGTTGGTCTGGGAAAAAAGAAAAAACGTAGAATGTGCCAGTGCTTCTCTTTCCACGCAGATCGTGAAAGCCGATCGAGGGATTGGGCTAAAATCTGCGGAATCATGTCAATAGGCGATGCGGCTAGCAAGCCATCACTATTTGATTCCGTTTTCCATATGCACACTCCAACTTGCTAAATGTGGCCATACGGTCTTATAGACGTAGGCTGTGTCTACCCCGCAAGGGTTAAAGACGTGATACTATGACGTGATATAAAGAGTTGGTAGTTTTATGTTTTAGATTTCACCCACGGCTCCACTCGCGATAATGTCATTCAATCTGGAATAGTATTTTTCTCCGCGATGTAAGGTACCCTTTGTACTTCTCCGTACCAACACCAAGCGTATTATATTGTCTTTGAGCAAACAATGTTTATTCAAAATTTAATGACCACCGATCGGTTCAGTATCTAAGACGTGAAAGCGTTACAAACAAAAGAATTAATAAAAAAACTCACTTTCGCAACATACTTATCAGGTTGCATATAGTTTTTTTAAGAAGCCTCTTGCAGACTTCCTAATTCCAAATGACCATACAAAAAGTCAATCAGACAAGACACGGTCGTTTTACCCGAGTCCTTAATGAGTGCACGCAAAGTTATTCATGCAGCCTAGGTATAGAATAATTTCTAAGTTAGTCATTGCATTATTTGTTCCGAAAGTTACTTTTTGCCTTTTTGTAGAATGCTTATATGTAAAAGGTTGCGTTTCACATCTCCCCTTTTCTTCATAGTTTACGTTGTAATGTATGACCACTGAAAGTCACGCGAAATAATTATGAATTTGGTTTATTTGGGCGATTTTCGTGTTTAGGGGTTGACTTGGTGCACAAAAATGCGTATTGAGTGTGCGTGCGGGGGCGACAAGGGAGGATGGGGGGAGCTCATTAAGGTAAAAAGCCGAGTGCAAACGCGACTAATGGCGAATTACACGAAGGGGAACGATCGCCGGCGATACTCCGTCAGCGACCCGCGACCGCGACCACGACCCCCGAAAACTAACTAAAGTCGCTGAAATTATTCACCTGGAGTGCTCTATCATAAAAAACAATCGAAAGTTTTTCACATGCGCTCAATAGGTTGACGGTAAAAAATTGCTTGTTTCGTGAATTCACCATAGTGCCTTCAAAAGCGGCGTTTTAAATAAGTATTATGTTTATGAGTAATAAGAGCTAACTTATTGACTGGACGCATGAAAAATCTAGTGACGTCGGCGTATGCATATAATTAGTAGTGTGGGTTCTGAAGTTTACAAAAATAATTTATTTAAATAATCGCTAAAAAGAAAGGGCCAAGGATAGAAACTTCATAGTTCAAATGTTGGTTACAACTTAGAACGCCTCCAATTTTCATATACCTACTAGGTGCGATGTTGTAGATAATCTGTTTGAATCGAGAGCAATAAATAGATGAAGACTGAGTACGAAGATCTTGTATCTAGTCTTATATTTGAAGATTTCAGATTTACATGGAATAGCCATGAAAAGAATCTTATTAGGTCCAAAAAGGTGTGATCATATAAAAAACGCAATTCCCTTTTTATGTTTATTTGAATCTTATTAGGTTATCATATTTTTTTTAATAAAACGTAGGTACTTTCCGATTACCTCCTCTAGATCAATGTCATTCATCATCATCATGAAGTGACCGAATGAAACAGGAAAGCATTGATAGCATTAGACTTAAAAAGCGTACGTATCTACCTATTATATATTACTATTGTCAAATCTTTTATGATTCTTATTACCTAATAATGGAAAAAGTTGTAACAAATATTTTTACGTTTCAATTTCAGCGTTTAACTTTCTGTACGAAACATTTCCCAATACTTTTGATTCAACTAAAACCTTAGTCAGTTGAATCAGACCCTCCACATGACTTTTACTTCGATACGCTATCATGTCAATTGCAAATGCAATCAAACGCTAACGTGCAGACAACGGCGGGGGTGCATCCCAGGCTTGGGGTGCGGGAGGCGCGACAGCTATCAGCATTTCGGCGCGTCCGCGCCTCCTCCCCGCACCCGCACCGCGCCGAATTCGCCCTGCACCTCACTACCCGCAACGATCCCCTCCCTCACTCGCACTAACCTTGAAAATAGTTTTTACCGGCTCCGAGGGTATTCACCCCGAACCCGAATTCCGGGCCCGATGCACACTGCCGGTTTTCTTGACGTGCGACAGAAATTCTTATAGGAACCACGCTCAATTCTGTTTTATCGCATCGTGAGGACACGGTTGCGTGCAGTGAGTTCACACAGACCCCGCCGACGAAGGATATTTGACTATGTGGTTTTTTAGGCAAGTCGTGGCTCGCTGGTCGCTGTCGGGATTTGTTTGTGAATTGGTACCTCTCCTGCGTTGAGGAATTTTGATACGGACGCATTATTATGACAGATTTTGAGATGATGACTCAGGTGTTTGCAGTTTACATGTTGAAATATACTTTTAGGATGCAAATATGTTTACTTGGCAACTAGAATATTTTGTTACTTGATGGTTCATTATTATTTATAATACTAAAAAAGTGGACAAATATACCCGAAGTTAACGAAATATTATAATATAATAGACAGTAAGACAACGTATCCTGGTGCTTTATGCTAATACTACCAATACTAAATTGATTCTAATATCACATTTTGCCAATTAGATTCTAAACAGAAATTCACATTGCATATTATCGCTGGATAAAAGTTAATTAGAGATGAAACAAAATTACCTATATCCCACCCTCATTCAAAATCAGATTTGTGCAATGCATGCATAACAAATGGCTTAAAAATTCCTCGCGTAGCGAAAGCAATAAGAAAAAGTAGGGTCATTTTATTTACCTGCACGCAAGTCGTGCGCAGGAGATTGAAAATAAAAGATCGCGGTGTATATAAGCGAACGAAGCAAGGGTAGAGCAGCAAAAAATGTAAAAAACAACGCTGCATTCACTGCGCCCGCGCCGCGCCTACGCGAAGCCACGCCGGTCCCGCGCCGCCCGCTCCTCGCGCCTCATTGCCTCCATAAAACTGATTTACCTACGTGTTCCAGAGATGTGATGATATTCGATGAAACTCTATCCAGGTCTATAAAAATTATAATCCCAAATATATTCAAAATGTCTATAAAATTTTACGTCTTGGATACGAAAATGATGCCATGTTTGTTTATTCCTACAAAGTACTGACCCATTAACCAGATATAGATACTACTACTATACTAATACCATTACAATTTGTTTCGAAAAATTAACGTATTGTACACTGTTTCAGATGTACATGATTAAATTAAGATGAATTATGTTTGGTGAAAGATTTAGTCCTGATTACTTTCATTGATTTGTAATGTTGATGTATTTACCTCAACCGTAAAAATTAACCGCGACAACCTGCAAACATAACAATTTGTGGAATCTGATTGTATTTGTTGTAACTATAGTTGCATACTGCCCTGCCCTGCATGTGAGATGTTCCCATCGCATCGGCGCGGTCGGCGAACAGACAAACAAGGCTGATGATGCGGGCGGCTGTCTTTATCTCAGAGACAGGTCAACGAAAGTGCGATAACATCGGCTTTTGCTTTATGCACTCTGTAATATGCCATCTTGCTTTAAATGAATCACTGAACGAACTGATATTAAATGTATGAAAATCATGAGGTATCTTTTTCATGGGCGATAATGAAAATTTAAATTGAATGATCCACAATATAAACTAAGTAGTTAAGTTATTGATATTGGACACTTACTCTACACTGACGATAAACGTCCGATACCTAACCAGAGTAATTTGAAATTTACTTCGATCATGACCTGGCCATAGATTGATCCTGGGGGATTTCAATAGCATGGTTACATAGTCATAAAGGACGTCACATATGCATTATTTCCAATATTTGGTCTGAATAGGTCATATCTTGGCAAAGAAAGATAGACTAAATTAAGTCATTTTCAATGGTCTCTTAGAGACCGTTGAAAATTACATAAGTATATCTTTACAATAGTAAAAAAGAACTAGAAATTAAAGTAAAACGTCATAAAATAATTCTTTTTATCTATTTTTTACCAAAACAAGCCAGTGGTCATGACTCGTCAATTAACTCTAGGCAACCCCAACTGCACAATGCACATTTTGATTGGTGGGCAGCTGGCCGTGGCGGCAAAAAACTGCTTTCTAAATTACTGCTATCTGCCGCGCTTATATCTGGTGCACCCGCCTTGCCAGATCACAATCGGTGTCCAAAACCCATGCTTCCGCATAAAATAATCGTAAACTTATAAGCAGTGGTGTCGTGGGTCAACCGATTTTAACCGACAAAGTAGGTCTCGCGACGCTCGCGGAATAATTATAACGTCAACTAACGAATACATATCTAAAAGATGTGACACTTTCACGTTGATGTTGATCTGTTCAGTACGTGGAATATGCAAATATTATCTTATCTCATGTTTTATCTGTCTTTTATCAAATTATAACCAAGACTCAGTTGTAATACTTATCTAGATAGACTTCCCAAAACAAGGATATCCATATCTTATTTCTTTATTTATTGAGAATACGGAATAAAATTCACATTGGCGAAAAAGTGGGCTAATATTAATATTTTTCGTGACATAATCTTTTTCATGGCATCATCGTTTCAAGTAGGTGCCACGGTCAATCAACCATGTACACCCTGGTATCAGAGTTCTTCGGAACCAACTCTTGGCATCTGACGTTCCTTTAACGACTACCAGATGCCCGCCGGGACCAACAGCTTAAAGCACGAAATCATCTTTATTATCAGACAATCAGGTGTATCAAGCCTGCAATGTCCTAACCAAACTGGAAACAACTAAACAAAGTATGCTTCCCGTGGCAATCGAACCCACGACCTCCGGGTCTACAGGCATACGCCTTAACCACTGGACTACGTAATCGTAGATTTGGAAGTTTGTTTGATCAAGCTTCCGAATCTTGCTGCAGGCGAAATGATAGACTTCAGCCTGTCTGAGCATTGTGTGTGGGATGTCGAAAATTTTTCGGAGTTTCCAGCGTACGAAAGGTATCATCACACGAAAAGTTGTTACCGACAGGCTCAGTGGATCTACTTATTTCAAGATCTTTCAATAAGTAAGAAGTTTAAGATTTTATATGTAAGTACGAGTTTTTGTGTCTTACGAAACTGGTCTTAGTATTATTAGAAATACATTATTTCATATGCATGGTGTAACCATAGGGGTGGTTGTCCTCAAGTAGCGATAGAATATCATAATTGGTGCCGAAGCGCATAAGCACAAAAAACAATTCAGATAAAAGCTGCGTGCGAGTCGTCTTGTCGGCGACGCAGCGAAGCCCAAGATAAGGAACTGTTTACACTGCTTGAGTCAATGTCCTCCTCCTGTGCGGGACAGGGAAAACCTTGGAGCAGCCATTAGTCCGTCTTCCGCATACATATACATAGACCTTCGGGCCATTGAACTGTATTGACGCCTAATATACTGTGGATTGTTTTGCAGCGTATATTGTTTGAGTTTATCATTCCATTAGTAATTGAGTGATTCGTAATCATGTGCATCATGTGCTGCCATCTAATGATTAAAGCCAGAACCAACAGCTTTACGTGTCTTCTGAGACACCCAAAAGTTAGAGATATTTTATGCTACTTGTGTTCACCAATCCAAGTATTAAGAACGCCCGGGTTGCTTAACACGCTTAACAGTCTGCTTTGCAGGATATACGATAAATGATATATGATGGAGGAGATGCCGCTGGTACTTTATTTTCTCAGACCACTTAGATTGAATTGCAAAAATTTCTTGATTTGTCTATAACACAGCTACGATAGTTAAGAATTATGCATTAAATATACCTACCCTACACTATTTATATATATTCAGTTACCATGCTACATAGCACCTTGATGATAGTTACTATATGTATAGCAAAGACATAATTTTTCAGACATTTATACATAGTATACAACAGACAAAATACAGTTGAACAATATAAAATTTAATTTATTAATTGAAGCTACGAGCGGCCTCGTAGACTCGCAACTCGTAGCACGTCTACGAACAAGGTCGCGCATTAAATATTCAATGCCTGCGAACATTTAAAAGCTACTTAACCTTAACTTTTAATTCCTTATAAGATACACGTCTTTAACTGAACGGGGTATATGACTCCTAATGACATGACAATCAAAGGCCAGGTTTCAAAAGTTTAGTAAATAACAGTCACGAATTGCTGATTCGGATCTATGTGTGAGAGACACGGTGGCATCTTCCGTGGCATCCTCTCTTAGCAGGGTTACATATTAAAATCCTTATCCTTACTAATATTATAAATGCGAAAGTGAGTTTGTTTGTTTGTTTGTTTGTTACGCTTTCACGCCGTAACTACTGAACCGATCATCATGAAATTTTGCATACAAGTTCTCTGGAGTACGGAGAAGGACATAGGCTACCTTTTATCCCGGGAAAAAGTACTATTCCCGAGGGATCGACATTAACGCGGGCGGAGCCGCGGGCGAAAGCTAGTAACTAATAAACCTATTTTAACTTTTTTCGAAATAGGTCGATTCACATACCTACATTTATAACGCATATCAGTCGACTATACTGTTTAACTTACTTGATTTTGATTAAACTGATATAAATCGCACTTACGAATGATTAATCCAATGATTTTTTTAAGATATATAAGAATACCTCCTCTGGCTGCTCTGGCCAAGTATGGCCCTAGTAGTACAGAGAGGGTCGTGCTCCTGTAGTGGAGATAAAAAAGGACCTGATGATGATGATGATATAAGAATACCTAATAGACAACTCGCCTACGATTTATCAATACTAAGCGCCGCGTTGGATTTGTTTTCTTCCATGGCCAAGTGGATTATGTTATATTGGGGATTTCGCATGTTATATGACATAATATTATAGAAAAAAGAAGGATAAAAAAGATCTATTTTAACTGCCATAGCAAATCGAAGTTTATAAAAACTATTATAGGAGGCAAAATAGAAGGAAAAAGAGGGAGAGGAAAGCCACAGTTGTTTTAAACAAATAAAGGAAATGTGAAAGGATTTTCGTACCAGGATGTGAAAAGACTGGTAGAGAATAGAGTAATTTGGACGACCTGCGAGAAGAGCGTTGCTCTTGAATTTTAATAAAAATGAATGGGGATTTCGACCTAATTTCGAGATGCTCGCTCACTCCTGTTTTGATCACAAGAAAACCTTACGAACCTAGCATGCCCTCTGTGGCCAGGTTGATTTTGTTATGGCAAGCCCTCTAGATGGGCGGTCACCCTTCTTCCCTCCTCCCCTTTCCTGTTTGTCTTCTTATCTTCTTCCTGATTGACTTACTTCGCGAAGCTCTCTCGCTTTGCTCGATCGCTCCTGTAGTAGTAGTATAGATGAAACAGCAATAGGTGAATCGTCCGTTACTTCATGCATCCTTAGGTTAATTTATTGTTGTTGAAAACAACGTCTCCTTTATGCATTTAGAACATATTTTATAATAAATATCTATAAATAATGTTTAGGCATTTTAAACAGTGGGTGTCAAAAATAGTTAGAATAGGTATAATTATATGTAACCCTCAGCGTTCATGAAAATACAATATTCATTGATGATATTTTTTAACAATGGACATCTATTTCGTTGTCTTCTGACTCTAAATGAGCCATTACATTTATGGTTAGTGAAACATCGCGAGTGGAATCGCCGAAGTAAGCTAGTCCGATACTACTATAATTAAGTCTATTCCACTGCATCTCTGTGCTGAGCGCCCCTAGCGACTGGCTCGTAAATAAATTGAGCCTGCATTAGTGGCAATTGTTCGCTATTGCCGTCACCGAATGCACCTTCCTTGCCTGCACACGTCATAGGGCCCATCCGGACAATATTATAGAATACTAGTAGAGTAACTTCTCATCCGTTATCGTTTCAAAAGTTAGAAGAAAACCTTATTTTACATTTCACTTTAGACCATAAACGCTGATTCAAAAAAGCTCGCAGCGAAAATTATTTCATTGAAATGTTCTACATACATATTATCACGTCTTTTTTTCCTACGGGGTAGACATACCTTAGCTTTATGTGACCTAAAAGCCACGTTAAGCACCTTAGGGTTCCATACCTCAAAATAAAACGGATCACTTTGTTGTCCGTCTGTCTGCCTGTCAAGAACCTTTTTCGGCGGAACGCGTGGAGGCATCAAGCTGAAATTCATATCAAATACTTGTATCTACTGTCCCTTGGAGCTGTGAGAAAATCAAACTTCTAAGCCAACGCAATCAAAAGATACAACCGTTTATGCCGCAAATGTTCGTGCTTCCCGTGAACTCAGAATCTTGAAATCCGACTCGCACTTGGCCGGTTTTGTTTTTCTTTTCTCCCAGACCAGCATGGAAGAGAAAAATGATCTTACGTTTCCTAATAATTCCGCGGTATCAAAAAGTAATTGGAAAACTTGTGTGGGTTGACAATGTCTTATTATACTCGTATGCGAACAATTCTTCGGACAGTTACTAAAAAAAATATGTAGGTTTGGTATTTTTACGTTGGTCAAAATGTTTTTCCCCGAACCTGAAGAAATTATTACAGCTAATACCTATTCTATTTATATACCTAAAATTTATTCTGTCATAATTTCATATCTCATAAGTACCTATAAAGCTAATTTATTCTGATTATTCAATGTTTAGGTACTTACTTAGTTAAACTTACACAACAATAAGTATACCCAAAAGCCATATAATCCTTAGGAAAGCACGTTTACCTATATTTTTTTCTCAGAAAAGCACAAAATAATGTTTATTTATTAATTTATATTAGGGAAACATACAGTTATTATAGTTTAACAAGGTAAAAAAGATATAAATAATACTTAAACCAATTAAGTTTCCTCACTTAACTTATACAATATCGAACAGAACGATTAAAAACATTATTCTAACTATTCTAACCAGTAAGCATCTTCTACAAATTGCTATAGGTATTGTAGTATGGGCTTAGTCCCTTAACTACGTTGAAACAGCAGTGACTTTATAAAAAATCAATGAGCATTTTCCTATTTTTTCAGAAATAATTTGCGACAGCTCTGAGATGTAGGGTCTGCTGCTTGTTAACCAGTATCGGTGCTGCTGTTTAGTGATATGTAAACATTTTAGAAAACCCTCAATATTATCCTCCATAGAACTAATATACAATGTCAATAAATACTGGGTAAGTAAACAAGAGAAGCTAGAAACTAGCTTGAAACGCAGACAAATCCTTAGCGACAATCAGCGCCATCTAGAGACAATTAGAGCTAACAAAAAAATGTTTCGCTACTTCTGAGATTTTGAGCTTCTTCTCTAGCATAGATACTTCTATGTTCTCTAGCATTGGCCGCGACTTCGCTCGCGCTGTCTAGATAATGTGTCTTTACTTACCCGTTCGTTACGTACCCGTGCGCCTTGAAAACGTGTATGCAAAAGTAACAAGCCTAACTTTCGCAATCATACTTAATAACATTACCTAGATGATTTACTTTCGTAGCCAAATGCGCTTTGTTCGTATAGTGGATGATAAGAGCAAGCGCATATAGTTTTAAAGATTCCAGACGCCGACTATCTCACGAAGAATCAACTCACAGGTCATTGATACCAGAAATTTACAAATATACGAGAAATTAATATAAAAACTAGAAATATAAATGCAACTGTGGTCTACTTAGCCATGTTCATGTCAAATCGGATTAAAAAATAACTTAAGTAAATTATGCAAAATAATGAAACTGATTAAAAGAACTTAAATCTTACGAGAAATCAGCAACTACTGATAAACACGCAACGTGAAATTTATTTACGTACTAGCAGGTGCTAGTTTGAGTGGTTTTGTATAAATTATAATTTAAGAATTATGAAGTTAAGCATATTCAAATATATACAAACTAGTTCTAGGAGAGTTCTCTCCTGTAAGGTATTTAAATACTTAGTAATTCTAGTTTGTTTTCTGTAGAATTCCTAGGTACTTACTAAATCAAATAGGTAAGGCCGTAGTAGGTAACTACTATTAATGTTTTTGAACGTCCTCGCGATTGTTATAACTACATTTAAATTAAATCATTTAATATTGTTATCGCGTTTATCACATCATTATTACACCTTTCAAAAACTTTATAGTTTTCATGTACGCGGGTAGACATATTGTAATAAACGCGATAAAACCGTATTATGTGATATTTATTATTTATCCAAATAAGTATAATACTACTACGTAGCTTCTTAACCTCAGTTCGGAAAATTGAATTGAACATGGTACCTAAATATGGATTCAAATCTAATCTAATTTAAACATTAACCCCTACTGCGCCCGCCGAACATTGATAACGATTACTTGAAAAAAAATTAATAAAAAAGAAATCGCAGATACGCGAGCCATTAACTTTTTTGTTCAAAATAAAACCTTTTTTCGATTATAACGGGACCGGCTAAATTATTGCGTGTAATCTTTTGTTATTTTTTGCCAGCATTTCTTTTGTTCTTCCAGAGAGATTCCCACACTATCATCAGGACTGGCAGGCTAATGTTAACTCGGAAGCCTAATAATCAGGATTCGGTAAGATTTATTGCTCTATTTGTAATGAAAAATAGCGATTCTTATGTTCATACAAATACTGCAACAAATTAATTTACCAAATTTGTGTTACTTTGATGTAGGAATCACATTTCTCTCCCATCTGAGCCTGTTTCTGGTTGTATCCTAACTATACTCGTAATATTATAAATGCCAAAGTGAGTTTGTTTGTTTGTTACACGTTCACGCCCTATCTACTAAACCGATCGTCGTGAAATTTTGCATATCCGTTGTTTGAGGTATGGAGAAGGACATAGTACACATTTAATCCCGGGAAAAAGTATTATTCCTGATCTGAGGGATCAGCATTGACGCAGGCGGAGCCGCGGGTGAAAGCTTGTCAACCATAATGCTTCGTAACCCAGGGTTCGCTGTAATAGATAAATTGATAACACATGTAAGAACCTAGGCGCTGCAATAAAGATAAGTTCTTTGTGGTTTTTTTAATAATATATTTTAATAAATAAATAAAAGGTTAAACCTTTTTATATAATTTAATTAGCCATGAGAACACTTTTTGCCTGCGTGTGCCTCTCAATAGCTACGCAGAGACGATATCAATCAGTTTTAAGCAAATTTATGTATACTCGGCAGCGATTTGAAATCGACCTCATCGCCTATCCCACGTTGGACAAAGAATGCACAAGTCACAGCGGCACCTGTGACCGGGTCTCATACAAATTCACTAGCGATTATTATGATGCAAATAATGCAGCGAACAAAAATGCAACTCGATTAGCAGAAAACTCTACCTTCGTAAGTAGTTGGATTTTAACAATTTTAGTTGTTGCATACATTAGAACTCAACAATTTCAGTCGAAAAAAAAATATTGATAGTTTTAGTGTTACGACAGGTCCATGGACGATAATTTTGCATGTTAAAGTGGGAATAGACAAAAAGTAGGTTTCCAATTTTCCAATATTTAGTTATTGAATGTGCTGTGCTGTTCTTACATAATAAATTAAATAGTTACCAAGAAACTTAAACTTAATCCTAACAAATGCAGTTAATACCTAAACATGGAATTATCAGTAGGCCATACCTACCAGACAAAATCCGAACATGATTGTTAATGGCGAACTGCGTAATAGGGATATAATATACCTAAGTATGTGACTTATTGTTCTTTGTAATAAACTAGTTTGCCACAACAATATTTTCTCATTGATATATAGTTTTAGACCACAGAAATAGGTAACTAAAAAACTATATTTCTATGTTTTAAACCCATCATACCAGGGGCAGGGCTAGACACAAAACGAGCTACATCACTATTCCATGTAAGCGAATAAACTTTATTAGGCAAGTGGGATAAAGGTTTTTTTTTCACAAAAAAATGCTGCACGAAGTAAGGTCGCCCTGTCGCTTAGATTCGTACAAAAAACCGTCGTGAACCCCCTTATTTGTGTTTTTTTTCGTTTTGATAGAAATGCGTGGCAGGTAGATGGGGCCCTCGCGAACTTTGTATATTTAACCATTCCTTTGATAGTTCCCTTTTTCATTAGAATAACTTTCTTAAGTGGTTTTATTGGAATGGGTGATTGGTAACTGAGTTTAAGGGACAAATAAGACTGCTCTAAGACGGAATATGGATTTGTACGTATTCATATTCCATTTGGTATTTATCGGTAGGTAATTATGGAGAAAGGAATCCTCTCGCGCAGTACCTAGGTAAAAGCCGGTCGAAGGTGAATATATCAGGATTTATGACTTAGGCGATACGGCTAGGGACGCCGCATGTGATGTGATTATAACCTTTTTCCACCTAACGTCCACCATCTCGCTAAACGGGGCCTTTAAGACTCAGGACCCTGGACTTCCAAGTAAGAATAGAGACGTGATTAGTATTTAGTTATGATATATATAATCGATCAAAATTTTAAGAAGCTCAGGTACATCATTTAGTCCTATCTACTTGGGACTAAATGATGCACTTGAGCTTCTTTAAATTCTGATATATGTTTCGCTGATTCCAAAAATATATAAAACTCAAATTTATAAACTGCTTTTTCTCCTTAGCAAGGCAAGTATGTTTTTGCTCTGTACTTTTATTAAGCCTCCACCGTCCGCCCACCTGACACAGGGCTCTATCTTTTAAACTGTAATAAATACCTTAGACACTTGAAATTTTCACAGGATATTAATTGCTGTTATCATAGATTTAAAAAAAATTTCGCTGTTATGTTTGTTTTTGTTATTTGTGTGTGCAAGTGACCTACGCTGCCCTATGGCATGTGACATAACATATAGACAGCCGGGGCCAAAATGGGGCTTAACGTGCCTTTTGACGCTTTTATTCTGTACAAAGAGAGATACGATTTTCACAAGCTATCTAGCAATTTTCTGTATAGAAATTTGGTCAATTTTCCAATTAATTATATCTATTATTTAATGTTCTAAGTATCGTGTAGGTACAGTCGATCATTTATATATACCTATATATATATATATTTGTATTCCATTTTAGACACTATCACATTCACTTAAAAACCGATGTGTGCTGTATGAGTAGATTTTTGCCTAAAATGTTGTCGAAAAAGGTCTACGAGAAAAACGACAGCGCCCTCAAAATGTACCTATAGGTAAATGTGGGGGAAATTTATTTAAATTTAGTTTTTATTAGATTATCTACTTGTCGCATAGAAGTATGAGAGACGCAATTTTTTTTTAAATCTATGACTTGTCGTTATATAGAGCCTTTGTGCAAAATAGGCCTACCTAATTTTGAGGGCTTTGTCGTTTTCCTCGTAAGTATCTGTCATAATAAGTAAAGAGTGCAATAGAGTATTATAAGTATATGGGGTGTAACCTATTTCAATTTCCGTAATAACAACAAATAATGAAAAACAAAGTCAAAAGGGATCTCTATGCAAGAATATCACTTGCATACACATATTACTAAGCACGTACTGTACCTATGTACAGTGTGACGTTACCCTTAGTGTATGCGATTTCGACCCGCACTTGGCGGGTTTTTATTACAATCTTTTAATGCTTTTTTACTAGAAACTTATTAAAATTTATACTCTAAGCTTTTTACTTATAAGATAGAAGTTCGGCTATTCGCCGAGAGGAGGCGCGCGAATTCACGTTTTGTTTACTACGCAAAGACAGAAAACAAACTCTCATGTATGATGAACACGGATGATGAAGCATTACTTTGAGGATGGAGGGAGCCATAGAGATAAAATAATCCTGATGGAGCTATCGTCAAAGATTTAAATTATGTTTTTCTTTCATGTATATATGATTATCAAAGACCTACAGTCTTTGATGCTTTTGCCCACATCACTTTTTTATTTTAGCTGTCGAACGACATTGACTTTTGCTGCTGACAGTGACACAGCAGATTAATTGACAATACATGACAGTTCAATTTCAATGTTGATGAAAAAGTGACCGAATTATTCTACATATTCTAGTAATAATTAAATAAAGTACATTAGATAATAATCAACCGGTCATTTAAAAACAAGATTTTTGATTTGTTGGCTAAAATGGAATACACAAATAAGGTAGGATATTTCCATTTGCTAACCTTAAATACACAGGTTTACCATCCTTGAATTTTCATTGAAATTACCATTATTCTTTGTAGAACTTCCCGGAATTGAAAAATGATCGACTATTACGTGCGGCCTTGGGCAAAGAAGTCGATAAAGTACCGGTTTGGGTGATGAGACAGGCCGGTAGATACCTTCCCGAGTTTCAAGCAGTGCGAGCTCAACACGATTTTTTTACGGTATGCCGAACGCCAGAATTAGCTTGTGAGGTGACTCTGCAGCCATTGCGACGATATGAACACTTGGACGCGTCGATTATATTTAGTGACATCCTTGTTATACCTCAGGCCTTAGGGATGACTGTTGAAATGCATCCAGGAGTGGTGAGTAAGAAAGCAAATGAGTATACAAGAAGTTTTATCAAAAACATCATATACTGGAATATCTTTTCCTTGCAGGGACCTGTGTTCCCAAAACCTTTGCAAGATCCAGCTGAGATAGATCAGCTGCAGGAAGAGGGTGCTGTGTCTCGCTTGCTGTATGTTGGTAAAGCTATCACATTGACTAGGCACAAGATTGAAGGCAAAGTACCATTAATAGGTTTTACTGGAGCACCTGTAAGTAAAAAACTTGTCTACTTAAAAGTTTTATAAATTGATCTAAAGGTGGGTGAACTATACATTACATATACAATTGGTATTATTGAGTGACCATGTGTAGTTTATGCCAAGCCCCCCTTCAGCTTATTTTGTCTAAAGATTAAAAAGTGGTGAATTTAAATGCCAAGTCCCTCAAAAAACATTGAATATGAGACAAAGACTTAAGCCCCTCTGCTTCACCCCTGTTACAAAGTGTGTGTATATAAAAGACCACACTTTGTAACTTCTCCTTTTCACTTTGTTTAAACTTGTCTAAAAATTATTTGTGTTCTTAAATTGTATTTAATTTTCTTTTAGTTCACGTTAATGGGATATATGATTGAAGGTGGAGGTAGTAAGACTATGTCAAAAACAAAAGACTGGATAGAAAATCATTCCAAAGATGTGCACAAACTTCTCAAAATTCTGACTCGGGTCATCATAGATTATTTAGTTATGCAGGTAATAAAAACATCTTTCATTTTCATTGCCAGGTCAATTATATGGGAAGTACAGAGGAGTTCCCATTCAAAGGCAGATATTCTATTTTAAAAAATGAAAACAAAATATTGTTTGACAATGATGGTTAATTTATTAATTTTAATATCAGATAGAAAGTGGTGCTCAGTTGCTCCAGGTGTTTGAGTCCAGTGCAGATCACCTCACCAGAGAGCAGTTTGCAGAGATATCGGCACCATACCTAAAGGAAATTAGAGATGGTGTGAAGACAAAGCTTGAAACAGCAAAGCTGGAACAAGTTCCTATGGTAAACTGTATTTGTAGTTTGATTCATTTCATTAAACTCAAAATAAAATTTTGTAATAAGTGCCCTGGGCACCTAAATACATCTACAGGTGAAGACAATTTTCGTTTGAGAGCCCCTTCTAGTTTATACCTTATATAGAACATATTATTACACCCAATGATTGTTCTTGATACAATCTGCAAGTATAAGAAAAAGGTCTTGATAGACAGACAGACTAACAAACAAAGACAAAGAGTCTTGACAGGATGGTCAGGAGTGTCAGCCTGAACTGCCTGTTTGGTGGTTGCAGGTATGGGAGCACAAGAAGCCAAAGGAACTGTGCTCACCCCCAGGCGTGGTGACTATGGTAATATCCTCCTATGGAACAAAGAATCCTTGGGAGAGGCCCATGTCCAGCAGTGGACTTTTGTGGCTGTAATGATGATGATGATGACAGGCAGTCAGACAGACAACCAAGTGATCTTATAAGGGTTCCGTTTTTTCCTTTTGAGGTATGGAACCCTAAAAACATTCCTTCTTTTCATCATCTTTTATGCTTCATTTGATGATTATACTATAAAACCTCAAACTGTAAAGAATTGTAATTTTTATGTGAAAATTGCTTTGTTTTGTACATTCATTGATATTATGATACTTATTTACAGACTGTGTTTGCTAAGGGGGCTGGGCATTCACTAGATGTCCAAGCTCAACTAGGGTATGAGACTATAGGATTAGATTGGACAGTGGATCCTGTTGAGGCAAGGAAAAAAGTTGGAGATAATATTACATTACAAGGCAATCTGGATCCTCAAGATTTGTATAAATCCCCAGTAAGTATTACTATGGTTTAGTAGAAAAACTGGTTGCGCTCCGTGAGTGACAGCAGAAGTGAAAACTCCGTGCGGTAGAAAGTGAGGGGGATATCACTTCTTCTCCAACGCCGCGCCGGATTACGAATTTTTGATCAGGTCACATTCTGTTAATTTTGCAGTCATCACTACGTATCCCCCACCCCCTCCCTTACAACAAAAATAAGCCAAGCAGAGCCCCAATGTCCTCTTGCTGCTTACATAATATATGAATGATCTCTTATTCACCGAATGTCTATCTTTATAAAAATATCTATTTTAGAAAAAAATGTCATATTATTTTTTTTCATTTTAGAATATTTATCAATATTATGTATCTTTCACAGGAAGAGATAAAGGAATTAACAATTACCATGGTACGAAAATTTGGGAAATTCAGATACATAGCCAATTTAGGACATGGCATTACACCACAGACACCACTTGAAAGCATGTCTGCCTTTACAGAATCAGTACATGAAGCAGTTTGATCAAAATCTCATTTGTTTCCCGGGCATAATAATATGTAGAAAGTCTGTATCTTCTTTTTCTAATTCACTGGTTTTGGCTGAGAAAGAATTTAAAGATAGAAACAAGAATCCTTCACACTTTACCTACAACATAACAAAAATATTGATTTATCGTTAAAATATATGGGATAATGTTAATATGTATATTATTTTGTTGGTTTTTGGTAGTAAAACTAGAATTCTGTTTAAATATTTTGTTTTATTGACTATAAAATCTTAACGATACTTAACATTGAGTGTGTACGTAGTTACATTGAATAAGTTGTCTTTGAGTTCTGGCTGGTTGCAGGTAAGTCTTCCTCATGGCTACCTGCAGATTTTTTCACATACTGAAAAGAAAAAAGGAATTCTATAAATTCCAATGGATCATTGCATTGTCTCTGACACAGACAGATATAGGTAGTTCACATTGAGTGAGATGTTGGTGGAGACACATTCCCTGTCATCTCTATTCATCGTCTCATCTGAGTGTTCCAAAATGCACCCTTATTGGTAATGCTTCGGAGCCCGGGTCCGGAGAAACGTCCCCGTCACTCAAGCCACCTGCTTTTTATTACAACATTCAATCGCGCTCGATTCAATGTTGTAATGAAGAGCAGGAGAATCGAGCGAGAGTGGCACTTCACGAATTACTATATCCGATCCGATAAGGCCGATCAAGGGAATGGTTTAAAATCTGACGAATCATGTTAGTAATAATGATGCAGCTAGCAGTCCATCACTGTTTTGATTGATGTTTCCACTACGCGTTTTCCACGTAACGCCCAACAACACGCCAAACGTGGTTTTAAGGTCTTTAAGACCTGTGCTCTGTCTACCCCGCGAGAGGAAAAGACGTGATAGTATGTGTGTATAATAATAAATACCTGTGGATTGACTTGAATCTGCTCATCCATCTCCTGGATATACTGATGCAGCTTCGTACAGGCTGCCATTTGTTGTTCTAAGACGCACAATGTCTCGGGTGACGCATACTTCTCTGGACTATCGAGAAATACTACCATACCGTCTTTCTGATTTATCATTGCATATATTTCGCCCTCTTCAATCTGTAAATATTCATTTAATTAAGAGTAGATCTTTCTTTCATACGCATCACAAAGATATCAACAATTAAGAGGTCCACGGCCTTAAGTGCGTAGGCATTATTAGCGCTTACTGGAATGGGTGACCACAAGTAGCATAAAAAATTCTCGAGCTCGGCCGTGCTTCGAAAGGCACCTTAAGCCATAGGCCCGGCTATTATCATTAGTGGCAGTCGTTAATCCATTTCAGTTAGATGCATTTAGGCAGCTTGAAAAATCTGTCATCAATGTTGACAGTTACACACTCGAAAAACAAAAAAAGCAAACAAGGGATCCAACGCCATATAATGTGCCTTTCTAAGTTCGCACTCCTTGACAACTTGGACAATTAAAACATTTTTTGTATAGATCATGTGTCTTCATTCTCGTTATTTATAGCTTATGTGCTATTATGATAAATGAAAATGTATTACGAAGCTGAGATTATAAGTAACATTAAAAACATCATCGAAATCCATCCAGTAAAGAAGTAAAATCTTCCATATTTCATAGGTACCATATTTAACAATTGTAGGTGTAGGATACTAGTATTTTACATACCATATTGAGAATGTAACTCTCAGCTTGCGCTGGTCCTGACAACTGCACTCGGGATGCTACGTCGGTCAAAGACAGGGTCAAGAATGTCTTGGTAAGCCGCTGAATATTTTTCTTGTACATTGAACTTAGCACCTAAAAATTAGTGATTGAAGTTATCTTTCAGAATCACACCTCACCTCACACATAATTATATATTTATTTCTTACGGGAACATACATAAATAATTTATTTCAAATTGGGACATTGCTAAATCTTGCTATTTTAACGGTTTGCTATTTTGCCAGTTAGCGATTATGATAATCTAGCTTTTGCCCGCGGCTCCGCTGCGTTAATGTCGATCCTTCGGGAACAGTAGAATTTCTCGGAATGAAAGGTGCCCTTTCCCGTATCTCCATACCATTTCATCCATATTGATTCAATGGTTGAAGGTTGAAAAGAAGACAGACAGAGTTACTTTCGCATTTATAATATTAGTATGGATTTGCTCATTTGGCTCAGTCTACCCCACAAGGGAAAAAGACGTGATACTATGTAGGTATGTATGTTGACCGAACGCGACAAAACGCAAAATATCAGTAGGTATCCGAAGAAGCTCAGGATGGTCTTTGTCTTTATTAAACTATGTAACAACGGGTTACTTATCCAGCGGCCTTGCCATCCTGAAGAAAACTTGACCGGATGAGGTCGAAACATGTCGGCCAGTAGCCGACTTCGTATGCGAGTAACCCGTTGTTACATATTTTAATAATGTCTATATCTCACGTTGTTGGTCTTTGTCTTGTTCTAATAACTCCGTAAATACCAAGGAAAAATGGAAGTCCACTCCAGTTCGCAGGCTACTTGCCTAACAACTTACTCATATCAATGCTACAGTAATTTCCGAGTGGAGGAGTAACAAGCAACTTCACATCCACACAAATTTTCAAAATTATAACATTAGTAGGATGCTTATAGCATAGAATCATTGATCACGAATAAAGACCAAAAGACAAAATAAAAAGCAGTATTTCACTCAGTCTAGACAGACATTGGCAAATCATTATCTGATAATTATTTACAATCCAGAACTATTTCAATCGAGCATCTTGCAAACATGTAGTAAATCTAAATATTAATATTTTATACCTGGTTCACCAGTCCCCAGTTCTTATCACGGACAAAAGTTTCGCGGTGTTTTATTGCAGCATGCTGAGACGTGCCAAGTTCATGGTAGGCCACTGACAAAGGCTTCAAAAAGCGGCAAACTACTTGGGATACATATTTAGGCATGGGTAGAATCTGTAAAAGATGTCATAGAAATAATTAATACAAATTCAAAAATTAGTGCAGCAACCGGCGCTTCAATATTGTGAACTACAAGGTCTTCTTCTCGTCGTGTCGCTGGCTCAAAACCTCTCTCTGAAGCTCCACAGAAGTCAGCTTTTGTGCAGCGGGTCAAATGTCAACTACAAGGTTGTGCCAAATTTTCTGATGACCACCCTTCATGCCTTCGCAGACCAGGGTTCAATTCCCAGCGCCAAGCAAAATCTTGTACTTCATTCAGGGTTGGCGTAAGTCAGGCAGCTGGCCGTATAATCTTTCACCAAATCATATTACAGCTTGATTGCTGTCATAATAGCGGTCCCTGGGCTTAGGTGCAACCAGGAGATGAGGGAGAAATAAAAGGACAACATGCAATGGCCCACACTAAGCTTCTGCCTTGAAACTGAATAGACATGTATGTATAGTATAAATATATATTTTTTTTTTGTTAAAAGATTTACCTTTTAACAAAGCCATTAATAGATTAGTAAAAAGTTTTGACTAAAATATACTGTAATAATAAAGTATTGTTATGGTCCCATTAATATATTAGTTGTAACATTTTATATTTTACTATGAATAAATCATTTACCTTTCCATGTAGGATGAAAGAAACTAAAATGTACTTTTTGTATGCTTCAAGCATGATGTGCGAGACCACTAAGGCAGGAACAGTTACTACAACTTCAAAGAAATAGAGAGCTCTGTCATAGTTCTTCATTGCTGTGTAGATCATCCCTCCATAGTAATAATATAGGAAGAAATGTTTTGAATCATTGTTACCACCGAGCTGAAAAATCCAACAAATCAATCCAAAGTTATAATCTTTACATATTGTACAGGGACCAGGATGCCAAGGATTATATTGTAGTCAATTCTCTACAACCAATGGTAGCAGTATAATCCCTTTCATTGAAAAAAAACGACTTCAAACAAACAGTATAGTGTTGTAGGGCGATAGGACGATGTCAATGAAACCACGGTTGAGATGATACTACTACTAGGGCATGCAATACCGGAAAGTTATCAATACCGGAACTGATTTTCGGTACTAGAGATCTAATACCGGAATTCCGGTACTAGTTCCGGAATTGGCTATATGCCTATTTTATTTTAAGTTAACCGTAATATACGTAAAAAACTTTAGTAATAAGCTATAATCACTACATATTATAAAATAAAGTAGCTTCCCGCTGTGTAGTCTGTCTATCCTTATGTAAATGTATGCTTAGATCTTAAGATTCAACGGATTTTGATGCGGTTTTTCTTTTGATAGATAGATTGATTCAAGGGTAAGGTTAACATGCATAATATAGTAGAGGGACACTGCTAATTTTAGAGGTTTCTAATGTAATGTCGTAAATATACACATTTTTTGCGCTTACATTGCAAAAGCTGACTGAACCCTACGAGATAGATCAAAATAATGTACTACAGTACTGTACAATTTAAAAAGGTCCACAAAAATCTCCTAAAGATAAAGCACTATACCCATTTCAATGCTTTAAAAAATGGGCAATTATAAAGCGGTAATGGGAAACCTATTTACACAAATACGGTATTAATCCTTATCATTTGAAATAGGTTTGTTGGCTAAAATTATATTTCCCCTTTACACCATGCAAATTAAATGAACACTTTAGGAGATATATCAAAATATTGAGCAACGAAATTAATTTCGTGTCGTCGTGATTCACCGGGGCCGCGCGGGCGTTACGTGACCCGCGCCGCGCCTTTTGAGCCGAGGATCCAAAAGTTTATGTATGGTGGAATTGTAAAAATGGGCCTCTTGGTAAATTACTACAAGACACCTCATTGATTATGTAGGATGAATGCACCAGGAGCCATAGATCACAAATAGAGGCCGTAGACAGAACCGTAAAAGATCTTAGAAACTCCTTTTGTGTGTGGTTTGTGTGGGTTTGGGTGTATGTGTGGTTGGTTTAGATACAATACATTTGATAAAAAAGTAAAACAAAAAATCATAGTAATACTAATATCTAAATTATCTTTATAATATACTATTTTTAATTAAGCTCCGAGAGAAGGGTGGTATAAGTTTTAAGTGTAGATCTATGTGTCTGTATGGGTGGGTATATGTTTGTGGATTGTTGCAAATAATTTTCATTATTTGTTTTGTCAAAAGCAGACTTCGTCGACTGTTTTAAGCATAGAAAGTGTATAAAGAGGGTGCTAAAACTTAAATATCATGTATATTGTATAACATTATATTATAAATATTAAAATATTGTTGTTATAACTTATAACCAACCATGAGAAGTCGGTGCGAGCCGCTAGTTTTAACAATAACTAAAAAATCTGGACGCCATTTTATCTATAATAGACGCGAAAGAAACAAGTAAATGGAAGCGCGGACGGCGGCGCGGTGCCCATAGGCGAACTGTTTATTTACTTTTCAGAAATTTCCATAAATTACTTATACAGAATCAAAATGATTTATAACATAAAATATTCGCTTTCCAGTTATACAACAAGATGTAAAAGTATTTACATTATATATTAACAGTCATGCGAGTTATGCTCCACACTACACTGCATACGTGCACACTCGCTATAGATAAATAAATAATAATAATAAATATATACGGACAAATCACACAGATTGAGCTAGCCCCAAACTAAGTTCGATGGTTACGTACTTATATATGTATTTATATTTTTTTTAATGAATACCGGTATTACGGTATTTGGCCCTTCAATTCCGGTATTGAAATATCGAAAAAATCTGTCCGAGATACCGGTATTACGATATTCCGGAATTCCGGTATGCATGCCCTAACTACTACTGTATTAAGGATTAAACACTTTTATATTAGTATGCGTTAACATACACTACATAACCAATTTATGGGACCAATCTGGATGCCTATCCATTCATATAAAATAAAGAATTTTTCAAATTAGTTCATAAATGTCGGTTCATCATCATCATCATCATCAGGTCCTTTCTAGTCTCCACTACAGGAGCACGACCCTCTCTGTACTACTAGAGCCATACTTGGCCAGAGCAGCCAGAGGACTTGGCCTACACTCTCCACGCTGGCCAGACGGGTTGGAGAGGTCTCTTAGATGTTTATAAGCTTTGTTTAGCTTGTATATCCTAAGTCGCCTTCTACGACATCCTCGGGAAGACTTGGAGTGGTCCTATTCTACTCTGCCGGATACCACACGGCAAATGTCGGTTAAATAACAATAAAAAGTGCAAGCCGGACTCGCGCACGAAGGGTTCCGTACCGTTATCTATAAAAACGGCAAAAAAATCATGTGTACAACACACATGGGAATGGGACAACACACATGGGTGCAGCAGCCGCAAAATTTAATAACTATTCACGGTTAATGAGATATAGCCTGGTGACAGACGGACGGACAGACAGACACGCCTATTTTACACTTTGGCTATGGAACCCTAAAAACGTAGAATGCTTCTCTTCGCGCGCACACCGTAGAAGCCGGTCAAGAGAACGGACGAAAATCTGAGGAATCATGTTAGGAGATGCGGCTAGCAACCCATCACTATTTTGATTGTTTTTAACTTCACGCCTGCCAACATGCTAGGCGTGGCTGACAGGTCTCATAAACCTAGGCTCTGTCTACCCCGTAAGGGAAATAGACGTGATTATATGTATGTATGTTTTAACATTTTGGTTTTGCACTTAATTTTTAGGCAAAGGTTAATTAAAACAAATTCAGTGTAGAATAACCTCCATAATAAAACTGTCAAACAAACGCCTAAGCAAATTGTAAGAGCAGTATAATGCTACTTGGCTTTGAAATTCACGTTTTCCTCAGGAGCTTATTCGTTGAAAATATTTTTTTATTTTTACAATTGAAATTATTCTTTTACAAGATAAACAACAAGCGGAACTTTGTCGTACTATATCGTATTAAAGTTTGGTGAGTTCGGCTTACGACGTCGGCATGTGTTTTTTAAGAACTGAATTGTGGTCCCGCCATTTTGATATCATAATAGCGGGACCACTTTCTTTGCTGAATATCTTGAAATCATTTGAGTGTACAATTTTATTATGTAAGTATAAAATAGCACTAATATGGTACTACATCCTAGTCACATCATATTCGCAATACCGGGCGGGGTCCCGTCATCTTGACGTTCATAATATATCTTATACCTTTAAACGAGCAATTCTCTTAACGAGGTTCATGAGATACAGTCTGGTGACAGACAGACGACGAACAGCAGAGCGATATTAATAGGGTCCCGTTTTTACACTTTGGGTAACCCTAAACAAAACTCTAAACAGCCGAATTTATAACCTCCTCCTTTTTTTGAAGTCGTTAAAAAGGGAAGTTTAAAGAATCTTTAGTGTCTGCACAGGCCAAAGAAAATTTGCCACAAAGAGACTTGCATTTAGAGATGGGCAATCCACCCACCCGGGTTTAAACCCAGTTGGGTAAAAACCGGGTGTTTTGGGTGTTTTGGGTTTAAACCCAATAAGCACCCAATTTTTTGGGTTTTTACGATTTTTTACTTTAATTATGCTACTTCTTGACCTGACTAAGCTGGTGCAGTGGACTACAGTTCCAACCCTTCAGGTCCAATTGGTCAACTTCCCTCCCCTACTTACGTTTTTGTTTTATGCCCTCATCAAATAATATTTTTTTGCGATAGAGCGAGGCGACATGACCAGAGGATAAAATAAACGGGTATTTTGGATTGTTAGTAGCTCAATTATTTAAATATTGTCGCGAAGCTCCCAGAATGGAATAGTCTAGAACTTATCCGAACACCGTCTGTCGCGCTCATAAATCTTATATCTTGCTCACACTATTAGTATTCTAGGTTAGCGGGAATACACACTATCGAATATTCTGGCAGTCGGAACCGAAACTATATGGAACTAGAGACAAAACTATTATGAGGGTACGGAAGGGGCCACCGTCATTCAGTTGACCGCGAGTATTCAAAGCGAACGATTCCAATACGAGTGCGAGTAATAACAGTGACTGCAAGGCCACGAGTACGCGCGTCGCGCGGCTGCGATAGGTTTCAGAGGCAGGCGCACGCGGCAGAGGCAAGCGCCAGCGCCAAGGTGTTCACGAGAAAGGGCGGCAAGGAAAGTGGACGTATTCAGATCAAAGAATAATACATTAATTTTTTGAATAATACCATTACTTATTGTTTTGACCGTGTTTTTAAGGATTCATTTATGATACATGCTTTTTAACCGACTTCAAAAATGGAAAACGATGTTCGACAGTTTGAATGTTTTCTTACTGACTGGTTGGTAGCTTTTGGGTAAGGAATTTGAGGATCTCGAAAATGACGTCAGTCTTGGAATCCAAGATGGCTGACGCGACTTGTCATAAAAAATCGACATGGGTGTCGTTGTCTTGGTATTTTTAGGTGTAGATCTCGAAAATGACGTCAGTTTTAGAATCCAAGATGGCGGACCCGAATTGTTATAAAAAATCGACATGGGTTTCGTTTTCTAGTTTTTTTGGGTGTAGATCTCAAAAATGATGTCAGTTTAGGAATCCAAGATGGCGTACGTGACTTGTCATAAAAAATCGACATGGGTGACGTTTCTGTTTCTTGGGAAGAAGACCTTGAAAATAATGTCAGTTTTGTAATACAAGATGGCAGGGCTTTGCATGGTAATTCATCATGGGTGTTGATCCCTTAGTTTTTTGAAGTGTAAATAACGTAATTTTCGAGGAAGAATAGGAAAAAATGCCTCCGCACTCTTAGATACCAAAATCGACGTCAATTTTAAGATCTACACCCCAAAAAGCCTTAGAAATAACATCCATGTAATTTTTTTATGACAAGTCACGTCCGCCATCTTGGATTCGAAAACTGACATCATTTTCGAGATCTACACCCCAAAAAACGTAAAATGAACACGCATGTCGATTTTTCATCAAAACTCGCGCCCGCCATCTTGAATTCCAAAACTGACGTCATTTTCGAGATTTTCACTCTAAAAACCTAGGAAACGACTCCAGTGTCGATTTTTCATGACAAGTCGCGTTCGCGTATGCTATCTAAGATTCCAAAATTGACATCATTTTCAAGATCTACACCCCAAAAAGCCTTAGAAATAACATCCATGTAAATTTTTCATGACAAGTCACGTCCGCCATCTTGGATTCGAAAACTGACATCATTTTCGAGATCTACGCCCCAAAAAACGTAAAAAAGAACACGCATGTCGATTTTTCATCAAAACTCGCGTCCGCCATCTTGAATTCCAAAACTGACGTCATTTTCGAGATTTTTCACCCTAAAAACCTAGGAAACGACACCAGTGTCGATTTTTCATGACAAGTCGCGTATGCTATCTAAGATTCCAAAATTGACGTCATTTTCGAGATGTACACCCTACACCCCATAAAACCTGGAAAACGACATTCATGTCGATTTTTTATGACAAGTATTTTCTGTAACTACCAATGTTGTCGCTCGGGTGGAGCGACAACAAAGGGTATATTTTTTTTAGGTTAAATGGTATAAGAATTATAACGATAGATAATGCCTCGAGACATTCCGAAGTCATTGTGGAATAAGATGCTCCTGTACATATTTTAATACAAACATAATCTCTAAAAATAACAATACACTCCTTTTTTTGAAGTCGTGTAAAAAGAAAACTATCAAAAACTCAAATTTTAATACCTACCTACATAAGAAAATAAAATAATATCATTTTACACCTTAGAATTATTTATTCTCCTAATTACGTCCACCGACTCACTACTAAGTCATTGCCGCACTCGTTCTAACATAAGGTCTGACACAGCATGCCGTCTCTTTCTACTTTGGCGCAAAGCTTTTAAAATATTTACGGCAAGCAAAAGACCAACATGTTGGTCAACTGCAACATGAAAACACAGAACTAATTATTTTCATCTCGGTTTTTATTAATAGTAAACATTTTAAAATTTCCTAAAATTTAATTAAGTACGTACCTAATATTTTTTTTAATTATTTTAACGTACGGCAACGTTGAATTGATCATTACAATTTAATAAAAATATATTTTTCATATATTAACTAACGTTTTTGACAAATAAAGTAAACACCCAATTTTTTGGGTGTTTATGGGTGTTTAAGGGTGTTTATTGGGTTTTTACGAAAGCACCGGGACCCGGTGCTTTGCCCATCTCTACTTGCATTTAATATTTTTGTTTAATCGAAAATAGACTACACATCCCTATTACAGTTTAAAAGATAGAAGATAACCCTGAGAAGGACAGAGACAGCAGAGGCTTGGGTCCCTATTATCCCATTGGCTTAGGTAAGAACCCTCAAAAGAATTATGTATGATTCAGTTAATGAGTATATTTTCTTACAAAACATCAATTTCTGTATGGTTAATGTTATTTATTTGCCAATAATATTTGCAATATTAGGAAAAACAAGATAGCATACCTCAGATCCAATTCCAGTGACATCAGTATCCAAAAATTCCAGGGCTGGTTTCATACATTTTGAAAGAAGGCACAGCTGACACAGGTCTGCGTGGATCGACGTCAGTTGGGAGTCAAACAACTGAATTTTACGAATGGCTTTTTTCAGTATTTCTATTCCTCGGATTGGTTGCTTTATTTCAACAAGATGGTCAGTTAACAAGTGGCACACATCAGCATCTGAAATGTGTATATCATACACCTCCATTAAGTATAATATATAGATTCTTTTTCCATTAAGGGGGTATTATAGCATCCTGAATTTAAGATCCGATGGGAGGGACACCACTATACGTTAGACACAATATGAGATATCTCCAAACGTATCGCACTTAGATAGGCCTCCCTCTCATCGGATCCGATTCAGGATGGTATAATACCGCCTTTAGACCTATCAAATCTGTTTGTGTTAGTGGTTTTCTTTAGTTGAAAATACCCATTCAACATGTAATGCGAGTATGATGGCAATAATGGATTTTAAATTCAAATAAGTAGACTTATTACTTATTTGTAGGTTTTTAGAGAATGTTTGTGTGGTATGCAAGTCACATGCTGAAATAAACATGTACTTACATAAATCAGGTGCAAAGCGCACTTGTTCACCATTGCAATTATTGATAAAATCATGTATTTGCTGAAACATTGTCGATTTGTCTACATCACTTGCTCCCTGGAATTAAATTAAAGACAAGATAATTAAAACTTAGACAGTAGAAGCTTTTTATAAAAATATCAAATTCAAAGTAAAAAATTTTGGCTTATTTTGGCCATGTCACTGCAAAATTTTACTTAATATCAAAAGTACTAAACATTTATAAAACCAAATTTGGAAAGTCATCATGTTGCAAAATATATCTCAACAAACAGTGCAGACTTTATTTGGCCTAAACAGAAGGAAAAATGAAATTATTAAATAAAATGAAGTATATATAGTAAAATGATTAAAAAGTATTATTATATTTCATACCTGAGGTAATGAGAATTTAGCACTAAGAACTGCCAAAACTCCAAGAGAATGCTGTTGAATATCAAGTGTTTCCAGCACAGTATTTAAATGTGCGCTGTTTCGCTGAAGGACTTCATCAGACTTTGCAATGATTTCACACAGCTCTCGAAAATTACCTACATCAAGGCACAAGTATAAATCATACATACATAACAGAGTTAGGATAACATCACTGTTTAATAATGCTGACAGAAAACATGCATTACTCATAAGAATTAGCATTATTTGAAGAAAAAACTAGTCAAGTGCGAGTCTGACTTGTGCACTAAGGGTGTGGTACTCATCGAGTCTGCAAGTCCGCACTCATAGAGTCATCAAGTCAGGTATGCGTACCATTGTGTATAATAAGTTTAAAATTATTAAAAATATTTTAATTATATGATGTAACTAAATATAAATGAATGAATGAATGAACGAATGATATGTACGCTTTTAAAAATTTTAATTTATTAGTGCTATTGTGTTGCTTCATACAGAATTTCAAGATTCTGAGTTTGCAGGAGTACAGTAAGTAGAAAATTTGCAGCAAAAACTACTGTATCTTTTGATTGCGTTGGCTTAAACTTATTTTTTTTTTAAACTTAATTTTTTTCAAACTCCATGGGACAGTAGACCTGAGTATTTGATATGAATTTTAGCTTCATACTTCCACGCGATCCGGAGAAAGAGTGCTCCTTTTGATAAAACTAGGGAAGAACAGGAATCTATTCACCTCACACTTTAAATTGTTGACCAATTTGAAGGATGCCAGAGTTCACAATGGAACAAACATACTTACATACTATGTATATGCTCCGTGTTACCTACTCACACACATGCACGCAAAAGACAGGATCAGGTTGGAAAATAGATCTTTCTTTACTTACCAGAAGCCGACATCGTGCGCACATTGTTTACAAATTGTTCCAATGGCGAAGCCATTTTCACTTAATATATTTGCAAATTATATAACAAAATCTGCTTGAATATATATTTTCTTTCTTTTACAGATTACTTTATTAAAATATAAATAAGGATGGGGTAATGGAAAATTAGATATTACTCTTTTTTACACCATAGAACATTATTTTCCCTGCCTGACTGACAAATGATGTGATACCTATGTGATGGATGACACAGATGACACAATAGGTACCGAAAATATTAAAATTAAAAGTGACAAGAGTTCTTGGCGGGAATTTCGGCGGCCTTGTGTTTTGGATTGTTTTGTTAATTGTTTCTAGTGGACTATACAATGTGAAATCGGTGTAATTTGGTGTTATTAATGCCCATGTTTATGAACAATGTGTGGAATTACTGAAATAAACTGTCACAGAACTCTGACACTAAGGTGTGCATGGTCGATTGACCGTGCGGGTCACTTTCAGTGTATACAAAAGTACTCTGTGCGTGTCACCTACTCGAAATGATGATGATGACAGTGCGGCTGCAGTTTGCTTAGTGCATATATCGTCTAGCTCCGTGGCGCAGCGGTCAACACGCCAGCCTGCGACACGAAGTGACCGGGTTCGATCCCCGGCCAGGTCAAAATGGAAAATGATCTTGGTCTGGGTCTTGGATGTTTATCTATATATGTATTTGTTACAAAATATAGTATCGTTGAGTTAGTATCCCATAACACAAGTCTCGAACTTACTTTGGGGCTAGCTCAATCTGTGTGATTTGTCCGTATATATTTATATATTCTTTGGCTGCAGTGAGATTTACTTAGCGGGCTGGTGGTTGTTCGCCTCACGTGTAGAATCACGTCAATGAAATGAACTACACCTTCATAAAGCGCGGGAAAACCCATTTATACTTGATACTGGCTAAATACGTATCGCGTGAAAGCCATAAATAAATATTGTAAAAAAGTGACCTAGGTATTTATTTTTCCTTTTCCCTGAGACTTTTCCAAGTAGGTAGATCTTTGCTTTTCCATCTCTGCCATTCAAAAATATCATGATCAAGGAATATAGTACTCTCTTACGAGAGATCATGATAATCTATTCAGCCAAGATTTCACATAAATAACTAATAACTTGTGGTTCCTTCACTCGCTGCAAAAAAAGTTTATAAATAAAAGATGTCATTGTCAAATTGACACCATCATTATATCAATGTTGAAATTTGTAAAAAATATGATTTTAATAAATATTAAATGTAATATGATAATAGAAGCTACATGAATTCTCCCTATTTTCTGACAGGAGACACTTGGTATATAATTACTTCTCTGTTCTACGTACTTATTATAAAGTTGGTCATTATCATCATTTCGTGTAGGTGTCAGAGTTCTTCGGAACCGCCTCTCGGCCCCTGACGTGGTTCCTTTAACGACTCCCATAATGTCGAATATATCTGTTCGAGAAGTACTCTCTAATTGCTTAACGCAACAGTTAAGTGAACTGGAATTATTAAAATCAATGTATCCTAATAATGATGATATCAAATTCACAGATAGCAAAATATTGGCTGATGTCAATAACTTCCTTGATAATAAGCTAGATTATACTCCTAACCATTTAGATTTCATTTTGTATCTTCACATAGATGATATGAAATTAGAGTTTTGTGTGAATTTGCCAACTTTCTATCCAGAAGAAGAGCCTGATATTTACATAAGATGTAATCAATTAAATAGACAGCAAGAAACACACCTTAATACAGAATTGACCAAATACATCAAAAATAATTATTCTGGAGAAGTGTGCCTTTACACAGCTATATCATGGCTGCAAGAAAATATTGAAGCCTTAAATATTAAGATTGATAATGGACCTAAAACAGAAGAAGTCCCTGAAAAGATTTACAAAAAATTTGTTCGTTATTGGATATATTCCCATCACATATATAATAAAAAGAAAAGAGATGAAATATTAAAAACTGCTAAGGAATTGAAACTAACAGGTTTTTGTCTCCCTGGAAAACCTGGTGTGATATGTATTGAGGGCCCAGATATAGACTGTGATGAGTGGTGGAAAAATATAAAATCAATGTGCTGGAAAAAAATTATGATAAGAAAAACTGAAACTTTTGATTCTGATGATGAAAAAACAGAAAGAAAATTTAGTAACTTTGAAGAAATTATATTTAAAAATGTATCCCACAAATTTGGCTTACATGCAGACATGAGTGGATTTTCAAAATATATGGAAGAGTGTGGCCTCTCTCAGGCATTCAATGAAGTTTTTAGATTAGGCTCTGAGTCATGAAAACTTAGTGAAGATTATGTTCCCTAAAACAAGAACTTTGAAAAGTGCTAAAATTGTAAATGAAATTGTTATACAAATGCTTATACTTCTTAGATTGATGTTACCACCATATTGAAAATTTGTCAATAAGGAACTTGGGACTTATACTATGACAGCAACACCTAGTCAAATGCATTGTATTTCAGGACATAAATAATCTAAATCCAAATATTCAATGTTATAAGTCTCCTTTAAACGCTCCAAACAGAAGATGCCATATTAACTTCAGCTTATAGGAAACATTAACATTTTTGTTACACAGACATACCCTCTTGTTCATAAAAAAATACAAATGCTTATTAAACCTATTTTAGTTAAAATATGTTTTGTCTCATTCTTTCCATGTCAGTTGTTGCAGAGAGGGATAAGGACAAAACTATGTTAACTAAAATAAGTTTAATAAGAGTTTGCAGAATTTTTATGAATAACAGGGATAGAGTATAATATATTTTGTTAGTTACAATGATGCCTAAAATCTATAAGTGCCCCAAAACTCCATTTAAACTCTAGCTTTGAAACTTATTATTATCATCATTAAAATATTTTCTTATTCAATCTATTGCTTCAATTATTTTTTTATTCTCTATTTTATTAAAATTATTTTTAATTACAAATTTTGAATATAATAATATTATTTCTATTATAATTAATTCAACCCTTTTAATAAAAATAGGTTCTGCTCCTTTCCATTTATAAACTTAAATATTACATATTATGGATAGTTCAAAGCTAAAGTTTAAATGGAGTTTTATGGCACTACTTAATAGATTTTAAGAAAATTCTGTTAAAAATTGTAGTGACATATTATTTATACCCAAAGGAAACATTGTAACCATATGTTGTAAAATATTAGAATACAATTTTGGGTTAACTGTGTAAAAAATAAAATACCTATTTAGAAGTAGGTAGTAGGTCTTGTCTAAGATTGATAAACACAAAAATAATTGTATATTTATACATATTATCTATACCAATAAACTTTTGTAGTCATATAGGCTAGATTACAGAAGTGTCAATACACTTCTGTAATCTAGTATTTTTTATCTTGTATATAAATGAATATAAGTACCTATACAATATTTTTTAAATTTCTACATCATCTATAATTTATGTATGTATATCAATTTATTTCTATGATCTCGGAGAGGGCTCTAACGATTTCGCTGAAATTTGGCATAGGGGGTTTTCGGGGGTAAACAATCGATCTAGATTAGTCTTATGTTTGGGATAACGCGTGTTTTCGAGTTTTTATGCGTTTTTGTTTTCATGCAGAATATTGTCGCTAATTTTGTCCTGCCGGCCAATGTCCGCCTGGTTCAATGGATTTACATGCGGCTGGCAAGAAAGTGGTACGGGTTCGAGTCACGCTCGGTGACTTCCATTTTTTAATATTTCAAGTCTATATATTTTTTTTAACTTTTTATTGTTTTTAGACAAGTTTTAAAAAATAGTTGATCTTTGAGATAACAACCTATACACCACCATATTACAATAAATAGTACTAACCGAGCGAAGCTCTGTCGCCCAGGTACTGTTATAATATGGTAAAAAAAAATCTACAGGGGCGGGGTTTGAACCAGTAAGCGACCTTAGGCTTAGGTATATGTGTGTTAGTATTAATTTCATTTTAATTGAATTATTTATTTTTAAAGTGAATATTTAACTAAATATTCTGTGAATATTTCAAGCGTCTTCCTGTTGCCGTTATCAGTATCAAGTAAAAACGAGCAAGAAACACGTTTGTTGTTTGGTAGCCCCCATATTAAACTATTTTTATTAATATTTATTTTTCTTAATTTAATTTTTTTTTAAACGGCAAGTCGGCAACAGAAATACATCACCTGTGACAATTTCAACTTCATGATGACGGTGAACGTTAATAGACGGACAATGGAGCCATATAAATTGGGTCCCGTTTATACCCTTTAGCTACGGAACCCTAAAAATTTACTCTGAGCAGGCGGAGCATAAAGCTTATTATATATAAAAATCGCACTGATCATCATGTAGCATGTTGATCACACACACATGAGTCACATGACACTTGGCTCAGTAGCCACTCGGCATTTTATCACGCTTTCTGACCAAATAAATCTCAACTTCCATCCTCCTCTCCTCCCTGTCCTGTATGTATGTAACCCTGCAACGGTATTGGAAGTAGAAGCGGACGATTATTGCTAGGTTGATTCCTAAATATTCCTGGCTTTAAGCAAATAATGCTGCCTGCCTGCAATAAAAAAAAGGATATCTTAAAAGTGTCAATGTCAATTACAGCTCATGTCATGTCTGTCAGTTAATTGTCACATAGTTTTACTAGCAAGCAAGTAAAAATTTCGTAAAAAATTAATATTAAATATCGAATTTCTTTATTTTTTCATTCTTTATTCAAGTGTTATTAAGTTGATAATTTCAAAGGTATGCACCGGTGTTTTATTCTTTGTAGACTTCTCTGTATCTAGAACTCTATCATATTTTAATAGAAAACTCTTTTTTGTTGGTCATATTTACCGGTTTTATTTAGCAGTAGACTGGGTTTGCGAGGTTGTTATTAGTAATAATTACAAAATATAGTATCGTTGAGTTAATATTCTACGACACAACTTAGGTATCTACTGTTGTGTCGTACTCAATTTTTGTGATTTGTCACTAGGTATATCTTATCTTCTTAATATATATAAATCTCGTGTCACAATGTTTGTCCTGGATGGACTCCTAAACCACTTAACCGATTATAATAAATTCATAATATAATTAATTTGATCCAACTTGAGAGATAGGATAGTTTTTAACTTATGGCGAAACTAAGTTCGCCGGGGCAGCTAGTGTATTATATATTTTTATGTATATGTTTATTTAATTTTTCAACCACAAAAAATTATAAAATGCCTCAACTTATGGGTATCATTAGAATCCGTATACCCTCCCTAGTGACAGGATATAAGTTTTTTGCCAAGGCAGTCATAATTTAATTTTTGAATGAATAGATTTGTTTTATTTACTGTGGCTATAAAGTCTACCTCTAAAATATTTCTTCCTCTCTATAAAAAAATTCTTTTCGTGTTTCAGGAATTGCTCGTAATAGAAATTTATTTTAATTTTTGTGCCTCTATCCAATAACTGAAGTAGGTGACATCGTCAAACATGTATCATTGTGGAATGAGACAAGTACGAGAGAGCCATGTTGCTAATCAAGTTGATTTAATGGTGTGGAGCAACAGATTGGACTTGTTGGCTTTAAGTAATTTTAAAGGTAAGGGTTCTCCAAGTGACATCAACTCGCAAATGTAGAATATCTTAGAACTAGACATGTGGAGAATACATATTTATTACAGATGATGATGTTATCAAGGACTGACTTTGGCAACATGTTTTAATAACATATTCATATCTGTTAATATATTATATTAACCAAATAAATAACAAAAAACAATGTAAATTCACCAAATACAATTAATATAATATTTAGTATTATTTACTATCTCAGTAGAGATTTTACAATTTTTGAAGTGAAGGTTTGCACCATGGCAACGTAAGAATATAAAAATAAAATAAAATGATTACGCCAGCCAGTAAGAAAACTTTCAAGTATGAAGGTTTTAACACTGCACTGCCCCTTACTCGAACAAACTATGCAAAGGTATTGCCAGCAAAATGTGAGAGTACAATATTAAAATTGAACCAAATAAAAAAAATAAATAAATCAATACATGTTACACAATACATGTTATAGGACATGAATCAAATGTTACATTAAACCTAAGCACTTAATTAAATAATTGTGTTTCACCTTAGGTAAAGCTTTCGTAAAAAGATCTGCCTCCAGCTCAGAAGAAGGCTTGTAATCTAAATTAATTAATTTACGATCAACACATTCTCGTATAAAGTGATGATGAACATCTATGTGTTTAGTCCTACGAAAACACTCATTTTCTACCATTTTCAATGTACTACGATTGTCGTTATAAATGGTGATTGTCTTAGATTTCAACCATTGTGTACAGTTAAGTTCCTGTAAAAAATTACGGATAAATTTCGCCTCTTTTACAGCATTGCCAAGAGCGTAATATTCAGCCTCTGTACTAGAACAGGCCACGTTTTGTTGCTTGTGGCTATGCCAGTTTATGACGCAATTGCCTAATCTAGTTATAAAACCAGAATAAGACTTTCTGTCGTTTATATCCCCCGCCCAATCTGCGTCGGATGAGATTGTTACTTCATTATTTCCTCTTTTAAAATTAAGTCCATAGTCAGTTGTAACCGATAGATACCGCAAAACACGCTTAGCAGCAGTCCAGTGAGACTCATTATAACAGGTGTTATATTGACTAAGCTTACTGCATACAAACGCTATATCTGGCCATGTACAAACAGCAAGATACATTAAACTTCCTATTAGTTCCTGATACGGAAATCTTGGATCTATTTAATCTGCTTTTGTAAGATTAAAGTTAACTTCCATTGGAGTTGCTATGCTATGACATTCATTCATGCCAAACTTTAATAACAGATTTTTCACGTATTCAGATTGACTTAACTTCAAAATGCCTTGCTCTCGGTTCCTTTCCACTTTCATACCTAATACTTGTTTTACAGGTCCAAGCAGTTTAATTTTAAAGTTAGAACTAAGTAAATTGTAAAGCAATTTCTTTTCATGTTCATTAGAACTGAATATGAAGAAGTCATCTACATATAAGGCTATAATTACCTTATTTTTGAAATAAACACATTTCTCAGTTTTTAGTTGTGTAAAACCATTTGTAACTAAAACTTTATGAACTTTTTCATTCCATGCTCTACTAGCTTGTTTAAGTCCATATAAACTCTTTTTAAGTAAACAGACTTTGTCAGCATATTTTATTTGTGCTAATTTCCTTTTTAAAGAAAGCCTTCTGCTTATGCCACAGTTTTCATATGCTGATTTCAAATTCTTCCATGCTTGTGAAGCTGTTACAGCATTCTTTACGTGTGGTTAACATAAAGGTTGAATATTTAGACAAATCTTTGCATACGCCTTTTGATCTTTGGTGGGATTCTTTGAAGCATCACCAGATCCATCCACAAACTCCCATAAACCATGGTCAATCAACACCAATTTCATCTGAAATTTCCATGTTGCATAATTGTTGACACCTTCCAATTTACCGATGGACATATTAGAACCGGTACTCACGATAACATTATCGAACGAAATATTTCCATCCATGATGAAAAAATTATATTTCACTTCACAAAAAAATAATCACGTATATAACACGTAAATTTATTATTATTTGTTATTATTTGCCATTATTTGCCCATAACCAATGTTAATATATTATATTAACTAAATAAATAACAAAAAACAATGTAAATTCACCAAATATAATTAATATAATATTTAGTATTATTTACTATCTCAGTAGAGATTTTACAATTTTTGAAGTGAAGGTTAGCACCATGGCAACGTAAGAATATAAAAATAAAATCAAATGATTACGCCAGCCAGTAAGAAAACTTTCAAGTATGAAGGTTTTAACAATATCCCCATGAATTAATCACTTACTCTGCTCAGCTGATAATGTGGAAGAAATAATCTATGATAATCACACAAAGGTCTACCTCTATTAATGATAACTCCTTACCTCAATTAAGGTTAAAAAACAATCTGGAAGTATTTAAATATGAGGAACTATAGATTGCATAAAGAAAAATTATCACTTCCGCTTGAATGCATGTTGTCAATTTATATCTTCTGTCCAGTGTTATGTTGCTGAAACTTCAAACAAGAACACTGATTTTGGCTCTACCTGTTTGATATAGGATGGTATGCCTATCCTAATATTAATATTGAAAATATAAGAGGGCATTTGTATGTTTGTTTTGCTGTAACACTTAAACTACTGAACTGATCATCATGACATTTTATTATGCATTACTTGAGGTATCGACAAAACAAAGGGTTTCTTTAATTTAGCGGAAAGTATTTATCCAGATGCATTTACATGCATTTGAAAGCTAGAATACCAGATATACTCGAAAAAGGATCTCTCTCATCCAAGCATTGTTTGCAGTCCATCCTTAGCTGTGAGGCTTGCTTTTAAATATCTTAAAATGTTACTTTGCATGACACCAATCCCCTCAAGCTTATACAATTTATTTGGTAATTCTAGGAGAGGTCCAAGTTCACAGGCTTCAGTGGCAGAAAGTATGGAATCTAGCTCCTCCAAAAGAAAATGTTACGGTTCGTGCCATGGCTTGGAGACCAGATGGAAAAGTAAGAATAACATTCATAGCTTATTAATGTTACATCCAAAAAAGTGCACTTAACAATGAAAATTATTCTACCATGCGGGACTAATTTAATTAGAATTGACTAGCGACCAGCCTTGGCTTCGCACGGGTGCGATCTATTAAAAATATTGCATCAAAATCTGTTATGTAGTTTTAAAGATATAAGGATATAGCATAAATAAGGACAGACAGCGGGTAGCGTTTTTGTTTTTTACCATGTAGTGATGATTATGAACTAACAGTATAGTTCGAAACAGGACATTCCAACGAAACTAAACTGAACCCTTAGTTTGGGTGTGGCTACAATATACCTGTACCGTTACCTCAAAACCAATTACCAACACCACCTTTATTTACCTCATTTACCAACTCGGAGAAGCACTTTCAACAAGACGCATCAAAAGAAACACAGATACAAATAGCCTTGAAAAGGGCTGTTGTGTAGACGCCATAGAAACAGGATTTAGCTATGAAAATAGCCTTTTGCAACGCACGCACAGCGAGCGACCTTCACCATGCACCACCACCATGCAGGCACTTCTTCATCACACGCACAGGCAGAGGCACAGTTCTTCAAGTCAGCAGCGGCAGTCAGGATGAGCGTGCAGCGTGCTACGGTCTACGCGCGGCGCGCCGCCGAGCTCCGTGGATACGTGTGCTGCCGTCTGCGCCGTCTCCGAAATGTGCGGGGCGCGTTTTTTTTTTTTTTTTTTGAAAGGACTATGTAGCTAGCTCCAAGTGAGCTTTCGCTACTTCACCGGGCGTTTGAGGTGAGGGCAGAGTGCCCTCAACCTGTATAGACAACATCACCAAAGGGCCCCCAGGAGGGACGGACCTCGGCTTTGGGCGTTGCCTGTGTGCGCAAGGCTTGGAGAGACAGCAAACTCTCGTATTGCCTGATGGGCCGCGTATGCGTGCATGCAAGCCTGAAGGGCCAATCTGAGAAACAATGGCAAAAGCCTTTAGAGAGCAGCAACTCTCATCTTTTGCCTTATGGGCCGAAAGCTACGTTGCCAGAAGGGCCTATCCTGGGTGCAAGTCACCCGGGACCGCCGGGCGGTCACCAGTAATCGGAGCTAATCCTACTCTACGCACTCTATTCCGGTGGCGAGTGCGACGGGGTCGGATAGTGGGATTCCTCTGGCTGTTCGGAGCCGAAGAGGGGTCGGGGCGGGCTTGTGCGATGTCAATAGGATCATCGGGATCGTCTAGTACGTTCCTAGGACGTCTACGACGTAAGGTCGTATCGTGTAAGTTGGGGGAGTAGTTAGCAGCTTGCACTACTAACGGGTTGGGGTGGCGTGCGGCTTTCTCAAAGTAACGCTTGGAGGCGTTTTTGAGATAGCCGCGAATGGATGGGAGATCTAGGTCACGGTGTAAGTCTGTCATGCGCAAGTACCGGTGGTGACTCGTATTCGTGGCACGGGTGACGAAACGGTTCTGCAATCGTTGCAGCCGATCGATGTGGGAGGGCGCGATATGGGAGAAGACTACGCCGGCGTAGGTCATGATAGGGCGGACGCAAAGCTTATAGAGTGTCAACTTATTTCTAAGTGACATCTTAGCATTGCCTATCATGGGGTGGAGACGGCCTAATACGAAGGCGGCGTGGTTGCGGACTTTGGTGATGTGGGGGCCGAAGGTCATCGCGCTATCGAGTACGACTCCAAGGTATTTAGCCTTGCCTGCCCACTGAATGGGCTTTCCGTACAACGATACTGATCCTAACGAGGGGAGTTCTGCTCCGGACATGGTGATTTTTCGACGTGTCACAGCTTGGTTATCCTTTGAGAAAAACACAGCTGTGCTTTTCTCCGGATTAACTTCGATGCGCCACCTCTTGAACCACCCGCCGAGAGCGTCCACGGCGGACTGAAGACGATTCACGATGACCGTTTTAAGGTGATGGGACGTGTAGAGGGCCGTATCGTCGGCGAATAGTGCCACTTCTACATCTGGGGTCTTTGGGATATCGCTTGTGTACAGCGAATAAAGGAGGGGCGAGAGAACAGCGCCTTGCGGGACGCCGGCTCTAATGGGACGGGGCCTCGAGAGGCATCCCTCTACTCTGTACCGAAAAGACCGATTCGACAAAAAGTCTCGTATGATGTGCACGAGACTATCCGGCAGGCCCAAGTTGGTCAACTTGGATATCAAGCCCGAATGCCAGACTTTGTCGAAGGCTTTCGCTACATCGAAGAAGAGTGCTCCCGTAGGACGTCCCCAATTTCTCAACTTGAGAATATGCTCCGTGAGGCGGTGCAGTTGGTGGTGACACGCGTGTTTGGCCCGGAATCCAAACTGTTCGTCGGGGATGAGACTTTTGGACTCTACGTAGTCCTTGAGTCTTTTGAGGATGATCCGTTCGTAGATCTTGCCTATACAGTTCAAAAGACTGATAGGCCGGTAGGAGGAGGGGTTCTTCAGGTCTTTGCCTGGTTTAGGGATCCCGATCACGATTGCTTCTTTCCAGGCGGCTGGAAAAGTGCAATTTGCAAGACAAGCATTGAAGATGCTTACGAGCAGGATGAGGAGGGTCTGTGGGAGGCATTTGAGCACTCCGTTCGAGAGTCCGTCAGCGCCGGGCGCTTTCCGGGGTTTGAGATCGCGGATGATTGACTTCACTTCGTCAAGTGTCGTCGGGGCAAGGGGGGTATTCGGTGGGATCGTCTTAGAAGCCACGAAGCGTTCTACGTGCGATTCCACCTCGCGAAGGTGATCGGGGTCTACTGGCTCACGACTAGGGGAGCATTGGCTCTCCAGGCTGTCTGCTAGGCATTCAGCTTTTTCATCATCATCGAAGGCGATGGAGCCGTCTGGACGTGTGAGGGGGGGAGTGGCCGCAACCGTGTCGGTCTTGAGGCTTCTGGCTAGTCGCCAGTATGCCTGGTGGGAGGGCGTCATCTCGGCAAGGAGATCGCCCCAGCGTTCGTTCCTAATTTCCGCGATGCGTTCCTTGACTCGCCGTTGCAAGAAACGAAGGTGGGCACGGGCCTCTTCGGTGGGATAATTGTCATGTAAGCGTGAAGCGCGATTCTTCTCTGTCAACAGCTGCCGCATATCCTCGGGGAGCTCCATTCTGTGGGTGGGATCCACAGAAGGGACTTCCCGAGAGCATTCCTTGTAGGAAGCTTGCAGGTGGCTGGTGAGAGAGGAGATTGCGCTGTCAGTGTCGTCAGTCGTGGTGATTATGTCAGGGATTGCATCCAAGTGCGGTGTTGGCTGGTTGATAACTTTTCCAAGTTTCTTCCAGTCAGTCACCGTCCTTGTATGCACTATACGTCCGTTGTCTGTCGGTCCTAGTTGTAACACTACAGGTCGGTGGTCGGAGGAGATGTCAGGGTGGACCTCTACTGAACACACCTGAAGGGTGATGTTCTTAAGGAGGGCAATGTCAAGAACGCTGGGGTTTTGTCCCTCTTGAGTGGGGTAACGCGTGGGAGCTAACGTGGCCACAACGTCGAAATCTAGTTCGTCATGGAGACTCTCTAGGATTAGTCCGTTGGGCGGGTTCGTGACAGAGTGCCAGCGAACTGACTTGCTGTTAAAATCTCCAGCCAAAATGGTAGAGTTTGACAGCGAGAAGAGGGATTCGAGGTCGCTACGGAGCAACGTCTTTTTGCAGGGGAGGTAAATCGAGGCGATGTTGATAGGCGCATGACCGGTCATGGCTATCCGGAGGAGGGAGCACTCGATATTTGTAAGAGCTGGGGGGTCCAGCTGGGTGCAGTGAAGTGACCTTTTGTAGTAGATTACTGTTCCGCCCTTTTGGGTGCGTAATCTGTCATTACGTATGATGTTGTAATTCGCAATCCTAGGATTGCGATGGTGGGGCTTCAAAAAGGTCTCTTGTGCAAGGAAAATGTCCACCTGATGTGTTGTAAGAAACTCCTGGATGAGGGGTTTCACATCGGTGAATTTGCCGTTCGCGTTGTAGTACGCGATAGTGAGGGAGCGGGGTTTGATTCTCTTATTGAGACTACCCATATTAACGCGAGGGGAAGTAACGCGCGAGGAAGGGCGCGTTTTCTAATCTTTCCATTAGGAAACGGTGTTGGAATACGATTTCCAAGATCGCGTAAGCGTCGCCGTTTGTCTCGAGAATGGCGTGACCCATTTCGAGGATCTCGGCGCGGTCCTCACGTGTTTCTCGCGCAATGTCGAGAACCACTCCGAAGGCCAGAGTGTCCTGGTCCCGGCTAGCCGGAGGAGCGCTGTGGCGCATCAGAGGTGGGGGCCTGCTGGGGGGAGCGCGGTTCCCCGTTGGAACCTTTGGGGCTTCTGAGCGAGACACCGGCTGTCTCTGCTTCAGAGGGGGGAAGGCAGCTTGGCTGCTCATAAGGGGTTGGGGGGCGGTGGGCGCCGGCGCCTGGGGGGCACGATTTGTGCGTGTTTGGGGGGCAGCATTTTGCGAGGATTTTGAGCCCCAGGCGTTCCTGCTCGCTTTGGGGGCTTTTGAGCACCCCCGCCAGTTGGCGGGGTGGCCTTCCTGCCCGCAAAGTACGCAGGCCGCCTGAGTCTCGTTCTCCGCACTGCGGACTCTTTCACAGTCCGCTGTGCCGTGATCCCCCAAACACTTCACGCATCTGGGATGGGCATGACAGTTACGGGCCGAGTGCCCGTAACATTGGCAGCGGTGGCATTGACCGATAATGCCACGCTTGTGGGGGGGCTCGACTTTAAACGAGGTTAGCCCAGCGCACGACGAGATTTGGAAAATCCCCTTACCTTCCGGTGTGTTGTCTAAGACAACTAGCACCATTGGGTACGGGGTTTTCTTTTTCCCGTACATGCGGTGGACCTCGTTTACGGGGAGTGACTGAGAGACAAGGGTCTCTTTTACATATTCGACCGAAGTCGAGACGGGGATGCCCTTAATGACCGCCCTGAGTTTGCGGTCCTCGGGTAGGCCGAATGAGTGCCAAGGGATTTGGCGCTCGTTAAGGAGGCGGGTGAGGGAGCGGTAGTCCTCCATGGACTTGACATTTATGTCGATATTACCGTCGCGGTTGGTGGACGCGCGCGTGTATTGCACCTTTTGTGCATTTAGCGAGCGGGAAAGCGGTTCCCACTGCTTAGGGTCGCGTAGGACCACCATCGGAGGTGGTCGGGGCTTCCTTCCGGTGGAAGATGGGGCGGGCTGGGAGGGAGTCTTCGCGACGGATGAGCCGTTCGCGGTTTTAAGTGCCTTAGGGGCAGGCTCTTTCTCGGAGCCCTTCGCCTTACGCTGGCGCTTTGCTCCGGTGACGACGGTGTAATCGTCGTCGTCGGAGCATCGCGACTGCTCTGGCTCGGGGTCCTGTCCAGAGGGGGGCGTCTGCTGGGAGGCTGTCTCCGTCTCCATATCTTCGGACCCGAGGACAGTCTCTAAGGTTGCAGATGGGTATCGCGGTTCGAAGGGCTGAGCGGCGGTCTCAGCCGGGTCATCGGGATAATAGTAATCGGTCTCATCCACGGGGAGGCCGTCGTATCTATTTCCGGGGAGGGCGGTCGCGGTCGCGGTCGGAGAGGGGGAACCCGGGGCAGAAAATACCACGGGGGATCTGGGACGCGTCACGTCTGAAGACCCATCGGTGATGAGATCCTCGCGAGCGATGCCGCGGGCGATACGAGCACGGTACTTGCGCTTGTATGCGTTATAATCCTTCCTAAGAGAAGGATTGTTGATTACGAACTCTTTGAGGAGTTCGTAATCGGAGGGGATGGCAGCCATTACGAAGGCCGCATGGAGGGTTCGCGTTGGGGTAAAAAACGTGGCCCTAATGAACCTAACGTCTCTGAGGGGTGAACTCAGAGCCCTAACGCCCTATCCTCTGTTGGGTGGCGCAGAGGGAACCCTACCGCCCTACTTACAAACTACAACGGAACCTGCCTACTAACCGCTGCCAACCTTGATAGTGCAAGCGGGACGAACCTAGGTCTTAACTACCTAACCGATACTCTGGCTTGACTAGGAGATCCCCCAAGGCCAAGTGCTCCAGAGCCCGTCCTGTAGTTGCCGTTACCCTGAAGGGGTAAAGGCTAGCGCCAGGGTCAGCACTACGTAAACTACGAGTGACCCGTATTGGCGTAGAACACCGCAACACGATCACTCGAAGCACGGCCTCGGCTAAAAGCGAGGACTACTCCACCAACGCACAGTGTGTGAAGGTGGGCAAAGAAGGTAGTTGATCGGCAGAAACACTTACGGTCAGTACTTGCCCTGAAAAGGACAGACCGATCCGCGTGTACGCCACGAAGCGCGTTCAAGAAAAGAACACGCGCGTTCTAACGAACACGTGCGTTCTTAAAAAGAACACGTGTGGCGTCGAAGCGTAGACAGGAACCTCGCCGCCCACAGGGTCCAAGTGGTCGACGAGCTGCAGCTGGAACACGAATCGGAGTTAATGGGCTCGATCCCAGGATACGCCTGGCCGAGCAATCGCACTGAGCGTTGGAGCCTGCGATTTCCGCACAGAGCCGACGGGGACAATCACCACGTGGCGATTAAATCACTTTGTGGCCAGAGTCTCCGACAACAATGGGCCGAAACAACAAAACACAAACGGACAGTAGTTCCAATAAATACAGCCTCACAGAGAGAGCGTGCCGCGACAACACGTCTGCTCAGTTCTGCGGGGCGCGCCGGCTGCAGAGAGTTTTGTTCCCGCGCGACGCGGCCGTGCGACAGAGAGGTCCGAGTTGAAGCAAGACAGAGATTGACGTTGCATGGGAAAGAGCGAACCGTTTTGTTATTGGTTAAAAATCTAATTTTTTTATTGGTTATGAGACATTTTCTTTGTAAATAATTTTGTATATATACTTCGCATTTTACCTAATAAACACATTCTATCACGTTCTGATCTGGAGTTTAAATCACTACACCACGTCGCCTACAATCCTCCAAAACTGGTGACCACCGACTCAACACTGCAAGAATCTGAAGCAAGCGGAATCCCTGCACGTTTACCCAATCAAGGAAAATCCACACCACGATGGAAGAAAATACTGCAAGCCGTCAGATCGAAGAAAATACCACCGCCCAGCCTGAGATTGCTAATATCTCACTGGCTCTCCGCATTCCACCATTTTGGCGCGACCGACCTCGTCTGTGGTTTTATAGTTTCGAAGCTGCTACCCACGACCAGAAGAAGGGCGAACAACAAATGGCGCAAATGGTCTTCGCTCGACTCGAGAAACAAGACATCGAACAAATCTCCGACCTGCTGTATAACCCGCCAGAAACGAAGCCCTATCAAGCCATCAAGGAGCGTCTTATCACTGCGTACGAAGAGTCAGATAGCCGGCAGTTCCAAAAATTACTATCAGAAATGGAGTTAGGCGACCAGAAGCCGTCTCAATTACTACGTCGGATGCGCGATCTCGCCCGCGACCGAATCCCAGACTCGACGTTACGACTTATGTGGACGAATCACCTACCATCACAAGTTCGTTCGGTACTAGCTGTCAGCGAGTCATTCAGCACGAAAACCGCATTAGAAGAGCTCGCTCTACTCGCCGACAAGATGATGGAGCAGCACCGCGAAGTAGCAGCCGTCAGCATGACACCGTCTCAGACAACCACATCTCAAGCAGCCGATACACAATATCTCATCAACGAAATTAGACGACTATCGATCGAAATCGCCGAGTTACGAACAAATTCACCGCAGTACAACAACTACAGAAGAAATCGGTACCCATCTCGAAGCCGCGAAAATTCTCGTTTTCGTAATGCAAGATCAAGAGATAATTCGCCGTCACCGCATTGCTACTACCATCAACGTTTTGGCGCTCAAGCAAGAAAATGCACATCGCCGTGTTCCTTCATCGTGAAGACAGAAAAAACGCAGGAAAACTAGATAGAACGTTGGCCGAGGCGGACTCCGGCGTTCAAGAATACTCATACCGCCTATTCGTCACCGACAAGAAAACCGGCATATCATTCCTCGTGGATACAGGAGCCAACATCTCAGTCCTACCCAAGAGAAAAACTCGACTCACAACACCGCTGTCATTCAAGCTCTACGCCGCAAATAACACCGTCATATCAACATATGGAGAGAAAACGCTTGAACTTGACCTCAACCTTCGTCGACCCTACAAGTGGAAATTCATAGTCGCCGACGTGTCAAAGCCGATACTGGGAGCCGATTTCCTCAAACATCATCAACTCATCGTAGATCTCAAAAACAAGAAGCTTATCGATAACGTAACTAACCTACAAATCAGCGCACCGATTCAAGCGACATCTATACCTACAGTTAGCAGTATAAACACGAAAAACTCTTATCACAACATTCTCGCCGAATTCCCCGGTACTACGCGACTAACTGCGATGAATATTAACAACAGCAAGATCGACGTCCAACATTTCATCGAAACTGAAGGCCGACCTATTCACTGCCGTGCACGTCCAATACCGCCACATCGCTATGAAAAAGTGAAGCAAGAATTTCAAAATATGATTGACCAAGGACTATGCCGTCCCAGCAAGAGCCCATGGTCATCACCTCTTCACGTCGTGCCCAAGAAAAATGGAGACTTACGCGTATGTGGTGACTACCGCCGCCTAAACGCGATCACCAAACCTGATCGATACCCTATACCACGCGTGAAGGACTTCACTCACCAGCTTGACGGGAAGACAGTATTCTCCACCATCGACCTGAACAGAGCGTACCAGCAGCTGGCTGTTCGCGAGAAAGATATAGAGAAGACCGCTATCGTGACGACGTTCGGTTTGTTCGAATTCCCCCGCATGTGTCCAGGACTCAAGAATGCTGGTCAAACCTTCCAGCGATACATCCACCAAGTGCTCAGCGGACTGCCCTACGTGTTCCCATTTGTTGATGATGTCCTGGTGGCTTCAGAAGACGAGACTCTTCACCAAGAACACCTAAGAACAGTACTAAGAAGATTCGAAGAACATGGCATCACAATAAACCCAGCAAAATGCCATTTCGGTCAACCAGAAGTTAAGTTCTTAGGCTACAACGTATCAAGAGAAGGTATCAAGCCTCCAACAGAGAAGGTCGATGTCATCATGAACTTTCCGAAGCCTAATACCATCGAAGAGTTACGCCGTTTCCTCGGTATGATGAATTTCTACCGCGACCACATACCAAACGCAGCGTCCATACAAGCACCACTCAACGCGCATCTCCATAACACCAAAAAACGAGACAAGACCGTCATACAATGGACTGAAGAGTCAATAAGAGCATTCGAAGCTTGTAAAGAAAGCATAAGCAACGCCGTCTTACTCGCACATCCATCGCATCATGCTACCTACGCGTTATTCTGCGACGCTTCCGACAAGTCAGCTGGCGCCGTCCTACAACAATACGTCGATGAAAAATGGCAACCACTTGGCTATTTCTCAAAAAAATTCTCCAACGCGCAATCAAGATATTCTACATACGATCGAGAACTACAAGCAATCTACATGGCTGTGAAACACTTTCGCAAGATGTTTGAAGGTCGACCACTCATAATCTTCACCGACCACAAACCCCTTACATACGCAATGAGCAAAATTACGTCAACAACCGAAACGCCAAGACGCACGAGACAACTTTTGTTTATCAGCGAGTTTACGACCGACATACGTCACGTGAGCGGTAAACAAAATATCGTCGCCGACGCACTCAGCCGCATCGAAACAATATCATACCCATCAACGATCGATTACGAAGAAATTGCGACAGCTCAACAACAAGACACTACCATACCACAGTTACAACAGCAAGAAAACATCAATTTGAAGAAAGTCATAATCCCAAACACCGACATAGAACTCTACTGCGAAACATCAACATCGCACATACGACCTTACATACCCGAAAAACATCGACAAGAGGTGTTTAGAAGCATTCACAACATCAGTCATCCCGGCACGCGCACGACTCGCAAGTTAACAGCACAAAAATATTTTTGGCCGTCAATGAACAGCGACATTTCCAAATGGACAAGAAGCTGCATCGACTGTCAGAAAAACAAGATTCAGCGTCATACATTTAGCGCAACGTCGAGATTCCCGCCAACAGAACGCTTCAGGCATCTCCATATCGACATAGTCGGTCCATTACCTACGACATCTCAAGGCTATCGCTATCTAATAACTATGATCGACCGAGAAACAAAATGGCCAGAAGCAATACCTACAAACGATATAACAGCCGAAACAGTTGCCGAGACTATCTACAAACACTGGATAGCAAGATTCGGGTGCCCATCAACACTCACGAGCGACCAAGGACGTCAATTTGAAAGTCAGCTATTCAAGAACCTCATGAAGCTACTGGGTATAACCAGAAACCGCTGTTCTTCATACCACCCAGTTAGCAACGGGATTTTGGAGCGCTGGCACCGCGTTCTTAAGACATCGTTACGCGCAAAGCTGTCAAACTCAAGCTCATGGATCGACGAGCTACCTACAGTACTTCTTGGTCTGCGAGCCACCCTACGCACAGATGCTGGAGTTAGTCCCGCCGAACTTACCTACGGCTACAACTTATGTCTACCAGGCGATTTTTTCACTTCAAGCCCGAAAGACACATCTATGGACTACACCTATGTCGAAAAACTACGAACTACAATAGAAGAAAACAGGCCACAATTATGCACGACTCATCACAACAAGCAACGCATCTTCGTTCATAAGGACTTACTACAATGCAGTCACGTGTTCGTCCGAGTCGACGCGGGTAAAGAAGCCATTACAACCACCGTACGAAGGCCCTTATCGAGTTATCAAGAGAACGAACAAAGTCTACACTATACAGATAAAAAACAACGAAACAAACATCTCGATTGATCGTCTCAAGCCCGCCTACCTACTACAAGATATCGAAAACTCACCGCAAGATACGTTACTGTCAAGAAATCAAGTTACCACATCACCGTTACCACAAGTTGTTACCTCGCCACAGGAAAGTACGGTTACCTCGAGCAATGTGACGTCACAGCCGACTGATAAGAAAACACGTCATGGCCGCTCAGTCAAATTGCCCGTACGCTTCGCTTGAAGGGGAGTCCTGTGGCTACAATATACCTGTACCGTTACCTCAAAACCAATTACCAACACCACCTTTATTTACCTCATTTACCAACTCGGAGAAGCACTTTCAACAAGACGCTTCAAAAGAAACACAGATACAAATAGCCTTGAAAAGGGCTGTTGTGTAGACGCCATAGAAACAGGATTTAGCTATGAAAATAGCCTTTTGCAACGCACGCACAGCGAGCGACCTTCACCATGCACCACCACCATGCAGGCACTTCTTCATCACACGCACAGGCAGAGGCACAGTTCTTCAAGTCAGCAGCGGCAGTCAGGATGAGCGTGCAGCGTGCTATGGTCTACGCGCGGCGCGCCGCCGAGCTCCGTGGATACGTGTGCTGCCGTCTGCGCCGTCTCCTGTGCTTTTTTTTTTGAAAGGACTATGTAGCTAGCTCCAAGTGAGCTTTCGCTACTTCACCGGGCGTTTGAGGTGAGGGCAGAGTGCCCTCAACCTGTATAGACAACATCACCAAAGGGCCCCCAGGAGGGACGGACCTCGGCTTTGGGCGTTGCCTGTGTGCGCAAGGCTTGGAGAGACAGCAAACTCTCATATTGCCTGATGGGCCGCGTATGCGTGCATGCAAGCCTGAAGGGCCAATCTGAGAAACTATGGCAAAAGCCTTTAGAGAGCAGCAACTCTCATCTTTTGCCGTATGGGCCGAAAGCTACGTTGCCAGAAGGGCCTATCCTGGGTGCAAGTCACCCGGGACCGCCGGGCGGTCACCAGTAATCGGAGCTAATCCTACTCTACGCACTCTATTCCGGTGGCGAGTGCGACGGGGTCGGATAGTGACCGAAATGTGCGGGGCGCGCCGGCTGCAGAGAGTTTTGTTCCCGCGCGACGCGGCCGTGCGACAGAGAGGTCCGAGTTGAAGCAAGACAGAGATTGACGTTGCATGGGAAAGAGCGAACCGTTTTGTTATTGGTTAAAATTCTAATTTTTTTATTGGTTATGAGACATTTTCTTTGTAAATAATTTTGTATATATACTTCGCATTTTACCTAATAAACACATTCTATCACGTTCTGATCTGAGTTCTGATTCTGAGTTTAAATCACTACACCACGTCGCCTACAATCCTCCAAAGCCTCAGTTTCGGTCGAAGCCGAATCTGCAACTCATATAAATAGAATATCCGCAAGCTGATACCAACATCACGATATCTCGAGTGCGTTCGAATACATACTAAAATCAACACCAGGGAGCGTTGCCAGTCTAGAAAAAATTCTACCATTTAGCAGAATTCGATAGAACATTGGAACTAAATCATGGTCAGATAAAACTATTGATTGAAAAAATGAACGAAACACTCAATAAGAGGATGGATGAGGTAAAAAACGAACTAAACAAGCACACCTCCTCTCTCATAGCAAATATCACAAAAACACTGACAACCACATTCGAGGATATATTAAAACCCTTAGTGGATGAAAATAAAGAGCTAAAAAAGGAGACAGCAGCCTTAAAAAACCAAATAAACAAACTCGAGAGGGAGATAAGAAAAAACAACATCATCCTTCATGGCATAGAAGAAACCGAAAAAAATAATGCTGATTTATTAGAGATGGTAATGAAAACTCTCAACCAAACAAGGGAGGAAAATGACTTTGATAAATGGGAAACTAGCCAGGTGTACAGACTAGGGAAAAAAGACACAAAGAAACAAAGACCAGTTATGGTCAAGCTTACACTAGCATGGAGGAAAATGGAAATTCTAAGAAATAACAAAAAACTTCCACAAAACATATATGCTATCGAAGACTTTCCTAAAGAAATCCTGAAAATTAGAAAAGAATTAATGCCAAAACTAAAAGCAGAAAAATAAGGAGTAACGCCAGCCAAGATAGGGCAAACGAAAAAAGAAAAAGATCTCCTACACCTATTCAACTAAGTAAGGATAATGAAGGAAGACCAACACCTACAAATAAATTAAATAAAACCAATGCATTCTCATACATGAGAGCTCGTTCAAATGCAACTAACGAATCAGGTAGCCAGTAGCAACTACATATTGCCAGCCGGAAGAACAACAAAAAGTCAACAACAACAACAAAAAGCAAACCAATAAAAACAATTCATCCCAATCCGGTTGGTCCCCGTGGGGTGTACGATTAAAACCCTCCAAGGAACAGAAATACAATCAAAAACATAAATTGCCCACATACAGAAAGACAAACGAGGAACAAAGATTGCCTTTACATCTCGACACTCAATACAAGAACGTTACGAACAGATGAAGCTCTTTGTGAACTAGAAGATGCCATTGCAAAAATAAAATGGGACGTAATAGGACTATCAGAAGTTAGAAGAAAAGGAGAAGAAATACTAGACTGTAATAATTTCATTCTATATTACAAAGGAGAAACACCGGGTATGTTTGGGATTGGATTCATCGTAAACAACAAAAACATAAAGATTCTATAGATGAATTCATAGGCATATCTGAACGCATTGTAATCTTAAACCTAACAATCCGAGAAAATAACCAGAGATGGTCTATTATACAAACATATGCACCAACAGAGCAAGCAACAAATGACGAAAAGGATAACTTCTACAATCAATTAAATAAGGCTATGAACAAAACCTACAAAAATGTCATAGTGATGGGCGATTTCAACAGCCAAATAGGGCAGAGATGTCAGGGAGAAGAAAACATAATTGGCCAATATAGTACAGGCAAAAGAAATAACAACGGTAAGTGGACATGGATATCGCCAGAAGGCAAAGTTAGAAATGCAATTGATTTCATCCTATCAAATAGAAGAAGAAACTTTACAGATGTCGGTATAATAAATAATCTGAACTTTAACACAAATCATAGAATGTTAAGAGGATCGCTGCAGGTAGGAAACATAAAAACAAGAAAACATATACAAAAGAGAGAGATGACAATACCTCTACCAATCCCTGATTTTTCTGGCTGAACTGAAAGGAAATCTTCAAGGGACAGATAAAATTGCAGTACAAGATAGGTATAAAACAATAGAACGGGAACTCAAACAACTGACTGATAAACTAAAACCAACCCCAAATAAATCTGATAAAATTGGACATGAAGCTGCTAAATTAATAAAGATAAGACAAACACTAATAGAAGACAAAAAGAATAATAGACACGAAATAGCAGAAATAAGCAAAAAGATAAACACCAACATCAGACTACATAGAAAAAGGTACAGAGAAAAAAGGCTTATGTATCATATTGAGAAATCAGGCGGAATAAATAAAGCAATTAAAGAACTTAAAGAAGCAAATAATTGGATACCTAAAATGAAAAACAAACTAAATAAAACCAATACAAACAGGAAAGAAATAATAAAAACCGCTACACATTTCTACAAACAGCTGTATGAAGACAAAGACAGAAGAATAGAAACAAACATAACTACTGCAGATAATGTCCCACCAATTTTGGAAAGCGAAGTCAGGAATGCTATAAAAAGCCAAAAGAACTGCAAGTCGCTAGGGGAGGACGGCATACCCAACGAAATTCTCAAAGGGACTCTAGAAGTAACTATTAAACACCTTACAAAACTTTTTAATGATATTTTACAAAAAGAAGAGATCCCAGAGCAGTGGACCAAAAGTACAATAACTCTGATACATAAAAAAGGAGACAAAGACCAAATAAATAACTACAGGCCCATTAGCATAATACCAATTAGCATATTGGGCAAAATTACTATAATTAAGACATTACGACTCGAAAAGAAGCAGAAGAAGCATAATACCAAATTTATACAAAGTTTTTTCAAAAATAATACTCGCTCGGATGACCAAAATACTAGATGAAAACCAACCAGTAGAACAGGCTGGGTTTAGAACTAACTTCTCTACGATAGACCATATTTACGTGCTAAGACAAGTCATAGAAAAATGTAATGAATTCTGCATCAAATACTATATTGTTTTTGTAGACTACAACAAAGCTTTCGATTCACTAAAACATTCAACAATATGGGAAGCACTTAAAAGTAAAGGAACGGATAGAAAATACATCCAAATACTCAAAAAAATATACAACCACAGTACTGCAAAAATTCAGCTAGAAAGGAAGGGCGAATTATTTGAAATACAAAAAGGAGTACGACAAGGAGACCCAGTCTCCCCAAAGTTATTCTCTGCTGTACTGGAGCAAATGTTCCGCAATCTACAATGGAACAAATTTGGTATGAATATTAACGGCTCAAGACTACACCACCTCAGATTTGCGGACGACCTAGTTCTAATAAGCACAACACCTGACGAACTACAAATAATGCTGCAAAGCCTAGCACAAGAAAGTGAAAGAGTGGGTCTAACCATGAATGAATCCAAAACTTAAGTTATGACGAATGGACACAAAACCAACATTAACATCAATGGCAACAGCATAGAATATGTCGATGAGTATGAATACCTCGGCCAGACCATCTCTCCAGTCAACTCTATTGAAAAAGAAATCACAAAAAGAATTGCCAACTCATGGAAAAGATTTTGGTCCCTAAAAGAAATAATGAAAAACAGAGACATCCCCCTAGTAGCAAAGACTAAAGTGTTTAACTCCTGCATTCTTCCATGCCTATCCTATGGCTGCCAAACATGGACACTAACAAAAAACAACCTCAAATAGCTGGAAGTATGCCAAAACAACATGGAGAGAAGTATGCTGCACCTAAAACTAAAAGACAGGGTAAAACTGTCAAAAATTAGAAAAAGAACCAAAGTAATAGGAATCACTCACACAATAAGGAAAATGAAATGGAAATGGACAGGTCACATGATTAGAGAAGGCAGAAATAAATGGACGGAGAGAATAACACCATGGTACCCGAGAGAAGGAAAAAGGAAAAGAGGGAGACAATTTAGGAGATGGGAGGATGAGATAAAAGAGGTGGCAGGGAAGACGTGGCCAAGTAGGGCAAGGAACAGAGAGAGATGGAAACTCCTGGAGGAGGCTTATGTCGGAAAAGACAATCTAGGGAAAGAGTGAATATTTAAAAAACATAACAGTATTGATTGTAAACCTAGAAGTAAGCTATAAATAAATAAATAAATCAGAAAGTTTTATTTGTTATAAATAGGGTTACTTATTAAGATGTTAGGTATTATTTTATAGCATGTTGCTAAGCTTAAAGCATGTAAATTTATTACAATACAGATATTAAAATTTAATACATCCACCACACCATATCTGAAGGATAAATTGAATTAATCAATAATAATCTAATCAATAAACTTAATTACTCGTCACACACAATACCATATATGTATATCTAATAAACATATGCATCGATATTATACATAGAATAAGGGATCTATGATTTACGGTGGTGTAAAAAGATTTTTCTAAAAGCCATTTGCGGAGTTTTAAATTTTTTAAAGCTCTTTATTACCTCGTTGGAATACCAAAGAGTCAAACTAAACGCTTTGACAGTTCCTTTTTGGTTCGAGTAGCTAAGGTGTGGAATGATCTGCCTGCGTCTATATTCCCAGACAAGTACAGTCCCGGGACATTCAAAAGTAGAATAAATGGGTATCTCTTGGATAGGCATGTAATATCCTCATCTTCATCGTCACCTACCATCAGGTGAGATGGGAGACAAATGCCTAAACCAACATTTAGTAAAAAGAAAAATCTATACCGTGAGGGTATTTTATTGTAAATGTTTATTCGCATTGGATAACAGTATTTAAGATATTTTTGACTTTTTGGTACGTTTAGATGATATAGAAAAAGTATAGTAAGTTCCGGAAAAATTATCAAGAATATTTTTGTATTACAGGTTTTGGCAATTGGCTACAGTTCTGGGAGTGTGCTAGTAGTGGATATAGAGGACAAAACAATCATAGACAAATATGAGTTAGAGCAAGAGAAGTCTGAAGAATTTGAAGATTCGAAACACTATGGAATAACTTGCATCACATGGGTAGCGCATGTAACCAATTTGGAGAGTATACAATACAATTTATATGTATGTCCCTTTTTCTATTACTTAAACGTTTCCATCAATACCACTTTACTTAGGGTGGGGTCAAATTGTTTTGTTGATATGCCATATAACCTCTTTTCCTGGCCCATAGATCCCTCACTTGCAATTTGTTTTGGATGTAATAGACTACTTTGGGGAGCACTGATTGAAATAAGGTTTTCTACATACATAACATCGTTTTTAGGGTTTCGTAAACAAATGGTTAAAACGGAACCCTATTCATATGGCTCTGTTGTCCATATGCCTGTCTGTCTGTCACCAGGTTGTATCTCATGAACCGTGATAGTTTAGACAGTTGACATTTTCACAGATGACATCATATGTGTTTCTGTTGCAGCTTTAACAGCAAATACTAAAAACAGAATAAATAAGAGGGGCTCCCATACCATAAACGTGATGTATTCGCTTGATAAGGACAGCAAGTAGACGCTTGAAATATTCACAGAATATTCAGTTACATATTCACGTTAAAATAAATTTTTAAATTAAAATTAAATTAATATTTAGGGGGGCTCCCATACAACAGATATGTTTATTTTGCCGTTTTAATAATGGTACGGAACTCTTGGTGCGCTAAGTACAAATTCTAAGGTATTTTGAATTTAAAATGTGTCTATGTACATCAGCGGATTCAGCGGTTCTCAAAGGTTTCGCGGTGGACCCCTTTAGGAAAGAAAAGTATGAAACGGAGCCCTAAGCGTCTCGTGGGTCGATGGGAAGGAGGGTCATGTATCCCCGTCAGTCATTGCACAATTATATCCTTACTAATATTATAAATGCGAAAGTGAGTTTGTTTGTTTGTTTGTTACGCTTTCACACCGTAACTACTGAACCGATCATCATGAAATTTTGCATACAACTTCTCTGGAGTACGGAGAAGGACATAGGCTACTTTTTATCCCGGGAAAAGTACTATTCCCGAGGGATCGACATTAACCGGGCGGAGCCGTGCGCGAAAGCTAGTCATCTATAAAGACAATGGGGGGAAGGTAAGTGTAAATTAACGGGATTATTATTGCGGCCGCCAAAGTAGGAAAGGGATTTTAAGCACGCACGGGCGTTCCGCGGACCCCTGGGGCACCACAGAACACACTTTGAGAATAGCTGTACTACATTATATGTACATTCGACATTTATTTTTAGGACGATACCTCCTTATTTCTGCAACCATTGCCTCCTGTAAGCAGTGGATATAAAAATCAAGGATCTGATGAAAGACCCCACTGTTTAAAAGAAACACAAACACCCAATCAATTGAACATGCTGATGGTTGGCTACGGTGCTGGGTACATTTACTTGAGTATCTTCGGTAGATATCCATATGGAACCTTAAACCTGGCACAGGTCACAAAGGATAATTGTGGAGAGTACAAAGTAATGGATATCAATTTATCAGACGACTTCAGTATTTTGCAAGTCATTTACTTAGACAGAGCAACCAACATAGTATATGCTGCCCTGATCAATACAAGTGTACTGTCAGCATATTCGGAGGAGATGTTCAAAGTTGCAAATCAACATGGGAAAGTTGTGCACCTACTTTCGTACTTAGATCAGACTATGATATCAATAACGGAAGCTTGGGAGCACATTCTTCTAGAAATGGATACAAAGATGGCTTATTACGCAGCATCTGTGCCTGAAGGAGGCGTATCAGCAGACTTGTTGGAGTTGCTCATGCTAGGTTTGTAGTTTGAAGTTATTTTTTGCCGGTTCCGGGTTCCGTACGATCGAGTGACTAAACAAAATACAAGAATCACCAAATTGTTGCGAATCTACAAATCGGAACGATTTTGAAATTTGAGAATGTATGGCTTAATTATGGGGTGTACATTTGTACAAATGGGGTCCAAATTGGAAAATAAAATTCATCTTACGGAACCCTCTTCACGAAAGTTTTACTTGCACTTCGCCGGTTTTTATTTAATTTAATAGTTTTGTATGTTTTCCATGCTAGTTTGGGAGAAAAGAAAAAACGTAGAATGTACCAGCAAATCTGACAAATCATCTTAGTAGGCGATGCGGCAAGCATTCCAATCACTATTTTGATTCCATTTTCCATCTAACGCCCACCAACATACTAAACATGGTTTTTAGTTCTTAAAGACCTAGGCTCTGTCGGTCTACCCCGCATGGGAAAAAGACGTGATGCTCAACGCAAAATCAGAATCCTTAGCAGCAATCGAATACGCCAGCTTCAATGTTGATTTTCATTATTATGCAAGCCTCAATGGGATAGTCGTAAGTACACATATATCCTAAAGTAATATGCGTATCTCTTCTTTTTGTTCTAGGAGTGCCATCAGATGAGCTAGAACTGTTCCTGTTAAGAGAGTTAACAGCCAAAGTTTTAAAGAAATCGGGAAATTCTGTAGAATTAAGCTATTCAACTATTCAAAAGCTAGTTTTGAAACAGTTAAATGTTGTAGGACAAAGTCTGATATATCACCTTTCTGAACTGAGGGGGCTTACGAGAATACCCGATAGATATAAGGTAAATATTTGTGTAACAAAATTTACTCGTTTTTCTGTAGAATTTTTACCAACTGGAGGTGGGGATGGCGTCCAGTCCATTCTGACCACTTCATAAGTACTTATGTCCTAATCTTTAGTACCTAAGTTTTGCTTGCGTATTTGGCGCAGTGTCATTTATGAACGAGCGACTGTTTGAGAACAATTTTTCCATATAAAACTTGCTCTTCATTACTGGTCATTTCAAAAATAGTACACCCTTGGCAAAGGAGCGTTTGGACGAGAGCTGCCGGCTGAGTTCACCTGAGGCGTGACGCAGTTGCGACGCACGTTACTATGACGCAATTATACTGACCATCGTGACTTTCGGCACTCATCCAAGATTTCCTTGTGTTCTTTAAATCGTACTTTAACTTTGAGATTGAAATATAAGGTTAACTTCTGTAGCCATAGTTTAGCTAGATGTTACAATCCTGCTACCTTGTCTCATAATCTATACAAGAATCTGCCTCGTTCATCATTTTATCCGTCACGATTATTATTTCGTGTAGGTGACATGGTCAATCGACCATGCACACCCTGGTGTCGGAGTTCTTCGGAACCGCCTCTCGCCCTCTGACGTGGTTCCTTTAATTACTACCTGATGACAGCCGGGACCAACTGTTAAGCCGTGCCTTCCGAACTACGGAATCATCTTTATTATCAGACAATTACGTGATTCAAGCCTCCCAATCTCCTAAGCAAACTATGCTACTATAATAAGCGTACTATGTTTAGTTTAGGCAAACGCCTGTAAGAATTACACAGCTGGTCAAAGTCCCTTGGCAAGCGGGTTGGCGAGCGCAGTTTCTTTGGCTTCTTATGTTTTCGACGCTGCTGCCCATCGAAATCATTTTTAAACTGGGGAAGTGTAGGAATTGGGTGGGTTTAGAAAGGGAATGAAGGTATTGGAATACTCGTTGTGATTATTGGGGGAAAAGTAAGTAGCAGCTCGAGAGGCTGGCCCCGCGTACCCAATGCCATACCTGCGCCTGCAACCACCGGAAAAGCAGTTTAGGATAACACCTTTGTCATAAATCTGCCTAGGTCTTGGTGTCTTGTCACTTTCATGATTTTGTTTTATTTCCAGGTATTAGGCCTTGAAGAAACTGCAGTTACTAATTCTATAAGAGCGTGTTGTGCATTTTTAAATAAATGCCTAGAATTGCAGCAAGTTATTGATGTTTCAATGAGAAATTACAAGGCTTTCTTCCGTTGGCTCTATGTTATGATAATCAGATTATTAAATGAGCCCACACCCAGTGAAATAGTCAAGATGACCCAGCAAGAATTAACTTACATAGCTGAATTTTTATATAATTTTGATAATGTTCAGGTGGAGAGCACTGATAACACTACTGATAAGCCAGTTAAATTTAATTTAGAAAGGCTTGGTCAATATTTGCAAGATCAAGACTTGACAATACTACCTGATGATGAAGATAATCCTTGGTACAAGTTCTTAAAGGATAACTCGTGTTTACTCAAAGATAATGATATCATATTTTCTATGGCTGAATTCAGAAAATTTTCACTTGTTCAGCAGCAAAAGTATTTGAGAAATGCTATAGAGAATGTGTTTGATGTTACAGAAAAAGATATAGGTAAACATTTTTCTGTCTTGCACAACATAAAATGTTATGAGGATCAGACAGACTTGAACCCCAATGCCAATTTGAGAGTTTCACAAATGTATGATGCAGGTCAACAGAGGTTCATGATGGCATTAGTGAATGCGGGAGCTGATGATGGTATGTGTTTTATGTCCACTAGTGTTAAGGACAAGACCTGCAGTGCAACTGCATCCAAGTATTACTTCAGTTCCAATCTACTGGGAGATAATAAGGATGCACCTAATGGAGCACATTTGACAGTAATGGACCTACAGTATTATTCCCCAGAATTCTTATCTGTGATTGTTCAGCATCCAACAACTGAAGAAAATACAATCTTCATTCAAGTACCTCTGAAAATAATCCTGGACCAGTCAAGCGACTTTAACATCAAATCTAAATCATGTGTATTTGGTGAGAAAATGCTATATAAGAATATATCTCCCTTGCTGGAACAAAGTGTATACAAGATCATTGACAAATTGGATGGTTGCCGTATTGCTGTATCGGGAAGTCGGAAAGTTGCTGTTGTATTGTCAAAGAGTTGCAGGAAATTGAAGGTGTTTGAGATGGAAGTGGATGGAGACGATGACGAAGATGAGACTCTTGACACAACTCCTCAGTCACATGTCACTAACAGAAGTAATGCTAGTCATGGTACTCCTGACCAACAAAATGCAGATATCACATTTTGAATGAATAAATATTTATTTTAATGGAAATAATTTATTTTATTCTTATTTACTAACACTAACATTAATTTTATAGAAATGCTATGTACATTACACATACAATCTTAAAACTAAGCAATGAATTACAATCATATTTTTAGTATCAAATGGAGGCTGAATGATTTTAATTGTTTATGCATTACAAGTAAAACTATTAGTTATTTTGTAATATATGACATAAACTGAGATTGATGAGAAGTTTAGGAGGTAAGACAATAAAACTGTTGTTTGCCTGCCTAAATCAAACTGCCTTGAGGTGTTTTTATTTGAATATTTTCAAATACTGAATTAAAGTCTGTGTCTAACCCTTGGTTGTCAATCCCATAGAGTAGATGCTCTGAGGATGGGATTCGGCTTGGCCCTGCAACTGGTTGTGGGATTGTGGTTGTTGTTCGGTTATATATCTCTTCTCCATCACCTTCATCTTCTTCTTCATCCACTGTATGAAATAAGAAAATCTTGAAATAGCAAATAATAATGTTGTAGTAAAACCTAAATACTTATAACATTTTTTTTATACAACATAGTAGGCAAACATTTCATAGAAATGTAGATTTAACTTTGCTTTCAGATGTGACATGCATGATTATTTTATGTTGACTAGAAATCACCTTTTTTTTTAACCTATATTGTCCCACTGTTAGGCAAACGTCTCCCCCATTTTCTTCCAAACATTCCAATGTTGTGCCACTTCTTGTCATAACCATTGCTTTTCATGGCTCGTGATATCATCACACCAGCACTTTCGGAGTCAATTTTGTGACTATAGTAGCCCATCTGTATGGATGCATTCAGCAAAAGTGACCCGCCCAATCCCATTTGAGCTTGGTGGCTTTGTGCTCCACATCAACAATGCCAGATGTATAACTCAACTAAAATAAATAATTTTTAAAAACAAGCGCATGTAATATATTACCTGGAACAATTGATCTTCCATCATATTTACTCCTTTCTTTCCTCAACCGGATACATATAACTGCACATGCTATGATTACAATGATGGAGACCACTATAGCAATCAACTTGACAGAGTCCATAGCTGTGAATCCTGAACCGTTAACCAACATCTCAACTTCCCCAATGGAAACACCATCCCCACTGATATGTTTGGAGAAACATTTGTAAGATCCAGCCTCAGATGGAGAAACAGCCTAAAATAATAGTAAGATTTAGTAATTTTTTTTTGTCAAAAATTTGATTTTGCAAATACAGTGAAACTTGATTATGGTCCTTAGTTATGGATTCACGATTATTGCGACCATGTAATGTAAGAAAATATGTATGGACATAAATAAGTGCATACATTGTATGTTTGGATAATGTATCTCATAACAATTTATTAACACCTTAGACACCATGTCCACAATGTTGTCCGACAAACAATTAAAAAACTATTGTGTCTGTGATTCCGTTCAAAGTGTTAATAAACATTCATTTTCATTGATATGTATTTGTTTTTATTAACACAACATTATGTACTACTTGAGCACAAATCTCAATTTTCTGCATACATTCAATTATACAAATGCCTAAAAACAGCAATTAGTCTGGGATTGCACCATGGGTTACTTAACATGTGTAAGTGCAATGAACAATTGCTTTTACTACCTTAACAGTAGACATCCTACTGTCAGTTTGACATATTTGAAACCATCACCCACCCCGCTGGGGCTTGTGACCTCCCTCCATCATACCCTCTTTGCTAAGTTTTACAGGCGAGGCTAACAAAAGCCTAGATAGACGCCATAAATGCCTTGCTATATAATGAAGGAGTGTACACTAATATTACCCATACAAGACGAATATAAAAGGCTACTACTAACCGAGAGACATGGAGAGTACTCCACCGACAAGAACACAGATTTTAAATTATAGATAGATAACTAACTACGATTTGTTCTACTATCATAATGTCAACAAACTCTATCTAAACTAAAATTATCTTACACCAAGGTCAACTCTGTTTAAAATAAAATATTCAACTTACATGAATTTTTAAATTGCCAGATAGCACCTCATATTTATATTTATTCCTATCATAGTCATTGTCATTGATAGGTCCAATGATCTGGTCTTTACCAAAATGCCAGAACATAAAGTTATGGTTGTAGTCATTGCTCATGCATTTCAAGGTTGCCGTTTCACCCGCTGACACTTTCATGACTCCAGCACTCTTTACACTGTCTATTACAGGCAACAGGGGCATTTTCAGTACCTCTGATACGTTATATCACACACCGCACAGTCACTAAGATTTTGACATATGCAAACAAATCTGTGTGTGACACTGAAAGTCTGCCAAGTTTATTATTATCTACAATACTGAAGTCATGTTTTCCTAAATATAGTCCATGTCACCCACACAGTTAAATATATATGTTTTAAATGCATGTCTTAGTATCTACTACTTCCACTTGAGTGTTTTATAAGATGCATAAACACTTCTACTGACAGTACAGGTAGTAGCATCCAAATAGGCGTCATCACTACGTAAATGGGTAGATTTACTTTTGCGTACTCCAATTTGATGCAAATTATGATCTGAGCAGCCATTTTCAGTCCAATTGCTGCTATATACCAAACATTTTTGTTGATTGTGCCTCTGAATCTCTCTATTCCATTTCTGCAATGGGATATCATGTGGAATAATACATATATTAATAATATACCATCATAAACCCACATTGGGATAAACACTATAAACCAGTTCCAATGCGTCCTGGATTCTAGTCGTAGGCACAATAAAATAAGAAATACTAAGAAGATGAACCACGTGAAGAGAGCCCTATGTAATATTGCCATTTTTGCGGCAGGTTAGATAGTTTAGTAAATTAGAACTGTTTTGTGTAACAATTGAAAATTAGTAGGTTTTATTTCGAAATATAGTTCTGTTCGGAGTAACAATTAACAATAATTTATTGCTTTGACAGTTGACACTGACACTGACACAATCTGACAGAGAGGCAAAGGGATCTAGCCATAGAGTTAGCCAAGCCTTTAGAACACCGAAACTAAAGTAGAAAAATATTGGATATTCTACTTAATTTTTCTTTTGTCAAGCACACAAAAAATTATAAAGATATAGTATCCGTTAGATCCGCGTGACGTCACTGGCCGGTACACTTTTTACCGGCCTGTTGCGTCATGTTATGAGCCCCCAATCCTGAACTTTGAAGCGGGTATTAATTTGGACTAATTAATACCCGCTTTTATAGTTTGTTGAATAAATACATTATAGACTAATTATTTCGAATGGTATTTTTGCGGTGAAGAGGGTTAGGCCCTTTCACTTTTAGGTCCGCCAATAAAAACTTCGGCCATTCGTAACTTGTCCAATTAGCGGTATGGCACCTTCGCGGTAATAGGAAACAAGCCTATTGAGAATCGAATTTGACTATATTTAAGTGAATTTCAATGAAGCTTCAATTGAAAATGATGCTAGTTCAATAAGCGGAATTAAACTGTTTTGTCTATCATCTAATAACATAAGCAAGAGCGATACCTATACCCTAAAATGTTGGTAAAACGTGATTTTACTATCGATTGATGAATAGCTATATAATTATAATAATAAGATCACCGAGACAATCCGTAGAGGGGATGATCAATCAATCTTCGTACTTCGTAGTCATTTTTTCATAGCTCCTGAAGGGCTATTTTTGAAATTTCGCCGCTCGTAAACGAGCGATTTTTCTAGGTAAAGTCGCTCGAGACGTGTGGTCATACTTTCAAAAATAGCTCTCCTTCTGTATTGCGTTTTGTTACATAGATATTTCGAACAAAATATAACATTTGACGTTGACGTCTGCGTTTTATTATAAATTAAGTAGTGCTATCGTGTTGACGTAATGTAGATATAGCCGGCGATCAAAATTGTATTTAATTTTTTAGGAAATAAATTAGTTAATTTTCGTCCGCAAATTAATCCTAAGTATAATTATGATACTTCAAATTGCATTATTAGTAACTACTGTGAAGTTTTTCTTCATTCCCTTGTAGTAAGTATAAGAAAACTTGTTTCATTTGATTGTCCTATATTCATTGATTTTATTGATAATAATTTTCTTTACAGCCATTCTACAGATTTTGAGGTCCATAGAAATTGGTTAGCAGTGACCCACAACCTCTCTGTTGAGCATTGGTACTACGAATCAACATCGGAATGGACCTTAGATTATCCTCCTCTGTTTGCGTGGCTGGAGTATGGATTGTCCCATATCGCTAAGTGGTTTGATCCAAAGATGTTAGAAATAACTAATATAAATTACGATTCAGATATGACTGTTCTGTTCCAAAGATTATCTGTTATTGCACTGGATTTCATTTACATACTCAGTGCTAAAAGGTACATTAAGTTTAAATTACGTTTTTGTGATAAGCTTTTAATATTAAGTAGTGGCTTAGTGGTCTATGACCGCGTCCTATAAGTGTAAGGTCTATGTCATCAGATCAGCTCAATGGCTTCATTAATTTAATTGTCATCCTACATTGGCCAAATTTCAGCTCAATTAGTTGAGCATAACTGTTTCAGCAGTAAGTTTTACCGGTACAAACTTATATTGTTTTAATTTTCTTCTTAATTAAATAAGCCTTGCAAAAAGATTTGTACATGTGTACATTCTGATTTTTAGCTGTGCCAGTCTAGTTGGAAATGGGAAGCTTCTAGTATTCATATTGCTGGTATCTAATCCTGGATTGCTGATGGTGGATCATATTCATTTTCAGTACAATGGATTCTTGTATGGATTCTTACTCTTCTCTATTTCAAACATGATCAGAGTAAGTAATATTCCATAAAGAGGTTACTAACAAATTTATAGTAAAAAAAAAAAAAATCTGCTCTGTTAAAAATCAGGCAAAACTGCTACTTATGTTGCAGACTATGCTTTTGCGAAGCTGTGTTTGTCACACTTAGTTTGTATTTACTAGAACACACTTAGAATAAAGTGATTAGTGGTTTCTTCTGAAAACCTTACAAAATGACACCAGTAATTGGTATATTTAAGCCTACCTGAACAAGAGCTAGTACATTTTGTTATATTAATAAAGATAATATCTTTATTCTCAACAAAGTAATATGGTTCACAGCAAACAAGAAAGAGTACTTAGAATTGAGTAATTTATTAGAGCCTTACCTCATAGTCTTTTTCTTATCTTTCTATTATCCTCAAGTTAGGAATGAATTAGGTTAGCCTGGAAGAAATAGCATTTACCTTTTGTTGTTCTTTAATAATTTTTTTTTTATTTGTTTTTAATGGTGCAATAAAGTGTTAAATAAATACGCCATGATGGCATTTTTAAAGTTCATCTTTTAGTGAAATGGTACTGTCCTCATCTGCCCAGTAATTTTTCCTAGTTGTATCCTCATTGTGCGTCGGAGCCCAGAGTCAGATGTTATGACAGCATTCATGATATAATGATTCTAGTAAGGCACTTTCTCTCTGCTCAACTGGTATTATATCTTTTGTTTCAGAGCAACTTCATACAAGCAGCAGTCTGGTTTGCTCTGTTGTTAAACCTCAAACATATCTATTTGTATGTAGCCCCAGTATATGCAGTGTACTTGCTAAGAGCTTATTGCTTTACGGTGTCCTCAAATGATGGCATCCATACGGCATGGTACTCCTTCTCAATCGTGAACTTCATGAAGGTTGCCATTGCTGTAGTAACTGTTTTCATTATATCATTTGGACCTTTTATAGACCATATGCCACAGGTAAGTAGATACAGTTAACTTGCATTACTCATGTGGTGATTGAAAAAGAATAGATATAAATGAATGGTACTACGTTTAAATCGTAATTGGTAGACTGTTTACCTAGCTCTATAATCTACAGTACCTACATACATACGTCTTTTTCCCTCGCGGGGTAGACAGAGCCTACGTCTATAAGACCTTAAGTCCACATTTAGCAGGTTGATGGGTTGCTAGCCGCATCGCCTATTGACATGATTCTTCAGATTTTCGCCCGTTGCCTCGATCGCCTTTTACGATCTGTGTGGGAAGAGAAGCATCTTGTACATTCTAAGTTTTTCTTTTCTGCCAGACCAGCATGGAAAGATCAACAATACAATCTAATAATATATGTGTTGTTATTTTCATTAATGAATCAACAAGACAAGGACACTTGCATGCTGTTGGATTCATCAATAGAAACTCCAACTAAAAAGAACTCTGAAATATTATGTGTTAATAGCCACGACTACATGATCCAAGCTCTGGTACTAAAAGTGTCTCAAGTTGAGACTCTCCGACTTGGTTGACAACAACATTTGCCAATGCTTTTTGCTTTTTATTAAACTTGATATCTTCTTTGTAGGTATTATCAAGACTATTTCCATTCAAAAGGGGCTTGAGCCATGCATATTGGGCACCGAATTTTTGGGCGTTGTATAATTTTAGTGATAAACTACTTCAACATGTGTGTAAGTAAATATAAGTATTATTAACAGTTTTATTTCAAAGCATTCAGGCATGATGGTCCATGGCAACTATAGTCATTAGATGACGCTAACAACAATATCCAGTAGTTTCAGTACATTCCTACTCAAACCATTAGAATTTTTGAGTATATATTAATGAGTATATTAAGAAGTAAGATGAAGTCAAAATTCACTGCAATGTCAGAGAGTGAGGTGGATATGCAAATGATCTTCGTAAAAATTTTACTTTAATAGTAAGAGATGTCATGTAGTATGGACCGGGGCTGCCATCGTCAACTGCCTGCCGGTACGGGTACACGCGGCCGGTCTCCCGAGCTGCTACTTGATTTTTCCTCATTCAATCGAGAGTAGTATCCTAATACTTTTATTCCTTTCCCAAATTCCTATCCTTTTCCTCTAGTTTAAAATGTTTCCGATGGGCAGTGGCGTTGGAAGTATAAGAAGTCGAAGAAATTGCGCTCCCCAACCTGCCTATCAAGCGTGTGAAGAATCCTTGGGAAAGACCTGCCGGCCTATTTGCTAACTCAGTGTACAACGTTTTGATAGTCATTTCAAAGTACATTACGTTTTGTATATCTTTAATAAAAATAGTCAATCATAGGAAACCCGCAATGTATTTTGAAGTGACTATCAAAACGTTGGTCACTGAGTTAGCAAATAGGCCGGCTGTTTCCAGCTGTGGACTTCTAAAGGCTAGAATAATGACATTTAAATAAACCAATGTATACTCAGTCCACATACCTACATTCCAAGGTTTTCAAAAATTGTAAGTTGACGTCTTTTGGGGAAAATGCGCTGTGCAGTTTGTTGCCGCTTCTTCTGCACTCCGCTTTGGAGGCGGCATTAAACTAAGCCATAAGTAAATTTTTGACGTCAACAATTGTTGAGAAGTGAAATATGACAATTAATAAGTGTTCAAAGCTCAGATAAACGTTTTAAAATATGAAAACTTGAAATTTAAATAAAATTTAAATTTGAAATGATGATGATGAAAAGAGATGGTATTGAAATACTATTTAGTTGTTCTGAGATATGTATAATTGCAACTATAAATAAATTTTTTAATAGTGCCAAAGTTTGGATTTGATGTACCTAAAGTGGAGGCTTCCATGACTGGGGGCCTAGTCCAGGAGTATGACCATGCTATTCTGCCTTCCATTAAGCCTAGTGTCACTTTCATACTGACGGCTGTTTCAATGCTTCCTGCCCTTGTCAAGCTATGGCACCTGGGCGCTGATAGAAGGTACAGGGTGCTCAGTTTCGTGAGGTAAGATAAATTTGCTTTATTACTATTACCACAGACAATATACTCGTAACACTAACGTATAGACTACCAACCTCATACATAAAAATATTGGCCCAACTTAAGGCCTGTAAATGGGTTAAAACCAGCTGGGAGTTTGACGGCAGGCTGTGGTAGTTAGTTTCACTAACTGCATCTATGGGCGGCGGAGAGGGCGTTCTAGTGCAATAGTTACGGACTTTTCGAACTGCCACTAGATGGCGTTAGCCTAAACTTGGTAAAAGGGAGTAAAACTAAAAGATATTGTTTTAATATAAATCAAAAATAAATTTTTCATCTGAAATAAGATATTTTTTTCGTGAATACTGATTTTATTTTCTCATAGTGTGAATAAACCTATGGCGCCATCTACGTGATGAGCCTGACAAAAATCGTACGCAATAGGCGTTGGGACCACATGCTATTACTAATCCGATCCTGAGCTAAGGTATGAGATAGCCCCCTTTATCGTCTAAGCGCTTTCCCTGTTGCATTCTCAGCCGTGGTGCGTCGGAGACCGGAGTCCGTTATTATGACAGCAAAAATGTTGTAATTAATGAATTAGAAAAACGATTTAAGCGTAACTCTCATACAACTAACGATTCAATCCCATTTACGCAACAAATAACTTAGCTCAAATCACAACGAAAAATTTACGCACTAATAGACGAAGGTAGTTTGCGACTGGCCGCGTCAAGGTCATGGGGCGGTCAACATATCTAATGAATGAACGCTATGCTGCCAACATAGCGGAGGTAGATAGGCTAGTAGTTTGCCTTGCTCGCTATGATAGGTTACTCCAGTGTCAGTTTTCCGTCTTTCCTTGCTTTCCTTGCGCCCGCTTTGATCTACTTTGTGTGTTGTCAGTTTTGAGCGCAATGCTGCTTCCATCGTTTTTCTAATTCAATTGGTTGTAATACGATTTGCAAAAGTTTTTACGCAGCCTGTCTGACATTAACCCTACTTGGGTAGCAGACAGCTACCTGTGGAATGAAGAACAACGTATTTGCCCGTACTTGGAATCGAGCCTTGAGCTCCTCGGGCTAACCACTACGGTCTAACCTTCAATTGCCGTCGTAGCGTCGTAGGCATAATATAACATCTACTGTAAATTTTTTTTGCTTCCAAATTCATGCAACACTAATCTAAGCCAGAAAAAGTAAAAGGCTGTCTGTCAATCTTTCGCATCGTCTTATCCCATTTACTTGAGGTCGGCCATCCTAATATGGCGTCATCAGGATTTTCTATCCTGCCTGGGTCGTCGGCGATGGTATTTGGGCATCTTTCATATCCCTTCTAACAAGCCCCTCCAAGTTGGTGTGGGTCTTCCAGGGCCTTTGGGTTGCTCACTCATCCCTAGCATGGTTGTATGACTATACAATCTTAGTCGTCTTTCAGTCTGTCCGTTAGAGGTCTGACTAAATCTGATACGGATGTGTATATTTTTGAAAAGGCTGTCTGTCAGTATGTCTTTATAAAATAAACATTTATATAGTGAAATTTGGTTTGTTTCAGGTGCCTTGTAGTATGCGCAACATGTTCGTTTATGTTTGGATGGCATGTTCATGAAAAGGCAATTCTCATGATTTTAATTCCTTTGAGGTAAGTTTATATAGCGTCGTAGTTCGACGCGATTCATTGTGTGAAATAAGTTTTCGAGTAGGAACTGGTTTAAGTGGCGAAGGATAAGATCACGCGGGTATGAGACAGGGGAGACATAACCTACTTGTAGTTCGTTAAATCTAAGGGTCCTCTAATTTCACCTTACGGCGCGTACTCTTGCAATGGCAAGTGCAAAAGAGGGGTTTGGTGTCAACTATCTACTGATAATAACGAGGTGAAGTTTTGAATCCATACTAATATTATAAATGCGAAAGTGAGTTTGTTACGCTTTCACGCCGTAACTACTGAACCGATCGTCATGAAAGTTTGTATACAAGTTCTCTGGAGTACGGAGAAGCACATAGGCTACCTTTTATCCCAGGAAAAGTACTTTTCCCGAGGGATCGACATTGACGCGGGCGGAGCCGCGGGCGAAACCTTATTAGATAAATCTATAGAGCGTTTGTTACTTTCAATCCGTCGTAACTTCCATCCAGTCTCCTAGCCTCTTTGCCCGCGTTTACCTGATCTATTACGATGCAATAAATATAAAACAAACTTTTTTTTGTTACAGTTTCTTAGCAGTCCTGGGTAAAGTGGACGGAAAATTGTTTCTGGTTTTATCCGCGATTGGACATTACTCTCTGTTCCCGTTACTTTATCCGAAGAACTTGTTAGCGATCAAAATATTTATGTTGTTGACGCACATGGCCATCGGCTTCGGCAATATACCTTCTTTATACGAAGTTCAAGTAAAAACGAAAGGTGGTAAGAAAAGGCGCGCTTTCATGCGCCTGCCTATGCTCGGACAAATAGAATCATTATACATTTATGGATTATTAGTCGTTTGCATTTACGAAAATGTTATCCATGTGGCATGGGGTTTAGAAAAATCTTTGCCATTTTTACCTCTAATGTTTACTTCGGTATATTGTAGTTTAGGTGTTATGTATTTTTGTATTCGTTATTATCATTATTTTCTTACTTTTAATTTAAGTAAAGTTCCTTTGGTAGGCGCATTGAATCTAAGTCAATACGTTAAAAAAGCTAATTAAACTTTTTACAATTGAATTTTTCTTTTTTATTTATCCGTCCACAATAACTATTGTCCGACCTCGAGGCCAGAATAAAGTCAGCTATAAATAGTGTCTTGGCCGCGGTGAACAAACATTAGGGAAGAAACCTTTAAATATATATTCCAAAAAAACTTTACTCATGAAAAGGAGATGGACTAAATGTCCATCAATATCAATCTATTTCGAATTCTTTTACATCATATTAAAACAAAACAGGTGTCAACAGATGTGGCGGATTCGCCTAAAGCTCAGTTGATATTAGGGGCGGCCTATCTTGAATATTATGCAGCTGCGGCGGCGGGCGGTAGATTTTGAGATTTCGCTTGAACTTCTTCCACCCGCCATAAAGTTACAAAAATTATGTAGCAATAATTAAATATTCTACAGGCGAATGTGTTAATTAGGGCGGCAAATTTGAGTTGGGGTATACCCTTTGTAACAGAACTTTTTAACTAATCATTTTATTATGCATAACAGCGGATAGCATAAACGTCACTTCGCAGAAAATTATTTGGCATACATAAATTTTTGAATGTATAATACATTCAAAGATCTAATAACATTGTAAGTCAGAATCGTCTCTAGGAATTTTTTTTTCTTACTATTCTTATCCTTACTGATATTATAAATGCGAAAGTTAGTTTGTTTGTTTATTTGTTTGTTACGCTTTTAGGCCGTAACTACTGAACCAATCCTCATGAAATTTTACATACAAGTTCTCTGGAGTGCGGAGAAGGACATAGGCTACCTTTTATCCCGGGAAAAATTACTATTCCCGAGGGATCAACATTGACGCGGGCGGAGCCGCGGGCGAAAGCTAGTAATAATATAAAGTAGAACTTCGTTTGCCAATATTGCAGAAAGGTCACAGTCAGAATCAGTGGGATTTTGTTCACAAATTACCTAACGAACCATACCAACTCCAGGTTGTTTTTTTGCAATTATGTGTTTGTTTTTTTTTTTGATAATATAACATTTACTGTCATAAAAGCTGCCATTATTTTAATTATGCCAAATGTAATAAAGCCCATTGAAATTCTAACATCTCGAAAGTATGTCATTATAATTTCGGTCATAATATAACTAAACATTCGGCCAAACAATGATTATATTAAATAATATCTTTAAAATAATAACTTTTCTGCCTTAAAATATTAGTTTACAGACATTATGCAAAGTTATGCCAAATAAATTTCGGAGTATCAAAATTTTGCCAGATAGAGAGATTTACTTCCCCTTCTCCATCGTCACGACACAAAAAGGTACATAGGTGCAGCAATAATGCAATGGCCTAGGGGCGCCAAATGTGTAAATCCGCTACTAGGTGTCCATCAAGAGGAATTTATGCGACGTATCTACCTCTCAGGTAGGTGTAACCAGTTAGACCTGACCCAATCGATGCACCCTCGTCACGACTCCCTCGAGGCTACCGTAACATATTCTCAGACCCATAAATATTCCCGTAGACGTAGCAACTGTTACTTTTCGATTTATTTGCGCCTTTCGATTAGTTGAAAAACTTTATTCTTAGTTTAGCTCTAGTCTGTATGGTACCTAAAGAAATTTATTGGCGTGTCTTGGTGTAAACAGGATTATTTTGCCAAGGTAGGTCATACATACCTAACTCATATCAGCATGCATGCCACCTTGCGTTACCGTGGTGGACATATTTTTAACCGACTTAAAAAAAGAGGAAGTTATCAAAGCGGTTGTTCTTTTTTTAATGTTTGTTACCTCAGAACTCTCTCTCTTATTTTAAAATACGATTTAAGAACCGATTTTTTTTTCTTTGAATGGGTATGCTTACAAATTATTCATACAGAATGGAAAACAGAAAACGAAAAAAAAAACACCTTCCATAGAAATTCGTCCAGCTGATCGGCGACTGTATGAGAAGCCAATTTTTTTTTTGTTTTCAGCTTTTTTTCTTGCAATTCTATATTCTATTAGGCATTCTGATTCCAGGATTTCAATATAGTTCAGAGTTTCAAAACCACGCGGTTTGTATGATCTTGATTATATTTCAACGCGAGGGTAAAGGTGTTAAAAGACGAAACTAAGTATAAAATAGCGGTTATTGAACCTGAGAACCGAGACAGTACTTGCACCACTTGCACCCATGGTTCGGAGAGAGTTGTTAAATTATTAGTTGATTACGGAAAATAGATGGAATACGTAATACGAGGCAGGCTTGGAGCGACACGTACACGTGTTTACAGTGAATAAAGAGAAGGCACGTCGATCGCGGTATGAATATTCATGCGCTAAAGACACAAATTATGAGAGTACAGAATTACAGGAGTCGACTCTTACAGGCGTTTCCGAAATTCTCATTATACAGCGTGTAACAACGACGTTCCCGTAAAGGGGTGACTCAGCCCGTCAAAAGAAACAACTTTTCCTATGGGACCAATGCTGGGAACCCAACAAAATAATTACATCTTCATACAAAAACGGCCGGCCCGGCAATCAGTAAGAAAATGTAAAAAAAAAACTTTTTTGACATTTTCTGACGAGTTCCCAGCATTGGTCCCATAGGAAAAGTTATTCATTTTGACGGGCTGAGTCACCCCTTTACGGGAACGTCGTTGGTTATGTTACACGCTGTAGGTATATATAACATACGGAATGTCTAAAAAGTAGTATAACCAAAAATAAAGTGCGTACATTATGTACTAGAGTCATACATCAAATAATGTTATATATAATTTAAAAAAATCATTCGGCAACGTGGCAGCAGGGCATCACACGAGACGAGACACTTCATTCAATGTTTGTTCTAGATTCACTGAAAGGGTTGCATCATTTGAAGCAACACGTTTTAAAATAAATTGTTGAATGAAACGAATCTCCTTTCATGTGGGCAGTCACGTGAACGTAGGTACTTACACATAGTGTCGAAAACAATTTAGTTTTTTTTGCAAAAACGTCATATTTGTGTCAAGCTTTTATTATAAACGAAACCACACTAAAGTCCTTTTCAAGACAAATTAAATGAGCCAAACACGTTTGGTGTACCTTGTTTAGTTAAAGAGTTCCTATGATCACCTTCCGACTCCATCATCAGACCAGCGCAACGATTTCATAATATTGTATTTTCATCTGATTTACCTAAATCAAATTTTGCATGCATGTGTACCTACACATGCATGCAAAATTTCAGGGGTGCGTATTGATTGTTATAATAACAAATTATATATTTTCATTTCAATAAAGTTCAAAAGAGATAATGTTAACTTGACATAATCATTACTGATTATATTCTTAAAAGCTATAATATTCATAAAATTTTCAATTCGAAAGGCATAAACCCATTTATTATACTAAACGTTTATGAATACTAAATATCACCTGTTATACAACTTGTGCAGTATACATGCCAAAATGTATACCATTCAAAAAGGATAGTATTTAAAATAAATATGAATCAAAATCTAAAGAAATCAAAATGTATTAAACGTATTAAAAATATATAACAGAGAAAATATACCAGCTAATTAGTATAGACCTATGTCTATTTTGCGAATTTGAATTATTTCAGTAATACCAAATTCAAATTCACACAAGTTCATAGCAAAAGGTGCATCATTCAATCAGATTAACTAATAATAGGTAATTGATTTTATTAGTAAAGCAAACGGAAAGTAATACAAGAAGTCATTAACTTCATAGGATTACAAAAATACTATCTATACATATAATAAAACAGTTAAAATATTTTGTCTGTACATTAAGAATTTTTGACTGAAATGGATAGAGGGACACTTAAAAAGAATAATAGAAAGCAAAAAAAAATTTTTCGGATTTCATGTCTGTCTGTCTGTATGTATGATCACGATTATCTCCGAAAATACTGAACCGATTTACTTCAAACAATTGCTTTGTTTTAACTCAGCAAAACATTTAAAGTTTGTTTCGTCAAAATCGGTCCAATAAAAAAAAAGTTATCGTCATTTGAATGAACTCAAGGTATGAGTTTGCCTGCAAACATATAGCAAAAATATAAAAGAAAAATAATAAGTGACATAAGAAAATTAAAATCCAAAGTCAATCATCATCATTATACGACAGCATTATACCTATCCATACTATCCATAGTAATCCATACTCAAAAAAAAGAAGCTGACTGACTGACTGACATATCAACGCAGGGCCTAAACTATAAGGGCTAGGAACTTGAAATTTTGCACAGGGGTTTCTTTTATAACGTAGGGGAGCACTAAGAAAGGATTTTTGGAAATTCATCTCCTAAGGGGGTAAAACGGGTTGCAAAGTTAGTATGAAATTTTGTCGCTATTGAAGTTATTAGAATGAAATTCAGCATGAAGGTTCTTTACTGAAAGGTATGAAACAAGAGTAAAATATTTTACTCAAAAATCATCCCTTAAGGGGGTAAAATAGTGGTGCAAAGTAAGCATGAAACTTTGCCATTTTTGAAGTTAGTCGAACGAAATTCAGCATGAAGGTTCTTTACTGAAAGGCATGAAACACGAGTAAAATATTTTTCTCAAAAATCATCCCTTAATAGGGTTGGGGACCATCCCATAATAAGGGTATAACGGGGATGCAAAGTTAGTATGAAACTTTCTTTTGAAGTTATTCAATTTAAATTTAATATTAAGGTGTTTTATTGAAAGTCATGAACTAATAATGTATTCCGGGTAATTCTACTGTTCCTGAGAAATCGACACATACGCGGGCGGAGCCGCGGGCCAAAGGCAAACCCGCCATTGTATTTCTTTATCTATATATCAATGCACAGCCGAAACTACTGTGCCCAGAAACTTGAAATTTGGCACAGGAATTCTTTTTATGATGTAAATGAGCACTAAGAAAGGATTTTTAGAAAATCAAGGGGGGTGAGTTTATATGGAATTTTCTAATTTCTGGACTTAGAAGTTTGAAAGTAGGTACACAAGTTCTCAATTAAAATTAAAAAAGATCCGTTTAGGTGAACCAGACAACATTCTCCCTTGAAGGGGTAAATAGGGGGTAAAGTTTATATGTTAATTTTCTCATTTCTGGACATAGAAGTATAAAAATAAGTATATAGTGTTTACATTACAATTAAAAAGATCTGTGTAGTTAAAATGGACGAAATTTCCCCTTGAAGGGGTAAAATAGGTGGGGTAAAGTTTGTATGGATTTTTTTTTATTTTTAGACTTAGAAATATGACAATAAGTATATAAGTTCCCCATTACAATAAAAAAAATGTAGGTGAAATGGGCAAAATCCCCTACTTAAGGGCTAAAGATCTATGCAGGTGAAATGTATTAAATTCCCCCTTAAGGGGAAAAAGCAGAGGGGGAGGTGACGACATCAACACGGGCGGAGCCGCGGGCAACAGCTAGTAATAAATAAAAGAACTTATTACAATATTTTATTGCATGTATGTAAATATTAGGACAAAGTATGAAATAAATAAAAAAAATTGTGATACATACAAAATGCGCGCGCATTTTGTTTGTAACAATTTTTTTAAAGTAGAAAGATAATTTTACAATATTTTATTGTATATTTATTACGACAAAGTATAAAATAAATAAAAAAATAACTTTTACAATATTTTATTGTATGTAAATATTAGGACAAAGTTAGAAATAAATAAAAAAAATTGTGATATAATTTTCCTAAGTATTTTTTTAGTATACCGATTTTACTTATTTTTTTTTAATTTTAGACTGTAGCTCGACGAAATTCACACTCGTAATATTTAGATTTTCGTTTTAATATATTGTTATCTTTCTTCTTGTTTTATTAATATTTTTTTGCGTTTACGAGATCGTCATTTAATAGCCAATTTTTGGCTAAGCGTTCTATAAAAAGAAATACCTAAGATAATTTATTAATCGGCTTCAAAAAAGGAGGAGGTTGTCAATTCGACTGTATGTTACTTTTTTTAATGTATGTTTGTTACACGATATCTTCGCCAATTGTGAACCGATTTTGATATTTCTTTTTTGTTTAAAAGCCTTTTTTACCAAGTTGGTCCCATTTTAATTTGGTGAAAATATAATGAAGAACTTTGGAGATATGGAAGAAACTCGTAAAATAAAATTGAGTTAGGTTTTTTTTTTAAATTTAGTTATTAGGTATGTATTGAGAATCTTCTACCAATTAATTCGTATAACCAATGATTATTATCCGTACTAATATGTATATATAAAGTTTATTATACATAACAACTAATCGATTTTTTTTAAGTTATAATAATAAAACGGTATAATAAAGGTTTGATATGTTGAATGATTGTTATAATTTAAGATTTTAGTTTTTTTAAACTTATTTCTTTCGATTTTTATCTTACTTGATAATTACACTGACCAAAATTATATGTTTCGTTGATATTTATCTTAAATTATATATATTTTGTGTTTATATGTTATATTACTTACCCCTTGGCGCGACTTGACGTCAAGGCAACAAATCCTGCATGTATGAGCTACATATCTGTACGGGAACTTTTGTGATCCAGCTCTGAAGACGCGGGAGGCGCGAGCGATTACGCGCATATTTGCTGGTATGGGGCGAGTGTCACATTAATGATCGTTTTGTTCAAATTGTCATTGGTTAGGCAGTGATAAGATTATACCAATGTATCTCGAAGTTCGTGTTTAGGAAGGCACGTTTACCGGTTGGTCCCGACTGTCATCATTGATGTTAGATGCTTTAAGGCCGCTCGACTCTCACACCAGTGTTGTCCACATACAGTGAGAGAAGAAGTGTAACTATAAACTGAACAAGGGGATTTTTTTGCGACTTTTACACCACTCTCCGAAGTCAGTATGACTACATCGTATTTGATGCAGCTTGGTATGGACAAATGGGCGTAAAGGTAGGTGTACCTTGGTCGAGTCGTCGTGACTACATTTACCCAACAAAAATCTCAGTTTGACCGCGAATGAGGAGCTCCAAATTAAGAAAATACTACCTAATATTAAATAATTACCTCAATCTAGTGTCGCTTCCATAAATCCATATTTATATACTAATATTATAAATGCGAAAGTGAGTTCGTTTGTTTGTTACGCTTTCACGCCATAATTACTGAACTGATCATCATGAAACTTTGCATACCCGTTGTCTGGGATACGGAGAAGGACAAGAGGTGTATTTTGTCCCGGGTAAAAGTATCTACTGTTCCCGGGGATCGACATTGACGCGAGCGGAGCCGCGGGCGAAACCTAGTATATTATAAGTAGGTAGCAGGTAGGCAGGTACCTTTATACTAGCAGAATAAGTATTCACGTAGCTGAATGAGAGTTAATTTAAATCAATATTAATACCTGTCGCCGAAATACGAATGTTTTTATCGTTTACACATGAGCAGGTAGGTAAAGTTATTCGTAATAGGTTCAATCGCGATCCACCGGATTGGAAGTTTGAAAATAAAAGTGAAATAGAGCGGAAGAAGTTGTTCATTCAGATTCGTGATTAAGCGTTTATTAACTGTTCGATGAAACAATGCGTGTTCACTGCAACCTCTAAGCGGAAACAAAACGGTAGGTCACGTACTAGTTTCATTCCGCGCAAAATGTAAGATTTATCTATAGGTATGGGCTCCCTACATCGGCGCCTACGAAACAGTCCACTAGGAAACCACGTGGAAGAACCTAAGACTTCCACAATTATATTATTTTTATTTCTGCTTTTTTTATATAAATATATATAGGGGACAAATCACACAGATTAAGCTAGCCCCACAGTAACTTGTCGTCTGTCGTGGGATACCAAAGACGTATAATTTGCTTTTAGTGGGATACTAACTCAACGATTGGTACTATATTTTATAACAGATACATAAATAGATAAACATCCAAGACCCGGGCCTATCTGAAAAAGATAATTTTCCGTTTTGATCTGGCCGGGGATCGAACCCTGCGATTCAAAGGCACTTGCCACTGAACCACAGAGGTCTCTAATTCATAGGTATAGTAGGTATGATTCAAAAGTAAGTAGATACCTACCTACTTATACATACCCGTCGTGACATAGTAGCACAATGTGCCTCTGTAATTAATTAGCTCCTTAAAGACTTAAAATATCTGCAAGTTTGATTATAAGATTCTCTCATTAAGGCCCTTAAATCTCGTCTCATCTCGCGGTTCTTGCTACTTCGCTGTTAACGAAGGGGGCCAATTTCACCTCTTTTTATGAGTCTCGGGAATTTAATTTGTCTGTCTGACAAGCTATAAGTCATAAAAATAGTTAATTTAGCAAGTTAATGATGTTTTAACCTCTGTAGACCTGGACAGAGTTAAGTTAAGATAAAAATAAAATAAAATAAAATAAAATAGATGCCCAAAATAGGTATTACTTAGTTTTTTGGCAGCAACAATTAGTGCCAACTCGTCTTTAATTGGGTAAAAGAGGAATAACAACTAATATATTGCGTGTTTTTGAGTAAAATAAATAAATTTTAAGGAGTGACTCAGACCACGAATGTGAACAACTTTCACTATGGGACCATCTCCGAAATTGCAAAAAAGAAATCAGCTGTGCCATACATTTTTGGCAAGTAGATATTCCACTTTTGTATGAAAAAGCAGATAACTTTTTCACGATGTCGAAGTTGGTCCCATAATGAAAGTTGTTCAGATTCTTGGTCTGAGTCACTCCTGAAACTTATGCTACTGAATCAAATCTAAGCCTGTATACTTGTATAATAGTGGCTCGGTACCTAGTTCTGCAAGTTGACGCAATCCTTATTAAAGGAATGATTTAGGACATGGTGGTATAGGTGTTGGACATGCAGGATTGAAGCGCGATAGCTTAGGTAATCCGTGGGTTATACACCAGCGGGCCTATTTGCTCACTTAGTGTACCACGTTTTGATAGTCATTTTAAAATACATTACGTTTTATATATCTTAATCTTATCTAATATTATAAATGTAAAAGTGAGTTTGTTAGTTTGTTACGCTTTCACGTTGTAACTACTGAACCGATCATCATGAAATTTTGTATACACGTTATCTGGGGTACGGAGAAGGACATTATTATTATTATTATTACGAGCCGTTAATGTCCCAATGCTGGGCAAAGGCCTCTTTCTCTTTTTTCCATTTTTGTCTGTCTGTGGTTTGTGTTCTCCAGTTTTTATTATATTTATTTAGGAGAAGGACATAGGATTCATTTATTCCGGGAAAAAGTACTGTTCCCGAGGGATCGACATTGACGCGGGCGAAGCCGCAGGCGAAAGCTAGTCTTAAATAAAAATAGTCATCATACGAAAGGCGCAATGTATTTTGAAGTGACTATATAATAACGTTAGAGCGGCTGGTCGCAATCGCAAGTTCAAGTCCTGCCCCCGTAGCGCGGCACGCGTGACAACGTTTTATGGACTATCGCCATCCTGTTTTTCGTCATATCAATGATCGAGATGTGGTTGTATCGCGCGATATAAACGTGCTTCGGGTGCTGCTCGAGATTTTTGTCACCGTATTTATTATATCTCTAACATCTTGAATGCTTTAAACGTTACCCTAACAATTTACTAGATTTTACCTGTGGCTTCACTTGCGTAGACTGTACAAATTAGACGGCACCAGGCAACATACCTAGTAAATAGGTGTTAGTTTCATTGGCAGAGTTATTTTTGAGGGTTAAAATTGCTTTTTTTCTTAACCAGGAACTATTCTGTTCTGCGTCTAGATTAATATTGGGGTATATATTGTCAGTTAAGCTTTTTAAATCCTTGACGATACTTATTAGCAGCTTGTCTATTTATCTATATTGCCGGTTACATAGCACAGATACTTCTTCTCGGAAAGGAGAGGGAAGACCAAAATCAGAGAGATTTTCACCTGAAATATTTTAAGGGCTGGCACACACAAGCTGTAAAAATGCCATATTTAAGCAAAAAAAAAAAACAACTACCTACTAGTTTTCGAGATATCTGGACTTGAACATTTAGAAAAACAGACGTCAAATATAAAAGTAAACTTCCTTGCATTGCAGCCGGTTGATATTATTGAAGAAGAACAGGAGAACGACGAGCTGCTATGTGTATATATGAAAGCTTAAAAAGAAAACCAATCCATCTCAGAATTTATTTTTAAGTTTTCCTTGCTGAAAAGTTATCGCCTTCGTTTCCATATACATGCAGGCTCCGTGATTCGCGACAACACTGTTTGTTGTTCAGACATGAAGGGACAAACGAACAACGCTGAGTGGAGATCTCGAGATGCAGCCGCGTGAGGCCGACGACTGTCGTAGGCCGTACGCGTCTGTCACAGACTCCGGAAGCAGCGCCATTTATTTTCATACATTGAGTCATAGAAATAAGATAATCCTGTTGAGTATTGTCGCATCCTCAGATTAATAATTATTCTGAGGTCGCATCGCCGCAATGCACGGAAGTTTACCTTTAGGTACCCTGTGTCCAAAAAAAAAGAAACACTTTCTACGTAAACAACTTTTTACTGTTATTTACTAGGGATACTACACTGACGTCGATAATCAAAACAGCTGATTTATCACAGACAGAATAGGCACATAGAGACCAAGACTGGACTGAGTTTCTTTCGGCGTATTCTTCTCAGCAGTGGTCATTTCGAAACGCTAGTAGTTTTTCGATTTTACAGTAGATTTAAAAAAAAAAATTCGTCTCGATTTTACAAACATAAAAGAAAGAAAAATAAACAACAGAAACATATGACGTTCAAAAAGCGATACATGTATCCTACTTTGAATAAAAAAAATATTCATTTTCATTTTCATTTATCGATTTTAATAAAAATAAATTTATTTTGTATGAAAACACCATGAAAACACAAAAACAAAAACTAGCGTGTTTAAATATTTGCGCCTAATTTAAATGAACCTTGTATAAAAAGAAGATTAGTATGTGGTTATTAACTTACTGTATCATTGGTCCTTTCGGTACCTATATACTATGCAGTCGCAAGATTGTTTCAAATTGCATACAATGAAATCCGTAGCCCTGTGTTGATACCAAAATGAAGTAGAACCATTCTGCGGCGAGCACGTACCGGGCGGTATAATCCGAGAGCGGTGTTCGATCTCCTGCCCAGTCATAAACCGTGTTCGCGAGCGTAAACTGCGACGTGCTGTTGCAGTGTTACACGAGGCACGGCTTATGTACATGAGCAAGTCAAACAGCGGGTAAATACGTCTGTCAAAGATAATATTCTGCTCAGTAACGAACCGTGATTCGCGAAACATCGCGAAGGTAAATCCTGCGTCGCGTCGTGCTGTTGCAGCGTTACACGAGCATGGCCTATCTGCATAAGCAACTCAAACATCGGGTAATTAAGTATGTAATCAACTAAGTATTTCATCTATTCCAAGAGCCATGTGGAATAAACGGAATATGGTTATTTTTTTCTTGACCTACAGTTGAGTTTCAATCTTCTGCTCAGTTACGAACCGTGTTCCGCGAGCGTAAACTGCAGAGAAACGTGACCTCTGTACTAAGAGTACATAGTGACACTGTACTAAGAGGGGGTCAGACAGTATACAACAGTATACGTCGCTGAGTTTAGGTACGCTCGTGTTACACTGTACAACAGTACGTCGCTGAGTTTACGCTCGCGAAACACGATTATCTGAGCAGAATATTGAACCTCAACCTCAAATGGAGGACAAGAGAAATATCATTTTTTCGAGTCGGTTTATTCCAAGGTTCTTGTAACAGTTGATTGCAATGTTTGACAGACCTTACCCGATGTTTTACTTGCTCATGTACAGACAGCTGCAAAAAATGTGACTGTACCTACTCTAGGTGAGTAGGTACATTGATAAAAATATACACTTACTGTTTTCTGTAGGTAAATGAATGAATAGCTCTTGTTGTGTGTTGACTAAAACTGGTATCAGCTGCTGAAATTAAAGGGTAAACGTGCCTTCCAAAGCAAAAGCACGTCCTCACACCACTAGTGAAGAAGTCAAAACACTAAAATTAAGTTTTTTTTTTGAACTGACTATGTAGCTAGCTCCAAGTGAGCTTTCGCTACTTCACCGGGCGTTTGAGGCGAGGGCAGAGTGCCCTCAACCTTTATAGACAACATCACCAAAGGGCCCCCAGGAGGGACGGACCTCGGCTTCGGGCGTTACCTGTGTGCGTAAGGCTTGGAGAGACAGCAAACTCTCATATTGCCTGATGGGCCGCGTATACGTGCATGCAAGCCTGAAGGGCCAATCTGAGAAACAATGGCAAAAGCCTTTGGAGAGCAGCAACTCTCATCTTTTGCCTTATGGGCCGAAAGCTACGTTGCCAGAAGGGCCAATCCTGGGTGCAAGTCACCCGGGACCGCCGGGCGGTCACCAGTAATCGGAGCATTCCTCCAGCAGTAATCCTATTCTACGCACTCTATTTCGGTGGCGAGTGCGACGGGGTCGGATAGTGAGATTCCTCTGGCTATTTGGAGCCGAAGAGGGGACGGGGCGGGCTTGTCAATAGGATCATCGGGATCGTCAAGTACGTTCCTAGGACGTCTAAACACAGCTGTGCTTTTCTCCGGATTAACTTCGATGCGCCACCTCTTGAACCACCTGCCGAGAGCGTCCACGGCGGACTTAAGACGATTCACGATGACCGTTTTCATGTGATGGAACGTATAGAGGGCCGTATCGTCGGCGAATAGTGCCACTTCTACATTTGGGGTCTTTGGGATGTCGCTTGTGTACCTACAGCGAATAAAGGAGGGACGAGAAAACAGCGCCTTGCGGGAAGCCGGCTCGAATGGGACGGGGCCTCGAGAGGTATCCCTCTACTCTGTAGCGGAAGGTCCGGTTCGACAAAAAGTCTCGAATGATGTGCACGAGACCATCTGGCAGGCCCAAGTTGGTCAACTTGGATATCAAGCCTGAATGCCAGACTTTGTCGAAGGCTTAAAATTATGGAACTCAAGACTGTGTTAAATATTTTTTTGTTGAGTGCTTTAGTGAAGCTTTATTTCGTACTTATAAGTAGGGGTTACGTAGGTACTAATGACACTACATAGACCTTCCAGTACTTTGCGTACTTATGCAAATTAAGTATTACGTCAGTACGTACTACCGATACTGATACTAGTACAAGTACTACTTCTTAGGTAAAGTACTGGGCTGATCTATGCAGCATCAGTTAAATTCATGAAGCGATGGCTCCGTCGCTTAATTTGGTCATACCTTTGTGCCCTTGGTTACTTTAAGCTTCATTGATCGAATACAAAACACACTCATCTGAAATACTCAGGTGAATAGGTAGGTTTTGAGGGACGAATACCAATCAATCAGTTATATAACTCCGATAACTTTGTCGACGTTTCCGTTCCCACAGGGCATTAGAATAACGTCACAATTAGAGAGATCTGATGGGAAATTGTCTATTGAGATTGTATTAGTACATGTTCGCGCCAAATTGTCACATCCACTGTTTGCTTAGACACGCTTAATTGACAGCACGACATTGTCAAGTGTGGTAATTCTGCATGCACAAGTAATACGTTGGTACTTACCACGTACTTATATAGATCATTACATAAGAAATATATATTAAAATTCAAAAAACTTAGGATACTCGATAGCTCATGTCATGACTGTCACCTATGCTATTTTTGAAGATTTATATTAGAAAACTAATAAGTTTTTCATATAAAAACCATTCGTGTAAGTCAACGTCAAAATTGTATCACCAGGTCGTTCTATTTAAATATGCATACAGTGTAATTTGACCCTCGACGTCCCCTTAACGGGGTGACTTAGCCCACCAATATGAACAACTTTTCCTATGGGAACAATGCTTGGAACTCAAAAAATAACGACATTCCCGTACAAACTGGCCGGGCGGCAGAACTATTGTGTATGGAAATGCCAGAAATTGCTGGTACATTTTATGCTATTTAGGGTTTCGTACGCAAAGGGTTACAAAAGGTATAAATATCTGTCTGTCTGTCCGTCACCAGGCTATATCAAATGAACCGTGATAAATAGACAGTTGAAATTTTCTCAGATGATGTATTCCTGTTGCTAAATCACTATAACAACAAATACTAAAAAAACAAAGTAAAATAAATCAATTTAATAAATAAAATATAAATTACGTCTCCCATACCGTAAAAATTAAATAACTCGGGACAAAGTGTAAGACTTGGTACTATAATGAACAAAGATCATAATAAACTTAATATATCATAGTACAAAATTTGACTTATAAATATAAATAACTGGAAGAGATCCCATCTTGGGATAAGTCCGCCCTTGTAGACTGATCTTTCTTAACTGTATTTATTATAGCTTATTTCTTGTACAATAAAGATATCACAAACAAACAAACAAACATAAATAATCATTCAACTTATCACTTTGAGACAACGTGCCTAAAATACTAGCAGCAGATTCGTTGAGCGAGATAACAGCCGGCTTTATGGTCTACTGTTTCCTCAATAAGACGAGTTGTGATGGATGTCCCCATAAAAAATCTTAGCATCCAGGCCCCAGGGATCCATCGCTTCGACTGCAAAGGGAAGGACGTACTCATAAATTGAGACAATTTAAATAAAATTGTCTCCGAGACCCATATACGAGTAATTACGTCTTTTGCCCACCTTCGCAGCACAGGTAGCTGCCGCGGCCTGGCCCTGGCCAGGTGTTACCGTTAAGTGCGGAGGTGGGAATGTCGACACATGTGGCATCCACACATCGACACATGGGAAAAAGAGAAACATCATCTGGCCTCTTGGCATCAGTGCGGATGATCCACTCGGTGGTTCCAAAACTGACGGAACACCGACAGTGGCCAAGGATCAGCCTGCACTTTTAGAACAAGAAAGACCATGAAAGGCCCGCCCAACCCATTTACTACCACCCCACAGCACACACACACACACACACACACAGATTTATCCTTACACCAAAACGAAGACGGGTGCGTATTGATTGATATAATAACAAATTATATATTTTCATTTCAATAAAGTTCAAAAGATAGAATGTTAACTTGACATAATCATTACTGATTATATTCTTAAAATCTATAACATTCATAAAATTTTCAATTCGAAAAGCATAAACTCATTTTTTGTAACGTTTATGAATACTAAATATCACCTGTTATACAACTTGTGCAGTATACCTGCCAAAATGTATACCATTCAAAAAGTATAGTATTTAAAATAAATATGAATCAAATAGAAGGGAAGAAGTCAATAAGAAGGGCTAGAGGGAAAGCTTCGACCTCAGAGCTAACTAAGATCAGGGACATGAGTGGAAACGTTATAAATGATGATACGGGTATTTTAAATAGATGGAGAGAGTATTTTGAAAGTTTGTATGAAAAAGATGAAGTAAGAATGAATATGTCTGATAACGGAATGCAAGAAAGTGATAGTAGAGAGAATGATAATGAAATAAGTATCGAAGAAGTTGTAAAAGGATTAAATGAAATGAAAATGGGAAAGAGTGGTCGGTTTGACAGAATAACTGTCGAAATGCTGAAGGCTGGACAGGGCGTTGTGGTGAGTCAACTGTGTCACCTTTTCAATTTATGTTTTAATAAAAGCGTTGTACCCGCAGATTGGTGCAAGGCAGTCATTGTGCCACTATATAAAGGGAAAGGGTCACAGCAAGATTGTAAAAACTATCGTGGCATTAGTCTTCTCAGCGTGGTCGGCAAATTGTATGCAAAGGTGTTGAGTGAAAGGGTTATGAAAGATACATAGAGCAAGATAAGGGATGTACAGGCGGGTTTCAGAAAAGGGATGGGATGTATGGATCAGGTCTTTTCCTTGCGATGCATACTAGAGAAATTTTTGGCCAAAGAACAAAAAGTGTATTGCGTTTTCGTGGACCTGGAAAAGGCCTATGACAGAGTGGTGAGGAATGAATTGTGGTCAACACTGTCTGCGTATGGGGTAAAGGGTCGTCTGATACGAGCGCTGAAATCCCTTTATAAGGATTCCAGCGCTTGCGTTAGAATAAACGCGGACTACACAGACTCCTTTAGCATCGAGAAAGGGGTTAGGCAAGGATGTGTAGCTTCACCCTGGCTATTTAACCTGTACATAGACAGTTGCTTGAAAGGTTTGAAAGAAAGTGAATGTGGTATAAGAATGAATGAGTTACTTATCAAATGCCTCCTGTATGCCGACCACCAAGTAATACTTGCGTCGTCAGAGGAGGACTTACAGAAGATGGTAACAGTTATGAATGATGAGTTAAAGAAGAAAGGCATGAAAATGAATGTAAGTAAGACGAAAGTCATTGTTTTTGAACGGGATGAAAGTATAACAGGATGTAATATTTTTATAAATGGAGAAAGAGTGGAACAAGTGAAAGATTTCGTATACTTAGGTTGTGTATTTACGAGAGATGGAAGACACGAAAGTGATATTGAGAACAGGGTGGCTGCAGGTAATCGAGTGAATGGGGCACTACATTCCTTTATGAATAGCAGAAAAGTGTCCGAGAAGGCGCGTCTGGCTGTCCATGATGGAGTGTTGCTGCCAACTCTGATGTATGGTAGTGAAAGTTGGGTATGGCAGAAAAAGAATGAAAGCAGAATAAATGCAGTTGAAATGCGAGCGTTAAGAAGTATATGTGGAGTAAATATGAAAGATCGTTTACGAAATGATGTAATAAGGGATCGGTGTGGAGTGAAAGACGATATAGTGTCAAAAATTGAGAAAGGAATGTTGAGATGGTTTGGACATGTAGAGAGGATGGATGCAAAGAGACTTACGAAAGGTATATATACGGCACATGTAGTTGGGACAGTCGGTCAGGGCCGGCCTCGACGAACGTATCGTGACCAAATTGCAAAGGTTCTTGCAAAAGGAGAAATAAGGAGTACCCGAAACCGGCGAGCATGCATGAAAAGAGTGATGGATGTAGATGAAGCAAAAGAGATTTGTAAGGATCGTAGCAAGTGGAGATCTATAGTCTCTGCCTACCCCCATGGGAAAGAGGCGTGATAATATGTATGTATGTATGTATGAATCAAAATCTATAAAAGGTATACGTAATAAAAATATATAACAGAGAAAATATACCAGCTAATTATTATAGACCAATGTCTATTTTGCGAATTTGAATTATTTCAGTAATACCTACCTAATAAGTCAAATTCGCGCAAACTCATAAACTTCATTTTCTTGTAAAAAAATCGCAGTAGCCAGCAAAAGGTGCATCATTCAACCACACTATCGAATAACTAATACTAGGTAATCGATTTCATTAGTAAAGCAAACGGAAAGTAATACAAGAAGTCATTAACTTCATAGGATTACAAAAATCTATAACAAACAAAAGAACTTATTACAATATTTTATTGCATGTAAATATTAGGACAAAGTATGAAATATATAAAAAATATTGTGATACATACAAAATGCGCGCGCATTTTGTATGTATCACAATTTTTTAAAGTAGAAAGATATTTTTTTACAATATTTTATTGTATGTAAATATTAGGACAAAGTATAATATAAATAAAAAAATTGTGATACATACAAAATGCGCGCGCATTTTGTATGTATCACAATTTTTCTAAGTATTTTTTTAGTATACCTATTTTTCTTATTTTTTGGAACTTATAATAGAGACTATAGCTCGAAGAAACTCACACTCGTAATATTCAGATTTTCATTTTTATATATTGTTATCTTTTTCTTGTTTTATTAATATTTTTTTGCGTTTACGAGATCGTCAGGTTGCTATTAATTTTCGGCTAGGCGTTCTATAAATATAAATAAGATAATTTATTAAACGGCTTCAAAAAAAGAGGAGGTTATCAATTCGACGGTATGTCTTTTTTTATGTGTGTTTGTTACACGATATCTTCGCCAATTGTGAACCGATTTTGATATTTCTTTTTTATTTAAAAGCCTTTACTACCAAGTTGTTCTCATTTTAATTTGGTGAAGATATAATGAGATTAAGATGCTAGGTTTTTTTAAATTTAATTATTAGGTATATTTTGAGCATCTTCTACCAAATTATTAGTATAACCAATGATTATTATCCGTACTAATATGTATATATATATTAAGTTTATTATACATAACAACTAATCGATATTTTAAAGTTTATAACAATAAAACGGTATAATAATGGTTTGATATGTTGAATGATTGTTATAAATAAAGATTTTAGTTTTTTTAAAGTTATTTCTTTCGATTTTTATCTTACTTGATAATTAGGTATACTAACAAAAATTATATGTTTCGTTGATATTTATCTTAAACTATATATATTTTGTGTTTATATGTTATATTACTTACCCAACGAAGACCGATGGCGAGTGCAAAAGAGTTATTGTCCAGAAGGGTGCCGACATGTGTAGAAGGAAGTGCAGCCAGTATCCCGATTCCCTCTCAACCAACACCAATAAAGGGGAGCGATTCTTCACGCTGTTTGACTTGGCGATCTAATAAAGTTGACGTCGACGTTAAAATTACATTTAACAACGTATTACTTATCGCATGCCATCATACAACATATTTTAAACCACATACCAAATGTAAACTCCCATACAAAAAAAACTCGCTAACCCAATTTGTGGGGTGTTGTTGAATAGGTCTTTTAACTACTGTAAGCTTGTAAACATCATTTTTCGATTTACTCATCCGTTTCTGAAATATTTGGTTTTATAGTGCAAATTTTTGTTAGAGTCGTTGTTGTAGAGCTCGTTTTAGTCGCGTTCGCAACTACGGAACCCTACACTGCGCGTGGCCCGATGCGTGCCGTGGTTTTTTATTGAATATTCTTCATACACCTCGAACTTTTAGATAGATTCTATATTTTTACAAATTATCTACTACGGATACGATGTTAGGCACATAATTGACCAAGCGAGCGAAGCGAGCGAAGCGTCTCAGTTTCCACTGGCCCAAAATTCTTTTGTCCGTCTGTCTGTCTGTCTGTCTGTCTGTCTGTCTGTTCTCGCCTACAGGTCGCATTTCTCAACCGATTCTCATGAAATTTTGTGAGCAGGTTCGGTAATTATATAGAATTTTTGCTGTCGTGCCAGTTTTTCGAAATTTTAAAAAATGGCGGATATGTGGGTGTCCGAAATTTAAAAAAACTCATAGCACAGTCATTTGAAAAAAAAATCAAAAATGTCATTAGACTTTTTTGTTATTCTCATTAAGACGCAACTTTTTTGTCTAAACAACTTTTTTATACGATAAACTTGAACGTGTTTATAGTCGGCAATTTGCCCAAAAGTTGTCTGAAATAGATTTTCTGTATATTAATGAAAGAAGTTGAAGTACGTGAAGTGGGAGAGGGAGTGAAATTGAGCAACTTTCCCTAAGGAACAAAAATCAGAATATGAAAAAAAATTTTTGGCTTAAAGCATGATACTGCGTATTACTATTATAATTGAAAACACTGAATAAACTTAGAATACTGATATAAAATTAAAAATAAATAAAAAAGATTCACATGCTATCCTGTGACTTGAACCCGGGGCTTATAGATGCCGGCCACTTCTTAACGTAAAGTTCGCATGTTTGTCTGCCATAATAGTTAGAGAAAATTAGCGTCCTATTAAAATTTTTACAAATTGGTAACATAACAACTATGAAACCGGGTACTTAAACTTTGCCTCCCATTCACCCATGCCAAGTTCGCTATTCCGATATTTCCGATCTTGAAGAGGATCACTCCAACTTAGTTAATGTGTACAAAAGCATACTAAACATGGTGCTCAAGGGCCGTGTTTCCATAAAAGAGTAGTCCCCTGATTCCTCATCGGATAGTACCAATAGAGTAATGATTTTTTACTAAAAAAATCCCTATGAAATTTTTTTGATAATTGAATTATTTATAGAGATATGAACCTTCAAAAACATGAAAAATTGGTACGAATTTCCGTTGTGTTCAAACATCAAGAAACAATGTTGGGCAATTATATAAGAAAAAGAAACGCAGAAACACAGCCATAGCTTATTTTAAATTTTTAATGTAAAAAGAAATTAAATCGGTTAAGTTTTGGAAAATAAATCAGAGGACTACGAAGCGTTAATTTTGTGTACTTTTTATAGGTATTTTCCGGTCGAGCTGCAGTTATCTCTATCGCACTCTGCGGGGTTTGTTTTGGCACGCGGCGCGACAGCAATAGATATTATAAATATCTATTTTTCAATTCTCTCGAGCTTAGTGTTTCCTCTTAAAAAAAAGGGTCTGGTCGGGTCTTCTGGTAAGGGGAATGTAGGTTTAAATTTCCGTTTCCTCTGGTACCTAATTAAGAGCAGCGGGGATTGGGAAATAGTAACTGAAGGAAATCATCCTTTAGCCAATTAGCATATCAGTAACAGATATATTTTAGAGCACTGGAGGGCAAATGTGGATGTTGATTGTAAGGGCTCGCGAGGTCTACTGTCCTCGCAGAACCACTAGTGTAAGTACCTACCTACTTAATTAAAGGCTACGACCTGTTACACGCTACGATTTTCCGTTTCTATTCGCTAATTTGGTACTTTGAGCAACAGCAGACGCGGTTTGGCCTCTTATTCTGTTGCGTCTTTCCAATTTTTCTCGACTAAAAGCTAACTCTTCAGCAACTGAGCATTTCCCCGTCTTAACCCCGTGTTAGTAATTTTCATGCACTTTGAGTTAACAACAAAAAAAAATATCGGCACTTGTTAGTTCATGCAAACCATTACTGTCCCTTCATGCCAACCACCAATCGTTGATGCATGCAACCCTTGCCGATATTGCTGCATCCGTTGAGGCTGCAGCAGCTTCGGGCGCCATGCAAACTCAAAGTGCATAGTACGTAGGTCACTCGATAAGTTTTGAGATGCTCGTAATTTAAAAATGGAACGCATCTGCATTATATATTTTTAAAGAGCGAATTTATTTAGAAATAGAATGCATGTAGCCTGATGGCTGGTAAAAAAAAAAGAAAGATGTGCCAGTCATTTTACTACGACGCTTCCCGCGTTTTTCTTTGCAACGATGGAGCTTTACCGCGAACATCTGCGCGCTATGATCTTTTATGATTATAAATTTGGTTTAACTGAACAACTTAGAGTTCAACGATTACAAGCAGCGTTAGGGGAATCTGCTCCATCTCGAGCAACAGTTTTTAGATGGTTCAGTGAATTTAAAAGGGGTAAAACAAACCTTGAAGATGACCCTAGAAGTGGTCGCCCACAAACGGCAGTAACTGCAGAAAATGGGTTGATCACCAAAATGATGGTGCGAGAAGACCCACGAATTACATACTTGGACATCGAGAAGATTCTTGGCGTTAGTTCGGGGAGTGTTAGTTTTATTTTACATCAGCATCTAGGTGTGGGGAAGCTTTGTTGTCGTTGGATACTGCGTTTGCTCTCAGACACTAAAAAACAGGCCCGTGTGGATTGGTACCTCGAAATGCGTCTACGTTTTGAAAATGGATCATCAAGACGTGTTTCGGAAATCGTCACAGGCGACGAAACGTGGATTTACCAATATGATCCAGAAAATAAGAGACAGTCGTCAGTATGGGTCTTTTCAGAAGGAATGTTGCAGACAAAACTGTAAAGACCTCGTAACGTTGGTAAAAAAATGGTGGCCAGTTTTCACAGCGGGCATGTTTCGACAATAATGTTGGAAAATCATAGATCTGTTAACTCGGAATGGTATACAACAGTAGCATTGCCAAAAGTTTTCCAAGCTCTGCAAGAGAGGAGACCAAGGACCGGGCTTCGGGGAATCATGCTGCATCGCGATAACGCTCCGTCATATACGTCCCTCAGAACAAAGGAGTTTCTTGCAGAATCCAGTGTTGAAACCTTGCCCCATCCACCGTACAGTCCTGATTTGGCTCCCTGCGATTTCTTTTTGTTCCCCATAATCAAAGAAAAAAAGGGAAATTTTTTCCGTGCGCCGAAGCGGCCGTCGCCGCCTACGAAGTCGCAATTTCGGACCTATCGGATCAAGACTGGCAAAAGTGTTTTAATAGTTGGTGAAGGCGAATGGAACTTTGCATAGATAATGAAGGAGTGTATTTCGAAAAGGTGTAAAATAAATATTGTGAATATCTTGTATATTTTTTTCTTATCTCAAAACTTATCGAGTTACCCACGTAGCTACTTGTTTTTATTGCAAACTAGCTTTCACTCGCAGCTTCGTTCGCGTCAACGTCGTTCCTTCGGGAACAAGTAACTTTTTTAAGGATGAAAGGTAGCCTATGTCCTTTTCCGTACTCCAAAGAACTGGAATGAAAAATTTCATGATGATCGGTTCAGTAATTACGGCGTGAAAGCGTTACAAAAAAGCAAATAAACAAACTCATTTTCGCATTTATAATATTACTAGCTTTCGCCCGCGGCTCCGCCCGCGTTAATGTCGATCCCTCGGGAATAGTACTTTTTCCCGGGATAAAATGTAGCCTATGTCCTTCTCCGTACTCCAGAGAACTTGTATGCGAAATTTCATGATGATCGGTTCAGTAGTTACGGCGTGAAAGCGTAACAAACAAACAAACAAATAAACAAACAAACAAACAAACAAACAAACTCACTTTCGCATTTATAATATTAGTAAGGACTAGCTTTCGCCCGCGGCTTCGCCCGCGTCAATGTCGATCCCTCGGGAATAGTACTTTTTCCCGGGATAAAAGGTAGCCTATGTCCTTCTCCAGTCTCCAGAGAACTTGTATGCAAAATTTCATAATTATCGGTTCAGTAGTTACGGCGTGAAAGCGTAACAAACAAACAAACTCACTTTCGCATTTATAATATTAGTAAGGATAGTAAGGAAGTAAGGATAAGGCTTTAATTTACCTAACACTACATTAAAGTTAGATAGCTAAGGAGTACGGTACAGGATTAGGAATGAGGCAGGCAAACAATAGGTATTTATGTAAGTTTAGTGTATTCTTATGGTCATTTCGAAGTAATAATGTGCATTTTGTGATTTAGCCTTTCGTTAATCTAAGGGACACTACGAGACGATGGATCTAGAAAGTCGGGAGCTAGGTTATTCTTGCACTCAGGCGTAAGTATAAGAAACGAATTAACATTCCATAGCGGAGATCGACAAGTAAAGCGTTATAAGTTTTTACAACTTGTTAATTACGGACTTTCCTTCCAGCCATTTTAACATCGGCAAAGAATATATACACTACGCGAACATGAACGTGACATCGGCAAAACATTGGACAAAAAGTAGTTAATTAGACGTAGTACCTATGTATTTGTAAAAATTGCGTCTATCCTACAGCATGCAATAACTAGCCTAGACTAGCACTGCTAGCACACAATAACGGCAATTTTTCATACAATTTTAACAAAACCTATTATCGACCGTTTGCACTCGTACATATTTGATGGCTGTTAGGCAAATTACGTACCCGCCTGGGTCGAAAAATTGGGAGCTTGGTCAGTGAGTTAGAAAGAGGTTCGTTGATGCGTTAGTGCTTTTTGCTTGTCTGTATTTGCAAACAGCGGGGTCGCGCCGAAGAATTGGAGAGCTATTGAATTTTAACTTTTAAAGGTTTTTACTTGCGGTTTTTATTTTAACTACGAACTAGCATGGAAATAACAATTGATAATAATTTGTTTTACAATACGGCATTGGACTGATGTTGAGTATGCAAACATGTTTCAAATGTTACTGATATCTAATACTTATCTAAAAATAAGAATACTTTTTATTTGATATCGATTCGTTAAGTTACCTTAATAACCCTTTAAAGTTGGATGGGCAATAGTTTATTGTAGACTATGACTAGTGAAAAGACATTGTAACTGGAAAATAAGAAGAAGAATAGTACTTTTAAGCTACGAAAATCTTACAATACAATACAATATTACCATAGATAGTCTTATGGTAACGTCTTTATAACTATGTACATATTCTTCCCTGCTGGTCTGGGAGAAAAGAAACAAGGTATAATGTGCCGGCTGCTTCTCTTCTCGCGCAGATCGTAAAAGCCGATCGAGAGACTGGGTAAACTCTGAGGAATCATAATAATAGGCGATGTGGCTATCAACCCATCACTATTTTGATTCAGTTTTCCATCTAATACCCATCAACATGCTAAATGTGGCCTTCAGGTCTTATAGACCTAGGCTCTGTCTACCCCACAAGGGAAACAGACGTAATACTATGTATGTTTATTACTACTTCCTACTAATCTCATAGCAACTTTTATTATGAACTTAGGTATTACCATGAGCTAAATAGGTTTAAAACTACCAAACGAAGTTCTCACGCCACGTGTAAAAAGAGCTTGTCATGACGTCACGAATTTATAAGCATTTCAGCAAAACGTTTTGAAAACGTCTAAAAATTTGTTAATAGTCACAAATTTTTACGAGCGTCGTTGGTCTAGTGGTCATCATGCCAGGTCATTTTCCTTACCGGGGATCGAAACAATCAGACAGGCAGACACAATTGTTTCAATCTCCGGTCGGGAAAATTATCGTTTTTAGATTTTGATATAGGTAGTATCGTCGAGATAATATCCCTTAACACAAGTCTCAAACTTACTTTAGCTCAATTTATGTGAATTGTTTGTATATATTTATTAATTTATATGTAAGTTCTACGGGTTTTGTTTAGAAATGTATTTTCATCTATGTTTATTTTAGAAGGTATTTCCATAGCAAACCCCAAAAAAATATGCAATATGCCTATAATTGTAGATAAAAATTTAAGTCTAGAAAAGCTCAATTACCCAGTAGTGTTCCAGTTCCAGTTCCAGTGGTTTTCATTTAAAATTAATTTGTTATTTAAAATTTTAATGAACAATTAAGTTTCCAGGTATTCTAATTAATAACGTAGTTCATTGAATACTTATCTAATTTTAGGCACAACCCACTTAAGTTTAGAAATTAAAGTCTTTGTATTGTTACGAGTTTTGCAATTATAATTAAACCACACAAACTGATTCGAGGGTCATGGAGTGACATCACTTTAATCCTGAATGTCGGCGAAGAGTTAACTTCGAGTTAATATAAACTTTAACGACCTCCAGGGTTCTTGACAGGTCCATACGAGATGACCTTTATTACTTAGTAACTTGTGCGGGACAAGGGAAGTAGGTACTTCATTTAATATTTCACAGATCATCTAAGGTTATTTACTTATAAGAAATTATGTAGATTACAACAACATTGAACAATTTTCATAACTTCCACGCTCGAGTGCTTTAACATGGGGTTGAGTCTTAAAAAGTCAATTTATAAAACACTAGCTATTGTTTGATTGAACAGTAGAATTTCCCGGAATTAAAGGACCCTATGACCCCGGGCTTCGAACCACCTCTATATACTTACCAAAATGTTATATTTCCTCGTGATGTTACCAGGGAATATTTTGGGCCCTCCTTAGTTAAATTTAATGTACTAAATCTGTTAGACTGAATGGAAACAAACAAGAGATTCCATTAAATATTGGGCACTAAACGATGTGGTTAGGCTCGTTAGTCGCGGCCGTTGCCAGTAAAAAGTGCCACACGCGAGTTTATAATGACGCGTTGAAAAAGCTCAATAACTGTAGTATTGAGCTGTGTAACGCGTCATTAGGTCAATAAAAGTATATAAGAAGCACATGCTTATTATTTGTCAAAGTGTAAACTAAGGCGGCCCAGTAAACAAACGCATTAATAGCGAACGTATGTAAAACATGGTAAATATGAAAGACTATATGCTGTCCCGACCCCACATAAAGTGGGATGAGGAGTGGAAGAAGAAAAAGTACGCATGTAAAACAAACAACCCCGATCGTAAGAAGTACCTAGTAGTAGTAAGGTAAGTAATATGTAAGTAAAGACCGACCGAACAGGATATATTCTGTAAACCGAAAACGAGCCTGCGGTTCCAGTCTCAATTTCGGCAGTAGGTATTCGAAACAGAAATTTATTTTAATGAGCGTATGATAAATTTTTCTAGTGCCTTTTTTATTATTTTTCACTTCATATCAATATTAGTTATATTTTATCAGTGTAATATTAATAGGTATTATTTGCTTTACACTATTTTAGTAAGTTATGGAGAAGTTATGAAGAAAATGGTTGAGAACCGAGAGACATGGAGAGTACCTACGTACCTACTCCACCGACAAGAATACAGTTCTTAAATTATAGAGTAAGTATTTTGTAAATATAAAATCTCTGTAGTTAAAAAAATAATTTAATACAACGTGATTTTGAACTCCCTAGCTTTATTGAAATCTGGGAATCAGAATCCCTAATGGAACACAGAATTGAAAGAAAAAAGGATGAAAAACGAAAAAGAAAATTAGGTTTCCCATACAAAGTCGCCGATCAGCTGGAAGAATTTCTATGAAAGGTTAAAATTATTTTTTCGTTTTTTACCTTTTTTTTTTACAATTCTGTATTCCATTAGGGATTCTGATTCCCAGATTTCAATATAGCTAGGGAGTTCAAAATCACGCTGTATATCCAATTGTTTGATGATGTTATTGGTGAAAGAAACCCGGCCAAGTGCGAGTCGGACTCGCGCACGAATGGTTCCGTGCGTTACATATAATAAGTTTGAAATATTATATTTATTTGTTTATATATTAACCTAAAAATTTATGATTTTCGCAATTTTTCCTTTATCTGTGCTATAAGACGTTGCTTCTTTGCTATAGGACGTTGCACTTCCTCACCTAGAGGACCTAATTGGAGATAATTAGTCTTAAATCTTAAGTTAAATGGCAAAGAAAGCAAGTTAAAAACAATCGATAGGTAGCCACATTCTTAGACATAGACTCTGTTACCGTATTACTTACAACTCTACTAACTAATCCCGTTCGATTTTTTATGGTCTTACAGAAATAATTTCTTTGCGGCAGTAGTCAAATCGATGATAAACAATCAACCCCTTGTTTTTTAACAGTTGTTAATTATTTTGTTTTTCACTCACCCCTCGCTCAACTAGCCCCTTTTGAACTTCTACTTTAAGAAATGATAATAGTCTTGCATTATCATCTCAGTATTATTTTTAGGAATCCGTGAGCTATAGTTGCAAATAAACCGTTTTAAACCAAAACTACGTGGTTTAAAACCCGTTTTAAATAAATTTAAAACGGTTTAAAACCGTGACCACGTGATTACTAGTTTATTAACAAAGTATTATTTTGAAGGTAAAAATATTAATATTAATTGAAAACATTTTATTTTTATTTGTTTAAATGACGTTTTATAATATTTTTAGGATTTAGAAAGATTACAATTTAAATATGCGTATTTTTTCATTTCTTTTTCCTGTCATAAGCTGTAAGTAGGTATGCTTTTTGTTATAAAAAAAACGGCCAAGTGCGAGTGGACTCGCGCACTAAGGGTTCCGTATCATTATCCTTATCCTTACTAATATTATAAATGCGAAAGTGAGTTTGTTTGTTTGTGTGTGTGTTTGTTTGTTACGCTTTCACGCCGTAACTACTAAAAAAGGGAAAAAGTAATATTCCCGACGGATCGACATTGACGCGGGCGGAGCCGCGGGCGAAAGCTAGTCTATAATAACTTTAAAATTATTTAAAATCTTATACCTTTAATCGAGCAATTCTTGTATATTTATTTATATGTATGTATATAATTTTTTTTCGTCATTTTCCATCTTGACCTGGCCGGGGATCTAACCCGGGTCCTCCAGTGTGGAAGCCTGGCATGGTGACGACTAGGCCATAGAGCTCGTCAATATAATATATCTTATACCTTTAAACGAGCCATTCTTGTATATTTATATGTATATAAATTTATTTCTATGATCTCGGAAACGGTTCTAACGATTTCGCTGAAATTTGGTATATGGGGGTTTTCGGAGGTAAACAATCGATCTAAATTAGTCTTATGTTTGGAAAAACGCGTATTTCTTTCCACGCAGAATATGGCCGCTAATTTCGTCCTGCCGGCCACTGTCCGTCTGGGACGCGGACGGCAAGAAACGAGTGTTACGGGTTTGAATCCCGCTCGGTGACTTACTTTTGTTTTTAGGGTTCCGTACCGCATGCTGGATACGGCTAAGTGTAACTACGCTTAAGCGAAATAAGTCATTCCATTTCATTTCAAAAGGAAAAAAACGGAACCCTTATAGAATCACTCGGCTCCACAGTGACTGTCTGTTTGTCTGTCTGTCTGTCAAGAACCTTTTTCTCAACGTCTTGGTTTTTTCCACAACTCCAAGGGACAGGTAGACCTGAGTATTTGATATGAATTTCAGCTTGATACCTCAACACGTTCCTGAGATAAAGGATCTTGACAGACAAACGGACAACAAAGTGATCCTATATGGGTTCCGTTCTTTTCTTTTGATATACGGAACCCTAAAAACTAAATTTATGTTAATTAATAGTTTGTTATTTCGTTGTTTGTATTTTCTGCGAAATTTAGACATTTAACTTAATGGATGATGACAAAGTAATGTAACAGTTAAATATATCTTCCAATCCTAGCGCCCGCGACTCTGGTCGCGTCTAATACACATTTGAGACATTTGATGCAACCAGGGTCACTGTCGCGTCCGCTAGGTTTTTAAGGTCACCTTAAAGTATAATTTTTCATGGTAAAGTTTGTTTTTTTTACATAATTATACATATAGTACATTTTTTTTCATTTCACTTAACCCAAATATATGATGGATAATGCAATAATTATATTTTGAATTGCTTTTTGTGAAATGTTAGTAAATTCTAGTAGAAAATCGTTTTAAACCTATACTAAACCTCAATATTTGGTTTAAAAGGTTATGGGATACTAACTCAACGATACTATATTTTATAACAAATACATATATAGATACACATCCAAGACCCAGGCCAATCTGAAAAAGATCATTTTCCATCTTGACCTGGCCGGGGATCGAACCCGGTCACTCCGTGTCGCAAGCTGGCGTGTTGACCGCTGCGCCACGGAGCTAGTCCAACATATTTATCCAACATATGTAACCAACATATTTTCTGCTATGTCATAAGTATTGGGAATTTAAGTTCACCTCAACACGCAATGAGGCTAGACGAGAAGGTGTAGGAAGTGGAAGGTTGGAGAAGGTTACAATGGGTATATAGTGGGGTTATCAGAAGTCCAAAGTGAGGGAGAGGCCACAATGTCTCACACTCTATCATGGAAGGCCACTTTAAAAAGGTCACAGTATGATGTTAGATTTCTCGTCCACAGGTCCTTCATCTAACGTTATAACCATCGAAAGTGTTTCCAGCAGGGTAATAAATAAAATAATTAGTTTACATCCTCGCTTACAGACAGGTATGTACCTATATGCTGACCGGGAAATACTAAGATGCAGAGGTGGAAGTGGTGTATGAGGGGATTAGTAGGGCCATACATACTTCTGAAACCTATTTTATGATTTTTATAGAGGACTTCAACGCAATACTTGGCAAGGGGAGTGATTAAAAATCCAGAGTGGAGTGGACAAGTTAGATATGTTTGATTTGGATATGGAAAACAAAATAGCAGGCCATTTCATTCCCGCTGAATATCGATACCATTTTTAAGCGTGGGAAAGGTAGAGGGAACTACGAGTATATTGGTCATAGGAGGAACAAGATAAAGGTACATATTTAAGATGCTCGAATGGGTAGGAGGTAAGTAAGTAGCAAGGGCGCTTGTGCCCGAAGCCATACCCTAGCGGGTCATTCGCAACTATCTGTCTGGTGGTAGCCCACCAGACAGATAGTTGCGAATGACAAGCCGGACATCCAAGAAAAATAAAGCTTCTAAAAATGAAAGGTTGGCGTAAGTATATTTTGTACTAAATATTTGTAATAAAAACTGTACTTAGATATTTATGGTAACGAATTCAAATTTAAACATTATAAAAATGCTTTACCATGTTTCGCTTACTCTGCATTGTTGATTTGAATCAAATATGGAATTTCAGTGCTGCTTTTATAGGCGAATTTTAATTTCTGTTATTGCTATGTAACATGACTGTTAAGTAGGTACGAAACTCTTTATCATCGAGTCGTAATCTTGATCGGTACTTATTTAGATATTTCAAATAGAGAGTAAACAAACAGGGAAGCCCCTGGTCCCGGCTGGTGCCAGCTAAGTAGATACTCATTTGATCACATGCCAGAGCGGGCACGATCAAAGCCGTCCCGCCCTCATGTTCATTTCATGGCCAATCGTCTGTGAACTCCAATTCAATGAATTAACACGAATGACATATTTGTTCAAATTTCTTTCCAGTTTATTCAACTCAGTATGAGTTTGAAGCTCGGGTCACATTCATTTTTGGTTCAGTTATAATACCTATCTAATTTAAGAATACGGGTGCGGTTGGAAGTGTTCATAAGTAGATATGTTTTGTGATACTTTTATTATTTCCTAAGAAACATTACTGTATATCGAGGTTCTGCAAAGTCCAAGTATCTGTGCATGGTGGGGGTATAGAAAAGAGTAAAGCGATGCCGTGGTAGAAATAGTCCTTGTTCTGAGTAGAAATCGGATTCAATTCGAGTGACGTCCTTACACATTCATAGATTTGGTTTTTTGAAATGGGACCATAGACATACCTTAGACTTTCAAAATGAAAATGAGTAGTACGTCATTATACGGCTTCACTGTGCTTTAGAAAGAGAGATAAGACTGCTGACAGCAGGACCATTTTTAATGACATTTGACATTACCTGGGCACAACAAGGCCCGCTGAATTAGAAAAGGAAATTATTTTACCTAAAATATAAATAATCTTTTAACTTACACAATAAAATTAGGTAAATACCGAACGGTGTCCGACACGGTGTCTTGTGCGGTTGTCGAGTGCACTACAACCCGTAGGAATAATCCTAGCAAATATACATTTCATCAGTAAGTATACATTTTTGTCACCGGTATAATTTCGGTAAAAAACTCGAACAGTTTTGATTTCTACTAGGATAGTATTGTTAAGTATGCTTCATAATTGATAGGAAAATGAAAACATTTAAACATAAACGAGAATTCGCGAAAATATTATGTAAAGAAAGTTCGCACACGTTTACACTAGTGCTTGAAGTTATTCATATTTTATCGACATCGACAATAGTTTCGATTGCACTCACTGAAATATTGTTACTTGATATTTTACCCGACTGCGTCCGGATCAGGTTTATTGTAGCTTTCACGTACTTATATGTATGGTATGCTATTTCACTCTTCCATACTGTTCAGACAGAAAAGAATAAAACGTAGAATGAACCGACTGCTTCTCTTCCAAAAAAATCTTGTAAAAGCCGATCTAGGAAATGGGCAAAAATCTGATAAATTATATTAGTAGGAGATGCAGCTAGCAACCCATCAATATTTTGATTCCGTGCTGAACGTGGCTTTTGGGTTAGACCTGTCTACCTCGCGAGGGAATAAAAATGTAATAGTACGGATGTATCTATACATTTTATGGTACGCTCCATAGCCCAAACTAACATAATTGTTTGTGTTTTATTTATTGCATTACAGTTTTTAATAAGAGCAGAGCTACTAGAGCATCATTAGCATACTTTGAGTACGATGACCAATTTGTTAAATATTGCATTGTTGTAAATTGCTATGAATAACAAGTGTCATGGTTGTATTATTTCTTTTAATTTTTAACTTGCCCATTGAAGTTATTCCAAAATTAACGTCATCATCATCATCATCACCTCAGCCATAAAAAGTCCTTTGCTGGACATAGGCCTTCTCCAAGGATTTCCAGTACTATAATTGGAAAGGTCATCTCAGGTCGTCAGACCACCTGGTCTGTGGGTGTCCAACGCTGCGCTTGCTGGTACATGGTTGCCATTCGAGAACCTTTCTATTCCATAGGCCGTCCGTCCACTTCACGTAACGATATCTAACAAAAGTGTGCTCAAAAGTATTTTCAGCTAGATGCTTACGTCGCCGTATTTTTTTAGAATCTATTTGTTATGCATGTTTCTTATTCTTGCAGACTCGCGGGTGAAACTATTCACATGGACATAAAAAAATCATACAGCGAATCTTTAATAAACATCATAGAGTTTATTCAGGTACGACTAACTACACAAATTATGTTTAGAGTAGCCTGAGCCTGTATATCAGGTGTGAAATATGTTTGTATACTTATGGTTTATTTTTCGTAAAATATTTTGATATGCATAGTGAAAATGTACGTATTATATATCCTCGGTGGGGTCATTTAGTCTGTGCACATGACAAATTTTCTCTATAGGAGCAATACTAGTTAAAATACATTGCTAAATCTATTGATTGTCTGGTTAAATTATTATCTTTTTATCTATTATTATTATTATATATTATTAGCTGACCATTCAAAAATGGGCTGATTTGTTACCCGACTTCAAAAAAGGACGAATACTACGAATACATACGACTACGAATTCGGCCGTATGCCTTTTTTAATCGCATGACTGTTTGTGTCCTCATAACCGCATAAATCTTTTTTTATATAAAACGGTATGCTTTCAAGTTTTTTCCATTTAAATTTTATCAAAATAAGTTCTGTAGTTTGATTGAAGTCGGTTTTTTGTATGAAAAATATTTAAACTATTATTTATGTATCAATAAAGAAATGAAAAAGGTATCTATGTTTTATTTGATGTGTTTCAATGTAAATAAATTATTTATAGAAGTTCATTGCCTTTTACTCTTTCTAAAGTTTCTCTTCGGAAAATGTATATATCCCTGTAAAACTGTATAATTTTGCTTCTTTTCTCAATGGGAAGGTATAATGATTTGACTATCGATACATTGACATACATCAGGTACATTTTAGCCAAACACTACTGAATACATATGCAAAATCACACCCACAACTGCATTTCAAAATCGGTCTCGTTTGACAGCATCCGTTTGAATCTCTATCCGTCAGGATTATATTATCTCTATGAATGGGACAAAATAATTGTAGGTACGGTACAAATAAGTATTTAGTCTGTGTCAATTCTATTTTGTTGGCCTTGAAATAAGAGAAATACATTTTCGGACATTTGGTGAGAAAAGGAAAATAAAATGATAATATAACTTTTAATAACGGTGATAAAGGCATGACCTTTAAAGGCTTAGACCAGCGAAACTAGCGCCATACATATTTTTATTCTTACTGCTAATACCGTTTATTTATAAAAAAAAAAATGTACTTCGCTCATTACATCGATGACTTCGCTGGTAAATTAGGTCTACTTGTAGTATTTTTTAGACAGTGCCGAAGTTTTGAAAATAATAAAAAGTGAAATAAAATTAAGTAGGATGAAACCCATTGCAAATGGAAGAGAATATGACAAAAATGTAAAGAAAAATAAATTACGGGCGATCTGAGATCGGGAAGTGGAAGGGGTGAGCTTTTAAGAGTAAAAAAACGGTTTATCTCGATTTCCGGCAGAACTACAAGTCCTATGGAAAAACGTTATATGACAATGATATACTTAGGTAAAAACAAGCTCTATTCCTTTTTTATTTACACTTTTCTCACATAAAGTTTTTGGTTTTTTTATTTATATATTTTACAAAAATGTCTCTTTTTTTACACTGTAATTTTTTTGATCTAAAATATTTATAGCTACAACTTTTTTTTACTCAGTAAAAGCACCCTAGTTTTCAATAGAAAATTCTTCTGCTTTTTTTAAAAAGTCGGTGGGCTTTTTGTTCGATGAAATCTCTACTTTAGATGGTATAAAAAAATTATATATTCCATGGTAAATGTTCTTAGAAAATGCTTAAGAATCGAACCAAAGAAACGAAAAAAAAAACTCGAACCCAAAATTTTTATCATTATTTACAATTTTGAGCTATTTATTAAAATTTACACTTACATTTAAATTTACACTCGAGTAATTATATTTGTAAAACGTATGCCATGTTAACGAATTTGCTTGTTATTTATAGTAGTATATTTTTTTGATTTGCATTTTCTCATCAATGTTACACGGAATCTTAAGTTTTCGAAAAGATCAAAATTGTATATAATGATAAAAAAAATAATTGCGGATTCGAGTTTTTTCCGTTTCTTTGTTTCGTAGATTATCGAAACAAGTATATGTATATTTGTTATATATAGTAATGTATATTGTTTTAAACCATTTGAAAGTACAGATTTAACCGTACAAAAAACTTACCTTCGTTTAAAAAAACAGTATAATGACGATATAGGGCGCTTTTTCGGTATTTACCTAAGTCAAAAAAAAAGGTGAAAAAATATATTTTAAATAAAAATAAATACAGTGTATTTGGAACATACTAAGGGTAAGTTTGCACTAAATTTCGTGAAAAAAAAACATTTTTGATAAAAATAAAAATCTAAATATGGTTATTTGAATTTTTCACATACATTGTGAGGTTATGTGAAAAACGCGTAAATACTAATTAAAATACTTTTTATATCGTAAGGAACAAAACTACGAGTGTTTCATGATGTTTAATGATGCTTGAAGTTACAAGTACCTATGAGAATACTAACGTACAATTCTGTTGTCATTGCCTTTATTTTGTAGCGCTTCAATATCTCTTATTGGCTCGCTTATTAAAACTTATTGGCTTACCTTTTACGCTGCTTGATCCTAACGTTAGGTACGTTTACCTACACTTTTGAAACCAGGATTTTATATAAAATGTGTTCCTCATCGATACCTCAACAAACTCTTTTATAAAAGTACCTCCCGACTGTCAGTGCGTCTTTAGATCCGTTTAATGTAAGTAAAACGTAAGAAAACGTTAAAAAATCTAAGTGCCGAAAAGATGAGTTGTTTGGTGGCGACTGGTGTTACAATACACATAGATATTGCAAGTAACTAATACCTGTAATGTACCTAGCTGCGCATTTAAGGATGAATTCAAGTTCAAATTATTACTTCTACAATAAGATGATTATCTTTTTGATATTCCTAGGTATATGAGCGTTATTTTGGTACATTCTCAATTGTGGGCGCATCGGACCCGCAGGTTCACTATTAGGTACGGCCGCATTCATGCTGTATTTTGATCGGGTATTTCCAGCCGCTTGGATAGTGAAGTTCAAGAATTTGACTTGAGAATCGAACCACAGCCCTCCTTGGCGCTCCACACGAAGCACAGAATTTCAGCTTACAATTTAGTTTAATTCCCTAATAAAAACCATTCTAAAATTAAAGGAGCGCTCCAAAGGCAATAAAGTAGAAATATGCGTTTCAGTAAATCCGAATTAAGTTTTATGTGGGCGCCATTAAAAGGACATGTCTATGGATTCGCTCATATTTGTATTCACGCTACGCAGTCCATCCCGAATTGGGAATAAGTTGAAACATTTTACAAGTTTTAAGGTTTGAGTTGGGTGCACTAGTGGCATTAACATAACTTTATATTCAGTGGTGCCGAGACCAACTTACTACTGACATCGTAAATTCTGACAAACTTACAAACACGCTCGATGGAAATCCTGATTCACAACTTATAGCTGTCCATGAATTATTATTAAATATTGAATAGAAAGGAAATTTATAACGTTGGTTCGTAGTTCGACTACTTATCTTTCTTGTAGACATTATTCGAATTGCGTCTTCCTCTGTGCGTCTCTCTTCAGAACCATTTGAACTAAAAGAATTCCAAAGCTTTGCCTCGATGCTTGCGTTTGACTCATTCAGACCAATATACTGGTATGAATAACCCATAGAGATAACTATGGAATAATCCAAAAACATATTTATAACAATGTAGTACGAATCATATTCTACATGGATGACTGAAACCTTTTTAACTACTGAAATTGACGTATGACACACACTTGTCAATGATAATTTCTCGAAATCTGACAGAATCTCTTTAGATTTAATTAAAATAAGCTATTTCGTATTATTTAAAGCTTTTAATCGTGTTACAACAAAACTATGGCAGATGACGATGAAGATGAAGGATTCGGTGGAGTTTACGAAGATGGGCATTGGACATGGGACGAGAATACTGAGCAATTGGTGTTTGTCAGGTTATAAATTATGCAGATACACAACCACGTCTTTTTTCTCATAGGCGAGGAGATCGCCTAGGGTCGCGATTAGTAATATCATCCCATGAATCAGAAACAGTATCCCATGTAACCTTTGTTAACTATGGCGAAATATCAATCCGATTTGTTTAATATATTATTCTCACCACAGTATGAATCATGACACATGTAAATATCTAACAGCTTACCTTTAATTGTATATAATTTTACCGGAAATAGCACTTCTATACTGACAACTTTGCTATTGTATGTACATAGAGTTGTCTCTAATATCAATTTATTTTATAGATATAGCTTCTCCTGAAAGAGCTACGAATGTTTATCAAAGTTACTTGCTTAAAGAGTTTGATGTTTCTTCTAATAAAATTGAAATGTTGTTCAGTGACCTGCCTCCAGCCCCCGTGGAGGCTATTCAAATACCAACCAAGGCCCCAACTGGAACAATAGAATTTAGAGACGATGTCGATTTAATAGAACAGGCAAGTACCTACTCCCTTTTTTTACAAGAGAAACGTCAGTGAGATAAGACATCAGATAGCGCAACCTAAGCCACCTGGCTAAGAGGTGACTGTTACTAAGAATCCAAATAGGGAGTATCTGAGCAGTAGTTTGCTCATCCTATTATATACGGTAACATTCAAAAGTCCATACATAGCTTTAAGGTGAAAAGCGATTGCACTGATTAGGGAGGCATATATATTTAGCAATACTTTATACCACTTGCCCAAGTTTGAAATTGCTGTTATTTTTAAACAGTATCCGTATCTACATATGACGCGTACCACAGGGTGGCGTGTTATCTCCTCTCCTTTTTTTCTCTTTTTATTGATTCCATTACCGCGCAGCTTCAGTCTTCCTACCACTTATATGCTGATGATCTACAAATTTACACAAAGGCAAATGTAGATAACTTCACAAGTGCAGTTGTGAAAATCAACCAAGACCTCGAGAACATATCTGTCTGGAGCAAATCTCATGGCCTCCTTGTGAATCCCTCAAAATCCAAGACAATCATCATCGGCAATCCCCAACTTACGTCTAGAATAGACATGGCACGCATACCACAAATTTTGTTCAATGGGATTCCGATATGCTACAGTGAAAGAGTTAAAAATTTAGGAATCTGGATAGACACCTCATATTGCAGAGTTCAGTAAAAAGATTTTTAGTGCTTTCAGCTCCTTTAAACGGCTAAGCAAATTTCTACCAATAGACACCAAAACTATGCTTGCTCAGCCCCTTCTCCTTCCTATCCTTGACTTATATATGGAATTTTGCAGGCGACCATATTTTGAGCAGCCGTATTTGTACTGCCTAAGTTTGTGATCCATGTCCTTATGATTATTCTCATTGAAGCAATGTCAGCAATCGACTTAAGTATATTTAATACAGAGGTGGTTAAGGGTAAAAACCCGGTCACACTTTACTGAATTCAGTAACTGACGAGCGGGTCGCCGTACATTAGACACTATAGAAGATATCTACATTCGTGTCTAACGTAGCGTCGTCATTGACTTAATTCAGTGAAGTGTAATTGGGCATATAAAGCTAAGTTCAATTTATGTCATTTTATACTGTCTTCAACCAAGAAGGAGGTTTTATGTTCCACTGTATGTAACTTTTTTAGATTCGTTTTAGACGTCGATACCAGAGGAAGTTAAAACCAGGACAAGCGGAAATTATAACAGTTCAGGTATGTACCTATCTATTGATAAACCTCTGATTAGCTATACTTACTCGTAAATGCTGCTGTAATGCTGAAGTAAGGTTTTAAATTTGTTCTTTTGTTGAGCTTCACGCATTAATTACTACACCGATCATGATCAAACTTTGTTAAAACATGGTCAAGGGTACTTTGAAACTTTTATCTAGCTGGAATGTATGATCAGGGTTGTCATCCTCCACTGCCTTTTCGGTAGATCCAGGTATGGCATCGGGTACGCGCGCCCGGCCTACCAAGATGATACTTGCTTTTTCCCATTCATCTTCCCATGGGAAATGAATAAATATAAATATATATACCTACGGACAAATCACACAGATTGAGCTAGCCCCAAAGAATGTTCTAGACTTGTGTTGTGGGATACTAACTCAACGATACTATATTTTATAACAAATATATATATAGATACACATCCAAGTCTCAGGCCAATCTGAAAATGATCATTTTCCATCTTGACCTGGTCGGGAATCGAACCTGGGCACTCTCGTGTCGTAGGCTGGCGTGTTGACCGCTGCGCCACGGAGTTAGCCGAATAAATATCCCAAGACCTTAATTCCTTTCCCAGATCCAACAAACTCCCTTCCCAAATCCATTACATTCCCAGCTGTAAAATGTCCCCGATGGGTACCTATCAGCGATGGAAGCACAAAAAGCCTAAAAAAAAGAAGGCGCTCGCCAACCCGCTTGTCAAGCGTGATGAGTATAACTAACCCTCCCATGGAACGAATAATTCTTGGGGAAGCCTTTGTCCAGCAGTGGACTTTTTACGGCAGAAATGATGATTATCATGATAGTACTGTTCTTACAGTATAGTTAAAAAAAGTATATTTTTTGAACGACGAAGCCCATGAAATAGTACCTATGTACATTAGGATATGTATTCCACATGACCACGATTATTAGCAATGGGGATATAACTCCTCAACTAACAATCTCTTTAACCACTTATGAGTTATGATGGATTATAGAAACTCACACATACGTACTACATGAACTCTAATAATATTAATTTTTTTGTCTGTCGTGTAATAAAAAGGTATATTCATAGTACTAATAAATAGTTGTAGGTGGTAAACAGAAAACAACCATCGGCGCAAATCGACTTAAGTTTCGTGCAATCGATGTAGAACAATGTATTGTATGTATATGTAACGAAATAACTTTCCGATTTCCAGGACGTGAAAGATATTGCATTATTCACGGCGCCAGTGAATATAATGAGCCCCGTTCTTATAAATATGCTACATCTACCAACCACTGAAAGATTTATTAGAGCACTTGTACTCTACTGCGCTTATTATTTGCAGGTAATTAAAATGGTTTTTCACCTCTCAATCTGCCATAAACCACGAAATAACGTTGTCTAAGTACAAAGCTAAGTGTTCGCCGCCGAAGTAATTGTTTATTAGCTTAGAATTATTAGCCCTTACGCATGTTAAGCAACCTCGGGCCACTAGGATGGGTGGCATAAAAATATCCCGAGCTCTTCCGCGCTTCGGCACGCACATTAAGCCGTTGGTGTTAGTCCCCGCCGTCATTATTAATGGCAGTCGTTAAGATGCCTTAAGGTGGCTCGATTAATCTAACATCAGTGTTGGTCACTTACACACACAAAAAAGAACCAAATTCCACGCTGACCGCCCGCCGGCCATACAGGGCGCACGGAACCCGCCGATACTTGCACCTCTGGATTCAAGACGGCCCTGCATGCTGATTTGGGAGAAAAAAATATAGACTACATGTTTTCAACCACCACTATTATGCTGCTTTGCATGTTTCAACACATTAGATCCTGAATATCTAATCCCGTGACGAATAAAGACGAGATTACAATGAATTTGAGCAATTTTATTTAATTTGTCAATGCAACTTAATAATTTTAGGTGGCAGACGAAATGACACAACGCATATTGGAACTTGAAACGAAAGTACGCACACCAGACTGCGAGATACTAGAGGGCGAATTTGAAGATAACTTGGCAGACTTACGGCTACTAGTAGCTAAGGAATATAGTACAATGCTCATCGGTATCAGTATTTTTGATATATTGGCCTACGCACTACTTCATTTTGAGCACTCACTAAGCAAGCTTTGTGGCCCTCTTTAAGAGGAAACACTAAGCTCGTAAGAATTAAATGGTATTTTTAAAATCTATGGCTGTCGCGCCGCGTGACCAAACAACCCCCGCAGAGTGCGATAGGAACAACTGCAGCTCGGCCCGAAAATACCTATGAAAAGTACACAAAATTAACGCTTCGTAGTCCCCTGATTTCTTTTCAAAAACTTAATGGATTTAATACTTTTATGGCTGTGTTTTACGTTTTCTTTTTTTTTTATACGCGTCAATTAGGTTTTCGTGATGTTTGAACACAGCGGAAATTCTTACCTATTTTACAGGTTTTTGAAGGTTCATATCTCTTTAAATAATTCAATTCTGAAAAATAATTAAACATACGGTCATATTTATATATCCATAGATTTTTCGTGGTAAAAAAATCAATGCTCTACTGGTAGTATCCGGTGAGGAATCAGGGGACTACGTTTGTATGAAAATAATGCCCTCCTATTTCCTTCTATTTTACTTTATGTTTGGGAATTACTGACTTTATTTTCTGTTTTTCTTGCCACCTTTTATGTTGGGGGGCCTCCTCGTCTCTTTCAATTTATTCTTCGGTCAAATCATTGAACTTTTTTGTCCACTCCAACTTTATTACTTATTCGTAGACTCTAACATATATACGCCTATTACCTCTATAGTTGCCTGCTTGAAAATTGATGTTTTTACAACAGATTTATACAGCTTTTCTTGTACTTTACCTTTTGGAAATTTAACCGAATTTTATGGACCTGTGTTTTTTTTTTACTACTAAGTAGACAAACAGGAACACGGCCCACCTGATGGAAACGGTTACTGTTGCAACGCCAAAGGCAAATCGCGCGTTGCTGACCCTGAAAAAATCTTTTCACCTTCTTTTTGAAGAGCTCTATGTTGTAGTCTCTCGGTTAATCAGAATTTAATCTATATTTTCATAGGTGGCTGTGACACAAAAAGATTTCACCACATGGGTCCCCAGAAGAAACGACGCTCACTGTCAGACAAAGATGCGCGATTGTTCGAAACATTGCTTCGTATGTGCGTTCAAATCGTGTGGTTAGCTTTAGGGAGGAAGTCTTTTAATCAAATAGGTAAATTTTAACAATTATCTTCGGTCTTTGACTGAAAATATCTTACTGATACAGGTACTCAATTGTTTCGGGTTTTAAAAAATACTCGTTGATGTGATACTGCATCTGATTTAGGTAAGTGGCAAACCATTGTCAAAAATATGCAATGTCATTCCTGTAGCTGTAGATACAAAATGAGGGTTTTCTGAAATGCTAACTACTTAGATAGCAGCTATGATTCGTACGGTCCGATAAGCCACTATCATTGGATCATATTCGATAAGCAAAAACAAGTAACACAATGTCTAAAAACAGACCCGACGTTAAGACGTCGCTGAAGAAGTGCTTATTTCAGAAAATCCTCATTCTCGTGTGATGTTATTTGGAAGTGAGGAGGGTCAAGTCAAGAGAATCAGACAGCACATATTATACTTATATATATCTTATCCTCTCTGTATTTATCCCTAAGTTGTTTCTCAGATCGGCCCATCAGGCTTTGCATGTAATCTTTGCCCATCAGGCAATATGAATGTTTGCTGCCTCTCTAAGCCTTGCCCACACAGGCAACGCCAAAAGTCGAGGTCCGAATCTCCTGTGGGTGCTTTGGTGCTGTAGGTAGGCTATACAGTTTGAAGGCCATTGATAGTAATGTGTTGTCAATGTTGAAGGCACTTTGTCTAGAAAGTCCGGTAAAGTAGCGAAAGCTCACTTGCAGCTAGCTACATAGTAATTTTTAAAAAAGTATCCCTAATAAATATTAGACCTCGGGTAAATGTTTTTATGCACGTATAAAGTCACATTACTAATCTGCTTGTGATGATTCCACAGAACTAGAAATGAATCGAATTTTCAAATCAGAGATATTTAACTCTGCGGAGCACACGTTGAAGACCGACTACATAGCCAAGATGGCGAAGGAGGAACGCTCCGTACTCATGGGCCATTGTGTCCGCCATGACAAGAAGTTGACCACGAGGTCGCCGCTTATGAACGAAGTCTTTTGTCATAGGCAGATCGACTATCGTCTTATGGGGCTGGGAGTTATCAAATTTCCGCAGTAAGTCTATCATAACGTCGCTGAATCAGCCTGAGGGAATAAATTTCGTCTGCCTTAGCGAGGTGTTTGGTGACATTCATTGTAAAAATTTAAATAAATAGCGCTTAGTGCAAGGTGAAAGTGGAAATCTGTCAGCCAAAGTAAAAAGCTTAATAACTAGTCAGTTTGGTGGGCATCAGAGTTCGATGTATTTATAATGACATAAACGGGATATCGATTAAGACTTAATTCTTAACTATTGTACGGTCGTCTGGTACAATTTTATAAATAAAAGGCACTTCTCAGGTATTTAAACCGTTATTTTGTCTTGAGGTGTTGTCCCTTTTTCCGTCATCGTCGATAGTCTATTTTTTACGTCAATCAGTCTGTCATCGTCGTCTCGTCTCTGGTCAAAGCAAAGAGGCCGCAACATCCCCACCTACAGTATCAGCTCGTCAAAGCCGATACTCAAGCTGGGTTAGCTTGCACAGTATATGTACCAGTCGCTTGTACAGTCCAATATGCTAGTAACGTAAGTTATTGTGTACTAGTTCTCTTCCTACGTGCGCCGATTCAACGTGATATTGGTGTATAAGGAGGCGAACAATATTGTCCTTTGGATGAAGGATTAGATGTTTGGTATCTTCGTCAACTGAAGCCATCCAAAAAGGGTGACAACCGACTGAATGAGCTGCTTTTGTCTATAGGCAGAGACTTTGCTGTCGCGTCTATTTCAGCACTATAATATCGTCTTTGGCTTAGTTTAAACAAGTGACATTCTGCTGACTGAATCTCTTCAACTTGTAGTTTACCACCTTTCACTTCAGTCCTTTGTCGTAGGTTATGAACAAAACGTAACACCCATGCTGTGCTCCGCACTAGACGCCAATATGACGAGAAGCGAATGTCATCAGGTAAGCTATAGTTCAGGTATTCCGTGGTAATACAAACCAGCTTGACTTCTACGTCATTTGAGTCAAGAGAGATTCTTTCGCATTCTATTGGCCAATTTCCTTCAGGACAACGAAGAAAGTCGGGTCCTCCCAGCCAATGAGTATTATCTTCAGTCACAGTCTCTCTGGTTGCATGATCAGCTGGGTTGACATTTGTTGGCACCCACCTCCAGTCGCAAACCGCAGTCAACTCGGTAATTTTGCTGACGCGATGAGCCACAAACGGCTTAAATCGACCCGAGTCGGACCTGAGCCAACTAAGCACCGTCTTGGAGTCTGACCAAAGATATACTTTACTCACGTCAATATATTTCTTCAGCGCGTTGGACAGCCTTGCACCTATTAATGCAGGCTGCAGTTCCAGACGAGGAATACTCATGACCTTGATTGGTGCAACGCGCGCACGTGCCATCACAAATGACACATGCCAACATCCGTCCATCGTCCCGACCCTCAGGTATGCGACACAGGCGAAGGCCTTGCTGCTTGCATCGCAAAATACGTGCAGCTGCGGTGCATGCCGCTTATCGCATGTGTCAGTGAAAAGCCAGCGTGGCAGTTGGAAATGATGGCTGATTTTCTGAAGCTCAATCAACCACGACAACCAGGTCTCAAAATGGCTGTATTCGATCTCGTCATCCCATCCCACTTTAGACTTCCACACATGCTGAAGCTTGATACGCCCTTTCACGGTAGTATAAAGCAGAAAGCCCATAGGGTCAAAAATGGACATTGTAAGTCTCAAAATCTTGCGCTTTGTAGGTGATCTCTTGACACCTGACTTAACTTCCTCAGTCACTTTCGGGATCTTCAGGTGGAAAAGAAAACTATCTGTCTCCTGGTCCCAGCGAACTCCCAGCACCCTTTCGATCTGGTTGTCCTTGAAATCTGAAAGGATCTTTAGGCTACTTGGCGCAAGCTTGTCGGCGGGTAGATGACCCAGCAGTCGTCTCGGATTTGTGACGAAGTTTCGTAAGTTGAACCCTCCGGCAGCGTGTATGCGCATTACGTCATCTACAACCTCAATCAAAAGCTCCTCTTTATCAAAGGAATGGATATAATCATCAACGTAATGATGGTTGACAATTGCTTCACACGCTTGGGGGTTCGTGGTCTCGTACTTACGAGCATTGAGGTTCTTGACGTACTGAGCCGACGAAGGTGAACAAATGGCGCCGAACTTCATGACGTTCATTACATAGACATCATCGTCCCACAGCATCCTCTGGGCATGTCGGTCTTCTTGTCTGATGAGGACTCTGTGGAACATTTCTTGAATGTCGGCAATTACACAAAATTTTCCAGTCCGGAACACCAACAAGATAGCTGGCAATGAAGTCAGTAGGTCCAGGCCACGCAGCAAAAAGTCGTTCAAAGACTTACCACCTGACTTGGCTGCGCAGTCCAGAACAATCCGTAGCTTGTTGGGTTTATTAGGATTGAAAACGGCAAAGTGTGGCAGGTACCACGTCCCGGTTTGTACCGCGGCTTCCTCGGGTCGTATTTTTGAGATGTACCCCTTATCAATATTCTCTTGGATCTTCGCCCTATACTGAGATGCAAAATCAGGGTACCTGTTCATCTTCTTTTGGACACCATGCAGTCGAGTCTTTGCCTGTGGTAGGCTGTCTGGAAGTTGCATCTCTTCAGACCTCCAGAGCAGTCCGGTCTCCCATCTTCCTTCAGGCAAAAGTTTTGTAGTCCGCTCCATGATATTAAGGGCGAGCTGATCCTCCCGAGAGAGAGGAAAGTCGTTTGTCTGCTTCATGCCGAATGATTCTAAAGAGAAGGAATGCTTAACAAGGTCGTGCAGGTCCTCACGCTCACAAATGTGAAGGATAGTCGTGTCGTCTGATAGGCCCCTCACTCCTACACTCCCATGTATAACATAGCCTAAGTCTGTCTTCGAGATTGTCGGTCCCGTTTTATATCCTCTAATTATCTGTCTAGTTATTATTAAATCTATGTTATCTTGTCCAAGTAAAATGTCGATCTTGTCCGGTCGACTGTCAAAGTCAGTTGGAATGTAGTCAGTCACGTAAGGAAATTTATTTACAACTTTTTTATAACAAAAACTATTTACAGGCAAATTCAAGTTTCGAACGGAACGCGCACTATTTACAATAAAAGAGTTATCTTCATTAAGTCCACGAATAGCGAACGATACGAGTTTTGAGTCGGGCTCTGTAGATGTCATTCCGGATGCACCGCGGATGCGTAGGCTGGCTTTCGGTCCATCAATGCCGGCCCTCTCAAGCAGTGAGGAACTCACTCGAGTCAGAGCGGATCCCTCGTCCAGGAGAGCGTAAGCCGTCACGTCGCCCTCAGTACCAGAGACTACCACAGGTACAACTTTCAATAAAACGTGTCCGTCCGCGTGTGTGCACGTGTTCACCGGCATCGCGTGTATAGTCTCTTTCACTCGCGGTGAGTGGAGCGGCATGTAATAGCGTATGATGAGCCCGTATGCAGTCGGGGGCAGAGCATCTTGTCTTACGCTTACAGTATTTAAGCTGATGTTTGTTGGATAGGCAGGAAAAGCACAGTTTTTTTTCGCTCACGATCTTCCAGCGGTCGTCGGTTGTCATTCGCTTGAATTCTTCGCAGTCTTTGAGCGTATGTGAAGAGGCACAAAGTACGCACGAGATGTTGTTCGTGCTAAAGGCTATTACAGGTTTCCATTTATAGTCATGTCTTTGCTGCGACTGAGGCTTAGCAGTAACACACGAGCTTCCGGTCAGTGGAGCGACATAAGTAGCGGCATTTGCGATCATCATTAACCAATCTGACACATGGGAGAGTGTGATGGTTTTTACTCCGAGGTTCGATGCATACATTCCCCATTCAAATTTGAGTGTCGACGGCAGCTTGCTCACTATTTCACGTATAAGAGTGGGATTCGTGAGATGACCAACCTCTTCGGTCGTTTTCATTGTCGCTGTCACATTTTGAACCGCCGTTGCGAATTCGATTAAGTGATTGACATCGTCATGTCGTATGTCACGCATCTGCCGTATTTTGTTTACTAAAATTTCGATTATGTATTCAGGTCTGCCAAAACGCAATTTTAGAGGTTCGATGATGATTTTCAGGTTTGTGGCGCTCACTAGTAATGCGGATACGGCATCTCGGGCTCGGCCCCTAAGACATCTCGACAGACGGGCGATATTCTCTTCGTCAGAATAACCACACAGCTTTGTAGAGGACATAAATGACTGTAAAAAACCGGCCATTCGTCGGGTTCTCCTGAAAACGAAGGCAATTCTTTGGCCGACGTCTGCCTGCTTAGTAGCTTTGCCATACTTCTCTCTAAATTACAGTGTGGTGTGCACACCTGTGTCTGTGGCGGACACGTCTGTGTCTGAGGCTGTGTGATAAAGGCCGTGGTGTCGCAGGCCTGTTTATTTGTGACTATTTGTGGAATATTATTATTATAAGTACCTGTTGGCAAGTCGAGTGAGGTCCGAGACTGCATAACAGATACTTCCTCCAACAGCTGCAGTTGGGATCCGAGCTCAACCCTTTCCTCTAGAAGTCTAAAAAAAAAAAATATATATAAGAAATAAAAATATGACGTTCAAAAAGAGATACAAGTATCCAATTTTGAATAAAAATCTTTGACTTTTGACTTTTTTTGTCTCTTCTCTTCCTCTATAATCTTTGCTCGTTTTTCGGCGACTTCAAGTCGGAGTTGCAGAAATTTTTGGCGTCGGATTACGGTGAGATCGGAGTTGTCGGAGCGAGCCGAAGGTGTAGGAGACGGCGCGCGGCTGCCATGGGCGGAAAGTCTGTCCGACCCGGTCATGTCGCCGACAACAGCGGTCGCGGGTGTCCTAGTCTTTCCCGATTGTAAATCCATAGGTGCGTCAAATTTTAGCTTTTTAATTTTTCACTTTTGTACGGTCGTCTGGTACAATTTTATAAATAAAAGGCACTTCTCAGGTATTTAAACCGTTATTTTGTCTTGTGGTCTTGTCCCTTTTTCCGTCATCGTCGATAGTCTATTTTTTACGTCAATCAGTCTGTCATCGTCGTCTCGTCTCTGGTCAAAGCAAAGAGGCCGCAACAACTATGAAACCATTTTAGATATACTTATCATGCGAGACTCTGAATCGTATTATACAAAACACAAATTTGATAATTATGACATTATGAGTTATTCCACTGTTTCCATACTTTGTATTTGAAGGATGACGTCACGGCTTCAATTCATGTATGAAGCAGTAGCAGGCCCAGAAGAAGGTCTTTCAAACATGGGTGTTTCGTTGGGCATCATAGGCATGCAGCGATCACGATTCGATACTATGCTGAGACCTTTACCAACGGCCACCGAAACTGCGAAGTCGAATAAATCGGTGTAAGTATATAACTTGAAGTACCTATTATGAAAAATAATATTTGATCTGTCCACTCGTCAGGAGTCAGGGATGTAATTCCCAACCGCTTGTCCGGTGGTTGCAGATACGACATCGGGTACGCGCGCCTGGTTTTCCGAGCTGCTACTTACTTTATCCCATTCATCCGATAGTCTAGTATCCCTATACATTCATTCTCTTTCCATATCCAACAAATTTCTATTCTTCTTCAGCTTAAAAATGATACGATGAGCAGCAGAGGCAGAAGCAAAAGAAGCCAAAGAAACTGCGTTCGCCCACCCACCTGCCCAGAGTGGCGAGTATGGCAATATCCTCCCATGGAACGACGAATCTTTGGGAGAGACCTTTTTTCAGCAGTGGACTCCTTACAGCTAAAATAATGATAATGATGATGAAATGATATGTCCACGAAAAATCGTCCGTCATTGTGGTGGTGTATTCTTTTTTTTGGTGTCGTTTGACATCTTTTGATTTTTACTCTTTAACTCCCAACAGCTGGTTTAATAGGTAAAGAAATCAAATTTAGACATTCCTATTATAAGTGTTGTACCGTACGAAAACAGTAGTATCATACGAAATGATGATGACATTTTGCAAAGTTTTGACGGGAACAATTTTCTAGCTTTCTCTCTCCATTTAGTTTTTTCTAGCGAATTGATGTTCATTCTAACCTTAAATACTTATTTGAGCCAAATGTTGAGCATTCTGTATAGCAAATACACTATATGCAAATATTTGCAGGTCCTCGGCGATTAGTTCTAATCCGAGTCCGAGTCAATCTAGTTCCAAAAGCGCTGGTTCTATGAGGAAAAGTACAACAGTTGCCCAGAAACTGTATCCTGATATTGTTATACCGAGACAAACGACAAAAGAGTAAGCCAGTTTTTTTTACTTACAATTTGTGTCGTCCATAAAAGGTAAATCTTGGGATTCTGAGATATACCTAATGATACCTTAACTGCCGAAGCCATCCATCAGTTTCAAAACCCGACTGCCCTCCCATTTTTAAACACCGATATATGATTTTTATTAGCTATATAAGTCCCACTGCTGGGGAAAAGCCTCCCCTTTATTTTTCCACTTTGCTCTATCTACCCAGCGGTTTGGAAGATATGAGGTAATAAATAAATTTACGAACACACAAGATACACGCCAAACATATATCTTCTCAAGAGTCAGGTAAAAAGACAGGATGACTTCGTTGTCCGTCTGCCTAACAAGGTCTTTTGGGGTTCAGTAGTAAACAGTAGTTACTACGGCTAAGTTACTAGTAAGCTGTATGTATATACGCTGTAGAATTTGGCATGGGTATATATATATATATATTATCTATGTATATACATATATATATAAATTTCATGTCACGATGTATGTTCGGGATAAATTCTGAAACTACCTACTGAACCGATTTTGATCAAACTTCCTGTAATTTGGTCCAACTAAAATGTCTTATAACGAAACGAAGTTTTCCGGGACAGCTAGTATAGAATATATCTATATTCTATACTAGCTGTCCCGGAAAACTTCGTTTATATATTAAAAAAATATTAGGGTATATCATTATATATTAGAAAGGTAACATTGCCTCAAAATCGTATTAGGCCATTGCTGTTTTATGAACACGAATAAGGAATAACTTTCCAAAAATTGTTCTTGCTATAATATAGCCCACGGAACAACAAAGACATTAGAAATGGCAACGAAGCGTGGCACGCGCGCCGACAATGCGCTCGGTCAGCTTACTTGAATCACTTATGTAGTTTGTCCCTTGTCCCGCGATCGTCAAAGGAACAAAAGTGAGATTTACGTGAAAAAATAATAGAAAAATTCCGAGGTCTGATTTTCTAACGTGTAGGTAAAGTTAGACGACCTCGTGAAACTACTTACCGTTAAATCAAAAACGTATTAAAGTATTGTATTGCGTTAGTAGTATGCTTGAAATGAGGCGACGCTGTTGTTTTTCTGTGATATAGCCAATATGCGTAGATGGTATGCAGCTAAATGCAAATAAGTTTAAAGCTGTCGTGGAACCACATTTGCGAAGATGTCTTTCTGAACACTGGTTGAATAATAAATATAGAATGGTTGTTCTTCAGGTTGTATTTCCCATCGTCGTTCCCTGACATGCCTGAGCGCATCCGCCCCTGCAGCGAGACGCAGCGCCGTCGCTGGCAGAATAGACTTCAAAAACTTCTTCACCCACAGGTGCCGCACGCGCAGACGGCAGGGCGTTAGTTTTACAAAATATTCTTTACGTTTTTTGTATGAGATTTATTCTAGGCCTTTTGTTCTTTAAGACGAACAACGAGTCACGTGATCGTTTTGTTTAAAAATATATTTTGCCTTGAAACAGAACTTGTCAACCCTTGGGTAGCTTTATGGGCCAAAAACTGTTTCCCTTGTATGCGGGTGGATGGCGCTGAATGAAATTCGCAAATTTGAAACTTGCGAGAAAAATATAATATATACCTAAAATAAATGGTGACTGAATGAATGACGGTCGACCCAGCTGTCAACGGCAGAGGACAGAGCAGAGCTCAGTCTCTCTGTCTCCGGAGACCTCTGCTTCGTTGACTGCTTGTGACTGACCGGTGCTTGCCAAAATGGCCGACATGATAGACGGCCGAGTTTCTAAATGTTGTTAAATATAATGGAATAAGCTTTAAAATGCTTTAAATTATATTTTTTAGCGTTTTAACTTGCGAATTTCTGCAAGTAAGAGATTGTCTTATCTAAACTGAACGCCCTTTCAGTGCATTTATGCTCACGTACTAAGTATGTTGACTTATTTATAATACTTACTCGTACATAACTGAACGCCCTTTTAGTGCATTTATGCTCACGTACTAAGAATGTTGACTTATTTAAAATACTTACTTACTCGTACATAACTGAACACCCCTCTAGTGCATTTATGCTTACGTAGTCAGAATATTGACTTATTTATAATACTTACTCGTACATAACTGAACGCCCCTCTAGTGCATTTATGCTCACGTACTAAGTATGTTGACTTATTCATAATACTTACATACTTTCGTAAACATGCTTGAAAATTCGAATATTATTACTACTACCTTGTTTGACTTTGCTGTACTGGCCAAATATACTCCAACAAAGTATGTTTGTATGAAAATCCATATCTGTCATGTTTTAGCGGCCGGAACATGACATGAAAGTATGTGATTGACGATAGATACCACAGTGATACCACAGAATAAATACCTACTAGAATTTAAGTAACGATACTGTATTCTCAATAATGATGTTCGTTAAGTTGACATTTTTACGCATTCAAGCAAAACTTAACAATAAGTAGGTACTATCCAATCCTACTCGCACATTGCAATAATCATAATCGGTGGAGGCGATCAGTTTAATATTAGATGATCTCTACTCGCATTTGAGACAAGGACAAGATTTAGAGATAATTGGAAAATGTATCTGAAATGTATTTTTATTATTTTTAGGGTACAACCTCAGAAATCTTTTATAAAAAATATTATTATTATTATTAGATTATACTTCTGTATCCTTATATTTATATTATCTAATATACCTATTCAAATATTCTGTATGGTGTTTTTTTTTATATTGAGCTAATTTAAGGAGATTAATTAAAGGAAGGAAACACAAAATCTTAGTATATTGACAAATGTAAACAAGTGTTTTTAATAATTTAATACAGCGTGTAAGTTGTGTGAGTGTGACTCTGTCTGTCAAAATGAACAACTTTTCTTGCTATTAACATTTTTATCGACATTCAAATTGCTACCCAGCCAAACACGTTTATAGGGAAATAACTGTTCTTTTGAGTTTCAAGCATTGGTTCCATAGTCTAGTATAATCATTACTTCAAGGAAGAGTCGGTGGCTAATTTACACGCTATATACATGAGCTCTGAAAGGCCTATACCCAGCAGTGAGCGCTGTCAATGAAAATAATGATGCATGAGCTTTGAAACCACAACACTCCTTTTTTGAGCAATTGTGTAAAAATAACATTGTCTATTGAATACTAGTAACCTAATGTGTAATAATTTATTAGCACTTTGATAAGTGGACTCGTATTCGGACTGAAAGCTCCAGAATATATAATTTCTATCGAGTTTTGACAGGATAATTGCAGAACGTCGTGTGTAACGTATATGTGGCGGTATTAGCTGTCGACTCGTGGTACTATGTGATGAAAATTTATTAGCCCCGTCACCCTTGACTGACATTAAGATTTGCTGCAAATTGTTAAACTCGCTTCGTAGTTTATAGTCGAACCACAACAGAAATATTCAGGGTGATTTTTAATTACCTGGCAACATTTCAATGTTGGAATCAGAATCCCTAATAGAATATACATACAAAAAAAGTAATTTACAAAAAAAATAGACTTAATAGTAATTTAACCAGCTTTTTATTGTTGAATTACCAATAAAGGTGGCTCAATTTTTTTTCATCATTTATACCTTTTTTCCGGCAGGTCTATATTCTACTAGGGATTCCGATTCCAACACTAAAATACTGCCGGGTAATTAAAAATAAAATATTGATTTAGAGACACTGAAAATGCGTGAAAACCATAGATTTAAAAATAAATTGCGTCTATGGTGAAAACGAATCATTTACCTAAATAGGTGTTGATGATAATTTTAGAAATTGTTATGTAAACAATAAAGTAGAGCCCCATCGAAACAGGATATTGTGCCAAATCCAAATCTGAGCCAGCATCAGCGGATGCAGCAGCATCGACGAGGATTGCATGCATCAACTATGGGTGGGCGCTGGCCAGCAATAGTTTGCATGAACTAACTGTGGTGGCGGTGGCGGAAGTACGCAAAGTAAATTATCTCAATGTAGATTTGACTTCCGCCTGAATTTATTAACTAGTGAAACTGAATCCGAAATCGAAACAAAATGTGTGAATAATAATAACATACATCCCTCATCACGTAATAAATTAACCCTACGTTTGATTGAGTGTAATTTATTATGAACTTAAGTATAGATAATTAATATTTAAGACAACCTCGACAAGATTAGGTTAAGATAGAGTTAGGATCGTCATCGTTCATATTTCAATATGAATAAATTAATGAATGAATATACTTTAGCACCAACACTAAGAAGTAAACACTATAGGAAAATATCTGTTTATGGAAGGCACAAAGGCGGGCTTATTGCATAACGCAATATCTTCTAGCCAACCTTTGGGTAGAAGATAGTGTAAATAGAAGCACGGTTGGCGTAGTATTCGTAAAAAAACCATATTACTAATCATTGAAATCAAATACATAAAGAACAACGGCAGACTTCCATACATCAAAATAGTTGACTTAAATCGCCAGCGTCTACATATGGAAAATATCTTAAATTGATAAGAGTCTGTTCCTTATTATATTAAAAAAAGGATTATGGCATAAGAACTCGGAGAAAAAAAGATATTGGTATTTAAAGATTTTCAGATTTTTGAGGTTATGTGTCATAATGAAAGCTATAAAAAATCTCCATAGCGGCTTACGGCTTACCTAGACGTGTACAAAAGGTGAGGGAGATTGAACATGAGAAATAATTTACTTCACTTTCATGGGATGCCTTGATGTAAATGTAATATTTTGTGAAGGTACTCTGTACATACGTACTTACGGGCGGGACAGTCCTGTGGATTCTTGATTTCTCAAAACAGGGACAATTCAGGGTATTGAACTGCCCTAGGTTAAATAAATATAAAGTGAACTAAGTGTCATTCTTTACGCAAAGATAGTAAACAAAGCCGACAGACGGCAAAAATACACCATCGCATGCAGCTGCATAGTTATCAGAATCTACAATTCTATTCTTATCCTATTTTGAATTTTTAGCACATGCAGAGTGCAGTAGTAAAGGCAGTATTTTATAAATAAAGGATACGCAATTAAAAAAGAAACTACTTATTTACTTTAAAACATTTATTGATCTTCATCATCATCATCATCATCTCTTACAATAATTTCGTCTAAAAATCCTGCCGGTGCTGTAATATTATCCTCATGTCTTGCCCATCCTAAATACCAAACCAGAGTCATGACATGTGCACAACATCCCAATGTTCGCCGACCCACCAAACAGTTGCAACAATATTCTACTATGGCTGTTCGACCCTGGACATTATTTTCTATTAAAATATATACATAATATTGTTTTCTTGAAACATAACGAGATTTAATTCTTCCTCGTATTAAAGTTCTCTCACCGCTTCCTCTAAGATCATATTCCTCAGAATCAAAGGGTTCACTACAGACTTCTATCCTATAATCGCCATGAAAACGTACATGTTCGCCATAATAGGAACGAGCTTGACGGATTTGATAAGTTCCCAAGGCAAATAAAATGAGATCTGACTATTCCAGACGTGGAAACTGCAGAAGATTATAACGGTCAGCACATATATTTTGAAATTGAGCGGTTCTCCTATTCATATTCGTTTTTTTAACCATATTAGATAGATTATTTTCTAAATTCCTTCTTTCTTGAACAATTTCTAATATTTTATTGGCATATTCACCATCAGTAAAACGAACCCCAAACCTATTTAATAGAGCAGCAGCTATTTGAAAATGTGGCATCATATGTGGTAATAATTAAAGAAAATATTCAACACCAAGAATATGTTAAGCAAGAAATCCCTCAGGTGCAATGTACAGCAGTTCAATTGCATACCAGCAAGTACCGGCTAACTGTTGCTGCAATATACTATCCACCCCGGCATAAATTACGCAAAGATACGTACCTGAATATCTTACAATCCCTTGGCGACAGATTCATATTAGGAGGGGACTTCAATGCAAAAAATACATATTGGGGCTCCCGACTAACGAACAAGAAAGGAAGAGAACTTATGTATGCCATTGCAGAAATTAAATGTGATGTTGCATCTACTAGATCCCCTACATATTGGCCAACGGACCCACTTAAGATTCCTGATCTCATAGACTTTTTTATATACAAAAATATATCGTCAAATTATATGAGTACTGACCAAAGCTATGACATGAGCTCGGATCATTCAGCTATATACTTAGAAGTAAATGAAAAGGTTAAAAATAGGGATACTAATTTAAGCTTAGTTAATAAATACACGGACTGGACTAGTTTTAAAATAGGATTAGATAGAAAAATAGATCTTAGAGTTCCTTTAAAAACTCACGATCAACTAAATACAGACCTAGAAAAATTTGTTTCTCTAATACAACAAACTGCTTGGAATAATACTCCCGTGATTAAAAAGAGAACTGCTAAAAATACGTATCCATTGGCAATTAGAGAACTTATTACCAAGAAACGAAAGCAAAGAAAAGTATGGCACCAAACAAGATCTCCGGAGGACAAAAAAATACTAAATAATCTCACCAAAAAGCTTAAAAAAGTAATACATAATTACATCGACGAAAGCACAAACACATATCTTGAAAAGCTGACTAACGACCGCAGCACGGACTATTCTCTCTAGAAGGCAACAAAACGCATGAAGCAACCGATGAACCAAATACCGCCCCTAAAAATCGGGCCTAAAAGGTGGGTAATTACAAATGAACAGAAGGCAGAAAAGTTTGCAGAACACTTAGAAAATATTTTTAAACCCAATGAAAACGAATTAAGTGATATTGATATGATGAATGACCTAACAGCTGATGACAACCATGATGAAGATAATGACGACTATTATGATGAGCAAATAAAGCTAGTAACACCGCGGGAAGTTCTTCGAGAAATAAAACAACATATTAACCCAAAAAAGTCTCCCGGTTTTGACCTCATATCGGGTGAAATATTACACCACCTTCCACGAAAAGCTGTAGTAAAGCTAACAAATCTCACTGAGACTAAAATACGTGCCAGACTTGTGGAAAGTAGCTGAAGTTATAATGATAGCAAAACCGGGGAAACCACCGAATGATACTGCTTCGTACAGACCTATTTCGCTGTTACATGTCATATCCAAATTATTTAAAAACTGCTTATAAAAAGATTAAAACCTATAATAGAGGCCAAAAATCTGATTCCAGGCCATCAGTTTGGTTTTAGAGAAAAGCACTCAACAGTAGACCAAGTACATAGAATAACAAATATAATTGAAAGATCATATGAAGAGAAAAAAGTTTGTACTACGATATTCCTAGATGTAGCACAAGCTTTTGATAAGGTATGGCACGATGGACTCATTAGCAAACTAAAAAGAATGCTTCCTAAAAATTACACAGACATTTTAACGTCATACATATCGGATAGAGTTTTTAGAGTTCGACAAGAAGATGCATATTCAGAAATTAAAGAAATAAAAGCGGGCATACCTCAAGGAAGTGTATTAGGTCCGGTCCTGTACCTACTATACACTTGTGACGTTCCTGAGCTAGAGAATAACACTATTGCGACCTTTGCTGATGACACGGCCATAATGGCTGTCGGAAACACACACGAGGAGGCTGCAGAAAACGGTTCAAATAGCTGTAAATAAACTTAACAACTGGACAAAGATATGGCGAATTAAGCTAAATGAGTCAAAATCTATTCAAGTAAACTTTACAAACAAACATGATAGATATTGCCCTATATATATAAATGATAAGCAAATACCATATGAGGACACAGCAAAATACCTAGGTATGACACTTGACGCGAAGCTCCGCTGGAAAGCCCACGTCAAAAAGAAGACACAGGAGTTGAAAATAAGATTCCAAAAAATGTACTGGCTACTAGGAAGACACTCTACCTTATCAGTACAAAACAAATTACTTTTATATAAACAAGTCCTTATGCCAGTGTGGACTTACGGCATACAGCTGTGGGGCTGTACCAAACAGAGCAATATAGACATTATTCAACTATTCCAAAACAAAGTGCTGAGGGCTATTGTAAATGCGCCCTGGTACGTAAGAAACGACGACCTGCATCGGGACCTTAATATACAGTTCGTTGATAAAATAATCAAAAAATACGCTGAAGCACATGAGCATAGATTGCTTCATCATGTGAACGTTGAGGCGATCCAGCTCCTCGACAACACGGACATAGTGCAAAGACTTAAAAGAACTAAACCATTTGAACTAGTGTAGTGATAAGTAATAACAAAGTAGTGCAGTGTAAGTGCGAATAAAGACACATGAACAAAGTGCCTTCCCCTTAATAGAGACAGTAAGAAAAGTGCCGATGGACACATTCTTATTCTATACTTTATAAACTAGGTCAATGTAAAATTACTCATTAGCCAAAGTTTAGGCTATATTGTAATAATATTCGCGTATTTAAATAGAAATACGGGAAAAAAAAAAATATGTGGTAGAGACCAATGTACTTGGTCTTGTCTTAGAAGCTTAAAGCCTCTTTTAAAGTGACCATTAACAGCCTCTACCACCCATCTACACATAGTAATACAACGACTACGATTTGCTTGTTCCGTGGTTAATTGATGCTCACCTTCCAAAAGTGAATCTGGCATATATGCTCTATATCCACATCCCTCCAAAAAACTGATACAGTCCCTAAAACCCCTGTCAAGTATGAAGACATCTCCTCTGATCAAGTATGAAGATATCGTCCTCTGAGAAATATGATCTTAAAGAAGATCCATCCCGAAACAGGGATTTCATAATTTCAGCGTCTGATGAGGTGGCTTTGTATGGGCCAAAACAATCAATAATATAACCATCAGTGGCAACATTCATAAAAGGTTTCAATAGATTCCTATATTTATGGAGGGAATAACTATCTTTCTGAAACCTATATTTAGCACTTTTATGCATATATATATATATATATATATATATATATATATATGTACCATCACATATTACTATACAATTATTCCCATTACTGTACAATCCGCCTGGAATTGTTAGGTTTCGCTGCAAAAGTTGTTCCCTTTGTATATTCCCAATGCCAAGATTACTGGGCACAAAATCTTGAAGGAGTACTTCTCGAACTTTATCCATCAGTGTCTCCAAAGTACGCCGTGGCATATTAATTAACATAGATATTCTATCGTCAGAGTCGCCTGTTCTTAATTTCAAGAGGAGCATTGCTAATCCTAGCTTTCCATTTCGTATGTCCAAAATTCGAGGTACTTCTTCAAGTAAAGTGAAGAATATTTCGAAATTGACTGTGCCTACCGAATGTCTAATGGCAATGCATTGGTGGTTCTTGGAATGAAAAATAACGCCTAAATCAAATAAGGTACTTGTAAATGCTTGCAGTATTTTCCGGTCTTAAATCATTTGCAAGATTAAGGTAACCGTGCAGTATTATAACGTTTAGAAAATTCGGCAGCAGCTGGAATACAATATCCACACCTAAACAATATACTTAGCATTGAAAATATGGTTCTGGTGTGCAAAGCGTGCCAAATAACAAATTTAAGTATTTTATATGAAATCTTCCCAGAATATTGACACTGATAGAGAATCGAGGAATATAGACATCGAGTTGGAATTGAATCTCAACTATTTCATTGGGATAACTGGAGTTTTAAATACCATATAGGTATAGATCTGTTCGCCTCGAGAGTAACCGTGAAATGGTAAACTTTTTATTCTTGACAATGATCTTCTCTGAACATCTACAGTAAGTAAAATAAATCTCTGAAGAGCATCAGGATAATTTAATGATCAAACGAGCTTACCTGAAGTCAAGTTCGATCATAGTTATCCTATCCTCGTCGAAGAGATTTAGACTTCCTCCCTTGCACTGCCCGTTTGATGTCAATCTAGAAAAGGAAGCCTAGTTCCTATGCTTGTCTTCTCTAAAAAGAAGTGAGGTGAGCTGAGGCCGTTGGCCCCCGGCAACGTGTGAAAGAGAGGGAGAAAGTTCTTTCTTTGTCTACGATGCCTTAAACTAGTGCATAGTGCACTATGTTCGGGCATAGCAGCAGGCCTACTACAGTAACTAAAATCCCTTTGACGAGGATAGGATAACTATGATCAAATTCGCTTCAGGTAAGAAGGCGCGGAGTTCTTTAACTGACGAGTGTGAAACTCGCGATTGCGCGTGAGTTGGCTGGCACCTCTCAATTTTACGGTATATTTTTTCGTCAACTCGCTCGATTGTGCAAATTTCTACAGTCATCTACAAAAATTTAATTTAAATTGGCCTAGTGGCAATCATGCTAGGCTGCCATATCAAAGCGACCAGGGTTTGAATCCTGGCCACGTCAATATCCAAGGCCTGGATTTGAATGTTTATCTGAATATGTACTTTTTATAAAATAAATATAGTACCGTTGAGTTAGAGAGGCGATACTGCCGGGCATGGAGTGCTACAATCCTAGCTCAGCGGTTCGTATCGGAGGGCGGTCTCAACGTTGGTTTCGTGGCTAGTCTTTACGCGCCGCCCATCTCAATCGTGAACCTACGAAGCCTGGGTTGCTACGCGAAATGTCAAGAATCGTAATACTTCTGATTTGAATAGCGATTCACGCAGCTTCAAGAGCCTACAAGAAGCATATCCTGTAGCGAAGTTTGCGCACACTACACGCGAGAGATATTGATTGGCTATACTTCCAAGAGTAGAGCTTTCTGGTCTCTTGCTAAGGCAGCTCAGGGGAATTTCTGTCGCTCTTCACTTCAATTTTTGCACAATCATTAGGACTCGCTGGCTCACTCCGCAAAAGAGAAGGCCGATCTCTTGGCTACTCTCTTTGCGTCGAATACTCGTACCCTTAACGACAGAGGAGCATAGTAGCCCCTTTTACCGCGATGCGAGCACTCAATGCACAAAATTCGCTTTATTTAAAGTGCAGTGCAACGCGCTCTATTTTCCCTCAACGTCAAGAAGTCTAGCGGGACTGATGGCATTCCAGTAATTGTGTTCAAAACATCTGCCTATTCTCGCTCTTTTAAACCTCAAAAAAAGTTCCGTCTTCGTAGACTACCTTCACCCTATTCCTAAGAAGGGTGACCGCACAGACCCGTCTAACTATCGGCCTATTGCGATAACCTCCCAGGTTCTTGGTAACCTTGAAGATCATCAGCTAATTAGTGACCTTCATTCAATACAGGTTCCGCCACGGGCGTAGTGATGGTGATATTCTTGTGTACCTAACGCACCGATGGGCAACCGCCATTGAGAGCAAAGGACACTGGCATTTAGTCTTGACACCACAAAAGCTTGATCGGGTCTGGCATAAGGCTCTTCTCGCGAAGTTATCATCTTACGGGCTTCTTGAGGGACTATGCTTGTGGGTCGCTAGTTTATTATCTGGGCGTAGCAATCAGGTCATTGTTGACGGATTATGCTTCAATATCATGCATAATAATGCTGGCGTCCCTCAAGGATCTGTTTTATCACCTACGCTGTTTCTTCTGCACATCGACATGCTAAACACTAGTAGCATTCATTGCTATGCAGATGACAGTACGGGTGATGCAAATTGCATATTATGTAGGTCGTGCGAATATCCCTCAAACACACCTCCACCTGGAGGAGAGCAGAAAAAGAGTTGTGTCTGACATTGAGGCCCCCTGGAGCAGGTCTCTAATTGGGGTAAACTAAACCTAGTTCAATTCAACTCTACTCAGATACAAGTCTGCGTGTTTTCCGCTAAGAAGGCCGCATTTATCATGGCACCGAAATACCAGGACCCCCCCTTCTAAGAGTATTGGGATCCTTGGCGTCGATATTACGAAGGAGGTCCAATTCAAAAGCTAATATGGCTTTGGGGTGCTCAATAGAGCGAGGCAGTACTTCACTCCGGGTCCTAGACTTTTGTTATTTAAGGTCAAGTCCGGCCCCACATGGAGTACTGCTCTCATATCTGGTCTGGTGCACCTCAATACCAACTCCTTCCTCTTGATTCCACCCAACGCCGGGCAATTCGTATTATCGGCAATCCCACACTCACAGACGATTTAGACACCCTCAATCTATGGAGAGACGTTGGCTCTCTGTGTATATATTTATCGTCTATACTATGGAGTGATCTGAAGAATTTTTTGAATTGGTGCCACCGTCACCGAACATACGAAGCCGGTGGTAGAAAGCTACCACCGGCTTCGTAAAGAGTCGCATCAGCACCTCCTCTGGTGTTGCAGATGTCTATGGGCGCCGCTGACCACTTTCCATCAGGTGGCTCGTCTGCTCGTTTGCCCTAAAGGTATTCAACCACAAAGTTAAGTAAAAAGTGAAAGAAGTTTTAATATCCCAATTTGGTTTTATTTCTAAGGCGTTCTATCCTTTTGCGTACTGCGACTAGGTGCGTAGCCCGTATCAGCCATTTCTGCCTCTGAACCAGGTTGCATGGGATTTGTGGCAGGATCTTCGTCGGAAATTGAGATGAAAGATCTTCTGAATTTACCCTGAAACATATTTAAGTTCTATGTTAGTTTCTAGCTAGTTAGCTGAAATAATCGAAAGTATAATACACTAGCGGCCCGTCCTGGCTTCGCACGGGAAGATATAGCTATTTAAATAGCCTATGTTCATCAGGGATAATGTAGGATTCTAATGGAAAAAGAATTTTTCAAATCGTTCCAGTAGTTTCAGAGCCTATTCGATGCAAACAAACAAACAAACAAACAATCAAATCTTTCCTCTTTATAATATTAGTATAGATATAGATATAGAATATTTTGCAGTTTTGAATCGATTATTAGTAAGTTATATACCTACTCCTTGTGGCCAAAACGCTGCGCAACCGAGTAGTCACTAAATATTCGTTTTTAAGGTTCCTTACCCAAAGGGTAATGACAGACACACAGATGGACAGTTGAGCCCTATTAATAAATAGAGAGCTCCGTGGCGCAGTGGTTAACACGTCAGCCTGCGACACGGAGTGCCCGGGTTCGATCCCCGGTCAAGATGGAAAATGATCTTTTTCAGATTGGCCTGGGACGTTTATCTATACATGTATTTGTTATAAAATATAGTATCGTTGAGTTAGTATCCCATACATAACACAAGTCTCGAAATTACCTTGGGGCTAGCTCAATCTGTGTGATTTGTCCGTATATATTTATTTATTTATATTTATTTATTGTTAAATTAATAAGAGTACTGTATTTTTATTATTTTTAAGTTACATAACTATATAGCTTTTAATCTCACGAACTGATGTTTAATATTGTATATTGTGATTTGTTACGCTACCCTGTTGCTTTTTTACTTGTCTGCTCGAATGCTCGGTTGACTGGACGAAATTCCTCATTGGGATAAGTCCCCCTTTGTACGTGTTAAGTTTTTGAAGAATTGTCTTATGTTATTTTTTTATGTGCATTAAAGAGTTTACAAACACATACGACTGCATGAATTATAAGAACTCGTAACCAAATGCACTTACCGCTCCGATTCTTTCCATGGTAACTCGATATCAGCTATCAATTTGTCAGGGAACTGTGTCGTGATAGACGTGCAGCTTTTACTCGTACTTTTGACAATACTGATTCGAGAGGAACTTGGGGAATTCTTTGCTAACGCCATGCTCCGGCTAAAAATATTAATTGGATCTTCTCACAGAAACAGAGACACGTAAAATCTAATACCATGTATAATATCATATATAAAACCCTCGACATAGCTTTGAAGGGGTAACTCGACCCGCCAATACAAAAAGCTTTTGGTCCTTAGATACTTACCCTTAGATCTATTATCTATCGATGAAAACTTGATGGTTTTTGATATTTCCATACAAATTCAAATTCAAAAATTATTTATTTTATTTACAATCTTACAAGTATTCATAAAATAAATAATATAGGTTAACATGTTGTCTATTTAAGATTGTGAGAGACCGGAGTCTGAACTAAGCAGAGCCTGTATTTCACTAAGTACACCAGCCTCTACCCACATTGCGTGAAACATATATATATATTTAATTAATAATTATAATAATTGGCTATGTAAGTACATATATAATTTTGGAGAAATGTATATAAGTGAAAAAGAAAAACATGTGCAATATGTGAAAATTGATGAAAAAAAGTATTAAAAATAAACTGTAAGAAGACTAAGTACCTATACATGGTGAAATTTTTATCGTTTTGGACCCTTAAAGGGGTGACTCAGACCATCAAAATGAACAATTTTTCTTATGGGAACAATGCTGGAAACACAAAAAAAAAACAACATTCCCATACAAACTGGCCGGGCGGCGGTACTCTTTTGTATGGAAATGACGAAATTTTTTTTAGTTCCCGGCGTTGGTTTAGAAGTTTGTCCGATAAATAATATTTTATCGGACAAACTTCTAAATAGTTAAGCCATCAATCGTAAAAGTTATCTTCCTTTTACACTACGCCTATTGTCTTTATGTTGGTTGATGATTTGGCATTTGCTCTGGAGTCCCCTGGAAATATTTAATTTGAATAAGCATCACTTTGATTTAGGAAGGGGATAAAGGTATTGGGATACCACTAACACTGGTAAAGCAAGACGCAGCTCGGGCGGCCGGGTGCGCGTACCCGATGCCATTACTTCGACTACCGGATAGGCAGTTGAGAATGACAGCTCTTACCTCCATTGTTGATCAGGCTGAAATCCGCATTAATTGTTGATCCCCCTTTACTGGCCTCTTACTAAGGAAGTGTTGAGTTTTAAGCAAAGATAGTTCATATGTTGCATCATTCCTCGACGGGTCGGGGTTTGGCCTAGCCTTAGAGCTCGGCCTACGGCCTTGTGGCTCTAGTGTTCGGCCAACCCAATACAAAGTTGTTAGAAATAAATTTGAAATAAAAAATTAATGCACCTGCCATAAAATTCGACCAGATCTATGATAATTTATATGGGACGTCTTGTTTTTAGTTCTTTTCATTAGAATTTGAGTTATATTGTTCTACTTGTGAGATTTAAATATTGTCAGGGGGATCAAAATGCATCCGTAGATTTCAAGTAACAATACAGCATGTTAATAACCACTCACATTTCCTTGAATGTGTGAATCAGCCTGTTAAAATGTACAACTTTTTCTACCGGACCAATGCTGGGAGGTGAGAGTGATATAGTCAGGTGTGTCATATTCAACGGCCTGTCCGGTAGTTGCAGGTATGGCATCGGGAAGAATCCTTGGGAGAGGCTTTTGTCCAGCAGCGGTATTTATACGGTTGACATGATGATGATGATGATTTCCTTAAAGAGGTGGTCAGACCATCAAAATGAACGACTTTTCCTATGAGACCAAAACTGAAATCAAAAAAAAAAACATACTAATTTCCCGGACGGCAGAACACATAAAAAAATGTCAAAAATTATTTTAACCTCCCATTACCCAACCTCGCATTAGTCCGATTTTTAAAGTTGTTCATTTTGACGGGCTATTTCACACCTTCAAGGGGATTTCGATGGTAAATTCACACGCTGTAATATTAACTACGCCGTCAGACCAACTATAAAGCTTAATGTTAATGGAACTTCGTGACTAAAAAATACTAAAGAAACTGACATGCTGTCTCTGAGGCCTTTTTAACACCTTCATGGCCCGTCGACACTTTATTGTTAACTTTATCTAAGGAACAAATAAAGAACAGAAATATAATAATTACCGTGAGGAAACCAAGGACTGCTTCATGCCAAGCGACGAAGTAGAAGGTGCTGTGTGCACGATCTCCTTTAGCATGGTGTCAAACCGGGACCGCCGCAACCCGAGGATTCCCACACTGACCTGTTTTCTTGGTAGCAGATACTCTGGGGCTATTAATACGTCTTGCATGTATTGGAGCCGAGGATTCAAACTATAAATTAATATTATATTACGTACATGTCGTAGTTTCAAAGGCTTGTTGTACAATATTTTAACTCGTGAAAAAGGATGTATGATTTTTTTCTATAGAGTATTGTTTAATGCAGGGGTGTCATCCTCAACTGCCTGTCCGGTGGTTGCAGGTGTGATATCGGGTATGCACGCCCGTCTCCCGAGGTGCTACTTGCTTTTTCTTCATTCATCCGTGAGTAGTATCCCAATACTTTCATTCCCTTCCCAAATTCAACAAATTTCTATCCTTACCCACCCCAGCTTAAAATGCTCCATGGGCAGCGTTGGAAACACAAGAAGCCAAAGAAATTGCGCTTGCCAACTCGCCTGCCAAGCATAGTGAGCATGGCAATATCCTCCCATGGAACGAAAAACCTTTGGGAGAGGCCTATGTACAGCAGTGGATTTCTAACGGCTGGAATTATGATGATGATTGTTTAATGCAGCAAAATTTGATGATCACAGTGACCTCAATTCTACTTGACTTATATACACTTATTTATGAAAACCTTATTCGGTTTAGAAAGTCTTTGATATGTAAGTAATATCTATTACCTCTAGTAGAATAAACAATGGAAAAGTTTACGACTATTAAAGTACAGCAATCGGAGCATTCGGAGCATGCTCGTAAATGCTCGCAGTTATGTACAGATATTTAAAAACGATGGTGAAATGAACTAATAAGGAACCCTAAGTAAAAACAACACCTTTTGTTTTCAGGCTTCTTATATCTATAGCTTTCGTCGGTGGAGTATGCGTCACTATGTTTTTGCAGTCGTGTAAAAATGAAACAATGTCATAGATACGCACTTAGGATAATTTACGACTCCAAGGCCCAATAGTCGGTAGTCCATGTCCCGTCGGCAGCTAATTTCGTACATCAACGGAGATAGTGTCTTCAACATCTTTTCGTTTTGAATACATTCGCCGAATAGTACGTAGCGCTCTTGGGGCGACATTTTAGCTACGTAGTTAGTTTTCCGTTTGTGCTCCACCATGTTGAATTTAGAGGTTTTAAATAGGCGGTGCATCTCTAACTCTAAAAATGAATTAACTAATATGTATTCATTCACTTCGCTTTCGTTAGTGAAGGTCACACTTTTCTGGATGAAAAGCAGCTACAAAACACCATCATCAGGTACTTTTTAGTCTCCACTACAGGAGCACGACCCTCTCTGTACTACTAGAGCCATACTTGGCCAGAGCAGCCAGAGGACTTGGCCTACACTCTCCACGCTGGCCAGACGGGTTGGAGAGGTGTCATTGGTGTTTATAAGCTTTGCTTAGCTTGTATTTCCTAAGTCGCCTTCTACGACATCCACGGGAAGACTTGGAGTGGTCCTATTCTACTCTGCCGGGTACCACACGGCTAAAACACACAAAACACCAAATCTTATTTTTTAAGATATCGTGAAATCATAACTTTTGTAATAGATACATATAACCTTTATAATAGATACCTATTGTTATAGATACCTATTTGGTTTAAATATTTTCGCCCGAGCGCTAACCATACGATTTGTATGCCCATGCGTATAAGCGATTCAAAAATGAAATTGCTTCTCTTCGATAGCGAACGCATCTTCTTTGCAGGACCCATATGGTGATATGTTTTGAAGTCTGCTCCACCTGTAACGTGAAAGTTGCGTTCAGAGAATTGTCATTTTGATTGTAATGATACAACCAAAATGCGCAACCCTTACCGCAGCTGCCGAATTTCAAAGTTTAGGATCATAAGTGGATGAAGACGGTTAGCCCATAGTTCACTAGTTTTATAATATAAATTGAATGCTCGCACGGCGCTCTATCCATTTGGTATCGTTTCACTTGGTGACTTACGCGACGTAACCATCCGATTAGCAGAAGCCACATTTTACAAGTGTATTTACTGTTTGTTTTTCGTGTGTAAGTCAGGTCAACACTAGTATCCGTTTTATCAAGCTGCGTAAAGGCATGTGAAATGTATTTACTAAGTACATTATACGTACCCGTTAAAACGATAGCGTATTCCTTGGCAATCAAAAGACGCAAGTCTTCCAGATTTTCTTTGTATTGCTTTTCCACCTCAACACTAGCTGGGGTACGCACAGTCGTTTCTTGTGCGAGCGCCCTTTGACCCATTATATCTGAAATCTAATTATTAATTCAAGGGATTTATGCTTTCTAGGGTTTCGTACCCAAAGGGCAAAAACGGGACCCTATCTCATATGGCTCCGCTGTCCGCCTGTCTGTCTGCCTGTCCGTCCGTGTGTCACCAGGCTGTATCTCATGAACCGTGATAGAAAGACAGTTGAAATTTTCACAGATGATTTACTTCTATTACCGGTATACCAATAAATATTAAATACATATAATAAAATAAATATTTACGAGGACTCCCATACAACAAACGTAATTTGTTTTTGCTCGTTTCCTCGATTTTGATTGGCGCTTGAAATATCTATAGAATGTTTAATTATATATATATTTACTTAAAAATAAATAATTACACTAAAATTAAATTAATATTTAATGGTGGCTCCCATATATGAGACATGATTTTTTTGCCGTTTTTATAGATAATGGTGCATAATGGCCGGTTTTGATCATTGTGACATTAACTATTATGACATCAACTTCTCCGAAGAGCTGTCGGGTCTATATACAAGGTTATAGTTAACTAACGCAAAACCTGCTAAAGACGACTTAGGTACGTCATGACTAACAACGTTTGTCCTATGACTCTTACCTAAACGCAATACATAGTAAGATTTTACATACATTAGCTTTTATGTGGATTTCTATCAAACGTTACTGTGGCTGTAAGTATGCGTACAGCCAGCTACCGCCCGCCGCGTGCCACGTGAGCGTAGGTATCTACTATTATTACCTCGTAGCGCTGATTGCCATAGAGTTAAGACGAGTAGAATTGCAAATTTGCATTTTATTTTTATTGTATGAAAAAAGCAAACATCGAATTACAAAAAGTCAATAAACAAACTAGTCACCTTTAGGAGGTTATGCTTTAGATATCACTTACCCTGTATATCGTCACGCAAGCCGCTCAAAGGACAATCCCCAAATCTACACGATACGACCTTCATCGTAGACATCCTAGGAAGGTACTTGATGATCCCGATGATCATGTTGACATTGCACAAACCCGCCCCGACCCCTCTTCGGCTCCGAATAGCCAGAGGAATCCCAGTATCCCAACCCGTCGCACGCGCCATCGGAACAGAGTGCGTAGAGTAGGATTAGCTCTAAACTCCGATTACTAGTGACCGCCCGGCGGTCCCGGGTGACTTACACCCAGGATAGGCCCTTCTGGCAACGTAGCTTTCGGCCCCTACAGCAAAAGAAGAGATTTGCTGCTCTCCAAAGACTTTTGCCATTGTTTCTCAGATTGGCCCTTCAGGCTATGCTTGGAATCCGTCCCTTTTGGGCCCTTTGGTGATATTGTCTATATAGGCTAAGAACAGGGCTCTGCCTTCGCCTCAGACACCCGGTGAAGTAGCGAAAGCACACTTGGAGCTAGCTACATAGTCATAAAAAAACTCTCAATGGACTGACTTTCAAGGCGAGGGGGTTACCAAGCTCCGGAATAAGCTACAATATAATAATCCTTACTAATATTATAAATGCGAAAGTGAGTTTGTTTGTTTGTTTATTTGTTTGTTTGTTTTTTGTTTGTTTGTTTGTTTGTTTGTTACGCTTTCACGCCGTAACTACTGAACCGATCATCATGAAATTTTGCATACAAGTTCTCTGGAGTGCGGAGAAGGACATAGGCTACCTTTTATCTCGGGAAAAAGTACTATTCCCGAGGGATCGACAATGACGCGGGCGGAGCCGCGGGCGAAAGCTAGTAATACATATTTCAGAAACCAACGTTCCATATTAAATTTGGTTGGTGACAGTTTAAGGTTTATAGTTAGTTATTATATATATCCATATTAGAATTATAATTAGGTATATTGAATTTAATTACATGACATGTGATGCGACCCTTATAAGTAGGTATAACAGTTCTGGTCCTACATTGTATCATGTGGTTGTCGACGGTTGGTGCAACAATGGCCAGGAGGCCGCTGTTGCACCAACCGTCGATAAACCGAATCTGGGCAAGTACCAATTGTTGTTGCCAGGATTCGGTTCATTAGCGAAACTGTGCGCTTACGCATAATAAGTCTGATAGCCATCCGTCTATTTTGTCGCAAACGTCTCGAAATCAGAAGGATACTTAATTCGGTCTAAATATATTGTGTACAATGTATTTAGACCGATATTATTTTATGAACTTTATATACCTGTATATAGTATTGTAAATAGAATATTAGCGCCTTGAGAAACCTTTCCGTCCCCGTTAGATGCAGCATGCACACCACAATAGGGTTCAGAATAGCGTGAGGCGCAGTGTATAGAACCACGTCCTTTATATCCTGTTCAAATAATTCAAACTTAATTATAGAGCATAGTAATGTATGGAGCATCATAATTCGTTGCTTTAGTCTACTCACTACCACTCATTCACTTTTATTCACTCATAAGAAGAGGAGCGGGCGCTGGCAGGAGACCTATTATGACATTAACTTCTCCGAAGGGCTGTTAAAGAAAAGTCAAAGTCAAAGATTTTTATTCAAAATTGGATACATGTATCTCTTTTTGAAAGTCATATTTTTATTTCTTATATATTTTTGAATATATGCAAAATTGAAATACTACTAGCGTTTCGGAACGACCACTGGTGAGAAGAATACGCCGAAAGAAACTCAATCCAGACATGGTCCCTACGTGCCTGAACGTTAGATCTATATATATCGCCACGCAAGCCTCTCAAAGGACTATCCCCCAATGTACACGATACGACCTTACATCTTAGACGTCCTAGGAAGGTACTTGATGATCCCGATGATCCTATTGATATCGCACAAACCCGCCCAGACCCCTTTTCGGTTTCGAATAGCCAGAGGAATTCCATTATCCCACCCCGTCGCACTCGCCACCGGAACAGAGTGCGTAGAGTAGGATTAGCTCCGATTACTGGTGACCGCCCGGTGCTCCCGGGTGATTTGCATCCAAGATAGGCTCGAAAGTAACGTTGCCAGAAGCAACGTAACTTTCGGCCCCTACGGTAAAAGAAGAGATTTGCTGCTCTTCAAAGATTTTTGCCATTGTTTCTCAGATTGGCCCTTCAGTCTATGCATGCAGTCCGTCCCTCCTGGGCCCTTTGGTGATGTCGTCTATATAAGCCGAGGGCAGGGCTCTGCCCTCTCTTCAAACGCCCAGTGATGTAGCGAAGCTTACTTTGAGCTAGCTACATAGTCATTTAAAAAAAACTAACTCAAAAAAAAATATAATTGGTTTATATTGATAAATGCAATGCCTCTGCAGGCCGCTCTAAGGTTTGATTGTGCGTGATTTTGATACTATCTTTTTAATGTTACATAAGTATTTCAGTATAAAGAAGAGAAACTCAGTGGTGTTCGCATTATTAGCGTTTACGTATGTTAAGTAACCCTGTGCGTGGGCCCCTCTGGATTGGGTGCCCCACAGATGGCATATTTTTTCGATTTAATCTTATATTATTATCTATATACGGACGGTTTGCTAAGCTATTGGCCCTGTTCAATATCATAAGATGGCAGTTCTTAAGCTATGTTAGAGCTTGTAAAATCTGACACCAATGACTTAGGGACTAATAAAAATAAACTTGACAAAGAACGAACCTGAAGTGTGACAACGTCCCCATCAAACGTTCTTCTCTGAAACCGTTTCTTAAAACGTTGCTGGAATTTAATATATTAGAATTATTAATATTATTAAATCTGATAAATACCTAGGTACGATATCCTTAAATACGATGACCCAATAGTAATATTAATTTTATCCTTTACGATAAAATTAATTGTGCAAGCACAAATGTTAAGTTACTAAGATTATACAAAGAGATATTTTCAGGTCAACCTTTTGCGAAGTTCGACTCATCATTGAAGGCTGTTTGTGCAAATCAACTTCATCAATACATAATATAAACTAAAGTATTCCAACGCGTATATTTGTCTGTATAGCATAATCTTGGAAACTACGGAGCGGTTCTGACTGACGTGGTAGGTATAACTTGGACCTAAAGCATTTTTAGTGGTGATGTTGGGTGCAGCAGGGATGGGTTGCAAGTTTGACATAAAATGTCCCAGGACGTTTGGGATAAACCTTCTTTTAACCTTGTAATTTCGCGGCGATTTCTCATTTTAGATGGCGTAGTCGGTAAGATTTGAACCCACACTCCCAGGCCTATGTTTGTTACTCTTACTCCGATGGGCTCTTTCTTTTTTTTTGTACTCATTGGTCACGTTAAATAATTTTAGTTGCAAACAACCTAAACTTTCCTCAAAAGTCCTCCACCACATCTGAGTGCGCCATGGTAAGTAAAGCAATAATGTCCCACCCTCCTATGGAAGGAAGAATCTTCAGGAAAAGCCTTTGACCAACAGTGGACTTCTCACGACTGAAAAGATGATGATGATGATGATAATTAAAGTTTATCATTATCATCATTATTTCATCACACATCACAGGAGGATGGGACATTATTGCTTTACTCACCACGCTTGGCAGGCGGGTTGGCGAGCGCTGTTTAAAATCCTTATATCATATATGTGTAGACTTGGACGAATAAGGTTTTATTCGTCCAAGTGTGTAGAGCTTTAATGGGAAATTACCTGGATCCTACAAGGTTTACCTGTTCCAAAACGTCTATATCGTCTTTAAATTCCGCTGTACCGATGATGGCAGCTCGAGGCTGGTTTATCCAAGACTCTTGATACAATAATCTTGGTTTGCTGAAAAACGTTTTCGTACTAAATTATATCCTACTATTTTATGCTACTAATATTATAAATACGAAAGTTTGTATGTTTGTGGGTTTGGTATTCAGATGTTCTCACTCAATCGCGCAAAAACGGCTGCACGAATATTGATGAAATTTTGGATGGACTGGATTGACACAATATGCTACCTTTCCTCCCGGAAAAAAATATTGTTCTCGCGGGATCGACATTAACGCGAGCGTAGCCGCGGGCGACAGCTCATCTATATCTATACTAATATTATAAAGCTGGAGAGTTTGTTTGTTTGAACGCGTTTATCTCAGGAACTACTGGTTCAAATTGGAAAATTATTTTTGTGTTGGATAGTCCATTTATTGAGGAAGGCTTTAGGCTATAAAACATCACGCTGCGACCAATAGGAGTGAAGCATCACTAAAAATGTTTTGAAAACGGGGGAAAATTATTCATTTATATTAATTAATCATAATAACAGAAATTACCGAGGACGAAGTCGCGGGCAACAGCTAGTATTGAATAAACTCTGCGGCACGCAAATAAAAAAAAACGTTTTGAAGTTGTTTGATGGTCCAGGTTTAACCGGTTATCAATTTTTTAACGTCCGTCAAATGCAGGCAGAAAAGTCTAACATTTCAGTTAGTCACTAACACTTCATCATCATCAATATTACAGTCGAAGGAAGTCAACTGCTGGACCAAGGCCTCTCAAGTCTCAAGGATTCTTCGTTCCATTGGAGGACATTGCCATACTCTAGGTACCAGGCGCTTGCCAGGCGGGATACCGAGCGCAGTTTCCTTGGCTTCTTGTGCTTCCGATGCAGCTGTCTGCATCGAAAGCATTTTAAGCTGCGGAAGAACAGCAATTTGCTGGTTTGTTGAAGGGAATAAAGGCATTGGGATACTACACATTCGAATTAATAAGGGAAAAGTAAGTAACAGCCCGGGAGGCCGGGAGCGCGTACCATATGCCAGATCTGCATCCACAGGCCAAGCAGGTGAGGATGTCGCCCTTAACCAGGGGTGAGACGAAAAAATTAAGTACCAGATTTGATCATAAATCTGGTACATAATGCTTGCTTGCTTGCTTTTCGTGTGCCTAAGTGGCCGGCCAACACTGGTGTCAGATTTTTCAAAATACCTAATTTTAACTAATATATATTACCGTCTGCCATCAATGATTATGGCTGGGGCCAACGGCTTAACGTTCCTTCCGAAGTCATGAAGAAGCTCAAGAGAAATTGTATGTCGCTTGTGGTCACACATCCCGTATCGTGTTTATGTGCTTGAACCCTAAGGCGGTGCCGGCGGTTAATTGCACGTTACCGCGTCGTTCAACGGGGCGGGCGCCGCATTCAGTCAAGAAGTAAGTATTTTAGTAACTAAACGGCAGTGTTTAATAAGGAGATCCAACAGCCTCCGTGGCCCAATGGTTAAGGCGTTTGCCTCTTGACCCGGGGGTCGTGGGTTCGATTCCCACCGGAAGCATACTTTGTTTAGTTGTTTCCAATTTGGTTAGGACATTGCAGGCTTGAATCACCTGATTGTCTGATAATAAAGATGATTCCGTGCTTCGGAAGGCACGTTAAGCCGGTAGTCCCGGCTGCCATCTGCTAGTCGTTAAAGGAACCACGTCAGAGACCGAGAGGCGGTTCCGAAGAACTCTGACACCAGGGTGTGCACGGTCGATTGACCGTGACACCTACTCGAAATGATGATGAATAAAGAGATGCAATATATAGTACTTATATATTTGGTCTCTTTGGTGTTTGGAAACGTTTAGTAATTGAAATATTCGCTATTTGATGAAATAACTATTTATGACTTGTTTTCAGGCGGCCATGCCCTAATAAACCTCTTAGTTATTAAAATACCAAACCAACCATTGTTTGCATTAATTCATCTTTTAATAGTGATTTATGCATGTTCATTCAATGCTTCACTTACGTTATAAATTGAAGCCCTCCTAATTTCTCATCCCACTCCCAATGTCCATTTTCATACATGCCTCCATCGCCTTCATCGTCATCAAATTGTTCGCTGCTATGCATAATATTTAGGAAAAACTTTCAAAATATATATAAGTAAACAATGTAAAAAATAAACGATTCAAAACATATGTAAAATGTATGTTAGTAAAAATATCACAAAATCATAGAATTAAATAAGTATAAAAAAATATTAATTAAAACAACATGACATGAAGTAACCAAATGATCTTTATGACATGTGCCAAATTCTAAGTTTTTTTTATGTAAACAATTGAAGGGCGTAAATAAATCGGCAGAATTTATATTTTGGGTAATTTGGATAGATCATGGAGTGTATTACGGTCACAGACTTGATAAAAAAATCTTATCATATAGGTATCTGTAACTGCGGTCCATCTATGATTTAAATGCACCGATATGACACAAATTCCTTTTGCAATAAAAAAAAAAAACATTTTTGTGACAAGCATTTATCATAAACGAATCCGCACTGGAAAGTAATTTACAAAACAAATCAACTGAGCCCAATCACTATTGGTGTATCTTGTTCGGTTTAAGAGTTCCTATGGCCATCTTCCGACTGCATCTTCAGACCAGCGCAACGATTCTATAATATTGTATTGTCATCCGATTTACACATGCATGCAAAATTTCAGCCTAATCGGTACCGGGAAGTGGATCAAATTTAACTCGCAAGATTCTATTACAGACAAACATCGGGACAAGTGAAACTCAATAAAATAAATTTTAAAAAAAATATGGCACTAAACACGTTTATGGACACTACACAAGGCACAATAGAAGTTTAATTCAGTATCCATCAAAGAGTTACTAAAAGTATGAGGTAACCATCGCGGTAAATGGCTTTCGGACGAGTTGATTGCTATTTAGGACTGCGCTTTGTTGGGCTGTTGAGTTCGTCTTTTCCATTTTTAGTGGCTTTCAAATATCGTAATGTATATCTATAATTATTTGTCGTTATCGATCTTTTTCCCGTTGCATCCTAGGGTAGTCATTCGTCACATCATCAATGGTTTAAAATGTAAAAAAAACCTTTTAGCCAAGTATCATAAGTACTGAAAACGGGTAGTGATAGCGACGTCCAAGCGCCTGTATTAATTAAGTTTCACCTATCCCGGTATTTGTAATCAAATCTTTTCAGGTAGACTAACTTCCTGGTCTACTATGGTTCTGAATTTTTATGCATTAATTATGTTAATAGGATGAAAATAGTATAATAATATCGAGCTGGTATGATGATGGAGAACTCCTCAACTGAATAGCTTTGTCATCAAACTTTGAAGCACTTTCCATTGGATCATACTCGTATAAAAGCTTGTCCAAAAAAGATGTTTTGATTATCTCAGAAATATTCTGCCAATGTTACTTTGCTACACATTAACGGGAATTGCCGCGAACATACCGTTTCTCTCTAGACGTTTCGACTAGATTGCACCGGCCGTGGTCACTAGATAAACTTGGTATGTTCGCACCAGCGCGAAAGTTTAAAAGTATTTACTGTTTCTTTGCGTTTATCAGTTATAGGTCCGTTTTTGTCACACGTGTAACAAAACGGCCATTAGGGCAAACGGGCATTAACGACCCTTGGCACTATATATCCCACAAGACAACAAGCTTTTCTCAAAAAAAATTTAAAGTGCTAAGTACTGCTCTGAAAAAATATAGCCAATTTCACTAAGTAGGGTAGGTGTTCTAATAATACACCACACATCTAAATCCGTTAAGGTATTTAGAAGTTATTTTGGATAAAGAAACTCACATGCATTCTTACATATTGACATACATACATGAACTCGTAAGATAACTGCTTTTTTGGCAGTCATGTAAAAAATCAGATTTGTATCTGCAGGTTGATGCCTATATTTAGGTTAAAATTATTTTGTAATCATGTTTTCGTCCTTGCCCGAGTTTCCCCGCACTGTCAGCCGTGTAAACTCGTTACGAGTTGGTGAGCGATTCGTTGATGCCTGAGCGAGCAACGCTCTCGCTCCGCCAAGCATTGTCAAAGGACGACACGACCCTGTCCCTCACGTGATTTATGTATCTATATGAAGAACTTCATACGCATGGCCCACTAAAATGAAACGTAGGTAGCTTCTGATAATTATTGATTAGACCGAAAATTATTTATTTGAAATATTTCCTTGTATTAGACGTACCTACAATATATTTAAGGATTCTATTGACGACACTGAACAAAGTTGCCCTGGATCTTTTAATAGGATTTCCCACAGAAATTCTTTCAAAATTCACAAAAGGACCCAGTCCATTGTATAATTATGTCCAAAATATCTTAGATCCAAAAACGAAAGGCAAATCGCGCTCAAAAAAATGTGAAGTTTGTTTTGTATTTTATTGATGAGTTTGATGACAGACTGGTTTAAGGTTTAGGTTTAAGCACCTACAACTAATATTTTTGTTTTTTTCTGGGTGAAAACAAGGTTACTTAGTATTTTTCTGTTAGTCATATAAGTAAAGTCACAATAAATTTTTATTTATGAATTTACGTTAATATAGGGAATCATGATATAGTATACATGTATGTCTAGGTAAAGTCTGCTCTTGCTGGCTCTGGTTCCAACGCCAAGCTGTTGCCAACGAGTGATACAAAAATTGGCACAATGTTTAGTACACGGTTAATTAAATAGGTCGCTGGAAATCTCTGATCTGGTTCCATTTTATTTCACAAAAATTATATATGATTTAATTTACCTAATAAAATAAGTACCGTGATCTAACGATACGTATACGAAGGGTTTCTTATGTTTCTTGAATCTGGGCACGCTTGGTTTTTTTTTAAATATAAATTGTTGTTATAGTGTAATAAATTTATATTCTGTGAAATTTGCCGGCGACTACCTATTACGTTTCGAAATAAACTGCCCTGTGACGGACGAATGGACAGAAAAACGGACAGCTTCTTATTATTATGGCCCTTTGGGTTTAACATCTTATAACATTGCATATTGACATTCCTACTTCACGATATATAATTGAATATTTAATTAAATGTACCGTCTTTTTGTGGTAATTAATCAATAGCCTAAATAAATCAATTAAGACTTTAAATTAGAGTCATTAGACTCTGAGAGAAATCGTCATATACTGATGATAGGTTACTAATACAATTTATGCAAATTTTCAATTTATTTCAATATCTAAATGGTACTATAGTTAAAGAGACATTGATGTCCGTATCAAACTGTCAATAAGAAGCAGTAAGGCATTATTGACCTTGCACTAATTTGAGACGGCACGGCAAGGCATACTCGTACATACAGTATTCCAAGTGCTCAGTTGGACCTATTCAATCAGTTGAACAGACTTGTCGACGGAAAGTGCACGAAAAATACTATGGTAATATAGAGGAAAAACCTACAAAAATGTCTGTGAAACAGTTGCCAGTGCAGAAAGAATATGAGAAGAATCCTCATTTTGACCCAAATGCTATAGCTACATTTAGAGAGTGGTTAGTTCAGCAACCTCATCTCCCACGGAACATATCAGGTAAGAAAATCCAATTGTTAAACTAGTTTGATTTCTAAAATACTTAAATATATATATTTGTATTTATAGATATATACCTGAGTAACTATTTGTTGTTTGTATATAAGTAGAAAACCTTCAGTTAAGTAGGTAGGTGCATGTTACAAATATGCAACAAAGGATTCTGTATTGTTAATGGACTTGTTATTGTGTATATTTTCATACAGAATTGGAGGTAATTTTGGCGTACCATTCTTGTGAATGCGACATTGAGTTGACAAAACGGGTGATTGACCTCAACTACACTCTGAGAACAATGTTCTCTTTCTATTCAAATAGAGAAATAAACAAGTCCTTGGCAGTAGCTCTGAATACGTGGTAAGCATCGGAATGGAAGTCGCAGGTTATTGAGGTTATTTGATACGAATTGTGTGATAACGAAAACCATTGCTCGTTCCTAGGTTGATAACGCCCTTGAGTGCTCCAACAACGAAGGGATATAGGGCTATTTACTGCCAATTACTAGACGAGGATCCGAGCAAGTCGGTGTACAAGGATGTTGTAAAGTAAGTTTGTTAAACGTTAATAACGTCTATCTCCCTTGCGGGGTAGACAGAGCCCAGGTCTTTAGTACCTTAAAGCCACGGTTAGAATGTTGGTGGGAAATTAGGGGGAAAACGGAATAACGGACAAGTTAGTGGTGGCTTGCTAGCCACATCGCCTACTAATATGATTCTTCAGATTTTCGCCTATTCCCTCGATCGCTTTTACGATCTGCGCGGGAAGAGAAGCAGCTGGTACATTCTAGGTCTTTTCTTTTCTCCTAGACCAGCATTGAAAATATTAAAATAAATACCTAGTCATAAATAAGCCTACCTTATCACTATGTTTGAATTATTCATGAGAGTTAACTAATAGACCCGATTAGATTTCGAACAGACCCAATTAGAAAGATGAAATACATGCTAATCGTAACAATTTAATAAATGTAAAGGTTTGTGAAGATGTTGTCCTTTACACAAACACTACTGGATGAATTTTAATGAGACTTCCAACCATACTAATATTATAAATGCAAAAGTATATGTCTATCTGTCTGTTACTTTCACGGTTCAACCTTTGAACAGATTTCGATGAAATTAGGTATGGAGAAAGTTAATGGCTCGAGGAGGGAAACAACCCTTACGACATAACTATAGTATAAAATGTGGATATACTATTCATTCTGGTATATTTTACCAGAGTGAACGGTATGCTTGAGAGGCATCTTCTTCTCAAATACATCATCTAAACAACTCGTCAATGAACAAAATCGTCTTGAACTCGAATTGTGGTTCTGTGGGGAATTATTATATAGTGTGTTCGGCAAGCCGTTCCATCAACAGCGGATGCTGGTGCGACAGCGACTCGCTGCATCATCAAACTGGCCAGAAATCAGCGCCTGGGCGCTGTGCATCAGAAGAATACCGTAAAACGTGTATTTTTTCGTCGCGCAGTTAGCCTTATTTTTAATAGAATACTAGCATAAAAAATATGAAGTACAGTTCAAAGATCAAATTAAATGGTTACATCAAAATATTTTTAAATAAAGATTTAATATCTCAATAAAATAGCAAAAAACCTATATCCATAAAAAAAATCGTCTCGAATTACTTGATATTTTCAGCGAAAACTACCAATTTTTATACGTCTATAAAACGCATAACTATATGAACAAGATGGATACCTAAAAAAACATACAATATTTGGTTATAATTATTGAATTATTAAATTGAAAGTGAAAATTAACACGAAAATGGCAGACACGGGTTTGATTGAACTGAGACTGATGACAGGTATGACACGAGTATATAAAATATCGCGCGATGTCCGGTAAGCCAACAATTAGTAATTTCTGAAAGTCCACGTTTCGTTTCGAGGTTCAAATCATCCCATTTCATACCGGCGTTTGCGCTCAGACGACCCTCATAGGTAGCCTTTTTACATTGAAGGCAGCGAAGACGCGGCGCGGGTTATACTGGGTGGCGCAAAAGTACTGGCACTAAAGAAAATACTTTTATTTTTTTTATATGACATTTTCTGTCATTCTGTTTTTGAAAATTGTGTAGTGAACAAATGTAAAATACACTGAAAATAAACATGGACCGTTTTACTCCCCAAGAACGTGGAATAATTGTGTCAATGTTCTTACGGAATAATTCATCAGTGATAAGAACACAACGTGAATTTCGTCGACGATTTCACCACCGTCCGGCACCGATTGCCCGATCTGACCAGTCCAGACTTCTTTCTTTGGGGTTTTTTGAAATCTCGGGTGTATGTGAACAAGCCACAGACTCTCGCAGCTCTAAAAGAAAACATTCGTCAAGAAATAACGAACATATCGCAGGAAGTGTTACGGCAAGTTATGCAAAATGTCATAAATAGGGCTCAAATGTGTATCAACTCTGGAGGTCACCATTTAAAAGACATCATCTTTAAATCCTAATGGTACGGAATTTAATGGCACAAATATACATTTAAAAAAACCTAAATCTAGTTTTCTAATTTAGAAAAAATGTTATAGCTGAACCAAATAGGGTCTTTACTTTTGCGCCACCCAGTATATAAGGCTATAAGTTACTCGGACGAAGCTGCGGGAAAAAACCATGTATTTTCATTTCCAGGGCCTTTGTAATGGTGATGGACTTGTGGCATTACGAAGAAGGCACCGCCCCGGGTACGGTGCTAATAGTGAACATGGATAAAGTATCGTTGGCACATGTCACAAGTATCGACCTCAACGTTGCACAGGAGTTCTTCTACTTTTTACAGGTTTGTCAAGTAGTCGCATCCGGAAATCGCATTGAAAATGAACTCCTGACGAATCCGAATCTATAGTCGGCAATCTCAACAAAATAGCATGTGAGTGATCCATTTTTAGGGTTCCTTAGTAAACAATAGTTTCGCCATGTCTGTTCGTCCGTATGTCTGTCAATCCGCGGTTTTACTCAGAGACTATAAGTATTAGAAAGCTGTTATTTGGTATGGATATGTGTATTAATCATGCCAAAAAAAGAGGTAAATAAAGTCTTGAAAAAAATAATGTACTTTTACAAATGTACTTTTAAGGTAACTCCTATACAAGTAAAGTTGGAGTAATTTGTTTTTATTGGTATGTCTAGTGTCCTTGTCGGTATCAGTGTATCTCAGTCTTGCAATAAATGAGCTACCGAACGCACGCCGTCTATTATTTATCAGTGGCGACGAGGCGGTAACGAATCGTACGTAAAATTGAAAATAAGTGCATAAAAATGGGAGTGGGGAAAATACAGGAGTTTGACGTGAAATCCGGGAACTGGGTTAGTTACAGTGAAAGACTAGATATGTATTTTCTCGCGAACGATGTGAAGGACAGTGCAAAGTTACCCACATTAATAGCGGTGATGGGCGAAGAGGCTTATCTGCTGTTGTCGACGTTAGCAAGTCCCAAGAAACCATCAACATTGTCTTATGATGAAGCTATTTCTCTTATGAAAGACCATTTGCAGCCAAAACCATCAATATTGGCCGAGCGGTACAAGTTTCGACAACGGCGGCAGGTAGAAACAGAATCAATCGCCAATTACGTAGCCGAACTCAAGAAGCTCGCGAAGGATTGCGATTTTAAGACCACCTTAGAAGAGAATTTGCGCGATCAATTAGTTTGTGGCATAATAAGTGAAACGACGCGCCAGCGATTGTTCGCAGAGGATGATAGTATCACATATCGCAGGGCATTCAAATTAGCAACGTCATTAGAAGCGGCAGAAAAAAATGCTTGTGCGGTGGATCGCGATACTAAGCCTTCAGTCCCAGTAAATAAGGTTCAAGGTGTTTTCAAATGTATGGCGTGCGGAACAAACGGCCATCGAACGGAGGACTGCAAGTACAAAAATTTCGAGTGTAGCAGTTGTAGGAAGGTAGGACATTTACGGAGAATGTGTCCCGAGAAACGGGCAAGACTGGATGTGGCGGGAACTGCAAAGAATCAGCTTCGCGGTGACGGCGGAAGCGAGGACGGCGGCAGATGGGAACGCGGGGGTCGACGAGCCGGGGGAGGTCGCGGTGCGGGCACAAGCGGGCGCTGGCGAGGCCGCCCGGCAGCGGCGCGGAGCGGCGGCCGGGACGCCGGCAGCTACTGGCTGCACGGCGAGGGTGCGGCGGCGCCGGAACAGGTGCCAGACCCACAGCTGACGGCCTGCGAGGACGACGCGTTCGGGCCGCGGTATGAGGATGACGGGAGCGATGATTTGGATGAACCAATGTACCAAATGTCATTAACCAAATACAAACCGGTATGTATGAGTCTTTTAGTACATGGCAAGTTATTAACTATGGAAATAGACACCGGTTCAGCCTTATCGTGTATAAACGGGAGCACTTACCGAAAGTTTTATAGTTACTTGCCATTAAATTCATGCAGCCTGAGATTAAAATTTTATGATGGTTCGGTTATACAACCGCTAGGTTATATAGAGGTAGAAGTTGAATATCAAAAAACTAAAAAGAAATTAGATCTATATGTTATCGATAACGGAACCACTAGCCTATTGGGAAGACAGTGGCTTTTCGAATTATGCATCTCCGTACCTAAAGTAAGTTTGTATAATGTGCAGTTAGGTGAGAACAAAACTAAACAATTGGATGTAATAATTTCCAGGCATGAGTCACTGTTCGATGGCACACTGGGCCGGTACTCGGGACCGCCGGTGCAGCTGCACATGCGGGCGGACGCGGCGCCGGTGTTCTGCCGCGCGCGCCCTGTGCCCTACGCGCTGCGCGCGCGCGTCGACGCGGAGCTGGACGCGATGCTGCGGGTTGGCGTCATCGAGCCGGTGGACCGCTCGGACTGGGCCACTCCCCTTGTGATCGCAAGTAAGGCGGATGGCGGATTACGCATCTGCGCAGACTATAAGATTACTCTAAATCGTGTTCTTTTGGTCGATAGGTACCCGGTTCCTAAGGTAGATGACTTATTTAGTAAATTATGCGGAAATAAATATTTTACAAAGTTAGACCTTTCACAAGCGTATAATCAATTAGTACTTGACGATTCTTCTAGAGCGTATACCGTCATTAATACACACAAAGGCCTATTTAAATATAACCGTTTGGTTTATGGTTTGTCGTCAAGCCCAGGTATATTTCAAAAATTTATGGAACAATTGTTCAAAGATGTACCGGAAGTGGTAATATTCTATGACGATATTTTAATCAAAAGTAAGGATATTAATAGTCATCTAGAGGTTTTGGAACAAGTATTACAGATTTTACAACAAAATGGGTTAAAAATTAAAAAAAGCAAATGTAATTTTCTTGTCAGACAAGTTGAATATCTTGGTTTTATTATAGATAAAAATGGAATAAGAGTAAATCCGGATAAAATCAAACCAATTGTCAGCATGGCACCACCACAGAACGCGTCTGAATTAAAATCCTTCCTAGGAATGGTAAATTTTTACGGGAAATTTGTTAAAAATTTAAGTACATATTTAGTACCATTATATTCACTACTTAAGAAGGGCAAGCATTACGTGTGGGGTAAGGAACAAAGTGAGTCGTTTTTACGGGTTAAAAAATTGTTGTGCGGGGCGGGTGTGTTAGTACACTACGACATAACCCGGCCCACCGTGGTGACGTGCGACGCCAGCGCGCGCGGGCTGGGCGCCGTGCTGGCGCAGCGCGAGCGCGGTGGCTCCGAGCGAGCGGTCTGTTATGCTTCGCGGGCGCTCACGCCGGCTGAAACTAACTATAGTCAGATACATAAGGAAGCGCTAGCCATTATATTTGCAATGGATAAATTCCACCAGTATTTGTATGGAAGAAAATTTACTCTCCGGACCGACCACAAACCTTTAGTCAGTATTTTTGGCCCGAATGCAGGAATACCCACAACAGCGGCCAGTCGTTTGCAGAGATGGGCGATTAAACTTTCTGCATACGATTTCAACATTGAATACGTAAGTACGGAAAAAAATACGGCCGATGCTCTTTCACGTCTTATCAAAACTCACAAAGAAACATCAACGGGGGAAGATGAACTTCCAGAGCAGACTTATTTACATTTTGCTACAGAGGCCTTGCTATTAGATTATAAAATGTTAAAGAAAGAAACGGGATCAGATCCAATATTGAGTAGGGTAATTAGTTACGTAAGAGATGGTTGGCCACTCGAGGTAGACATGAAAGAACTTAAGCCTTATTTAAATAGGAAAAATGAAATATATATTGAGCTGGGTTGTCTTATGTGGGGACATCGAGTGGTTATACCGACGTCATGTAGACCTAAGGTAATACAAGAATTACACGAGTCTCACATGGGCATAGTAAAAACCAAGGCATTAGCCCGAAGTTATGTGTGGTGGCCCGGGGTGGACGAGGCCGTGGAGGCGGCGTGCCGCGCCTGCGAGGTGTGCGCGGCCAGCGCGCCACCCGCGCATGCGCCGAGTCCGTGGCCGTGGCCCGAGCGTGCCTGGTCTCGGTTACATCTGGACTTTTTGGGACCGATCGTAGGTACTACTTACTTAGTGGTAGTAGACGCATGCTCAAAATGGATTGAGGCTATCAAGATGAAGGGTACTACAGCTAGCGCTGTGATCGCGGTGCTGCGAGAAATGTGGGCGAGATTCGGTTTGCCAAAGCAAGTGGTCAGTGATAACGGACCTCCTTTCTCCAGTTCAGAATTTGAATCGTTTTTAGCAAACAATAGAATCGATCACCTGTTTTCGGCTCCGTATCACCCGGCCTCTAATGGAGCGGCAGAAAATGCTGTTAAAGTGTGTAAGCGAGTTATTAAGAAAGCATTAAAACAGAAAGTTGACATCGATACAGCTCTAAATAGATTTTTATTAGCTTATAGAAACACCGATCACGACGCGACAGGCGATAGTCCTGCAAAAATACTTCTTGGTAGAAATTTACGCATGCGCCTCGATAAATTAAAACCAGATCGAGAGGAAAGAGTCAGGGAACGGCGAAGGAGCAGCATCAGTGGCGGCGAGAGTGGCGCGGCGCGGCGGCGGCAGCTGCGGGCCGGCGACGACGTCTGGTGCCGGGACTACCGTGCAGCCGATAGGTGGGTACCTGGTAAAGTTTCGGAGGTAATAGGCAATACAGATTACAAGGTAAAATGTGATAAAGGAACCGAGGTACACAGACATATCGACCAATTGAAGCGTAGAGTGTCTTATAGTCCCACAGGTATCGAGGCACTTCAAAATCCACCAGCACGAAGAGTTTCGCGTAGTTCGCTAGTGGTACCGGAGTGCGGGGGGTGTGAGCCAGGCGAGCGAGCCCCACCGGAAGAGGCGACGTCAGCGCGCGAGTCGTTTCCGGGGGTGACGTCACCTCATAAACATGGTCCGGACACCGGGCCCGGGGTGCCAGAGAACAGGTCTCATGTAACGTCAGCCGATATGCCGGGGAACACAAAAAGAACCCGAATACCCCCAATTCGTTTTGGAATAGACGAGCTGTTTTGATACTTATTCTGAATTATGTATTCCGATTGTATTTCATTATGAGCGCACTAAGTTCTAAATATGTTATTATATAAGTACTTAAGTAGTTAAAGGATTTTCAATGTAAGTTTGCTGACCCTTAATAAATAAAATAAAATAAAAAAATAAGTTAATAATGATTAAGTAAGGGAAGGATAGGGACAGAAAGAATTTTTAATGTAAGAAATAGTAACGTACCTAATTAAGATTGGTAAATGTATTATTGTAATTTACTGTCATAACCGGGGGTGATCTTTTTTGTACTTTAGTAAGGCTATTATATACATTTGTTAGAAAGTCGTCTTCTTCTTTTTTTTTAGGGAAGATACTCATTAACTATCTGTCATTATGTTAAGTTTTGTTTATAATAAGTTAGGCCACCCACTGAGTATTTTTAGGAGTACATTGTGGTTAGAGGTTGTCATTAGTTAGTTGTTAATTAAGGGTGGAGGTATTGGTATGTCTAGTGTCCTTGTCGGTATCAGTGTATCTCAGTCTTGCAATAAATGAGCTACCGAACGCACGCCGTCTATTATTTATCATTTATAAACACGTGAAAAAATACACGGCAGTAGTATATATAACGAGGTTTAAAGAAAAACTATTAGAGCCAAGTAGAGCTTACAAATTAAAGTTATAATCGACCAACTTATAAATGTACTCGGAAAAGTAAAATTTTATACAAATTGAATTGAAAATAAGATAGTTGTTAGTTACGTAAACCAACTTCTAAATATAAATTTATTTACCACGTGAAGTTAAGAAAATATAAAATCATAGCAGCTTTTATAATGATAATACCTAAATTAATGTGTTTACGTTCGACTTGGCGGAACGATACGTTGATGCCTATCTGTGCTCGGGAGTCAAAGTAATTAAACCTACAAAATCTTGTTACCAGCGCTTGCCTCTACTCGCGGTGGTATTCAAATAGATAATATTTATTTTAAATTCCCTTGAGTAGGTGTACGATTATATAAATATTTCTTCAGTTACCACCGGGTCCTATGTGGGCGCGTTATTAGACCTTTATAGCCGTTAAACCGTGAGGCGTGAATTCAAAGCTGGCATTTGCAACTACGGAACCCTACATTGTGCGTGGCCCAATACGCACTTAGCCAATTTTTTAAAATATAGGTAATTGACATTTATTAGCAGTGATAAACAAAATTGACGAAGTAAATTTCGAAAGTTTCGCCATATTCGCTGTTCGTCTGTTCGCGGTTTAGCTCACAAACAATTAGTAATTCTTCTTCCTATTTATAACCGGGACCTTGTCGGTGGAGTGATTTCCTATTTATTAGTTCTAGAAAGCTGTATTTTGGCATGGGAATACATATAATAATCTCGGCGAAACGAAATTAGAAATAAATAATTATTTATATAAAAAAAAAAGAATTCAATAAAGCTACAGAACCAATTGTAATGAAATTGAAATAGGACCAACTTGAAAGCATTCCCTTTTAAACAAAAAAATATATTTTGAAATCGGTTCATAAATGACGGAGTTATGTGCTAATAAATAATTAAAACTCTACAACCGAATTGATGAACTCCTCCTTTTTTGAAGTCGCTTAAAAATTGGGTTCTAGCCGTAATTGTAAAGTACAGAAACATATTTTTCTCGCGCGCTTCGGCAGCGCGCGTCTCACGAACGAATGGCGACTACTCATAGTTTTAAAAGAAAATTGCGTCTCTCAACTAATAGTGCAGCGCTTCTTAACCTTTTTCAGTCCGCGGACCCCTAGAAAATCAAGCAACCTTTTTTTTCCTTTTATTTCTGTTATTATGAATAAATTTAGAACAATTTATTTTAATAGGGTTAAAAATAAAAGCATTTTTATAAAAGTTATTTCGTAGTATTCTTATTTTATGGGTTGATGTTTTTACTTGGTTGTGAAAATAATGGTTGTATTCCTCGCAATACGCAATACGCTGGTATTGCGACTTTAGGAATACGAACGTGACGTGCCTGTAGGAAGTAAATAATATTGTTAATTCTTGCACGTCCACCAGAACACGTATTTCTAAATCAGTAAACTACCCTACTACTGTATATACATTTACCTTAGTATATAAGCTAGAATTATAATAAATAAAGAATTCATTCTATTACTGGTACCGGTCACTGTGGTTTGATTTACCTACACGCAATAGCTGGCATTTATTTACTAATTCAAATGTTTATAGATATGAAGGCGGACCCCCAATTTTTTTTTAAATCTATACGCACTCACCACAGGTTAGGAAACTCTGATATAGTGCAATTGCAAGCGCGCGCGTTTCTGGCGATGATCAAACGCGTGACTCTGAAATTAGCCTAAATAATGAAAGAAAAGTAATAAATGTTATTTAATATAATCGCAAGGTCCTTGTGACTTCTCTATAAAATGTTGTTTTTTCAGGAGGCTATGTTCATCCGTCTCAAGGAATTTCATTTTATTAATGCTCCAAACTTTGTTGATAAGCTATTGAATATGATAAAACCTTTAATGAAGGCGGAAACGTTCGATTTACTCAAAGTCCATACAGTGGGATCCAACACCTTAGAACAGTATATATCATTGGATGATCTACCAAAAGAAGCAGGTGGAAAGAGTAAATATAGTCATGAGTTGAGAGGTATATATTTATTTTTAACGGTTTAAAATAATATTCTTTAAGTCATATTTGAACCCTGACTATTAATATTAATACGAATGTGTCTTAACTACTAAACCGATGTTTGTTTGTTTTTCGTATGTGTAAGTGGCCAACACTGGTGTCAGATTTACAAGCTGCCTTAAAGCATTTGACACAGGCGGCTTAACGTGATTTTCGAAGCACAAATCCGATCATCGTGAAACAAACATTTCATTCATTAATTCATTACAGGCTAGCCGCATCACCTATTAATGTGATTTTGTAGATTTTAGCCCAGTTTCTCGATCGGCTTTTACGATCTGCGCGGGAAGAGAAGCAGCTGGCATTCTACGTTTTTTCTTTTCTCCCAGACCAGCATGGCAGGATTTACAATAACTTTTTTAAAATTCTAGATGAAATGTGGAGGAAAATAAAAGCAAACAAGGATTTTTTTGAAGAAGAGTCCACGAAACGAGTTAATGAGTCAAAACGACCGGAAGGACCTAAGACGATCAGCTCTATATTTCCTGGTTTGGAAGAAAATTTCAAGAATCTCAATATTGATTGACCTTTATGCAGTTATAGTTTGGTACAAAGTTCCCAACGATTTTTTTTTCTATTTTAAACATATCAAGTAAGAGTATAATGTTGTTGTATATAACGATAATTATTATTAAACAGTGTACCTCATTTTAATTAAGGTTTTACAAGATTTTATTTATTTTTTTCTATTCATACCATCATCATCAACATTTCAGCCAAAAAAGTCTCCTGCTGAGCAAAGACACCTTCCAAGGATTCTTCATTTCATGAGAGGATATTTCGATATACTTACCAGCTGGCTAGGCAAGCGCAGTTTCTTTGGCTCGTTGTACTTTCGATGCTTCTGCCCATCAGGAGGATATTTAAGCTCGGCAAGAATTGGGAAGGGAATGAAGGTATTGGAATACTACTCACTCGGATGAATAGGGGAAAAGCAAGTAGCAGCTTGGGAAGCCAGGCGCGCGTCACTCCGCTAACGAATTATTATTTTTAATTCGCGTATCGCGCGGCTTCGCCGCTGCACGTCGTCGCCATGGATACCAAAAAACTCGTGGCAAATGAACTACTCGCTTTCCTGGGGAAGCAGTTGGATTGCATGGATGAGGCCAGTGTGATTCAGATCTGCACGAGTAACTGGAAAGAAGAAGAGATACGCAGTGCAAAGGTGCTGATGTATGAATCACTTCAAATGAGTGACCGTATGCCGACTCGCCGGAGGGATGAAAAGGGAGAGAAGAGCCTTCAGGACATGATAAGACTGTTCAAAGTGACTGATCCAGATAACTGGCCTGTGGAATTCGTCTGTAAGGACCTACATCGCCTTCCACCAGTCACCTTTGACCACGTCGATGTCACCAGGTTGTTGAAAGACATCAACACGTTGAAATCCAACTTGGCCGATCTACAGCTCAAGTTTGAGGCGTCGCAAACTACTATCAATGATTTGCGTGCGGATATTGTTGAATTAAAAAGCAACAAGTCCGTAAGTAGGTCACCCGATGCCTCAAACGTTAACCCGTGCCGCGGTGCAGTCGATGCATCGCAGTCAAGTTTTGTGTCAGCGAAATTAGACACATCGCCGGTCATCGCCATCGAACGACACGCGTCACCTCGCCCCGCACCTCGTGCATCCCCTGCGGTGACGAATATGAGCACGCCAACACCTCGTGCTTATGCGACTGCTGCAAGCCAACCTCCCAGGATTGAGCTGTCATCACTAAACAGGAAAAAGGCAAATGCAAAGGAAGCAGTTTCCGAACCAGTTCCTGAGAAGGGACATGTTGATAATGAGGGCTTCATAAAAGTGGAAAGAAAGCGGAAGAAGCCCCTTTGTAGAAACAAGTGCGGAACAGGACTCAGCGGTCCCAACATGCTGCTGCGTGCTGCCGTACCGTCAACTTTGCTCTACATCTCCCGCCTTCAGTACTCTACAAAGAGTGAAGATGTGGTGGAGTATATTAGAGTGAAGACAAAGTACACCTTAAGGGTCGTAAAGTTGGAATCGCGTTACAACATCAATTTCAACTCGTATGTAGTTCGAGTTCCAACAGCACAGCTGGAGACCTTTACTCGTGAAGATTTCTGGCCGAAGTGTCGTCTTTCGGCGTTATCGCGGGAGGCTACCCGACACCCCGTTACAGTGTTCGGCGTCACAGACTAAACGCACCAATTAGTGATTATTATTAGAGTTATATTTTATATCTATGTTAGTTTTAAGGTATATATTGATATGGGCCATGTTTTGTAATCTTCATTCCATGTTTTGCCTGAAATAAATGATTTGATTGATTGATTGATTGATGCCAAACTTACAACCACCGGCCAAGAAGTTGACACCCCTGACTACTGTATCGATAACACTGTTGGTATGTATCGATCAGATATTGTTATAATCATTTCCTAACGTTCGATTGAGCTGAAATTTTAAAATAGAAGAAGTTAGACGACCATACTGTATCATGAGTGAATGAGCTCATTTAATGATGACGCAGGAAGATAGCCATAGGAACTAATAAATTAAACAAGTAACAAGTAAAGTTGCAGGTATGACAACTATACTTGTAATTAATTTGATTTGTTTTAGAAAATACTTTATGGTATGATTTTGTTGATGAAACGAGCAGACCAGCCACCTGATGGAAAGTGGTCACCGTCGCCCATGGACATCTGCAACACAAGAGGAGGTGCTGATGCGTTGCCAACTCTTAAGATACCTGTAAACACGCCTTTTGAAGGACCTCAAGTTATAACACACAGGAAAAACCTCGGGAGGGAGTCCATTCCACTATTTTGCTGAATATGAATTTCCACAATATGCTCATATTAAAAGTTTATTACATAAAATTAATAATATGAAAAAACCTCCTGCATTGATGTAGGGATTAGATAAAGGTGGTCATTTTAATTTAACTGCAAATACTCGCATTTATAGCTGGTGGGGTTTCCTGGAAATAAACTTGAATGGAGAATTGTGTTGTATTGTATTCGCGCGTTTATAGTTAATTCAGCTGTAGGCTATACTCGTTTCTGTTTATAGTGAGTTGAGCTATACTGGTTACTGTTTCTTACAACACCTACATTGGCATGAACAAAACGATCTCCGGAAACATCATCTTGTGAGAATTGTTACTTGTTATGAGGAAAACATGACTGATGTAGTAGCTATTATGTAATTTTTCTATAACAAATTAATAAATATTAATATATACGGACAAATCACACAGATTGAGCTAGCCCCAAAGTAAGTTCGAGACTTGTGTTATGGGATACTAATTCAACGATACTATATTTTATAACAGATACATATATAGATAAGATACACATCCAACATCTACATCTGCGGATGTGGTATTTGGAAGCCGAGATTCGCTAGTTATTGTTCATACGAGCTGTAAAACAGTAACTATCGTTTATTCCTTTCTTAGACACGTGTGTCTAGTGAAAAATGGAGATTCCTGCTCTTCATCTGAGCATTTTTCCACTTGTGCCCTTAAACTTGGTGCGTCGGAGCTCCAATTGGAGACTATTCGGCACTAAATATGAACAAACTGAAGATATAAAACGTGCTCTCTTATTTTATCTGTCGAACAAATGTTGAAAAGGAAAGTGTGTAACCTCATTTCCAATTTTCATATACTCTTATCACAAAAGTACCTTACCGACCTAAAGACTATGTACTTTCACTACTATGTGTAGTACACTACTATATTCTGCGTGTACACGGCGAAATAGTTTGGTCACGAGGGTGTACCCCTGCGTGTGTAAGTACTCTAATACTAATAATAATAATAAATATATACGGACAAATCACACAGATTGAGCTAGCCCCAAAGTAGTTATGGGATACTAACTCAACGATACCATATTTTATAACAAATACATATATAGATACACATCCAAGACCCAGGCTAATCTGAAAAAGATCATTTTCCATGTTGACCTGGCTGGGGATCGAACCTGGTCACTCCGTGTCGCAGGCTGGCGAAACTACTTTAGTAGAAGATGTTTTTGCCTCGCATATAATCTAGTTACCAATACTGGGATGAGATTTCAAAGATATTTGAACATTACTTCGTTTCCGGGCACTACCGAGCTACGGGAAAACCGGAAAAACGATGACGTGGCGTTCCCGATACTCCGGATAATGTTCCTTCCACTCAATCAGCGGACAGCCGAGCTATTCTTGTACAAATTAGATAACTTCCAAGGATAAGATGAAATGTGACTGTTCGTGTCGTTTTTGATTAGCCATTAAAAACCTACGGCGGCGGCGGTGATAAACCAAAAAGTCGTATTTCGTTTTTAAGGAAGAGCATTACTGCGTAATGTAATAAAATATTTTGAAAGTATTTTATTATGTACCTCATATATCTATAAATCATAGGTCGAAGAATGGAAGAAGTATGGAAATACATGTATGAACGTTCACCGAATGCATTAGTGTTTTTGAAAATGTTTTATTCAATAAACTCTAACTAAAACGAAGAGATCACGTGCTTCACGCCAACTCTAATTACTCTGATATTTCTGTAATGTGCAGAATGTCTAATAGTTACAACAAATTTTAATCTAACTTCGATCTGTTTTACTTAACTTTGCCTAAAACATCAAAATGTTATTTGACTTTTATGTTTGTCTTTCTATACTAATCACTTAAAATGTATATCAATCAACACAACTTAAATTGTAACGCTTATTTAACAATAAACGAAAATAAAATTATATGTTTTTTAATGAGTATAAGGTAATTACCTATAAAGTATATATTTACTGAGATAAACAATCTACAATGTCAAAGCTTGTATCGATAGAGATAAGATAATGCAGACTTGTATCTAAAACTTTAGCATTGGATGTAAGTGTGTTGAGTGTGTTTTGGTGAATTTTATTAATGTCGGACAATCCGTTGGCAGAGATTGCCGGTAGTGACGAGAGGAAATGGATTCTTTGCGGTCCGCGCCAATCCCACGCCCTCTACTACGGAGGAAACATATGAACAACTTTCTCCAGTCTATCAAAAAGAATACTCACACAAAAAGAGAGAATTTTTCGTGAATTTAGTTATTCAATATCATGGTCCGAACTTTTTAATTATTTGTAAAATTATCGACTTTCTGATTCTGTATATGTACGTGCGTTCGATCCATATTAGATTATTTGCAACATGCTTAAATATTGTTTCAATAGCAAGTATAAAAGAAATCGATTTAGTCTTAGTTATTAGTATACATTTTCATTGTATGATATTAATCTATTGTTTAGATTGTAATTATTTTGGTTGATACTTATATGGATTAGTAGTTATACATTTAATCCTTTCTAGACGAGACAAGAACATTCTTTAAAATCTATATATAGTATAATTAATGCTTTTTCGAAGAAGAGTGTTTACACTAAGTCATTAAAATATAATCTTACTGACCAATTTTGAATTTATTCAAATCTAAGTTTCGAAATTTCTATAACGTAGCACACGTAGGCGTCTAAAACTCTATTAAAAGTTTCCATCTAGAATATTTGCAAACTTCATTCAAATTTTGTTTGCTTCAAGGTTCCGTGAAAAAGTTTAGTCAGTAAACTTCATTTAATTTCCCCTATTTTCATTATCACTTGAATCTTTTCAAGATTATTTCGTATCGAACGCTCGATGTCGTAAGAACTGAATTTCATAGTAGATAGGTATGCTCCAGATTCAGCGAATAGTTTGAAAACGTTCCTTACATCGCATTGTATTGATACAATGATGCCGTCGACAATGGCAAAATGGTTGAAAATAAAATACCTAAAGCATTGCAGCAATCGGAGCACCATTGTCCCTAAATACGTTCAAAAGAAATTCGGATTTAGCGAAAAAGCTTGCATTCGCCGGTAGATAACAGGGCAGTAGTAAATTTTAACTAATCTTGCTACGTTTTGCTTCGTGAAGCTGCACATATACATAGGTATACACTTGTGTAGCTCTACCCATGGTGACTAACAGTAAGAAAATAATGACGTAGGTAATTAACAACATAAAAGGATACTAAAAGTACAGCATAAAGTATATGCATTTGCATTTCATGTCACTTGAACATATACATGATGGTTATACATGTCACATACACATATGGTTGAATGTAAATGTATTTTCAGTTTCTTTCATCTCTATACCGTCCATTCCCAAATCCAACAAATTCCTATATTTCCCCGGAAGCACGAAAAGCCAACTACGCTGCGCTCGTCAACCCGCCTGCCAGGCGTAGCGAGAATGGCAATATCCTTCCATGGAGAGAAAAAAAATCCTTAGGAGAGGCCTTTGTCCAGCAGTGGACTGGCTTTATTTTAGAAGAATTTGTGTGTGTTTAACCTCTATCACTATGGCTGAAATGATTTTCATTTCCATGTTTTATTTCAAAATGGTTATCTTATTTTGTCCTGATGTAATCCTGTTATATACCTGAGGCCCGACTATCTACAATAGATAAAGACACGATTTTACATAAAATAAACGTTTATAGGCCATCTTTGGTATATTATTAATAAATTTAAAATAATGGCGTCTCCTAAAAAAATGGCGGCCATAATTATATACATAAATAAAAAAAATGCCGTGATTATATTATACAACGGAATTCATTCATTCATACATGTAATAACACAGCAATATTTTAAGAGATCAAATTATGTACCTAGGACTACCTAATAAAGGAACAAAGACAAGAAACAATATCATCAGTTATTCCAGATCTCACATCTGGGAGCCCTAGCGTGATTCAATTATAATGAGCGTGCGGCCACTAGTTACCGTTTATTAATGTGGAAGGACCAGGGTCGCATCTCCAATCTCCTTGCATAAACGATGTATCGCCTACATTTTGGAGCCTCGGGCGCCGGGCGTCGGCCTCGGCGAGCTTCTTACGTTATTATACCGACTTAAATAATAATTATTCTGACGCTCTTACATCCTACAGTTTAATATTTAAACAACGTATTTTCACGGATACGCGGTAATTTGAAAGATGTTATTGTAATTTTTACACCTACCGATGTGTTTTTCGAATGTATAATTAGAGAAAGTTACTCAAATGATATAAACGAAAGTTTGGGACTCAAGATCGAAAGGCCTTTTTCAGGACAACATAGTTTCCCGTGACTATGTTACGAGCCTATGTTACCGGCTAAAAATGTAGCTTTATGTACGTAATATATTTTTTTAAATCATTAATTTGAGTTTGTGCATTACAAGCAAACAAACAATGTATGTATTTGATGAAAACGGATCTGAGGTAGCTTTTTTAGAGATTTAGATTTGTTTAAAATTAAAACACTGCACGAGCCAAATAAAAACCGCTTTATCATTCTTAAAAATGCACCATATACTCGTAGATTTCAATCGATATGGTTTATTGAAAATAACTACGCTAATAATTTAAACTAAATAGCAATGACAATAAAATGGTCGCAGACAAAATAAAACGGTTTAATATTAAAAATCGACTGCAGAATAAAGTGCATGTGCTGTTACATAGTAAATAATTCTGGCGCGAGCTCCGCCATCCACACTTGCAATAAAACGAACAATGCAATTTAGCTAGTGCTGCATTCATGCGATGGCTTCTCTGTAAAAGTTGGTTGTTGCGCCCGTCGATTACCGACGCAGTCCATAAAATAAAACAAAGCAAATCACAATTCAGTACCCGCAATCTGTCAGACGCCAGGTACCCATCGACAATATGAATTGAAAAACAGGTCAAGTGAAAACCGGACTCGCGCACGATAGGTTCCGTACCATTATCTATAAAAACGACAAACAATCGTGTATGTTCTATTGTTAAATTAAGAAATAAAATATGGTGAAAAAAATAAAAAGAGCGTAGGTCGTACATGACTTAATTTGCTGTTTCATACCTCGCCCGCATGGAATTTAGATAAAAGATAAGAGTATATCAAATAGCATTGTAAAAGCAAAATAAAACACAAAAAATCATGTATGTTGTATGGGAATTAAGTAATTATTTTAATTTAATTATTTATTTTTAAAGTGAATACATAACTAAATATTCTGTGAGTACTTCAAGCGTCTAAGTATTGCCGTTATCAATATCGAGCAAAAACGAGCAAACAATCACGTTTGATAAATGGGAGCCCCCCTTACATATTGATTTATTCTATTTTTTTAGTATTTGTTGTTATAGTGGTAACTGTCTAACTATCACGGTTCATGACGTACAGCCTGGTGACAGACGGATAGGCAGACAGACAGACAGACAGACGAACAGCGGAGCGGGTATTAATAGGGTCCTAGAAACAAATTAATCTTTTTCACATTATATTTGAGTTGTTATATTTGAGTATTTATATTTAAACTGAATATAAACGAAAATGTTCTCCACAGACCTGTGCGACCTGTGATGCTAGTGATATTTCGTTTTAGTAAACCTTCCACCTCCATAAAACCTTCAGTATCCGTGAAGTCGCGGACTGCACTATAAAACCGAACATTGGACAACACGACACAGTTCCTCATAAAATGCAGCCATGTCCGATTTGTGGGAATAGCGTATAAAAATTTCAAAGTGCTGCATGCGCGTGCCCTGTCCGTGGCCGCATCACTCGCCGCTGCATAAAACATGCAAATTGGACCACTTCGCTGGTGTGCCTAAGTTCACTCGTTTTACACTTTTATGTAAAATTGAGGCCCATCAGTCATGTAAATATTGTTAAATGGGGCTTTGACTCACCTCCACGCGTTCCGACCTATTACGTTTTGTTGTTATTCGAGGACCTTTTATTTATTCAAATTCAAATAAATGCTAAAATTGCCTTGTTTACGTGACAGGAAAACCTTTTCAAGGTTTATTTTACAGTATCCTATGGAATTATCGCCTAACGTTACTATTAGGGCAGTATTTTTTTAATCCTTCCAAATACCTCGTTTGGAAACATAGTAGAGAAAACTGTTGTATTTAAACATTTGGTATATAGTTATACCTTTTATAAATAGAATAAGTACAAATAACGCTTTATATTATAATGTAAAAGAGATTTATAATTCTTTAATATTTAGTTAATTTATTATTTGAATGAATGCAAATTAAAAATAAAAGGTTAAGGTACTCCTAAAATATTAAAAACTAGCTTTCCCTCTGTCGATCCCTCGTGAATAGCACGTTTTCCCGGGATAGCCTATGTCCTTCTCGGTACTCCAGAGAACTTGTATACAAAATTTCATGATGATCGGTTCAGTAGTTACGGCGTGAAAGCGTAACAAACAAACAAACTCACTTTCGCATTTATAATATTAGTTAGGATAGGATGTTTCGAAAGTTATCTCAAAAATACTTACATATAGCCGGCCGATACATAGTATTAAGAGTAAAGTACCTGTAGTGTTTATATAGCATGGTAGGGGTGACGTAGGTCAGCAGAATCATAAGTCTTTAATTGGAGTTATACGAATGAACTCAATCATTAATTTTGATGGTAACAAAAGAAAATTGGATGCATGCACATTGTTGCCCGCGATTGTTTAGCGTACGTCGCTGAATACAAAGCGTAAGGTGGAATAATGACCTTTTAGTATTTAATGAGTGCTCACAATTCACATCTATGCGTTTGCGTTTCTAAACATATAGAGCCAACACTGACAGTGCTGTCTGCGTTTTTGTTATGGCTTATGAAAATAATTCAAAGTTACGACTAACTTCAAAAGACTAATAAATCAAGAGAGTTTCTGTTTATTTTGAGTTATAACAAGAGTTGAGAGTATTAGGGAGATTATGATGTGAACTTGAGACTTTTTATAGGTTTGTACATCTGGCGTAATTAATTGAAAGTAAGTAATTAATTTTAAAAAAATGTCCGACATTGTAGATTCGCCCTGAATAGTTAAATGGTTTAAAATGAGTCAAAATTAAAAGTTTGCTCTTAGTATGGTAGAAGGAATAAAGGTGGCCTCGTTGCGTCACGGGACTTCGCGGGAGTTGGTGCAGATAAAGTTTGTCCTGCCGAAGGTGGCGGTTCGGCGCCGGCGGTGCGGTGGTGCGGGTACAGATTAACCGCGCGGTCTCACGTCGACTTCATCAATTATCCGCGCCCCCTGGCCGCGCCACTGAACATCCAGAGTACAGATGGATAATTCGTGTATGTATCTGCTTAAATTTTATACTACTCAGTACTCATCACGAAGTCCTTGATGTACACGTAGAATCGCAACTAGCCAGTTCTACATTTTACACATTTACAGAATTTAGTACATTTCTCGCAATCCAGAGTACCTACTTATACTTACTACCGAGGAAATGCTCTTCGGCAGTAAGTATGAGGTTGGGAGACGACGACTTTCATCGTGATTTTTCAGTATCTCAATAAAATCTTAAAATAACGCTTAGTTCAGCGAAACTAGCGCCACCCATCAGTTTATTTGTATTATCGTATTACATGTTTAGAGAATACTCATAGCAGTAATCGATGATTCTTTTAATTTATCAAATGCAAAATAATGAATGTAATACAAAAATTACTAAATTAGTTTTTTTTTATAATTTGATCTGATTTAGGAGTAAAAGAAAAAACTGATGGGTGGCGCTAGTTTTGCTGATAAACCTTAATAGAATAAAATATTTGAGTATGAGAGTTAAGTACAGAAAAACCGTATATTATCTATAAAAACGGCAAAAAATTATGTCTGTTGTATGGGAGGCCCCTTAAGTATTTGATTTACTTTAATTTAAATATTTATTTTAAAAGCGAATATATGATTAAATATTCTGTGAATACATATTTCAAGCGTCTACATTGTTGCCGTTATCAATATCGAGCAAAAAATCACACCCTTAAACATTTATTTTATTCTGAGTTTTAGTAGGTATTTGTTGTTATAGCGGCGAGAAAAATATATCATCTGTGAAAATTTCAACGGTCTAACTATCATGGTTCCTGAGATGGTGACAGACTGACGAACTGCGGAACCATATTAATAGGGTTCCGTTTTTATCCTTTGGGTATGGAACCCTAAAAAGGGGAACTTTTCTGTTGGCTAGTTTGTTGCTAGTGAAAAATGTAGAGATATCGACATATCTGCAACATATTATATTCTTCTTTTAAATTAAATCACTTAATACTGTTATATCACGTTTATTACATTTTTACATCTAACGTTGCGAAAACTTTAGGTACAGTTTTCATGTTTTCAGGTAGACTAAGTTGACATGTCTACTTAGAGCTTAGAATTTAGCCTAAACGTTAGATGTAAAAATCGCAAATAAATAAAAAAAAACAGGTTGCACTCCGGGAGTGCCTGCAGAAGTGAAAACTCTGCGCGGTATAAAGAGAGGGGATAATAATTCCTCTCCTACGGGCCGGCGGTCTCAGGTCCCGTGTCCGTCTTACGAATTCTATATCAGGTCACGTGCCCTGATGCGAGTTTACCATTTTTTACCTATCCCAAAATGTGCACAACGGCGGTAAAGAAGTTTTCACTTCAAAAACAATTTAATTCTTCTTCTTAGGGGAGATGTTTTTGTCAGTTTTTAAATAACATATTGTATATTGGACGGAGTTTCGCATTTCTTTATCTTTAATTTGCACCGCCGCGCCGACCAGTTCACCAAGACACGCCTCCTCACATCTGCTCTGAGACAGACCTTTTGCACTTTACGAATGATTGATCTTGCCGCTACACACATAGATTTATATACATATAGTGTTTCCTACTACTGTTCTCTGAGATCTCACTCCAGTGGGTTAAATATCGAGGTCAGTACCTAGCAGGTGACCTGTAACTGGCACCTACTTAGGTAGTTTTCAGTAAGCTCTGATACTTAGGAGTATTACTGCTCCTTTACACTTTTGTTCTTCACTTTGTTTGTTTGTTTGACACTGATGTCACTGATGTCAGATTTTTCAAGCTGCCTAAAGGCATCTGACATGGCTTCACTGATGTGCGTTTGGTCTTTAATAAAATTTAAGTCTGATTTCAAAGCAATATGCTTCTATAATAACTTACCAATCTGTTTTTAGTATGTACAGGACAAGAGTATAAAATATTAAAGAGATTATATTTTGTAACACAAAATTTAGATGACTACTTAATCGATTTTGATGACATTTAAATGAGACCAATACGAAAGTGTACTCTTCTAAATGAAAAAGATTTTTGATTCATAGAAGTCGGATGTTATAAGAAACATATAGTTGAATTGATAAACTCCTCCTTTTTTAAAGTCGGTTGATGAGAAGGTACGGTAGATAGTGAATAATTTGGCTCTCCGCTATATTCGCGGCTAGATGATGCAATTTGGGGCTATGTGCTCGTAGCTAACATGTTCAAATGCAATAAACTCTTTGTTGCAAAAAGCCATCAGTGGTCTTTCTAGAACATATTCACTGAAACGCTTCTGAATTTTTTTACCAGTCATTTAAGTAATGAGATACAGATTCATTACGTTTTAACCTGTTTTCACAAATAAAGAATTTAATTGATTGATTATACTATATCAAGTACAGGCATTATCTGTAATAGTAGTAGACAGATAATGCTTTATCAAAGAAGTAAATCCCAAAATCTTATAAGACGTTGATTGATTAATAATCCAATAAAAGAGATCAATTTATACGATACGCAAGCAGATACAACAAATGAGATTTATGGCATACTAGCTGTCGCCCGAGGCTCCACTCATATTAATGTCGATCCCGTGGGAACAATACTTCTTTCTAGGATGAAAGGTAGCCTATGTGTTAATCCAGGTAAAATAAATACTGCACACTGATAGGATAAATAACCTATCAGTGTGCAGTATTTCAAGCAGCCGTTTTAGCGTGAAAGAGAACAAACATCCATTTATCCAAAAATCCATACATACTCACAAAATCCCGGGTTTAAAATATTAGTAAGGAAGTAAGGATATTGGAATCTCAAAATATCATTTTTACTTAGGTACATTTTAAGTTTTTAGGGTCCGTACCTCAAAAAGAAAAAAACGGAACCCTTATAGGATCCCTTTGTTGTCTGTCTGTCTTTCTATCAAGACCCTTTTTCTTACGAACACGTGGAGATATCAAGCTCAAATTCATATCAAATACTCAGGTCTTTGATGTGAATTTGAGCCTTTGGAGCTTTGAAAAAATGAAACTTCTAAACCAACGCAGTCAAAAGATACAGCCGTTTACCTATGCGGCAAATTTTCGACATTTGCAAGCGAATCAAAACCTACAGGGTACTTTCCGTGAACACAGAATTTTGAAATTTGGTATAAAGCAACATCTTATAGCACCGATAAAGGAAAAATTGCGAAAAGCAAAGATTTTTATTACATCATATAAACTTATTTATTATAGATCATGATACCGCACTTAGCCGGTTTTTTTTTGGTATATTGGTATTATTAGTATGTCTTAAAATACAACATATTTACGCTTATTTTTGAAACATTACCAAAATCTAGTTTTACTTCATGCACTATCATATTTACTTGCCGAAGAAATTATATTCCCTTATGTTGAGAATCGGAGGAACAACATATCCCACGTTTTTATAACCGTGTGTCTCGTGGAAAGACACAACTAAAATGACACTACCTCTATAATAAAGTTTAAAAACCTCTATAATAAAGTGTAAACATTTGTAAGGAAGGATTTGTGCTTTTTGTTATGTTGCATTAACAAAAGTTGAGATTGTCGTTGTAAAGGATTAACTTTAAGTTGTATAAAAAAATGTTTATGTTAAGACAGATATAGCATGAACATTACTCTCATTAAAGCCATTATTTTTTAAGACTGTGAGGAGACAGTCTCGCTGCCAAAATAAAACGATTTCGCTACATAATGTTATGAAATGTGCGACAAAAGCCGATCGAGCACTGTATTTGTTTATTGAATAAACACGTATGTTCAGCGTGCAGCAGTAGGCGGTGATCACAGTTGCATTCACGTTGCATTGTTTATCGTTGCACAATTATGTCGGGATTGGCGCTCGCCGCTCAAAACAAATTGAATGTATTAACCGCTGCACAACTTTATACTGCGCACTTTACGATACAGACGCGAGTATTTTCTGTTTTACGGCATTTTCTTGCATTCTCTTTAACAATTTCCTTTTTAGGCTTGGCGTCATTGTTGCTATATAACTTGGGACTAACTGGATCACCAATCTTTGCTTTAGGAAAGAAATATAAATCTAATTGGGATTCTTTTCCAAGGAAATAAAAATTACCCAGTTTTTTATCCTTATCCTTACTAATATTATAAATGCGAAAGTGAGTTTGTTTGTTTGTTTATTTGTTTGTTTGTTTGTTACGCTTTCACGCCGTAACTACTGAACCGATCATCATGAAATTTTGCATACAAGTTCTCTAGAGAGCGGAAAAGGACATAGGCTACCTTTTATCCCGGGAAAAAATACTTTTCCCGAGGGATCGACATTGACGCGGGCGGAGCAGCGGGCGAAAGCTAGTATCATATAAATGCACGCAGGAAGAAGTGTCACTTTCCGTGTGCAAGCGAGAGCGTGAGACGAGCTATGCAGAGGCACGATCGGCCTAAGCGTTCGGCTTGTGACGCATCTATCTCTCTTCCACCGTTATCACGTAAAATTATGCTTCATAAACCTACGTTACAAGCAAGCATTTTTTTATGGGCCTATTTTTGGTTTGTTTCCTTTACAAACAAACAAATCATTTCTTTTTACAATATTAGTGAAGAAGAGTATAATGGCTCTAAATAAAATATTACTCGAATCTAGAGGCAGATTCAAAAATGGTTGTTTATGTATCATACATAATTAAGATTTTTATTAAGTTTATTAGTCTTTACTGTATTTTTTAATTAAACGAGAAGAAACCATGTTAACTTTAATAAAATCGAAAGCGAAGTCTTCAAATTTTATTATAATTTTAATGGCCGATCTGAGCCGAGCCGACGTCGCGTCGGGAGGAATCGAACGCTGAAGTGCTACGACCTTTCTTCTTTAATGGATACCGAAAACCTTCGCCGCTTTTACGCGAAAAATCTTTTGGAAAATAAATGAGTCCATACCGTATGTAAATCGGACGCCGTCGAAAGTTTTTATTGAAAAACTTGAAGAACTGATGAAAATGGGGCTGCGACGTTAAGATCTCTCCTTGGTTCTTATGAATGTGATACTGAGTTTGAAAGGTTCTTACCTTTAGTATATAAACTTCTATACCTGTTCATATGGTGAAATATATTACTTTTATGAAACTTATGGAGTTTTATCTAAAATCTTGCGTTCCTTTTTGGAAATCTGTTGAAGACATCTTTTGTAAAGTAAACAACAGATATTCTACCAACGTCTGTGGCTTATACCAGCATGGCCATAAACGCTTTTATAAAACATCTATTCTCTGTGTTTCCGTACCCAAAAGCTAAAAACGAGACCCTATTACTAAGCTTCCGGCGGCCGTCCGTCCATTCATCTGTCATAGAGATGTGAAAAACTAACCTCTCTCTCATTTAATAGTTAATTTTTCCCCTTATACATAAAAAGGTCATTTTGAGCTTTTTCTGAAGTTAAATATTGTATAATGGTACAGAACCCTTCGTGTGCGATTCCGATTTGCTAATGGCCGGAATTATTAGTTGTTATTGGATAAAAAATAATATAACAGGTATAATCAAGTAGGAGCACATAATATAACAAAACATGCATATGTAGGAAGATAGTTATATGATATTAATGATATTTTTAATTTATATACCATTATTACGCCATAGTAATGATGGTAGTCCAGACGTATCTGGACTGGAAAGAATTCAAAAGAGATCTTCATTCAGTAATGATTGTGACTTGTGCCAGTGCAGATCTGAGATATAGGATAACCGAACCTCTTGCAGGTGCCCCATTCCCCCCGTTGGCGACGCCCTTTTTTGTCCGTTTGGTGTCGCACCCAAGATCATGTTTTTGCACTGCTTTGCCCTGCGTGTCCTACCATCTGCACACACAAAGACTTTGTCAGTGGCAGGGTTCAAGTCAGCATAAGACATAAATCGCCCGAGTCAACAAGCTTAGAAGTTCTTTCCCTAAAAAAGGAGAAATAAAATTAAATATCTTTAATGGAACCCAATTTACAGAAAAGGAAAGCACTGTCAAGTATATGAGGGAGTATAAGGCAAGGTAATTGTTTGAAGTTGTTATGGGGGCAAAGACGTGTGGATGCTAGCAATAAATATTTATGAAACAAGTATAGTTTCCAAGAAGTGTCAATAAGCAGCGTTAGGAAGACGCAATCAAAATTGTAATGTTAACAGAGGTCACAAATCCAGTTAATAATTTGACGAAATTATACGCAAGGGGTGAGAAGATAATTAAGTTATTTAAGATTAATTAAAGGCGAGGCGAGTGGGCTCGGGCTATGTACAACACTTGCGAGGTCGGGCCGAGAGGCTGAGTAATTGATAAAGCTAACCCTTCGCCCTTAATCACGGTTAGCTCAAAGCTTAAAATAATAAATAGGCTTTTATCAAGTTGTCTACAAACTTCTAGTTCAGCTCTAATCCTTAAAACAGCGTTATATCTGAGACAAAGTTATACTAGGTATTTAATACGGTCAATCTATAACAATCTAACAAAGAAAAAAAAATGCCTACTATTTTTGCATTATGCCTGAAAATTAGCGCTTTATATATCTGTGCCCGCGACTCCGATCGCGTAGGTACATTGATTGCCAAACGAAGAAAAAGATTTATGTAGCATATCCTATGTCCTGTACGTCTAAATGTTTATCTATCAAGTTACCATAAAAACCAGTTAATTGTTTTAGAGTTATGGAGAAAATTACAATACATACATACACACATACCTACTTCCATATATACAGAAAAAATGTCTAAAAATCGTCAATTTAATTTCAGTATCATGTATAGAGCTTATGAACACGATATCTTTGAAAACACTTACTCTATGATAAGCCCTTACAGATTTATTATTTGTATTAACGATGGATGATGAAGATAATAAACAAGCTTTTTTCAGAAGATAGAAAACGCAACTGCCGTGGCTAATAATTATAGCCATTGTTATTAGAGAGGGTATAAGGATTCTATCTATTATATCTAAATCCGTTACCGCATTTTAAAGTTTTGGTGTAATAAAGAAATTCACATAGGTACATTCATACTCATATACATAATACATACCTACATGATCTCGAAAAACTATAAGTACACGCTTTTTTTAGCAGTCGTGTAATCATAAATGTTCCTTGATTGGAATAAAATCATTTAAATATGAAACGAGTAGTTCGTTATAATTAAGAGAACATTATTATATATTTTATTCATTGGTCTCATTTTTGAGAAGATTAACATACCTAATAGCGACACCATAAATTAAAAGAGGACTAGATGATCGCGATGACTTGTTTAGAATGCCGGCGGTTATTTACGGAGCACGCAAATAGCACAATAAAACACCAGTGACTCATACACACTACCTTCGATCATGCACACTACGCCATTTATTAATAAACATACACAAACAAAAAATAAACTGCTTACTTCCTTTTGCGTGCCTACGAACATAAAAGTTCCTCATGCGTATCCTAACGAAAACATAAATTAGGCAAATTTACTACGCATTATAGAGAGCATCCCCTTCTTTCTACAATATGTTCGTAACGATACCGAGGGTCAATGCGCAGAGATCTCCCCGCTCGAAACCGCTTTGGATCGACAGAATTGTCAAAACTTTTTAACTTACAACTTTTCCTTAAACGAGTGGAGTGAGCGAGCTTTTTCATTTGTTCGGAGCTTTCGCGGCTCGAGCCGTTTCGTGGCACGCCGTCTTTGTCTATCCCAGTGTACAAGTCAGAGGGCAGAGATAGAGCTTTCTGTGGCCGCTGTCTCGCGCGGCTCGACGCCGAGCGGCGATTGTGTCACGCCGAAGCTCGGCAGTAGAGACGACGGCTGGCGCTCGGTTTTAGTTCTCGTCGCTGCGATGCCGGTGGCGCACGCCGCGCCGGTCAACCGCCGACGCTACGTTACGAACATCGCGCCGATACTTCTTTCCCAACTAATAAATCAGGAGAGAACGAAGTAACCCCACGAACAGATTATAACTCGATATGAGATAACAAGCTCGCGGCACGACTGCGGTGATTAATCACTGAAGTCCGTTCAACTCGAATGATCCGAACGGAAGCGTAATCTCTTAGTTTCGATTTAGGAGCGCGTAATGTAAACAGATAAACATTGTTCAAGTTTTCCGGAATAGTTTGTTGACTTGAGTTTACAATAGTTGGTGCATCGGATGGACGATTGTTAGCGGATAATGAGTTTCGGGAGCGAGGTTGTCGTGTAGTTTGTGTGTGTTGATGTGTGCGGGTGCGGGTAGGTAGACTGTCTGCACGATGGGGGGCGGGCAGTGGACTGCTGGGGTGCTGTGGTGCGTCCTGGCGGGCGTACTGGCGGACTCGTGGACGGCGTACCAGGAGCAGCCGTGCTGCCGGCCGGTGTCCCACCACCGCGTCAGGCACCACAGAGGTGAGTCATGTACTTGCTCATACATATGCAAATTAACGGAGTTGTCTAACGTAAATATTTTAACAGTTACTAACGGTTTAATGCGGTTCACTTAACGCGTCGCTTTATCATGAAAAGCGCTAGTATAACTCATTCATTACATATGAATGAGTAATTATTGTCATACCTAAAATAGTTATCAGAATACAAAAATTAAAGCTTCCATTCCATCCCCATCTTTCTTGGTCTTACTTTTAAACCTGGATTTGCTAAATAAGGATTTCTTCGTCTATCATCATCATCATCATCAGGTCCTTTTTAGTCTCCACTACAGGAGCACGACCCTCGTCTATACCAATCATTTAAATAAATGCAATATTACCTGCAGTATTTACTCATTGAGATGGCTTTAAACCTAGTAGCTGAGGGTGGTCCAACTTCCACTACCTATTGCTGTTGTATATGCCTGCTGAATTTGTACTGTAGGTACATAGGTACGAACCCTGTTTTCGGGATTGGAGGTTAAAAAACCAAATACACATTAAAAGGTTTTATTATCTAGAAAATATATATTTTAACGCTTTAATACAATTTAATCAAATCAATATTGAGAGAAATATCGTCGACTGCATAAAAACATGGCAATAAAATGAAGTAGTAAATAAAGCCATTTAAAACAAATTAAATTATAATCATCTTTCGTTTAGCTGATAAGGTTTGTCAATAGGAACTATACTAGCCGCCATTTCTCTTGCAGTGAGCTCAAATTTTGTTATAATGAAGACATTTTTCCTATTTCTGATATCTCAGTTGTGTGCGGCGAATGCTTATTAAGCAGTTTTCTGCTTAATAAGCTCAATTCATCGTATATTTAGATGTAAAACGAGATGCAAGCAGTTGGTTCTAATTCTTCTACTTAGGCAAGCTTAAGTTGGTTCGTCCCGTAAGAAAGTAAATATCTACCCGTGCATCATTGATTGTAGCAGGTAGTGATGTGCCGGAGAGAAATTTTCTGTTCTCATGAATTCTTTCTCACGGAAATTTTCAGGAAATTTCTAATAATTCTCGAGAATTTCTCCATAATTCCACTCGAGCGAAAGAAGAAGAAATTCTCGGGAAATGTTCCTGATCCGTTCTTACCGTTCTAGAAAATTTCAAGAACGGCACAACACTAGTAGCAAGATATGTGCTACGATCCTAGAGTCCCGCTACGAGTTTCTACGAGCGTGCTACGGCTATGTAAATTTTAGCTTCTTATTTTAGTTTTTTTTTTATTGCAAAACTCTTTTTAAGTCTTTTTAACTCTTTCTAAGTTGTTCGGTCGTATCGAATGGTCGATGGACCGTGACACCTACTCGAAATGATGATGATGAGGTGATATTTTTCCTCTTATTCCTATTTAGGACACAAAGGGTCGTCTTAAGGATACGAAAGTTACGAGAAAATACGCAAAACGAATGTACTGTAATTTTGTGTTCGGTTGAAATCGTCACCTTTTGTATATTGGAATATTATGTTTTCGGGTATATTTATAACCATATCATGAATCTACACTAAAAATATAATTATGGTAATATACATACTTTATATTTACTTTAATAATATATTCTTTAACTATTTTTCATTACAACATAAACAGTCGGCTCCGCTGGTGAGGATCGTTCGCAAACTATTTATGGGCCAATCGGCGATACCAGGTCATCACGATCGGAACGTGGGTGGTGTAAGTAAGCCGTAGACCATGCTGTGATACCAACTAGCACGCGATCTAGTGTTTATTTGCCTCTACATGGTCTCGAACCCGTTTATCTATTATGTCGTCTATTGAAGTATGAATCCTTTCTACCCAAAGACCCCAACAGAGGTGAAATCGAAGTTACACAAGTTTGTGTCTGTTACCGTGACTGGCGAAAACTCGGATTAAAATGTGGTATTCTTAATTTTATATGTGATTTAGATTAGTCAGCTTACGTATATCTATCCTTAGTGGAAATTGGACTTTAATGTTGCAGCTAGATTTAGTTATAATTAATGAAAAATTTTATTTACTAAAATATATAACATGATATATTCACAGAACTGATGACGTGTATTTAAGATGACCATAACAGGTTACGATATATTGAATAAATAAGAGTAGACGTACAATATTTTGACTGTTAATTTGATAGTGTGTCCTATCACGGAATAGTTGAGGGGTAAACGGGTGCGAAACCCCTCGATCGGGCGCCGGAACCTTCAAACGGGGCTCACGCACGAAATGTGAATAACAGTATGTTGACAGCCCTAAACCACCTACCACCGTATTAGCAATAAGCTGTCTTGTTAACGATAAATTAGGGTGATTAGATTACACAGGCTTTTTTAATTCATTAGTTTATTGACCTATAGTGATTCATAAAATAATCTTTCATAAAGGTATGAACTCCGACATAACGGCAGAATTTATTATCTCCGATCTGGTGTGACTGGTTCAAGCTAGGATATTTTTTGCCTATTGTAATCTTATTTCTTGAAGCAAAAGCCGGGAATTATCTTACTATAAGATAATTTTTTTAGTATCAAAAACTCTAATAATCTTATGTTGCGCATTATGCAAAAATGGTGTTAATTGTAGTAAGCGAAATGACTGCCCGTGCTGAATTCCTTTTGGACATCTATAGGCGTCGTCGGGACAATTTAGCGTCATTAGTAAGTAACAAGCATTCCCCGCTGACGCGTCGGGATAAAAAACGCACCATATTAAAATGCCCTGTCGTCGCGCCTATTATCATATCGCCATTCCTTCAACATCGCTGCCCCAATATCGTCTTATATTTAAATATATTCGGCGTTGGACTTCACTATAAGTGGCAATTATCTTTTAGTATTGAGTTATCCATTCCAATTATCTAGTTTAACATTATTAACATATTAGCATAAATACACAGCACGGGATTATTTATTGAGAGATCGGATTCGACTGATACACGAACTCGACTAGGCGCACATAACAAGAATTCGTTAAGGGGCATTGCAAGAAGTCGGAGCAAAAAATGTATTATGGGCGATGGATCCCAAGCCTGATCGTCTAGGGGGCGGGAGGGGAGCGGAGAGGATCATTGCAAACCGGCTCCGCTTGCGCTCGCGCAGGTAATTGACTCGCCCGCGCGACTGGCTAAATTAAGTTATAAACGAGCTGGTATAATCGGAATAAGCGACTCTCGACAGTTTTATTATATCGTTGGCGCTACATCATTCTGCCGGAATCTCTTAATGGCCGCAGATTAGACACACTTATGACACGATATTACAATCTAAGTACACAAAACTCATAAATCATTAGGACTTTTATAAACCTCATATATTAGTCCTATAGATGAACAGCATAGCAATAAAGTCTATCAAAGTTTTGTCATGTCGTTTATCATCCGGCTGTCGGCAACTGAAGGTCAAAACTATCAGCCATTCTTGGCAATTAGAGGTTATTAGTGTTCCCACAGCACAGCTAAACGGTGTCTTTGAGACAACGACGTGATAAAGTACCTACTACACTAACTACCTACACATTGCAAAGCGGCTCGAAGAAAAATATTAGCTTTGCTTACATAATGGTTTCCACATAAATTAGGTACTGTGCGATGCGAAGTTTTTCTTCAGCCTTATGTCGTATGCTCATGTTATAACTGATTCTACCATTAGTAACTACTTGCTTATTTATCGAAATAATCGTAAGCTTTCACAATAATTATACATCATAAACAACATCACACTTTTGGCAGTTATTTCATGTTATTTGTTTAAAATTCTAGTGACCTTTAATAATATAAAAGCAAAAGTGAGTTTGTTTGTTAATTTATTTGTTTGTTTGTAATGTTTTCACGCCTTGATCACTGAACTGTTCATCATGATATTTTGCATACATTTGTCTGGGTTACGGAAGTCGTAGGGTGATTACCCCAGCAAAAAATTACTGCTCCTAAGGGATTGACTTAAACGCGGTTGGAGTTACGGGCGAAAAATAACGATTGATGAATAATTTCCTTGTAGTTTGGTTATACAAGACAAGAGTAGGCCCTGTCTAATCCGTAAGCTTCGAACAAATATTATGGTAGACATACGATTCGCGCTCGAAAAGTGGCTCCGGCAAAACAGCGCAGTAATCGAGTTTCGGAGCTGTTTTGTCTACAGTTTCGATAAACCGCTAGCACTCACACGTCTACTGATGACGAAGGTACAGTGAAAAGATGCAAAGACTACGCATCAAAAGTGAAAAAAAAGATGGAGTTATACTTTCAGTATGTACCGTTTTTGTCGTTGTTTGTAAGTATGCATGATGTTTTGAACATAGTCTCATACAAAATAAAGCCTTAATAATGTCCCCGAATCTACCATTACATTTGATCGAAGGGCTAGCTATTCCTTTTCACCTATACGCCAGCCAACATGTTTAATGTGGCCTTCAAGTCTTTAGGCCGTAGGCCCTATATATAATACAATTCTAATACAGCTATCACGAAACACATTTTTTATTAAGAAAGAGCAAATTTCTCAGCTAAATATCATTATATTCCCACAACAAAGCTTAACAACAAAGTCGCTGATGCGTTTAGTAGGTCCAAGTACTGCACATGGAGCGCAACGTAGAGAATACAAAAACTTGGTAGGGTACCCTAGTTCATGCCTAGTTCATAGTTAAGAATATAGTTTCTGTAAGACTAAATAGAGCGTCTCTAGACAGCTCTGATCTATTTTAGCAAGAAAATGTAGTTGCATATAATTAGTTGCATATAACTCAGGTAGAAAGTTTGTAGGTTATGTTGTGTTTATGTTTTACTTGAGTTTTTTATGCCTTCTTATACTAGAATAAATTAATGTGGCATTTCTTTTCTTTACAAGAATAAAAAGCACAAATTAAGTATCAGCATGATTTACCTAGTTATTCTCTGATGATAATCTTGAATTCATTGAATTTGCGATTTGATAACCTACCAAGAGAGAAAATGCTATGACTAATGCCAGTATTTTATCTCTCTGATAGGTACCTGGTACGGAAATGTCAGATATATTCAGAAATATTCAAAACTGAAATAAGTTTTGAATATTTCATTATTTGATCGAAAGCTGTAGGTAAATACCTACATCTTTCGTTCGCGGTTCCGTTCGCATTAGTGTCGATCCCTCAGGCAGTGTTTTTTTGCAGGGATGAAAGGTGTCCTTCTTCATTTCCCCAGGCAAAGTTTGATAATGATCGGTTCGGTAGTTTAGGTGTGAAAACTAATAAATATTTATATTATAGTTAGGATTCAACTTTGATTTCTTTGATACAAAGTTTCTACATCTTTTATAATGCAACCTCGTAAAATATAATTATGAGGTATGTATTTAAATAACCAACATAGTATTAACAGTAACACAATGAATGTTCGCGTCGCGTCGGCCTGGCGTGTGGTCCGTTGCGGAGAGCCCAGCAATCGTTCTGACAGCGCCCGCCGCTTGATCTTATCGCACTTTATAAACCTATTTACTATGAGCCCGTATAAAGGCATTAGATACCGCTATTCGTTGCCTAAACACCCACGGCAATGTATCGAAATATCTTACAAATGAGGTTAATAAAGATTGCCTTATATTTTGTGGAAATTCAGGCTTGTTCTTGTTTTCTTTGTTTGTTTTGTTTTTTATGTACGCAAGTATGTTATTGTGTTAGAATATATCTGTTTAAGAACTTCGAATATCATTACCGTGACTTCGACTACTGAGTGAATTTTGTTGCTTTGGAGGCCGTCAAATGTTTTATCATTATTTTATGTTCTAGTCTTATAAAAGTCAATTTTGATTGTATTTCAACAATATTTGTTGTCGCCACATGTATAACCTCTGGCTGTTTGACGTTGATTCTTTTGCGTACGTCATTATAGAAAAATAATTTGCAAGATGGCGCGTTCAAAACGGCAGCGCGGCACTTGTTCCTACCACAAACTAAATAGGGAATCCAAGGTTCCTACGCAGCCGACGTGAGTGGTCGATTCGACTCGTGGTATTTTTGTATCATTTGTAGTATTCATTTATGATGTCATTTAGTTTCATTTGAAATATATTTGATTAGAATTTATTTGTAAAAGGTTAAAAGTGCAGCTCATGTCAATTAAATTAAATTGTTGTTATTGTAAAATTGCAGTTGAGATTTAATTACCACATTTCTTACTTTAGAGTTAACGGAATTCTTTGGTCAATGTTTTAGAGTGTTCAGATAGTTCTCAATTAAACATATAATATGTATGTGTCTATTATTTGCTAATATTTGTGAATTTATCATATTACTTCATATCATAATGCTCGTCGTATTGTCATATAGACAAGCCTATCAATTGTACTTTTTTACGACCTTTTGTAAGTCTTTTTGTCGTAAACAAACACCTAGCATTGGAAGATAATAAATTGCTTGTAACTTTTTAAAATTTTTACTAGTTTGCCACCATATGTGACAAAATATTTTGGACAGATATTTAGGGTCGTAGGATAAGGTCGTGATTTAGGGCTATTAGAAGTCTAAAAATACAGAATCACATCTAGATGAGTCAGTGAGGAGATGTAAACTATAAAAGATTAAGAAAATTGGTTAAAGAAACCGTGATACCGATTTTTGAGACCATAAATACTGAAAAATTTTAAAATATAAAAACCGCAACTTTTCCCAGAAAATCGAGACTTTTTGTTTCAAAAAGTAAAAACAATGTGTTACGAAAATGGGACTGCCCTAAAAAGGAAATAAAAAACTTAATCTTAACTTTTCAGAAACAATACATGTACAAATGATACATCTAAAAATATATAGAATTGGCTAAAATTTCTTGTGCCTTGACTTGATCATCACTAAGAACAAAGATCTCGCAGAAATAATGCTCATACCGTAAGGTCAACGTTTAAGTACCGGTTCACTTTGGTTTTGGTGTCGGGCATTGGTCATATCTGGGATCTCGATGAGATTATTATTGTGACCATAAGAGTGTCTGTGTCTGTTCATGCAGTACGCCTTAAGTGGTGATGATTCATTTAGAAAGAATATAGAATTGAACTGCTATACTTATTTCCATTCAACCTACGTGATGCGATAACGATAAGCCTTACACGGAATTTACAATGTTGTTGTACTATCATAAACACAAGTGTATGCTTAGTTTAAGAACCCTTGTAATATCCAGATATTATACTTCACTAGAAAATTATCTTAAATATAATAAAGATTTATAAAAAAATGGTTTCCCAAGTTAAAAATTCGCATTGTTTGGGAACTCCAGGTAATTCTTTTAAGATAATAAATATCATATAAAGAAATAAGACTAACGTATGCCTACCCTACACGCTATGGTAAATTTAATCTAGATATTTTAAAAGTGTAATGTAGTTGTAAACGTCTCTTATTTTACGTCAGTATCGTTATGGTTTTGGTATGTTAAAACATAATGTTTTAGATCTGGAAAGTATTGATGAATATAACAATTTATTCTTTAAAAATAATTTCGTAATTTTACATATTAACCCCACGAGGTGTAATAATCCTTATTGAAAATAAACTTATATTTTTTTATTTAAGTTACTTTATTTAATAAGAAATAGAATACTTAAATTACAGTAAACTCTGTAACAAGACAATGTAATAAACAATGGTAAATCTAAGAATAGGTGTTGGATATGTATGCTTGTGATGCGAAAGTTTCTTGAGCCTTGACTTGACCATCGATAAGAACAAAGACCTCGCAGAAATGATGCTCGTACCGTAAGGTTTAAGTACCGACTCGTAAAAGATTTTTAAGAACTGCTTATCATGACAGCCGCATTGCTCATCTCTCTGGGATAATCCATAAGATTATTGTGACCATAAGTGTGAATGTGGCTATTCATGCAGATATACCTTAAGTGGTGATGATTCATTTAGAAAGAATATATGATTGAACTGCTATTTTTATATCCTCCATGGAACCTACATACATAGTGCAGTAATGCTAACCTTTAGACGGTTTCACTTCACAATGGTCGACTGCAAAAAGGTTAGTTACTGGTATTGGGCCTGCTACTAAATTTCGTCGACGATATTCTTAAAAAATGTTTATGTAGTCATGGTTTAAACAAACCTGTTGAAATTATAATTTCCTAAAACAGATAAATACACTTATCTGTGACTGTGATAGACGAAGTATCTTTAACGTGGTATATTGTTTTTGAATCCTGTCATTTTATATTTTTTTGGCAGTCAAGTGTTATTTAAATGACGTCATGAGCTAAGGTTCCGTAACAATTTCGCCACTCTACTGGGTCACTTATACAATAGAGCGATATCGGCACCAAATACTACATTTCACTGTATTGTCGTCACACCGGCACCAACCGATATCGCTCGGGTAATATTTGCTGAAGAGGTGTCGAGTGGCGACGCAAGTAATCGCTGTATAAACCCACCCGAAATAGACAGACATGCTCATTAAGATGACACTGCTCTATCCAAGATCACTGCCCTGCAACACGGCATTATGATTGCTGTATACTTACTTTGAAATTAAGTATGCTCTTGTACTACGCCTTTGGCGAATATAGACACCTTACCTCAATCGAAGACAATACAATCATCATAATCAGATCTTTTTAGTCATCACTGCAGGAGCATGACACTCTCTGTACTACCGGAGCCATACTTGGCCAGAGTAGACAGAGGAATATAAGAATATTTATTTATTGTGTTTGCCCAAATTAACTTGCTTTTTTATTGTTAATTATACACTTACATTCCCTCACTTAAAGTTGACTTTGATGTTCGGCGGTATCTATCTATTGAATGTACTCGTAAGTTGAAGGTAAGTATATATGAATTGAATAACTATTTATAACTAAGTAGTTTGGTATAGATTGAATTTTTTTATTCACATCACGAGCTTACGATCTTTAACAATCTTGCCACTCAACTGGTCCACTTAACTCGTCCAATGTGAAGAAGGCGTTGTTGTCGATTGCGCTCGGGTAGTGTTTGCCGGAGCAGTGTTAATGGAGGTCTATTGGTCGTGTCGCGTCGCAAGCAGTCGCTGTGTAAATCGACCCGACAGACATGCTCGATTGACTGACACTGCTCCAGCCGAGATCGCTGCAACACGCCAATGTGATTGCAGTTCACTTGCTTTGAAATAAAGATGGCTCTTGAACTCATGGCTCTACGTATAATGATTTGATTTACCAATTTTCATATTTTTGTCTAAACTTATAAGTAAATTATTTAATACATAATAAAAACGTTAAAAAGTAACGATAGATTCTAAAAATAGACAAAAAGATAGTGTAAAAACTAGGGAAGAAAGCATCTACAAACTAAACAAGATATCTTGTTATACTTACTTTAGTATTTACAAACTAAACAAGAGAGATACTAACTGACAAATAATTTATTTGTTAAGTCGGGACGTGGTATACTTATATACCTATCAAGTTTCATCCAAATACGTGCAGACATTTTTTTATGACATTATTATAAAAAATAAATAAGTATAAAAAATATTTATTACATTAAAATATTTGTCTAGCTATTGCAACTAAAAATTATAAGTCTATGGTGCAGACGTGTTTAACAAACGTCACAAAAAACGCTTGACCAGTTGACAAAATTTTCTATCTTGCATCAAACTTACACACAAAAAGGATAGAGCCTAAAACATCTGCCCCCGTAGCATGGCTCACTGTCTCCGTTTATAAAAAGACAAAATATCGCGTTTTGCGTCTTTTAACCCAGCGAGCATGGCACACGCGTTAAATAATGTCAAATTTCATTCATAAATACGTTACAAGTCGCGGGGTGCGCGTCTTGCGAGCATGGGTTTGACAGCTCGCGATAGACAAATGCAGGCAAAATCGAGGTTGGTACCTTGAAATCGCATAAATTTATCGGGGTTTAGTAAAGCCTACATAAAATATGTTTCATACGCATTTCGAACATTAAAGTGATAAGACAATCAAAATATTTTGTTATGCGTAGTTACAAGCTGTCAGACACCTATAATGAGTATAATATTTTAATGTACAGTACAAACACGAATGATTTTTACGAAAATAAAAGCCCGATACTAGTACGCCATCTTGCGTGAGGAACGAAAACTCAAACGGAAAGAACCATTTTACCGACAGATTAATGACAGATGTGTACTGTCAGTGTAAAGTGGTTGTTTGCGTTTGATTGGTACACGATTTACATTCCGTTATTTCCATATTGAATAAAAATAAACCCAAATATATTTAGTTTTTAAGTAAATATCACTAGGTATTTTATAAATTATGTCTAATACGTTCGTTTTCTTTAATCATACGAGGTTTTAATTTTTTATTTGTAGTTTCGTGTTTAAAATATGAATAATGTTTCTAGACTGCATGCGTGCTACGAATCGTATGAGATAAATACTACGTTTTCATTGGTGGGCTTCGATAAATTTTAAGTAGGCTGCTTTTTTATCTATCTTTGGCGTAAGCTGTAGATAGTAGCCATGAT